>OU975417.1:25146525-27671525 GCA_918857605.2 Philereme vetulata | reverse complement strand
CTAACCTAACCTAACCTAACCTAACCTAACCTAACCTAACCTAACCTAACCTAACCTAACCTAACCTAACCTAACCTAACCTAACCTAACCTAACCTAACCTAACCTAACCTAACCTAACCTAACCTAACCTAACCTAACCTAACCTAACCTAACCTAACCTAACCTAACCTAACCTAACCTAACCTAACCTAACCTAACCTAACCTAACCTAACCTAACCTAACCTAACCTAACCTAACCTAACCTAACCTAACCTAACCTAACCTAACCTAACCTAACCTAACCTAACCTAACCTAACCTAACCTAACCTAACCTAACCTAACCTAACCTAACCTAACCTAACCTAACCTAACCTAACCTAACCTAACCTAACCTAACCTAACCTAACCTAACCTAACCTAACCTAACCTAACCTAACCTAACCTAACCTAACCTAACCTAACCTAACCTAACCTAACCTAACCTAACCTAACCTAACCTAACCTAACCTAACCTAACCTAACCTAACCTAACCTAACCTAACCTAACCTAACCTAACCTAACCTAACCTAACCTAACCTAACCTAACCTAACCTAACCTAACCTAACCTAACCTAACCTAACCTAACCTAACCTAACCTAACCTAACCTAACCTAACCTAACCTAACCTAACCTAACCTAACCTAACCTAACCTAACCTAACCTAACCTAACCTAACCTAACCTAACCTAACCTAACCTAACCTAACCTAACCTAACCTAACCTAACCTAACCTAACCTAACCTAACCTAACCTAACCTAACCTAACCTAACCTAACCTAACCTAACCTAACCTAACCTAACCTAACCTAACCTAACCTAACCTAACCTAACCTAACCTAACCTAACCTAACCTAACCTAACCTAACCTAACCTAACCTAACCTAACCTAACCTAACCTAACCTAACCTAACCTAACCTAACCTAACCTAACCTAACCTAACCTAACCTAACCTAACCTAACCTAACCTAACCTAACCTAACCTAACCTAACCTAACCTAACCTAACCTAACCTAACCTAACCTAACCTAACCTAACCTAACCTAACCTAACCTAACCTAACCTAACCTAACCTAACCTAACCTAACCTAACCTAACCTAACCTAACCTAACCTAACCTAACCTAACCTAACCTAACCTAACCTAACCTAACCTAACCTAACCTAACCTAACCTAACCTAACCTAACCTAACCTAACCTAACCTAACCTAACCTAACCTAACCTAACCTAACCTAACCTAACCTAACCTAACCTAACCTAACCTAACCTAACCTAACCTAACCTAACCTAACCTAACCTAACCTAACCTAACCTAACCTAACCTAACCTAACCTAACCTAACCTAACCTAACCTAACCTAACCTAACCTAACCTAACCTAACCTAACCTAACCTAACCTAACCTAACCTAACCTAACCTAACCTAACCTAACCTAACCTAACCTAACCTAACCTAACCTAACCTAACCTAACCTAACCTAACCTAACCTAACCTAACCTAACCTAACCTAACCTAACCTAACCTAACCTAACCTAACCTAACCTAACCTAACCTAACCTAACCTAACCTAACCTAACCTAACCTAACCTAACCTAACCTAACCTAACCTAACCTAACCTAACCTAACCTAACCTAACCTAACCTAACCTAACCTAACCTAACCTAACCTAACCTAACCTAACCTAACCTAACCTAACCTAACCTAACCTAACCTAACCTAACCTAACCTAACCTAACCTAACCTAACCTAACCTAACCTAACCTAACCTAACCTAACCTAACCTAACCTAACCTAACCTAACCTAACCTAACCTAACCTAACCTAACCTAACCTAACCTAACCTAACCTAACCTAACCTAACCTAACCTAACCTAACCTAACCTAACCTAACCTAACCTAACCTAACCTAACCTAACCTAACCTAACCTAACCTAACCTAACCTAACCTAACCTAACCTAACCTAACCTAACCTAACCTAACCTAACCTAACCTAACCTAACCTAACCTAACCTAACCTAACCTAACCTAACCTAACCTAACCTAACCTAACCTAACCTAACCTAACCTAACCTAACCTAACCTAACCTAACCTAACCTAACCTAACCTAACCTAACCTAACCTAACCTAACCTAACCTAACCTAACCTAACCTAACCTAACCTAACCTAACCTAACCTAACCTAACCTAACCTAACCTAACCTAACCTAACCTAACCTAACCTAACCTAACCTAACCTAACCTAACCTAACCTAACCTAACCTAACCTAACCTAACCTAACCTAACCTAACCTAACCTAACCTAACCTAACCTAACCTAACCTAACCTAACCTAACCTAACCTAACCTAACCTAACCTAACCTAACCTAACCTAACCTAACCTAACCTAACCTAACCTAACCTAACCTAACCTAACCTAACCTAACCTAACCTAACCTAACCTAACCTAACCTAACCTAACCTAACCTAACCTAACCTAACCTAACCTAACCTAACCTAACCTAACCTAACCTAACCTAACCTAACCTAACCTAACCTAACCTAACCTAACCTAACCTAACCTAACCTAACCTAACCTAACCTAACCTAACCTAACCTAACCTAACCTAACCTAACCTAACCTAACCTAACCTAACCTAACCTAACCTAACCTAACCTAACCTAACCTAACCTAACCTAACCTAACCTAACCTAACCTAACCTAACCTAACCTAACCTAACCTAACCTAACCTAACCTAACCTAACCTAACCTAACCTAACCTAACCTAACCTAACCTAACCTAACCTAACCTAACCTAACCTAACCTAACCTAACCTAACCTAACCTAACCTAACCTAACCTAACCTAACCTAACCTAACCTAACCTAACCTAACCTAACCTAACCTAACCTAACCTAACCTAACCTAACCTAACCTAACCTAACCTAACCTAACCTAACCTAACCTAACCTAACCTAACCTAACCTAACCTAACCTAACCTAACCTAACCTAACCTAACCTAACCTAACCTAACCTAACCTAACCTAACCTAACCTAACCTAACCTAACCTAACCTAACCTAACCTAACCTAACCTAACCTAACCTAACCTAACCTAACCTAACCTAACCTAACCTAACCTAACCTAACCTAACCTAACCTAACCTAACCTAACCTAACCTAACCTAACCTAACCTAACCTAACCTAACCTAACCTAACCTAACCTAACCTAACCTAACCTAACCTAACCTAACCTAACCTAACCTAGCCTAACCTAACCTAACCTAACCTAACCTAACCTAACCTAACCTAACCTAACCTAACCTAACCTAACCTAACCTAACCTAACCTAACCTAACCTAACCTAACCTAACCTAACCTAACCTAACCTAACCTAACCTAACCTAACCTAACCTAACCTAACCTAACCTAACCTAACCTAACCTAACCTAACCTAACCTAACCTAACCTAACCTAACCTAACCTAACCTAACCTAACCTAACCTAACCTAACCTAACCTAACCTAACCTAACCTAACCTAACCTAACCTAACCTAACCTAACCTAACCTAACCTAACCTAACCTAACCTAACCTAACCTAACCTAACCTAACCTAACCTAACCTAACCTAACCTAACCTAACCTAACCTAACCTAACCTAACCTAACCTAACCTAACCTAACCTAACCTAACCTAACCTAACCTAACCTAACCTAACCTAACCTAACCTAACCTAACCTAACCTAACCTAACCTAACCTAACCTAACCTAACCTAACCTAACCTAACCTAACCTAACCTAACCTAACCTAACCTAACCTAACCTAACCTAACCTAACCTAACCTAACCTAACCTAACCTAACCTAACCTAACCTAACCTAACCTAACCTAACCTAACCTAACCTAACCTAACCTAACCTAACCTAACCTAACCTAACCTAACCTAACCTAACCTAACCTAACCTAACCTAACCTAACCTAACCTAACCTAACCTAACCTAACCTAACCTAACCTAACCTAACCTAACCTAACCTAACCTAACCTAACCTAACCTAACCTAACCTAACCTAACCTAACCTAACCTAACCTAACCTAACCTAACCTAACCTAACCTAACCTAACCTAACCTAACCTAACCTAACCTAACCTAACCTAACCTAACCTAACCTAACCTAACCTAACCTAACCTAACCTAACCTAACCTAACCTAACCTAACCTAACCTAACCTAACCTAACCTAACCTAACCTAACCTAACCTAACCTAACCTAACCTAACCTAACCTAACCTAACCTAACCTAACCTAACCTAACCTAACCTAACCTAACCTAACCTAACCTAACCTAACCTAACCTAACCTAACCTAACCTAACCTAACCTAACCTAACCTAACCTAACCTAACCTAACCTAACCTAACCTAACCTAACCTAACCTAACCTAACCTAACCTAACCTAACCTAACCTAACCTAACCTAACCTAACCTAACCTAACCTAACCTAACCTAACCTAACCTAACCTAACCTAACCTAACCTAACCTAACCTAACCTAACCTAACCTAACCTAACCTAACCTAACCTAACCTAACCTAACCTAACCTAACCTAACCTAACCTAACCTAACCTAACCTAACCTAACCTAACCTAACCTAACCTAACCTAACCTAACCTAACCTAACCTAACCTAACCTAACCTAACCTAACCTAACCTAACCTAACCTAACCTAACCTAACCTAACCTAACCTAACCTAACCTAACCTAACCTAACCTAACCTAACCTAACCTAACCTAACCTAACCTAACCTAACCTAACCTAACCTAACCTAACCTAACCTAACCTAACCTAACCTAACCTAACCTAACCTAACCTAACCTAACCTAACCTAACCTAACCTAACCTAACCTAACCTAACCTAACCTAACCTAACCTAACCTAACCTAACCTAACCTAACCTAACCTAACCTAACCTAACCTAACCTAACCTAACCTAACCTAACCTAACCTAACCTAACCTAACCTAACCTAACCTAACCTAACCTAACCTAACCTAACCTAACCTAACCTAACCTAACCTAACCTAACCTAACCTAACCTAACCTAACCTAACCTAACCTAACCTAACCTAACCTAACCTAACCTAACCTAACCTAACCTAACCTAACCTAACCTAACCTAACCTAACCTAACCTAACCTAACCTAACCTAACCTAACCTAACCTAACCTAACCTAACCTAACCTAACCTAACCTAACCTAACCTAACCTAACCTAACCTAACCTAACCTAACCTAACCTAACCTAACCTAACCTAACCTAACCTAACCTAACCTAACCTAACCTAACCTAACCTAACCTAACCTAACCTAACCTAACCTAACCTAACCTAACCTAACCTAACCTAACCTAACCTAACCTAACCTAACCTAACCTAACCTAACCTAACCTAACCTAACCTAACCTAACCTAACCTAACCTAACCTAACCTAACCTAACCTAACCTAACCTAACCTAACCTAACCTAACCTAACCTAACCTAACCTAACCTAACCTAACCTAACCTAACCTAACCTAACCTAACCTAACCTAACCTAACCTAACCTAACCTAACCTAACCTAACCTAACCTAACCTAACCTAACCTAACCTAACCTAACCTAACCTAACCTAACCTAACCTAACCTAACCTAACCTAACCTAACCTAACCTAACCTAACCTAACCTAACCTAACCTAACCTAACCTAACCTAACCTAACCTAACCTAACCTAACCTAACCTAACCTAACCTAACCTAACCTAACCTAACCTAACCTAACCTAACCTAACCTAACCTAACCTAACCTAACCTAACCTAACCTAACCTAACCTAACCTAACCTAACCTAACCTAACCTAACCTAACCTAACCTAACCTAACCTAACCTAACCTAACCTAACCTAACCTAACCTAACCTAACCTAACCTAACCTAACCTAACCTAACCTAACCTAACCTAACCTACCTAACCTAACCTAACCTAACCTAACCTAACCTAACCTAACCTAACCTAACCTAACCTAACCTAACCTAACCTACCTAACCTAACCTAACCTAACCTAACCTAACCTAACCTAACCTAACCCCTAACCTAACCTAACCTAACCTAACCTAACCTAACCTAACCTAACCTAACCTAACCTAACCTAACCTAACCTAACCTAACCTAACCTAACCTAACCTAACCTAACCTAACCTAACCTAACCTAACCTAACCTAACCTAACCTAACCTAACCTAACCTAACCTAACCTAACCTAACCTAACCTAACCTAACCTAACCTAACCTAACCTAACCTAACCTAACCTAACCTAACCTAACCTAACCTAACCTAACCTAACCTAACCTAACCTAACCTAACCTAACCTAACCTAACCTAACCTAACCTAACCTAACCTAACCTAACCTAACCTAACCTAACCTAACCTAACCTAACCTAACCTAACCTAACCTAACCTAACCTAACCTAACCTAACCTAACCTAACCTAACCTAACCTAACCTAACCTAACCTAACCTAACCTAACCTAACCTAACCTAACCTAACCTAACCTAACCTAACCTAACCTAACCTAACCTAACCTAACCTAACCTAACCTAACCTAACCTAACCTAACCTAACCTAACCTAACCTAACCTAACCTAACCTAACCTAACCTAACCTAACCTAACCTAACCTAACCTAACCTAACCTAACCTAACCTAACCTAACCTAACCTAACCTAACCTAACCTAACCTAACCTAACCTAACCTAACCTAACCTAACCTAACCTAACCTAACCTAACCTAACCTAACCTAACCTAACCTAACCTAACCTAACCTAACCTAACCTAACCTAACCTAACCTAACCTAACCTAACCTAACCTAACCTAACCTAACCTAACCTAACCTAACCTAACCTAACCTAACCTAACCTAACCTAACCTAACCTAACCTAACCTAGACCTAACCTAACCTAACCTAACCTAACCTAACCTAACCTAACCTAACCTAACCTAACCTAACCTAACCTAACCTAACCTAACCTAACCTAACCTAACCTAACCTAACCTAACCTAACCTAACCTAACCTAACCTAACCTAACCTAACCTAACCTAACCTAACCTAACCTAACCTAACCTAACCTAACCTAACCTAACCTAACCTAACCTAACCTAACCTAACCTAACCTAACCTAACCTAACCTAACCTAACCTAACCTAACCTAACCTAACCTAACCTAACCTAACCTAACCTAACCTAACCTAACCTAACCTAACCTAACCTAACCTAACCTAACCTAACCTAACCTAACCTAACCTAACCTAACCTAACCTAACCTAACCTAACCTAACCTAACCTAACCTAACCTACCTAACCTAACCTAACCTAACCTAACCTAACCTAACCTAACCTAACCTAACCTAACCTAACCTAACCTAACCTAACCTAACCTAACCTAACCTAACCTAACCTAACCTAACCTAACCTAACCTAACCTAACCTAACCTAACCTAACCTAACCTAACCTAACCTAACCTAACCTAACCTAACCTAACCTAACCTAACCTAACCTAACCTAACCTAACCTAACCTAACCTAACCTAACCTAACCTAACCTAACCTAACCTAACCTAACCTAACCTAACCTAACCTAACCTAACCTAACCTAACCTAACCTAACCTAACCTAACCTAACCTAACCTAACCTAACCTAACCTAACCTAACCTAACCTAACCTAACCTAACCTAACCTAACCTAACCTAACCTAACCTAACCTAACCTAACCTAACCTAACCTAACCTAACCTAACCTAACCTAACCTAACCTAACCTAACCTAACCTAACCTAACCTAACCTAACCTAACCTAACCTAACCTAACCTAACCTAACCTAACCTAACCTAACCTAACCTAACCTAACCTAACCTAACCTAACCTAACCTAACCTAACCTAACCTAACCTAACCTAACCTAACCTAACCTAACCTAACCTAACTAACCTAACCTAACCTAACCTAACCTAACCTAACCTAACCTAACCTAACCTAACCTAACCTAACCTAACCTAACCTAACCTAACCTAACCTAACCTAACCTAACCTAACCTAACCTAACCTAACCTAACCTAACCTAACCTAACCTAACCTAACCTAACCTAACCTAACCTAACCTAACCTAACCTAACCTAACCTAACCTAACCTAACCTAACCTAACCTAACCTAACCTAACCTAACCTAACCTAACCTAACCTAACCTAACCTAACCTAACCTAACCTAACCTAACCTAACCTAACCTAACCTAACCTAACCTAACCTAACCTAACCTAACCTAACCTAACCTAACCTAACCTAACCTAACCTAACCTAACTTTGCGGAATCACAAGGCGCACACAACTGTGAAAACGCTGTGTCGCTAAGTGTTTTTTTGAACGAGCCATCACCAAAAAAGTGAAAAATTTTAAATTTTAAAAGTTTAAAGTGCAATTTTCTCGGATTCTGCAGCGGCGACCTACGATTTTTAAAGTGCCTTCTGAAAGGCCATCAGGAGCACTACGGTTTTTCTGTTTTTACCGATTTTTTCCGCGCAGGAGCGCGGAGATATAAACAGAAAAATAGAAACCACGTGGCCACGAGGTCGGTGATCCAGGGCCTCCAGGAGAAAACTGACTTCGGGACCATCGGGACGCTGTTGCATCGAGCAGGGAGGCACTTTCAAATTGGAAATAAGTACATTTTTGACTCGGATATAACAGTTTTAAATTTTTTGAAATTTTGAAAATTTCTATCTCCGTCAAAAGATCGACGACATATAGTTTTTAAATTTAAATTGTATAGAATTTAGGGTCCTTAACATTATATAAAAAATTTGCCATAGGTCAATCAGCCAGTTTTTGAGAAAAAAATTTTTGAAGTTTTTGGGTGTTCACTAAGTACCCCAAATTTAAAGTTAGAAATAAATTAGTTTTAAGGAAATTTAGATAATAATTATTTGAGTATAGTAGTTTATTTTAAAAATTTTTTTTAGCTATATTTCGCTAAGTTAGGGAATTTTTGGTGAAAATTTTGGTGTTTTTTGGTTGTATTAAATCAGGGGGGGGTTCTATCAGTACGTGAACCGACCCAAACTATTGTGTGGGTTGTGCCTTTTAAAACAAGCCCAAACACGGTCCGATTCGGACCGCTACTTTCGGAGTTGACCCTTGAACGGCCATTTTGGCCGCCATATTGGATTGTTTTAAACGGGCATAACCCTCGCTAGAGTAGTCTGATTGGGACGGGGTTTTCGCTGCTGGCACCGCAACGCCCCCCTCCCTGTTTTGATTTGAGTTAGGGCCCTAGGTAGAGTCAAAAGTTTTTTGACTCTACTTATCGCTTAAGAGACTAGACGGGGACAAGGCAATCACGCCAGTCAAAACCCCGGAGCTCTGGGCTTTATTTTGACGGAGTTATTGCATTTTTAAGTTTTCGCGGCCATTTTGTCCGCCATCTTGCAAAAGTTCAAAAGCTCATATCTCTGGAACCCATTGTCCAAATTGGACCGGACTTTTTTAGTTAAGTTGACTACAAACAGGACTATCAGACTGTTTATAGAGACAGACTCTAGGTAGAGTCTCAAAAAATTTTGTAAGAATTTATTCGGGTTTTCGTATGTTAGTGCACAAACATTTCTGCTGACTCATTGATACACCTGTGTAGAGTTAAATACTCTACATAGAGCACTGTAGAGTACCTATTTTTCTGTTGGAATTCACCAACATACTTGTGAATCAGCGGTCCCTGTTTTCTTTTTGCGTTTTTTATTGCGCCCTTAAATTAGTTTAGAATAGGTCTTTTATTTTAGTGTAGTAATTTGACAAATAATTTCTTAAAACAAACCCTTACAAAACCTTTTACACTTGACACGATTCCTTGGCATTTGCACAACTCAATATGTTCGGCTTCCGCACTCCGGCAAAAGGCGCAAAAACTCTCAACGAGACAGCCTCGAGCCCCAAAATGACGCACGATAGCACCTTCCTGGTAGACCCCACCCAAAAGGAAGCCTCGCGTTCACCCAAAGGCCCTTCCAAAGTAAGGAAGAGCATAGGCGAATGGGAAGCAGGAAAGTCCGATACAAGCACCGCTGAAACGCAAAAACTAAAATCACTCTCGCAAGAGATCAAAGCACAGACCCTCAAGACGACGACGGAGACCGCGGCCTGCTCACCACAACAAAAAATAAAGAGCGTAGACCGGCTGGCAGAAGCCAAAGCCTGCGTAACAAAGGCGAAAATTAGCCTAAACAATGCTAGAAACCTCAAGACGGACATTAAGACTGAAGTTGCACACCTAATCGACAGGCTCTACCAGCTAGTCAAAGAAACGGACGGTATCAAGGGAACAGGACAAAAGAAAGCAAGCGACCCAGGAAATCTAAGGCAGCAAGGAAAAGAACCACCGAAGGCGGAAGAGATAACGACCGAAAAGGACAGGGATAGAGAGGAAAGGAGAATAGAAAGGATTGAGAAAGGTGACGAAATAATTAGGAAAATAGATGAGCATGCAAGGCTACTCGAGGACCATAGGAAGGAAATGGAGAGGCTGGCGGAAACAATAAAGACGCAACATGAGTCGCACACAAACAGAGGCTCCTATGCAAGCGTGACAGCGAGCTCTCCAGTTAGGCAGCCTCTTGACAACACCGCCATGCACTCAATAATAGTTTCGTCAAAAGATGACCACGAGACAGGGGACCAAGTCTTCGAAAGGATCAGGAAGGTGGTTAATGCAACGGAGGAAGGGACAAGGATTGATAAGATAAGGAAGGCAAAGGACAGGAAAATAATAGTGGGATGTAAGAACGAAGAAGAGCTGAGAAAGGTAAAGAAAAGAATAGCTGAAAAGGAAGGGCAGTTAAACATAGAGGATATAAAAAACAAAGACCCTCTTGTCATCCTCTATGGGGTTCTCCAATGCCATACGGACGAGGAGATCACAAAAGCTATCCGCACACAGAACGGACACCTGCTGAGGGGAGTGAGCGGTGAAGATGACCGCATGGAAGTTCGCTTCCGTCGAAAAGCAAGGAACCCACTCATCTCCCATGTTGTCATCAAGGTGTCGCCCCGACTCTGGCAAAGCCTCACAAGCGCGGGGACTGTATACATCGACATGCAGAGGATCAGAGTCGCCGACCAATCCCCCCTAGTACAGTGCTCGCGCTGCCTAGGGTACGGACACGGAAGGCGATTCTGCACCGAGGCAGTCGATGTGTGCAGCCACTGCGGTGGAGCACATCTGAAGTCGGGGTGCCCTGACTGGCTGAGTGACGTCACCCCCTGCTGTGTAAACTGCATAAAAGCTAAGAATGCAAAGAGTGATCATGGCGCCTTTAGCAACGAATGCCCGGTGAGGCGCAAGTGGGAAGCACTAGCGAGATCCACCGTGGCGTATTGCTGAGGGCGTCCTTTACAAGATCATTCAAGCAAACCTCAGAAAGAAGCGGTTGGCGACAGACGAGGTCTTCATCGAGGCCGCTAAATGTAAGGCAGCGGTGATTCTCATACAAGAACCATACGTTGGGGCCCAAAAGAGACTAAAGTCGTACCCAGGTACTAGGATCTTCCAGAATGTCGAACAAGGCGAGATGGTGAAGGCGGCGATAGCAGTTATGGACCCTACCTTAGATGTCATCCAATACCCGCAGCTCACCACCAAAAACATCGCCGTCCTGGGGATCCGCACAACCGCCTGGGAAGTTAACCTAGTCTCCATCTACCTGGAGGGCGACCAGCCCTTGGAACCGTACCTGGATCACCTAACCAAGGTGGTGGAAAAACTCGGGCCAACCAGATTGGTCATCGGTGGAGACGCTAACTCCTGGAACGTCTGGTGGGGTAGTGTTAGAACCAACTCCAGAGGGGAGGACCTCATGAAATTTTTTGACGATCACGGTTTGCAGGTACTCAACGACGGCTCTACACCAACATTTGACACGGTGAGAGGAGACCGGATATACGCCAGCCACGTAGACATCACCACTTGCACAGAGGACATGCTCACCTTGGTGGACGGATGGACCGTCGTGAAAAGTATGACGAGCTCGGACCACAACGGCATAGTATTTAACATACAGTTACACAAAGCACACGGAACACAAATCACACGCACAACACGAATCTACAATACGAGGAAAGCAAATTGGGACCAATTTCGTGAGAAATTGGCTCAATTTAAAGCGGACAAAAACCTCACACTCACAAAAGTAGAGCACACACACAGCACGCAACAGATAGAAGAAGTCATACACACATATACTCAAGCAATCACACATGCATGCAAGGAAACCATACCAGCCAAAAAACACACACAAATACTTACTATTCCGTGGTGGTCTGAAAAACTCGCGCAGCTGAAGCGGGAAGTCGCCACCAGGAGGAGACGAATCAAGGGTACCGCACCGGTCCGAAGAGCGAGAGTCGTCGAAGAGTACCTGAAAAAGAAAGAGGAATACGAGTTAGAGGCGGAACAAGCAAGGGTACAGAGCTGGAGGGATTTCTGCAGCAAACAGGACAGGGAAGGGGTCTGGGAAGGGATCTATAGAGTCATAGGCAGGACAAGAAAAAGGGTAGAAGATGAGCTACTTCGGGTTGAGGGCAAAGTGCTGGACGCCAAAGGCTCTGTGAAAGTACTCGCGGAATCTTTTTATCCAGAAGACCCCACAGAAAGCGACAACACTATACATCGCAGAATAAGAGCCGAAGCGGAGAGGGTAAACAATGGACAACAAGCTGAGCCTGGGGACCCATTGTTCACCATGACCGAGCTTAAAGCTGCGATGAGTGCTTTCAGCCCAAAAAAAGCCCCCGGAGCGGATGGATTTACTCTGGACATATGCAAAGAAACCATAGACAGTGACCCAGAAATGTTCTTAGGTATAACAAACAAATGTCTAGAATACGCGTACTTCCCAAATCCTTGGAAAGAGGCCATGGTCATTGTGCTGCGGAAACCGGGAAAAGACACTTACACCACCCCCAAATCGTACAGGCCCATCGGGCTCCTCCCAGTGCTGGGGAAAATCTTCGAGAAGATGCTAGTCAACCGAATCAAGTTCCACCTAGTGCCGAGGATAAGTACTCGCCAGTACGGATTCATGCCCCAGAAGAGCACGGAAGACTCCCTCTATAATCTGATGAAACACATAAACACAAAGCTCGACCAGAAGAGGATACTGACACTGGTGTCGTTAGATATAGAGGGGGCCTTTGACAGCGCATGGTGGCCGGCCATCAGAGTCCGACTGGCGGAGGAAAAGTGTCCGGTAAACTTGAGACGGGTGATAGATAGCTATCTTCGTGACCGAAGAGTCAAGGTCCGATACGCCGGAGAGGAGTACGAAAAGCGTACAGAAAAAGGGTGCGTGCAAGGGTCAATTGGTGGCCCGATCCTGTGGAACCTGCTGCTGGACCCCCTCTTGAAGGACCTGGAGCTTAGGGGCGATTACGTACAGGCATTCGCGGACGACATAGTACTAGTATTCGATGGTGGGACGTCGCTGGAGATTGAAAGGCAGGCCAATGCCGCGCTCGAACACGTCCGTGCGTGGGGAGTCCGGAACAAGCTCAAGTTTGCGCCACACAAAACCATGGCCATGGTAATTACACGCAAACTAAAGTACGACTCTCCGCGCCTGAGCTTGGGCGGGACCGACATTGGACTGTCAAAGGAGATCAAATTGCTTGGCCTCACCATCGATAACAAATTAACTTTCAACGCGCATGCCGCGAATGTCTGTCGTAAAGCGCTAAGTTTCTACAATCAACTGTCTAGGGCCGCAAAGGTAGGCTGGGGTCTACAGCCAGAAGTAATACGAGTCATTTATACCGCGGTAGTAGAACCTACCATCATGTACGCTGCCAGCGTATGGGCACCAGCAACAGAGAAACTCTGCATTAAGAAGGAGTTTGACTCGGTGCAGCGTGGCTTCGCACAAAAGCTTGTTAAAGCATACAGAACTGTCTCGCTTAACTCGGCGCTACTACTTGCAGGGTTGCTCCCACTGGACATTAGAGTCCGGGAAGCAGCTTTGTTATATGAAATAAAGAAAGGTTACACCCGGCAAGTAGTGGGAGACCGAGACATCGAAAAACAAGTACCGTACGCGGCCATGCCACACCCGGCACTTCGGAAAAATATAACATTTACCTGCCTGGAAGACGGAGCAGCATTGGACCAGAACCTTGACACCCATCTCAACATTTTCACAGATGGCAGTAAGATCCAGGGGAAAGTAGGCGCCGCACTGTCCATCAGAATCGGAACCACTGAAATTAGTACCCGTAAGTTGAAGCTGGATGAATGCTGCACCGTCTACCAGGCGGAACTGCTGGCTCTGGCAGCGGCAACGGAAGAGGCGTTGAAAAGATCCGAACTTAGTTGTAGCATTTTCAGTGACTCGCGCTCAGCCCTAGAAACCGTGTCAAACTTGTCTTCCCCCCATCCCCTCGCAGCTCAGATTCGAGAGACTATAACAAAGCTCAGAAATCAGAACAAAATGCTGAACTTATTTTGGGTAAGGGCACACATGGGGCTGGAAGGGAATGAGAGAGCTGACGAGTTGGCAAAGAGCGCAGCCCTGACACTAAAAGTAAAAGCAAGGTATGACAGCTGCCCGGTCTCATTCGCGAAGCGAGAACTCAGACGAGACTCGCTTAGCGAATGGAACCATCGCTACATTAGTGCAAAGCAAGGAGCTGTCACGAGAACCTTCTTCCCAAACGCTATTAGGGCACATAAAGTACTCAAACACATAGACCTAACCCCCACTACAGTCCAACTTTTCACGGGACACGGCGGGTTCTCCTCATACTTGCATCGGTTCAAGTGTAAGGAGAGTCCGTCGTGCCTCTGCGATCCCGATGTCGAGGAAGACGTCCTGCATCTGATCTGTGACTGCCCCAGATTCGGAGCAATACGCACGGATACTGAAATAGCATTAGGAACAGATATAAATAAAAGTAATTTGTCATTAATAATAGATAGTAAAGATAGTAGAAATAAGTTTTTAGATTATTGTTGTAAAATAGTTAATGTAGCACGTAAAATCAATAAGTAGAAATAAGGAAACACAATTGTATAATATTAGTTTATACAATTTGTGTCCGTATTAAATGTATTAGTAGATAAGAAAACATGTAAAAATATAATAAATAAAAAGCCTTGTTATTTTAGCCATAAGTAAGATGTAAAATATTAAATAATAAATACCCTTGTTGTTTTTCCCTCTATAAAATAAAAGTAGGTAAAGTAAAACAGCAAGAAAGTGGATGGACAAAAGAAAGATCACGTATGAGGAATGAAAGTGCGAGAAGCATTAAAGCGAGAACTTGTATGCAAGAGTTGTGCAAAAAATGTGCCTGGCAACGCCAGGGGAACTAGTATTATTAAAAAAAAAAAAAAAAAAAAAAAAAAAAAAAAAAAAACCTAACCTAACCTAACCTAACCTAACCTAACCTAACCTAACCTAACCTAACCTAACCTAACCTAACCTAACCTAACCTAACCTAACCTAACCTAACCTAACCTAACCTAACCTAACCTAACCTAACCTAACCTAACCTAACCTAACCTAACCTAACCTAACCTAACCTAACCTAACCTAACCTAACCTAACCTAACCTAACCTAACCTAACCTAACCTAACCTAACCTAACCTAACCTAACCTAACCTAACCTAACCTAACCTAACCTAACCTAACCTAACCTAACCTAACCTAACCTAACCTAACCTAACCTAACCTAACCTAACCTAACCTAACCTAACCTAACCTAACCTAACCTAACCTAACCTAACCTAACCTAACCTAACCTAACCTAACCTAACCTAACCTAACCTAACCTAACCTAACCTAACCTAACCTAACCTAACCTAACCTAACCTAACCTAACCTAACCTAACCTAACCTAACCTAACCTAACCTAACCTAACCTAACCTAACCTAACCTAACCTAACCTAACCTAACCTAACCTAACCTAACCTAACCTAACCTAACCTAACCTAACCTAACCTAACCTAACCTAACCTAACCTAACCTAACCTAACCTAACCTAACCTAACCTAACCTAACCTAACCTAACCTAACCTAACCTAACCTAACCTAACCTAACCTAACCTAACCTAACCTAACCTAACCTAACCTAACCTAACCTAACCTAACCTAACCTAACCTAACCTAACCTAACCTAACCTAACCTAACCTAACCTAACCTAACCTAACCTAACCTAACCTAACCTAACCTAACCTAACCTAACCTAACCTAACCTAACCTAACCTAACCTAACCTAACCTAACCTAACCTAACCTAACCTAACCTAACCCTGGCTCCAACCGCACTCCGGAGCGCCCACTTACAAGGGAAACTCTACGCAAATAAATTCGTAAAAAATCCAAAAAGTGAGCTACAGTGCAGTGCAATACGTGAAAATTTGCGGAATCACAAGGCGCACACAACTGTGAAAACGCTGTGTCGCTAAGTGTTTTTTTTGAACGAGCCATCACCAAAAAAGTGAAAAATTTAAAATTTTAAAAGTTTAAAGTGCAATTTTCTCGGATTCTGCAGCGGCGACCTACGATTTTTAAAGTGCCGTCTGAAAGGCCATCAGGAGCACTACGGTTTTTCTGTTTTTACCGATTTTTTCCGCGCAGGAGCGCGGAGATATAAACAGAAAAATAGAAACCACGTGGCCACGAGGTCGGTGATCCAGGGCCTCCAGGAGAAAACTGACTTCGGGACCATCGGGACGCTGTTGCATCGAGCAGGGAGGCACTTTCAAATTGGAAATAAGTACATTTTTGACTCGGATATAACAGTTTTAAATTTTTTGAAATTTTGAAAATTTCTATCTCCGTCAAAAGATCGACGACATATAGTTTTTAAATTTAAATTGTATAGAATTTAGGGTCCTTAACATTATATAAAAAATTTGGCATAGGTCAATCAGCCAGTTTTTGAGAAAAAATTTTTTGAAGTTTTTGGGTGTTCACTAAGTACCCCAAATTTAAAGTTAGAAATAAATTAGTTTTAAGGAAATTTAGATAATAATTATTTGAGTATAGTAGTTTATTTTAAAAATTTTTTTAGCTATATTTCGCTAAGTTAGGAAATTTTTGGTGAAAATTTTGGTGTTTTTTGGTTGTATTAAATCAGGGGGGGGGTTCTATCAGTACGTGAACCGACCTAAACTATTGTGTGGGTTGTGCCTTTTAAAACAAGCCCAAACACGGTCCGATTCGGACCGCTACTTTCGGAGTTGACCCTTGAACGGCCATTTTGGCCGCCATATTGGATTGTTTTAAACGGGCATAGCCCTCGCTAGAGTAGTCTGATTGGGACGGGGTTTTCGCTGCTGGCACCGCAACGCCCCCCTCCCTGATTTGATTTGAGTTAGGGCCCTAGGTAGAGTCAAAAGTTTTTTGACTCTACTTATCGCTTAAGAGACTAGACGGGGACAAGGCAATTACGCCAGTCAAAACCCCGGAGCTCTGGGCTTTATTTTGACGGAGTTATTGCATTTTTAAGTTTTCGCGGCCATTTTGTCCGCCATCTTGCAAAAGTTCAAAAGCTCATATCTCTGGAACCCATTGTCCAAATTGGACCGGACTTTTTTAGTTAAGTTGACTACAAACAGGACTATCAGACTGTTTATAGAGACAGACTCTAGGTAGAGTCTCAAAAAATTTTGTAAGAATTTATTCGGGTTTTCGTATGTTAGTGCACAAACATTTCTGCTGACTCATTGATACACCTGTGTAGAGTTAAATACTCTACATAGAGCACTGTAGAGTACCTATTTTTCTGTTGGAATTCACCAACTTACTTGTGAATCAGCGGTCCCTGTTTTCTTTTTGCGTTTTTTATTGCGCCCTTAAATTAGTTTAGAATAGGTCTTTTATTTTAGTGTAGTAATTTGACAAATAATTTCTTAAAACAAACCCTTACAAAACCTTTTACACTTGACACGATTCCTTGGCATTTGCACAACTCAATATGTTCGGCTTCCGCACTCCGGCAAAAGGCGCAAAAACTCTCAACGAGACAGCCTCGAGCCCCAAAATGACGCACGATAGCACCTTCCTGGTAGACCCCACCAAAAAGGAAGCCTCGCGTTCACCCAAAGGCCCTTCCAAAGTAAGGAAGAGCATAGGCGAATGGGAAGCAGGAAAGTCCGATACAAGCACCGCTGAAACGCAAAAACTAAAATCACTCTCGCAAGAGATCAAAGCACAGACCCTCAAGACGACGACGGAGACCGCGGCCTGCTCACCACAACAAAAAATAAAGAGCGTAGACCGGCTGGCAGAAGCCAAAGCCTGCGTAACAAAGGCGAAAATTAGCCTAAACAATGCTAGAAACCTCAAGACGGACATTAAGACTGAAGTTGCACACCTAATCGACAGGCTCTACCAGCTAGTCAAAGAAACGGACGGTATCAAGGGAACAGGACAAAAGAAAGCAAGCGACCCAGGAAATCTAAGGCAGCAAGGAAAAGAACCACCGAAGGCGGAAGAGATAACGACCGAAAAGGACAGGGATAGAGAGGAAAGGAGAATAGAAAGGATTGAGAAAGGTGACGAAATAATTAGGAAAATAGATGAGCATGCAAGGCTACTCGAGGACCATAGGAAGGAAATGGAGAGGCTGGCGGAAACAATAAAGACGCAACATGAGTCGCACACAAACAGAGGCTCCTATGCAAGCGTGACAGCGAGCTCTCCAGTTAGGCAGCCTCTTGACAACACCGCCATGCACTCAATAATAGTTTCGTCAAAAGATGACCACGAGACAGGGGACCAAGTCTTCGAAAGGATCAGGAAGGTGGTTAATGCAACGGAGGAAGGGACAAGGATTGATAAGATAAGGAAGGCAAAGGACAGGAAAATAATAGTGGGATGTAAGAACGAAGAAGAGCTGAGAAAGGTAAAGAAAAGAATAGCTGAAAAGGAAGGGCAGTTAAACATAGAGGATATAAAAAACAAAGACCCTCTTGTCATCCTCTATGGGGTTCTCCAATGCCATACGGACGAGGAGATCACAAAAGCTATCCGCACACAGAACGGACACCTGCTGAGGGTAGTGAGCGGTGAGGATGACCGCATGGAAGTTCGCTTCCGTCGAAAAGCAAGGAACCCACTCATCTCCCATGTTGTCATCAAGGTGTCGCCCCGACTCTGGCAAAGCCTCACAAGCGCGGGGACTGTATACATCGACATGCAGAGGATCAGAGTCGCCGACCAATCCCCCCTAGTACAGTGCTCGCGCTGCCTAGGGTACGGACACGGAAGGCGATTCTGCACCGAGGCAGTCGATGTGTGCAGCCACTGCGGTGGAGCACATCTGAAGTCGGGGTGCCCTGACTGGCTGAGTGACGTCACCCCCTGCTGTGTAAACTGCATAAAAGCTAAGAATGCAAAGAGTGATCATGGCGCCTTTAGCAACGAATGCCCGGTGAGGCGCAAGTGGGAAGCACTAGCGAGATCCACCGTGGCGTATTGCTGAGGGCGTCCTTTACAAGATCATTCAAGCAAACCTCAGAAAGAAGCGGTTGGCGACAGACGAGGTCTTCATCGAGGCCGCTAAATGTAAGGCAGCGGTGATTCTCATACAAGAACCATACGTTGGGGCCCAAAAGAGACTAAAGTCGTACCCAGGTACTAGGATCTTCCAGAATGTCGAACAAGGCGAGATGGTGAAGGCGGCGATAGCAGTTATGGACCCTACCTTAGATGTCATCCAATACCCGCAGCTCACCACCAAAAACATCGCCGTCCTGGGGATCCGCACAACCGCCTGGGAAGTTAACCTAGTCTCCATCTACCTGGAGGGCGACCAGCCCTTGGAACCGTACCTGGATCACCTAACCAAGGTGGTGGAAAAACTCGGGCCAACCAGATTGGTCATCGGTGGAGACGCTAACTCCTGGAACGTCTGGTGGGGTAGTGTTAGAACCAACTCCAGAGGGGAGGACCTCATGAAATTTTTTGACGATCACGGTTTGCAGGTACTCAACGACGGCTCTACACCAACATTTGACACGGTGAGAGGAGACCGGATATACGCCAGCCACGTAGACATCACCACTTGCTCAGAGGACATGCTCACCTTGGTGGACGGATGGACCGTCGTGAAAAGTATGACGAGCTCGGACCACAACGGCATAGTATTTAACATACAGTTACACAAAGCACACGGAACACAAATCACACGCACAACACGAATCTACAATACGAGGAAAGCAAATTGGGACCAATTTCGTGAGAAATTGGCTCAATTTAAAGCGGACAAAAACCTCACACTCACAAAAGTAGAGCACACACACAGCACGCAACAGATAGAAGAAGTCATACACACATATACTCAAGCAATCACACATGCATGCAAGGAAACCATACCAGCCAAAAAACACACACAAATACTTACTATTCCGTGGTGGTCTGAAAAACTCGCGCAGCTGAAGCGGGAAGTCGCCACCAGGAGGAGACGAATCAAGGGTACCGCACCGGTCCGAAGAGCGAGAGTCGTCGAAGAGTACCTGAAAAAGAAAGAGGAATACGAGTTAGAGGCGGAACAAGCAAGGGTACAGAGCTGGAGGGATTTCTGCAGCAAACAGGACAGGGAAGGGGTCTGGGAAGGGATCTATAGAGTCATAGGCAGGACAAGAAAAAGGGTAGAAGATGAGCTACTTCGGGTTGAGGGCAAAGTGCTGGACGCCAAAGGCTCTGTGAAAGTACTCGCGGAATCTTTTTATCCAGAAGACCCCACAGAAAGCGACAACACTATACATCGCAGAATAAGAGCCGAAGCGGAGAGGGTAAACAATGGACAACAAGCTGAGCCTGGGGACCCATTGTTCACCATGACCGAGCTTAAAGCTGCGATGAGTGCTTTCAGCCCAAAAAAAGCCCCCGGAGCGCATGGATTTACTCTGGACATATGCAAAGAAACCATAGACAGTGACCCAGATATGTTCTTAGGTATAACAAACAAATGTCTAGAATACGCGTACTTCCCAAATCCTTGGAAAGAGGCCATGGTCATTGTGCTGCGGAAACCGGGAAAAGACACTTACACCACCCCCAAATCGTACAGGCCCATCGGGCTCCTCCCAGTGCTGGGGAAAATCTTCGAGAAGATGCTAGTCAACCGAATCAAGTTCCACCTAGTGCCGAGGATAAGTACTCGCCAGTACGGATTCATGCCCCAGAAGAGCACGGAAGACTCCCTCTATAATCTGATGAAACACATAAACACAAAGCTCGACCAGAAGAGGATACTGACACTGGTGTCGTTAGATATAGAGGGGGCCTTTGACAGCGCATGGTGGCCGGCCATCAGAGTCCGACTGGCGGAGGAAAAGTGTCCGGTAAACTTGAGACGGGTGATAGATAGCTATCTTCGTGACCGAAGAGTCAAGGTCCGATACGCCGGAGAGGAATACGAAAAGCGTACAGAAAAAGGGTGCGTGCAAGGGTCAATTGGTGGCCCGATCCTGTGGAACCTGCTGCTGGACCCCCTCTTGAAGGACCTGGAGCTTAGGGGCGATTACGTACAGGCATTCGCGGACGACATAGTACTAGTATTCGATGGTGGGACGTCGCTGGAGATTGAAAGGCAGGCCAATGCCGCGCTCGAACACGTCCGTGCGTGGGGAGTCCGGAACAAGCTCAAGTTTGCGCCACACAAAACCATGGCCATGGTAATTACACGCAAACTAAAGTACGACTCTCCGCGCCTGAGCTTGGGCGGGACCGACATTGGACTGTCAAAGGAGATCAAATTGCTTGGCCTCACCATCGATAACAAATTAACTTTCAACGCGCATGCCGCGAATGTCTGTCGTAAAGCGCTAAGTTTCTACAATCAACTGTCTAGGGCCGCAAAGGTTGGCTGGGGTCTACAGCCAGAAGTAATACGAGTCATTTATACCGCGGTAGTAGAACCTACCATCATGTACGCTGCCAGCGTATGGGCACCAGCAACAGAGAAACTCTGCATTAAGAAGGAGTTTGACTCGGTGCAGCGTGGCTTCGCACAAAAGCTTGTTAAAGCATACAGAACTGTCTCGCTTAACTCGGCGCTACTACTTGCAGGGTTGCTCCCACTGGACATTAGAGTCCGGGAAGCAGCTTTGTTATATGAAATAAAGAAAGGTTACACCCGGCAAGTAGTGGGAGACCGAGACATCGAAAAACAAGTACCGTACGCGGCCATGCCACACCCGGCACTTCGGAAAAATATAACATTTACATGCCTGGAAGACGGAGCAGCATTGGACCAGAACCTTGACACCCATCTCAACATTTTCACAGATGGCAGTAAGATCCAGGGGAAAGTAGGCGCCGCACTGTCCATCAGAATCGGAACCACTGAAATTAGTACCCGTAAGTTGAAGCTGGATGAATGCTGCACCGTCTACCAGGCGGAACTGCTGGCTCTGGCAGCGGCAACGGAAGAGGCGTTGAAAAGATCCGAACTTAGTTGTAGCATTTTCAGTGACTCGCGCTCAGCCCTAGAAACCGTGTCAAACTTGTCTTCCCCCCATCCCCTCGCAGCTCAGATTCGAGAGACTATAACAAAGCTCAGAAATCAGAACAAAATGCTGAACTTATTTTGGGTAAGGGCACACATGGGGCTGGAAGGGAATGAGAGAGCTGACGAGTTGGCAAAGAGCGCAGCCCTGACACTAAAAGTAAAAGCAAGGTATGACAGCTGCCCGGTCTCATTCGCGAAGCGAGAACTCAGACGAGACTCGCTTGGCGAATGGAACCATCGCTACATTAGTGCAAAGCAAGGAGCTGTCACGAGAACCTTCTTCCCAAACGCTATTAGGGCACATAAAGTACTCAAACACATAGACCTAACCCCCACTACAGTCCAACTTTTCACGGGACACGGCGGGTTCTCCTCATACTTGCATCGGTTCAAGTGTAAGGAGAGTCCGTCGTGCCTCTGCGATCCCGATGTCGAGGAAGACGTCCTGCATCTGATCTGTGACTGCCCCAGATTCGGAGCAATACGCACGGATACTGAAATAGCATTAGGAACAGATATAAATAAAAGTAATTTGTCATTAATAATAGAAAGTAAAGATAGTAGAAATAAGTTTTTAGATTATTGTTGTAAAATAGTTAATGTAGCACGTAAAATCAATAAGTAGAAATAAGGAAACACAATTGTATAATATTAGTTTATACAATTTGTGTCCGTATTAAATGTATTAGTAGATAAGAAAACATGTAAAAATATAATAAATAAAAAGCCTTGTTATTTTAGCCATAAGTAAGATGTAAAATATTAAATAATAAATACCCTTGTTGTTTTTCCCTCTATAAAATAAAAGTAGGTAAAGTAAAACAGCAAGAAAGTGGATGGACAAAAGAAAGATCACGTATGAGGAATGAAAGTGCGAGAAGCATTAAAGCGAGAACTGGTATGCAAGAGTTGTGCAAAAAATGTGCCTGGCAACGCCAGGGGAACTAGTATTATAAAAAAAAAAAAAAAAAAAAAAAAAAAAAAAAAAAAAAAAAAAACCTAACCTAACCTAACCTAACCTAACCTAACCCAACCCAACCCAACCTAACCTTTTTTTTTTTTTTTTTTTTTTTTTTTTTTTTTTTTTTTTTTTTTTTTTTTTTGACGCTGGGAAAAATGCTTTATGCATACCCTCCCGTCGGGGGACGGAAGGGTTATGTGGGACTCCCGGTGCTCCCCACCGGTATACCCACTAAACGACCCAGCGGCACTCCCGCATCGCCTATATGGAGGGGAACTGGGAATCCGGCACAGCCTTTCCATCCAGCCCCCCGCCGACGACCGCCCGCCTTTACGGCGAGCCCTTCACCCCCCTCCCCACCCTGGGAGAGGGGCCCGAGAATAGCCGCGAGTGCTCGCGGTCATTCCCACCCGGCGGAAGTGGAGGATACGTGCAATGCGGGAGAAGACGCCCCCGCGCCTGTCTCCCGCTATCCTCCACCAGGAGGGGGAAGACGATTGTCGTGCAATCGCCTTCTCCGACCCGTTCGTCGCCTGCGGAGTGGCGCTGCGAGAGGGTCTTCCTCCCGCGCCCGCTCCGTCGCCTCCTTTTGCGAAATTACTTCCTCGCAAAAGGAGGCCACCGCAGCCCAGGACTCCTCGCTTCCCAGCATGGCTAAAACCACGCTGGGCAGCGAGAGGTCCTGCCCGACCACCGCCATCAACTGGCGGCGCGGCCCAGACCACGACGCACACACCTCCAGGGTGTGCTGCGCCGTGTCCACCGCCGCGCCACAATCGTGGCAGGCCGGGGTCTCCTCTCTTCCGATCCGATGCAGGCACGATCCGAAGACGCCATGCCCGGATAGCACCTGCACCAAACGGAAAGAAAGGAAACCGTGGGACCGCCCGAGCCAGTCCTGCAGGACTGGCCCGAGCGCGTCCAACGTTCTGCGGCCAAAGGCTGCGGTGGCGAGGGCCTCCGTCCAATGTTGGACGGTTGCGTCCCTCGCCTCTCTGCGGACGGCCTCCCGCTCTTCTGGGGCAGGGCACTCCCCGAGCGCCCTGCGCCCCGCCGTCCACTCGTACACTCTGGCGAGCACCCACGCCTCGAGTTCCCAAGGCGGGGTGCCGGCCAGAGCGCACGCTACCGCAAAGCCCACCGAGCGGTAGGCTCTCGCCACCCGCAGTGCAATGGCCCTTTGGGGCCTGCGGATGGCGGTCGCATTCTCCCTCCTGTGGAGGGAGTCCGCCCAGATGGGGGCCCCGTAAAGGGCCATGCTCTTCAAGATGCCGGCATACAAATGCCGGCATCTCGCCTTCGGCCCTCCCAGGTTTGGGAGGAGCCACGAGAGGGCGTTCGCCGCCTTCAGCAGGCGCGCTGACAACCCGCTGAAGTGCGGGCCGAAGCGCCACCTGCTGTCCAGGGTGAGGCCCAGATATTTCATCTGGGTCCTCACCCCGATCCTGACGCCCTCCACGACGATGTGGGCGTCAAGAGGGATGCGCTGCCGAGGCCCGTGGAAGAACACGGCCTCGGTCTTGTGCAGCGCAACCCCCAACCCGAGGCGGCGGATCCTTCCCGCGACCAAGGATCCGCCAGCCGAGGCCAAACTGGCCGCCTCCCTAAAATCCCTCCCCCGGGCAGTGAGGAGAGTGTCATCCGCGTAGCAGATGACACTCGTGCCCGGGAGGAGGGATCCCCGCAGGAGCCAGTCGAAGCCGATGTTCCACAGGAGTGGTCCTAGGACCGACCCCTGTGGAACACCAGACTCCGCGCCGTACCTCCGGACTTGGCCAGCCTTGTCTACGAGGAGGACCGCTCGGTCCTCCAAGTAGCTGGCCAAGAGGGCCCGCAAGTATGAAGGCACTCCGTGGTACCGGAGTGCCTCCAAGATCGTGGAGTGGGGGACGGAATTGAACGCGTTGGCTATGTCAAATGACACAGCCAACACTCCGTCCCCAGACTCCACGGCCTCCCTCACCTGGCCCTTCAGCCGGGCCAGCGCGTCCACTGTCGAACGCCCAACTCGGAAACCGAATTGGGCGTCCGACAGGTTCGGCCCAACCCCCCGCAGGAGGCCATTCAGCCGACCGGCGACGATCCCCTCGAACAGTTTACCGACCTCATCGAGCAGAACGATGGGTCGGTATGCCGAGGGGGAGTCTGCCGGTCGTCCCTCCTTACGGAGGAGGCACAGTTGCCCCTCCTTCCAGGTTTTCGGGAACCTCCCAGCCGTGAAATACGCGCTGAAGAGGTCCCGAAACCTGTCCGCCATTTGGGTGGCCGCAATGGCCACCACCCTTGCGGGGACGCCGTCCGGCCCGGGGGCGGTTTTCTTGGCGCGGAGGCGAAGCGTCGCCGCGCCAAACTCCGCCCCCGTGACCGGAGGGACCTCCTCCGCCGGCGGAGCCGCCTCCCGCGGGGGGTCCATCACTGGAGGGGTGAAGTTGGTCCTTGTTGGAAACAAGGACCGAACCACCCCATCCAGCAACGCCGGCTCGAGGGTCTCTGCTAGCGGGGGACCGAAGGGGCGCAGTTTATTCCGCGCCGCCTTATACGGTCTCCCGTACGGGTCTCTGTCGAGACCCTCTAGCATTTCGGCCCTCGCCGCGTCGTCGGCGGCGAACATAGCCGCCTTGAGGACCTTCTTTGCCTCTACGTACGAGGCGTAGAGAAGGTCCTCGTTCGACGCGTCCCGTACGTTCCGCCGTCGACTCCGCGTGTAGGCCCTCCTGGCCACCACGCAGGCGGCCCGGAGCCCCGCCAGCTCCTCCGACCACCAATAGACGGCGCGTCGGGGAGGTGGGCGGCGAGACCGAGGCATGCTGGAGTTGCACACCTCGGTCAGGGACTCCCGCAGTCGGACCGCCGAGGCGTCGACGTCCAGGACATTGATAGGAGGCGTGAGCCAGTCCTGGACGAACGCCGCCTCCTTGGCCGCCCCTCGGTCCAGGTGGATCTGAGCCCACCGTGGAAAGGGGGACTGGCCCGAGCGGGCCATCCCCCGGGGGCTCTGGGTGGAGACGATGTCGAACCGCACGTATCGGTGGTCCGACAAGGTCTCCACCGTTTCCACCCGCCAGCCGACGACGCGGGCGGCAAGTGCGGGGGTGGCGAACGACACGTCCACCACCGTCCCTCCCCGTTGCCGCACACACGTGTGGGCCGTCCCTCTATTTAGGAGGGACACGCCCGACGAGGCCGCCCAAAATTCGACGGCCCGCCCGCGGACGTTGCAAGAGGCGGCCCGGTTGCCCCAGGCCGCCGACTTGGCGTTCAGGTCGCCCAATACGGCGACCTGGCGCGGCGCCGCCCTACCGACTACTGCGGTCAGGACTTCGAGAAAATCCTCGAAGTCCTGTAAAGGGCGGTTAGGGGAGAAATAGACCCCCACCAGGGCTATTTCTCCCCACGCGGCGGCCACGTATCCCGGTCCCCTCTCTAAGAGCGAGAGGGGAGGGGAGTCCGTGGAAGACCGCGACACCAACGCCACCGAGCCGTCCCGATCACCCAGCCAACGGCCAGGGACAGAGTACGGCTCGGCGACCACCGCAACGTCTACTAACCACTCAGCCAGGGCCTGCATCAGCAGGTCCTGGGCTGCTTTACAGTGGTTAGTATTCGCCTGTAGGATGCGATGTCCGGACCTATCCATCATTTGGACATCGCACCCCCCTCGTCGGCCACCGAGGTCCCAGCCTCAGGGACGACGGTGGTAGCGGCAGGCTGGGACGGCGCCTGCGCTTTGCCCTTCTTTGGGGGAGGATTGCAGTTCCTCCCCCTCATCACGTGGTCCGCCGGGCGGCCACTGGCGGCGCACACCGCGCAGTGCGGCTTGGCGGCCGTGCAGGAGGCGGACATGTGCCCCTCCTTACCGCAGCGGTAACAGGCGTCCGACCTGTCCACCTTGGACGGACAGAGGGCCCGTGTGTGGCCGATTCCGAAGCACTTGTAGCAGCGCAAAGGCTGCTCACCAAGTGCTCGGACCACACACGACCCAAACCCGACGGCAAGCCGTCCCTTGGCAAGGACGGCCTTAGCTGCGGTGACCGGGCACTCCAGGCGGATTGTGCCCATGCCGCCGCGGCCGGGCCTGATAGCCCGACCCTGTACCGCTGCGGTGTTGCAGCCCCCTATTGCTGCGAGCGCCGCCACGACCTCCTCTTTGGTGACCGAATCGTCCAGATTGGTCACCTCGAGGGCCGCCGACTTGACGGGCCTTACCACCTTGGCCGCGTCCGCGATGACCTCTTGCAACTTCGTTGCGAAGAGGTCAGCGTTGGCGCCGCCCTGGGCCCCCGGGAACTCGAAAATACGAGCCCCGGCTTGGGTCTGGCGGCACGTGATGGCGCCGATTCCCAACTTGGTGGGATCGGCGTTGGTACGAGCCCGTTTCAGCACGGACTCGTACGTCTCACCACGCTCCGCAGCCTCCGCGGTGAGCGTCACCACGACGGCCGCGGTTTTGGGAGAAACTAGGGTTTTTCTCCCACCGGCAGGGGCCCTTTTAGCTGCCGGAGCAGCGGTGGCGGGCTTAGGGGCCGGCTTTTGCCCCTTCCCCTTCCCCTTCCCCTTGCCGGTCGTCTGGGACGGGCAGGGAGGGGAGATGTTTGCTGGGGAGGCAGGGGCGGCGGCCGCTCTCGCCTTCTTGGCCTTGCCCTTCCCCTTTTTGACCACCTTCGTCCACGGCTGGGTGGACGGGGTGGTGGAAGGGAGAAGGGCGTCCTCCCTTTGGGAGGATGGCCCAGGCTCGCACGGCCTCTTGTCCGCCGCGAGGGGCGGTCGGAGGCGCTTTTCGGGCAAGAGCCTGTCCTCGATGCCAGCGAGGCAGGCTCTCGTAAATGCCCTTTCCTCCATCACAACCTTGCGGATGACATCCTCAAGGTTGGAAGAGGAGGAAGGGCCCTCTACCGCAGGTCTCGGCTCACCTTGGGTTTGCTGGGCCGTGACCTCAGCCAGCTTCTTATGCAGCTGGCTGACCTCCGACTGCAGGCGATCTAACTTCGCCTGCAGTTGCCGCGTCTCGTCGGTGGCTGTGCGTTGCACCAGCTCCCGGACGATGCCACCCATGCTGGCGGCCCTGCATTTAAGGGACTTTTGAAATGTCCCTTTTAGATTGGAGGACTTAGAGGCGACCACCCTGATCTCCTCTTCGTCCTCCTGCGCCATGCGCTCCAGCTCGGCCAGCGAGTGGTCCGCGTATAAGACGCTAGACGCACCGTACCCGGACTTAGCCCGGGCGGCCTGCGCCTGCATCTCCTTCGCGGCGACCCTCTCTTCCAGGTCTTCCTGGAACTGAGCCCTTCGTGCGAGGTCCAACTGACGTTGGGCGTCCGCCAGACCCACGTCGTGGGTGTCCACCACAGTGGAAGGCTTTTTGGCCTTCGCCTTCTTTTTTGGCTTAGCACTCCTCGTGGAGTCCGAGGAGCCTTCGCCGCCGTCCTTCAGGAAGGATCGCTTCCGCTTTTGAAAGCGACTTTCGACTTCCGGCGCCGAACTTCCGTCCGACTCTGGAACGAGCGACTCGTTGTCGGAGTCCGACAACACGTCGACCGACCGCCTGCGGAACATGCTACCCGGTGATGGGCGGCAAACCTCCGACGCCATACTGGCATCGCCGGCGTGGCCCTGAGAAGGGCCTTTGGTTTGGCCCTGAGAAGGGCCTTTTGGTTGGCCCTGAGAAGGGCCTTTTGGTTGGCCCTGAGAAGGGCCTTTGGTTTGGCCCTGAGAAGGGCCTTTGGTTTGGCCCTGAGAAGGGCCTTTTGGTTGGCCCTGAGAAGGGCCTTTTGGTTGGCCCTGAGAAGGGCCTTTTGGTTGGCCCTGACAAGGGCCTTTTAAGAACCGCCCGGAGGCGTCCCGCGATGGTAGCTTAGGCATAGCCGCCGCAAGTGTTGAAGAGTCCGCAAAAAAAAAAAAAAAAAAAAAAAAGTCTTCAACGCACAGTGCACTTTCGCCGATCACTGGCCTGCCACTCCGTTACGGTGACAGGACCAGGTCGTTGCCCGGGGAACGCTACGTGGAAGCAAGCACTGTGGGGGGTTCCCCAACCCAACCTAACCTAACCTAACCTAACCTAACCTAACCTAACCTTTTTTTTTTTTTTCTTTTTTATTTTTTTTAGCGTGTGGAAATCCCCTCGGACCGTCACCCCGCCGGGGCTTTCGTTTGGCGGGGCGGTGTGTCGGACTCGAACCGACCAAAACCACACGGTGTGCCCTCTTTGCGCTTCCAGTTTAGGAGGGGTCCAGGTAGTTATCGCCTTCTGGACCCCTCCCAGCGCCGGCCCGCTCCTGGCGCGGGCTCCGTCTCAAGGACCTCTCTTAGGCGACGTCCGGCACACGCGGACGCCGCCCCCTCGCGGTTGGCCAAACTAATGCGGGTGGAGGGGAGAACCCATCCCGTCCACCCGCGGCCACACTCAGGGCGGCATGAGGCGCAGGAAAGCGCGCCTCCGCCGTCCGGTTCGCCGGCGGCGGATCGGGTCCGAGTGGAGGTCGTCCTCCCGGGCCTTCTCCGCCGCCTCCTTCTGCGAGATTACTTCCTCGCAGAAGGAAGCGACCGCGGTAAAACAACTGTCGCTACCGGCCATGGAGCGAACTACGGCCGGTAGCGAGAGATCCGCTCCGATGACTGCAGTGAGGGCCCGGCGCTGCGTCGCCCATGCGGGGCAGACCGCCAGCGTGTGCTGGGCCGAATCCTCACTGCAGTCACAGTGGTGGCAGGCGGGACTCGATTCCCTCCTAGCGACCGAGTACAGGTACTTTCCGAAGCAACCGTGCCCGGAAAGCACCTGCGTCAGCCGGAAGGAAAGAGTCCCGTGCTGCCGCCCTGCCCACTCGGCGATGACTGGCTGGAGAGCATCCACGGCGGCGAAGCCAGCGCGTGGAGTCTCCAGCCGGAACGACCATCTGACCTAACCTTACCTAACCTAACCTAACCTTTTTTTTTTTTTTTTTTTTTTTTTTTTTTTTTTTTTTTTTTTTTTTTTTTTTTTTTTTTTTGACGCTGGGAAAAATGCTTTATGCATACCCTCCCGTCGGGGGACGGAAGGGTTATGTGGGACTCCCGGTGCTCCCCACCGGTATACCCACTAAACGACCCAGCGGCACTCCCGCATCGCCTATATGGAGGGGAACTGGGAATCCGGCACAGCCTTTCCATCCAGCCCCCCGCCGACGACCGCCCGCCTTTACGGCGAGCCCTTCACCCCCCTCCCCACCCTGGGAGAGGGGCCCGAGAATAGCCGCGAGTGCTCGCGGTCATTCCCACCCGGCGGAAGTGGAGGATACGTGCAATGCGGGAGAAGACGCCCCCGCGCCTGTCTCCCGCTATCCTCCACCAGGAGGGGGAAGACGATTGTCGTGCAATCGCCTTCTCCGACCCGTTCGTCGCCTGCGGAGTGGCGCTGCGAGAGGGTCTTCCTCCCGCGCCCGCTCCGTCGCCTCCTTTTGCGAAATTACTTCCTCGCAAAAGGAGGCCACCGCAGCCCAGGACTCCTCGCTTCCCAGCATGGCTAAAACCACGCTGGGCAGCGAGAGGTCCTGCCCGACCACCGCCATCAATTGGCGGCGCGGCCCAGACCACGACGCACACACCTCCAGGGTGTGCTGCGCCGTGTCCACCGCCGCGCCACAATCGTGGCAGGCCGGGGTCTCCTCTCTTCCGATCCGATGCAGGCACGATCCGAAGACGCCATGCCCGGATAGCACCTGCACCAAACGGAAAGAAAGGAAACCGTGGGACCGCCCGAGCCAGTCCTGCAGGACTGGCCCGAGCGCGTCCAACGTTCTGCGGCCAAAGGCTGCGGTGGCGAGGGCCTCCGTCCAATGTTGGACGGTTGCGTCCCTCGCCTCTCTGCGGACGGCCTCCCGCTCTTCTGGGGCAGGGCACTCCCCGAGCGCCCTGCGCCCCGCCGTCCACTCGTACACTCTGGCGAGCACCCACGCCTCGAGTTCCCAAGGCGGGGTGCCGGCCAGAGCGCACGCTACCGCAAAGCCCACCGAGCGGTAGGCTCTCGCCACCCGCAGTGCAATGGCCCTTTGGGGCCTGCGGATGGCGGTCGCATTCTCCCTCCTGTGGAGGGAGTCCGCCCAGATGGGGGCCCCGTAAAGGGCCATGCTCTTCAAGATGCCGGCATACAAATGCCGGCATCTCGCCTTCGGCCCTCCCAGGTTTGGGAGGAGCCACGAAAGGGCGTTCGCCGCCTTCAGCAGGCGCGCTGACAACCCGCTGAAGTGCGGGCCGAAGCGCCACCTGCTGTCCAGGGTGAGGCCCAGATATTTCATCTGGGTCCTCACCCCGATCCTGACGCCCTCCACGACGATGTGGGCGTCAAGAGGGATGCGCTGCCGAGGCCCGTGGAAGAACACGGCCTCGGTCTTGTGCAGCGCAACCCCCAACCCGAGGCGGCGGATCCTTCCCGCGACCAAGGATCCGCCAGCCGAGGCCAAACTGGCCGCCTCCCTAAAATCCCTCCCCCGGGCAGTGAGGAGAGTGTCATCCGCGTAGCAGATGACACTCGTGCCCGGGAGGAGGGATCCCCGCAGGAGCCAGTCGAAGCCGATGTTCCACAGGAGTGGTCCTAGGACCGACCCCTGTGGAACACCAGACTCCGCGCCGTACCTCCGGACTAGGCCAGCCTTGTCTACGAGGAGGACCGCTCGGTCCTCCAAGTAGCTGGCCAAGAGGGCCCGCAAGTATGAAGGCACTCCGTGGTACCGGAGTGCCTCCAAGATCGTGGAGTGGGGGACGGAATTGAACGCGTTGGCTATGTCAAATGACACGGCCAACACTCCGTCCCCAGACTCCACGGCCTCCCTCACCTGGCCCTTCAGCCGGGCCAGCGCGTCCACTGTCGAACGCCCAACTCGGAAACCGAATTGGGCGTCCGACAGGTTCGGCCCAACCCCCCGCAGGAGGCCATTCAGCCGACCGGCGACGATCCCCTCGAACAGTTTACCGACCTCATCGAGCAGAACGATGGGTCGGTATGCCGAGGGGGAGTCTGCCGGTCGTCCCTCCTTACGGAGGAGGCACAGTTGCCCCTCCTTCCAGGTTTTCGGGAACCTCCCAGCCGTGAAACACGCGCTGAAGAGGTCCCGAAACCTGTCCGCCATTTGGGTGGCCGCAATGGCCACCACCCTTGCGGGGACGCCGTCCGGCCCGGGGGCGGTTTTCTTGGCGCGGAGGCGAAGCGTCGCCGCGCCAAACTCCGCCCCCGTGACCGGAGGGACCTCCTCCGCCGGCGGAGCCGCCTCCCGCGGGGGGTCCATCACTGGAGGGGTGAAGTTGGTCCTTGTTGGAAACAAGGACCGAACCACCCCATCCAGCAACGCCGGCTCGAGGGTCTCTGCTAGCGGGGGACCGAAGGGGCGCAGTTTATTCCGCGCCGCCTTATACGGTCTCCCGTACGGGTCTCTGTCGAGACCCTCTAGCATTTCGGCCCTCGCCGCGTCGTCGGCGGCGAACATAGCCGCCTTGAGGACCTTCTTTGCCTCTACGTACGAGGCGTAGAGAAGGTCCTCGTTCGACGCGTCCCGCACGTTCCGCCGTCGACTCCGCGTGTAGGCCCTCCTGGCCACCACGCAGGCGGCCCGGAGCCCCGCCAGCTCCTCCGACCACCAATAGACGGCGCGTCGGGGAGGTGGGCGGCGAGACCGAGGCATGCTGGAGTTGCACACCTCGGTCAGGGACTCCCGCAGTCGGACCGCCGAGGCGTCGACGTCCAGGACATTGATAGGAGGCGTGAGCCAGTCCTGGACGAACGCCGCCTCCTTGGCCGCCCCTCGGTCCAGGTGGATCTGAGCCCACCGTGGAAAGGGGGACTGGCCCGAGCGGGCCATCCCCCGGGGGCTCTGGGTGGAGACGATGTCGAACCGCACGTATCGGTGGTCCGACAAGGTCTCCACCGTTTCCACCCGCCAGCCGACGACGCGGGCGGCAAGTGCGGGGGTGGCGAACGACACGTCCACCACCGTCCCTCCCCGTTGCCGCACACACGTGTGGGCCGTCCCTCTATTTAGGAGGGACACGCCCGACGAGGCCGCCCAAAATTCGACGGCCCGCCCGCGGACGTTGCAAGAGGCGGCCCGGTTGCCCCAGGCCGCCGACTTGGCGTTCAGGTCGCCCAATACGGCGACCTGGCGCGGCGCCGCCCTACCGACTACTGCGGTCAGGACTTCGAGAAAATCCTCGAAGTCCTGTAAAGGGCGGTTAGGGGAGAAATAGACCCCCACCAGGGCTATTTCTCCCCACGCGGCGGCCACGTATCCCGGTCCCCTCTCTAAGAGCGAGAGGGGAGGGGAGTCCGTGAACCTAACCTAACCTAACCTAACCTAACCTAACCTAACCTAACCTAACCTTTTTTTTTTTTTTTTTTTTTTTTTTTGTTGACGAGGGGCAAAATCTGCAACCAGATACCCTACTGCATGGAGGGTACAGTAGGGTTATGTGAGGTTCACGGACTCGTGGACTCACTAAAATCCCCCCGGTGGCCATCTTCGACGCATGTCGGAGGGCTCCGGGATCTCCAAAAGGAACGCACCGGTGCCCCCCTCGCGCTGTGCCTTCGCACATCCAGGGGGAGGCTATCTAGCCACCCCCGAACACCACGGTGTTCACAGCGGCACATTGCCACAATGTGCCGCCGCCCTCCCGGGGCCCGTTTAACGGACAGTCGAAGCCCACACTCCGACCACCCACGAACCCGAAAGGTCCCCTGTTTGGCAGGGGATACCACGCAAAGCCCCTTATGGGGCAGGCGCAGCGGGGCGCCCACTGCCGCCTCGCCGTCGCCTCCTTCTCCGAGCGGGATCAGCCCTCTCGCGATCTCGCTCGGCGGCCTCTTTCCGAACCATAACGGTCTCACAGAAAGAGGCCACTGCCTTCCACGCCGTCTCATCTACCAGCATAGTCTCTACTACGCCTGGTAGAGAGAGGTCCTGCCCGATCCTGGCGATCAGGGTCCGCCGCTCCTCGCACCACGCCGAGCATTCCTCAAGCGTGTGCTGGGCGGAGTCCCGATCCCTCCCACAGTGGTGGCACTGCGGTGTCGGTTCGCGTCCGATCCTATTCAGGTACTCACCGAAGCACCCGTGCCCGGTGAGTACCTGAGTAAGTCTATAGGTGACGTTACCCGTTTCCCTCCCCAGCCAAGTTTCGAAGCTCGGCACAATCGCGCCGACGGCGCGTTGGCGCATGTTCCACGGCTCCTCGAGCCGCTCGCGCCACATCCCGAGCGCACGTCGGCGCTCTTGCACCCGCACTTCAGCAGGCGCGACTCCGCTCCCGTCATCATGGCGGAGGCGCACGTACACACGCGCGTCCATCTCCGCCAAGATGTCGAAGGGCGGGAACCGCGCCAGGAGAGTTGCCACCTCGAAGGATATCGTCCGATATCCTCGTGCGATCCGGATGGCGACAATACGCTGCAGGCTATGAAACATAGTCCTGCTGCGTCGGAGCGCCAGTCGCTCCCACCAGACGGGCGCTCCGTAGAGTGCCATCGACCGCACGACTCCGGCGTAGAGGCGGCGAACTCCCTCCCTAGGTCCCCCGAGATTAGGCAGCAGTCTGTGCAGAGCACCCACCACCTTCTGGATCCGGGGGACGGAGCGGCTGAAGTGCTCCTCGAAACCCCAGCGACTATCCAGGGTGAGGCCCAGGTACTTCAGGTACCGCCCCACCTGGATGTCAACGTCACCCACGCGAACCGACAAGCTGGGTGGTTCCCTTCCCCTAGGGAACTTGTGGAACCACAGCGCCTCGGTCTTGTGCGGCGCTGTCCTCAGACCCAGCTCGTGGACCTTGTCCACGACACAAGCCACCCCAAGCTCGGCGAGCTCCTTGGTCCCGTCGAAGGAGTCCCCGTTGGCTAACACAAGAGTGTCGTCCGCGTAGCAGACGACGTGTACGCCTTCGGGGAGATCGACACGCAAGACCGCGTCGTATGCGAGGTTCCACAGAAGCGGGCCCAGTACAGAACCCTGTGGAACCCCGCAACTGACCTCCCTCTCGTGCAAGGTACCGTCCCTGCCCACGTACTGCACACATCTGTGCTGCAAGTAGGCTCCGACTATGCTCTGCAGGTAGGGCGGCACTCCGTGAAACACGAGTGCCTCCCTGATCGCCCTCCAGGGCAGGGAGTTGAATGCGTTTACGATGTCCAAGGACACCGCCAACGCCTTCCCGCCCCGGGACACCGCCTGGTTCGACAGCGTACGGACACGAAAAATCGCGTCCACTGTCGAACGAGCACGCCGGAAACCAAACTGGTCATCCGACAAGTCGGGGCCTACCCGCCACAGGTGTGTGCATAGACGAGCGGCAATTATTCTTTCGAACAACTTGCCGGCCTCGTCCAGCAGGCAAATGGGACGATACGTAGAGGGTGAGTCTGCGGACCTGCCGTCCTTCTTCAAGAGGACCAACTTAGCCTCCTTCCAGCCCTTGGGGAACACTCCGCGGCGTAAACAGCTGTCGAACAGCTGCCGCAGCCTGTTCCCCAGGCCGGCGGATAGAGCCAGCACCCAAGCCCGACCAGGTATTCCGTCAGGGCCTGGTGCTGTATTGCGAGCCCTGAGGCGCTTCACAGCGCGGACCAACTCCTCGTCGGTCACCCCCAGATCATCGGACCAGATGGTCGGTTCCGACGATAGCCCGGGGGGAGAGGGACTGTCCTGAACCCTGGGAAACAGTGTGTCAACCACACTCCCCACCAGCTCAGGGTCCAGAGTTTCAGTCAAAGGAGGGACCCATGGGCGCAGCTTACCTAGTACCATCTTGTACGGGCGCCCCCATGGATCTCTATCCAGTCCCTCGAGGAGTTCACTCCAGGACTGAGCCTTCGCGTTCGCGATGGCCGCCTGGAGCGCTGTCGTAGCGCCTCGGTATACCTCGTAGGCTCTATCCCTTACTTCGGCAGGAGCTCGCCGCCTTCTTCTAGCTCTGGTGTACAGGCGTCTGGAGCGCAGGCATGTCTCCCGCAGCCGCGCTATCTCCTCTGACCACCAGTACACCGACCTACGCTTGGTTGGCCTGGCTCGGGGCATCGATAAGTCACAGATCGACGTCATCGTTGCCCGGAACCAGGCCGCCTCCCTCTCAGGATCGGGCAGATCCTCTCCAACATGGCCTTCTGGCCAGGCCGCGACAATGGCTGCAGCTTCGAGAAAATCTCGATTAAGCCGCTTGAGGGCCCACCGTCGCGGCGGGTTGCTGCTACTGCGGCGGGCCGCACGGCCGGGAGGGCGAAGAGCCACATCGAAAACGATGTGGCGATGGTCAGAAAGCGTGACCATCTCTTCGGCAACTCTCCATCCCGACACCATGTGTGTGGCAGAAGGAGTCGCCCATGATAAATCCACGATCGATCCCCCTGCCACCGCACACATGTGCTTACGGACCCCCGATTCAAGAGTCGGAGGTCATGACCCGCCGCCCATTCAACCATGGTCTCCCCCCTGCGGTCATCTTGGGGACTCCCCCACGCACGAGAGTGAGCGTTGAAGTCGCCCAAGACAAGCACGGGACGGGGCAGGCATCTGCGGATGCAGTGTCCCACCTCGTCCAGGAACGCCTCGTACTCAGCGAGATTACGGTTGGGGGAGATGTAGCAGCCTACAACGGCTATTCGACCCCACTCAGTGGCCACGAAGCCCTGTCCCCTTTCAATGAGGGCACAAGGGGGGTCACCTTCGCCACCGCCCCAGTAAATAGCTACGGAGCCCACATCGTCCCCGAACCATCGTGGATGGTCTGGGACGCTGTAGGGCTCCGCTATTACGGCAAGGGCAATTGACCACTGCGCGAGGGTTTGCAAGAAAAGATCCTGCGCACCTCGGCAGTGGTTCAAATTGCCCTGGAGGACTCGAATGGTTTGATCCATTACGACGCCTCCATGGCCTCCTGGGGCGGGCCATGGCCCGCTGGAATGGCCGCCACTGTTGAGGCCGTTCCGCTTCCCGGTGTCGGGGCTGGAGGAGAGGGCTTTTTGCCCTTCCTCTTACCCTTAGGAGGGGTGCACTGCTTGCTCCCCATCCTGTGGTCCGCCTTGCAGCCCTTGTCAGAGCACAGTGGACACCTGCGCGGACGCGTGCATTGGCTCGCCCGATGATCGGGTTCACCGCACGCGTAGCACAGGTTGGTGCGGTCCAATGTGCTCTGACACATGCTGCGTACGTGCCCGTACTCCAGACACCGGAAGCACTGCAGCGGCCTTGAGGTCAGGTAGTCCACCCGAGCCGAGACCCACCCGATGATGACGCGCTTTGCCGCGGCAAGCTTGCGCACTGCCGCTAGTGGGCAACGCACCCACACCGTGCCCAGGGCAGTGGGCGAGCGATGGACTTCGCCCACTTTGACGTCATCAACCGAGCAGTCCCCGGCCTTGGCGACCGCCTCCGCTACCCCTCCCGAGGTGTGACGGCTTCATCGAGGTCTTTGAGCCTCAATTCAGCCATCTTCATCGGGCGCAAAATGCGCACACCCAGATCCGCGAGGGCTTCGCGCATGCGAGCTGCCAACGCGTCAGCTTTCGGCGCGCATTCCGGGCCCGACACCTCCAAAATCAATCCTCCCGTCAACGCTCGCTTGGGGCGAACCGTGTCCACCCCGACGTCCGCCAGCCTAATACGTGCCTTTGCGGCCGCCATTACCGCAGCGTATGTGACGTCGGAACCCTCCGGAACCGTCACAGTGATCGCCGCAGTAGTAGGCAGCCGCATTGGCGTCGCCTTGAGGGCGGGCTTAGGCACGGCCTTGGGGCCGGCATTGGGCGCCGCCTTGGAGCTAGCTTTGGGGCTCGGCACTACCGGTGGCAACTCACCCGTTGCCTTGGGAGCCTTCTTCCTCTTCCCTTTTCCACCCCTGACCACCGTAACCCAGGGTGTCGTTGGAGCCGACGGCGCTTGGTTCGCGGTGGGCTGCGGCCGCACCGCTGGTGAGCTCACCGCTGGTGTTGGCGGCTGTTGGCGCTTCCCCTTCGCTTTCCCTGCCTGGCCTGGCGGTACTGTGGGAGCCGCACCTCTTTGGGGTGGTGTTGGCTTCGGCTTAAGAGCCTCAGCCAACTTCCGGTCCATGAGAGCGCCTATGCGCTCCATGAACCTCCCCTCCCATTCCTTCCCGCTGGCGACAGGTGGTGACACCGCCGCTTCGGCTGTGCTCCCAGCGCTCGCCTGCCTACCTGCCTGCTGCTGGCTGACGCACTCAGTCAGCTTCTCTACCTTTGCAGATAGGTCAGCGATCTGAGCACGCAGCTCCGCATTCTCCCGCTCCAGGCGCTTGACGTTCTCATCAGCAGTCGCCCGCTGGACGACTACCGATGAGGCCGCCTGCGCTTTCCTCGCGGACATCCGCAGGCCGTGAATAAAGTCACCCCGCATGTTCTTGGACTTGTCGGCGATTTTCTCGACAGTCTCGAGGTTGGCTTTAATCACGGCACGCAACTCCTCAGTTGGCCGCGCCTCCATCTCCCTTTCTAGGTCATCCGCCTTCGGCAGCTTACCCTTCGTCCTTGTCTTCGAAGGAGAAACGGACGGGTCGAATACATCGTCCTCGTTCGAGTTCCCCTTCTTTAAAAAAGCGGCGCGCTTGGCCCCTGGAAGGTCCGAGGCGCCATCCTCCGCCTTTCTTCCTCGCTTCCGCGCGGTGCGGGACACGTCTGATGCCGTCGACGCCATCGAGCAGACGGACATGCTGGAGCAGTCCGACTCCTCACCTCCTACACTGGCCACACTAGACGACCTAGTGGCCGGCTTCTTGAAGAAGCCCGCTCCGACAGCGGTTGTCGAAGGGGAAGACCCCTTGCCAACCGCTTTCGGAACAATCATCCCCCGCGACGGAGCGCGGGAAGACCCCCTAACGTCTTGGCATTTCTTGCCCCCCTCAGATACGATGGGGCTGAGTGCCGTAGCACCGTGGGATTCTTCAGCGTCGGAGACGCTGGTACCCACCTGAGGTATTTGTTTTTTCGAAGATGCCATTTTCATTTTTTTGTTTTCCTTTTTTAAGGGGTGAGGTCCCCTTTGGCGCCCTATCGGCCGGGTTCCCCCCGACCATACCCCGCATGTAAACCCGAAGCAGCACTGAGCATAAAAATGCAGCAGCGCAGGTCCGGATTTACACACGCGATACTCCCTTTGGCAGGCGCCGAAACCATATATTGGGATATGGCCCTCCACTGATCCCGACGGATCCATCACGTGGGCGGCATAAACAGGCCGCCCCACCTTCCCGGCGGAGTAGGAAACTCCTTTCCTCCGCCAGGCTTCATCCACTGTGCTCTATGCTACCTTCATAGAGACACGCGGAGAAGCCTCCCCTTTCCCTCCCCGAGGCCCCCAATCCGCCAGTGAAGCGCCGACCCACCCAGAATCCCGCAAGGAAGCTGACCCATACAGCCGACTCGCGGGAGACTGGGCAGGCCGACGCCGCACAAAACAGTTCGGGAACCTCCACAGTGTTTGGTCCGCGCCGGTAAACCGGTAACTCTCATTTATGGGAGCCGTTCCCCTATCCGCCACCCGGGGACGCGCCGCGTTGGGGTACACCTCCCCACCCACTGGGACACCCCAGCAGGTCCGCGGAACCTAACCTAACCTAACCTAACCTAACCTAACCTAACCGTTAGAGGATGCATATGCTAAATTATAAAAAAAAAAAAAAAAAAAAAAGAAAAAAAAAAAAACTATATATGTACACAAAAAAAAAAAAAAAAAAAAAAAAAATATATATGTATAGAATCAAAAGAATAAGTAAATTTTTCCTTAGAAATATATATGTTACATTAAAATCTTAAAATTTATATAGAGTCAATAATATAAGTCTTTTTCCTTACTGAGTAAGCTTTTGTCAATATAAGTAGTAATAAAGTTAATAAATAAAAATACCAAAATAAAAAAAAGCACGGACCACTGAGTCTGTGGAGAGCAGCTGTAATAATAAAAAAAAAAAAAAAAAAAAAAAAAAAAACCTAACCTAACCTAACCTAACCTTTTTTTTTTTTTTTTTTTTTTTTTACCCAGGAAAATCCTTTATGGATACCACCTTCCCATGGGGGAGGGCCGGTGGTTATGTGAGACTCTCCGCCAGAGTGGCAGCATACTCACTAAAAAACTGGGGTGTTCCTCCTACACCAACTAAAAACGTGGGGCGCGGGACCGCTTGCGCACTCCGCAGCCCTCGTCAGTGTCGCTGCCAGCCTAACGGCTGGCCCGTCTCATGTTGAGGTCTACACAAGACCTCCCACCTTCGTGTGATGCCCCAGAACACAAAGGGCATCTCCACCTCTCGATGACCTATTATAAGGGGGTGCCAGGTGCCCCCGCACCCAACACCCTAGGCCCTCGAAGCGGAGACGGAGTGCGGGCTCGAGTAGCTCGCCTTCCTGTCCGCGCCCTCCGGAGCGGCAGAGAGAGTGGATCCCTCTCCCTCTCCCGCTCCTCTTCCTCCCTCTGCAGAATGACTGTCTCGCAGAAGGAGGCCACTGCCTCCCAAGACCTCTCCTCATCGAGCATTTTTTGTATAATGGTCGTTAGGGAGAGGTCTGTCCCTACGATCGCGACCAATGATTGCCGCGGCTCGGCTCCTCCCGGGCACTCTTCCAGCGCATGCTGGGCCGTGTCCTCCGCGTGTCCGCACTGGTGACAAGCCGGGGAGTCTTCCCTCTGGGCGACGCGATGAAGGTACCTCCCAAAACAACCATGTCCCGAGAGGACCTGCGTCAGCCGGAAGGAAAGACTCCCATGCTTCCTGCGGACCCATTCCTCCAGTACTGGGCTGACCGCCTCTAGGAATCGCCTAGCGCTCTGCCCCCTCTGCACCTGCCCAGCGAGGAGCCGTTCCCTCCACGTGACGATGGCGGACGCCCTGGCCTGATCGCGCCAGTGCGCCACCTCCTGCGGCGCCGGTCGCTCGTCCCGCTCCCGTGCCTGCGCTCTGCGCCAGTAGACCGAGGCCAGAACTTCGGCCTCAAGGTCCCACGGGAGCGATCCAGCGAGCACGCATGCCACCTCGTGAGAGAGTGTGCGATAGCCCCTGCACAATCTCACCGCCATCACCCGTTGCGCTCCAAGATACTTCAGTGTCATCCCGACGGGAATAGATACTCCACCCACCACAATGGTGGAGTCTGTAGGTGGTTTCCGCCGGGGCCCATGAAAACATATGGCCTCGGATTTGTGGAGTGCCACCTCCAGACCCAACATCCGGATCCTTGCCACCACGGTCGCGACTCCGGCTGTAGCTAGCATCGCAGCCTCCCTGTAGTCGACTCCCCGGGCGGCGACCAGCGTGTCATCGGCATAGCACACTACGCCAACGCCACGAAGGTTAGCACCCCGGAGTACCCAATCGTACCCGACGTTCCACAGGAGTGGGCCAAGTACCGACCCCTGTGGAACGCCGCGTGTCATGGGACTACTACCCTCCCCGCGAGTCGTCGGGAAGATTACCTCTCTGTCGGAGAGATAGTCCCCGACAAGTCTTCGCAGGTACTGAGGCACCTTGTGGTACCTTAGACCGGCGTGTATCGTGCTCCAGGGTAGCGTGTTGAATGCGTTGGAGATGTCCAACGATACGGCCACCAACACGCCACCACTGGAGCACGCCTCCTCGGAGAGGTCGCGGACAAGTGATATGGCATCAATCGTCGAGCGACCTCTCCGAAAACCGAACTGGTTAGGCGCCAGATCCGGTCCCACAGTCTCAAGGTGCCTGACCAGGCGGGCAGCCACTACTCTCTCCAACAGCTTGCCCGCCTCGTCAAGCAGCACAATCGGGCGATAGCCCGAGGGCTCATCCGCAGGACGACCCTCCTTCCTCAGGAGAACGAGTTTGCCCCTTTTCCACCGTCTGGGGAATCTTCCTTCCATGAGGCAACTGTCAAACAGGCCCCTCAAGGCGGAATCCAGGTGCTTCAAGGAGAGAGCCCACGCACGACCCGGTATGCCGTCAGGCCCAGGCGCCGTGTTCTTGGCTCTCATCCTGAGCACAGCCGCACCAAGCTCGCCCTCAGAAATAGGGACAAACTCGCTCTCCTCTTCTTCGGCGAGATCAGCGGTTGTCGAGGGAGGCGTGAACTCGGCCCCCGGAGCACCGGGGAACAAGCCGTCGACCACTCGTTGGAGCACCGCCGGTTGGAGCGAGGCCGTGATGGGGGGTGCCCAGGGGCGAAGCTTTTGCCTCACCCACTTGTACGGACGGCCCCATGGGTCGCGCTCAAGCCCCTCCAGCAGCTCCTCCCAGGCCTGCCTCTTAGCCTCCACTATCGCGACGCGAAGGGCCCCGGTAGCCTCTCTGTAAGCGGCGTACAGAGAATTGCTCTCTTCCGTCTCTTGCCACCTTCGCCTCCGATACCGCTGGTATAGTCGGCGCCTCTTAACACATCTTCTCCGGAGTTCGGCAATCTCCTCCGTCCACCAATAGACTTGGCGTCTGGGCTGTGGGGCTGGCGCGCGCGGCATTGCAGCGTCGCAAACCCGCGTCAATGCCTCGCACAGCCTGTCCGCCATCGCCTCCGGGTCTATCGGATCCGGCTCCTGAGGAGTGCCGTTCCAAACTTCGACGAGGGCCGCCTCCTGCAGCACTTCGGCGTTAAGGCGCTTCAGGGCCCATCGCGGACCTATCTCGCCCCCTACCTCTCTCACTTCGTCCGTTTGGGTCGAGGAAAGGCTGAACCGGATGTACCGGTGATCGGACAGCGTTACCACGTCCAACAGCACCTGCCAGTCGCGAATGCGGGAAGCGATGTCCGGTGTGGTGAGCGTCAAATCGACGATGGACTCACCATTACGCCGGACGCAGGTGCTTTCCGATCCGCGGTTCGCGACGCAGAGGCCCACCTCGGCTATCCACTCTAGTACGACACCGCCCCGCGAGTTCGTCACCGGCGACCCCCACGCCGCTGATTTAGCGTTGAAGTCTCCGAGCACGAGGACGGAGCGTGGGCGGGTCTGACCAATCAAGGTCCCCACCGCGCCGAGGAGAGTCTCTAGCTCGCGAACCGGTCGGTTCGGGGAGTGGTACACCCCCACAATGACGGTTTGACCCACCCTAGCCGCTACGAAACCCCTGCCCCTCACAACGTCTTCGAGAGGGGGAGATTGAGCCGGCGATTGCGTGGTGATCGCCACCAATCCGTCAAGGTCCCCAGCCCAGTCAGGCCTAGGACGGACCGCGTAGGGCTCGCTGACCACCGCCACCTGGATCAACCGCTCCGCCATGGACTGCAAGAGTAAGTCCTGAGCCCCGGCGCAACGGTTGATATTCGCCTGTAGGAAGGTTAGGGCCATACTAATTAATCTTCCTCCATGCCTTCGGCTGGCCCTTTGTTAGGGCGAGGCGGACGTGGCTTGGCCGTAGCCCCAGCCGCGTTGGCCTTCCGTCTGACCCCTGGCTTTGACGGGGACTTGGCGCATGCCTTGCTCCCGGAGAGGTGGTCCGCCGGCTTTCCCGCGGTTCTTGGAGGGCGGAGCTTGGCCGCACTCGCCTTGGAGGGCTTTGGTTTCGGCCTAGGGACTTGGGCTGGAGGGGCAGGCCTCTTCTTCTCGGTGGGTCTTGCCCCTTCTGCCACACGCTCCTTGTCTCGCCTCTTGGCCTTTCCACGCCTTGACACCACCTGCCAGTCTTCCGCTGGAGCTGCAGCGCTGGCAGGGGCGGGGGCAGGCTTCGGTTTCGGAGCCGCTCTTGCTCCAGGCTTTGGCGCTGGAGAGTCCCTTTGAGTGGGGGTCTCTGCTGAACGCACCTCGGCCTCCCTTCGCCGGTCTGCGGCCAGAGGGGGCCTCCGGGTCTGCCCGGGCAGCAGTCTCTCCTCGATCCCGGCAAAGCGGGCGTTCACCATCGTGCCCACTTGCACCATGATCTGCCGCATCACTTCCTCCGTGCAGGGCGTTTGAGCTGGTGCCTGAACAGGAACCGAGGTCGCAGCCACGCGAGCTTGGGTCTCCCTCATCTGCGCCATCTCTTGTCGCAGGTCCTTCAGCTCCGCTGAGAGTCGCTCATTCGCCTTTACCAGTAAGGCCATCTCCTCGGGCATTGTGCGGGCCCGCGCTTCCTTAAAGGATGCCCTTATGGTGTCCGCAGCATCCTTCAGGGCCCTCACCGACGTGCCCTTTAGGTTTTTGGACTTGGTGGCCACCGCATAAACGATGCCCACCGAGTCCATCAACATTGACTCCAGCTCAGCGGCATCGCAGTTGCTCAGCTGAGAGCCACGGTCCGCGGGCACCGATGCCGGCGCCTTGAGGAACTGCGTCCTCCGTTTTTGCTGGAGCTCCTCTTGGAGCTCCTTTTCGGCTGTGAGCCGAATCTCCTCTTCTCGTACTCGGTTGAGTTCAGCCTTGGCCTTCGCCAGGCCAACGTACTGCCCTGTAGTGGGCGGGCGTCCTCTACCTCGTCGAGTGCTGGAGACCTTGGGTAACGGTGAGGATTCACCCTGGTCTTCCTGCTCTTTCCTGTCTTCCATGTGCCGCTTGCGCAGCCTCCTCCCGGAGCCGTGAGATGACACGGTCTCCCAGGTCATGGCATCGGAATCAGACTCTGACAGGTTCACTGTCTGAGTCCGAAGCCATGAGGCTTTAGAAGCCCTCTCCTCCACATTATCACCGTCCATTTTCTTGCCAAGGTCGTCATTTTTAGAAGAATCAGTGTCCGAGTTATCGCGTGAGTTGTCGTGTCGCGGGCCGGAGCCCACGGGTTCTTGCCCCCCTCAAATACATTGGGGCTGAACGCCGGAGCGCCGTGGGATTCACAACTTAGGTTGCTACCCACTTGAGGAGTTGTTTCAGAAGTCACCGTATCCATATTTTCCTTATTTGAGGGGTGAGGTCCCCTTGTGGTGCCCTAGCCAACCGGGTTCCCCCCAGCCATGCATCCCTTGTGCAGGCACCAAACAACGGGATTCGGAGACGCATTAATGTGCCCGACAAGGTGGCCGAATTGACCCTCCTTGCCGCGCCGCAAGCCTTGCAGGCCCGCCATCCACCGGCCCGAAGGCCCACTGCGACCAACTGCCGCCATTCCTCCTCGTGCCCGACAGAGAGGCCGTGTTGACACTCTCTGCCGCGCCGCGGGCCTTGCAGGCCCGCCATCCACCGACCCGAAGGTCCACTGCGACCCACTGCCGCCGTCCCACCTAGCTCCTGGCTTCATCCAGGCTTCTTCCTCCGCCAGGCTTCATCCACTGTGCTCTATGCTACCTTCATAGAGACACGCGGAGAAGCCTCCCCTTTCTCTCACCGAGGCCCCCAATCCGCCAGTGAAGCGCTGACCCACCCAGAACCCCGCAAGGAAGCTGACCCATACAGCCGACTCGCGGGAGACCAAGCAGGACGACGCCGCAACAACAGTTCAGGGAACCTCCCCATTTCCCCTCCAGTGTTTGGTCCGCGCCGGTAAACCGGTAACTCCCATTTCTGGGAGCCGTTCCCCTATCCGCCACCCGGGGACGCGCCGCGTTTGGGTACACCTCCCCACCCACTGGGACTACCCAGCAGGTCCGCGGAACCTAACCTAACCTAACCTAACCTAACCTAACCTAACCCAGTAACAGCCCAACCTCGCCACACACTCAATATAGCTCCGTAAAAAAATTCAATTATATTGTAAATTTTTGAACTAGCGCAAAAAATTTTTCAACGTCGGTAACAGTAGTGCTTGAATCACAAGGATTACTGTTTTCAACATCCTGCACCAAGGCGTTTTGGAACAGGAGGCCCGGGACTTTGGACCACCACATCTCACAGGAGGACGGAGAACTCTTCAAACAATCACCACCACCAGACGGAGCTCGACGAGATCTGTCAAGCGGAGCTGGAATTTTGAAAATCCGTCTAAGCCAAAGGGAGATACAAGGTACCGAAAATCAGGAAAAACAACCTCACACACCGCGTGGTCGACACACGTGTAACCTAGTTACACTCAGTCGACACGAGGCGTGACGTCGGACAACCAAGGTGAAGACTTCGGATCCGGCCTCAGGACTGCGCCACTGCGGAACATCAGCAGCGGAGCACCTTCGTCGGACCCTCAGGTGAACCTTGGTCTAACTCCTGAACCCAAAGTCCTAGGACACCCGAGTTTGGACTCCTTCTAAAGGGGAGACCAGGCACGTCCACATTTTCCCTACCCCCACCCCAACTTCATTCCCCCCCCCCTTGCCGTAAGGCTACCTCACCCCTCCGAGTCTTATCTCCGGGGTCATATTACCTGAAGGAGGTGGACCGCTGGTGTAAGGTACCTCCACCACCGGCCACAGGAGCCCCCACCACCTTGCTCTAAGGGCCCCCCTACCCCCCCCCCCCCCCCCCCACCTACACCCCCCCCCCCCCCCCCCCCCGGTCTCCTCCCGAGACCTTCCCCCCCCCGACCCCCCTCATAATTCCCAAAACCCCCTCGGGCTATATCTCCGGAACCAGTGGAGATAGACCCCCCAAGTTTGGTATCCCCGCAATCAGCGTCGAGAGCTCTACAATCTGGCTCAAGGGAATTCCAAATTTCCACCCCACGTCAGCAGAAAAATCTGAAAACAAAATCACCATCAAGCATCACTACACCGGCGGCGCGCGAGAAGGCTTTTACTCAGTAAGAAAAAATTTTAAAGTAATTAGTGTAACAAATTAACAGGTGTAACAAGTTCTGAACATTAAAATATTGTAAAACTCTAACAAATAATACTAGCCGTAAAGGTAGAAGAGTCACTGTCAAGGACTCGTCCGGGGAAGTACTACCATCACACCCTAATCCGCCGCCAAACAGCACTGCTGTGTTTCGGCTAGGAGGGTCTGATTGCCGGCTAAATTACAGTCACGCGAGGCTCAACACCCACCTCGAAAAAATTACAGCTAGTATAAAGTAGAATAACTTAGTATTTAATTTTATAATTAAGAAATTGTATTTATTTAATTTAACAACAAAATGTCAGTCAAATCCGTGACCGGATCCGTCCCAAAGTCGGAAATGGCACCTCAGGTGACCCTCCAACCAAAGAGATCGCTGCGTGAAAAGGTACTGAAGAAGGAAACGGTCGCCAAATCATTAAAACTAGAAAAGTCGACGCGGCCATCAGTACCCGAAGCGAAGAAGGCATCATCGGTCGGAGCACAGCCGGAGGAAGTCATCCCAAAGGTCCCCGCGAGAAGGAAGAGGACATCGCCTGCGAAACCGCCGCTAGAGCCGAGCGAACACCTGGCCACATCCTCAGACCGGTCCACGGTGGAGTCGGTCACAGACAAAATCATCAACTGGGAACAGTGTGGGATATCACCACCTAAGCCCGTAGAGTCCGACGACGACTCGGTCGCGTCTTGCTTAGACCTAGACACCTCCGCGAACAGGCCCAGACCACGACAGAGCATGCTCGTCGTGCAAGCGGGTCGACGAACGGGGGTGGAGATGGACCTAGCCACAAAGATGGCAAACGAGACGCTGCTGAAAGGGAAGGACGCGTTGGAGTCTGCAGGCAATATGAAGAGGGAGTGCAAAGTCGTCGCACTCGAAAGCCTGCAGACTCTTTACGAAATAGTCCTCTCACTGTCGGACTCAAGATCCAGACATATCACCAGTCTGGAAAGGGAAAGGACGAGACACGCCACGGAGCTCGTAAGGGTGGAGAGAGCCCATACAAAACAATTGATAAACATTACCACCAATCTCACGTCGGAAATGTCAAAGGCCAGGACGGACATCGGCGCATCGCTCAAGGAGATACAAGCGGTGCGAAACTGGCAGGGGTATGAGACCCAGGAGCCCCATAGGCTTATAAAGGAAACGTCGGAAGCGCTCCAGGACCTCGACAAGCGTGTTAGAGCATTGGGAGAGCTCGTAACCAGCGGGCAAAAGGGGAAAGAGGAAGACCCCATCTGGAGAGACCACTCGAGCCTCAAAGCAGGAGTAAAATCTCTCCAGAATCAGCTGGATGAGCTCCGGAGAGAGAGCAATAAACACACGCGCGAGATCCTGGAGTCCAACCTTAAAGCCATGGAGAAAATGGACTCCAAACCCCCATCAGCACAGCCAGAACCTGGCCTGAGGCAGGAAGTGGAGGAGATGAAGGGCATCCTGAAAGCGATGTCAGCTGAACGAGCGCCCCCATCCGAGCCACCGCAGCCCATTCTAATCAACATGGAGGAGCATATGCATCCTCTAACGGAGAGAATGGAAGCGGTGACATCTGAGCTCCGAACCCTTCGGGAAGAAAAGATGAGGGCACCACCACTGTCCCTCAACCTCGAAGCGGAGCTCGCCAAAGCTGAGGAACGATGCAGCTCGAAAGGGAAGCTGACCTACGCCAAGGTCGCCGCCAAGCCACCACCGCCCTTGAAGCCAAACCACACCCTGATCATCACATCAGACAACCCCCAGAACACCGGGGAAAATGTGATCGACAGGATCAGGGTGGCTCTCGACACCAGGAAAACTGGAGCCAAGGTAGACAGGGTAAGGAAGGCCAAAAACAAAAAGGTCATCCTGAGCTGTAGCTCCAAAGAAGATCTGGACCTGGTGCAGAGCAGGGTTAGGATGGATAAGGGCCTAAAGGCGGAAGTGGCGAGGGCAGCAAACCCTCTAGTCATCGTCAGGGATGTCCTATCCTACCACACCGACGGAGACATCGTAGAAAATATACTGGCGCAAAATAAAAATATTTTAAAGAACGTTAACTTGAAGGATAGCACCGTCAAGATGCGGTACCGTAAAAAGGCACGTAACCCACTCGAGTGCCATGCGGTACTGGAAGTTTCCCCTTCCATCCATAAAAACCTGGTGGAGGCTGGAAAGATCTATATAGGTATGCAACGCAGACCTATATTTGATCAGACCCCACTGGTGCAGTGCACCAAATGCCTCGGCTTCGGCCACACTAAGGTTGTCTGCCGGGAGAAAGACGAGCTCTGCAGTCACTGCGGAAGGGCTCACTCCTGGGAGAAATGCAAGGGGAGACAGGAGGGGAACCCTCCAAAGTGCAAAAACTGCTCGGCCGCGCACGGCACAAGCATCAACCTGGCGCACAATGCTTTTAGCAAAGAGTGCCCAGAGCGACTAAAATGGGATGCAATAGCGCGGTCCCGAGTATCGTATTGCTGAGGGCGTCTCACAGTACCGTAGCTCGGTCCCTCAAAACTTGGGCGGGGCAGGCTTGAGGTTTATCCAAGCTAACCTGCAACGCTCAAAACTGGCCACGACGGAATTACTCCAGGTTGCGGTGGATAGGGGCATCACGGTCGCCCTAGTACAGGAACCGTACGTCGGAAAGACTGGCGTCCTAAAACAACATCCTGGGACTAGGGTTATCCAATGCACCCTAAATAGGCAAAAACCAGTGAAGGCAGCCGTTATAATTTTCGGTGACCGGCTAGAAGTCGTACACGACCCACAGCTGGTAACCGAAACCGAAGCGGCAGTCCTTCTTATCGGGGGAGGCCTAAAACTAGGAGTAATATCCGTCTACCTAGAGGGGGACCAGGACATAGTACCGTATCTGGACCGCATCAAAAAAGTTTGTACCAAGTTGGACACCAGAAACCTCATCGTCGCGGGAGATATAAATGCCTGGAGCCACTGGTGGGGCAGCGTATCTGAGGATGACAGAGGAGAGGCGTACAATGCGTTCCTGAACGAGAAGGGACTCCAAATTCTAAACACCGGAGACACTCCGACCTTCGAGACCTTCAGAAAGGGTAGGGCATGCACAAGCATAGTGGACGTATCCGCTTGCAGCACACCCCTGCTCGGAAGAATCGAGGGATGGAGAGTGGAGAGAGGTCTTGTGACTTCGGACCACAACGCTATCACCTTCACCTTGCGCTTGGGAAGGGCCTTAGAAACTCTTAGGCCAATCACAACGCGCAAGTACAACACCAAGAAGGCAAAGTGGACCGAATTCGCACATCTGCTAAAAACCATCCTGGCAGAGAGAGACATCACCACCGTCTCAATTTTGGAGTCCAAAACCCCGAGGGACCTCGAAGATAAGATCACAGCCTACACTGAAGCCTTCCACGAAGCCTGCGAACAAACCATCCTTATCGCAGGAAGCAAGGCGGGCAATCCCAGGCCTCCGTGGTGGTCGAAGAAGCTTGAAGATCTTAAGAGAGAGGTCCTTAGGAAAAAGAGGAGGATCAGGAACGCAGCCCCTTGCAGGGTAAAAATGGTTATAGAAGAATACCAAAAATGCAAGGCGGAGTACGCAGTCATCGCAGAGAAAGCCCAAACAGAGAGCTGGAAGGAGTTTTGCACGACTCAGGAAAAGGAGAGTATGTGGGATAAAATCTACAGAGTGATCAGGAAAACGTCAGGAAGGCAGGAGGACATGCTCCTGAGAAGCTCTGAAGGTAACACCCTAACTCCAAAACAGTCGGCTGAACTCTTAGCCAGAACTTTCTACCCAGACGACTCCGAGAGTACCGACCAGTCGTTTCACTCGAACCTCCGAGAACGGATGAAGGAGAGTGCCCTTGAAGACCTTTCGGAAGATGATCCACCATTCACGGCAGCGGAATTGGAGTTGGTGCTGCAAGCACAAAACCCCAAGAAGGCACCCGGACCAGACGGGCTAACAGCTGATATCTGCGCCGCAGCCATACGAAGTGACAGGGAAGTGTTCATGGCGATAGCGAACAAGTGCTTGTCGCTAAATCACTTCCCCATTCACTGGAAAGTGGCACACGTGGTCATCATTCGAAAGCCAGGAAAGGCAGACTACACTCATCCTAAGTCCTACAGACCAATTGGACTATTATCTGTTCTTGGAAAAACCATCGAGAAACTCATGATTGGTCGACTCCAATGGCATTTACTCCCAACCCTAAACAAAAGGCAATATGGGTACATGCCGCAAAGAGGAACCGAGGACGCCCTCTATGACCTTATAGAGCACATAAAAGAAGGAGTAACCGGGAAAAACATCGTACTCCTAATCTCTCTGGACATAGAGGGGGCCTTCGACAATGCGTGGTGGCCAGCCCTTAAAAACCAACTTGTTAAAAAAAGGTGTCCGGAAAATCTGTACCGGATGGTGTGTTCGTACCTCACAGACCGGAAGATCAAGGTCAACTACGCTAGAGCAGCTTACGAGAAGGAGACTACGAAGGGTTGTGTCCAAGGATCCATCGGAGGACCAATCTTTTGGAATGTCATCCTAGACTCGTTGCTGCAAAGCCTAGAGATGGATGGAATATACTGCCAAGCCTTTGCAGATGATGTGGTTCTCGTTTTCACAGGACAGTCGGTCGGCAGCCTACAGCGGTCTGTCAACTCAACGTTGGAACATGTGGCAACGTGGGGAAAACAAAATAAACTCAACTTCGCACCGCATAAGACCAACGCGATGCTTCTAACGAAGAAGTTGAAGTATGAAACCCCACAGTTATTCATGGCCGGTACAAAATTGGACCTCGTTGAGGAGATAAAGCTTCTGGGCCTTATCATCGACCGAAACCTAGTTTTTAAATCCCACGTGTCCGCGCAATGCAAGAAAGTAGCTGATATCTACAAGCAGCTTGCATGCGCAGCGAAAGTAACGTGGGGTCTAAATAGTGAAATCACGAGAACCATATACATCGCGGTGGTGGAGCCTATTATGACATACGCCTCAAGTGCCTGGTACCAATCTGTAGAGCTGCAAATGAATAAAAATCAATTCAATGCGCTCCAGAGACGATTTGCACAAAAGGTCTGTGGGTCATACCGGACGGTCTCACTCACCGCAGCACTGGCACTGTCGGGTCTGCTGCCATTGGACCTAAGGATCCAGGAGGCGGCGAACCTATACAGAGCCAAAAAAGGTCTGGCGAAGGACTATCTCCCACCCGAGACGGAGCTCGAACTCCGAGTGGGATATCTTGAACAGCCCCATCCATCTACCCTAACATCCGTGGAGTACGAACTGCTAGAAGACGCCGTCCCGCAGATCACCGGACCCCAAATTTACACAGACGGAAGCAAAATCGACGGAAAAGTAGGTGCTGCTCTAACCCAGTGGGAGGAGGGAAAGGAGTCAAACTTCGCCACCTTTAAGCTTCACCCCGCGTGCACAGTTTTCCAGTCGGAACTATATGCACTGCACAGGGCTCTTCAGATGGTGAATTCGAGCAGGGACCCCGTAGTTAGCATACTGAGTGACTCGAGATCGTCACTCGACCTGCTGCGGAGTCCCAGCTTGAACCACCCTCTGGCGAGAAGCATAAAGGAGAACATTGTCAGGATCCAGGAAGGAGGACGAGAGATCCGGATGTTCTGGCTTAGGGCTCACGTAGGCACTGTCGGTAATGAGAGAGCAGACGAGTTAGCGAAAGCTGCTGCACTCGAGGACACCACTCAGGACTACGGAAGGATCCCCCTGTCTTACGTTAGGAGAAAAATTCGTGAAGAATCGATTCGCAAATGGCAGGATCGATACGAAACCTCCAGCACAGGTGCGGTAACGAGAAGGTTCCTTCCAGACGTCCACAGTGCGTACCGGATAACTCGCTCTACAAAATTTACACCAGTACAAGTGCAAGTCTTGACAGGTCACGGGGGAATAGCCGAGTATCTTCACAGATTCAAGCTGAAAAACAGCCCGGGATGCGAATGCGACCCGGAAATCTGTGAAACAGTATGGCACATCATACTCGACTGTCCCCGTTTCCTAGCGGCTCGAATAGATCTAGAAGCCCGGATCGACAGAAACCTGGTCGAATCGGAACTGCACAACATCATTGCAGATCCCGATTGCAGACCGCATTTTCTGTCATTCGCCGAGAAGATCTTCAGAGTTGCGACGAGCAGGCACACGGATCTTCTGCCCCTCGAATCTCAACCAACACCCGTTAGCCAAGCCATAAGTAGTGCCGGCTCTCAGCGGGAACCTATAGCCAAAAGCGTCGCTGTCCACACGCTCCTCGCTTGCGGGGAGAGAGGAGTGCCTGGGATTAGAATCCGAGGAGTGGCACTCTTCATGGACAGCGCCGGCGAGCGGCTGGGAATAGGTTTCTGCCGAACCGGGACTAGAAGTCACTTTTCGATTTCACCCGGCTTGGCAGCACTCATAAATGGAAGCACATCCAAAACGACCATGAGGCGCAAAGTTTACAGCGCGTTACCTGAAACGGAAGTGGCGGGCCACCGATGCCGACTAGTCCGATCGCACAACAAGACGATCGTTCTGCTCGCATTGGAAGGCAACTACACCCCTTTCGCACAGGCATGTTCGATGCTCACCATGTTGGGAGAAACGGGCGGAGGAGCGGAAGATCCCCGTGTAATAAGTGTAGATGCGATGACGGTCGGGTATGAGCAGGGAGAAGTCGTAGACCGGCTATGCTGTTTAAAAGCCTCAGAACAACACGAGGTGGTCGTGTACGAAGACAGAGGAGAAAACCTAAACTTCCTCAAAGCACACGACCCAAAAACAGCAACCGATAGCTGGGGACATCCCATGCCAACCTCGATCAGCGGATCCGAACGTGTCCAACAAAAAGCAGCCGCCGAAAATACTGCACTACATCAAAGCAGTGTGCAGGAGCAAAAGAAGAGAGCCAAAGTCGGAGGCCATCTCAAAGGATTTCTAGACACCTTCAGCTCGATGCTGCAAGGGCTGTCAGGAAATCCTTTTCCAACAACGAGATCGAAAGACAACGAGGCACTCGTAGAAGCTCCAGCAAAAAAGGCGAAACTCAAAGCTCCACTAACTACAGTAATACCTAAGTCCAAAATCCCAACAAAACCGGCACCAACGCAGGAGAAAAGAACTAGAGCCGACATGGGGCAGGTTGTTCCACCTCGTCTAGTAAATGCAACGTCACCGCAGGATCACGCGTACAACGCCTTCCTCGAGTTTCTAGCTATCACCAAAGCAACCGCAGATGTCAACCTCGGAGTGTGCAAAACCATCTTGCAACACTTTGAGCAGGGCAATGAGAAACTGCTAGAGGAGAAACTCGAGGAGGCAGAGGCTGCCATATACAACAACGGCAATTCCCAAGTCATAAAGGGAAAAATGTCAGGTAGTTATATGGCGGCTTACAACGCGACCAGTGGTTTTGTGGAGATGTGCATTGAGGGAACCAAGAGCGGAGCACCTAAGTTCAATACCCCACAAGGAGATCCCTTAGTTGTTGTCGCAAAGTGCACAAGGATCCTACTGGATGACAGGATTCTCAATATGGCGAAAACCATATCGGGTAATCAGGACACTGCATCCGGCTGGAAGGATTGGGCACTGCCAACAATTGAATGGGTCAATGGAGTACCGGGGTGTGGAAAGACAACCTGGGTGGTAGGACACTTTGATGCTGACAAGGACGCCATCATCACCACAACATCAAATGCAGCTAGCGACCTAAGGGAGAAGCTAGCGCCTCGTGTTGGTGGCCTTGTCAAGACCAGGGTACGCACCATGGCTTCAGTCTTGGTGAATGGCTTCAGAGAGTCCGACAAATTCAACCGTCTCATGGTTGACGAGGCTCTCATGAACCACTTCGGAGCCATAGTCATGGCTGCCAAGCTGTGTGATGCCAAAGAAATGGTCCTCATCGGAGATGTCAACCAACTACCTTATATCGACAGAGAAAATCTCTTCGAACTGAGGTACTGCCGCCCAAACCTGGTAGCAAACATCAGCCAGGAGTTGCTCTGCACACACCGGAACCCCTTGGACGTCGCCTACGCCCTACGTGAGGTTTACTCCGGGATTTACTCCTCAACCCTAAAAGCTCACTCGTTGAAGGTGAAAACCTACACTGGTGCCCAAATACCGTTTACGCTCCCCAACACGCTTTTTCTAGTCCATACTCAGGGCGAAAAGGAAAGCCTCATTGGACAGGGCTGTGGTGAAGGCACAGGTTCGCGAACGCTCACCATCCATGAAGCGCAGGGGTTAACGTTCGAAACAGTAATCATTGTTCAAACTAAGGGCAGAACAATCGGTTTACATCAAAGCGTTCCCCATGCGGTAGTAGCAGTGTCACGGCACACCACCAGCTGTACCTACTACACCGATGATGACAACGACGCAATAGGGTACTTCATCAAGAGAGCTATGGCCGCGTCCACTAAGAAGATCTTGGAGTATAATCTTAAAATGTCAATAAAGCACCGAAACGCAGCGGTCGTCGACAAGTTGGCTCAGGAGATGAGGTGTGCCAATTTGTAAACTAAAGTTGTAATAATAGTCCATAGTAAAGTTAATGTCAATGTCATAATGTTGTAAATCAATAATTTCAATTGTAAGTAAAAATAATTTTAAGTAAATTCCCATAATGAAAAGAACACAAACTAAAAAAAAGAACAGAACACAATGTAAAGAAACAAAAACCTATATTTAAATTATTAAAAAAAAAAAAAAAAAAAAAAAAAAAACAATATATGTACACAAAAAAAAAAAAAAATATATATATATATAGAATCAAAAGAATAAGTAAATTTTTCCTTTGAAATATATATGTTACACTAAAATCTTAAAATTTATATAGAGTCAATAATATAAGTCTTTTTCCTTACTGAGTAAGCTTTTGTCAATATAAGTATTAATAAAGTTATTAAATAAAAATACCAAAATAAAAAAAAGCACGGACCACTGAGTCTGTGGAGAGCAGCTGTAATAATAAAAAAAAAAAAAAAAAAAAAAAACCTAACCTAACCTAACCTAACCTAACCTAACCTAACCTAACCTAACCTAACCTAACCTAAGTAATTAAATGTCATAATGTTGTAAATCAATAATTTCAATTGTAAGTAAAAATAATTTTAAGTAAATTCCCATAATGAAAAGAACACAAACTAAAAAAAAGAACAGAACACAATGTAAAGAAACATAAGCATATATTTAAAATAAAAAAAAAAAATAAAAAAAAAAATATGTAGGTACACAAAAAAAAAAAATATATATATATAGAGAATCAAAAGAATAAGTAATTTTTTCCTTAGAAATATATATGTTACATTAAAATCTTAAAATTTATATAGAGTCAATAATATAAGTATTTTTCCTTACTGAGTAAGCTTTTGTCAATATAAGTAGTAATAAAGTTAATAAATAAAAATAACAAAATAAAAAAAAGCACGGACCACTGAGTCTGTGGAGAGCAGCTGTAATAATAAAAAAAAAAAAAAAAAAAAAAAAAAACCGAACCCAACCGAACCGAACCGAACCAAACCGAACCCAACCGAACCCAACCGAACCTAACCGAACCCAACCGAACTCAACCCAACCCAACCCATCATTCGTCATCCAAGAAACTGGGCGTACAAAAGCAGCTCAATGCAGTCCAGCATGGCTTCGCACAAAAGCTGAGTTGCGCCTACCGCACCGTTTCCCTGAATTCAGCACTGGTGTTGTCTAGGATACTTCCACTCGACCTCAGAATACAGGAGGCAGCTGTCCTGTATGAGGCAAGGCGGGGGTTGCCCCAGACGGCACTAGGAGATGTGGAGGTGGAGCGGTTGGTACCGTACGACAGCACTTGGTATCCGACAGAGCATGTGCGTCTACGGTTCGAGACCTTGATTGACCAACAACAAGTGGACAGTCACAACCACCAAGCAGTAAAAATATACACGGATGGCATTAAGATTGAAGGCAAAGTTGGAGCAGCACTGTCCTTTTGGAATGGTGAAGCTGAGAGGCCCTCAAGCTTAAATTATCGTCATTCTGCACGGTGTTGAGGACCAGCCGAATTCAGAATAAAGAAGACTCTTTGTTCTGGATTAAGGCACACTCGGATTTGGAGGGTAACGAAAGAGCCGATGAGTTGGCAAAGCAAGCGGCCCTAAACTCGCGAAAAAAACCTGATTATAACCAGTGTCCGGTCTCATTCATCAAGCGACAGGCACGCATGGTCTCGCTTGATAAATGGAACCGGAGATATAAGTCGGGCGAAACAGCTGCTATAACAAAATTATTTTTTCCAGATGCAGTTTAAGCACATAGATTAATATGATGATGACGGGGCATGGTGGGTTCTCAGAATACCTGAACCGGTTCAAGTGTAAGGAGTTATTATTAGATGATATTATTAGATGATGAAATAAATGCAGAAAACGTAAAATTGTTTATCTTAGATAAGATCAAGAAAGATGCATTCATTAACTACTGCATTAAAATAGCACTTAAGGTTATATTTAGAAATAAATAACATATGGTGAATATATATTGTTGAATATATTGCACACCCAAAACAACACCGTACTATGTAGAAAAATTTCAAAATTGACTTTTATGTATATCTGAATTGGCAAAATTTTACCGGTTCTACGAATAAGACAGACGTATTTGTATTACCAAAAATGCCTAACAGATGGCGCGCTAAGTCTCTCTTAGTGAATGAATTGTTGCAAGTTCATACCACAAAAATTAATTTAATTCTAGTTGCAACTTGTGATCGAATGGAACAGTACGTAACGCTGTTTTACAATAGTGAATTATTTCGTGATAATTCGGTGTTGTTGAATACAATCAGAGAATTATTTCAAGTTATTTAGTTTTAATTCAGTGTTGGTGAATTTCTTGTTGCTGCGTTTAGGTGTTATTTCGAAATACTACTTTATTGTTGGCGTAGGTATGTTAGTTTTTTTTATTATTCCAAAATAGTTCACTATTGTTTAATAAAGGTGAATATTAGGTAGATGATGCACTATTGATGATAGATTTAAATAATGCCCTATATTGTTCGAAAATAATAAAAAAATAATATTTCACGCTCAGAATATTAACTAATGTTCCATGTTATAATAAAATTCATTTAAACTTCAATTTTTTTATTATACTAGTGGATTAAACCTTTTTTTGAGATAATGCACTCTTTGTGAATTACTTCATTCATTTTTTATTTGTTATTTTGCAGATGAAGAAGGGTCGTGGCCGATTGTTGCTCAAAAAAGCAACAAGGGCTACTGCAGAAGAAACCTGGTCAACTGCTCCACAAAGCAATATGGGGAAGAGCGCTGAAAAGACGTTGAAAATTCTACCATTGCTGCGTCACCCAATCCATTACCTACCGTTGCAGCGTTAGTCGTTTCAGCCTCAGATTCTGGTTTATCGAATCCTGGAGCAAATAGGAAGGTTAAAAAAATATCACTTTCTTCCACACATTTTCTTATAACAAAGATAGCAACCATAGAAGAAGCCATGTCAACTGTTCCAGAAAGTAGTATAGAAACGAGTACTGAAAAGGACGTTAAAAATTCAACCATAGCAGCGTCAGCTATTCTATCACAAGCAGTTACAGTATGCGTCGTTCCTGCCTCAGATCCTGGTTTATCAAATCCTGGAGAAAATAGGAAGGCAAAAGAAATACCGCCTTCTATTCAGATCAGAGTAGTGATTTTATAGATGATTCGGATACAATTAAAGTCAAAGTCATCCAGGAAGCTTGGGGCCACAATTTTAATATGGATGAGGATATTATTCAACTCAAATGGACATTAAACAACTACGAATTGAAAAGCAACATCGTTTGGCTTTCTTCTGCAAAACGTACGAAGATACCAATTATAAAAAAGTTTATGTCCGAAATCGTTCAAGGCGCTGCAGAGATCAAGGTTTTTTTCCGCTGTTGCTTAAAGCATATACAGAAAAACCATATATTTCTGAAAACATAAAGAGAGATATTATGGAGTTAATCGACAAAAATATAATTCCTACCGGTTACGTCCGCTCCTATTATATCATGGGCCTTTACATCTATAGAAGATGATTTATGTAAGCGTCAGGTTGGATATTTTAAGCACTTTTTTTCATGGCTAAAGAGGCCTATTTTGAAGCGGCAGCCACGACCACACTTTTGACATGTAAAAAAGAAGTGTCCTTCTCCACTACCGCCACTATGCCTGGGACTCCCAAGAACCTGCGCTACTCTCTCGACCTTGCCGACAGAACCCACAGGAAAGACGAGTCCATACATGCGGTGTCGGTTCGGTTGCAGGTGCATAACGGCTGGCACCGAGCCGGGTTTCATTCAAGTTTTCCTTCTCTGTTGCTAGCTCTTCTGTTGTTGGAAAAGAACGTGCCAATAGAAACAGTATTCGTTCCGAATAGATCGTGGGACGAACGTAGTTTGATGACTCCAGGTGTTTACTACTTCGTTGCCGACGATCGAATGGCCTCAGACCGCAGCTGTGTCGCCTTTTAAGGCGATGTCGCTAGACCGCTGTCGACGATCGAATGCCCAATAAAAAGCTGCAATAAATTTAGAGTAGCTTAAAAATGAAACGCTGCGTTTAACCTAAGGTACCTTATAGTAATAAGTTTTATCCCGAGGTTGTACATAATATGGTACTTACATACTTATTTGTTTTAAGTTGACTTCAATTAATATAATTTGTTTGCCATCTCACTCTCCAGAAGCACAGAATGCGTACTACTGGAGGATAAGAGGGCAACGCCTCTCTGCTTGCAACTCCATCTGCAAACAGAGGCACCTCACCCGCCCACAAAGGGCCCATCCCGTTGACGGTCTTTTTCAGAATCATTGACGTCTTGTGCCACAATGATCCGGAGAGAGACTGCCCTCCTTCTCGCCATCTCTTTCTCCAGAAGCACGGAGTACGTACTCCTGGAGGATAAGAGGGCAACGACTCTCAGTCGCAGACAGAGGCACCTACATCACCCGAGAAAACAGGCCCCTCCCGCTCGTTACGATCTTTCTACGTATCATTGAACCTACATTTCAATGATACGGAGAAAGCCCTACCCCTCCCCCCACCCTGTCAGGCTATTCGTTATCCGGCAACAAGATCCCCCGTAAGGATCCTGGATCCGTAAGGATTAATAAGGGACTGGCCGCCATAGGCGCTCGAGAAGGTTGCACTGACACCGCGCCCCAACCTAACCTTTTTTTTGACGCTGGAAAAAATGCATTACGCATGCCCCCCCCATTGGGGGATGTGGGGGGATATGTGGGACTCCCCGGTCCACTAGGAGCGGTATACCCACTAAACGACCCAGCGGCACTCCGGCATCGTCTGCGTGGAGGAGGATTGGGAAACCGGCAGAGCCTTTACTTCCAATCCCACGCCGACGACGGCCCGCTTTTACAGCGGGGCCTGCACGCTCCTCCCTGTGGGGAGGGGCCCAGGAACGACCGCGAGTGCTCGGCCGTTCCTGCCTGACGGCGGCGGTGAATATGTGCAATGCAGGAGAAGGCGCCCCCGCGCCTGTCTCCCGCTATTCACTACCGTGGGGAGTGTGAAGGCGACTGCAATCGCCGCCTTCTCCTACCCCTTTTTCGCCAACGCAGCGGCGCCGCAAGAGAGTCCTCCTCCCACGCGCGCTCCGCCGCCTCCTTGTAGGACATCACGTCCTCACAAAAGGAGGCGACCGCTGTCCAGGCCCCCTCGCTTCCCAGTATAGAGTTGACCACGCTCGGGAGCGAGAGGTCCGGCGCGACTGCCACCACTAAGCCGCGACGCGGCTCGTACCACGATGGGCACACCTCGAGGGTGTGCTGCGCCGTATCCTCCGCCGCACCGCAATCGAGGAACGACGGGGTCGCCTCTCTTCCGATCCGGTGCAGGTACGATCCAAAGCATCCATGCCCGGAAAACACCTGCACCATCCGGAACGAGAGGTAACCGTGGGACCTCTCGAGCCATTCTGGTAGGATTGGCCCGGGAGCGTCCAACGTTCGGCGGCCAAACGCGGCGGAGGCGAGGTCCTCCGTCCAATGGTGGACGATTGCGGCCCTCGTTTCACGTCTTTGTGATTTATTTCAATCAATATTTTAACAATATTTTCAATCTTTCGCGATCACCGTACATAATGACTGATTAAAACGGGTATTCATCGCGTATGTACCTTTTTTATTTGTTATCCCAATGCTTCGACTGTGTTGTAACAGACTTGGTCGAGGGCGGGCATTATTATAACTCCTATACATTTAATAGAAAACTCCTCTCAAACTTTGAAGTTAAAGCTCCTCAGCGACCGTCAATATGGGTTTCGCCGGAACCGGTCTACTGGAGATCTTCATGCGTATGGCACATATGTTTGGAGTGAAGCCATCGAGAAGTATGGGACAATTTGATAAGGAGTACCATGGAACAGTTCCTGATTTCATCGTCAGATCAGGTGGTTGTCACTATAGTAAACTATTTTCTTTAGAATTATACCGGTGTACAAAGTTTCAGCTCAACAGTTCATAGTTAACAGTACAAAGTTCCATATGTCATCACTGGTAACACACACTGATTGAAGACTTTCGTTTTAAGGCACTGAGGTATGTTGGACGAAAAGACGTTGCGAAGTTCCCAAACACTGCCCATCCGAGTTGGATTCGACGATTGACCTCTTTCTCGAAGTTGGACCTACCTAATTGGACTGTTTGTCCTAGGTATACATACGCGTCGACAACTTCAAGAGCCGAGTTCTCAACCATAACTGGGGCAGGCACGACATCGTGCTGAGCTCTTCCATCGACTTTGCCATGACCACAATATCGTCGGCAAACCGAAGGTGAGTGATGTATTCGCCGTTAATATTGATGCCCAGTCCTTTCCATTCCAGAAGCTTGAAGGCATCTTCCAATGCGGTCGTAAACAGTTTCGGAGAGATGACATCTCCCTGTCTTACGCCTCTTTTTAAGGGAATCGCCTTCGAGCTCTGTTCGTGTACTCGGACTGACATAGTGGCGTTTTTATACAAACACTTTAACACTTCGATGTACCGATAGTCAATACGGCATCGTTGGAGAGACTCAATATCTGCCCATGTTTCGATCGAATCGAAGGCTTTCTCATAGTCCACAAACGCGAGACATAGCGGCAAGTTATACTCTTCGGTCTTCTGTATGACTTGCCGCAGCGTATGTATGTGGTCTATGGTACTGTAGCCTTTACGGAACCCGGCTTGTTCGGGAGGCTGGAAGTCATCAAACCTGCGTTCGAGACGGTTCGCGATGACCCTTGAAAACAGCTTATAAACATGGTTCAAAAGCGAGATGGGTCTGTAATACTTAAGCAAGGTGTTGTCACCTTTCTTGAAGAACAGAACCACCACGCCCTCGTTCCATGCTTTTGGCGTCGTACCTTCAAGCAAGGCGGAATTAAAGAGCTTCTGAAGGACTTTAAGTACCGGTGATCCACCCGCTTTCAGAAGCTCTGAAGTGATTCCGTCCTCACCCGGCGCCTTGTCGTTTTTAAGCTGCTTCAAGGCCATCCTGATCTCATACAGGCTGATGTCCGGAATATCTTCGGTATAATGTCGGGTCAGTTTGGCTCTTGGGTCGTTGGCCGCACTGCAAACAGGTTTAGTGACCGAATCGTAGAGCCACCCATAGAACCTTTCGACTTCCCTTAACACTTCCGCTTTACTTGACGTTATGCTGCCATCTTCCCTCTTCAGCTTCGTCATGCGGCTCTGTCCAATAGAATTATCTCTCGCAAACACTTTGGAGCCTTTATTCCGCTCTATCGTATCTTTAATACGAGATGTATTAAAGGTACGAATATCGTGCCGCAAGGATTTCCAAATCTTTCATTGAGCTGACTATGTGACTGAGCATCATCGGAAGACTGCAGTCGCAAAAAACGTCGTTCAGCCATGAGGTTAAGGGTGTTATCAGAGAGTTTCTGAGGTCTATTGGTACGGGGGGTCTTAAAGAACTGGGACCCCACCGTATGGACAGTTTCTACGAATCTGTTATTGATCTCGTCCACTGATGCATCTACTCGTACTTTGTAGACAGTCAAAGCGATTTGCAAGTTCGAGTTGAAAGTTCTCGAGGTTTTGGATATGTGCGCGAGTGGATCAGAGCGTAGACTTCATCAAACGGAACCTTTCAAGTTTAACGTTCATATTCAATGTGGCTCTAACAATTCGGTGATCACTGCCGGTTTTCACCCTGTGAATCACAGAGACATCATTAAATATCCGTTTCTTGTTGGTCAAGATGAAATTAATCTCATTTCTCGTGGAACCGTTGGGACTCATCCAGGTCGATTTCCTGTGAGGCGGCTTCTGGAAAAAAGAATTCATCATAAAGAGTCCTTCTTTCTCCAGAAAATCGGCCAGCCTCTGTCCCCTGGGGTTCCGTTGCCTATATCCAAATTGCCCCACTCTCAACTCATCATCGCTTCTCATGCCTAGCTTTGCATTGAAGTCCCCCATAACAACAATAAAGTGAGTTTTGTTCGTATGTATGGCTCTACTGATGTCTTCATACATAGACTCTACTTCTTCATCTGGGTGTGAAGAGGTCGGCGCATATATGTACCTGAACGACCTTCAGCGAATATCGCTTAAATATTCTGAGTGTCAGGTACGCAACCCTGCTCGACACACTGCCGATGGTGAACCTTGGAACTGTTGGTCGCCCTCCCGGTAGTATAGTAGGTTACCAGACTTAAGGGATATCGTGTCCTCGCCCTCTCTACGGACTTCTGATAACCCCAAAATATCCCAGTGTAATTTACTGATTTCTTCTTCCAGCTCAACAATCTTTTCGTCTGTCCTCAAAGTGCGGATGTTGTGTGTTACCAGGGCCAGTGGTCGTCGTAGGGTTTGGTAGCCGATCGTCTCCCGGGGATTCTTAGCACCCCTGTCCCCGCCGTTACCATGACTGCTACCGTAGCCAAGATTAGAGGGCCGCCGGGGACTCGGAGCCTGGTTTTATGTTGTTGTATCATAAAGGGGTTGTTGCCATACTCGCCACGCTTGGCAGGCGGGTTGGCGAGCGCAGTATAGGTATTGAAAACACGAAAAGACGCTGCTGCCCATCTTTCGGAAGTATCCCTTAGCAGATTCCTACTGCATCCACGGGCAAGAGCGGAGGGGCAACATTCTACTGCCGGCGCCCCACGGCACGGTATTTGCACAAAAATATTTTGTATGGGATAAAAAAATGTCCTGAGCAACATTAGTTTTGGCGCTAATGCTCTAAGTCTTATACTTTCCGAGATACGAGGTGGATGGGAGCGAATGGGGGACAAAAAGGGGACTTTAGGATTTATTCTTAACTCACCAAAACTCCCTCTATACGATCATACTAAACATTTCTACCCTACGAGGGGGCATCTGGGAGAACCAGGATGTCAATTAGTTTTATAGATCTGTAAAGGCGCGTACAAATTATGCGTGGCTGCCGCGCGAGCCAGTGTTCGCGTGAACATTGGCTCGCGCGGCAAATGTTCGACGAAATTTAGGTAGACTGCGGCTGCCGTGCACGGCAAGCGATCCAACTCGATCAGCGCATGGTGCGCGCGCCAATTAGTTCGTTCTAACCATGGACGCGCGTGGTCGTGCGGCAGCCGCGTTTATTGTGATTCATCACATCATTCGCAATAATTTTATCCTTTTTTTCTTTAAATCGGAAATAGCCAAACCCATCTTCCTACTAATTTCCGTCCACGCATCATGCCTTAGTGCCTTGTTGTGGTGTAAAGGCGATTTGCTATTCCACAGCAAATCATATTTCCCATACAATTGTATTAACTCGCGACACTTGTTGTTGTCCATGGCAAACGTTCATTCGTCGTGCACAAACAACCGTCCAAATTGCGCGCACGGCAGCGACTGAAGCTCCTTTGATGCGGGCTAAAAAACCGACAGCGCTCGGATCGCCCCGCGGCACGTTCGAGCGCGGCAATGTTCGAGCTGCCGCGCGTGCCAATGTTCGAGTGTTTGCCGCGCATAATCTGGACGCGCCTTAAGTATCCATACAGATCAAATCACTCGGTCACGCTATAATTGTACGCTGGCACTGGCTGTTGTCTTTAATATTATATATACGTAACTATGTATAGTGCTCGTGACAAAGAGCGACACGTCCTCCCTCCAAAAGCGCTCGGCGCAGACTGCCAGAGGCCTTTTTTTTTTCGAATGGACTTATCTCGCTGTTGGCCTCTGAGGCCGTTGCAGCTTAACCGAACTTTTGGCGAGCGCAGAAGGCGCTCAGCCCTATAATTTTATTTTTGATGAGGCAACTAGCGCAAGGGCACCACTTAGGTACTCGGCTTGGGCTGTTGCCGGGACGGGGATAGGAGAGAAACGCCCGGGTACGTGCTTGTACCTCGTGTAGGCGGCGACTAATGGGACTCGTCGACCTCGCCGGCGAGGTCGGTGTATTTGTGGAGTGTTTGCTCTGTCTAATGTGGATGACTCACCCGCATTAGCGGAAGTGATTTCGTCATCCGGGTCTCCGAGAACGTGTCTCGGACGACGGAGGGTTTTTCTGTGTTCGGACGGTTCAATCGAATAGTCCGGAATGGTATGTACCAAAGGATTCGGATGATGAGTGGCAAGTTCATAATGTCGCTTGGAAGCGAGCTTGATGAATTTAGCTATTGACTCTAATTTCAAATCACGATGCAGATCGTTATTGCGAAAATACCAAGGCGAGCCTGTGGCTTTTCGCAAGAAACGATTTTGTACTAATTGAATGGCAGCAACTTGACGAGAGTGGGCGAATAGTACTCAGGAGTATGTCATGATGGGACTGCCAGAGGCCACGTTGCGTTTCATCATTTTATGTGATTTAAAAAAAACATATTATAATAAATAATGGATAGTGCACTTCTAGTTTTTTTTATATGTAAATAAAAGGTTGAACTTTGTTATAGTATGTGAATTTTAACTTATAAACTTTCTACTTTCGAATAAACGACATCTTTTGAAGCGTAAAATTGCGCAGTTTTTATTCGTTATTTTTTTTTTGTAATATTGTATTAATATACTAAAAAAATTTAAACTCATTTTAAAGAAGACAATGTTTTTGTTGTAATGTTATTTTTGTTAAAAACTTTAAGACTCGTTTTTTGGGTAAAAACAGGGTTAGATAATTCACTCAATTGCTCATTTTAAGAAAACGCGAGTTACACATTAATTTATTTGACGAATGTAATATGTTAAATTTTTTTTCGATCTTTTAAATTTTGCTGAACTAAACTTTGGGTGTATTTATTTTTGTTTATCTCTCTTTATCAACCGAGCCACAGACTTGTACGAAATATTCGCATAAAATGGGTAACAGAAGACAGGGCCCTTAATACAACGAGCGTTAACAGGCGCACGCACGCAGACGCGGTCTCGGTCTATGTTGTACCTGTGATTGTACCAAACGAGCGATGCAAGCACTATGTTCACGACTTGTACTAAATTTAACCATAGGCCATAGGCCATAGGTAAGAAATGTAAAAACCAAAATTGACGACGATTTCCTTTATTCATCAAGCATGTATCGACTTTCCTACATACATTTAATGAAGAAATCAAATGAAATACAAATTAATTAAAAAATTAAGTACAATCAGGTAGTTTATACGAGATACATTACTAATCGGGACGATACTAAATCATGTCTAGTTTTATGACCAAAAGAGTTGTCAGATAATACTTATTATTATTATTTATACATGTCTTATCAAATCACGGTTTGGCATAGTTATGTAAGCCGGAATAAAACTATATTACTTAAAACGACGATAATACCATTGTTAGGTGTTCAAATTGAGTCTTACTACAGATTCTATACCCTATAAATTATCTAGATTCCATAAAATGATTATGTATTCAATAAATGCGATTATAATGCAACTGCAAAATCTCTTTCTATCAAAGAGAACCTATAAAATATTACTGTACTTATAGGTAAGTATTATGGTAATATTAAACATTGAGATTTTGAAAGTACTTTCTGATAATATTTGAAAGTGGAGGTGAAACGAACACTTATCTTTAACATTGATCTCTACATTGATTACAATTTGACAATCAGAATATTAAAAGCACACCTATCAATTGCTACAATCTGTTTGAACAATCTGATTAATATTTATGTAAAATGTACTAATTTCAAAGCCACTGAAACTGCAACTGGTAGGGTAATTTCTGAACCTGTAGTTCTGTATCATGTTGGCTTAGTTCCATTCGAACAATTCTACTGGGGCCAAGTGAGCAATGACCTGGGATGTGTAGTACTCTTCATTGTCATTTTCTTCCTCATCATCATCTACATCATCAGAGTTTTGTTCATCATCATCCGAATGTTCCTCTTCATCCTGGGAGTTTTCATCATTCTCGGAATTGTCCTCATCTTCATCTTCGTCGTCATCATCGTCTTCTTCTTCTTCAGAGTCATCGGCAATGAACTCGAGCTCGATACCACCTAAGAACACCACATTGGCATTATGGATTTCAGCCTCCGGTCCATCCTCATCAGCGGATGAGTCATCGCTTTCATCACTATCTGGAACGTAGAGTTGTTCCAACTCAATTAGGAGCTGCTCTTCAGTTAATGAGGGTGTCTCATCATTGCTGAAGCCATTGCTATATTTGCCGTGCATGAGGTGGATGAATCCTCGGGTTGCAAACCATGCCTTTTCCTCATTTAACTCGAGTTTTTTGAAAGCTTCAAATACATCCTTGAATAATTTATTTGGGGACTCAACAAGCAGATGAAGAGTCTGGCCATCCTCAATAAAGTAATATTCGATAGTGCGAGCATCGCTAAGAAATTTTCCAACAAACACCAGTGCCATGTCTTCATAGCAAATTTCCAATGCCTCGGTTATCCCATTCTTGATCTCCCTAATGGTTGTTGTCGGAGTCACCTATAACAAATGTGTTACTATGAATAAATGTAATCAATGATTTAGGTATTCAGGACCACGCGAATCATTACAATTATTTGCCCTATTACCTTATTATTTTTATCAGTCATACATCTACCACCACTAGGTCAAAGGCCTTATTAAACATGGTGAGATTGAAATCTGTTTTTTCAGAACTATCTTTGTTCAAACCTAGTCAAATTACGGGCAATTAAAATGAAAATACCTCATTGGTCTTTACAAAATGTAAAAAGTTGGAAATTTAAAACCTCTGAATTAACATTACTTCCTACAACAGGCACGAAATAACACTCGGTGACACAACCAACCATGGTGAGTGAACTATATGTCTCGGTTAATGTTGTTACTATCTGATGAGCATCATAAGACATATTTGAGAACGCCTAATTAAATGTTTTTGCTTTACGTAGGTATTTGGTGCTATACAACGGTAGTAGACCATATGGTATGAAGTTTGTTCTGGAAAAACAGTAATTTCAATCATGTGTATAAAATTCTGGTTGTGGATGTTGGTAGTTTGCCTTGATACAGGTAATCCTAGATGTGGGATAAAGACAAATGGTCTGTAAGTATTTGAAGCAAACTCACCTCCATCATGAAGTCGCCAGCGTGGATGAGGGTGTTGGCGCTATCTGGGAAGGGGGAGACCATGGAGACAATGACCACCAGCTTCATGCTGTATTCGGAATCATCAGTCATGTCAATTAAAATGTGCGGCCCTGTATGCTCATCTGCATCAGAAGCTGGTTCTGACTCAGATTCGGCAACATAATCATTGTCTTCTGAGGCAGCAGGTATGTTCTTGACATCTAGTTCTGGTTTTAAAGCGTCGGAAGCTGCGGGACCTGTAGTATCAGAATCGCGATCACCACGATCATTGACCTCAGTCCTTTTCTCCAGCAAATCGTTTGTCCCATCAGTTTTATTATTGTCTATCTTAGCTGGAGTTTCTGGCTGCTTTGCATTAAGGGCTGGTACAGCTTTGGTGTCCTCGTCGTCTTCCAAGTTGAGTGCAGCCATCGTCTCGAGTTCAGCAAAAAGTTCCATGGTATCAGCGACGAACTCCACCCCGGGTCTGGAAGCCATTTGCTGATTATCGATCCGCCGCTTGGGGCGGTTTCCCGAGTACGAAGGTTCCTAGGTATTTCACTGAGCAAATTTAGGTTTTGTAGACACACTAAATCAGAAACTAGTTTTAGACTTAAACTGGTTAAAAGACAGGTTTATACATAGTCTTTGATAATTTTCGACACTACCGCACTGCACTCTGCAACCTCCCTATTGCAACTTGCACAGAATTAACCGCAATTTATTTGTTTTGATTTATTGATTGGTTTTCTGATACGACACAGGGTGCTAGAGGGGTAGAGGGACGTATAGGGGGGAGGGAGAGCTGCGCGCAAAGATTTTTGTTATTATTCGTTGGGCGGCGCGCTGCGCGAGCGGAGGAGTCGCAGGGCGCCCCCCGCCGGCGCGGCGGCAAGCACTGTTTCCAACTGGGCTCTGACAAATGTAGCTAAATTCACCTCAAAAAGTTGCTGGATACTCATATAGTATAGATATGAGGTAGATTTTGGAGTTGCTTAATTTTCAAACTGTAAACCTACAAAGGTTTTTTTTTTATTATAATTCGGGTGCAAGTTACCTAGCTACAAATAAGTGTTTAAGTTAATTTTCAGTCAATTTGACATGTAAAAAGCAAACAAAAAGTACCTAAATATTTTTAATTTTGTAGCTGTACTACATCGAAACATTGCTAGATCTAGCTTCAAACTTCAAAGTAGCTAGATACGTTGGCATCAGCACTGTTGCCAACTGTACCATAAACTTTGTGGCTAGATCTCTTGCAAAAAGTTGCTCGATCACCACTTTTATTACCCTAAAAAGTTGCTAGAAGTAGCTGAAGTGCAAAGAAAATAGAAACAAAAAACTACATTTAAATAGATTTTTTTTTTAATTGTGATTATGAATGAGTTATGATGACGAATAATCAGAGGTACATACATCGATCACTAGTTTATCATAATTAAAGATTTGTAAAAACATCTTGTCTCGGAACTTTTTTTTTGTTTGAAGTATGTAGTTCCGCAAACGAAATACCAATTCACGGGATTGTTGGTCCAAATGAGTAATTTTCGTATTTTAAAAATAAAATTAATAGGTAACAAGAATCAAAAACTTAAAATACAAGAATTCTAGAAAAAAAGGTGTCCTAATTGAAAAAAGTGACGAAAATGCCCAACGCGCCTAAAGAAGTTTTCACTGCAATTAAGACTAGTTCCGTAATAGATGGCGCTGTCATGAGATAAGCCACAAAAATATGGTACAATAATCAATCACACCCATACAATATCAAAATTTGTCTTAATCTCAATTCATCACATAAACAAACACACATGTTTTTTTATTTATTACTAGTTCCTCGAAAAATAATGTTCACACAGCAATTGACATTGACAATTCACTATCGTTTGTTATTCAGCTAAGGCCAGAGCAACGCCATGTTAGCAGTTCTATAAACATAACCGTGAAAATCCCTCATTGTTTTTGATTACTACGCGATATTTATCTACCTTACCATTACCCCTCCCTACCTATCTACCCTACCTATATCAACAAAAGAATTACCTTAGTACCGTACACTTGCATAATTTACTTGCGACTCAGTATTTTACTACTGCAGTTTCCAGTGCTCACATTGTTCTTATCACATGTAAAAAAGTTCACTGAAAATAAATTACAAATTTACTTGAATTCTAATCAAAAATATCACTACAAAATAAAAAAACTCATGTAAGGTTGTAAAGTTGCTAGAAAATGTAGCTAATAAGTTGTAGCTGAAGGGTATGCAAAAATAGCTAGATTTAGCAACAAAGTAGCTAAGTTGGCAACAGTTGGCTGACACTCTACTCGCTAAATTCTCCACATACTTCGATTGTTTTCCATGTTAGCAGTTATCTTCAGCTCTTTTCCGATTGGTCGGCAAAATAGCGCGCAGTGAAGTTTATTTAATAAAATAACATACTCTTTTTCTTAAATTTTCTTTACTTACTCTTAATTCTACGGATAACACTACAAAATACTAAGGGCGACTTGCATAACGATGCCTAAACGTATTTTGTGGCTAAATATGATTTCGTTAGTAGTCAAATCATACAACTACTTAAAATTTAAATATGTTTAGTCACTAAATACGTTTAGGGATCGTTGTGCGAGCCGGGCTTAAAAAAGTAAGATTAAATTTATAAAATGATTCATTTAACATTTAAGATGACTTTTTTTCCATATGACGAAGTGTCTTACAATGTTCTTTCAAATTCTTGTTTTGCTTAAAATATAAATCACATGATGCGCAGTGAAAGGGCTTATCTCCTTTATGAGTTCTGTTGATGTGACTATTTAATTCAACAACCACGGTGAATGCTTCTTCGCATATGTTACAGGCATATGGCTTGAATCCAGCGTGTCTCGTTTTATAATGCCGTGCTATTGCGAGCCGCGTGCACCTTATTTTGCACACTATACAAACTGTTTTACTATCTACGATATGAGTTTTCATATGCTCGGCAAATTGGTTTAATTTGGCAAAGGATTTTTTGCAAGATTTGGTGCACACACATTTATATGGTTTAATGCCTTTATGTAATTTTATATGATGAATTAACTCATTCTTTTCTGTGAATGTTCTGTTGCACAGATCGCATATGTGATACTTTAGTTTATTAGCGTGGCAGGCAGTTTTATGGCAATCTAAGGAACGCTTTTCACTGAATGTTTTGTCACATTGGTCGCACGCAAATAGTTTTTCGCCAGTGTGAGATTTTTTATGAACACGTACATGACTTCTTTGCCTGAATGATTTGTTGCATATATCACAGGAATATGGCTTTTCATCCGTATGATTTTTCATATGTTTTTTCAAGTAATAATTACTTTTGAAACGTTTATCACATATACTGCAGGAATAAGGTCGTTCATCAGTGTGCATTTTCATATGATGAGTTAAATTTCCTTTTGCAGCAAATGACTTCCCACATTCAGAACAGCCATACGGCTTTTCTCCAGAGTGAATTCTTATATGCAGTTTCAAATCATGTACTTGTTTATCGCATATATCGCATGTAGAAGTTGGCTTTATTTTAGGGTGATTATTGTGTGTTTCCATATGCAATTTAAAATATTTTTTAATAATATATGTTTTGCCACATTGGGTGCAAGCATATGGCTGTTTATTTGTCATATGAGTTTGCATATGTTCTTTGAGGTGAAATTTCAAGGCGTACTTTTTGCCGCAAAAATCGCAAATAAATCTTAGTCCAGCGTGCGTCTTCAAATGACATTTTAGTGCATATTTGTCTCTGATGGCCTTATTGCATATTTCACATGTATATGGCTTTTCTCCAGTATGATTTCGTATATGTAGTTCCTTAAGGTATTTTGAATTGAATGTTTTAGAGCAGAATTTGCATTTAAATAGCTTTACTGCAACATGAGTCCTCTGGTGTTGTTTTAAACCTCCCTTACTATGGAACGTTAGATCGCATACATCACACGTATAATTGGATAGTTTCAAGTGAACATACATCATATGTCTTTTAATAATGCATTTATCAGAGAATCTCCTACGACATATATCACATATATAATAAGGAAATTTACCTGAGTGGATTTTAAAAATATGGTCCTGTAACCATTCCTCAGTGCTGAATATAACATCACACATTCCGCATGGATATTTTTTTTCTGGGTGGAATTTATTAATGTGGTATCTTTTTAAAGCTCTTGTCTTATATATTTGATTGCATATTTCGCATTTATAGATGTCTTTAACAGTGTGCATTATCATATGCATTTTTAATTTGCGTATCGAGGTAAACGTGGCTTTGCATTTGCCGCATTTACAGTTCTTCTCGTGTAGATTAAGCTTGTGCATTCTCAAGGCGGATGAGGTCTTGTAACGGAAGAAACAGATATTACAAGGATAGCTTCTATTGAGATCGTGAAGGGGAACATGCCGTTTCAATTGTACAGCAGAATCCGTTTTAAAATCGCATTCTTGGCAGTTCAGGTCGCCATTTTCGTCGGCGCAATTGTTACTCTTGTTTCTTGATGTGGATTGTTGTTTCTGAGTTTTTTCTTTCGGACCTGTGGGCGAGGGTACATCTGTGGACACAAAATTTTATACAATAAAGTTTTGGCTTTTTTTATACCACTAAAGGCGCGTTTAAACCAAATGAATCTAGAGCTAGAGCTAGAACAAGAGCTTATTTCTCGATCTTTTAGTGTAAACGAAAGATCGTTCTTAGCATTTACGCCAAAATATCAACGAGCAAGAACGAGAAGTGAACGAGTGAAGTTGAAGAATCGAGAGGTAGCGGAACTGGTGGCCGAGCCCAACATCATAGGCGAAATAAAATCTCATCGATTTCCCTGGCTCGGCCACGTTGAGCGAATGGGGGACAATCGTGCTGTCAAACGTGCCCACCTAGGAATGCCAGTCGGCCGAACCAGATATCGCTGGAAGGATGAGGTGGATAAGGACCTTCGCGCTCTTCAAGTGTCAGACTGGCAACAAGTGGCGCAGAATCGGAACCAGTGGCGTCTTTTAGTGTTGGAGTCCAAGACCCGCTTCGGGGTTGATGCGCCAGGATAGTAAGTAAGTAAGAACGAAAACCAAGAACTAGAATTCTTGCATGATAAATGTTTAGATCAGCCGAACGAATGCTCATGCGTATCAATTCACACAAGAAACTTTGAAGAGACCGCTCCAGGGATCGAGCACGTTCAAACACGCAAGAATGCTCTGTAAGCAACTGTTCGCACGCTCTAGTAACATTTACATCAAGCGAGCGAGCATTCTTAGAATATTCCATAGAATCTTTGGTAACGCAGAAAAAATAATGAAAGAATGCTCTACGTCGGTTTACACTAAAAGAATTTGATAGAGTGGGGATAGAATGAGCATTCCCTTGTCTGATGTAAATCGGCCTTAAGTTAGCAAGCATACGGCCTACCTGATGGTGCGGTTACCGCAGCCTATTAGTAGGCTAATTAACAAAACGTCTCACTGTTTTATGTTTTAAAAAAATGAAATTTTTTAAATAGGTTAGTATAGCGTATACATTATTTTTAACTTTATCGTTATGTCAAAAAATATGAGTTATTTCACAAGCTATATTATATTAAATAAGTTTTTTGTTGAAAAATTACTTTTTCAAAACCAGCTTTTATAAAATTCATAATCGGAAGCACAAGCAGATTCAAATGAGCCCAAACAATAGTAGCCATCCATTCATTCATTCACATTCATAGTAGCATAATCCATTCATAATTTCCGTTGTCTAGCATTCGTCTCCATCATGAGACCACCTCCATGGTAACATATTATTGCATTGTCACCGAAGTTACATATACATGCCAATCGGTTGAGAGGAACGGGTTTAAAATTCAGTTGCAAGATTGCACCCGGACAAACATACTTGGCTAATTAATAAAAAGCTTGTAAAAAGTGTTTCGAAAGACAACGATATATGACAATATGGGGTGCGTCAAGCAAAAATCACCTCTAACCATCTATCTAAGGATGTACCCTGAAAATCAAGTATTTTATACCTTGTATTGCACCGTCATGTTCCGTCAAGGCTGTCATGTCATTTTCTTGTTTAACGATGACTCCACTATAGTCAGCGATTGGAGAACATGAACCAGATATCACCGGGGTTACTATCAACTCATTACTAGGTCTCATACGATTGGTGAGAATGGTGATGGTATCCTGCGATAGCTGAAAACAGAGAAATCTCTAATTACACATGAAAAAATTTAACGTTATAATTATGCTTGACTAGCTGATTCGCCCTGGCTTCGCACAGATTGTTATAAAAATAAAACATAGCCCATAGCACTCGGGAATATCAGTGGAAAAAATTCCAGTTATTCCTAGCATATTCCCATTTCTCAAACTTTAAACAACAAACAACAAAACGGGTTTTTATCGTGTTTGACTCGGGTTAACTCAGTCAACCCGAGACCGCGACTGTTGCAACCCAGCCGAAACGTCGGGACAACAAATAAAAAAGGTACATACGCGATAAATACACTTTATTGTACACCACAAAACAAACACACAAAAATAAAAAATTCTCAAAGCAACAACTACAGTGGGCTGTCTTATAGCTTAGTAGCGATTTCTTCCAGATAACCTTTGGATGGTGAGTATTTTTGTAGTATTACAATAATTTCATATTAATGCATGTCTAATTATTAAGTTATGTAACTTGCAAAATAAGGATCTGTAACCTGTAAAAATACTCTTGGATATGGAAGAGTGGAGCCTTCTGACACAAGTTTTTATACTTAAAAGAAGGTACCAGCCTTAAAATACTATGTAAAAAACTATCTGATACAGAAATAAAAACATGTTGATTGTTTGATTTGAATAATGGAGGGTGTAGATTAACAAAACAAAAACTAAATTTTAGGAGATTGCTGATCACATACAATATAATAAAAACAATATTCATACATACATAAGTAAATATACATAAAGTATACACAACCTGATTTGCTATGTACGACATTCATTTAAAACACACATCCGGAACCGTATTAACTGATTTTAGAGGTGGGTTTAATACCAGTAGTTTGAATATGTATCCAGTAATCGATACATTTCCAATAAACAATTTTAACGCAAATCGGCTGCGCCATTGCGACGATGCCGCTTAGTCAGTTTAACAGGTACATAATTGACTAATGAATATGATTTGTTTACTTACCTATTATATATAGGCTGTTCTATTGATATCTTAGAACTTGATATTAAGGTTGTTTGAAAATTAAAATTGAACGTAATCAATTTAAAAAACACCTACTTTACAGCAATATTTGCCATTAGCCCTACCCGTGTTTTCACTTAATGTCGTACATAACAAAACACGTAGTATAGTAAGTTTTGATGTGGTGAGCTTATGTTATGCCATTACCATAAAAAATGTATATATAGTAAATTGATATAAATAAACACTACATGTTTAGTTTAATAATTAGTTAATACAGATAGAAACATAGACAAGTGACGAGGCCTGACGCTTGCGTTGCGGACGAGGACCTTAGTGTCAGATGTTTTCGCACGACCAGCTTAACGTGCCTCTCTCCCTCTTAGGAAATTTATCTACCATTCCTTTAAAAAAACCCTCACGTATACATGACAAGTTTATTTTTAAACTTAGAACTCTGTAATCAAGGTCTTTAGTAATATAAATCTCTTTATAAAATACATTTAACATATGTTACTTTTATAATTGCTCTGTAAAGACCTTACTGAACTAATTCTTTTAATTTATTTATAGCTGGAAAATCAAAAGATGTGTGAGGTGGTTTTATCCAGACGAGAACCGGCTATAGTAAAATAAACTGTAAACACAGGTAGGTACGTACCTGAATTCCATTTGCGAAGAGTTGAGTCAGGATCTTCTCGGATTTGATGCACTTGTTGATGTATACGCGACATTTGAGGAGCTGGCACCTACAGATGTAGCAGAGCGTGTCCGGCCTGCCTTCTCCAACGAGCTGAAACACATTGCAACTGTGATCGACTGACACCGCAACTGTTCGTGGTAGCTTTAGCTATTGCGCTACCAACTGTTGGAATAATATCCCTCCCTCCACCTCTATGTTATGCTACAACAGTTTATTTAACAGTTTATATTAAGACTCAAAGCTGATATTCTGTCAACACAGCTAAACCAACCGTAGTGGCAGTAGCTGAAGCTTTCTCTCTCTTTTCCTGGTCTCCATGTCTACTCTAAAATATACCAGTGAAATGTTCTTAGGTGTGTTATTTATGTATATAATATGGTTTGGTTTGAATTTAACAATAGTTGTGTTTTTCTTACTATGGCTACCCTTGATCAAGATGTACGTGAAGTAATCTGTACTGGACTCGGCGAAAGAGCAGCGCTGCGGCATATTAACATGCTGAGCTGAGTACCGATTCATCCCCACACAGAGCTATTAAGTTTGTTAGTGCTTAGGTTACATTTTATTGTTGTTGTTTTATTGTGTACTTATTATTTTATTACTGTGTGCTTTTTGAATATAATGTTTTCTTTCTTTTCTTTATTTTTTAAACGATTTATGTAGTCTTCCATACTAAGGCACTGCCAGAATTAGCGATATATGTCACCAATAAGATAATTTTTACAAAAATCTAAGAGTCGACTTCTTAGTTACCTGGAATATTTACACTGAAAACTCAGAAATGGAGCACGTATTAATACACATCTTGCCTGTCATCTCTACCGTTACTAATGAATTGTGTGTCATTTAGTTCTGTGGGGTATCTTCAAAGCATCTCTAGATCAGATCTGTAGGCCTAGCACACTACTGTAGGGAAGGGTTTTGACTTGAGTAATTTTTCGGAAGAAAGAAGACACTTGTCGACCGTCTCGAGCACGGCGATTGCGAGAGTGAACGGAAAGAAACGTTTTCGACACTTCCTCGACAGTGGTCTACAACACCTAGCACGATCTTTGACATTTAAGGATAGACAACTTTCTTCTGAAATTGTCTAGGTCTGGCGATGCCTAGACAACGCTGTCTTCTCAAGTTGTCTCTTTTTCACTCTTCTCAATCGCGCGCTTTCCAACAATTTTTGGTTATATATTTAATTAATTATATAGTAGTATAATAATACAACGCTATAGACAGAGTATCCTTCTCTTGTCCAGGAATAAACCTTATTGAGCCTACTCGGGGCAAAGATAATTTATTTATTTATTATCTAGCCCCAAACTAAACAGAGCTTGTACTATGGGAACCAGATAACTGATACAATACTTATATACATTTTTTACTTACATAATATATAGAGAAACAACCAGACTTTTACTAACGTTGTCCAATTTAAATGATTCTTTTTTTGTTAGAAACGGGGTACCTCAGTGGTCCCATATACAATTGGTCAAGATCTGAAGATGGGATCTATGAGAAAATGATCAAACAGTTTCCACTTAACATTTGATGGTAGGTCCTGTACCTTAGTATTTGTCAGCTTATCGTAGATTATATGAAGTGGTGTGTTCTTGATGGTATGTGTTCTGATCGCTCCGGAGAGACACACTCTACATACCGTGTTTGAGTTCGTCACTGAAAATTAATTTTTATTAAGAAATTTTTATTAATTTTACTGTAAATCATGTATTTTACTCAGGGTATTATATTTTTTTACTAGCCAATTGTGTTCCTGTCCTGGGACAAAACAATAATAGTAAATAATGCTGGACATTTCATACTGCGCTATCCAAGTTAAGCCAACTGTTACTATGGGAACCAGATAGAAAATATAAATACATTATTTTTGTAAATACATAATAACACTCAGAGAACAATAAAACAACTCAAGTGAAGATGGTCTGGACATATGATCAGAGAAAAACTAACAAAATAGACAAAAACAATTACAGAATGGTATTCAAGAGATAAAATGAGAAAAAGGGGATGAAAGCATCCCATCTTTTTCTATAAACAATGGGAAAAATTAATAAAATGGACAAAAACAATTACAGAATGGTATTCAAGAGATAAAATGAGAAAAAGGGGATGAAAGCATCCCATCTTTTTCTATAAACAATGGGAAAAATTAATAAAATGGACAAAAACAATTACAGAATGGTATTCAAGAGATAAAATGAGAAAAAGGGGATGAAAGCATCCCACCTTTTTCTATAAACAATGGGAAAAATTAATAAAATGGACAATCACAGTTATAACTTAACAGCAATAACTTTTTATCTCTTGAATACCATTCTGTAATTGTTTTTGTCCATTTTGTTACTTTTTCTGTGACCATATGTCCAGACCATCTCCACTTGAGTTGTTTTTTACTGTTTTCTGGGTTTCTATATTTCTACTCGTATGTATTTACCAAAATAAATTATTTATGTTTTCAGCGACATCTAGAAAGTAGCAGGAAACCAATGGAGAAGGGCAGCTATTGATAGAAGTGAGTGGAAACAATTAGAGGAGCCTATGTCAAAAAAAACTGTTTGAAAATAATACTTAATGATAATAAAATTAGAAACTATGTATAAAGGCTGTAGATCATGCAAATGTTCCTCGACGGGAATCAAACTCGCAACCTGCGTCTTAGCCGGCTATTTGCCTATTGCGCCAAGGGGTCGTTAATTTGTGCGTTTTCAACCCCCGACGCCGCGTAAAGAGGGGAATAGGGTTCAAAAATTTTGTTAAAATATACTTCTACATCTTACGTATGCTATCATCCTTTTCATGTTCTGTGTGTGAATTCTGTTCCTTCTCTTCTTTAACCTGAAGAGGCTCCTCTTTCACTCTAATACCTCCGGGTTTAGGACAGATGTACGACATGGTCTCTACCGGAGTTATACAGTACTGCTGTTGTGTAGTAGCTCGGTTTAGTCTGCTAACTGTTACCAACGATATCTGAAACAGAAGTATGTTCGTTTGTGCAATCGGCTGGCCCGTAATCTATTCAAATCTAATTATCTATTAAGTTTCACACCAAAGGGGTTTGGGAATTTTAATATGGAGCCTGGAATAGGGACTATGCTTATTCGGCATTTTCTTTTTGTTCAAAATTGTGTCTTTAAATGAAACTTGTTTATTTGCATTTGGGACATATAGACAAAAGAAATATGTTACATTGCAATTTATTACATAATGTCCTAAAGAGTCACATTATGGAGATAATTGCACATAAAGATATAAAATGAACACTGGCTTGCTTGCTCAACTTGCTCAGTCTTATCGCTTATAATATTTTGTTCCACATAAGTTAGGATGGCGAGACGTTATGGAAGAACAGAAATACAAATGTAAGATTATATTATACCTCAATGCCATTATGAAACAATCGCGTTATAATTTCTTCAGATTTCTGGGATTGTATTCGTAATCTACAGAACTTTTGCATCTGGCAGTAGCAGATGTGACACACCGTCTCAGGCCTTCCATCTTCTGTAGTGAGCTGAAAGAGAATACAAGTCAATATTTTAAAGTGTCATCTGACACTTTCTTAAGAGTTTCATAGTAGTCCCATAAATTTGGGTGATTTGGACCCACATGGACTGTTAGCCCAGGGCGAAATTGGTATAGCATCCTCGTTATGACATCGTATCACTTTTTTAAGCATGTGGCGGCCTTTGAACTCTCTATTTACATATAGCTAGGTTAGGTAAATTATGAATTCGATACTAACTCTCGTCTATTTATTACCTTTCACAACACCTCATTTCAATGTGTACCTTTATGTATAGATAGATTAAGACCTGAATTGAGACATAGCCTCCATATTATATTGACAAACGAGGCTTGCGAAGCCGCCGACGCGACCGACGGTTCAGTTCTTGTTTAGTGGCTACTGTGACTAGGGAGTGTCACAATTCCACCAATGTTAATGTCATGATATTTTTATAAAGATAGAGATAGTAGATCAAGAATATGATCGGTATTCTCAATTTTAAAATCCCTTGGTAAGTCTAAATTTTAGACCATAGTAGTACTAACTACTAACATTGTGATGTTTTATTATAAATTGTTTTAGAGCCTAAAACAACATATAAAACATCATAATGTTAGTTGTTAGTACTATTATAGTTATGGAGGGTTAGCGAGCTAGTGATATATACTTATACATTTACAGCCTAATATTGTTATCATTTATAAATTTACATAAAACATAATTCAATACCGGGGAAAAGGTAAGGAGGTAGGATGAAGGATTTCATAGAAGTAATGCCGCAGTTTAGGACAGTCCAAAAATATGTGGTCAACGTTTTCTACGACAGACCACATTCACTCCCTATCCTATCACCACTTCCTAATCCTAAGTTTGACCAAAAAACCGGGGTGCACTAGTGGCCAAGTAGAAGATGACAAATTTTAGAGGTGGTAATCTTACTAGCCTTCCGAAATTTAAAAAAACAAGGAGTTGAGGAATATTGAGTTGGATGTTGGCATAATGTGTACCCGTATCTTTTATGGCACAATTCCAAATTTCTCTACAATTGTTCGAGGTGTAATTTGGAAAGAAGGCATAGGTCATGAGAGAAGGATTTGAAATGTTCAAGGGAACCTATCTGAGCAGCATCCTTTGTGAAAGAGTCAGCTGACTTATTAACAGGAATTCCAGAGTGACCTGGAATCCAGGCAATAACAAAGTTACAGTTAAAGAAACTTTATTCTCAAAAAAGAATTATGCATTCACTTATAATGAGAACTTAAAAAAACTAAATAGGTATTTAAGACTATGACAGTATGCGAGCGCATTAAATTAACAATAAAATTCAGAAGGTACATTATTCCTGTTTGTTTCCTTCAATATTTGTATGGAGTAGGTAGTTATGTATTACTCTAACAAAAACACACCACTACGTTCTGCGATGACATTTCGGTACCAGCGAAGTGTAGTGAGCGAGTTTACATACAAGGGTTGGCAACAACTAGATGCGACAACGCCGTTTAAGTATGAATTAAGTTTGAGTTTATGAATTTTGGTTGGCCAAATGTATTTTAGGTAATTTATAGGTGGTATATGAAGTTATATAAGGTTTTACATTCTTTTATAAAGTTTAATTTTATAATGTTAGTCTGTGCTTTTTAATTATTAAAGTTAATAATAAATTACTACATATTTTTATTTTATTTTTAACTTATTTATCACTTAAAATTTTTACATACATTAACGTTTAAAAAAATAGCACTTTAAAACCACTAAGGTTTGTAGGGTAATGCTATCTTAATTAGAGTCTACATCATAAAGGAACTGAAGCTCGGAAGCGCTCAGTCTATAATACACTTAATATTATATACATAGCTTAACATAATACATGATTTGAACCAGGTAAATACATAAATACATTATACTTGGTACAGCTCTAAATTAGATAAAAAATATGATTTAAGTTTAAATTTTATGTTTTTTAATGTAATTGTATCAGTTCTGCTCGCGTGTATACCGGGTGTCTAATGACGTTCCTAAGAGTTTCATTAAAGAAGTGTTCTTTTAGTAACATATATTTAAATTGAGTGTGAACGGGTAAAACTTTACAATGTCTAAAAAGACCAATTTCATCATATTGAAACTGTAGTTTAATTTTAGGAGATACTATACGTTTAAGTATTTTTAATTGGAGCTTGTAAATTTGATTAAGATATGTTGTATATGTACGACCATAGCTGCTGAGACCATATTGGATATAGGATTCAGCCAGCGAGTTATAAAGCAATAACTTGACCTTGAAAGGGATACGATCATTAAGAATTGTGATGTTTGCTAAGAATTGCCTTAATTTACTACAAACACGCTCAGTATGATTTAACCAGTTAAATTTATTGTCAATTGATAAACCAAGATACGTCTGGCAGCTTACAACTTCTATATATGGGCAACTACATGTATATATATCATATATACTACTTAAGTACATATGTATATCAAAAATTATAAAAATAATAAATATAAATAATACCTATAAATAAATACATAATAATATCCTAAAATCATTTTTTTATATAAAGCATTAAAACTTCAGTCTGTTTTGCAACTAAGTCAATTGTTTAGCTTGTTCCTCACGATACAGGCTTGGCCTAATGTGAATCACCGATCCAACTTGTTATAAAGTGTAAATAACTTGTCAGCATTGTGCACTACATTAGTTACCTACCTAGCTAATAAGATTAGAGTTTAAGATGTACCATGTGTGACTACTGTAAAAAAAAAATTTTTTTTGCTTAATTTATTTAATTATGCATAAACCATTGACACCATATTATAAGAAGAAGATATCAAAAATAACCAATAAGTAATATTTTTTTGTGTTTTCAGTAGATTTCGTGAGAAAGGATTAGGGATACCATCGATACTGGGGGAACCTAGAGAACTAATTCCATTCTTGTCATATTATATGATAGAAGCCATGTACTTGCACATTGATAAAATTGGACAGGAGATGATTTTGTTAGCATCATTAGCTGTAAGGAATTGACTAACATTTTATTGGAACCTACTCTCTTAGCTAACACCTTCAGCATAAATATTTACAAATTGTCAAAAGTTGTCAAAAAGAGTGGTCAAGAATTTACCAAACATCGTCATCGTGGTTCCAGTGGGTTTTGGTTCTGATTGGGAAACGAAAACAACTTAAGGACCCTTATCCAAAGACGAGTATAATGGAATAGCACCAACTACGATTGATGGATTAGTATAAACAGTTTGGATGGAAGGTACCTACGTCTAACTCGGCAGACGTAACAGGTTTCTAAGGTGCAGATTGTTCTGCTGATTCTAATCGGGCGTTTAGATCCTGTTACTACAGTAGGAGTAATAGGATCAGGGGGAGCCGAAGGGTCACAAACCATGTTCGAGGTTTACCCACCTCAAACACAGATCTTTTGATACTACAAATTATGTTATATACAATTAATATAGTCTTACCAACACCTTTTATGGACAATAAACTCACCTCGTAACTTGTAAGGTTTTGGTATATTAATTGCAGCGGTGTGTTTCGAATCACATGAGCTTTTACAATACCGGATAAGCACACTCTGCATATTCCTAAGTAGGGCATTATTGAATCTTAAAAATTTATACAGCATTTAGAATATTTTAGAACTTTTCAAGATACCTACTTTTCCCTCCCACCAACCCAGTATATCACTGTCACAGACAGTGTTGCCAGCACCTCAAACAGAAAAAGGCCGATAACTTTGTTGAAAAAGGCCACCTTTTGGCACGAAAGTCCGAAATTGAAATAAAAAACCTTATTTAACTAAAAATATATATTTCAATGGTAAAGCACTCAGACTGGACAGTCTTTACTATATATTATGCGTTTGAAATCGGGAGAACCAGCAGTTAGCCAATTAGTTTAAGTACTGAAATTAAAAAATTGGCGATTTCCTGCTATATTTTTCAACTAAAAAACTGCTTTCCTAAAAGATTCTGCTGGCAATGTTGTTGTTGTATGGTGGTTAAAGGCCACAAAAAGGCCGATGGCTGCCAAGGGCCGACATAATTTCTCAAAGGCCGATAATCGGCCCCCTCCTAGGGGCCGAACTGGCAACTCTGCACTGTAGCCAACTGTACCCTAATCTTTGTAGATCTCTTGTGAAAAGTTGCCATAATTCCATTTTTGATTTCCAAAAAAGTTGTTAGAAATAGCTAAGGTATAAAAGAAATAGGAACATATTTGTTTGCTCCAAAACTACATTAAACGTAAATAATAACTTTATTTGAATAGATATTATGAACGAGTTACCTACCACCAGTATTCAAAGGTTAATCACGAATTAATCGTATCATACATACGATTTCTATCGATCACCTTAACATGTATGATTAATTTGTACCTAAGGCCGCTTTTACACTTGTAAGTTGCTTCCGTAAAATTTTTGTAAGTAGCTTATGGTCGTATTTACACATGTAAATAAACATATAGTAAATAATGCTTACATCCCTTTTGGGAGTTTAACTTGCGTAAGTGATTACAAGCCCATTTACATTTACTTACTATTCATATCCTTTATTTGCGACACGAAATCCGCTACATACAAACATCTTAAGATTAAGTATTGTGTAGTAATCTAAATGACATGTACCCTGTTAGGGCGTGGCAAAATCTATAATTTCATTTTAAAAATGCGCACTAAAACTCAAACTTATATAGGTAGACTTATATTATGTATGACAATATTATGTAATAAATAATAGCTAATATTCTAATATTATTGTTGTACTTATATAAACTTAACGGGTATCTGTTTAGGTATACATGTACGTCATACGTACTGTTATAGATGACCAATGCACCCGTCCTTGCCTATCAGACACTCTGCTTTTGCGCAGTCAACACATTCCATTCAAACCCGTAATCACTCCCATTCAAAGTACTTCAGTCTCATTCCCTCATCCAAACCAGACGGCTGGCTCACCTAATAAATAATCTTTTCTTTTTTTAAAAACCCAAATCATTCGAGGCTCATAACATTTGGTGGCAGAGTAAAGGGATTCAGTGAAAGAGTCCCCGGTAGATCTCAAAGTTTTCCAAAATCAAATCTCGACGCGTGTGTGTGTGTGTTCGAGTGTAAGTGCCGACTCCATTGTGTGAACCTTCGTTACCACACCGAGTTCTGGCCCGGCCCAAAACATTCCAGCGTTTGTGACAAAGTTCCTGAAAGGCCCACTGCTGCGTATCACTCGTACTGCAGCCGACACCGCCAATTCACTCAGGGAATCCAAAGAAATACCAAGAATAAAAGAAATAAATAGAAACTGGACGCTTCTAACACACAAAAATGGCGCGTAGTGATCGACTACAGGAAGTTGAACGACGTCACTATCGGCGACACTTACCCTATCCCACAGATTACCGAGATACTAGATCAACTCGGTAACAGCTCCTACTTCTCCACATTAGACCTGGCATCTGGATTTCATCAAATTAAGCTGAATGAAGCAGATAAACCCAAAACAGCCTTCACAGTCCCTGAAGGGCACTACCAGTTTACCCGGATGCCGTTCGGGCTTAAAAACGCCCCTTCAACGTTTCAAAGACTTATGAATTCTGCCTTGTCAGGCCTCCAAGGCATCCGATGCTTTGTCTACTTAGACGATGTCATCTCATACGGACACGATCTGAATTCCTGTATCAACAATTTAAGAGCCATCTTCCAGAGAATCCGAGATTATTATTTAAAACTTCAGCCCGGCAAATGCGAGTTTTTAAGACGCGAAGTTTGTTATTTAGGGCACATAATCACTGGATAAGGTGTCGAGCCGAATCCTGAAAAGCTCAAAGCCGTAACCGCATTCCCGATTCCTAAAACTCCAAAAGATATAAAATCATTCCTTGGCCTTGTATCATACTATCGCCGTTTCATACCCGATTTTTCTAAAGTTGCTAAAGCTCTTACTAACCTGATGAAAAAGGATACGCCTTTCATATGGCAGAATCAACAGCAACTAGCTTTCGACACGTTAAAGCATAAACTGACAACTGCTCCGCTCCTTATATATCCAGGCTTCTCAAAGCCTTTCATCCTCACATGTGACGCCTCAAACCACGCCGTTGGCGCCGTCCTCTCCCAGGGTCCTGCCGGCAGAGATCAACAAGTCGCTTTTGCCTCACGAACTCTCAACAAAAGCGAATGCAATTACAGCACTACCGAAAAGAGTTGCTGTCTATCCTATACGGTTGCAAAACTTTCCGTCCTTAAATTCCTTATCATTACCGACCATCGCCTCTTGAAGTGGTTATTTAACCACAAGGATCCCAGTAGCAAACTTCAAAGATGGAGACTAAAACTGGAAGAGCATGATTACGAGATAACCTACCATAAAGGCAAATTGAACTCCGTCGCAGACGCACTATCTCGATATCCGGTAAACCCTGTAATTCCTACTAACCCGTCAGACCAAACTAACTACCCTAACTCTCCTGGTCCGTCACAAGGACAAAATCCGACCTCTCCTCCTGCTGTAGGCGATGAACTCCCTTTCAGCCTCTTAACTCTTGAAGACCTGGGTGTACAACTTCCCGCTCTATCCGAAGAAGGCGACAGCATACCCTGCATCGACCTCTTGGAAAGTAACGATGAAATTGGTCTCCAATATAGCCCTACCGAATATAAAAATCCAGAGGCATCCGTTACAATTCCACATCCTGACAATAACTTACCTCCATTATCGTCCTCTGCTTCAATTCCTGAAACTGAACATCACTTACCTGCACAGAATCCAGCGCAACCCTTCAGTCCTAATCCAGAAACGCAACCAAACTTACTGGTTCCAATCTTGCCCAATCCTCTTTCAATACCAGAAACCTTATCCATGTCCAATGAAACCTATAGTAAATTCTTGAAGTCACCCACGAAATCACATGATACCCAAATCACAGAACATAACGAAACCCTCCTAAAGGGAACTCAAAAGTTGATCATCGTACCTACCTCGATAGTCATGGACGATTCCATGCCCTATGTCCAAGAAATTATTAATAATTGTCCAGAACCTAACCGCGACGAATTCCTAAAATTAGATATACCATTAAACACCTTTTTACCTCTTACAGTCGAGAACAAAACTTACCTGTTCTTATTTACGAAAGTGCACCACTTTGATGATTACTCGTACTCTGATATCTTTAAATCCCTAAATATGCACGTGATCAAATAATGATGTCATACCCCACCGTAAACGAAATTAGTACATCTGACTTCAAAAATCCGTTTGATAGGCATTCCTTTGTAAAAATATATAATATGTTCAGTTACTTATTCGATGGAACAAATATACACATCCATATCTACCATGGTTCTATTATGTATCCATCACTGAGTGAAATTCCCAAAATCCTTAAAGAAAATCACGACATCCCTATCGCCGGACATTTAGAGACTATCCGAATGTTAAATCGCATAAAAGAAAGGTTTTACTGGAAAAACATGCGAGGCGACATAGAAAATTACATCAAAAATTGCACATCGTGTCAAACGAATAAAGCCCTACGAAAAGTTAACAGAGCGCTCATGATAATAACATCCACTTCAATAACTCCATTCGAGAGATTATCCATTGACGTAGTAGGACCTTTACCCGAATCCGGCGCAGCTAAACTTAGATACATCTTGACTATGCAAGATTACCTAACCAAATTTTCAATAGCCTACCCAATTCGCAGTTATACTGCTGAGGAATCCTCCTTCATTTTATTTCCTTATTTGGAATTCCAAAGTACATACTCACTGACCAAGGCACTAACTTCACCGCTGAGGTGTTCAAAAAGACATTCGATTTTCTGAAAACAAAACAGCTGTGGTCCGCTTCTTACCATCCGCAAACGCAAGGCGCCTTTAAAAGGTCACATTCAACCCTAAAAGAATATTTAAAATCATATTCCAATGACAACCAGGATAATTGGCCCCGATATGTTTATACTGCAATGCTCGCATATAATACCGCCGTACATTCGACAACACATTATTCACCATTTGAATTATTATTTGGATATAAATCTCGTATACCAGACTCAGTGTACGATGACAGTTCTAACACTACGTATCCAGAATACGTTAAAATGCTCCAACATCGATTGAAGCTACCAGAGATAAAGCCATAGAAGTCATCCAAAAATCTAAAAATACTTCAAAAACCTACTATGATTCCCGTACTCGCCCTGTACAATACAAAATAGGCCAGTACGTCATGTTAAAAAATCATCTGAGGATGCGCAAAGCTTTGTCCCCTGTATGGAAGGGGCCATACAAAATTGTCAAAGTACATGGGAACCATACATTGTCATTATTAATAAACAGGCGCCATGTAAGACACCACTTCGACGAGGTTAAACATGTAGAAAGCCAAGACAATTAATTTTATTTTTTATTTCTAATATTATCATTATATTTAGGTTATTTTATTTTACAGGTAAGAGTAGGAATCTGCATATACATAAAATACATAATTACACAATAGATAACTTGAAAACAAAACTTTCCAAACAGAATGTCTCCTTTCATTACAGCATATTAGCGCAAGGTCATCCGGAGCTCGTCCAAGAAATCAACTCCAGTTCTGGCATATACTTTGATCCAATCGGCGAACTCAAAATTCGCGTAAGCCAGTTAGACGTAATAACGCCTATCGATATATCGTATATCGAACCTCATATTAAAAACATAAACTCTATTCTGGTTACACTACGTCTCATATGTACTAAAATTCAATTAGGAAGCAGTTATGATATGGAATGCCATAATATTTTGGAACCACTAACAGTTAGGTATCACAATTTAGTTTCTGAATACTCCGCTATTTCTGGTGGAAAAAAAGGTTTAAGAGAGGGGCATGGATAGATGGTATTGGCTCTCTCGCCAAAACTATATTCGGGACCTTGGACGAAGATGATGGTATCAAGTATGACAACGCCATCCAGAATGTACACAATAACGAGAAAAGATTGGCATCGTTAATTAAAGACAATGTCTTAGTCACCTCTTCAGTTTTATCTCAATTTAATAAAACATTATATACCATAAAACTTAACGAGGCCAAGCTTAACCAAGCTATCGGCAATTTCCTTTTAAAACTAAAAAATATTACATTAATTTCTAATGAATTAACTATTAAAGCAAATACTAATTCAATCCTGAACAGTTTAGAAGCTTCATTGTTAACATTATCGTTCCGGCTGGAAGACATAACAAAGGCTATAATAATAATTAATCAAAACATTCTGCACTCGGCCGTATTACCTCCCACGCAGCTTTACGATGAAATTGTCACTAACTACCGATACTTGCCTGTAGATTTTAAATTACATGTAGATTTAGCATTAAATAATATCCACGTATTATTAAATTTGTCTAGTATAGTATGTTATAGTTTAAGCAACAAGATTGTCTTTGTATTAAAAATACCTTTAGTTTCTCCAAGAGATTTCAGTTTGTATCATAGTTATAGCATTACCTACACCTCACAATAAACTAAAGCCGAATTCTTTTACCTATATTATACCTAGCAATAGATATATAGCAATGACCAAAGACAGATCGGAATACTGTAACCTTGACTCACTCAAGGAATGCATAGCGATAAGCCCGCGCGAGTATATCTGCGACGTCATGGCCGTGTTCCCAGTCAGTGCGAATCCAAGTTGTGAAAGTGAACTAATGACCAATGTGTTAAAGGCTATGCCAGTGCAGTGTCAAACCGATTTCGTCCACGGAAATATCGATTTATGGACACCACTCTATGATAATAATTGGATCTATGTACAATCCCAAAATAATAAACTGTATATTGAATGCCCACACCAAAAAAACTTAGAAATAAGTATTATTGGAACAGGAATACTTACAGTTCCCAACAACTGTATCGCTTACTGTAAAAGTACAAAGTTAATACCGAAATTAAATAATGTAAGAGTTAACGCTACTGTAACCCACCCCGATTTTAATATTATAAATCAATCTTGTTGTACTTTAGATAAGTTTAGTAAAGTAATCAGTAATGAGGCTCCCATGAATCTACAAAATATTGATTTAGATGTCTTTACCTTAGAATCAAAATCAAAATTAAGATCTATATCTGATCAAACTGATAAATTCTTAAATCAACATCCGATTATTAAATACGAGACTCATTACTCAGTTACATTCATAATTATAATATGTTTAGTTTTAATCTTTTGTATTTTAAAGATATTTTTATACATTAAATCGCGCAGTCGTCTGACTTACCTTTTCCCGAGATCCCCTCGTGCCGATCCTGTAACCTTACCTGTTGAACCAACTCCAGGTCCTGAACCAGCCACTCCTTTGAAGGTCATTAAGTTTCATTCTAATGCAGAAGAACTCCCATCTCCTAGTATTCGCCGAAATGTGTAATACCTACCTTTTCTCTATTTTTCTTCCTAAATTTATTTTTCTGTTTTTCTTCCTAATTTCACCCCAATGTTTAGTCTACCCCCGGGAGGTGTTATAGATGACCAATGCACCCGTCCTTGCCTATTTGACACTCTGCTTTTGCGCAGTTAACACATTCCATTCAAAACCCGTAATCAGTCCCATTCAAAGTACTTCAGTCTCATTTCCTCATCCAAACCAGACGGCTGACTCACCTAATAAATAATCTTTTCTTTTTTTAAAAACCCAAATCATTCGAGGTTCATAACAGTACCCTAATAGGTAAAGTTAGATTAAATTTCTTAAATTATCTACATAATATTAAGTAGGTATTTACCTAAGAATATTTCTTTGTTACATGTTAATATCACATTATCTGAATGTAAGCTTACTATTATATTTTCATTTAAGTACATAACTAGTAGATTATAATAATTTTAATGTTTTTAATGTTGTGCAGATTTACTTAACTTTTTTTCAATTACGATTACATATTTATTGTAATAATGACCGATACGAGTACGAGTTCGGTACGAGTTGTACCGAACTGACAGACGTCAATAGACGTCAAATGTTACCTATTAAAATAGCCTGACTTTAGTAGCGTAGAAAGGTGGCGTGCGTTCAGAAATAGCAAGGAACATCACATCTTCCTTGAGAAATAGTTTCTTGTGAGAGCTTTGACCCTGACACTGACAAGAACTTAAACTAATGACCAGACTGATCAAAATTTAAAAGAAATGAAGGTTGGTGGAGGGGTTTATTTAGTACTAGTTCCAACTAGCGTAATAGTTGGAGCTGTATGTAGTTATGATAACACTAACTTCGTCAGATAATTGTTTTTTTTATTTCTTGTTATCGCAAAATAACGTTAGACAGTAATATACATTAACAATTCACTTTCTATTCATTATATGACAGAGCAACCATAACATCAAAACATGAGCGTAAAAATCCCTCACTGGCGAGTCTAGGCCCGTAGCCAAGTTACATTCGCTTCGAATCGAACTCGCCCGTCTGCGATTCTTGCGAACAGAGTTTTTAAATTATAGAACTGAATGGAATTAGTAGTGGTATTTTTTTATTAGAATGCAAGTGTATGTATATTAGGCAAGTGTATACTTTTGGTTCGCCTCGAACTGAGATCTCACGAGTCTCCCAAAAAACCAAATTATTACTCATTGTTTGAATAATAAAACAGTGCCACGAAATACACATCCACTTACTTGACCTACAGTTTCATTTTAATTACAAGTAATGGTGGTTCATGTAATTTGGTTACTCATTTTAGGGGAAATTACAGTTAATCTGGATTTCAGACTTTTCCTATATATGTGTCACTAAAGCTATAGTAATACCAAATTTCAGAACTGCAGTCACTGGTGTACTCTGTGAATTTTGAAAAATTCAGTTTTTATCATGGCTAATAATAACTCAAAAACTAAAAATAAAAACGGGATTGAAATGTACTAATAAAGATCTTTCTTTAAACGTTCTATTTGGTCTAATAGTTTGATTTTGTTTTTTGTACCCCTGTTGAACCCCACTAGCTGAACAACTCCCCCACATTTTTGGCTCATTTAGTCACACCAGGATTGTGCCATCACTACCTACCTATAAAATATGAAATGTCACTATAATAGGATCAACACGAAACGTACACTGTTTTGGACCAACAATCCCGTGTGCTGAAAAACTACTATCTACTTCAAACAAGTATCTGTTCTGAAACACGAAGGAACTACTTCATAAATTTATAAAAGTATGTAAGTATATATACATAAACAGAAAATAAGTCTCTGTTAAACAATAAAAAGAGGTGCATACATGCACCTCTGTTTATTCGTGGCAACTTATTCATAATCTCCATTATAATAAGGTGTTTCTTTGCATTTATTGTAGTTTTAGTGCAAACAAATATGTTCCTATTTCGTTTAAACTTCTACTTCTAGCAATTTTTAGGGTATATTTTTTATAATTCTGGCAACTTTGTACAAGAGATCTAGCTACAAAGTTTATGGTACAGTTGGCAACAGGGGTTAGTGGTTGCGAGTTGGAGAAATTTGTCCAAAATCCGAAAAACTTGTATATTTACTATTTTATTGGAAATTGAAGTGTATAGTTAAAAATGGAAGAAGAAGGGGACGGTGTTCCACAGGAACAAAACTATTATCAATATCTAAATGTGTCCAGAACGGTAACTATTGCATCACATGTCATCTAACTATTTGAATACTGTCGGCTTGGATAATTTTACTTTATCATCATTATATAACTATATATAAATTCATTGCTGCTGTTATTAAGCTAATCCATTAGAATTTTAATTAAGTACTTACCTTAGAAAAAGGTTTTACCGGATTAAAAATAATATAGGTTATGAGATTGCATTTTGTAAATCCTTTTTTTATTTTCTATCATCATTAAACAATGTGTTTTACATTTTACACAATAGAATTAATTATAACAGAGTCTAGAAAATGATGCTTCTATAGACACTTTTGGTGGTAAAAATATTACTAGAATAATCTAAATATTATTAGAATAAAAGATTTGATGCACAAGTAAAAATCATTGGGCAAACATTTATCAGTAAAGAAAGGCATCAATGACAGAGTCAGAAATACATTAGCATTATCCTATTTGGTTTATGAGCTTATGAGTTTTTGAGTGCTATCATAGGTTACTTTATTCCATAAAATAAAATTAACAATTATTCTTCTGCAACCAAGCCAAGAGAGAATCAGACAATAACCAAACCTGTTAACCTATTGTATAAAAAGTCCTGTAGGCTATTGTTTATTCATAAAGATGAAACTGAGATGTTATCTGGATTACAGATAGATGGTGGCTTTGTTTATAAATAGCCATGCCATGCAGCAGAACATGATACTCTGTCTCTTCATGCTTTCCTCGTATTTTCTCGGAAACATTGTTTCTCATACCCTCCAAAGTATTGAAGTTTAATAAATACATTTAAGTACAATTGTTGCAGGCCACTGCGGAGGAAATAAACAGTGCATACCGACGGATGTCACGCATGTTTCACCCAGATAAGCACTCCACTGACCGACCAAACCAGCAGAAATGGGCAGAAAAAGTATTCAACAATGTCAAAGAGGCCTACGAGGTCTTGTCTGATTCACACAAAAGAGCCATATACGACACACTAGGTTTGTTTTTAAAGGTTGTTAAAGTTTTTTCCTTAAATAAATAGATGCGACCGACAGAAAGTTGTGGTGATAAACTTTCTTATAGATTATGTTCACTAAGTACATAGTATTTAGATGACAGGTTTCTAGCCACTTAACATTACAGAATGCACGTCATGTGTAAGAGATTACTTGTACTGTGTAGGAGTTACTTAGGTAAGTCCTAGGATTATACACATGTATTGGATTCTGTAATGTTTAAGTGGCTAGAAACCTTTCAATTTACTGAATTCCATAAGTGTGGGCTTGGTTAGTGAAATCATATGTAGAACATACTAACAGAAATAATGGAGCATCAATATATAGATTTATTTTTATTATTGATCGAATATAGCGAGATCTCCAAATCAACTAGGGCAATGAGTGGCGATAACAAACAGGTCTCATTGTATAAAGCTTCAAGTGACAGTTCAGTACTTTTTATAGCCGAGTTTTCATCATCATCATCAATCTCAGCCCGGGTCAACTCACTGCTGGGCATAGGAACCTCTTTGTTTCTGCCATTCTTCCTGATCCTGTGCTAGTCAGAACCACGTGCTGCCCACGGACTTCGTCGACCCATCTCGCTGGTGGACGACCCAAATTACAGCAGCGTTTTCATATCAAAATACTTACTTCGCTGGAAGCTTTCACTATTACTTTTGTCTGGTGAGATTGGGCCAATGAGTTCCAAATGGAGAACGACCAGGTGTTTCCACTAGACAGGAAACACTAGGTAATTCATCTCAACCGTAACGCCCTTGACAGAGTGGTCGTCATCTTTACATAGTATAAAATGAAGTCGCTTCCGCTGTCTATTCGCTTAGATCTTTTATACTACTTAACGGATTTTAATGCAGTTTTCAGGAATATATAGAGTGATTCAAGAGGAAGGCTTATATGTATAATACATACATAGTAACTACGAAAGTAACTGTTTGTTTGTTACCTTTTCATAACTAAACCGCTGAACGGATCGTAAATGAAATTTGGCAAGGAGATAGATTATATTCTGGTGAAGGACATAGGCTACTTTATACCCGAGAGCGCAAAAGGAGGGTAATGTTTTTATTTAAATACCACGCAAGCGAAGTCGAGGGTGGGTCAGCTAGTGTTGTATAATTATTTTTGAAAGTTGATGTTAGACGCTTCACGATATCTCGCCATTTGTCTCTGTTGACAGACATTCTCGTGCATTCATGCAGTTTGCCGCTCACCGCAGATTTTATTTGATCAGTCTACCGCGTGGGCAACCTTCCGCGTGGTCTGACTGCCCTCCATGTGTCATTGTACGACAAGAATAGAATAAAAAAATATTTACAACAACACAGTAAATACACAATAAAAGATAAAGGTACCAAAGATAATAACTTAAAACTAAACAATTACTGTCTAAGTTACTGTCTACTGTCAAGACGCTCATTAGAGTCGGTATCTTGCCTCGAAACGTAGCCGAAGAACTTTAGAATGCAAGTTTGTACTAAAGCCGACAGACGCTGTTTTATGCTGAGCTCCTCGAGTAGAGAAATGTCACTAGTACGAAACTCCATCCATGATATTCCAAGTAGCCATCTCCAACACCACATTTCCAAAGCATCTATTGTTTTCTTTTAACTTCTCGCAGCGTCCACGTCTCCGCAGCGTACAGAAATATGAGGAAAATAAGAGTTCGAACTAGCCGGATCTTAGTGGGTTTTGTTTATTGCTATACGATTTTTGACTTCATCTATACAACTGCCATTGTTCGAGATTAAAGTTCCAAGGTATACGTAGGATTGGAGCACTGCATAGTTCGCAATCTGTGTCACTTCCGGCGACTATTACAGCGCTCTACTATCACCATTTTGATTTTGCTCGGATTGATTTTTAACACAAATAAAGTTGTATCATGCTAGCAAGCAGAAAGCTAGTTTAACTAGGTTGGTTCTTAGCTATGCCAGTTTTTAACCCACGACGCAAAATGAGGGACGGCGAAATTGTGGAAAAATTCACTTGTTAATGATCGGTAGGTACCATGGACAATACACGTATACACCTACTAAATATCATCGAAATCGGTTAATCCGTTGCGACGTGATTGATTAACAAACAATATACAGTGTAAACTCTATATAACGACACTCAAGGGACTGAGCATATTTTGACGTTATAGAGAGTTGTCGTTAAATGGAGAGAAGTAAAATCTGTATTAGAAAAAGAAAACGTTTATTTCTGATTTGTCTTGTTAAATAGTACCTACAATAAAAATCTGTTTTAATTTTCTCTCCCGCCTCTCGCGCGTATCATCAAAACTTTTTCGTCAATACACAGTGATTTTCTCTTACTAGCCATGACAACGTATAGGTAAAACCCATCACTTCTACTAACAACAGTCTGCAGCTACACGTGCAAGCAATCCCATTTTGTAAACAAAAGAACGGATTTCTTAGAAAGTTTGGTGTGTATGATGCCCACAGTAGAGTTTATTACGGTCTAGGATAATAAAACGACAAAAGGATATACACAGCTGCGCAGTTTTTACTAATTTGGCAACTTAAAAAGAACTTTTTATTACAAATTGTTGTCGTTATTGAGAGTGGGTGCAATGCTATACAGAGTGTACCATTGTATGCAAGACAAGCTAAACCAACCAAAGCCGAATGATTTCGACGCTTTAGAGAGTTTGTCGTTAAAACGAGTGACGTTACATGGAGTTTACACTGTAATAAATAAACAAACATCCATACTTTCGCATTTATAATATTAGGGTAATAAATTTTGATTTTGTGATTTCTTTTTACCAGACTGCTAAAAAGGAGGGTGTTTGTCTTCTCTTACGTGAATGGCTGACTTCTTCTCCATCTAAATAAAAAATATATGAAATGTTATTTCTTTACTTATTTTCTTGTGATTTGCCACATTCCTGAATCTTTATTGACATGACATCAAAGCATGCAATGCTAACAAACTGCAAACACCTAACCTGCCACTCTTTGTTACTTTCACCGTTTTGGATTTTTGGTGACGTCATACATAATGTAACCGCAAGCAGATTCAAATGAGCCCAAACACTAGTAGCCTAGTACACTAGTATCCACTCAGAAGTTCCATTGTCTAGCATCCGTTTCCATCATCAAACCACCTCCATGGTACCAAATTATTGCATTGTCAACTAAGTTATATTATAAATGTCAGCTCAATTGGTTGGGGGAACTGGTTTAAAATTCAACAAACATCGCAAGTTAAATTAAAGTTTCTAAAATTTGGGTAAGTACATCACGATTTCAATTTTAATAAGTAGGTTATTCATAATTTTTCGTGATTCATTCATTTATATCGATACTATTTTATCGACTGCACCAAGCACTAGTGTTCAATCTACAGTAACTGTTAGACAGTGACAACGCTATATGTGGAAGTAAATGAGCAATAGAACACTCCCCCGAGCCCCGCAAAAAACGGTCGACGGTGATTTCATTAGTTTTTAGCACGTTACGCGTCCCGTGTATTGTCCATGCCCGCCTGTCGTTCAGGCGTGCCGTCCCTTTCACTCGTACAGAGTGAAAGGGACGGCGTTACCCGGCGACAACGACAGGCTACGGGCTTGTGGTAATTGTATTTTTTTATTTTTAGGTAAACGAGGCTTGGAGGTTGACGGTTGGGAAATCATATTTCGTACGCGGACACCTAGAGAAATAAGGGAAGAGTATGAAAGGTAAGATAGTTCAGATTTATTTATTCCAGTATTTAGATAAAAACAGTACACTTGGAATCGCAAGACTGAGGCGAATAACACATCGGAGAGAGGCCTATGTCCAGCAGTGGGATAAGAAGGACTGGCGATGATGATGACGAGTTCTCACTTTTAAAATGGATATCTTGCAACTTCATTACATATATCATTTTCGTTGTTCGAAGCCAATATGACACCTCTAGTGCAAGTAAGGAACTTGTACTTTTTGAGTTTACCAGAACAGCGGTTTCTCTGTGATTACGTCTTATTTTATCCAGTATATTGGAAATAAATAAATAACTAAAATTATTTTATTTTAGACCAATAAAATTCATTGTTAGTTAATTATTTAAAGACTAAATTATCAACTAGGCAATTAGTAGGCGAGCATTGGACCAGCTGTGAACGTCAATTTTGGAGATGACATCCCTGCTTCACTTATCAACTTTACAACATACATAACTTATTGTATATAATTAAGTAATTTAAGTAATAGAACTGGAAACGTGTAATCATCGTTTATTTTCGAGAACCTATCTTCAAAGGATCCTATCTCCTAAAAACAGGAGCATACGCAACAGTAAGTGTTTATTCACCTTTGACAGATTGAAACGTGAGCGAGAGGAACGAAGACTGCAGCAGAGCGCAAACCCTCGGGGGACCATCACCCTGTCCATCAATGCGACTGATTTGTTCACTAAGTACCACGATGAGTACGAAGTGTGAGTATTTAATATAATCCATACCTCTTTATTAATATACCTACCCTTTCACACCGGTTTGGGTTTTGTAGTAATATCTGGAGATGGGACATCCATATACATGTCCACTTCACTGTTAAGTGGTAACGCACGCCTATAGCAAAGTATTGCCTCGTAGGTCACGCACCTTAAAAACGTGCTGTACGATGCTCTGCCTTGCGAACTTGAGGCATACAGGTGTATAGCCTTATATGCCTGTAATTTCACCGGAAACCATACCCTTCATATCGAAACACAGCAATGCTGCTTGGCGGCATGTTTCATCTTAGACCATCTATATCGCTTACCATCAGATGATATAGTGGGGTAAAACTTATGAAATTAAAATAAATACACTTAATTGCAGAGAGGATGATCAAGTGTTTCCAGCCATTGAAGTATCGGGGATGAATATTCAGCAATCTGTCGACGCGCCCGTCACCCTTCGGAATACAATGACAGTATCCGGCAACATCTCAACACAGAATGGCATAGGTATGTACACCCACTAATCGCCGCCACATGATGCTAAAAGCGCACACTTAGTATACAATTATTTACAATAAAATACAGAAACAACAGTTAATCATCTAAATACCACGATTAATACGATGCAAACGATCTATAGATAGCTCAACTGCTCCAGATCACTGCCAGGCGGAAGTGTCCCCAAGACTCTGGCTGCATTACCCCGCTGAATTGCAATGCTTATGCATTGACCCAGATAAGCAGCAGCTCTTTGATCACACGTCGCTTCGACCAGACGCCCAGAAATAATTTTGAAAACAAAATGTAGTTAATTTGGGAAATACTTGCAGGAAACGGTTCAGTGAACATGTCGAACCGGCACCTGAGCTCCGACAAGGGCTGGACCGAGCTGGAATGTGGTATCGGCAACGGGCCGATGCTCGGCTTCAAGCTCTTCAGGACCCTGTCGCGCACGATGTTCCTCAACTGCGGCACTGTGATGCAATTCACTCCCAGAGGCATATCCCCGTCTTTCTTCTCAAGTAAGTCATCAAATGATTTATTTTACCGGAAGCTTGGTTGTATATACGTTAGATATAGTTATGACTAGCTGTTGCCCGCAACTTCGTACGCGTTATACTACTAATTGTATTGTAATCCTAGAAATTAAGCTAAACTCACTGTTGCAACTTGACTTGACACTCCATTTTTATCTCAAGTGGCTGATTTATGGGATAAAAAGTAGCCTATGTGGTAATCGTACATACTAAATTTCCTAGAAAACGGTTTAGCCGTTACGACCTGATTGAGTATCAAACAAACATCCAAACTTTCACAATTATAATATTAGTGTGATTATGAATACATATGATTGGTTTTCAGCGATGGCTTTGCAACTGGACGCCCATTCTGTGGGCTACCTGACGTACCGCATCGGGACTCAGGGCTCCTCCATGTCAACTGTCTATGTACGCGACTCTGAGCGCTATCACAGGTAACACCTCTCACGTTTATTCAATGCAATGCATCCAAAGGTTGCCTGGAAGAGATCGCTTGAAGCGATCGGGGCCGTCTATTGTACCACCACGCATTAGTCTTTAAGTTTTCTAGGTTAAGTAATTGTAGTGGTGTAACAATAAAGAATTATCTATCTATCTACCTTTATCTCGGAATTTTAAAATAAAAAAAAACGAGTGTGCTTTAGACCACACGACTGGAGTAAAACATCTTTTTCAAAATATTAATGTATATAATTGTTCAAGAACGAAATGAAATAACGAAATACAATCAAGAAATCACCGTTCGCGTAACGCTAGCAAACTCGCAAACGAACTACTGACTGAGATATATAGGCCTGCACTGTGTCTTAGGTATACCAAACGTAACTAGCTATGTGAGAAAGAGAGAAAATGTGCGCTCGCACCCCTCTCTCTCTCTGGTTTTTTTATTTTATAAAACAAATGAACTGTAGTGTACTTGTTTATTAATACAGTAGGTCGTTAGGTTTTTTTTATTTTATAAAACAATTGAACTGTAGTGTACTTGTTTATATGTATATACAGTAGGTCGTTAGGTTTTTTTTTGTTTTTATAAAACAATTGAACTGTAGTGTACCTGTTTATTAATACAGTAGGTCGTTAGGTTTTTTTTATTATATAAAACAATTGAACTGTAGTGTACTTGTTTATATATACAGTAGGTCGTTAGGTCTTTTTTATTTTATAAAACAATTGAACTGTAGTGTACTTGTTTATATATACAGTAGGTCGTTAGGATTTTTTTATTTTATAAAACAATTGAACTGTAGTGTACTTGTTTATATATACAGTAGGTCGTTAGGATTTTTTTATTTTATAAAACAATTGAACTGTAGTGTACTTGTTTATATATACAGTAGGTCGTTAGGATTTTTTTATTTTATAAAACAATTGAACTGTAGTGTACTTGTTTATATATACAGTAGGTCGTTAGGTCTTTTTTATTTTATAAAACAATTGAACTGTAGTGTACTTGTTTATATATAAAGTAGGTCGTTAGGATTTTTTTATTTTATAAAACAATTGAACTGTAGTGTACTTGTTTATATATAAAGTAGGTCGTTAGGTTTGTTTTATTTTATAAAACAATTGAACTGTAGTGTACTTGTTTATATATACAGTAGGTCGTTAGGTTTTTTTATTATATAAAACAATTGAACTGTAGTGTACTTGTTTATTAATACAGTAGGTCGTTAGGTTTGTTTTATTTTATAAAACAATTGAACTGTAGTGTAAATGTTTATATATACAGTAGGTCGTTAGGTTTTTTTATTATATAAAACAATTGAACTGTAGTGTACTTGTTTATATATACAGTAGGTCGTTAGGTTTTTTTATTATATAAAACAATTGAACTGTAGTGTACTTGTTTATATATACAGTAAGTCGTTAGGTTTTTTTTATTTTATAAAACAATTGAACTATCGTGTACTTGTTTATTAATATAGTAGGTCGTTACAGTAGATCGGCGTAACATTGGCTCCCTTTTTAGAATAAACTTAAAATAAAGCAATGTTTTTCACCTTCGTTGGGGGTATGAGTTAGGTTTTTAGTGGGTTTACCTTGTAAGCACTTAGATTTTATTAAAAAAATATGCTATTTTACACAAGAAATGTAAAAAAAACGAGACAGTAGGTAGCTAAAGTTATCTGGAACAATGGGTAACATTGGCTACCTAGTATTTCAACAGGTTAGGTTAGGTTTTGTTATAGGTTTGTTCACATTTAAAGGGTATATCCTACTTTCCTTAAACCCAGAAACAATATTTTGTCCAGCATTTTTTCCCCTATTTTCAATGTTTTTCTCAGTAAAGGGGCAAATATATTTTTGGGAAGAGCATTATTAATCTTTCCTCGTTTTGTTTGTCTCCAGTCATCGAGAACGGAACGCCAGTTTGTCTTTAAGGAGCTGAAATAGGCTACATCTAAGGGCTGCAGTAAATGAGTAGAGTTTGGCAGTAAACAAATGAATTTTATATCATTTTCTTCGCATAGTTTTTATGTTTTAATGGATATGTGGGAGCTCAAGTTATCCCCGATTATAGCTTTTTTGCCTTCTTTTTTTTAATACTGGCAAAACTTGTTTTTCGAACCATTCATCAAATATATCAGCGTCTATCCATCCAGACTTTGTGACAGCCATTCTAGTTCCCGGCGGTGCGCCAGCTAGCCAATCAGTCCACTTTTGTTTTGCTTTGTAAATAATAAACGGTGGAATGAATTCCTCTATTGCGTTGCCACAAAACATAACGGTGAAGCAAGATTTGGTCGCATTTTTGATAATTTCGGGGTTTCGGCGCTGACGACGAAATAGCAGTTTTCTTTTTTTTTTGGTAAATCATGAAAACCGGTTTCATCGAAGTTATAAATATTCCCTGGTGGAATATCAACCAATTCATTCTGCAAGTTTTCAAAATATTTCTCTATCATTTCTTTGTTAACTTGGGCTCTTTTTCTGCTAATGTTGTGAGCAATGCGTTCTTTCAGAGATCGGTGACGTACTAAAAAAAGTTTGTCCCATTCCCATCCTGGCATGTTGTCCTTAAAAGCAGGCACTTTTTTTTTGTTATCATCCATATATTTTTTAGAATCACTCTTACATCATGCATCCCTATTGGAATACCTATATCTGCTAAAACTATAACATGATTTACAAAAATAGTTTCTTCTTCTGCAGTTAATGTTTGTGGCCTTCCAACATTTTTTGTATGCTCATTTTTTAATTTGTATTTCAGCGTGCTAAGAGGGATATTATAAATCCTGGAAGCTTTTTTTTGGCTCAATACACAGCTTTTAATTTTATTAAGAGCATCTTCTAAGTTTTGGTCTGTTTACCGAGACTTGGTCCCGTATTGTCGCGTACCAGGTTTCGGGGCTTTACTTTTTCGAGGCATTGTCGAAATCTAAAATAGATAATAAACTCAATTATTAAATAATTCAATAATGAAATATATTTATTAGTAATTTATTTATCAAACCTGGTATATTTAATTTTACCCCTCAAAACAAGAAAGCCAATTATACCCAGATATTCATTTCAATCAGTCTTAAAGTAAAAGGATAACATTAACCAGGGGGAATTTTACCCCGAAAATATATGTCTTCAGTAGTTTGTATTTTATTTTCACACAATTTGACTCTAAATCTAAAAAAAATTTGTTGATTTACATTTTTCAGTTCAATCAATAGTCATTTAACATATTTAAATACAACTTACCTCAATGAAACACGTCAAACAGCCACAAAATATGACTTTTATGAGCACATATTTTGCCGGTTACAACGACTGCCGAAAGTAAATCACAATTGTCTTTTGTTTATATTCTGGGATGACACTATTTTTTTTTGTCGCGTTTACGAAGATTGCTATTATGTTACGATCATAAACTAATCTATTGAAATCCAATTTTATTCAAGAAATTTAAATAAAAGTCCGGTTACTAAAAAGGTAGCTAATGTTATATTGAATGCTAAAGTTACCCCGATCGACTGTATGTTTATTTTATTTTATAAAACAATTGAACTGTAGTGTACTTGTTTATTATTACAGTAGGTCGTTAGGTTTCTTTTATTTTATCACATTGCCCGGCTAGAAGTAGGAAAGTATTTATACTACGTTTGAGATATCACATGGCCGGTCCATGTGATAATTTCAAGTTATCTCAAACGTTGATTTATTAAATGGACCTTCGGCCATTATTGATGTGGGCCGGCCAAAGTATTAAATTTATCAATTTGACCGACGCTCTTGGTCATTATTTATAATGATAGGTCCATATTAATAGTGCCCGGTTAATCAAGTTGCCCGTAACATATACATATGCTAGCTGACCAATCCGCAGCTTCGCACGCGTAGTTTTTCAATAAAAACATTACCCTCCTTTGCACAGTTGGGTAAAAAGTAGTCTATGTTACTCACGGTGAATGTAGCTTTGCAATGGTGAAAGAATTTTTAAAATCGGACCAGTAGTTTTTGAGTTTATTTATTACAAACATACACACAAAAATACAAATCTTTCCTCGTTATAATTTATAATATTACATGTTATTTTTTTTAATTAAATCCAATACATTATGGATTAATATTGATATTTATTTATTTCAGTAATGTGGCAGTCCAGATCGGCAAGCCCCATTCCTTCGCATCATTCAACCTGATGTGGAAAATGCCGTCGTACGACATGAAGCTCAGACTGGCTCTCAAGTAAGTGTGTTCTAAAATCCTAGTGGTTCACCCCGAACTGAGGTCTCGCGAGTCTCCGATAAAATAATATATTATTTGTAATCTTTGACTAACAAAATAGTGCCACGAAATCCATAACCAACTAACTTTACCTACAGACCTACTTGATTCAAATTACTCGTAGTGACAGTTCATACTAATTGGTTATATTTTTTGGGAAGAAATTGCAGTTATTCTGGATTTCAGACTTTTACTACCCCTTTATTTTTTTTGACTACCCTATATTTGTGCCACTAAATCTACTCGCATACCAAATTTCAGCACTGTGGGGTCACTGGTGTACTCTGTGAATTTTGTCAAAGTTCAGTTTTTATTATGATTAATAACGTAAAAAACTACATGTTTAAAATTAAAAATAAAAACGTAGTCGAAATGTACTCACAATGACCTATTATTAAACTTGCCACTTGACCGGTTAGTCCCATTTTGGTTTCTTACTACCACTCTTGAACCCCAATATCTCAACAACCGCCCCACATTTTTAGCTCCTTTAGTTACACCAGAATTGTGCTATCACTACCTACCTATGTACCAAATTTCACGGTGATCGGATCAACGCTTGGAAAGTTATCCTCGGGCAAACATACATACAAGGCCGATTTGTCCAAGTTGATTTGGAGATCTCGCTTCGCTCTTTCAATAACACCCAACATTATTTTACTTAATCTTTACCCTACATGAGAATTCCGTGTAACTTCTTCCTGCCCTTTTCCACATTACGTGGGCTCGGCACAACATGTATTCTTCTTCCATATCTCTATCAGCCGTCATCTCCGTTGTCACTTCTATCCTACCCATATCATTCTTCACACAGTCCATCCATCTCTTCTCCCGCCTTCCTCTACTTCTATATCCATCCACACTCATATCTAACACTCTTTTAGTCCCATGATTTTCTTTTCTCCGCATGATATGCCAATACCACCCATGCTGTGCGTATCGTGTTTCTTTTTTGCCACCTGGAGATGCATCAGTATGAAAGTTTGTTTTTTTGTTCAGGGGTGGCACTTTTGGGGCTATAGTCGAATACGGAGCTGAAAAGAAAATTTCCCAAAACAACAGTGTATCTGCCGCGGTGGTGGTCGGCGTTCCAAGCGGAGTTGTGCTTAAACTCAAGTAAGTACTCAATAAACTTAATAGATAGCAAACGCTTTATTTGTACATCACACTTAAATTATAAAACAACTAGCTGAGCCGCCCGCGGCTGCGCATGCGTGCTATTTCAATAAAAACATTACCCTCCTTTTGCGCACTCAGGTAAAAAGCAGCCTTCCCCAGGATATAATCTCCTTTCCAAATTTCATTACGATCTGTTCAGCCGTTTAGTTATGAAAATGTAACAAACAAACTAACAAACAAACAGTTACTTTCGCAGTTACTATGTATGTATTATACATATAAACCTTCCTCTTGAATCACTCTATCTATTGCTGAAAACTAAATTAAAATCCGTTAAGTAGTTTAAAAGATATAAGGTAACAGACAGCCGAAGCGATTTCATTTTATACTATGTAAAGATATAAAAAAACAAATAACAATACACACAGAAATACAAGTGGCGGTCTTATCGCTAAAAGCGATCCAGGCAACCTTTGGATCACTTTTAATACTTGTAGATTATTTTGTATTGTTAGAACAAAATTACTTTGCACCTCCGTGGCGCAGTGGGCGAATAGCCGGGTGAGACGCAGGAGGTAGCGGGTTCGATTCCCGCCTCGGAACAAATGTTCGCATGATTTACAGATATTTGTTCCGTGCCTAAGGTTTATGGTGAGTACGGATACACATCAAGCTATACCTTTCCAGTATAAGCTGACCACTCAAGTATACGGAAATACTACACAATGCGAGGGCAGCTTGTACTGGAAACCTTTTCTTATTCTCATTGCTTAAAAGCGAATTTTGAAGTGATATTTATGAAATAGAATAGAATAATAAAATATTTGCAACAACACAGTAAATACACAAAATAATATTAAGATCGGTTATGTTAAGTTAAAGTTTGTTGTTTGTATGTTAGTCTCAGAAAGTACTGAAAAAATTCTAAATTAAATTGGAAAGTAACTCTGTTTGTTACGTTATCACGACTAAACGGCTGAACCGAATTCAATGAAATTTGGTTTATACAATCCGCGCGACTTAACTGTGCACCTCGCACTGTGACGTCACAGTCACAGTGGTGCTGACCGCGCGGGGCGAACGCCGGGCGCCGCGTGGGGTCGCATTCCAGGGAATTGCACAGTTAAGTCGCGCTTGTATCACATAGCTTGTGAAGAATAAAGAGCGAAATCGAAACCAAGTTGGAGGTCTTGAAGCGTCTTCAAAACTCGTACAAGCTTAAGTACTTGCGAACTCATGCGAACTTGACTATTGTAATTTCAAATGGCAATGACATCAGCGTTTGCGATCTGTCACTAGTGAAATATACTGCGTGTTTTGTTATGTAACACATTCAATGAAAACACGGGTAGGGTTAATGGCTGGTAATGCTGTAAAAAGGTCCGTACCCAAAGGGTCCGGCACCCTATTACTAAGATTGTCTGTCTGTCCGTCTGTCACCAAGCTGTATCTCATGAACCGTGATAAAAAGACAGTTGAAATTTTCACTGATGATGTATTTCTGTTGCATCTATAACAACAAATACTAAAAACAGAATAAAATAAATATTTAAGGGGGGCTCCCATACAACAAACGTGTTTTTTGTTCGTTTTAGCTCGATATTGATAACGGCAACAGGTAGACGCTTGAAATATTCACAGAATATTTAGTTATACACTCACTTTAAAAGTAAATAATGTAATTAAAATAAAACAAATATTTAAGGGGGGCTCCCATACAACAAACGTGATTTTTTTGCCGTTTTTATAGATAACTAGTGGTCCCGCCGAACTTCGTATCGGCTTGACATGCATAGGTATAACGCGGGCTGTCAATATAAGTCACCCTGGTAGAATTGTCAATTGTTGTCCCCGGCCATCATTATGTATGAGAAAATGAATGACTTCCATAAATAATTCAATACCAAAATTAGCCAAATCGATCCACCCGTTCTCGAGTTTTAGCGAGACTAACGAACAGCAATTAATTTATATATATACAGACAATATATCTCGGGATAACTCCTACTGAAGCATCTGTTTCAAACGATATTCATTTTTTTTACATCCTCTTTGACGATATTTGCAGCACGCATTCTGTCAATTCTATGTCAAACGTCATAAGGTTACATTATAAAAGCGCTAAGGTTAGATTATAAATAATTTTATATCGTGGTTAAGTATTCTTAAATTTTCTAATTTTGCGCGTAATTTTCTTATTTTTTTCTCTCATAAGAACCTTCTCCTGACAATAAAAAATACAACAAAAAAAGAATTGGCCAAATTGGTCCAGGCGTTGTTGAGTTATGCGCTTACCAACACATTTTGCGATTCATTTTTATATTATAGATAGATGGCACGGAACCCTTCGTGCGCGAGTCCGACTCGCACTTGGCCGGTTTTATTTCAATTTAAGTACCATACCAAATTTTAAATTTTCAAACAATCTTAATATCAAGTCCTAAAATATCAATGAAACAGTCCGTATAAAATAGGTAAACAAATCATATTCATTCATCATGTAAGTAGGTACCTGATAAACTTACTAAGCGGCAACGTCGCAAAGGCTCCGTCGATTTACGTAATTTTTGTTTATTGGAAATGTATCGATTACTCGATATTTAATAAAGCTACGATACGATTCCGGATGTATGTTTTAAATTAATGTCGTACATAACAAAACAGATTGTATAAAGTGCTCCTTGCTAAATTATTTAGTAGTATGTTCTTTGTGAAAGGGCTCGCCCGGGAAAGTACTAAACCAAACCTATTTCACTCACGCTTCTTCGCAGTCTGTAAAAAAACACCAAAAAAATAATTGACCAAGTATTTTAGCATGAGTGATGAAAAAAAAATGTAACGTCTAATTTGTAATATTTTTTTTCATCATAATAATATACATATGCTTTAAATAATATATGTTACATGTATAAATCTGGTATCTCCGAACACTCCAATCTGCTTGCGAACATACATTTTACCAAACTCTAGATGTATAGTCGTTATCCGAAGCCGCTGTGTATTTCTGTTCTAAATCGAAATTTTGTTTTTCATCTATGTTTCATGTATATTTCATCTATATTCAGTATTATCATGTTTGGTGAAACACGATAAGACTGAATATTTCACAGCGCTATCTAGTAGCCCCAAATTTGCTAAGGTTGTACTATGACTATGACATAGGTAAAATGACCTCTGTGATTTTTAATACAGGCCTTCAATCTGCGCGGCCAGTCGTCTATCGCAGCATGAACGAGGTCCATGTCAATATCGGCGGCTGCCTTAATCAAGGATGTCTTGAGTGACTCCAAATTGGGATGAGGTTTTGAGCACGCCTTTTCCTCCAAGTGTTGCCATATCTTGTAATCTAACGGATTCAAATCTGGACTGGAGGAGGGCCAGTCTTCGTGCCGGATGAAGTCGATTTCACGCGCTACCAGCCAGTCTTGTGTGCTCTTCGCTCTATGAGCTGGCGCCGAATCTTGTTGGAATACCCAGTGCCTGTTTATTGAACATGGTATGAGAAACAGGTTCCACAAGGTTCGTCAGGACTGTATTTTGATACACAACTGCATTCGTTTTTACACCTTTCTCACAAAAATGTACTCTGTTAAGCCCCAATAAGAAACTCCCAACCATACCATGAGCGAGGATGGAAAATGACCTCGTTGGACACGCGGAATACGGTTGCTCGCTTCTTCACTACTGTGTGCGTACACCTTATCAGTTTGTTTATTGTAGCTCTCTTCTACGGTAAAAATTTTTTCATCCGAAAAAAGAATTTCCCGATATTTTTTCCCGCGTACCGCTTCAACAAAGCGCGGCATCTCTTCAGTCTCAGGTCCATTAGACGAGCATTCAAACGATGTCCTGTTTTTCTTCGATATGCCCGAAGCCCTAAGTCTTCATTTAATACCCTTTTCACCGTGGTTCTGCTTAACCCATCTGAAGGGCCAACAGTTTCTGCTTACGTTTGGGATTTCTTTGAATTCGCGCCTTCACAGCTTTTATCACTGCTGGAGTCCTAACAGACCGAGGGCGACCACTTCTTGACCTGTCATCTACACTAGAGTCTTCATTGTATCGTTTGATGGTGCGATAAACGAATCTTTTGGTTATATTAAAATTTTTCAGTATGTCAAAAATTTGAATTGGCGCGTAACCGCAACGATGCAACGCAATAACTGCAACACGGTCTTCTTTAAGCGTCCACTCCATATTTAAAAATGAGTAAAATTCTAAAAAGTATACATTTTTATATTCATGAACAATTTGAAATTCGAATTCTATAAACTTTTTTGTGGCCAGCATTCTAAAAGAAAAGTTTTTACTGTGTGACAATATTTATGACCTGACTAGGTACATATTTTCCTAAAATTTTTAAAATAAAATAAAAATAAATAAAATACATAAATACTTATAATATATAGAAAACACTGAAACCTGGATCAAATATGTGCAGATCATGCAATATTTGTTTCGCGGTGGGAATCGAACCCGCAATCTCGAACGTCTCAGCCGGCTAGTATTCCGCGGCGCTGTGCCACGGAAGTACTCAATTTGTACCTACGTGCCCGTTCACACAGACCGGTTTGGAGAGGAAAGTACATTTTTATCGCGTTTAAAAGAGTTTTAGGTCATTGAATGAAAGTTGATTTTTTTCATTTCACTTCTTTTTTAAATGAGAATGCTTAAGAGCCGACCTATCGCGCTCAGTGTAAAACAATAAGAGGAGCCGATCGGCTCCATTAACGTGCTCTTCTGCGCAAGCCCGGATCTAGGCGAAGGCAAACCAGGGCGGATGCGCCGGGCGGCGATCTCAGGGGGCGCCAAATTCATGTTTGAAAAAAGCTTGCTTCAAAAAGCAAGTCGTAACACAAAGTAATATCGATTATTCATTTGATTTGGAACGCATCAGTGTCGTAGCTAGAGGCGGCCGCCAGGAGCCCAAGCCTCAAGATTTGCACCCTGTTGAGGCTGAGTGCACGCTGCACTATTTTTGTATGAACAATATCCTTACAATTCAACCGTCGTTCATTGACGTGAAGTCATTTACGAGTACATAAAGTGTCGCGTCACTTTGACAAGAGTGCTTCATATTCATACGCAAATATACCTTTTTGATACCCTCCTCGAGTGCAGCTTGAACCAATTTAAGTTATGCCGAAATATCTCAAAGAATAGGATTTTAGACTTGGTATTTAGTAACACAGACCTATCTGTAACTGCTTGCGAGGATCCTTTGGTTCCGGAAGACGATCATCATAAATCCCTTAGTTGTTGTTTAAGCTTTACGAGTGTTAAGCCTCTAAAAACAAATCCTAGCAAAAAAATATTATTTGAGTCTGGGGATTGTGAGGAAATGAAGTGATCATTAAGCGCGATTATCTGGGAGGACTGCCTGTTCAATAATTCACTCGAAACTGCTCTTGAATACTTCTATCAATGCCTGAAAGATTTAATTGATAAACATATACCCTTTAAGTACATCAACTTATCCACGTTTCCGCCATGGTATAATACATGCCTTAAATAAGTCCTCAAGGAGAAACATAAATACCTACGAAAATATCGTACCTATGGGAACACGTCAGATTATATTATGAAACATTTACTCTACTTCGTAGACGAGCTAAAGCTATCGAGGAAGACTGTTACCTGGCATATATTAAAAGGACTGAGGACGCAATACTTAAGAACACAAAATTATTTTGGACCTTCATTAAATCAAGTAAAAAAGGTTCCAACGCTCTCCCCTCTACATTAACGTACGAAGGGCAATCAGCTGACACTAGTGAAAAAATATGCAATGTTTTTTCTACGTACTTTCATTCACATTTTCTCTCTCCATCCGCACATAATGATAATCACTTATTTACCGAAACTGATTCTATAAATTACACAACCACCATAGGTGAGATTATTGTCCATCCCGATTCAGTATTTAAGCTTCTAAAATCACTAGACCTAACTAAGGGCGCTGGTCCAGATCAAATACCGCCTGTATTTATTGTGAATTGTGCTGAAAACTTAACCAGACCACGTACAATGTTGTATCAGCGATCTCTTAAAGAGGGTAAAGTGCCCTGTATATGGAAATCTGCGTTTATAAGGTGAATCATTATAGACCTATCTCTAAATTATGCCTTTATGCTAAAATTCTGGAACGACTGGTCTATCCGCAGGTTTACAGTACTCTGTCAAGCTCTTTTATTCCTGAACAACATGGATTTCTTAAAAATTGGTCGACCACGTCCAACTTACTGTAATTTATCAACTACTGCAGGTATGGATGCTGGTGGACAATTGGATCCTAGATTTACTGACTACAGCAAGTCTTTTGATGGAATCGACCATAAAATACTTTTACAAACGTAAACGCTTCTGTTAGCGGGAATCCATGGCAGTCTATTGAGATGGTTCACTTCTTACATAGAAAATAGATGCCAGGCTGTCGCATTGAATGGCTTTGCCTCTGTATGGCATACTGTACCTTCGGGTGTTCCCCAAGGATCCATAATTGGGCCTTTGCTATTTAATTTATTTATAAATGATATAAACTCCTGCTTCTTACACTCAAAATTTTTACTTTACGCCGATGATATGAAGATATTTAAACAAATTACCACAGTTAATGACACTCGTTTATTACAACAAGTTCTTGTCAGATTTGAAAAGTACTGCCAAAAAAATAATCTTGATCTCAACGTCTCTAAATGTTATTCAATAATATTTTCTCGTAAATTAAATGTAGTAGAGCATAGATATATCCTTAAAGGTTCTGAATTGAAGCGTGTGGATGAAGTTCGAGATCTTGGTGTAATTCATGATTCCAAGCTATCATATGAGAACCACATAGATCATACTGCCAAAAAAGCGAATAAGGCATTGGGATTCGTTATACGATCTTGCTCTCAATTTTTCAATATCAAAATTGTCAAAGTCCTCTACTGTTCATTTGTGCGCAGCATCTTTGAATACGGTTCACAAGTTTGGAATCCACAGTATGATGTTTACATAAATCGACTAGAATCCATACAGCGTAGTTTTATGAGATTTATTCAGTACAAGTGTTAAACATATGATATAGATTATGAGTCGAGATGCAAAAAGCAACATGCTTCCACTCCAGGAAAGAAGAAAGATATTGGACATTTCAATATTGGTAAAAATTGCACAGCCTCTCATTGATTCCCCTCACCTTCTTTCCATGATACGGTTACGAGTCCCAACAAGAACCGTAAGGATAACTTTTCTTTCCCTATAAGTTCCTCGCTGTAAGACAAACTATCGGCAAAACTCCTTCTTTATCAGATCTGCTAACTATTACAATAAACTGGTTGACTTTCCTGAGTTAGATTTATTTAACTTAAATCCCTCGCAATTTAAGCGCGTTCTTTTGAAACACTGGCTTGAATTGGTTGAATAACTATTTGTTCTCACTTTTAATTTTATTGATACTTTTATGTTTTTATATATATTATTCTTTACCTTTCTTTTATTTTGAAAATGCTTAGCTAAACAAACAAGCTCATTTAAATATTATTTGCGAAAACATGTAACTGGTAATAAGTGTTTAAAGTTGTTTCTTATTAGATATAAGTACTGTTTGTTTTCCGAATAAAATAAAATAAAATATAGTTTTTATCCCGAAGTACCCACGGGAACGGGAAATTACAAGCGTCCGAAGCCGCGGGCGGGACAGCTAGTAGGTATAGCTACGGTTTTTCACACAAACTTACCAACCTTGTAGGGGATGAGTTTTCAAAAATCTTTTTTTTTGTTAACTGTCTAATAGTAAACACTGTAAATTTCTAGTCTCTAAGAGCAACGGTTTAGGCTGTGAGTTTGTATGTAAGTGAGTCAGTTACGTCAAGCTGTTTGATATTGTATCATGCATCAAATTATCTATATTAAAAAACAAAAGGAAACTCTTATTTTAAGATTTACTTTGTAAGAACTGTAGACTAGGTAATATGCAAATAAGACTAAGAGTGTTTTCTATATTTCTAGATGGACTAACAGCTCGCAGACTTTTGTGGTACCTATCCAGCTATGCGAGGAAGTTCTGCCTTCGCCGGTGTTCTACGCCACCATAGTGCCTGTCGTCTCCTGGCTCATACTCAAGAAGGTGGTCTTAGATCCTATAGCTAAGGAGCGCCGGGAACGTGAAAAACGCCGCTCTATGGAGGCCAACTTCGATAGGTAATGTTTTCACTAAAACGGGATATTTACGATATGTTAGTTTTTTAAGGGCCCCATTGTTTCGGAACAAAGAACACAAATGGTTGGCTTTACACACCAAAGTAAAGTAAAGCAAGCGAAGTATATACCTAGTCAGGTCATAAATTCTGTCACATGTTTAATATAAAATAATTGAAACAAGTTTATTCATTATGTAACCATTATGATGTATACCAAAATGAACTTAACAAAACATAGATTCTTATGACACTAAAGTTTATTCAAAATGACCTCCGTGATTTTGAATACACTTCAATTTGCGCGGCCAGTCGTCTATCGCAGCACGAACGAGGTCCAGGTCAATATCGGCGGCTGCCTTAATCAAGGATGTCTTGAGTGACTCCAAATTGGGATGAGGCTTTGAGCACGCCTTTTCCTCCAAGTGTTGCCATATCTTGTAATCTAACGGATTCAAATCTGGACTGGAGGAGGGCCAGTCTTCGTGCCGGATGAAGTCGATTTCACGCGCTGCCAGCCAGTCTTGTGTGCTCTTCGCTCTATGAGCTGGCGCCGAATCTTGTTGGAATACCCAGTGCCTGTTATTGAACATGGTATGAGAAACACGTTCCACAAGGTTCGTTAGGACTGTATTTTGATACACAACTGCATTCGTTTTTACGCCTTTCTCACAAAAATGTACCTCTGTTAAGCCCCAATAAGAAACTCCCAACCATACCATGAGCGAGGATGGAAAGTGACCTCGTTGGACACGCGGAATACGGTTGCTCACTTCTTCACTACTGTGTGCGTACACCTCATCATTTTGTTTATTGTAGCTCTCTTCTACGGTAAAAATTTTTTAAGTCGAAAAAATAATTTCCCGATTTTTTTTCCCGCGTGCCGCTTCAACAAAGCGAGGCATCTCTTCAGTCTCAGGTCCATTAGACGAGCATTCAAACGATGTCGTGTTTTTCTTCGATATGCCCGAAGCCCTAAGTCTTCATTTAACACCCTTTTCACCGTGGTTCTACTTAACCCCATCTGAAGGGCCAACAGTTTCTGCTTACGTTTGGGATTTCTTTGAATTTGCGCCTTCACAGCTTTTATCACTGCTGGAGTCCTAACAGACCGAGGGCGACCACTTCTTGACCTGTCATCTACACTAGAGTCTTCATTGTATCGTTTGATGGTGCGATAAACGAATCTTTTGGTTATATTCAAATTTTTCAGTATGTCAAAAATTTGAATTGGCGCGTAAACGCAACGATGCAACGCAATAACTGTAACACGGTCTTCTTTAAGCGTCCACTCCATATTTAAAAATGAGTAAAATTTTAAAAAGTATACATTTTTATTTTCATGAATAACTCGAAATTCGAATTCTATAACCTTTTTTGTGGCCAGCATTCTAAAAGAAAAGTTTTTACTGTGTGACAATACTTATGACCTGACTAGGTATATACATACATACATGTTTCTTAGTGTAACTTAAGCTTGTAGTTAGTTATGATGCTATACTCATACTCATTTATTCAAAACGCGTAGGGTCACAATATAACACTTGGTTACCTCAATAAATAGTACTTATCTAATTACATGTCTTTATCTAAGTAATTCATTGCACCATCATTTTGGAGGGGTCAGAAACAGACAAGCATTCCGTATACATTACATATATGTATCTAAATACTGAATAATAAGTAATAATAATAAAGAATTGATTATAATACCTAATTTGAATTTTAAAATGCTGCGTATGTCATTAAGTAACAATAATTATAAATACATATTGAATTGCATTAGTCATTGATTATATGTGTGTGTGTTGACTGAGTGACCACATAGTTTTTTTGTAGTTTTTTTAACTAAAAGGTTTAGTAAAAGTGATAAAACATTAGTAAAACGAATATTGGAGTTTGTAAAGAGTTAAATAAAAAGATATACTACCTAATGTGTGGTCTCTCAGTTCACACACTTGCCCTTCCAAATCTGGGTAAGTATATCGGATACAGGCATGTTTTGTACCAAAGTGTTTAGTAAAACATGTATAAACGTATTTACAAGATAATAAAACATAATGCAGCTATGGTATATGGAATTACAAACTAATTTATGTGGTCACTCAGAGACCACATATAAATCACGTATAACTTATTAATTATATCATAAAAACTGTAGTGTTTCTCTGCTAATGTTTAGTTAAAGTTGCAATGGTGTTTGTAAAAGTTAAAAAAGGGCAAAAGAACGGGCTATTTTCATAAAATTCATATTTAATTGTGGTCTCTAAGTCCACACAAAAGAAAAACTTTAAATGGTAAAATATCATCAATTATAAGAAATACAGATATATTGGGCCTTATCACGTTTAGTAAAAATGTTTTACTATAAAATTGTATGTTTTTATCCCTGATTCATTGCTAATTAAAAAAGTTATTTGCATTTTAATATTTTCTATGCAATGTATGAAATAGGGTGTCCATGTCAAGCTTTTTTCTATGCTGTCAAAAACTATTAGGGCCTGTTGTCATAGTAACGAGACTTACAAATAAATGGCAAGAAGTGGTAATTTATATATATATATATATATATGTATAATATGTAATACGCACACAAACTATTGTAAAGGTTGTTAAATCATTATTTTATGAAATTTCATGTGGTTTTCGCTCTCGTGCTTCGAATTTGTCCTCGCACTGCGATTATTTTGCATGGAGTGGCTGAAATAATTGCACAAGGTATAGTCGACTCTTAAGAAAAAAACATGTTCTATCAGATCTGAAGGCTTGTTTACTCTATCTCTGAAATTATATTGTGTTATTTATATTTATTATTTATCACTCAATAAGAAATTGTTTTGTTTGTTTTATTTTGAAATTGATAACCTTAACTTACTTATTAAAAAGCTTAAATCATTTTAGCTTTTTAATAAGTAAGTTAAGGATTCAAATTAACAATGACTATTTATTTTGTAGAGTGGAGTTAAAAATTGTTTTTCTTTTCTTTTTAAACATTGCCTGTATTGATAATCGATGACCCTATTGGAAAGCTTTATTTGTACAAAAATCAAACGCCAAAGACTTTATTTTCAGGTGGCGCACAACAAGAGCAGTTAAAAACTACTTAAATTTTGATTTTAAAATGTATCCACATATTTAAGTAAATTCGTAACTGTATGACTTAAATATGTTATTATTACTTTTGGGTCTCATCTTACGATTAAATGCATAACATTTTGTTTACCATTTAATAAATAGGTACTTATTAATATATAGATACTTATAATATATTTAATAAATAAGTATTTTATTATTTTTTTTTGAAATCGCAGCTGATAAATAAGTGAATTTAAAAAAATGCCTAATATCCCTTAAATCCTGTGTGTATGGTCTACTCACATTATGAGGAAATATGGTATCAGATCAGATTCGCATTCTATGTATTGGTCATCTTTTGATTGATTCTGGGAAAACAACAATGATTGAGAAATAAAAATAGTTGACTTTAAAAAGATTTTTAAATTTTAATTTTCTCTGGGTTTTTGGATTGACATTGTTTTACTAAAAAAACATCTCAATCAACCTTTACAATAGTTTGTGTGCGTATTACATATATATATATATATAAATTACCACTTCTTGCCATTTATTTGTAAGTCTCGTTACTATGACAAGAGGCCCTAATAGTTTTTAGACAGCATAGAAAAAGGCTTAACATGGACACCCTATTTCCTGCATTGCATAGAAAATATTAAAAAGCAAATAACTTTTTTAATTAGCAATAAATCAGGGATAAAAACCATACAATTTTATAGTAAAACATTTTTACTAAAAATTATAAGGCCCATTATTTCTGTATTTCTTATAATTGATGATATTTTCCCCATTTAAAGTTTTTCCTTTGTGTGGACTGAGAGACCACAATTATATATGAATTTTATGAAAATAGCCCGTTCTTATGCCCTTTTCTAACTTTTACAAATACCATTGCGACTTTTACTAAATATTAGCAGAGAAACACTTCAGTTTTTATGCTATAATTAATAAGTTATACGTGATTTATTTGTGGTCTCTGAGTGACCACATAAATTAATTTGTAATTCCATATATCGTAGCCTCATTATGTTTTATTATCTTGTAAATACGTTTATACATGTTTTATTAAATATTTGGGTACAAAACATGCCTGTATCCGATATACTTAGCCAGATTTGGAAGGGCAAGTGTGTGAACTGAGAGACCACACATTATGTAGTATATCTTTTTATTTAACTCTTTACAAACTCCAATATTCGTTTTACTAATGTTTTATCACTTTTACTAAACCTTTTAGTTAAAAAAACTACAATAAACAATGTGGTCACTCAGTCAACACACACACAAGATTTTATGGAATGTCAAGATACGCATTTTATAATAAGAATAAAGAATATTTATTTTGACAAAATGTACAAATACAAAAATTCAATACATAATTATTAGGTAGGTACATGTAACAAAAATTAAGATGAATATGTGACAACAATTATGTATGAGCCTCAGTTGTGATGGCAAAATCGTAGCTGCTGTAAAAGGGCATTGTCATCTTACTAAGTATATGTTGGGTTGTCTCGTCATATAGTACGGGTCATTATCGAGGTTGGAGAGGCGGCTAAAATATTGCAAAAAATGGGTCACGTAGTATGGTAACGTTCCCTAACTAAGTCTAACTAAGTCGTTTACTTTACACTGAGATATACAGGTCAGGTAAAAGTCACACTATTATACTCAAATTTGTAACTTTTTGTTCAGGTTGCTAGAAATGCAGCTGCAGGCGCGCGCTACTGTTGAACTGATGAAGGCAACCTACACGCGCATCAAATCGGATGAGGAGAAGAAGAAAGGGCTGGTCATCCTCAAGGCGCTGTATGGGAAACTGCCACAAGGTATTGTGCTTGGTAACCTATGATCCAGAATACAACTAGAACAGGGCCTTGACATTATGCCAAAACTCGAGAACTTGTTTGCCGCCGTGCCCACTATAACGTCATATAAGATTGGATCTCGTTTAAGCTCCGTAAACACAAAAAACAATAGTTATTTGTTATACAAGTGTGCAAAGTTGCTTTTTAACCTCGTGTTCAATTTCGATGACCGAGCAAGCGATCGATTCTAAAATTGAAATTCAAAAATTAGAATCCTGTGCGTAGCGAGGGAATCAAAAGAGCACGAGGTGAAAAATCTTTGCACTCGATTGTAACACGTAACTTTTCATCCCACCTCAGCGAGGAAATGACTAAATGCAAAAAAAGTAATACACCAAGGTTCCGAGTCTGAGTTTTTAACAAATTAAAAAAGGTTGTATGATAAATTCGGCACCATGGAGGTAGAAGTAAATAGTTAGGTTTAATGATGTTTTGAATTCACAAACTTAGTGCACACGATGTTCTAAATTCAATTTACTTTATCCTCTAGCGGATAAAAACGGCTTTTGCACTCAGATATCGAAGAGCAAAAATACTCTTTCTGAGATGGGGGGATGAAAAATGTTTTATTGCTCAAAATAATACATTGAACAAGATAAAGTTACACTACTTCCTCTTGTTAGTTTGAGTCAGATTGCACAAGTTTGTTATTTTTCAAAAAGTAAATGCATAATAAAAAGGTGTTATTGGTACAGATTGCACAAGTCACCCGATCTCGGAGCCGTCGCCGGGGGAAACTCCATCGCCGGAGTCCCCGCCTGGGTTAGCGGAGGTCATCGACGTCACCATTCCTATTCAGTGTCTCGTCAAGGACTCGCGGCTGGAACTACTCGATGCCAGCAAGGTACCACTAGCGACGACCTCTTTAGTGCAGTGGCCGAATAGCCGGCTGAGACTCAGGAGGTTGCGGGTTCGATTCCCGCCGTAGGACAAATGTTTGCATGGTCATCAGATATTTGTTCCGGGTTTGGGTATTTTTCCAAACCAGCTGTTTGTCGGTTTAGACGGAAATGCAAATGTTGAGATGGATATGTGGGGTAACGAGAATGGATACGATAAGGAATTAGTATATTAGAGGAAGTTTGAAAGTTGGCGCCAGTCATAGAAATGTTGAGGAGTAAGAGGCTAGCGTGGTAGCTATGGGCATGTCATGCGGAGGGAACATAATCATGTCACTAAAAGAGTGTTAGATATGAGTGTGGATGGATATAGAAGTAGAGGAAGGCGGGAGAAGAGATGGATGGACTGTGTGAAGAATGATATGGGTAGGATAGAAGTGACAACGGAGATGACGGCTGATAGAGAGATATTGAAGAAAAATACATGTTGTGCCGATCCCACGTAATATGGGAAAAGGGCAGGAAGAAGTTTGGATATTTTTCCATAAATTATACCATAGTACAAGCTTTCCTTAGTATGAGGTTAGATAGCGTTGTGTGAAATTGTCATCATAGTGGGGGGGTCCTGAGCTACGTTTTCTAGTGCGTTCTCATACGTTCTCTTCCAGTCCTTGTCTATGATATCAATACTAATATTATAAATGCTAAAGTAACTGTTAGTTTCTTTGTTTTTTACCTTTTCACGACCTAATGAAATTAGGCAAAGATCGAGAAAAGTGGAGAGATGAAGGGGAGGCCTTTGTTCAGCAGTGGGACAAGGCTAGATAAATGCGCTTCTAGTGCGTGGTCTTCACTCTAGAACCTTACTGCCCCAGCGGCCGTCAGTTCTTCAGCTATGTGCCCGCCCACTGCCACATCAGCTTGCTAATCCTCATGGGTGTCTGTGACCTTGGTATGTCGGACCTCCTTGCCACAAATGATAGCCTATATCTATAGGATATAGGCTATCATTTGTCTCTTAAATAATCTTGAAGGGGGAGAAATAGGGGTTGAAAGTTTGATGGGCAATCCATAATTCCTCATGTTAGGGGTCTGAAAATTCACATTTAGTACGAATTATTTGGTACACAGATAGATTATGACGAGGATTAGGACATGTTTTTATTGAAAAACTACGCGTTCGAAGCCTCAGGCGGGTCAGCTAGTATAGAATACAGGTTGTTTGGTAATATAAAAAAAATACTTATCGAAAAGAAAAACTACTAGTTATATATTATCAAATTTTAAAGAAAATCGACTAAGTTTAGGTGATTAATTCGATATAAAACTTACTGCCTACCCTTGCAATCGACATCCAAAAATTAAGGCCGATTTGATATCTCTTTCGGAAATGACTGTGGGGGTTGGGTTAGGAAGATCGAGACGTCACCAATACAGTATCTGTGGTTAGATGGCAAGCATTATGCAATAGCACAACATAAGTTTAATATAGTGTTTTTTGTACATGCTAAAACAAATTTCACATTTATATAGTTAACATTTCACAAATTTATTTATTATGCTCATCAAAATAACCCTTTTAATTTTTGTGCGTATATTAACAAACACCAGATATATAGATAGCATTACGTTCGCTTCTGTTTTGTAAACGTTGCGCTGTTTCCTTACAATATTGTACACTTGGATAAACAATTCCACTATTATAGTAATGTTTAAAGAGCTGTGCTATTTTTCAGTCTGAGCTGCCTGGATTCTACGACCCGTGCGTTATCGAAGCGAAACACCTCACAATTCAATATATGTTCCATGGCATCCTGCACTCCACCACAGTTGAGGAGTCGCAGGCCGTCGTGCTTCCCCGCAACAGTAAGTATTGTTTTTATATGTTTTAAATATATATGTATTCTGCCTGTCCTAACCTACGGTGCCCAATCTTGGTCACTGACTGAATCTCAAAAGTCCAGGCTCTGGGTTTGCCAAAGAGCGAAGAAGCGCAGCATTTTGGGTGTCAAGAGAATAGACAGGATTCGGAACATCTCGCTGCGCTCAAGGACCGGCATTACTGACTTCGGTATCAAGGCTGCCAAGTTGAAGTGGGATTGGGTCATGTCTCCCGCAACCAAATAGGTGGGCTAAGGTCGTAACTGGATGGATCCCTGTGGATGGAAAGCGACACCGTGGAAGGTCTAAGAAGCGGTGGCGCGATGATTTGGACGCTTTCTATAGGGAGTGGCGGGATTAAGTACAAGATCGAGAAAAGTGGAGAGATGAAGGGGAGGCCTTTGTTCAGCAGTGGGTCAAGGCTAGATAAATGCGCTTCTATTGCGTGGTTTTCACTCTAGAACCTTACTGCCCCAGCGGCCGTCAGTTCTTCAGCTATGTGCCCGCCCACTGCCACATCAGCTTGCTAATCCTCATGGGTGTCTGTGACCTTGGTATGTCGGATCTGCTCATTTGTGATGGTATCTCGTAGAGAAACACCAAGCACAGCCCTCTCCATAGCACGCTGAGGGATCACTATGCTGTGTTACTGTGCTATATGTTAGTTTTTCAGATTTCAAATTAAAATTTCACAATTTTCCTTACGTACATGTAAGGTACATAAATTGTACTGGTTAAGGAGACGGGCGCTGATACTGCTATACTATTTTTAGGGTTCCGTACCCAAATGGTAAAACGGGACCCTATTACTAAGACTCTGCTGTCTGTTTGTCCGTCTGTCGCCAGGCTGTATCTCATGAACCGTGATAGACAGTTGAAATTTATACATAATATGATGTATATCTGTTGCCGCTATAACAAAAAATACTAAAAACAGAATAAAATAAATATTTAAGGCTCTCATACAACACACGTGATTTTTTTGCTCGTTTTTGCTTGATATTGATAACGACAACAGGTAGACGCTTGAAATATTTATAGAATATTGAGTTATATTATTCACTTTAAAAATAAATAATTAAATTAAAATAAACCTAATATTTTCCCATACAACAAACGTGATTTTTTTGCTGTTTTTATAGATAATGGAACGGCACCCTTCGTGCGCGAGACCGACTCGTACTTGGCCGGTTTTTTAACTTTTTGCGGTTGTCTACGTTTAGTTTTGTTTTTGTACGAAATTAATTATTTGATTTGGTATTTTATGACTACACACAGAGATCAACTTATGCGTTCCAACACCGAAGGTAGTTTGGTATTTTAATAAAATCAAATTTACCTTCCCCAGATCATAGAATAAGGAGATCCTGAGAATACGGAAGGCGGCGGATCAGCGTCGCAGCCGCCATAGAGGCCAGCACCCGAGCCGCCCTCATTCAGCCTCTGGAGTAAGGCTGGGGTGTTGCATGCACCCTTCGACCAAATTAACGTAGCCATAACGCACAATGAAACATATGTCAGTAAAATATGATATACGCGCCTATTGCCTGTAGACCAGGGATTGGCAGGTAGGCTTGCCAACCCAGTAGATCAGAAATTCCGAAGGTGAAACTAAAAATCAATAAAACTCTACTATTATTTAACACTGCGAGTATCTTTCAATAATACCTTTTGATTGGTATAGATATAATCATAAAACTCCTTACAGGGCCAGTAGCCAAGTTACATTCGCTTCGAAACGATTCGATTTCTACATAGGCTTGTTGTCGATATATCACGTGATATTTCCAAAGCATGTGTCAAATACCGTACTGTTTCGGACTTATCGACTAGCGTCATCGCTAATCGAATGTTACGTGGCTAAGCCTTCTGGAGTATTTAAGATTTGTGCATAACCTGTATTTCAGTTTTGAAAGGTTTTTCATTCAGCCGATTATGACTTTTTAACCGAAGTTCGTTTACAATGCCAAAAACACTACCTGGCGGTGATAATTTAAATCCGGGATATTCCAGGGGCATTCCGGGAGCCGGGAAATCTTAAAAGTTAGGAACCCGTTTCCGGGATAATGACGGAATTCCGGGAGGGTTGGCAACTATACCGGCAGGCCAGCGTGCTAGGTACTAAAGTCCTTTCGTTCGAACAGGCCCGTTCGTTGTTATAATACAGAGAGCAGAGATGGGAACTAGCGGAGAAATAAATAATCGCTAGCTGGCAAAACCGATTGTTGAGACATTTCGATTAATTGTAGTAAGAGTTTGTTATCGTTTAGTTTAACTTAAGTTAAAGAACTAGCTTGCCTATATACATTACATAATTAATATCGTTTTACATTCAAGAAAATATTGACGATAATGATCAGTAGGTAGATTAGATTAGAAAATTCTTTATTGCCCGGATAAAATAATACATTGCCGAACTTATTACTAATTAGCATTTTAATCAAGCTGACCTTTGATAAATGACGATTCAAGATGTAACAATTTTTTGTTTTTATAGGAACTATAAACGATATATATATATATGGGCGAATGAGCTCTTTTGACACGGCACAAGGTATGAATCTTAGTAATATCAGTAGGAGTAAACAAAATGTCCATCATCATCATCATATCAGCCAATGAACGTTCACTAACGAACACTAAGAGCACGCTTCCGTTCCATGTTTCCCGCGTTTTGCCCTCGAAGATAACAGAATTAAAGAGCTTCTACGTTCTAAGTACTTGATGCGTACAGCTAAGGTTGCAGTCGTCTGTTTTTCCTAAAGAATACAATCCAAGCTTCTTTAAGGTACGAGTGAAAAGGTTTCTGCTAGATCTTCGTGCTTCATCTTGGACCACATCATCGCTTACCAAAAGGTGAGAAAAAAAAATTGCTTGTATGGACAGTCGGTTTACGGACGATAATTTTAAGTGATAACGAGTGGAAGAGAGATAGATGCGCCACAAGCCGAACGCTTAGGCCGATCGTGCCTCTCTATCGCTCGTTTCGCGCTCTTGCTTGCACGCTCGGCTCAGGCGGAACGTGACACTTTTTCGTGCGTGCAGCCTGCGTTATCGATTTATAAGACGTTTAACTCGTCAAAAAAAAGCTTGTAACGGACTTTAAATACCGGTGTTCTACCCGCTTTCAGAAGCAAAATCGAAATGTTTAATGTAAACTCTATATAACGACACTCCAGGGACTGTGCCTATTTTGACGTTATAGAGAATTGTCGTTCGATGGAGAGAAGTAAAATCTGTATTAGAAAAACCGGCCAAGTGCGAGTCGGACTCGCGCACGAAGGGTTCCGTACCATTATATAAAAAACGACAAAAAAATCTGGTTTGTTGTATGGTAGCCCCACTTAAATATTTGTTCTATTTTAATTTAATCATTTATTTTTTAAGTAAATATATATCTAAATATTTTGTGAATATTTCAAGTGTCTATGTACCTGTTGCCGTTATCAATATGGAGCTAAAACGAGCAAAAAAATCGCGTTTGTTGTATGAGAGCCCACATTAAATATTTATTTTATTCTGTTTTTAGTATTTGTTGTTATACCGGCAACAGAAATACATCATCTGTGAGAATTTCAACTGTCTAACTATCACGGTTCATGAGATACCTGCCGGTCAGCCTGGTGTAAATACGTCTCCCGATAGCGGTAACGTTATACGGTGGCCGGTGGCGCACGCACGCGCGGTACACATACATGTCCACGCCCTACCGCGGCGTTGCTTGATGTGATTGATTATGACAAAATACTAAATATATTTCCGTATTTCAATATTAGATTGTTGACGCAAGAACTATTATCGAATAGTGCATTCATATAAAACTGAGCATGCATTTGTTCTAGTTATGTTAGAAGGTATTGGTACGTCCGTACGTTGTTTGGTCGAAGGGACAACTTAAGCATTTACTTTGAATATTTTATAGTTAATTTGCTGTGTATTTTGAAATTTTATATCGATTTATAGTTAAAAATATTTTTCTGTTTTTCTCTATTGCCTTTGAAATATGTTAATTAAATTTATAAGTGAAGCTGGGCCCGTAGCCAAGTTACATTCGCTTCGAATCGATTCGATTTCTACATAGGTTTGTTGCCGATCACGTGATATTTCCATAGCATGTGTCAAATCCAATACATTTTTCGACTTATCGACTAGCGTCATCGCTAATCGAATGTGACTTGGCTAAGCCCTCTGATATTTTTTCGCGCATATTTTCATATCCGAATGGCGCACCCTGGGAGAGACCTACGCCCAGCAGTGGGCTGTTATAGGTTGATGATGAATGATATCTTGGGAAAATCCAGAAAATAGATAGTTAATCCGCATGTTTTAGTTAGGTTAGTGTTCCGTACTACAGTATACTCGTAAGTGTTCCTGAAATATTGTCGTATGCATGTATGTGGACTACACGCCATACGAGTGTGAAGCTCTTAGTGTGCGATGAATCTGTTAATTTATAGCCAAAACTTTATTTTTTAAAGTACAGTAAAAGCTGCTTATTCGCGCTTCCTTCATTCGCATTTTCACTATTCGTGGATTAAAAAAAATGTGACCCAATTCCTATACTTGCGCCGAACGATTTCTTCTTTCGCGGATCTAAACGGTATATCGTTACATACATATAAAAAGCATTCGGTATCCTTTGTAAATGCGTCGGCTAATGGACATAGCCGAAATTGTTAATGGAATAGGACGAGATGGGTTCCAACAGATAGAGCCAAGTGACATTCAGGAGTTGCTTAATTCACAAGATGAAGATTTGACTGAAACCGACTTGGAGGAAATGTTAAATTCACAGCTCATTGAAGAAGAGGCTTCAACAAGCACTCGAAACGTAACATTTAATTTGAAAAATCTTAGTGAAGGTTTTAGAATGGCAAGTGAGCTTTGTGATTTCTTTATGAAAATTGATCCGTCTTGGAACGAAGTCCCATTTTTAAGAGGCAAAATGAAAAGAAAGAAAAAAATACGAATGTGAATAATAATTAATCAATATGATCAAAAATTTCAATTAAATTTATTATTTTTATATATTTTTATTTTGTCGCCTAGGAACGTATCCCTATAATCCCATAAAAATGACCGTTCCATATGTACGGTTTCTGTATTCGCGGCATATTTACGGAACATATACCCCGCGAAAAAAGAGCTTTTACTGTAAAATATATGCCAGCGTCTTTCTGAAATAACCACTGGTGACCACTGATGAATTTTTAAGTGAGGCGTGTTGGTACGTTAAAGGGCTTATTTAGATCAGTCCCCAGCTTTAATTGTCGTCAAGAGTCATTGTGACACTCCGAGTTGTCAATTAGCTCGTACATATGAATGACTGAATGAAAACATTGTATTTGTACAGTGACGGAATGAAAAGGTTCGTCAATTTTCAAATTGATTCGTTCAACGTATCGCGAGTATAATTACCTTTTGAAACTTTGTTACAGAATAGACTGAGTTAGAAAAAATAATGTTTAACTGTTCGTTAATAAAGTTCAAAATTATTCAGATCCAACTTATTTGACTATTTGTTTTGTCAAACAGAATTAATTGATTCTTGCATTACTGGTGCAAACGAAAACCGGCTCTAAGGTGACGACGAACCTTTTCATTCCGTCACTCTGTACACCTTAAAAAAATTACAGACAAAATAGAAGACACAAACGAAATAGTACAATGAAGAGATTTCTTCCAGACAAACTAATTGTACTAGCTGTCCTGTTGGAGTTTTATCAAAACATTGCATAATAACTACATAATAAACATACTTTTGTTTTGTGAGACATATAAAATAGGGTATGTTATGTGAGCCATGCCTAATTAATTTCTCATTTAAGTGCCAAAACACATTATTTCAATAATTCAAAAATTCTTACTTACAAACTATTTTCTGGATATTGTTTGTGTAATGTAAACGTCAATGATTGTTATAAATTGTTTAGCGATTAACAAATGTTGATATTATTATTGGGAATTGTTATTGTTTGGTTCCTCCTAGGTATATATATAAATATTGAATAACAACTTAAATTATACATTTTCTTTATTAATTAGTTTTAAAATATTGATTTTTTTGGAGATATTGATTAATTATTATGATTATCATTATGATTTAGACACGGAACTATTGATATTCCTAGTCGATGTTAATTAAATATTGCCAAATAAAAACGAAATGTCCCTGATTGTAGTTTTGCTCTATACCTTTTAAGAATATACGAACTGAACCGAAACATTATCGGTCATATCAACAATAAACGGTAGGTACGGGATCAATCCCGTATCTGTACTCTATTGTACATTCAAAAGTTAATCTGTCTCTCTGTCTGTGTGTTTGTTACGTTGTTGTGACAATTTAAATTTGTACCCCATCCTCGTATTATACGGAAGTCGCGGGTTCAAATCCGATGTTATTAGTCAGTAATTTTTAAAGATACAAATCTCAAAACATCTGCTAATGGCTGGACCGATCTTGATGCAATTTAACAAGGGTATACCGTGTAAGTATCATGAGGAAGGTAGGACATAGGATATGTTTTTTGGGAAAATTAAGTTAAACTAAAGTACAGGACAAGGACATAAAGTTAAACTGACGACTAGGTTGCCTAACTGGTCTAGTCTCGAGCAATCTTAAGAGTCCGTGACGACCGTTGGGGCAGAAAGGTTCTCGAGAGACCGGCGCCTATGGGGGACAGGCCTAGGTATGTTCAGCGGTGGTGGCTGGTATGATGGTCATGATTCATACTTATCCATTTTGTAAACTTTAGACCGGTAACGACGATTACCCTATTGTATTGACATAGGTACATACATAGAGCGTAATTTTCTTCATTATATGCTCTAACGCGTTTCTATAGTGAAGGAGTATACTAGCAAAAATGACTCGTCAGAAAACTGCATCACATAAGCCATTGTGATAATACACGTGTCCTCTTATGATTAAATGCATGTGCAGGCCGCGCCGCACCGTAACAGCTCTTTCCCACGGCCGTACACTTCTGCGGGAACGGTTTTTTACTGAATCCCGCAAAAACCACGGGTGTATTCACACACAGTAGTTTGCATCCTGTTTTTGCGGTAATGCAACGCAACGAGCGGTGTAGATTGGGCAGATTAAAACAAACATTCAGACGTGATGGACGTGAACACGTTTGCGATATTGTATTCGTATTACAGCCGACATGCGGCGCTGTAAAAATATAACATTTTGGTTGAAAACGTCGCAGATGTCTCGTAGGTGATAGCATCTTTTCACTGCATCCTTTGAAACTTCTTGTGGCGATACTTTCAGATTCTTCACTGTTCTGGCCTGAATTCGTCCCTCATGATCGTTCGTTCCTTTGAGGACGAAGTTGACTCTTCTTGATTTCCTTTCAGTTGCTTTCATTTCATTGATCGCTTCTATTCGTAGACGTTTGATACGTCCTTGTTCTGTGGGTTCACCTGATTCTGAAACAACGAGCGAAATGTGTTGAGTGGTGAGGGGTGAGCCGGCGCGGACAGGCAGCGGTGGTCACGGAGCGGACACCTCTCCCCCCATCAGCAACCCATCCAGCAAAAATGCTGAGCCGGATCCTAGTTTGCGGACGCTCATAACCTGGACGTACTAACTGCCTATATATATTTTATGTTTTCTATTTGTGTTTGTTATATTGCTACTCCTACTGTCGTACTAGGTACTGTCCGTCTGTGTACGTTTTGTTACTGTGTATGTCTTTGTTTTGTTATGTCTGCAAATAAATGTATTTTCTTTCTTTCAAAAAATGGTATGCTGGAAGCTGGTGGGAATACTTCCATTAAACTATACGTCTAATTAAATTGGATCATGATTTTTACTGCACATATCGTAGTGGCAAAACCGTATGCCAAATTCAAACGGATCGGTTTTTTGCTGGATACATACGAGTAAGCAGGATACTCGTGTGACTGCTAGTATTGAAGCGTGTACACTACTAAACGGGATCCTGCAAAAAACGGGTACAGTTTTTTTGTGTGTGAAGGGGCTGTAAGGGTTTCCCACATATCCGTTTTTAACATTTTGGTCCGGAACCCTAAACATCGGTGTAGCTCGGGCACAAAATTGTGCGCGAACGTGAATCTCGGATTTGCTTGTTTTTCTGGTCTCCAGTCTAGACCTCGACGCCAAACAGACAAGTTGTAATTTTAGTAAATAAGTGTCTTTTGTTTCCGTCCGGCTTGAAAGTTTTTGAGATGGTCTTAAAAATATTGGAAATTGTGATAAAGATAAAGAATTAGAATAAAGTGTCTGATAACACTATACAAATAAAATCGCAATGCCATATCTGTTGTCAATGTACTGAACTGCAACGTCTGGCATTGAGCAGGTCAAACTGTAATAGTATGTTATGATACAAGTCAGCTAAGTTGCTCTTTATACACGAGGCTGTGGTTTGTAGCCCGAGCCGTAGGCGAGGGCATAAATCAGCCGAGTGTCTAGTTAGCAAGTTGTTCACGAGTTTCATACGCACTTTTTCAACACACTTGCGAGGAAAAAACAAACAAATGTATTGCATAAATCGTTTAGTTATTAAAACAATTGATGTATGTACAATTTTCAAAACGATATTGGTTTGTTTTTGATGGCAATTTCACAGTTTGTGTTACATTGGGTACTTGCCACTTCTTTAGTATCTTCCTTTACTTCTTGTGTAAATGTCGGCGACAAAGTCCTCGTAAATCATACAAATTACTGGAATGAGTAGGCACCAAATAACTCATGCTACGAGATGTACGTGGTTGTGGGCTACAGTACATTTTGATATCAACACAAAGTTTGAGCGTAACCATGCTTCTTAACATGGAATAGATGCACCACAGGGAGCTGGGTTTGTCTATTGGCGAGTTCAGAGAAATACGTTAAAACACATTTTCAGAAAATGACTGGGTTTTTTTGTTGCTTTTCCATTGTATGAAACTAGCGTAAGCAGCTAAGTCCTTTTCTCTAGATTTTGCAGGTTTTCCTTTGCATTTTGTGCTGCATTTAGTATTTCTGGCGAGGTTAAATATATCAATTGTAAATCTTCTGTACTAAAACTTGACATTTTTATAATTATTTACCACACAGCAATAAATGCGATACAAACAAAAAAATGGAAAATGGCGCGCACGTTTTTTTTTGCACGCGCCAAATGTAAGGAGATTGATTACATAAAGCCATACAGCCTATTTCAAAATTATAATTTTAGTGATAAAATGCAAATATTTTATAGCAAATTATTGTGAATTATAGGTAAGTAATTTGATAATAATAAATGTTTTTTCGTCATAATTAGGGATACATTTATTTATTCTAAACATGTTTAGCCACGTATATCTACTGGGAGAGGGAGTGTATAAATAATACTAAATAAATGGATTGATAGGTAATATGTATTCTCTCTAACGTGCGTAAAAACCGGGAAGATGTTTCTCACTGCTGTACCGACCGAGCTGAGCGTCGTACCAGGTGGCGCACGCGGCGGCGAGTAGCGTAAACTCAATAGTGCAGGGTCGTACTCACGGCAGGGCCCAACTAAAGCGTAAGTTTCTTTCCGTAACTTTTAGATTCTTTTAATATTATTTATTCTATTATATATTTTATATTTCAGGTGGAGGAGCTAGCCACACATGTAATAAGACTTTCAGCGGCATAAAACCTCTTTGTTGTTACAAAAACTGTATTACCCGGTTAAATTGAAAATGCTCTATTTACTCGCATATAATTTGCAGTTAGGTACTAACTTAACTTTGTAGGGATAATTCTAATACGCACTAGAGTGTTATATTATTACGCACGCGTGTGTTATAGTTCGGGTTGTGGCCCTAATAACGATGTACTATGGCGCACTTTACGAGCAAGTGTGTTGAAAAAAGTTTTTCAGTGGATGGAGCTAACGGCGCTTTGAATCGTAAACTGAATCATCTCACTAATTTCGACCCTGACGTGACAAGATCCTGTAGCACAAAGTATCAAGTACCTTCGTATCAAGAGGCAGGTTGCGGGTACAGTAGAAGTCCTGTCCAGCTTGAAAGTTTTAGAGATTGTATTTTCCGTAAGCGTCCGGTTAATACTATAAAAATAAAATACAGTAGAAGCCGCTTAATACGATTTCTCGCATAATACGCCATTTTACGCCAGTCCCTGCACTTGAGACATGTTTTCATACATTCCTTACCGCGCCGGCGAACCCTGAGCGCAACTTCAATTCGGCCGCATCAAAAACTTCGGCCTGAATATCTCTATCCCTGTTTAGTGACGAAGTTTAGCCACGCAGAGCGACAGTGATAGCAATATAACGATTCTAAATTTGATTAAATTTTGACCGTGTTACGTAATACCAAAAATGATGACTGAAAACTTGTTGTATTTTTCTCATTGTGTTGTTATTCTGTAACTAGACGATATAATCTATGTTCCCATGACTAGGATACGTAAGATGTTGTTGTTTTTAATACGAAACAATTAGGTTGAAAACAGGTCTTTTATGACGTAAAAACATGCAGAATGCGATACGCTTCTATTTCATTTTAGGTAAGTATTTTGATCTAATATATGGTTGGGAACCTAGATAAATACTATTCAAATTAAAATAATACCGTTTTAAGGTAGAAATATGCTCCAATTAGAAATGATCTTGGTAGTACGTGTTGTATGGGCGATTGTTCCTCCGGTGTCCCCTTAACGCTTATTACGATCTGTCATCCCTTTTAATACCCGTGATTCTGCAGGGTTTTCCTGGATATTCTTCCATTGATGAAACGCACGAAATTCAATCAATTGAAGATCTTATTGTGAATGTGAATGCATAACACACAAAAAGAAGCCCTAAGTGATAATGAGGAACACGAAGATGAGTCAACTCCGATTTTGTGAAACGCCTTCTTAGGCTCAAGTAGCTTCTTTGAATGAAAGCGAACACGCATTGCAAAAGTTAAATTATGTTGAAAATCTTGTAATTGCTAATGCTTCAAAATCTTTCTGTCAAACCAAAATAAGTAATTACTTTAAATAACGTAATTATACTTAATTACACAATGTATTTAATGTAATTTATAAATGTATAATTTAATTTAGAACATAAGAAATTAGAACATAATACCATACATAATAATAGTACCTACGTTTTATTTTCCCTATCCCGTATAATACGCTTTCTCGCTTAAGACGCGTTTTTGATTGGGTCCCTGTGAAATCGTCTTAAACGGGTTCTACTGTACCTACTCTTTTTTGTGATGGAATTAAATTCATCCATCTTAGGTCACTGTCAAGGCGGGATATTTTACCTGTCAAGGCGGGATATTTTAATTTATGTCAAAAATACTGTTTGTCCCAAATAATACGAGACGGCTGGCAACCCTAGATATGGCACATCCCATAACTCCCCCACAATGCACGTATGTTTTTTGACCGCGCCTCCTCGTTTGTTCATTAAGTGTAGGTAGACGATTCGCTAATAAGCAACACGCACTAAACTGCTTAGATAGGTAATCATTAGTGATGTTTACAACAGAGTGAGTATACCTAATAGACGGCGCGGCGCTGTGTAATGATGAGTGGTCTGGCTTCTGCTCGTGCTTATGAGATTTCGTTGCGATCTCTTATACCTACAACCTGTTGTACGACAATAATTTGAAACACACATTCGGAATCGTGTTAACTGATTTTAGAGGTGGGTTTAATACCAGTAGCTTGAATATTTATCCAGTAATCTATACATTTCCAATAAACTATTTTTAACGTAAATCGTTGGCGCCTTTGCGACAGACTGACGCTTAGTCAGTCTAACAGGTACCTCTTACATGATAAATGAATATGATTTGAATTCCTATTTTAAACAGGCTGTTTCATTGATATTAGGACTCGAAATTAAGGTTGTTGTCGAATTAAAACAAAGAAGTTCCCAGTAGAGATATTTTAAGAGCTGGCAGTACCTACTACAAAATTCCCGTACTTATTCAATAACATTAAATGTAACAGATCGACGATAAACCGAGTAATTGAAATTTAACTTATATTCTATAGATAACTTTGAAATTTTTAACCAAATATTCTTTGCTAAATGCCGCATCCATTTCTAACATCTTTGTTTCACTATCTTTGTTACGAGTGTTAATTTTTTTTGTTAATACCCTCTATTTTTATTTTAAGAGGTAATGATAATAATCTTACTCACTGTACGTTAAACATTAAAAACATTATTTTTAAGTTCTCATGTACATAAGTGAATATGTTATTCTTATGAGAATAAAGTTTCTTAAACCAGATTTAAAATTTTCTAGGGCAATGAATTTGAAATAAAATCCTATTTTACAACAATACCCTTGGGTCCTACCCGTGTTTTCATTTAACCTACATAACAAAACAATTTTTCATAGACCTTTGCTAGACCACAGAAACCGACCAAAATACCGGCAAATGCTGGTCTGCTATGCCAATAATGATATTTTACAAGCTTTTTAATAACTTGCAATGTATGTATGTTTGTCCGGGTGGAATCTTGCAACTGAATTTTAAACCCGTTCTCCTCAACCGATTGAGCTGAAATTTGGAGTACCTACATATGTAACTTTGACAATGCAAAAATATGGTACCATGGAGGTGGTCTCATGATTGAGACGGATGCTAGACAACGGAACTTCTGAATGGATTGCTTGCGGTTCCGATTAGAAGCTATAAAAGCTTGTTTTGAAAATAGTATATTATTATTAACCAAGAGGATAAAGCAGTGTCTTCTGTCGCGGGACGATTTAAATCGCGAGCGTAACGAAGGACACGAGGTTTACTCCCGAGTGTAGCTAGGGTGTTAAAAACTTAAATCACGAGTGAAGCGAGGGATTTAAGACGAGTCCTGAGTGTAGCGAGGTATTTAAGTTCACCCAATACTAAGCAAGACAGCTTTATCACCGAGGAAAATACTCTACTTTTCGTACCATTTGCGAAAAAATTAACACAATAATAATATGAGATAAGCATTTATTAAAAATAATGACAATTAAAAGTAAAAGTTAACATTCGAAACATTGGTCCAATTATTGATAGAGAGAGTTACATTTTTGTTTGGTACATTTATTGTTGATGAGTTGATTTGAGTATTTGATTTAACATCGTAACGTATTTTAGAACATTAACTTATTTATAAAAATAAATTAAAATAAACTTAACGTTTATGTATTTTGAAGAAAACAAAAACGCGGCAAATTCCTAGCCTAATATTTTTTTGTCGGAAAAGCAAAGGCATCAAGCTCATACGGCCTCGTCGGTTTTCGTAATTTTATTTAATAATCATAACTGCATAATAAATGCGTATTCCTTTATCAAAAAGATGTATAATGCTTTATATACAAACTCAATGGTGTAAACACAGATGTAGTTCAGTATAAATTTCGGTAAGTATTCCAAATTTAAATGACATTCTCCCCCTAGAGGATGAATGAAATTCAGTACAATTTTCTTTCCCAATTTTTAACATATTAAAAATGACTATTGTTATGTTCGCTTTTTGTGGCATAGAATGTCACTTTTTTGAGCAAGTGGTACGAAAAGTAATTTTTCAACATAAAACTTAATAAACATGGGGCACACTAAAAGTTTTGCACTTCTCAGCTAATCGGAACTTTTTTAACTTCCAATGTTATATTTTTTGAACCTTCTTAGTAAAAAAAAATTAGCGGGAAATTATTTGTCAATTGTTTTTTATCACACATCAAAGTTTTACGTACGCAATGAAAATGGAATTAGGTCGAAAAGATTTTAGAGCGATGATTTTTTATGATTTTAAAAGTTCTCTGTCTCCGCAAGACGTACCTCTCGTCTTCAAAATGCTTTTGGGAGAGAAGCACCTTGTTTGAGCACCGTAAGGCGATGGTTTGCTGACTTTGAGAGAGGTCGGGCTTCTTTACATGACGAATTTCGTGAAGGGCGGCCTTCAACTGCCGTCAACGAAAATAATGTGGCTACTGTTAAGCGGCTAATTGAAGAAAACCCTCGGATTACCTATGAGACAATTCGAGGACTATTGGCGATTGGTATGAGCCAAATTCAGAAAATTTTACATCAAGAATTGAAAGTTCGGAAACCTTGTTGTCGTTGGATCCCTCATGAACTGACAGCGGAGCAGAAGCGGGCTCGCGTGAAATGGTGCTCACAGATGCTACTGAAGTACGACCACGGACATTCTAATGCTGTTTATGACATTGTCACAGGAGATAAAACTTGGATTTATTGTTTTGAACCCGAAAAAAAAACAGCAATCTTGTGAATGTGTGTTTGAAAATGACAACAGGCCAACAAAAGTGAAGTAGGCGAGAAACGTTGGTAAAAAAATGATCGCGTTTTTTTTCTCAGCTACGGGTCCCATCTGCACAATTCCACTTGAAGATCAAAAGAGTGTTAATGCCGAGTGGTATTCTACCATTTGTTTACCCAGGGTGTTAGAAAAAATTAGCGAAAGACGAACAAAAACCGCGTTCTCTTACATAATGACAACGCTTCTTCACACACGGCCAACAAAACAAAGTCATTTATAGTTTCCGAAAAAGTACAACTCGTTACCCATCCTGCACATAGCCCTGACCTAGCACCCTGAGATTTCTGTATTTGCCCCAAAATCAAAGATTTGATGAGAGGTTTTACTTTTACCAACTCCGAAGAGACAGTGATAGCGTTCAATCAGCACGTAGAAAACATGCCTTAGGATATGTGGTCCTCCTGTTTTAAAAAATGGTTCGATCGCATGAAAAAATGTTTAAAATGTAAAGGAGAGTATTTTGAAAAGCAATAAACATAATATTTTGGTTATAGCATGTTGTTTTTCTAAGTTACGCAAAAATTTTAGTGTGACCTACGTATGACCAAAATAGGAACATTATCTATCAGCTCGATTGTCTTTGGCGTCGAACGATGCCAGTTAGTCGCGGTGTCAAATAAACAATCAGTAGAAATCACAATCATTTGCTTGTTTCATCTCCGTGATGTATAAAAAAACCGACCAAGTAAGAGTCGGACTCGCGCACGAAGGGTTCCGTACTGTTATCTATATAAGCAGCAAAAAAATCACGTTTGTTGTATAGTAGCCCCCCTTAAATATATGTTTTATTTTAATTAATTTATTTATTTTTAAAGTGAATATATAACTAGATATTCTGTGAATATTTCAAGCGTCTACTACCTGTTGCCGTTATCAATATTGAGCAAAAACGAGCAAAAAATCATGTTTGTTGTATGGGAGCCCCCCTTAAATATATATTTAATTCTGTTTTTAGTATTTGTTGTTATAACGGCAACATAAATACATCTGTGAAAATTTCAACTGTCTAACTATCACCGTTCATAAGATACAGCCTGGTGACAGACAGACAGCGGAGTCTTAGTATTAGAGTCCCGTTTGACCCTTTGGGTAAGAAAACCTAAAAAGATTTATTATCGTTCTGAATAAACAATATAAGTACCTACAAGTTATTAAGAACATTCAAGTGTTAAAGAAATCAATCGTGAACTGCGAGGATCTTTGGAAAACGCTTGGAGAAGATTGAGGATACTACTACCTTGTCTTCACGTTCATTACCAGGCGACTACATGGAAAACTTCCACTACAACTACTTCTGAACTATCAAGTACCTACCAGAACTTAATTACAACTACCTACTGCTGCATTTTAACTACTTTACTAAACTACTTAACTACAACAAAAAATGGAGGAACTTTCTGAACAAGTAAGTTGCTTTAAGAGTATTAACTCTTTATGCTCTAACTACAAAAAAGACAGTACTTGTAGAAAAAACTGTCGAATACTTATACGAACGACTTGAAGCCCTTGAAGAATCCTGGGCTTCTTTCCACGAGAGGCATGCAGTTATCGTTAGCAAAATTGACGAGAAAAGTCAGTATAACTACTTTACGAGCAACGTGTATGGGAGAACTAAAGAACTTTACGAAGCTACCAACCAAGGCAAACATGGCGGAATTACTAATTTCTCATCAAGAACAAGAATAAGAAAAAACGCTGGATTCTAGTGTCGACTCCGACCTATCCGGGATGCTGGAGGATGACCCTTTCCCCACCATCAGAAAACGTACTGCGGATCCTGACGATACAATAAAAAAACTAATGAACCGACAAGAATGCAATTTTAAAGGATTAGACAGATCAATGGCAAAAATAAATATTGAACAAAAGTCTGTAAAACTGGGAACTCGAAGAGCATATGTCGATTCTAAAGGTCAAATATGACTCCATTGACAAACTGCACTGGCATCTAGAGAATGCCTTCAAGGTTCGAGTTTACGTGAATACTCAAGTAAATTCGGTGACATCGAGAAGAGGTAGGTACGACGAGTTGAGAAAACAACTGAACAATAAAATATGGTCAAACATGCACTTTGAAAAATCAGCTCCAAAAATAAAAATACCAGAACTCCACGGTGATTACATTCGCTGGATCTCATTCAAAGATCTATTTCTGGGAAAAATTCACATAAATCCCACGATCTCCAAATCACAAAAAATGCAAACCCTAAAAACCAAACTAAAAGGTGAAGCTTTACTGAGCGTTTAGTACAACATCTACCTGTTAGTGCCGAAAATTACGATTCACGTTGGATACTAAAGCATAAATATGACAACCGCCGGCTGCAGTTCACATCATTTAAGAACGGGATGCAGCAGTTTCCGACCATTCAAAATCCAGACGCCTACAACTCGGAAAAGTTACACGCAATCATCAACCAAAGTATAAACGGACTCACTAACATGGGCGTGGACGTAACAACGTGGGGCCCAATCATCGTGTACCATAATGGCCAAAAAATGGATTCTACAACCTTTAATGAATACTCCAAGGAGATTAAAAACAACAGAGAGCTGCCTGACTTGACAGTGTTTTTAACATTTTTAGAAAATCTATTCATGGCCTTTGCAACCATCAAAACTCGTCAAAATTACACACAAACAATTCGCATTCGCTGAAAGTAACTAGAAACATGAATTCCAACAAGCCGACAAACAAATGTAACTTCAAACCTCACTACAATGAAAGGCCGAACTACAACAAAACGTCGACCTTATACAAAGACAATAAAGACTACTCGAAGTCTTACCACACTGCTTACGGAAAGTGTCCCTTTAGCGATGGGACTCATGTTCTAATGCAATGTGCTAAATTCACAGAAATGAATATTCCATTGCGAAATAATACCGTTGTAAAACTGAAACTCTGTAAAAACTGTTTATACAGTCATAGTAACACACACTGTAACTCATTGAAGGTTTGCAAGAAATGCATTACTCTGTCAAAAAATTTCAAAAAACTTACACTAACCACTTAAAACTGAAAAAACTAACAACAAAATAGAAAAACCTTCTACTTCCAGCCAGCAAGCTACTCATCACACAGCTACTACCAACAAGGAAGTGCTTTTAACTACGGTCAAACTACGGGTCAAGAGCAACGATGGTACCTACAAAACTTTGAGGGGACTACTTGACCAAGGCTCGCAATTAAATCTTATAACGGAGAATGCTGCTCAGATGCTACAACTTTCACGTCAAAAACTGAACGCCTCGATGTCTGGAATAGGGCACGTGGCTGAAAACTGTAAAGGATGGGTGCAACTTACCTGTGAATCCATACACAGTGACTACACTTTCGTCGCTCAAGCCATGATATTGAAAAGGCTAACAAATGACTTGCCTGAATCTACTTTTGAAAAGGCTAACTGGCCACATCTACAAAACTTAAATCTCGGAGACCTAGACTACAATGTTTGCAGCTCCATCGACTTACTTTTATCAGCTGACATATATGCTGAAATTTTAATGAACGGCGTTTTGAAAGGAGATCAACATTCTCCAGTCGCCCAAAAACTCAACTAGGGTGGATACTATGTGGAAAACTGAAAACTTTTAACTGCCACGCCACCATCATCAACCTCACTGATTTAACTAAATACTGGGAGAGCGAATCCATAACTCAAACGGAGGTTATCAATAAAGATAATCTTTGTGAAACCTACTACACAGAGACTACTAAGTGATTTACGGACGGAAAATATATTGTGAAGATGCCGATGCTGGAAAACTTCGAAACTGAACTAGGTGAATCTAACAAAACATGAATAACTATCTACTATGTACAAAGAGTTCTTAAACGAATACTCAGAACTTGGTCACATGAAACTAACTGAACGAAAATCAATTGGAAAAAGTCCGCAATGTTACTTACCTCATCACGGGATACTACAAGAAAATTCAACTACTACTAAACTACGAGTAGTGTTCAAAGTCTCGAACAAAAGCGGCAAAAGCCTCAATGCCCTAATGGAACAAGGACCAAACTTGCAAAAGGACATTCAAGCACTTGTATGGAATGGGAAAAGTACGTGAAAAATCGAGTAAAGAAAATTAAGCTAATAATACCATCAGAACAATGGGCTTACATAGAATCAAAATAAAACCCTGCAGACTGCGCTACAAGAAGAGTGAGCCCGAAAAAACTGCGAGATGTTGATTTGTGGTGGAAATGCCCTGAAATGCTGAAAACATTTTCAGGAATAGAAAATACGGAAACTATGAACTGTTTGTTTACAACAGACATCGAAGCTAAACATAAGGTGACATCCCTAACCGAAATAAATATTAAAGTTATTACTGAACTGATAAACAAATGCAGCTCGTTATTACGCGTCAAGCGCATAGTAGCTTGGATCATGCGCTTTATAACAAAGGCACGCGGCTTATCGCCGTTGGTGAAATCTAATACCGCTCGTAATGATAAAGCGCTAACTACCTACGTAACTACAGCAGAACTACGTACATCGAACGAAATAATTGTTTTTTTTATATATTATAGGGGACGTAAGGGGGCCCAACCAACATCTCCAACCAAGCAACCCGCCAACCCGCAACTGGACCAGCGTGGTGGGTAATGGTCCAACCCCCCCATCCCCCACTAAACAAACATGGATAGTTATACACAACCATGGCCCCAAGTGCCCGGCGATCCCAGCAGTTGTGCTAGCGTTGACGGGTGCCATGCCAGCTCTGGAGTCAGGGGTGCCAAGAATCTCCGGGTGAGATCCAACCGTCAAACAACCAAGGTTTACGAATCAAAGGACACAGATATGTGGACTTGCGTTTTAAAAAACATGTTGCAGACTGTGTACGAAATTGCTTCTACAGGCTAAAAGTTTTGTACAAGATAAGACCGTATCTTAGTGAAGAGGTTCGCGTACGTCTTGTCGAGTCGTTGGTTTTATCAAAACTTAACTACGCTGACACTGTGTATGGCCCAAGGTTGCTAGCGAGAACCGAACGCCTTAAACAGCGAGTTCAAAACGCATGCGCAAGGTTTTGTTTTATTGTACCACCTAGGAGCCATATTACACCTTTTCTAAATGAGCACTTTAGTTTAAAAATGAAATTACGACGCAAGCTTCATCTGGCCTGTCTTCTTTTTGGTGTCATAAACTACAGAACACCTAAATACCTATACGACAAGCTAATTTGGATGCCTAGCCGAAGAGACTGTGCAAGTCGGCAGTGCTCCAAGCAACTGTCTACTCAACATCACCGATCAGAGAGTTTCAGGGGTAGTTTCAAATATGCGGCTTCCAAGTGTTGGAACAATATGCCACCACCAATTAGAAATTCCAAAAGTTGCAACAGCTTTAGAAAAAAACTAAAAATATTTCTAATGGAAGCCCAAATACAACATGGTAACATCAATGTCGACCTCTCTTTGATCTAGTCATCCAATAACTCTTTTTACATAAGTTTAACTAAATCAATATATTTTAAATAATATATTACCAATTATATAATAAATTTACCATAACCTTAGAAATCGTAAGAAAGTTCATAAGTTGTATGTTTATATATATAGGTATGTAATATTATTTTAGTAAAGTATGTTTATAAAATTTATATTTACATTTAAACAAAACTCTACACACCTTTTATTTAATCACTTCTTTATTTATTTATTTTTTTATTTATCTACGTAGCTGCTGCACTACCTATTGCTTCTGGTTTCAGCTGAAAATCAGCGTTGGGTGCTTAACATCCAACATTATGCTGAGCTGAACGCCATTTTGGTACACAGACACATGAGTCGAACTTGTTTTATTGGATTCAATTGTATCTACTGTTCCTTTAAATTATTTCATGTGTCATTTTGTGTGTACCAAATAAATGATTATTCTATTCTATTCTAGATATGCTTAACGTAATAACTTATACCGTAAGGACATTGATGAAAGATGAGCGACTAATAGAGCTCGAAAATTCATTGAAGGATATAAACTGGGATATAGTAGGTCTCGCAGAAGTTCGAAGATTAGGGGAGCACACGGTAGAACGAGACGATAATGTATTCTTTCACTTCGGAGAAACCCAAGGACTCTACGGTGTGGGGTTTTTGGTTGCTAAGAATTGGAAGGATAACATTATCGAATTCATTGGTCACTCTGAAAGAATTGCGGTTCTCAGGTTTCGTCTAACACCCACTAAGACTTTGTCTATAATACAAGCCTATTCACCAACATCAGCACATTCTAACGATGAAATCGAGGACTTTTACGACCTTCTCAATAAAGTGTGTTATGAGAATCAGGGAGCTTGGACCGTAATTCTAGGAGATTTTAATGCCAAAGTAGGACCACGACAGGAATCAGATGGTGAATTAAAAGTTTTGGGAAAATTTGGACTTGGGACACGTAATGAGCAAGGAGCTCGCCTAGTCCCAATTCATCTTTGGACAAAATATGTTCATAGCCAACAGCTTCTATGATAAGAAACCACAGAGACGATGGACTTGGATGTCACCCAACCAAAATATCAGAAACGAAATAGATTTTATAATAACATCTAATAAGCACATTGTTAAAGACATCAGTATTATTAATAAAATTAAATTCGCCTCTGATCACAGACCAGTACGAGCAAAATTAAAATTATAATTTAAAATACTAAGAAAAATATTATTTACAAGGAAAATAGCTAGGCATAGTAAACAAAATCTTATTCATAACTCAGATCAATTCATTTTAGAACTTACAAACCATTTCAAAAATCTTAAGACAGACGAGACAGATAATTCAGATGTACAATATGAAAATATTGTTAACGCAGTTCATTCATGTAGCACAAAAATTAAACCAGTAAAGAAAAGCAAATTTAGATTAACAACTAATACATTAGAACTAAATTGATAAATTAGTTAACTCAGAAATTGGCTCCACGGATTACAGGAATCTGGACAAAGTAGTTAAGCGTTCTATCAGACATGATTCAAGAACCTATAATACGTTTAGAGTTAAAGCTGCACTCGAAAATGGCACATTTCTTAGATCAGCTAAAAACGGGATCACAAAAGGCAAAACATAGATAAACAGTTTACAGGATAGTACGGGTATCAAACATAATGATAGACCCAAAATTATAGAAATTTGCACCAAATTCTACAAAAACTTATATTCGGACTCTTTGAAAACAAACGAACAAATTGAATACACACGCTCTGATAGCATCCCTTTTATAACAGGTAGAGAAGTACACAATGTCCTCAAAACGTTGCGTTACGAAAAAAGTCCTGGAGAGGATGCTGTCACGACAGAGATCCTAAAAATAGGAACTCCCGTTTTATTACCCCATTTGACAAATCTTTTAAACAGCATTCTGGAAACCGGTGAAATGCCTGTAAAGATGTGTCACTCAAACACAATTCTTCTCCGCAAAAAAAGGGACAAGAGTGACATTAGCAACTACCGGCCCATCAGTTTAGTGTCACATCTTTACAAGGAGTTCATTAAAACCATCCAAAAACGCATTGATGGTTTATTGGATGACCATCAACCTCCAGAACAAGCGGGCTTTAGACCAGGATTTTCCACCACCGATTACATCCATACACTTAACCATATTATTGAGAAGTATAATGAATACCACAAACCATTGTACCTAGCTTTTGTTGATTACACAAAAGCCTTCGACAGCAAATCGATAAAACATACATTGACATCATTAAAATAATTTATAGCAAAAGTCAGGCAAATATCAAAATATAATCTTCTGGTCCTCAGTTTTCCATCGAGAAAGGCGTTAAGCAGGGTGACCCGCTCTCTCCCATATTATTCACAAGCGTTTTAGAAGAAGTCTTTAAACCATTATCAGCCTCATGGGCGACAAAGGGTATTGAAGTCGGTGACCAAAGGCTTACAAACCTTCGGTTCGCCGATGACATTGTTATGCTCCTAATGCATCGGAGCTGCAGGAAATGCTCCAAGACCTGAGCACGGCGAGCCTCGGAGTTGGACTTATGATGAATCGGTCAAAGACACAAATCATGACCAATAGCACAAAACGTAGGATAGTTGTAGACGGGCAGGAAATACACTATGTCATGTACATCTACTTAGGCCAGTTAGCTTCCTTCGACAACAGGCAGGACAAAGAAGTCGACCGTCGTGTCGACAACGCCTGGAAAAGCTACTGGTCCATAAAGGAACTTATGAAGGGTGACCTTCCCTTATCGCTAAAACGCCAACTCATTGACATGTGTATTCTGCCTGTCCTAACCTACGGTGGCCAGTCTTGGTCACTGACCGAGTCTTAGAAGTTTAAACTAGGAGTTTGTCAAAGAGCGATGGAGCGCAGCATTTTGGGTGTTAAGCGGATCGACCGGATGCCAAACTCCTGGCTGCGCTCGAAGACCGGCATCGCTGACGTGGGCATCAAGGCTGAAAAGCTGAAATGAGACTGGGCGGGTCATGTCTCCCGTATGCAACCCGATAGGTGGGCCAAGAAGACAAGCCTAAAAAGCGCTGGAGCGATTACTTGGACGTCTTCCAAAGAGACTGGCGGGATGTGGCTCTGGACCGTGATAGGTGGAGGGAGGAGGGGGAGGTCTTTGCCCAGCAGTGGGACAGTATATGCAGTAAAACAAAAATATATATATTATAGGCTTGCGTTTGACCACGATCTCGCCTGATGGTAAGCGATGATGCAGTCTACGATGGTACACGCTTGCCTAGAAGAAACCTATTCACTCGCGACTTAAAGATACCCAGGTTGTAGCTATCAGGAAACACAGACTCTGGCAAGTCGTTCCACTCTTTGGCGGTGCGCATAATAAAGGTCGAAAAGAACCGCTTTGTGCGAATGGGAGGTATTTCTACCATATAGCGGTGGCGCACCGCAGAGCGTCTGGTTGTCCGTTGATAGAAAGGAGATGGTGGGATCAGGTTGAAAAGTTCCGCCGCATACTCCCCGAATTGTACTTGATAAAAAACCGAGAGGCTAGCAACCTTTCGTCGATGCTCCAGGCTGAGGAGCCTTGCATCAACTAGCTCATCGTTGCCTATGAGCTTCTTGGCTCTTCTCTGAATTGATTCCAGAGCTTCAAGTTGGTACTTCGCTGATCCATCCCAGAGGTGAGAACAGTACTCCAAACACGATCAGACTTGTGCTTGGTACAAGTTGAGCAACTGTCTCGGTGTGAAGTAGTGCCTCACCTTTGCGAGTATACCAAGCTTTTTAGCAGCCAACTGGGCTTTAGACTCAATGTAGGAGCCGAAATTGAGAGTTGGAGTTAATGTGATACCAAGAAGCTCGAGGTGGTCAGATATCGGCACTGATACATTTCGGAAATTAGGAGTCAGATTAAATTGACTTCATTTTGCGGAGAACAGACACGCCTGGGTCTTATTTTCATTGAACTTGACCAGATTGGCATCACCCCAGTCGGAGATTGCCTTCAAGGACAAGTTTAAGCGCTTGACCATGGCCTCCTTGAGTGACTGAATCTGCGCTCTACTGGCTCGTGCACTAGATGTATAGCTTTCCACAACTGTGCTATCGTCTTCATACCCAAAGGTACCGGGTTTTAGCAGATCGTTGATATGCAGCAAAAACAGAGTTGCGGAAAGTACTGACCCTTGTGGGACCCCGGCGTTAATCGCCAATTGATCGGACGAGCAGCCTTCAACGACAACTCGTATCGAACGGTCCCTCAAGAAGTTTGATATTCAGACACACAGACCAGTGGGCAGACCGTATGATGGAAGCTTGCTAATAAGGCTATCATGCCAGACCCTATCAAAGGCCTTTGAGATGTCAAAAGAAACAGCCAGCGCTTCTCCGTGTTTCTCAACGGCCTCGCTCCATATGTGAGTGGCATACGCTAGAAGGTCCCAAGTGGACCGATTTCGGCGAAAGCCATATTGTCGATCACTGAGGAGGTTATGCGTTTCTAGGTGTGCCAGGAGCCTGTTGTTCAGTACACGTTCCATAATCTTACAGATGACGGACGTGACCGAGATGGGCCTGTAGTTAGAGGGGTCGGCACGACTACCTTTTTTAAACACGGGCTGCATGTTTGCAAGCTTCCAGGATTTCGGCACTTGTCCAGACTTCACAGAGCGGCGAAAGAGGCGTGTCAGTACAGGAGCGAGCTCAGGCGCGCGGAATTTAAGAACAACTGCCGGAATACCGTCAGGGCCACTGGCTTTGTTCACGTCTAGATTCTGCATCGTTTTTCGAACCTCGGTCTGACCTATGCGGATTTCTGGCATTAATACCCCACCATCCGGTAGACTCGGAGGTGTCCCGCTTGCAGCATCTAGACGAGAAGATTCCGCAAAAAGATTGGCGAACAGATTCGCCTTCTCTTCAGCGGTATGTGCCAGAGTACCGTCAGGTTTCAGCAGTGGAGGTAGTGAGGGGCGACAGAAGTTCGACTGAACCGCTATAGCCAGGAACCAAAACGCCTTACTGCCCGATGGGTAAGACGCCAATTGGTTCCCTATTCGGCCTATGTGGTCAAATCGAGCCTTCCGTAAAGCCTTCTTGCAGGACTTGGCAGCTTTGTTATAAGCTGTCTTCTTCCTAGATAGGTCCTTGGTTTTGCGGTTTCGAGCATCAACCCATGCCAGGTATGCCTCATGTTTCTGCATTTCAGCGCGTCTACATTCGGCCCCGAACTAAGGTTGAGCTATGCCTGACACTGTTACGTCAGAGAATGGGATAAAATATTCCATCCTTTGATGCAGCACATCTGTCACGGCATCCGCGCAATCTGAAGGATCATCTGAGGAGAAGCAGACTTGCTGCCAAGGATATGATGCGAAGAATGCACGCATTTCATCCCAATCAGCTGACTTGTACTGCCATACTCTTCGCTTGCCTCTAGGGCTAAGATCGGGCGGGAGTAGACAGATACAGATTTCACCAGACAATGGTCGGAACTACCCAAAGGTGATGAAACCGACACGGAGTAGCGGTCTGGATCAGTTGTCAGTAGAAGGTCCAAGCAATTGGCTGTTTGGCCGTCAATATCAGGAACCCGCGTTGCTCTTTGGACCAGCTGGGTGAGAATAAGCGATAAAGCTAGTTTTCACGCTTCTCTCCCTGCGTGGTCAGTACTTTGGTATGGGAAGAGCCACTCTTGGTGGTGAGCGTTGAAGTCCCCCAACAGCACCAATTGAGCAGATGGGTACTTTTGTTGGACGGCGTCCGCCGCGTCACTGAGGTAAGTTATGAGCTTGGTCGTCTCCTGATCTCCACTATGCGAACGGTATATACAGCCATATAAAATTTTTTCAAGGCCTGAGTCCACCAAAATTCATACAACAGAAAAGCTGGGATCTTCAAGGTTTCGGAGACGCTGACAGCAGATATCATCACGGGCGTACACACAGACACCCGCACGGGGTTTAAAATTGTGCTCCAGGGTAAACCCTGGATACGAGAGGTACGCCGTGTCAGACGAACATCCTATCTGCGTCTCCGAAAGAAACAAGAGAGCTAGTTTCTCAGTCTCAAGGTGGTGATGGACTGCGACGAGATTTGAGTGTAGACCTCGGATGTTGCAGAGGTGCACTTTGAGTGAGAGGGAGTACAGCCGCTGTTTAAACTTTCTCTTGTTTCTACTTTTTATTATGGTTTCGAGTGATTTAAGGTTAGGAGGCGGCAGTGAAGTAGGCCTTCATACTGATAACCCTCAGACGCACACGAAAAGTTTCATCGCTGAAGGACTAGTCTGGAGAGTGCGGAGACGCCCGAGCCTCCCCTAGGATGTCCATAGGGCCCTCTAGTCCGGTCGCCAGCCGACACCATGGCGCATCCAGGGATTTTTTGCTAGTTGGCGCGGCAGCCTTTCACGAGTGGCTATTTCGCTACTTGGGCCCCCTACTGACTGCGGTCGGCCAGTGGTGCACCGTGCCTCGGATCCCGCTACCCTTTACGACTATTCATCGATTCCCTGACGATGCGGCACTTATCAGTGTGCATCAGGTCGGTCTGCCAGCAATAAGACCATCACGTCAACCCGCCCCCGTTAGTGGCTACACCAGTCATCGTGTCGGAACGCAGCGGAGCTACTTGGCGACACGACTTTGACCAGTGGGTGGTGATCAGCCGCGGCCGAAGCCTCCTACCGATTTCACCTGATCCGGGCACCACCCGGGTACCACGTATAGGGATTATATATGGGTATTCTCCTATGGACGTGGGTGACTAGGACCCCAAAAATTGTGAAGTTTATGCAAGGAAGCGACTTTGGATTATAACTTACTAACTAATAATCAGGCTCTACCAAAAAAGAGCTTGTTATACAAATTGGGCCCTTACCTTGAAAAAGGAGTCATACGACTCAGGGGTCGCCTCAACAAGTCGAACTTACCACCGGGCATGAAAAATCCAATGATCTTACCACATAAAGCAAGATTGACTGAACTCGTAATCGAAGAAGCTCACGCGTTCCCCCAACGTTATTGGATTGTAGGCGGCAACCGATCGGTGAAAATTCAATTACAAAGATGCGTGCGCTGCATCCGGTACAAGCCCACAGACAGCCACCAGATCACGGCCGACCTACCATCACAACGAAAAACCCCCTCGCGCCCGTTCACTCATACAGGAGTGGATTTTACTGGATATGTCGAAGTCAAACTAAACAAGGGAAGAGGGATGAAAACTACCAAAGGGTCGTTATCGCTATTTTTGTTTGCATGGCAACAAAAGCGGTGCATATTGAGCTTGTTTCCGATTGAGCATCGAAATGATCATCGCCGCTTTCTAAAAAATGTGTGCCAGAAGAGGAATACCTAAACACATGTATTACCCGTGCGCGATAAGTTAGGACCTGAGCGCGGTGACGTCATATTGGCGTGTTTGTACCGCCCGCAAAAAAGCGAACATAACAAGCAGCCGCCCGCGGCTTCGTCTTTGTTTTTTTAACCTAATTTATTATGTTACTCAGGGAGGACGCTGCTTTTTATCTAATCTTTTTTACACTATTTGAATAAAATAAAAATACAATGTTTAAGTTTATACATTTATTTTATCTATTATTTACATTATCTCATCTTCGTCACTACTTAGTGGATTTATGTCTTCTAGAGGTTGTTCTTCGTCCTCAGTCTCACTATACTAACTCTAACACTTTTAGCACGAGGTTTCTTTCTCCGCTATGTAAAGGTTTACCCTTCATAATGATAACAGAAACAAGTTGATAACAAGAACTATAACAACAAAAACTACAACAACAAAACAATAACACAAACGAAAACTAAAATAATTCCAGAGCGCGTCGTTACGTGACGTAGGCCAGTACGAGACTAAAAACCCTAGTAAAAAATAGTGATGCGAACGGTACAATACGGGCGCCATCGGGGAAGTGCTGGGGAAGCGGTCGGGGAGTTGCATTCCTAGCAGGTCCCAAGTTATCGCGCACGAGTAATACTCTGACAACGGTATCAACTTTATCGGCGCATCAAAAGTACTCAAAAACGAGTATGAACTCTGGAAAACTGAACTTACGTCAGAATTTTTCAATGAAATCAGTAAAATGGAAGTCGTCTGGCATTTCAACGCCCCCGCCTGGCCAAGTGCTGGGGGGATTTGGGAACGAGCAGTACGCTCAATGAAACATCTTCTACGTCGCGTACTGGGGGAACAGATGCAGAAGACTTCTACAACTATCGCACACCTGGGCATTTCATAACGGGAAACCCTATTATGACGCTCTCTTTATCGAGCTATGAAGATGAACGCAATGTTAATTTACGCCAGAGATGGCAACTCACAGAGCACATGATGAACCGATTCTGGAAACTATGGTCCAGTGACTATCTAACTCAATTAAAATCAAGAAGTAAATGGCAGAAACCCACTGAAAACCTCGAAAAGGGTGACATCGTTCTTGTAAAGGAAAACAACCTACCGCCAGGAAAGTGGGTAATGGGCAAAATAATCAACGTACATCGCGGAGAAGACGATTTTGTAGGATTACGACTGTAAAAACCCAAGCCGGTGTGATGAAAAGAGCCATCATTAAACTAGCAAAACTACTGCCTGATGAAACAAAAATTATACTTAGCGATCAAAGTACAACTAACCAGAAAAAACTCCAATGAACAACGGCCTAACTCAACAAACACGTGCAACCAAACTAAGATCAAATCCTACATGGCGATATTTGTGGCCATTCTATCGATTTTGGCATTATTAACTGGATCGCAGTGCGCTACTGACGAAGAAAACATGATGCCGCACGCTTAGACTACCAAGCTTGGCAGCGAGCGCCCGATATATTACGATACGATTGGAAAAATACAGTTGATACACGATGAATGGATTCTACTTACCTACTATGGTATACGGCTGTGGGGAAGTGCTGCAGATATAAATACCGTTTTTGTGCTGCTGAAGAGGGCTGTTCGTGCAATTTATAATATGGGCCCCAGAGAATAACGAATAACGAGAACGCAATAAGTTTAAAGAAATAAATATTATGACATTCCCTTGTCAATACATCTATGAAAATCTGATGTATATTCACAAAAATATTAATTTGTTTAACAAAAATAGCGATAATCATAATTTTAATACTAGAAATAAAGATAAACTCGCTGTTGCCCCTTGTAGACTCCATAAAGTTATTAAATCGTTTATAGGGCAAGGTGTTCGCTTTTATAACAAACTCCCAAGTGATGTACAAAAATTGACAATTAACAAATTTAAAAACGCAATTAAACAAAATCTTTATAAAAATCCTACTATAAAATATTGAATTATTTAGATTTTAGAAGATAGAGAAGCTTGGGATTGAAATTGCTCCAACTCGTACAAAATGTAACAATTTAGACGTAATTTATTACCTGTATTGTTATGTATTCTAAAAGGATCATTAAAAAAAAACCAGCCTTGTTTTCTTGCCTTTCTTTCCTGGCTTGGTCGCGAAGGAACAGGCTGTAAAATTGACGTTTCAAAGTGATCCTTGTGATTTTAATGAATAAAAGATTTTGCCTTTTACTTTGACTACAACTTAACTAACTACTGGCAAGCAACTCAAAAATTTGAAAAGAATTTGGAAGAAATGAAAATCGTGTGTCAAAAACTAGACCCACGATTTTGTGAAAGTACTATTATGAAAGAATGCACGAAATGGAGCTACTGAAATACTATAACGACATACTTTTACCGCCACACAAACATTTATCTCATTGTAAAAATCGCGGTCTGGTAGATCGGTTATCTTGCGAACAGTTTATTTGGAGTCTTGGATCAGCAATTTGCGGAGAAATATAAATAAGACATTCAAGCCATACGAAATAATGAAAATTACTTACTGAACCTCATAAAGAATCAAACCTTCATAATTGAAAATGAAATTATGAAGAAAAATGAGAAGAACATCCATCATTAATTTGATATCATGAACAAGTTTATCAACGACACTCGGTATCTAGGTACTCGTATCTATAAAGTGTCGAAACTTGAGACGGATGTTATGGCAACCAACTGCTTCAACTCTATGTTACTTACTGCACACCTACTGCTGATATACTTGAAAAACATCCAGGAGATGTTTCTCAACGCACTCCTACATGTCTACAAAGGTCAGATCGATATCCACCTCTTGACTCCAGTCAATCTAATCAAACAACTTAATAATATCGCTGGGAAACTACCGAAAACTTTAACATTTCCACTTGATAGAATTGAAACATAAATAAAGGATATATATAAACGACTCTATGTGAAGACTCGAGTTACGAGCGACTACTTCATGTTCGAGATACACATTCCATTGACATGCGACGAACAGTTCACGCTATATAAACCTATTCCACTGCCAATGAAAACGACCAAAAACCAATCTGCTTTCGTATCTACATACATTGTATTAGTACATAGCAGTCAACTTTAGAAAGAGCACTAAAGCGCCTAGTCCACGATATATTAAACGGATATTACGGAGAGTGACTCTCATAGGGCAATCTACGACGTGTACACATAAGCGAGAATAATCCTAGCTAGAGTATCACTAGTCTACGTGGACACTACGTGTACTACATCTCTACGTGTACGTACAAATTAGAGTATAGATTAGATTAGTCTCCAAGCGGTCTAGCTCTATTCTCTCTCCGTGGACGAGGCGCTTTATAAACATGAATATAGAGGGATTGAAAAAATGCACGCAGAAAAGTACAGATAATTTTGTGTGCATTTTAAAACTTCCAATTAAAACTTAGAAAGCAAAAATGCACCTTGCGAAGCTAAGTTACTAAGTCACGGAACCACTTCACTATGCGCTATGAATAAAGGACGATGCGATACCAACTGGATCGAGGTACATCCAACAACCACATGGTTAGCGGTGTGCTGTGATGACGTGTGCTCATTCAGAACTGTATGCGCCGGGGAAGGGAAGCCACTTCTTATCAACTACAACGGACTCTCTTCTTATCGATTACAACACATCGGGACTTATCACTTTAATTAAAACAAGGTTGCGTAATGCAAAACAAAGACCAAAGCATTTACGCACACAACCACAACCTGCCACAACCATAGTGATTTACGCAAACAACCACAACCTGCCACAACCATAGTGATTTACGCACACAACCACAACCTGCCACAACCATAGTGATTTACGCACACAACCACAACCTGCCACAACCATAGTGATTTACGCACACAACCACAACCTGCCACAACCATAGTGATTTACGCACACAACCATAGTGATTTTAAAGTCAATTTATACATGGCGAAACCCCAACAACTGGAAAAAGCCATAAATCATATCGTCCACTCTAAAGCTCCACAACTTGAACTTGCAGCGGAAGAGCAAAACCAAGACAAGCTAGAACAATGGCTAGCGATACAGAAAATGGGGGAGAAACGCTACCACAGACATTGTCCAACCATGACATTCACCACTATGCCATTATTGATACTTTAGTGGCGGTAGTCCTCATGGTGGCTGTAGTATGGATTATAAAGAAACGATGTTTGAGAAGAAACGCATAATTTGTCCCGACGGCACTGACCCTGGTGGAACGCACGCCCAAGGACGAGGTCCAGCCGACGCGACGCCAGCAGCGCGCGAGCGGGGTCAGCAGCCACAGCCAGTACAAGACGTTACATTTAGTTTTGATTAATTAAGTACTTAAGTTTATTTTGTATTACTTTACATGTTTTTTTTATGTAAACTTTTACATTGATTTTATATACTGTATACTTGCATTATTTTGAACAACTTACTCACTGTACTTTTGTAAGAAACTTTTCTCACTTTTTGGCTGTTCTTGTTCTTAGGGTTAGTAATATGTACGGTTATGTATATCGATATAGTTGCGAATCCCTGAGATCAACGTTTATTACTTTACCAATTAGTGAGGTTTAATTCGGCGCGCGACTAAGACGCCGCTGGCGCGAAGCGTGTTTAATATCGTGAATAAACAGTTTACGTGAAATATTACCGTTTTCTTGTGGCAGTGACTCCAGAACATTACCTACTACTTACTACTTATGTACGGTGCTATACTGGGATCGTACTAAGTTTATGAAAAGTTTTCCGATATTTTAATAGTTATTTCTGCTATTCAGGGGCGGAGACAAATCCAACAAATCAAAGAAAGATCATCAAAATCGGTCCAGTCGTTCTTGAGTTATAAATGGTGTAACTAACCCCACTTCGTTTTATATTAGGTAAATAGATGTTAAATCCTATGACGTTTATTTAGACACAAAATAAACTAGTGGTTCGCCCCGAACTGAGTTCTCGCGAGTCTTCCATATCACAAAAAAAAATTCTTAGGGCGACTCTCGCAACGATGCCTAAACGTATTTAGTGGCTAAATATGATTTAAAGAGTTGTCAAATCATACAAATACGTAAAATTAAAACATGTTTAGTCGCTAAATACGTTTGGAGATCATTGTGCACGCCGACCTTAATCTTTGACTAATAAAATAGTGCAACGAAATGATAAACCAAATAACTTGACCTATAGTTTCATTCAAATTACAGGTAACGGGAGTTCATGTATTTGAATAATATTTTTGGGGTACAAATTGCAGTTATTCTGGATTTCAGACTTTTGCCTAAATTTGTGTCACTAAAGCTACACGCATACCAAATTTCAGCACTGTTGGGTTACCGGTGTACCCTGTGAATTTTGACAAAGTTCAGTTTTTGTTATGGCTAATAATTTAAAAACTGCATCGTTTAAACTAAAAATAAACACGGGGTCGAGTACTCACAAATACCTTTTAGTAGACGTGTTACTTGACTGGATAGTCCCATTTTGGTTTTATTACCCCTCTTGAACCCCAATATCTGAACAACCCCCCACATTTTTTGCTCATTTAGTAACATCAAAATTATGCCAACACTACCTACCTATATACCAAATCTCACGATGATCAGATAAACGCTTCGAAAGTTATCCTCGGACAAACAAACATACATACATACAACGCCGATTTGCCCAAGTTGATTTAGAGATCTCGCTTCGTTCGATCAAATAATTTATGTTAGTTATTATTTGTGCATTTTGTATAAGTACCTCGGCTAACTAAGCCTTCTAACAATTTACTTTAGCTGCGCCACCAGGTTTGCTTATCTCGTCCAATTTGCATTAATTTGCGTTTGTTTATTAGAACAATAGATAGTTTAACTATACTAGGTATTGTAAATAATATACGGACGGACTCTAATTTTGGTGGATGGCTAAAACATAATTTAGTTATCGCCTTGATTATAGTGTATTAGAAGTGCAAGTTTGCGTATTTACCACGAAACAAAGTACATGCGCGAAAAATAGGCCATTAAATTAGAGCCATATATGGCTCAAAATGACGTCAAGGCTGTGAGTTTTATGATCCAGGTAGTAGAGTACGGCTTTCAAAAAAAAGACATAATACAGTTTGTACGGTGAAAAGGTCCATCAATTACTCGTGCGTTTGTGCGCGCATCGGCGAATATAAAACATGACACTCGCACATATTCGTTGTTTTGTGGTCTACGTTTTGAACGGAAAGTTCATAACTTCTGTTCTATCTGTAGTTATTCTGAACATAACACATTTTTTTCTACATTATTTTGATTTTTATTTCGATAAGTAATGGCAGCGCATGGGGGTCCCCCCATCTTGTCTACCGTCTTTATTTTATTATCATCTTATTTTATCATCTTTATTTAACGTCAATTTATAGGTACATATGAAGTTTTAAGAAAGCTAACATAACAAATAAGGGAAGGACTTTCCAATGTATTCTAATTAATAGAGGGGGTGGGAGGGGTGGAAGGGGTGGGGGGAGGGGTAAAACCTCCCCCCCGGGTGTTGGAATTTTCAGCACACCAATAGTTTTTGAGAAAAAAAAACTATTTTGAGGTTAAGTATAGAATTTTTTTTTAAATGTATAAAGAAATTTAGAATAAAATGTTTACCTCATAGCTAGGAGGTTCTGTACTCGAGGTGCCCCGTGTCGATTCCTCCTCTAGCGTCGGAGTGCCCAAATAGTTTTTTTGGGGTGGGCTCTCGCCAGAACTATCGCGTGGTCGGCCCTGAGTGTCGCTTCGCTTGCTCCACTCAGGACCTTCCACGCAAGCTTCTGGCTCCGCGCTTTTTTATAACACCCTAGGGGTGTCACACACAAGACTGCCTAAAGTCGGGGTGCCCCTCGTTGGTTCTCCCACTCATCTAGACCTAACCTACGCTTGTCGATTTATTTGAGTACAATACGTAAACGTCTCGACCGCAAAAATAAATACGACTAAAATAACCGACCATTTACTACAAAACTAAAAAAAAACCTTTTGCAGTCACTGCCAATTTCCATTTACTGTCATAATTTGCAAAAAAAATGCCAAAGCGGTCCAAAAACCCCTTTTTCTGTCACTGTCAATGTCAATTTAGTGTCATAATAATCGATGATACGCAAAAATGGACGATTCGACAATGATTTCAAGCAAAAATCGAGCATGATTTTGGATTTAAAAAAATTTATATCTCAAAAACTATGGGGCTTTGGAATTCGAAACTTCACATGTAAGCTATCCTATAAGTATATCTATACATAAAAAATTTAATGAAAGACCTAGCTCACAGAATACATTGGAAAGGTTAGCCCAAATAAGGCATGGATATGATTGATATTTTTAAATCATTTTCATATGATCATATTATGATTATATTTTATCACTGCTTTTTTGTGTAAAATCACTGGCAATGATTTTTAATGCCGTAATGTCGAAAAAAGACTCGAATGACTGCAACAGATATACGATGAAAACCGAAAGTAATTAATTTCAATGGTTTTTAGCAGGTTATGCGCAGAAAATAGCAGAAATGACGTATAATTTTTAAAATCATATGAATTTTTACATGTTACTCATGCGTGAAAAGTTCCATTCCTATAACAAAATTTTGGGTAACTTAGTATGGATCAGTGGCGTATTTTTTTAGTTCTCCTTAGAAATAAACTGCGATAATTGATCGAAACCTATCGAAAAGGTATCAAAAAACCGTCACAAACCGATTCTAAAACCGTCACAAACCGATTCTAAAACCGTCACAAACCGATTCTAAAACCGTCACAAACCGATTCTAAAACGTGAAATACATATATAGAATGGGTTTCAAATTATAAAACAATCACTTAGAAAACTCATAGTTTACGGTTTAAATCACCAACTTCCGAATCGTAAATGTTGGTACATCCCACTGACTAGGCCAGCACCCTAGGCCACTACAAATACGTCCGCGCGCGTTGCTCGTTGCACTAAGCTTACCTTCTGTACTATTCACACACAAACACCCGTCAACAACTTAGAGATAGGTTTTGAAATCATAAACGAGGACTTGGCTCGGATACTCACATGGAATAAATGATACGGTATCAGTGTTAACCTATTGAAAACGCAGTTTATCGTTGTAGGCAGCTCCAGGATGACATCTAAGATTGACTTGGCTGGTCTTCCTCCAATTATATTTGATAGCGTTTCAATATCTATAAGTAACTGCGTGAAAAACTTAGGCGTACTTATTGATAAGGACATGTCATGGGGACCTCATCTAGCCGAACTAAGTCGGCAGTTGTTCGCTTCGGCGGCATCATTGAGAAGACTACGGAACTTTCTACCGACATCCACTGAAGTTGCGCTGGCACAATCCCTCTTACTCCCTATTCTTGACTATGCTGACGCCTGCTATCCGGATCTCACTCAGAAACACTTTGGCAAACTTGAGCGCCTTCAGAACGTTTGTATCAGGTTTATATTTGAACTACAAAAATATGACCAAGTTTCTGATTTTCGCAAGAAGCTCAAGTTGTTACCCATTCGGTACCGCAGGAATACTCATATCCTCACTTTTTTGCACAGTATTTTGTTCAATCCTTCTAGTCCTTCTTATCTCAGAGAACGCTTTGAATATCTCCATCTATCTCCTCGTCTGTTGCGCTCTTCTAAGTACTTGAAACTTAAAACTCCTATCCACTCTTCTAATTTTTATGACAACTCCTTTACTGTACAAGCTATGTGTTTATGGAACTCTCTTCCTTCTTACATTAGATCTGCCAAATCCCTTCCTATCTTTAAAAGGGCACTATTTGTCTGCATCAGAGAGCTGAGTAATATTATTTTGTTATTACCTATATCTGTCGTTGTTACTGTTTGTATTACAGCTGTTTCATAATTGTATTATATTTATTATTAGTATTTAAAATATAATAGAATGTTTATGTACAATATTTATATTAATATTACCTACCCTGGTATCTATTTATTTTGTTTTGTTTATGTAAGTATACAGTTGGATAAAAAGCTTAAGTTATAAAGCTACCGTCCTTTAACGTTCTCGTAAAATCCAGTCCACCCAAAGGTTGTCTGGAAGAGATCGCTTTTAGCGATAAGACCGCCAATTGTACTATCGCGGGTCTAGTTTTAAGTGTTTTAAATATGATTTGTTAATTTAAGTGTGGTATACAATAAAGCGTTTTCTATCGATCTATTCTGTGCCGGCACTCTTCTCATAAATATCTACATTCAAATAATGTACATTACATTCGTTCAACCTCCGTGGCGCAGTGGGCGAATAGCCAGGTGAGACTCAGAAGGCTGCGGGTTCGATTCCCACCGCGGAACCAACAAATCTTTACATGGTATAAAATGAAGTCGCTTCCCCTGTCTGTTACCTTATATCTTTTAAACTACTCAACGGATTTTAATGTAGTTTTCAGCAATAGATAAAGTGATTTAAGAGGAAGGTTTTTATGTATAATACATACATATATAACTCTAATTTTTTGTTAGTTGGTTTGTTATCTTTACACGACTAAACGGCTGAAAGAATCTTCATGAAATTTTGCAAGGAGATAGATTATATCCTGGGAAAGGACTATACTTTTTTGCCAACTGCGCAAAATGAGGGTAATGTTTTATTGAAAACCCACCCGTGCGAAGCCGCGTGCGGGTCAGCTAGTAATAAATAAAAACTTTATTTTCTCTTCATGTTCAGTTCACAAATGTTTGCATGATATACAAATATTTGTTTCGGGTTGTTTCTCTATATATTATAAGTATGTATTTATATTATACCTATATATATTTAAGTATTCTATCAGTTATCTGGTTCCCATAGAATAGAATAGAATAATGCTTTATTGTACACCAGGAATACTTTAAAAACGAATTAATTCTAAATATAGTACAATGGGTGGCCTTATCGCTGAAAGCCATTTCTTGGATCGAACCCACACCAACCTTTGGATGGAAAGGAATGAGTCAAGCAGTAATGGACAGCGGTGCACACAGTACCACAGTAGCAGCTTTGGTTAGATTGGGGCTAGATGAGGCCGTGTGAAATGTCCAGCATTATTTATTTATTTATTCATAGTGTGATGAGCGCCAATGACATTTGACAAGTTTGCGTAATGGCAGGCAGTTTAACGCCTGAGAGCTCATTACCATTGCATTACGGATTCAATACCTACTCGTACATGCCGTTTGAGTTCTATCAATTTATTTCCTAACAAATGGCGCCTTTAGGTACTTATATTAATATTCAGATATTTACTTATACAGGGTCATTCTTGCCTTTAATAACAGAAAGAATATACAATTATTTACAATACAATACAGAAGAAACTGTTACATCATCCAAAGACCGTTGCAAACGATCTATAGATAGCTCAACTGCTCCAGATCACTGTCAGTGTCACACACCAGGCGGAAGAGTCTGGCTACATTGCTCCGCTGAATTGCAATGCTTATGCCTTGACCCAGATAAGCGCCAGCTCTCGAATCACACGTCGCTTTGACCAGAAGCCCAGAAAGAATTTTGAAACGCGATGGGCCCCGGTACCCCTTGGACCCAGGGTATCGACCCCAAATGGCTCAAAAACGTAAGCTTTGTCGAGACTTCCATATTTTTGCTCCTTGAGATCTTCGGCGGAATTGGCCGCCGCACCGGCCCCAACTGCTGTACTTAGCAGATGAGATGGCGCAAGGATATCGACGCACGTGGCGTCCCACACCAAAGGCCTACCCTTCTCCCATGAAACAAATGTCATACCGTTAGGCCTCTTACCATCGTCACGTATCAGACCTGTCGGTTCGAGAACGGCTGGAACGTTGACGCTGCAAAAAGCCCGGTGTATGGTATCATTACAGGGTCATTAAAATTATCAAATCTCCCACTGCTGAGCATAGCCCTCCCCCATACATTTCTAGAGCGACCGATCTCGTGCGGCCTGTACTCAAAGGCTCTCAGTTACCTTTACCAAGTCGTCTTGGCATTAGTGGGGGGGGGGGGGGGGGGGGGGGGTCATCCTACGCTGCGCTCCTCTAGCTATGTGCCCCGCCCACTGCCACGTCAGCTTGCTAATCCTCTGGACTATGTCAGTGACCTTAGTTTGTCTTATTTGTGATTCGATCTCGTCGAAAAACACCAAGCATAGTCCTCTCCATAGCATGTGGAGTCTTCTTTTATTGACATACTTTGTTAGCTGGTTGCGAATTTACTATAAAATAAAAATACATAAATAAATATTGCAGGAAATTTCACACAGCGCTATCTTGCCCCAAACTAAGCAGAACTTTTACTATGGGAACCAGATAACTGATAGAATACTTATATACTTTTTTTTGTAAATACATACTTATGATATATAGAAATACATCCAGACCCGGAACAAATATCTGTAGATCAAGCAAACATTTGTTCCGCGGCGAGAATTGAACCCGCTACCCCCTGCGTCTCAGCCGGCTAATCGACCACTGCGCCACGGAGATCGTCGAATGTTTACGTGATTAAGAATCCTAACGTATTTGGTTGTGAAATATTATACGTAGGTACCAGCCTACGCTACGCTTGAGCGTACTCGTAGCTAATGAAAATGAAAATCGGCTAGGACTTTACATCTGTACCTATCTATTGTGTGATAGTAGTTACAAATAGCTAACTACAATCGAGTGCGGCTAATAGCTCAACAATACTAATAACTGACCATAATCGTATAAAAGGTAAGTGTACATCGCATAATCCATAAATGATTACACGTTAGAAAAGCTGATACTCAGACTTCCGGAAGTCGTCTCTCAAACAGTGCATCCAATCTTTATGCAGGTCTATTAGTACCCACCTAGATATACCTACCCACTTATTTATAACGGACATTTCCTGATGGTGGATAGTACCTAAGTACTCGTTGATAATGAATAGCAATAACAAAGCGATGGTACCTACATTGATATACATTAGGTCAAGAGCGAGTCTGATCAGTGATCCTTCCGGTAAAAAGTCCCGCGCCTCTTGACTTATCTTACTTAGTCAATTTTAGGTGATCAGCTAGGCTTGGCTTGGAGAGATGACACTTTTCATTTAGTGCCTTATAGGGCAGTCCCGGCCACAAAGGCCGTAGCGCTCGTAGCGTACATTTCTTATTGGTGACGTTCCGCGTAGTCATTACTTAAATGGATCGTATATATCGTGAAAGGGTTCGCCCAGGGATGCACTACTACCGTAAGTATTTTTGCCGCCAAGCAGCATTGCTGAGTTTCGGTTTAAAGCGTATGGTTGCCGGTGAAAGAGGCAGGTGAAATTACGCAGGGCAGTGCATGGTACGGCACATTTCTACCGTGACCTGCGAGGTAATACTTTGTTATAGGCGATGGTTACCACTTAACATCAGGTGGGCCATATGTTTGTTTCATCTCCAGGATAGATAAAAAAAAGTATTTCCTACCTCAAGATGTTTTCCGCTTCTGTTACAGTTTCTACAAGAAAAAGTGGTGATAAAATTAAATAATCATAGATTTATTACACAAAGGTTGTTCATTCAGAGTGTACTTCATTAGTAGGGTATAATTTAGGATTCTCATAACTTACATGTGTTTCTGCGCATGCGTATGCCCATAGGTTAACCATTATTATAATAATAACTTCGTATATCTTCGGAATAGTTACCGTATTTTGTCTCTTTCGATCGGGTTTAATAATGCCCAAATGTGTACCCTTTGAATTTTGAACTTAAAAACTACAAGATTGAAACTAAAAATAAAAACGGGGTCGAAATGTACTCACAAAGACCTTTTATTAGACGTGCCGTTTCACCGGATAGTCCCATTTTGTTTTTTTTAACTCTCTTGAACCTTAATATCTCAACAACCCCCCCACATTTTTAGCTCATCTAGTCACACCATAATTGTGCCATCACTACCTTAGTTAGGTATGACTTAAATTAAATTTCTAGATGATCTCTTGGAAAGTTATCCTGGGACAAACAAACATACATAATAACGCCGATTTGCCCAAATTGAAAGATCTCGCTTCGCTCGATCAATTATTTACTAACTTCCGCCAGCGGCTTTGCACGCGTTATTTGTCAACAAAAAGTAGTCTATGTGTAATCCAGGTTATAATCTACGTACATACCAAATTTCATCGAAATCGGTTTAGCCGTTACGACGGGATTGAGTAACAAAGAAACATCCAAACTTTCGCATTTATAAAATTAGTGTGACTAGTATATGCACAGATGACAGAGAAGTTGTAGATATCGGCTTACCTACCTGCAACTATGCACCGTAGATATTATTATCATCGACTTCTGGCATTTTGCGTTTTTATACATCTACTCATATACGAGTAAGCTAGATGTGACGGTCTGTATTTCGCTGTATCCTATTGTGTTTTTGTATGGCGTGTCAAATATATTTTTTCATTTTCATTTATGTCTCCTATGAAAATGGCCAATACCTACTGGTGAATTTTGTGCAATGTGTTTGTACTAAAAAAGGGATATTTATAATGAGTTCTGAAATTTTGATGGTGCATGCAACAGCGTCGAAAAAAAAATTGTGTAAATATCCCATTTTTAGTACAAATAGTATTCAAAAGTTTGTGCAATGCATTCTTGGTTTTGGCTAATCTCATACTTTCGATGAGTTCATTCTACGCAACCCTTCCATCGAGCCCCTTGTTGGCACATAATCATCTTGGCCAACATTATTTTAAAATTACATGATTCAACGTTATTAGCACCATCTTGAAGTTTCCCACTAGGTATTAGTTTATAGCCACTTAATTAAATAAAATAACTTAGTGTTATGTCGCAGCTAAGAGGTCTAGCGTCGCAATTGTGTTTCTATCACGCTGTTGTATGCATATAAATATAAGATGATATAGAAATTACATCAGAAAAATACACTACTTAGGCTTGTCTAACCGCCGCGCCGGCGAGTAAGCGATTAGCTATCAACTATTTTCTCGCTCAAGAAACGAACAAAAGATATAGATTCCGTGTCAGTAAAAAAGACACGTATATTATTAGTTGATCGCTGGCCGTGTCATCCTGCCGGCGAGAACTCGCTCTCCACTATTTTGTCGCACGCAGCACAACACTCGCATAGCGATGCTCGCTTGGCGGTCAGACAGAACACACGGCGTGAGATGATGAGTATCGCCCGCCGTACTCGCTCACTCGCTTTATAGCCCAGCGAGACAACTATAGGAACTACACACTCGCTTCTCGCTGCTCGCTAACTCGTTTCTAGCTCTAGTTGCTTCTCGGTCATCGCCGGCGGTGAGACAAGTGCCGTCTACTCTAAAAATTAACGCCCCTCCACTTAATTATTGTACGTCAACACCACAGCAAGACAGCTTAAAACAAGCCTTGTGATAACAGTGAATAAAGAACATTTATTTCACTTTGACCTTATTAAATGGAGGGCGTTCATTTTTAGAGTAGTCGGTTTCTATAAGTTTTATACTTTTACCATGATACACATGAAGTTCATGTTGTGTTGGTAGTCAAGTCGTATTGAAATGTGACGGAGCGGACCTGACCGACTGATTACAATAGACAATGGTTAACGTGGTCTATTGTAAGTCGTTCACGATATCACAAAATAATATCTCGCTGTTTTCAAAATTAAGATTATACTCCTATAACCCAGCCGCAGCTACAATTCTCTAACAAGCTTATACAGTCACATGCTGCCAATGTTAATTTATTGTTAGTATTGGTTGCCTAAAAGAAATCGCTTTCAGTGGTAAGGTCGCCCATTGTACATTTTATGTATTCCTGGTCTACAAAAGAGCATTATTCTATTCTATTCTTCTATTCTATTCTTCTATTCTATTCTTCTATTCTAGTATAGTCAATGAGGACTTAATTTTTGATTAAAAAAACTGGTTTCTACTATCATAATAGATGACGCTGTCTGGAGATAGGTAAGCCGCCAAAAACTATGGTTTATATGCCAAAACCTGACACAATACGAACATTTGTCTAAAACAACCTTACTTCGTCAGATAAACAAACAAAAATTTGACAAAAACTTTTTTTTTTCAAGTTCCTCGGAAAATAATGTTGACACGGCAATACACATTGACAATTCACTTTCCTTTGATATATTTGAATACAATTTTCTATAAATATGTGTATGTGCAAAGAAACTTAGTTGCAGTTAGTTATATTTATTACTATTTACTAATATTATAAAGAGGAAAGATTTGTATTTGTGTGTGTGTGTGTGTGTATGTTTGTAATGAATAGGCTCCGAAACTACTGAACCGTCTTAACATTTTTTTTCATTGTTGTGAAGCTACACTATTCCCAGGTGAAATAGGCTACTTTTTACTGAACTGCGCAGAAGGAGGTTAATGTTTTTGCGCTACGCGTGCGAAGCTGTGGGTTAGTCAGCTAGTTTATTATAAATCTATTGTAGAGCTACTAATAACTAAAACCTTTACTGTGGGTGGTACGATCATATATTAGTCTATTTTATAAGTATTTTATGTAATAGGATTAAAACTTTATCATATTTTTATAAATAAAAATATGTAATTGTATCCACTACAGTACATCGCACTCCGTTTTATCTTCGTAAATTTCGCTCCATCACAATACTGCCTGGAAGAGATGCTTTCAGCGACAAGGCTGCCCATTATATTGCCATTTTTATTCAAGCTTAGTACATATTTTACAAGGTTTTATTTAACTTGCGATGTATGTACAAACATTCGGTGGAATGTCCGGGTGCAATCTTGCAACTGAATTTTAAATCAGTTGTCTTTAACCGATTGAGCTGAAATTTGGTATGCACGTTTAGTTTGGATGACAATGCATGCTTAGCTATGTGACGTCATTCTAATTCCAATATGGTGGATCATCCAAGATGGTGGACTAGTTATTTTTTCTGCACTACCACAGTATGGGTATCAAATGAAAGGGCTTGCTGAGTAGAACACGAAAACTAATACAACGTCATATTAAATACACAATATTTTTTTTTAAATATATAGATCTTCGTTTGACCACAATCTCACCTGATGGTAAGCGATGATGTGGTCCAAGATGAAGCACGAAGATCTAGAAGTAACCTATTCACTCTTACCTTAAACAGGCCCGGATTGTATTTTTTAGGAAAAACAGACGACGGCAAAGTAGGGGCAAATAAGGGGGACCATCCAAGATGTATACTATAAATCTAATATGGCGGGACCTCTACGATGGCGGAAGATGTTTTCTGGTATGCCTTGGTCAACAGCATTGGTTTGCAATCTATCTAGGGGAAGGATATTGCTATAAAGCCCAATATGGAAGCGGCCAAAACGCCTATACTTTGTGCTAACAAATGAAATATTTGACAGGTTTGCTTCCACGCCGTGCCGTGCGTGCTTTGGGCTTATAGGTAAGTAGACATTTGTTTTGTTCTATTTTATTATTTTTGACATGTATGTGATAATTTTAAAATATTGTAACTTGTATTTAGGATGTGATTTCAAACACAATTATATAATTGTTTATGAATAAATAAATGAAATGAAATGAAATGCTTATTTGAATCTGCTTGCGGTTCTGATTTTATAAAAGCTTGTTTTGAAAAAGTAATCTTTCAACAAAAAAACTTATTTGTATTATATCTGTTTGTGTGGTACGTTAATAAAGAGTTATCTATCTATCATCGGACGTAGGACGCCCACTGCTGAACAAAGGGCTCCAATAAATTTGTGAGCGGCCAATCTTGTGCGACCTGCACCAAACGGCTCCCAGCAGCCTTTATTAGGTCTTCTTACCATATAGTGGAAGGCCAAACGACGTCATTCTTTCAGCCTTTTTAAAATTGCTTGTAGGTACTTAACGTACCTTTAGGAATGTGGTGAACTGACGTACTAAACGAGGAGGTAATGGTGGTTATTCGTAGTAAATGCTCCGGAATATCCAGCTCTCCAAACACCACATTTGCATTATAGTATTCACAAATAAATTAAATAATTTTTGTTCCAATGGTTAAGGAAAAATAATTTACCTACACGTACATCTACTACGTACATCTACTACGTACATCTACTACGTACATCTACTACGTACATCTACTACGTACATCTACTACGTACATCTACTACGTACATCTACTACGTACATCTACTACGTACATCTACTACGTACATCTACTACGTACATCTACTACGTACATCTATTACGTACATCTACTACGTACATCTACTACGTACATCTACTACGTACATCTACTACGTACATCTATTACGTACATCTACTACGTACATCTATTACGTACATCTACTACGTACATCTATTACGTACATCTACTACGTACATCTACTACGTACATCTATTACGTACATCTACTACGTACATCTATTACGTACATCTACTACGTACATCTATTACGTACATCTACTACGTACATCTACTACGTACATCTACTACGTACATCTATTACGTACATCTACTACGTACATCTACTACGTACATCTACTACGTACATCTACTACATACATCTATTACGTACATCTACTACATACATCTACTACGTACATCTACTACGTACATCTATTACGTACATCTACTACGTACATCTATTACGTACATCTACTACGTACATCTACTACGTACATCTATTACGTACATCTACTACGTACATCTATTAAGTACATCTACTACATACATCTACTACGTACATCTATTACGTACATCTACTACGTACATCTACTACGTACATCTATTACGTACATCTACTACGTACATCTATTACGTACATCTACTACGTACATCTACTACGTACATCTATTACGTACATCTATTACGTACATCTACTACGTACATCTACTACGTACATCATTACTACGTACATCTTGTTAGTACCTACATTTTTGTAAAAACTGAACATTTTAAAACAATATCACCTTATGGACTCATCAGTAAATAATGGTTTTGTAAAGTGTGACGTATTCTCTGATATCTGAAGCATCGGCCTGATCTTCCTGTGAGTGTAGAAGGTTTGAGTGATCGAAAACATATCGCTAATAATTTTAGAGATCACTTTTTTGTAAAGACTCCACCAGGTCCGTCCCAGTCAATGAAAGATGTGGGAAAACTGGAAGGTAGATTAGTGGGATCCCTAATTGTTGTTAGGAATGTAGCTAGGGCGATAAAATCGATATCAAGGGGCAAATCCCCTGGGCATGATGTATAGAACATCTGCTAAACGCCGGCCTTCATATATATGGAGTCCTAGTTATGTTTTATAACTTTTGTGTATCTCATTCGTATCTGCCGTTGGATTTGTTGAGAACAATCGTAGTTCCGATCGTTAAAAATAAAACAGGTGATCTTTCAGATAAGACAAACTACAGACCAATTTCACTGGCGACCATCACCGTGGCCAAAGTATTTGACAGTATAATTAACACTCAATTAAATGAGCACCTAGAACTTCATGACAATCAGTTTGGGTTTAGGCCTGGACTGTCGACTGAAAGTGCGGTATTGTGTTTTAAGATTGCTGTCAAATACTATACAGATAGAAAGACACCTGTTTCCTGGACCTGTCAAAGGCATTTGACCCGGTCTCGTATGACATCCTGTGGAGGAAGATAGAGATCGTGAAATTCCCTGATGAACTGATTGCTATCCTGAGGGTGTGGTATGGGAGCCAGGTTAATAATGTCAAGTGGGCGGGAGCACTGTCTGAGTCATACATGTTAGAATGTGGGGTAAGGCAGAAGGGGGCTGAGCTCACCAGCACTGTTTAACTTGTATTTAAATGGACTAATCGAGGCACTGAGCAGTGAGCATACTGGTTGTCATATTGATGGAGCATGTTTCAATAACATTAGCTACGCGGACTATATGGTGCTGCTGAGTGCGTCAATCTGTGAGCTTAGAAAATTCCTAAGTATATGTGAGAATTATGCCAACAGCCATGGACTATTCTACAATATAAAGAAAAGTGAGTAGATGGTCTTTCAGGCCGGCTCGAAGCGAGTTACAAGGGTACGAGTTACCACCAGTAAGGCTTTACGGTTCTAACTTGAAAAATGTGGAACAGTTTAGATACTTGGACCACTTTGTTACGGCCGACCTGAGAGACGATGCTGATATTGAACGGGAGAGGAGGCCTTTGTCGGTCAGAGTAAATAAGATAGTCCGCGGGTGTGCACGTTGTCCAAGAGACGTTAAAATAACTCTCTTTAGAGCATTTTGTAGTTCATTCTATACGTGCTGCCTGTGGGGAAACTATACTCAGAGATCGTACACAGCCCCCAGAGTCCAGTACAACAACGCGCTGAGGATGATATTGGGCCTTCCCCGCTTCTGCAGCGCGTCGGGGATGTTAGCGGAGGCGCGCATCAATTGTTTGTATGCGACAATGCGCCTGCGCTGTGCATCCCTGGTGCGGCGAGTGCGGGCGAGTACCAACGTCCTCCTCGGCGTGATTGCAGACCGCCTCGACTGTCCCTATCTGAAGCACTGCTGTAAGCTCCATGTGCCACACAAGCCCTTCCAAAGAGCATTATGAGTAGTTGTGAGAGTACCTGACTAGGTATATGTGACTTAGGATTATTTTGTGATATTTGTATTCTATTTTTATTATTTGTGTTTAAATTTAATATGTACTAACCCATCTGACATGTTTAATTAAGTTTTTTTACCAACAAATATGGATCTGTGACATCTGAAATAAATGTATTGAATTGAATTGAATGAGTGTCATTCTCACAAGGTATCCCGTACATTATCCAGTACAAGTCAGAAAAGGGCCTTCACAATATCACCAGGACATTTACTGCTGAAATTGGGCCCTTAGATTTTCAAAGCGACCGATCTTGTGCGGCCTGCACCTAACCTCTCCCAGCAACCTTTATCAGGTCGTCTTTCCATCTAGTGGGGGGGCGTTCTACGCTGGGCTTTCTTGATGACCGTGGGGGGAAAAATGTCCTAGAGTCGAGACCACGCACTGTTGCTGGGTACCGGTGGATAAGATTTCGCATAAGATTCCTTGCTCTAAATACTCATTGTCATATGGTTTTCCTGTGGACCGCATAAAACCCGACAGCCTGTACAGTGAATGCACTCGACACTCTGTATAGTGAATGTACAACCCACACGGTGCCATCCACTTAATACATTGATAATTGGCTGAAGTCTGTATTGAAAATTCATATGCCTAAAAAAATTTAGTAAATTCCGAAAAGATTTTGGAATTTTCTTCATTTCGAGGCAATCTGCCTTGGAGACTTAAGATAACTATCAGTACTGTGTTTAAAGTTGATTGCTTATTAAACTAATCAGGCACTATCAGCCTAATAGTAAAGTATGAAGACAAAAACAAATCTTTGGTTGGTACAAATATGGATAACTCAATTTGATATTCAACTATTTCCCAGTCCCGGCCGGCTACGCGCGGACTTTATTAACTAAATTAACTACTTACTTTGTTTGCGTACGTATTTACAAAATATCAACAATATTATCAACAAGACGTTTATTCGGCAATTAGTCGGTAGATCTCCTCTTCTTTTCCCAATTTTCATCAACTCTATATCTCTGAATCTTTCTTCATCCTATCACCTCTATGCAGACGATCTTCAGATCTATATATTATATATATTTGACGACCTTCGTGGCGCAGTGGGCGAATAGCCGGCTGAGATTCAGGAGGTAGCGGATTCGATTCCCGCCGCGGAACAAATGTTTGCATGATCTGCATATATTTGTTCTGGGCCTAGGTGTTTTTCTATATATTATAAGTATGTATTTACAAAAGTTATCTGGTTCCCATAGTACAAGCTCTGCTTAATTTGGGGCTAGATAGCGCGGTGTGAAATGTCCAGCAATATTTATTATTTATATTATTATTGATATGCAGGCTCCTCTCAGTAATCTTGCTGATGCTGTTAAGAAACGAATACTGATTTACGCCATGTTGCAGAGTGGAGCAGAATCCACGGGTTAAAGGTGAACCCTACCAAAATGCTAACCATTATTGTTGGCAGTTTAAGAACTCAGAGCAAAATTAATTGGACATTACTTCCGCAAGTGGTTTCTCATGGCATAGCAATCCCTTACAGTGAAACCGTCAGGAATCTGGGAATCATATTCGACCTCAAATTTTGTTAGCAGGCTCAACTTGATTTAACCAGCCGAAAGTTGTTTGCATCAGCTGGTTCACTGAGAAGACTGCGCAATTTTTTCCCAACGTCCACCAAAACTGCGCTTGCACAAAAACTTTTACATCTCGTATTAGATAAAGCCGATGTTTGTGATTTGGTCCTCACCAAGAAACAGCTTAACAAGCTCGAGCGCCTCCAAAATGTTTCTATCCGTTTTATGTTTGACCCTCGCGTATATCACCACATATCTCCTTTCCGTTCAAAAGTTAAGTGGCTTTCCTTTCGTCTTCGCAGGATTATGCATATTTTCTCTTTTCTGTATTCTATTCTTATCAATCTTCTTCTCAATATCGCAATGACAGATTCGATATACCGCACTCCTCAAATAGCTAGTCTCTTAGATATTCAGAAAACATGCTACTTAAAACTCCAGCGCACAGTAACTTTCATAGCGTTTCTTTTGCTGTTCAAGCTCTTTGGCTATGGAACGTGCTGCCCGTCATTATAAGATGGTTATCTTCCCTGCACATTTTCAAGTTGAAGGTAAAACTGCTTTACTTATCCCCAGTCACCCCAGTAACGTTTTTAACAAATATTTTTATATTTTTTAAAACAGTTTATTGTGTTACAATTTATTTTACTTGTTACTGTTAGTTTAGTATGTTATACAAAAGTAGGTATGTATTAGTTTTATAGTAATATTTATGGAACGTGCTGCCGGTAGCTATCAGATATGCTAAGTCATTTGTCATTTAAACAAGCTTTTATTTGTAACTTGCAATGTATATGTATGTTTGTCCGGGTGGAATCTTACAACTGAATTTTAAATCTTTAATGGATTGAGCTGAAATTTCGTATACACGGTTATTTTGGATGACAATGCATGCTTAGCTATGTGACTTCATTCTGGCGGATCATTTAAGATGGTAGACTAGTTATTTTTTCTGCACTACCACAGTATGGGTATTAATAGAAAGGGCTTGCCAAGGAGAACACGAAAACTAATACAACGTCACATTAAATCCAAAATATGGGGGACCATACAAGATGTATACCTACTATAAATTCAATATGGCGGGACCTCCAAGATGGCGGAGGATGTTCTCTGGTTTTCTCAAGTCATTAATAGCTGATTTTTTTTATTGTAAAGAGGTAAAGTTTGTTTTTAAATCTGGTCCTAGATGATATTCAAGCAAGGTCTGATGATGGAGCCGGAAGGTGGCCATGAGTAATATGTAATAAAATGACGCAACTAGTGTTTGGTTTCATTTGAATCTGTTTTCGGTTCTGATTATGAGTTTTATAAAAGCTTGTTTCGAAAAAGTAATTTATGAACAAAAACACTTATTGTTTTGTTTGGTACGAGTAGCAAGCTATTATGAACTAGTACTAAGTAAAATCTAACTAAATACTATTTTATATGTTTATAATAATAAAACTGTAAAATATTAAGAATAGCTCTTAATAATACAGTATTTTACAGTTTTTGGTAACTTGGTACCTGACATTCAGGAGCGCAACACGCGTTGAAATCTAATAAAGGGAGATTTCACTGTACAACTAAGTTTAAGGAATAAGGTCATACTGATTAAATATATTTTTTCATAATTATCCGATGATTATTTGGCACTAATATCGTGTAAAATATAACAAGATATTTTGAATCCCTGAAATTTTCCCGTTTTTATTTAAATAAATTCAAAACATACTAACATGCATATTACCTACTAGGTGACCAATCCGCAGCTTTGCACGTGTAGTTTTTCAATAAAAACATTACCCTCCTTCTGCGCAATTGGGTAAAATATAGCCTATGTCACCCGGGGATAGTGTAGCTTCCCAACAGAACAAGTGCAAAACAACAGTGAAATAATTTTTTAAATCGGTCCAGTAGTTTCGGAGCCTATTCAATACAAAGAAACAAACAAACCTTTCCTCTTTATAATATTAGTATAGATAAGTACAGTTACAGTTTAAACACTTTTGGGGATAAATATCTTTTTTATACTACCTGGAGATGGAACAAGCATATGGCCCACGTGAGGTTAAGTGGTAACCATCGCCTATAGCAAAGTATTGCCTCGTAGGTCACGTACGTGCCCTACGATGCACTGCCCTGCGTCTATCAACTTGAGGCATACAGGTGCAAAGCCTCCCCGTCATACCGAAACAGCAATGCTGCTTGGTGGCAGAAATAGGACTATAATACTCATATAACTGTACCTTTTACCAACGAATAGTTAACATTGCTAAGTATATCGGGTGTTTGATAATATACGCACAAATGAAAGGGCTTATTTTGATGAGCATAATATATAAATTTGTGAAATGTTTACCATTTACATGTGAAATGTATTATAGCATGTAAAAACAAACACTTGGGGGGTCTTGGGCGTGATCGAGATCACTCATGAATGGATGGTTTTAGAACCATTTGTAGGAAATAAAGAAAGAGGAAGGAACAATTAAACGTGGCTTTTCTACTCGTGAAGTGAGATTGGATGATTGGATATACGTAATGTTATCCTTAGTGTATTTCTACTTTTGTGTTTTTTTCCTTACATCACTAACTCCATTGATTGTCAAAATTTACTATTTGATACTTTTTCAGTCTTTTTATAAGTACGTAAGTGCACGCGGTGTTTACCTATTGGTAGTGCAATGAGTACTTACATTAATCCTATGTTCAGCATGCAATATTGTAACAATCGTATGTAGACTTCATAAATAAAATAAATTTACAAATTATATAGGAGCGTCTCCAAATAAAGAATCTTAACGCAAGCTTGTGTTCATATAAAGAAAGCCTTACTTGCATTGCACAAGAGTATATTTTTTTGAATTTGTCTCCTCTTTTTTATATATATTATAGGCTTGCGTTTGACCACGATCTCGCCTGATGGTAAGCGATGATGCAGTCTACGATGGTACACGCTTGCCTAGAAGAAACCTATTCACTCGCGACTTAAAGATACCCAGGTTGTAGCTATCAGGAAACACAGACTCTGGCAAGTCGTTCCACTCTTTGGCGGTGCGCATAATAAAGGTCGAAGAGAACCGCTTTGTGCGAATGGGAGGTATTACTACCATTAAGGAAAAATTTTTTAATAAAAATTATTAATAAGGAAAAATAAAATTCTATTATTAAGGAAAAAAACATCTTTATCACTCATTCTTGTGCAGAGTACATTCGATTGAAGCAATGAAATTTTCAGGATGTGTGCGGTTTCGGGTCGGGGCGGGGTGCGCGCGCGCTGCATATATCGGCCCCCGCACCTCGCGGCCTTTAGTCCAAGCCGAGAGTCGCACACGCCTACACGCTTTCGCGAAGACAAGAACCGCACGCCAACGCGAGTGTCCGAACGAGTTGCGCGCCCTTTCTCTCACGCACTGTGATCGTGCTTTGGTACTTGAATGCAAAACCGGACTGCTCTCTTGACACGAGACAGCACCGAGGAATCCGGAGTACGACTTCTGAAATTTTCAAGCAGGTGAGTCGATTGTTTTTATACAGGCAAAGCGAGTGTTCTGCCAATGCGAGTTGCCGTCGGGTGAACACTTTCCAAAAGGCTGGTGGCTCCTTGAGCGAGCGGGTAGTGCGGTGAAGCCTTCTCGCTGATTGCGCGTTGGCGTTTGCAGTTTCCCGCTCGGTTACCATTTACCAATACTTTTGCATTACCTTTGTAAATATTCAATGTTCTCGCCGTTGTGATTCAAATCCAGTCACGACGAGACGAATTCCTCTTTTTCTAGACTTATGGTTGTACGTCGATGTCAGTGAAAAGTGGCGCTCGATTCGACGCGTATGTTTGGTTCTTTTGTTCGCATATTATCCACTCGCGTCACAAACCTATTTCAAGAACACCTACCTACTACGAGAATCCGTAAAACTGTTAATAATCTTGCGAAAAAAGACAAAGAATTATTAAACTGGAAAATATCAAAATAAAACATTTTGAATTTCTTATGAAATGTTTGTGTTTAAAAATATGTAAATTAATTTTTATTTCATTTATGTTACAAAATAATCAGGAAATAATATACAATCTGCTTGTGTTGATATATCCACCCTATTATATATTATATCAACACATATTTATATTATATATAATCCATACTAGGTATTATTAATAAAAGATAATTCTACAATAATCCGGCGACATAAATATATCATTAAGAAATAAAAAGTTAAGAATATAAGGAACATTAAACATTGATTTACACAATCTAGCTTAATACTTAAGTTCTGGTCAATATAACAATCCATTAATTAGGTAGGTAATGATGTGATCAAGTTTATGACTTGTGTCATTCGTTAGGTTTATAAGTTATTGCATTCATTATTATAAAAATAATACGAAATAACTGCCAGTAGGTTAATGATTTCACAGTAGATATCTCAATATATCCGTATTAATTTTCTAGAAGACTAAAACTGTGATGTCTGAAAGCTGGCTAATTCATTTTAAAACAAAATAGACGCATGCACTACTATAACCCCTGATGATAGACAACCCGACTTGCACAACGATCCCTAAAAGTATTTAGCAACTAAACATGTTTAAAATTGACCTATTTGTATGAATTGACAACTCTTTAAATCATGCATTTTAGACAAATGATTTATAATTTGAATTTAGGCATACTGCTTCATCGGCATCTCTCGTTTAAGGCAAACAGCTTACTAGTCAATTTCTTGTTCGGGTATAATGCTTCATTCGCACCTTGCATTTATGGCAAAGCGATCATAAAACACATGAAGAGGTTTAAAAATTTCAATACTCATCTCATCTTTTAAATTATTAAAAGAAAAACATACACTTTATACAGAACTAGCAGACCAATCCGCAGCTGCGCACGTGTAGTTTTTCAATAAAAACACACCTTCCGCGCAGTTGGGTAATAATTAACCTATGTCACCCGGGGATAGTGTAGCTTTCCAACGATGACAGAATTCTTTAAATCAGTCCCGAAGTTTTTCAATATAAACATTACCTTCCTTCCGCGCAGTTGGGTAAAAAGTAGTTTATGTCACCCGGGGATAGTGTAGCGTCCAGTAGTTGTTCAATAAAAACATTACCCTCCTCCTGTAATATGTAGCCTATGTCAACCGGTGATAGTGTAGCTTCCCACGATGAAAGAATTGTATAAATCGATCCAGTAGTTTTTCAATAAAAACATTACCCTCCTCCTGTAATATGTAGCCTATGTCACCCGGTGATAGTGTAGCTTCCCACGATGAAAGAATTGTATAAACCGATCCAGTAGTTTTTCAATAAAAACATTACCCTCCTGCGCAGTTGGGTAACATGTAGCCTATGTCACCCGGGGATAGTGTAGCTTCCCAACGGTGATAGAATTATTTTTAAAATCGGTCCAATAGTTTCGTAGCCTATTCAATTCAAACATACAAGCAATCAAATCTTTCCTCTTTATAATATTAGTATAGATAATAAACATATTGGTAAACATTACACACAATTAAAAAAGAAAACTTATCTAGGGAATGACGATGTAGTCCAAATACATACCGCCAATACGTTTAATAGATGTCCACATTTTACAACATGCACGTGACGTTTGTTAGCCGACCGACGGCGCCGATCATGGAGCATGCCTTGAAAATGCGATTTCTATTTTTGTTCGCCAGTAAGTATCTCCAGGAGACTGCGAATATTTTCCCCGTAATAAAGGTAATAACTTGTTCCGGGTCTGGTTGTTTCTCTATATATTATAAGTATTTATTTACAAAAAATGTATATAAGTGCTCTATCAGTTATCTGGTTCCCATAGTACAAGCTCTGCTTAGTTTGGGGCTAGATAGCGCTGTGTGGAATGTCCAGCAATATTTATTTATTTAGTATGAATTTTATATTCTACCTCAAACTATATCAGGCTGCTACACTATCGGAAGAACAAATTGAGATCCAAATAAATGTCTTAGCACGGCTTCCATAACTATTCCTTCGTAATAGAAATGTTTAAATTTGACGTATTTGTATGATTTGATGACACGCTTAATCACATGACAATCACTCTAAATACGACTAAGCGTCGTTGCGCAAGTCGCTCTTATTATGAAAAATGTTCACTCTATTCAGACACTTTCTGGTCCTTGAAGTTTAAAGCACACCACTTATTTCCAAAATAAAATGTTTCTGTGCTGACTGAACCTGCCCGTACTCATACAAGTATGCATAAATAAATAAAGAACTTAAGGGACTATCAGCTGACTAATTAAGCAACACAATGAAGCTTAATTCCTAATGATATTTGCATTTAATCAGTCCGGTCTGTTGGCCTTATCATTACAATACAATCATAAAAAAACAGTAAGACGTTTAATGATCTAAAATATGTTAGATTCTATCAAATTTCCGCCAATTAGTTTCGCAAAGGCTCTGGGAAAACCGTGACGCTTGAAAAATCGTAATACGTAATATATTTTCGCGTGGTCCTTTATGTGGTATGTACAATAATGTATATTAGGAATGTACAGTAGGAATGCAGGTCTAGGTATATACCGCTTTCGCAAGTGGGGGCTACGCCGAGGACGAAACGGCGTTCGACATTTCGAAACCGCTAACGAGAAACTGTATTTTCGGAGACTTCGATAGCTTATCTGTGACAAATTAACATTAATTAATTTAGATTTTGTTTGACAGAATATGCATATTCATTGGAATCCGCTTTTTGGGTCGTGATTTTATTCTGACATATTTCTGGTAATGACAAACAACGCGTTTGCGATCCGAACGAAAACCGTTGAAAATGTCAACTGGATTTAACTAGTATGGACTAGTCATGGCGGTTCTTGGTAGAACGTTAAGAAACATGGAAGGTGGCCGCAGTTGCATAACTAAGCTGTGGAGTTTATACTGCGTTTCAATAACACTTCGAGGATAAAAGTCACAAAACCAATAACGCTAACACTTACACGATTTAAAAATGTTCGCCGTTTTAGCAAAGTAAGTCGCCCCATTGCGCGTCACGTCGACAATTCGTCACTGTAGCCACTGTATTCTACTAAATAAATAAATGGCAACAATAGTTTAGTACTATTAATTATCGAACGAGAATACCTTGGAAGGAATTTTACAGATAACCACGGCGATAGCTGTGTTCATACTGAGTCGTGGATATACATATGAGAATTCCGTTCTATGACAAATATAACTTGTTTGAATATAACTATGTCTTTTTATGATTTTTAATATCAGGTGTATATATATAGGCATGTATATGATGTTTAATACTGTAGAAACATGTTCACTTCGTGCTTAGGGTTACTCAGTCCGACTATCGGATATTTACATGATAGAGAAGCTTGGGATTGAAATTGCTCCAACTCGTTCAAAAATGTTACAATTAAGACGTTATTTATTTTCTTTATTGTTATGTATTCTAAAAGGATCATTAAAAAAACAACCAGCCTTGTTTCTTGCCTTTCTTTCCTGGCTTAATCGTGAAGGAACAGGCATTAAAATTGAAGTTTCGAGTGATCCTTGTGATTTTAATGAATAAAAGATTTTGACTTTGTCTTTGAATTCTACTAGTAACCCTTGTAGTGTAAAACACACTCTCCACTCCCTCCCTCACCCCCTCAAGTATACACATTTACACAGAATCCCTCCCTCCCTTACGTTTTTCAAATGAGTACCTACTCAGTTCCTTAAAAATTAAATATTATATTGAGTTTTTAATCATTTCCTCTAGGTGACTAATTTCTTAAAAGTTATGTCTATAAAATAAGAATCTGTTATTAGCATTAATCATTAGCTATTTGAGCTTGTTTATATTGATATCAAGTGATGTTGATTATGTAATGAATTAATAAAACAGAAAAATATATATAATTATGCCATTATGCCATGTCCACATATTTTGATCGCGCTGATCATCTGTTAAGATGATCAGCGCTCTTTCTATTGCCTTATTTACAATATTTTAAATTTATACTCAAAACCTTTCATACTTGTGATTATAAAGGTAGAATTTCATTAAAATGCACCACAGTATTGTCGTAACAATCTCATACTTATGTCGGGTGTTTGATAATATACACATAAAAATGAAAGAAGTTATTTTGATGAGCATAATAAATAAATCTGTGAAATGTTTACCATTCATATGTGATATTTATTTTGGGATGTACCAACAAACACTTTATTAAACTTATGTTGCACTTACATTAAAATGGCAACATAATGGCCCGATTGCTGCCCCCATTGAATATGCAATCGGATACTTTTTCTTTGGTGTAAATCAGCTATCAACCCACAAATACTATTTTCATGGATTGAAGTTACCAAACGCCTAACTTACTTTTTGTATTAATTGAGAATTGGATGTTAAATGAGTATAAAATCCCACTAAAATTGTACCTTATAGATTTCGTGTTAGGTATTCACAAGTTTTGAAATATAACTCCTTTACGCATGCTTGACTTGGGAAGTAAGCTGGTGAATGCGTGACGAGAGCGTTACGAAAAGTGTGATCGGGCGAGGCGAACGCAAGTTGAGAGGGAGATATAAGTTGTGAAGACAGAAAGAGAGAGAGTTACGTTTCGTTTTACTGTAGGGGCAAGAGAGAGAGGTGTGAGCATACATTTTCTTTCTCTCTTTCTCTCATAGCCAGTTACGTTTCGTATATCTAAGACACAGTGCAAGCTTATTGCCTGTATCACACTGTAGGAGCAAGAGAGAGCAGTGGGGACGCACTTTTTCTTTATTCTTTCCTCTCATAGCCAGTGTATGAAATATATATATATATATATATCTCAGTTAGTAGTTCGTTTGCGAGTTTGCTAACGTTAAACGAACGGTGATTTTTTGATTATTTTTCGTAATATCATTTCGTTCTTGAACAGTTTTATAAATTAATATTTTGAAAAAGGAGTTTTACTTCAGTCGTGTGGTCTAAAGCACACTCGGTTTTTTTATTTATTTTTATGGATACCTGACTTCTACACACTAATTACATAAATAGGTACATAAAGCTGAAATTTTTAAGTATTAGCATTCGAGAAATTGAGCGCTGTCTGTTCAAACTGTATGCATGTGGTACCTAACATGAGATTGTACCTTAATATTGGGTATATCGGCACTAAGAACAACATAATTGTCCTTCGTCACAGGTTAACTGGGCCGTAGGAAAGGCATGTGGACATTATCTGTCTTTGGTGTTTAGATAACTATTAATGATTAATTCGCGTGTTGACGGCTTTATTTACAATTTTGTAAACAGTGTAAATACGTGTTGCTACAACAAACATCCGTTCAAAGCTGAAACATTAAAAGACAAAAAAAATCTACGTAAGATAAAATAGTTGTATAATAGTTGCTACATAATATTGTCTCTCAAAATGTGTGCAGGTGAATAGGGCCTGTGAATATCTAGTCAAATTCGAGTTTAGTTATTTCAACATTTGTCACTGTAAGGTGAAGCTTTCTCTATAGATCGTAATGGAAAACCCATTCATGGTAAACAAGATTTCTTACCTAAACTCTGAATGTAACGAAAAGTAGAATGATGTTAAAATTACGAGAAATAGCGATTTTAGAAGTAGAGGTATTTAAGTAAATTATACTCATAGGATCATAATCATACTAAAAATTAATTGCAAAGTATTATCTGTGGTATTAAAAATTAACTAGCTGTTACCCGTGACTTCGTGCGCGTTACACTACTAAATGTGTAGGTAACTTAGAAATAAAGCTAAACTCGATGTTGCAACTTGTCTTGGCACCCCATTATTATCCCATGGGACCAGATTTATGAGCTAAAAAGTAACTGATGTAGTAATTCAGATTATAATTTATGTACATACTAAGTTTCATCAAAATTGGTTCAGCCGTTACGACGTGATTGAATAACAAACAAACAAACATCCAAACTTTCGCATTTATAATAATAGAGTGTGATATGGTAGGATAATGGCACCGAGCGAGGCAGAGATGCGCGCGATGCGACGGTTCCATTGTTTATAACCTGTCCTATATGAATATTTTAATCAGAAATATTAGTCACTGGCCAGAGAGCATTAAAAAGAAAAAGATAATGTTTACTAATCAATTATGAATGGGGGAGTCAAAAGAACACGTTTTCGATAATATGTCCAAATAACAAAGTGCAATATTATTGAGAGGCTAGTTGCGACACTGCGTACGTAACATACCCCGCCCGAGGTTAAAAGATGCACTAAGAGCAACAATAGAATAGAATATTGCTTTCTCGTGCACCAGGAATACGCTAAATATCGTACAATGGGTGGCTTATCACTATAAGCGAATTCTTCCAGGCAACCTTTGAATGGAAAGTAATGAGCGAAGCAGGTGCAAGCAGGACAAGCTTGGTGAAGGGTGTATTCGCTGTAAGGCCCCAGGCCTTGAGGCTTACATGCATCGCTTATGAGTTTTTCAGGGATTAGATAACTTGTTTACACGACTACAGGAAAATATTTTTATAAAGCAGCGCTATTTGGTAACCCCCTGGTAAATGCAATGATTACAATTTTAGACACGTTTAGATGAAATCTATATGAAAGGTTTCGGAAATGATCCCCCGTACACTTTTTTATTTGAATCCTAAAACATACTCGTGCAAGGGGATCACCAATTAGCGCTGCTTTCGTTACGTTAGTATGCCATTAGAAAGTACATTTTACCCAAACGACTGACTGGATTTGGTTAAAGGTTGTTGTGGAGTGTCGCGTTCTTTACAAAAGATGGATTTTCGGTATATATTATACCGAATTATAAGTTGGAAATAATCAGTCATTATAGATCAGAGCTGGTACCTTTTCTGTGTCTTATTTATCCAATGACCAACATTATTTATGTACAATGCTTATCATCCGCCCAAGGATAGTATCAAAGATACTATTATTATAGACAAATACTATTATTAAGAATTTAAATAGTCTCAAGATAGAGAACAGGGGTCAGTTGTCCATTGTAACAAATTACCCTAGTCCTTCTATATTTCACTAACACCCGAACAAATTACTTATTCATTGTACATGTAGATATAAGTATGTAAGAGTACTCTTTTCGTATTATTTTTAAATACCTATTTCTGTTACAAATAAAGGATGTTTTGCGACTTTATTTTACGAGCAAAACCGTGATCACAGAAAGTATTCATAACCATTTATGTGTGCCCAATAGCAGGTCACGAAGTAGTAAATTTTTAACAGCGGCTATTAAAACATTAATTTCTTTTAGGTTTGCTTCAGTGGTATTATTTTGATAGTTTTTAATTACATTGGTATTGGTATTATAATAAAACCGGTCAATCTATAAAAACGGCAAAAATCACGTTTGTTGTATGGGAGCTCCCCTTAAATATTTGTATTACTTTAATCTAATTATTTATTTATGAAGTGAATATACAACTAAATATTCTGTGAATATTACAAGCATCTATCTGTTTCCATTATCCATATAGAGCAAAAACGAGCAAAACAATCACGTTTGTTGTATGGGAGCCCCCCTTAAATATTTATTTTATTCTGTTTTTAGTATTTGTTGTTATAGCGGCAAACCGAAATATATCGTCTGTGAAAATTTCAACTGTCTTATTATCACGGTTCATGAGATACATCCTGGTTACAGATGGACATACAGACAGACAGACAACAGAGTCTTAGTAATTGGATCCCGTTTGACCCTTTGAGTACGGAACCCTAAAAATGGATAAACAGGTACATTTCAGATTTCCTCGGTATCTGTAACTCATTGAGTCAAACGTGATTAATAGTCGGTATCGACCGGATTAAATCTACTCGTATAATAACTGGCTGCGAAATTGCATTTTCAGAAACTCGTGAAAGGCACGTTTCCTTCAGTACCTAGTTCACACCGTGTTATGATGAGTCATACACAGCGGCGAGTGTCGATGAAGTAAAACTAATATTGTGTTTCTTGCCGATTCGCTTTCCGTTTTGGAACGGCCTGCGAAGTGGCTGAAGCCTTGACTGGGAGTCCAGTGCATTTGCCTGCATTACCAAATACCCGGGCGACGCACTTCAAACCTGTTCTTTTACTTATCTCGATGCCATGCCCGAGACCGGTTTCAGAAATAGGCGTGTTCATAACACCAAAAATAACCTGAAATAAATATCATTGAACGACGCACGAACCAGGACAAAAGGCACGCAGATCGCGGACGCGTAATTTAAATCTATCTGATTTGTTCCCAATTATACAAATACCAGTTATATCGAAGTGATAGTTATGCTTGGTATGTGTACCACGTCTACTACGAGTAGACGCGGCAGAACAAACTATACGTATTGCAAGTATCCAAATATACATTGGTACAGGTGTACCTACAGTTGACCAATACACGTATACACGTGTACGTAGTTTATTGCTGGAAGTGAGCGTTATTAGTGTTACATTAATTTATACTTACTTTATAAAATATTTAATCTATTTAAAATATGAAGCTGCCTTCGTTATACACTTATGTTTTAAAATCAAAGATATAAGAACTCAAGGAATGGCTATTGTTCATTACTGCATAAAACACATCATTATTTTACTAGTATTTTCCGAGAATTGAGATCCATCTTAATGATGGCAGAGCCTCATTAGCATCAAAATGTGCGAAGGCAAATATTGTGTTCTTTTGTGGATGAATATGCTTCAAAGTATAATTTATTTAAAAAAGCTATTACAGAGTTTAGTATTGATATAGTTTAGTAACAAAGTGACTTTTATAGAAAGTCTTTTAGTACATATTTGTATATTAAAAAGCAGTTTCAAGTCTTCGCTTTAGACTAATTAAACGACTGACAAGCGGTAGTTATGCTGACGGACAGATAGCACTCTCTCTCACTCACCTGGCCAGGGATGCCGTTATCACCTCATTAAGTATAAGTTAGTTCTTATCGTGATGGATATTATTTACAGTACCAATTTTTTTACAAGTGAATGTAAAAATCGCCGGCTGTGGCTTCACTGGCATAGAATTTGGGCCACTCCCTTTCTTCCCGTGGATGGATATTTCACCAGGAGATGGGCAGCAACATCTACCTGTGTCTCTAGAGCCATACTGCGATCACCAATCCGCTTGCCAAGCGTTGTGATTATGGCAAATCCCCCCATTGTATACTTACTTTGGAGGAGGCCCATGTCCTGCAGTGGACTTTTTCGGGCTGTTAAGATGGTGATGATGAATGTATAAAAATACTGTGCACTATAAAAATACATTAATATTTAAAGACAGCAAGCACATATCGCTTAGAAGACCACGCACGACTTACTATAGATATAAATTAAAATGTATTTATTTCTGATGTTACGTAGCTATGACAGTGCTGTTGGTAATTCATAATAAATTAATTAAATAAACAATTTAAGTCAAATTCAAGTTCAAATCAACAATCTAAAATTAATAATTAAGGAAAAATAAAATAATAAAAACTAAATGTGAAGAATGAAGCTTGTCTTAATTATCCCGATTCGATCATTATTCTTTAATACTCCTCTATTTGTCGGGGGCTAGTAAACAAGAAGAATAAAACCGGCCAAGTGCGAGTCGGACTCGCACATGAAGAGTTCCGTACCATTATCTATGAAAATAGCAAAATAATCACGTTTGTTGTATTCCCATACAACAAACGTGATTATTTTGCCATTTTGCTCCCCTTAAATATTTGTATTATTTTAATTTAAATATTTATTTTTAAAGTGAATATATAACTAAATTTTCAGTGAATCTTTCAAGCGTCTACCTGTTGCCGTTATCAATATCAAGTAAAAACGAAAAAAAATCACGTTTGTTGTATGGGAGCCCCCCTTAAATATTTATTTTATTCTGTTTTTAGTATATGGTGTTAAAGCGGCAACAGAAATATATCATCTGTGAAAATTTCAACTGTCTAACTATCACGGTTCATGAGATACAGCCTGGTGACAGACGGACAGACAGACAGACAGACAGCGGAGTCTTACTAATAGGGTCTCGTTTGAAATTTTGGTTACGGAAACCTAAAAAATACGGTTATCTATAATATAAAAATGAATCGCAAAATGTGTTGGTAAGCGCATAACTCAACAACGCCTAGATCATTTGGCCAATTCTTTTTTTGTTGTATTTCTTATTGTGAGGAGAAGGTTCTTATGAAAGAAAAAATTAAGAAAATTGCGCGCAAAATTAAAAAATTTAAGAATACTTAACCACCATATAAAATTATTTATAATCTAACCTTAGCGCGTTTGACATAGAATTGACAGAATGCGTGCTGCAAATGTCGTCAAAGATGATGTAAAAAAAATGAATATTGTTTGAAACAGATGCTTGGGTAGGAGTTATCTCGAGATATATTGTCTATATATATAAAAATTAATTGCTGTTCGTTAGTCTCGCTAAAACTCGAGAATGGGTGGAGCGATTTGGCTAATTTTGGTATTGAATTATTTGTGGAAGTCATTCATTTTCTCATACATAATGATGGCCGGGGACAACAATTGACAATTCTACCAGGGTGACTTATATTGACAGCCCACGTTATGCCTATGCATGTCAAGACGATACGAAGTTCGGCGGGACCACTAGTAGAATATAAAAATGCACAAGTCAGTTTAAAAAATAATGTAAGTAAGTTGAATAAGAGATATTCGCGTCAGGAAGCCTTAATGTACTCAATACCACTTATTTAAGTTACGATTTACTTTTTTATGCAATATTTATATGTTATTAGTTGGTGTAAGCTGAATAGCTCCTAAACTTACACTTATATTATTCACAGAATACAACCAAGCTGAGATGATATAAGTACTGGCCACAAAATACATACGTACAGAAGTCAAATTGAATAAAGCGAGCGAACGAGGATGTCGGATCTAAATATTCGGAAAGTTCAACCGATTTGATCCGACATCCTCGTCCGCGCGGGTCCAAATGTGCGTGCGCCTATTATCGCTCGCTGTACTCAACATAACTTCTGTACATATTTATTCTGTGTCCAGGACTTATACCATTGCAGCTTGGTTGTATTCTATGATACATGGGCTAAAGCCTGCGTGCCTGGAAGTGGGACCATCGACCTACAAATATTATATAGAAAAAGTAAGTCATATATTATATGAGTGGTATTGAGTAAATTAAGGCTTACTGACGCGAATCAGTATTATAAAACTTACTTGCATTAATCTTCTGTATCTATTTTGTGTGCTGGGCAAGACTTCCCGTATAAAATCATCTACCGGGCACTATCTACTGTTGCGGCCTTCATATCAAGCGCTGTTGTTAAACATACTCAACTGGTAGCTGTTAATGTCTCAGCACATATCAGCCACAGGACGTCCACTGCTTCCCCCATAGATGTCCAGAGCAACCGACCCTGTGCGGCCCGCACCCAACGGCACCCAGCAACCTTTAACTTTTCATGTAGTAGGGCCCGTCCCACGTTACGCTTTCTAGTGCCGTCAGTACTTCCTCTTCGCTATGTCTGTCACCTTGGTTTGTCTACGGACCTCCTCATTTCAATGTCTCAGCTACTTACAGAATATTAAATTGGAGTGAGCAAGGAAATGGAAAAAATTAAAATGGAATATGTATTGCTACAACTCTGTAATCTATCACAATCAAACTAATACTATAAATGCGAAAGTTTCGATGTTTGTTGTTGGGTATTTGTTTGTTACTCAATCACGTCGTAACGGCTAAAACGATTTCCGTGAAATGTAGTATGTACGTAGATTATAAAACTGGATTATCACATAATCTACTTTGTATCCCATAAATCAGGTCGCATGGAATAAAATGGGATGTCAAGTCAAGTTGCAACAGCGAGTTTAGATTTATTTCTAGGTTACCTACACATTTAGTAGTGTAACACGTACTAAGTCGCGGGCAACTGCTGGTATCATAATAATTTATTTACAGAAAGTATTTACAAAATACGTAGTTGAGTTGAGCTATCTGAGTACCGCACCGTATAATTAGCTTCTGCTATCCTCAAAATATGGTAGGTTTCTAAAAAAATACAATTTCAAAAAACTTATAACTAAAATTAATAACACCACAGTGGAGGTTTTGAAGTAAAACTTCTTTGCGCACGCTTGACTTGGGGAGTAAGCTGGTGAATGTGTGACGAGAGCGTTACGAAAAGTGTAATCGGGCGAGGCAAACGGGAGTTGAGATATACTTAAGGTAGTGAAGATTGAAAGTGAGAGAGTTACGTTTCGTATATTACTGTAGGGGCAAGAGAGAGAGGTGCGAGCACACATTTTTTTTTACCCCTCTTTAACCCCAATAATTCAAAACCCCCCTCCCCCCACCCCGTCCCACATGTTTAGCTCATGTAGTCGCATCAAAATTGTGGCATCACTACCTACGTATGTATTAAATTTCACGATGATCGGATCAACGCTTCGAAAGTTATTCTCGGACAAACAAACATACATACATACAATGCCGATTTGTCCAAGTTGATTTAGTGATTTTCTTTCTCTCTTTCTCTCAGAGCCAGTTAAGTTTCGTATATCTAAGACACAGTGCAGGCCTAAGAGAGAGCAGTGCGCGCGCACATTTTCTATCTCTCTTCCTCTCCTAGCCAGTGCATGAAATATATATGTATATATCTCAGTCAGCAGATCGTTTGCGAGTTTGCTAGCGTTACGCGAACAGTGATTTTTTGATTATTTTTAGTAATTTAATTTCGTTCTTGAACAATTTTATAAATTAATATTTTGAAAAAAAAGTCTTACTTCAGTCGTGTGGTCTAAAGCACACTCGGTTTTTGTTTTAAAAACAGTATCCGTACATAATGATTTTGTCAAATTCCACCCATAGCCGACCTACATCCAGTAAAAATGATTCTAAAAATATTTGCACATAAAATGAGATAAGTATGCGTGTTTAAGTTTATTACCATAAAGTCACCGTTACTTACTAGGAAGGAGACATTTGAATTTCTAAATGTGTATGGTCAAAAACTAATACTGCGGTAGGTTATAGATTTAATCCATACTAATATTATAAATGTGACAGTAACTCTGTTTGTTTGTAAGTTAGTTTGTTTGTTACCTTTTCACGACTAAACGGCTGAACGGATCGTAATGAAATTTGACACGGAGATAGATTATATCCTCGGGAAAGACATGCAATATTTTGTTTATAAAATAATCTTGAAGGGGCGAAATAGGGGTTGAAAGATTGTATGAGCAATCCATAATTCCTTAAGTTAGGATCTTTGCAAAATCATTCTTAAATGAAGGGGAGAGGGGGGGGGGGAGTAAGGGGTTAAAATTATGAGATATTCTTTAGATGCACTTCCTATGTACCGTTGGTATCTAGATAGACTGTTAACGGGATTTTGACATAGGCTGTTTTTTACCTGACTGCTCAGAAGGAGGGTAATGTTTTTTGATAAATCATGCATCCGAAGCCACGGGCGGGTGTGCTAATTTAAAATATTTCTCCTCTTATAGATTTGTATTGTTGTTTGTTTGTGACTAAAAAAAACTACTGGCCTGATTTCAAAAAATCTTTTATCATTAGAATTGCTACTGTTTACCCAACTGCGCAGAAGGAGGGTAATGTTTTTATTGAAAAACTGTGCTTGCGAGCTGTGGTTTGGTCAGCTAGTAAAGGAATATAAGGGTGTCCTTAAGTTCCCACATATGTATGTACATATATGTACCAGAGTTTTGGCAGTTCATCACAAAGTTGTTTATTTTTACAAGCTAAATACAAGCATGCAATGTTTATTTGTTTGTTGGTTTAGGGCAAAGCTTGCGAACTGAATTAGAAGCACTTTCACTTATCCTACGGATTTGGACATTTGACATGTTGGTTTAGTTTCGATGACGATGCATTTTTATAGTAAGCACGACCTGATTCTACACCCTGGATTCGCTCCAGACGAAGGAACTCCTTAACGGGCAACACCATACACACTAAATTTTGTATAGGTACACATTTAAATTTGGAATACATACATATTATGTACCAGTATTGTGACCAGTGTAACTATGTACCATAATGAAATATGGTACCATTGAGGTCTCATGATGGAGACGGATGCTAGACAACGGAACTTCTGAATGAATATTAGTGGGCTACTAGTGTATGGGCTCATTTGAATCTGCTTGCGGTTTCGATTATGAATTTTATAAAAAGCTTGCTTTAAAAATGTAATTATTCAACAAAAAAACGAATTTTGAATGTGTTGTGCGAGGCGGGCTTCACACAACGGCTTCCAGTGGCCTTTATAGAGTTTCCATCAAGTGTGTGGTCTAACGATCTATCTATAAATAATACTAGTTAGATCTGATATTAAATTATACAATACATCAATCATTGCTTTGCTCTGCTGCTTTGTTTCATAGGAATGTTGGTTAGGTTGCAAATCGATAGCCCAATAGATAAAACATCATTAATTACAGGCGACCACAAAATGAGGATACGAGTAAATGTTAGATTGATAGATACATTTTTACAAGGTTCAGAGAGAACTTTGTCCTCAGTATTCTGCTATATTTCTAAAAATATATTAATACAATATATGTGTAACACGAATTAACTGTGACAGAAAGATTAACACCAATTTCTTAAGTGTACCCGAACCGAACCTAACATAAGCTGAATAGCTTTGTTGTGTCATTATCAATCATTAAAATTGTGATTAATAAATATTGTTTGTTAAAAAGTAGCGGAACGCACAAATTAAAACTTTTACGTACCGGTACTTTACGTTTTCTAATGCCAATTATTCTTTTTTGATCGAGCGAACCGAGATCTCTAAATCCACTTGGCCAAATCGGCATTGTATGTATGTATGTATGAATGTTGTTGATAACTTACGAAGCGTTGATCCGATCATCGTTAAATTTGATACATAGGTAACTACTGATAGCACAATTTTAGTGTGACTAAATGAGCTAAAATGTGGTGGTGAAGGAATTGTCAAGAGGGGTAAAAAAAAAAAAAAATGATACTATTAGGTCAAGTGGGACGTCAAATGAAAGGTCTTTATAAGTATATTTAAACTCTGTTTTTGTTTTTGATAAATTTCTTATAGTGTTGTAGTTTTTAGCCGTAATAAAGACTGAACTTTGATAAAATTCACAGGGTACACCAGTAACCCCACAACGCTGTAATTTGGTATGCGTGTAGCTTAAGTGACACAAATATAGGCAAAAGTCTGAAATCCAGAATAACTGCAATTTATACCCCAAAAAATCTCCCCAGGACCCACTTTGCATGAACTCCCGTTACCTGTAATTTGAATGAAACTGTAGGTCAAGTAATCTGGTTACGAATTTCGTGGCACTATTTTATTGGTCAAAGATTAAGGCCCGTTTTGCACCACAGCGATCCCCTAAACGTATTTAGCGACTAAACATGTTTAAATATTACGTAATTGTTTCATTTGACAACTCCTTAAATCCTATTTAGCCTTATATCTCCGTATAAGTACTACGTTGCTACTTATATCTACATAACATTTAATCAACTTCTATCGTTAATTATACTTTATTCATTGATATCCACTGTTATCACGACATCTAATATTTTTTGATCTAATGACTTTAATAATTATTTAATATCGTTAGCGTTATGAGTTTTCCAATATTTTGGCAACCATCTAGATGTTTCCTAATTAAAACTTCCTAACGTTACTTTAAAAAAAAGTTAGGTAGATATAAAAAAAACCTTTTAATGTAATATTGGTACGTTATGCAGTGTTGCGTGGTTAGACATACGTCACAACTCTACTAGCCAACAGGATCTCAGCAATTAAACCGCGTATAACTCATTATTATAATCACAAAATAATAACCAACACGTGAGCCAGACGGAAAGTATATACAACTGCAAAATTAAACAGATTTCAAGACCTGTTTTGCAGCAAATAGACCGCGTACCAAATGTCAGTACAATTAAATATCAGTTCTTCTGATTCGTCAGGCATATTAATGGCTAGTTACTTGAAGGCGAGAAAAACCATTATGGGCGGAAGACACTTGGATGAATCGTAAAAAACATTGTATGTTGCTGGTTTGATTTTACTGTTTAAGAAGAAAATGGATATTTATTGCATTATTAGAAGAATAGAATAAAAAAACTTGTGTATAAAATACGACTGAGATTTGTAGAACAAACTTCTCGTGCCAAACTTTAATTGTAAACTTAAGCTATGTTTTTGATAGTTGAAGACGTCAAGCATGTGCTTCAAATAAATCTGGATTTCTAGCAAGAGCACGATCAGATCAGCAAGATATCGAAGAACCGAAAATATGACGTTATATTATATTTAATTCCTATGTTATGTATGGAAAATCGTATAATGACCCATTGAAGACATGAAAATTGAAAATGCTTGACCCCTTGAAAATGCTGAATTAAATTACTTCAAAAATTTCGGTTGGTAATATTAGGTCCTTAACTCCTTACATATGAAATTAGCGTTTTGTCGTACTGACCACTTTGGTCTGAAATATCTCCTCTTTGATTGAGAATTCCAAATTCAAATTTATAAATTCATTTAGTTGGTACATTTGAGTTTTGAAAACAGTCATTCATTTGTTTTTTCTTCATTATTTTCTTCGTACATTATTAATAATAAATAATTAGCTTCTAATAAGCTAGAACGGTTTTAGTTAGGTCCGTTGAGCCCCCCACCATCTCGGGTTTTACTTATGTATTTGCCACTTTTTTTGATGAGCCGAACGTAGTATTAATAATTATTCTGTGGTTTGAACGTAACCGTGCGTTAATGTTATAATCGCATAACACCAGATGGACTATGCGCTTGTACAACGTCACATCATTTCATAAATTTTTTGTTCAAAAATTACTTAATCAAAACAAGCTTTTATACAATTTATACAAACCAAAAAATATCCTCCGCCATCTTGGAGGTCCCGACATATTAGATTTATAGTAAACATCTTGTATGGCCCCCCATATTTTGGATTGAATGTGACGTTGTAGTAATTTTCGTGTTCTCCTCAGCAAGCCCTTTCATTTGATACCCATACTGTGGTAGTGCAGTAAAAATAACTAAACCGCCATCTTGGATGATCCGCCATATTGGAATTAGAATGACGTCACATAGCTTAGCATGCATTGTCATCCAAAATAAGCGAGTATAGAAAATTTCGGCTCAATCGGTTAAAGATAACTGATTTAAAATTCAGTTGTAAGATTCCACCCGGACAAACATACATATGTATACATTGCAAGTTACAAATAAAGCTTGTATAAATAAACTATAATATTATTAGCAGTAAGTCGTTGTTTCGCCGTAAAATAACAAAGTTGCCAACCTTCTTATTTACGGTAAACAAAAAGAAATAAAAAAACTATTAACTCGTATAACCGTAAAGTATACAAACTCTTATCAACATTTTGTCCAACACATGATCTGTGACGTTTTTACAAGAACTTTTACAAGACGTTATGACGATCGGTTTGAGTTATTTAGGATTTGATGTAGAAAATAATTTTAATCGTACGTAAAATATTGATTTTTTCCCTGCATGATATCAGCCATTGGAATTATTCTTTTCAATAGTAAGAGAAGATGGCATCACATAAATGTCCAGAATAGCTCAGTGTCAGCTCAGTCATGAGGATAGTCTTTGATCAGTGTGTGTTACTAGTAATTTTTTTTACTTGATAACCGAATAACGAGAGGACTCCTATTAAAAATATAACCGGCCAAGTGCGAGTCGGACTCGCGCACGAAGAGTTACTCCGTACCATTATCTAGAAAAACGACAAAAATATCACGTTTGTTGTATGGGAACTCCCCTTAAATATTTGTTTTATTTTAATTTAATTATTAATTTTTAAAGTGAATATATAACTTAATATTCTGTGAATATTTTAAGCGTTTACCTGTGGTCGTTATCAATTTCGAGCAAAAACGAGCAATAAAATCACGTTTATTGTATGGGAGCCCCCCTTAAATATCTGTTTTATTCTGTTTTTAGTATTTGTTGTTGTAGCGGCAACAGAAATACATCATCTGTGAATATTTCAATTGTCTAACTATCACGGTTCATGAAATACAGCCTGGTGACAGACAGACAGACAGCGGAGCCTTAGTAATAGGGTGCCGTACTACCCTTTGTGTACATAACCTTAAAAAGGAGTCAAATGCTCTGTGCGTGCTTTTTTAGTCACTAGCCATAATGCCTTCACCGTTGAACACAGCCCTCCTCCATAGACTTCAGAGCGACCGATCTGAAGGTCCTCCCTCATAGAGGTCGACAGCAAAGTTCTATTCTATTAATATTGTAATGTATCTGGCGAGTATTGGTGAGGTTTCCGCTGCGGGAACCACATTTTTGCTGTTATTTATTACTCAGCACAATTACTTTTGCAATAAAATTTAAACGTGACATTGATCGTTGCTCCTTGTTTGACTACCGAATGAAGGTTATATTTACTCGTAGATTCGTATGCACCTATACTAAAGTATTTATATTGTTAGTAAGCACAACATTCCAGATATAGGAATAGGATTTCAAAGCGATAGGTATATGGAGAAGAAAAATTCACGAACGAGTTCACGAACCTTTGGAAAAGTGTGGCAGAGTGCGATGCTGAATAGCAAAACATTAGTTATTAACCAGCTTATTAAAAGCTGACCAATACAAGAATGGTATAAATCGATCCAGTAGTTTTTCAATTAAACATTACCCTCCTTCTGCGCAGTTGGGTAAAAAGTAGTCTATGTTACTCAGGGATAGTGTAGCATTCTAATGGTGAAAGAATTTTTGAAATCGGAGTTTTTCAGTTTATTTGTTACAAATATACCTTTCCTCTTTATAATATTAGTATAGATGTCACATATTATAATAAATATATTTTGAAAATTTTGTACTTTTGATATTGAAATTGAATAAAATATGTCATCTCAATTAATTGTCAATCCATTTAGACAAAGAGGGTGGGGTGGTTGCAACCGCATCATTTTTGTATAACATGACCTGTTTTCACATTGCGCCCTTGTTTTTATAAAAAAACCAGCGCCAGACCGCGGGTGATGCAAGATTAAAAAAACAGTAAAAAATACATTAAAAACCTCAATGAAAAACACTTGGATGTGCCAACTTTTACGATCGGTTAAATATGGTGTCGGAGTTCAATCTCAAATAGGTATTTATAGAAGCATCCAATTTTATATAAATTGTTTATAGATATAGATTATCGAGGAACCTTATAAGTAATGTAGAGTTAATACTTCGCTAACTGTACAGACCGAGAGACAGAACCGCATTCCTTAGAAATAATTGTTATCCTTGGAATCGTTGCACAGTATTTTGTCAGGCAGTTTTTAATTGGTAATTCGTTTTTAAAGGTGATACTTAATCTATTTATCAATACTAGTTTTGAGTGCAAAGTGCTGAAAATTTGAACGTAATTATTTCGTTAGCTTAATTTTATCTCACCTATTTTGCTTGTGCTTAGTTAGAGCTATGTACCAATTTTACGGTACATCAGTCATTCCGAAACAAATCGTTGTGCGCGACTAACGGGTGTGGTTGAGGTAGAACATCGCAAAGGATAGGGATAGTTTAAGGTCCCCCAAAAATGAGGACATATGGCACCGTGTGGTCACGCTGCGGAACAAATTTTGCATAATGTACGAATATTTTACTAAAAAAAACGTTCGTGATTTATTTCAATATAAACAAGATTTTTTTATTCATAAAATGTTTGTTTTTATGAAAAATAAACAGTTTTCTATATTATATTCTATTAAATCAATATTATAAACACGGGTTTTACCCCGTACTGTTTTATCGACCGACAATGTTTCGGTTCAATTCGTGAACCTAAGTTCTATAAATAAGCTGACGAGCAATATAAAAAGCCACTTTCTAAGTGCCTAAAAATCTATATATCTCCAAAATCACACAAGTTAGTTTCATGAAGTAAAAAAAATCTTGATATCAGTATTATATTGCACATTAAAACCTTTTATATACAGACCTGTTGTAAAGTCTAAAGGAAAAAGTTTTTGAATACAACACACATACGTTTGTGTACATTATGAACATATACATTATGATGTCTTTCAATCGGGTTCTAATTGAATAGTCTTTGTGAGAGACTATTGGCTCAGGACTTGAGTGAGGGACTTCAACTCTTTTATTGTTACTATTTCTATTTTGTTACTTTCATTTTGCCTATACTTTGTACTAACCCATGTGACATGTTTGAATTAAGTTTTTTACTAACAAATATGAATGTATGATATTTGAAATATTTAATAAATGAAATGAATACACACATTTTATTAAATTTATTTTGTTTCCATTATATGCACTTGAACATTGCTTTTTAGTTCAAGAAGCTATTGCGTGGTTTTAGAAATATTTCATGATCAGTTATTGGCTTTTTTATATTGCTAGTCAGTGTATTAGTAATTATTAATACTCAAAAGTACTACGACGACAGTGTTATAAAAACTGTACTAAATGCATTTATAGTAATCAATGAACGCGCGAGCAAATAGACACGAGTAAAGATAGCCAAGAGCAAACTGTAGGAGAGGACCGTTATGGCACAGATTGTGTGACATCGTTAGCTAGGACGGATCTTGTGCTCATTGATCATCTATTTATTACAAAAACTACATACATTTTGTATAAGTATTCAATTATATATGTCTTTTGGTATTAGACGTACTTTCTTCATCAATAAACCATAAATGTACCTACACATAATATAAATGTTAAATGTAGTTATAACAAAATCTTCTCTATCCAAAGGTTGTCTGGAAGAGATCGCTTCTATGCTATAAGACCGCACATTGTAATATTTTCCTTGTTTTTTTGGAAGTCAACCCAGAGTCCAGCAGCCATGTCATGGTGGAACATAGAACAGACTATCATAATTAAATGCGTATATAAAATTTCGTGTATATGGTGTTGACCGTTGAGGAGGTTCTTCGTCTGGAGCCAATCCAGGGTGTAGAATCAGGTCATGCTTACCATGAAAATGCATAGTCATCGGAACTGAACCAAAACATGTCAAATTTCAACTCAGGATAAGAGGAAATGGTTCTAATTCAGCTCGCAAGATTTGACCTAAATAAACTAACTAACAAACAAACATACAAATATTGCAAACTAAATAAAAAGCTGTTACAGTAGTAATGGCAGGTTGCAGGCCGGCCAGAGATAAAAGCCAGCAACTGACGCCGAGCGGGAGAGAGAGACGGGAGATGTTTTTTCTTGTATTTTAGCGATTTTGATAAGTAGTAAGCTAATAAGAAATGGTCTTCGGACGAGACCAGAAGTATAAGTACTTTTAGGAACGCAAGTAATAATAAAAAACTTGTTTCCCAAACTTTGCATTCACGTGACTATAACATCCAACAAAATATAGAGTGCTTCTGAATATGTGAAAAGGGGTTAACAACCCTAGTGTTTAATTTAAGATTTTTATCTTATTATTTAGAATAAATCACAAGCTTTATAGTCTGGTTTCAAATCGTCTGTTTCGTGCGCACAAGTCAAAGATACAACTGATTTAGATGTTGTATCTTAAACGTACACGATCTGAATATTATTGTTTCCCGATAATTGATGATCTTCTAAGGCTTAATTTACATTGCCGCGGAATGGAGTGGAAGCGAATTCTTGTAACGTAATTGTTGTTACATAGCATAATGAATGTGTTACACATATGTTAATTGTGTTACATTTAAACTAGATTCAAACCAGAGAGTCAAAAAACATGTCACACTTCTTCCGGTGAATTTCCGGAAACTTCTCGCACATTCTCGGGAAAAGTCGCAGCTACCGTCACGTGTCTGGTGAATTCCAACGCGAAGGTGCAGTGGCGCCTTCGTTGCGCTGTTCTAGTGAAAATCTAGCTACACTAAACAACTGAACGCTTACTACAGCCTCAAAGCGGAGTCGTGCGAATTCTCGACCATTCTCGCGCAAGTACGCAAAATTGACGCTGACGCGCCATTACATCCCGCCCACGGCAATGTAAATTGAGCCTAAGGATTTCTTACAGAGTGAGGACAATAACCCTGTTTAAGGTAACATACATATTCGCAGGCGCTCTGTGTAAAATGCAAAGAACTCAGAAACGAAAATAACAGTAGTCGAGTCGCCCGCTCGCTTGCCTTGTCTGAGTTTAGTCAATGACAACTTTTCAGGTGACCGTGTTCTGTTTGTCACCACAAAGTGTTAACCCAGTAAGTACCATCCGTGTATTGCTAGTACACAAATACTAGCTAAGTATGTTTGTAAGATCATTTTAGGGTTCCGGAACAAAATGATAGAAACGGAACCATTATGGCATGACTTTGTCCGTCCGTCTGTCAAAGCTGATTATTTCAGCAATTACTGAAGCTATCGACTTGTTATTTAGAATAATAATACTAAATAATACTTGCCCAACTATATTTCAAGTAAAAAACTATTTAAATGTAGATTGCCAAAGGGGCTAAAAGGGGACCACACTTTCAAAGTAGGGTTCCAAAATCAAATGGGGAAAAATAAAAATACGGTGAGTTTGCACCAAAAATTTGGACCAAAAAACACCATTTTGTTGTTGTGTAGGAGATATACGTAATGAAAAAAAGAAAATGAAAAATATTTATTTACAGTCAAAAACATGTCAATAAGATTAGTTAGCATGAAGATAATACGCGAATAGGCAAGTAAATACTCTACCTCCCTTGGTTTCTTTGTGTTACGAATTTACGATATTGTCGCAAGAACCATTGACATTTTAGCAGATGAATTGAAACGATAAGAGGTAAGCAAATATTCAGGAAATTCGCGTGATCACTCTAATTAATACAGCCTATTCAGATTTATGAATGAATGACATATATTGATCGTGGATGACACTAACTTGGGGAGGATACTCAGCAGAGAGCGAGCTCGGGCTGCGGGTGAACAATTATGTCATAGTTTACTAAAAGTAGTACATAGCTTTGGTTAACAACTTTATTTTTTGACTTGTCTACTCACTGAATTTAATCAATAACACCCTCGACTCATGGCGTCCTCGCTTGCATTTGCTCGCTCGTACGCCAAAATATCACAGGTGTGATATCGCTTACGGCCCATAACATTAAACTATTATGTACCGGTAGGTCAAATGATGTACAAAACATTAAACAATCATTACTGTCGGTCAGTTTATGAAAATAGATTTTTCTATAGATAATTATTGAAACGCACATCCGTACTTTAGCATAAATATTTAGTCCTAGCCTCAGTCGGCTTCACACGCGTGGATTGAAAAAAAAAGTAGCCTATGTCTCAATCCAGGTCATGCAGCTACACCTAATTTCGTAATAGATTGCTTTTAGCGATAAGACCGTCAATTGTATTAAAGCGTGTCTAGTGTGGTGTACAATAAAGCGTTTTCCATTCTGTTTCATTGAAATCGCTCGTAAAATAAATCGTCGAAAATAGTCGTAAGTCATAACAAATAGACATAGAGAGAGAGAGAGAGAACAATTAGTTTCAAATTAATAATATTAGTGCATTAGCCTCAAGGACGACTCTCGCCACCATGCCTAATCAATCATATTTAGTGTCTAAATATGATTAAAAGAGTTATCAAATCATACAAATACGTCAAATTTAAATATGTTTAGGGATCGTTATGCAAGCCGCGCTAAACATATTTAAATTCGACATAGGTATTTGTATGATTTGTCAACTCTCTAAATCATATGTAGGCACATAATACGTTGCGATAGTCGCCTCTAACTAATGGCATATTACAGTTCTAGTTTCAGATGCTCAAAAATACTCAAACAAAAATATGAACAAATATTTTAAATGTTTCCTTGGTTATGATGCTGTGCTAGGTAGATGATGTCAACATGTTTAGTCCAGCCTCAACATGTTCTAAGTACTGGTATCTCTTATAATAGCTTCAAGTGAGGTTGTTTTCCTAAGAAAATGGTTTGTGGAAACATTGTTATGTCATCAACAATGAGTACCGTACCTGATAATAACAGATAGGTAGGTAATACTTACTTTAAGTTCTATTTTTACCCGAATATATAGAAGAAGGATAAGGGTTTTAGGGTTCGCCATGTTGGATTTTCATTGAAATAAAAATTGATCAAAACCTATCTACTCAGGTAATGAAGTTATTAAAAGACCACTCCAAAAATTTAGGTAAAAAAAAAACAAAAAATTAATGTTCATCTCTCACGATCCAAACTCACTGCAAACAAAGTGTGCATACGCACTAACAACGCGCAAACAAAATTATTATTTGCAAAAACCCCACCTGCAAAACAAACTGAAAAGATGTAAACAAGCTCGCACATTTAGATAATCGCAAGATATATTTTATTTTGATATTGTGCGAAGCGAGTAGAAAAACAGCCTAAAGATTATTGTTTTTATTATTGAATTGAATTAATAATACCTATATTTTAGCTAGTTGAGTAATTATTGCTAAGGAATGCAATGCAATTAAATTATAAAAAGATTGTTTAATATTTATAGATGCTACTTGCCTTGAAGATTTGTTTTAGAAAGAACTCGCTAGTAATTAGCTAGTTAGTTTGAGCACAGGGCAGAGCTGAGTAGCAGGTACACTACAATGATAGTAGTATATAGGTACATATGCCCCATCTGACGTTAAGTGGTAACCATCGCCTGATACAAATCTTTTCTCTTTATAATATTTGTATAGATAGAATACTCTTTTATTTCACACCAAAAAAGTATAGCAGCTGAGAAATACAAAAACAAAATGATTAGGCAGTTTTATTTCCCGAGTCGATGAGAATAACTTAACTTTTGGATGGATAGAATAAAAATCAAAAGGTAACTTTGTTTTAATAATAAGCGCAACAGGCATTAATAGTGAATACTAACACATGCAATCGTAAAACACAAGTTACAGATGTTGGCGAATTTATTCATGCTACCTAAGCTTTTAAGTCCATAAAAAATTTTTCTATATCTTAGTGTAGGTATTCAGAGTGTAGCTTTTATTTTTTGTACAATGTTAGTTTATTCTAATTTTTAATACATCACTATCATGATACATATTATATTTTTGAATATTATATTATTACCTTTTTTTTTTGTTTTTCTATTGGTGCAAATATTTTATAAATTGACTCTTGTGGTATGGTGTGCCGTGCATGAAGATCAAACAGCACTAATCTATCGAAAATTATCATTTATTGATCAGATCAAATTATAAATAATAATGCATGTACGTGGGGAGACTGTTCAGCTGTGTTAATAAAAGAATGCGAACAAATAAAGTAAACAGAGACTGTACCTACTGTTGGTTTGGTGACGTGTTAACGGGCTTTAAAACAAATATAATTTTGAATGAATTTAAAATAAAACTAGTCATAACGTCTGCAACGACTTGCGAGGTGATTTAAAATGAATAATAATAGTATAGAGAGTGAACACGGAGGTACATTCAGAGACTGCTGTGTTACCATAAAAACAAAGATTCAACTTTAAGTAATGCATTGCAAATGTAGGAAAACTATACTAGTAACTTATTCTAAGGCAGAGGAGTAAGGGGTAACCATAACTCTCTACTGTGTAGGTACCTACAATAGTAAAGTTGGCGAGCTATTTACTTAAGACTGCGGTGTGAGGCAGGTAATTTGTTAGTTTTTGTTTGAACCTGGGAAACAATGGCTGTGAATTTTGCGGCAAACTGATAGTCACCTGCAAAAACGTAATGTGATTTGAGTAAAACGATTTTGTAAGTTTTTTAACGGCTACAAGGTAATTTATTACCAAGTGAGGGATTACCAGAATTACCCTTGACTCGACAGCTGTAAAGTGTTCGTCAGCATTAAAGCCGGTCCACACAACACCAACTACTTGCGCAATGGGTTTGTACAAACACAACTTTGTGGAACATGAACGTAGACGGCATTTAAAAGATTCTAACTTGTTGTCTGCATCTACACGTTTTGTTTTACCACCGACTTGTTCGCAAAGTATAATTCAACTATGTACCTACGTTGTTTTACGTTACTATATTGCATGTTTCGTTTCGTATGATAATGATCGCTAATCTTCTTTATAATGTACTAGCTGACCCGCCCGCGGCTTCGCATGCGTGGCATTTCAACAAAAACATTACCCTCCTTTTGCGCACTCGGATAAAAACTAGACTATGTCCTTCCCCAGGATATGATCTTGCCAAATTTCATTACGATCCGTTCAGCCGTAATGAAAAGGTAACAAACAAACTAACTAACAAACAGTTACATTCGCAGTTACTATGTATGTGTTATTATACATATAAACCTTTCTCTTGAATTACTCTATCTATTGTTGAGAGCTATATTAAAATACGTTTAAAAGATCTAAAGTAACAGACAGCGGAAGTGACTTCATTTTATACTGTGTAATGTATATTCTTGGCTGCCTCATGCGCATGCGCCAATGAGCCTTCTTAATGATGTATTTGGTACTACGAGTAGACGCGCTAGGCTTCCATCTAAACAGACGCATTTAATGTTATTTGTCTGATTTCAGCCAACCACATCACAAGTTGTGAACTATTGTCTTTTTGTGTACGGAATTTAAAATAACAGTCCCTAAAAACAATTTACGGAATTTATTTCTCGTGGTTCATCGTACTCTGACAGCCATTGACTGCGACTTTGCTGTGATTCATTTAAACGAAAGGTAGATTTACATTGAGTCAGTTAACGGCGTTAATGCTGGCACTGAGAACTGACTCACACATTTTTGAATACAGTCGTGGTTATATTTTTGCCAGGGTGTACGCACGTTATTAATGTCAATGGGGAAGATTTTGTTCAATTGGCTACTTAACATTTACGATACGAGCGACGCGACGTCGTTTTACAAAATAGCACCTGTGACTGACCAAGTACTGGTTTCGGCATTTAAGCAGGGTTAGACCGAACCAATGGTGAGAGTGGCCGGAGCGCACCGACTTCAAAAATATACCTATAGCTAGAATATTTAAGTCGGCACTGATAGCGCTGTATAACAATACCGTGCAAGCACTCACTTGTCTTGAATATCAAGTTAGTTACTGACTCAATGTAAATTTACCTTTACAAGGCGACGTATTTAGCTTCTAGAGAGAGAATTTAACCGATTACCTTCAATTACATAACATAATATATTATTATGTAATCTTTAGTGCACTGTAGGTGGTAGAAGAGACTGGGTACCGAAGATCGGGCCGAGTTAGGGCTGCTGAATATGGTATTTTAGAGCATATAAATATAGAAAATCGAGAAAATAATGGTAGGGATGTTGTTATCCGTAGCCCCCCCCCCCCCCCCCCTCTAGAAAGACGACCGGATAAAGGTGCAGGCCTAACAATATCAGTCGCTCTGGAAAGCTATGCGAGATACCTATTTATGTTCAACAATAACTGATATGATGATGATAACCTGGCCTAACAACAGAATCACTTATTACTAAGTTCTGAAGGGACCTAATTATAATCAAAATACATGAGTTAAAACGACACGAGGAAAACAATAAATCATAAAACAGCTGAGAACCTGATTGTCCCATCAACACCGATAGGTTAATAAAATAAATCACATACACTCATTGTCTCGTTATTTCTAATGAAACCCACTGTACCTATTGTACTTATCTATGGGGTTTTATGATTTAATTTATTTTTTTAGTTAAAAAACTTCCGTTATTTTCAGATTTTTTTGTGAGTTTTAATAAGGACAGCCACAAAACTGAGGTAGCAGGTTCCATCCATTTTGCCGTATAAATATTTGCATGCACAAATATCTGTAGATATTTGCGGGACTGGAATCCTGGTATGGGGTCACCCACTGAAAAAAGGAGTCGTTGTTATCTGGGTCAGAATGTATACTACTTGTAACTACTATATAATATATAATATAAATTGAGAAAGTAACTCTGTCTCTGTCTCGGGAACTTCCCAAACCCGGAACAAATATGTATTATAGATCATGAAAACATTTATTTCGCAGAATCGCAACCTCCTGCGTTCTAGTCAGTTAATTGCCTACTGTGCCACTGAGGTCGTCGACAGGAAAAATACCTATAAGTGTATATATTATACCTACCTATGTATTGGTTTTTTCCTGTGTTTATTAGGTACTCAAATAATGTAGTTTTAATTCAATACTTTATGTACAATAGGTAGTAAATATTGTTTTGAATGTTAATAAAATAAATTTAAAAGCCCTAATAATGCTTATGTAGGTACTCAAATATGAAAGACAAGTAGGTCGATACCTATAGCTATAAACTTACCTATAAAGTGGGGCAATTCTCGAATGCAAGTACAGAAAATATCGATCGTGAAATTGACTTAATAGTTTAATGATATCGTTAAAAATAAATAACTATACATTTATTAACAGATATATATACAAATACTACCTGCCGCCCGCGGCTTCACACGGTGGTCTGGCAATAAAAAGTAGTCTTGTCTCAGACTTTCTATCTATGTACCAAATTTCATCGTAAACGGTTTTGCCGTTACGACCTGAGAGCGTAATCTCACTTTAGGATTTGTAATATCAAAATAAAATACTAATAAAATGTATTTATTTAACACAAAAGTAAACTGGTAAGAAGGTGAGTTTTACATTCTTAATAACAAAAAAAAACAATAATATTAGTTAATAATAAACTCTCTCAAAAAATACAATAGAGACAGTGAAATAATTTAAAGTTCGTTGCAAACGATCTATAGATAGCAGAACTGCTCCATATCACTACTAGGCGGAAGTGTACCTGGGGCTCAACTCTGTTAATTTGTGATTAAAACTAATGGAGCCATACCATTAATAAACGATCATGATTGTTGCTCCTGTCATAAGCTGTAAAATTTACAATGGTGCTGTCATAGCAACGGTGGTCATTGAAAAAACCGAGTGCGCTTTAGACCACACGACTGAAGTAAAATTTCTTTTTCAAAATATTAATTTATAAAATTGTTCAAGAACGAAATGAAATTACGAAAAATAATCAAGAAATCACCATTCGCGTAACGCTAGTAAAACTCGCAAACTGAGACTGAGATATATATACATATATTTCATGCACTGGCTATGAGAAGAAGAGAGAAAGTGTGCGCGCGCACTGCTCTCTCTTGATCCTACAGTGTGATACAGACAATAGGCCTGCACTGTGTCTTATATATACGAAACTTAACTCTATATCTTTCTATCTTCACTAACTTATATCTCCCTCTCAACTTCCGTTGGCCTCGCTCGATCACACTTTTCGTAACGCTCTCGTCACGCATTCACCAGCTTACTCCCTATCCCAAGTCAAGCGTGCGTAAAGAAGTTTTACTTCAAAAACATTGTTTTATCAGAATACCAAATGGTATCTATAGTGGCCATTTTGCGACGATGCCATTGTCATAGTGAAGCAATTGGTTGAGTAAAACTGGGCCCCTGTTAATGAAGTGTCCCCAAGACACTGGATCCAATACGCCTTTGAATTGCAATGCTTATGCGTTGACCCAGATAAGCGGCAGCTCTCGGATCACACGTCGCATAGACCAGATGCCCAGAGGCTCAAACAGAATTTTGTAATGGAAATACGACTTCAACTATAGCCCAAAAAATAAAATAAGAACGTCTTGATGTACCTTTGGTACGTAACGCTCTCGTAATGCATTCACTAGCTTACTCTTCAAGTGAAGCGTGCGTAAAGAAGTTTTACTTCAAAAATATCTTATTATTTATTAGTACCGTTCTGCAAACTTATAGTGTCTAATCATTTCTGATTGAATGATTGTCAAATCATCTGTGTCCAGCATCGAAGGCCAGCGATGATATGCGGATGATTGATAGATTGCGTACGTACCTTATGGAAGCGATCACTCCATATAATGTAGTCAGCTTACACCAAAACCTTGGGGCAAGGTTGTTTGGACGACGCTTCGTGCATCGCATCTCAAGTAGCCTTGCTATATCGTTTCGATACCCTACCTAAAGGCAAATCGGCTGAACCGATTGTAACGAAATTGGTTTTACAGATAGGTCAGATTACAGATAGGCTTATGATATAGGATACTTATTATCCGGGTAAGCGAGCGAATTCATAAGCACAAGCTAGTTCAGAATAAGTACGTTAGCCGTCTGTATTTAATTACCGAACATTTTGTTAGCAGCCAGTTACAACAATATTTTTTGTACATAAAAACTAGCAGACCAATCCGCAGCTTCGCACGCGTAGTTTTTCAATTAAAACATTACCATCCTTCTGCGCAGTTGGGTAAAAAGTAGCCTATGTCACCCGGGGATAGTGTAGCTTCCCAACAGTGAAATATTTTTTTAAATCGGTCCAGTAGTTTCGGAGCCTATTCAATACAAACAAACAAACAAATCTTTCCTCTTTATAATATATAATTAATATAAATAAAAATAAAATCATTTATATTATTCATTAATTCATTAAAGAATCAACAATACTTGACATCAATGTAAACCAACTCTTATAGCTAATCCTTATTGCCAATAACAGATTCTCATTTTAAAGACTAGAAATAAGTCACCTAGAGTGAATTTTTAAAAACACAATATAAATTTTAATTTTTTAAGAAAATTAACAAAAAAACGGAAAATCAACATTATAAAATATAAACCTCATGCAATGTCTTTCACTATGATCGTTCTAGTCTTAAAATTACGTTCATATACAGACTAACATGTTAATATTTTTTATTAATTACTCGTAGTTCTTGTAGGTGCTCGCAGATTTACTAAACCTGTTATTGAAATCGTATCCAGCCCCAGCCCCAGCCCCAGCCCCAGCCCCAGCCCCAGCCCCAGCCCCAGGCTCAGCCCCAGCCCCAGCCCCAGCCCCAGCCCCAGCCCCAGCCCCAGCCCCAGCCCCAGCCCCAGCCCCAGCCCCAGCCCCAGCCCCAGCCCCAGCCCCAGCCCCAGCCCCAGCCCCAGCCCCAGCCCCAGCCCCAGCCCCAGCCCCAGCCCCAGCCCCAGCCCCAGCCCCAGCCCCAGCCCCAGCCCCAGCCCCAGGTCATCCAGCGTCACCTTTAACAACAACTTTAACAACAAAATACTTTACCTAATTGCCTTTCAAATACAAATGAGTGTTCGTTACCGCACGTTGTTATCGCTGTCTGGTAACACCGTCGGCGTTAATTTCTAAACAAATCGTTCAAACAAAGCCTACTGCTTCATTCACTGGAGCTATTTACTTCGTCAATACTGATATCTTATTTAGGACGCCAAAGATAATTACAATGTTTGTGTTCGGTTAATTACGTGACTTCGAGCGTGAGTAGTTGTAACATAATAGGTTCCCATGTCTGGACAAAGATAACAAAACTATTCCTCTCGATTTTACCTTACACTACACATTACCTGCTAAAGAACACAATAGGTACAGAGATAAAGTTGCGCCCGAATGCTCCACTTTAGCATCTACTATTTCCTACAAACAATGTTTTTTTCTAGCGGACATTTTCCCACTGCTGGGCCACCTATCGCGACCCTTGGCAGATTCCCACTATTCCTTCTCGAATCCACTGATGTTGTCGCGTCAACGCTTTCGCATCTGACCCCGACGTCGCTGTCGATCCTCCGGTACCCAGGGTGTTACGATGTTGCCCCATTTCTCCAGAAGCATTCGACTTACGTGTCCGGCCCAATCCCACTTGAGCTTCGCGGTTTGTCTCCCACATCGGCAATGCAAGTTAATGAACGAAGCGTGGTATTCCTCACCCGATCGGCTCTCAACCAACAACCAAATACACAACTATTTTGATGAGAATGTTTATCCATTGTCGCGTAAATATTTTAACGAAAATTATCACAATTTACAACCAGCTAACAAATGATGTCGCGCGGCGCTCTCGCCTGTCATCCGAATTGATCCGAAATATTCGTACGCGCGCATCTATGTGTGCGTACGCCTGTTATCTCTCGTACTAAACTTAACTTCTGTACCTATCTGTTTTTGGTAAAGAGTCTGCTTAGCACATAGTCATACAAGCTATCTGGAACCAGTTTGTAAGATGCATAGCAACCGCTCTTCGTTTAATTCGCTTCACTCTACTTTCTGTAAAAGCTGCTGCTACATCCGACTTGCGTGGGAGATATCGGCAATACATAGTTTTATTTACGTGTTACACTATAACCAGCCTAATTAAATTACGAGTATATTTATTTCTTACAGTATTATTAGGTATTACGATTTACAGCCATATCTTTGTAATATATAAAATTCTCGTGTAGCATTGTTTGTAACAAACTCCGCCGAAACGGCTCGACCGATTCTTATGATTTTTTTGTGTCAATTCGGTTGGTCTGAGAATAGTACGTAAACAATTTTTTACACACTGTTATATTACGGGTGGTCCAACTAATTTTTTTTGACAAAACTTTTTATATTTTTGTGATTTGGCAATAAAAATACCATAAATTTTCACTCTTATTCCACCAACACTTATTTTTTAATAGCGTTATTAGTAATTTAATATTTTTCTACTTTGAACATAGAGATAGTTGATTATAGGTACGCGCACAGAAAAGGAGATAGAAAAACTCAGGTTAGCAACACAAAATATTATATATTGATTCTGAGGCGGTACGAAGTTCGCTCAGTAAAAAGAAACAACAAAAACGAAATTAAACACAAATACAAAATGAGTACAATGGAAGTATGTATAATGCTAAAGATTGTACATTTTAAAAATGTTTGTATTTGGAAACAATTTCCAATTTCACCGAAAATCAGCGATGTTTTGTCTTCCGTTATGGTCATTTTACGTATTGATAAGATACGATAGATAATTAATTTATTTGCAAAAAATCACAATTAACAGAATAAGAAAAAAATACAAGAGTATATTTTACATAATGACGGACAATTAGGTATTTTATCTATACTGATATTGCAAGGAGGTAAAGTTTGTTTTTAGGGTTCCGCGCCCAAAAGGTCAAACGGGAGCCTATTACTAATACTCCGCTGTCTGTCTGTCTGTCCGTCTGTCACCAGGCTGTATCTCATGAATCGTGATAGTTAGACAGTTGAAATTTTCTCAGATGATGTATTTCTGTTGCCGCTATAACAACAAATGCTATAAACAGAATAAAAGAAATATTTAAGGGGGGCTACCCATACAACAAACGTGATTGTTTTGCTCGTTTTTGCTCGATATTGATAACGACAACAGGTAAACGTTTGAAATATTCACATAATATTGAGTTATATTATTCACTTTAAAAATTAATAATAAAATAATATAAAATTAATATTACGGGGTCTCCCATACAACAAACGTGATTTTTTTGCCGTTTTTATAGATAACGATACGGAACCCTTAGTGAGCGAGTCCGACTCGCCCTTTTATTTATTTGTATGTTTGTAGGGGTGATATCAGAAACAACTTAACCGATTCTGAAAATTCTTTAACTGATAGAAAGCTCCACTACCCTGAGCTATATATCATCATCATCATATCAACCGTAGGACGTCCACTGCTGGACAAAGGCCTCCCTCATTGATCTCCAGGAACTGCGGTTGGAAGCGGCCTGCATTCAACGCCGACCTGCGGTTCTTACTAAGTCGTCTGCCCATCTTGTGGGTGGACGTCCTACGCTGCGCTTGCCGGTCCGTGGCCTCCACTCGAGAACCTTTCGGCCCCATCGGCCATCTGTTCTGCGCGCTATATGGCCTGCCCATTGCCACTTCAACGTGCTAATCCGTCGGGCTATGTCGGTGACTTGAGTTCTCCTACGTATCTCCTCATTTCTGATTCGATCCCGTAGCGAAACCCCGAGCATAGCCCTCTCCATAGCTCGTTGAGCGACTCTGAGCTTATTCATAAGGCCAATAGTGAAGGACCACGTCTCAGTTCCATATGTCATCACTGGTAACACACACTGATTGTAGACTTTCGTCTTAAGGCACTGAGGTATGTTGGACGAAAAGACGTTGCGAAATTTCCCAAACGCTGCCCATCCGAGTTGGACTCGACGATTGACCTCTTTCTCGAAGTTGGACCTACCTAATTGGACTGTTTGTCCTAGGTATACATACGCGTCGACAACTTCAAGAGCCGAGTTCTCAACCATAACTGGGGCAGGGACGACATGGACATTCGACATGATTTTCGTCTTGTCAATGTTCATTTTAAGTCCTACCCGTTGGGAGACTCGATTGAGGCCTTCGAGCATCGTGCTGAGCTCTTCCATCGACTTTGCCATGACCACAATATCGTCGGCAAACCGAAGGTGAGTGATGTATTCGCCGTTAATATTGATGCCCAGTCCTTTCCATTCCAGAAGCTTGAAGGCATCTTCCAATGCGGTCGTAAACAGTTTCGGAGAGATGACATCTCCCTGTCTTACGCCTCTTTTTAAGGGAATCGCCTTCGAGCTCTGTTCGTGTACTCGGACTGACATAGTGGTGTTTTTATACATACACTTCAACACTTCGATGTACCGATAGTCAAAACGGCATCGTTGGAGAGACTCAAGCACTGCCCATGTTTCGATCGAATCGAAGGCTTTCTCATAGTCCACAAACGCGAGACATAGCGGCAAGTTATACTCTTCGGTCTTCTGTATGACTTGCCGCAGCGTATGTCTATGGTACTGTAGCCTTTACGGAACCCGGAGCTATATATAGCTATATTTATTTTGAAAAAAAACCTATACTTATATAAACAAAAGTCGGAATGCGAAGTCGGGGCGAGTCAGCTAGTGTATAATATATATACTCGTGTTTAATATATGGTCTGCACACCTATGTAACTCTTAGCATTCGCTAACTACCTTAACGACGATATTAGAAGAGACGATTGCTTAAAGGTTAATTATCTAACTTCCATATTCCAGCCATGAAGCCACCCATATCTGTACGAATCATTATTGGCGTTGCTGATAGGACAATAGGCAGTAACCGATGCCTCATTTGACAATGGAATTTGAGATGTTTTACAATGTTTGCAAGAAGTATGAGATGAGTTCTTACCATGTATGTATGTATGTATGTATGGTGTTGTCTATGCATGTATGCTACTTATTGTTTTATACATATATGTATGTATACTAGCTTACGCCCGCGGCTTCACATGCGTCCTTTTTATTAACTATCGGTTCGCCAAGTCAAAGACAAAATCTTTTATTCATTAAAATCACAAGGATCACTTTGAAACGTTAATTTTACAGTCTATTCCTTCGCGACCAAAAAAAATGAAAAGAAACAAGGCTGGTTGTTTTTTTTATTGATCCTTTTAGAATACATAACAATACAGAAAATAAATAACGTCTAAATTGTAACATTTTGAACGAGTTGGAGCAATATCAACGGCAAGCTTCTCTATCATCTAAATAATCCGATATTTTATAGTAGGCGTTTTTATAAAGATTATGTTTAATTACGTTTTTAAGTTTGGCAATTTTTGTACATCACTTGGGAGTTTGTTATAAAAGCGTACACCTTGCTCTTTAAACGATTTACTAACTTTATGGAGTCTACAAGGGGCAACAGCGATCTTTATTTCTATTCTAGTATTAAAATTACGATTATCGTTGTCTCTCGTATCGTGAGTCTCTCATAAAAATAATTATTTGTAGTGCCACAACCACCGTACTTGACCTACAGTTTATACAAATTACAAGTAACGCGAGTTCATATTAATTGGTTAGCTTTTTTGGGGTAGAAATTGCTGCTATTCTGGATTTCAGAGTTTTCGAGCAGTTACAGTTCAAATGGATAATACACATTTGTTCTAGTACACTGTAATCACGTACACGCGCGCTTACCGATAAGAAAATACCTACCTATAACTTATATTTTACTAGGTTTATGAGCGTTGACGTGTGCTATTAATGAAACTGGTATTTAAATTAAAATTATCTGCAAAGCTATATGAATACGTATGTCCACATAATTTAAATGTTACTTTTGTAAGTTAACACTGTAAAACAGATATTTTTTATACATAATTTAATGTCTCTTTATCCAACGCTTCTAGATCTATGGACTGGTAAAATAATGTTTTGGACGAATTTTGTAGAAATCGTGTGTTTTGTTGAAATGTTCATTACAATACATAGGCGCTTGCGCAAGCGCTTATGTATGACAATCATGACTGTCGCAAAAGATAAAAAATAGGTTACAATAACAAAGAAAAATGAAAGAAAAGAAAACTGGAGCCAATGCACCTGCCATATAGATCTAGGTACCGGCTGTAAGATTTGTCAAGCCATGTCGGGGCTCTCTATACAAGAGGGAGGGGGGGGGGGGGGGGAGGGGAGGCATTTGCGCTTAATTTGAACGATAATACCAAAGTAAAAGCAAACCAAAAATGTTAGGTTATGCAGATTTGATATCGCGCTGACACGTGTGACATCACTCCAACCAACGTGAAACAAAAACGTTACGTTACAACGTTAGACACGTTCAAAATTAGCACGATTGCCGCCTGGATTATCCACTACAATAGTCTATATTTTCGACACCAGGTCTAAAATAACAGGGCCCGTAGTCAAGTTACATTCGCTTCCGATCGATTCGATTTCTACATAGGTTTGATATCACGTGATATTTACATAGCATTTCATACCTTTTCGGAATTATCGACTAGCGTCATCGCTAATCGAATGTAACTTTGCTAAGCCCTCTATTTACCCTTAATGGGGAGTGAAGAGCTACCTCGCGGTAACAAAGTTTTTAACTAGCACGGTAGACATGCTCCGAAACCTTAGTGCACACATTGTTTTTATCTAATTAGACATTTTCGATTGCGGCACAAAAAAGACGATTTATTTTTTCCATAATACTCGCAACTTATAGAGTGTCGTCTTAAACCAACCTTAGTAAGATGACGACAAGGTTTCACGTCCTGTGTATTTGTGCAGCTTGCAAAATGACGACTGTTTATATTGTACTATAGTTTTAAACATACTGTAGGTAGGTAATAGTTATGTTCACAAATACAGTCGTAGATATACGAATAATTCATTCATTTACTGAATAATTATGTGTTTGTTGAGAATTGAAAGTCTTCCTTGCGTGGGGATAAATATGAAAAATCAGAACAGGGACGTAATTAACAAGTGAAATACAATTGTCCAATTAAAAACTAGCAAAATTTGTTCACTGAATGATTTCTATGATACAGATCAAACAATAGGGGTGGGGGTGAGGTGGGGTGGGTCGGGGGGGTGTCTGATCCTGGTACTTACTGAAGCCTACTAGGTTCTAGTAGGCTTGTGACACTCCATAGAAATGAATTGATTTAAACGATATCCATATCTAATATTATAAAAAAAGGAAAGTAGCTCTGTCTGACTGATATAGATAGTTTATGACCTGGATTGTGACATGATTGTACATTTGTGTGACAGTTAGGTGTTAAAAAATGAATACCTATGTGTAAATTTGACACCATATTTGTTTTTGTGATCTATGCCACGTTTATTAATCGCAATAAGAGTGAAATAATAAGATAACGACAACACTCAAATAACAATAAAAGCTAATCGAAATAAATACACTTTTCATTTTGAATCTCACTAGCAACTTTTGTTTCTAACTTCAAAAACATCCTCGTTTCAAAGAGTATCTTTTTAAAAAATTATATTAGACTTATACAAATTCTTCATCATAAAACTGGAATCAGAACCCTGTCTTTTGTTTCACAAAAAATTGCGCTTAGATAACTATTGTTCCTTAATTATCCGAATTGGTAAAAAATATAAAGGGGTGATTCAGATGGACCGTTCGGCCCCCAACCCGTCTACCACCATCGATCCACCTCCATTGTTACACCCTGTACCTATACAACTTTCAACGACAATAACAGTTAAGTACCTGCATGTCTTCTTCTTCTTCAGGCCTTTTCCCATTTTTATTTGGGGTCGGCTCTCCTAATCACTTGTCTCCAGATATTTCTTTTCTGGATCGTCATTGGGTCTATATTGTCATTCTCCAGGTCTTTCTTTATTACATCCATGTTAGTCGGGGTCTTCCGCGCTTTCTCTGTCCGATCTTCAAGTCCAGAACTTTTCGAGTCATATGGTCTACCGGCCTCCTCATGACATGGCCGTACCATGGTAGTCGTGTCTCTACTAGTTTGTCTGGTATGGGTCTTACTTTGAAGGTTCCTCTGATATAATGGTTCGGAACGTTGTCTAAAAGGGTGACTCCGACAGACCACCTCAGCATTCTCATTTTCATTCTCAGTTAAAGTACCTGCATGTGACCATTATATATTTATTTAGGTACAAGCTGTATTCTATATTACGCTGGGCATCCATTTATCTAGAGTACCTTTGTCTAAAGAGTCACAGAGTAAACGCTAATACCCCGGTGTCACTACACTGTGACTCACACTTCTATTCATAGAATCTTGTAAATATTCATAAAACCTGCTATAAGAACCCTTTCCGTTATTATTTTGTATGTGGATATTCGCCGATGATTAAAATTGTAAAAATATTAGATACAGGTATTCTATTTTGGCAAGTTTTAAGAAGGTTGTAAAATAAAGCAGCTTCATTATTGCCGCATATATCATTGGAATAGGTAGTCTTCATTGATAACGTTTCTTTCTTCTTCTGTCTGTTATCTGTCTGATCTCTAAGAGCGTTATTATACTTATTGTGTTAATAAAATGGAATCTGCGCTGCGAAAACACATAAATCTTATTTATGATTATAGTACTTAATTTATCTAATAAGCAATTGTTACAAAACAATCACGTTTGTATTATTCTTTGAATGGCAGGAAAGTTAGATGGATTTATTCGAATGAGGTCAATTTGTTTCATTGAAGTCTTATTACTTGCAGATGCTCTAAGGAAAATTCCATTCCTAGTGTTTAGCATTGGTCAATCCATCGGCACAATTAAATCGAGGTTTTAAATAGTTGAATTAAATGAATATGTCATTGTAATTCAACAAGATCGCCTTGATATTATTTTTCGACATTACGATCCAAAAATGGAGATTAAAATGTTTTATTCGTGGCGGTGGCTGGCACTCGGCTGCGGCCGTCCTTTGCCGAGTTTCATGTTTTACATACGAGCAAAGATTTCACATTTACTTTCTCCAATGGATCGTTTTATTTGCGAGTCGGTGTCGCCGCAGTACGCCGAGGATGGCTAGTCCACTCAACTATCCTGACCGTTTCTATTTCGTGAACGTGTGGATATTTTTCCTGTTGTTGGAAGTTTTATTACCCTCGTTGGCGATTGTCTACATTTTGTTGTTTGCCTAGGATCGTATTTGATTTGTTTCATACAAGTACCTATCTATTATTTAAACTGGTAGAGCTCTAATCAGCCAGGCAGACAACTAAATTTTATAGTATAAATATTTCTGACTATTTTTATTCAACCTGCCTAATGTCTCATTTAATACCTGCCTGACTAGCTTAAACTTTTTTGATGAGAAATTGGATATACCAACGTAAATTAATCAGCACGACACGGTGGAGTTTTTAAGTGTGGCTTGGCTTGGAGTGAGCAAACTGTTTAGTGTGTCGTCACTGGCCATCCTGTCTTGCGTGTGAGGCCACCAAACCGCCGGTATACACTTTAACATAGAAATCAATCGAAGGCCAGGATTTACTTGACCTTGTGTCCGGCACTAACACTATTTGACTGTACACAAAAAATACTTGAAGCTATTGGCAGATATATATGCAAAAGAATTTGGCTTGGCCATTTTTTGTCGACTCCGATTTCCTCTACAGGTAACTCAGTAAAAAATAAATAATGTTATACGAAGTAAGTTATGATTGAACTAGCCATGTATGTATATGACTATTATTTTTATGAAATTGTCTGTTTTTTTCAGAACACGCGCTAAATAACACAATCTTCTCTATGTTTCTGTAAAACATTAAAAGTAATAATAATATTTAATATAATTGTACAAATAACTAAGATTCTGTAAACAGTAGTCCTTATTTCTGACTTCTGAATATGTGGCTAATGTGGCCGTTTACTTTTCATTTACATATTATAGAACTACCTAATCAATCTATACTAATATTATAAAGAGGAAAGATTTGTTTGTTTGATTGTATTGAATAGGCTCCGAAACTACTGGACCGTTTTAAAAAAATCCTTTACTGTTGGGATGCTAGACTATCCCCGGGTGACATATGGTACTTTTTACCCAACTGCGCAGAAGGAGGGTAATGTTTTTATTGAAAAACTACGCGTGCGAAGCTGCGGATTGGTCACCTAGTTAGGTATATTTTAAAACGTAGGTATATTTTCAGTGTTGATATAAACAATGGTAAATTTGTGGTAAATGCGCTATGATGTGTCACTACACGCAAGATTTTCCATTCATAAATTATTGCACAAATTAAAAACAAGATCCCATGAATGATTCATACATAAAAGATTTTTTCTTCAGGCAACTGCGGTGTTGCAATTTTATGAGATATCGTAAATCTCTTATCAGTTTAAGTATTCTTCCAACTGAGAAGCTTCTTTCTTCTTCTTCTAAGCTGTAGACCATTTTTTGCTGAGCTGAAAATACTGACGCTGCTCAGTCTACATTTATGAACTTGTGACATTTTAGTCTTCTTCTTCTTAGTGTGTCAATAGTTCACTTATATTGTTTTAGATAGATACTTGGTCGCATTGATGGCGTCTGAAGAAGCCGTTTTTAAATCTTCCATCATGCAGGTGGGCACAAGTGGCACAATAGCAGGTGTTTCATCGACTGTGCAGGGTCACCACAGTCGCATTGCATTACTCTAGGATTCCTGAACCCCCATTTGCATATATTGACTGTGCAGCGTACAACTTGTGTGCGAAGCCTATTTAAGGATTTCCACACTGGCCACCGAAAATTGTGAGATTTGTAGTAATAATATATACATATTTTTTAATGAATCGTAACAGCAAATGCCACTATAATAAAAAAAAATCCCTCAAAATAGGACTCCTATTTATTTTAATAAAAGTTTTATCTATATGGCTGCCCGTATACCTATATAACAAACTTTCTAAGTATGTCTAAGATGTTTCTGGTCTAACTGTTTTCATGGCAAAACTGAAAAATTGGTACTTGAAAAAGCTAAATACAATTCTAAGCAATATTTAGATGACAATATTATTTAATAATAAATATTTTAGGTACATACGTATTTACAAAAAAAAATGTATTTATTTATTTTATGAGTTATCTGGTTCCCAAAGTAAAAGCTTTTGCCGGGCTAGATAGCGTTGCGTGAAATGTACAGTTTTATTTGTTTGGATAAGTGCATTTTAAATAACTACCCTATTTACCGCCGTACTATATTATTATTCTCTTAATTATCCTTTATATTTGCTTTGCTGTAAGTAAAATACAGAGTTTATCTATCTACTTAATTTGGTAAAGCTATTCTAATATTAAAATATAACAAACAATAAATGCTCCAACTTTATCTTCAGTCTCAATGATAACACATTTAAGGAATTAGTCATTAAAAGCGGCTCAAACAATAACACACCTAATTGTTGGGAACTGAATACTTAAGTAGATAACAATAATAAGGTAAAACCGTTGATCTGAGCATTAAGATTCGTGTACGAGCACTGCTTGCTCGCCACTCCCACTCCCACTCTCTCTTAATTTATTTGATGTACATACGGTAAAACAAAGACAAGTGATTCACTTTTGCAAACGCAAAAAACGTGGTGAAATATTAAACCGCTCTCCTTTTATTCTGTTGACTTAAGCAAAAAAGAAGGCGATCTTCGTCGGCGTTGCAATTTGAGTAAACCTTTGTTACAAAAGTGAGCAGTTACAGTGAGCAGTTACAGTGAGCACCCGAATGCACGAGACCTTAAGAGTGACCACGACTCTGCAGTGATCAAGTTATTCTAACTATCAAGGTAATTAAACTGCCATACAGATGTTATCAGCAGGCGCATCACAATACCATGGGATCTTTTGTCACTATTCAAATTAAATCTAAGATTGTGGAGTATATTTTGCAGTCACGTTTTTTACAAGGTTCTTTTTAATTGGTATCGCACTATATTTGCGTAGAGCCCGGTTTTCTACTTGACATATGTAGTTGTATGATATGCCAACTCTCTCTTAATATTGATGCTAAACATGTTATGGGATCTATTATAATCCCTGTAAAACGAACCCTAAACATATTTAGCATGGTATTTAACATGTTAAAATTAGACGTATCTGTATTAGGTCCTTACATATGAAATTAGCGTTTTGTCGTACTGACCACTTTGATCTGTATCTGATTGATGAATATCCTCTTTGGTTAAGAATTCCAAATTCAAATTTATAAATTCATTTAGCTGGTACATTTGAGTTTGAAAACAGTCATTCATTTGTTTTTTTCCTCGTTATTTTTTCCTTTGGCGTCGCTTATTACCGCACAATGGTGCGGCACAATGGTACCGCACAAATATGAAATATCGGTATATTTACGAGTACGAGTTCTACCGTGGCACCAGTGCTGCAGAAACAGCTCGAAGAATTAATGATGTGTACGGAGCTGGTGTCGCAAAAGAAAGCACGGTATGTTTTTGGTTTCAACGTTTTCGTTCTGGAAATTTCGACCTTCAAAACCAACCCATATATTCACAAATCACTCAAACGAACCCGACTAATATTATATACGTGAAAGTTTGGATGTTTCTTTATTTGTTTGTTACTCAATCACGTAAATACGTAATGGCTGAACCGATTTCGGCAAAATTAGATGTGTTGATAGATTATGGCCGGAGACCAAAGTGAAAAATAAATAATTAAAGGCTATTGTGGAAGCAGATCCATCATAAAGCACTTCAGAGATAGCTGCAGACTTTGAGGTAAGTGATAAAACTGTACTAATCCACTTGAAGCAAATCGGGAAAGTAAAACAACTTGAACGATGGGTACCTCATGAATTGAGTGAATCGAACTTGAAAACACGCGTCGACTGCTGTGTTACTTTGCTCAACCAACACAATAATGAAAAAAAATTAAATCGAATCATTACTTGTGATGAAAAGTGGATACTGTACCATAATCGGAAGTGCTCGTCGCAATGGCTAAACCCAGCAAAACCCTGCCCTAAACGAAAATTGACTCAGAAAAAGTTACTTGTGAGTATTTGGTGGACTAGCGCCGGTGTCGTTCACTACAGCTTTCTAAAATATAGCCAAACGATTACGGCAGATATCTATTGTGAGCCACTGCAAACCATGAAGGAAGAACTAGCTGCTAAACAACCGAGTCGAACTGGTCAATCGCTTAAGGCCACTGCTGCTTCACGACAACGCAAGACCACACACTGCACAACAAACAACCACTAAGTTAGATAAGCTACAATTGGAATGTCTGCGATATCCACCGTACTCCCCGGATCTTGCTCTAACAGATTACTATTTTTTCCGGAATTTGGACAACTTCTTACAAGGAAAAAAATTCAACTCCGATGCGGCAGTCCAAACCGCCTTCAAAGAGTTTATTGATTCTCACCCCTTTGTTTTTTTAGTAAAGGGATTAATGAACTACCTATGAGATGGCAAAAGTGCATAGATAACGACGGTGCATACTTTGTTTAATTAAATAAATTTTACAAAAAAAAATTAGCTTAATACTCCTCCCGTACAAAACGCCAATTTCATATGTAAGGACCTAATATTGTTTGACAACTCTTTTAGTCGCTAAATACTTTTAAGGATTGTTGTACAAGCCTGGCTTAAAGTTAAAGAATGGTTTGCCATTCTAACAATGTCAAAAACAATTGTATTGTAATAATATTACAACATCACTCGGTTGCCATTTTATTGACCCTTAGATACAACAAATATATCATTTCAATTCCAATCATGTCTGGAGTACTGTTCTTACCTCTGGGACGGATCAGCGAAATACCAGCTAAAGGCTCTAGATTCAATTGAAAGAATAGCCAAGACACTCATTTGCAATAACGAGTTAGCAGATGCAAGGCTCCGCAGCCTCGAGCATCGTCGAAAGGTTGCAAGCCTCTCGGTTTTCTATCGGATACATTTCGGAGAGTGTGCCGCGGAGCTTTTCAACCTGATCCCACCATCCCCATTCTACCATCGGACAACCAGTCGCTCCACGGTGCGCCACCGCTACATGGTAGACATACCTCCCATACACACAACGCGGTACTCTTCCACCTTTATTATGCGCACCGCCAAGAAGTGAAACGCCTTGCCTGAGTCTGTGTTTCCTGATAACTACAACCAAGGGGTCTTCAAGTCGCGAGTGAATAGCTTTCTTCTAAGCAAGCATATACCACCGTAGACTGCATCATCGCTTACCATCAGGCGAGATCGTGGTTAAACGCTAGCCTTTATATTATAAAAAAAAACATTTATTCACGAACAATTTTTTCACAAATCGCATATGAATGTCACTTAAAATTATTAATTATAAATAAGTTTTAATACAAATTAAACCAATACATTATACATGATAATTTCAACAAAACTTCCTTCCCATACAAGAAAATATTGAGTAACTATTTAGTAACAATTGAGCTAATTATGGACTGTGGGTGCGATCTAACTGTAGTATAATATCTAAAGTGCGCGACCTGAGAGTACTACGCAATGCTTTGCTATAACCGATAATTACCACTTAACATCAGGTGGGCCAAATGCTTGTTCCATCTCCAGGCCGTATAACACGTACAATACTGACGCTACGCAAAAACTTGATCAAAAACTTCTACGAGTACCCAATTATGGTTAACATGGGTCCGCAAGTGGATAAATTGCTTTATTTTTTTGCTGTGCATGTGTGACGTCAACATTTAATTGGTTTCGGAAACCCCTGATTCGTTTCCAAGATTCGTCTAAATATAAAAAACGCGGGCTAAAAACATTTTTTTTAGGTTTTGTACAGAATAAATCTCCGATAAAATAATATCGATTGAACATAAGGATGTCCTCTTTGTGGTTAAATTCTACAAGAAGTGAAGATGACTAGGTTACTTATTTTTTCGAGGATTGTATCATTTATTGTTTATGAATGGTAATTTTAATAATTTATTTAAAACCGGCTTCGCACGCGTGGTTTGTCAATAAAAAAACAACCCTCTTTTTTAAATTTCGGGTATTAAGTAGCGTATGTCTAATAACGGTCAAAATCTATCTGTGTACCAAATTTCATCACTATAGATCCAGCCGTGTAGCCGTGAAAACGTTACAAACAGACAGACAGAGAGACAGAGTTACTTTCCAATAAATATTATTAGTATGGAAAGGACGCTAACAGCATTGTATCATTACATTGTAAAATAATTAGAATTTTGAATTTTAATCCCTTGATAAATGAAAACGTACTTCACCATAGATTTCAGTCTCTGCCAAAATGTATACCTAAGTGATAATTTAGTTTTGAGTTCACTCGTAAAATACGGCTAATTGCCAGTGTTACCAGAGGATTTTGCTGAGCAATCGTGTGGGAGTAAATAATAATGTAAATTTGTACATATTTTTTTAAAATAAAGAAAGCTGTTCAAATTATTAGCTACTACACCCTATATTTTTTTATTATCTATCGAATTAAGCGTTTCGGGAGTTGGCGCATAGTTTTACAACACCCGAAACATTTAAAGTGCTATTTTGACAGTAACTATACCATCTAAGGTTTGACTATTGAGTTTATTGTGGCTCTTTGTTTTTATTAGATTGGCGGAGCTAAGAACTCTGCAAAGTGCATTTGCATTTTGCATTAGCGGTTTAAGGTTCATTTAAGTACGGACTTTCAAAACCGTATTCAAAACATTTATGTACGATTTCGGTGTTACAACCTTAGGTAGAACGGACAAAAAATCGTACGAATACTATTTAAATCGTACATCTGGCAACAGTGGTCATTGCATTCCCACTCTTGAGACACTTTGTTATATTTAGGTCGGTGGCCGACGACCGCATCCCAGTCAGAATAGCCCACTATGGGTTGATTGATATGAGTTAGAGTAATTATTTTATATTAAGACGGTTACTGCGACCCTGTCTTTATCAGGAATCCTGTCTTTGTCAGTATCTATACGAAATTTGTAGTCGTATAAACTTGTTTTGTTTGGAGAGAGATTTAAATCATTTTTTTATTATGCTTTTTTACATTGTCTTTACAGTGTAACATCAAAGCGTCAGTGAAAAACCTTAATATCTAGTACTTCTTAACTACTTATTCGTGTTACCTTGTGGTAACTAAATAAAGCCCCCCCCCCCACCTGGCTACGTTACACCTGCAGAGGAACTGTCCCCTAGTCAACACCTACCTTGGCCAGTGTGGAGGGCCCTCTACAGACTGCGTACCCAAGTCGGCAGCTGCAGTTGTAATCTTAGTAAATGGGGTTATTATAGACAAATCGGTGACGCAATGCCAATGTGGTGCCCAGCTCCAAACAATGGCACACGACCTTGCATGCCCATCCTGCCCTAGCACCTGTACGATGGGGCAACTGATGACCTGCTCCGACGCTGCCATGAACGGCGTACTGCTCAAAATGGCTATAGTCTTGAGACATTGACCCTTTCTCCTATCATGATCTTCTGTTCCTCTCATATAAGACTCGTTGCCCTCGACAAAAACCTAAAACACTTCTACTTCGCAGTTTTAAGGACATTGATCTGGGGCGTTTAAGAGCCGACTCATGCAACATTGATTGGTCTCCGATCATCAATGCTGTGGAGATAGATGAAAAAGTAGCCGCTTTCAATAATATTTTAACTACACTCTATGACGCTCATGCACCCCTTAAACTTGTTAAGGTCAAACACCCACCTGCTCCCTGGTTGACACGATCTATTAAGAAGGCAATGTTTAACCGGGACAAAGCTAAACGGACCTTCAAATTGTCTCCTACCGAGGAGAATTTAGCAACCCACAAGAAACTCCGTAATCGTTGTACTAAGTTGTGCAGAGATGCCAAGAGACGCCACATACACGATTCTATAAAATGTTGCAGTTCCTCTCAAATGTGGAATTTTTTTAAATCTTTTGGGCTGGGTAAACTGTCTAGCGATTCCGCCATATCATTTGACTTGAATACTATTAACACTGATTTCTCCAAATCTCCTCTTTTTCTTGATAAAAACATCAAACTTTCCACCTTAGACAAAATCTCTCGCTTACCCAGGCCCGAGTGCCCTCCTCTTGTCTTCAGAGAGGTTACTGAGAAAGAAGTAATTTTATTTCTAAAATCCATCTCCACCAAAGCTGTAGGCTCAGACGACATTCACATTCAAATGTTACAACTTTTTTCCTCTAAGCTTGCTCCTTTCATCACCCACATCATAAATCACTCCTTAACAACCAGCTCTTTTCCTTCTGCCTAGAGAAAAGCTTTTGTCCTTCATTTGCCTAAAATTTCTAATCCTACCGTGGTCTCCCAATTTCGTCCAATCTCCATTTTACCTGTTCTATTCAAAGTCCTCGAAAACATTGTTCATAAGTAACCTTCCTTCTTTCTTACTAAAAATAGCCTGCTGAGTCCATTCCAATCTGGGTTTCGACCAGACCCCAGCACCGTAAGCGCCCTTACGAAAGTCTCTGACGACATTCGTTGGGGCATGGACAATAAGTGCCTAGTCTTAGTGTTATTGGATTTCAGTAGTGCTTTTAATTCTGTTCACTATGATATCCTACTATCTATCCTTTCCTCCCTAAATGCTTCTCACCAAGTAACCTCTTGGTTCAAATCTTATCTTTCCGGACGCTCGCAGTGTGTGCGTACAACCTGATCCCACCATCCCCATTCTACCATCGGACAACCAGTCGCTCCACGGTGCGCCACCGCTACATGGTAGACATACCTCCCATACACACAACGCGGTACTCTTCCACCTTTATTATGCGCACCGCCAAGAAGTGAAACGCCTTGCCTGAGTCTGTGTTTCCTGATAACTACAACCAAGGGGTCTTCAAGTCGCGAGTGAATAGCTTTCTTCTAAGCAAGCATATACCACCGTAGACTGCATCATCGCTTACCATCAGGCGAGATCGTGGTTAAACGCTAGCCTTTATATTATAAAAAAAAACATTTATTCACGAACAATTTTTTCACAAATCGCATATGAATGTCACTTAAAATTATTAATTATAAATAAGTTTTAATACAAATTAAACCAATACATTATACATGATAATTTCAACAAAACTTCCTTCCCATACAAGAAAATATTGAGTAACTATTTAGTAACAATTGAGCTAATTATGGACTGTGGGTGCGATCTAACTGTAGTATAATATCTAAAGTGCGCGACCTGAGAGTACTACGCAATGCTTTGCTATAACCGATAATTACCACTTAACATCAGGTGGGCCAAATGCTTGTTCCATCTCCAGGCCGTATAACACGTACAATACTGACGCTACGCAAAAACTTGATCAAAAACTTCTACGAGTACCCAATTATGGTTAACATGGGTCCGCAAGTGGATAAATTGCTTTATTTTTTTGCTGTGCATGTGTGACGTCAACATTTAATTGGTTTCGGAAACCCCTGATTCGTTTCCAAGATTCGTCTAAATATAAAAAACGCGGGCTAAAAACATTTTTTTTAGGTTTTGTACAGAATAAATCTCCGATAAAATAATATCGATTGAACATAAGGATGTCCTCTTTGTGGTTAAATTCTACAAGAAGTGAAGATGACTAGGTTACTTATTTTTTCGAGGATTGTATCATTTATTGTTTATGAATGGTAATTTTAATAATTTATTTAAAACCGGCTTCGCACGCGTGGTTTGTCAATAAAAAAACAACCCTCTTTTTTAAATTTCGGGTATTAAGTAGCGTATGTCTAATAACGGTCAAAATCTATCTGTGTACCAAATTTCATCACTATAGATCCAGCCGTGTAGCCGTGAAAACGTTACAAACAGACAGACAGAGAGACAGAGTTACTTTCCAATAAATATTATTAGTATGGAAAGGACGCTAACAGCATTGTATCATTACATTGTAAAATAATTAGAATTTTGAATTTTAATCCCTTGATAAATGAAAACGTACTTCACCATAGATTTCAGTCTCTGCCAAAATGTATACCTAAGTGATAATTTAGTTTTGAGTTCACTCGTAAAATACGGCTAATTGCCAGTGTTACCAGAGGATTTTGCTGAGCAATCGTGTGGGAGTAAATAATAATGTAAATTTGTACATATTTTTTTAAAATAAAGAAAGCTGTTCAAATTATTAGCTACTACACCCTATATTTTTTTATTATCTATCGAATTAAGCGTTTCGGGAGTTGGCGCATAGTTTTACAACACCCGAAACATTTAAAGTGCTATTTTGACAGTAACTATACCATCTAAGGTTTGACTATTGAGTTTATTGTGGCTCTTTGTTTTTATTAGATTGGCGGAGCTAAGAACTCTGCAAAGTGCATTTGCATTTTGCATTAGCGGTTTAAGGTTCATTTAAGTACGGACTTTCAAAACCGTATTCAAAACATTTATGTACGATTTCGGTGTTACAACCTTAGGTAGAACGGACAAAAAATCGTACGAATACTATTTAAATCGTACATCTGGCAACAGTGGTCATTGCATTCCCACTCTTGAGACACTTTGTTATATTTAGGTCGGTGGCCGACGACCGCATCCCAGTCAGAATAGCCCACTATGGGTTGATTGATATGAGTTAGAGTAATTATTTTATATTAAGACGGTTACTGCGACCCTGTCTTTATCAGGAATCCTGTCTTTGTCAGTATCTATACGAAATTTGTAGTCGTATAAACTTGTTTTGTTTGGAGAGAGATTTAAATCATTTTTTTATTATGCTTTTTTACATTGTCTTTACAGTGTAACATCAAAGCGTCAGTGAAAAACCTTAATATCTAGTACTTCTTAACTACTTATTCGTGTTACCTTGTGGTAACTAAATAAAGCCCCCCCCCCCCACCTGGCTACGTTACACCTGCAGAGGAACTGTCCCCTAGTCAACACCTACCTTGGCCAGTGTGGAGGGCCCTCTACAGACTGCGTACCCAAGTCGGCAGCTGCAGTTGTAATCTTAGTAAATGGGGTTATTATAGACAAATCGGTGACGCAATGCCAATGTGGTGCCCAGCTCCAAACAATGGCACACGACCTTGCATGCCCATCCTGCCCTAGCACCTGTACGATGGGGCAACTGATGACCTGCTCCGACGCTGCCATGAACGGCGTACTGCTCAAAATGGCTATAGTCTTGAGACATTGACCCTTTCTCCTATCATGATCTTCTGTTCCTCTCATATAAGACTCGTTGCCCTCGACAAAAACCTAAAACACTTCTACTTCGCAGTTTTAAGGACATTGATCTGGAGCGTTTAAGAGCCGACTCATGCAACATTGATTGGTCTCCGATCATCAATGCTGTGGAGATAGATGAAAAAGTAGCCGCTTTCAATAATATTTTAACTACACTCTATGACGCTCATGCACCCCTTAAACTTGTTAAGGTCAAACACCCACCTGCTCCCTGGTTGACACGATCTATTAAGAAGGCAATGTTTAACCGGGACAAAGCTAAACGGACCTTCAAATTGTCTCCTACCGAGGAGAATTTAGCAACCCACAAGAAACTCCGTAATCGTTGTACTAAGTTGTGCAGAGATGCCAAGAGACGCCACATACACGATTCTATAAAATGTTGCAGTTCCTCTCAAATGTGGAATTTTTTTAAATCTTTTGGGCTGGGTAAACTGTCTAGCGATTCCGCCATATCATTTGACTTGAATACTATTAACACTGATTTCTCCAAATCTCCTCTTTTTCTTGATAAAAACATCAAACTTTCCACCTTAGACAAAATCTCTCGCTTACCCAGGCCCGAGTGCCCTCCTCTTGTCTTCAGAGAGGTTACTGAGAAAGAAGTAATTTTATTTCTAAAATCCATCTCCACCAAAGCTGTAGGCTCAGACGACATTCACATTCAAATGTTACAACTTTTTTCCTCTAAGCTTGCTCCTTTCATCACCCACATCATAAATCACTCCTTAACAACCAGCTCTTTTCCTTCTGCCTAGAGAAAAGCTTTTGTCCTTCATTTGCCTAAAATTTCTAATCCTACCGTGGTCTCCCAATTTCGTCCAATCTCCATTTTACCTGTTCTATTCAAAGTCCTCGAAAACATTGTTCATAAGTAACTTTCCTTCTTTCTTACTAAAAATAGCCTGCTGAGTCCATTCCAATCTGGGTTTCGACCAGACCCCAGCACCGTAAGCGCCCTTACGAAAGTCTCTGACGACATTCGTTGGGGCATGGACAATAAGTGCCTAGTCTTAGTGTTATTGGATTTCAGTAGTGCTTTTAATTCTGTTCACTATGATATCCTACTATCTATCCTTTCCTCCCTAAATGCTTCTCACCAAGTAACCTCTTGGTTCAAATCTTATCTTTCCGGACGCTCGCAGTGTGTGCGGTTGAACGAGTCCTGCTCTGACTGGTGCGATATATCTGCTGGTGTTCCGCAAGGAGGCGTCCTTTTCCCTCTACTTTTCTCAATTTTTATTAACTCTATTACTCTTGTTTTTTCTCTCATTGCCATCTTTATGCCGACGACTTACAAATTTATCGACACTTTAAAGATGAGGACATATTAGAGGCAGTTGACCAGATGACCGCTGATCTTGACCACATTAACACATGGGCTAAAACCTTTGGTCTATTGGTTAACCCTTCTAAGTCCCAGGTTCTACTTTTAGAAAGTCCATACATGCTGAGTGTTGTCAACCAGTCTACCCTTCTTCAAATCCAGTTCGATCAGGTGCCTATACCTTACTCGAGCAAGGCCAAGAACCTTGGTGTCATTTTTGACAATCAGCTATCATGGGCCAGCCACATCAATGCATTAAGCAAAAAGGTGCATTTCTCTTTTCAATCCCTCAAACGTCTACAGAAATTTCTTCCCTTTGAAACAAAAATTACTCTCGCCCAAGCCCTGTTGCTGCCCCTTCTCGACTATTCAGATGTCTGTTTTCTTGATGCCACGGACGAACTTCTCAATAAACTGGAACGTCTACAGAACTTGTGCATCCGTTTTATATTCGGACTGCGCAAGTTCGATCACGTATCCATGTTCAGATCCCAACTTAAATGGCTCCCTATTCGTCTTCGTCGTGATCTTCACGTTCTTTCACTCTTATTTAAAGTATTATATTGTCCACTCTCCTCCCTACCTCCGTGAACGCTTCGAACTCCTTGTCCCTCGCAGTGTGACATCCCGGTCCTCTAAGTCCCTTTTCCTCAACACACTTCAAGCCGCTATGATGGCTCCTTTACCGTTTATGCGATAAAAATTTGGAATACCCTGCCCCATGAAGTTTGCGCTAGTCCGTCGTTTAACATTTTCAAACGGAAAGTTAAAAACACTATCTTTCTCTGTAATTTTATTTTATTGTAGGTATATATTTATTTTTGTATATTTTAGTCTATTTATTTTATTTATTATATTCATTCATTTTATTACTTTCTTTTGGTATATTTCGTTTTATTTGTTTAAGATATATGTACATATTTATGATTCTTGTACACGCACCTACCTTTAAAATCATCTCTCTCTCTCTCTATCTCTAGCCTCAAAGGCTTGCTGGAAGAAAACTCTTCATAGGGTTAAGCTCGCCTTTGTACATGTCCTCTATTTCTGTACTTTATAATGTATTTTCTTATGTACAATAAAGAATAAAGAACGAAGAAGAAGATTAAGTTCTTATTCTTCTTCTTAGGGTGTCAATAGTTCTACTTATATTGTGTTAGATAGGTACTTGGCTACATTGATGGCGTCAAGAGAAGCCATTTTTAAGTCAACCATTGTGCAGATGTTCGGGCACAGAGGGCACGTTAACAGGTGTTTCATCGACTGTGTAGGGTCACCACAGTCGCATTGCGTTTGTCTGGGATACCTGAACCCCCATTTGCACATATTGACTCTGCAGCGACCAACCTGTGTGCGAAGCCTATTTAAGGACTTCCACACTGGCCACGGCAGGTCGTGCCCTGGTGGAAGCTGTTCTTGAGGGGGAATGAAGTCAGGTGGTGGGGAGTTACTATCTATCCACAGTGCGCGTCTAGCAACGGATGGGTCGTCGTTGGTGGCCTGCGTGAAACGCTGAAAACTCTTACGACTTTTCAGGCGGCCTTTTGGGATTTGATGGCTATATAAAGGATATCGACTGTCATGCTCCTGCTTATACTTTTCTATGGAGCAGGCCACATCTCGACGCACTCCCGGGGGTGGTATGCCTGCCAAAGGGTAGATGAGGTTTAGAGGGGTTGGCTTCAGACATCCTGTTATAATACGGCATGTGTCATTCAGCGCAACATCGACGATCCTAGCGTGTGCGGACCGGTTCCAGACTGGGCAAGCATATTCGCCGGCTGAAAAGCACAATGCCAGACCCGTCGTGCGTAGGACCTCTGGAGCTGCTCCCCAGTTGGTAGATGTTAATCGACGGAGGAGGTTGTTTCGTGCACCCATTTTCATTTTGGTTTTGTGGTAGTGAAACTTATCATTAAAAGACCGGTCTAACGTTACCCCCAGGTATTTTGGGAGATTTTTAAAATAAAATAATAAATAAATATTGCTGGACATTTCAAACAGCGCTGTGCGCCCTAAACTAAGCAGAGCTTGTACTATGAGAACCAGATAACTGATACAATATATAGTACTTACATTTTTTTTTGTAAAGACATACTTATAATATATAGAGAAACAACTGTAAATATCTGTAGATCATGCAAACATTTGTTCCACAGTGGGAATCGAACCCGCTACCTCCTGCGTCTTAGCCGGCTAATCGCCCCTGCACCACGGAGGTTAAGGTATTTACACGTAGACTAGATATTTAACCTGTATCATGTTATTGCTGGACAAAAGTCTCCTCCCACATCCCTGCAATCTGTTCTTGCTATCCTCCACCATCCTCAAAGGCGTCAGTCATCAAATTATTTAAACAGACTAAATACAATACAATTGAATGTAGTACCTATAATAGACGATGCTATCGCTAAAAGAAAATTTTACGGTTGGCTAATTTCTACATCCTAAAATGTCGGTAGCATTTTTTTGGTAAGTCAGAAATTGTCACGGTAGCAATGGAATTTTTGCAATCTGTATTACCAATAATAAAATTGAATTGTGCCTGTGATTTCACAATCATCATCATCATCATCTCAGCCCACATCCTGCTGGGTATAGGCCTCCTCGTTATCACGCCAATCTCTCCGGTTCTGTGGTCTCCCAACTAGTCTGCAGTCTTCTCGCGACCACCACTCTGTTGCTGCCCTCGTCCATCTTCCGTCTTTCTTCATTGCCAAATGTCCAACCCTAAAATCTTCGTTTATGTTCCATTTTGACGTCTTGCGGGGTTCAGAAGATATGAAAACTAAATATTTAACAAACCACGCGAGTGAAGCCGCGGGCTGGTCAGCTAGTTTTTTTTATTAAAAATACACGTTTAAATACACTAATTGCAAATGCGAAATTTTCTATAGCGCACAATTTATCAGATTTTTCTCAGACCAAAATTACATGGGATTTTGGTTTTATGAGCAAACATCTTGTCCACTTTACAATCTTGTTTATAAACGATTTGTGTATAATCTGCCCTGCACAATGTTTCCGGAAGAAAACATACTCATATATATACTCGTGGAAATAGGTCGATCGACAGTCGGATTTGACAGGTGTCAAAATAATACCAACGAACCAAATGCTACAACACTGGAATATCGTCGTGTCGAAATATTTCAGAATGTAATTTTTACAGAACTGTTGTAGTAAAAGTGGTGTAGATAATGTTTTTGTTTTCTTTTCCTGTCATCATTACAGATATTTCTATCAACCATAATGATTTCAGAATTATCATTTTGCAAACTTTGGAGATAACGGGAGGAATGGTATTTTTATCTAATAATTGATAATTATAAAAAAAATCTAATTTGGAATGTGCAAATTAAGCTCATTTATATGATACCCTATTTGACAAAGTAACCTTTATTTGATATTTTGGTTTCTCTGGCGATCAAAAAACAAGTATTTTTATATCTTGCAATAAAGGGGAAACAATTCACTATTACCAAAATTAACTTTGTATTTAAATTTGTTTTAAATCACTGAAAGAGCTGGTTTGGCCGGATCTAGCCATCCGATGTGATATCACGTATAATCATATTGCATTGTGCGTAGGCTGGTCGGACGCTGTCGAGCCAACCATTTCATTATTTTTACTGGTTGGGTGGTCGGGTCGTGGTGTCGATACCCGTACTGACGGAACTCTTCACCTGATCTAACACGCACTTGTCCAATAAGAGATCGATCGAAGCGAGATCTCTAAATCATGGCAAATCGGCGTTGTATGTATGTATGTTTGTTTATCCGAGGATAACTTTCAAAACGTTTATCCGATCATCCTGAAATTTGGTAAGTATTTGGTAATTTGGTAGGTAGTGCTAGCACGATTTTAGTGAGACTAAATGAGCTAAAAATGTGGGAAGATTGTTGAGATATTAGGGCTCAACAGGTTTAAAAAGAAAACAAAATGGGTCCGGTCAAATGGCACGTCTAATAAAAAGTTTTTGTATGTACATTTGGACCCTGTTTTTATTTTTAGTTTAAACCTTGTAGGTTTTACGTTATTATTCATAATAAAGACTGAACTTTGACGAAATTCACAGAGTACACCAGTGAACCCACAGTGCTGAAATTTGGTATGCGTTTAGCTTTAGTGACACAAATATAAGCAAAATTCTGAAATCCAGAGTAACTGCAACTTCTACTCCAAACAAGTGTAACCAAATTACATGAATTCGCATTACCTGCAATTTGAATGAAACTGTAGATCAAGTATTTTGGTTGTACATTTCGTGGCACTATTTTATTAGTCAAAAATTAAGGCCGGCTTGCACAAACGATCCCTAATGACTAAACATGTTTAAATTTTACGTATTTGTATGATTTGAAAACACTTTAAATCGTATTTAACCCCTAAATACGTTTAGGCATCGTTGCGCGAGTCGTCCTAAGAATATATTTTGTTTGTGTTTTGGGAGACTCGCGAGATCTCAGTTCGGGGCGAACCACTAGTTAATGTTTTCAATACATAGATACTCTATTAGGTAACTTAGGTAAATAATAGTTGTACGTTTAGTATAATATTTATTGGATTGCACCGCACTAGTCGGCTCACGGCAAATTGCAATAAAATGGCATTGCTATTAGTGATTCGACAATTAGATAATAATGGGGCCACGTGTATGCATACACGTATAAGCGTGTACCTAATTACTAAGACTAAAAGACCTAGGATAACTACACATAGAAGTAGAATAACTACACATAGAACAGATTTTCATTCAAAACGCAGTCTTCAAAACAACGCATGTGAGCGTGAGTGCCATGCACATTCGCCGACACGACACGAGTAATGCAGCAAACAGATGGATATGTTCACCGAACACACTTTTATATTTTTTGAGTTTCCGAAAGCCGCACTCCCTTCATAAATAAAGTACCAACCACATGCGTAAAACTCGTTTAAAGCTATATGTGGCTCCTATTCAATTGACTATTTGCGCGCGTGAATTTTGTTTCTATGTTTAGTTGTTTTAAGACTAAAGTCGTATTTTTCACAACATAAGTTCGTAATCTATATGTTAAATATTTAATTACGACAACAAAAACCATACAAACGAAAAACGACCTTATCTATATGACAACAGAATGAACAGAAAACTCGTTTTTGGCTGCATCCTAATGTCCGATCAAAATAACTACAGGCGTTTTGGCACGAAATTATTCAACCAATAACACTAATATTATAAATATAAAAGTTTGGATGTTTGTTTATTTGTTTGTTACTCAATCACGTTGTACTGGCTGAACCGATTTCGATGAAATTTGGTGTGTTGATAGATTAAGACCTAGATTTAAACATGGTCTTTCTTGCCTTCTTTGGGATGACTCGGCCAAGCTTGAAGCCCTTGATTCGATTGAGCGACGTGCTGCTAGACTCATTGGTGATGACTCCCTAGTGGAAGCCAATTTACAAAGTCTAGAGCACAGACGCCGAGTAGCCAGACTTTCAGTTTTTTACAAGATTAATTTTGGTTAATGTGCGCTAGATCTTAATGACCTTATCCCACCTTCCCCTTACCACCACCGGACAAGCAGACGTACTAAAAAGTACCACCCACACGTGGTCGGCATACCACCTTGCCGTACCAAACGATTTGCTTCAACTTTTCTTGTTAGCACAAGGAGTGGAACTCACTTCCGGCGTATGTTTTTCCGAACCAGTATAATCTTGGAGTCTTCAAGTTCAGAGTGAATAAGTTATTTCTAGGCAAGCGTGCTCCATCTTCGATCACACCTTCACTTACCATCAGTTGAGGTAGTGGTCTAGCGCTTGGCTTATCAATAAAAAAAATAGGTTACATTTTTTGACAAACAATGAGTGCGAAGCCGTTGGCGGAAGCTAGTAAAAAAATTATTTCCTTGACCAGGTTGATTATAAAAATAAACTTTTCATTTTCTAGGCACATGTAGAATTTTTTTTACATTTCGAAGTTAAAACGTAGTTCTATATTGACGTTGTGCCAAATTGTTGGCTGAGCAAATAGTTCAGTAATTGCGGGATTGTTTTGAAGAAGTGTTGTGGCAATAGCAATATCAAAAATTAAATCTGTTCATACGTTAGTCAGTACCTGTGTCCTTTACCTACGAGTAATTCTGTGAGCATCTTGCACGTCCACTATATATTTTTATATTATTTATCACCATATCTTCATCATCTCAAGTCGGTTCGCATTTTGCACGGTTGAGTTCCATCTAACTTGTTTCAGTTTATGAAAATGTAAACGTTGATAAGATATAAATAATAATTTTATGTATTTTCTTGTTCTGTGCTTCTTATTCATTCTATTTTTGAAGTTAAAACTTCTTTAATCTCGTTGGCAATTTTTTGAGATAGGAAAAAACCATTGAACTCGCGACACTGTTACCGTTACCGACACCTATGTATATAAGTAGAGAAAACTTCTTTAGGCGCGTTGGGCATTTTTGATGATTTTTTCAAAACAAGCTTTTATAAAATTCATAATCGGAACAGCAAGCAGTTTCAAATGAGCCTAAACACTAGTAGCCGACTATAATCCATTCAGAAGTTCCGTTGCCTAGCATCCGTCTCCATCATGTGACCACCTTCGTGGTACCATATTATTGCATTAGCACCGAAGTTACATATGTATTCCAAATTTCAGCTCAATCGGTTGAGGGGAACGGGTTTAAGATTCAGTTGCAAGATTCCACCCGGACAAACATACATACATTGCAAGTTAATAAAAGCTTGTAAAATAATGAAGGAATGGTATACCGAAATAACTGTCAATCAATCTATAATATTGAATCCAGGATTGATAAGAAAAAGATTGATTCGTCAATTGATATCTTCTATAAAACAGTGTGTCAGCCTTACTATTTTCAAAGAGGTAATCTTAGTAAATATCAATTATGGCAATACCTTAGTATTTCGTACCAGTACGTACCACACCACGATATCAATAGTACCTACGTATTAATTCAACCAGCATTCTGATTGTTAAAAATATTGTAGACTTGATGATCTCAATTTTCATACAAACATAAATTATAATAGATAATCATCAGCTGGTACTGAACAGCTGGTCACCATCGCGTATCCGTTTTAGGGATCCTTACAACATTTTAAAAACTATACATTATAAAGTACTTACTTTAGGTATATTAAACTAGCTCATGCTCGCATCTTCGTCAGCGATAAAACACCTTTTTTCGTCTTGATTATCGAGTGAATGAATGAATGAAAATTATTTACTTTACCTTACAAGTTAAATGAAACAAAATAAGTAACAGTTTAATGTATGTATTTATGGCAGTCCTATCGCTAAACAAAGCAGATTTATCTTATTGAGATTTACCGAATACTGTTGTTATCTCACTAAAAACATAAAAACGAAAGTTTGGATGTTTTTTTGTTACTCAATCACGCCGCAACGGCTGAACCGATTTCGATGAAATTTGGTATATACGTAGATTGTAACCTGGATCACCACATAGGCTACCATTTTCCCATAAATCAGTTCCCATGGGATAAAAATGGGATTTCAAAGTTTATATATGTATTTTGGACACCAAAACAACGCGGGCGAAGCCGCTGGCAACAACTAGTTTATAAATATAGCGCATAGGGTTAGTTTGGCTGTATACCAATGAATTTATTTTTGATTGAAGTAATTATACTTAGGTGTTATTTTTATCGATGTATATATTTTTTGTAGCCAGTCATTTTGGCATAATGAGGCATGCTTAAATGAAAACTGTCAAGGCAATTTTATCTTAGGAATTTGTGATGAGTATGGAACTAATTTCGCGCGGTCGGAATCTTACTTGACTGTTTTTTTTCACTCAAGTTCTTTGTTCTGAAGTACTTATAATAATGGCAATTTTCAAACTTCATATAAGAGGGTTTTTCATCTGTTCTATTCTCGGATTAACTTTGTTGATTGTTTACGTATATACGAGTAGATAGGTACCTTTGGATTTTTGTTACACTGCTATTACAAAAACGGCCACAAAAAAGTGTCGAGCAAATCTTATCGTGCTTTGGAAGACCTACTCAATGATAGATCTATCTTTTTTCGCTTTCGCGTACTCTATCATGTTTGTATGATGTGCAAATATTTGTTCTCGGTCTAGGTGTCCACGACACAGGGGATCATAGTGTGGGCTCTGGACATTGACTGCTGGATTTAAATTTTACGCCTTCTCATCTATTTCGTCGTGTCAATGATACAAACAGTACTTTACAAAATTAAGTTATTTTTTTAGTTTTCATTTCACAGTTTACTGGGCGTCACTGAAATATCATGCTTTATCATACCAGATTTCAGCATTATATCACTCAGTCTACGAATAAAATGGTAACTGATCGGACTGAAAGACAGACAGACGGACATACATATTATTGAAGCTATAAGGGTTCCTAATCTCATTACGGAACCCTAAAAATAGGTTTTATAGGCTTTTGTATAGGTATTTGGGGGAACATGGACTCAACTTAGGTATCTTAATGTCGTCCATGAACAGAATAAAACGAGCAAGCTAGATGCAAAGGTTTTTTTTCTGTGATCAGTAACACAGTGAACCGTTTAATTTGTATTTACTATGTGTGCTGTTGCCTTTGTCTAATAAATAAGAAATTTGGCCTATTTTGGTGCAATTACTTTAGGGTAAGAAGACCTGCGCGAAATAAAATAATAACTGTATGTTAGTATAATATAAGTGCATTATTAGATATAGAAGCTATTCATTATTTTGTTTATAATTTTCTATAGATGTAATGTTTTGTCAGAGCAGACAGATCATTCTTTATAGGGTTTTAATATTATAATTGTATGTCATCTTTAAAGTGACAGTCAAGGCAAATTCATACATTTCCTGTAAGATTAGATGCAATTTATAAGGGTCACATAATATCAAATGCAATCAATCGTAATGTGTACTACAATTGGTTATTTTGAGAATCATACATACAAACAAACTGTCACGCCTTAATCCCAGGGGGCTAGGCAGAGACCACGTCACTTACACCAATTCACAGTAGTATTTACTTAGTGGTACTTCAGAACATCACCACAAAACACATACTGTTTACTTTTCAAAGTGCAAATACAGTTATAAAAGCCTGATGTAGAAAAAACAGCAAACATTATATGTCCTTGCAAAAGGTTCTTCGTATTTGTACTTATTAATAAAGACGGCTATTAGCGTAGAAGCGGAACTCACTCGACTATGAATTGAGCTGATGTTATCAGATCAGGGTTCGTCAGCGTCATGATGCTATTATTCTTTCAAGTTCCGTGGAGTCTTGAGGGCAGGGCTATGTGGTTCAAAGTCAACAGCCAACTATTAAAGTCAAACTGAAAATATTTCTGGCTTTTTACATGAACCTTACAACAGTATACTTTTGGACAGTTTGTTTAAATTGTAATTTTTTTATTCAGTATTATTATCCCTGCAATTTTATATACTTCGATCCACTTGGCAAAGGTCTTTCCTAGATCCCCCAGTGGATTGAGACCTTTGACACCTTCGATTGGATCTTCTATCGAAGGTATCAAGATCGTACCGGCAACTCTATCTCTGCCGAATCCGACGGTTTATTTTAGTCTAACCTTCATTTACTCACCTGTTCCTTATCAGATAGATTGTATCGAAAATAAACGCAATGAGCGCAGGTTTGCAGGAACTTGAAACAAATATGTATTTTGTGTGGTCATTGCCCGGCCCTTACAAGGCGTAGAGATAGTACTGTAAGTTATCGATGTAAAATTGTTTCGAAACCTTTAAAATAAATAAACAACTAAAAAGGATTTTTTTGTTAAACAATTACCAAAAATAAATGATTTACTTCGCTGGTGCTTATCTAGCTGTCACAGCATGAGCATTGCAGTTCAACGGTGTCTTGGGTACACTTCTGCCTATATAGTATGATCTGGTGCAGTTAAGCTATCTATAGATCGTTTGCAACAGTTAGTAGATTCTTATATAATAGATGTAAATAATTGTATATGTTTTGTACGAAAAATAGTAGACAATTTTGATTAATATAGTTATAGAAAAAATATCTAGTTTTATCCAGCAAGCGGGTACAACAATAATATAAAGATAACGCAAATATGTATGACATCAGTAAATTGTTATAAGCCACTGTAGATTTTAGAAAATCTTGATAGACACGTTCTGTCCCGTGTCTATCAAGGTCGATAACGAATAAAAAATACTAGAATTGTAATTTAGACGAGAAATAAAATAATCGTGAACAATAGACACTTCTGTTTTTCTGCTAAATTGGCATTATCCGGATATGATACGCAATATATGATTCGATTCATTTAAAACAACCACGGCCTACGTCTCTTTACTCATACAATTGGCAGAAGAATATACGTCCTATTTTTCTAATAAAGAAACAAAGTAAAAGCAATAACAGTATCTTTTTTCGGTTTCGTGCGCCCTACACCCTACACCCTACACCCTACACCCTACACCCTACACCCTACACCCTACACCCTACACCCTACACCCTACACCCTACACCCTACACCCTACCATCATGTGCTAATATTTGTTTCCGGTCTGGATGTGTGTCCACGATATAGGGAATCCTAGTGTGGGATCTGGACATTGACTGCTGAATTACATTTCGTCCTTGGCTTTCCAAGTGGCAGCATAGAGGTTGCTCAAGATGCGGATGTTGGGACAGCAGATGTTGCATGGATTGTGGATTAACGCCACATTCAAAGCACGTCACAGTCTCTGCGATAAAACCCCATTTGCTTAGAGAGCATATACCGTTGTTGAGATTTTACCACCGCACTTCTCGACAACGTAATAAAGCTCATCCACATATAATCGACAATTGGGTATCGCGCACCATATGCTTCACGCGATCTTTTCTACACCATACTTGCAAGATGTGGAATGAGCTACCATCTGAGATTTTCCCATTAGACTACGACATGGCACGCTTCAAGAGAAATGTAAAGAGGTTTCTACAGTGTAGGGAACGCATCGACAATGCCCCGGGTGTTGCCGGTCTCAATAGGCGACAGACGGTGACCGCTTACCATCAGGTGGACCGTAAGCCTGTTTCCACACAAATAACATAAAAAAGCGACTCATAGTGATTTGTTTTGTACGCACTCATCTAAAGGTTTCCTTCAACCAAATATTTGCTGAATTCACATCTACACAATCAAATGAGTATCTGTCAGTTTAAAATCGCCATGAGTTTTTTATAGCCTTCTTTAGCATGGGTCAAATTATGTGCACACAAAAAAGGCTATCTTCAATCTGCCCGTCAAATTGGTGAATATATTTAGCTGAGCGGTAAAAAAATGGGCTTCAAAACTGCTTATTTGTTGAAATGCCTGGCATGGGATTACTTGAGGTATTAATTACTCTGTGGGTACACTACCGTCCCTAATACATTTTAATTATCCGTGGAAGAGTTTCACTACTTTTTTTTGCACTTACAGATATTTACAAATCTGATAGAAAAAGACAAAATAGGTATAACTATTCCAAATTTAATGTGAATTTATTAGTAGGCCGTCAACTCTTTTAGTTAGTCCACCCACAAGTGTACAATTCAAACCTACAACGCGAATTAGCGATGAACGAGCTCCTTCGAATCAATTATTAACCAGACAGCAGCGCATCGTGGTTTTGAGTTTTGGCCCATACCTACTCCATACAGTGTATCTGCGCGGGGTTCTACAGCTTGCGTCTTGGCTTTGCGATTTGCTGTGCGTTGGCCTGGCTTGTACTGATTGGTGTGGTCTGGTCTGCAGCCGCCGAGGCCTGGCCTGCCACTCGCCTGGACCCCGACACGCGACCGGGGAAGCTTCACCACTGCGACGCATAAGGACAATCACGTAGTATGTACGACATTTATTTAAAGCTTTTTTTTGTGCTGGACTTGCATCATTTTATGGGTCTCTTTTTAGTTCCTAGGCTGACTGTTAGTCCGTTGGTCACAGTGTTTATCTCGGCGCCCGTAAGAGACAGCCTGTTAAAAATTATCACATATTATTTTGTTGTGACCTTATTCATTACAAGTAACAGAAATGCTAAATGTAATGTACCTGTGTGCGCAAGTACATACGTGCATTACTAACATTTGACTACTTCTGATATTGATAATATAGATACATTTTTTTCTATAGGCTAAGGGCCTTATCACACTGGTGAGTTGCGAGCGTGATTTGTTCGCCACGAGTGCGCGGTGAGCTCTCACAAGACATGCATGCCGCGTTCTAAACACGCGCGCCTTGCTACACTTTTAACGATGTGTCGGTGGGGCGAAAGGCGTTGAGGCGAAACGAAAGGTTGAGTAATTTCAAACAACGTTAGAATAACTATAAAATTTTTGGCAATCAAATTGAATGTACTGCTTTTAAGACGGTTATAATAGGAATAGCGAGCTGAGAACTTAGCCGGAGCACAACTAGCAGCGAGCGAGCGAACCGTTCACTCCAACGAAGCGTTGCGATGCGATGCCTGCGAACTAGCTAATTAGTTGTTCGTTTTACAATTCGCGCTATCAGGCGCTGATAATTTTTTTTTTATTTTATTATTTTAATTTATTTAGGGTTATTGTCCGCTAGAAAACGAGCGAAGCTTGTCAACATAACGTCAAACTATCTAAGTTAATTTGCGCCCTGCTACACACTTCAGCCAGTCATATTGTACAAATTACTTAAAGTTTAATTTACGTATTGTTCGCGGCGAGCACGTTCACAAATCGCCTCACTGGAATATGCTTGCAAGCCGCCAGAGTGATAACGCTCTCAGTACCTATCTATAATGAATGAATGACGTAAGTCATACTGGAAACAATGGAATCACAAAAACACGCGTGTGTGGACTAAGTGACCACATGGTTTTTTTGTATTTTTTATGACTAAAAGGTTTAGTTAAAGTTATAAAATATTAGTAAAACGAATATTGGAATTTGTATAGAATTTAATAAAAAGATATGCTACCTAATGTGTGGTCTCTCAGTTCACACACTTGACCTTCCAAATCTGGGTAAGTATATCTCATCTTACGATTATTTATTACGTTTAATTCATTATTCACGATTAATTCATTACGTTTTTAATAACATTTAAAAAGCACTTACATTTTATTAAATTTACTTGGAAATCGCAGCTGACAAATAAGTAAATTTTAAGAAATGCCTAAATATCCCTCAAACCCTGTGTTTGATCTATTCACATTATGAGGAAAATTAGCCTGTAATCGAGAGTCGGGCAGGGCGTTTTCGATTATTCCGTTACTGCGCAGTATAAAACATTTTCAAAAAATAATAGATTGTATTTGTTGAAAACACTTTAGTTTATATTGTAGCATCATTTATTTCAATCATTGAAGGGATTATGATGACTTCAGCGAGTGAGATCGCGTGCCGCGTTTAGTTATTCTGCTAATTAAACAATTGGAACTTCAATCCTTTTAACTGTCCGGTATTTATGTGGATTACGGATAAGATAACAACAACGATTCCTCAAGCTAGAAGAATGCAGTTTAGGAAGCTGCTTCTTTTTTTAAAAAGTTTAATTTGTAGACGCACTAGCTGACGATCTGTAATTATAGCCGTAATTTTGGATTGACTGTATATGTATGTTACCCCTATGAGGATGATTTCTCAAAAGGTTTTGTATATGTTTTGTTGATCGAGCGAAGCGAGATCTCCAAATCAACTGGGGCAATTCGGCGTTGTATGAATATGTTTGTTTGTGCGAAGATAACTTTCAAAGCGTTGATCCGATCATCGTGAAATTTGATACATAGGTGATACATTTGTGATGAGATGATTTAATTTTGTAAAAATAATAATATGAGACTATTAGGTCAAATGGGACGTCAAATGACGTCTTTATTAGTATAGTTCGGCTCTCGTTTTTATTTTTAGTAGTCTTTTTAGTTGTTGAGTTATTAGCCATAATAAAAACTGAACTTTGATAAAATTCACAGGGTACACCAGTGATCCCACAGTGCTGAAATTTGGTATGCGTGTAGCTTTAGTGACACAAATATAGGCAAAAGTCTGAAATCCAGAATAACTGCGATTTGTACCCCAAAAAAGTGATACCAATTTACATGAACTCTCGTTATTTGTAATATGAATGAAACTGTGGATTTTTTGTGTGGTATTTTTGTTTGTTTTTATGTGAGACTCGCGAGATCTTGGTTCGCTCGTGGCGAACCAATCTAACTTCTCGTGTTTTTAGTATGTTATATTAACTTAGCGTAGACCTGTACAAACAAATATTTATATTTATGGTGCATAATGTATTTTGGAACACTGTTGTTTATCAATGGAAAGAATATACAATGATTTACGTATTTTATTGGGCTGATGATAATTATGCTTGTTTATGTTCGTTGACCTAGATAAGCTCTAGCTCTCGGATCACACGTGTTATAAATATAATTTGGAAAACGAGGGCCCGTTTTCCTTTTGAAGACATATTATTCATCTTGTGTGTATTGAAGATAGCTATAAAGGCTCGTCATAAATTATTGCATTAGAATGCAGTACTTTAAGTCATGGAAAAATGCAAAAGTTGCATATAGGGCAGAAAAGTCGAGTGGGGGGAAGCGCAGCGCGCATAGGACGGCCCACCAAACCAATGGTTGGAAGGTGCAGGTTGCTTATGAGTAGCCGCTCTGGTGTGCTATCGGGGAGGCCTATGTTCAACAGTTGACGTCCTAGGGCTGCTATGATGATTATGATAGCCCATTTTAGCCTTTATTTTTGTCCAATGAAGTGTGTCTGTTGAACCAAATCAAGATCCAGGGAAACTATCAGTTTTTTTGTTATTAATAATTTTTAAACTAGCTTTTGACCCCGATCTCGCTGCATGGTAAACGATAATGTAGTCTACGATGGTACACGCTTGCTTCTCTCTTTGAGGAAACCTGTATCAATATCCTTATGAGATTTTCCTTTTGCAAATATCCACTTTTGTTTTGTCTTGCGTTTTCTTTGTATCAATTTGTGATTATGACGTCGGGTAATAGTGTCGATACAGGAAGAGTGATCGACTTGTTGTCCTCGCGACAAAAATGTCATTATAAAAGTTATGTCAAGTGCGCGTAGCCTGTTTTGTTTGGCTGTAGGTGCTATGTCGGTATAGTAGTATACATGAATTAGTTGTCAATAGTCACAGTTACGGCTGTTTTGACAGTTTCGACATGGTCCGTGTAAAGCTGGGTATATCTATACTAATATTATAAAGAGGAAAGATTTGTTTGTTTGTATTGAATAGGCTTCGAAACTACTGGACCGATTAAAAAAAATATTTCACTGTTGGGAAGCTACACTATCCCCGGGTGACATAAGCTACTTTTTACCCAACTGCACAGAAGGAGGGTAATGTATTTATTGAAAAACTACGCTTGCAAAGCTGCAGATTGGTCAGCTAGTATATAATATAATATATACATCTTAATATATTTAATTCTTATGTACGTGTGTTTGTCACTTTAACCGATTTGGATGAAATTTTGTGTGTATTTTTCAATGGGTTCCTGGATAGTTTGAAAACACAATTAGAGCCAGTAGGTGGCGCTGTTGTCGAAATCCAGAAAATTGCGGGCTCAGTCGCGGGCATACAACTAGTTAGTATACATTTTTTAACGTGATTCTCATATATCTCATTTGTATACAAGAATAAATGTGAGTAAGTGTATGTGCGTCTTTCATAGCACGCATTTTACCTAAACTTCTGTTTATGTACAATAGCTTGTCATGAGTATGCATGGATGTCAAACATCACACCGTTCCAAATTATGACAACATTAGTAGATTGTTATGCAAGGGCTGAAAGCGATCTATTGTACGCCGGAGATACTTTGGCGTACGAACGACGACCGCGAGCCCTCGCTGCGCTAATCATGGGTTTTGTTGATCGCTTACAGCCGAGTATAATACACAAATTTTCATCACTTTAACGATAATATTCAAGTTTAATTTACACCCATAATGCTGTATAACATAATAAAACCTATTTTAAAACTGTACGAACATTAAATTTATAAAATCGTGTCCCTAACAAGATACCATTATTAATTTGCAAAACATTAAACCTCCTAAAAAAAGTTAAGAACTTGCGTTGCTTCGGCGTCAAGTTTCTGAGAAATCTTAAAAGGTTGACCATGTCAGGTTTTTGTGCATTTTTTACATTTTTATTGCGTTTTTTCCGCGAAAAAGCAAGATGCAAATTGTTGACAGTTTATGCTTCGTTAAAATTCGCGACAGGAAAGATTTAACAACTAAGGCAGACCATAGCTAGACGTGCGTAATATCGAGCTTGACAATTATAACTAAAAAAAATTGGATTTTTGTTATAGCACAATATATAAATGCCTTTTAGAACAGACGAACCCATTTACATAACACGTGGTTACAATTTTGAATTTCTACTAAGAACTAGTTCGTTTACGAAAGCGAATTTCTGATACTATAGGTTAATAACAAGTTCGTATTTTTCACGGAAGTTATATTTTTTTCAGTTCAATAATAAAATCAAGTGGTTTGACTAACATCATCCGCATTGTTTCGGCATGCAAATTATTCCTTTGAAATATTTTTACATGAAATTGTAGTTTTGGTTATAACTACATTTATATTAGTTTAATTGAGTTGGTAGTTATTATTTTTACATTAAGGCTATATTAATAATAACTATATAACAGAGAAACATATGTAGAAACTATTTTAGATCCATTAACTTACATTATAAAAGTTACCTATAGGAGAGAGATTTTCAAAGAGCTCTATAAATAGACTCGCGTGGATAAAAGTGCATCAATCAAGCATGATCAGCAAATTGCAGTAATTAAATATAAACAGCTGCTGTGTACATTTGTAATTACGTTGCCTTTAGCCTTTAGTAAAGGTCTCAAAGCCCTAAGACTCTTAACATCAACTAGTCATGATTAAACTAGTAAAATTTTAGAAAACATGCGCTGAACTGCCCGAGTCAGGTGTTAGATGACGTGGACATAAGCACCAATACAACCCTCACAGCTTAGACTAACTTGCAGGATTGACTTGGACTTCCGAACTGCCCCAAGCAATCAATAACAAGTATGGCAACGTCCAATATAAAAACCAATTAGAGGCTTCGAGTACTCCTATGGTGAACTTATTTGGTCCAGTGCCGACTGAGACGGTGGTGATGATGATCTAGCCACCGATACCATCATTGCGATGGGTTTGCAATGTCATATCTATTAATATAATTTTTTTAAACTGATTTATAGGATCTTACGTAAGATAACTACTGTATATACATGTATATATATATATATATATATATATATATATATATATATATATATATACATGTATATATATATATACATGTATATACAGTGTAAACTCTATATAACGACACTCAAGGGACTGAGCATATTTTGACGTTATAGAGAGTTGTCGTTAAATGGAGAGAAGTAAAATCTGTATTAGAAAAAGAAAACGTTTATTTCTGATTTGTCTTGTTAAATAGTACCTACAATATAAATCTGTTTTAATTTGAACGCTATTGCGTTTTACAGTTTATGTTTACAATTTGAAAGTTTGTGAGCTACTAAAAATATGACAACGTATAGATAAAATCCATCACTTCTACTAACAACAGTCTGCAGCTCCACGTGCAAGCAATCGCATTTTGTAAACAAAAGAACGGATTTTTTAGAAAGTTTGGTGTATATGATGCCAACAGTCGAGTATATTATGGTCTAGGATAATAAAACGACAAAAGGATATACACAGCTGCGCAATTTTTACTAATTTGGCAATTTAAAAAGAACTTTTTATTACAAATTGTTGTCGTTATCAGAGTGGGTGTAATGCTATACAGAGTGTACCATTGTATGCAAGACAAGCTAAACCAACCAAAGCCGAGTGATTTCGACGCTTAAGAGAGTTTGTCGTTAAAATGAGTGACGTTATATGGAGTTTACACTGTATATAATAATTATTATGTTAGGCATTTATTATTATTTTCTCATTTAGTTATTTAGGGTCTGTATTTATAGATAACGTTTAACAACAACTAATATTTATGATATCACACTAATATTATATATGTGAAAATTTGGATGTTTGTATATTACTCACGTCGTAACGGCAGATCCGATTTCGATAACATTTGGTATATACGTAGATTATAATCTGGATTACCACATAGATTACCTGTTGATCCCATGGGATAAAAATGGGGTGTCAAGTCAAGTTGCAACGGCAAGCTTAGCTTTATTTCTGCACATTAGTAGTGTAACGCGTACAAGGTCGCGGGCAACTGCTAGCATTATTATAAACTTACAGATTTCTTTATGGAGTAGGTTCCATTATACATTACTTATCTTTTATATATTGCTAGTAGCAACTTGTCACAGTAGTCGAAATTCGGCCGTGATTGTATTACGCTTAATTATTGCATTGCCCCCCCCCCCCCCCTTCATATTCAATTATGCCAAATCTCACACTCTACCGCACGCTTAACGCGTAATAAGCTTAAAAAGGAGTACAATATTTTCTCTTCGCGTAATAATACATCATAGGTTGTAGTGGCTGCAAGAGCAGGAAACTGTAACAAGATGTCTTTAGTGTTTTACATACAACTAGCTGAGCCGCCAAACTAGCCTTGACATGCATATGACGCGGGCTGCCAATGTACGTCGCCTCGGTAGAATTGCCAATCGGCCATCATTAGCTGCATATATGCACGAGAAAATGAATTTGCTTCATAATTTCTTTTGGAGTAATTTTTTCCGATATTTTAACAGTTATTCTGCTATTCGGGGGAGTAAAAATGATCGTTCCAGCCGTTCTCGTGTATGTAATGGTGTAACTAACCCGACTTTGTTTTATATATATAGAAGATGTTGTACCTTTTATAATAGAATTTGGAGCATCAGGCTAGATAAGTTGGTGGCAATTTACAACCTATAGGCACTACAGTTACAAACAACTACATATTATACGATCCACCTGCAATTATTGCTTCCTCTATAGTATACTAATAAATCTTCCGCGTTCGACGGCTCTCTGTAAATCTACGTGATTATATTGTGAAATAGAAATTAACAATATACATGGTCTTCATCAGTAGATGTACAAAGATGCATTTATTAAACAATAGATAGTTCCCGTCTTCGTCTATAATTTGCAAGTACTATGCCATTTTAATTTATTATGCTCATCAACAAAATGTACATGAGTACGTGTTTATTTACTAGGTACCGGCTATTATTATTACATACATTTCATTTACAGACAAACACAACATGCACATTATAATTAACATAAACATATCTTCTTTAATTAAAATATTTTGAATAAAAATAATCCCTAAAAAAGCTTTGGGTTTATGAAGGACGACTTGTAAACTACTCAGGTACGAGTATTAACTACTCAGTTAACTGGTTCTCATAGTACAAGCTTTGCTTAGTTTGGGTCTAGATAACGCCGTATGACATGTTCAGCTTGATCAATTTTGTATGAATGTATGTAAGTATGTTTGTTTGTCCGAGATAACTTTCGAAGCGTATATCAGATTATCGTGAAATTTGGTATATAGGGTAGGTAGTGATGACACAATTTTGGTGTGAGTAAATAATGTGGGGGTTGTCGAGATATTGGGGTTCAAGTGGTCAAGTAGCACGTCTAATAAAAGGTCTTTGTAAGTACATTTTGACCCCGTTTTTATTTTAGTTTAAACCTTGTAGTTTTTAAGTGATTATTAGCCATTTTAAAATCTGAATTTTGACAAAATTCACAGTGTACACCAGTGACCTCACAGTACTGAAATTTGGTATGCGTGACACAAATATAGGGAAAAGTCTGAAATCCAGAATAACTGCAATTTCTACCACAAAAAAGAATAACCAACTAAAATGAATTCCCGTTACCTGTAATTTGAATGAAACTGTAGGTTAAGTAATTTAGTTGCGCATTTCGTGGCACTATTTTATTAGTCAAAGATTAAGGCCGGCTTACACAACGATTCAAAAACATATTTAGCTACTAAACATGTTTAAATTTTACGTATTTGTATGATTTGACAACTCCTTAAATCATATTTAGCCACTAAATTCGTTTAGGCATCGTTGCGAGAAGAATATTTTTTTTTGTGTTTTGGAGACTCGCGAGATCTCAGTTCGGGGCGAACCACTAGTTTCTTTATTTACTGTTCCTTAGGAGACCAGTAACTAGATAGGTTGGCAACGCCAACTAGTCAGTGTATTTTCTCATGCCTAATCAGCGCATTCCTGATTGTTTTGCATGTGCCAACTAATCTTGCGTGTGGGTCACACGGCCAGTTTTGTTAACGTTGCATTTGTCTCTTGTTACTTGTAAGTTCTGTGGAACTCAGTTAAGATAAGGTTTCCACATGTTTTAAAAAATTAAATTCAAAATTAAATTAATTAATTTTTACTTAATCTTTTAGTCTTTTTAAAAACGCTTCCGCAGTTTCCCCGTACAAGTCTACCTAGTACGTGTACCTAGTAGTTGGCTTAGACTTTAATATTTTAGACCTGCAAATTTATGTTTTCTTTATAAAGTATAAGGTATATTAGTTGCAATAAATAATGACTTACAACACATTACCATAATATACTATCAACCTATCGAGAATCAGATACTTCTTACGTGTTTTGGATAGTAATTAACAGACCAAAGTATAAAAATAAAATCAACCATAAGGCCATAATTTTAAGTTTCAAATTTAGTCTACGCAAGCGTCAAGCATGTTCAGTGGTTTATGATTATGAATGTGTATCGTACATATGCGTCATTATGACGTGAATGTTATGGGTCGTGGATACAAAACATTAGTGAAATGTTCGATTTGTTGTACCATTGTACTTTACCGATTGCAAGACATAGTCTTCTTATTAATAATTAATAATAGCTTCTTTGATTATTTTAGGACACGTGTGGCTGAGTAAGGATGAGTATTTGATTATTAATCTTGCACTATAACTAATACAGTGAGTAGAGCATTTGATCTGGTATCGTGAATGTGAGTGACCCTTGCAGTGCTCACTTATATAGTTCTTTTGTATTTTGTTGTTTCTTCTGATTTTATCAGTGGAGACCTTTATATGATCTGTTTTTACTATAAACTATCACTATTGTGCTTATATTTGATGATGGTTCGCCTAAAATTAAAAGAAATATATATCTCTCTTAGCTAAACCTTTGGGCGTCTTCAAATTGGACGCAACGTGCCGCGCGGAGGCAGCGCGTTGCACGTTTTATTTAGTTTTAATAGTAACAACAAGAGCAGTGTTTCTTCGTCAGAGTCCATCGTGAAACTACATGTAGGTACAACACTACGAGCCTCCGCGCGGCACTTTGCGGCAAATTTGAAGGCGCCCATAGATTTAACTAAGGAGCATGGGTCTTTGTACTAAGTAATGTAATAGAACAATGATGCCCACTATCAGGATTAATTAAGTCGTCCCCATTCTTTGTTATTTTAATCCATGATCATAATCCCTAATCATTTATCTTTAAGAAGATTATACGTCATAATTTATAATGGTACCTCGTATCGGTAATTCGGTACGCACTGTACACACTGGTTACAATATTGACTATACCCAAAAAATAAAATAATAAAAGTTATTTAAGGTAATAAAAAATAAACAAAATTGGATATTTATATAGAATTACACAAGTCAATTATAATATAAATATTACAATATAAATAGTCATACAAAATACTCAATATAAATAGTCAATATAAAATAGTCCAATAAAATTGTAGTTTTAATTCATTTAATAAATTGTATTTAGTTTTTGTATAATTTTTCCATTGGTTATAAGATTAAAAATATAATCGCTGATGTGTGTAATCGCTAATCGCTGATGTTATTCGTCATGCCATTAAGTACAGACACATGAGATTTTTCTCCTGTATGTGTCTACTAAAAGGCAGTTGTTATAAGCAGTGGCCATCGACTTGATTCTTAATTTCCGGTTATAAAGAGTCAGTGTTCAATTGCAAACTGTCAAAAGGTCATTATGGTCAAAGTCACCATTGACAAATTTCAAAATACAGTGTGTGAAAAGTGTGCAGAATCCGGCAGAATCTGATCAAAAGTAGCTTATCTATATCGGATCCAGAAAATATTTTACTGGAGCGTGCGCAAGTAAATCGTATAACATTTTTTACAGCTGATTAATTACGCAACACAGTTTTGAAGACGAGCTCCTGTAGTTCTGTAAAATAAAAAAGATTTTATAGAAATCTTACTTAGAACTGATATGAGTTTTAGAAGTTCACCGTTTGAACCGCAAAGGTTGACGAAAAGCTTGCTACCGAGCCAGAAATTCTTACATTCGGTCATTTTAGACATAAAACGTTCTAGATTAGACCTCGAATTATAGAAAGTCTTTACGCAGTAGTAGGACGCCTAGATAAAAAGCTGATAAATAATTGAAAGCGTGTTGTTTGATTGTCGTTCGAGTACGTGTGCTATTACGTAAATAAATCGTATCGGTAGACTCTAGAATAAGCGGAGCAAACACTAATTCTTGTTTATTCAGAAAGAGAATACAGAAGAGAAGTTTTTAGCCCTTAGATCAGAATCAAACAAAGACTATAATAGTGCAATTAGACAAAATGAGATGAAAGAGTGAAAGCTGTCACCGAAGTTTCCGACCAACGAAATAGGTAAACATTATAATATGCCTTTTCGATTTTTCAGTATTATGTAATCTATTAATGAGCTCATCCCTCCATCTCAATAATTTCCGAGCAGATTGGACCATCTTAGCGCTTGAAAGAAGTGTCTGGTAAGAATGGGGGGAGGCCTTTGCCCAGCTGTGGGACAGAGTGGGCTGATAATAATAATAATTATAACGTTGCCCCTTACGCTGCCTGCTATTGGAGGCATTTATGGGGGCCCGTTTAGTGGACGGCTAGTCACCACCTGCCTCAATTATTCTTGGTATTGCGGAATGGGCCGGTGCCGTATCTCATCTCTCCCATAGCCCAGCATCCATTCCATTAGCAATACTCTGACAATAACCTGTACTCATAGTCCATTATATCTGTCCCACCTCCATCTTGAAATATATGCATTTTATAGATACATAAGACTAATGAAAACAGGCCTCATTCTCGTTGGCTCCGGCCCCGGTAATGCTTATGTTAAAGGTCCAGGCTTAGTGCCTGTGTTGTAAAATAAACACAAGGAATAATAATAATGTAATCTATACTATACTATAATAATATTATAAAGAGGAAAGATTTGTTTGTTTGTTTGTATTGAATAGGCTCCAAAACTACTGGACCGATTAAAAAAATCTTTCACTGTTGGGAAGCTACACTATCCCCGAGTGACATAGGCTACTTTTTACCCAACTGCGCGTGCGAAGCTGCGGATTGGTTAGCTAGTAAACAAATAATTAAACACACACTACATACGTGTACCTAACACGTATGTTTCTACAGATTTTTCTTGGTAAGCACATATACATACCAAATCATATTCGAGATCGGCTAACATTGAGTATTGAAAAATCTGTTTCTTTCGTTTACGGAAAAGAATATGCTAAACTGTCCTCTTAAGTTCAAGATTAAACGCTATGAATTATTTAGAAAACAACCATTTTATCAAAGTTTCGAACGTGACTAACGAATAACAAATAGCTGTAGTTGATAACGACTAGATTAACATGAGCTCGTGAAATAACTAGTTTGGATACAATAACGTCTACATATTAATATTGTGAATAATTAGACGCAAATATAAAAGGAGTGTTGGTTCGACGGACGCCGCGGCCTTGTGAGTGACAGAGTTTACAATCTCCAGACTGCCAATAGTTATTATTCTAACGCTGGAATTAAAAAAAAATACCTTTTTTACATCACACGTCTCGCAGAAGACGCAAGTTGTTATAATTTTTGGCTTTTTGGTTGTACTCGTATTAAGCACAACTACCTACGTAAAGTCCTATGTTGGTCCAAGAAAAATAATACAACGGTCTGATTACACCAGTAACTTATTAATGAAACAGATATCACGAAATGGAAGCCGTGTCACATACAATTAGCGGTCAGAGCGCGGTGCAGCTGATGTCTGGTAGGCCTCTTAAGGGCGGACTAGCACATACCAGTTCACAGCAGACCTGACGCCTCAATCGGTTCGCGTGAAATGGACTCGGTATTGATTGATTCCATTAAAAGTTCCCACACGATAATAAATCTACTAAAGTTTCATATACTTTATTATTTGAATGTGTGACGAGCCGTTCGCAAACTAAATCCGACAGCGGACGAAGTAGACTGTCACTTTCACTAAAGCGCTGTTCGCGTAACAAACAGTTTTTCTGTGTCGATTTTCTTTGCGAATCTTCTAAGCGGCCATTTCTAGGTATTACATATACACGCACATAATTAAACAGATAAATAACTCGGTTTCATCATAGATATGGCTGGAATCGAAATCTAAGTATAGAGGATGTTTGCGGCCGCCGTAATTGCGGTCTAAGAATATCTTAGTTGAGCCAGTCTTCTATTAGGAAACTAGTAAAACAGGCCTGTGGCTTGCTGGCTGCAGGCATAAAAAGAACGCACAAGAAAGTGCTCAAGATATAAATAGAAACTGCAAATACGAAACGCGGCGCCGATCTATGTTGATAGTGAGTGTACCTACCTACTGTACTGTACTGTGTCTGATACCAAAATAAATAAAGGACTAGGTTTATGAACCGAGTGAAGTTTGAACATCTCCTTTGTTCAATCCTATTGAATACATAATTATTGTTGTTTATTGCATGCAACGTTACATTCAAGAAATAAAACTTGATATTGTAAAATTTACGACTACAAAGTAAATTTACTTGTTAACAAATAGTTGCATTTATGATAATAAAATACTATATTGTACTAGAAGGAAAATCAATATGTAGATTTTGTCAGCATGTCAAATGTTTACTGACAACTAAATGACAATGTTGTGTTAATTTGTTTAATGGACATGCAAGTCAATAATATCTATCGACAATATAACAACTTTATTAGACAACATTTTCAAGCTGACATACTGCGAACGTACAATCTAAATTTTGTTTGTGGTTTTTTCTCAGTGACTGTGTATAAAAATACTGATTAATGTTTAGTGTCGTCTAACACGTAGACGACGTTGCCAATATCGTGGGTAACTCCTGGATACAAGACGCACATGATAGAGGAGGCTGGCAGAAAACAGGGAGGCTATAGACAAGGGAGGTAGAGGGTAAATCCGATCACTAACACAATAAATACGGCAGTGAAGCGAGTTGCTTCGCCTCGTATTACAATTTATCTTTCCGTCCCGTGTAAAGAAAAAAAACGCTTTTTGCCTTTTATTATAGACGTTGTGCATGCCTGTTATTGGCACACTTCATATAGTTTTGTTTGTTAGTGTTTTATAATTTTTGTGATTACAGTGTTCTATTGGCGTTGCCTAATCCATACTAATATTATAAATGCGAAAGTAACTTTGTTTGTTTGTTACTTTTGCACGACTAAACGCCATCAATATATGTGGTACGGTGGGTTCTTCTTCATAATATCTCGACTTATTATTATAAGGATACAAATCCACGCGACCGAAATCGCGGGTAACAGCCAGTAAATAAATAAAGTATAAAATAATAGATCACTCATTGCCTATCTGTCTGTCTGTCACAAGCGTGAAAGACAGACAGATTGATATTGTAGAGTCAAAACACTACAATTTGAACCTAAACAATTTTAATATTAAACTATTAGCATTTCGCGTGAGTCACTTGCATTCTTGCATTCTTGCAATGCAAATAATAATGTATTGACCTTGACTTTTTCGTCAAAGTCCTCAAATAAGAAAAACATTTATGCTAATTTATTTCGTTTTGTAAAAAAATAAAAAAAAACACTTGCAGATACCTTCGAGTATATAAATGGTCCCATATAAATGACATCAAATACTTCATTGTCAGGTACCTAATTTACGGATACTATTTATCTTGTACGCGATATACAAACCCGTGGTCAAGGTATACTTTATAAACAATGCTGTTTATTTGTAAAAAAAAAATCACGCTAATATTACACATGCGAAAGTTTGATTGTTTGTTTGTTACACAATCACGTCGTAACAGCTGAACCGATTGCGGTGAAATTTGATATGTAAGTAAATTATAACTTGGATTAACACATAGGCTACTTTTTGTTGACAAATAACACGTACGAAGCCGCGGGCGGAAGCTAGTATAGTTATAATAAAAAAGTAACAAATATCTAACATGCGAGTTAAACCAAAATAACTTTTATTTAGGGCAGCTTCTAAGCGTCTTTTTTGTAAGTGGTAAGTATATTTTCTTTATACTATTTATGAATTACAAATATTCCAACTATTTCTCAGATGACGTTATTTCAGGAGGTATTTGGAAGAAAATATCTAGGCATTTTTAAAAGTTATACCAGCTAATTTATCACGTGCCGTCTTATCAGTGTTTCGACCGACAACGTCGTACGTGATAAAACCCGTATATACCTATAAAATAATGATTGAAATCAATTACGAAAGTTTTTAAAGTAAAACATTAATTAAGTACAAACTTCCGCTCGCGGTTTCACCCGTGGGTCTCAATCCAGGTCATAGGCTATCGATATGCCAAATTTTGTCGATATCGGGCTAGCCGTTTAACCATGAAAACATAAGAAACAGACAGTCACTTTCATTGGTATTCCTAATAAAAAATTACAGCATTATCCGTGGACAACGGGGCTGCTTATACTTGCAGTACATAAATTGACTATTAAAGTTTGGATGTTTATTTGTTTGTTTGTTATTCAATCAAGTAGTAACGGCTGAACCGATTTCCATGAAATTTGGTACGTACGTAGATTATAATCTGGATTAACACATAGGCTACTTTTTGTTGACAAACAACGCGAGCGAAGCTGCTGGCTGAAGCTAGTTCTTAATAAATAAAAGTTTAGCCAAAGTATCCACCAACGTAGAGATCATGTGTTGAATCAACCAATCGATTTGTTTCATCAAGAGCTTGGGCCTAGGGAGCAGCAACACATAACCGCTTCTATCCCGATGTTCTGAATCTCGTCAGCTCGAGTCAGCGGAAACCGGCTAAATCCACTCGATTAATTGTCACAGTGTTAATAACGATCATATAGCGTGCAATGTGCTGAACGATATGCCTTAACTTAGGGACAACTACAGCTGCCAATTGGAACACCGTTCCTTTTGTTTAAACGTCAAACATTGATGATAGTTAATATCTATTTAATAAAAAAAATATAGATTGCAAACTCTGTCAAATAACAGCTTATACAGAAATGAGTATTGAAAACAAGTTTTTGTGAAGCGACAAAAGGATTTATTGGGCAGTGTCACATTGCATGCGTATAAATATTCACAGACCATTATAATTAATTTTATGTTTCATATTTATTTATTTAACAACTCGTTTTTAAAAATTCATTATTCACTATAAAGATTCTTAACAAAAATAATCATTAATTTAAATAGTATACTTATAAAAACGGTAAACCACAGATCGCGAAGCCAAGCGATCGCTGGTTAACAAGAAAACTTAAAACTGAATTAAGCATCTTCAGATATGCACTGGAAAGCGCAGCGTAGACACTTGATGCAAAGAAGACCTGGTAAGGTTGCTGGATGGGAGCCGTTGCACACGATTGGTCGCTCTGGAAATCTATGGGGGAGGTCAATGTACAGCAGTAGACGACCTGTGGCTGACACAATGATGATGATGTAATGTAGAATAGAATAGAATAATCATTTATTTGGTTACACACAAAATGACACATGAAACAATTTTAAGGAACAGTAGATACAATTGAATCCAATAAAACAGGTAGGTAGGTAGGTACTATTTAAACTGAATAACATAGTGGCTAGTAGCTAAATAATCTTCCAATATGATATTATACTTTATTGCAATAATTTTAATTAAACTTAATGGAAGTTTAATGAATTTCAGAGCCGGGATGGGGGGGGGGGGGGGGGGGGGCTAGTTACGTTCATGACTTAGTTGTTATGATGTTGTAGTAGGTATCTACGCAGGTATCTACATAGGTACTAGTGCTCATAAAAGTCTGTAAATTATATTTGCTTTTCATAAGATTATTGTATTTTTTTTTAAATCAAATTGTGCGACCCTTTTAACTATTTTCAGTTTATTTTGCAGACAAGTGTTTTTTAAGTATTTTTTTATAACTACACTGATTTCGTGGTCATTTTATAGTCTATAGATTGTTTAGTTTTCAATACAGATTAGAGTGGAGTTAGTTCGTATTCAGTCTGTTTATGCCTACTTACATTCGCCGTTACAACAACCAAGCTTTGAATACTAAGGACTGGGCTTATATCGCATGGGCGCCGCATCTCGGTGGGGTCAAGAATCTTTCATTGCAGTTCGGATTTGCACACTGACAGATGGCCTGTATCAACTAAGTTTATTGCCTGTGTGTACGCAGCGTACAATATTAATATTTCCTTATGTTTTAGTGCTTTTAGTTCTATTCTATAGCGTCAAGGAAACCACCCACCTAGAGAACCAGCATTTTTTAATGAAGTCTGGCACACATTCGGTTCCTTGTCACGCAGCTCACACGCGCACAAAAGTTTTAACCGGTTACAGGCAGTAAAACATAGTACTTATTAATTACTAGATAAGTTTAAGCTTTGGTTTCTTTTGTAGCGGCGACCGTCCTAAAGAGCGGACAGCAACAATTCTTAAATAATAAGTTACTTTGGTTGTGTTAATGGTGGTAGTTGACCACCTTCTTTTACAAAACCAATCTTTTGACAATGTAGATAAATATGCAACCAGCTGGTAAGTTAATAAAAACATTGAATGCATAAATCTGCAAAGCTGCATTCTCAGAGCTTCGACTGGCAGCTTATTTATTACCTGGCCACCTACGCATTGTGCGCCTCCGTGCCTTGTTAATGTCAGTTTCATTCAAGCATTCCTTTAGTTAGAGAATTAACTTTGTCTCAGACGTCTCACTGTAATTATGTTTTTAGAAATACAATCTTTTATGAAATTTTAAAATTAGTAATTAAAAAGTAAAATTATGTTTCTGTATACGTCAATAGATAGCATTTCCATAAATGCCAATCAACAAACCGACGACGGGTAAACGCGCCTCAAATTAGGCGAACGCACGTCGTATCAAAGAAATCCTAAAAAACACGGCCTGCAGTCATATATATGTTAATACGTGCTGCAAACGAACTTGCACGAAGGAATGCTGGCAATTTATTTTGCTCTGTTTATTACTAGATCTGGTCGCGGAAACTAAATATTTTAATAGCAACCGGTCTGGGGCATGTCGATGTCGTCCGATCCGCTAACACTGCAAAGCCGCCCGACTACGATCAACGGACACTCGTGGACTCTATAAACAAGATTTAACAGGAAAATCACCAGTCGAAGTAGCTGGCGCCATCATTATCGGGTAATTTTGTGGGCCACTGACACATAATGTGACAATCATTTAAAAAATGTAAGAAGTGCTAGCACTTTTGTCACTGCGTTGTTCAATAACAAATCTATAAGTATTACGATACATAATTAACATAATTATTATATCTTACAAGTCAGTATAACTTACTAACTCAAATAACCTGTCTGCTTAATGTGTACTTGCAAAATTCAGAAGAGGTAATTATTAAGTCGCATTATGGTTAATTAGGATGATTGCAGCCTGTTCAGAACAATGAAAAATTCAAAGCAAAATCAAATTAATTGAACCTCGCAGATAAATAAACGATTTTTTAATGGCCATACCAAAATCCAATGTATACCTACTGAAGCTATGTATACCTGCATACATTGAGTTACTTAGTATATTAAGAGCAGGACGTTGGTTAATTAATAGTAAATATGATTAATTGCAAACCATTCACAACACAAAATAAAAACGACCAAGTGCGAGTCGGACTCGCGCACGAAGGGTTACGTATCTAGAAAACGGCAAAAAAAATCACGTTTGTTGTATGGAAGCCTCCCGTAAATATTAATTTCATTTTAATTTAATTATTTATTTTTAAAGTAAATAATATAGCTAAATATTCTGTGAACATTTCAAGTGTCTACCTGTTGTCGTTATCAATATCGAGCAAAAACGAGCAAATAAATCACGTTTGTTGTATGGGAGCACCCCTTAAATATTGAACAGAAATAAATCATTTGTGAAAATTTAAACTGTTTAACTATCATGGCTCATGAGATACAGCCTGGTGACAGACAGACAGACAGACGTCTTAGTGATAGAGTTCTGTTTGAACCTTTGGGTACGGAACCCTACAAAACAGATAATTTTTGTAATAACATAAGTAGTAATAGTGGTGGGTGCGCATCAAACTATAGAAAAGAGCGCAATCAAGATATTATATAACATTTGTTAGGTATATAAGTGGTATTCATCATCATCACCATATCAGCCATTGCATTTCTATACAAGCAGCCTATTGATGTATTTTTGAAAAAAAGTGTTATCTTTTCAAACAAGAATCTTTTATCAATATGCATACAAGGCAGAGCTGTAGCGTGACTTGGTGTATTTATTAAGTAATACATTCAGTATATTTCCCTAATTAATTCAGCAGATCTCGTGATCAGTCGTGATTTGACCCACGGTTCAGCCTTGCGTTGCATCAATATTTGTCCTCGATATAACACTGTAAGGCCCACTATCCACCAAAGATAAGATCTACTAAGTTCTGTCTTTTTCAAAAGCTACAATATCAGATAGCTGAAAGGCTTCTTTCCATTGAAACCAACCATCATGGGAATTATTCTTTCACTACTGACGGCGGCCGTTGGAGTAAAAAGGAGTAAGCGCAGCGTAGGTCGCACACTATGAAGGTTTACAGGCTTTCTGAAGGCTTTCTCTGTGAAAGCAGGGCTTAGTATTAATTTTTATATCTATTTTTTGCGCTTACTTGTCCTTGATTGCCAGCGCCGGCGAAGTTGGTAGCAGGTATTATCCAATAATATAATCCTACGTAAAGGTTTCTCAAAATATGTTGGTATAGTGAACAAGGCTCTTAGAACGAAGTTGTAATTATCTATTGTTTATTAGATAAAACCATTTTTTGATTTAATGTCTCAGGTCACAGGCAGATCGATTGTGATCACGAACATAATGATTGCTTTATTGATTTAAGTATGTACCGTTAATTGCGTTAAATTATGTTCTTCATGTGTAGAAATAGAAAGCACGTGTATCTATCAGTCAGATTATAATCACAACCGCTACGTCAAAGTCCTTTTAAATCCCTGTAGTTATAAATTTTTTGTCAAAGAATTGCTAAATAAGAGCAATTAATATTCACACTGTAAGAAAAAGCTTTAGGTCTGGAGTCGAAATATGGAATAATCCAATCGCCATGCATCACCTTTAGAGTCAAAACACTACCTCTAAACAGTGGTTTCAGGCGTAGCGAAAACGGATAGTTTGTAAGGGCATTTATAACGTTAAAATATGTGTGCTGCAAGTTGCAACCAACAAACGGGTACACATTTTGCAAAGCTTAACCGGTTTTAGTTCACCTTAATCTAAAGGATGATAGTTGGTACTCGTGTTGCCGGCTCACGGCTCACGGCTCACGGCTCACGGCTCACGGCTCACGGCTCACGGAACGAGTTTTTAACAGACATACGACGCCGACGTTAGCAGACGTTCTCAATTCCACTCCTATGTTTTTATTTTGTTATAGGTTTAAATAAAACTATAGTGCTTAATATCTATTTCAGTGGAATAAAAAGTATACTGAGCGTGGCAGGTAGGAAGCTGAAATTAGAATTAACTGATATTAAGACATTAGCGATGTTATTACCGGGCCGAATATAATGTATTAAACGTGGATGACATTGCCATTTGACAGTGAGATCGCTCGCTTGGCCGTAACTAGTCTGATTTTATGATACTGAGATGCAAGATCCGGCCCTGGCATTCAGGGTATGTTCAAAGCTTCAAAGTATCTCAATGACACATGTCAAGTCCATTGTCTGCCGACCTTGGTCACCAATTAATCATATAGTACTCATAATAATAGCTGTCTATTTCCGGAACAAAATGAAAATTCGTTTTATTTGTTAAACGGCCCTCATTATTTTGTATCTTTCTTAATGGCTGTTATTATTTACAGTTGTAACTGGTTTTGTGGTTTTAGATACCTATCTTAATTAGTCCATTCAGTTTTGTTGTTGGTGATTGAGTTTGCGTTTGACACGGATTGATTCTACATATTGAATACTAATGAAGAAGATACGTTTGTTATTTGGAAAACTTGCTGGTAATTTTGCATTGAAGATCTTTTAAGCTATAAAGATGAGCTAATCTGATTTGAAGAACATGCCACGCGATTGGTTTACCTTTGGTTTACCGTTTTAAATGATGATGGAGAAGGTATATCATTGGTTTATTTAAACCTGATTTTAGAATACAGCTACTTTTAGAGTGACTGCGTCCTTCATTTAGTAGTCTCGACATTGTCAGGTTAGACTTGGTTGGACGTAAAACATTTGTATACTGTCAAAGCTAACAATTTAGTCTAGAATGTCCATTGCGATAAAGTTCATTAAACTGACATTATCGATCGATAGATATGACAGTATACAATGTAGAGCAAAATATCAATCCAGTCGGATCGTTATGGTTTTAGGTACGTCCGATATCGCACGCAGCCTAAGGCGAGACATTCATCAAAGGCGCCGTTTATATTATCTGCAATTAATAGAACCACACCTGCATTGTGAATAACTCAATTGCAAATATTGCGTGCTAGAAAGACGACGGAAGGGGTTATACCCGACCTCAGTTACCTTTTCATATAAACCGACTAGAATAGGACTGTATTTATTGCACACGGAAGATGTCGTGGGTGTTTAGTCTTCTCATAAGATACTCTGTAAAAGGAATAGAACATAAGTCGAAAAGTTCGGTTAAAACAATCTTTCTAATTCCTATTTCTATGATTTATCCCAAACCTCTGTCTCTCTCTTCCAAGCTACGTATCCCACGTGGTGGTGTGGTCAGCTTTCCTTCCTAGTCGTTCTTCTCCACTTAGCTCTATACTCGATATCATCATCAGAAACTTAGCACTCTATCATGTGTTTTGACACTTGATACCTCCACGTTGTCTTGATTATGATTTATGATTAACCGTATCTGACAAAACACAATATGTTGAACGACTTTACGAAATTTGATGTTTTTTCATTCTTAATCATTTTTTGCATGAATGCATGCATGTTCAAATTATAAAATAAGATTAACTTACGTTCTTCCTCATCGAGCTGTATCAAATTCTAAGATAAAACGTTATAATAAAAAGATAACAAACTCTCTGAGATAAAATTGAATACAAATATAAATAATGATAATACTTAATTTCAAATATTACAAAAAACAATAATAATAATGTCATATTTCATTGATGAACCTCGTGGTAATAGGCGGCTCTCTTGGACGCAAACTCTAACAACTGGTACAAATAAGCTAAACTTTTTACATTGTATTAGAAACCGCTGATTTAAAAGCACGACTATAACGACAATGGGTAGGTATAATAACAAAAATAGTAATGCTTAAGTACTTCCCCCTATAGGGGTATAGTAAATATTTTGAAGCTTTCCGTGTTTAAACAGAGAAAAGGACAGGCTCAAAAATAAACTATTACCGAAATCCCCACTGCTACGTCCCCACCTCCCACCGGTGGGGAGGGGTCTTTTGGAGACTTTGAATGACAACACAATTACATAACACGCTTTGTCTACACGATTGACTACGTTGCTGCTCTCTTAACATAATAAGTATCTAAACGTCCTTGCCCGAACGAGACTTGAAATGCGTAACCACGTTTATTTGCAAAAAAACAATAAGAGGATACGGCCAGTCCAATAGCAGGAAGATCTAAAGATAACACAACATTGGATTCCAATGACACTTGCGAAATGTTTATCAATAGTGAACTTAGGCATTTGATCTGACACACCTAAGTGTACACTTGTAAAGGCCTGCTTATATTCGGATTGAATAGTCCTTGGAACAGTTACGCCGTGTTCTGTCCTTTGCGATTGTATACTACCTGTCAATTTTAAAAAAGAATGGTGTTATCATTTCAACTGTACTTCATAAGTGTAACCGAATCACTAGATTTCATTAGTGATTCGGATAAGGTCTTGCTACTAAGATGAAAGTTAACAAAAATTTATATAACCATTAAATGCTACCAGTTACCATTATCAGTATAAAAACAAGGATTATTATCACAACAAGATTATCCATCTTAGACACTAGTGAAGGATATCAGACTAATCGTTTCCGCGTTAACTTGATTGAAGACGCGACTGACCTTGCATCTGTTGCGAATTTCGTGACTTAGGCACGCAGACGCATTTGTCAATGCTAAGCCAGGATACAATTCTCAAAAACCTTTGTAATATATAATATACATATATAACTATCTGAACTGTTAAATTGAGAATTGAGAGAGATTGAGAGTGAGGTAAAATACTTTTCATGGCAAAAAAGCAACAGACAGGCCCACGCCCACCTGATGGTAAGCGTATTCGTAGTCTATGGACGTTTATAACACCGAAGGCGTCTCTCGCGCGTTCTCACCATGAGATGTGAAAAGATGAAAAGTCTAATGTGCATATTATTTCACATACGTTGAAAACGGGATTCAAATAAACTTGGGCTGGACGATGACAACAGCTCGGGAGTGACGTCCTCGAAAAGGCTACCTATGGAAATGTTGGTCATCCAGCAGCAAGACGGGCAAACGATGTAGGTCGTGGAGAATAACGTAGGAAACAAATAATAGTTGAAAAAAAACTAAAAACACGCTTTTGTAGATAACCAATCTAAAAAGTAGAAAATAACTTTCAATAAATGTAATTATGAATAGTGTGATTAACTAAAAAATATATGTTAATGTAAGAAAGAGTGGGGTGCTTGATGTCACTTGTTATCAATATATGTTATTGTATAAAAGAGTGGGGTGCTTGATGTCACTTGTTATAAATATATGTTATTCTAAGAAAGAGTGGGGTGCTTGATGTCACTTGTTATAAATATATGTTATTGTAAGAAAGAGTGGGGTGCTTGATGTCACTCGTTATAAATGTATGTTATTGTAAAAAAGAGTGGGGTGCTTGATGTCATTTGTTATAAATATATGTTATTGTAAGAAAGAGTTGGTGCTTGATGTCACTTGTTATAAATATATGTTATTGTAAGAAAGAGTGGGGTGCTTGATGTCACTCGTTATAAATGTATGTTATTGTAAAAAAGAGTGGGGTGCTTGATGTCACTTGTTATAAATATATGTTATTGTAAGAAAGAGTGGGGTGCTTGATGTCACTCGTTATAAATGTATGTTATTGTAAAAAAGAGTGGGGTGCTTGATGTCACTTGTTATAAATATATGTTATTGTAAAAAAGAGTGGGGTGCTTGATGTCACTTGTAATAAATATATGTTATTGTAAGAAAGAGTGGGGTGCTTGATGTCACTTGTTTTAAATATATGTTATTGTAAGAAAGAGTGGGGTGCTTGATGTCACTCGTTATAAATGTATGTTATTGTAAAAAAGAGTGGGGTGCTTGATGTCACTTGTTATAAATATATGTTATTGTAAGAAAGAGTGGGGTGCTTGATGTCACTCGTTATAAATGTATGTTATTGTAAAAAAGAGTGGGGTGCTTGATGTCACTTGTTATAAAATATGTTATTGTAAAAAAGAGTGGGGTGCTTGATGTCACTCGTTATAAATGTATGTTATTGTAAAAAAGAGTGGGGTGCTTGATGTCACTTGTTATAAATATATGTTATTGTAAAAAAGAGTGGGGTGCTTGATGTCACTTGTTATAAATATATGTTATTGTAAGAAAGAGTGGGGTGCTTGATGTCACTTGTTATAAATATATGTTATTGTAAGAAAGAGTGGGGTGCTTGATGTCACTCGTTATAAATGTATGTTATTGTAAAAAAGAGTGGGGTGCTTGATGTCACTTGTTATAAATATATGTTATTGTAAGAAAGAGTGGGGTGCTTGATGTCACTCGTTATAAATGTATGTTATTGTAAAAAAGAGTGGGGTGCTTTATGTCACTTGTTATAAAATATGTTATTGTAAAAAAGAGTGGGGTGCTTGATGTCACTTGTTATAAATATATGTTATTGTAAGAAAGAGTGGGGTGCTTGATGTCACTTGTTATAAATATATGTTATTGTAAGAAATAGTGGGGTGCTTGATGTCACTCGTTATAAATGTATGTTATTGTAAAAAAGAGTGGGGTGCTTGATGTCACTTGTTATAAATATATGTTATTGTAAGAAAGAGTGGGGTGCTTGATGTCACTTGTTATAAATATATGTTATTGTAAAAAAGAGTGGGGTGCTTGATGTCACTTGTTATAAATATATGTTATTGTAAGAAAGAGTGGGGTGCTTGATGTCACTCGTAATAAATATATGTTATTGTAAAAAAGAGTGGGGTGCTTGATGTCACTTGTTATAAATATATGTTATTGTAAGAAAGAGTGGGGTGCTTGATGTCACTTGTTATAAATATTTTATTGACAGATATTGGTACCAGTAGAGTTATTTTGAAAATATCTTAAAAAACACTTCACGCTTTTTTCCTGTCTTCAAATATAAAAAATCGCTGATCCTGGTCAGGATAATGGGACAAACTTATTAAATTATTCTATTGTTATCGGTCCTTGATAAGTGTGCAAAATTTAAATTTAACTCAACGTTTTGAAGTGGATGAAAATCAAGTACAAAGATTCCGTTACTTCATACATACATACGAGTACGTACCAAGCTAAAAAAAGTGTATTAAAAACAGGCAGTACTCAGCAGTAGGGGAAGTTAGGGTATGGATAATAATAGTTAAATAAATATTACTGGACGTTTCACACAGCGCTATCTAGCCCCAAACTAAGCAGAGCTTGTACTATGGGAACCAGATAACTGATAGATAACTTATATTTTTTTTTTGTTAATACATACTTATTGTAGATCATGCAAACATTTGTTTCCACCAACCATTTGTGACCACTGCGCCACGGAGGTCGTCATGACGACGTCATAATGATGAGTAGTCAGTGTTATTTCATTTAAAAGTCTCTCAATAGCAGCTATTTTAGCTATAATAGGTATTCGAAGTTGACTAGGGATCGAGAGGGGTGGAAAGAATTGGGGGATACCTTTGCCCAGCAGTGGGACAGTAGGTACAGGTAAGAAAAAAAGGTACTCAAAAAGTGTACGTAAAAGGTTTATAACAATTGGTCGATATCCCTGACAGGTACCTGTAATTAAGGGTTTATACGGTTTCTGAATATTCTAATCGTTTCCACATATCAAGTAGGTACTCAGTTACAGAATACTAAACACATCCTTACATAAAAATGCCGTAGAAAGTAAACCCGTTCGACGTAATATAATTAGACACGAAAGAAACTAAAATGGTATAAAAAATTGATTAATCACTTCAAACTTAATCAGCAGTACCTAGGCTAATCAATTGAAACGCAGAAACGCAGTGCACTGCTGTTATTACCGGCTGAAAAACTAATTATTTAATTATAAATGAAATGAAATTAATCTGCTCTTTGTGAGGACAAGCGGTTTATTTCGACGTAATTGTGTAGAAGATTAACTAAAAGTATTGTCGGCACGGATTTACTTACGCTCAGAGTACGTTCATTCATAAAGTTACGCTGAGCACTAGACTAATTGCGGTTTGTGAAATGGTGCATGGGTGTTTAGTTACTCCCACATATTCATGTTCTCCTGGTACTTAATAGTTGCAATATTTCCATGTTTCTACTTAAACTTACTGATCACCTAAAATTTCAATAAAACAATATTTTATGACGCGAACTTGACCTTAGATTGTAATTATCTTATACGTCTCTTTCTTAGTTACCCAATAGTTCAATTCTGGCAAATACTATCATAATATATACTTCATTTCTAGTTTACAAAGTAATTACTTGATTAATTTATTACATAGTTTCAATATTAATAGCTTGTTTAGGAATTTATCCTACAAAGTTAAATCAATTTTTGTTGATGAGTGGTTTTATTAGTAGCATGATCCAAATAAAGACTCTACATTGACCTACATACCTACCTCGATTGACATTGTCCTCTCCTATTTGATTTGCATATGGGGACGGATTAATAAGATTTCATTTCATTCATTACCCTAACTATTCAGGTTGAGCCATACCCCTCCATGAAAACTAGTTTCATTCATGAAGCTGACCTACTCGCGCTTGCAGGGCTGGAATGTATGTCGCGGTTTCAGCGAGAACTGCTTCAAATTTCTGCTATCCTGGTATCAGAAAGCTGTTTATAGTTTCATAGTGGGACTGCACATGCGCGTAAAACGACAAAGCTAAATGCGTTCTCCAGGCTACCCGGTCAACCCCTTCTTGCAACTACATATTTGAGGAGGGGGCTGGGTGGTTTACCGGCGGCGATTTAAGGCTCTTCTACGATTTTGGGCAGCTCTTGTTAGTAGTACATCAGAGGTAGAAATGTTGGTACCACATACGTCCTATAAACTACATATAGGTACAGTGTTTTTGCAAAGAAATAAATTTGATATGAAGGGCCGCTATCGTCTTTTGTGGAACAACTTTCTTCGATAATTTTTTATTGACTTTTCCATACATAACGAACCGTCTAAAAACGCGGCATTTAAAACATACTTAATATACAGCTGCTTTTTTAATTTTTTAATTAGATTGAAAGAAATACAAGTTACACTTAGTCTGAGTTAGGCACATAGGTCAGAAAACGCTTATCGACCTAAAATATTCCTTTTTTACGACTACAATAATTTTCTTTGTGATAGCATACTATTATAACGCCCTAAGCACGTTCTATAACGATTTGCCTTTACACGTACATACATAACATAAAATGTAACGGAATGGCTACCCAGCTTAACCTTGCTACATAACGAGGAGGGTCGGGAACGGTCGCGGCTCCTTCGCGAGGACGCCTAGTTGTGATCTTGACCTTCTCGGTCTTACCTAGAGCTGAGACGATTTTGTCTACTACGATGCGACTTTGTGATGTCAGTGACAGGCTGGATATGATTAATGATATGTCGCAGGCCTAAAGACTTGTACACCCGTGTTAGCAACTAGTATATATTAATTGTACGTTTTCAAAAAAAGAGAAAATTCGGAAGCATTCTTGGCGTAGCCTGCCTGATGTTCACGGCACAGTAAAGAGTAAAGTCACTTTCCGTGCGACTACCTGTTGGATATTGACCTAGCTGACTGATATGAGAATGCTCCAGCTTCACACAGATTTTATCAAAATGATATCAGAATGGATCCTATACGAATGGATATTACTAGTATATTAGCACTAGTATAGAGTTTGAGCTATATCGGAACTTACTGCTGATGGGGATAAACTTTCTCAAAAAAGTCGTGATAAGACCCAAAACATGTGCCCAAACTTTGTGCGGAAAACTTGGGATCGATTCCTACGGTACATGCACCTACTTTATGGTAGGTGCATGAACATGCGCGGTGAGTTGGCTGAACTCCTATAGGCTTCTGGTGCCTTGGTATCAAATAGTTGATGATAGTTTGCACGCAAGTCATTTTTTCGTACATGCGCTGTGCAGCTGTGGGTCACAGGCTCACAGCGCATGACTGCCGGTGATCTTGACCTTTGATGGCTGCAGCCAGCACAGTCTTCTTATAATATCATTTTTAACTCATGTACCGTACCACTTTCCATCGACATTAGTACCAACGCTAACCCTTGCAGGGCGATTCGGCTTTCTCTGCCGAGAATAGGCAAATTTTTTACTAAAGAGTCTTTTGGAATATATAGGACCCTTGAAAATACTCTTTGCCGTCTCTGATAAGAGCATATTTTGTTGTAAATAATAGGGGCTGGTACTACCTATACAAATCTTCTAAGAATTCCATTTTCTTGTTGTGAAGGGACGAATATAGTATAACAAGGGAAAATCGATAAAATGCTGCTCGACAAAATATTAGAGAAATAGCATATTGTGCTATGACATAGATTACTAAAACGTTACTACGAGCCGTTCAACAACTCCGCCTGTTCAATGATGGGGTCATTGAACAAGCTGGGTCGTTGAAGCCGTACGCGGCCAGTCAAAAGGTCGCGTACGGTGCGTATGCCAGGGTGGTAAGTACACAGGCGGTGTGTAGGTACCTACATATTAGGTACAAAATTAAGTTTTTTGGATTAATTTATCAATTTAACAATTTTTGAACAAATTATTTATTTATTATTAATGGTCTCAAGTGGGGTAAAAAAAAATGAAAATGAGACTATCAGGTCAAGTATGACGTCAAATGAAAGGTATTCATTGGTACATTTAGACTCTTTTTTATTTTTCGTCAATTCTTTATAGGTTTTGAGTTATTAGCCATGACAAAAACTAAACTTTGACAAAATTCACATGGTACACCAGTGATCCCACAGTGCTGTAATTTGGTATGCGTGTAGCAAATATAGGCAAAAGTCTGAAATCTAGAATAACTGCAATTTGTACCCCACAAAAAGTAACCACAGTACATGAACACAGTACACAGTACCCGTTACCTGTAATTTGAATGAAACTGTAGGTCAAGTAAATTGGTTATTTTTTCGTGACACTATATTCATAGTCAAAGATTACAAATAATATTTTTCTGTTTTAATCGGACACTTGCGAGATCTCAGTTCGGGGCGAACCACTAGTTATTTAAGGTCTCAATAATACATTCCGTCGTCCGTTGCATTTGTAATTAAATTAAAAATACTTTGTAGTTTAATTACAAGACCTTATATAGATTCGTTATTAAATACAAAACTTGTTTTTTGTTGAAAGTACTTATTTGAGATATCATCCACAGTATCGTCGGACACACTGTTATCAAGTGACATAATCCTGTAGTACACTCTTCGCTACAGTTGTAGCGTTACGAATTGGATCTCCAATATAGTCATGTTCTCCTGGTGTCCAGTAGATCATTATAGTTCTGTAGGTCATTTTCGCACATGCGCCTTCTTGGTCTAACCACGTGTGAGAGGTTAAAGACCTCCCCACCCACAACGTAAATATTTACGTTTATACTCCATATTGACAGCGGGAATTTGACGTTTGTTGACGAAAGACCGTAGACTAAACGAGGTTTTTATCGAACAGCCGAATGTAATGAGCGTTCGCTAAGCTTATGATACTTTGGAGCCGATACTACTCTTCGCTATCGCTTTCGACAAAGCGATAGCGACTGTAGAAATCAAATTGTTTCGAAGCGAATGCGTTTTAACTAAGCCCTCAGATTAGCTAGGTTAAACTTGCCTACAGGGTCACAACTTAGATAGGTACGCTAGTGGGATTTCCGACTACTGGCTGCCCATATAAATACGTTTATTAATCGAGCGAAGCGAGATCTCTAAATCAACTTGGGCAAAACGGCATTGTATGTATGTATGTATATATGAATGTATGTTGGTTTTTCCGAGTATAACTTTCGAAGCGTTGATCCGATCATCGTGAAATTTGATACATAGGTAGGCAGTGATAGCACAATTTTGGTGTGACTAAATGAGCTAAAATGTTGGGGGCTGGTTGAGATATTGTGGTTCAAGAGAGATAAAAAAAATGAAAATGAGACTATTTGATCGAATGGGACATAAAATAAAAGGTTTTCATTAGTACATTTAGATTCCGATTTTGTTTTTAGTAAACTCGTTATAGTTTTTGAGTTATTAGCCATAGTAAATACTGAACTTTGGCAAAATTCACAGTGTACACCAGTGACCCCACAGTGCTGTAATTTGGTATACGTGTAGCTTAAGTGAAACAAATATAGGCAAAATATAGACAGAATAACTGCAATTTGTACCCCAAAAAAGTTTAATCACAGTACATGAACTCCCGTTACCTGTAATTTGAATGAAATTGTAGGTCAAATAAATTGGTTAATATTTCATGGCACTGTTTTATTGGTCAAAGATTAAGGCCGGCTTGCACAACGATCCCTATACGTATTTAGCGACTAAACATGTTTAAATTTTACGTATTTGTTTGATTTTACAACTCCTTAAAACATATTTAGCCACTAAATACGTTTAGACATCGTTGGACGAGTCGCCCTAACAATATTTTCTTTTGTGTTTTGGGAGACTCGCAAGATCTCAGTTCGGGGCGGACCACAAGTTTATAATTTTTAATTGCGTTTTAAATGCACAATTAATACAATCTTCAAAAGCATCTGTAGAGATTAGTGAGCGTCGCGCTGCTAACATAAATCTAGGCCAGAGGAAACTCCTTCAAACTTATGGTCTCCTGTTAGTTTCTAATGGTTATATCATAGTTCCTTACGTTATATTTGGGTATGCGCTGCTGAAGCCAATGCAACTACACAATAAACTAAAATTTAGGAACACACGAGAAGATACATAGAAGTTTTATATAAGTATCTTTAAACATCAAAACGTAAGAACAAAAAATATATTAATTACTCTATACATTTTAGCAATTGCACTCTTATTAACGTTGGTAAAAGTTTACAGTAAAAGTATTCATTTTGTTAATTTCGTACTTTCACCTACGTATTTTTTGAGGGTAGACAAAAGATTTGGGGTGCCTACAACCAAAATAATATACCTACACAACTTCAGTGCCCAACTAGGCTTACAGTAAAATCTGCAAGTTCAATCTAAAGATACTGAACAAATAGCTACTGAGCAAATATTTGAAGGCCCTGTGACCTTATCATAAACATTACGTGTTGTTTTGTGCTAAAAACGCTATTATATTGTTATTTTTTTTAATTTTTCCGCTCAGCACAGTTTACTAGGCCAGTCGGTCCGCCCAAACACGTAGGTTTCAGGGGTAATGTAACATACATATAGTGGCAAAATGACGTTAAAGTGCACGTGTGTCCTCTAGAATAGCATTCAGATTAGCGATCAGCTCGACTTAATGAGAAAATCGTGAACAGTCGCAAGACTCATACTACAGTATATGTATATAATAAGACATGATAGGCAGATACGATTACTTATTGTATTTATAATCATGGGAAATCCTCAGAGGCAAAACCGGTAGGTATCATCTACATACGATTATTGTCGTGCCTCGCTTGCGAATAGTTCTTTTTTTATCTTTAAAAATTATAAAATACATTTATTATCAGAAATAATATAAAGCAAATATTAATTATATTGACAACTGTTTACATGACAATACATAAAAAACAGCTAATTCGTCTAAGATCGTTGCAAACGATCTATAGATAGCTCAATTGCACCAGGTGGAAGTGTCCCCAATACACAGGCTGCATTGCCCCGCTGAATTACAACGCCTTTGTGTTGACCCAAATAAGCACCAGCTCTGACATGTAGCATCGACCAGAAGCCCAGAAAGAATTTAAAACGCGGTGGACCTCGATACTCCAAACCTAGGGTCTCGACCACAAATGGCTCAAATACGTTAGCTTTGTCGAGATTCCCATATTTGCGTCCGTTGAGATCTTCGGCTGAATTTGCCACTGCACCTAGAGTTTTATGTTTTATCTATCCTTTGAAAATTAATTGACATTATTCTTTATTGTTCCTATGATATGTGTCATAAAAATAAATGATATAAGTAATTATATAAAAAAATATGATTCTGGCAGAAGTGGATTTGTGTCGCTAAGTTGTTATTACATAAACAATGATGTTAAATAACAAAACTGTAATATAAAAAAACGAAATAGTACAACAAATGTCTAAACAATATTTAGCAAAGGGGCGACTTGTGCTACGATACCTAATCGCATTTAGTGTCTAAACATGTTTAGGAGAGTTGTCAAATCATACAAATACTTCAAATTTAATCATGTTTAGTCGCTAATCACGTTTAGGGATCGTTATGCAAGCTGTGCAAAGGTTAAACTACGTTTACAAAACCGGACGGATAATTTGGTCACACGCGAACTATAATTCGTGCAATTGTAAGTACCGTCAATCTGAAATCAGTTTTACACAAATGTACGTCCGTGATCATGACGACGGCTATTTAACCCGTGGCCTTGTACCATTATGTGAGATGACAGGGAGGGTACACAGGAAGTGAAATGAGGCTCGTTATGTTTGATCATTCTGTGTGACATTACTGTGTTCCGTGAGAATTATTAGGTAATCAATTGTTTAGTTAGATAGGCTATACATCCCACGTGTAATGTACACTAACAAATGGTTTGAACAGATATAGTGTTATGGTTGTAGGACGGGTTAAGTATAATTTGTCCGTGAGACAGTTATAGTTGATTATAAACCTACTTAGACAGTTTTATTCATTCTTACATGTTTCTTCTATGAAAATCTGATTTATGTTTACAAAAATATTGATTAGTTTAAGAAAAATAGCGATAATCATAATTTTAATACTAAAAATAAAGATAAACTCACTCGCTGTTGCCAATTGTAGACTCCATAAAGTTAGTAAATCGATTAAAGGGCAAGGTGTACGCTTTTATAACAAACTCCCAAGTGATGTACACAAAAATTGACAACAAATTTTAAAAATGTAAATAAACAAAATCTTTATAATAACACCTACTATAGAATATCGGATTATTTAGATGATAGAAAAGCTTGAGATTGAAATTGCTCCAACTCGTTTAAAATGTTACAACTTAGACGTAATATTGTTATGGAGGATCATAAAAAAAACAATCAGCCTATTTTGTTCTGTCTATTCTTTTCTGGCTTTTTCGCTATGAAAGTCCTCATTAATGTCTTAATATCTGCTTTACCGTGAGGTTAACATATTTAACAAAAATTGCCTTGTATCGGCTGTGATTCTAAATTTACCATTGCTGTGCCCTTAAATGATATATGTTTAAAACTTCAATATAAATACAAGACTGTAAATAACATACTTTGAGCGATATTAATAAGCGATTTACTATTGACATTGCCTCTACCAAACACTGCATTGGCAGACATCGAGAATAGATAAAAACTGGTAGAGAATTGGTCTACTGAATCAGTTGTAGTAGAGTTCTTTGTGAACGATGACGCAGGGCTGTGCATCCTAGTATTTGTAGTGCACGTTTCAAAAGTATGTACGTGACCTACGACAGCCTACGAGGCAAAGGCGATCGTTATGACTTACCGGTGTGCCATTTGCTTGTTGCATCTTCAATCTCCATGTTGTATATAAAAAAAACCATGAAACAGCTGCTTATCTTCGAAGATTGAATAGCGTAATATCTGAAATTATACAGCAGTTTTTATAAATATTCCTTTTAAGTTTACTTGGTTTCTGAGTAACATAACTAGAGGCCGCTGCTAAATTAACATAAATCTAAGTACTGAACTCTCGGTGCATGAGCCCCCTCGTATTTGACCGGTCTTGTTGTCCCTAAGTGCCTATTTCAATCCGCACGCATTTATTAGTCAAGACTATAATGACTGGCTACAGCTTATCTCACAAGATATTAGTGTTGCCTCTTCCATGGGAAGATTCATAACAATAGCGGTTCATTACAAGCTCAGTACTTACCTTTTTGTATCTATACAAACAAGTCGCTATTTACCAGTCTTCTACAAGCTATCAAAAGTATGTGATTAGTCGAAAAATCTGCGTAATTTGCGTGTACATATATACTCAGTGATTGTGAATAATTTATGCTTATCAATCCTTCATTGTCTAGTTTTTGTGTGTGATGTTTTAATTCCAGTTTTTGTCTCGTATATAAATGAAGGTTTAACTATCTCAAGTCATATACCATAATAGAAGTAATCAAATTAATGTGGTTTGGATACAGTAACCAAAGCTAGTCTTAGCTCTGTAAAATGTTTTATAATAAGGTAGCCTGTAGGTAGAACAGTACTCCCTATTTGATTGAGCTCCTTACAGACACAGACTATGTTTCGCGAATCACAATAATGTTTACAAAATTCGCACAGCCATAGATAGTTACGTTCATGTTACAAACACAACAACAACGCAGTCATTAAATTTCACAATAGAACATTCAATAGCTATTCATGGTTTGAAGCCGGTGTGATCGGAATACCACTGGCGTGATTTTGACACGGTGGCCCTGGTGAGGGGGGATTTATTCATGTTTTTATTTGCTGACAAATCTAATATTTTATTTGATTTATTTAGTTATACATGATATTACAAATTAACTGCTCAAGTTCTACAGTCTGAATCGCACTCTCAAACTTTTTACCACGGCATAGCATGAACATGCTTTTTTCGAACGTTAAACTCATCACATGACTAGATTCTAGTCCTAAGACCGGGCACTAGAAACTGCGGCACAGTATTATTATGAATCAAATGCCAGTTTTTTACGAAGTTTTCGTAGTCCTAAGAGATCTCATGAAAATAGTAAAAAAAATTATACAGCTTCAATATAAACGTTCAATGACCAAGACTAACAGTTAGTCCTTTTATGTAGATTTTCAGCTAGCCGCGTATGTTGTAATCGTTATGATTATGTCATGACGACACATTTTGTGAAACGGCAAACAATAGTGTAATATGTACACAGCCGATGTGCTCCATTGTGCCGATGGATGCGGATCAAATCGTACCTAATTCCAAAATAAAACGTCGCAATAAACTCTCAACGTGTCTCACCTCAAGTGACCTTTACTAGCGAAGTATTCACAAGATTCTGTTAGCAGCCAACTTAAAATAATAAATTAAGTTAAAGTGCAATGGAAAATTAAATGTCTACTCTCTTGTTACAGGGAAATCTGAGATAACACGGCATGACGGCTACGCACGGAGGCGGACGTGAAGATGACCATCCGGAAAAAGATTCTGTATACACAATCAAGACTGGATTGAAGAACGAAGGATACCAACACGACCGCGGGTCCAGGGATGACATCGTCAAGCCCCCACCGCTTCCCACCGAGGACGACAATTACCCCACTGGAAAAGTAAAGTTACCGAGAAACGAGAAATGGAGAATACTGAAGAACGTGGCCGCCGTGAGCTCCGCGTTCATGGTGCAGTTCACAGCCTTCCAAGGAACGGCGAACTTGCAATCGTCGATCAACGCCGCCGACGGGCTCGGGACTGTGTCTCTCAGTTCTATTTACGCCGCGCTGGTAGTCTCCTGTATATTCGTGCCCACTTTCCTGATCAAGAGGCTAACCGTCAAGTGGACGCTATGTCTGTCGATGATGTGCTACGCACCATACATTGGCGCACAGTTTTACCCAGCCTTCTACACGCTGGTCCCCGCTGGAGTGATCGTAGGACTGGGTGCAGCGCCTATGTGGACGTCGAAGGCAACATATCTTACGCAAGCTGGTAGCGTGTACGCGAAGCTAACTGACCAAGCCGTTGATGGAATCATCGTACGCTTCTTCGGCTTCTTCTTCCTTGCTTGGCAGACGGCTGAACTTTGGGGCAATCTTATCTCAAGTTTGGGTAAGTATCTTTGCTAGAAAAATTATTAGTCCTCTTTTATCCATCTACTAAAGTAAAAATATTATTGTGTGGTTTTAGTTTTCTCATCTGGAGTGCACAGTTCAAACGCTACGCTCGCTACCAACAGCACGAAGACGTATACTTGTGGAGCCAACTTCTGCATGATCGGTGGCGGTCACCATGACAACCAGAACCTGCACCGGCCTCCAGACAGCGAGATCTACGAGATCAGCGCGATTTACCTTGCATGTGTCGTCGTAGCTGTTCTGATGGTCGCTCTACTTGTTGATCCTTTGTCACGGTATGTAACATATCATTTATATTATATATATAGTTATTTCACGATCAGGACCCATCCAATACCATATCTCATCAGAGAGGTTTTTTTAATAACTGCATTATTGTATCAGCTTAATGCCCCTGAGTCAGTTTATGTTTTATGCACTACCTACATATATAGTATAAATATATTTTAATTGAAACAGCTAGAGTTAATTCAATTTCACGGCTAATTTTATCAACCAATTTTGAGTCCATTCATGCCAAAAGTAAACTTTTAGAATTAAAATATGATTGATATAAACACATCAATTTATTTAAACACAGTTTTATGGTGGGTTTTTATTATGCTAAATTACAACCCAAGTAAGATGCAACCCACAGATTTTATTCTCAAAGTACGATTATTATAATTTTTTGTGAGTAAGTAATTCAATTGGCTGATTGGTATATTATTGGATTCCGTTCAATATTCGCCAGACTTTATTTTGTCAATATTAAGCCTTGCGAAGGCCTTGCTCAAGCCTAGAAATTTGAACAATTTCTTCCAATAGTCTTGCGCAAAGAAAACTTTGACGTGTCTTGATGGATTATGGATTTATAGACTGTGCTTATGAGTATAAGTTGAATAAGAAAAAGTCAAACATAACTATTGTATGTTAAAGCATAAAAATTGCAATAAACTTTTCAAGAGATTATTTATTTCGGCGTGTTAATTATAAATACATTGTTTACAAAAACAAAATAGAAACGTTATATCTGAGTAGCGCGTGGTTGTTTGTTAGGTACCTACATAATCAAGTCTAACACTGAGTTGATATGGATCACTTTAGTAAATAAGACATCATCATCATCCACAGCCCATAATTACACACTGCTGAGAGTAGGCCTTCCTAATTTTGTGCCTGTGCTGTCTACCGTTGAGGAGTTCCTTCTTCGGAAGCAAAATTTGTGTGCAGTAGCCGTGTCGTGGTGGAACTTTGAAAGAGCTATCTTAATTAAATGAGTATACAAAATTGTGTGACTGCTGTTGACCGTTGAGTAGTTCCTTTGTCTGGAGCCAACCTAAGGTGTAGAATCCGGTCATGCTTACTATAAAAATACATTGTCATCGGAACTGAGCCAACATGTCAAATTTTAACTCTTTAGGATAAGAGGAAGTAGTTTTAATTCAGCTCGCAAGATTTGACTTCCAACTAACGAATAAACATTACAAGCTAAATAAGAAATTGTAATAAATATCCAGTACCTACCGAGCAATCATAACGATGGCTATACGGGAACTATACAGGAGGCGGCTGTAAATTTCAATATAAGAGTTGGTCACGATCTCATCTGATAGAAAAATGAAAGCAAAGTATTATCATTCAATATGTTTACAGGTATGGCGAAAAACAGAGGAACACTGACCCTTCAAGAGAGATCTCAGGCATCCAGCTACTGTCTGCCACCGCCTACCAGCTCAAGAAACCCAACCAGCAGCTACTTATCCCTATAACCCTTTGGATAGGCATGGAGCAGGCCTTTATTGGGGCAGATTATACCCAGGTATGTTATATGCCATCCTCAAGACCCAACAGGCAAAAAAGTAACGGGAGCCGCTAAGCTCTATTACATTGTTCGACGTGATTGAGAGGCCAAAAAAACGTGCTTTCAGTTCCCAATTCGTTTGCATTGCATTCATCACATTCGCATTTCTCATATACCTGTACTGTAATCTATCAGAAAAGACTCCAAGTAATTTAATCTAAATTTCACAGTAGAGCCAGTTTGAAAATTATACTTTACAATAAAAAACCTTTTATTCTTCTCGACGACCTATAAAGTAGGTAAGTATCGCTACACCGAAGGATAAACAAACCGAAATCCTGTTTTGTGTCATGGCAGATAGCCAGTTCTCTTTGTAAGAGTTTTGTATTCATCTCAAATAATTTGAATCTTTTGAAGTGAACTTTCCTTGATGTAAATCTTTGTGTTTAAAATCTTTAGACTTGCACTATGGAGTAAGACTATATGGCTTATGGGTGTTTTGATACAAATTAGTAGTTATTATTATGACCTAATCTGACAAAAAAATCTGAAATTGTCTGGAATGAGTTTACAACATGCTGATTACAACATTATTGAAACTTATGACAAAAAGATAATAAACAGCATTTATGAAATAGCAACGCAGACAAAGCAACGCAACGCAACGCAGAGCCAGACCGTCTTCTTAATCTTTAACTCGATTACAACTTTTTGTCGTCATAACGGAACATTTTTCGCCACAACTAAAGCCAATCAATTTTTTCAGGCGTACGTATCTTGCGCGCTCGGTATTCGCTCTATCGGCTACGTGATGATATGTTTCGGGGTCGTCAATGCGATCTGCTCGCTGCTCTTCGGCACAGCTATGAAGTACATCGGGAGGTTCCCGATACTGGTGATGGGAGCGGCTCTGCATCTCGGCCTGATCGTCTGGTTGCTGATCTGGAGACCGAGCGCGGAGTCTCCAACCACCTTCTTCGTGATTTCCGGTCTGTGGGGCGTCGGTGACGCTGTATGGCAGACGCAAGTTAATGGTCAGTTTCTAAAATCATTCTTAGAATATTTTTAGATCTTATCCATCATATCACCCTTTTTCGCTTCTTCATTGCTTTTCGTTACAGTAATATATTTGTCAGTATTTTTAACACCTAGGTCATAAATTAGCATACTATTAGCCCTTTTCGAAGAGGTGAATAACCTATGGGCTTTAAATGCCTTTTACGAGACTCGTCTTACCGGCCGGCGGACGGGCGGCCGCGCATCGCTAAAATGAAGGAACGGGTTAGTGGTTAAAGTTACAAATAAATTAAGCAGTACCGCAGTTTCACACACAATGCTACCAATCTGGTAAGAGTTAGTGGGCGAATCTTAACAAAAAGTGCACATGCCGTAAGTTTTTATCGTACATCTCACAACAGTTTATCACACACAAATGCGTTCAAGAATGCACCGTGCCATAAAAAAGTATATAAGGGCCTTCTGCGTAACTGTGGCAAAATATTTCGCCATATTTGTGTCGCCTCCATATTAGCATATCACGACGTGTTCCTTTCATCGTTTTCCTCATAGCGTTGTCTCGCCGTACAGACCCACAGTCCAATAGCTACTCTGTACAGCGGATTTACCTAATTTTAGAAATCTTGCTGATATATAAAAGGCTATGAATAATAAGTGGTTTTTTTATGATCACATTCTTTGTTGATGATTGTCTCTAAGGAAAAAACGATGTATATATATAATCTTTAAACTTGCTACTTTACAAATCAAACAAACCATAGTCCATAAATCTCAACTATTATTGATCTCAGCTTTACGACGACCATAAAATTGACACCGTGCCAATAAGAGGTATCCTTGAAAATGATGTATGCTTATTTCCGATTCCCTTAACACGGAAGTTTTGTGACAAAACTAATATATAATTGAATGTCTTCGGCTTGTGATGTGATCGATGCACACTATTTATTGTTATTGTTTTATGTAAATTGAACGGAAGAGGATCTCAAGATCAATGCCGAGTGCGACAAAGGTGAATCAAATACTCCTATTATAATTTGGCAATGGGCTCACCATTGCAGAGTTGTCAAACAGAAGTTATTAAAACTTTATCATATTATATCGTGTAACCCCTGTGTGTTTAACTAACCTATACCCGGGAACCTCGGATCTCTTACGCAGACCTGTGAGGATATCCCACAACGGGGTAGCCAGAGGCAAGTCCAAACATTGAGTTTGTGACATGCCCACTTTTTGCATAGAAGTTAATAATAATAATCCTCCTAGCCGATTTCGGCTACAGAGACTTGACTTTGTGATTATTGGCCTAGGTGTTTAGCCTGTATGTGGCTGATGTACCCTATTTTTGCGCTAAAAGTCCGGTTACAATGAACACAAGTTAAGGCGCCATTAATGTAGTTGTAATTGATATTAGCCGGCGGTCGACTTTTAAGCTGATCTCGTTTTAAGTCTAGTTCTTGCCTCCTTTCTTCTTCAAACTCGTACACTTTGTCCTGAACATGACGCCTCCATTCAGGTCGTTTTTCAGCGAGAGCCTCCCAGCGCGACGGATCGATACAACACCTCTTCATGTGCCTCTTCTGTACGTCTTTGAAACGTAGGAACTGACCTCCGCGTTTCCGCTTACCATGCTCTAGTTCACAGAAGAAAATGCGTTTCGCCCTTCGCTCATCAGACATCCGAGACAGGTGCCCGCACCAACGCAGCTGACGCCGCATCAAATATGCCTCTATGCCACAGACATTAGCCCGTCGTAGAACATCGGTATTACGGACCCGATCCGACCACTTGATGTTAAGAATGTCGCGGAGGCATTTCAGATGGAATCTGTCTAACGTGCGTATGTGTCTGCGATACAGGCACCATGTCTCTGACGAGTACAAGATGTTAGGAAGTACAATAGCCATATACACCTTAATCTTGGTACTCAATTTGATGTTATGGGAGCGAAATACCTGGACTCGTAGTTTACCAAAAGCAGCCATAGCGGAGCCAAGTCTGCTGTTGATCTCCGAGTCAAGGTCGCATTTTGTTGTTATGCTGCTTCCCAGATATCTGAATGTATCGACCTGTTTTATGGGCTTTCCATCGATTTGCAGATTCAGTGGAGCTTGGTTAACAGTGTCCATGGCCATCACCTCTGTCTTTGTAATATTAATTTTGAGGCCAAATCTACAGCACGCAGCGTCAAGCCGAGTCATCAAGTCCTGGAGTCCCTCAGAAGATTCCGCAACGAAACATAGGTCATCAGCATACATCAATTCGGTAATGAGGTCATACGATACCTTTGTGTGCGCTTTTAACCTAGCCAGGTTAAAGATACTGCCATCTGTGCGAAAACGTATGCGGATCCCTTCGGTGTTGGCTTGTAAAGTCTCCCTCACGACAACGGAAAAGTACAGAGCAAAAAGAGTGGGTGCTAATACACAGCCTTGTTTTACACCACAAGTGACAGGGAATTGCTCTGTCTGCTCACCATTGACGGTTACGCAACAAGTCATGTTGTCGTGAAGAAGTCTTATCAAGCGTATAAATTTGTCGGTGCAACCAAGTTTCGAAAGCACAATCCACAAAGCTTCGCGAGGTACACTGTCAAAAGCTTTCTCCAGATCAACAAAACAGAGAAACAGAGGTTGACACTGTTCCCTGCTTTTCTCTTGCAGTTGTCTAAGAGAGAATATGGCCTCGCATGTGCCGCGATTGGGTCTAAACCCAAATTGCGTTTCAGGCAATATACTTTCAGAGAGCTCCATAAGACGATTTAAGAGTACTCTGGCAAAAGTTTTTCCTGGAGTAGACAGAAGTGATATACCCCTATAAGAGTTGCAAACAGATCGATCACCTTTATTTTTATACAAAGAGCAAATTAGTGATACGCCAAAACTAGGAGGAACGAACTCCATTTCCCACATGCGCTGGAAAAATTGCCAAATCTTGTAGTGCAACTCATCTCCGCCATATTTTAATAGTTCTCCTGGTATGTTATCGATGCCGACAGCCTTATTGTTTTTCTGCGCTTTGATGGCGATGATAACTTCCTCAAGAGAAGGAGGCTGATCCAGATCTACGGCTTGTGGTAAGGCAGGAAGTGATGCTAAATAGTTTATGTCAGCAGAACGATCCACATTGAGTAAGCTGTTATAGTGTTCTGCCCAGCGAGTAAGAACTTCTCCTTTGCTTACCAGGAGGGTACCTGAAAGTGATTTCAGTGGTACGTTTACTCGATGTGGACTTCCTACTAACTTTTTAATCTCGTTAAAGAAATCGCCGAGTCTATTCGAATCAGCAAGCCACTGAATATAGCGAACCTTGTTCAGCCACCACTCATCTTTTGCGTTTCGAGTTAGTCTCCTTATTTGGCTCGTACTCTCCTTTATTTTTTCAGAAGCAGTTGTCTGATTTCCCTTTCGAAGGAGCTGGCGGTGTTTTTCTAGGGCGACTGTCAATGTATTATCATTTTCGTCAAACCAGTCTTCACAGACACGAGGTTTTTGGCCTAAGATCTCAGTAGCCGCATTGATGGTATTTGTAGTTAACAGTTTCCAGCCCTCGTCTAACTGTTCATCTTCGGGGTGTATGCCTGCTGTAAAGGTATTGACAGCTTCCCTGTAATTTGCCAATATTTCAGCAGACTCTAGCTTTTTCAGATGAAGACAGTTAGGCTTAGCCCTGCGAGGTCTACGGCAAGGGCTAAGACGCAAAAATAGTTTTGTAACAACAAGTCGGTGATCCGACCAACAGTTTGCGCCCCTCATTACTCTCGTTACTTTGACATCCGCTATATCCCGTTGACGGACTATAGCATAATCAATAAGATGCCAATGCTTGGACCTTGGGTGCATCCAGGTAGTTTTGTATTTATTTGGGAGTCTAAACATGGTATTGGTAATACCCAGATGAAATTGGGAACAGAGGCTTAGTAACAGTTGCCCATTACTGTTCATGTTACCAATGCCATGTCGCCCTATCACCCGAGGCCAAGCTTCAAAATCACGTCCGACGCGAGCATTAAAGTCGCCAAGAAGCAAAACTTTCTCACAGCGCCGGATTTTAGTCAGCACTTCTGACACTTCCTCATAAAATTTGTCCTTGACGTCATCACTTTTGTCGAGTGTTGGCGAATATACGCTGATAACATTTAAGTATTTATTGTTTCGAAGATGGAAACGTAAGGACATGACACGATCAGAGATAGCAACTGGATGTTCTTCCAACTTAGAGGCTAAAGTAGTTTTAATAGCAAAGCCTACTCCTGACCGTCTAGGCTCAGAAGCTGGTGTGCCTTTCCAGAAGAAAGTGTACCCACCACCACGTTCAACAAGCTCACCTTCGTCAGCTAGATGTGTTTCGCTGAGAGCGGCTATGTCGACGTCATAGCGTTTGAGCTCGCGAGCCACAATGGCGGTTTTACGTTCTGGGCAGAGGTTGTTGGGTCGGTCTAAAAGAGTACGTACATTCCACGCACCAAAAGTCATATTCATCTGCATGTTTTTAGATTTATTCTTATTGCGAGGAATGAGCGTTTGTTTGGGGCACCTTTTCTAGCCCCCTCCCCGGCTGAGCGAGGAAAGCAGTGCCTCTCTAAATAAAGCTGCTTTGTCTCAAAGAGTGCTGCCGAACCACACTGTCACCCCGATGCAGTGCTAGAGCGACCACTCTCCTCTCCTTAGGCCACCCGTGTCCAGGTATTAGACCAAGCCCAGGACTTTTTTAAACTCGGAATGACAAAGCCAAGTCAGATGCGCAGGATATATTAAGTTGCATAAGTGTGCGCGCCGTACACAGATGCACCCTCTCCTCCTTACTCCCCTTGACCCAGTGGAACGGAGAACCGCTACGACTGGAAGGGAACAGGACGCAGTATCTGGCAACGATAAAAACTCCTATCGCTACCTTCAGGCCTTCTACAGTTGCCTGGTTGCCTCGCCACTTGAGGTGGATTGCGTTGACGCCGAAGCAACGAGCACTAGCACGGGGAGTGACCGTGCCGACTCGAGGGCCGAAACACGCCGTTGCTACAACAAAGTGTTTCGGCACTCGAGCCCCCCTCTACCAGCCTAGGTTCCTAAGGTGTGGCCGCTGCATGCTATAGCGGCGACCACTAACGACGATCGAATGCGTGCCGCGCGATCTGAGGAGCCTTTTATAGGCGATGTTGCCTCGACCACTAACGACGATCGAATCTTCGTATATTCAACGGGCAGCGTAACGACGCCCCAGAGAGGTCCGCACTGTACGACGGCTCGAGCACATAGAAGTTAAGCATTCACATGACAGGTTGCCAGTCCATTGTCGTATAAGGATGCTCGATGGTGTATGCCTTGCAATTAGCTTCTAGGACATGCAAAAAAATGTAGATATATCCACTCTCATCATCATCATATCAACCATAGGATGTCCACCGCTGAACATAAGCCTCCTCCACAGATGATTTCCAGATAGATCAATCTTGTGCGGCCTATACCCAACGGCTCCCAGCAACCTTTATCTTTCGTCTTTCTATCACATTTAAATGTAAAGAAACATATAAATGTATTTTATTTTCTCAGTTGTCTTTTACTATAAAACAATAACATCGGTGTTTACATAGTTCATTTTATCTCACCAGCATAAGACAATTGTAAGCTGAGAACTATTTGTACGCTACAATAGTTCAATATTGTCTGGTGAGTACAAGATATTCATATTTATAATAATTGAAAAAGGACGGAGCACGCACTGTAAGTCGGGTTCTGTACTCATTACGATCTTAGTCATATTTAATTTTGCAGTGGGTTTTCGGCCATTTTATATGAGCTTTTATGAACTATTTACAACACGCAACTACAGACTAAGTTAGTCGACTATTGCTTGTAAACTAGTAAAGTGTACTCAAGTTTGATAAATCTTTTTACAACAACAGTACAAATTATTATCTACTATAGATAAATACGTTCAGCAAGCTGGACGATATTTTAAAATATTCCACCGTTCCACAATGTCTGAAGACATGCCTCTACAACCAATATGCCTTGTCAACATTAACCTACGAGACATGGACATCCACAAAGGAGACTACACAGCATTAGAGTCGCACAGAGAGCCACGGAGCGCGCCATGCTCGGCATCACACTGCTAGACCGAGTCCCCAGTACCGAAATTCGCAAGCGGACTAAAGGTCGAGACGTTAGCAAGCATATACATAGTCAGGTCATAAATTCTGTCACATGTTTAATATAAAATAATTGAAACAAGTTTATTCATTATGTAACCATTTATATACCAAAATGAACTTAACAAAACAGATTCTTATGACACTAAAGTTTATTCAAAATGACGTCCGTGATTTTGAATACAGGCCTTCAATCTGCGCGGTCAGTCGTCTATCGCAGCACGAACGAGGTCCATGTCAATATCAGCGGCTGCCTTAATCAAGGATGTCTTGAGTGACTCCAAATTGGGATGAGGCTTTGAGCACGCCTTTTCCTCCAAGTGTTGCCATATCTTGTAATCTAACGGATTCAAATCTGGACTGGAGGAGGGCCAGTCTTCGTGCCGGATGAAGTCGATTTCACGCACCGCCAGCCAGTCTTGTGTGCTCTTCGCTCTATGAGCTGGCGCCGAATCTTGTTGGAATACCCAGTGCCTGTTATTGAACATGGTATGAGAAACAGGTTCCACAAGGTTCGTCAGGACTGTATTTTGATACACAACTGCATTCGTTTTAACACCTTTCTCACAAAAAAGTACCTCTGTTAAGCCCCAATAAGAAACTCCCAACCATACCATGAGCGAGGATGAAAAATCACCTCGTTGGACACGCGGCATACGGTTGCTCGCTTCTTCACTACTGTGTGCGTACACCTTATCATTTTGTTTGTTGTAGCTCTCTTCTACGGTAAAATTTTTTTCATCCGAAAAAAGAATTTCCCGATATTTTTTCCCGCGTACCGCTTCAACAAAGCGCGGCATCTCTTCAGTCTCAGATCCATTAGACGAGCACTCAAACGATGTCCTGTTTTTCTTCGATATGCCCGAAGCCCTAAGTCTTCATTTAACACCCTTTTCACCGTGGTTCTGCTTAACCCCATCTGAAGGGCCAACAGTTTCTGCTTACGTTTGGGATTTCTTTGAATTCACGCCTTCACAGCTTTTATCACTGCTGGAGTCCTAACAGACCGAGGGCGACCACTTCTTGACCTGTCATCTACACTAGAGTCTTCATTGTATCGTTTGATGGTGCGATAAACGAATCTTTTGGTTATATTAAAATTTTTCAGTATGTCAAAAATTTGAATTGGCGCGTAACCGCAACGATGCAACGCAATAACTGCAACACGGTCTTCTTTAAGCGTCCACTCCATATTTACAAATGAGTAAAATTCTAAAATGTATACATTTTTATTTTCATGAACATTTCGAAATTCGAATTCTACAAACTTTTTTGTGGCCAGCATTCTAAAAGAAAAGTTTTTACTGTGTGACAATACTTATGACCTGACTAGGTATATTAGGACTCAAATGAAGTTGGGCAGGACATGTGGCCAGGCGAGGTGATGACAGTTGGAGCAGGGTGCTGACTGAGTGGTGGCTCCGAGATGGAACTAGGAACGCAGGTCGTCCACCGGCAAGATGGGTCGATGACATTATAAAAATCGCAGGCCGTATGTGGGTTAGAACAGCGCAGGACTGAAGCGAATGGCGACAACGAAGAGAGGCCTATGCCCAGCAGTGGGATGAGAAGGGCTGACGATGATGATGATAGATAAATGAAAAGTCGTCCCCAGTGTTGACGACTAGCTCATACGAACTACTTTACATACTATTTTAGCCCCTAACATAAAAATGAAGGGTGATGGGGATGAAGGGGCGTCTGAAGTATTTTCATTTCCGGCCAAAAAAAAAATTTGTTTGAATTAGATGATAGATCTTTTTTAGCTGTGGCAGTTGGTGAGTTAGTTCAAATATCGTCGTTTTAGGATTCCGTACCTCAAAAGGGAAAAAAGAACGCATAAAGATTACTCCGTTGTTCATATTATTATTATTATTATTTTTTTATGTTATTTGGTAAGCGGTCACCATCGCCTATTGACACCGGCAACACCCGGGGTATTGTCGATGCGTTACCAACCCTGTAGAAACCTCTTTACATTTCTCTTGAAGCGTACCATGTCGTAGCCTAATGGGAAAACCTCAAATGGTAGCTCATTCCACATCTTGCAAGTATGGGGTAGAAAAGATCGCGGGAAGCGTGTGGTGCGCGATATCCAATTGTCGACGATATGTGGATGAGCTTTATTCCGCTGTCGAGAAGTGTGGTGGCAAAATATCGACAACGGGATGAAATTGAATAGCACCTCAGAACATTCCCAATTATACACTGAGCGATACGATGTCACGGCGTTGACTCAGTGGTTCCAGCCTGTCAGTGAGTTTGGGGTCGCCGATGATTCTAGTGGCTCTTCTCTGAAGGGAGTCAAAGCATAGCAATTGGTACTTAGGAGCTCCGTGCCAAATTTATGTTAAAATGACATTTTACTTACAAGTTTTTTGTACGAGTATTCAGCAGTAACAGAGATCAATGTTTTTACTTTGCAATACACGAGCTCCTCGTAAGTGATGGCTCAATGACAGTAGGAAATCTTATGTGACATGTTTTCATTATGCCTCTTGTGTTTTGGCTCTAAGCTATGGTAATGGAAAGTTTATGATATTATATTGAACTAGGCACGCGTGGTTTGTCATGTCCCAATCGGTCATAATCTATCTATATACCAACTGTATATATATAGAAACTATGTGGTATATATATACCACGTCCGCTGAATTGATTTCGATTAAACTTAGTATAACTCAGAATAAAACCTGGATTACACATAGGCTACTTTTTATCCCATAAATCAGGTCCCATGGGTGAAATAAACTGGGGTGAAAAAGATTCTGTAGAAAAATGATTTTGGTATTTGCGCGTGCGAAGCCACTGGTGGGTGAGCTAGTTTAAAATAAGTTTAACTAGCTGTTGCCTGCGACTTCGTACGCGTTACACTACTAAATGTGTAGATAACCTAGAAATAAAGCTAAACTCGCTGTTGCAACTTGATACCCCATTTTTATGCCACGGGAACTGATTTATGGGATAAATGTGGTAATCCAGGTTATAATCCATGTATATACAAAATTTCATCGAAATCGGTTCAGCCGTTACGACGTAATTGAGTAAAAAACAAACAAACATCCTAACTTTCGCATTTCTAATATTAGTGAGATGTTTAATGTTTAATTTCCGTTCCAGGTTTATACGGAGTGCTCTTTCGACGTAACAAAGAGGCTGCGTTCTCCAACTACCGTCTGTGGGAGAGTGCCGGGTTTGTGGTGGCATACGCCTACTCCACCCACCTTTGCGCCAGGATGAAGCTATATGTTATGATGGTGGTCCTCCTAATTGGAGTCGCTGGATACATCGTTGTTGAAATCCTGCATAAGAGAAAGGTAAGTTAAATAAATAAATAATGCCGGATATTTCACACAGCGCCATCTAGCCCCAAACTGAGCAAAGCTTGTACTTATTGGAACCAGATAACTGATATAACACTTGTATACTTTTTTTTTTGTAAATACATATTTATAATATATAGCAAAACATCCAGACCCGGTTAATATCTATTAACATAACTTCTGAATCCTTCAAGATATCGAAATGGAACATACAAAGTTAAAATTCTTGTTTTCATCCCTAAAACTTTCATTAAAATCAGTTGAGCCGTTTTGGAACCTATTTGAGACAAACTTTCAGGCGAACAGACAAACCAAAATTCTAAAAATGGTCATTTAATGATAATTGATCTTAAGATTAAGATAGACACTTCAGTTTTTTTCTTGGTTTATAGATCCGTTCACTTGGATAATGAAGACGGTATCGTCCTTGTTAGTTTATTTTGGTTAATTAACTATTACACGCCCCGGGTATTTCAAATCGAGCTCAAATTCTGCCTTTAAAGTACCAGAAGAGCATAACCACCTTAGAGGGGATAGTGCTTTCACGCATCGATTTGCTCCTAGCCCGGACAGACGGTATAGCCCATCGAGGTATAATTTTGCATCGAAATACCAGGCTGACATAACTATTTAGGAGTAGTTTGCCTAGCGTTGTTCGGCCCGGACCGGAACCTCAGGTTGCACTTGCCACAACTCCATACCTACATGTATTTACGGAATAACGTTCCCAGCCCGGGCATTTTAGATCGAGCTAAATATTCGCATTTATTGTACCAGGACAACATAACTACCTGGGAGTTTATTGCGCAATTGCGCTAGGCCCCGGCCCCAGTCTGTACTGCAAAATACTAATTATTCCTTGTAAGGGCATTTGTTGCACCAACCCATTCTCCGTATTTTCGCAACAGGTCTCTAGCCCGGGCATTTCGATCAATCGAGCTAAATTTTTGCATCTACAACACCAGGGGCGCATAAATACTGAGGGGGTTAGTGCTTCAGTGTCTGGAAAGCTTACCGCCCCATAATATGCTGTTTCAATCGGTGCGTTTAGGAAATCTGGTGGTATAAAAGGGACAGGCTATGCACCACCTCCTATAAAATACTAAGTATTACGTAGACATTGGTGGGTACCTACATTACGTACAATATGAACTGATAAATCATCATCATCATGGCCTTGTTTCATCTAAAAAGATTATTAAGTGACGTCAGTATGGTTATTTATTATCTGATAGATCAATTCATTATAAAATTAAGGAGAAAGTGATGACTTTAATATAGAATAATAATAAATACGTGGAATAAAATTAAATGTATTTTTATAACAGACGTTTAAAATAAATATATGTGACTAATATTAATAACAATAGACATTTCACACAGCGTTATCTAGCCCCAAACTAAGCAAAGCTTGTACTATGGGAACCAGATTACTGATAGAATACCTAAATACATATTTTTTGTGAATACATACTCATAATATCTAGACATATACACAAACTCGGAACAAATATTTTAATAATAACATAATTTCATTTCCATGTTGGTTTAGGATATTTTAAAATAAGAAATGTTTATTTCCCAAAATATACATAAACTTCGATGTTATATTATCTTTTATTAACTTGCAATGTATGTATGTTTGTCCGGGTGGAATCTTGCAACTGAATTTTAAACCCGTTCCCCTCAACCGATTGAGCTGAAATTTGGAATACATATGTAACTTCGGCGATAATGCAATAATATGGTGCCACGAAGGTGGTCACATGATGGAGACGGATGCTAGGCAATGGAACTTCTGAATGGATTATAGTCGGCTACTAGTGTTTAGGCTCATTTGAATCTGCTTGCGGTTCCGATTATGAATTTTATAAAAGCTTTTTTGAAAAAGTATTTTTTCAACAAAAAACTTATTTTATTATATGGTGTGCAAATATAAATTTGTACCAGGGGTAGATGCTCCTGAGGAGGTGTCTTTATTTTATAGATTGTATTTATTGCGGTGTTATGCTATTATCGACGAATACCGTTTGCTTAATCTGTAGATTTCATATAAATATGTTCGTAATAATAACCTACTACTGAATATCTAAGTAAAAAAATTATACTTTTTAATGTCGCGGAGTCCTAGTGAACGACGGACGACAGATAATATTTATTATCCATGTTTTTAAAACGGGTAGGGATTTTGCCTTACGAATTGTCTACTACAATGTTTTTTCATTAGTTTATTACAGCACCGTAGTTTTAATTGAAATTGTGGTTGTTTTATAAAAAGTGTAATTTGTTAAGGTTGGTATATGTTTATCGGGGTTAAGACGACACTCAGTATTACTACATCTGAATTAGTGACGAATCCTCGAATGATATTATAAGATAAGATCACTATACGGGTACTAACCCTGCAAAAGACGTAGATAGTGACCCGCGTCCATCGCTTTCATAGTGCTTTGGTAATTTCAACCTATTGCAACCGCAGCCACCCCTGTCTAAACCTGTGAATCGACATCCGAATCTCCTAATTAGTTTGACAAACATCAAAGGTTATCCAGACAACATTGAAACGTTTCTGCTCTTTTTATGTTTGCAACGCACTTTGTCAAATTAGCATTTCGAAATTATTTCTACTTCATTTAATATTACGTAAATGTGTAGGTATTAATTAGTAGAATAAAATTTTTTGCTAATTAAAACACAAACTTTCTTGTTAGACTATGTTTATATATTTATAAAAAAGTCTTTTAGTCTGTATTGAATATGGGTAATATTTCAGCTCTAATTGGGATATCGACCGTGTTTCTGTTCTTTTTAATCTGTTCGCTGTTCCGAAAAAATGACAAAAAAGCTAATTTGAAAAAATTTAATTTACACTTATATACATAAGAGTCAGAATGTAAAATTCAAAATGTCTCGATATCTATTCGATCATACCTTTTTCCGGTGCTATCATTAGGTTTTGCATACAGCCTCTATGCTTCTGGTGCCCTTGTATCTCCTTCGCGGCACACGCATCTTGATTCAAAACATATGTTCCTTTGTGCAACTCGACTGCATTTGGTAATGAATGAGACAGATAATAAGGATGCAACATATGCATTTAAACTTTTCACGCATTGCGTATATCCATGAATCTAGTTCTGTCTGACTGAATAAGCACATGCAGTGTTACGCTGCCATTAAGGAGACAAGATATCTATGTGTTCCTCTTTTAGCGGCTCCGGAGGCGACCAAGATATCAATCTTACATTGACAATGGTGATTTATTTTATTATTCTTCATAGACAAGCATTTGACTACTACCTCACGGCTCACTTAATTGTAAGTGATGGTGTGGTTCGAAGACTTCGAATGAGAACATAAAAAAGATCTTAAACACATCTTAACACCTTACTGGTTTATTGCAATTATCCAAAATGCCAGGATAATGCAAATTACTAGACATATTTAGATATGGAGCGGACAACTTTTAACCCCTTTATCGAAATCCATTTTAATACAGATGTGGGGTGAAAAAAGCGTTTGAAAGAATTGTGCCAAGACGATTTATAAGCATTAACAATCACTGTTAGCGTACAATTATTTAAATGCACGTCTATACACCATCTAAAATGGTTATGATTAAAATGACTAATATTAAATGAGTATTTATCACGTATTTACCTTTTTATTTATAATAACTAGTTGTATGCCCACGACTTTATCTGCAATTTTCTGGATCTCGACAACAGCGCCACCTATTAGGACCAATTGTAAATCTAAACCATCCAGGAACCCGTTAAAACAAATACAAAGCAATTCATCAAAATCGGTTAAGTCGTTCTGAAGTTATGGCGTGACCAAGGGAAACAGGGATTCATTTATACATATGTATCATCATTCTCAGCCTGTGTCGACCCACTGCTGGGCGTAGGCTTCTCTTTGTTTCCGCCATTCTTCCCGATCCCGTGCCAGTCTGAACCACGCGCGACCCACGTTCTTATGGATGTCGTCGACCCATCTCGCTGGTGGACATCCCCTATTTCGATGGCCAGTTCTCGGCCTCCACTTTGTTAGTGCCTTATTCTACCTGTGGTCACTACGTCTGGCCAAGAGTCCTGCCTAACTCCACTTGAGCCCCAATATTGTCTTCCTGACGTCTTGTACTTTAGTCTGTTTGCGAATTTCGATATTGGGAACTCGATCTAAGAGTGTGATGCCGAGCATGGCGCGGTCCATAGCTCTCTGTGCTACACTTATTTTGTGCACATACTTCTTCGTGAGCCTCCATGCCTCGGCACTATAAGTTGGCAGGACATACTGGTTATAGTGACGTGTTTTAAGAGATTGTGGAATACGCGTGGATTTTAATATGTCGTAAGTTTGTCGAAAGCTGCCCATCCAGGTTGAACACGATACATAATAAATAGATAATAAATAAACAGGTGAATACCCGATAAATATACGGTTAATATTAGTAATTATATACAGTGATCACGAAAGTTAAAAAAATACTATGATCGTGTGTTGGCAGCCCATTCTGTCCTTGTGGAAAATGTTTAAAATAGGCTAGGCGCTGTGTTCAATAAAGTGTGAAACTTACATTACAAAACTAGTATATCGAGCGAATGCTGCGAATTGCGCACAGTCACTTTATTAATCATCTTCAATTAATAAGACCTCAGTTTATGTTTTTCTCTCCATAGTGACCTAATTTAAAACATGATCTGTAGTTACTCGAGTTATTCAATAGATGATGATTTTAATGATAACAAAAAATGTCCCTTGCTTTAAATAATACCTACGGTATTTCGGTTATTTCAAGTAGACTCTATTTTATGATTTTGAGTAGTATCTTGTTACCTTCATCACCATGATCATATCAGACACAAGACGTCCACTGCTGAACATAGGCCTCCCCGATTTTCAAAGCGACCGGTCTTGTCCGGTTTGCATACAAAATTTGTTTTTCTTACCTTGGTTTGATAGATTTTATCCTAGCTGTCGCCCGTACGTACGCGTTACACTACTAAATGTGTAGGTAACTGTTGCAACTTGACTTGACACCCCATTTGTATCCCATGGGAACTGATTTATGGGATAAAAGATAGCCTATGTGGTACTCCAGGTTATATTCTACGTATATACCAAATTTCATCGAAATCGGTTCAGCCGTTACGACGTGATTGAGTAATAAATAAATAAACAAATATCCAAACATTCCCATTTATAAAATTAGTGTGATTAATTTCGAGCTCAGTTTGATTCCGAACTCGTTCAATTGGAATATTTTGATAACTTTTTTCCTTATGTACTTCATTATCTACACTTAACCCAGTGGTGGTTTACCCACCACTGGGTTAAGTGTGTGGCCACTGGGTGGCCTCCCTAAATTAGTAGGGCCCGCGACTTTCACTATTGTCATCTGCGCATCTCGCTGAGTGACTGAATGATGGTCGAAAAGTTTCGTTAGCGAGATTGTGAACGTCTTGTTATCGTTAGTAAAAAAATAACAAAAGAAAAGATTTTATTTAAATTGTTCATTGCGAAAATGGGTTTAGGAGCAGATGATAAATAAACATAAAATTCAGATCCTCCACAATCAGCGCAAAGCATATTAAACAATATAAATTATAAACATGATTATAAAATTCAATTATTTAAATGTCATTGGGTTACAATTTGCAACGATCTATTGTAGATAGATACGGCGCATTCAGTAGGTTCTATGACTTTCTTGTATTTACTTGTTATTTCAATATTGAAATCCTATTTTGTTACTTAAATACATAAAGTATTTTAATGCCTAAATGACGTACCATTATAAATTCATATTCATATCAAATAATTCATTATAATTATGATTATTAAAACAATACAGTCGAGTCGGTGTAAAATACTCCAAGAACGCGCATAGATATTATCCAAATTGTAACCCTGGCACACATTTTCAATTCAACGCATACAAATACTGAGAGGAATCATATTCTGTTAAACGTTATCACAAAATAACCTAGATACATATTATAATATCCGGAAGATGGGTCCTAGTGTAACGCATGTAATTTAATGTTTCCCTCTCTTTTTCTCTATACTCCAGGTGAGATGCACCATCTCTCTTCGACCGCGTAGTTTCCAGAATGCATCGAACGAAACAGAAAATAGGGGATGGGGAATTACCCCTCATTACATAGTGTTCTTGCAACCCGCCCTATAAAGTCTAGGGGGTTAGACTTCCTAGGTTGTTCTGATGTCCTGGTAGGAAGGGATAATAATTTTGATACCAATGCCGTTTCATGGGCTATGGATGGTCACGTGACCTGTTCGATATAGACGAAAGATTTTGCTTACTTGATCCTGAGATCATGTAACTAAGACAGTAGGCAATATATAAAAAAAATTGAGCAGTACATATATAGGTGATGGAGATCTACGAAGTGATAATATTATGTGAGTGGTTCAACTGCCGCAAAATCACTAGATATTTGCCACCCTGAACTACATAATATATTTATCTCCCCTAGAAACGCGCTTAGACATACTTCTAGCTAGATACAAATGAACAACAGGGAAAGCAATTATTGATCGAGCGTAGCGAGATCTCCATATCCACTGTGGTAAATTTGCATTTTATGTATTTGTATTGTATGTATGTTTGTCCGAGGATAAATTTCAAAGTGTTGATCCGATCATCGTGAAATTTGATATATAGGTAGGTAGTGATGGCACAATCCTAGTGTGACTAAATAAGCTAAAAATGTGGGGGATTGGTGCGATTTAGAGAATCAAGAGGGGTAAAAAAAAGAAAACCAAATTAGAACTATCCGGTCAAGTGGTACGTCTAATAATAGGTCTTTATCAGTACATTTTGACCCCGTTTATATGTTTAGTTTAAACCTAGTCGTTTTTAAGTTATTACCCATAATAAAAATTGAAAATGGCGAAATTCACAGGGTACACCAGTGACCCCACAGTGCTGAAATTAAGTATACGTGTAGCTTTAGTGTCACTAATATAGGTAAAAGTCGGAAATCCGGAATAGCTGCAATTTCTACCCTAAAAAGGATAACCAAATTACATGAACTTCCGTTACCTGTAGTTTGAATGTAATTGTAGGTCAAATTCGAGTCATGTATTTCGTGGCACTATTTTGATGGTGAAAGATTACAAATAATATTATTTTATGTTTTTATGGGAAACTCGCGAGATCTCAGTTCGGGGCGAACCACTAGTACATCACAACATAATGATTTTGCGCATAACATGGGAACAGCAACCTTTGTTTTACGAATTTTTTTATTGAAGAATCACTTGGAAAGAATGTATATGCTTTTCTTACTTTGCTGGCCCCCATGGTAACTCTAGTAATTGGCATCCTTGTGCATTACTGCAGTGCGTTCGTCCTCAAATCGCGCGATGATTTATTAAGGTAGGTAGGTATCATAGGAAAGCAGGTAAACAGTACATTTATTGAAACTGATTCCAGTGTATACATTTCTCGTTGTTTTTAGTGTTCCATACCCAAAGGGTAAAACGGCACCCAATTACTGAGGCTCCGCTGTCTGTCTGTTTGTCTGTCCGTCTGTCACCAGGCTGTATATCATGAACCGTGATAGTTAGACAGTTGAATTTTTTACAGATGATGTATTTCTGTTGCTGCTATAACAACAAATACTAAAAACAGAATAAAATTTAATAAAGATATTTAAGGAGGGCTCCCATACAAACAACGTGATTATTTTGCTCGTTTTAGCTCTATATTGATAACGACAACAGGTAGACGCTTGAAATATTCACAGAATATTTAGTTATATATTCACTTTAAAACTAAATAATTAAAATAAAACAAATATGTAAGGGGGGCTCCCAGGGGGTAATTTTTTTGTCGTTTTTATTGATAATGTACGGAACCGTTCGTGCGCGAATCCAACTCGCACTTAGCCGGTTTTTTGGTATTGGTTCGTGTTGCAATCACATGCATCACTTCTTAAAAACTAGGCGCTTCGCCAAAAAGCATTCGCTTCGAATCGATTCCTTATTGTGAATATGTAGGTTTGTTGTCGATAGATCACGTGATATTTCCATAGTTTGTGTCCCATACATTTTCGGACTTCCGACTAGCGTCATCGCTAATCGAATGTTATTTGGCTAAGCCCTCTGACACGGTTTACGTCGCCTATTTAGGTTTTTTTTTACACATGATAGAACTTCGTTTGACCACAATTTCACCTGATGGTAAGCGATGATGTGGTCTAAGATATAGCACGAAGATCTAGAAGAAACCTATTAACTCTTACCTTAAAGAGGCCCGGGTCGTATTTATTAGGGAAAACAGACGACGGTAAAGTGGTCCATACCTCAGCTGTACCCATCAAGAACGTTGAACCAAAACGGTGTGTGCGAATGGGTGGTATATCAACCAGGTACGGATGGTACTAAGCCGTGCGCCTGCTTGTCCTTTGATGGAAGGGGGATGGTGGGATCAGATCGTATAGTTGCTGGGAACATTGTCCAAAATGTATTCTGTAAAAGATTAGCCACTTTACGGCGGTGTTCGAGAATTTTGGGTCTTAGTCTCTGCCATATGTTGCTCACCTATAAGCCTAAAAGCCCTACGTTCTATCGAGTCTAAAGTAGCGAGCTGGTATTTGGCCGAACCATTCCAAAGGTGGCAGCAGTACTCCATACCAGACCGGACTTGAGCTTTGGTGCGTAGTTCAAAATGTTATCATAACACCTAATCAATCAGACAATCCTGTCTGATTGTTTAATTTCAATTTAAAATTAATAACGATTCAATTACTCATAACCAAATATAGTAGTGCCACGACATTAAGATCCAAATAATTTGACCTAGAGTATCATTTAAATTACAGGTAACAGGAATGCATGTAAATTGAGTACAATTTTTGGGGTACAAATGGCAGTTATTCGGGATTTCAGGCGTTTTCCTATATTTGTGTCAGAGCTACACGCATACCAAATTTCAGCACTGTGGGGTCACTGGTGTACCCTTTGAATTATGTCAAAGTTCACTTTTTATTAAGGCTAATAACTAAAAAACTAACAAGGACTTTACTAAAAACAAAAACTGAGTCGAAATGCACTAATTCATACTACTACGTACTAACCTTTCATTTGACGTCTCATTTGACCTAATAGTCTCATTTTGATTTATTTTTACCCCTCTTGAACCCCAATATCACAACAACCCCCCAACATTATTAGCTCATTTAGTCACACGATAATTGTGCCATCAGTATCAAATTTCACGATAAATACATTGTTGGTTCGTTTTCTTTGTTATTACTTGAATTATGACATCACACACACCATCAATTGAATGTTAGTTTGGAAAAAGATGCATACTTTTTAAATAAATTAATGTGTGACATACACCTTTGGTCATTATGATCTCCTAGTAGTTTGCGGTGTGCGTACATAACTATTTTGCGTTTGATTGATGGTCCACAGATGATACACCAGTTTCTACTCATGGTTTCAACTGACATCAATTGAATTTTTAAACCAACACATTTTTCAATTCACACACCATGTCACCTTGCTTGGTAGTAAAAGGTGCAATGTATGTTACGTGTAGGTAATGATGTCCGAAAGGGGCATCATACAAGATTGCATTCAATCAGCCGTAGAATAGACAACAGTTAATAAGACTGCATAGCACTCGACCACTTCACGCGGCATGGTATCCTGGTAGTTTACTTGGACCGGTGCCGAGAACCGTCCATTCCCTAAAAAGGGGAATGAGGGGAGGCTGCTATATTATTAAAGAAAGGTGACCACTTCTTAAAGGTACCACTTCACAACAAAATCACAAAATATAATCATTTTAATGTTTCGCTTGTTATTATGATCATAATTATTGGTTAACTTAGTTAAAACATTTAAAAAAACCACTTGAAAATATTTATTATTCAGTAGCCTACCTTCCCGGGAAACAGGCGTACCGTACGTATGGGTTGGAATTAATAAATATGGCACAGCGTTCCTGAAAATATGATTGCAAGTCTTGTCGATCTTTCTACAAATGTTGGTTTTTTAGGGCAGTCCATATACACTATCTAACTTCACCTAGGCTTCTATAACGAAATAAAAAAATAAAAAAAAAAATATATTTATGTGATATGGTACATAAGTAGTTACATAAAATTCTCTGGGGTCACATATTTCACCAAACTCATCAGCGTGTAATTTATTTTAGGAGAAATTTAATAGATTGCCATTTCAAATTAAACGATAGGTACATTATAATTTAATAACTTTGTAAAATAACATAAGTTTTACGTATTATTATGTGGGTTTATTTGAAAATAACCAATGTGTTTCTTGTTTTTCAGGCCCGCCGTATGAAGGCTATCGCCGAAGACCCCGTGATCGCCGCCGAAGCCGCCAAGCAGCCTCCGGAAGAAGATGACGAGAAAGATGAGATCGATGACGAAATCATTATCACACATCTGTAAACGTTGCGCCGTAAAATACAATGTTTTCTGTACAGCCCTGGCAGAGTAACTCTGGACGTGAAAATAATTCAACTTTGCATTTCTGATGGTGACACCAGCGATTTACACCAATTTATCTTCAAAGGTGAAAACTAAGTTTTTTTTTATATTTCGCGTCCAGTGCTGATTGTCTAGGCAAATGGAATACACCACGAAAGCCATAATTTGGTACGTACAAAATCACGACCTATAATTATAAATTTAAACATTATTTGATATATTTATGTATCCAATAGTTTAGTTTAAGTGTCTGCTTCTATATTCGAAGCGATTAAAAGACTTAAAGTACAAACATACTTTTCGAAATTGACTGTCTGCTTTTCGATAGTTACTTTCAAAAATATACTTTTAAGTAATTAAATTTATATACATAGTTACATCCTTCATCAATGAAGGATTTAAAGTAAAGCCTTCATTTTTAGATTACAGTCGGATGTCGGACATTAGAGTAACTAATATATGTTCACTTATATTTTGACACCCCGATACGTTCTATTGTAAGGGTTTCGTGGTCAAAATAATAACCAATTTTATTGCGTACGTCCTTTGACAATGTCTTCTATTTTTAAAGTAACCAGCCTCGTCCCATCTGGCATGCTGGGCAAAGGTTCCCCCAATCCCTGTCCTTCGATATGCATACATTATATTGATATTATTTACTCTGAATAATTTTGATTGCCTTTGCTAAAACTAGATGCTTCAAGTTACATTTATTTATCACTTGAATATAAAATAATTAGGTAACAGTTGAATCGTCTATAGACCGTCAACTGTTGTTTATGTATTTTATAGCCATGTACATAATTTGTATCATCTTTACCTCGTCTTTCATTCATTACATAATTCAGCCTGGATTAATGTATTATAAATTAAATGAACACTTATTTAATTTTGGGAAATGGTTCTGTCTGTATTACAAAACAATATAATCTTGATCTGTATATTCAAGAATGCTGTTAAAACATCTCCTCTTTCTCTTGTAAATCAATCAATCATTGTATTTTCATTGTTTGTTCGTAGGAATACGAAAGCTTATCTGAAACAGTTTGGCAGATCTTGCTTGGTCAGTTTATTTATGACTCGTAATAATGTTTAGCTTAAGAGATAAAAGTAGCGTAGTGCATACAGTTCGTGTAAAAAGACATTGCTAGGATATTTGTTAATTCATTCCAATAATTATGAGTTATGTGATTCCTAATATACATTTAAATGTTTTGTTGAATTTATGCTCTGCATTCCATTTTTTGTTTAATTTATTGATTCATTTTCATTAGGTTCATAACATTCGGTTAATAGCTGATACTAGCATTGTCCTTTTTCATAGTATTCTTCTTAATAATTTTTAATTATAAGTTCAGCTATTAAGTATTATAAAAACACATCAATAATTTAACAAATAACATATATTTCATTCTGTTTCGTCATGTTCCAGGTATAGTTACTAGAACATCATTTATTCAAATATTTATATTGAAACAGAAATTATTTTAATTTAATAGAATCTAATAAAATAGCTTAAAAACGCTGCTATTGTATGTTTAAATATGGCTGCTTTAAGCTATACTTTTGAATGTAGGTTATATTAGCACTATTGAATATTTAATAAACAAATTGAAATTTAACAGATATAAAGCTTTATGTTGTGTAGAAAATATTTCTTACACGAATTTATAATATAATTATTGTCATAAGTACCTATACATATTTTATTGGAACTATATAAGGTACAGCGAATTCTTAAACATATAAATAAGTAACTTCGGCCCGTAGCTTCGCACGCGTGCTTTCTAAAAAGTAACATATGTCGTAATCCATGCTATACTCTATCTGTATACCAAATTGCATCGCAATCGGTTCAGCTGTTTAATCTTAAAAACGTACCAAACTGACAGACAGACAGGGGGACAGAGAAACAGAGTTACTTTCGAATTTATAAGTATTAGGCAGGGTACGTACTCGTAGATCAAATAGATATGTTATACTGCTTATTTTCGTAGTACTTAGGATTTTGGTTACCTATCTAAGTTGAAAGTATATCTAGGTGCACCATTATTTAGCAAGAGGTTATTAGTATGGGAACGAGTGCAGGTGTAGTTTATAGCGTACTTATACGTAGTTGTGTATCGTTACCCATCCGTCTTGTACTTCGACAATAAATAACAAAAACGATATTAAATTAAACGAATCTCGCAATGTAACAGTATACGATTCTCGCACGCGTTGTAAGCTAAGCGATTACAGTAAGTTGCGATTACTCGCACATATAAGGCCGTTTGTCTACCGCCGCCGTCGCCGGCACTCGGGTGACACACGGCCTATAGTAAATGTATGTATCGCTAAATCAGCGCCGTCATCTCGTTCTCGGTGACGTCCCGATGACGGTGGTGGTGGACAAACGGCCTTAGGTTCACGCGAACGAATTACGATTAATTAACAAAATCTAACTGCTGTGATTACCACGGCGAACTATCGGCTCCTCTCTCGAAGTAAAGGCGATTAGGTAGGTTAACAAAACCACGTGATAATTAACAGTAAATGTAAATTAAGTACCCATAATGTAAATTGAAAATTCATTTAGTTATTTAGTAAGGCTATTTTAATTGATATCATTAAAATAACACAATATTTTTCGTTTGATTTAAGATATTTTATTTTATGATTTAGTTTACGAGTTTGTGATGAAATAAACAAAATGTTTGGTCAGTGGATTGTTTTACTTACGCGAAGCCTTCCTGTACAAACAATAATTTGAGATTCACTAGATAACTGAACCGCGTTATATCTTTTACTAATGAAAAATGCACACTTTCGTTCAAAAAATTAATTGTTTTTTTTTTATTTAAATAATTCGATACGCATTATGTTTAGACATTTTCCTCTGTTCAGTTAACTAATGAATGTCAAATGATTATTTGTATAGGAATCGAACCACCCACATTGTGTTTCAATACCTAACCTAAGTTAATGAAGTTATCATGCTTATGGCAAACTAGCTGACCAATCCGCAGCTTCGCACGCGTGTTTTGCCAATTGAAAAGAGCCTATGTGTTAATCCAGGTCTACGTACATACCAAATTTCATCGCAATCGGTTCAGCTGTTCCGGCGTGAAAGAGTAACAAACATTCATACATCCTACATACAAACTTTCGCGTTTATAATATTAGTAGGATGCACAAAAACACGCGACGCAAAAAAAAAAAAATTAAGTTACCTAAGATATCCTAGAAGACATTTTTAAGAAAATAATAACCGATCAAGTGCGAGTCGGACTCTCGCACGAAGGGTTCCGTACCTTTATCTATAAAAACGGCATTAAAATCATGTCTGTTGTATAGGAGTCCCACTTAAATATTTATTTTATTCAATAGCACAATTTTATTTATTTACCTTATTTGAGGTTGGTGCCGATTAAGCTAGTCCTTTAAATTATATGAGCGCCCATACAACTCAGAGGACTATCTTAATTATCGTCAACTATGTATATATGGGGACACCCTTTAATTTTCAACTTTTTTTATTATTTAGAATTTTTCTTAATTTGTGCTGCTTGCTTTTTGCCAAATTTCGTAATTCTAGGTCAACGGGAACTACCATATAGGTTTTCGACCCAAAACCAGGGTAATATGGTACTTCCGGTTGACATAGTTTTGTCAATTTTGGTTAAAAGCAAGTTCTTACAGTACAAGTAAAGGGAAAATTGCGAAAAATTAAAAAAGTTGAACTTTAGTAAATTATAGTACTTACAAGTTTTCGCGAAAATCTAAATTTGCCCTTATCTTTTTATCGAGTTGACTTAGAACCTTGATTTTTATACACCTAATAGGGACTCAGTATCAGGTATAAATTTCAACTTGCTAGGTGGATCTAGGAACGGGTGGACCCGTTCCTGAGAAAATCGGTGGTGATACACGGACAGACAGAAGGACAGACGGACAAGAGAGTGATCTTAGGTTCTTTTTTTACCTTTTAAGGTACGAAACCCTAAAAAACGGTGATCTGAGTGCAGATGAGCAGTGCGAGTTCCGTCTGTAGAACAACTGATATTATTTGGTGTCAATAGTCCGGTGTTTGTAAAAAGCACCGAACTATCAATACCATTTAATAGCTATAGTTTGGTTGGTAATATACTTACTAGTCGTTTGCCCCAAACTGAGACCTTGCGAGTTTCCCAAAAACCAAAAAAATATGTTATTCATATTTTTTGACTAATAAAATATGATAAAATAGCGCCACAAAATAAAACCAAAAACTTGACCTACAGTTTGATACAAATTACAAGTAACGGGAGCTCATGTAAATTGGAATACTTATTAGGCGTAGAAACTGTAGTTATTCAGGATTTCAGGCTTTTTCCTATATTTGTGTCACTAAAGATACACAAGTACCGAATTTCAGCACTGTGTGGTCACTGGTGTACCCTGTGACATTTCGTCAAAGTTAAAGTTTATATTAAGGATAATAATTTAAAAAATAGATGAATTAAACTAAAAATAAAAACGGAGTTAAAATGTACATGTAAATGTCTCATATTTTTTTTTCCCGTGAACCCCAATTTCTCAACAACTCCCCAACATTTTTAGCTCATTTAGTCACACCAGGATTGTGCCAACATTACCTAACTATATTAAATTTCACAACGATCGGATCAACGCTTCGAAAGTTATCCTCGGACAAACAAACATACATACAACATATTATATACATAGTACATATCTAGGTACATAAAACACCGATTTGGCCGACACCGAAAGGTTTCAGTAGATCGGTCAACCGAACTACTGAAACTAGTCGCGAATACTCAATACTCAATCGTTTATTGTATTCCACAATGTAATTGAATGAATAGTAGGTACACTTACGCGGTATTAATGGTACTTTTTATACGATGAGAGTGGACAAACAAGCATAAGTTGTCGAACGCCAGCTTCAAATGCTGCATTTAGTTGAGTCGTAAATCACGTTTTGCGTAACATAATTTGTTAGCTGCTTGTGAATTTACTTGTGATTTACATAACAATGAATAAACATTCATATCAAAATTATTGTGATTGTAGAACCAACCCTAGCACTACGCTCGAACGTAGGTAATTAAAGTCGAAAACGACACGAACTTTACTTCTATGCCGAACATTTGACCGACTTGAACCTCGTAGGCGCGCGTCGTATGTGTACGTGCGCCTGTTATCACTCTTCTCTACATATCTATTTTGTGATCTAGGTCTCATAACGCATCAGCTGATCTCTTCACTCCAATGGAATTTTACCAACTCAAAAATGATAACGAATAACTACCCTAATCCTTTCATTCAACATTGCTGTTTGCTACACATTGATAAGATTTATTTTTCTTTAACTGTCGTAGGTAACTGGAGACCGCCTACACTCACACACGGCCTAGGTATTGTTGCATACGACATATGCAAGCTCTTCACAAGTATGAACCCCTGGTATTTTTCATTCAGTTAGGACGTTCGGCGCATGTCTAGAAACTACCTTGAGTTTACATATTTGACCCGCAAAGTTAGTTTTGAATCCGTAAAATCATGATCTATCCAAATAAGGTGTCCTACCTGATCCGATTTGTAACAAACACTCACACACCACCCGGGTGAGTGAAACGGCTCATCCGGGGAAATATAATATACTCGTACCTATTTCTGCCGCCAACCAGCATTGTTGTGTTTCGGTTCGAACGGTATGGTTGCTGGTAAAATTACAGGCACCTGAGTCTTTTCATCTGTATGCCTCAAGTTGATGGACGCAGAGCAGTGTATCGTCGTAGGGCACGTTCCTAAGGAGACATATGAGGCAATACTTTTTTATAGGTGATGGTTACCAGTTAACATCCGGCGGCCATAATGATTGTTCCATCTCCAAGTCGTATAATAAATAAAACTTTCCGCTCACTTTGGGCCATATATCGTAACAATTTAAAAGAACCCAAACACGATCCCTCTTCTGTTATCTTCTAAGGAGTTCTGTGGATTCTCTCCTGGCTCCATCATCAGATACCGGATAAAATGTTTCTATATTACCTTAAAAAGTAAGTATTTAAGCAATTTTTTTTTTGTATTTTAAATACATCATTTTTCAAACCTAGGTGATTTTAAGACAGAATGACCATGCTATGTTTCTTTAACTATCTTTAAAAGTATTTATGCTAAGTTTTACGTTTATTAACTTTGTCATACAAAATGCAAAAAATAACACCCAGCAGTGATAACGACTACGGACTACGATTTTTCAGGGATGTTACGGAGCTTGGATTCCGACTCCGATAAGTCGGAACTTCCGAATGATATTCCACCTTGACCTTCCACACATTGATTGATTCCTTTATGCTCGAACAGAAGTGGAAGCTTCTGTAAGTCGGTAAGTATTCCCTGGCTTTATTATTAAAAACTAAGTATTATTTATTTCTCTTTTTATTATCATTGTCTATGATTTCCATCACCATAAACTTATCTCGGAGAAAAAACAATTGAATCATTACCCATTTTTATTGTTTTGATACTTTTTGTATCTATAATAAGTTACTAGTTGTTACCAACCACAGAACACAAAAAACAATTGTTTTTTTTTGTTGTTTTTTATGTTCTGTGTTACCAACCATACCTTATTTAATTGTGGGCCCAAATGACCATACTACAATAATATTTTTTAAGTAGGGACTGGGCCCGCGGTCCTGGGCCCAATGACACGTGACCTGATTGAAGGGTTCTTTTGAAATCCTTTTTCTAAACTTACTCTGTGGTTTCGATATTTTACGTAGGTAGGTAGGTTACAGGCACATGTTCAATAAATATTACCTTGTTCGGCAGTTGGACAAAAATACCACGGTTTTAACATAATACTATATTATCTGTGGCAGTTAGCAATACTTTATGATAGCAATTTAATTAACGCTCTTTAAATGCGTAGTACTTTGTATAATTTAACAAATGATAGCAAAATTACCATAAATAGAGGAAAATAATAGAAAATAACAAGAAAATTGCGCAAAGGTGGTGATTTTATACAAGATCCTGAATAACAATGCAATTTATTGTTTTCAAGTTCATTATCGCGCCATTCATCAGTTAGTATACCCACGTACCCACGTGTGAAACATTGTTTTATTGGTTACTAAACATGAAACTTGAAATGGAGAAAATAGACACGCAGCCACAAAAAAAGTTTAAAGATTTCGACGAAACATACTCTCTCTGCGCTTTTTCACTCGCATTCGCTTTTCTCTACCCTAATAGAAGCAACGTAATAAAGAGATACGTCATAATAAGCATCATCATCGCTATGAACGGAGGACAACTATTCTGGTTCATTACGTACACTTTGAAGTGTTTATACAATTTGGACATCTATAACTTCTCGAGGAACATGACGTTGGCCGTCGTCTTGGTTCTATTCTTTATCAAAACGTACTATGTGATATACGCCACGCAGAATTTCACCCCATTGCTGCATTGGATGTCCAGAGATCTATTAAGAGGTAACGAGCTGAGTGAGGACTATCAAAAGATTTACCAGGATCACATCAATCAGGCCAAAGTTGGAGAATGGTCGTGGCTGATGATACCTATAGTCTTGAGTGGTTTTTTTCCATTCTACGCTGGGGTCTGCATGACGATTGAAAGCATACAGACTGATGACTACACTAAAATGATGGTGCACGATATGGAAATGATGTATGTTGAAGATATACAAAACGAGGCGCCTTTCTTTCACCTGTACTTTGCTTACAATTGCTGTCAATGTGTCGTTCTTGTACCGAATTATAGCGGTTTCGACGGTTCCTTCTGCATAGCAACCACACACCTGCGTTTGAAGTTAAAGTTGATGACTCATAAAATTGAGAGAGCGTTTAAAGATGCTACAAATAAATTTGTGCTGAAAGTACTCGTGAAGGAAGCTGTGAAGGATCATCAGGACGCCCTAGGGTTCTACCAGTTGCTGCAGGTCGTCTACGGGCCGTGGCTGTTTGCCGTGTTCATGCTGACTTCTTTTATGATATCCTTCAACTTGTATCAGATTTATCTACTGCAGAAGCTCGAGCCCAAGTACACAATTTTCGGGATTGTTGGCGTCCTCCATGTTTACTTACCGTGCCACTACGCCAGCGTGCTTGTCGAGGTATTATATTTATAACTTTGTAGAAAACTCAATTAGTGTGTCGTGTTCACTCCATCAATGGTGAGCCAACTATGGCATCATCATCATTTTAGTATTTTTCCCTTCATACCTACGTGACCAATCATGTTCTTATAACTATAACTAGAAAATATTATGATTAAGAACACAATTTTCACTTTTTTAGTTCTTAAATATTGGTACACTCAAAAAGCATTGTTAGAATTTAGTTTTTAATGAAAATAGTGAATGGTTTTCTTGTTGACCACTAGCTCATACCACAGAAACAATATATCTATCACTACGTACAACTCATACATTTTTCTATACTAGTAATTTTATTAAATAATATTCTAGGTTGGCGATGGAATAGGTACAGAAATCTACCAAGTACCCTGGGAGAGGAGTGACAGCCCAGAAGTAACGAAAATGTTGGCCCTCATGATATCCAGGGCACAGAAGACGCTAGTCATTACTGGCTGGATCGTAGACTTCAATATGGAACTGTTCAAGTCAATTCTACAGACGTCCTATTCATTTTTTACACTTATCACAGCATAAATTTGTACTTTATCGTCCATGTCTTTACGTGGTCGGTCGGTCACTAACCCTAGTCAATAAGCATTATGAAACGATAAATCAGAAACCAGTTAAGTTTATTTGTTACAAAATAACCAAAATTGGGCCCAATTCTATCTACTAAACGAATCGCTTCACTATGATAATGATTTCATCGCAAATTGACCACTATAGATACCTTTTGGTATTCTACTAATTGATCGAGCGAAGAGTGATCTAGAAACCAATGTATCTATGTAGGTATGGATGTTTGTTTGTCCGAGGATAACTTTCGAAGCGTTTATCCGATTATCGTGAAAATTGGTATATATGTAGTGATGGCACAATTTTGGTTTGTTTAGATACTCGGGTTCAAGAGGGGTAAAAATAAACCAAAATGGGACTATCTGGTCAAGTGGTACGTTTAAAAACAGATCTTTGTAAGAACATTTGACCCCGTTTTTTTATGGTTCCGTTTTTGCCATTTGGCTACGGATGATTATGGATTCGTCATGTCGGTCTGTCTGTCCGTCCATATGTCACAGCCACTTTTTTCCGAAACTATAAGAACTATACTGTTGAAACTTAGTAAGTAGATGTATTCTGTGAACCGCATTAAGATTTTCACACAAAAATAGAAAAAAAAACAATAAATATTGTGGATTCCCCATACTTAGAACTAAGACACAAAAAAAAATTTCATCTAACCCATACTTGTGGGATATCTATGGATAGGTCTTCAAAAATGATATTGAGGTTTCTAATATAATTTTTTTTAAAACCGAATAGTTTGCGCTGATGACACTTCCTAAGTGGTAAAATGCGTGTCCCCCTGTAACTTCGCAATTTACCTTTCATTCAATCAACTCAAATATAAAAAAAGTTACAACGAATTACAAGAACTTTTATATTATGTTACTTGCTGCCACGGAACCCTTCATGGGCGAGTCCGACTCACACTTGGTCGCTTTTTTTAGTTTAAACTTTATAGTTGTGAAGTTATTAGAAGTTATAGCTTTAGTAACACAAATGTAGGGAACAGTCTGAAATCCAGAATAACTGCAATTTCTACCCTAAAAATGAATACTCCACTTTACATGAACTCCCGTAACGTGGAATTTGAATGAAACTGTGGGTCAAGTAAGTTGAATATTTATTTCGTGGCACTATTTTGATAGTCAAAGATTACAAATAATATTTTTTTGTTTTTATCGGAGACTCGCGAGATCCCAGTTCGGGGTGAACCACTAGTATAATCTTTTTTCAATGACCGCAGTTTCTATGACAACACGATTGATTTGGCAGCTTATTTATGACAGGAACAACAATCATAATCTTAAAATAATGGTATGGCTCCTTTATAGGTTTTGTTATAGGCAAATTAGCAGAACTCGGAGATACTTATTACGCAGTTACCTCTGCTTTTATCTGAACTATATACTAGATTGGCAACCGCGCTAATTTTGAACGGTGATACCAAAGATAATCCGTAAACTGAAAGCGTTACGATAAGCACATTTCGTGTAGCGCTAATTATACGAACGGAAACGAATTGGCTTTCCTTTGTATGACACATTGGTGCAACGAACGATCGAACTTTTAAAATCCCGCTATTCTTTGTATGAAGTCATATCCAGAAATCCCTCATCCTTTCTCCTCTAAATCCTCACATATTCTTTGTTTTTACCCCTTTTATATCCTTTTTATTTATTTAATATTAAGTTATACCTAATATAAGGTAACCTAATTATATACAGACAGCGTCGCTAACTGCAACCAATTAAAACCTCGTAGCACAATGATTTACAAAAAAATGTTAGCTGTTTGTTTATATAAAATCTATGTAATATATATAAATGTTTGAACACGCGCGGGGGGGGGGGGGGGGGGGTAACTAGCGACGCTGTCTATATTATTTCCCCATTTTTCACTTCACTAAAAAGGAAAAGTGGTGATAATCTTAAGATTCACATAAACACACACACTCCAAATGCGATTAAGCAAACATTGTAGCTTTTTTCATTAACTTTAATATTCTAAAAATTTGTAATACCTACTCACTTTTTCTTGTAAACTACTTCTAGTAAATATTTTTTCTTGTAAAAATTTCGTTTAAAATAGGTATGTTAAAGTTAACAGGCGGGCTACTTTGCCGTGTCAAATTTATAAAAGTTTAGTATTACATAATCTAGGTTCAATTTGGTTTAAGTTCAGCGGTATGTTCATTAGTTTATAATATACGGTAATGTAACTGTGAATCTAAGTATTAATAAATAAAACTAAATACAATGAATAAAGCTCAAAGCCGTTGGGACAGACAGGTCCTCGAGTGGAGACCATCCACTGGAAATTGCAGCGCAGGACTAGATGAAAAGACGAAAGGAACTACGACGAAGGAAAAGGACTAGAAGAAAGGTTGCTGGGAGCCGTTGGGTGCAGACCACACAGGATCTATGGAAGGGTCAAGTCCTGTGGCTGATATATGATTAAGAAAGAAAGAAAGAAAATACACAGGTATATAAAATACTTACAAATGTTTATACATATGATACACACAACATAGACGACTAATAAACAATAATAATAAGTAAATCTAATATATGACAACCTAACACGTAGACTTGCCATGTACCGTAATAAAATATAAATATTGCTGGACATTTCACACGGCGCTATCTAGCCCCAAACTAAGCAGAGCTTGTAAAGGGAACCAGATAACTGATATAATACTTATATACTTTTTTTGTAAATACATACTTATAATATATAGAAAAACAATAAGACCCGGAACAAGTATCTGTAGATCATGCAAACATTTGTTCCGCGGCGGGAATCGAACCCGCTACCGCCTGCGTCTCAGCCGGCTGTTCGCCCACTGCGCCACGGAGGTCGTCAAAAAACATAAACAAAACATTTATTTATTTATTTATTTAATTTAGAAACAACATCATTACAGGTTTTTTTTTAAGCCCTAAGGCGATGCTATGTCTAGGTAACTTATGTTAATTAATATGACAAATACAAATTCAATACAAATACTATAGAAACTACACATTTGGGTATACATTATATTATACATTTACTTACAATGACGACCTGTGCCATTTTTAAGAGTTTCGGCAGGTTTTGGTAAAATATGTCCACGCTACTTTCGGACAGGATATTAAGCAAGTTTATAGCGAGTGACATGGGGGCAAACTTAAGTAAGTTGGTCCTACAGTTGGGCACCTCAAGCATAGCGGGGCGGCGGCGCGCGCCCAAGTAGTCGTTGGGGACGCGCAGCCGTAGCGCCGCCAGCACCGCCGGCTGGTGCAGCTCCCCGCGCAGGACACGGACCATGTACTTCACCAGCGCGACGTCTCTGCGCACTGACAGCCTGCAGTACCCTACCATACCTAACACGAACAGACTCGGGTACATCAATGGGTAATATGGATAGACTCCATATTCTTTTAGGTACAAAAAGCGAGTAAATTTATTTTGTATCTTTTCTACCATGAGTTTGTACTTAGCTTCGTTAGGGTTCCAAATTATAGCATTTGTTTCTAGATGACTTCTTACAAGGGCATTATATAAAAGTTTAATAACATTTATGTTTTTAAAATGCACACTCCGTCTCAGAATAAAACCCAGGTTTCTAAAAGATTTGACGCACACATTTACAATATGGCGCCGGAACCTTAAGTCAGGGACCATTTCGAGGCCTAGGTCACGGACGGACGTCTTTCTCGGCAGCACTACCCCCTCCACCTCGTACTGATACTGCAAGGGGGCGCGCGCCCGGCTGTAGCTCATCACGGAGCACTTCGCTACGTTAAACAGTAGCTTGTTGGACCTGCTCCATTGGACCACCCTATCTATGTCGGACTGGAGCCGTTGACAATCGGATGTGTCCGCTACTGTTCGAAACACTTTCAGGTCGTCCGCAAAGAGCAAACAGCCTGCCTCCTTAACAACCCCCACAAGATCATTAATCATAATGACGAATTCAAGAGGACCAAGATTGCTGCCCTGACTTACCCCCGAAAACGTGTAATATGGGGCCGATTGGTACCCCGCGTACTCCACATACTGTCTGCGTTCGCTAAGGTAGCTCGCGAAGAATTTGAGCAAATGCGGCGTGAAACCTATTGCAGAAAACTTCGACAGTAATACATCGTTATCGACAGCATCGAAGGCTTTCTGAAAGTCGAAGTACGCGCAGTCTACCTGCCCACCTGCGTCCACTGCAGGCGTCAGGTGCGTTACGAATGACAGCAAGTTGCTGGCTGTGCTGCGCCCCGGCCGAAAGCCGTGCTGGGCGTCGGTAAGGCGCGCGCTCACTTGCGTATAAATACACTTATGTAAAATTGACTCAAATACCTTAGCGAAGGCCGACAGCACGGCGATCGGACGGTACTTGCTCACATCGGACCCACCTCCTGCTTTTGGGACCGGAATTACTCGTGTCGTTTTCCATCGGTCAGGATAACGGCACTCGTCTAAACATAAATTGAAAATGTGTAAAAGGGGTTTCTCAAAAACAAACCGACAGTCTTTTATTAAATAAGGAGGAATGTTATCGGGCCCTAAAGAGTGCTTAGGCTTCAAAGCACGGAGCGCAGTACGTACGTCACGGGCAGTCAGCTGGGCAACGTGCACCCGGGTGGCGTCCCCCCCCCCCCCCCCCCCCACGGGTGAGGCGCACTCCGCCTTCCTCGGGTCTAGGTTCGGCCGAACCGGACTGTACACAGAGTGGAAGTATGACGCAAAACATTCCGCACACTCTTCATCACTCAACTCCCTCCCCTCTTTAGTGATACGAGTTTTTTTTTTTTTTGTACATGTAGGTACCGGCCTTTGTTTTTCTCTAAAAACTTACAAACACAGTCTCTTAAACTACATAACCTAAACTAGGTATAACTTGGCCTTAGCAGATGGTTGGTAAGTAGTCTAAATTCACATTTCATGGGAATATGTTTCCAGTAGGTTCATGGCCGAACTCTAACTCCTAGCTAGGTCTCCTCGTGTTTAGGACATCAGTTCCCCCCATGCTTCGCAAAACATTGCAATTTTAAGTTGCATTTATTTAAAACTAGCTTCCGCCAGCGGCTTCGCACGCGTGTTTTGACAATAAAAAGTAGCCTATGTGTCAATCCAGGTCATAAATCGTCATACCAAATTTCATCAAAATTGGTTAAGCCAAAATTGGTACAACAAAATTGATGTGATTGAGTAACAAACAAACAAGCATCCAAAATTTCGCATTTCAATTTTAGTGTGATACAAAACAGTTTGGACTTTACTCTTTTTATATCACAACACATACAGAGTACGCATAAGTACACACGGCTACACATCAAGCTATACATATCCAGTATAAGCTGACCTCTCATTCTACAAAAAGCCTACACAATGTGAGGTCAGCTTATACTGGAAATGTATAGCTTTAAGTGTAGCCGTGTGTACCAATAATTGAAAATAAGATACGAACATATACAATACTTGCCGTGTGGTCCCGGCGTAATAATAGGGCCACCCCTTCTCATCCCGTGGGAGCCGTGTGAGCCGGCAAAGGGAGTGGTTCCAGGGAATGGGCAGCAGCATTCTTCTGTGTACTAAACACCAACCACTGCGATCACCAAGCCGCCTGCCAAGCGTGGTGATTATGGCAAAACCCCCCCTATGACAGACACAACACACAAACGGCCCCCAGTCCCCGGCGGCTCCGTCATCCCTGGAAGTGGTAGCAACCAGGGCAGTGGCGGAGCAGGGGGTGCTAAGAATCCCCGGCAGCGATCCAGCTACCACCACCGACAACTGGACCTGGCAACGTACAACACACGAACGCTCAGGGCTGACGAGAAGATTGTCGAGCTGGAAGAAGAACTGAGCAAGCTACGTTGGGACATCCTAGGATTGTCGGAAGTCCGAAGACAGGGTCAGGACACGATGATCCTTAACTCCGGTAACTTGCTCTTCTACCGGGAGGGAGATCAACTATCCCAGGGTGGTGTCGGGTTTCTCGTCCGCAAGTCCCTCGTTAACAACGTGACAAAAGTCGACAGTGTGTCGAACAGGGTAGCATACCTTATACTCAGAATTACCGAAAGGTATTCGTTGAAGGTAATACAGGTATATGCGCCGACCTCGACACACCCAGACGATGAAGTGGAAGCCATGTATGAGGAGATCTCCGAGGCGATACATACTTCCAAGACTCATTTCACGGTTGTAATGGGGGACTTCAACGCAAAGCTAGGCACAAGGAAAAACGATGAGCAGAGAGTGGGGCCATTTGGATTCGGGCGGCGGAACCGAAGGGGCCAGAGACTGGCTGACTTCATGGAGAAGGAGGGCCTCTTCATGATGAACTACTTCTATGAGAAGCGGCCAGCCAAAAAGTGGACGTGGATAAGCCCCGACGGTTTCACTAGAAATGATATAGACTTCATTATGACGACCAAGAAGCAAATATTTAATGATGTCTCTGTGATCAGCAGGGTGAAAACCGGGAGCGATCACCGCATTGTTAGAGGCACATTGAATATCGATGTTAAGCTTGAAAGGGCACGTCTGATGAAGTCTGCGCTCCGTCCAAATCCTGCCCAAATCCAAAACCCCGAGAGCTTTCAGCTAGAACTGCACAATCGCTTCCAGTGCCTAGCCAGCTGCAATGATATTGACGAGATAAACAACGGGTTGGTGGAAACTGTCCAAGCGGTGGGATCTAAGTTCTTTAAGGCCCCCCGCCGAACTAAGCACCAGAAACTCTCAGATGAAACCATTAAGCTAATGGAGGACCGGGATGAAATGAGATTGCAGTCTTCAGCTGATATGTCGGCATACGGCGTGCTTAATAGACGAATCTAGAAATCTATGCGACACGATCTGCGTACCTTTAATACATCTCGTATTAAGGTCGCAATAGAAAGGAACAAACGTTCAAAAGTGTTTGCAAAGCATTCGTCTATAGGGCAAAGCCAAATGACTAAGCTGAAAACCGACAGCGGCACTATCATTTCGTCGAAACCGGAGATTCTGAGAGAGGTCAAAAAGTTCTATGGACAGATGTACACCTCAACACAAAACCCCGTTGGTCAGTTGGCTCAGGACACCAGAGCCAAACTAACCCGACACTATACCGAAGACATCCCGGACATCAGCCTGTACGAGATTAGGATCGCTCTGAAACAGCTTAAAAACAACAAGGCACCAGGTGAGGATGGAGTTACGACAGAACTTCTGAGAGCGGGTGGAAAACCGGTACTTCAAGTCCTCCAGAAGTTATTTAACTCCGTCGTCCTCGAAGGAACCACGCCAAAAGCGTGGGATAAGAGCGTGGTGGTGCTTTTCTTTAAAAAAGGTGATAAAACCTTATTAAAGAACTACAGGCCCATCTCGCTCTTGAGCCACGTTTACAAGCTGTTTTCGAGAGTGATTACAAACCGTCTCGCACGCAGGTTCGATGACTTCCAGCCTTCCGAACAAGCCGGTTTCCGAAAAGGCTTTAGTACCATAGACCACATCCACACGCTACGCCAGATTATACAGAAGACCAAGGAGTATAATCGGCCGTTATGTCTAGCGTTTGTGGACTATGAAAAAGCCTTCGATTCAATCGAGACCTGGGCGGTACTGCAGTCTCTTCAGCGATGCCAAATCGACTATAGGTATATCGAAGTGTTGAAGTGTTTGTATAGTAACGCCACTATGTCAGTCCGTCTACAGGACCAGAGTACGGAACCAATCCAATTGCAGAGAGGCGTGAGACAGGGAGACGTAATTTCTCCGAAACTGTTCACGAACGCATTGGAGGACGTTTTCAAACTCTTGGTCTGGGACAGACTTGGCATCAATATCAATGGCGAATACATCACTCACCTTCGTTTTGCCGATGATATAGTCATTATGGCAGAATCGCTCGAGGAACTCGGTACCATGCTCAACGACCTCAGTAGGGTCTCCCAACAGGTGGGTCTTAAAATGAACATGGATAAGACAAAAATCATGTCAAATATCCATGTTACGCCCGTACCGGTAGTTGTTGGAGGCGATACTCTCGAAGTTGTCGACGAATATGTATACCTAGAACAAACTGTCCAATAAGGTAAGTCCAACTTCGACAAAGAGGTCGCACGAAGAATCCAACTCGGCTGGGCAGCGTTCGGGAAACTTCGCGATATCTTCTCGTCCAAAATTCCCCAGAGCCTGAAGACTAAAGTCTTCAACCAGTGTGTGTTGCCAGTGATGACCTATGGCACTGAAACGTGGTCCTTTACTCATGGCCTCATGACCAAGCTCAAGGTCGCTCAACGAGCTATGGAGAGAGCTATGCTCGGGGTTTCTTTGCGTGACAAAATCCGCAATGAGGAAATCCGCAGAAGAACTAAAGTTGCCGACATAGCTCTCAAAATTAGCAAGTTGAAGTGGCAATGGGCAGGCCACATCGCTCGTAGAATCGATAACCGTTGGGGAAGAAAAGTTCTTGAGTGGAGACCACGGACTGGAAGACGCAGCGTAGGCCGGCCCCCCACAAGGTGGACCGACGATCTAGTAAGAATCGCGGGGAGCCGTTGGGCGCAAACGGCTACCAACCGCTCGTTGTGGCGATCTAAGGGGGAGGCCTATGTTCAGCAGTGGACGTCTTCCGGCTGATGATGATGATGATATACAATACGATAATCATTACAAGCTTTTATGTTTGTCCAGGTGGGATCTTGCAACTGAATTTTAAATCAATTGAGCTGAACTTTGGTATACACGCATATGACCATGCTTAGCTATTTGACGTCATTCAAATTCTAATATGGCGAATCATCCAAGATGGCGGACTAGTTATTTTTTTTGCACTACCACATTATGGGTATCAAATGAAAGGGCTTGCTGAGTAGAACACTAATACAACGTCACATTAAATCCAAAATATGAGGGGCCATCCAAGATGGCGGAGGATGTTTTATGGTTTTCTGAAGTCATTAACAGCTGAATTTAAACAAAAGTATGCCTTAGTCGACTTCATACTTTGACGTGTGTAATTTGGCGAGATAGGCGTCAACAGCATTGGTTTGCAATTTATCTAGGAGAAGGATATTGCTATAAAGCCCAATATGGAAGCGGCCAAAACACCTACACTTTGTGCTTACAAATAAAATTTTTGACAGGTTAGCTTCCACGGCGTGCCGTGCGTGCGTTTGGGCTTATTTGAATCTGCTTGCGGTTCTGATTATGAATTTTAAAAAAGCTTGCTTTAAAAAAAAATGTTCAACAAAAAACTTATTTTACACACATATATACAAAAAATAACATAATTTTAGCAACGATAAATATTACATTATTTACATTGCATAGGTATATGCACTGTTTTCGAAGTAGGTACCCTCACTTTAAAAAGTCGCCGTAGCTCAGAACTACGAGTATGTGCTGCCACTGGTATATGGTCGACACGTGTCGATCTTAGCTTACATTATACTGTACTTACATTGTACTGTGACGTTGCGACTGACATGGGACGCTAAATCTATCGCTAACAATGTCGGGACTACCAACACAGTCAACGAATCTAACTAAGCGACGAGAATTTTTTCCTAGGAAAAAAATACCTTCCAATTTGTACATGGATTTTTTTATACAACTTGTAGATTTGTCTCCAAGTTTATCGCAAATTGTCTCCTGATGTTAAGTGCTTACCATCACATATAACAAAGCGAAATTACCCTTACCTAAGGAACATGCCCTACATGGGACTGCCCTGCGTCCATCAACTTGAGGAATATAGGTGCAAAAGCCTCATGTGCCTAAAATTTCTCCGGCACACCGGAACACAGAAATAGGTGGTAGTACTTCCGCGAGCCTTTTACATGGAAACTAGGACTGCTATAGCAATGCTGCAGATGTTTACTTATACTGCTAAGTTAACTGTACGATCCTCAACTTATTTACCCTTTTTCACATAAACTTAATATTAAGGAAGAGAAAGCAAACAAACACTTTGAATTTGACTCTGTTTTATTTCAATAGAACGGAAGAAGTATTAAGAGACAGTCAACATTACTATTCTATGGACATAGTCTTCGAAAATCAAGTAGGTACATTCATGTCACTTATTACTTTAAATGTCAATTTTAATAACGTGGAACAGTTAGTATCTTTTGATGGATTATTATCACTTAGATATATTAAAACTACCTACCTCCAAAACGACGGACGTTACAACTTTTTTTATTATTTTATATAACTACTGACTAAACAGATTTATTTTAACAAAGTTTGATACGCTTAATGAATTAAGTGGGTCCCTGCCCTGAGTACAGATGGCTAACTAAGTATATAAAAGTAATACATCAATATAAATTTACACAATTTATATTTTTTCACAAAATGAAATGTTAAAAAAGAAACAGTTGACCTATTATCACACTGGACATATAATGATATAAATTTTAGCATTTCAGGTGCATTCATGTTAATGAATATTAGCCCTTATCCCAAAAGGGGTTTGAATAGTCGCTAGGCAGTGTATTACTCGTGCGCGATAACTTGGGACCTGCTAGGAATGCGACTCCTCGACCGCTTCCCCTGCACTTCCCCGATGGCGCCCGTATTGTACCGTTCGCATCACAATTTTTTACTAGGGTTTTTAGTGTCGTACTGGCCTACGTCACGTAACGACGCGCTCTGGAATTCTTTTAGTTTTCGTTTGTGTTATTGTTTTGTTGTTGTAGTTTTACCAGCATAAGTGAGAGTGACTGGAAAAAAGAAGTCAACCATGTGGACAGGCTTCGACAAAAGTATTGGGACGATGACCTCTTACAAGAGACGAATGAATCGCAATTAATTGTAAATTTATCGGATACCTCTTCGTCAAGTGATTATAGTGAAACTGCGGACGAAGAACAACCTCTAGAAGGTATAAATCCACTAAGTAGTGACAAAGATGAGATAATGTAAATAATAGATAAAATAAATGTATAAACTTAAACATTGGATTTTTATTTTATTCAAATAGTGTAAAAAAGATTAGATAAAAAGCAGCGTCCTCCCTGAGTAACATAATAAATTAGGTTAAAAAAAACAAAGACGAAGCCGCGGGCGGTACAAACACGCCAATATGACGTCACCGCGCTCAGGTCCCAACTTATCGCGCACGGGTAATACCTACGTAACTTAGAAATTACTACAACTAATACAAAATTGGTCGGCACTCTAGTGCAAGTACAATATAACAGGATTACAGTTAACCCTCTACAGTTACACAAACAAAAAAATGACAAGTGCGAGTCGAACTCGCCCACCGAGGGTTCCGTACAAATTGGTCGGCACTCTAGTGCAAGTACAATATAAGTATAATATAATATAATAATATAATATATCCCGCGATCTTTTCTACCCCATACTTGCAAGATGTGGAATGAGCTACCATCTGAGGTTTTCCCATTAGACTACGACATGGCACGCTTCAAGAGAAATGTAAAGAGGTTTCTTCAGTGTAGGGAACGCATCGACAATACCGGGTGTTGCCGGTGTCAATAGGCGACGGTGACCACTTACCATCAGGTGGGCCGTAAGCCTGTTTCCCCACAAATAACATAAAAAAAAAAAAAAAATAACAGGATTACAGTTAACCCTCTACAGTTACACAAACAAAAAAATGACAAGTGCGAGTCGAACTCGCCCACCGAGGGTTCCGTACAAATTAGTAGGTACTTATCTAATGTTATGTATTATAAATATTATATATATCATATTTATTTATTATATATAAGTATTTTTATAATTTAATAATTTATTTCAAATAGTAGGTACATAAATAATAACATCGCATGCAAGAATTGGGATTGGAATATTCCTAAACTAACTAAAAAAAAATTGATATTAATGTTAGACCTAGATCGTTTGTATGAGAGAAAAGAAACTCAGTAGATTTATATAGGAATAGAACACGTGGTTTGTATAAATTTTGAAATCGTATAAAGTACAATTGCACAAAGCACATTGTGGTTGTGTCTGTCGATCAGGATATAATATGTAGAATCAGAATTCGTTAGGCATAAGGAGCTGATGAGTGCTGAAACATATCTCTAACATCTAAATCTAAAGCCTCAAATTGCAAAGCAACTAGTGGACATTCGTTTGAACAGGCTAGCTACACAATACCGTAACAAGATTACTAAGGATCGCCTTTATGGCGTAAATCACGATTGAGTAACAAGCATTAAAATAATTTAAAGTAGATTAGATTAGATAATTTCTTTATTGCACACCATTAAATACAAACATATAAAAGAAAATACAATTTCAAATCATAGGTACAATGGGCGGCCTTATCGCTAAAAGCGATCTCTTCCATGCAACCTTTGGATGGACAGGATCTATATGAACAAATAAGGACGGCGGCATAAGATTTTTTTAGAATCAGTTTTTTTTTTTTTAAAAACAAGCATATATTACAATTTATAAAAAATATAGTTAATATAAAATAAAATGCTTAATTATATTAAATAATATAATCATAAAATTACATAAATATTAATATTAAGATACATAAAATACATATATATATATATATATATATATATATATATATATATATATATATATATATATATATATATTTTGTCATACCTACATACATAAATTATAAAAATGTATAAATAAATAAATGGCCTAGTGAGCAATGGATGACAGAAAGTGTTGTCTGACCATGTTTTTAAAGATAGGGAGAGATTTTGCATGACGAATTGAGACAGGTAGGGCATTCCAGAGTCTGGTAGCCTGCAGAGTAAAAGAGGTACTACAAAATACTGAGGTATGATGGGGAGTTTTTAATTGAAGGGTTTCAGAGGAACGTAAGGATCGAGAGTTGGAAAGGTGAAGAAAGTCAAAGCGTTCTTTGAGGTAGGACGGAGTAGAAGGGATGAAAAGGATGCTGTAAAGTAATTATTGTGACAAATACGAATTACGAGAAATAGTTGCATTGTAAACATACAAGAGTAGAAAACGAGGTAGATGTAGATCGGCTTGGGTGTCGCCTTCTGAGACTTTACATTCATTGTCCTAGCATTAAAAGTTAACAAAAGGATTCAAATTAGTAATCTTTTGCATCTAAAAATTACCACTTTATGAAGAAAGGAACACTATCTATTTAGGTTAGGTTAGGTTCTATATGAGCAGGCAGCGCTACTTATGAAGCGATACGATTATTTACTAAAAACTGCCACTTTAGACACCCTGGTCCCTTAAATCCAACTTACGCAGAGCGGCTGACCTGGCGACAGGACTCAGTAAAGACAGCTATGCTGCAGGTATCAGCATTAGGCTGATGATGGATCAGGTTTAGATATACAAGTCCGATGAAGATGATTATCGAATGTAGCATGTGATTAATATTACCTATAGTTTATCCATGCTAAGTATTACAGGCTTTTAAAAACAACTACAAGTTACAAAAACACGAAGAGTAGATTTTAAAGTGGTAGCAAGCGCGCTATAGAGAAGGGGAGATTTCTTGTCGCAAAACGAATATGTTTGTTTATGTAGACAATGGGAACCTTGTACACACTTAGCGCAGGCGGACTATAATATTAAGAGGCCCCCCAAACTACAGTCTTGGTCGGCCGACAGTTTCATCGGTTGTATAAATACCGGCGGCGTACCGGTGGCTCGAATACTCGTCGTCACAATCCACGCTTATATCCAGACAGACGATGAAACTTTCGTTTAATGAAGATAACGAGGACTGACTAAATTTCACCCTGGAGTGCTTCCGTGTGGAATCTTTAGGTAACGAAGTCGCGAAAACCCTCTTACGTCCTAATAATTCCTTACTAAAGAGTGGTATATAATATAGCGGGGTGGGCAGCTGGCGTCTGATTAGTACTCTCTCGGAGGAAAAGTTCAGGACAGGTGGCCGGGGTATTGTTCTTATTGGATGACGGGCTCGAGGTGTTTGCGGGCGGAAAGACTTACCTGCGGTGGTATCAGACGCACTGCTGGGGCCTGCCGTCTGTGGGCTTAAACATCTGCCCCCATTCGCAAGGCAAACACGGTCAGGTATCGGTCTCATCCTTGATGGTGAATTTGGAGGGAGCCGTGTCACCAACGTCGGGCTTATGCATTTTAACTTCGAGATTTTACTCTTGCCTTTCTGCAGTTCTTGTTGGTTGAGCTCTTCTGCGCTACATTTTTTCGCTCGAATTAAGTTCAGGACAGGTGGCCGGGGTATTGTTCTTATTGGAAGACAGGCTCGAGGTGTTTGCGGGCGGAAAGACGTACCTGCGGTGGCATCAGACGTAACGGAGAGATATGTACTTATCAACAAAGGCCTGAAAACCAAAGGTTTCTTAATAATAAGTCTGTCATCTTATCCGAACTTATGTGACTATACAGTTGTTGTTAAAATTAACACAGAGGTTACGACTTAAATAATCCGCGTGTTGCATCATGATGCCTTTTCGGTAGGATATCTTGAAGTTAACAAGAACAAACATACCTTGTAGAAATATCCACCATCATGCCACGCGCGGTAACACATTTTTGTCGCCTTTAAGGCATTACAATCAGTGACAACGGTAAATTGTTTACCTATCAAATATTTCAGAGCCTTCATAAATTTCACTAGGTACCACCAATAACAAATGTACCTCTAATGATATATCTGCTGATATATAGTAGTGATCGATTCACCTACTCCATTAATAGATCGTTTTATTAGCTTTTGTTGGCAAGAAAAGTAATTCACTACAGATGAGACACTACTAATTATGAACAAAATGTCTATCGCGCTGATGACAGTTGAGTGCCGTCAAGGATTCGGAACGCTCATGAACGCGCTGCAAGTCAGTGACCAGTGTTACTTTATTTACATAATAACATTTTAGCCAACCAACCACAGAATACTATTACTCACAAGCAACCAACCACAGAACACAAAAAACAATAGAAGTCGTAAGTAGGCGGAGCCCGCGTAACACCAAGTACGCGGAGTTCCGTGCACTACAAGCTTCGCTCACTTCTGTCGTATTACAATTACTGTGGGGTAAACGTACTTCAAAAACATATAAAAAAGCCATAATGTGCCGTTTTGGAGTGTCAAAACGATAGCCAAACCAAAAATTGAACAAAAGGGGGCAGACTGTATCACCGGTAAGTATTATTTTATTGTTTTTTGTTAGTTTTGTTTAAAATGCAAAATCGTCAAGAAAAATAGACTGTGAATTATACCGTTTAAGGTCGCGTCTTCTTGAACCTAAACTTGAGCTACTCAATTAGGGATGTGACCTCAATAAACCGATGAATGTGTTATCGATAGCTCTAACTAATTACCCCCTATTAAAAGGGTTTTTAGCTTTAGGGTGTTGATTTCTTTTGTTGTTTCATTTATGATTTTCTGAATGTATTTTAGATCTATGGTGCCCAGTGAAATAATATACTTCTGTTTTCAGTTTCCCCAAGGCGCCAGACATAAAAAAATGGATCGATGTAACAAAATTGGTTTCCTACAAAAAAAGCACAATTTGCTCTGAAACCTGTGATTATGTTATTATAGAAAGAAAGAAAAGATCATGCTTTTTATTTCGACCACCACATATAACCTGACGCACCAATTTCGTTATCCTTCAGTAGGTAGGTGATAATCGATATCGATACATTCGTCTTGTATTCTCATAGGTACATCACTAAAGGAGTAGCAATGTTTTTTGGGCAAGCGAGCCATTTCATTATCAATCTTATTTCTAATACGAGACTAAAATAAAAAATAAAAATATTTCTTAAGGCGCCATCTTTTGCTGAGAAGACGAAGTAGACTTTAATTTTGTATAACTGTTTATTTTATTGAATTTTAAACTATGTTCCCTTAGTAAAAAGTCATCATGCTAGTTCTATTGTTTTTTTTATGTTCCGTGGTTTGGAGCATGGACGTTGTTAGCGCAAAATGGTGAATGTAATGACGTCATCTATGACGATTCACGGGACATCGTTGTCATGGTGACTCGGAACGCTTATTAACGCGATGATATCTATATTAGCGAGATTCGGAATGCAGCCTTGGTCAGACACCACAACCTTACAAGAATGTGTGGACGCTGACGTGGGGGGGGGGGGGGGGGGGGGGGGGGGGTAACAGGGACGCTAAGGGAAACCATTAATAAAATCATCAAAAACCTGTATTTAGTCATTATCAGTAATCACAATACAATGTTATCTTATCAAACTAAAATTTGGCATATATTTTGGTTTGTTATATATTCAAACATCCTGAATATTTTAATTCTACTGCGACTATGTGAAAACCCCATTATGCCCCAGGGTAGGGGTAATATGGGGTACCCAAAAACGGGGCATTATGGGTTACGCTTAAATCTGTTACTTAGCTTCGCAGTACAGGCATATATGTACTTCTTCGGTGTTATCGTCATCCACACCGGCGCAAGCCGTGTGAGACCAGCATTCACAAAGCTCGCAGCCCACCCAACCCTCCGAAGACTTCAGATATGTGTTATTTGCATCTACACAATACAGGCATAAGGTATCTTCGTCTTCGTTTTTGGAAATAGGTTTCTTTTGTTTCTTTGTATTTTTTTTCAATCGAGGATCATTTGCGTTTGAACACTTCTTCGACGTTTTGTTGTTCTCCATTAGCTCGTTTTTGTAAGGAGTTGAAGTAACAACTACAGTTTTACCTCGTAGTTTTTCCTCGTTTGATTTCTTTGTGCGACTAATGGAATTGGCAGAACATCCTTTGGGGAAACATTCTCAAAGCAAGATGTTAAGTCACGATATGCTGCTCTAATTGGAGAACCAACTTGAGTAAATCCATCTTCTACGGATCCGAGTCGTTGTTCTGGGCTAGGAGTTTTTTCGGGAGGAGATTGTGTGTTTGAAGCATGAAACGTTCTTTAGCTACGTGACGCTCCAATGTGGTTTGTGTAACGTCGTATAGCTGAACTGCTTTTCTATAGCCTGCTGTTCTACTCAAGCCAGCATCTACAGCCTTCTTCATACTCTCTACAGACCAACTTCCTCTCGTAGATTTTTTCTTGTAAGTTCGCACCATCTTCCATACCTAAAACAAAAAGAAATACAATTATTAACCGAGGAAAGAGTATCTACAGACTATCTACCTATCGAAGGGGCATAACGGGGACGGGGCACGATAGGGTACCCCGTCATGCCCCGTAGTCATGTCCCCGTTATGCCCCTATGCCTAGTATTGTGTTTAAAGACAAATAAAAAAAAACAGGACGCATGATACCTTGGTTTTGAGCAATACAAATCAACAAATGATATCTATAGAAAATCTGAACAAAATACTAAAATACAAAATGTGAATGCTTACCTTTTTATCGGCGTTTAAATAGTGACACAAACTTGGATCAAAAAGCACGAAAAAATAATTTTGTTCGTAATATATGCACGCGTGCACTTTCACCTTCGGTCGCTTTCGCACGTGTCGATCTACATCCATCTTCTTCGAGTGTCGATCTAAAATAAATAAAATAAAATAAAAAGAAAATACATTTATTTCAAGCAATTATGTAGCTCATATAGGAAAGCGCACAAAACAAGAAGTAAACTAATGTTTATACAAGGTTTTGAGAGCATGCCTGTGACAGCAATGTCTGGTGTACGGGCAGTCTACTCTGCCGGCTATCATTGCCAAGACGGTGTTGGCACTGGCCCGCAGCCTGTGCACCAGGGACGCGGCTCGCTTGCGCATGACGGTATGGAAGCAGTCGACCCGTGCCGCTGCGAAACATCCCTGATGCACTGCAGTAGCGGGGCAGCCCCAGCATCGCCCTGAGTGCATTGTTATACTGGACGCGGAGTGCGCTGTACGCCGCCTGCGTATACTTCGCCCACAGGCTGCACGAGTACAGAGAGGTACAGTACGCCCGAAATAAAGTCAGCTTAACCCCCTCTGAACTACGCGCAAACCTGCGAGCAATCATATTAATTGCACGCACGGACAGCGCCTTCCGCTCCCGTTCGATGTCTTCATTGTCTTTGAGGTCTGTAGTGACAACGTGCCGAAGATACTTAAATGTATATACTCTGTCTAAGATAATCCCGTTAAGACTTAAGGTTGGGACACTTTCAAGACGTTTGGTACCGACCTCAAAGACCATGAACTGACTCTTTTTAGGGTTATATTTTAACCCATGACCAGTGGCGTATTCCTCACACGTCCTCACCAGCTCTCTCAATCCACAGACCGAGGCGCTCAGCAGCACCATATCATCAGCATAACTCAAATTATTGACGCATACATCATCAATATGACATCCGATATGCCGGCTGCTGAGCGCCACGATCAGCTCGTTCAAATAAAGGTTAAAGAGAGCGGGAGAGGTCAATCCCCCCTGTCTCACTCTACACTCCAGCCGATAAGGTTCTGACATTGCGCCCGCCTAACGTACGGTATTTATCTGGTTCCTGTACCAATACTTAAAGATATTCACAAGCTCAGGAGGTAGGTTGATGCTCTCAAACTTCTCCCACAAGATTTTATAGGAAACCAGATCAAAGGCCTTGGACAGGTCCAGAAAGCAGGCGAACACTGGAGTCTTTCTATCTGTATAGTATCTGACGGTATGCTTAAGACACAGTATTGCACTTTCAGTGGACAGTTTAGGGCGGAACCCGAACTGATTATCATGCAAGGTTAGGTATTTATCTAACTGCGTATTAAGCAAACCGTCAAACACTTTTGCAATAATAGTTGCCAGTGATATGGGTCGGTAGTTGGACTTGTCAGCCATATCTCCAGTCTTGTTCTTTACTACGGGTACTACAACTGTCTTCATTAAATCAACTGGCAAGTAGGAATGATCGACACACAAGGTGTAGAACATGGCCATGACGCCAGCCGTATGAGGGCCAGCATGTTGGAGATGCTCAATGCCGAGGCCATCGTGTCCTGCAGATTTACCTTTGGAGAGCGTTTTTATTACTTTCGCAACATTCCTAGCCGTAAATCTATATTCAAGCTTATCTTTAGGTATATCAGCAGTGCACATCTCCCGCTCAGGTCCTAGCGGCGACTTGACTATAAACTGTTCCCTAAATATGTCGGCAATACCCTTAGGATCACTCAACCCCTCCACACTCATTGGCCGACCCGGCCGAGCATTAATCTTTTTAGTACTTTGCCAAAAATCACGTAAATCTCCACTTGCGTGTTTTCTGGCCAAGTCATCCATTTTGATTTAGTCCTGATGATTTAGGCACCACTTTAAACGCGATTTAAAGACCCTTCTGCCCTGGCTCATCTTTTCGTAAACAAGACCAGATTTAGGTCTATCACAAAGGACCCATTCTCGAAAACTAGACCTGGCCTCCCTATGTGCCACTTTTACATGTGAGTTCTAACCGAATTTACGAGACTTCACTTTACCCTTTTTTACGGTGCTCTTTCGACTAGCTGCGGCAGCGGTACAAAGGGCAGTCACGATGTCAGAATACAACCCATCAAGAATACGCCTATGGTCAGCATCATTACAAAAACGATCACCACATTCTACGAACTACTCAATACATTTCAGTCTCCGGTGACATTCATTTTCATACAAAGTAATTTCGTCCTCTGTTCTATCCCCCCAAAGTACATTCTTATAAGTAGTTAATATTTGTGGTAGACTCGGGGTTAACATACTATAATTACATTCAATTACAAGAGGAAAATGATCTGACCATACAACATCATAATCAACATACACTTTAGTTACAGAATGTTTTGCTGATTGAGTGACTATACAGTGATCTAGCCAGCTACATGATCCATATACGTCACTAACAAATGTGTAGGTATCGGACTGTAATCCCAAAAAGTCAACATCGATACAAGACCATCGCTGATCGTCACAGAAATGTATGAGTTCGCTATAAAATAGTTCAGAAGGGTTCGCGTTAAAATCACCCAATAAGTAAACAGATTCTACACCGTACTGATCTATGATAGCGCTTACCATACCGAGACAGTCCGTGAACTCAGGTAGGTTTTCAACCTTGTTCGTAGGCATATAGATGCACATCACAATAACAGGTCGATCACTTGTTACGATCTTTATTGCACATACACGACTATTGTCACACTTCAACACTGATACCTTTTGAAAGACGCTGCTTTTCCACAATAAAGCTACACCTCCGTACGGCCTCCCGCGCAGGATCCCTGCCGAAGTATCCACCGCCGACGCTCCGCTTAAAAAAAATATATATATAATTATATAGCTTAAATAGCCGCTTAATAATAATTTAAGCACACACCTAGTACCTCTAGTTACTTGTATGTGTGGGTGATCCCGTCGCGCCCCACGTCCCCGTTACGCCCCCCCCCCCCCCTACACTATTGCGGGTAGACAAATTTTAAGAACAAAAGTTAACTTGAATTATATTGAGTGCTTTCAAATCTTTTTTTATGCAAAACAGGGGTTTGTTTTGGTAGCAATTGAATGCTCCCCAGAATGCTTTTTGACCTTTTTACAGTGTCTGTAGCCCTGGATGGCCATAAGAAAACATATACCCCCTTCAAATCTACACTTTCGATGTGACTAATGAGATCGTGTTTAGCTTTATGTAAATTGAAAAGAACCGGACTAAATCAACAGGCAAAAGTTTTGTGTCCATGGCGGATGCTCGAATGATGTGATGTGGATCAGTTATTCCGCGGATAACAATCGCAGATACAAGCTCGTCACTGAGTTCATGCACTATGCGTATGCGAATTCGAAGCATTTGTTCAAAGACTTGGCATTATCTACTTTAAGCAGACTTCGACACACTAATTGTAAACGTTGTGCAAGCTAGGATCGCAACTCGAATAACAAAAACATTGATTCGGTCTTACCGCTGTCTGTGTTGATGGATTGGATCGCATCCAGAATGCGATCTGATACCGTTTTACTGCACCGCTAGCACACTCGCTTCCCCGGCGACACGTTCCAGTCCAGGCTCCAGCGCCTGACCCGTGCAAGACTCGATGAGTGAAACCGGTGGAGGCACCGAAGGCGCTGACGGCGGAGGCATCAACACGCTACTGGCCGGCTGAGTCTACCGGTTGCGCTCGGGTCTTTAAAGCTTTTATACGAGACATAATAGTGTGCCAGTACTCACGATTGCGATGATCACGTCGTCGGCTGCGGCTCCGTTGACAGCGGTGACTGTGACATTCACGGTTGCGGTGGTAACGTTTGTGACTGCGGCTGCGGTCACGCCTACTTGTACTGCGACTAAACCTACGACTACGATACCGTGTTTCGTTTCGCGGCGTATAGCCTCGAGATGAAGTGCGATCACCGTAAGTGCGGAGCCCTGCACCACAACCACCATGGCTAGAACAATCACAAGGATGCCGTGCACCGCGGAGTATGCCCTCGCAACGAACTGCGCGAACGCCAACCTCGCGAGTGCCTGCTGCGAGAACGCCGTCTCCGCGGGCTTCGTGAGAGATTCTCACGTGTTCGCAATCTAGATGCGATCTAGATAAATCCATTTTACGAAGGTAAAACAGAAAATATTAACACACGAACACAACAAACAAGCACAGAAAATTACAAAAAAAAGGTTATCTCAACACGTGCTTTGCGGACGATGTCAGAACAATAAGGAAAAATACAATGGATTTTACATAAAAAACCGAAAAATATTGCCTTTAGCGTGGGGTTGAAGATCTTTTATCCCAATTTCTGATTTTAGGAATAAAATGTAAAAACAATTTTTTTAAAAGGAAACTTTCATAAACACAAAGTGCTTTATTTTAACAATTATTGCAAAGAAATTAACTAGCGTTCGTATATTAATTAAACACCACGTGATCTCTAGAACACGTAAACAAGTAACCACATAAGCACGTAAAACACGTCCGCACAGCACAAGTTGGCGCGCGTTGTTTTTTCGAATGGACTGATCTCGCTGTTGGCCTCTGAGGCCATTGCAGCTTAACCGAGCTTTTGGCGAGCGCAGAAGGCGCTCAGCCCTGTAATTTTTTGATGAGGCAACTAGCGCAAGGCCACTACTTAGGTACGAACCTCGGCTTGGGCTGTTGCCAGGACGGGGATAGGAGAAAAGCGCCCGCGTACGTGCTTGTACCTCGTATAGGCGGCGACTGAAGGGACTCGTCGACCTCGCCGCCGAGGTCGGTGTATTTGTAAAGTGTTTGCTCTGTCTAATGTGGATGACTCTTCCGCATTAGCGGAAGTGATTTCGTCATCCGGGTCTCCGAGAACGTGTCTCGGACGACGGAGGGTTTTGTTGTGTTCGGACGGTTCTATCGAATAGTCCGGAATGATATGTACCAAAGGATTCGGATGATGAGTGGCGAGTTCATAATGTCGCTTGGAAGCGAGCTTGATGAACTTGGCTATTGACTCTATTTTCAAATCACGATGTAGATATGTAGGTCTGCGCAGCGCCTTATATATTCAGTTGGTCTCGGTCACTGTTATCAGCGCTGGAGTTGTCCAAGACTATTATCTCTGACTATTAAAATAGTGCATTTAAACTTTACACTGTAAATTATCAAGAAAATGCACGACAAACTAACTTGACCTACAGTTTATTCAAATTACATGTAACGGAAGTTCATGTTAGAGTGGATACTCTTTTGGGGTTTCGATTAGTAACTTCCCTATATGTGTGTCATTAAAACTTAACGCATACAAAATTTCAGCACTGTGGGTTTACTGGTGTACCCTGTGAATTTAGTGAATGCTGTTACATAAAAAAATGACCAAAATCAATTGCAAAATTAACTTTGTATTTTAAAATGAGTAAGATACAGTCGGTCGTACTGAATACGGAACCGTTCACTGTGCGTGGTTGGTAATATAATATAATAATTCGTACCGTATTGCAGTTGGTTAATAGCCGGCTGAGACGCAGGAGGTAGCGGGTTCAATTCCCGCCTCGGAACAAAAGTTTGCATTTTCTACAGATATTTGTTTCGGGGATAATGTTTTTCTATCTATTATAAGTACGTATATGCAAAAAATAAAGATATAAGTGTTATATCAGTTATCTGGTTCCTATAGTACAAGCTATGCTTAGTTTGGGGCTAGATAGCGCGGTGTGAAATGTCCAGCACTATTGATTTATTTATTTAATTTGAAGCGTACCTCTAACATTGTTATGAATCTTATATTAATATAAGAGTAAATAGTTAGGAAGACAGACTCGTATTCAGTATGAAACACGTGTCGAAGGACATGTCGTGGGATGTGACCGAACACCATGCGAACTTGCGAGATATTTTGTAATCAATCACTTGTAAGGAATGAAAGAATCGCGGCACAAAATGTTTGGCGATATTGCACAATGTCCGGCGATGTCGCGGATATTTCTCCCCTTGTGAAAAACAAGGCTTAAAGGTGACAACAAATTCATTTATTTTATAGTTTGTTCACTTAACAATGGACACATGCTTATTCTAACGTATCTTTTTTGTTTTAATTGTTTATTCGTTTTTTTCTTCTGATTCTCAGTTTTGTCTATTCAGTTTAATTATTTAGTAGTAGTTATGTTTTTAGACATGCTTTTCCTTTTGTTTCCTCGATGAGTATATTTTTGTTTTTCTGTGCACATAAGTTACGATAAAATTGTTATTTTAGTTAAGTTATATTTTTTTTCTTGTAATGTCTAATGTGTGCCTTATCAAATAAAATAAAATAAACTAAATGCCACAAATTAATTTTAATGAGCTTAGATTAGGGTTCTAATCCCTTAAAGATCTCGAAAAACATGATTAAGTTATATAAAAAAACATTGAAAAACATGGTTTTAATCACATGTAAACACCCTCTTATGCTTGTTAGATACCTACATTATATTATGACGTTAATACTAAGTAGTACAAGGATATGAAAGTTAATCAATTAAGCCTTTCGAAAGAGACACTGGACAATTAGCTTAAAAAGTTTTAGTAGGTAAACACTTTAATTTTAACTATAAAAAATGATAATACAGTAATATGCCTAATTCGACCAAATAAATTTAGTTTAAAGTGTTGATAGAAAGTTAATGAATCAAGACTTTTGAAGGAGACACTGGTCAATAAGCTCAAAAAGTTTCAGTAAACACTGATTTATACTAAAAAAATGATAATATAGTAATATGCCTAATTCGACCAAATAAATTTAGTTTCAAGTATTCATAGAACGTTAATAAATCAAGCCTTTTGAAAGAGACACTGGACAATTAGCTCGAAAAGTTTTAGTAAACACTAATTTTTACTACAAAAAAATATAGTATAGTAATATTCTTAATTCAACCAAATAAATTTAGTTCCAAGTGTTGAAAGAAAGTTAATGAATCAAGCATTTCTAAAGATACACTGGACAATAAGCTCGAAAAGTTTTAGTAAACACTTTAATTTTAACTACAAAAAATGATAATATAGTAATATGCCTAATTCGACCAAATAAATTTAGTTCCAAGTGTTGAAAGAAAGTTAATGAATCAAGCATTTCGAAAGATACACTGGACAATAAGCTCGAAAAGTTTTAGTAAACACTTTAATTTTAACTACAAAAAATGATAATATAGTAATATGCCTAATTCGACCAAATAAATTTAGTTTAAAGTGTTGATAGAAAGTTAATGAATCAAGCCTTTTGAAAGAGACACTGGACAATTAGCTCGAAAAGTTTTACTAAACACTTTAATTTAAACTACAATAAATGATAATACAGTAATATGCCTTATTCGACCAAATAAATTTAGTTCCAAGTGTTGATAGAAAGTTTAATGAATCAAGCATTTCGAAAGATACACTGGACAATAAGCTCGAAAAGTTTTAGTAAACACTTTAATTTTAACTACAAAAAATGATAATATAGTAATATGCCTAATTCGACCAAATAAATTTAGTTCCAAGTGTTGAAAGAAAGTTAATGAATCAAGCATTTCGAAAGATTCACTGGACAATAAGCTCGAAAAGTTTTAGTAAACACTTTAATTTTAACTACAAAAAATGATAATATAGTAATATGCCTAATTCGACCAAATAAATTTAGTTCCAAGTGTTGAAAGAAAGTTAATGAATCAAGCATTTCGAAAGATACACTGGACAATAAGCTCGAAAAGTTTTAGTAAACACTTTAATTTTAACTACAAAAAATGATAATATAGTAATATGCCTAATTCGACCAAATAAATTTAGTTTAAAGTGTTGATAGAAAGTTAATGAATCAAGACTTTTGAAGGAGACACTGGTCAATAAGCTCAAAAAGTTTCAGTAAACACTGATTTATACTAAAAAAATGATAATATAGTAATATGCCTAATTCGACCAAATAAATTTAGTTTCAAGTATTCATAGAACGTTAATAAATCAAGCCTTTTGAAAGAGACACCTGACAATTAGCTCGAAAAGTTTTAGTAAACACTAATTTTTACTACAAATAAATATAGTATAGTAATATTCTTAATTCAACCAAATAAATTTAGTACCAAGTGTTGATAGAAAGTTAATGAATCAAGACTTTTGAAAGAGACATTGGTCAATAAGCTCAAAAAGTTTCAGTAAACACTGATTTATACTAAAAAAATGATAATATAGTAATATGCCTAATTCGACCAAATAAATTTAGTTTCAAGTATTCATAGAACGTTAATAAATAAAGCCTTTTGAAAGAGACACCTGACAATTAGCTCGAAAAGTTTTAGTAAACACTAATTTTTACTACAAATAAATATAGTATAGTAATATTCTTAATTCAACCAAATAAATTTAGTACCAAGTGTTGATAGAAAGTTAATGAATCAAGACTTTTGAAAGAGACATTGGTCAATAAGCTCAAAAAGTTTCAGTAAACACTGATTTATACTAAAAAAATGATAATATAGTAATATGCCTAATTCGACCAAATAAATTTAGTTTCAAGTATTCATAGAACGTTAATAAATCAAGCCTTTTGAAAGAGACACTGGACAAATAGCTCGAAAAGTTTTAATAAACACTTTAATTTTAACTACAATAAATGATAATACAGTAATATGCCTTATTCGACCAAATAAATTTAGTTCCAAGTGTTGATAGAAAGTTTAATGAATCAAGCATTTTGAAAGATACACTGGACAATAAGCTCGAAAAGTTTTAGTAAACACTTTAATTTTAACTACAAAAAATGATAATATAGTAATATGCCTAATTGGACCAAATAAATTTAGTTTAAAGTGTTGATAGAAAGTTAATGAATCAAGACATTTGAATGAGACACTGGTCAATAAGCTCAAAAAGTTTCAGTACTGATTTATACTAAAAAAATGATAATATAGTAATATGCCTAATTCGACCAAATAAATTTAGTTTCAAGTATTCATAGAACGTTAATATATCAAGCCATTTGAAAGAGACACTGGACAATTCGCACGAAATGTTTCAGTAAACACTGATTTTTACTACAAAAAATGATAATACAGTAATATGCCTACTTCGACCAAATAAATTTACTTCCAAGTGTTGGCGAGACATATTCAGTCGTGTAAAATTTATATGTACCGTTTTGTACGTTGAATTTGTGTGATAAATATTATACAAAAACTATACCCTAAAATTATACCTATAAATATAACAAGAATAGAAGATTTAATACATAACTAAACTAAGTAAATTAATAAAGGGCGGGCGTACTAAGCTATGCGTAGTATAACGTTCAGTGTGGACGACCACATACACCAATATATAAATGGCCTACTCCAGCCAAGCTGAGTTTTATCGCAAAAAATATTACATTTTAAAAACTACTAGCTAACCAATGCGCAGCTTTGCGCGCGTAGTTTTTTAATAAAAATATCGTTCTGCGCTCTTGAGGTTAGGTTTGTTACTCAAGGATAATATAACATTCTAATGGTGAAAGAATTGTTAAAATCGGACCCATAGTTTTTGAGTTTATTAGCGACAAACACGAAAAAAATACAAATTCTTTCCTCGTTATAATATTAGTATAGAAATAGATGTAACTGAATCGATAGTGGTGCATCAAAGCTCATCGTTTTTCAACTCGATTGGACGCTCCTAGTGGCCTAGCCTAGTTTCGCCTAGCATTAATAACAGTTTGTAGTATAACAGTATCCAAATTTGGCATTATACATACCGTAACACATTAAGTTTTACTTTGTAGAAGAATTAATTCAAAGTTTTTTTAGTAATAAAATTTAAATAATAATGAAGACATCTTACTTTTATATCGTAATAACAATTACTTTTAATAAGTATAATTTTGATAGAAATAGGTAAGGTAACATTATATAATTCATTTATATTGAATTATATACATATATTTTACCCTGCTTATATTTTTACAGAGCAGATATATATATATATATATATATGTGTTTGAACTTTGTTATTAAGGTCAATGAACTAAACAACCAATAGGAGACAAAGCTCGTCATTATTGTACATTATAAGGCTAATCACTTATTGGGCTTGGGCCCCTTTCAAATAGAGGAAATGATCAAAATTACCTAATACTGATAACTACAGACAAAAATACAAAAGATGTGTTTCCACAAAATAACAAGTATTAGATTTTTTTGAGATTTTTTTTACACAAACTTACACATCCATTAAACTTACTTATAACTATAACTTCGATAAGCGATGTCTTTTTTTAGAACTAGGACATATAATGAATGACTTCTTTTCTCTCTTCACCTATACACCTATTCTCATAACACCGCGCGCAGGCTCCTCAGTCGCTCGCTTCAACGTCAATGTCCGCACTTGTTGTATCACTCGATGAACTGCTCATTATTAACGGGGAACGTTGTCCTCTTTTCGAGGGGCCTGGTATGGGATCCATTTCCATCCCTTCATAAAGAGGCATCCCCCATGGAGAGAAACTGTCCACCTCTATTTCTAAGTCATCCAGAGAATCTGAAGCGCTTTCCTCAACAGGAGAAGGAGCAAGTTTAAAGATGATCACTTCGTTTACTCCGGGATCGATCGTTACGCTGAATGATTGCATGATACGAGATTGATTGCATGACGTATATAATGGTGGTGTTGTAGTAGGTGATGTGGGTATAGCTTCTGGGTCCTAAAATGGATAGTAAGGTTATCAGTACATAATAGTACATTATGATATAAGTGCGGTAAGTTGACAATTACTAGTTAGTATTTTCAACTATTTTTATGCAGTAGTATTGTTAGTATTTACTACTACCACTAGTATTACTTGTTAGTATTTACAATTACTAGTAACTAGTTAGTAGTTATCAAAGCGCACGTATGTCATACGACGTTTTATAACATATTTGCGGGGAAATAAATAAAACTCGGGACTTTCTTAAACGAATAAATATTTAATCACTTAATACAGCAAAAAGAAAAAGCGCGCGGAATAATTTTTACTTGTTCACAAATTCGCGATGCGCGCGCATCAACGCTTTTTTTAAAGGCTAAGGCACAAAAACAGCCAGTATTACTAATAAAGTAAATTAATATTTTTTTGTTTTTGTTACAGATAAATTAGTTGTAACTTATTGTCAAAATTAATTAAATTAAAGAATTAAATGTTTATTTTTTATATATTATCTCCCAAAGTTAATTTTATTCATAAAATGTTGACCACTTTTCTGTCATAAAACTCTTTGCTAAGATTTAAAAAAGTACCGTTCGTTTTAGACGGAGCATCTTGATAAACCGTACGTTTTACCTTATTAAAAAGAAACTCGTGCATTTACATTACAATAACGCACAAGTACGTAATGACATACATTACGATATTGAAATTGGTGAAATAAGAGACCCTTTACGAGCAAATGTGTTATAAATGGGATTAAATGACAATGTTGCAATTTAGACTTTACGAGTTAGTGTAAACGGAGGCCTTTTGGTGCTGAAAACGTTATTATTAAACGGATTGAAAGAATATGGGGCATTTCACAGCTGCGTCCAAAGTCTTAGCAATCGTTCGTTGATTTTAATCGGATAGTGCAAGATAGCGAGTGAACAAAGTAAAAACAATGAACGCAGCTGAAAGCCAAAAGAAAATATATAGATACTCACGAGATGCGAAGATGGAGGAGGACGATTTGACTGGGGGACCATCGCACCGGTGCTAGTGGGAAGCTGAATGGTAGTGCGCGAGCTACAAGCACCGGAATTGTTCGCGAAAGACGTAGCCAGCTCATGCCCGCGCACCCTCGATGAGCCGTCAGAGTCAGTGCTTGATATGGATATGGTGCGGCGCCGCTTGTTGTTCATTTCTTATATGCTTATTTAGTTTCTGGAAAGAATGAAAAGCTTAAGCTTATATCTCTGACCATAGTATGGTGGAATGCTAGTACTTATTTTATAACTAGCTTTGCATGCCTTGCCAGTAAAAAGTAGCTTATGTTCCAATCCAGGACATAATCTATTTACATACCAAATTCCATCAAAATCGGTTAAGCCGTTACAATGTGATCGAGTAACACATAAACAAATATTTCGCATTTATAATATTAGTGTGATTTTAGATCTAACATTTCTACTATGATCGCCATCATCATATCAGCCATAGAAGGTACATTAAATATACTTAATACATTTATTGCTTTGTGACCAAGGAGTTACAAGTACTTGTTAAAGTGCTGCACATATGCAACCCGAAGGCAGACCATGTTTTCCTATCTAAACAGGTGTGCTGATTACACTTTACAGCTTATTAATTTTTACTTATTTGAATAAAGTTATTATACTGATACCTATGTATGAACTTTGCAATTTGTCAAAGAATGCATACATTAATTGAATACATAAGAACTAGTGGTTCGTCCTGAACTGATATCTAGTGTAATCAAAACAGTGCCACGAAATGCATAACCGACTAACTTGACCTATTGTTTCATTCAAATTACAGGTAACGGGAATTCATGTTATTTGATTAGTTTTTCTTGTGGTACAAATTGCTGTTATTCTGGAATTCAGACGTTAGCGTATATTTGTGTCACATAAGCTACACGCATACCAAATTACAGCACTGTGGGATCACTGGTGTACCCTGAGAATTTCGTCATGTTCAGTTTTTATTATGGCTATTATGTAATAACTCAAAAACAACAAGGACTTTAATAAAAATAAAATCGGAATCGAAATGTACTAATAAAGACCTTTCATTTGACTTGATGTGATGCGCATAGCTTGTTTCTCGATTGGTTCATAAGCTTTTGCTAAATACCTAAGTAAGTAAGTAATATAGAATACACATTAGGTACATTAAAGAACACTAAGTTACGTCTTATGGGACGAGAATCCTTACCTTGCCGTTACACAGTTGTAAACTAGCACGGAAGGTGAAGTACTTCAACTGTATACTTTACTTACCTACCCTCATTGTTTCCTAGATAGTAATCTAAAAATATCGTATCAATCGTAAGTGTACGATTGATACAATATTTTTAGATTTCTTATTATGATAATCAAGTAATTATATTACTGCTTTATAAGAAGATAAATAAATTTATTCTTATTCGTATTCGTAGTGGCGGAAATAAATTAAATAAAATATGTATGTAGTTCTGTTGCTCTTTCAATTTATTTTCAAACGGATTCTTTTTGTGACCACTCTTTGTACTTTTTCGATAAGAATTCTAAAGATTTTTCCATTTCTAGGGAGTTTTTTTCAATAGATTGTTCCAGTCTTTCAAATCTCGTATTTATGTTTTTATGCTCTGAAGGGACTTCATTAGTTCGTCCTTGACTGTTTTGAGTGAATCTCAATTAGTTTATTTAAGGATTTCCAATAAGTAATACACAATAGACGTGCCTCCCTGTTCTCACTTTGTGAAGGCAACCACAGCTAACGCAGCTAACCTTCATACAAATCATTAAGCAGTTTATAAGATAGAACATACATTTTATATAATAATATTCATAACATACATAATTTTGCAATATATGAGCATTTTTTGTTGATTTTAAATTATTTTTTGAGCAATTTTTAAAGTAGATAAATCACAAACACGATGATGATCACAGAACATAATGATGTTAATAATTGATCAGCGATGCGAGATCTCTAAGTCAACTTCGGCTAATCGGCGTTGTATGTATGTATGTATGTATGTTTGTTTGTCAAAGGATAACTTTCAAAGCGTTTATCAGATCATCGTTAAATTTGATATATAGGTAGATGGTGTGGACACAATTTTGGTGTGACTAAATTTGTAGTTTTTAAGTTATTAGACTTATTAGCCATAATAAAAACTTAAATTTGCCAAAATTCACAGAGTACACCAGTGACCCCACAGTGCCGAAATTTGATATGCGTGTAGTTTTAGTGGCACAAATATAGGCAAAAGTCTGACATCCGGAATAACTGCAATTTGTACCCCAAAAAATACCACAATCATGAACTCCCGTTACCAGTGATTTAAATGAAACTGTAGGTCAAGTTTTATGGTTTTTCATTTCGTGGCACTATTTTATTAGTCAAAGATTAAGGCCGGCTTGCACAATGATCCCTAAACGTATTTAGCGACTAAATATGTTTACATTTTACGTATTTGTATGATTTGACAACTCCTTAAATCATATTTAGCTCTAAATACGTTTAGGCATCGTTGCGGCAGTCGCCCTAAGAATATTTTTTTTGTGTTTTGGAATACTCGCGAGATCTCAGTTCGGGGCGAACCACTCGTATAAACATGATGATACAAAAATTATAGAAACTAACTTCCGCCCGTGGCTTCGCACACGTGTTGCGTTAATGAAAAGTAGCATATGTGTCAATCCAGGTCATAATCTATCGACATAGCAAATTTCATTTAAATTGTTTAGCCGTTGTGACGTGAAAGTAACAAGCAAACATCAAAACTTTTGCTTTGGTGTGATGTCGACTAAAAAAGATAAAAAACGATTAACATTTGAAAACAAAATAAAAAAAAATCAGACAAGAGTTAATCACAATGAAAATATATCTAATCACTAGCTGACAAATCCGAATCTTCGCACGCGTAGTTTTTCAATAAAAACATCATCCTCCTTCTGCGCAGTTGGGTAAAAAGTAGCCTATGTCACCCGGAGATAGTGTAGCTTCTCAACAGTGAATAGAACTTTTTAAATCGGTCCAGTAGTTTCAGAACATATTCAATACAAACAAACAAATCTTTCCTCTTTATAATATTAGTATAGATTATTTATTGAGATCACTATTTGTGTCGAAGTCGGTGTTTGGACTAGAGCTTTCCAGCTCGTTGCGTGGTCTCTTGAAACGTGGAATTATATTCGACCTTTAGGTGACAGCATGTTTTTAAGCAGTTCACTGTTGGACTCACCTTTTTCAGGGATGCGTTAGATTTTAGTCATTGTGTTGTAGATAGATAGATAACGCTTTTTGTACACTTAGGTAAATTATAAAATAATATAAAAACAAATAAGAATACAATAGGCCTAGGTATATTAGCTGTAGGCCTATACTTACCCGACGGCCGGCTCGCTTAGCGTACCCGGTTATCAAAAAGTGTGGAACGCGTTCCAGGTGTGCATGCGTATCTACGCAATAGGCGGAGCTTATAGTTGCACATAGGTACATAATGCATAAAAGGGTGCATCAGTGTGCGTGTGCGCAGGAGGGGAAGTATACAATAATCCAAGTGTGCGTGCTGTAAGTAGAAGGCCCATCTGCTAATTAGCAGGGTAAAATGATGCAAGCAACCGAAAACACTAGGTACTATATAGGTACTAGTGGTTCGCCCCGAAATGACATCTCTCGAGTCTCGCATAAAAACGAAAACATATTCATATTATTCGTGATCTTTGACTATCAATATATGTAGTTCCACGAAATAATAACCAAATTACATGACCTACAGTTTCATTCAAATTACAAGTAACGGGAGTTCTTGTGCTTTTGGTTAATGTTTTTGGGGTAAAAATTGCAGTAATTCTGGATTTCAGACTTTTCCGTATATTTGTGTCACTTATGCTACACGCTCAGTACTGTCTTTACCATAAGGGCACACGGGGCCCGTGGCCAGGGTCCCTATCGTCACGGGGGCCCCGAAAGGCCGATATATTTGCTTACACTATACATTTTTTTTTCTATTTTATGTAGATATAACCCGACAAATGTAAAAGACAAAAGTTCATAGAGTAAATGTGGGCGATGTTAGCGACTTTCTGGCAACCCTCAGAGGGGCCAGTCCTTGTCAACTCTGTTTTTATATGTAGCTTAGCAAATTTTAATCGGACATAAGAACAGTTTTTCAATCATCTTCAAAATAATGAACATATAAATAATTATAAATAATACCTAGAAAGTAAAACTAGTTAACTACACAAACTAGCGGTCACCGACACAAACCACTTCGAAAATGAGATCATAGCAGAAAAATGTTTTTTTCATTTTCTTTAAGTACTTTCCAAAAAGGTCTCAAACTCTTGTGTGCCCAAGGGCTATGCAGGGGGCATAGCCTAAGACGGCGTTGTGCACGCATACCAAATTACAGCACTGTGGGATCCCTGGCGTACCCTGTGAATTTCGTAAAAGTTCAGTTTTTTTATGGCTAATAACTCAAAAACTACAAAGACTTTACTAAAAATAAAAACGGAATCGAAATGTACTAACAAATACCTTGCATTTGACGTAATAGTCTGATTTTCATTTTATTACCCATATTGAACCCCCAATATCCCATCAACACCCCTAACATTTTTAGCTCATTTAGTCACACAAGAATTGTGCCATAACTACCTACCTATGTATAAAATTTGACGATGGTCGGATCAACATACGTGGATGTATGTACATACATACATACCTACATACACACAACGCTGATTTGCCAAGTGGATTTGGAGATCTCGCTTCGATCGATCTTAAAATGTGTTATAAACTAATACATTGTCATAAAAACAATGTCAACAAGCATGCAAAAAACATTGCATGCGTTAAATGCTGAATATGTGGGTACAACATAAAAACTGTACCTACACATTTTAATCACCCATAGTAAGCAATAAATACAATATTAATTTGATTTTCAAAATAACTATTTGTCGTGGTACATACACACGCTCCACACCAAATTATACATTTCCATAAGACGCCCTCTTATTGTACGGAAAGCTTGTACCTACAATTGCAAATGGCTGTTTTGGTATCCGTGGTACGATTACTTATCGGAAGAACGGCGTCCTTTTGTGGACATAAATTTGACACACTTACTTACAGAAAATATCGTTCCGTCAACTCCTGTCCTGTTGTTCACTTCGGAATTATTAATCCTCACTGAATTTATTGCGTCCAATTATCGCAAAAAGCAGAAAAATATGGGCACGTGTGATCTTGCCAAGCGTCCGAAGGAGAAGGTTTATTCTAGAACTAAGTTTGTGAGTCGTGGAGCTACTTTAGTCATTATACATTTTGGTGTCCAAAATATGGGTAGCCTCCGCAAGAGTTTATGGAAATATTGAGTTAATATTATATAATTACCCTATACTTGGAATGCTTTTTTTTGATTGATTTATTGATATACGCTCGCTATAAATTGCACGCTAAATAAAAATACAGTAACAAAGGATATATACAACAAATAACGGTAGGTACAATGGGCGATGTTTTGTATGAATTTTTACTGTAGATACCTGTAGGTACTAATGTTTTAAAGAGGAAAGATTTGATTATTTGTTTGTTTGCATTGAATAGGCTCCGAAACTACTGCACCAATTTAAAAAAAATATTTCACCGTTGGGAAGCTACACTATCCCCAGGTGACAAAGGCTACTTTTTACCCAACTGCGCAGATGGAGGGTAATGTTTTTATTGAAAAATTACGCGTGCGAAGCTGCGGATTGGTCAGTTAGTTTTATATAAAACTAGCTGACCCGCCCGCGGCTTCGCACGGTATTCTGTGCAGTCGCGTAAAGTGTATCCTATGTCTCAAGGCCATTCATAATCTATCTAGGTATAAAGGTACCAAATTTCATCGAAATCGGTCAAGCCGTTATATCGTGAAAAGGTAACAAACAGACAGAGAGACAGAGTTACGTTCAAATTGGTACGTACGTAAAGTATAACCTGGATTAACACATAGGCTACTTTTTGTTGACAAACAACGCTTGCGAAGCCGCTGGCGGAAGCCAGTTATACATATAAACCTTCCTCTTGAATCACTCTATCCATTGCTGAAAATTACATTAAAATCCTATGAGTAGTTTATAAGATCTAAGGTAACAGATAGCGGAAGCGACTTCATTTTATACTAGGTAGGTATGTAAAGATACTGTTGTAGGTACGGTTGTAAGTGCTTACTGAAGAGGGCCATGCAAGCGAAAAAAATCAATGTACCTATATTAGTTTTTGATTTATTAAACGTAATATGACGTTGAATGTGACACATTGCCAGATCTATAACACAGAACTTTAAAAATGTATCGCATCAAATGTGTTGCAATGCCAGGCATATACATAGTTATAATACATTACAACAACGAAAAAAACTAAAAAAAGAGTGGCACTCCGGAAGTGCCGACAGAAGTGAAAACTTGAGCAATTACGAGATACTTATATACACAGGTGTTGGTAACGGTGTCGCTAGCTCAATGATTTTTTCCCATCTCAAAAATGCCCAACGCGCCTAAACAAGTTTTCACTTCAAAAATTAAAATAATACTTACTCGTATGATGAATGTGAAAAATGGGCAAATGTACGAGTAAAACAACTTAGATTATTTTGAAGTGACCCGCCAGCCAGCGCGCAGCGACTCCGCACGCCCAAACACCAAAATCATTTTTACAAGTTTTTTATTAACTTGCAATGTATGTACGTTTTACTTATAAAACTTTCGTGATTGATTGCAATCATTATTATAAATACGGGATTTATCACGTACCGTCTTATCAGTGTTTGTACGAGGCGAAACGTTATTCGGAGCGCATCGCACTCACCCTGATGAAGGTTCACTAATTGAACCGAAACATTGTTCGTCGAAACACCGATAAGACGGTACGTGATAAATCCCGTATTTATAATAATGATGTATGTATGTTTGTCCAGTTGGAATCTTGCAACTGAATTTTAAACCCGTTCCCATCCATCGATTAAGCTGAAATTTAGAATACATATGGAACTTCAGTGACAATGCAATAATATGGTACCATGGAGGTGGTCTCATGATGGAGACGGATGCTAGACAACGGAACTTCTGAATGGATTATATTAGGCTACTAGTGTTTAGGCTCATTTGAATCTGCCTGTGGTTCCGATTATGAATTTTATAAAAGCTTGTTTTGAAAAAGTATTTCTTCAACAAAAAACTTATTCTGTAGATACTTTGGCACCCCATTTTTATCCCTCGGGACCTGATCAATGGGATAAAAAGTAGCCTATATGTTGTTAATCCAGGTATATGTAAATACTAAACTTTATCGGTTCAGCCGTTATGACACGATTGAGTAACAAACAAACAAATAAATAAACAAACATTTGAACTTTCGCATTTATTAATCGAGCGAAGCGAGATTTTTAAATCAACTTGGGCAAATCGACGTTGTATGCATATTTGTTTGTCCGAGGATAACTTTCGAAACGTTTATCTGATCATCGTGACATTTGGCAAATAGGTGATGGCACAATTTTGGTGTGACAAATGGTGGGTTCCCATATCCGTCGGTAACCGACTACGCCTCGTAACTCCTTGAAAAAGTGTCAAACTAGTGTCAAACTTTAGACAGGTTTTCAAGGAGAAACGAGTTGTAGCTGGTTACCGACGGATATAGGAACCTGCCATTAATGAGCTAAAAATGTTGTTGGGGTTGTTGAGATAGGTATAAGGTTCAAGAGGGGTAAAAAAAACTATAATGATACTATCCGGTCAAGTGGTACGTTTAATAAAAGGTATTTGTAAATACATTTCTACCCCGTTTTTATTTTTAGTTTAACCCTTGTAGTTTTTATGTTATTAGCCATACTGTACTTTGAGAAAATTCATAGGGTACCCACACAGGGTACCCATATTTGATATGAGTGTAACTTTAGTGACACAAATATAGGGAAAAGTCTGAAATCCAGAATAACAGCAATTTCTACCACAAAAAAAACAATTTACGTGAATTTACAGTGAACTCTCGTTACTTGTAATTTGAATGAAACCGTAGGTAAGTAATTTGGTTATGCATATCGTGGCACTATTTTGATAGTCAAAGATAAGGTACAAATAGTATTCTTTTGTTTTTATGGGGGACTCGCGAGATCTCAGTTTGGGGCGAACAACTAGTTATAATAAGTCCTTACATATGAAATTAGTGTTTTGTCGTACTGACCACTTTGGTCTGAAATATCTCCTCTTTGGTTAAGAATTCCAAATTCAAATTTATAAATTCATTTAGCTGGTACATATGAATTTTTGAAAACAGTCATTCATTTGTTTTTTCCTCATTATTTTTTCCTTGGCGTCGCTTATTACCGCACAATGGAAAACATGCAATATCGGTATATTTACGAGTACGAGTTCTACCGTGGCACCAGTGCTGCAGAAACAGCTCGAAGGATTAATGATATATACGGCGCTGGTGTCGCAACAGAAAGCACGGTACGTTTTTGGTTTCAACGTTTACGTTCTGGAAATTTTGGACGGCCGGAGACCAAAGTGGAAAATGAAGAATTAAAGGCTATTGTGGAAGCAGATCCATTACAAAGCACTTCAGAGGTAGCTGCAGGCTTCAGGGTAAGGGATAAAACTGTATTAATTCACTTGAAGCAAATCGGGAAAGTAAAAAAACTTGAACGATGGGTACCTCATGAATTGAGTGAATCGAACTTGCAAACACGCGTCGACTGTTGTGCTACTTTGCTCAACCGACACAATAATGAAGGGATTTTAAATCGAATCATTACTTGTGATGAAAAGTGGATACTGTACCACAATCGGAAGTGCTCGTCGCAATGGCTGAACCCTGGAGACCCAGCCAAATCCTGCCCTAAACGAAAATTGACTCAGAAAAAGTTACTTGTGAGTATATGGTGGACTAGCGCCGGTGTCGTTCACTAAAGCTTTCTAAAATCTGGCCAAACGATTACGAAAGATATCTATTGTCAGCAACTGCAAACCATGAAGGAAGAACTAGCTGCTAAACAACCGAGACTGCTCAATCGCTCTAGGCCACTGCTACTTCACGACAACTCACACTGCACAACAAACAACCACTAAGTTAGATGAGCTACAACTGGAATGTCTGCGACATCCACCGTACTCCCCGGACCTTGCTCTAACAGATTATCCTTTTTTCCGGAATTTGGACAACTTCTTACAAGGAAAAAAATTCAACTCCGATGCGGCAGTCCAAACCGCCTTCAGAGTTTATTGATTCTCGCCCCCATGGTTTTTTTAGTAAAGGGATCAATAAACTACCTATGAGATGGCAAAAGTGCATAGATAACGACGGTGCATACTTACTACTGAAATACACATACTACTGAAATATTTCACAAAAAAAATTGACTTTATATTCCTCCCGTACAAAACGGCAAGTTCATATGTAAGGACGTATTATTATAGTGTGATATTCATTTTAAAATGAACAATCATCATCATCATATCAGCCGTAGGACGTTTACTGCTAAACATAGGGCCCCATAGTTTTCCGCCGCTGGTTTTCGGGTTTACGATTTTGTGCGGCCTTTACCTAATGGCTCCCAGCAACCTTCATCAGGTCGTCTTTCCATCTAGTGGGGGGCCGTCCCCCGCTGCGCTTTTCAGTGAGTGATCACCACTCGAGAACCTTTCTGCCCCAACGCCCGTCAGTTTTTCGAGTTATATGCCCCACCTACTAATACTTCAGGTTGCTAATCCTCTGGGCTAGGTCAGTGACCTTGGTTTGTCTACGAATCAGAAACACCAAGCATATCCACTCCATAGCACGCTGAGTGGTCTTAAGCCTCCATATAAGGCCCTTAGTGGAAAACCACGTTTCTGTGCCATATGTCATCACTTGTAAAACACACTGATAAAATACACAGGTATTTTTTACCAGAAAATGTAAGTAATTTTCCGAACGCCGCCCAACCGAGTTGGATTTGTCAACTGACCTCTTTCTCGAAATTGCACCTTCTTTTTTGTTTAAATATCTTTTACATCATCTTCTGTAACAATGCGTGCTATAAATGTTTGTATGCAGTTGAATCATAATAGTTATGATATCATCTGAGAAAAAGCACTGAACAGTTGGTAATGTTCAATAGCACTTATTTCTTTATGTGATACTCTGATGATGAAGAAGCTACTGCCAGCGGTTTCGCACGCGTGGTTTATCAACAAAAAGTAGCCTATGTGTTATCCAGGTTATAATCTACGTACATACCAAATTTAATTGGAATCGGTTCAGCCTTTACAACGTTATGAGTAACAAACAAACAAACATCCAAACTATCGCATATATATTATTAGTGTGATAACTCAAATAAGTTATCTTCGACTTCTGCAGAACCGTTAAACTTGTTACAAGATCATTTAGATACCAGTCTTTTAGCAGGAACTATTCAAACTTTTCGCTTCGTGCCTATTAATCCACGTTTTTTGACCAAGTACTTACCTAACCGCTGAGGGTGTATTCTGTGCAAAGTACAGCGAAGTGCTGGCTCGTGTTGAAGAAACATGTGATGTGTTCCAGTGCAGATAGTGGAAAAACTACCTTTTTTGATACAGGTGGTACTTCCGGTAATGGTCTTTTTTGCGAACGTAACCTTAATCAGCATGTACTGCTATATGCGTTTCCAGTTTAGCGGTAAGGTTGGTATTTATTTATTCAATTCATTTGAAACGGTCTTGACCAATTATACTAATAACAATATGGAATATTTTTTACAAATAATTAATATGCAGGTACCTATGTATACCTACACAAAAAAAATATAAAAAAAATTATGTTGTTTCGCAGACAGTGTAATTTACAAATCACCTGTAGGTGGATATTTTAGATTATGAACATATAAATATTGCTGGACATTTCACATAGCGCTATCTAGTCCCAAACTAAGCATAGATTGTACCTACTATGTGAATCAGATAACTGATTGAATACTTATATAAATACTTTTTTTAGTAAATACATACTTATAAATATAGAAAAACCTCCAGCCCTGGAATAAATATCTGTAGATCGTGCAGACGTTTGTTCCGCGGCGAGAATAGAACCCTCTACCTCCTGCGTTTCAACCGGCTGTTCGCCCACTGCGCCTTGGAGGTCGCATTATGTTATGGATTATTCCTTTTGTTTCCTACACTTTTGGCTAACAAACCATCACCTAATAAGATTTTAAATGATATTGTTACAATACATAGGTTATGGTGTCCTTGCTGGGGTATTTTCTTGTTATCATAAGAAGTAAGTCTCTTTTACGGGCGAATTTCAAGAGACTATGGTCATCCACAATTTAAACAAATACCTTGACGCTACAAACCCTCCTTTTGGTAGTAGTTCTATCTCGGTTTTTACAAACATTTCTAGTTGTTTCTATCGTGACATCCCTCGTGACTCTTTTAATAAACTAGACCCTGTTAACCAGATTCCAAAATGTGAACAATCTTTTGAAATCTGTTACAACTTACAGAATTTGGATTTAGAACTGAAACAGCCGGGCTTCGTGGTGAAGTATTCTCACTAGTCTCTTTAAACTTGTTCCGTGACGGGATTAATACAACGACATTCCGGACCTGGATTTGCCTTTAGTAAATGAAATCTGCAGGATCTTTAGAAAATAAAATTCAGATAAAGGTGTTGGGTGGTATACTTTATTTGAACTAGATAAGTACGTTAAACGCGTTTAACACTAAGAGTAACTGAAACATAAGTAAATACGAAATGTAAAAATGTAGGCAGTTGTACCTACCAAGTATTTTAGAGAAACGTAGCCAAGTGGCACCATCCACAAATAAAATATATAATACCTAATAGCTACGGTATGTAATGTATGTACTCATTTTAAAATAAAAAGATAATTGATACCTGCACCTTACGACTTGTCATTACCCATACTACGAAATAAATAAATTATATTGATTTGAGGTTTTGGAGTTGATTTTATCGTAATTATTAAAAATACGTGAATTATCCGTGCGCGCGATCGAACTGAACCGCAACATTGTCGCCCGTAACACCGATTATCGGTAGGTACGTGATATATCCCGTATTTTTAAAAATAATTTTTTCATCCCCCCATCTCGGAAAGAGTATTTTTGCTCTTCGATATCTGAGTGCAAAAGCCGTTTTCATCCGTAGAGGATAAAGTAAATTGAATTTAGAACATCGTGTGCACTAAGTTTGTGAATTCAAAACATCATCAAACCTATTTACTTCTACCTCCATGGTGCCGAATTTATCATACAACTTTTTTTAATTTGTTAAAAACTCAGACTCGGAACCTTCTTGGTGTATTACTTTTTTTGCATTTAGTCATTTCCTCGCTGAGGTGGGATGAAAAGTTACGTGTTACAATCGAGTGCAAAGATTTTTCACCTCGTGCTCTTTTGATTTCCTCGCTGACGCTCAGGATTCTAATTTTAGAATCCTTCGCTTGCTCGGTCATCAAAATTGAGCACGTGGTTAAAAATCAACTTTGCACACTTGTATAACAAATAGTATAATTATGTGATTATCTACATATGAACTGGTTTCAAACCCAACTGCTCTTTGAGTTAGTTAGTAGGGCCTACTCGTACTTGTAAAGTAGTAATAAGTTACGCTTTGTAGTTCTTCTAACAATTTCAGTAGGTACTTAGTGTTATAACTTTTCAGAAGTGCCGGATTAAAGTAACTTGATATCATAAGCTCCCTCCCCCCCTATCCTTAAGTGAACTGGACATTTAAAAAATATTACTGGACATTTCACACAGCGCTATCTAGCCCTAAACTAACTAACTACAAAGAATTAATTTCTTTTTTTTGTAAAGCTCTGTTATTCAACAAAGAATTAATTTAAAAAAATGACCGCTTGTCGCTTCGGTCGCCGATAACAATCAGCCAGTTGCGTGCCGGCGGAAGGAGGGGGGGGGGGGGGGGGGGGGGGGTGTAGGGGGGTGTAGGTAATCACCTATGAGCGAGCGAGCGGAAGTGAGGTCACGACTGCGACTGAACCTAACGTCAACGACTATTTAAAACGCGCGGATTTTGAAATTGCTTTTTCCTTTTTCGATTTTACCACCGCACTTCTCGACAACGTACTAAAGCTCATCCACATATCATCGAAAATTGGGTATCACGCACCACACGCTTCACGCAATCTTTTCTACCCCATACTTGCAAGATGTGGAATGAGCTACCATCTGAGGTTTTCCCATTAGGCTACGACATGGCACGCTTCAAGAGAAATGTAAAGAGGTTTCTACAGTGTAGGGAAACGAATCGACAATACCCCGGGTGTTGCCGGTGTCAATAGGCGACGGTGACCGCTTACCATCAGGTGGGCCGTAAGCTTGTTTCCCCACAAATAACATAAAAAGAAAAAAACTTTCGTGTTCTCGTTTTTTTTCAGTCGTCTCTGGTGCCCCCCTAGACGGGATGCCCTAAGCACCAATACACGCCAAATTTCATGGAAAACAATCAAAATTTTTACAGAACCTTCAAAATGTATTTACCGTATTTTGTATGATAGAAGTAACAATATTCAGTTTGTGTGGTACCATTTAACTTATTTCTTTAACATAATATTTGATTAAAATCCACAACAATTTATAAAACGATTCATCACAAAAACAAACAGTAACTCCGCTTACTACAAGTGGATAGATTAGGAAAATTCGATACATAATAATATTTAATATATTAAACCAAACATTGGTTTACCACCAAAAATTCTGTTTCGTAAAAAATGCATTTTAATATTGTATTACAGTTGAATCTTATAAACTGTTTGTGTACAACTATTGCTAATATAATTTAAGATGGTAAGCCGATCCTTGACTTACAGTTAAGCTATGAAAATATTTGAATGGGCAAAGTCTGAGTGCTCGCGACCTGAGTGGCGGGGCGGGGAGTGGCGTGCGATGTTTAGTTCACTAGCAGTGTCCTAAGTGAAGACTTAGTGTTCTGGCTGTAGATCGCATCTTCACTCAGGTATAACATGTAGAACACTTAGGAATGTTTGACATTGCCGCGGAATGGAATGGAAATGAATTAATTGTAGTATAGCCTATTGAATTCGCGGTCGCGCGTTTCTGGAGAATTATTTTTTGGCTCGTCTCTAGTGTGTACGTTATACAATCGACATAAAGTTAATTATGCTATGTACTTTATTGTATATTGTATAATTTCCATCGACGACACATGTTACAAAAATTCGTTTCTAGTCCTAAGGCGGGCCGGTTTTCACAAAAGCGGAGAGGGGAGGATATGTGTAAAGCCGATAGAATCACATCAAAATCGTATTACGTCTTCAAAGTGGCTTTACTAGTGGTTGATTTCATTCATCTCCTCTCTGCTCTGCTTTTGTGGCAACGGGCCCTAAAGGTGCTCATAAACGAGTAATCTTTTCACGGCAATGCCCAACCCCATTGTCCGGCATCACATGCTCATTCTATAGTCAACTAATTGCCGTGAAATGTGTGGCTTAATTATGGCTGGGAATTATTTGCTAATAATGCCCTCGGTTTAATACTCGATTTTATCGGCAAATTAACGGGGATTACGAAAATATTGCTGTGAAAATGTTTGTTTATTTAGGAGCACCTTAAACAAAAACTCGAGCGGGCACACCGTCCGTGGTTATGATAATTAAGTTGGTATTATATTTTACATTCGGATAAGAAGGGCACCTATTCATTTTTGCCCATCCAAGACAGTCTACTGGCGAGTAGTATACAGGCTGATTAAGAATATTACATTCTACCCATGACGTAATAATTAATAGAAAGTCGAATATCATAAATTTTATATATACATATATCATTTTATATTTGCTGTTTATTGGATTTTGTGCCTACCGTAAGGCCGTATTTAGTAGGTACTACAGGGACGGGCCGTACAGACGGACGGAGGACCGTTGTCCGGAGCTATCGTTATATGAATCAATTGTTGTGTTTAGTAGCGCACGGCCCGATGTCCGAAGGGACCGTCCGCGTCCCTGTAGCACTAAATACAGCCTAAGAGTACCGAAGGTTGACCTAAAACGTAAAGCAGTACATTTTTACCCCGTGTTTCTTCAATGACACCTCTGATATCTAAAAACCGTAAAACATACATTGTTCTCGTAAGTGTCAACATCTTATTTCAGGTTTAGGTACATACATGCTGAAGAACTCTCTAGATTTTGAGCCAGCTTAGTTTATCCTCAGCGAAGATAAAATCTTAGCTCTTAAAATTCAATTTCATAGCTAATCTCAGAATTGAGTTGCAACAGCGCAAGTACGCAACTTAAGGAATTATATCAATCAATAAACTGACAGTGTGAATGAAATAAACTGAACACATTTATTAGATACGACATACAAAAAATCATAATTTAAATAGGTAATATGCAACTGCCACCTACAACACAATGCCACTGTCGCGTCAAAATGACGCCAGCTCAGCGTAGGTGGGTACGTTAGTGGCGGATTTAACAGGCTTAGTAGACTTGAGCCTAGGGCGGCAAAATTTTGGGACCGATCACAGACTTCTATATTCTATGCTAAAACACTCAGGTCCCGGTTCTTAACCGCATACCTACATTACCCCGCCTTATCGTACATCATTGCATGAGCTTTGATTAACTAAATTGTTAGATTGAAGCGAACAATTTACAGCTTATACTTGGGAAATGTATAAATCCGCCACTGACCCAACACTTCTAACCTGTTGACCCCAAGTCCATACGATTTGTTAACGATTGATAAATTCGATTTGCGAGCTCGCACCGTAGAAACGTAAAGTGCGTTCGCGTGGCATCACCCTGCCCAAATTACATATAAATAAACTTACTTATGTATGGAACATATTTTCGTTTGTAATATCATTGTATCAGTAATAAAATTGTCCTATTGCATTTAAATAATATACGATCCTAGTTAGTACATTTCATTTTGTACCAAACAAAGCTCAGATTTGAAAGTAAGTACAATATCTATGATGTAAAATATAGATTATCTTAAAATAATTATTATGTATAAATAACTGTATGTATTGTCTGTTTGATTATCGGAAGCATTCTATTATTTTTTTGTTTTATAATACAGGGTGGATACATCTGTAGATTACTTTTTTATTAAAAGGCACATAATCTATTAGTCCATTGAAAAGTTACATTTGGGGTTGCGTTTTTTAGAGGACGCAATTTTATTTTTTTGATGTGTAGGGGGGGTTAGTGTAAAGCTAAAACCAAGTTTGTGGGGTCGCCACCCTTGTCCCATGGCCGCCATCTTAAAAATAGGGGTTGAAATGGTTTTTATGATATATCTCTTAAACTATTTATCTGATAAAAAAAATTGTTAACATTTTTTGTTACAAATTAAATTCTCTACAACTTTGGTTCAGTAACTTTTTGTCGTAGAACTATAAATAAAAAAGTTATAAGTGAAAATGTTGAGAAATTCGCGGTTGTCGGCTTGTACGCGAAATACTTGGATCCTGAAGCGCTTTGGCCCAGATGAAGCAATTGTTCACAAAATCAAAGTCTGGCTCTGGAGCTTCTGAAACTAAAGATAAACTACTGGAACTGCTGCTGCGACGACGAACAACATTATCGGTTCGATTGTTCACGTAATAACACGTAATATGTACAGTAACTTCCGAAACAGTTCGTAAAAATTGTTCATTAACCTCATCATTTTTTGCTACAGCTCGATCTAGTAAAGTTTTTACACATTTTGCCTTCACAGTTCTTATTTTATTTTCTTGTATAGGTTTTTTACAAATAAACAATCACTCATGCATGATGGAATAATAGAAAAAGCACGCTTAAAAAGTCTAAATGCTAATTAAAAAAAATAGCTTTCACTGAAGTTAAAATCGTGTCTAAAATCATTGGAAATCGTCTTCACAATTAAAAACAGAATAAAATACATCCGCACGTAGAGAAATATGTAGCACAACTAAAAGATATAAGTTGAAACTTGAACGACAACTTCAACACAATATTATTAGCTATTCTTTGAATAACAGAGGTTAGAAATAACGATAGCAGGCATATGTTCTTTTTTTCCCTCATGGTCACTTAGGTATTTTATACCTGAACAGTATTCTCGGTAACGGCCATCAGATTTAAAATTATTTTACAAATAAAAAATTTGAAAAAAACTGTAATGGAGTGGAAAAGAGTCAATAACTAATTATTAATAATATTGCAAAATTTATAATTAAAAAATATATACAAAACAAAAAAAAACAAAACAATAACTGATGACACATTATTAGTACACATGTATAATATATGTATAGTTAAGAGTACTGAAAAATAGTACTCACTTCAGAGCGCTGTAAAACCTTAACTATTGAATTAATAAAAAAATGTTGCATATAAAAGTTGTTCCTCAAAAACCGATCTTCAAAATTGGTCTTATATATTTTTTTCCTAAAATGATAAAAAAAAGTTATATCGAAAAATATAATTTTTTTTCTTGAATTTCTGAACATTTTCGCTTATAACTTTTTTATTTATAGTTCTACAACAAAAAATTACTGGTGCAAAGTTGTAGAGAATTTAATTTGCAACAAAAAATGTAATTAAATTTTTTTTTATCAAATAAATAGTCTAAGAGATATATCGTAAAAACCATTTCAACCCCTATTTTCTAGATAGCGGCCGTGGGACAAGGGTGGCGACCCCACAAACTTGATTTTAGCTTTACACTGACCCCCCTACACACTAAAAAAATAAAATTGCGTCCTCTAAAAAACGCAAGGTAAGGCCTAAAAAATGTAACATTTCAATAGACTATATGTATATAAAACAAAGTCGGGTTAGTTACAACATTTATAACATAAAACGGCTGAACAGATTTTGATGATCTTTGTTTAGTTGTATTTGTCTCCGCCCCTAATAGCAGAATAACTATTAAAATATCGAAAAAATCCTAGCAAAAAAAAAGTATGAAGAAAATTCATTTTCTCATACATAGATGCAATGTTTCTACCGGGGCGACGTACATTGGCAGCCCGCATCATATGCACGTCATAAAATTCAATACTTAACTGTCCATTCAATCGTTTATAATGACGCTGATATTTATTTTGTTATACAAAATTATAAATTCATAAAACTTGTAACCAACATTTAAAAATCTATTCTTTTGTATGGGAATGTTTTTAACACGCGCTTAACAGTGTTTATGTTTATATGTACATATATATATGGTAAGACCCTATTTTAGCCCGTAACGCATCCGACATGCGGCAGACGTGGCCCGCCCAATCCCATTTCAGTTTACCCGCTTGTTGCCCGACATCCGCGATTTACAGAGCGCAGTTACTGTTACGAACGCGGTCTGTCAGTCTGACTCCCAGAATACTGTGCTCCATGGCTCGCTGACAAACCCCGAGTCTGGACTTTTGCAGATCAGTGGAAGACCAGGTCTGCGCGCCGTAGGTGAGGATGGGGAAGATGCACACGTCCATGAGCTTCCGTTTCAGAGATAAAGGAAGTGTAGCTTTCATTAGCTGTTTCATTGACCAATATCTTGGTAAGTCCGTCCTCCCGCCTCTAAGCGGGAAACGACCTCGTGGCAGACCGCGGCGAAGATGGATGGATGAAATTGATGCCCATTTACAGGATTGGTCCACAACAGCCCAAAATAGAGAAGACTGGAGAGAAGTAAGGGTGACTTTTGCCCTGCAGTGGGATACTACAGGCTCTAAAATAATAATAATAACACACCTCTCAAAACCCTATAACCGCCCACACCAGTGTAGCCCCTTACGCTGCCTTCTATTGGCGGCAATTATGGGGGCCCGTTTAGTGGACGGCTAGTCACCACCTGCCTCAATCATTCTTGATATTGCGGAATGGGCCGGTGCCGTATCTCATCTCTCCCATAGCCCAGCATCGATTCCATTAGCATTGCTCTGACAATAACCTGTACTCATAATCCATTATTGCAATAGTTTAACCATCTGTCCCACCTCCATCTTGCAATATATGCATTTTATAGATACATAAGACCAATGAAAACAGGCCTCATTCTCGTTGGCTCCGGCCCCGGTAATGCCTATGGTAAAGGCTTAGTGCCTGTGTTGTAAAATAAACACAAGGAATAATAAAACAAGACCCTTATTTGTTTTCTTTTGAACCTTTGAACATAATATGAAGTTTCTAAGTTTTATGATTATGCTCTTAAAATATGTGTTGTAATCTGAAATTGTTTACAATGTTATATGCTGCTGACTGTAGATTTAGAAGATTTTTCCACACTGTATAAATAGGCACATAATTTAGTAAAATCTTTACATAATATAACATGAAGTCGCTTCCGCTGTCTGTTCGCTTAGACCTTTTAAACTACTCAACGGATTTTAATGCAGTTTTCAGCAATAGATAGAGTGATTCAAGAGGAAGGCTTAGGTATACATATAATACATACATAATAACTGCAAAAGTAAATGCTTGTTTGTTACCTTTTCATAACTAAACGGCTGAACAGATCGTAATGAAATTTGGCAAGGAGATAGATTATATCCTGGGGAAGGACATATGCTACTTTTTACTCGAGTGCGCAAATGGAGGGTAGTGTTTTATTGAAATACCACGCAAGCAAAGCCGCGGGCGGATCAGCTAGTAACATATAAATACCAATTTAGTAATATAGTCATGTAATGGAACATGACAGCAAAGATATTAGCTCCGCGCAATCAAGCCACCGATCGCAGCCACGGTAGCAAGTGGCCGCCACCGGCTACAAGTGTGCGGGGAATTCATACAAAATCGTCACCAGTGGCAATAGCGGTGGCTCGTTTACGCGAAACCTAATGGTAAAATAAAATAAAATATTTTAATATATTAAAAATAAAATATTTTAAAATTCTGACAAATAAAATAATATCGTGTGTTTTTTTCAATTCAAATCCAGCTACTTACAAGTGACACTTATGTATCAACTGCAAATACTTTTTTAATGTGTTGGGGCTCTCCATACTACTTTCATATATTAATAACTAGCTGACCCGCTGAACTTCGTACCGCCTTGACATGCATATGACGCGGGTTGCTAATATACGTCAATCGGCCATCATTAGCTGCATCTTCAATTTTTTTGCGTGAAGTTTCCGATAGTTTTGTAGTTATTCTGCTAATCGGGGCGGAGACAAATCCAACCAATCAAGGATCATCAAAATCGGTCCAGTCTTTCTTGAGTAATAAATGGTGTAACTAACCCGACTTTTTTTATATAAGTATACCTATAGATTATGTACCATAACAAAAACACACACCTACAACTACATAGTTATAATTCCAAATATCTAAAGAATATTAATTCTACTCCAAGAAGCTCTTAAAGACAGTTATGGTTTGAGAGCCGCGTACGTAAAATATCACACTTTAAATCGAAAAGCTGTATTAAATATAAGCATATGCTTGTTCCACTTTCAGGTAGTACATACAAAAATAACTTCATTTTTAACAGATATAGTCAGATAATTTTTAGTATTAAGAAGTTCCGTTGTCTATCTCCATCATGAGACCACCTCCATGCTACCATATTATTGCATTGTCACCGAAGTTATATTATATATTCCAAACAGCTCAATCGTTTGAAGGAAACTGGTTTAAAATTCAGTTGCAAGATTTGACCTAAACAAACTAACAAACATTGCAAGATTAATAAAAGCTTCTAAACACATAGATATGCCAACTTTCATGGTGATCGGTCACTCCCAAAAACTTAGAACTTAGGTTTTTGGTGTGTGATTATTATACATACTTCATCTATTAATCTATTAGCCTTTTCGGCTATTTGTGCGTCGAGACTTAGCTAAATATATTGCTTTTACTGTAAAATCATCTGAAACAATCTAAACTCTAAAATGGTGTTATACTTAATTACTAAAATAAGGAACACATTAGCTCACTATTCGTGCCGTTGCAGACGAGATCCCACCAACAAAATACACACACAAATCTATTTATTTATAAAGGTGCGGTTAAACAGCACGTTTTTGACGTGAATACGTTTTTAATAGCTTCCATAGCGGGAGGCCACTCAAAAAACAAATGTTATCAAAATCGGGGAATACAGTTTGGTGTTGCAGCTACATATCTATCATCTGCATCCAAAATTGAATTACACCGCTGCCTGGATAGCTAAAGGTTCAAAGAATTCGTTACGCTAAGTGAGGACTGTGACGCATCGCGCTCGGTGGACGGGGAAGCGCCGCCATTTTGAGTTCATTTTGCTGCGTTTCAAGATTTCCTTTTAGTATGATCCAAAAGACCTCCTAGTGTTGTAACATACATTAAATAGCGTATTTTATATTTTGTATAGATGATATTACCTGTTACATACACGTATTCACGTACAACACATGGCCGTGTCCATGACACAGCCACATTCTCTTATTTCGTATTAGATAGTATTTTATCGGCACAGCCGCGCATCTCGCGTGTGTGTGTTTAACCGCACCTTAAAAATGTAACCATGTTGTCACGATTAACGTAAAAAATGCTGTTGATCATAGACCTCATAGATTTCCAGAGAGACCGAATTTTATTTCTATCTAGTGGGGGGGCGGTCTTATGTGTATTGTAAAAAAGGGAGCCAAATACATCCATTAACTCTTTCCCAAAAAAATAAAGTTTCAAGACTTTGTTTGTCTGTGTATTTGCGTGTCTTTACGTTTTTTTTTCTTTATTTACATATTTTCATCAAATATGAAAGTAGATCCTCTAATCCCGTTTCAGATTCTCACATTAAAAGAGATAAAGAAGTACTTACCTAAAAAATAAGAAAAAAACTAACTAGTAATTAAAACTTACTTTTTTAACTTATAAAACATGTTTTTTAAGTTACCGGGTATTATGCTTATTCATATTAAAATGTAAAGTGAAATTAGATAGTTGCCATGGAAAATTTCATAAGTTTTGAGTTTAGACAAAGTTGTTATACAACATAGTTCGCAGTGTACGTGACTATTAAAATTCCAAGTTTTTATATCTGTTTTTCTATGGGACTTAGATAATTAACATTGTGTAGAACTTTTCTTTTATTGCCTAAAACAACTATTATTCATTTACCGCGCTCTACTCGTCTACATTACGACGTTGTAGGTAAACATATGACACATGACGTGTCTACATACGAGTAATGTAGCGATAGTTGATTTTGTACCGCGCGGTCATACGAACTTAGCCTTACCTGCCTTTTTCATAATTTATTTAGCCAGAATAGCCTCTCGATATATTTAAAATTCTTTTGGACGTTTTTTCCACCAGGTAGCGGGAGGTATTCCCGTTCTCCGGGGCTTCTTTGTCTAATGCCAGTTTTTTTTTTAATTTTATGATTGACCACGAACTCGGCTGATGCTAAGTGATAATGTAGTCTATGACCACGCTTGCCTTGAAGTTCACTCGCGACTTGAAGACACCCCGGTTGTCATTATCAGGAAAAACACTCAGGCAAGGCGTTCAACTCTTATGCGGTTGTAAAGCATCACTTTTAATCTGTATGCTTAATAGAGTTAGCCACAGATCGAGAAGAGTGAAACGAATTGGGGGAAATCTTTGCCCGGTAGCGGAACAGTACAGTGTTACCCAACCCAAAGTCCTACTCCGTTACATGAAGAACTTAGGATGGCTGGGGTCAGGTTAGAATACATCCCAATGCAGGACGTAAGTCTATTATCCCCCCCCCCCCCCTTACCCTAGAATTAGAGTTAGTAGTGTTAAAAAATGCAATATGACACGGAGGAAAACCTATATTTTTGACGTGATAAACGTCTTATAAATCGATGAACGCAGGCGGCACTCACGAAAAAGTGTCACGTTCCGCCTGAGCCGAGCGTGTAAGCGAGAGCGTGGAACAAGCGATAGAGGCACGATAGGCCTAAGCGACGTAAAATAATCGTCCGTACACCGACTATACAGACAACCAATTTTTTTAAATCTAATTCAATTGGTTATTTTCCATAGAAACTAGTCCATTTTAAATTTAAATCCTTACTCTGAATATATTATTATACAAATATAACTACTGGTTACATAAAATTACAATTATAATATGAAATTGGGTAATATACCTACATATAATACGTAATTATATCTAGTCTCACTAATTTGCTGTTATAATTAAAACGTTTCATATCCAAAACACCTTTACGATTCCGAAGGAAAAAGCACTTTAATTTTAAGTTTTGTAGCAGAAATGCCAAGTTAAACACTTAAGGGTGGATTCGATGACATAATATATTAAAATATTAGGGGTGGATGAGAAAAGCGAGATATCATCTATACTAACATTATAAACAGTAAAGATTTGTATTTTTGTATGTTAGTAACGAATAAAGTCAAAAACGATCCGATTTCAAAAATTCTTTCACCATTAGAATGCTACATTATCCCTGAGCAACATAGGCCACTTTTTACCCAAATGCGCAGAAGGAGGGTAATGTTTTTATTGAAAAACTCTTTATATAGTATTACAATATAAAGAGTGTACGGTACAAAACATAACACATAAGTATATGTAGATAGAGTTTAAATGAATAAATACTTTCTAATAAATAAAAAACATAGATTTAATCGGCAAAAGATAACTTTCTTACTGTTGTTAAGAAATCGGCAAAAATATAGCTTTTTGTTAGTATAATCAAATCCACCCTGAGTTAAGACTTAATAATAATAATTTACATTATTTCTAAGTTAAAAGATTGCCTTTGAAAACAGAATAGAATCAATCATCAATTAACTGAAGATAAGGCCTAGTGGTAGGTAAGTTGCAACGAGGCGGGTGCAAGCGCTGAATTCTTGAGATGTGGGCATCCATCCTCTCTTGCTCAGCTTTAGGGTGAGTAATCAGCATCAAGCTATGCCGCGCTCTCATGTACTATGCATTACATACATCTATTCTCATACATTATAATCAGGAAACATACAAAACGTAATCACTAATTTAACCGGGTGTTTAACGCGTATGTATCTGTTTTATTTGTTATCCCGACGTTTCACGAGCGTTGCAACAAATAAAAACAAAATAATAAATAAAAAAGGCACATACGCGATAAATAGCCGTTCAATCCAGTAATTATGTCCGCGAAAGTGAGTGATCGCGAAAGTTTGCAAAATCCCATACAAAACATGCTGCGCTGCGCTTTGTTTAAGACTCGCTCACCGCACTGCCGGCTCACTCGGTCTTCCGTCTATCTCGCTCAAGCTCGTGCGCATACATATCACGTATCTTGTCACTTACAGCTAATGATCTGTACTGACTCACTCACACCAGGGGCCAATTCACGTAATCAAATTTTAAAAACAACGGAAGTCGTCCCAAATGAGATTGGATTATGAATTGAATATATTTTGGCATTCTGCTCCATTAATATTAGCTTACCAATCAACTCATACCATTGCATTGTCAGTTACGTGAATACCATTTAGGACACCTAACGAGACTAGATCAATACTGGAATTTTACTATTTTAGGTTACGGGAATTGGCCCCCACATACTCACACAGCTCAAAGCTGTTTGTAGATAAAACTACCGCTAGAAAGTCAGCTTAGCTAAGCACAGCGCAGCATAGTTCAATGTTGATTAGTCCCCTTAGGCTAGAGCCAAATTTAAGCGGATAAACGCGGCGGAGTTTTACTAGCTTAATTCCGTTCCTTCCTAGCTAGTACAAATCTTCCGAAATCGCCATTAATGATGTGAAATTCCGCTTATCCGCTACCTACAATCCGCACAAAATACATACAGTCTGTCACCGCATTCACGACTTTACTTAAAACACTTAAGCAGAATTGTATTAACTGATTTTAGAGATTGATATAATACCGGTAGCTTGAATATTTATCCAATAATCGATACATTTCTAATTAACAATTTTTAACGTAAATCAGCGGCACCTTTGCGCCGATGCCGCTTAGTCAGTTTATCAGGTACCTACTTATCTACATTTGTTTACCTATTTTATACAGGCTGTTTCATTGATATTTTAGGACTTGAAATTATGGTAGATTGAAAATAAAATAAAATCATAGTAATGAATTTGACAAAAAATATTTTACAACACAAATCTAGACAATAGCCCGTAATTTAAATCAATGTCGTAAATGCGGTGACACGCGGTACGGTGAGTCGAGATATGACATTTATTGATAGATTTTTGATATATAAGGCGCATTATTTTATATATTTTTGTTAGATTTGTATATGATATTTCGCTTTAATTTTGTATCCTGTAAATGTTAAGCTATATACGATTTTCTGTATATTTTGATAGCTATGCAAAAATCGCAAAAAAGTTTTTGTGTAAAATGCCAGTGTATCAATAAATTTATACAATTTATCACTGATTAATAATGACTCATAGATATCCTTATAAGTATAAACTAATAACCTTGCGAATATTGTGCGTAGTTAAATATAATTTTAGAATGACATTAATGCTGTATCTTCTCCTTTATAATGTAGGAGGTTACGCGAACGACGCACAGTATGAAAAATGATCAGAAAAATGGTCATCCACTTTTTATTTCTCAATTCGATAAAGAAAATGGTTTCAAATGCATGAGTAGAACACCCGTAGTTCTAATGTACGTAGATCCAGAGATTTCTTTTTAATAAATTGTTATTTTGAAATATTATAAAAATCTATAGTAAAATAAATGTTTTTGTATATTTACTGGTGTACTCATATAAGGGTTTTACCGTAAAAGATATTTTGAAAAAAAACTAATTTAGGTTTTTATTTTTTTATTGCCATATTTTGCAAAATCCGGATTCTAAATTTTAATTAGTATATTATTTGATATTGTGCTAGTAACATAAAAAAATAGATCCGTATCTTGAAAGAACTTGGGAGTAGTAAGCTTCAAAAATGTGCTTCAAAGCTGTCAAACAGTTTCTTCTCACGAAATCTTTTTAAGATATAATTAGTTTCTATGCTTTTTGTCTATTCTATTATATTATTCATATCACATACCACATTCCTTCCCCATACCACATTTTCCCTTTCATCGGAATTTTTGAATTTAGTCGAGTTGGTGGCGACCACAGAACATAAAAAACAATATAACTAGCATGATGACTTTTTACTAAGTAAACCAGTGTAGCTAAACTTACACATGTAAAAACTAGCACACTTAGAAATAAAAGTTATAATTGGTTGAAAGAAAACGTTCAAAAAGGCCTAAAACCATAAAACTAATTTAACGGATATAAAACCTTAGATACTATGGAACATGGTTTAAAATTCAATAAAATAACCAATAACAAAAAATTTAAGTTTACTTCTTCTACTCGGCAAAAGATGGCGCTTTAGAAAATACTTTTATTTTAGTCTCTATTAATTAGAAATAAGACTGATAATGCAATGGCTGTTACTTGATTACCCACAAAACAAAGCTACCAAACAAGAGATGGGCGCTGTCGCTAACGATTTTTGTTAGTCTCTAACAGCAAAGTATAAGATCGATAATGCATTAGCTGTTACTCGCATGCTCAAAAAACAGTGCTACTCACTTAGTGATGTACCGAGCATACAAGACGAATGTATCGATATCGATTATCACCTACCTACTACGGGTAACGAAATAGGTACGTCAGGTTATATTTGTGGTGGTCGAAATAAAAGCTTTTCTTTTCTTTCTTTCTTAACATAATAACAGGTATCCAACTCATAAATACTTACTTAAAAAAATACTATATTACTCGAATATTATATACTGAATTATTATTTGAGGGGCACACTAAAAGTTTCCGGAATCAATAATAAAAAAATACTAATAATGGTCAAAAATGAATTTATTGTTTCTCAAAATATTCTCCCTTTGCGTCAATGCACTTTTTCATAAGATTCAACAAATTTTGAAAACATTTGTGCCACTCCTCCGGTGGTGACGTCAGATACATGTTATTCATACTCTTCGACAGCCTCTTCTGGTGATGAAAACCGTTGATCGGGTAATTGGTTCCTAACTTTTGGGAACATAAAAAGTCACACGGTGCCAGGCCATGACTCTGTATGCTGGATGACTCATAAGTTGTACGTTTTTTTATTTTTTTTTATGTCTTGCGCCTTGGGGAAACTGAAAACAGAAGTTATTATATTATTTCACACCATAGGTCTAAAATACATTCAGAAAATCATCAATAAAACAACAAGGAATTAACGCCCTAAAACTTATACATCTTTTAATAAAGGGTAACTAATTAAAACAATCGATAACACATTCATCAGTATATTGGGGACACATTCCTAATTGAGTAGCTTAAGTTGAGGTTTAAGAGAAACGCGACCTTAAAGAAAAAAAAAATTCACAGTCTATTTTATTGACGATTTTGCATTTTAAAAAAACTAACTAAAAACAATAAAATTATACTTACCGGTGATAGGATATGCCCCCTTTTGTTAAATTTTTGGTTCGGCTATAATATTTACACTCCAAAACGGCACAATATGGCATTTTTATATTTTTTACGAAGTACGTTTACCTCACAGTAATTGAAACACGACTGAAGTGAGCGAAGCTAGTAGTGCGCGGAACTCCGCGTACTTGGTGTTACGCGGACCCCGCCTACTTACGACTTCTATTGTTTTTTGTGTTCTGTGGTGGCGACCCTAAGCTAGTCTCTTGAAATCCTAATAAGTCACGAATCCCTCGAGATTAGGATTTGCAATTTTTAAGACTTATCAAGATTGACTTGAATAATAATTTAGTCTATGAATTGAATCCGTGAACGTGAAGACAAAAAAATATTGTCGAAAATATGGCTAAAATCTAATTTCTCGTTTATTTATAGAGCAAAAATTATATTAGTAACTGCATAATACAAAAACTTTACACCTTGACAATGTGCCCGTTAAATCTATAAAAAAATCCAACACTTTTTTAACGAAAGCACTATGGTTTTGTCAGACTTCCATAGAATATTTAGAAAAAGCATATATCAGGATCTATGTATAATTTAGATTCGGGTGTTCTATTTATGCATTTGAAACCATTTTCTTTATGGAGTGGACAAATAAAAAGTGGATGACCGTTTTCCCGGTCATTTTTCATACTGTGCGACTGTATAATGACAAATGATTAATAATTTTATATAATTCAAAAAGAAAGGTTCCCTTGTAGAAACATTTGTACTGCCCCTCGCGTAGAAATGTTTCTACTCTATAGCTAAAATGTAATTTTACTGTGTTCTTCAATAGAAATAAACTTTTCTAGGACGGTCATGGTAGCCTTAGAGTACGTTCAGACGGGCGTCAACAACACAGAGACAAAAATGTGACCGGCTACAAAATCGTATGAAACCGTAGTTCCATTCAACATTTTGCAGTCGCAACTGTGTCGCGAACGTGCGGTCAACACCGCAACTTCATGGTTCCCATTCACACTAGCAATGAGTAGTTCTCACGGCCATGTCTTTATAACTACTAACAGATGGCGTTGCTCTGTCATGCTCTGTTAGCAAAGGAAAGTGAATTGTCAATCTCAATTGCCGTCTCAACATTATTTTCCAAGGTACTTGAAATGAAAAAACAAATATTAGTGTTTGTTGATCTGACGAAGTTAGATTGTTTTAGACAAATTTTGATATGGAGTTGAGAGTTTGCCATTTAGACCATATTTTCGGTGGTACATCTACAACCAGCGCCATCTGTTATGCTAGTTGGAACCAGGGTTGATTGATTTAAATCAAGTGATCAGTGATCAAAATTAGTGATTTAAATCAAACTTTACTTTTTCAGTATACATCGTTTATTTTAAATTACAATTATATGGGACCAGAAAAGAAAAATATTAACTAAAGTGTGCAGTTATAATTCCCTTAAAGACTAAAACAATTCTTTATCATTAAGTATAGGTAAGTAAAGTAAGTATACGTTTTAAGTTAAAAACTGCCTGGAAGAAGTCACATTTAAAAGCATACTAAATGAATAAGTAAACATTTGACTTTGAGATCGGCGAGCAAAAAACGTGGGACCCAGAAGAATACATCTAATATTTAATCTTTTTATATATAAAAATCTCGTGTCATTGTGTTTGCGGTCGCACTCCTTCGAAACGGGTCGACCGATTTAAATGATTTGTTTTGTATATTTGGTAGGTATGAGAATAGGTCGTAGAGTATTTTTCAAGTCGTTGTTTATTTCAAGTCATTGACTCATACATAAAGAAATAAAGAATAAAGAAAAGAAAAGAAAAAGAATTCATAATAAATAATTTTCATTCATTCATTCATTCATACATGTTACAAATACAAATAAAATAACACAAATCAAATTAAACAAAATCAACTTAAATTAAAATTATACAATTTAATTAAATTATCATTAAAACACCAACACACAGAGAGACATACACATAAATACATACATACACGTGTGCGGGTACGAGGGAATATCAGTGACCGGAGCAACGTCCCTTATAAGGGGGTTGCATGGAGGCTTAACCAGTGCCCCAGAAACGGAGAGTACTACCTGTCCGCCAATGTGCTCAGAATGATGTTGGGGCTGCCACGCAGGCGTTTCAAGAGCGACGCACACCGCGCACTTATAATGGTGTGTGCGCCTCACTGAAAATACCTGATGCACTGCAGAAACGTGGCAACTTCATCAGCACATTGTTATACTGCTAAAGTTTGAAAAATACTATATAATATGTTATTGTCGAGCAGGTGGTGTGAAAATATTTTACGATTATTGTGTGTATAGTGATTTCTTACTAAATGCCTCAGGGTACTACTTTCTTAGACGTCCGGCAGTCTAGCCAACTTTTTACAAATTCACTCAGTATGATTAGAGGTTTTTTTTTGTATTTTTTTTATAATCCTTTACTTTTTGCCTCTAAATTTATTTACATCTATTCCAAGTTCGATGTATTTGGTACCACATAGTAAAACACGCTACATGACGTCTTAAAGAGCATGGCAGTAATGAAATAATACCTACTTGGTACATATTAAAGTTTGTGACCTCGTTCATGGCAGTGAACAGACAGCTTTTTAATCTGAACACATATTTTTAGCAAATATTAAATGCCTTCGTATTCTTTAATATTATTTCACTTGCCTCGTATTTGTATGTTTATACATATATTTTTGTTTATAATTTGTTAGTCTATACTTCAGAATAAAATATGAAAATATTCTTGGGATTTAGTTCTGTTCAAAACAAAACGCAAATGGCCAAATTGGTATTTTAAAATGTGGTAAATTATATTAATATCAATAAGGAGCCCTTATGAAAACTCACCCTGCCTATATCTTAAGGTTGTAATGCATCATATGGTGCACATTATCACTGGAATCTGGGGATTTGCTATCTGCTAAGAGGGTAGCAACTAAACCCTCTTGTTCTTTGAGTCGCTTTACCAGTGGCTCCCAAGAGCCGTAGTTGAGATCCATCAGTTGTACCGCCTTCTTGAGGACCTTGTGGGTTTCTAGACACCAGTCTCTGGAATATATTATATATGTTTATCAGTATTTGTTTTGTATTGAACATGCAAGTGGACCACCTGATGTTAAGGGGTAATTATCGCCTATTACAAAGCAACCCAGCCCAACCCAACCCAACCCAGGCAACGCACGAAAATCTCCATGTCCAAGGGGACATGACCTTACGTGGCCGGTTTGGAAGTATATTAATTGACTCCGGACTCAGGTTGGGCGGTGTAGGAAAAACCAATGCAGATGCGAGAGCCTTCGCTAACCAGCTGTGATTGTGGGAACCCCATCCAGACTTTTCCCCACCTGCTTAACTGTCCTTTATGCCCTACGACCTGCACAAGGGACGATCTTAGTAAAGCTACCGTGAATGCAGTGGACGCGGCCAGCATCTACTCAACCCTAATATGAAATATTGCGAATTAAATACGATGTAAGATGTTGACCCGAAAGAAGAAGACAAAGCAACCTGATTGGTATCATTAGTAAGGAGGCATACAGATGTAAAGCCTTGTGTGCTTGTAATTTAACGGCACATATAACCCTTTAAACCGAATCTGGAAAATTTTTAAACTGAAAGCTTTTTTCTATGGAATTTGTGTATGAACTCAACACCAGCCACTGCGCTACACAGGTTGGGGCTAAATTTTACCTCATTGAGGCAGCTATACTTTTGTAGTTAGAAGGTTTCGTTTTTAGGAACGCACAGATTGATTTTGGTGAAAAAAAATTCTATTTTTTAAGAAAATATGTGTGTCAGTCGAGATAAAACATTTGTCTAAAAAATCTATTTGGTCTATAACGACTCTATTTAACAGAAATGTAAAACTTTGCCCTACCTTGTATATTATTTAGACTATTAATTTATTTACTGATTTAAACGGGTATTTATCACGTATGTACCTTTTCTTATTTGTTATCCCGACGTTTCGACTATGTCGTAGCAGCCATGGTCGCGGCCAACGTCGGGATAACTAATAAAAAAAGAGCCAAGTGCGAGTGGGACTCGCGCACGAAGGGTCCCGTACCACTATCTATAAAAACGAGTAAAAATCACGGTTGTTGTATGGGAGCCCCCCTTAAATATATATTTTATTCTATTTTTAGTATTTGTTATTATAGCGGCAGCAGAAATACATCATCTGTGAAAATTTCAACTGTTTAACTATCACGGTTCATGAGATACAACCTGGTGACAGACGAACAGACAGACAGACAGCGCAGCCTCAGTAATACCGTGCCGTTTTACTCTTTGAGTACCTAAAAATGTAATAAGCGATAATTACCCGTCTAAATCAGTAAATATGTACTGTGATCATGAACGTTTGAAAAATATCACTACTAACCTGTATCCAGGGTTTTGTGGCGTCTTGATAATCCTCTCCAGCATCACATCTGAGAGTTTCCTGAGCTCGTGGGCCACCTGAAAATATAAACAAAATTTACATTCATCAATCACCATCATCATATCAGCGATATGACATCTATGCTGAATATAATATCATCACCAACAGTCCACTGCCGGACGTAGGTCTCTCCCAGGGTGCGCCATTGAGCCCGATCCTCAGCTCTTCTCATCCAATCCTTGCCAGCCACAGCGCGCAAATCGTCACTTCATCTAGCCGGAGGGTGTCCTACACTTCGCTTGCCTAGAGGTGGTCTCCACTCCAGAACACGTTTACCCCAACGGTTATCGGTTCTGCGACAGATATGACCAGCCCACTGCCACTTCAGCTTGCTGACCCTCTGAGCTATATCGATCACCTTGATTCTCTGTCGGATAACTTCGTTTCGGATTATATCCTTTAGAGAAACCCCGAGCCCTTTCCATACAGAATATAATATATGCCTCCCGAAATAGTCTTACAAAACGATTTTTTTTTTAGTATTTTTCAAACTTGCGCGATCACTGTACATAATTATTGATTAAAACGGGTATTTATCGCGTATGTACCTTTTTTATTTGTTATCCCGACGTTTCGGCTGTGTTGCAACAGTCATGGTCTCGGGCTGAGTCAACCCGAGAAAAAGGTACATACGCGATAAATACCCGTTTTAATCAATAATTATGAAAATTTTTTTTGTTCTCTTTGCACTATGGACAGGAAAGATCTACAGGATGAGATCACTTTTAGCGATAAGACCGCCCAATTTACTTGATTTATTTATGACAATTCTACCGGGGTGACGTAGGTACATATTGGCAGCCCGCGTTATATGCATGTCATGTCAAGGTGGTACGAAGTTCGGCGGGTCAACTAGTAACTTAATAAAAAATCCTTTCTACATTTTAATAAAAACAACAGAATATCAATTTAAATTTGTAGATATAATTGATTTTGTATTATTTATGTTTATTGAATTGTAAGAAGTAAGAAAATTGCACGTTTTCCAGTAACGTTACCTCTCAATGTCGTAAAACGAAACGTAAATGGTCTTCTTTTACGACCTAGAAAATCCCAAAAGTGCCAGTAATCAAAAAACTTATGAAAAATACTTTTTTAATTTCCTCGCATTAGTGATAAAAAATTATGTTTTACTGTTTTATAGCTCGCTGATAAACTCCGAGTCTGGAATATTGCAGATCAGTCAAGGACCAGGTCTGCGCGCCGTAGGTGAGGATGGGGAGAATGCACACGTCCATGAGCTTCCGTTTCAGAGATAAAGGAAGTGCACCTTTCATTAGCTGTTTCATTGACCAATATCCCTTCCAAGCGTTCTCGGTTCGTGGACGCCTCTAAGCGGGAAACGACCTCGTGGCAGACCGCGGCGAAGATGGAGGGACGAAATTGATGCCCATTTACAGGGATGGTCCACAATAGCCCAAATTAGAAAAGACTGGAGAGAGGGAAGGGAGGCCTTTGCCCTGCAGTGGGACACTACAGGCTCTTAATAATAATAAATAAGGTTGTTAGAAATTCAATTTCAAATTTTCGATGGTAATGAATTTGAAAAAACCCTATTTAACAACAATACTTAGCCCTACCCGTGTTTTTATCCAATGTCGTACTTAACAAAACACGTACTATATTGAAAATTACACACAGAAACACTTGTTAATTATAAAACAATATTTTGACGTGACGATTCAATATTGAACCATTCGGTTTTGCTCTTTGTTGGTAGTACATTGACACCTACTGAATTCAACCTATGAGATATCTACCTAATTATAGCCTAATTAATTATACTTAATTATAGGGTATAGGGCGTGTTAGGGGTAAAGAGAATCGACAGGATCCGCAATACCACACTGCGCGCGAAGACCGGTATCGCAGATGTTGGTGACAAAACTGCCAGGCTGAAGTGGGAGTGGGCGGGTCACTTCAGTCGTATGGTCACAGACAAATGGGCAACAGTCGTCACACAATGGGTGCCTGCAGATGGGCGTCGAAGCCGGGGCAGGCCGAGGAAGCGTTGGCGTACGACCTCGATGCATTCTAAGATGGCTGGTGGGACGTGGCGAGTGATGGTGAGATATGGAGGAACATGGGGGAGACCATTGCCCAGCAGTGAGAAAGTATAGGTTAAAAAAATAGAGTATAGCCGAATTATATTCACCTCTACGCTGAATGAACCAAACTGGTACTCCAAACTCTGAATGTTCTGCTTGATAAGCTCCACACTCTTGCTGAAGTCACCTGGAACAATTCACAAAATATGTATAGACAAAATAAAGATAAAGATTCACTTATGGGTAACATGTGTAATAAAATAATCTACGTACAGCCATAATCAGCAAAAAAGCACGTATAATTAATTAATAAATAATATACATTAATTATTAGTTCATTTTATTAATAAACTAGTTGATCCGCCGAACTTAGTACCGCCTTGACATGCATATAACGCGGGCTATCAATACACGTCACCCTGGTAGAATTGTCAATTGTTGTCCCCGGCCATCGTTTTACAACCATACCTAACCATAGACAAAATTACGTTTAGCTATCATTTGCGTTTTGTTATTCCATGTCCGATGTGTTTTTGTTATGCCAAGTTTTATAGTGAATTGTATTCTCTTTGACGATTTATGTCACGTCACACGGGCACGCGGTCGAACGGGATAAAAAGCATCCTATGTCTGTCTCCTGGTTCTAAGTTACTTCTTCACCAATTTTCAGCCAAATCGGTTCAGCCGTTCTTGAGTTATAAATGGTGTAACTAACACGACTTTATTTTATATATATAGATAAAAATATGTCAAGTCATTGAAACTTGTTAATTATATACTAAGCCATCTGTTAGAGTATTTTTAAGTTTAATTTAAAATTATGAATTTGGTCAATGCCTAAAATATATTTGGGCAGTTAGTAAACCTATACCCTGTAACCACAAAAAAAAATTAAACACTGTTTAACGCGTTTCTAAAAAATTCCTTACCAATATTTGTATGGAAATTGAATGGAATTGTATGGAACAAAAATATTGTATGGAATTATGTATAAAATAGAAGGAGTGAAGGCTTAGAACTTTGCAGCAGGGGCCGACCACAATCATTTAGAAAACCATCATGTTTCAGGAGCGGTTTGTTTCTAGCTTGTAGCAACATTACTTCGATTTGAACCACACAACTTTTAAACATTACTGTTGTAATTTCATTTCATTTATTCATATCCTTTGACAAATAACATGTGCTTGGGCAAGTCAGATCATCTTAATAATATTGTATATTTAATGCTTTCTAGTAATTACACCACGTTCAGTATAAAACATTGCGAAAACAAACACCATTTACTAACTTTTTTAGATAATTTTATTTGAACTCTAATTGAAACGTATTGAGTGAACGATTTATGGTGACGTCACCAAAACTGCTTCGCTTTTACAATAATAAGGTAAGCTTACTAATTAAGGGGTCACGGTACGAAATGTCAGTGTAGTATTATTTTAATATTGCTATAAGAGATTGAGGTTGGCCCCCCGGCGGGTGTTTGAGAAACACGGTCACGAAGTGTGATTCCGATCATTGCTCTCTCCATACCTCTCTGCGATACTCTGAATTTCTCTGTATATTTTTTGGTGCGTTACCTACGAGGCAGTACTTTATTATATACGATGGTTACCACTTAGCATCAGATGGACCATGGCTGTTCCATCTCCAAGTCGTATAAAAAAAAGCACAAGTTCACCTCCCTTGCGTCTAAACACAAGTTTTTAATCGTAGTTAGAGCATGGTTGAAGCTTCAAAGTAAGATTAAGGTTTTAAAGTATTTGATGTAGACAAACAAGGTTGTAGTGCAGAATCACAAGACTCAACACCCTAGGTATCCCAGAAATATAACTATTTATATAAGAGTGTACTATGGCTGGCTATAGTCTTGAGACACCGACACCAAACAAGAAAAAGTGCTCCTTTTTTTAAAAATAAATACATATATAACGAATCCGTGTCGCAGTGGGCGTTTAGCCGGGTAAGACGCAGGAGGTAGCGGGTTCGATTCCCGCCGCGGAACAAATGTTTGCATGATCTACAGATATTTGATCCGGGTCTGGACGTTTTTTTATATATTAGAAAGAAAGAAGACATTTATTCACATAAACTGTACATAAGAAGCAGACTCAACACTTAAACGAACATAATTATACACAATGAAAAATACATACACACACGAGGAATATAATACATACATTGTATTATTATAAGTATATATTTACAAAAAACAAGTATGTAAGTATTCTACCAGTTATCTGGTTCCCATTGCTCTGCTTAGTTTAGGGCTAGATAGCACTGTGTGAAATGTCCAGAAATATTTATTTATTTATTCGTTCAACGTGAATTCTGTAGCCTTCACGAGGTGTTACTGACCGTGGTCTGCCAGCAGACGGGCCAGCGTGTCGGAGGCGGTCCTCAGTGCAGAGTGGTGCCGGTACCACACCTGCTGGCGAAGACGCTGAGCCGCCGTCGACTTTTCAATCCGCTCCGACAGTCTCGTCGCTCGATCCGCTGGAAAGTTCCATTGTCAAAATAATAAACGTATTTTTTTTATTTTATGTGTCAGCATTGCTTCGGGGAAGACAGAGGACTCTCTCTTATTCGTGTGAATTGTTTTATTTGATATAAATGATTTTTGAAATATCACATTTTTGCCGAGACGCAGGAGGTAGCAGGTTCGATTCTCGTGGAGCAAATGTTGGTATGATCTGCGGATATTTGTTCCGGGTCTGGATGTTTTTCGATACTTATATTTTAAGTATATATTTACAAAAAAAAATATTTGTAAGTATTATTTCAGTTGTCTGGATCCCGTAGTACAAGCTCTGCTTAGTTTGGGGCTAGATAGCACTATGTGAAATGTCCAGCAATATTTATTTATTTTATTTTACGAACGACGCGTTGTCGACCAATGTAACTACATATTTCTTAAAATCTATATTATTTTCTTCCTTATGCTGTTGGCTTAGCTTTTTATAATAATCTGTTTAAATTCTTTTTTTATGAAAACAGATAACGATAAAATTTATAAACCAAAAAATATAACAGACTAGTTGTATGTCCGCGACTTCATCGGCATTTTTCCAATTTTGAATCTAAACCAACCAGGGACCAACTCAAACACGCACAAAAAATCATCAAAATCGGTCTAGCCGTTTGAGTATTTAGTATTAGCGAGACTAACGAACAGCAATTGATTTTTGTATATGTATATACAAACTTTCGGCCGCGGATTCTCACGTGTGGTTTGCCAATAAAAAGTAGCCTATATGTTAATTCAGGCAATGGCCTACGTGCATGTCAAATTTAATCGAAATCAATTCAGTCGTTCCGACGTGAAAGAGTAACAAACATCCATACATGCATACAAACATTCGCGTTTATAATGTCAATACAGTGGGATATATACTAGTTGACTCCGAGAACTTCGTGCCGCCTTGACATGCATATGACGCGGGCTGTCAATATACGTCAGCCATCATTATCTGCATCAATGTATGAGAATATTATTTTTCTTCATAATATCTTTTTGCGTGAAATTTTCCGATATTTTAATAGTTATTCTGCTATTCGGAACGGAGACAAATACAACAAATCAAAAACCGTGAAAATCGATCCAGCCGTTCTCGAGTTATAAGCGTTCGAACGAACCCGACTTTGTTTTATATAGATAAGATAGAACATAATCTATATTCAAAGATTGTAAATTATTAACCATAATCTCTATCTTAAATTTGTCTAGAAGAGATCGCTTTTCAGCGATAAGACCGCCCATTATACATTTTCTTGTTTTTCATTTTGGTGTATTTTGCTCGTAAGTTATATTAAAGAATTATAGTATTGGTATATTTATATTAAGGTATATTATTATTCATTCACAGATAATCCAGTGAATTTCCCATACTTAATTTATAATAATAATAAATCATTTAATTCAGGACACATTAAAATAGTTGCAGGATATTAATTAACTTACTCTATGACCCAAAAAGATATAAGATATACCTTAGCCCAAAATACTTATTACTAGCTGATGCCCGCGACTTAGTACGCAGTACATTTACTAAATGTGTAGATAATTTAGAAATAAAGCTAAACTCGCTGTTGCAACTTGACTTGACACCCCATTTGTATCCCATGGGAACTGATTTATGGGATAACAGGTAGCTCATGTGGTAACCCAGGTTATAATCTACGTACATACTACAATTTCATCGAAATCGGTTCAGCCGTTACGACGTGATTGATTAACATACAAACAAATAAATAAACAAACATCCGAATTAACGCATTTATAATATTAGTTTGATGTGATTTTTGATTTATTATTGTCTGAGAATGAGTTGTCGACATACCTTGCACCTGCAGAGCCTCGGCTTCGTCGATGACGTCACTCGCGTGCTGCGGGGAGAACAACGCATGGCATTGCGGGCATGAGCGCACTGTGCCGCGGACTATCGGCCCCTTGCACTGTTGGCACGCATAAGCGCTAAACAGAAGCTGAAAACGTATGGTAAAAACGTCACTCTAATGTCGTCTTGGATTATCTGTTGATCTTAAAATATTCACAACAGAAAAATATATTTTCGGGAAATATATTCTTTTGTTTTATTTTCGAGGAATTAAAAAAATATTTAGATTTGTTTTGATAAATTCTTGCCGTTAGAACGATATAAGTTAGGTACATTAAAAATACTTTGATTTAAATTGATAAATATTTAAAACATTCATTATTATTCTGTTGTTATGATTGCGAAATATAGTTATCTCAATCATAATTATTATTAATTATAATTGCCAGAATATAGCTTATATTTTTTTTCTAACCTGTCTCGTCCCACTTCTTGGCAAAGGTCTCCCCTAAGTCCCTCCAAGCATCCCTATCAGTCGATATCTCCCACCATCCTCTTGGGAAGGTGTCGAAATCGTCCCGCCAACGCTTTCTCGGCCGACCCCGACGCCGCCTTCAGGCGTACATGGTGTTACAATATGGGCCCACTCCCATTTAAGTCCAGCCGATCTCTTCCCTACATCTGCAATGCCGGTAAGTGAGCGCAGCATGGTGTTACTCACTCGGTCGATACGTTTAAAGCCGAGAATGCTGCGCTCCATTGCCCTTTGACAAATCTTGAGCTTTGACTTCTGGGCTTCTGTCAGAGACCGTGTCTGCGCACCGTAAGTTAGGATGGGCAGGATACAAATGTGTGTATGAGTTGGCGCTTAAGTGTCACAGGAAAGTTAGCCTTCATGTGCTCCTTCAGGTTATATATAATATGTATATTAGATTTAATTTACTTTCCCTATACTCTACCCCACTTAGGGGTAATAAGCTTGTAAAACTTTCATATTTGTTTAATTGTATAATAAACATTATTATTAACATTACACTATTTATGTCAAAAATTCAATTATAATTATTTCTATGTCAAATTAATCATGTCATTATTATTCTTCTAAAGTATTAAAGTTCCTATCTAAGACATTATTTGAATTTAAAATAGGCAGGTATTGAATGCTCTTAGGTAAATTATTAAATATTTTCATATGCACATTATTTTTATAAATATCAGTAATATCTCATCATAATATGGAAAAAAAACTGGAAAGAAGGGAGGGAGGTATTTGCCCTGCAGTGGGACACCACAGATTAAAAATATAAATAATAATATAAGTTTGCAATTGATTGTGATGCAGGCGCAGCTGGAGTGAGGGTTGTTCATACAGTGAGCATTTTCATCATTATACTATTGTAATTTTTGGTGTTAGTTTTGTAGAAAATGTTTTATTATTAGTGATAGTGTGATTCGATGCGATAAGTTGTTTTGTATTATTATATTGTTATGACGTATCTAAGTACATGTAATAGTCATCATAAACATTATCATATCATTACCAGCCATATGCAATGCTGGACGTCGGCCCTCATAGATTTAGACCGATCTAATGCGGCCAGCACCCAATCCCCTATCCTGCTTTATCCAGTCGCTTTCTAGTGCGTGGTCTCGCGAATGTTTTTTCCCCAACGGTCGTTAGTTCTTCAAGCTGTGCCCCGTCCACGCCCACTTCATCATAATTGATTAACTTATCTACTTTATTTCAAAGCACCAATATCATTACAAAAATACTTTAAGTAAAAACGATGATGGAAGAATTGGACGGTTGTTGGCTTGCTTATATTCTGGGCCGTCTAAGAGTAGTAGAGTTTCTTGTGTAAAGGGCTCGCCCGGGGAAGTACTACTACCATACCTAATTCTGCCGCCAAGCAGCATTGCTGTGTTTCAGTTTGAAGGGTATAGTTGCCGGCGAAATAATAGGCACACGAGTCTTTACACCTGTATGTCTCAAGTTGATGGACACAGGGCAGTGCATTGTAGGACACATTTCTAAGGTGCGTGACCTACGAGGCAATTCTCTGTTATAGGCGATGGTTACCACTTAACATCAGGTGGGCCATAAACTTACTCCGTCACCAGGTAGCATAAAAAAAGTGTCTAAGAACTGTTCGTTTCCGTAAGCAATGTGTACTCACGACAAAGTCCCTTCGTTCGATGTCGAGGCAGGCAGAGCAGGAGCACGTGAAGAGATACTGCGCTCGCAGCAGCTGCCGCCGGCGAGAGGTGGTGTCGCGCGCACGGTGCGGCCCGTAACAGTTGAGGAGCTGCCCGCCCGCAGCAAGGTCGCGTGCGCCGCGGACTATCAGCCTCGCTTTGTAAAACCTGTAAGTAATATTATATTTCAAAATCTTCTCGTCCACTCGTTAAATATAGAATATATGCGGGATGTATGAAATGGCGACAGGTTACAGGAACAACGTGCGTCCTCGAATATCCCTTAAACTTAAGGGGAAAATTTACAAGACGATCATAAGACCTGTCGCAATCTATAGTTCTGATAGTTGGGCCACGAAATGGACGGAAATGCAAATGTTGAGATGGATTTGTGGGATAACAAGAATGGATACGATAAGGAATTAGTATATTAGAGGGAGTTTGAAAGTAGCGCCAGTAATAGAAAAGTTGATGAGTAAGAGGCTAGCGTGGTATGCGCATGTCATGCGGCTAAAAGAGTGTTAGATATAAGTGTGGATGGATATACTCGTAGAAGTAGAAGAAGGCCGAAGAAAAGATGGATGGACTGTGTGAAGAATAATATCGGTAGGAAAGAAGTGTAATGGAGATGACGGCTGATAGACAGATATGGTAGAAAAATACATATTGTGCCGACCCCACGTAATGTGGGAAAAGAGGAGGAAGAAGCAGACATCTTTTCGTCCAAAATACGTCAGTGTCATAAGACTAAAGTCTTTAATCAGTGTTTGTTAGTGATGACGTATCTATGGTACAGAAACGTGGTCTTTAACTAAGCGCCTCATAAGAAGGCTCAAGGTCACTCAGCGTGCTATGGAGAGGACTATGCCTGGTGCTTCTGTACGAGAGCGAATTAAAAATGAGGAGATTCGTAGACGAACAAAAGTCATTATATAGCACAAATGATTAGCAACCTGAAGTGGCATTGGGCTGGCCACATAGCTCGAGAACTGACGACCGTTGGGGCAGAAAAGTTATCGATTGGCGACTACGCACTGGAAAGCGCAGCGTAGGACGGCCCCCCAATAGATGGAAAAACGACCTGTTAAAGGTTGCTGGGAGCCGTTGGGTGCAGGCCGCAAAAGGTGTTCAGCAGTGGACGTCCTTTGGCTGATATGATGATGTTGACGTCATCAAAAACTTGCTGTGTTATGGCTTAAAGAATGGGTGCCGGTGATATTACAGGAACATGAGACCTATGCGTCTCGGGTTGACGGGCGGAATGTAAGGTACAGTCGCCAAATTTCATCCCGTTCATTATCTACTTTTTAAAAAACCGCCGTCTATTATCAGTGACCCGCACTGAAAGCTAGTTGCATCATTCGGTCATTGTGTAGGAGTGAGTGCGTCACGACGTTCGTACAGGAAGAAATTCGAAAATCAACAAAAGTGTTAAGGTGAGTTTTTCATTGAAAAATTCTCGGGTTCCATAAAATATTAAGATACCTGATTTATTGATGCAATTTTTTTGTCAAACTAACTATTAATATCTCAGATGTAAAGCGATTAAGTAAAATTTACAGGTTATGACACGTTTTTTTTCTTAAACGGATGCGACAAAATAAATAGGAATTTCCTAATATCGTCCCCCTACGTGAACCTTATATCGTCCCCGGGACGGTATTAGGATCTCGTATGGTGAACACAACGGTCATGTCACTTCATTTTGCGTGTAACTTTAGAATGTTTTTATTTATTTCTTAGATGCCGAAAAGAAAACTGTGGGATGTTGGAGCAATTACAAAAGCTGTTGAAGCCGTACGAGCGAAGATTGCGTTGAAAATCCAGGACCAAAATTTGTCTGCACTATTTGTTTGGAGAATTAGAAGTACCTACTTGTACCTTACTGATGAATAAAATAATTAAGAAAGAACTGACTAGATATTAATATAAATAAATAATAACAATAATAAATATTGCAGGACATTTCACACAGCGCTATCTAGCCCCAAACTAAGCTGAGCTTGTACTATGGTAACAAGATAACTGATAGAATACTATATACATTTTTTTTGTAAATACTTATAATATATAGAGAAACAACTAGACCCGGAACAAATATCTGTAAATCATGCAAACATATGATAGATAAGTTCAATTTTATATAAAAGAAAAGGAGTAAGTACTACTCCAGTTCACGTATTGATGTGATCTCAATATCGTCCTTATGACGTAATTAGGAGCCCAAAAATATATTTTCATTATTTGAGTATTTTTGTTAAAGCTAGTTTATAACTTTTTCTAACAATGTTAACGCGTTTTTGATTATTTTTAAGAATAAAGGAATATTGAACGTAATGTTTGACGTTTCATTTATTACTATGGTATTTATTTTTATTTTTTTAGATTTGTTTTATAAAAAAGGGACGATATTTGGCGACTGTACCATAATGTCAGTAGGTATATGTATGTAGACCAAGTCTTAGTTAGAAAATTTATAAATATATAATAACAAACATCCATAGTATCAAGACCTAATATATCAATGAAACTGCTTGTATAAAATAGCTAAACAAATCATTTTTATTTATCATGTAAAACTTCTGTTTAACTGACTAAGCGGCATCGTCGCAAAAGCACCGCCGATTTGATGTTAAAAATAGCTTATACTGGATATTTATCCAGTAAACGATACATTTCCAATGTATCGTTTACTGGATAAATATCCAAGCTTCCGGTATTAAATCCACCTCTAAAATTGGGTAATACGATTCCGGATGTGTGTTTTAAAATAATGCCGTACATTACAGGTTGCATACAGGGCCCGATGAGATAAGACGCGTCGCAGATGTAACCACTACGAGCTGACATACAAAAAGGCAAAGCGTGTACAACAGAGGTCCTACAAGAGAGTAGAGTTCCTTGTGAAATAGCGCGCCCGGGGCAGTACTACCACCATATCTATTGATTTTTTTGATGGGTATGGTTGCTGGTGAAATAACAGGCACATGTATGCCTCAAGTTGGTGGACGCAGGGCTATGCATCGTAAGGCACGTTTCATGCGTGACCTACGAGGCAATACTTTATTAAAGGCGATGGTTACCACTTAACATCAGGTGGGCCACATGCTTGCTTCATTAAAAGTTAATATAAAAAAAGGCAGCTTGAGATGAGCTCACATTCGTCTCTGCCCCTTTAATATTGAAGAGAGTTTAAAAACATACTTTTCCAAAGGAGGCAGGAGGACGCAACGCCTACTGCTAAACCGAATATCGGAACTATCTACTAGGTGTAACTACATCTTGGCAACTCACTCTTCGTTCCGTTCTGACCTACCAATCATACAATCATCGTACATATTGTTATTAATTAACTAGTGGTTCGCTCCGAACTGAGATCTCGCGAGTATCCGATTCAAACAGAAATATATTATTTGTAATCTTTGACTATCAAAATAGTGCCACGAAAAAATAACCACATTACTTGACCTTCAGTTTCATTCAAATTACGAGTAACGGGAGTTCATGTGCTGTGGTTACATTTTTTTGGGGTACAAATTGCAGTTATTCTGGATTTCAGACTTTTGCCTATATTTGTGTCACTTAAGCTACACGCATACCAAATTACAACACTGTGGGGTCACTGCTGTACCCCGTGAATTTTGTCAAAGTTTAGTTTTTATCATGGCTAATAACTCAAAAACTATAAATAATTTACGTAAAATAAAAACGTAGTCTAAATGTACTAACGAATACCTTTCATTTGACGTCACATTTGACCTGATAGCCTCATTTTCATTTTTTTCCCCCTCTTGATCCCAAATATCACAACAACCCCCCAATATTTTTAGCTCATTTAGTCACACCAAAATTGTGCCATCACTACCTACCTGTGTATCGAATTTCACGATAATCGGATCAACGCTTCGAAAGTTATCCTCGGACAAACATACATACATACAACGCCGATTTGCCGAAGTTGATTTAGAGATCTCGCTTCGCTCGATCAATAATTAGAAAAACAGTAACAAAGTTAAAAAGCAAACATTTCTTTATATATATATATATTATAAGCTTGCGTTTGACCACGATCTCGCCTGATGGTAAGCCATGATGCAGTCTACGATGGTACACGCTAGCCTAGAAGAAACCTATTCACTCGCGACTTAAAGATACCCAGGTTGTAGCTATCAGGAAACACAGACTCTGGGAAGGCGTTCCACTCTTTGGCGGTGCGCATAATAAAGGTCGAAGAGAACAGCTTTGTGCGAAGGGGAGGTATTTCTACCATATAGCGGTGGCGCACCGCAGAGCGTCTGGTTGTCCGTTGATAGAAAGGAGATGGTGGGATCAGGTTGAAAAGTTCCGCCGGACACTCCCCGAAATGTAATCGAAAAAAACCGAGAGGCTAGCAACCCTTCGTCGATGCTCCAGGCTGAGCAGCCTTGCATCAACTAGCTCATCGTTGCCTATGTGCTTCTTGGCTCTTCTCTCAATTGATTCCAGAGCTTCAAGTTGGTACTTCGCTAATCCGTCCCAGAGATGAGAACAGTATTCCAAACACGATCGGACTTGTGCTTGGTACAAGTTGAGCACCTGCCCCGGTGTGAAGTAGTGCCTCACCTTTGCGAGTATACCAAGCTTTTTAGCAGCCAATTGGGCTTTCGACTCAATGTAGTTGATTTACGAAATCAATAAAAATTAAAATCAGCATCTAATTTCTCAATCAATCATATGAACGGGACGTCCACTGCTGAACATAGGCCCCTCCCATAGATTTCCAGAGCGACCGATCTTCTGCGGCCTGCACCCAACCGCTCCCAGCAGCCTTTATCAAGTTCTTTATAGAAATTAGCCCAGAAGATTAGCAAGCAAATATCTGTTTAAATCAAATTCCACTTATTAATTTTCCAAAGAATCAACAGTGTATTTTCGTCCATGATTTTTACCTATTATTGATATAACTACGCAATAATCTATACCAAGTAGATATCATAGTTAAACAACTACATATCCTACTAATATTATAAACGCGAAAGTTTGTATCTATGGATGTTTGTTACTCTTTCAAGCCGGAACGTCTGAACCGATTGCGATGAAATTTGGTATGTACGTAGACATAATCTGGATTAACACATAGGCTACTTTTTATTGGCAAACCACGCGTGCGAAGCCGCGGATTGGTCAGCTAGTAGCTAATATGTACAAAGTATATGTATGTATGTATACCGTATCAAGTATAAATTATGTTAACCTTCAGTCAGAACGCTTCAGCCGAACCTCCATATTATATGAAATAGGGCCCCAATATGACAAAAACAGATTGCGTAAGCTAATGTTTATTTAATTATTTATTCGCACGCGTAGTTTTTCAATAAAGACATTACCCTCCTTCTGCGCAGTTGGGTAAAAAGTAGCATATGTCATCCGGGGATAGTGTAGCTTCCCAACAGTGAAATATATTTTTAAATCGGTACAATAGTTTCGGAGTATATTCAATACAAACAAACAAATCTTTCCTCTTTATAATATCAGTATATATTTATTCAACACACTATGATTACAGGCACCTAATACAATAGAGTAGCAACATACGTCAATTAATAATAATCATTAGTTTTCATAAATTATATAAGTACATTTTTTCTTTTAACAAAAAAAACAGAATCAAAATAACAGTAAAAATACAAATACTACATAATCAAATCAAAATGTATTTATTTACAAGAGCGTAAATAGAAAGTGTAGCCCTTACGAACTCGCTCCGTGAACGTCAATATTCTCCTCAACCATGTTATGAGGTTTATCAAATTTATCAGGTAAACGTTATTACTATGCAAAATTGCAAACTATAAATTCATCACGGACGGGGCGTAGGCGATGTGGAATAACGGCATCACAACAGGACTTGCTCTAGCCGACGCCCGCGGTTTCGCACGGTGGTTTGTCGATATAAACATTACCCTCCTTCACCGCAGTCGGATAAAAGAAGCCCATGTCCTAATCCCGGAATAAATTATGAATTTATCTGTAAAATTCATCGAGATATGTAGGTTCAGCCATTTAGTCGTCAAAACTTGCCAAACAGACAGAGTTACTTTCCAATTTATAATATTGGTATGGATATATCGCAGTATCAAATAAACAACCCTCTCCTCCCCCACTCTCCTCCCCCACTCTCCTCCCCCACCCCACCCCAGCCAGCCGGTTGCACCTACCCCTACCGCATCATGCTCGCGCATCCCGCACACATCTCTGTAAATACAGACAGGGTGTGTCCGAAAATAATGAGTCAAGCTGGAATTGCGATGTTTTACCTGCTGACGCTGTAATACATAGTATTACAAAACTATCACTTTAAACGTTTATATAATGTTTGCATAATCTATAGATATTTGTTCCAGGTCTGGTTTTTTTAATATTATATGTACGTGTTTACAAAAAACGTACGTCACAAAACATACTGTCAATGTGCAAGCTCTGTTACCATAATTATTATTATTATAATTTAGAATTAATTTACTACATATTTTTTGTACAGTACCAAATGTTCCGACACAATATGTATTGTTAGCAACTAAATGAAATAGAAAGTCTGCTTAGTTTGGGGCTAGATAGTACCATATTTATTTATATATTTTGTAGACGGGCCTCTTGTATCATGCGTTGAGCAAACCTAATAGTGTTTTTGATAGACCTGTTCAACGACAGCCCGCAACAAAAAAATCACCCACAACTTCTATATAGCGGATAAAAATTGTGTTTTTTTTTTTAGTTTTATTTCATAACTTACTATGCGTCACTATAAAGTATCATCATGCCAAATTTTAGCTTGGGGCGCTCCTTCCCGACCCAAGAATTTATTTGCTAGAACATTGTCACGCTTCTTTTGTTTTGCGGGAAAATCGGGCAGACAGGGACATAATTTTCATTTTACCTACACACCGGATAAATCATTTTGACGTTATCAATGTACCCAAGTACTTAACTAATAAAAAAATGAGCAGAACTATTGACACTCTAATAAGGAAATCAAAAACAAAACTAAAAAATAGTTTGCAGGTAATCTTACCAGAATATATTTGAGTACCTGACATACATACTTAGCGATTTTGCTGCTATAGCTTAAATTTTGCTAGATGATTAAAACAACTTCTTTTATTGATCGAAGATCACAGTGGCAACTTGAACGATTTTACTTTTGTATGTATGTATGTTTGTCCGAGCATAACTATAGAACTGTTGATTCGATCTGCATGAAATTCAGTAATCGATAGCTTGTGCTATAAAGTTTTCTGGTAAGTATATGGCTTTATATATACATTTCAAATATATATTTTTAGGGTATATAGTTTTTGAGATACTATGAAAAAAGTATAACTAAAAACCAACCTACCGAGAATCTCCTATTTATTAGAATTTCATCAAATCTATGTTAATTTGTGTAACAAGTGCATAAACATTTACAAGCGAGTGTAGGTATCAGCGCGGCACGTGTATTCATCCCAGATTTCCTTGGTTCTGTCTAGCCAACCCCGCCGCTGCCGGGACGAAGGGTAGGTCGGTTATTGATTCCGCCGGCGGCGGCGTCCCAGCCAGCCACCCTCAGTCAGACAGTGGACTACGCCCTGACAACCTGTCTTTACTACCCTGTGTATTAGAATCATACTTCGTATTGTGATTGAAGTTTTAAAAATGTCGGGGTAAGCGTTTAATTCATTTATATTCCGTTCTTTAAAAGTTTTGTCATGCACTGGTTGTTTGTTTATTTTGTAAAATATAAAGCGCATTCGTCTAAAAATTTTATATGTATTTTGATATGAGTTTTATTATATGAATGATTAATTCTGCAAAAGTTTTGCTTTGTTACTGAAACGACAAAGAAATGAGAAGATACGTAAACAAACTAAAGTAAACGACATAGCCCAAAGAATAAGCAAGCTGAAGTGGCAGTGGGCAGAGCACATAGCTCGAATAACTAACGGCCGTTGGGTCAGAAAGGTTCTCGAGTAGATACCACATACTGGAAAGCGCAGCGTAAGACCACCTCACTCTAGATGGAAAGACGACCTGATAAAGGTTGCTGAGAGCGGTTGGGTGCAAGCCGCACGAGATCGGTCGCTCTGGAAATCTATGTGGGAGGCCTATGCTCAGCAGTGAACTTCCTATGGCTATTATGATGATGATGATGATGATACGTAGCGCAGTTTTTAACGACTTGTTTATTGTTTTCTCAACAGACAAGAGGCAACGACTGCAGGCGCGTCTGAGCCTAAAGAACAGAAAGGCCCCCCAGCTAACAATCCCAAATATCGAAATCGCAAATCAGCAAAAGCACGTAAAGCGAAAAAACGTAATGCCGAAATCGCGGCACGCAATGCGAAACTAGCTGCTGAGGCTACGGCTCTCAAGGATACTCAACCCGCAGTAAATGGCGAAATCAAAGAAGCCGAGAAACTAGATGAAAAAACAGAAGCAACCGAGTCATCCGGAAAAATCGAAGGAAGTGATGCTAGTAAGGACACAGCCAAGGTCGATGAAAATACTACATCAGATAATGCTAGCTTGGATACAGCCACAGCCGATAAAAATCCTCTAGCAGATGAAGAACCTAAGGCACAAGCAAGACCTTTGAGCCCGAGCACTTTGATGTTCTGTCAGTTTGACCAAACTACAAGCGACGTGAACTGCGGCGATGGGCAGGATGATATAAAATACGAGGAGCAAGATTATGCAGGAATCCAAGACAACATTAATGAGTTCAGTTATTATTATGGTTAATCGCTAATAGTTAATCGTAAAGTATTTGAAAAATTAATTTTAGGTTTCGGAGTTTGGGGGACGAACGAAGGTTCATAACGTTGGGAATCGAGGTGGAGCGGGGTAGCGACTGAATGGTGGCCGAGGAATGGCTGTAGAAGGGTGGCACGTCCGGCAGCGAGATGGGTGGACGACAACGGTAAAGTCGGGGGCCGTCAATGGGTGATATGGCACAAACTTGGGGATGCCTATACCCAACAGTGGCTGAAGTCAAGCTGTGGATGATAAAGATTGGGTTGATTTCCACACAATATAAACACGATTTGCTACAAACAATTCTATAACCGTACTTTTGACTTTTGATAATTATTAATACCTACACGACATCGTACCCCGTACCTTATCGTATCTATTGGCGCACCTAATGGTCGCAAGCTGTCACAGCGTGACGACATACGAGTCGGTCTTACTCCCAAGGCGCGCCAATAGAAGTTACACGTCAATAAAACTTGTTAAAGCAATAACTTTTACAAATATGAATTATGTGAATAGAGAACAACGAGTTTGCCATTGTAACTGAAACAAATAAGCAGGCGCGGTGTTTAGATATTACTGAATAACTTAATGACCAGTTAATTATTTTTTCAACAGACAAGGGGCGTCGGCGGATGTTGCATGTGAGCCTAACGAACAGAAAGCCCTACCAGTTAACAATAAAAAACATCGCAATCGTAAATCAGCCAGAGCTCGTAAAGCCAGAAAGCGTCGTGCCGAAGTCGAGGCGCGCAATGCGACAATAATTGCTGAGGAAACGGCTTTGAAGACAGATAATTCCAAGCCGGAGAATGCTCAAACTGCAGTTAACGGTGGAACCAACGAATCCGAGAAAGCAGACGAAAAACCCGAGAAGACCGACGCATCTGTAAAAGAGATAGGAAGTGATGCTAGCAAGGATACAGCCAGACCCGATCAAAATCCTCTAGCAGACGAAGAACCTGCCCCACAAGCGAGATCTTCTAGCCCGAGGAGTTTCAGTTCAGGTCAGTTCGACGGAACTACAAGCGAGGTGTACGACGGCACTGATTATGCCCCAGATAGTAATAGACTCGAGCTGATTCCTGGTTATTTCGGTTATTTCCGTTAATCGGTACAGTCAAAATTCTTGTTTGATTCATTTAAATAGAATGTTGTCTACACCAGGAACTTTATTAGTTTTTCAATACCTACTTTTACAATTCCGTCGCGAACTGATAAGTTTTTGTTACGCATATTTATTTAGAATATTTGTCGGATATTTAAATAACCACTTAACTAACTTTTTTCTTGTTTAATTTTTTACAAAACTTTTGTAGTGTAAGTATACGAGTAGTTTTTTGATCATATCTTTTATAAAAAAATCCGCTATATAAGGATATAGAATTTAAGATTTATCGAACTCTGTGTGTTTTAGACGTAAGTATACTTAATCAATCTAGTTTTGAACTACGATTTTCATAGTATTAAAACAAATTAAAAAACAAGGTGTTTGGTTAGAAATCGAACTATGAAAATATGTCACCTAAAAAAATTGCATCAACGATTACTGTGGTTAGGAAAGAATTTGGAAATAAAATATAACTTATTGTTTTACAAGATTAAAACCTTTGCATTTTATATAAGTATTCTATCGATTAGACTTTAGACCTAAGTAGTATGTATTTATACTCGTATTTAATCAATCATATTTCTCGATGTTTTTACGATTCTCTTAATATTAAAAAAAAACGTAAGCGTATTTGGTAAGAAACTGATATAAAAATTGTCTGGTATAACTACGATAAATTTATCATGTTTGACGTCAAAAATTTTGGATGTTTTTGGAAATAAAAAGTAATAATCAAAAAAATGTATTATTCCACTACCTAAGTATCACTTAATAGACCTTTGCATCTATTGAAGATTAGAATATTAATATAACAAGCTCCCGCCCGGGACTTCGCGCACGGGGTTTGTCAATAAAAAGTAGTATATGTTTCATCATCTAGGTCTATCTATATACCAATTTTTTTCGAAATCGGTTCAGCCGTTACGACGTAATTGAGTACCAAACAATCTTCGAAACTTTCGCATTTATAATATTAGTTGACGTATGTAAAATTGGCGGCCTTATCCTTAACCCTTCATGAATCTTTACGGATCGCTAACCTGTTGACCTTAACTTTCAAAACATAGCTTCCATAGCAAAAATCCCACAATCCAATAAGCACTTACAGTTCTTGTTTCTTCAGTTCATTTTCAGTTTCTTCACTTCGACTTCCAGTATGTTTCATTATTCAGGGGAACTTTATCCAATTTTTTTTAAACCTTATACGGACGACTAAACAGATTTTGAAAAATATAGCCAAATCTGTATTCCCGTTCTCCAGTGATGCGCTTACGAACACCATTTAATTTTATACTATATCGATACATCTGCGCAACGATCAATTCATTACGTACATTAGTAGTTATTTTTTTAACTACGTACATTTGATATATGTAAGTATAAATTTAAATATGTTATAAAAATACTTTTTGGAATAGTATCCAACGTTTAACTGATAATTAACGGCACTGCAACTGTTATGGGCAACCAAGCGTGATGGAACCTGGATTTTCAATAATATGGCAAAAAATAAAATACAAGTTTGCCAAGGAATGATGGAGAGGAGCCTACTAAACTAAAAGATAAACAAAGAAACACACTTATCAGGAAAAAACAAAAGTAATTGACACTCTCCAAGACGCACAGGCTCTAAAATAGAGGTGCGCGGGTCACTTGGAACGCACACCAGACGACAGGCGGACCCGAAAATCAACCATATGGAAGGGCCCAGTTGGCAAGAGAAAAAAAGGAAGACCACAAGAAAGATGGCAGGACGAGAGAGCAGAGATAGCAGGCAAGACATGGGTGAAAGAAACACAAAACCGAAATAAATTGAAACTTTTGTAGGAGGCCTATACCCGTCGAGGGGGTTCTTAATTAAAACGTATACCTAAATATATAAAATAACTATTAAAGTGAAAAAAAACTATGTACTTACCAAGAATTCAATAAAGGCTTTTTTTACTACTAAAGGATCATTAACGGCACTGCAACTGTTATGGGCAAGCAAGCGTGATGCTTTAATCAAGCGATTTGCTCGTCTTGTTACTCGTCATATAAAAAATCAGTAATTTTTGTTCGCATGCGCAACTATCCCCTCTACTTTAGCTCGTGCCTCAAGATCCTTGCCGTTATCTACTTAATGACTACTCCACTACCTTATCTTTACTACTACGCCAAGACTCGTGGCCAATAAACATTCTTTAATTGATGATAGCCAGGCGCTTGCCCACTACCTCACCTGATGGTAAGTGAAAGTGTGATCGAAGATGGAGCACGCTTGCCTAGAAAGAACTTATTCACTCTGGACTTGAAGACTCCCAAGATTATACTGGGTTAGAAAAACATACGCCGGAAGTGAATTCCACTCCTTGTGATAACAATAAAAGCTGAAGCAAATCGTTTGGTACGGCAAGGAGGTATGCCGACCAGGTATGGGTGGTACTTCTCGGTACGTCTGCTTGTCCGGTGGTGGAAGGAGGAAGGAGGGATAAAATCATGATAAGATCTTGCGCACATTCACCAAAATGTATCTTTTCTAATGTATCTTGTAAAACATGTTTTGTTTCCTTTACAATACATTTACTAATAATTAGTGTCATCGATAGGTACTTGGCGCATCACTAACAGCTCCCGTAAGGGCAGCAAGAGCGAGCGAGATAGCAACCATTATCGCTTGTCCCAAGTTTTATGACTCCTGTCTGCCATGAGCGTTGGCGTCTATTATAGTTGAATTTTTGCTCGAAGGTGTAGTCTTTTCATTATTAACTTCATTAATTGCAACTGCCGCTGCCTCGCCATTACACTATTGATGGGGGTTACACCAATAAATAACAATCTGGTTAATAATATCTGGTTCGCTTAAGTAGCTGTGCTTAGTTTGAAGTTAGATCGCGCTGTGTGAAATTTTTATTTACTTTAATTACGTACATAATTACGTGAATTGTTTATTTACTTATTAATCACTAACTTCCGCACGCGGCTTCACACGCGTGGTTTGTCAATAAAGTCTCATTGCAGGTCATAATCTATTTTTTATAGCCCATTTCATCTAAATCGGTTCAGATGTAACAACGAGAAAGAATAACAAAGAAATAAGCAAACAAACTCACTTTCTCATTTATAATATTAGTTAATTTGAAATTGCCGTTTTAACATAGTGGCCACTTTGAATTAAAATTAAACCTGCATGGCGTGGGATTCCATATTAAACTTTTTCACACGTTAAGTACACACTACGTAGGTCACACTAAAAGTTTTGCGTAACTTAGAAAAACAATATGTTATAACCAAAATATTATGTTTATTGCTGTTCAAAATACTATCCTTTACATTTTAAACAATTTTTCATGCGATCGAACCATTTTTTAAAACAGGAGAACCACAGATCTGAAGGCATGTTTTCTACGTGCTGATTGAACGCTATCACTGCCTTTTCGGAGTTGGTAAAAGTGAAACCTCTCATCAAATCTTTGATTTTGGGGAAAATACAGAAATCACAGGGTGCTAGATCAGGGCTATGTGCAGGATGGGTGACGAGTTGTACTTTTTGGGAAGATAAAAATGACTTTGTTTTGTTGACCGTGTATGAAGAAGCGTTGTCATGATGTAGGAGAACGCGGTTTTTTGGTCGTCTTTCGCGAACTTTTTCTAACACCCTGGGTAAACAAATGGTAGAATACCACTTGGCATTACCGTGACGCATTACCGTTAGACGTGTGATAAAAAACAATTGACAAATGATTTCCCGACAAATTTTTTTTATTAAGAAGGTTGCAACGTTTCAAAAAATATAACATTCGAAATTCAAATAGATCCGATTAGCTAGAAGTGCAAAACTTTTAGTGTGCCCCATGTATAACTAAAAAAAGTACATTTCATTGTTTGACTGTTTTTCATTCGAATTTTAAAGTGAAGATGGATACATCGAAAATATTAGTAATTTTTGAATACGAGTTCCGACGTGGAACTAACGTAGCAGAAGCAGCTGATGTGTTTAGAGAGGATGCGGGAAATGAACGCACTGTGTGTTTTTGGTTTAATCGCTTTCGTAGTGGAAACTTTGACTTGAAGAATGAACCCCGAGGAAGACCAGCCCCTAAGGTAAACAACGATGAATTGAAAGTGATGGTGGAAGCCGATCCGTATCAAACTACCAAATATTAGCAGCGTGGTTTCATGTTAGCATACCCACAATATTGACCCATTTGCATCAAATCGGTAAGATAAAAAAAACTTGAAAAATGAGTGCCCCATGATTTAAGTGATCTGCAGAAAGAAGCACGAGTTGTATCGTACGTTACCTTGTTGAACCGGTACAGAAATGACGGGATTTCGGACCCAATTGTGACGTAAGCGAAAAACGAAATGGCTGACTCCAGGTCAAACACCGCAAAAATGCCCCAAAGCGAAGATTACCCATAGAAAAGGGATGGTAACTGTTTGGTGGTCACTTCTCGGTGTAATTCACTACAACTTCCTTAGATCCGGTCAATCAATAACAGCAGATGTCTACTATACAGAACTTCGAACAATGATGGCGAAACTCGCAGCGAGACAGCCCCGACTCGTCAACCGATCTTCACAACTATTTAACTACTACACTGCTCGAGTAACCGTTTTAACACTACATACCATCCGTCACTCCGTACTCGGCGGTCCTGGCCCCAACCGACTACCATTTTTTCCGCGATTCGGAAATTTCTTTATTGGTAAGAATTTCTTCACAGGAAGCAGTATACGATGGATGCATTTTAAGTTTTGTCGTTTGAAGTAAAAACACAACTAAAACCTTATAGTACTTTTTATTGTTTTTCAAAGTATTCACCTTAATACCAGCTTAATACACTTTTCCATTCGCTCAAACCAGTTATTATAACATTTATTCCATTCTAAAGTTGGGGTGTTCAAAATGGCTGACTTGAAAGCGTCGACTGCTTCTTCACCGGACTGGAACCTTTGACCACGAAAACTTTTCTTAATTTTAGGAAATGTAAAGAAATTGTTAGGGCTTAGGTCAGGACTGTATGGAGGATGGTCAAGAATTTCTACTTTTTCCTGCTTCAAATACTCAATCGTTTGACGAGCGCTGTGTGAGCTTGCGTTGTAGTGGTGCAGGATGATGCGTCGCTTTGAGTTAGATTTTCGAAGTTTAGCGATGACTTGTGGTAAACAAACTGTGGTATACCACTCCGCGTTAACCGTTCTACGATCGTCAAGTGCAATAGTCGCAACGTGACCGGTCTTTTTAACGAACGTGGCCACTATCTTCTTTGAAGTGCTTCGAGAGCGAACAACATTAGTCGGCTTTGGCTCGTCTTGAAAGACCCAGATTGTAGATTTTTGTTTGGAATCAGGATCGTAGGCATACATCCAAGACTCGTCACCACTGATGATGTCGTAGACGTGATTTGACTCTCCTCGGTTGAACCTTTTCAGAATTTTCTTACACCATCTGACGCGGGCCGCCTTGTGATCGTCGGAAAGCAGATGTGGTATCCAACGGCAAACTAGCTTTCTCACACCAAGCACTTCATGCAAGATCTTCTGAATGGTTGTCCCTGAGATGCCTAAAAGAGCCTCTATCTCTCGATATGTCACATGATGATCTTCGAGAATTAGTTGTCTCACAGCAATGATGTTTCCTTCGGTGAAGGCGAATTTTGGGCGTCCTTTGCGAGATTTGTCACTAACACTAGTATGTCCACGATAGAATTCTAAATACCAGCGTTCGACGGTCCGCAGAAATGGGACTACATCACTGAACACAGATGTTAGCTCTTTAAAACACTGAAGCCACACGGCTGGCTTCTTCTAAGTTGTAGAAAATTATTGCACGAACATTTTCCTTAGAAAGATTCATTTTCGTATGTGACCTGACAGATTCTAATCGACGCTGTGACTAAACAATAGCATTAATCCTAATACTTTCAACTGTTTTGAGAATCAAAATTTAAACACATTCGAATATAGAACAGTTCCAAATTCAAAATTGCCCGGGAAATATGGAAACGACAGAACTTAAAAGGCATGCCAGGTAAAATGCCTTCACACAGTTTGTTGAGTCCAGGTCCGTAGAGTTCTACTGCACAAGCATAAATGACTTACCCGTGAGATGGCAGAAATGTATAGGCAGTGAGGGTAAATACGTAGATTAAATAAATACATTTTACCTTGGAAAAAAATTGTTTGAATCTTTCAGTAAGTACATAACGGCAATATCATACTTTAACCCCTATTATTAGTAAGTATGATATAAACTTCTGCCAGTGGCTTCGCATTACGCTCTTTCTTCGCAGTTGGGTAAAAAGTAGCCTATGTCTCAACCTAAGTAAGGAGTGGAACTCACTTCCAGCGTATGTTTTTCCTACGTTTTTCCAAACCAGTATAATCTTGGGAGTCTTCAAGTCCAGAGTGAATAGGTTCTTTCTAGGCAAGCGGACTCCATCTTCGATCACACCTATCATCAATAAAAAAAATCTTGTTCTTAATATATCTATAAACCACATTTCATCGAAATCGATCCAGCCGTTAAGTCGTGAAAACTAAACAAACAGAGAGACAGAGTTACTTTCGAATTTATAATATTAGTATAGATAGTATTGACAGCATTGATTAATTATTATCAAAATCAACCCAAAAGGACTGACGACGGAAATGTCTGAAACTAGGGCGGAGATAACGGGGTGAGTTGGACTAACATCTAAAGTGAAAGAGATTTTTAAATGTATCTTCAACCACACCATCACTTACCCTCAGATGAAGTAGTGAGTGGTCAAGCGCATTACAAACACCAATTTAAAAAAACTCAATAGTGTTGAGCCACACGGAATTTGAACCAGCAAGCTTCCTCTTGATATGAAGATGCGATGCTAATTTCGCTACGGACCCACTATGCGACTGGCGCACACAGGGCAGGATTATCCATAAGGCGGATTAGGCAACTGCCTAGGGGCCCCGCACCGACTAGGGGCCCACGGGGTCGATGTGGGCGACGCACCAAGAAAAAAAAAGTTTCTTTCGTGACATTCCCCATTATTTACATTCGGTAATGTTGCTATAGAAATAAATATTTTACTTAAAGGTCAACTTCCAAGATGTTTTAAACGATTTTGTATCTAAAAAAGTTAGAAGAGTTGCAATTTACACTTATTGTACCTACTTTCCAAAAATATTTTCTTTCGGTACACAATATATTTTATTGTATTTAACAAGATTAATATAACCGCGTCACGTCTCATTTATCTTACCTTCTCCATCATGTGACCTGGATCATACATAACACTTATCTATAACTATATTCATTATGATCATTTCAATGAAAGAAAAAAGCAGGAGGCGGAAGGGAGCAGGAAGGGGGGGCAATTGCGGGGCAATGCCCTACCTTAAAATACCAGAGCCCTACCTTAAAAATACCATCAAATAAAATAGTAAAACTGTTTCTTCACAAAATAGACGAAAAAAATATTAGCTAGTGTTGTTTTGATTTCGTTCTCTAGTTAGCGTTCAAAGCACTATGTTTTTCGCGGCTCGCGACGCTCGCCACTATTCTTGCTTCGGTTTCGTGCTCTGATTACCGTTCAAAGCAGTATGTTATTCGCGGCTCGCGACGCTCGCCGCTAGTCTTGCTTCGGTTTCATGCTCCGGTTAGTGTTCAAAGCAATGTTTTTCGCGGCTCGCGACGCTCGCCGCTAGTCTTGCTTCGGTTTCGTGCTCTGGTTAGCGTTCAAAACACTATGTTTTTCATGGCTCGCTAGTTTTGCTTCGGTTTCATGCTCTGGTTAGCGTTCAAAGCGCTATGGTTTTCGCGGCTCGCTCCGCTCACCGCTAGTCTTACTTCGGTTTCGTGCTCTAGGTAGCTATCAAAACACATTTTTTTCCGGCTTGCGCCGCTCGCCGCTAGTCTTCGGATTCGCGAGCCCTACCTGTAACCACCACTGCCTTACCTTAAATTCAACTCTAGCTACGGGCCTGCTTTTGTAATAGAAAAAATATATTTTAAAAAGTAAGAACAGGGTAAAGGAAAGAGGCCACGAGAATCGCATTCCCTTGAGGGCCCCGATAGCGTTAATCCGGCCCTGGGCGCACAGTAAGAAAAATTACCGGAAAAACGGTCATCCACTTTTTATTTTTCCATTCGATAAAGAAAATGGTTTCAAATGCATGACTCAATTATACATAGATTCTTTTTTCTAAATATTCTATGGAAGTCTAAACAACCATAGAAATAGATTTAGTTAAAAATGTGTTAATTTTTTTTATTGATTTAACTGGCACATTGTCAAGGTGTAAATTTCCTTCATATAATATACTAAGTAAGATTTTGAATCCGGGTTTTGCAGGTTTAAAATATGACGATAAAAAAAGAAAACCCAAAATTATTATTTTTTAAAATATCTTTAATGCTATTGGAGTTAGCATCCAACAATTTAATTCATTATATGCCTACGTAAAACCCTTGTATGAGGACACTAATAAATATACAAAAATATTTTATTTTACTATAGATTTTTATAATTTTTCATCACATTTGAACTTCAGGTGTTCTACTCATGCATTTGAAATCATTTTCTTTATCGAATGGAGAAATAAAGTGTTCGACGGTTTTTCTGGTCATTTTTCATGCTATAAGTGCACGGCGTGAAGTATTTATTAGTAAAAATGTAACCAATGTCTAATAATGGCACTACTGGTTTCGCCAAGCAGTTGTGTCACGGGGAATAAACTTAAGTAGATTATTAAATGAGGGGATAAAGCAGTGTCTTGCGTCACGGGCGCTATATTAAATCTCGAACGTAACGAAAGTATTCTAGAGTTAACTCACGAGCGGAGCGAGAATCCTGAACGCAGAGAGGGATATAAGCACGCCCAAGATGCAGACAGCTTTATCCACGAGAAGAATAATCTACTTTTCACACTTTCTGCGAGACGATGAAAACCAAATCTAGGTTGACGCATTATGTGCAGAGGTTAGTTCGATTTACGAATAAGTTCTTATTGTGTGGGTCTCATTGGTTCAAATTTTAATGCAGATGAGGAGCAAAATTCAAATCACATTATGCCCGCGAAGGCATAATGAAATTCAGCACAACTTTACTCCCGGCTTAGCCGTGGGGATTTAATCACCTGCTTTCGGTGAGGTTTATATGACATTGACGAGCAGGTGGTATGATAATAAACGAAACAAGTAAAAAAAATATTTCAATATATAAATTTACTATGATTTTTTATTAAACGAGTTTTAAATTAAATAAATGTTAATAATAATAAAAATCTTTATTTTCAGGCAACAATAGATATGTACAAAATGTTAAAACTGAATGCATAGATTGTATAGGTACGTATAGTTTTATCTCAAGATTATCGGTGTGAGTGAAGAGTACAGAAAATGCGTTAATTATTATTAGGTGCATGTGAAAGAGCAGACTAGTGTTAGCTTATGGATTATAATGTACTATGTAGTCGTTCTGGGTAGCACTTGGTACAAATCCCATAGATGGATTGGCATTGCCCTTTGAAATGTTGAATTTCTAAACTCGTGGATATCTAATCATCAAAATACTAACATCAGAACCATATGATACAACATTGAAAAAATCGCCCTGTCGAAATATTTCATATTTCATTTATTGCCAACAAGCACAGTAATTCATTACACCTTTGAGGTCTTAAATCTAGCTTATGTAGGTAGGTATATGCACCCTTAAGTTATAGCCGAGTTCCTATTTATACAATAAATAAAACCGGCCAAGTGCTAGTCGGACTCGCGCACAAAGCACGCACCGTTATCTATAAAAACGGCAAAAAAACACGTTTGTTGTATGGGAGTCCCTTTTAAATATTTGTTTTATTTTAATTATTTATTTTTAAATTGAATATATATAATTAAATATTCTGTGAATATTTCAAGCGTCTACCTGTTGATGTTATCAATATCGAGCTAAAACGAGCAAACAAATATCGTTTGTTGTATGGGAGCCCCCCTTAAATATGTATTTTATTCTGTTTTTAGTATTTGCTGTTATAGCGGCAACAGAAATACATCATCTGTGAAAATTTCAACTGTCTAACTATCACGGTTCATGAAATACAGCCTGGTAACAGACGGACTGACAAAAGGACAGACAGTGGAGCCTTAGTAATAGGGTGCCGTTTTACCTTTTAGGTACGGAACCCTAAAACGTACATCAATGTTAGGTATGATGAAGTTGTTATCTCACATTTGTTTTTTACGCTGTGTTATTATATTGATCCAGGATTAACTAGTGTAATTTTCAATATTAAATTAAATTGGTACATATTAATTACACTCATTGTTAATTATTTGACGCTCATAATAGCTGTGTGGGCTACCAACTCGGTAGATAGTATATTTAGGTATTTTGTATATATTACGTGTTTGGTTTTTGTTTTAATTATTGTTTATTATATTTTCTTCTGATTCTCAGTTTTGTGACTATTCATTTTAATTATTTAGTAGTAGTTATGTTCTTAAAGATGCTTTTCCTTTAGTTTCCTCGATGATTATATTTCTGTTTTTCTGTGCGCACATAAGTTACGTTTTAAGCCAGATAAAATTGTTATTTTAGTTAAGTTATATTTTTATTGCTTGTAATCTGTAATGTGTGCCTTATCAAATAAAATAAAATAAAGAGAATGGATAACATAACAATTGTTTGTCATTATATTATAGATTTATTGTGTAGACGTCCGTACAAAGTTATAACGGCGTGCAAAATGATGGACGTCAAATCAAACCTATTTATTTTTAATATTTCTGAGTTAATATTAACTGAGATCTCGCGTAATTTTAGACTATCAAAATGGTGCCACGAAATGATTTACCAAATAACTTCACCTACAGATTCATTCAAATTACAGGTAACGGGAGAAATGAGAATTTTATTAAAGTACAGTTTTTATTATGGCTATTAATAACTCAAAACCGGCAAGGACTAAACTAAAAATAAAAACGCAGTCAAAATGTACTAATAAAGACCTTTCATTTGACGTCCTGTTTGACCTAAAAGTATCATTTTCATTTTTTATCCCTGTTGAACCCCAATATCTCAACAACCCTCCCACATTGTTAGCTCATTTAGTCACACCAAAATTGTGTCATCTCTACCTATGTATCAAATTTTCATCGGAGCTACGCTTCGAAAGTTCTCCTCGGACAAACAAACATACATACATACATACAACGCCGTTTTGCCCAAGTTGATTTGGAGATCTCGCTTCGCTGGATCAATTATAATGACATATCTACGAACATGGAATTAGTCAAAAGATTAAATAAATGTAATTATGAAAACTATTAACTTCCCAGACATAGCAAAGAGGATTGGCAGGCTGAAGTGGCAATGGGCGGGGCGCAAAGTTTGAAGAACTGACAGCCGTTGGGGCAGAAAGCTTCTAAAATGGAGACCACTCATTAGAAAGCGCAGCGTAGGACGGCCCTCCACTAGATGGAAATACGACCTGATAAAGGTTGCTGGGAGCCGTTGGGTGCAGGCCGCACAAAATCACTCTGGAAACCTATGGGGGAGTTATATGCTCAGCAGTGGACGCCTATATCTATTTAATCTTATTTATTATTATTATCTTATATAATCTTATGTTATAGTACGTACGTGTTGATGATGGTAGGGTCGCACGAGTGATTCATCATAGCAGCCGACGGGTAGATGGCGGTGGCGCGCCGCACTTCGCGCTCCGTCACCGTTTCCCCTACCACAACGAGTATTTCTTTATTTCTAGTTTACAAAGCACATGACAAACATCAAGGCCGGCTTGCAACACGATCCCTAAACGTATTAGCGACTAAACACTTTTTAAATTTACGTATTTGTATGATTAGACAACTTTTTAAATGATATTTAGCCACTAAATACGTTTAGGCATCGTTGCGCAAGTCGCCCTAAGAACAATCTCTTTTTTTTGTAAGTTTCGCGAGATATCAGTTTGGGGCCAACCACTAGTTATAAAATAAATTGATGAACTACGTGGCACAGTTAGCAAATAGCCGGCTGAGACACAGGTGGTTGAGAGTTCGATTCTCGCTGCGGAACAAATGTTTGCATGATCTACAGATATATAAAAAAATACCCAAACCGATCCGGGTTTCGGTTTTTTTCTATATATGGATAGATGGATGTGGAAGATCTCTTCTCTGTTAAGTACTTACGATAAATAATAAATATTGCTGGTCATTTCACACAGCCCTATCTAGCCCCAAACTAAACAGAGCTTGTACTATGAAAACCAGATAACTGATTTCTATCAGTTATATATTCTGTTATATGTTCAGTTATTTAACTATTCTTAGTTATATACATTTTTTTGTAAATACAGACTTATAATATAGGTATATAGAGAACCAACCAGACCCGGAACAAATATCTATAGATCATGCAAACATTTGTTCCGCGGCGGGAATCGAACCCGGTAACTTTTGTGTTGTATGTTTTCTATTGTGTTATTATTGTTATTTAGTAAGTAAAATCTACAATAAATTATTTATTTTACTTTTTTTCTAAACAAAATTGTATTTCAAGCTTTACTTAGTGTAGGGCTAGATAGCGCCGTGTCAAATTTACAGCATTATTTATAACTAGCTGACCGCACGGCAGCTTCGCACGCGTAGTTTTCAATAAAAACATTACCCTCCTTCTGCGCAGTTGTGTAAAAAGTAGCCTATGTCACCCGGGGGTAATGTAGCTTCCCAACGCTATAAGTCCATGTTTAAAACCTCCGGAGGAGCTTAGAAGCGGTTTCTTCTATTGAGTGACAGACGATTCTTAGGAGCTTACCCTCTCCATCGTCGACGATGGCTAGCGTCAAGGCAGCGTGCCCGTTGCAGACGAGCTGGCCCATCGCTCGCAGCATCAGCGCGCCGGCGAACAGTCGCAGCTGGGACCCGCTTACTGAGTACGGCACCTGGCTCGGCAGGTGCTCAAAGAACGCCGTGAAGTGCTCCAGGTATAGCACCAGCATTGTTGACGTCTGCGAACAACTTTATTCTAGACAAGGCGAGAAGTGCGAGTCGGATTCGCGCACCGACGGTTCCGTACTAATATCTACGATGCATTGCCTGCCATCCTCAAAGCCTTCCGCTACTTAAATTTGCCTAAGAATTAAATGTTTGGTTAATACGTGAAGGCTCTTGTACAATGTAAATGAATAAATTAGCTAATATTTGATGTTTTATAATGAATGTTTAACTCTCGACAGTAAATATGTAATTGTTATTTTCTTGACATTGGGAATTGTAATTTTCTGACATAGTAATTTTATTTCATTACATGTGTTTTTAATAAGATATTTGTTTTTTTTCATGTGTATATTTGCATCCCCGATGGGGATTGTATGCCACTCTAATATTATTTTACAAGATTTGTTTAACTAAACCGCATTGAAGCAACTAACATGAATTATGAAAATGAATATTTATTAAAAACTATATGTTATAACTACAAATTCAATATCCCATCTCTCTTTATTGTACACAAATACATTACAGACAAAAAAATCTTACAAAGTAGGCATGTACAACGGCGATCTTAACATAATAAAAGTTTTGTACCAGTAAACCTTTGAAGATAGAGATAGTTAATTATAGGGAACATTTTTCAGATATTTCTTTTACTTGTGCTGTGAGACCTTTACTTCTTGCCAAATTTTATGATTTTAGATCACCAGGATTTGATTTATTTACGAGTGTCAAAATATGTGGTATATATGACCGTATTTTTTCATTGCGTTGACGTAGAAGCTTGATTTTTTACGGCTCCAAGGGACCGTAAACTTTGGTATTAATTTCGACTTGATACTTCCACGCGTTCCTGCGAAAACGGGGCTTAATAGATGGACAACGAAGTGATCGTATAAGGGTTCTTTTTTCCTTTGAGGTACGGACGGAACCAAAAAACTGTCAACGAGCAATAAAAAAATATTATCTTTTTACAAAATTATGTGTTTAATGTTGCCTCGTAGCATATCTTAGAAACGTGCCCTACGATGCACTGCCCTGCGTTCATCAATTTGGGACACACAGGTGTAAAGCCTATTGTGTTTGTAATTTCATCGGCAACCTACCCTTCAAACCGAAACACAGCAATGCTGATAAAATTGTAATCCATATCCATATCTACATAAAATTAAAGCTAAAAAAATATACATTGAACGTATTTATTTCAGCACTAATGTAGATAGACAGTTAACGCTTTATTGTACATCAAACAATATACAAAACAAATAACTAGACACGCGGAAATACAGGTGGCAGTCTTATCGCTAAAACTATATTTTTCAGACAACCGTTGAACTAGATCATATTTCTGGGAAATAAATGATTGACAAATGATTTTTATTTTATTCCACTCACCAAAGCATACTGTATATAGTCCATATTATTCATCTTCTCAAAGTTAGTGATGAGATTAAACATCCTGTAGAAGGGATGTGTTTCCTTGTGGTATATCTCAATGTCGTCTACGTTCGCGTAGCCAGCGAATAGTTCGGTAGCCTTCGTCGGGGGCGCGCACCCTGCAGGCAACTCCGGGAATCCATTGATAAATGTTATTAGAAGTACCCTGGAATAATAAAAGATTATTAAACGAAGGGATAAAGCAGTGTCTTTCGTCACGGGCGCTATATTGAATCACGAACTTAACGCAGGATTCTAGAGTTAATTCACGAGCGGAGCGAGGGAGTTAACTAGAATCCTGAGTGCAGAGAGGGATATAAGCACGTCTAAGATGCAGACAGCTTTATCCGCGAGGAGAATACTTTACTTTCACACTTTCTGCGAGACAATAACAACGAAATCTAGGTTGGCGTATTCTGTGCAGAGGTTAGTTCGATTTACGAATAAATTTTGTTCAAATTATAATACAGATGAGGTTAATACTAAATTCAAATCACATTATGCCCGCAAGGGCATAATTAAATTCAGTACAACTTTACTCCCGGCTCAGCTGTTGGGATTTAATCACCTGCTTTCGGTGAGATTCATATGATATATAATTTGACATTGTTGAGCTGGTGGTGGTGTGAAAAAGTACATTGTTATACAAGGAGCCTAAGCGATGGAGTGCACCCGAGATATTTTGGCGTACGAGCGAGACAAAGAGAGCGAGGAAGCTAATGCGTCGATTCGCATTTCGATTCGTCGTCGAATATTTATTTTTAAGTAGATATAATGATTTTTCATGTAGCTATTTCATTTTAGCTTATTGTGAATGCAATGAGCCTTATTCTATTTTCGAATATATTTACGCCCCTAGGGGCGTAAATCACATTTACGCATCAGGTATCGAGCTAACAATGACCAACCTTCAGGGCATGAATGATGAAATAGTTTAATTACGATATTAAGTTGTGCAAGCAGGGCTTTACAACACAACACTTTATTGTAAAACACAAAAAACAAACATAAATATACAATATCACAAGTACGTTGGTTGGGCGTATGGCTTAGTAGAGATTTCTGCCAGTCAACCTTTGCGATAAAATGGGTTAAAAATGCTTGATTTTGGTTTTATGTTTACGCTTTGGATTGCCATAGATATAATTACAGCTATAAAGAAAACTCTGTTTGCATTATCACACAAAAACAATACAAATATTCATTGATCAATCAATCAGAGTTACCATCGCATTGTCATTTTATTCTACCTTTCACCATTTTCCTAAAGAATACAATCCGGGCCTCTTTAAGATAACAGTAAATAGGTTTCTTCTAGATATCCGTGCTTCAGCTTAGACCACATCATCGCTTACTATCAGGTGAGATTGTGATCAAAAGAAGATTTATCTAGTTCAAAAAACCCTTGGTATATAATAAATAATTATTGCTGGGCATTTCACACAGCGCTATCTAGCCCGAAACTAAGCAGAGCTTGTACTATGGGAACCGGATAACTGGTAGAATACTTATACAGGATGTTCCAGAACTCAACGTCAAGCCGAAACGGGGTGACAGAATTGATCATAACCATCATGAGAAAAATCTGAAAAAAAATATATCCCATGCAGTTTGAAAAGTATGGGCATTTTAAGAAAAACCTAGAAATTTGATCAAACTGTACCATTTTTCGGTTATTGTGGTGATTCTTTTTTATTTTTGTTCATTTGAACTTTGGAAACGCAATCCTAAATAACATTTCTAGAATCCCAATTAAAAATAATGACACAATTGCCTCAAGGTTTCGAGAATTGATACTATTTGTTAAACTACGAATTTAATATTTTCAAGATTCGTAGACTTTGACAGGCCCTCCTTTAAAAAAAACTACTAGAGTGCCTTGGCAAGTGGCATTAAAAGATGGCGCATTTAATCAGGTTTCTAAAATGGTACAATACTTGTTAGTTCCATACAATATAAATGAGTAAAAAAATTAAAAACCTCAAGTAACCCGATTTTTGCGATCTCAGTTAAAATGTTTTTGATTCGCACAAGCTCTAGGTAGGTTCTTAATTTTAAGGCAAAACGATGAGAGAGATGGATAGTGGGTATGTTTGCCATGAGTGAGCGAGACAGATAGTGACGCCACGCATTGAGACGGAGATGCGTCGTTTAAACGAGTGCGAATGAAACAGATAGATGCCATACCAAGCAAATGGCTACGCTACCAGTCCGACACCAACCAGTTAGTACGTTTCGCTCATTCGTCTACTGCGCACATTCGTATTCGCTTGTGTTGATTTAGTACTGACAACTTTGGCTTCTCTTTTTGGACTTGGATCTTTGTGAATTGGACTTGTTGATAACATACCGGCAACTTTGGCTTCTCTCTGGACTTTTGTGTTGGCATCCTTTTTATCTACCATGCCTACGCGCTACACTTCACAAGAATATGCGAACATGCACCTCATTTATGGGGAATGCAGATGCAACGCAAGTGCCGCCGCTAGACTTTATCGTGAAAGATATCCAAATTTAGAGCGCTACCCGGATCACCGCGTGTTTGTTAATGAGCACCGTTCACTCACAGAGGGCGGCCGTTTCCCGAATCAAATACAGGCTGGAGGTAGACCTGTGTTTCCTTTCGAGGAAGAAGTATAGCAAGAGGTCGCAGGTGACCGAAGTATTTCCGTACGTGGAATTGAACAAAGAACGGGAATACCCAAAAACACTGCTCATCGTATTTTAAAAAGAGCCGAAATGCATCCGTTTCACGTACAACAAGTTCAAAGTCTTCTACCTCGAGATTATCAGGAAAGGATTTATTTTTGTAGAACAATGCTACAGAGGCTTAATGAGAATCGCCAATTCATCTAAAAAATTATCTGGTCAGATGAATCGACATTTAAAAAAGATGGTTACATAAACTTGCACAATTATAACGAGTGGCATGTGGAGAATCCACATTTAATGCGAGAAGATAGATCCCAGTATCGTTTTAAAGTAAACCTGTGGACCGGAAATTTAAACGGTAAAATTATTGGGCCTATTGAACTGCCTGAGAACTTGAATGGAACTAATTACCTACATTTTTAAGAGAAGATTTACCAACCCTGTTAGAGGACGTACCACTAGCAGATCTTCGCGACATGTGGTTTCAACAAGATGGCTGCCCAGCGCATTTCGCAGTGCAAGTAAGAGATTTCCTTGACCAGGAATATCCGGGAAGGTGGATTGGACGTTCAGGCAGTATCTCGTGGCCCGCCCGTTCACCAGATTTAAATCCCCTGGATTTTTTCTATTGGGGAGTTCTCAAAGGAAAAGTTTACTCAAAACCCATTGAGAACGTAGCCGACCTGCGTGAACGCATTTCTCAAGCAGCTGAGGAGATCAACTCTCGAAGATATGCCCGACTAATAAGTAGATCTTTTTTAAGAAAATGTAGGGCTTGTTTTGAGGCTGATGGTAAACAATTTGAACATTTATTGTAATAAAAAATGTTATTTCTCTATCTGACTTTTATTCCAACAAACCTAAATTAAACTAGATCAAGATTTTTCATTATTTTACTAATTTTACTTTGGTAAAAGTGGCGTCACTATCTGTCTCGCTCACTCATGGCAAACATACCCACTATCCATCTCTCTCATCATTTTGCCTTAAAATTAAGAACCTACCTAGAGCTTGTGCGAATCAAAAATATTTTAACTGAGATAGGAAAAATCGGGTTACTTGAGGTTTTAATTTTTTTTACTCTTTATTATATTGTATGGAACTAACAAGTATTGTAACATTTTAGAAACCTGATTAAATGCGCCAACTTTTAATGCCACTTGCTAAGGCACTCTAGTACATTTTTTTTAAAGGAGGGCCTGTCAAAGTTGACGTATATTGAAAATTTTAAATTCGTAGTTTAACAAATAGTTTCAATTCTCGGAAACTTGAGGCAATTGTGTCATTATTTTTTATTAGGATTCTAGAAATGTTATTTAGTATTACGTTTCCAAAGTTCAAATGAACAAAAATAAAAAAGAATAACCGAAAAATGGTACAGTTTGATCAAATTTCTAGGTTTTTCTTAAAATGCCCATAGTTTTTAAACTGCATGGGATAGATTTTTTTTCAGATTTTTCTCGTGATGGTTATGATCAATCGTGTCATTCCGTTTCAGCTTGACGTTGCGTTCTGGGACAGCCTGTATACTATTTTTTTGTAAATACATACATACTTATAATATATATATAGAGAAACAACCAGACCCGGAACAAATATCTGTAGATCATGCAAACATTTGTTCCGCGGTGGGAATCGAACCCGCTAGCTCCTGCATCTCAGCCGGCTGTTCACCCACTGCATCGCCCTCATCAAAAATGAGGTCTATTAATTTTCGATTTAAAAAAAACAACTAGCATAATAGATGGCGCTGTCTACACCGACAAAAAAACTCAAATTAATAAAATTACACACATCCATTGATAAATATCTAATAAGTATTCCTCATTGTCACTTATTTGAAATATCATTCAAATAGGATTTTTTTCGTCTTATTATGTCTTTTATGAATGTGAATGCAATTTTATTGATTTGCTGACTATATTAAGACGTGACTAATTCGACACGCAAATGTAAAATTGTACTGTTCTGTTATCTAGTGAATGTGCACCGATTGTTTGCATAAGAATCGAACCCCATTACAAGAAATATACAATTTGTTTTGTTATGTACGACATTAACTTAAAACACGCATCCGGAATCGTAATAACTGGTTTTAGAGGTGGGTTTATCGGTAGCTTGAATATTTATCCAGTAATCGATCGATACATTTCCATTAAACAATGTTTAATGTAAATCAGCAGCGGCTTTGCGACGCTTTGTTAGTTTAAGCGATACCTTTTTCTATTATGAATGAATATGATTTGTTTATGTATGTATGTAGGATGTTTCTTTGATATTTTAGAACTTGATAATAAGGTTGTTTAAAAATGTAAAGTTTTATATGAGTTATTTTACAAGAATATAGCCATTAGCCCAGCCCTACTCGTATTATCATCTAATGTCGTACATCGTACCAACACGTAGTATAGCATCTTTACCGTGTGTGACGCGTTCCTCACCTTAGAGCTAAATGCGCGATGCCAATGGTCGGGAAGATATCGGCTTGAGCGCCGATACACTCGTACTTATGATACGCAGACGCGTTCGACCGACATTCCAAGTTGCAGTACACTGTTCGGGAACAAAAACTGCAGCTGAAACCAAATAAAAACAAGACCGGTTTAGTACGAGCGACACTCGCGTACTAAGAGTTTATTTGTTTTTTTATTCGACTTGGAGATGAAACAAGCACATTGGCCACCTCATGTTAAGTGGTAACCATCGCCTATAACAGAGAACTGCCTAATAGGTCACGCACCTTAGAAACGTGCCCTACGATGCACTGACCTATGTCCATCAACTTGAGGCGTACAAGTGTAAAGCCACATGTGCCTGTTATATCACCAGCAACCATACCCTTCAAATCGAAACACAGGAATGCTACTTAAAGGCAGAAATATGTATTGTGGTAGTACTTCCCCGGACGAGCCCTTTCACAAGGAACTCTACTACTCTTCAATAGGTTCCTAAATAACTGATAAAGATAATTGATTAGCGCCATCTAGTTAAGTGACTCAGAAACTAAGTCAATTTAAAAAGCACTTTTGTTTAAATATGTTCTAGATAGAGACTTCGTTTTATTTATCCTGTAAGCATTTTTATTTTTTTTTTTTGCTTTGATGATGATAAATATTTTACACCAAATATTTAAATTTAACTTTATAAATAGAAACAATTGTTTATTATTTTATTTAGAAAAATTGGTAGAGATTATTCCCTAATAACGTGTGTTATCAGAGACCTAGCGCTCTCGCCGATATGGGTCAACGCATAAGCATATCAATTCAGCAGGTCAATGCAGCCAGTGTCTTGGGGGCACTTCCGCCTGGTAGTGATCTGGAGCTATCTATAGATCGTTTGCAACGGCTTCCGCCCGCAGCATCTCACGCGTTGTACCTAATGCTAATAAAAAGTAGGCTGTCTTAATTCAGGATATACAGATATCTGTATGTATACCAAATTTCATCGAAATCGGTCAAAGCGTTTATTCGTGAAAAGGTAAAAATCAGACGAGAGACAGACAGATGGACTTACTTTCGAATTTATAATATTAGTATGGATGTATAAGTGTAATTATGATTTTAATGTTTAAGTAATTTTTCGGCGAGTAAATAATTTTGTATGTGTATGAAAATAACTGTATGCATATTCTTTCTCTTATAAAACTAATTCTGAGCTGGGTGTATGTAGCCTACGAATTAATGAAACATACTCACGGCACGAGGTTGATATGCGCGCCGCAGCAGCCGTCGCAAAGCGGCAGCTCGCAGGGAAGCGGCACCCAAGCGTACGGTTCCTCTGAGAACAGGACGTCGCCGCGTCGCGTCGCCTCACGCGTCGCCACATACCGACCCACGGTATCACTGCGTCTGTACAATATCACATCTTTGGATACTGTCATGGTAATGAATATTATTTTCACTAAACCACACTCAAAAGCATACATTATTATATCGGCCATAGAACGTCCACCACTGAATATAATCAACCAACTTGGGAGGATTTGCCCGTACTCGCCACGCTAGATTTGGCGAGCACACACATCCTTTTGATGTTAAAGTGACCCTGCACCAATCTCCCAGCTTTTCTCTCATAATAAATATCCCGTTCTCATAGTGAAAATAATGATCAATTCTACTCGATATTAAGTGCGTATAAACTATGGCAACTTTGGTGTAAAACTTTGTTGTTTCTTGGTCGTTCAACATGTTTTGACAAGTTGTAAAACAAGGACATATTAACGTCCTCTTAAAATGCCTTCTACCATGAGACTAGGCATGTTACCAGTTAAAACACATACCTATACACATATTCTTTTTCTTTGTATGGTATACTAACGAAGTACACATGTCACGTGTGTAAGACATGTTTAAGAACGGAGGCTCGACTAGCGAAGCGGCTTGGCAGCTAACTTTTTAACTGTTTATTTATTATAGATCTACTAAGAAAGCTACAGTACGAGCGCTTTAACAAGTACATAGTAATTTACCGCCTTGTCCACGACCAAACAAGGAAATAATCAGGCAAGAAACTGCTGGTTTTTCTTTTTAATGATCCTTTTACCTTCCTACTTAAAAATGTGTACCCGGAATATTAATAAATTGAAAGAAAATGTGTAGATGTGACCGGCCATTAGCTGTGCGATAAACAATTTAGTACCTAATTCATCGCGCAGCCAAACAGCTAACTTTATTTATATTGACCGCAATACAAGCTATGAAGTAAAGCGGTTCATTGTCATACATATTTCAGAGCACTGTTCAGAATATGGAATCTCGGCACTGAATTTTCTCTGTACTCTAATCAAAGACTGTCCATTTGTCTTGTCTTCTAATTATCTTAATCTAAATTCTATCTAAGTAAAATCAATAATAATAAAGTCTAAACCTAAGTTTCTAAGATTACCCTCTACACTACAACATCTTTACATAGTATAAAATGAAGTCGCTGTCCTTAGATATTTTAAACTACTCAACGGATTTTAATGTAGTTTTCAGCAATAGATAGAGTGATTCAATAGAAAGGTTTATATGTATAATACATACATAACTCTTGTTTGTTTGTAAGTTTGTTACCTTTACACAACCAAACGGCTGAACGGATCGTAATGAAATTTTGCAAGGAGATCGATTATATCCTGGGAAAGGACATAGGCTACTTTTTAGCCAACTGCGCAAAATGAGGGTAATATTTTATCGAAATACCACCCGTGCGAAGCCGCGGGCGGGTCAGCTAGTAATATATAAACTAACAAACAATCGACTTTATATTAGTATTCAATTATGACTCAGTAATAATGTAATATTTGCTTTGTTTGATAAACAACACGCTACGAGGCATTATTTATCACAGCGCGCTGACCCAAAGTTAAATAGGTTTTAATCACAACATACCATACAATACAGTTTTGGAAGACTTACCGTTAGGAGGGATATAAGAGCAGTAGTGCTATTTAAAAGGAAATATCATCCACCTACCTTTACATCGATTTTTATTCTAACCTATCGCAGCCCACACATGGGCAAAGGTCTCTCCCAGATCCTTTCAGCCGTTTAAAAATTTCCACCGTCCGTTATCGTAGCTATTTGTTTACATAATTTAACAATATTTGTAAAATCTGGTAAATATATTATAAATATAAAATTTTAAATTGTGCCCGAAGCGGTCGAGAGGCACGAATTTTAGCTTTAATAATAATAAACTATATTAAAGGCAAAAATAGAATATTATATTAATTTGCCCGTGAAATTGTTAATGCACGTTTCGCAAAACAGCTTTCCTTGCATACGTATAACTGAAAATGTTGTTTGTTCTGCCAAGCAAGAAGTACGATTTTCAAATGAAATTCTGTGTGAATCGCAGTTTTTATGTAGCATAGAGCCTACGTCTTTCATCAGAGTTTTCTTAGTGCTAAATAAACGCACTTAAAACATATTTTTTGCCACTTTTCGAAAACAAAACAATATAACGCATAAGTTCGCAACTTAATCAACAACGTAAAATCTATTTTAGGAATTAAGTACATAATACAGATACATACATACTCGTAATGTCGCTTGTTCAGAGAGTCCACAAAAAAGGCATAATTATTATTTAAGTTATAATTAATTAATTACGTTAATTTTATATTCTAGAACTAAATATTGGAAGGTCTCGTGAAACGGGAATTACCATTGCGATAGCAGGCTTCCATAAAGGTATGTCTGCCCCCTCGAGTGCAGCGTTCAATCTCTAATACACACAAGTGCTCTGAGTGAAGACTGAAATGTTTTCATGCCCCACGCCCAGCACAATGCGCCTCCACTTACTCCTAACACTTAACAACATTTTCTAGGTGCGCAGAACCGCGTCCGATGAAAATAGGCCCGAACTCTACTAGTCACTACTCTACAGAAGAATGGGGTAAAATCGCATTATTTGACAATACAAAAGATCGAAGGCTTACTCTTAACTTTTTAACACAGTTCTAGGCCTTAGTTCTATGACTTTGTGGAATACATTGGCAGTATGCAGGGGTATTAAATAAAAAAAAACAGATTCTTTCGCTATTCCTGTGTTCATCATAATTATGAATTTTGCGCAAAAAAACATGGCTTCAACACTAGCTTGCTGAGTCACTGATTCGCTTTAATACTATTATAAGTGAGTTGTCAAACCCGACTTCGCATAGCTTCTTATCTAATTAAAATATAGGCTACTTGCTGCCGCCCGCGCGGTTTGCCAATAAAGACATCGCACTCCTGCGTAAAAGTAGCCTACCTCCTAATTCCGGTCGTAATCTATCTGTATACCAAATTTCATCGAAATCAGTCAATCTGTTTAGTCGTGAAGACGTAACAAACAGACAGAGAGACAGAGTTACTTTCGAATTTATAATATTAGTATGAATAGCACGCAGGGATAATGTAGCTTTTTATTAGTGAAATAATTTTCAAAATCGGGTCCGTAGTCCCGGAGATTACATCCAAACAACCTAACTCGCAAACTTTACCTCTATGTAATATTAGTATAGATGAGATTTTGAGAGGTTGTCCTCTTTAAATTTAATAATGACTTTTAATGTATCGCAGGCCTTAGAACCCAGAACCAAAAACACGTAGAAAATCCCTAATCGAATACTAAACTTGGTTACTCTGCAGTGTCACTTCTTGACTTCATCATATCCTAAGTAAATCCCATTATTGAAATCATATAATTAAGTAAATATATAAGAAAAATATTAAACCTACTAAGATTTTAACTTATAAAATATTAGATTAAAAACAGGACGTTATTTAATAAGCAATGGATTTCCTGATAGATGTGTTTTCATGTTCATCTTCGATCAACATTATCAGTTATAATCCATCTGTCACTATGGAATTGGAACTTTATGTGCAAAATGCATGCTCAACGCATAGCGGAAACTGAGTAAAATCACACAAATATACATAACAAGTACACATGTACGCAATAGCAATAAGGTAGAACATAAATGTGCCTTATAGACTAAGACTAAGATTATAGCAAATAAACATTATCTTATCATATCTTAACAACCATCCTTGGGGTGAAACGAATCGATCTAGTCAGAAATATTGACCTACGAGCCAAAACCGGCAGTCGATGTTGGCATTAGACCACCTGCTTAGAATGGGATCGGGCAGGCGATGTGGTTCGAATACATCCAGTGGATACAGAACGGGCGACACAGCCGTGGTAGGCCTATAAAAAGATGGAGAGACGACCTGGATGCATTCAAACCAGATTAGTCAGAATTGGCTATGAACCTCGATGGATGGAAGCGAGACCTTTTCCCAGCAGTGGGACAACGTAGGTTAAACAAAAAAAATCTTAGCATGAGGCCTTAACGTGGAACAATCGAACATGCTTTATACAACAGCATGAGATATATGGCCAAATAATACTCAATAGCAATGGAGCAACTAAACTACACATCGCACAAATAACATAAATTTAATAGAATGCTTGAACAAATAAAGTACGCTATAATAATAAAACTTAAAATCTCATACAACCTTATTTAGGCAAATGTCTCCGTCAGCCAATGCGAAAATACTCGCAATGCGGACTAAAAATTTAATATTTCGTACAAAATATTCAAAGCGAAGTCAAAAACTTGGCAATCGTATTGTATCCGTCAGGTGCTAGTTAGCAGCATACAATGTCTCATTATTAATAACATACTGTAGTAAAACTTTTGCACAGCCAAATCACTACTTTAATCCCAGCAATGTAAACATAAGCCTAATGAAAATAAGGTAAACACTAACAGAATCACAGATAATATAATACGCTTCCAATGAAAAAAGAACTGACAAGCCGCTTTTTAACGGGATGGAATCCTGGGATGGGAAAGAAATTTAAATGGGATGGATTGTTTAAAAAACGATATGGGTCTGAAAGAACTGAAATGACAGTAGAGAGAGATGAGAGACAGTAAAAGAGAGACACGTTAAGATAGACGAGAAATTGTGAGACATAAATAAATATTGCTGGACATTTCACACAGCGCTATCTAGCCCCAAACTAAGCAGAGCTTGTACTATGGGAACCAGATAACTGATAGAATACTTACATACTTTTTTTGTAAATACATACTTATAATATATAATAATCACATTTGTTTTCTGCTGTGGGAATCGAACCCGCTACCACCTGCGTCTCAGCCGGCTATTCGCCCACTGCGCCATGGAGGTCGTCATGATAAGATAGATGGGAAATGATAAGATAGACGAGAAATGATAAGATAGATGGGTAATGATAAGATATATGAGAAATTGTGAGACATGATACTCGTAAGATAGATGGGAAATAATAAGATAAATGAGAAATTGTGAGACATGATAAGATGGATGAGAAATGATAAGATAGATGGGAAATTGAGAGACATGATAAGATGGACGGGTAATCGGAGATTTCAAATCTCCAGAGCACACAAACCGACCCCTGCGAAACAAACTAGTGACATGTCAGTTCCAATCTCATTAGAAATTGATAGAGTAAAACCAACCTTAACTCCAGTACGCTAGAGGCGGCGATAAATTCGTCGCGTTGTCCCTTGTAGCAGTCTGGTAAAACATCATCTGTAGACTCTTCCACATCATTGACCAAATCCATTTTACGCTCGAGGATCTTCACGAGTCGGTTAAACTCCGCTGCAAAGAACAGCAAATCTATTCAGAACTTTGACCTACACATTGACACTGACTTTGAATATCCACAGATATATATTAGTGACCATCATCATGGTTTGTTAGTAAATAGTAGCCTTTGTCTCCATCCAACTGTTAATCTATGTATATACCAAATTTCATCGAAATCAGATCAACCGTTACGACGTGATTGAGTAAGAAACAAACATACAAACAAATAAATAAACAATCATCCAAACTTTCGCATTTATACTATTAGTGTTGGGGATGTGTCGGGTTGATATCAGCAGGAATCTAACCCGCAACCTCTTACATCTCAGTGAGCTATATGGCCACCTAGCGCATTTGTGGTCCTTCACCCACCACAACAGCCTCCAACAAGGAAACTTATTACCCATTATTATAAATACGGGATATATCACGTACCGTCTTATCGGTGTTTCGACCGACAATGTTTCGGTTCAATTCGTGAACCTTCATCAGGGTGAGTGCGATCCGCTCCGAATAACGTCTCGCCTCGCACATATCCCGATATAATAAATAAATTCCGTATTTATAATAATGATTGAAATCAATCACGAAAGTTTTCTAAGTAAAACTTATTACCATTTATGTAATGTAAGTAAATATTCATTGACAAAAAAAAAAAAAGTATTCTATCAGTTATCTGGTTCCCATATTACAAGCTCTGCTTAGTTTGGGGCTAGATAGCGCTGTGTGAAATGTCAAACAATATATTTATTATATTCTTGCCTTCATCTCCCTCATTATGTTTTTTTCTATCATATCCGAGAAGGTAAATTACAGAGTGGAAACGATATGTAAATTATAATTTAATAAATCACCTTGTATGGAGGCACTGTGTCAAATGTATACCTTTAAAATGTAATAAATAGCCATAAGACCACCAATTGTACCACATAGATTTCAATTTGATTTTTTATACAACTTCTATGGCAAACGAGCATACAGTTCACCAGATGTTAAGTGGCTACTGCAGTCCATGCATATCCACATAGAATTCAAAACAAGGTATTATGTTGTCTTAATCTCTACGTGGATACGTTGTTTTGTTGTAAGCCATAATGTATTATTTATCTATCTAAATACAATTTGACACATTAGATTCACATTCTTTTGACAGTTTTAAGTTCACAAAATATCTAAAAATCATGTAGTTATCGCACATAGACACTTTTCAACGACAAAGCCATTCGAGGAATGGCTCTAGAAAGGTCGGACGGTGTGAGATGAGTGGACGCGAGTCAGGTAGGTAAGTCTACCACAGACTCGTGGTGGATGGCCATATCCAGCTGTTGTTGAAGTCGGGCTGTGGATGATGATACTTTTTGTTTTCACTCTGTGTAAAGTTTAATTTAAAAACTACTAACAGTAAGTTTTATACTAACAGTTCTGAGCAGTCGTGAGTTTGAGCGTCAATGCGTGTTGGGAAGCGGCCGCGAGCGCTTCGAGCACTCGGTCTCGCTGGTTCAACTGGAGATAGCAGTCTGCTCGGCGCAGCATCAGCTTGTGACGAAGCTCATTGGGGTAACCTGCTGACAGCGCCAGCTCTATGTCAGCAAGACACTCCTGGAAATTATAAAGGTGTTTGTTTAGTTACAAAATCAATAATTTTGAATGTATATTCTTTCAAGGCCTCTTCCATTCTTTCTAGTCTTTCTATTACTTCCTTGGTCTGCCGCAATGTCTTCGGGCTGTGTCAGGGTCTGCACCCGGTGGTCAGTTAGGCGGACTGGTCTTAAATATACTAAATAATTTGGTCTAGCGAGGGATAGAGGGGCCTCCTGGCCTCAAGTTGTGAAGACTTTATTTGGGGATGAGAAAGCGTATTTATTCGTTGGCTTAGCCACTTTAGTAAGAGCACCAGATGGAGAGGTCCGAATCAAATATAAAAAAAATATTTATTAAAATCACAAGGATCACTTTGAAATGTAAATTTTTCTGTGTTCCTCCACAACCAAGCCAGGAAAGAAGGACAAAAGACCAGGCTGGTGGTAATGAAGAATCATTAAAAAGAACCACACAATACATAACAATAAAGAAAATAAATTATAAATTCAGAAATTTTTTACAGAGTTGGAGCAATTTCAATCCCAAGCTTCACTATCATCTAAATAATCCAACATATTAATAGTAGACTTTTTTTAAGCTATGTGGTTTTAAATACAAACCTGAAACTTTTTCAGCTTTAACAAAGCCGCAGATCTGTTGGCCAGTGCCAGAGGATACATTGGTCCGTTTTGATGTGCATACACCACACTCTTAGTGTAACACTTGTAACTCTCATCCACAAGGCTGGCTCGAAACTTATCATTGCCTTGCTGTCTCCACAAAAGAGAAATATCATCTGATTTACGAGCTGTGTCATAGTTACTTTTCCTTTTACCATATGTTGTTTGCATTTGTCGTATCCATTGGAGTAGAATATGCCTGGAACAAGTTTGAGGCTTTTATATTATATTTTATTCTGTTATAAAAGCTCCTGGATTTAGGACTCCTCATTATCACTTTCACAGATGCTTTAGTATTAAAACAAACTCGATAACTGGCTACGAATTAATAAGACATTGCTACAAAAGTGAATATTAAGAGTCTTTCGGCCGTGTGATGTAGACATATCAACAATAATGCTGCTCGTCTATAAACAAACTAAATAAAAATCTTTTAGGAACATCTAGCAAAGGTTACGAGTGCATCAGTTTGGCTAATCTAGAAATTAAACTTCCAAATTTATCTTGCATCTAAGTATGGTGTGATATTTTCTTGTAATGTAGCTCTAAAAGGTTTTGTAGAAATACACAAAACCAGTGAGAAGAAAAGATGAATTGTGCTTCACACATCTTGTGTAGGCACTGAGGACTTAGACAAGAGAAATGAAGCACCAGCTTGGTGGCAGGATGCCATAATAAACTAACTGGGTAAAGAATGCCACTTCTTGCCTGTGACAGGATTTAAGGAGGGTTAGGCCAGCACTATACTGTTTTCACAGCTCAGACTAGAAAGACGTGGTCAATATGTGCACATCTAACTAAGCCACAGGTTTTCTCGCAATATTTTCTGTCAGTTCTAAGGCCGTGTAAAAGCGCACATGAAATTTACGAATTGAAAAACCTATTTCACGGCCGGCACTCAAACCTGCACTCTCCGGATCAGTAGTCGGGGCACGTTTTACTAGATAAGGCATCCCGGCTTACTGCGAGTAAGTAACGACAAGACAGAATTGGGTACATACTTCACTCCCTCATTTTTCAAGAAGTAGTTCATCGTGTCTATCTCATTATCATTGGTCCGGTCTATTTTCTTTTCTTCTGAAGCAATAAGGAGTAAAAGTATCTCCCATTGCTTGGCACAGTCCTCTGGTAGCATAACATTATCCATCTTATAATTATTCCTAGAGTTTACACATTCAAGTAAATATCACGATTACAGGCAATAATAAATTTTGTCAAACTAAACACATGAAATAAGCACTCGAATAGTTCAAAAAACTCTACACACGCAACAAATCAAAATATAAATTATGGCAGCAATCCGATTAAGTTGAGTTCTGGTTCAAAATGTAGCGAAATGTATTAATCAACAAGATTTTAAATTTTGTTGTATTATAATTATGACATTTGAGTAATAATTGACAATTGACACGCTTCGCATTCACCACAGATAATCAAACTTGGCATGGCACAGTTAGTGCATTATACCGGAGCAAAACAAATAATGTTTTTAAGAGGACCTACATACTTCATAGGTCCTTTGTGACGATATTTATATGATTTTGTAGTGCCCAGAAATTCATCAAATTTTTTAGATATTGGAGTTCAAGAAGAGTAAAAAAAATCAAAATAGGACTATCCGGTCAAATGACACGTCTAATAAAAGGTCTTTTTTGTGAGTACCTACATTTCGACCCCCTTTTTTAGTTTTAGTTTAAACCTTCTAGTTTTTATGTTAATGACCCACAGTGCTGAAATTCGGTATGCGTGTAGCTTTAGTGACAAAAATATAGGGAAAAGTCTGAAGTCCAGACTGCAATTTCTACCCCAAAAAAGTATAATCCAATTACACCAGAAATCTAGAATAACTGCAATAAAAAAAAACCCAATTACATGAACTCCCATTACCTGTAATTTGAATGAAACTGTAGGTCAAGTAAATTGGTATGCATTTCGTGGCTCTATTTTGATAGTCAAAGATTACAAATACTTAATATTTTTTCTGTTTTATTCGGAGACTCGCGAGATCTTAGTTCGGGGTGAACCACTAGTCTATTTGAAAACAAACAAAAAGAAAGAATGATTTTAGGTAAAATTTTAGTGGTTATACTTAAGTTTTTGTGAAATTAACTGGTTAATTAGTCAATTCGATGTTTTATGAAAAAACATCGATACATCGAGTATATCGATAGCTTTTCAAAACATTGGATCAATTCGATGTATCGCATGGATGTACTCGATGTTATATCGACTATCCATAATTGCGGGTAGGTATTTTAAAATACACCACACTTGTGAATCCAATTCTCTCCAATGTGATCTCCAATTGTCTAAAGTCGACAATATGTTTTGGGACGAGATTTTAGTAAAAAATGATGTTCTCAAGAAAGCTTGGCTCGCCGGGAACAATCTAGACATACCTGACACGTCTGAGGAAACCAGTTTGCCGAAGATTTGGTGAGATTCTAAAACTTGAAAATTGTGTGTCCTGTTTGTTCTTCCTTTTACTGTGTAGTATTGAATAAAATATTTATAGTTAAAATTAGAATTATAAAAACTTGCGTCGCAATATCGCGTTGCAACTGCGTCGAAATATCGGGAAATCATAGTAAATATCCCGTTTTTAGTGGAAATGAACACCTATTTTTTGTTATTTTTGTGTAGTCTAGCAAATATACAATTGTATTTTTACAATTATATTATTCAGCGATACTTGCCCCAAACTAAGCAGAGCTTGTACACACGGCTACACATCAAACTATATATTTCCAGTATAAGCTGACCTCGCATTGTGTAGACTTTTCGTAGAATAAGAGGTCAGCTTATACTGGAAATTTATAGCTTGATGTGTAGCCGGGTGTACTATGGGAACCAGATAACTGATAGATACTTATATATATATATATATATATATATATTTTGTAAATACTTACTTTTAATGTAGAGAGAAACAACCAGACCCGGTACAAATATCTGTAGATAATATAAACATTTGTTGCGCGGTGGGAATCGAACCAGAAACCTCCTGCGTCAGACGGCTATTCGCCCACTGCTCCAAAGAGTTCATCATTTGTGACGGACATGATGACTAAATAATAATGATTGATGTTGATAAATTAATTAAAATTAATGTTACTTCATAATGATCGAGCGAAGCGAGATCTCTAAATCAACTTGGGCAAATTGGCATTGTATGTGTGTATGTATGTTTGTTTGTCCGAGGATAACTTTCGAAGCGTTGATCCGATCATCGTGAAATTTGATAATTATGTAGGTAGTGAAGGCACAATTTTGGTGTGACTAAATGAGCTATAAATTTTGGGGGGTTGTTGAGATATTGGAGATCAATGGGGTAAAGTGGGACGTCAAATGAAAGGTATTTATTAGTACATTTAGACTCCGTTTTTGTTTTTAGTAAGTTCCTTAGAGTTTTAGAGTTATTAGCCATAATGGACACTGAAATTTGACTAAATTCACAGGGTACACCAGTGACTCCACAGTCCTACAATTTGGTAGGTATGCGTGTAGCTTATGTGACACAAATATAGGCAAAAGTCTGAAGTCCCGAATAACTGCGATTTGTACCCCAAAAAAATTAAACCATAAACATAAACTCCCGTTAGGTAGGTACCTGTAATTTGAATAAAACTGTAGGTCAAGTAAGTTGGTTATTCATTTCGTGGCACTATTTTATTGATCAAAGATTAAGGCCAGCTTGCACGATCCCTAAACGTATTTAGCGACTAAATATGTTTAAATTTTACGTATTTGTTTGATTTGACAACTCCTTAAATCATATTTAGCCACTAACTACGTTTAGGCATCGTTGCGCGAGTCGCCCTAAGAATATATTCTTTTGTGTTTTGGGAGACTCGCGAGATCTCAGTTCAGGGCGGACTACTAGTATTAGTAATTATGTGCAGTGATCGCGAAGTTGTGTCTCATACATAATAAATCAAATATGTATATAGATTAAATTAAATTTGATTCGTTCGGTCTTTGTCCAAACATTACTTTTTCGTGTATTTCCAGCAAACACCTAAACAGACGGGTTAGGTGTGATGATATGAACCCAAGACGCCGAATGTCTCTCCGAACCTCGGCTGTCATGATCAATGGAGTAGCCAAACTGTGGAACCAGGAGGCGCAACAGTTACTTGAAGGTTCGTACGAATTAATCAGAATCATAATTATAAAATCATTTATTGTGAAATATAGATGTCACTGAGAGAGCTACCATAATCAATGTTTCGGAGAAAGTTAAAAACTGCACTGTACCTCTTGTTCCCATCCTGCAAGCTTTGCTTAGTTTGGCTCTAGATAGCAGTGTGTGAAATGATCAGCATTATTTATTATTAATATTGTAGCGATATTAAATCGATCATTATCATCAGAATTATTCTTCAGAGAAACTGATGTTAGGCGTTCGGTATAGCCTTTAGACTAATACTAGCTGTTGCCAGCAACTTCGTACGCGTTACAGCACTTAATATGTGGTGTAACGCGTCTACCTAGGTAACCTAGAAATAAAGCTAAACTCGCTGATGCAAATTACTCCCCACATTTATCCCATGGGACCTGGTTAATGGGATATAAGTAGCCTATGTGGTAATCCAGGTTATAATATACGTAGGTACATACTAAATTTCATCGAAATCGGTTCAGCCGTTACCACGTGATTGAGTAAAAAACAAACAAATAAATAAACAACATCCAAACTTTCGTATTCATAATATTGGTACTATTTTTACAAATTGGAAAGTAACTCTGACTCTCTTACTCGCTTTTACAACCAAACGGCTGGACCGATTTCGATGAAATTCGGTATATAACTTTAAATATAATTTGGTATGTGACTGGAGTAAATCCTTTGGCCTTACAGTCAACCCAAACAAAACACAGGCCATTATAATTGGTAGCTCCATACAGATCTCCAAAATCAATTTTGCACAACGACCATCCATAGTTTTTGACGGAACCCAGTCAGTGAAAAATCTAGGGATGCAGATGGATACCTGTTTAACCTGGGTTCCCTGTATCAATGAGATTAGCCGCAGGGTATTTGCATCATCTGGATCTTTACGGAGACTTCGTAACTTCTTGTCGACTGCTACCAAGGTTACGCTTGCACAGACCCTTTTACTTCCAATCCTGGACTACGCCGACGCCTGCTATCTTGACATCACTGAAGCCCAACTGAGCAAACTTGAGCGCCTTCAAAACCTCTGTATTCGGTTCATATTTGGCTTGCGCAAGTATGACCATATTTCTGATTTTCGCACAAAGCTCAAGTGGCTCCCCATCCGTCTTCGCCGGAATGCACACATACTGTCCTTTTGTATAACATCCTTTTTAACCCTTCTTCTCCCTTATATCTTAAGGAGCGTTTTGAGTTTCTCCACCAGGCTAATGATCGTAATTTGCGTTCTTCAGATTCACTCCAACTTAAAACTCCTGTCCATACGACAGAGTTTTATAGTCGATCCTTCACTGTAACAGCCGTACGATTGTGGAACGCTTTGCCCCTCTATTTAAGAACATCCAAGTCTATAAGTAATTTTAAAACAAAAGTGCACACCCATTATCTGTCCTTGTGTTGAAGTTGTAGCTGCTTGTTAATTCATCATAACCATTTTTAGAGTTGCTTATTTAATATAAATTTGTGTTATTATGGTAATTTAGGTTTATAGTATGTAGATATGTTTTTAAATTTATATAGATGCACCGCCGTCATGTATTACATTTTAATCCTGTCCATACAAAGGTTGTCTGGAAGAGATCGCTTTTAGCGATAAGACCGCCCGTTGTACTAAATATATTTGTAAGAATTATGTTCTGTATTTTACTTTGTACAATAAAGAGTTATCTTATCTTATCTTATACTCAATACTCAATCGTTTATTGTATTCCGCAATGTAATACTAGGTGGTAAATAATAGGTACATGTTCATTATGGACCCTGTTGGGCGCAACAATATCATGGAGAGAGGAAGACGTCATTGTTCTTGTTAGGTTATATTTATTTTAAAAAAGAAAACACTCTAATCTAGTGTCAAAGTATACAGAGTGTTTTTTTTTAACTGTAACAGTACGGCAGCACCCATAACCAGAGGAGATACAGGTGCAGTTTCCTTTAAAACATCAGCTCGTTTTCGAAGAAAAACATTTTTGCGATATAATTTTTTTGGTCAAGTGTGAGTAGCGCCTTAAAATGAATCAAGCTGGTAAAAGTTTTTTTAATGCCGATCGATGCAGTCCTTTGTAAGGATCATTTTATTGTATCGGATGAAAAAAATGTGAACAGCAGAAGTTAGTCAAATTTGATAAAAAGTATTCTGATACAACAGGACAAACAAAATTCCTTCTACTAACATTTTGTTAGATTCTAATTGCACATTAAAGAAGTATTAATACTGTAGCGATTAAGAAGTTTAGGAACTCCATGCTCTCATGCGAAATTCAAAAAGATTTCGTATTTCAGAACAATTTTGAATTTCGAACATGGTTCGTGCACCTATCGGACTTTTATATCAGTCATTGCATCATCTTATTTGTCCTATCATGGCATTGTCAAATACGCAAAAACTAGACTTAATTGAAGCATACGACGCATACGTAGGTACGACGCGAGCCATTTATGAACAGTTCCGCGAATACCTATGCCGTATAATTTGTTAAGGAGGATTTTGTACTGTACTTTATCGTAGGCTTTGCTCTTATCAAAGAGTATTCCGACTGCGTATTTTTCGTTATTAATGATGTTGTAAACCTCTTGTATATGTTTATAGCAAGCTAAAGTCGTGGAGCGATTTTTTCGAAATCCATTCTGGCTTTCATCAAGGATATTGTATTTTTCGCAAAAATTGTATACCCGATCGCACTTAGCTTTTTCTAAGATTTTTGACGCTGTAGGTAGAAGAGCAATAGGGCGGTAATTGTTTGGATTAGTTTTACTGTTTTTCTTGTATATTGGTTTTATTAAGGTTTTTTTTAAAAGGTCGGGGATAACTCCTTCATCAAAAGATTGATTTATAATTTTGCAAAAAGGTAAAGTGAGTTCGTCTGCACATTCTCTAATCAAGGTAGGTGGAAGTTCGTCTAACGCGTGACTTCTTTTATTTTTTAATATTTTGATTATTTTGTTCACTTCACGGTAGTTTACTGGGGATAGGTACATTGTGTTTTCGGTCGGGTGGATCACGGGATGACCGCAAGGTTCGTTTCCAGCTGATTGGAAAGAATTTGCTTCGCCGATGGACGCAAAAAAGTTGTTGAATATATCTGATATAGGTTTCGGTTCGCAAATTAGGTTACTATTTATTTCAAGTTTAATGTTGTTTTTTCTCTTTTAATTTTCTTGTTTGTACGTTCATTAATTATGCCCCACATTATTTTTACTTTATTACTTGATTTTTTTAATTTGTTTATATATTGTAATTTTTTTGCAGTAATTATGGATTTTTTAAGTATTTTTTCATATTTTTTGTGAGTATTTCGTTATTTGACTTCTGTGTAAATACTGATAACAACCTCTTATTTCTACCAGATATTTTAATACCTACAGTTAGCCAATATTTTTTAAAGTTTTTTTTAATTTAACTTTTCGTTTTGATATACATTTGTTTAGAGTATTAATCAGAATTTCTTGAATTTTATTATAATTATCGTTTACATTGTTGTTTGGTGTTAATATAGTATTCCAATTGATTATCTTTACTTGTCATTGAAATTTGTAAATATCAAGTCTATGCAAGTAGATGTAGTGTGTGTAATTCGTGTGGGTTTTTTTATCTGTTGGGTTAGTTTGTACTCTGACATAAGATCCAAAAGATTATTTGTAGGTATGCTAGTTTTTTGTAAAATATTTACATTAAAATCGCCGCCGAATATGATGTTACATTTTGAATATTTAATGTTAAAGTGAATCAAAAGTTAGCTTACTGTAAAACACGCCTTCCTCCCTTTTATTCCAATACATAGTAATATTAAATGATATTCTGGTTTGGTAGTTCTGCCGCACATGTTTCTAATACATACTCAATTGAAAACTCTGCGATATCCGGTCTCGCTATGCAAGGCAGGTGTTCTTGTGTAAAGATGCAGACTCCGCCGCCTACTCGGGTCTTTCGGCAGAATGATGCTGCAATTTTGTAGCCACTAAGGTTTATCAAACCAATTTTTTCCTCTGATAGCCAGGTTTCAGATATGCAGAGAGCTTGATAGGCTGGATTTTGATCAATAAATGCTTCTAGTATGTGTTGTTTGTTATTAATGCTTCGAATATTTTGGAATAGTATTTTAAATTGTAGGTCTGTGCTTTCGAAAGCAATAGTTTCCGTTACCCATATTTCTAGGTTTGCTCTGTTCGTGCTGTTGATGATGGTAGCTTAGGTCGTGTTCCGTATTTCTTTCTTGTTTTCTATCGCTGGTATTACGTTTCGAAAAGATTTGTTTGCCGTCAATAAAAAGTTGATTGTTTCTTATTATTGCATAATGGCCGTCTTTCCTCGTTGTAATCATTTCTTTTCTCATATCTCTTCTTTCCTTCCTTGCATTTTCGTCTAGAAATTCTGAAATAAATTGTCTGGTACCTTGAAAGTTTGTCCATTTTCTATAATGTACTTGGCCATTCTCTTGCTGATGAGTTCAATCACAAGCGGGCGGTTAGTGTTATTATTTCTTCTCGTTCGGTAGGTTTCTTCAATGTAGCCTAGGAGATCGACGCGCAGGATTTTTCAAAAAATTCCAATAATTCTATCATGCAGGTCGCATTCCTGTTCATTTTGGTACTCAGTTAGGCCATAGAGTACTACTTTTTTAGTGCTACTTTCTTGTATGTGGTGTGTTCTAGTAGTCCTTGACTGTAGTTGTTTCATTTCATTTTTCAGCTTCTCATTTTCGTGTGTCAATTTCTCAAGTTCAGTACATACTCGTTCTATATCAGCTTTTCTTTGGTCGTTTTTGCTGTGCAATGCACTAGTGACGTCATCTCTTAGTTTCGTTATAGCTTTGTTGATTTCTGTTTTGATTGTGTCCTTGAGTTCGGTTATAATAGATGTGTTATTCTCTTTAAGTCGTAATATTATCAGCTCGTTTAGGTTCTGCAGTGTCAATTCAGTTCTCGTATTCGTATATAGTGTGTCACCTAGAATACTCTCATCGTCTGAGCATGGGGAGTTGCCTAAATTAGACACTTTTTTTCTTTGTGTGACGTTGTTTACTTCAGGTGTAGTATTTTGGTGTTAATTCAAATGACAGTCTCTTGGACGTATAGGAGTATTTGAGTTACCTGTTTTCGGTTTCTTGCAAGTACAAGCCTACGTTCTCCAAGCCTCCAATGTTTTCCTACGTTCTGGTACCATTGTGCCATTGAAGCGCGTCATAGAAACATTTGCGCAAGTTAGATCATAGTTATTTCCACAGCTCGAATAAGTCAGAAAGTGCCGAATTGGTAATTTTTGGTGACATCCTGCACACAGTGAAGCCATCACGTACCTTGATTTATTTTCTAGGCAGTTTTAAACTCCGGTAGCAGTCAGCTGTCTTAGACGTTATAACTTGTAGTTGGCCTTTAGTTGTGGCCTTTTTCTATACTCACTGCACTTTTCACGTAAATTTTTTGGTGTATAAATAGTTTCAAGTCGTATAAAATTCTCAATTTTATCTTGTAGGTAGGTGTCAAATAACTAACGCGTCATTCGCACACAGATTTTAGCTGATTTCCTTGTTTTTTCTTGGATTTGTCATATGTGTTAATTAGATAGAAAGAAAGCAATTCATCTTTAATTCTTTTCTTTAATCATCACCAACTTTATCAACAATTTTTACACAGTACTCTTAGGACGCCATTACCAGAAAGAAGCACAAAACATGAATTTCCATAGACTATGTAGAATATAGATGTACGTAACTAACACGCCTCCTTACATTTATATTCTTCATAATTACATTAACTAATTTATACTGAAATACATAACTATATTACTTTACTTTAAGTTTAACATAATTTTAAATTTAATATTTCCTAAAGATTTTGTAAAGATATCTGCAATATTCTCTTCAGATGTGACGTTTACAACTTCAATAGTTCCATTTCTAACATTTTCATGAAAAAAGTGGTAATGAACTTCAATATGTTTAGAATTTTTAGTAAAGTTACCATACCTTGCAATAGCCAAGGCTCTTGAGTTGTCTTCAAATATTTTTACAGGTTATGACACCTTTGAGAATACATCATTTGTTAAACAAATCAGAAAAAATAATTTCTGTTACAGCTTCTGACAACGTTGTATTCAGCACATGTTGAAGATTTAGTTACACTGTTTTGCTTCTTAGACTTCCAATATATTACATTTCCAAACAATCTAATTACAAAGCCTGTAGTAGACTTCCTAGTTTCAGTGTCTCCTGCAAAATCTGCATCTACATAACAATCAAATATGTCAGCATTATCATTCTTACAATATATCAATTTAAGATCTCTAGTCAAATACAAATATTTTAGTACCCGCAGTGCATATTTGAAATGTGTCTCATTATAACAGTTTTCGTATCTACTTAGGTAGTTCACACTGAATGATATGTCTGGTCTAGTGCCTGAACTGATATACAATAGAGCTCCAATTAAATTCCTATATTTTACATCCTCATTTACATCAGATTGTTCCAGTTTAAGATTAATTTCCATTGGTGTCATATACAATTTCGAGTTTTCAATATTATAACGCTTAGCCAACGACTCAATATAATTTTTCAGACATAAGCTCATTTTATTTGTACATTTTTCATAATTATACTCAATATCAATTCCAATATAGTTTTTTACTTTATCCATATCCTTCATTTTAAATTTATTACTCAGTTGAGTTTTAACATCAGCTATTACTTTTTTATTTTTACAACATATCAACAAGCCGTCCACAAATAGTAATATGTGTACATTTTGGTCATGTTCTGTTTTTACATATAAACAATAATCATATTTACTTCTACGGAAACCAATAGTAGTTAAAAAACCATTTACACATTCATACCAAGCTCTAGGGCTTTCTTTTAAAGTTTTAAACCATACAATTGACTTATTGAGCTGATCTGTACCATCTTCATAACCTAATGGCTGTTTTACATACACTTCTGATATAACTTTTCCATTTAGAAAGGCTGTTTCAACATCCATTTGATGTATATCTAAATTATTTTGACAAAAGTAAGATAATACCAATTTCAAAGTTTGCATTTTTGCTACAGGTGAATATGTGTCATCAATACAATCTGTTTGTTGATAACCTGATAACGACTAACCTAGCTTTATACTCATTTTCAGCTTTCTTTTTATATATTCATTTTACATCTAAAATCCTTTTATCTTGTGGCGTATTTACCAGTGTCCATGTATTATTTTTGACAAGACTGTCCATCTCACGATTCATTGCCGCCTTCCACTCTTTTGCATCCTTGCATGTTGTCGTCTCCTGAAAATTATCTGGAATCATAGCATCACAATAATTTACATAAATACAATAGTATCCAAACTCTTCATCAAATCTAGTTGGTCTTTTTATCTGTCGTTGTGGTCTTTTCTTATTAACTGTCTCATCATCATTTTCTTTTGTCTCTTTATCTTTTTCCTTTTCATTAATCTCATATGTCATTTCCTTTTCAGTATTTTCTGTATCATCTTGTTTTAAACTACATCCTTGATTGATATTTTCTTCCGCTTGGTCGTCATTAAAGCCAATACATTTTACATCTTCCTCAATAATATCACAATGTCTTGCCACTATACGCCTGTTATTTATCAACACTCTGTATCCAACTTCTGTATATCCAAGTAGTACTCCTAACTTCACTTTTTTTGACCCATTTAGACCTCCTCTTTTCCTCTGTTATTCTGACATATACATACTTTGCTGCCATACATTCGCAGATTCTTTATAGATGGCTTCCTTTTAAAAAATATTTCATATGGTGTCTTCTTCTCCATAGTGTTCGTCAAAGTCCGGTTCTTTAAATAAGCAGCAGCTTTTACAACTTCAGGCCAAAATCGTCTATCAACTTTTGCTTCTGTTAATAAGCATCTTGCCATGTCCATGATTGATCTGTTAAATCTTTCTGCAGTGCCGTTCAATTGGTGTACATTAGCCGGACAAGGTTTAACCAATATCCCCTTATCTCTAGTAAACTGGTATTCTTTGGAATTTATGTACTCTTTTCCATTGTCACACCATAATTCTTTAATTATTTTCCCTGTTAAATTCTGCACTTCATTTACATACTGTGTTAAGCATTCATAAACTTGATCTTTTGACTGAATGCAATATAATTTGATCAACTTACTGTAATCATCGATAAAACTTAAAAAATACCTCTCACCATTGCATCCTGTTGTATTATGGGGCCCATTTAAGTCTGTATGTACTATATCTAATATATCTTCTGCTCTTCTTCTATTATTCTCAAATGGTAAGTTATGCATTTTATTTTCTATACATATGGTACACTTTATATATTCAGATTCAAGTTCTCTAGGTATTCCTTCCAATAGCTCGTTCTTGCACATTATATTCAGGTTTTTAAAATTAACATGTCCGAGCGTTCTGTGTAGTCATTCTTTTGTAGTCAAAGTAGTTTGAGTCGTCACATTCACTTCCAGTGGCTCCCTTAACATAAAACTTTTCATTTTGTAAAGCCTTTCATCTTTCAGTGCTATTGCAACTAGTCCTCCGCTTGAGTTGTATATTTTAGATAACCTTCCTCTTAAAACAATTGAGTGACTGTCTGTTATCTTTTAGTAGCTTAGTAGATTCGCCTTCATATCTTGTACATAAAATACATTATTTAATGTTACTTGTGATTTCCTGCCATAAACATGAAAGAAAGTAATAATATTATCAACTTTTGTCGCTTCCAGTATTCTTCCAACTCCAAATTTCACTTTTATAGGGTTTTTTAAAGTTATGCAATTTTCTGAGAAATATTTATCAGTATTTACAATATGATCGGTACATCCACTATCTAGTAGCCAATTTATCTCACCTTTTTACAAATATTCTCGCATGTCATTGTTGTGGCATTGTTCACTACTGTATGAAAGTTGCTTCCTTGTGCATCACTATTCTTGGGCTGAAAGTTTCCCCGACCTCTTTGGAAATTTCTAGAAGTATTATTGTATGATCCACGTCTCCGTTGATTTGAGTAACCTCTACCTTGGCCCCGATTATTTTCTCCATACCAACAATCTCGTTTCATATGACCAGGTTTTCCACAATTAAAACAATAAAACTGGTTGTTAGTCGGTGTTGAGGTATTAGACTCCGCTTTGTAAACATTTGACCTCTCATATGACCTCTCTGGTTTTTCTTCTATGCTCCTTAACTTAATTTTGCTTTTGAGGTAATCTACCGTTCTCTCTTTTTCCGGCAACACGTCAATTAAATCACCCATATGACTGTAGCTTCGGGGTAATGCCTTCAACATGTAATTCAGTTTCTCCTGTTTATTTATTACTGCAACAGCTTGCTTCAACTCGTTTACGGACTTTTCAAAATCATCGAAGAAAAGATTGACGTCCGAGTAATTTATCAACTTGACACTTTCTAGGTTATTTCGGCACACAATTTGCAGAGCGGTAGGCTTTTTCAAGTACATTTCATCAAACTTACACATGATATTGTATGCCGAATCAAGGTCACTTATGTATTCCAATTGTTTGTTTGAAATTGCACTAAAGATATAATTCGTCGCTTGAATATCTTTTTCCTCCCAAGAGGTTTTCTCGTCACTGTCGCTTTTTGGACGAATCGCGACATCTTTGCACTTTTTATACTGCAGAAACTTTAGCAGTCATAATTTCCAGTAACTATGTTCTGATCCGTCGAATATTGGAATCATAATCTCATAATTTTCCACAAACGCCATTTTGCACGCCGTATTCGGCTTTCAATTTTTTTTTACTATATTTACTTCAATTTTCTTCTATTTCTTTTAAAACCACGGACTGCTACTCGTACCATGTTAATCAGATAGAAAGAAAGCAATTCATCTTTAATTCTTTTCTTTAATAATCACCAACAATTATCAACAATTTTACACAGTACTCTTAGGACGCCATTACCAGAGAGAAGCACAAAACATGAATTTCCATAGACTATGTAGAATATAGATGTACGTAACTAACAATATGTTTATATCTTTAGTCACTTTTAAGCATAATTGTATACATTTTTATTTACTTTTTATAATTATAAATAACTTATGTATAGATACATATATATATATATATATATATATATATATAGGATTCAGATAGAGGTAATTTTTTACCCGTCTTCCTAGAAGGAGGGTAATGTTTTATCGAAAAACAACACGTACGAAGCAGCGGTCAACTATTTAAAAAATATTTTTCTTACATATAATATTTATCTGCAGATACCGCCAAATTGGAGAGAGATATGGCCAAAAGCCCCTCGAGGAGTTCTGGTGAAGGTAATATCTTGCTTGCGTGGCGTATGCATGGCTTTGTTTTTTATTTATTTATTCATTACAGAATTAGCACTTGATATCAATGTAATCAGAGTTTTATAGTTAATGCTTATTGCCAGTATCATGCGGTAATCCAGGTTATAATATACGTAGGTACATACTAAATTTCATCGAAATCGGTTCAGCCGTTACCACGTGATTGAGTAAAAAACAAACAAATAAATAAACAACATCCAAACTTTCGTATTCATAATATTGGTATTATTATTAATTAGTAATAAGTACTACGTACAACAGGAATGAGCTGTTGCCGCAAAACTGAAGCCGAAAGAGAGCTCAGTAACTGTACCTCTCATCCCTCTCTGGCGATGGTGACCATATTGAAATATGATTTAAGAACAATAATTATGAAATAATGATTTGTGATCTGACGTCAGCAGATCATTGCTTCAGATGGATTTTAATCGAAGATGCTAATGATAAACTTGCCCTTTGCGGCACTATACATTTCCTGTTTTTGGTTGCTTTTCACACTCGCGTCATATAGGTAGGTACTTACCTACTGGTCCTTGTGGGACACGACATGCAGCTGGACTGAGATAAAATTACGATAAGCTACCTATTGTAGTATATTTAATTAATTAGGTAAGAAAAAAACAGTTAAGTTTACATTTAAGTTTAATTCTAAATCAGATATTGTTAAATAAAACAATCTTGTGAAGTTTCTGCCGCAAACCCAGCTTATTCTTTATATGTTTCGTTGATTCTAATTTTGCATTATGAGTTAAACGTAAATTGAGATTGAATTCGCTAACGCCTTCACCAATTGAATATCATGTAGATCTTCAATTATAGATTGAGGATGATGTGGTGAATCTAACAATGTATGTAGTTTGCTATAAAATTCTTGGACAACATACATGATAATTTAATTTTTGTGTACGTTTTTTAATGATTTGAATACATAATAATAGTAATAAAGAGTTTTTCAGTGTACTTCAGACTTTCAAATACAAATCTGAAAACATGCTTAAGTTTTCCTCGATTAATAAAAGCAGTAAATGCAGAAAATTGTGATATTTCGACACAGCAGTTAGTTGTGATCTATGTTCTTGTGATCCAACAACACCACACGACAATTTGAACAAGAAATTTTGTCAATCATCCCATTCACGATATATCCAGCAATATAATAAATAATGTTCAGTTTAAAAACTGAAACACAAGCGTTATCTACGAGATCCAACAAATCATCAATTGATGTCGACTGATCATTCTTCCACAATAGCCCTCTTTTTGTTCCTAAATTCGAGTACAGGAGTCAATTCATAATCATCAGTGGTGCAATTGGCATTTATGCTGGGCTTAATACTATTTTTGTACAATAACTTTCGCAAAATATATCTAAATTTCATTGCATTGGGGTTATCTGAAATTGAAACAAAGTTATTTTAATAGAGAATGGAATAAAAAATGCATAGGTATTTAAATTATTTGTTCTTGAAATAGGATTGGATAGTCATGCATGGTCACCGTAATTCTTCACTAACAAATTATGTTTAAAACTATTACCTGTGAAAAGATAAACCACAATCAGGATAATACTCGATTCCGCAAGCCTCCATGACACAAATTCACCCCATTTTAAAAAAATTCTTCAAAAATATCACGAAATCAAAAAACACTCCGCCATTAACGTCCGAGTCGGCGATTTCATTTGGGGCATGGAAGTAATACAGTGTTGCCAACGAAGTTTCAACCTCCCTACCAGAATCGACCTCTAAAACCACCAGAAATCCACTAATAAAAATCGCACCATCTTAAAAATCGCTAAATTTTCCACTAACTTTTTTTTTGGCATATTTGTGTTCATTTTCGTCGGGAATGTTCTCCGAGGCGGGTGTTCCCGACTTTTTCGCTATCATCCGAGCTCGCGTAGCGTCGTTTTGGAGTAGGCTGAGTCGCTCCAACAATAGCGTACTGAGAGCTGTCTCTGACCAGATTTATAAAAATGGAATTTATAAGTATTGGATTTCCGTCCACCTGGACGGAAATAAAAAATGACTACACTGAAGCATCTGCTCCGTGGCATATTCAGTATTTTTAACTGACTTCAAAAAATGAGGAGGTTCTCAATTTTGTTGTTTTAGTGTATTTTTCATTTGTATGTGATATGGGTCGTATTTTTGTGCCTGAAATAAACGAATTTTGTTTTTTTTATTTATTGCCTTTCGCAATGACCGCAAATCTGCCAGAAATAAGAAAGCAATGTTTTTAAGATAGATTCGACACATTTTTTTCATTAACTCCACATTTTCCAGAAGCCCGTTTTTTATTTCTTCAATTAAACACACTATAAATTGCATGCACCGCGTTCGCATTATTTCATTTGCTTCCGTTGGTAATCCCTTTTCTTGCATTTCGAGTAGATTTTTTTTTTCAAATTGGTATCCCAGATAGCATTTTGGATCAAAAAGTCGCGGATATTTTGGGTAAAAATATTAATTTTGTGTGCAATTATCAAACATCCGGTTACAACTTTGTTTTTAGTTAAAGCTTCTTCTACATCCCAGGCGTTTTTAAATCTCCATAATGACTCCGTAAAATCATTCCACAAAACTTGCATTTCGGTACTTGACCAGCAGTACTTTCAATTACTTGAAACCAATCTTGTGGGTCCTGAAGCCAAGAATCCCGAAACTGTTGCGTATACTGTGGTTTTGGCATAGTTATCAATGAGGAAACGCGAAACAAAACTACTAACACCAACACACGGAGCGCGAACTAAAATTGAGACTCGAGAGGGAAAAGGAACACGGTGAATATTGGATAATAATTTATTGACATTATTTTTAACAGTTTCTGGCCTTGATGCACGTCTTTTTGGCCGTTTTACTCACTATATGAAAAAGTGCTGCCTGCACGATGAAATTAAACTCCAAAAACGATGCAAGTGGACCTTATAATCGTTGATCCAATGTTCGAGAAAAAAAATACTAAATTCTTAAATTCCACTAGCCACTAAAACCAATATTAGTCCGCTAATAGGCAAGTCAAAACCACCAGATTTAGTGGAAAATCCACTAAGTTGGCAACACTGTAGTAATAAGTACTATGTTAGAACGGGACACAGCGTTCAGTGGTTGTCCTCTCACTCGGCTTTATTTTTTTTTTGCGCGCAACAAGATTCTTACGACCTTTGCATAAGGTTTTATTTTCTTTATTTTAGCTGCAAGATACACAAATAGAGCTCATTCCTGTTGTACGTATTACCCGTGCGCGATAAGTTGGGACCTGAGCGCGGTGGCGTCATATTGGCGTGTTTGTACCGCCCGCAAAAAAGCGAACATAACAAGCAGCCGCCCGCGGCTTCGTCTTTGTTTTTTTTAACCTAATTTATTATGGTACTCAGGGAGGACGCTGCTTTTTATCTAATCTTTTTTACACTATTTGAATAAAATAAAAATACAATGTTTAAGTTTATACATTTATTTTATCTATTATTTACATTATCTCATCTTCGTCACTACTTAGTGGATTTATGCCTTCTAGATGTTGTTCTTCGTCCTCAGTCTCTCGGTCTTCTCGAGGTTTCTTTCTCCGCTATGCAAAGGTTTACCCTTCATAATGATAAACAAAAACCTTAACAAGAACTTTAACAACAACAAAACAATGACACAAACTAAAACAACAAAAACTACAACAACAAAACAATAACACAAACGAAAACTAAAAGAATTCCAGAGCGCGTCGTTACGTGACGTAGGCCAGTACGAGACTAAAAACCCTAGTAAAAAATAGTGATGCGAACGGTACAATACGGGCGCCATCGGGGAAGTGCAGGGAAAGCGGTCGGGGAGTCGCATTCCTAGCAGGTCCCAAGTTATCGCGCACGAGTAATAGTACATAATACTTCCATGCTAATATTATAAATTGGAAAGTAACTCTGTCTCTCCTACTCGCTTTTACAACCAAACAGCTGGACCGATTTCGATGAAATTTGGTATATAAATAGATTATGACGGGGATTCAGATAGAGGTAAATTTTTACCCGTCTTCCTAGAAGGAGGGTAATGTTTTATCGAAAAATCACACGTACGAAGCAGCGGTCAACTATTTAAAAAATATTTTTCTTACATATAATATTTATCTGCAGATACCGCCAAATTGGAGCGAGATATGGCATTCCGTATCAAAAGCCCCTCGAGGAGTTCTGGTGAAGGTAATGTCCTGCCTGCGTGGCGTTTGCGTGGAGTATACATGGTTTTATTTTTTATTTATTTATTTATTACAGAATTAGCACTTGATATCAATGTAATCAGAGTATTATAGTTAATGCTTATTGCCAGTATCATGCGGTAATCCAGGTTATAATATACGTAGGTGCATACTAAATTTCATCGAATTGCATAACAACCGAATTATGTGATTAAAATGGCGCTGGGCGTGGAACTTGGCACATCGTGGGCACGGCAGGTGGAGTAGGGCCTTGGCGAAATGGTTGCCTAGGCAGAGCAGACGCAGTGCTGGCAGACCACCTGCTAGATGGGCCAACGACATTGAAAGGATCGCTGATAAGACCTGAATGCGATATGCCAAGTCATGACTACAGGGCACAAAATAGAGGAGGCTTATACTCAGTAGTGGATGTACAAGCTGAGTATGATGATGATTGATGATGAAGAAGAAAAATTTAAACACCCGACGCAAAAAGAGGTGTTATAAGTTTGATGTCTGTCTGTGTGTGTGTCAGTCTGAGGCATCGTAGTACACAAACGGATTGACCGATTCGGACGCAGTTTTAGTAGGAAGCTAGTTTAACTGGGATGGTTTTAGCTAATGTTATGAACCAGTTTGTTTTATACAAACTTGGAGATGAAACTAGCGTATGGCCAACCTGATGTTAAGTGTTAATCAGTGCCTATAGCATAGTATTGCTTCGTAGGTCACGCATCGTAGGTACGTACCCTGCGTTCAACAACTTGAGGCATAAATGTGCAAACCCTCATGTGCCTATAATTTCATCGGCAGCCATACCATTCAAACCGTAACACAGCAATGCTGCTCGGCAGCAGAAATAGTATTTCTCTGGGCGAGCCTTTTTACAAAACTCTACTAAGTACTCTTAAAATGTGAACATGATTTAGGTCACGGTAGACAGGGGATAATGTACAAACCTCAATTGGGGACGTCAGTGTAGATTTCATTCCCCTTAAAATTTGACTGATAAATGAAAATGTAGCTTACTTATTCATCAGTAATCAAATCACTCCTTGTTTCAGATATTAAAAGACGCACGAAGCGACCGGCGAAGGACATCGGAGAAGAAAGCGACACTAATTCCAATAAAAGTATTAGATTGGCCCCAGAACGCAACAAAAAACAAAAATGTGGCTCGAAAAAAATAAGTAGGTATTTAAGGCTTTTCTTCATTTTAACAAAAACTAGTGGTTCGCCCGCGGCTTCGCATGCGTGGTATTTCAATAAAAACATTACCCTCCTTTTGTGCACTCGGGTAGAAAGTAGCCTATGTCCTTCCCCAGGATAAAATCTATTTCCTTGCCAAATTTCATTATGATTCGTTCAGCCTTTTAGTTATGAAAAGGTAACAAACAAACTAACAAACAAACAGTTACTCTCACAGTTACTATGTTACCTATGATTTATACATATAAACCTTCCTCTTGAATCACTCTATTGTTGGTTGGTAGTTGTCTATTGTGGTTTTACATGCGTGGTTTGTCCACGAAAACATTACCCTCCTTCTGCGCAGTCAGGTAAAATATATCATATGTTCTTCTCCTAGCTCTAAGCTACCTCCCCACCAATTTTCAGCTAAATCGGTTCAGCCGATTTGGGGGGTCTGACAGCTCGCGTCCGTAGGTGGTAACTCGTAGAATCCCTACGCGCGCCCCCTGGTTAGTGCCAAAAGAGCAGTTTTTTTCTGGTGGTAAGCTTCGGCCGTGGTTTGTCACCACCCACCGAACAAAGCCACGCCGCCAAACGACCTGGTCGTGTTCCGGTGCGTTGTTCGGTGCAGCCATGAACCGAGTGAGTACGGGTCAGGACAGTTCATGCACTGCAATGTCGGGCCGGATTGGGACGAACCGACGTTCAGCTGTGTCGGGAGACTGGTCGCAGAGGGTAGCGGGAGCCGAAGCACGGTTCTCCGCTGGCCGACCGCAGGTTGTAGGAGGCCCAAGTAGTGAGCTAGCCACTTGTGAAAGGCTGCCCCACCGCCTCGCGAAAAATCCCGGAGTGCTCCATCGTGCCGGTTGGCGACCGGATGAGAGGACCCGATGGCCACTCCCGGGAGGGTTCAGGCGTCCCCGTAGTCTCCCCGTCTAGTACCTCTGAGGTGCAGCTTCGTGCCGGTTGTCCCAGGGTCTGTAGAGCAGTGCCGTGTCCTACTACCGTACTTCTCACCAACTACACTCAACTCCATGAATGACAAAGAAATAGCAGAATCGTTAAACAGCGGAAGCACTTCCTCTCTCTTTAAGTGCACCTCTCCAATATCCGAGGACTCCACTCAGATATCGCTGCAGTCCACCACCACCTCGAAACTGCTAAACCTCACCTGCTATTCCTTACGGAGACTCAGATCAAATGTCCATCTGACGCGACATACCTTGAGTACCCTGGATACGTGATTGAACACAAGTTTAAGCAACGTGCTGGTGTCTACATGTATGCTCGCGAAGACATCTGCTTCCGTCGTCCTCGTGGTTTTGTGGACTCCAAATTTTCTTGCATCTGGGTTATGGTTGACACTGGAACTGAGAAAATGAGATCGCACAGCGGAGACCAAGAAACATCTAGCCTCTTCCGGTATCTGAGCGAGACGACCGACAGGGCTCAGCAACAATTCCTTAGCGCTCAATTGGTGGTTTTGGGGGATTTTAATGCCCAACACCAGGAATGGCTCTACCCATACCGAAACACCGACCACGCTGGAAGAGAGGTACGAAAATTTTCCCTCACGTTCAACCTCTGTCAGCTGGTAAGTGAGGCAACTAAGGTGCCTGATGTTGAGACCCGTACTGCCTTGATCTCCTGCTGACGACTGATCCAGATCGCTACAATGTATCAGTTTCATCACCTTTAGGTAGTTCTGATCATTGTCTGGTGAAGTCCGTTTCATCACACTCCTCCAACTGGCTCCAGCCACAGTGGCAGTCGGCGGGTGTGGAAGTACAAATCAGCAGATTGGGACGAGATGCGACACTTTTTCGCATCATTTCCCTGGCAGCCTCTGTGTTTCTCTTCAGACGACTCTACATCTTGTGCGAACGCCGTGGCGGAAGTGGTGTGTCAGGCTATGGAATATTTTATCCCATATTCTGAGAAACCACTTTCTTCAAAAATAGACACCTGGTTTGATTCTGAATGTCGATGTGCTAATGCACAGAAACATGATGCATATCTTGCCTGGGTAACAGCTCGTAACAACAAGGCTACAGATGTAGGGTCTAAGAAGCAAGCATTCAACAGGGCTGCAAGGTGTTGCTAAAGGGTGCTTAAGACGGCTCGCTTCAATCGTATTAGAAAAATAGGGACCAAGCTTGCTTCATATCCACCGGGAAGCAAAGCGTTCTAGTCTTTAGCTAAGTCGGTTGAAGCGAACTTATGTCGCCCTTCTTTGCCGCCCCTGTTAAAGCCAGACGGATCGCTAGCCCACACGCCTGAAAAAAAGGCAAACTTGTTTGCATCTCTCTTTGCAGAATCTTCACGTCTCGCTACCACTAATGAGATACCTCCTTCGCTTCCCTGCTGTGATGCAGTTATGCCTGAAGTCCGTATTAAGCAAAAGGAGGTACTCAAAGTGCTGCTATCGCTTGACTTGAATAAAGCCAGTGGTCCCGATGGAATACCTGCAGTGTTGCTTAAGAGGTGCGCACCTGAGCTGTCTCCTGTGCTTACACGCCTGTTTCATCTCTCTTTAGATACCGGTAAAGTACCAACACCCTGGAAGCTTGCAAATGTCCAACCGGTTCTAAAAAAAGGTAGTAGAGCTGACCCCACTGACTACCGGCCAATCTCTATCACCTCCATTCTTTGCAAAACAATGGAGCGTATCCTTAACTGCAAACTCCTTTCATACCTAGAAGATAACGACCTCCTTAGTGATCGACACTAAGGCTTTCGTCGTAAACGATCCACTGGAGATCTTCTAGTGTATGCTACTCATATCTGGAGTGAAGCCATCGAAAGGCACGGGGAAGTTCTTGCAGTTTCGCTTGACATCTCAAAAGCTTTCGATAGAGTTTGGCACAACGGTCTCACTATCAAGCTTTCCTCGTACGGATTTCTGTCTAACCTGCTAATGTGGATAACTGATTTCTTGAGGGAACGATCAATTCGAGTAGTCATTGGTGGATGCTCGTCTGATCTATTCGCTATCAATGCCGGGGTACCTAAAGGGTCTGTCCTTTCAGCAACTCTATTTCTTCTGCACATCAATGATCTGTTGAAACCTGGTATCTATGGGTATGCGGATGACAGTACAGTTGTTGAAAGATATTTCTCTAGTCCACGTGCAAGTGCTGACGAAATCTGCAATCTTCGTAGAGATATGGTGGAACGTTTGAACCTTGACCTGAAGTTTGTGTCTGACTAGGGTGACGCAAATCTGGTCAAGTTCAACGCCTTCAAAACTCAGGCGTGTGTATTTTCCGCAAAACGGTCTCCTTTTCATCCTGTTCTCACCTTTTGTGATATCCCACTCGTAATTTCTGAAAGTCTGAGCTTGTTGGGCGTTGAGCTCACGTCCAACCTGAACTTCGGCTCGCACATTGAATCTAGGGCCAAAATTGCTGCTATGAAGCTGGTCATCCTAGTCTAGGTTCGGCGGTACTTCTCACCGAGACAACTGCTCAGTCTCTACAAAGCACAAGTCCGCTCATGTATGGAGTACTGCTGCCATTTCTGGGATGGCTCAGCCAAGTACTAGCTTGAAGCCCTTGATTCGATTAAGTGACGTGCTGCTAGACTCATTGGTGATGACTCACTAGTGGGAGCCAATTTACAAAGTCTAGAGCACAGACGCCGAGTAGCCAGACTTTTAGTATTTTACAAGATACATTCTGGTGAATGTGCGCAAGATTTTCATGGCCTTATCCCTCCTTCCACCTTCCACCACCGGACAAGTAGATGAACCGAGAAGTACCACCCATACCTGGTCGGCATACCACCTTGCCGTACCAAACGATTTGCTTCAACTTTTCTTGTTAGCACAAGTGAGGGGTAGAACTCACTTCCGGCGTATGTTTTTCCAAACCAGTATAACCTTGGAGTCTTCAAGTCCAGAGAGGATAGTTTCTTTCTAGGCAAGCGTGATCCATCTTCGATCACACCTTCACTTACCATCAGGTGAGGTAGTAGTCAAGCGCTTGGTTATCATCAATAAAAAAAATTCATTTCATGAGTTATAAATAGTATAACTAACACGACTTTCTTTTATTTAAAAGAATATTGGTACTATTATTATAAATTGGAAAGTAACTCTGTCACACATCTTTCACGCTTTTACAACCAAACGGCTGGACCGATTTCGATGAAATTTGGTATATAAATAGATTATGACGGGAATTCGGAAATAGGTAATTTTTTACTCGTCTTCCTAGAAGGAGGGTACTGTTTTATCGAAAAACCACAAGTACGAAGCAGCGGTCAACTATTTAAAAAATATTTATCTTACATATAATATTTATCTACAAATACTGCCAAATTGGAGAGAGATATGGCATTCCGTATCAAAAGCCCCTCGAAGAGTTCTGGTGAAGGTAATGTCCTGCCTGCGTGGCGTTTGCGTAGCGTATGCATGGCTTTATTTTTTATTTATATATTCATTACAGAATTAGCACTTGATATCAATGTAATCAGAGTATTTTAGTTAATGCTGCTTTTATCATGCTGTAATCCAGGTTATAATATACGTAGGTGCATATTAAATTTCATCGAATTGCATAACAACCGAAACATGTGATTAAAAATGCGCTGGGCGTGAAACTTTGCACATCGTGGGCACGGCAGGTGGAGTAGATCTTTGGCGGAATGGTTGCCTAGGCAGAGCAGACGCAGTGCTGGCAGACCACCTGCTAGATGGGCCAACGACATTGAAAGGATCGCTGATAAGACCTGGATGTGATCTGCCAAGTCTAGACTACATGGCACAAAATGGAGGAGGTTTATACTCAGTAGTGGATGTACAAGCTGAGTATGATGATGATTGATGAAACACAGCAATGCTGCTCGGCAGCAGAAATAGTATTTCCTCGGAGGAGCCCTTTTACAAAAACTCTACTAAGTACTTTTAAAATGTTAACATGATTTAGGTCACGGTAGACAGGGGATAATGTACAAACCTCAATTGGGGACGTCAGTGTAGATTTCATTCCCCTTAAAATTTGACTGATAAATAAAAATGTAGCTTACTTATTCATCAGTAATCACTCCTTGTTTCAGATATTAAAAGACGCAGGAAGCGACCGGCGAAGGACATCGGAGAAGGAAGCGACACTAGTTCCAATGAAAGTATTAGATTGGCCCCAAAACGCAAAAAAAAACAAAAATGTGGCTCGAAAAAAATAAGTAGGTATTTAAGGCTTTTCTTCATTTTAACAAAAACTAGTGGTTCGCCCGCGGCTTCGCATGCGTGGTATTTCAATAAAAACATTACCCTCCTTTTGTGCACTCGGGTAGAAAGTAGCCTATGTCCTTCCCCAGGATAAAATCTATCTCCTTGCCAAATTTCATTACGATTCGTTCAGCCTTTTAGTTATGAAAGGGTAACAAACAAACTAACAAACAAACAGTTACTCTCACAGTAACTATGTTACTTATGATTTATACATATAAACCTTCCTCTTGAATCACTCTATTGTTGGTTGGTAGTTGTCTATTGTGGTTTTACATGCGTGGTTTGTCCACGAAAACATTACCCTCCTTCTGCGCAGTCAGATAAAATATATCATCTGTCCTTCTCCTAGCTCTAAGCTACCTCCCCACCAATTTTCAGCTAAATCGGTTCAGCCGATTTGGGGGGTCTGACAGCTCGCGTCCGTAGGTGGTAACTCGTAGAATCCCTACGCGCGCCCTCTGGTTAGTGCCAAAAGAGCAGTTTTTTCTGGTGGTAAGCTTCGGCCGTGGTTTGTCATCACCCACCGAACAAAGCCACGCCGCCAAACGACCTGGTCGTGTTCCGGTGCGTTGTTCGGTGCAGCAATGAACCGAGTGAGTACGGGTCAGGACAGTTCATGCACTGCAATGTCGGGCCGGATTGGGACGAACCGACGTTCAGCTGTGTCGGGAGACTGGTCACGGAGGGTAGCGGGATCCGAAGCACGGTTCTCCGCTGGCCGACCGCAGGTTGTAGGGGGCCCAAATAGCGAGCTAGCCACTTGTGAAAGGCTGCCCCACCGCCTCGCGAAAAATCCCCGAGTGCTCCATCGTGCCGGTTGGCGACCGGATGAGAGGACCCGATGGCCACTCCCGGGAGGGTTCGGGCGTCCCCGCAGTCTCCCCGTCTAGTACCCCTGAGGTGCAGCTTCGTGCCGGTTGTCCCAGGGTCTGTAGAGCAGTGCCGCGTCCTACTACCGTACTTCTCACCAACTACACTCAACTCCATGAATGACAAAGAAATAGCAGAAACGTTAAACAGCGGAAGCACTTCCTCTCTCTTCAAGTGCACCTCTCCAATATCTGAGGACTCCACTCAAATATCGCTGCAGTCCACCACCACCTCGAAACTGCTAAACCTCACCTGCTATTCCTTACGGAGACTCAGATCAAATGCCCATCTGACGCGGCATACCATCGAAAGGCACGGGGAAGTTCTTGCAGTTTCGCTCGACATCTCAAAAGCTTTCGATAGAGTTTGGCACAACGGTCTCACTAGCAAGCTTTCCTCGTACGGATTGCCGTCTAACCTGCTAATGTGGATAACTGATTTCTTGAGGGAACGATCAATTCGAGTAGTCATTGGTGGATGCTCGTCTGATCTATTCGCTATCAATGCCGGGGTACCTAAAGGGTCTGTCCTTTTAGCAACTCTATTTCTTCTGCACATCAATGATCTGTTAAAACCTTGTATCTATGGGTATGCGGATGACAGTACAGTTGTTGAAAGGTATTTCTCTAGTCCACGTGCAAGTGCTGACGAAATCTGCAATCTACGTACAGATATGGTGGAACGTTTGAACCCTGACCTGAAGTTTGTGTCTGACTGGGGTGACGCAAATCTGGTCAAGTTCAACGCCTTCAAAACTCAGGGGTGTGTGTTTTCCGCAAAACGGTCTCCTTTTCATCCTGTTCCCACCTTTTGTGATATCCCACTCGTAATTTCTGAAAATCTGAGCTTGTTGGGCGTTGAGCTCACGTCCAACCTGAACTTCGGCTCGCATATTGAATCTAGGGTCAAAATTGCTGCTATGAAGCTGGGCATCCTAGCTAAGGTTCGGCGGTACTTCTCACCGAGACAGCTGCTCAGTCTCTACAAAGCACAAGTCCGGTCATGTATGGAGTACTGCTGCCATTTCTGGGATGGCTCAGCCAAGTACCAGCTTGAAGCCCTTGATTCGATTAAGTGACGTGCTGCTAGACTCACTAGTGGAAGCCAAGTTACAAAGTCTAGAGCACAGACGCCGAGTAACCAGACTTTCAGTTTTTTACAAGATACATTTTCGTGAATGTGCGCAAGATCTTCATGACCGTATCCCTCCTTCCACCTTCCACCACCGGACAAGCAGACGAACCGAGAAGTACCACCCATACCTGGTCGGCATACCACCTTGCCGTACCAAACGATTTGCTTCAACTTTTCTTGTTAGCACAAGTGAGGAGTGGAACTCACTTCCGGCGTATGTTTTTTCCAAACCAGTATAACCTTGGAGTCTTTAAGTCCAGAGAGGATAGTTTCTTTCTAGGCAAGCGTGATCCATCTTCGATCTCACCTTCACTTACCATCAGGAGTCTTCAAGTCCAGAGTCCACAAGAAATAAATTGGAGGAATTTACTAGCTGGTTCAAATCTTTCACTCCACGTTGGGGTTTGTTTTAGAGAGTCGATAGCTGACAAGGGTTGGATTTAAGTGGACTGTATGTTTGCGAATTAGACCGAAATTTACCTATGCCTAGAATACTCAAAACCAATAGCATTTGTAACGTTCTTCTAATGATAGGACGACCACACTGCTGCAAATGGAAGAATCACAGGAATAGAATACAGCAGCGTTAGGGGAACGGAACATGCACGTACCTGTAGATCTCTGGATACCAGGAGCCAGTGTCCTGGGGACACCACGCCAAGGTCAACGGGGTGACCCTAGCGCCACGTGCAGCCGCTAAGGTCGTATCGACACTTCCAGCACTTGTTTTTCACGGAAAGTTCACATGTTTAGTTCAATAACACATAAATAGCGAGTTCTAGTGGAAATTTATAGGATTCCACCAAAATAGAAGAAAATGAGTCGCACGCGCGCGCATCGTTGTGATTCTCACGGAGGTTCAAAGGCGTCTCTCATTGGCAGCGGCCAATGAATTTGAAGAGTGGCGTTGGCGGTCGGACGTCAGAGTGGGACGGCCTATAAGGTGCGCGTGCATGCGGAAAGGAGAAAAGGGATAGGATAAGTCGTTACAAATGCATCTTGGCGAGTAATACAAAATAACTGGATGAATATCCACCATCTCCCCCTCCTTGAAGGATTCCTTCGAAAGCGAAAGAATTATAAAATAGCGTAGCGGGATAAATATAAAATAGCGATGTGAATAGCGGTTTGCGGTTTAAATATATAGCGGAAAAACAAATTAAAAAATAGCGGGGTTGGATAAGAATATCCGAAAATGTTGAAAGCGCATGGTCACCCTACTGTATAGGGAGCGGCGACAATTTTGTCGTCGGCCTGACATACGCGCTATCACACATTTCTACTCGCGCACAACGAATTCGTCCGTCCTTACCGGGAAAAACCTCTGAAACTCTTCCGATTTTCCAAGATAATGGAGGTGCGTTTTCGTTATTTAAAAGAACAATAGTTCCTACTGTGAGTGGATTACTAGCGGTGTTCCACTTTTCGCGCATTTGCAAATTATGGAGGTATTCATTCTTGAATCGTTTCCAAAATGTTTGGACTAAAGAGTCCATCAAAGAATGTCGAGACAAAAGATTTGTTCGTTCTCCACTCATATCAGCTGCGGGTAGAAAAGCTAGCGGTTTAGTTGAGAGAAAGTGCGACGGTGTTAATGCCGTCGGCTCCGAAGGGTCGGAGCTTAGAACGTACAAAGGTCGGCTGTTTAGTACAGCTTCGACCTGGTTAAGCACCGTAAGCATTTCCTCATAGGTGAAGATCTGCTTTCCGATCACACGAAAGAGAAGAGACTTGATACTCTTTATATTCGCTTCCCAAATTCCACCAAAATGGCTTCCTAGGGGCGGTGACCTTTTCCAAATGATGTTGTGTTTAGCGAGTTCATTATTAAATGTTTTATAATATTCGTCAGATTTTAAAAATGTAAACAGTTCCTTTAAGTAGGATTCTGATGCGATGAAATTGGTGCCGTTATCGCTGTATATAAAATTGCATGGACCACGTCTAGATAAGAAGCGCTTGAACGCGTCCAAGAATGCAGCAGAAGTAAGATCTGACGCTAGTTCTATATGTATAGCTTTGGTGACTAAACACACAAAGACACAGAGATAAGCCTTCTGGCTACGTACACCTCGTTTCCTAATCGTCGTTATATATAGCGGGCCAGCGTAATCGACACCTGTATGCGTAAAAGCCTTGCATGATTCGACGCGACAGCTGGGTAGATCTGACATAGCGGGAAAAGTAGGTTTAGGGTTAAGCCTAAAACAACTAACACATTTGTGAATGCGGTTGCGCACTAAGCGCCTAGCTGATAAAAACCAATATTTTTGTCGCAATACTGACATCAGCAATTGTGGTCCAGCGTGACTATTTTCACGATGGTACCAATCGACAATCAGTTCTGAGATATGCCCATTTTTAGGCATGAGAGCGGGGTGTTTCTGATCAAAGTCCAGACTTGAATATGAGAGGCGACCTCCGACTCGAACAACTCCATCAGAAATGAATGGTGATAACTTCCTTAAAGCGGTAGAACAAGACTTATTTTTCTGAATGTGTTTTATATCACTAGCGAAATTACTTTGCTGAACAGCCTGAATAATTTTATTTTTAGCAATTTCTAAACCCTCAGCTGTGATCGTTTCATTGCGAGGAAGTACTTTCAAAAATCGAAGTACGATAGCGGTGGATCTTATATATTTCAGCCAAGAGGAGAACTTAGAACCTAACGTTATGAGAAGATTCTCCTCCTTCGCCACAGTGACATGAGAAACAGTTTTCTCTTCAGGCAATTGATTTTGGGAAGGGGAATAAATCTCAACTGGCCAATCAGCGAGAGGCGAGGACATCCAGGCAGGTCCTTTGAACCAAAGTTCATTATTTGAAATCTGCGAGGGCAGGAGCCCGCGAGAAACTAAGTCAGCAGGGTTCTCAACGCCTGCGACGTGATATACATTTTGCGATGGCGAAGTAGATTGGAAGTCTGATATGCGATTTGCGACGTAAGTTTGAAACTTATGCGGAGAGGAAGTTACCCAACATAAAGCGACGGTCGAGTCAGAAAATATAAAAACGTTATCTATATGACAACGAGCGGATAGCGAATCATAAACAGCGCGTAATACCTTAGCGAGAAGCACTAGGCCGTTTAACTCAAGCCTAGCCAGCGTGATTGTTGGTTTGGCTGATGCGACGCGGGACTTCGAGCACAAAAGCGAGATTAAAGGTGGCTGGTGACCATTAGAGACATGTAGGTATAATACACAGCCGTAAGCCTTTTCACTTGCGTCCGAAAATGCGATAAGCGTGATTTTAGAACCGGTTTCCTCAATTCCTACGTGGCGAGGGAATTTGAGGTGCGAGATTAGTGGTAGCTCAGATAAATATCTTTGCCATAGAGCGATGATATCACAGGGTAACTTGTCATCCCAATTGATGTTCAAAAGCCATAGTTCCCTGATTATCAGTTTAGCGTAAAGAATTACGGGTCCGACGAGTCCTAAGACATCGTACAGACGAGCGGTCATAGATAAAATAGCGCGTTTTGTAAAAACAGATGGCGGGACCGAGGTCAAAAAGATAAAATTATCGGATGCGGGGAGCCAACGTAGCCCTAATATCTTGAACGTGTCATCTTCATCGAACGAAATGGATTCAGACTGTCTGTGAGAAACGGGTATGTGTTGTAGCAGCTCAGATGAGTTGCTAGTCCACTTTACTAAGTCGAATCCACCAGCTTTAAACATCTGAATCAACTCTTGTGCAATCTTGGCTGCTTGATTCACAGAAGAAGCAGAAGACGCTAAGTCGTCCATATAGACGTCACGAGTTATGACGTCAGCGGCAAGAGGCCATCTTTGTCTTTCATCTTGAGCCAGTTGACGTAAAGTGCGCAGCGCCAACATAGGAGAAGACCGGAGGCCAAAAGTAACACGTTCGAATTGAAACGTTTCCAGCGGAACGTCCGGTGAGAACCGGTATAAGATCCGTTGATAACAGCGGTGCGAGGGGTGCGTATAAATACATAAATACATCATCTTCACGTCAGCGAAAAAGGCGATACGATGTATGCGAACATTTAATAAAATGTTAAATATATCGGCTTGCAAGTTGCAGCCCTTATATAAAATATCGTTAAGAGACAGCCCTGAATCAGTCGAGGCGCTGCCGTCCAAGACGATGCGAACCTTAGTCGTAGACTTGTCGTCCCGAACTACAGGATGGTGCGGTAGGTAATAACCTGGAGAAGTACAATCGTCAACAGAAACGCGCGTTAAAATACCTTTGTCTAGATAATCATAAATTATTTCATTATATTTTTTATTTAAGTCCGGTGATCGTAAAAACTTTCTCTCGAGGCATAAAAACCTCTTCTTAGCGATAATGTAGGAGTTACCTAGCTTTTGCGGGTCGTCTTTAAATGGAAGCTGGACTACATAACTACCATCGTCATTTCGAGTAGTAGTCGAAGTGTAAATTTCTTCACAGCGTTGATCGTCAGGACTTAAGAACAACTGGGAAGGTGGTTCCTCAGTGGACCAGAACCTTTCCACGAGTTGGTGTAGCGGGTCATTCGTAAATGCACAAAAGGTATGTGAAATGGAGCGCGGGGATAGAACGGGTGCGTTTCCCATAACGATGTAACCTAAAGTTGTTTCCAAGGCAGCGGGTAAATTATTATCAGCGGTAATTTTATTAAATAGGAGAATTTGACAATACAAGTTCACACCTAAAAGTAGGTCAATAGGACCAGGCTCGGAAAAGTCATCATCAGCCATGGGTAGATTACGTATGTGGTGAAGAGAGCTGACGTCGACGCGCGAGTCGGGCAGCTGCGACGTGATACTATCCACCACCATGGGCTGGATGTGGTACTCATGTCCGTCCTCAAAGCGAGAAGTGAAGCGAAGTGAGGTTACTCCCAGAATTTTCTAAGAGGCCCCTCCTATACCTTGGACTTTAGAAAAGCGGCTTTGCGTGGAAATAGGAAGCGATAAGCGCTTACTACATGCAGCGGAAATATACTCACTTTGAGAGCCGGGATCGACCAAGCATCTCAAAAAGTGAGGGCGATTAAAATTATCTAAAACCTTTATTTTAGCAGTTGCCAATAACGCAGTTGTTATTGTTTGCGACGCGTGATCATATGATACAGTACAGACAGATGTGTTACTGTTCGGATCGATATCGGGTGCGGATAGTGAATTATCGACCTTATACGCATGGGGCGCAAGGTCTTTAGCGTGAATTCGAGTATGAGACTCTGAAGAAATTGCATGCCTAGGCGCAGTGTGGCTTTGGTCATGAGCGGTAGCGGGCGAGTTAGCGTGCGATTTTTTATTAATGAGTTGTTTCTCGACTGATTTGTTGTAGATAACGGGCGGATTAAAATGGAGTAGCGAATGGTGTCTGGCCGAACAATGAGAACAAGCGTGCTTAGAAGCACATTCCCTTGTTTTATGTCTCACACTCAAACAGTTGTTACAATAAAAATTGCCTTTAATGAATTTATACCTATCAGGTGGCGTCAGTTTCATAAAAGCTGAACAGCGATAAAAGTGATCGTGTTTATCGCGATCACACAAAATACATTTATTCTCATTACTTGCACCACACACGCGGTCAGTGTTTACAAATGACTTAGTTTGCCCTGGTCTAGTACTAGGCACGGGCGCGTGCGCATTGCGAGCTTTGTGCTGAGTTTGCGGGTTTACGATAGGCACAGCTGATCTAGATAACACTTTATTCTGTTCCTTTACAAATTCAATTAGATTAGAATAGGTTGGAAGCTTATCTTTGCGATGCGTAATTTCGAACAATTTGACAGTCTCCGAGTCTAGTCTCTGGAGGGCGAGGTGTAACAGCATAAAGTCAGTCAAGTCGCCAAGATTCAGTTGTCTTAAGGCTTCCACAGACGTGTCGAAATTATTTAAAAATGATTCTAGACCGGAAGCAACATTAGCGGCTAGCGGTTTAAAACTCAACAACTGATTAAGGTATGAGCTAGCGAGTAGTCTGGGGTCGTCATATTTTTGCACAAGTGCCTCCCAAATAATAGGGTAATTCTCTGCGGTCGGGGGCAGCCGGGCGCAAACTGACGCGGCGGAACCAGACAACTTACCGACCAAATAATACACCTTGTCACTATCTGACAAAGATGTATTTTCATGGACAGTGCATTTAAACTGTTGGTAGAATAGCGGCCATGAGCGGACATCACCATTGAATGACAATAGTTCTATTCGAGGAAGCTTAGGTTGTGATTTCTCTAAATACGGGGGCGAAACTGATGTTTTAGATGGCGAATTTGTTTCTAAGACGTGTTTAACAAGACAATACATAATATCAAAATTCGTCCATTCTTGGTACCTGATAGCGTGTTTTGGGTTAATTTTTAGCGAAATAGCGTTATATGAATCTAATACCTTTTCGAAGTCTCTATGCAAATTATCAATATTATATGCACTGTGAAGCAAAGCCTTAAAGTTGGTAGAATCGGCATCCACCTTCTTAGCAAGATCATAAATTCCTTGCATGCGGGCAAATAGAATCTCGCGTTTAGATTCAAGCATGGCTTGCTGACATTCATCCTCGTTGTAGCCTTCTTCTGAGTGAGAAGAACTCGGTCCCTTATCTCTCTTACTCATTGTGAATTTCAACCAACAAAAGGTATAAATGCGAAATCAAAAGAAAAAACTTCAAAAAGTATAATAGAACCGAAGTTGAAAACAATACCTATCTTCCTAGCGGTGCGCAGTTGGGTAAGTTATAAAATAAATAAGCCTACCACAGAATAGAAGCGAGCGCGAAATAGTTACTATGAAAGTATGTTGAGACAGTACAAACTATTCAATATTCTGTATTGACCAGTATGACACAGTTAATTAAATAGTAGGCGTGAGTTTAGCGTTTGAGTACAAACTGATGAAATATTATTTTGTGGTAGTCAGTTTGACTAGTAGTTAGTATGGCGGCGTGCAGCGATAAGTTAAATACGAGTTGGAGCGAGCGGAGAACGTTCAAATAATGAAAAATGCGGGTAGATGTATAAAGAGAGAGCGAATACTTCTATGCTTTGACTCGTATTAAATGTAAGTAATACAATGTTAGCGGTGCGGTTATAGAAACTTAGTTATATGTTTGTAAAACGTGTGATAGCGGAATGCGATGATTTTACGTAGGTCCTAAACTGATTAAAGTGGGGCGAGAAATAGCGAATTGAACGAGTTGATCCTGCGGGGTGCGAATAACAAGAGAATATGATCAACTTATTCTTTTTATCAGTAGGATTTAACGTAAAATATATAGGCGGGAATAATTAAATAAGTTGTGAATACAAGTACTAATGGATCGTGTCGTAAGACGGACTGAGATGAGCTCAATTGTCCGGCAGTATATTAAACTTAGCGTAAAAATAGACGGATATTTTTAGAATATCCTGGCTCGTAGGACCAGACTATGGAGGAATTTACTAGCTGGTTCAAATCTTTCACTCCACGTTGGGGTTTGTTTTAGAGAGTCGATAGCTGACAAGGGTTGGATTTGAGTGGACTGTATGTTTGCGAATTAGACCGAAATTTACCTATGCCTAGAATACTCAAAACCAATAGCATTTGTAACGTTCTTCTAATGATAGGACGACCACACTGCTGCAAATCACAGGAATAGAATACAGCAGCGTTAGGGGAACGGAACATGCACGTACCTGTAGATCTCTGGATACCAGGAGCCAGTGTCCTGGGGACACCACGCCAAGGTCAACGGGGTGACCCTAGCGCCACGTGCAGCCGCTAAGGTCGTATCGACACTTCCAGCACTTGTTTTTCACGGAAAGTTCACATGTTTAGTTCAATAACACATAAATAGCGAGTTCTAGTGGAAATTTATAGGATTCCACCAAAATAGAAGAAAATGAGTCGCACGCGCGCGCATCGTTGTGATTCTCACGGAGGTTCAAAGGCGTCTCTCATTGGCAGCGGCCAATGAATTTGAAGAGTGGCGTTGGCGGTCGGACGTCAGAGTGGGACGGCCTATAAGGTGCGCGTGCATGCGGAAAGGAGAAAAGGGATAGGATAAGTCGTTACAAATGCATCTTGGCGAGTAATACAAAATAACTGGATGAATATCCACCATAAATAAATACTGGAAATAAATAATCAACATCCAAACTTTTGTATTCATAATATTGGTACTATTATTATAAATTGGAAAGTAACTCTGTTTCTCCTACTTGCTTTTACAACCAAACGGCTGAACCGATTTCGATGAAATTGGGTATATAAATAGAATATGATGAGGATTCAGATAGAAGTAATTTTTTACGCGTCTTCCTAGAAGGAGGGTAATGTTTTATTGAAAAACCACAAGTACGAAGCAGCGGTCAACTTTTATAAATATTTTTCTTACATATTTATCTGCAGATACCGCCAAATTAGAGAGAGATAAGGCATTCCGTATCAAAAGCCCCTCGAGGAGTTCTGGTGTCGGTAATATCTTGCCTGCGTGGCGTTTGCGTGGCGTATATGCATACGCCTTTATTTTATTTTTATTTATTTATTCATTACAGAATAAGCAATTGATATCAATGTAATCAGAGTATTATAAATAATGCTTATTGCCAGTATCATGCGGTAATCCAGGTTATAATATACGTAGGTACATACTAAATTTCATTGAAATCGGTTCAGCAGTTACCACGTGATTGAGTAAAAAACAAACAAATAAATAATCAACATCCAAACTCTGTCTTTCTTACTCGCTTTTACAACCAAACGGCTGGACCGAATTCGATAAAATTTGGTATACAGGGTGAGTTTGAATTCGTATGTCATCCCGAAAGGGGGTGATTGGACCATGGTTGTCGACAAATTGTAAGAATCTACCTTAGAAATAGTTGATTAAAAACTTTCATACTAAAAGTTAATTAACTTGTGCGTGGCAACCCTCAAATCATATGATCAGTAAGGCGAAGCTACAGTTTGTTAGGTACTTAGTAATAAAGTTAGGAGCTAGATACGTACCTATCATTTTTTCTGGTTTTTCCAGGGTAAGCAGCCTTTTGTTTCGATGAGTAGGTACTACACAAAATATCACATTTCTATCAACACTTTGTTTTACGTCACATTGCCTACTATTGAGATAGATTTTGCACACAACATTCACGTAGGTAGTAGTAACCTGACTAGGTACTTTATGTTCACTAAATTTTGTAAAGTCACGTCATTAACTACCATTCACGTTACTACTTGTTGGTAGGTAGGTAGGTATGTTTTCGTACGTTCACAGACCGCCTAGATGTTGCTCAAAGTGCCTTCCCTGTCGTTGTCGTAGCACGCATACATCTGCACGGTGAAGCACGGCGACTGTCGCTTTCTTCAGCATCTCAGGACTGATTCTGGCGCACGCAGATGTTATGCGCTCGCGCATCTGTTCAGGCGTATCACAGACCTCTGCGTACACTACTCTCTTCAAATAGCCCTAAAGGAAGAAATCCAGTGGGGTTAGATCTGGAGAACGCAGAGGCCAGACCACAGTGCCGCTGCGGCCTATCCACATCCGAAAGTGGCCGTCCAGATTCTCACGCACGGCGCGTGAGTAATGTGCCGGTACGCCATCCTGCTGCAAGATCACATCCCGGTATGCTGCCAGTGAAAAATCCTCGAAGTGATCTTCCAAAGGACCCCTTAGCAACTCCAGGTAGTTGGCACCATCCAATCTAGCCGGCAGGAACACCGGGCCGACAAGTTTGTCCCCAATCATGCCGGCCCAGACATTGAGGCTCTATCTATGTTGATACCTACTTTCACGGTGGAGACGGGGGTTTGAATGTGCCCAAAAATGTTCATTGTGTGGTTAAACACTCCAAACCGCATGAAAGTGGCTTCGTCAGACCACAAGATTTGTGCACCGAATTCCGGCCTCTCATTTAGTCAGTCTCCGTGTCACTGGCAGAACTTAACACGCTGTTGAAAGTCGCCCGCGGTTAGTTCCTGCACTTTACTGTAGTGGTACGGATGCTGGTGGTCGTAATGTAGCACATTGCACACCTTCCTCTGCGAAAGTCCAACAGCAGCGGCAACGCGTCGAGTGCTACGCCTAGGATCCTCGTCCATCAATAACAACACCTCTTCTTCTCTTTGCGTCGACACTTCTTCCGACCTCCCTGCGTGCCCAGCAGCCATATGGAATGAACCGGTGGAGTCGAATCTGTTCACTAGACTCCGAAAACAATTATAAGATGGTATGGGTCTCTGGGGATACCGCTCTTGGTACAGATTCCATGCTACCACCAGCTCGTTGTTCCTTGAAGCGCCAACACACATAATCATGTCGTAATATTCCGCGTTTGAGTATACTCTTAACATTGTGAACTGACTAACACACACAACACCTCACAAGAATCACTCGTCAGAATACGTACAGCACGAAAAAATTACAGCGAATGCACGTCCGTCAGCAACGAATGCTAATAATTACATAAAAAAAGATTTCACAATTTTAACTTAAAATACCGCCTTTAAACTAAAACCGACACATTATTAAAAATAGATTTCATAATTTTAATTTAAAATACCTACCTACCGCCTTTGACAAAGCCGAACATTTTTAGGGTCCCGTTTTGGCAAAGAAATAAAAACCTGTGAAACATGAAAAATATATTTGGTGTTACAAGCGTTCATTCCATAGGTTACGGTTACCACTTACCGCCAGGTATAAAAACAAGGGTTTATTTAAAAACCCGACTCCAAACACATGTTTTTCAGTTATTTAAATTTAAAAACCATTCTACTGAACCGATTTTAATTAAATTTCTATGGGACTGTGATCATCCGTAACATATAAGTTAACGGAAAAACATAATTAAGGTAGGTACAGTACTACTGTCGGCGTAACGAGATAAACGTGAAATTAGCCGTGTAGAGAGACGGACTAAAACACATTGTACCCACCTAGATAGTTGGAATCTACCTACTCACCAATTTTCATCAAGATCGCTTAAAGAAAATTTGTAAGTACCTAGGTAGGTACCAACTCTCAACTTGTCTGTCTCATTTACTTTTCTGCTACACACAATATGACGGTTGATGCTTCGATTCCCGCTGCCGGAGAAATGGATACCCACAACACAAGGAACCTTAGGGTCAGTCATGTCATAACTACGTATGTAACTGTTGGATGTGTTACGTTATGTTGTGACAAAACGAATGGTAACCTTACCATAGAAAGATAACCTAAAGCATACCTAAGCTATTGGCATTAAAATTAACTCGAACATCGGATTTATGTTTCTAGTTACTTCTGGACTATTTTAATTAATAACCCGTTGTCTGTTTTAAATCCCATACAAATAGAAATGTAAAAAAAAACACCTACTCCTCCCTCTTCCCTATAATCAAAAGGTTAGGTAAAAAAATATTTGCTCTTTTACTATAAAAAAAAATGTGCAGAACCCATTTGTATTATGTGTATCTAAAAAGCGTTTCAAAAAGAAACGCCGCGTCTTTGAAATTGGTAGACGGATTGGTAGCCGACCAAACAAAACTAAAATGGTAGTCGGTATCGTTTTGACAATTTCCGCTAGCCAATGGCAAAAGTCACCAGAACCAAAGGATGTTTGATCTCAAAGAGGAAGTACAGATCAGTTTAAAATAAAAAATAAACTGTTTGTTAAACTTCACGTACAAACTGGGTTTCATAGCTACGTAGGTAGGTAAAACTAGATTGAGTCCCTAGTCGATGCTAATCATTTGATCCGGTTGAAGAATAGTAGGTATTACTCGTGCGCGATAACTTGGGACCTGCTAGGAATGCGACTCCCCGACCGCTTCCCCTGCACTTCCCCGATGGCGCCCGAATTGTACCGTTCGCATCACTATTTTTTACCAGGGTTTTTAGTCTCGTACTGGCCTACGTCACGTAACTTATCTAAAATTATTTGAGCATGAACGACTAGTTTCTCAAATTAAAGCATTTAAGAAATGGTTGGTATGGTAGATAATAGAAGAATTTTATAAATTAATATTTTGAAAAAGAAGTTTTACTTCAGTCGTGTGGTCTAAAGCACACTCGTTTTTTTATCTAAAAATGTATGTCTATTACTCGTACTCGAAACGGCGAAGGAAAACATAAAGTCCAAGTACCTACTTAATATACGAAATAATGAACCATTCCGTCCGCGTGGTATCACTCTCACGAAAAGACCCACTGCTAGGGCATTTCCCAGCAGTGGGAACATTAGAAGGCTGATCATGTCATTGCCTCACAGATGCACGACTGGAATAGGCATTTTTTGCCATTGTTTTCGTGTCATTTCTGATCAACATTAACATTAGGTCAAGTTCAAAGTTCAACCAAATCAGCTGTGATTAGAGGTGTCTCGCAAGCGCTTGAGTAAAAATAAGACATGAACTTTACATGCCATTTCTTCAATGAAAAACTATGAATTTCGAAAAGTCGTAGAACAAACGTTGTTGAGCTTCGGGAGTAGTTTTACCCACTTCCGGGATAACATACGAATTTAAACTCAGCCTGTATAAATAGATTATGACGAGGATTCAGATAAAGGTAATTTATTACCCGTGTTCCTAGAAAGAGGGTAATGTTTTATCGAAAAACCACACGTACGAAGCAGCGGTCAACTATTTAAAAAATATTTTTCTTACATATAATATTTATCTGCAGATACCGCCAAATTGAAGAGAGATATGGCATTCCGTATCAAAAGCCCCTCAAGGAGTTCTGGTAAAGGTAATGTCCTGCCTGCGTGTCGTTTGCGTGGCGTATGCATGGCTTTATTTTTTTTTATTTATTCATTACAGAAATAGCACTTGATATCAATGTAATCAGAGTATTATAGTTAATGTTTATTGCTAGTATCATGCGGTAATCCAGGTTATAATATACGTAGGTACATACTAAATTTCATCGAAATTGGTTCAGCCGTTACCACGTGGTTGAATAAAAAACAAACAAACAAATAAACAACATCCAAACTTTCGTATTCATAATACGGGTACTCTTGTTATAAATTAGAAAGTAATTCTGTCTTTTTTACTCGCTTTTACAACCAAACAGCTTGACCGATTTCGATAAAATTGGGTATATAAATAGATTATGACGGGGATTCAGATAAAGGTAATTTTTTCCCGTGCTCCTAGAAGGAGGGTAATGTTTTATCGAAAAACCACACGTACGAAGCAGCTGTCAACTATTTAAAAAATATTTTTCTTACATGTAATATTTATTGCAGATACCGCCAAATTGGAAAGAGATATGGCATTCAAAAGCCTCTCGAGGAGTTCTGGTGAAGGTAATGTCCTTTCTGCGTGGCGTTTGCGTGGCGTATGCATGGCTTTATTTTTTATGTATTTATTCATTACAGAAATAGCACTTGATATCAATGTAATCAGAGTATTATAGTTAATGTTTATTGCTAGTATCATGCGGTAATCCAGGTTATAATATACGTAGGTACATACTAAATTTCATCGAAATTGGTTCAGCCGTTACCACGTGGTTGAATAAAAAACAAACAAACAAATAAACAACATCCAAACTTTCGTATTCATAATACGGGTACTCTTGTTATAAATTAGAAAGTAACTCTGTCTTTTTTACTCGCTTTTACAACCAAACAGCTTGACCGATTTCGATAAAATTGGGTATATAAATAGATTATGACGGAGATTCAGATAAAGGTAAATTTTTCCCGTGCTCCTAGAAGGAGGGTAATGTTTTATCGAAAAACCACACGTACGAAGCAGCTGCCAACTATTTAAAAAATATTTTTCTTACATGTAATATTTATCTGCAGATACCGCCAAATTGGAAAGAGATATGGCATTCAAAAGTCTCTCGAGGAGTTCTGGTGAAGGTAATGTCCTGCCTGCGTGGCGTTTGCGTGACGTATGCATGGCTTTATTTTTTATTAATTTATTCATTACAGAAATAGCACTTGATATCAATGTCATCAGAGTATTATAAATAATGCTTATTGCCAGTATCTTGCGGTAATCCAGGTTATAATAAACGTAGGTACATACTAAATTTAATCAAAATCGGTTCAGCCGTTACCACGTGGTTGAATAAAAACCAAACAAACAAATAAACAACATCCAAACTTTTGTATTCACAATACGGGTACTCTTGTTATAAATTAGAAAGTAACTCTGGCTTTTTTACTTGCTTTTACAACCAAACAGCTTGACCGATTTCGATAAAATTGGGTATATAAATAGATTATGACGGGGATTCAGATAAAGCTAATTTTTTCCCGTGCTCCTAGAAAGAGGGTAATGTTTTATCGAAAAACCACACGTACGAAGCAGCTGTCAATTATTTAAAAAGTATTTTTCTTACATGTAATATTTATTGCAGATACCGATAAATTGGCAAGAGATATGGCATTCAAAAGCCTCTCGAGGAGTTCTAGTGAAGGTAATGTCCTGCCTGCGTGGCGTTTGCGTGGCGTATGCATGGCTTTATTTTTTATTTATTTATTCATTACAGAAATAGCACTTGATATCAATGTCATCAGAGTATTATAGTTAATGTTTATTGCTAGTATCATGCGGTAATCCAGGTTATAATATACGTAGGTACATACTAAATTTCATAGAAATCGGTTAAGCAGTTACCACGTGATTGAGTAAAAAACAAACAAATCAATATTCAACATCCAAACTTTCGTAGTCATAATATTGATATTATTGTTATAAATTAAAAAGTAACTCTGTCTTTTTCACTCGCTTTTACAACCAAACGGCTGTACCGAATTTGATAAAATTTGGTATATAAATAGATTATGACGGGGATTCAGATAAAGGTATTTTATTACCCGTGCTCCTAGAAGGAGGGTAATGTTTTATCGAAAAACCACACGTACGAAGCAGCGGTCAACTATTTAAAAAATATTTTTCTTACATGTAATATTTATCTGCAGATACCGCCAAATTGGAAAGAGATATGGCATTCAAAAGCCTCTCGAGGAGTTCTGGTGAAGGTAATGTCCTGCCTGCGTGGCGTTTGCGTGGCGTATGCATGTCTTTATTTTTTATTTATTACAGAAAGAGCACTTGATATCAATGTAATCAGAGTATTATAGTTAATGCTTATTGCTATTATCATGCAGTTATCCAGGTTTTAATATACGTAGGTACATACTAAATTTCATCGAAATCGGTTCAGCAGTTACCACGTGATTAAGTAAAAAACAAACAAAAAATTAAACAAAATCCAAACTCTCGTATTCATAATATTAGTACTATTATTATAAATTGGAAAGTAACTCTGTCTCTCTTACTTGCATTTACAACCAAATAGCTTGACCGATTTCGATGAAATTTAGTATATGAATAGATCGAAACGAGTATTCAAATAAAGGTAACATTTTCCCCGTGTTCCTAGAAGGAGGGTAATGTTTTATCGAAAAACCACACGTACGAAGCAGCGATCAACTATTTAAAAAATATTTTTCTTACATGTAATATTTATCTGCAGATACCGCCAAATTGGAACGAGATATGGCATTCAAAAGCCTCTCGAGGAGTTTTGGTGAAGGTAATGTCTTGCTTGCGTGGCGTTTGCGTGGCGTATGCAGGGCTTTATATTTTATTTATATATTAATTACAGAAATAGCACTTGATATCAATGTAATCAGAGTATTATAGTTTATGTTTATTGCTAGTATCATGCGGCAATCCAGGTTTTAATATACGTAAGTGCGTACTAAATTTCATCGAAATTGGTTCAGCCCTTACCACGTGGTTGAATAAAAAACAAACAAATAAATAAACAACATCCAAACTTTTGTATTCACAATACGGGTACTCTTGTTATAAATTAGAAAGTAACTCTGTCTTTTTTACTCGCTTTTACAACCAAACAGCTTGACCGACTTCGATAAAATTGGGTATATAAATAGATTATGACGGGGATTCAGATAAAGGTAATTTTTTCCCGTGCTCCTAGAAGGAGGGTAATGTTTTATCGAAAAACCACACGTACGAAGCAGCTGTCAACTATTTAAAAAGTATTTTTCTTACATGTAATATTTATTGCAGATACCGCCAAATTGGAAAGAGACATAGCATTCAAAAGCCTCTCGAGGAGTTCTAGTGAAGGTAATGTCCTGCCTGCGTGGCGTTTGCGTGGCGTATGCATGGCTTTATTTTTTATTTATTTATTCATTACAGAAATAGCACTTGATATCAATGTCATGAGAGTATTATAGTTAATGTTTATTGCTAGTATCATGCGGTAATCCAGGTTATAATATACGTAGGTACATACTAAATTTCATAGAAATCGGTTAAGCAGTTACCACGTGATTGAGTAAAAAACAAACAAATCAATATTCAACATCCAAACTATCGTATTCATAATATTGATATTATTGTTATAAATTAGAAAGTAACTCTGTCTTTTTCACTCGCTTTTACAACCAAACGCCTGTACCGAATTTGATAAAATTTGGTATATAAATAGACTATGACGGGGATTCAGATAAAGGTATTTTTTTACCCGTGCTCCTAGAAGGAGGGTAATGTTTTATCGAAAAACCACACGTACGAAGCAGCGGTCAACTATTTAAAAAATATTTTTCTTACATGTAATATTTATCTGCAGATACCGCCAAATTGGAAAGAGATATGGCATTCAAAAGCCTCTCGAGGAGTTCTGGTGAAGGTAATGTATTGCTTGCGTGGCGTTTGCGTGGCGTATGCATGGCTTTATTTTTATTTATTTATTCATTATAGAATTAGCACTTGATATCAATGTAATCAGAGTTTTTTAGTTAATCCTTATTGCCAGTAACATGCAGTTATTGAGGTTATAATAAACGTAGGTTTATACTAAATTTCATCGAAATCGGTTCAGCAGTTACCACGTGATTGAGTAAAAAACAAACAAAAAAATAAACAACATCCAAACTCTCGTATTCATAATATTGGTACTATTATTAAAAAAAGGAAAGTAACTCTGTCTCTCTTACTTGCTTTTACAACCAAATAGCTTGACCGATTTCGATGAAATTTGGTATATGAATAGATCAAAACGAGTATTCAAATAAAGGTAAAAATTTTCCCGTGTTCCTAGAAGGAGGGTAATGTTTTATCGAAAAACCACACGTACGAAGCAGCGGTCAACTGTTTAAAAAATATTTTTCTAACATGTAATATTTATCTGCAGATACCGCCAAATTGGAAAGAGATATGGCATTCAAAAGCCTCTCGAGGAGTTCCGGTGAAGGTAATGTTTTGCTTGCGTGGCGCTTGCATGGCTTTATTTTTATTTATTTATTCATTACAGAATTAGCACTTGATATCAATTTAATCAGAGTATTATAAATAATGCTTAGTGCCAGTATCATGCGGTAATCCAGGTTATAATAAACGTAGGTACATACTAAATTTCATCGAAATCGGTTCAGCAGTTACCACGTGATTGAGTAAAAAACAAACATATCAATATTCAACATCCAAACTTTCGTATTCATATTATTGGTACTATTGTTATAAATGAGAAATTAACTCTGTCTTTTTTACTCGCTTTAACAACCAAACTGCTGTACCGAATTCGATAAAATTTAGTATATAAATAGATTATGATGAGTATTCAAATAAAGGTAACTTTTTACCCGTGTTCCTAGAATGAGGGTAATGTTTTATCGAAAAACCACATGTACGAAGCAGCGGTCAACTATTTAAAACATATTTTTCTTACATATAATATTTATCTGCAGATACCGCCAACTTGGAGAGAGATATGTCATTCAAAAGCCTCCCGAGGAGTTCTGGTGAAGGTAATGTCTTGCCTGCGTGGCATTTGCGTGGCGTATGCCCATGCATACGCCACGCCACTTTATTTTTATTTATTTGTTCATTACAGAATTAGCACTTGATATCAATGTAATCAGAGTATTATAGTTAATGATTACTGCCAGTATAATGCAGGAATCCAGGTTATAATAAACGTAGGTGCAGACTAAATTTCATCGAAATCGGTTAAGCCGTTACCACGCGGTTGAGTAAAAAACAAACAAATAAATAAACAACATCCAAACTCTCATATTCATAATATTGGTACTATTATTATAAATTGGAAAGTTACTCTGTCTCTCGTACTTGCTTTTACAATCAAACGGCTAGACCGATTTCTATGAAATTTGGTATATAAAGAGATTATGACGGGGAATCAGATAGAAACAATTTTTTACCCGTCTTCCTAGAAGGAGGGTAATGTTTTTTTGAAAACCACACGTACGAAGCAGCGGTCAACTATTTGAAAAATATTTTTCTTACATATAATATTTATCTGCAGATACCGCCAAATTGAAGAGAGATATGGCTTTCCGTATCAAAAGCCCCTTGAGGAGGTCTGGTAAAGGTAATATCCTGCCTGCGTGGCGTTTGCTTGGAGTATGCATGGCTTTATTTTTTATTTATTTATTTATTACAGAAATAGCACTTGATATCAATGTAATCAGAGTATTATAGTTAATGTTTATTGCTAGTATCATGCGGCAATCCAGGTTTTAATAGACGTAGGTGCGTACTAAATTTCATCGAAATCGGTTCCGCCGTTACCACGTGGTTGAGTAAAAAACAAACAAATAAATGAACAACATCCAAACTCTCGTATTCATAATATTGGTACTATTGTTATAAATTAGAAAGTAACTCTGTCTCTCTTACTTGCTTTTACAACCAAACGGTAGGACCGAATTCGATAAAATTTAGTATATAAACAGATTATGAAAGTGATTCAGATAAAGGTAATTTTTTAACCGTGTTCCTAGAATGAGGGTAATGTTTTATCGAAAAACCACCCGTACGAAGCAGCGGTCAACTATTTAAAAAAATATTTTTCTTTCATATAATATTTATCTGCAGATACCGCCAAATTGAAGAGAGATATGGCATTCCGTATCAAAAGCCCCTTGAGGAGGTCTGGTAAAGGTAATATCCTGCCTGCGTAGCATTTGCGTGGCGTATGCATGGCTTTATTTTTTATTTATTAATTCATTACAGAAATAGCACTTGATATCAATGAAATCAGAGTATTATAGTTAATGTTTATTGCAAGTATCATGCGGCAATCCAGGTTTTAATATACGTAGGTGCGTACTAAATTTCATCGAAATCGGTTCAGCCGTTACCACGCGGTTGAGTAAAAAACAAACAAATAAATGAACAACATCCAAACTCTCGTATTCATAATATTGGTACTATTGTTATAAATTAGAAAGTAACTCTGTCTTTTTTACTCGCTTTTACAACCAAACGGCAGGACCGAATTCGATAAAATTTAGTATATAAACAGATTATGAAAGTGATTCAGATAAAGGTAATTTTTTACCCGTGTTCCTAGAATGAGGGTAATGTTTTACCGAAAAACCACACGTACGAAGCAGCGGTCAACTGTTTAAAAGATACGTTTCTCACATGTAATATTTATCTGCAGATACCGCCAAATTGGAGAGAGATATGGCAATCCATATCAAAAGACCCTCGAGGAGTTCTGGTGAAGGTAATGTCCTGCCTGCGTGGCGTTTGCGTGGCGTATGCATGGCTTTATTTTTTATTTACCTATATTTATTCATTACAGAAATAGCACTTGATATCATTTTATTTCATTTTCATTTCATTTATTTCATCTTTCGACAAATTAATTGTTCTTAGATATGTCAGTAGGTACAATATAAAAAATTAAATTAAAAATAGTTAGCATAATTTACAATGTCACATTGGTAGTAACTTAATTATAATGTCAATAGCGACTAACAAATTTTACAATATAAAATAAACACCTACTTAAACAAAAGAAATCAATAAAATAATAATAATAAATAAAATTAGAAATATCTGCAAAAGCATTGTCAATTGTATAATAAAATTCATAACTAAATAAAAAACTAATTACAATGTATGAATATGTACCATAATGCAAAAAGGTTTTTATCTGCAAAAGCTTCGTCCAAACGATAAAAACTTTTGTTAATTAAATGTCCTTTGATAAACAATTTGAAGTCATTGTCGGCAAGACTTCCAACATTTTTGGGTATTCTATTATACAATTTTATCGCTGTGCAATAATAGCTTTTGGAATTTTTTGATAATCTGGTTGTTGGTATAATTAGGCGTATTTTATACCTAGTATTAATATTGTGGACATCTATAGCTCTTTTCATATGATGTAAATTTTCTCTAACATAGAGTACGATTTGGAAAATAAATTCTCCAATCATTGTCATGATGTCCAGTTCCTTAAACTTTTCTCTACACGATTGCCTAGAACCCATCCCCAAGATATAGCGTATAGCTCGCTTTTGCAAAGTAAAGACCCTGTTAGCATCTGCCGCTGTTCCCCAAAATAAAATACCATATGTCATTAGAGTGAAAATACGCAAAATATACATTTCGTGCTGCCCTTACTCCGCCTATCTCTCTAATTTTCTTAATTGTATAGGTAGCAGAGCATAACTTTTTGGCCAGTGTTTCAAGATGAACAGCCCACGATAACTTAGTACCTAGCCATACACCTAAAAATTTTACACTGCTGGTTAAGGACACGTTTAATTCTTCAAGTGTTTCTTTCATGCTATTGGTTAAAACATTTGGTCTAGTGCTTAATGAGAATTGAATTATATTTGTTTTATTAACATTTAAGAGCATATTATTCGTAGAGAACCAGGTTTTTAAATTATGAATAGATTTTAAAATATTACTACTAGCATTTTCGCAAGTATTGTCCCTAATAACTAAACTTGTATCATCCGCAAATAAGATTACATCTACATTTTTAGTACAACTGACAGGTCATTGATATAAATCAAAAAAAGTAAAGGTCCCAAATTGACCCTTGAGGTACACCTAAATTAATTTTACACTCTGTAGAACGACTTCCTTTCATTTCTGTGACTTGAGTTCTACTTTTGAGGTAAGATTAAAATATCTCCAGCTTACACCGTAATGCTGCAATTTTCCTAATAAAATTTCGTGTGACACGCAGTCAAAAGCTTTGGATAAATCACAAAAAACGCCATACGTTTTCTGTGACTTCTCCAAGCCCGAATACACATCTTCGATTAGTCTCTGAATCGCATGTTTTGTGGATTTGTGTTTTTGAAAACCAAACTGCCGTTGGCACAATGCCATTTCATTGTTCAGAAAATTAACCAATTCTTCGGCTAAGTACTTTTCGAAAATTTTGCTAAGACTTGGTAAAACAGATACAGGTCGATAGTTGTCACAATCAGAGGTTTTACCTTTTTTATGTAGCGGTACTACTTTAGCTACCTTCATTTTTTCTGGGAATATACCTTTTATAATAGCATCATTTATTGTACTCATCATTGGAGCAGCGATCTCCATTTCTAGTTTCTTGATAAGATATGGCGTGACAAACCAATAATCGTTTGACTTTTTCGGCTTTAGAAGCCTGATAATTTTCACAATCCGAGCTATAGAGATCGATGGTATACTAAACATTTTATGATGTATAGGTGCTATATAGTCGTTTAGGTATTTTAAAGATTCGTTTACTGAACACGTCAAAGTTTTAGTCAAATTTACAAATACATTAGCGAAATAATTGTTAAAAAAATTACAAATGTCATATCTATCATTTAAAATGTCATTATTACTATCTAAAATTTTATCACATGTCATAGTATCACAGTTGGATTTCCCGGTTTCATTTTTAATGATTTGCCAGGTACATTTTATTTTATTTTGAGCTGATTCAATTTTATTTGCGTAGTATATCTGTTTCGCATTCCAACATACACGTTTAAAGATTTTACTATATTTTGTTACATATTCCTTGCTTAAAGCGTTGCCTTCTCTGAATAGAGTATAGAGGTCAAACAGTCTTTTTCTTGAAATAAGGATACCTTTTGTGGCCCATTCATTACATTTATTTAAGCAGTTTAATTTTAACTCTGTAATTGGGATATGTTCATCTAGTTTTTTTAGAAAACATTTGAAATACGTGGAATAGCCCCTATATAATTCCGGGGTTCGTTTAATTTCTTGCAAGCTATGTTTTAAGTGTTGTAAATTGTCGTTATATATTCAAAGTTAGTTTCAGCCTCAATTATTTGTGCATAATGGTCTGATTTTATACCTTGTAATACTTTAGTGCTTCTAACGACTTCAGATTCAGCAAAGATGTTATTAATGCATGATCTAGTTACCACACCATCAATGACAGCTACTCTTGTGTACTCAAATATTTGTTGACTCAATAAAAAACTGTCCAAAATATCAGATAATACATTCGCGCGGCCGCGAATTAGTGAGAACGGAATATTGAAGTCACCGCTCAAGATTATAGTTTTATGATTAAATTTAGATACCTTGTCTAGACATTGTTCTAGGTTTGAAATAAATATGTCAATGTCAGCTGACGGTGATCTGTACACTACTATTATAAAAGCCTTTTTTAGCTCTATGCAATTGACCTCAAATTGTTTCTCAATTGACATCTTGTTTGTATCTCCACGTTTCTTGCAAGATATATTTTTCCTAACAAGAATTAGGCAACCACCACCTTTAAATTTATTTCTGCAAAAAGAGGAGACAATTTTGTAGCCCTCTATGTTAAATGACTCAATTTTACTTTGGTTTAGACATGCTTCTGTTACACACATAATATCAATATTCTCATGAACTAAAAATAAACCTAGTGAAATTTGCTTACTGTAAACACTCTGCACATTTTGGTGGCAGATTCTTATTTGATTACATCTTGACTTTGAGCGGTGGGAAAATTTGTTGCTGGCGTCTCCTTTACATCATTGTTGCAAGATGTTGCGTCGTATATAATTTTTAAATTGCTACTATTGACCCCAACTTCGCATGCAGTGGCATGTTTGTATAGTTTGCTATTATTGTATTGGATTTTACATGGTTTCTTTGTGATCCATTTTCTGTGTTTATTTCAATAATATTCAGATTCTTGTACATTGATTCCAACGTGTATAGTTTACTGTTAATTTTCATAATATTGTTATTTGTATTTAAGTGGGAATTTCTTCCATACATAAGAGTTGTTACTATTAGTTTACATTGCATATTTCTCATATTACTTGCCAGTTTATTAATTTTACTTAGGTATTCGCTGATGTGTCCCTTTACTGATTTGTAGTTTCCTATCATAATTACGCTTATGTCATTTTCTGCTTGTAACATATATTCTTCGTCTATAATATCATTAAATTGCCTCCCAGGTAGACATGTATTTATAATTTGATAAGAATTTGGTAGCATATTTCTTATATTACTAGCCATGTTTCTGTTATCAGAAAACATAGACACCCTTGTCTTCTTTTTAATTTCTTCACACTTTTTACCCAGTGTATCTGCGTTTATAACTGGTGTCCCCGCTTTTGGTACATTTTCCTTGTTATTATTTTCACTCTCCTCAGTTTCGTCTAATTTGCGTTCTATTATCTGGTGCAATTTTAGTAATTGTTTCTCTAGATATGAGATCTTTACCATGGTCACTGACTGATTTTTAAGGTCCTGTTCATTTTTATGAATAATTTCCAGTAATTTATTACTTTCGTCAGATAGAGCGACAATTATCTCTTCTCTATGTTCTAATTCGGTTTCCATTATTTTTTTTGTAGTTAATAATAGATTTATTTTTTGGATAGCTTTAAAGCTTCTTTTATTTAGTGCCCTTCTCATTTTAATTCTTGTTATTCGAGTGCTGAAAACCTTTTTGAGAGTTGAGTTGTTAAGTGTTTGGAGAAGAAGCTCGCTGAATTTTAATTGTATCTCGTCATATTCCTTATTTTTAATATCTAATTTTTCCTGTCATTCTCTAATCAGACTAACATTACCAAGATAGTCGTGTTCGTGAAGACGCTGATTATTTTCATGCTGCAGTTTATTATTTCGCTCCCCTAGTTCTACGTTTTTTGACTCTTCTTCGCAACATTTCTTTTTTAATAGATTTATTTGTTTACATATTTTTTCAAATTCTTGAGAATTTGCCTCCTATTCGTCTACAAGCATTACATTTAGTTTATCTTTTTCTTCTAACTTGTTCTTTAGATTTTCTATTATACTGAGATAATTTTTTAAAGTATTTTCATTTGTTTCATTTTTCTCTATCCCCATCATTTTTCTTGACTTTGACCTTGTTATAACACTATTCATTTTGTATATATTATGTAAAGGAATTTCCTCCAGTAATTCTAAAGTATCTTAGTAGTTTTTATGCAGAATGAATCAATTTATTTAGCCGAATTTATTCTACCAAAATCGATTTAGAATCGATTTTCGATTTCTCGAACGAAACTTGATTATGGTTTCGCAGCTGTCATTGTCTTGTCATAATGACATTTCTCGTTATACCAGCTGCACCAAACTCTAAAGTTGAGTTTGCCAAGGTCCGCGATAGCGAGTAAGCCGAACGGAGAAAATAGTGCTTTATTTTAACGATTTTGGCCTCTTTTCTTTAACTTTATAACTGTTTGATAAATCTAAGTGTTGTGTTGTCCACTTAAGGTGGTGGTAAGACTATTCTAATTGTATTTATTTTCATAGAAGAGTCGAAAGATCTGTGTTTGAGCTTGGTAAGCTTCAAGCATGGATTGCGACACGCCGGCCCTGCCGGCCCCCCCTGATCCCCCGGACCCTGTTACTCCTTCTGTAGCAACAGGATCTAAACGCCGATTAGAATCAGCCGAACAATCTGCACCTAAAAAACCTGTGACGTCTGCTGAGTTAGACGTACCATCCATACAAACTGTCTACACTCACCCATCGATCGTAGTTGGTTCTATTCAAGCTTACTCATCTTTGGATAAGGGTCCATATGTTGTCCACGTTTCCCGATCAGAACCAGAACCATCCGCTGGAACCACGATCAGACCAATTAAGTTTGGTCAATTTTTGACCACTCACAAATTTACGAATATTTGTGCTGAAGGTGTTAAGAGAGTAGGCCGCAATAAAATATCAGTTGAATTTATTTCAGCTGATGATGCTAACAAATTTACCACCTCCCCAATTCTACCAATGTGCAAGTACATAGCTTCCATCCCCACTTATAATGTGACAAGAATGGGATTAGTTCGCCAAGTGCCAACTGATCTTTCAATGGACGAATTTGCTCAGTCCCTTGTTCTCCCCTCTGGTTGTGGTATTGTTATTAAAGCCCGCCGTCTAAATAGAAAAACTGTTGCAGATGGCACAGTAACATGGGTGCCAACCCAAACTGTTGTTGTGACCTTCCAAGGTCAGCTCCTTCCTTCCAAGGTCTTCCTCTACTACACCTCCCTGCCAGTTGAGCTATACCAGTACCCCACAATTCAGTGCCACACATGCTGCCGGTATGGCCATACTAAGGCTCAATGTAGATCGAAACCCAGATGCTTCCGCTGTTCCAAAGATCACACTGGTGATAGCTGTAACATCCCTGAGGCTGAAGCCTCTTGCCTGCATTGCTCAGGACCACATTTTGCTACAAGCAAATCTTGTCCGGAGCAAAGTAGACAAAAATCCATTAAAGCAGTTATGGCCCAGAACAACATCTCATACGAAGAATCAGCTTCACAGTTTCCTCAGGTATCTCGCTCATATTCACAGGTTGCCCAAGAGATGTACTCCCAGCCTTCTCCATACCAAGCCTCGCAGAATAACTATTCTGCAGGTTCATCTCAGTCCCATCCCACTAAGTCATATGTTAAAACTGTCTACGCCAACCCCCTCCCGCGAGCCCCACTGGGTAAGTCTTATGACAAGGCTGCCCACCGAGAGATTGCCACAGACCCAACATCAGCTATGCCCAATGGTTGTGCCATTGGTAATAACCAACCGTTAGGAGTTTCCCCTAACGAAAATATGTTAGAAACATTAATAACATTAATAATAAACATTTTACTAATGAACCCTCATCCCCTACCGTCCAACGTTGCCTCTAAACTTACTCAATTAGTCTCACTATCTGGTCATAATGGATCCAGTAGTCGCTCTGCAGTGGAACAGCCAGAGCATGCGTGCAAAAAAGCATGAACTGGTCCACTTAATTTCAAAATTTCGCCCGTCAGTCATTGCCGTCTCGGAGACATGGCTGAAGCCTGGAACCCGTTATCGGATTTCAGGTTACTCCTGTCTGCGGGACGACAGGGCTGACGGGCATGCCGGCAGCGCCTTGTTAGTAAGGCGCTGCCTTCCCTTTTCCCAAATCACTCTCCCTTCCCATCCTTCTGATATCAACATTGTTGGTATCAGATCCCTTAATATTTCCTTTGTATCTGTATATATTCCTCATCCCAACTCCTCCTTGATTCCCGATCTCCTTCTCCTCTTATCATCTGTTCCTTCCCCCATGGTTCTCATGGGTGATTTTAATGGCCATAACACTATCTGGGGTCATAGCCACTCTGATATGTTTGGTCTTTCCCTATTGGAGATCTTTGATGAAGTCAACTTGTGCCTACTCAATGATGGATCACCTACTCGGAGAGCACTCCCTTCTCAAAACCCGAAAAGCGCTGTTGATCTCTCACTTTGCTCTCCATCTCTTTTCTCTTTGACTCTATGGAAAATTCTCCCTTCGACTTATGGAAGTGACCATTTCCCTATCTTAATTTCTATCTATGCTAATTTTTCGAACCCTTTCCGTAACCCTAGTCCTTCTCTTAAATACAAACTTTCTGGAGCTGATTGGTCAGCTTATTCATCTTCACTTGATCATAAAATAGATTCTTCCACTCACATTCAACATAATGACTCCCTTGCAGCATATAACTCCTTTGTTAATAATATTACTTCATGCGCTGATCTCCACATTCCCCTTAAAAAGCCCTCCAAAGATTTTAGAATCTCTACCCCGTGGTGGGATTCTGAGTGCACAACAGCTGTATCGGAACGGAGAGAAGCTGAAAAAAGTTACAAGGAATCTATGTCTATAGAAAACTTTTTAGTCTATAAAAAATCCTCAGCGAAACTCAGAAAGTTGGTCTCTAAAAAGAAAAAACAGGGATGGATTGGGTTTTGCGAAAACCTCTCGCCTAGAACACCATCATATATCATCTGGAACCAGATCAGACGATTCAGAGGAGCATGTAATATCGAAAATATTTCAGCTAATGATCCTTCATCGTGGCTCGAGGCCTTTTCGAACAAACTCGCCCCTCCTTCAGTCCCATCTATTTCCTCCTTCCCCTCGATCCCTTCGTCGATCCCTTCTGAAAATTGTTTTGATCGCCCCTTCTGTTTTAATGAATTGACCTTTGCACTTGACGGACTGACTGACTCTTCCCCCGGTATCGATGGCATCCTTTACTCCTTTCTCACAAAATCTTCTGAAAACACAAAAAAATATTACTTACTTCTTATTAATTCCTTCTTTGAATCCGGCTTAATTCCTGATCAATGGAAAACTCAAATTATCATCCCGGTACTGAAAACTGGAAAGGATCCATCTGACCCTAATGGTCGTAGACCAATAGCTTTGTCCTCCGTCATGGCTAAGGTTATGGAGCACATGATTAAACACCGTCTTGAGTGGTTGGTTGAGAATCGTTCACTACTTGCTAATTCCCAATTTGGCTTTAGAAAGGGCATGAGTACCATGGACAGCCTTAGTCTCTTAACAGCAGACATCCACATCGCGTTCAAAGAAAAGAAATTTCTAGTTGCTATATTTTTGGACATCGAATCAGCTTATGACAACGTTCTGCTTCCGGTTCTCAGGAGTAAGCTCGTTCAGCTGAGAATACCTGAGAAGCTGGTTCGTTTTATATGCAACCTGTTGATGGAAAGGTCTGTTGTTATTAAATCCCACCAAGGTCTCCTCCCTCCTAAGACGGTTTGGAAAGGACTACCTCAGGGTTCTGTCCTGAGCCCACTTCTTTACAGCCTCTACACCTATGACCTTGAGCAATCTGTGAATTCTTTTTGCGAGGTTTTACAATATGCTGACGATCTGTCACTTTATATTACATCCGTGTCAACAGAAGAGGCAAGTAACCAACTGAATTCTGCATTGTCCTACCTTAGCGACTGGTTACTTGATCACGGCTTATCTATTTCTGCTCCCAAAAGTAATGTTGTAATATTTTCCAGAAAAAGAATTTCCCCACCTATTCAATTATTTATTGACCAAGAGATTATCCCTCAATCTAATAGTGCAAAATTTCTAGGTGTTACATTGGACTCAAAAATGACGGGCGTCTCACATTTTGTTATGACCTCTCAAAAATGCGAAAAGAACATTAACATCCTTCGCTCCCTTTCGGGTGTCTGGTGGGGTTCTCATCCGTATTCTCAAAAGCTTCTATACAACGCCATAATTCGGAGTCATTTTGATTATGGAACATTTCTTATGAATCTTTGTAATAAATCTGGTTTAGACAAGTTAGACAAAATTCATTCAAAATGCTTACGTATAATTCTTGGAGCCATGAAGTCATCCCCCATCAATGCTATGCAGGTTGAGTGTGGTGAGCCTCCATTGTATTTGCGTAGACAGTTCCTATCTGATAGGTTCTTTTTCAAATTAGCACAAAACTGTAATCACCCACTTCTTCCAAAATTGTCTCGCCTTCTTAACTTATTTGATATGTACAATCCTGATAAAATCCCCTGTCTCCTCCGTAGTTTCAAACAATTTTCCCAACTTCCTAACCCAGTAATTCAGTTCCCAACTCACCCACTTTATCTCACTTCTTATGAAGCTTTAACATTTCAGCCTAATATCCTCCTGTCCTTTGGTATAGATAAGGAATCTTCCAATGCCCGAGAAAAATTTTATGAACACCTGGATGCTAAATTTAATGGGTGGCACTCCATCTTCACCGATGCTTCAAAACTATCTACAGACAGTGTCGTGGGAGCAGCTGTGTGGATTCCATTCACCAAAATCTCCCTTAGTTTTAAGTGTCCCTCCTCGACATCAGTGTTTTCTGGCGAAGCTGTTGCGCCTCTAGAAGCCATCTGTTTCATTAAATCCCACCAATTAAACAACTCTATTATATTTTCTGATTCTAAAAGCTGTCTGCAATCTATTATATCCAACCCTTTCCGTTCTGTATCTCGTTTCCCTATTATTCTTCAAATTAGGCAATCCCTTTTTGAATGTCACAATCTTGGGATAAACGTTGTGCTTTCCTGGATTCCAGGTCACTCTGGAATTCCGGGTAATGAGTCAGCTGACTCTTTCGCAAAAGATGCTGCTCAGACAGGTTGAACATTTCAAATCCTTCTCACATGACTTATGCCTCCTTCCCAAATCACAACTGGAACAATCGTGGACTGAAGTTTGGAATCGTTCCAAAAAAGATAAGGGTAAACATTATGCAGATATCCAACCCGATATATCCCGAACTCCTTGGTTTTTTAAATTCCGGAAGGCTAGTAAGATTACCACCTCCACAATTTGTCGTCTTCGACTTGGCCACTCGTGTACCCCTGTATTTTTGGCCAAACTTAGGATTAGGAACCACTCCCTATGTGAGTGTGGCCTGGACGAAGGAAACGTGGACCACATATTCTTCGAATGTCACAGATTGCGGCGTTCCCTCTATGAAATTCTTCCTCCTAAAATCCCTCGTCCTACCTCCTTTAAATGTTTATTAACCCTTACCTTCTCTCCTTTAATTAATTATATTTTATGTAAATTTATAAAGGATAACAACATTAGGTTGTAAATGTATATATTACTTATTAACTCACTAACCCACATTATCTATAATAGTACTAACAACTAATATTGTGCTGTTTTATATGTTGTGTTGTCTCCTTTCTATTAGAATTATCAAAGGTTTTTTCCAAATTTAGAATACCGGTCATATTCTTGACCTACATTAGCTCCTATTAAGTTTATGAAAATATCGCGACATCGACATTGGCGGAATTGTGACACTCCCTAGTCACAGATGCCACAATCAAGAACTGAACTGAACTCTAAAGTTAGTTTATTTTGTTGAGACGGTTTATTGGTTTGAAAACAATATTTCTCCTTTCATTGGTCGTTCAAAGCCAGTTTCAAAAAGTGTACATGTGCGAGTGTTTCTTGAAAGTGACCGTTACTCGGAATCACACTTTTCTATTCGTTTTTAGAAAAAAATATGGACTTGCCGGTTTGTTGAATGTGTCTACAACACTCCTCAGTGGTTTGTACCTGGATACTAGGTGTCTTTTACAGATTTCCGTGAGTTTTTCCACAAAATAACTATTTCTTTTGGAAGAGCTACATGTACGCAATGTTTACAATTAGGCACACACACACGCATCAGTGTAATTAGAGTATTATAGTTAATGTTTATTGCTTGTATCATGCGGCAATCCAGGTTATATTATACGTAGGTACATACTAAATTTCATCGAAATCGGTTCAGCCGTTACTACGCGGTTGAGTAAAAAACAAACAAATAAATAAACAACATCCAAACTCTCGTATTCATAATATTGGTAATATTATTATAAATTGGAAAGTAACTCTGTCTCTCTTACTTGCTTTTACAACCAAACGGCTGGACTGATTTCTATGAAAGATCATTGGGCGGTTTTGACCCACTTTTTTTTTTCGCGCACAGTGTTCAAATCACTTTTAAAGTAAAGTATTCAATTCCACTTTTCTAAATATGTAAATTTTTTTTATGTATCTGCTGGAGGAAAAATGTTATGTAACAGTATGTATGTGAGTCTAACTATAATTCTATTAGACTAAAAACTAAAGATTTTACTGTCAGCATTGTGAAAATGTATGTACAAGCATAAGAAAAATGTTTGTATCGCATAACAGATTGTATGTCTCTCTCGCTCGCACTTTCGACAGGTAGAAAATAACAGTAAGGTATCGAAGTGCGCGTGCGACGCGCCGCCTGCGCCCCACCCGCTCTGACCGCCCCGCAGTCGTACGTCATCCTTCGTTTCGATCTGTGCGTTTAAACTCGTGTTTCCGATTTTTGCATTTTATTGATTACTTGAGCGTGTTTTATGGACCCCTGATTTTGCTTGACGATTGGTTTACATTAACATGGAAAGACAAAATAGTTGCGTGTCGTGTAATCGATCTGTTTTACGTCGACGAAAACACATATTGACAGTTCTCTTTTTGGAAAGACAAAGGGATCTTGTAGATTTATTATTGCAAGAAATAATACCACGTGAGGTAAGTACACTACACTGTCATCGTATGTGTATGACTCGTCGCGTGCTCTTGATTGTACAAATGTTGCTTTGCTCAATGTAATGGCTCATTTTACTTCTTGATAAATGGAGGAATATATATTTTTTTTTTCAATTGTTTCAGATTACTTTTAATGGCTCACGGGCCATGTGCCATGCTTGTTGGTCAAGGTTAGATCGTCGTTTACGGAATCAACCCGTACAAAATGAACAAGTACAAAATATACCAGTACAAGATCAGCCAGTTGAAGAGCAACCAGTGCAAGATCAAGTACAATTGCAGCCTAGTTTTGTTACGCCTAGAGGATATAAGCGAGCATCGAATACAGCGAGACATTGTATTTTTACAAACTGTAGAAATGTAGTGGCCCATAATGTTCCACTATATGCTAAGTTCCAACTCTTACACAATCACAATTTTTATATACCAGAATTAGCTCGGGTTTGCAATGCTCATTTTATGAGGAATGATTGGGTAGACTTGCTCAACACTACATCCCACGAAAACTTTGACAGTACTCATGTTGTTGGTATGATGAATTTATATAAATGGGGTATCGAACAAAGAAGCAACCTTGATTTCGAAAATATTGAAGAAATAGAGGACAATGAATTTCACTTTTGGACGGGACTAACAAAATATCAATTTAATGTTATTTTGAACCAAACGCCTTCACTGGGTGATCGATCAGTTCATCCTGCCACAGTTCTTGGAATTTTTTTAACAAAAATAAGAACCGGTGAACCAGATGAGCGATTAGCCACTAAATTCAATATGTCGAGGAGAACCCTAGAAAGGAAGTTGGCGATAGCAAGAGAATGCTTAAGTAATGATTTTGTTCCACAGCATTTGGGCTTAAATCATATTACTAGTGTTATGATTTTTGTTTTGTAGAATTTCACGCTGGAGGTTTCCCTCTGCTGCATGGCATTTTACAAAATTAGATGCAAATCAATACATACGGAGCGTAGCCCCGACCATAATATTGATTCACAAAAATGATTATTGATTTTTGTTTTGTAGAATTTCACGCTGGAGGTTTCCCTCTGCTGCATGGCATTTTACAAAATTAGATGCAAATCAATACATACGGAGCGTAGCCCCGACCATAATATTGATTCACAAAAATAATTTTTAAATTTATTTTTACTTGTGGGTAGTTTGATGCAAACTTCCCACATGATTACAGTCCATGATGACTTTTACGTGATCAAATTTAAATGGGTGAAGAAAATATCCTGTATCAAAAATATTCCAAATCTAATAGTAGAATAAAATATAAATATCGCTTACCTCTAAGGCGAGCCCACTTATGTGGGTTTTTCGTGCGTATATCCCACTTCTGAGTTAATAAAAACTCCAGGAATATTACACAAAGTAACTTTATTTTAATTCTTGAATCGAAATGACAGGGTGTCAGCTTGATTACTACTCTAGTTGACCGCCCGAACAGAACTGAACTCCCCTCTTCGTCATCGCACTAACCTTACATTTTTTTACCCCCACCATGCGACATCATACCACCACGATGACGTCACTTGGTGTTGCCTTTTAATCCAGAATTCTACTATAAAATATAAAATCATAACACTAGGGAAGATGTGGTGGCCAAGAATCTTGCAATTCCAAGCCATTTTTTTGGTGGTAACTATAATGAACCGGCGGCCATTCTCGTATGTGATGGAACATATATTTATCTACAAAAGAGTTCGAATTTCCTTTTCCAGCGCAAAACTTACAGTCTTCATAAGTTTCGGAACTTAGTAAAACCCTTCCTTATAGTATGTACCGACGGCTACATAGTAGATGTTACGGGGCCTTACACTGCGACTACTTCGGACGCAAGCATTATGCGTGACCTGATGCAAGAAGATTCTCCGATTCATGGGTTCTTGAGAGTTAATGATGTTTTTATATTGGATCGTGGATTTCGGGATTCGATTGATAAAATTGAGGAATGCGGGTATAATCCTCACATGCCGCCTACAAGAGTAAGAGGAGAACAACTGACGACACTAGATGCTAATAAATCTAGATTAATAACAATGATCCGGTGGGTAGTGGAAACCATTAACGGCAGATTCAAGAAAGATTTTAAAATCTTCCGCCATGTATATTTTAACGTTGCCATGAGAAACATGATGGTCGACTTCAAAATAACTGCGGCCATAATTAATGCTACTCGCCATCCATATGAGGACCATATGTATGCGGAACAATTCATAAGAATTATAAATGAACGAATGAATGAACCCAATGAGATGGCAGAATATGTGATTAACCATAATTTAAACAGGCAGAGAGTAGCGTTTGTGCGACTCGATGGCAATGATCCGGATTTTGATGACTTTCCTCGGCTTACATTTGACGAATTAATATTGTTTACGTTGGGATCATACCACTTGAGAATCGCAAGATCGTATTGCCACGAGCACATGCGTGAGGATGGTGTATACACTATCGAACTATACCGGCACCAAGAAATGATTGAAAATAAGATATTGATAAGAGGCAGAATACAGTCACGACACGTCCGTGCAAAGCAGTACTACACCTATATTTTAGTAGATCCTACCCATATTGGAAGAAATAGCATCCAACAGTATTACTGCTCGTGTATACACGGCCGTCGCACTGTCGGAAGCTGTGCACATGTTGTAAGCGTCGTATACTTTCTGTCATGGGCCAGGCATCAAGACGTGATAGACGCGCCTGCAGCCTTTTTAGATGAATTAACTATAGATTTTGATAATGCAGAATAAAAATATTATTACCGCAAAATGGATTTTATTTTCGTATTCCTGGAAATTGTTCAAAACAACTGTTTTACAAAGTATTTTTACAGTCAGGCCAATAGTTTTTACTTAGTTCATTATAAAAATGCTATAATAATAATTTAAAAATGCTATAATAATTATTTTAAAAATGCTATAATATTAATTAAAAAATTTTTTTTTGCGGTTCTCCCATATCCTGCAATAATGCGACCCATACCATTAAGTAACATATACATTTAACTACATAACTAGCCCTGTTTCGTTTTTGTGCGCCGTGGGTCATATGTCCGAACAAAATGCCCAATGACCTTTGGTATATAAAGAGATTATGACGGAGATTTAGAAAGAAATAATTTTTGACCCGTCTTCCTAGAAGGAGGGTAATGTTTTATCGAAAAACCACACGTACGAAGCAGCGGTCAACTATTTAAAACATATTTTTCTTACATAGAATATTTATCTGCAGATACCGCAAAATTGAAGAGAGATATGGCATTCCGTATCAAAAGCCCCTTGAGGAGGTCTGGTAAAGGTAATGTCCTGCCTGCGTGGCGTTTGCGTGTCATATGCATGGCTTTATTTTTTATTTATTTATTCATTACAGAAATAGCACTTGATATCAATGTCATCAGAGTATTATAGTTAATATTTATTGCTAGTATCATGCGGCAATCCAGGTTTTAATATACGTAGGTGCGTACTAAATTTCATTGAAATCGGTTCAGCCGTTACCACGTGATTGAGTAAAAAACAAACAAATAAATAAACAACATCCAAACTCTCGTATTCATAATATTGGTACTATTATTATAAATTAGAAAGTAACTCTGTCTCTCTTACTTGCTTTTACAACCAAACGGCTGGACCGAATTCGATAAAATTTGGTATATAAATAGATTATGACGGGGATTCAGATAAAGGTAACTTTTAAGTCGTGTTCCTAGAAGGAGGGTAATGTTTTATCGAAAAACCACCCGTACGAAGCAGCGGTCAACTAATTAAAAAATATTTTTCTTACATATAATATTTATCTGCAGATACCGCTAAATTGGAGAGAGATATGGCATTCCGTATCAAAAGCCCCTCGAGGAGTTCTGGTGAAGGTAATGTCATGCCTGCGTGGCGTTTGCATGGCTTTATTTTTTATTTATTTATTCATTACAGAATAAGCACTTGATATCAATGTAATCAGAGTATTATAAATAATGCTTATTGCCTGTATCATGCGGTAATCCAGGTTATAATGAATGAATAGGTATTTATTTTCAAAAAAGATGGTTTTACAAAGTGCACTTAAATAACTTGTTATAATTCTAGGATACCTAGGGTGTTGTATCTTGTGGGTTTGCACTACAACCTTATTATCTATATCAAATGCTTTGGTACCTTGCTCTTACGAAGTTTAAAATAAACTAGTGTTTAGACGCAAAGGATCTCTGCGTTGGCTCGATAGACATAGGATGGGCATGGCAATGTAGGTAGGTATGACGGACTATAGATACTATAGGTATATATAGCCAAACTGAGCCTTTTACTATTATGAATATGTACATCAATAAATTGCTTCTTTAGGAGCAAGGAAAAAAAACATCAAGAAAAACTATAGACTAAAAATAATACTTATCAACTAAAACTAAAAATAATACTTATCAACTATAGCCCGTGTTTTTAATTTAACGATCAACCCATTTAATTTAATTTAACTTAATTACTATTTTATGAACTTGTGTTGGTGTGAAAGTGTAATCAAACATTATTGCAACACTCAGTAGAAATAAATAATAGCATCATTAGTGTATTATAAAATATATTTATACATCATTAAGGTGTCTTGTACACTTGCTATAATATCTATTCATTACCGTTGGTATAATGTTGTGGTATACAAAAACTTTTCAAGATTGAATGCGTAATAAATCCTCTGTTTGCTGGTAGTTTATGCTAAGTAAATATTTTTTAACTCTTGTTTTACATTCTACGTGTGTTGTTTTACGAATTGTTGTTATTTTATTTATTTTGTTATATAGATAGGTCGTTAGGAAAGTGGAATGTTTTCGTGCAAATGAGGTTTTACAAGTTGTTTCTTCGTATATTTTTTGCGTTCTTCTTTTGTTTATTATGTTTATGTCTGGTTTTACTTTGTGTTGTCCTAGAATAGTTTGTTGTATAAATAATTGTCTTACAGATAGAACTTCGCAGTCAGTATAGAGTTGTTTCGTCGGGTACATGAAAGGGCGAGTAAAAGCTACTTTCAGGACTGCTCTTTGGGCTCTTTCAAGTGGAAGCAAATGTGTTGTTGAAACTCCTCCCCAAGTCGATAAGCAATAAATCAGCTGCGAGTGACACAGAGCGTGTTTCTGAGTTGTTTATTGTTTGCTGTGTGTTTTATATTTTTAAAGACGGCAATTAGTTTTCTGGTTCGGGCAATAGGCATATTAACATGGGGTTCATATGACAAGCGCGAGTCAATTGTTACACCTAGGTATTTGATGGTGTTACAGTTTTTAAGTGTCGGACAGTCACAAACGGAGCGATAAGTGGAAGATAGGCACTGTATAGTATGGGCTCTTATAAAGTGGTTTTCTATATTTGGTAGTCCTGGTTTACGCAGGGAGAAGGCTAGGTATTTCGTTTTAGTAGCGTTTAGAGTAAGAATATTATGGTATAGACACGTAGAAACCAGGTCAAAGTTAGATTGTGCACATGCATAGACCTTTTCCCAACTCTCTCCCTGGAACAGCAAAACTGTATCGTCAGCAAAAGCTAGTAGCTTGCCATCCACCACTTCAAGTTCACATAGCTGATTCATGTATGCTAGAAAGAGAGTTGGACCAAGGATAGAACCCTGTGGAATTCCGTATGTGACCGGTAGTTCGGAGCTAACGTGTTCACCGATCTTTACGCATTGTGTTCTGTCACTCAAGTAGCTCTGGAATAATTTAAGTTGATTTCCGCGTATACCGAGTCGTTCTAGCTTATCCACAAGTAAAGAAATGGATACCATATCAAATGCTTTGGCCAGATCTATAAAGATAGCTATGCACTTTGTGCCTCTATCTAGGCAATTTACAATGTATTTATTTAGCTCCGATACCGCGTCTGCTGTAGATTTGCCTTGTCGAAAGCCAAATTGGTTTTCGGAGATAAGTTTAGAACCTTCCAAATATTTGACCAACCTGTTATTTAGGGCTCTTTCCAAAATCTTGGATAGTGCTGGCAGAACGGATATAGGTCTGTAGTTGGTTACAGTGTGTTTATCTCCAGCTTTGTGCATTGGCAATATAATAGATTTTTTGAATGCCCTCGGAAAGACAGCTGTAGAGAAACTTAGGTGACAGATATGGGTTATAGGCGTGATGAGTGAATCTTTGTTATATTTTATAATACTGCTAGAGATGTTGTCCCAGCCTATATATAGAGCAGTCCGTCTTGAGGCAGTTTATAAGCGTCAACACTTCTGTTTGTTCAATGTCTATCAGACCAAAAGAGTTAAGTGGTTCGTGCTGCATGTTAGTACTTATTGCACGCAGATTAACATTAGTCAAGCATATTGCTTCGGCTAAGTTTTTGCCTATATTTGCAAAGAACTCATTTACTACATTGGTTGCTTTAATCGGAGCGTTCCCTTGAATGAGGTCTTGGGGCAGTGATTTTTTGGCTTATAGTTTGTAATTGTGTTTATTACTTGCCAGGTTTTTTTTAACGATATTACCAGCTTTTTCAAGTTGTTCTTTTTCATAAGCTTTTTTGAGCTTGTGCAGAAGAGAGTTGCAGAAATTTCTGTATCTTTTATAAATTATTCTAAGATTTTCGTTATCGGGTGCTCTGCGTACTTTACTATGAAGGTTGTCACGGTGCTTTATGCATCGAATAAGTCCCGGAGAAATCCACGATTTTATGGGGGTTATCCTTCTTGAAAGTGTAACCTGGTGCGTATTTTTTTTAATTATTTTCATCAGTATATGAACAAAAAGATCAGTTGCGGTATTACAATCTGTAGCATTTAGAACGCACGAAAAGTCAGTGGATTTTAATTTTATTTTAATCTTGGTATAGTCCACTTTTGCGATTGTTCTTCGGTTTTTTTGTATGTTATTGTTGGTTTTTAAGTGCTAGTAAAACTGTGTTATGATCGGTCAAGCTGTTTTGAATAACAAGAGTTTGGGCGGCAAGATTATTTTTTAAGAAAATATGATCCAGACAGTTTTTGTTTCTTGTAGGAAAGGTGTGAGAAGGTAGGAGACCATGGTAAGCTAGTATGTTCTAGGGTTTCGGATTTCCCGGGTTTTTTTCGTTCCCGGGAACCGGGAATAATATTTTCAATTTCCCGGGAATCCCGGGAAATTTTTAAAGTCCTTAATTTAGTTTTTTTTAACTACAAAAAGTCAAGAAAACACATAATGGATTAAATAAGCTATTTATTTGACTCAGAAATAATTATTTCTTTCTTAATAACATTTTTGATCGATCATAAACAGAGGTAGTATAATAGAAACTTAATTATTTGTTTCAGGCATGCAAAATCAAACTTATAATATAAAACTTCTTAGCACACACAATGATATAATCGTAATATAAACGGAGTAATTAAGTATTGCGAAACGCTCTTATGATAACCAACAAACTTTGCCATCGATGTGTGGCGGCTTTACAAGAGTAGATAAAGTATTATACGTAACTGCACATCATTAAGGTGTGTAAACACGAGAGTAGTTTATCAAAAGTAGCGTAACCGATTTTAATTTAACCATAAAATGATTCGAGTGTTTAAATACCTTAACTCTATGCAGCAGTTACGTATAATATTTTATTTACTCTCTTACAGCGGCTACACATCGTTGGCAAAATTTAACTTATGCCCTTATTATGTAACAGTCACGTAAACCATTATTTCAGTTTAAGTCTTAAATTATTTCATAAAGTAATACTTAAGAAAAACTAAAGAGCTGAGTGATTTATCGCTTAATCGGCTTCTAATTTTAGTAGCAAAATTTCCCGATACTGAAAATGTACGTTCGCTTTCGGTGGATGTAGACATGATCGTGCGCAGAGCGTTGTATAGCAGTTCCAAATTAGGTGTCCGTTTACCAGAAGAGATGTATAGATCGAAGTCTTTCTTCAGTCTAGGCAATCGAGTTCGTGATGGAGGAGTGCCTTTGAAAACATTTTGAATAGCGTCTTGAAGTTCTTCAGCAAAACTAATGCCTCTTTTTTGCGTCTCAGCAACAGCATGAAGCGATTCTTCCGGGCTCGATTCAGATTCTGACTTTTCTGGAACTAATCGGCGTAATAGCTTCTCAGCACAGCATTATTATTATTTCTTTAGTTTCAACACTTTGTGATAAGTATTCATTGCGTCTAATTGTTGGGTTTTGAAGAAAAAGCGTTAAGGTATATAGAGTAGAATCCCTCCTCTCACTTATTCTTTGCGTAAAGAAATCTGAAAACTCTAAAGCAATAGGTGACTCCAACTTTTTCAGTCTTACTAGAAGTGTCGTAATGATAGCTTCACAGATCAAGATATCTGCTTTTCGGGAGCTCAGTGCTTCAACTGCTAATTTGATGGGATTTAAAATTTTAAGTAAATCCTCTAAAACAGCCAAGTTCTCTTCGTGCTATAAATTTGCGGTATCTAAATCAATCAAAGCTTTTTTGATACAGTTTTTAACTTCTACGAACCGGCTTATCATTGTTTCAATGCTGTTCCATCTCGTTTTAACGTCGCGACACAATGATTTTTCCCTGTTATGTTCTGATCTTACATATTCTTGAAGTTTCGCATTTTTTAATGGACTTCTGCGAAACAAATTGACTATGGTTCGTGTATCTTTCAGTACTTTCTTAAGATCTGGTCGGATACCATGGTTTCCTATTTCCACCGCTGATTGTACTAATTCTTGATCACAATCGTCGTATGAGTCGAAGTCGGAGACGTCGGAGTCTGATTCTTCGGAATCCGTTTTACTTTCTTTGGTGGTCTTTTCTCTATAAAGAACATCTATCACCGCCAAATGAATAGCATGATTCATGCATAATACCATTTCTGCTGGACTTTCGCGGCCAAACTTTTTCATCACATTTGGACCATCACTTGTCACGGCTACAATGTCTCTTTCGAAGTTTATTCCAAATTCCGTCAGAACTGTATCAACAATTCTTCTCATCTCTTGTGCTCCACATTTCCCCGGTATGTATATCAAACCCAAATTATACACTTTTCCATCTCCGCTGTGTAAGTTTATGTTGAAATAGCGTCTATTTCTGATACTGGTCCATTCATCGAGCGTGATACTGAGCCGTCCATGATTTTTCACGTGTTCATTTAAGATTTTCTTGATATCTTGCTTTTTTCTTCAGCAAATTATACAATTATCTTCATAACCTGCGACTCGCATTTTGGAATATTTAGGCCAGCTTGTGAAACAAGGCTTCGAATCACTTCACTGTGCGTGATCATCCGAATCGAAAGTCCATCACTAGATGCCAACTTCGAGACGATTTCAGCAATACTATAGGGCTTCTTGATATGTTCAACTATAGAAGTCTGTGTTATGTGGCTCTTCCTTTTTTTTGGTGGTTGTGGTGAACTTGTGGAGGTACTTGGTGTCGGTAAAGATGCCAACGCCCGTGTTGTTTCAGAGGACGCTTCATTGGGTTGATCTTTTAAATTTATGCTATGCACCATTAACAAATGCCTTGCAAGTCCACTGGTCGATGAGCCTTTACAACTCAATATTTTTGGACAGCGATTACATTGTGCTTTATCTAACCCTTTTTTCTTGAAATGATTCCATACTTCGGATAAAAGTCGACCTATAACAAGTTGAAAATATTAAATGTACTTATTGTATATGTAGTAAATTTGAATTGACAAAACAATCAATTCGACAGGGTTTACTTACCAGAGTTTCAACACACACACAAACTTTCACTAACAAAGAGATATTACCGGCGAACGAATGCCAAAAGTCACTTAATTTAATGGGCACGGACACCACACTGCGCTGCGCGTCACTGACTGGTCGGTCGATCTGATAAAACAACAGAACCAGTTTGTTTAGTTACACTTAAATGCGCAAGGTGAAGGGGGAGGGGAAGGGCGCAGACAAAGAAACTTAAATATTATAGGTACGCATAATTAAGCAAAAAGATCGTTATCGAAATTGCACAGCACCTGCGTAAAAACAAAGAAGAGCGAATATAATAGAGAGAATGAAACAAAGAAATGCAAATAGGTGTTATCTAGTTTTTTCAGACAGTTCTATAAAGACAAAACAAAGGAAAAACATTTTTTCCCCCTCGAAAAATTACCACGAAACTACTCATCTGCAAAGTGATGGCTGGCTGACAAGCTGTAGAAAAATTTGAAAGGTTTTTTTAAGAACAACATTGAGTTTAATATGTATATGACTATAAAATACAAAGTTTTAGACCTATCACATACTTTTGAAAATTCCCGGGAATTCCCGGGAAATCAGAATTTTTTCCCGGTTCCGGGAATTACATTTTTCCCGGGATTTCCCGATTCCCGGGACCCGGGAACGAAACCCTAGTATGTTCATATAGTCCGCTGCTTTATGTGTTTCCACGTCATCCAATATATTTATATTTATGTCCCCGATCACGACTATATTTTTGTACTTTTTTAATATACGTAGGTACATACTAAATTTCATCGAAATCGGTTCAGCAGTTACCACGTGATTGAGTAAAAAACAAACAAATAAATAAACAACATCCAAACTTTCGTATTCATAATATTGGTACCATTATTATAAATTGGAAAGTAACTCTGTCTCTCTTACTCGCTTTTACAACCAAACGGCTTGACCGATTTCGATGAAATTTGGTATTTATACAGATTATGATAAGAGTTCAGATAAAGGTAATTTTTTATCCGTCTTCCTAGAAGGAGGGTAATGTTTTATCGAAAAACCACAAGTACAAAGCAGCGGTCAACTATTTAAAAAATATTTTTCTTACATATAATATTTTTTTGCAGATACCGCCAAGTTGGAGAGAGATATGGCAATCCGTATCAAAAACCTCTCGAGGAGTTCTGGTGAAGGTAATGTCTTGCCTGCGTGGCGTTTGCGTGTCATATGCATGGCTTTATTTTTTATTTATTTATTCATTACAGAATAAGCACATGATATCAATGTAATCGAGTATTATACTTAATGCTTATTGCCAGTATCATGCGGTAATCCAGGTTATAATATACGTAGGTACATACTAAATTTCATCGAATCGCATAACAACTGAGTTATGTGATTAAAATGGCGCTCGGCGTGGAACTTGGCACATCGTGGGCACGGCAGGTGGAGTAGGGCCTTGGCGGAATGGTTGCCTAGGCAGAGCAGACGCAGTGCCCATATAGCAGGTGGTCTGCCACCTGCTATATGGGCCAACGACATTGAAAGGATCGCTGATAAGACCTAGATGCGATCTGTCAAGTCGCATCCAGCACAACATGGCACAAAATGGAGGAAGCTTATACTCAGTAGTGGATGTACAAGCTGAGTAAGATGATGATTGATGATGAAGAAGAAAAATTTAAACACCCGACGCAATAAAAGGTGTTATAAGTTTAATGTCTGTCTGTGTGTGTGTCTGTCTCTGGCATCGTAGTACACAAACGGATTGACCGATTCGGACGAAGTTTTAGTAGGAAGCTAGTTTAACGGGGATGGTTTTTAGCTAATGTTATGAACCAGTTGTTTTTATACATACTTGGAGATGAAACTAGCGTATGGCCAACCTGATGTTAAGTGTTAACCAGTGCCTATATCATAGTATTGCTTCGTAGGTCACGCATCGTAGGTACGTACCCTGCGTTCATCAACTTGAGGCCTAAAGGTGCCAAGCCTCATATGCCTATAATTTCATCGGCAGCGATACCATTCAAACCGAAACACAGCAATGCTGCTCGGCAGCAGAAATAATATTTCCCCGGGCGAGCCCTTTTACAAAAACTAAGTACTCTTAAAATGTGAACATCATTTAGGTCACGGTAGAAAAGGGATAATGTACAAACCTCAATTCGGGACGTTAGTGTAGATTTAATTCCTCTTATAATTTGACTGATAAATGAAAATGTAGCTTACTTATTTATCAGTAATCAAATCACTCCTTGTTTCAGACATTAAAAGACGCAGGAAGCGAGCGGCGAAGGACAACGGAGAAGGAAGCGACACTAATTCCAATGAACGTATTTGATTGGCCCCAGACCGCAAAAAAAAACAAAATGTGGCTCGAAAAAAATAGGTAGATGTTTAAGGCTTTTCTTCATATTAACAAAAACTAGTGGTTCGCCCGCGGCTTCGCGTGCGTGGTATTTCAATAAAAACATTACCCTCCTTTTGGTGCACTCGGGTAGAAAGTTGCCTATGTCATTCCCTAGGATATAATCTATCTCCTTGCCAAATTTGATTACCATTTGTTCAGCCTTTTAGTTATGAAAAGGTAGCATACTAACAAACAAACAATTACTTTCGCAATTAGTATGTATGTTTATAATAGGTTGGGGAAAAAGTCTTTTCGCAATATAGTATGTATGAACTTGTAATAAAAAGCCAGATACAAATAGTATAGCCTGGTTTTGGTATCATTCAAAGTTTAAATTTAACGAAAATAATTACAAATTCAAATTAGGAAAATGTGTGATTTTTATTTGTTTTTCGTACTGTAAAGATGAGTGAATCTAATGAAGAAATTCGATACATTTTAAAATTTTACTACAAAAAAGGTAAAAATGCAACGAAAGCCACGAAAAAAATTTGCGATTTTTATGGACCTAGTGCAGTGTCTGTGAGAGTAACACAAATTTGAGTTAAGCGTTTTCAATCCGGAAATTTTGATGTCAAAGATGCACGTCGCTCTGGTCGCCCTGTTACGGATAAAATTGATGCCATTTTTGAAAAAGTGGAGCAAGATCGGCATATCAGTAGTTACGACGTAGCCGAAGAACTGGGAATTGATTACAAAACAGTTTTGGTGCATTTGAAAAAAACTGGGTACAGAAAAAAGCTCGATATTTGGGAACCCCACGAGCTCATTGAAAGAAACCTAATGAACCGTGTACTCATTTGTGATTCTTTATTACGACGTAATGAAACCGAACCATTTTTGAAGAAGCTGATAACTGGTGATGAAAAGTGGATCACGTACGACAAGAACGTACGAAAAAGGTCGTGGTCAAGGGCCGGTAAGGCTTCACAGACTGTGGCGAAACCCGGGTTAACACGCAACAAGGTGATGCTGTGTATGTGGTGGGATTGGAAGGGCATTATTCATTATGAGCTGTTACCACCAGGCAGGACCATCAATTCTTAACTCTACTGCAAACAACTGATGAGATTAAAGCAAGAAGTTGAGAGAAAGCGGCCGGAATTAATCAACAGAAGGGGTGTGGTTTTTCATCATGATAACGCTAGACCTCACACATCTTTAGCCACTTTAGCCACTATCCAACATTGCCAAAAAATTGGCACTTAAAATCCTCAACAAACTTAATGTATCTGAACAAGATCTCGTTAATCGCTCAGATCTTATTTCAGCAACACCAAAAAACTCATTATTTATGTCCCCTACTGATAATTACGAAATTCCTAAAATTATAAATTCCTTAAAGTCGTATTCTGCGCCTGCCTGGGACAGCATAGGTAACGAGCTCCTTAAAAGAGGCAAACATACACTCATACCCGCCATCGTTCACCTTTGCAATCTCAGTCTCTCGTCTGGTATAGTTCCAGATTGTCTTAAAATGTAAGCCCCATTCATAAAGCAGGAGATCCGCTTCTTGCTAAAAACTACAGACCAATATCATTACGTACCTCCATTTCTAAAATAGTCGAAAAGGTTGTCAATAAACGCCTACTGTCATTCCTGAAGACAGAAGGCCTATTATCTCAGAACCAATACGGCTTTCGAAATAATTGCTCTACTGATGATGCAGTGTCTAACATGGTCAATTTTGTCTCAGAACATCTTGATAAAGACAAAAAATGCGCTGGTGTCTTCCTAGACCTAGCAAAGGCCTTTGACACAGTGTCTAGGCCAATACTCCTGAAAACTATGGAAACTATGGGAGTAAGAGGAGTTGCCCTTGAATGGTTCCGATCTTACTTGAGCAACAGAAAACAACGTGTTAAAGTTGGTGAGGTATCGAGCGACCTCGCCGAGGTGAACTTTGGCGTACCGCAGGGCAGCGTACTTGGTCCTTCTCTATTTTTAATATATATAAATGGCTTATGCTCACTCCGATTGCCCCAAACAAGAATTTTTGCTTTTGCTGATGATACAGCTTTGATTTTCTATGGAGACAGCTGGGAAAAAGTAGCGGATACAGCTGAACGTAACATGAGAATAGTCTTTAGTTGGCTAAATAATAACATGTTAACCCTAAACACTGAGAAAACAAAACTTGTACCCTTCAACATAACTAAAAGAACAGCTCCCCATAGTTCATTCAAAGTTAAGGTCCACAATTGTCTCATAAATCCCCATTCCAATAATTTCTGCAGATGTCCCTCACTTGAGCAAGTAACGAATATTAAATATTTAGGGATATACATTGACGAAAATCTCACTTGGAAAATACAAATAGATTACCTGTGTTCCAGGCTCAGAAAAATGCTTCACATTTTCAAGCGCCTTAGATCTATCACAGACGTAAAAATTATAAGGGTAGTATACCTGGCATTATGCCAAAGTATCCTATCCTATTGTTCTAGCTCCTGGGGCGCTGCTTGCAAAACATATTTACACAAACTAGAAAGGGCCCAACCCGCAGTACTAAAAGTTGCTTACCACAAACCCTATAGATACCCTACAGAATCCCTATACAAAGACGTAAACCACCGTACGGTTCGGCAGTTGTATTTATCCTCGGTCATACTCAAGTTTCATAAAACCTCACTGATTACAGTCGCCTCTACTTATTCCAACAGACGGACAGTATGGAGCGCCCTGAAAGTTAAAACAAGTTTTGGCAAAAGAAACTATAACTTTGTTGGTCCTACACTCTACATCAGAATAAATAAATCAATAGACATAATGGATCTCGCGACCAAAAAGTGTAAGAAAAAATTATTAGCCTGGCTCTCAACATTGAACTACCATGAAACGGAATCCTTTCTTAACACACCAACGTGATAGTCAAACATGCATAACTTATATGGTTAAATGAAAGCAAATTTAAGTATAAAAACTATATAATAATCTATAAGAAACAGGGCAAAACAGATATGATATATGTCTCTTAAACAGATAAACATTACTCCATATCCGAACTTCCTTCCCCCCCTTCCCTTCCTTCCCTACACACTACACACGCGCTCTTACATACACACACCCCCACACACAATACGTATACACAAACTCACCCACGCACAAATACACACGCACACAAACACACAATCAAACTCACAGGACGAAAGAGACTGTCTCCCACAACACAGGTTTTACCTAGGGTGGGAGCTAGTGAGCTTCTACAATGGATGTCACTTATTTATTTGGAAACTAAGTAAAGTAAAGTACCATTTGGCGGTCTTATCGCTATGAGCGATAACTTTCAGACAACCTTGGAGTAGACTGGTTTTACCTTAAGAATTATATAGAATAGAGATTTCATTACCAATCCATATACTCACTACTCTAAGAGTTATATCAAAATAGGAGGATAATCTATACAGTTATTCAGTATTTTAGTTTCAGTTGTATAAGCGTGTCTTTCCACTTCATAAATTCTTTAGATATTCACACATAAGTAACAAGTAACACGATATACATTCATTTATCGTCAATTAATCGTGTGTATTATGTATATTCTCTTGTACACCTCGGCCAATCTTATATTAGGCAATGATCCTCACCATCCAAAGGTTGTCTGGAAGAGATCTCTCTCTCTCTTTTTTTTTAGCGATGTGACCGCCCATTATGCTTGCATTTGTTTGCTTTATTTTGTTTCTTTTTTATTGTTGATGTGTCTAACTTGTAAGGTATAATAATAATAATAATATGTAAACTTTCTTAGTGACTTTGAGAGAGAGTTTGGCCGGGAGGTGTTAATGCATCCGCCGTATAGTCCTGACTTTGCACCTTCAGATTTCCACCTGTTTCGGTCTCTTCGGAATTCTATAGGCAGTGTCAGGTTAACATTACGAGAGGTCTGCCAAAACTACTTGTCGCGGTATTTTGATCAGAAGCCCCAAAATTTCTATAGCAATGGTATTATGTCCCTACCTACAAGATGGCAAAAAGTTTTCGAATAAAATGATACTTACATACTTTAGTTAAATGTAAATAAACTATATTAAAACATGTTTTGAATTTTCTTAAAAAATGCGAAGAAACTTTTTCCCCAATCTAATACATATAAACCTTCCTCTTGAATCACTCTATTGTTGGTTGGTTGTCTATTGTGGTTTTAGATACGTGGTTTGTCCATAAAAACATTACCCTTCTTCTGCGCAATCGGGTAAAAAGTATCCTATGTCCGTCAAATCGGTTCAACCGTTCTTGATTTGTAAATAGTGTAACTAACACGACTTTCATTGGTATATATAGTTAGATATAACCGACACTGGACCGATTTTTATGACATTTCAATGGGACCAATCTGAAAGTATATCCTATAAAAAACAATTTTCCAAATCGGTTAATAAATGATGGAGATCTGAGGTAACAAAAAAAATAGTAACTAAATTGAGATCTTCCTCTTTTTTTGAAGACGGTCAAAAAGTTTTCTCTTGTCTTTGCAATTAATGGCTGGTCTACACGAACGAAAAGTAGTAGCGAGTTAAGTACCTATGTATGTGGTAACTCCTTTTTAAAGAGTGGGGGTTGTTTTTTTAGGGTTCCGTACCTCAAAAGGAAAAAAATAGAACCCTTATAGGATCACTTTGTTGTCCGTCTGTCTGTCTATCTGTCAAGACCCTTTTTCTCGGAGACGCGTGAAAATTAAAACCATAAAGGTTTACAGACCCTTGACGCTGTGAAAAAATCTAACTTCTAAGTTAACATAAAAAAAGATACGGCCGTTTATGCCGCAAAATACGTAAAGTTTGACACTTTCAAGGGAATCAAAACTTATAGGGTACTTTCCGTTGACTGCAATTTGTCAATATTGTAATATAGTCTTATACTACGAGTAGGTACAGGGAAAAATCTGAAAACTATAATTATTTTTCCTATTTTTAATTATTATTAAGTCTTTTTTTTTGTTTACAGCGCCCAAATGTCATCGTTGAGAAGAACTAAACTACGAGGCTGGATAACACGCGGTAGCGTGTCAAGCCAAGAGCAATCTAACAGAATTGGCAAGCAGCACCGTGTGTAATATTACACGAACCATTTGGAGCCACTCTTGACCGACTCATAACTCAAAAACTATTTCAAATACACATGCCAAATTTGATTCATATATTGAGACTTGCGAGATATATATGTGCACCAAATTTCATAAACACACCTCAGACGGTTATTTAGATATTAACGTCCAAAAATCGTCATTTTTATCACTGACTGATCTATAGGCAGATCAAAACTCTAACCCAGTTCCAGATGACCTAGAATGTTCAAATTTGGCATCCAGATAGGTAGTTGGGTGAATACAAATTATTTGCATTATTACAATTTAAAGTAAATTTTGATTGCTGATTCTTATAATACTGCTTGTATTATATATAAATATATATTAAATTACTATAGTTATTAGGTCAGTCAGTCAGTGATAAAAATGACGATTTTTGGACGTTAATATCTAAATAACCGTTTAGGTGTGTTTATGAAATTTGGTGTTACATATGTATCTCGCAAGTCTCAATATATGAATCAAATTTAACATGTTTATGGGTAATAGTTTTTGAGCTATGAGGGACCCAAAAGTGGTTCCAAATGGTTCGTGTAATATTACACATTGTGCTGCTCGCCAGTTCTGTTTGCTTGAACTTGGCTTGACACGATACCGCGTGTAAATTAAATTATAATAATTTAAACATTAAACATTAATTTAATTTTGATTCGATTCGATTTGATTTGATTTGATTTTATTCGGTTTGGTTTGTTTGATTATATTTGATTTAGAAACTTATATTGCTTTCACAAATTACTCTATCTGTAGGAAGTCGTTCTGTGCCTACATTTATTTTGATTTAGTTGCAAATGTTACTTTTGTTCTGTATGTTAAATTAATGATTCCTCAAAATTGTTCTATATTTAAAATTTTATTTATATAATAATTTGCAGAAATTGGTTGTTTATTTTACTGTTATTTTTATTATATGTTTTTGTTCTCATAAATAGTATTTCTTTAATAAGTTAAGTACTTATGTTATGTGCAAAGTGTAGTAGTTATTGTGTAATAATATTATATTTAGATTTTGGTGAATCTTGTAAACCTTTATATAAAAATCATGTATTACTTATTGTAGATTCAATTTGGTTTAAATTCCGATAGATGTTAATTAGTTTATAATATACGGTAATGTAACTGTGAATCTAAGTATTAATAAATAAAATAAATATAAAATTGGCCATTTAATACAAATATCAAGTACCTACGGAGGCTGGGCTCTTACCACCTGGACCAAATACCATAAATTCACTTGTTTTGACATTATGCTGCAAGACATGTCTTGCAGCTTAAACCTCACAATGTGCTAGTAGTTTTCTCAGTGCTCCGATAGATGGCGTCAGCAGGACCATGTCATATGCATAACTGATGTTAGTTACCATTACACCATCAAAAGAACATCCGACCGGTGAGTTGCTGAGGACATCTATCAAGCATACAGTATACATAGCTTTGGGGAAGTTATCCCCCCTGCCTCACACCACACTTCAGGCCATAGGCGTTCGATAAAGTGCCACGAAGTGTCACGAAGCTTTTGCCAGAGTATATCGTAACATACCGTGTCAAAAGCCTTTGATAGATCCAAAAACATGCGAAGACAGGCGTCCTTCTACTCTCATAATTATAGTTACAACTGATATTGGCCTGTAGTTGCTTTTGTCTGATATGTCACCCGTTCTGTTTTTGACCACTGGCACAACAATAGTTTTCATACATTCGAGTGGTTGGTACGCATGACTTATACAAAAAGAATAAAACATGGACAATACTCCAGTTAAATGCACCCTAATGCTGCATACACCTGCATACTGCAGGTATTCGATGCTAAGACCGTCATGTCCCGGCGACTTACCTCGGCTCATTACCTGAACTACTTCTCACTTCTCCACCTGAAATTTGTTTTTAAAAATGGGAACTATGACTGAAGCATCGACCACCTGTTGAACAGTTAATTTTCCTAACTTATTCTTGTACAAGTTTGCGATTAATTTCGGTTCAGAGATAGCGGCTACGCTCGCAGGAAGGTTTAGAATTAAACTTATTAGTATTTATCTAAAATTTTGAGAATTGTTTATCCTCCCGTTGACTAGCAATAATATCCATTCTTATTTGTTCATTGTAGTTTTGACACCACTTTATATCTTACGACTTTTGCACATTTCTTCGTAAGCTTCGCCACTCGCTCGACGGCTTTCCATATACAAACCAAACATTTTGTTTATGCCTAGTCTCCCTGTGACTCCCTGTTTTTGTATCAAAATATAATTTGATTTTTATTTATCATCTTATTATTACCGTTTGCTCCACGTTGATATTCATCAAGATTAGCTGAAACTAATCGATCTTTTGATTTTGCTGAGGGAGAAAGAGAGTTAGAATAAACTAGCTTCCGCCTGCGGCCTCGCATGCGTAGTTTGTCGATAAAAAGTAGCCTATGTGTTAACCCAGGTTATTATAATACTGTAACAGCCGTACGATAGTGGAACGCTCTGTCCTTCTGTATGAACATACTCGTATGTGAACATTAAAGTCTATTAGTATTTTTTTAGAAACGATTAGTAAATTTTAAGTAAAACAAAAGTGCACTCCTATATCTGTCTGTGTGTTGAAGTTGTAGCTGCTTGTTAATTCATCATAACCATTTAAGTTGCTTATTTTATTAAAATTAAACTTGTGTTAGTAGGTACTAAAAAGAAAAAAAAAGAAAGAAAATACATTTATTTGACACACACATAGGACAGACCATTCAGAACAGAACTAATACAAAAAACATACCTACTTACCTAAAGAATATAAAAGTAAAAAGAAAAATTATTTAAGCACAAAGTTAAAGAAAAAACACAAGATAAAAATTTAGTTCTTAAGCATACATAGGTATGTGGTAGGTACAGATAATATGGTCTTCCGTGCTGTGTGGGCCAAACAGGTTCCATCTCAGCGTATTGCTGCCTACCTGCCTACCGGAAGATAAGCGGCGCTGGTTTTCAGATGGGACCCATGGGTAGCCTCACGAGCGCAGAAAAATAAATGATTAAACATATATATAGACATACAAGGATACACATACGTAAATAATAAAATAAACTTGAAAGAATAAAATAGTTATATATAGGCGCACGGAAAGAGAACAGGAGTGAACGTTCAAGAAAAATATACTGGAGGCAACAGCCAGGACCAGAAGACGATTGAGCAGAGAGTGTGGAGTAGTGTTTGTGGGCAGTGCAACAAGTAGGAGAAAAATATACTAAATATACTATATAATATATATTATATATATTAAATATAATATTGTACTAGTGTTTTAGGTTTATAGTATGTAGGTATGTTTTTAATTGTATATAGATGCACCGCCGTCATGTGATACATTATAATCCTGTCCATACATAGGTTGTCTGAAAGAGATCTCTTTTAGGGATAAGACCGCCCATTGTACTAAATCTATTTGTAAAAATTATGTTCTGTATTTTACTTGGTGTACAATAAAGAGTTATCTTATCTTTTACTCAACGTACATATCTACCAAATCCCATCTCACATTATTATAAACGCGAAAGTTTGTATGTGTGGATGTTTGTTACTATTTCGCGTCGTAACGGCTGAACCGATTTCGATGAAATTTGATATGTAATTTGATTACAACCTGGACTAACACATAGTCTGTTTTTGTTGACAAATCACGCGTGCGAAGCCGCTGGTGGAAGCTAGTTTCATATAAATATATATTATTATTGTATTTTTGATTCACTATTTTAGACATAATGGCTTACACATAAAAGATATGCTGTCGCTGACTTTTTTGTAGGACTATTTAAGAGATACATTTCCACCACACCTTTATTATATTCGTGTAACTAGGTTTTTGCGGCGCACGACAGAATGGCTCGCAGATAGGAGATTTTTTTTTCGACTTACGTGACACTTATTAATATAATTTGGCCAATTTACTCAATAGCTTTATAAATTAAAGCCTATATGTTATTCTGATTTATGAGCTATATTAGTGTAAAGTTTCATTTACACCCATTCAGTAGTTTTTGCGTGAAAGAGTAACAAACATCCACACATACATCCATACAACGTAAAAAAAATTAAAATAAATTAAAAGGTTTTTTATTTTCACAAAAACATTTGAAATCAACACAAGAATACAGTGGTGGTCATCTAATTAGAAGCCCCTAGTCACTTGATGTTTTATGAAGTAACTAAAATTATTAAAGCGTTTAGAGGAGGTCAATTTTTTTCCACTACTTCACAATGTACTTACCTACTTTAATATCTCTAGTTTAAATACAAGCAATAATATTTAGACAAGCAAAACGAAATTAAAAAGAAATATCAGAGGAACAAAAAGTATCAATATCGTTAGGTCTGGCAGAGTGGACAACTAACTAAAAACATTGTATGACTTCGTTTGAAATATGAATTTTTAACTAAAATACAGTTTTTACAAATGTCAATCACATTGTAGGTACCTATTGTGCATTTCCCCGTCGTTTCTTACTCATTACGGTTACTATTTTTTATTGTATTTTTAAAAATAGTTAAAATTATGAGCTGTGATTCAGAAACGGAAAAAGTTTTCAAAGAGAATATAATAAGAGAAAGTTATAGTGAATTTGAAATTCGACCGTAGGTAATACATATTTATTACAATTTGATGGTACTTCACTTAGTTATTCTTGTTTGCGTATTTGTGTTAATTGACAAATAATTGCGATGAGTAGATACTTGATAAATCGTTGTCTTCCGAGATATGGATGGTACTTTTAGTGCGTTCAGTAATTTTTGTTCTGATGATGTTCATCGATATATTTTGTAACCTTACTATGTTCACTGAATAATGTGGCCATAGCAGATCACCGACTTTCGATCTTATAGGTGTATAGGACCTTCTGAAGTTTGTAAATGGTCAGCGACTTCTGGCGTTGACTATACATAGCATTATTCACAATACTTGCAACTTCTCATTGTAGTTTGTGGTGGATTGATGTACAACTTAATCTGATGGAGTTACCACAACATACCGCTTTCAGTGTTTTTTCCACACACTAGATGGCGCCGCTACTGGACAAGTGTACACCTTTCTGCTGTACTTCACTTTATTTATTTATTTTTACTAGTGGTAGAGCTTTTGTGAACGAGCTCGAGGAAGTGGGCACCACCACCTTACCTTTATCGGCCGCCAAATAGCAGTACTTGTGCTGCTGTGTTCCTGTTAGATGGTAATGGTATCTTCCTGTAATTACTGGCACATAGCACATACTGGCATAACAGCTAAGTCCTATAGTATGACAACGTATCCACATAGAGATCAAGACAACATAATACCTTGTGTTGAATTCTATGTGGATATCCATGGGCTGCAGTAGCCACTTAACATCTGGTGGACTGCATGCTGGTTCGCCATATAAGTTGTATAAAAAAAAATATTTGGTCTATAGACGGGCAGATTTTTTTTTTGCTTTTATTACGTACCTATGTAGAAAAATATCCAGACCCGGAACAAATATCTGTAGATTATGCAAACATTTGTTCCGCGGCTGTAATCGAACCCTCACGCTACCTCCTGCGACTCAGCTGGCTATTCGCCCACTGCGCCACGAGGTCGTCACATTTAACTAGGAATCATGTTAGGAATAAACATGATTTAAACTTGGGCTAGTCAGTGGCGTAGTGTAGTAGAGGCGGGCAGGGGCACCCCGCGATGGGCGGCAACCTTAGGGGACGGCTAAATTTAGCAATAAATAATAATAATATCCTGTAAATATGTAAACCATTTCAGCTGTGAAAGAAGTTTTACAAATTGAAATTGATCATAAATTATTTAATGAGTAAGTAATGTGCAATGAGTAGGTATTTAAAGGCTAACAAATCTTGTCTATTGAGCAAGATGTGTGAGATGAATTGATGTTAGAGACATTGATAGTGCAATAAAAGACTTATCTCTTAAAAAAGAAGACAAATAAAGTTTTATTTAAAGACAGAAGTTTTGTTTTTAATTCTAAGAAGTATATTAAGTATCGTCATAGTTCTAATTGGGAGTCAATTTGCGTTTTGATAATAACTTAATCTTGATGATCTTCAAGGTATAATCATGTGTGTTATATCAATGTAAGTGGCACACGTGTAAGAATTTTTGTAATAAATGTGATTATTATGTTGTAAAACACACACACACACACACATATATATATATATATATATTATAACTATATTATATATATTTAACTTTTCGGCAAGAACATGCATCATTATTGTGTATTGTACAGGTTACAAATAAAAAAGTTATATACCTAGTCAGGTCATAAATTCTGTCACATGTTTAATATAAAATAATTGAAACAAGTTTACTCATTATGTAACCATTTATATACCAAAATGAACTTAACAAAACCTAGATTCTTATGACACTAAAGTTTATTCAAAATGACCTCCGTGATTTTGAATACAGGCCTTCAATCTGCGCGGCCAGTCGTCTATCGCAGCACGAACGAGGTCCATGTCAATATCGGCGACTGCCTTAATCAAGGATGTCTTGAGTGACTCCAAATTGGGATGAGGCTTTGAGCACGCTTTTTCCTCCAAGTGTTGCCATATCTTGTAATCTAACAGATTCAAATCTGGACTGGAGGAGGGCCAGTCTTCGTGCCGGATGAAGTCGATTTCACGCGCCGCCAGCCAGTCTTGTGTGCTCTTCGTTCTATGAGCTGGCACCGAATCTTGTTGGAATACCCAGTGCCTGTTATTGAACATGGTATGAGAAACAGGTTCCACAAGGTTCGTCAGGACTGTATTTTGATACACAACTGCATTCGTTTTTACACCTTTCTCACAAAAATGTATTTCTGTTAAGCCCCAATAAGAAACTCCCCACCATACCATGAGCGAGGATGGAAAATGACCTCGTTGGACACGCGCAATACGGTTGCTCGCTTCTTAACTACTGTGTGCGTACACCTTATCATTTTGTTTGTTGTACCTCTCTTCTACGGTAAAATTTTTTTCATCCGAAAAAAGAATTTCCCAATATTTTTTTCCCGCGTACCGCTTCAACAAAGCGCGGCATCTCTTCAGTCTCAGGTCCATTAGACGAGCATTCAAACGATGTCCTATTTTTCTTCGATATGCCCGAAGCCCTAAGTCTTCATTTAACACCCTTTTCACCGTGGTTCTGCTTAACCCCATCTGAAGGGCCAACAGTTTCTGCTTACGTTTGGGATTTCTTTGAATTCGCGCCTTCACAGCTTTTATCACTGCTGGAGTCCTAACAGACCGAGGGCGACCACTTCTTGACCTGTCATTTACACTAGAGTCTTCATTGTATCGTTTGAGGGTGCGATAAACGAATCTTTTGGTTATATTCAAATTTTTCAGTATGTCAAAAGTTTGAATTGGCGCGTAACCGCAACTATGCAACGCAATAACTGCAACATGGTCTTCTTTAAGCGTGCACTCCATATTTAACAATGAGTAAAATTCTAAAAAGTATACATTTTTGTTTTCATGAACAATTCGAATTCAATAAACTTTTTTGTGGCCAGCATTCTAAAAGAAAAGTTATTACTGTTTGACAATACTTATGACCTGACTAGGTATATATAAAAGTGTCCTTGCCTAAACTTGCCAAAAAGATCTTTAGAATTACTGTATAAATAGTCTATTAAGTTGAAAACTGAACACCCCGGGCGGCTGACACCCACGCTAAGCCACTGGCTGGTTGCACTATTCTCTGTCTCTAACTGAATGTAAGTACAAAAGAAAAGCCCTGAAGCCCTGTGTATATATTCTAGGTTACGGCGCGGCGTGTTAGTAACAGGTGTTTTGGTAACTGTATAATCAGGGTCATAAGGTGATCAACGATTTATGTCTAATAAATCTACACCAATAAACATAGAACAGAAAAGATGTATAGCACTTTACAGAAATACCACACGAACAGAAATAATACATTAAAAAACAAGAAACTTTTTAACAAAAATATTACCGAATTAACATAACAGAAAAAACAAACTACTAAACCGATTTCGATGAAATTTCTACGGAAGTTCCTCGGAAGAACACTCTTTCGAATAAAAAAAGAATTTTGAAAATCGATCCACAATTGGCGGAGAAATCTGTGAATATACATAAAAGATATACGGTCGAACATAGAACCTCCTCCTTTTATGAAGTCGGTTAAAAATAAGCACTAGGCTAACATAATTAAGGCAATACAAGGTGGCCTGATCGCTGAAAGCAAACTCTTTCAGGCAACCTTTGGATGGAGCGAAATTCACGAAGATACGAAGTGCGGTGTACAACGTAAACAGTAAACATTAGCTTAGTAGGTATACAGTTTTTATGTAAAAAAAAGTTTTTTTTTATTTTCAGAAAATGCATAGCTTAACAAACACCGTTAGTACGTAGGTCATACTAAAAGTTTTGCGTAACTTAGAAAAACAACATGTTATAACTAAAATATTGCTTGTCAAAATACATTTACATTTTAAACATATTTTCATGCGATCGAACCATTTTTTAAAACAGGAGCCCACAGATCTGAAGCCATGTTTTCTACGTGCTGATTGAACGTAAAAGTGAAACCTCTCATTAAATCTTTGATTTTGGGGAAAATACAGAAATCACAGGGTGCTAGGTCGGGGCTATGTGCAGGATGGGTGACGAGTTGTACTTTTTCGGAAGCTAAAAAAGCCTTTTTTGTTGGCCGTGTGTGAAGAAGCGTTGTCATGATGTAGGAGAACGCGGCTTTTTGGTCGTCTTTCGCGAACTTTTTCTAACACCCTGGGTAAACCAATGGTAGAATACCACTCGGCATTAACACTCTTTTGATCTTCAAGTGGAATTGTGCAGTTGGGACCCGTAGCTGAGAAAAAAAACATGACCGTTTTTTTACCAACGTTTCTCGCCCGCCGCATTTTTGTTGGCCTTTTCTCATTTTCAAACACCCATTCATAAGATTGCTGTTTTTTGGGGTTCAAAACAATAAATCCAAGTTTCGTCTCCTGTGACAATGTCATAAACAGCATTAGAATGTCCGTGGTTGCACTTCAGTAGCATCTGTGAGCACCATTCTACGCGAGCCTGCTTCTGCTCCGCTGTCAGTTCATGAGGGATCCAACGACAATAAAGTTTCCGAACTTTCAATTCCTTATGTAAAATTTTCTGAGTTTGGCTCATACCAATCCCCAATAGTCCTCGAATTGTCTCATAGGTAATCCGCGGGTTTTCTTCAATTAGCCGCTTAACAGTAGCCACATTATTTTCGTTGACGGCAGTTGAAGGCCGCCCTTCACGAAATTCGTCATGTAAAGAAACCCGACCTCTCTCAAATTCAGCAAACCATCACCTTACAGTGCTCAAACAAGGTGCTTCTCTCCCAAAAGCATTTTTAAGACGAGCGGCACAGTCTTGCGGAGAGAGAGAACTTTTAAAATCATAAAAAATGATCGCTCTAAAATCTTTTACGTAGAACTTTGATGTTTGATAAAAACCAATTGACAAATGATTTCACGCCAATTTTTTTTTTCACTAAGAAAGTTGCATCGTTTCAAAAAATATAACATTCCAAATTCAAATAGTTCCGATTAGCTAGAAGTGCAAAACTTTTAGTGTGCCCCATGTATTGAGGATTCGATGGCCCCTAGCAGACCCGTTCTCAGTCTGGCGTCGTTTATGGCAGTGCAGTGGAGTATCATGTGCTCCACAGTGTCTTCCTCCCGAAGCCATCCACGACAAAGTCCACTGTCCGTAGCTCCGATCTTCAGGAGGTGGTGATGGTCCCATGATGATTCCCACCATCATACTTAGATCTTCGCGGTTTCATCTATTATAATATTAATGTGATCCGAAATATATTTAAAGTAGAGTTTTGGATTCTAAACAGAATCCGACAAAATAACTGCGCTGGTTTTAATTCTAGTATTTCCGCTATGTACGTTGGAGCTGGGCACACCATGGGCTAGTAGTCAAGGGCGGATCCAGGGGGAGGGTCATGGGGGTTATGCCCCCCCCCCCCCCTGGGCTAGGTCCAGGACCTAAGTGAACCACTAATTAAAATTGTTAAACATAATGTTTTTTATAAATTTTTTGTCACAATATAGATTTTATGTAAGTACATTCAATATTTAATTAATTTAATATAATACATATTTTGATCGGAAAAATTGATTTTGTTATTTAAATACATTTAGGTGTTTTAAAGTACAGTATGTAAGTACATTAATAAAATACCTACTTTTTACTTGTATCAATGATTATAAAAATTAAATTATAAGTTCTTGTGACTTGACTACGTCTGTGTGTACAGTTTTTGTGGTTAATTTGTAATGGACCACGAAATAAATGGAGTTGAATCAAGATAACATCAGGCTGTACAGCCCCGCTGGATCTCTGTAACTGGGCACTTTTGTGAATCCGTCAACAGCAAATTTCTATTCCATTAATTTGTAGTTTAACAGTCCTAAAATTACAGATAGAAATCAAAGCGACCACCTGGATCTCGGAAATTAAGGATCTGAGAGAATCAGTCAAAAGCGTAAGTTTTTGTGGTTAATTTGTAACGGATCACGAAATTAATGGGGTTGAATCAAGATACGAGTACGGCCCTGCTGGATCTCCGTAACTGGGCACTTTTGTGAATCCGTCAACACTCTCAGCATTTTATAAGAAGGCTCAGCATTTTATAAGATAACTAGCTGACCCGGCAAACGTTGTTTTGCCATATAAATAATTGCTATTAAAAAATAAGGGTTGATCGTAGAAGGGTGAAAATTGAGGATTGTATGTATTTTTGTATGTTGTATCATAAAAAATAGAAATTAAAAATTTTGTCTAAAAAATAAAAAAGTAAAATTAGGGGTGGACTACCCCTAACATTTAGGGGGATGAAAAATAGATGTTGGCCGATTCTCATAGATACCGGATAAGCACAAAAAATTTCATCAAAATCGGTCAAGCCGTTTCGGAGGAGTATGGCAACGAAAACTGTGACACGAGAATTTTATATATTAGATTGGATTGAAAGAAAAACTCAAATTAGCATCCTATACGATAAATAGAACACACTGATATAGTGTTTTTATCTTTTTATCTTCTTGCCAATTATGTAACTCGAAACAGCAACGCCACACGGAAAGTTTGATGCAATACGGCCGCGGTTTTGCTATGGCATATGCCCAAGTGATTTTGTGAGAATTTCTTTAATTTTTTTGAAATAATACCATTTATTTGACACGTCATGACATAGGTTCAAAAGGAAACACATTAATAACAGATGGTGGGATACCTTGACTTCAGGCTAATAACGCCTGGCCATCAAACTATCTTTTCTAGTCTACGGGCTAGGAATAAACCCCATTCCTTCAAAAGTGCAAGTAAAAGACTACGGCCTGGAAAACCCATCAGTCGGTATCTGCGTAGGTAGGTCTACGTACTTCCAAGCATGTGCTTATCACCACGTAATAGAAAAAGCACTCCATGAATGTCCAACACCGATCGTGAAATAAGGATAAGAAAAGTGATTCCTGCATTCCTTTTCGACACTCCTTAAGTACGTGATAGTGCCGCATTTAACTTTCACCAAAGAAACCCAACTCCAAATTCTCATAAACAGAACCTTATGACATTGAGTTAAGAGTGAAACCCCCAGAAAAGAAAAGCCGGTCACACTTTGATTTACCCACAGCTCAAATGGAAGGCAATGATTATATTGATTGGCTCAACCCTTTTTAGTGCACGCCTATTTTAGGTACAAAATGATAGAGCGAGTCGGTCATTTTCTAATGTTTTGGTCACCGGATCTACTTTTACTTTTGCCTTTTTTGAGGAATGGTTAGACCGCGCTTTGTATGACTAGGTACCTTACCTACCTAATCAATTCTGTAAGAAATCACGACGTTCTCACCAGTTTTTTTAACTATCCTGCTATCATCACTAAGATTATAAATGTGAAAGTAAGTCTGTCTGTCACATTTTAAGGGCTAAACCACTGAACCTATCTCGATGAAATGTGGCACAGAGATAGCTTGAATTCTGAATTAGGGTAATTTGTATCACGAGGAAACCCGTTCGAAGCCGAAGCATGTCCATACAATGTGATATATTTTCCTATTTCTAGCTTTTTGATGTTCATTTCAAGTCTTCTTTATTCTTTATTGTACACAAGAAAATAAATTAGAACAGTACAGAAATAGAGGGCATGTACAAAGGCGAGCTTAACCCTAAGAAGAGTTTTCCTCCAGTAAACCTTTGAGGCTAGAAAGAGAGATAATTTTAAAGGTAGGTGCGTGTACAAGAATCATAAATATGTACATATCTCTTAAACAAATAAAACGAAATATACCAAAAGTAAGTAATAATATGAATGAATATAATAAATAAAATAAATAGACTAAAATATACAAAAATAAATAATAGGTTGGGGAAAAAGTCTTTTCGCATTATAGTATGTAAGAACGTGTAATAAAATCTTTTTGGCTATACTATTTGTATCTGGCTGGGTTTGGTATCTTTCAAAGTTTAAAGTTTAAAGAAGATAATTCCAAATTCAAATTAGGAAAATATGTGATTTTTATTTGTTTTTCGTACTGTAAAGATGAGTGAATCTAATGAAAAAATTCGATACATTTTAAAATTTTATTACAAAAAACGTAAAAATGCAACGCAAGCCGCGAAAAAAATTTGCAATGTTTATGAACCTAGTGCAGTGTCTGTAAGAGTAGCACAAATTTGGTTTAAGCGTTTTCAATCCGGAAATTTTGATATCAAAGATGTACGTCGTTCTGGTCGCCCTATTACGGATAAAATTGATGCCATTTTTGAAAAAGTGGAGCAATATTGCCATATCAGTAGTTACGACGTAGCTGAAAAACTGGTAATTGACCACAAAACAGTTTTGGCGCATTTGAAAAAAACTGAGTACACAAAAAAGCTCAATATTTGGGTACCCCACGAGCTCACTGAAAGAAACCTAATGAACCGTGTACTCATTTCTGATTCTTTATTACGACGTAATGAAACCGAACCATTTTTGAAGAAACTGATAACTGGTGATGAAAAGTGGATCACGTACGACAAGAATGTGCGAAAAAGGTCGTGGTCAAAGGCCGGTCAGGCTTCACAGACAGTGGCTAAACCCGGGTTAACTCGCAACACGGTGATACTGTATGGGTGGTGCGATTGGAAGGGCATTATTCATTATGAGCTATTACCACCAGGCAGGACCATAAATTCTGAACTCTACTGCGAACAACTCATGAGATTAAAGCAAGAAGTTGAGAGAAAGCGGCCGGAATTAATCAACAGAAGGGGTGCAGTTTTTCATCATGATAACGCTAGACCTCACACATCTTTAGCCACTCAGCAAAAATTAAGAGAGTTTGGCTAGGAAGTGTTAATGCATTCGCCGTATAGTCCTGACCTTGCACCTTCAGATTTCCACCTGTTTCGGTCTCTTCAGAGTTCTTTAGACAGTAACAGGTTAACATCACGAGAGGACTGCCAGAACTACTTGTCGCGGTATTTTGATCAGAAGCCCCAAAATTTATATAGCAATGGGATCATGTCCCTACCTACAAGATGGAAAAAAGTTATCCAACAAAATGGTGCCTACATACTTTAGTTAAATGTAAATAAACTATATTAAAAATGTTTTGAATTTTCTTAAAAGGTGCGGAAGAAACTTTTTCCCCAACCTAATATATACCTACAATAAAATAAAATTACAGAGAAAGATAGTGCTCTTTAACTTTCCGTTTGAAAATGTTAAACGATGGACTAGCGCGAACTTCATGTCTTTGTTTGTTTGTGTCCGGCAGGGGACGCAGAATAGCCTTTTGTTTGTTTTCCCAACGTGTCGATAAATACATAAGCGATAAATACCCGTTTCAATCAGTAATTATGTTATGTTCTTATTTAATTTCTTATGTTCTTTTTATTAAAGTACTATACTCTATATTTTTTTTTAATTACTTTAACACAATTGGAAAGTAACTGCATCCTGCAACACAGTGTAAACTAACGCAGGGAGCAGTGAATTACTAAATATAAGCCTAGGTATGTATTATTTGGCCGCATAAAAAAACAATTGTTTTTGTATTGTAACATTTTGTCTGTGTGCTTTTTTGTGTATTCCTAAAATCTATCTATCGTAGGTACCTAAGTCAAGGTCATGGTAAGGTCAAGTACGAGTGGCACTCGCGCGCCTATAGTTCCGTACCTACCTAGCAGCACCGTATATATATAGTTGGTGAAACAGAAACCAAGTAAACTATTAAAGTAGATTTCTAAAATCTGTGATAGCCAAAGACTTAATTTGCTTTTTTCTGTAAACTTTGAATATATTTCTATCAATCAAAAATTCAATATTCATGTTCATATTCAGTTCTCTGTGTGCACGCAATTAAAAAAAACAGTATTATTTACAATTATTCCAAATTTAATATCTGTGTCTTCAGTTGCTGTGATAATCAGCTGAGGCAGACGGATGGACAAAGTCGCATCTTAAGGATTCCGTTTTTACCATTTTGGTCGCGAACCTTAAAAATTAAGTCGCGAGCTACAGAACTTAGGTACGACAAGTTATTTAGGTAGGTAGATATTAAATTCTAATTTTCGTTCACGTCCCGCATTGGGGTGCATTAGTATAGTGTGCATTACCCCCCTTCTAACCTGACCCCTGCCTTTCTAACTCCTTGAATTATCGGAGTAGGACTTTGGATTGATGGCTGCAGCCTTGTTGGTGTCGGCCGATGAGGATTCGATTCTTGATGACCCGTTTTCAGTCTGTTATGTAAGTTCGAAGGAGCTCGTAGGATCACGATACGTTTCAAAAAAGTATTATCATACTTGCTCAGTGAAGCAAAATAAAGTTTCCAGATAAATATTGAAACCAATTTTATGCAGACGAAATCGTTAAAAATTCGCTCACTTTCTCGATGGAATCGATTCGATTCGAGTTCTCAATTGCACAACGCTCGTTTACAGAAAATTGTACCTATCTAAGCTGCAAATTCTTCTCGCAGAATTTGTAAAAACCAATTACTTATTTAAATAACTAGTTATGTACCTACATACATTTCAAAGCCATTTCACAAAAGACGTCCCGATGAAATCCCGCGGAGGCTTGAGGAATTACTTATTGATAGAGCGAAGCGAGATCTCTAAATCAACTAAGGCAACGAGGCATTGTATGTATGTATGTTTGTCCAAGGATAACTTTCGAAGCGTTGATCCGATCATCGTGAAATTTAACACATAGGTAGGTAGTGATGGCACAATTTTGGTGTGACTAAATGAGCTAAACATATTGGGGGGTTGTTGAGATATTGGGGTTCAAGAGGAGTAAAAAAATTAAAATGAAACTATTTGGTCAAGTGGGGCGTCAAATGAAAGATCTTTATTAATACAGTAAACATGTTTACATTTTTCGTATTTGTTTGATTTGGCAACTCCTTAAATCATATTTAGCCACTAATCATTAACATATCATATTTATCATATTTAGCGACATTTGCTAAACGGTTTAGTTTGTTTTCAACCTTTGTTTCAACCTTCCTGTACAACAAAGTCAAGAACTACTCCGTCCACAACGCAAAATATATCTTAACCATTTGGTTAGCTTCTTTGTCATATGACTGCACTGAATCCCTACTGTTGACTTTGTCATAAACTCAAAGCGTTAATACTTAAATATGTCCTACTATTATTAGTATTTATTGTTACTTGTATTTTAAGTATACTTTTATATATATATATATATATATATATATATATATATATACATATGCATTATCTACATATTAATGTCTATATTATTATCAAGATACCTAATTATAAGTAAGTTTACCTCTAATCTAGTTTATAGTATATCAATTGTAATTTGAGTTTAATTTAAACTAAATAGAATTAAGACTAATATTTAAAAATCCTGTAGGTACTCTTTTTTTTGCTGTAATAAACTTTTTTAATTTTTTTTAATACGTTTAGGCATCATTGCGCGAGTCGCCTTTTGTGTTTTGGGTGACTCGCTAGCTCTCAGTTCGGGGCGAACCACTAGTTATAAATATATGTAGCGCGTAAGGTTATCCAGATTACAGGTCCCGATTGACCTGGAATCTGGATAACCTTAAACAGACCCTAGAAATAACTCAGGCCTCAGATTAGTTATTATTCTATGCCTCATATCAGTCGCCCAGCTGAAAATCCTGGTTAGGTGCAAAAAGGTATACCTACATTTTTGCACCCAACAAACTCAACATAATACTATATAGGTAAGTAGGTTTTTCATCTGTTATCCTGGTTCCCTTAGAAGCTTTGTAAGAGGTGCAGCAATATTTATTTATGTAGGTATTTGCTTAGTTTAGGGCTACATAGCGCTGTGTAAAATAACCAGTATTAATTTAAATAAAAAAAATACGTACACTAATGAACATCGTTTTGGTAGGCAGCTTTGATACACATCCAGTCGAAGCTAATACTGTTCGTTAGTCCAACTAGGTGCCCAAAGTTTTGGTCTATCCGTCTGTTACCATTTTAGAAAGAAATAAAATCCAAATCAACTTGGGTAAATCGCGTTGTATGTATGTGTGTTTGTTTGTTTGCCTGTCCGAGGATAACTATCGAAGCGTTTATCTAATAATCGTGAAATTTGGTATCTAAGTAGGTAGTGATGGCACAATTTTAGTGTGATAAATGAGCTAAAAATGTGGGGGGATTGTTGAGATATTGGGGTTCAAGAGGAAAAAAGAAAAACCAAAATGACTATCTGATCAAATAGCACGTCTAAAACTAAAACGGCAGCCTATTACTGAGGCTCCGCTGTCTGTCTGTCTGTCCGTCCGTCACCGTCTGTCACCAGGCTGTATCTCATGAACCGTGATAGTTAGACAGTTGAAAATTTCACAGATGATGTATTTCTACTGCCGCTATACCAACAAATACTAAAAACAGAATAAAATAAGTATTTAAGGGGGGCTCCCATGCAACCAACGTGATTTTTATGCTCGTTATTGATAACGGCAACAGGTAGACGCTTGAGATTTTCACAGAATATTCAGTTATGTATTCTCTTTAAAAATAAGTAATTAAATTAAATTAAATATTTTAGAGGGGCTCCCATACAACAAACGTGATTTTTTTGCCATTTTTATAGATAACTAGTGGTCCTGCCGAACTTCGTATCGGCTTGACATGCATAGGTATAACGCGGGCTGTCAATATAAGTCACCCTGGTAGAATTGTCAATTGTTGTCCCCGGCCATCATTATGTATGAGAAAATGAATGACTTCCACAAATAATTCAATACCAAAATTAGCCAAATCGCTCCACCCGTTCTCTAGTTTTAGCGCGACTAACGAACAGCAATTAATTTTTATATATATATACAATATATCTCGGGATAACTCCTACCAAAGCATCTGTTTCAAAATTTATTAATTTTTTTTACATCCTCTTTGACGGTATTTGCAGGACGCATTCAGTCAATTCTATGTCAAACGTCATAAGGTTACATTATAAAAGCGCTAAGGTTAGATTATAAATAATATTATATGGTGGTTAAGTATTATTAAATTTTCTAATTTTGCACGCAATTTTCTTAATTTTTTCTTTCATAAGAACCTTCTCCTGACAATAAGAAATACAAAAAAAAAAGAATTGGCCAAATTGGTCCAGGCGTTGTTGAGTTATGCGCTTACCAACACATTTTGCGATTCAGTTTTATATTATAGATGGTACGGAACCCTTAGTGCGCGAGTCCGACTCGCACTTGGATGGTTTAATTTTATATTAATTTTGTAGATATCAATACTAACATCTAACTTATTGTTACAGATATCAGCTAAACTCGCGCCGCGAATAAACTCGGTTTTAACTTGAGTTTCTATTTTGAAACATACCGTGAACTACGTGAAGTTGGCAGTAATGTTCCTCATTCTTTAATGGCTCCTCTTTCTTCTCTTCCTTCTTCAATCCTCTTTTATGACGGGTTCCTATATCTGTCGGTAACCGACTACACCTCGTATCTCCTTGAAAACCTGTCAAAAGTTTGACTAGTGTCAAACTTACACATTTTTTGCAGCAGATGCAGCTGAAATAAACAAATACATAAACAGGATAGGTTGGTACTAATGTATAAAAGAGGTTGCATGTAAGTTTGTATATGTAAGGAGTTACCTACGAAGCGCTTTTATTGTGTATGTGTACCTATGTGCCATCGACTACTACTACTACTAATCCATGATGTGGTGTGTGCCCAGCGGCAGCGTTCATAGCGGAAATACTAGAATTAAAACCAGCGCAGTTATTTTGTCGGATTCTATTCAGAATCCAAAACGCTATTATAAATATATTTTGGATCACATTCATATTATAATAGATGAAACCGCGAAGATCTAAGTATGATGGTGGGAATCGTCACGGAACCATCACCACCTCCTGAAGATCGGAGCTACGAGTACGGACAGTAGACTTTGTCGCGGATACCTTCGGTAGGCACGTGATACGTCACTTCACTGCCATAAACGATGCCAGACTGAGAACGGGTCTGCAAGGGGTCATCGAATCCTCGTCCTCCACTAACACCGCTACTACATCAACATCCACGGGGAAGCTGCTGCCACCAACCCAAAGTCCTACGCCGTTACTTCAAGGAGCTTGGATGGCTGGGGTCAGGTTAGAAGGGGGTAATACATCCCAATGCGGGACGTCAGTGCAGATCTCTTATCCCCCCCCCCCCCCCCCCCCCCCCGCCCTAGAATTAAAATATTATGCATGTGAAAGTTTGGATATTTATTTATTTGTTTGTTACTCAATCACATCGTAATGGCTGAACCGATTTCGATGAAATTTAGTGGGATGATAGATAGATTTTTGTTGACCAACAACGCGTACGAAGCCGCTGGCGGAAGCTAATTGACCATAAAGCTCGGCTATATTTCCGAAACGGATTCAAAGGTTGATATTTTACAAAACAACGGTCACTATGTTTAATAACGAGGGATTCCGAACCAACAGTTTTCAGATTTTTTAAGAGTCCTCCACATGACTGTGGTCTCTATGTATGTGGTAAGACATTCTAATAGAACTATTATATAAGTAAGACCAAATGTTTAACCACAACTGTTGCCCGCGACTTCGTAAGCGTTACACTATTAAATGTGTAGGTAACCTAGATATATAGCGAGACTCGCTGTTGCAACTTGACATAGCATCCCATTTTTATCCCATGGGAACTGATTTATAGGATAAAACGTAATATCTATGTGGTAACGTTCGCATTTATAATATTAGTGTGATTTATGTTGAAGCAAATAAAAAGTATTTTCATTATCTACGTGCGCTCATAAAAGCGGAAACAACTGGATATAAAACAAATATAATTTCCGGCTTCGTGCGAAGTTCGTCCTTTAGGACTGATTTCTTTTAAAGCCCTCCTGTCTGATACAACCAAGGTGCAGTTTACTACATTTCATCATTTTACCTTAATGAGATCACAGCCTAGATTTTCTATGAAGATTCGGAACCACTTAACCTAAAAATACACTGGTATTTTGTTTCGTTTTATGTATTATGTATTTTTTAAAAGGTAGGTCAGGTACCTAATTACTATTTTGTTAACTAGAAAAGTATCCACATAATACTTCAATCTTATGATATGTGTGTGTGTAACTGATTTCATGTCGCATATGAAGAATATGAAAAAGAGATATCCATATAACATTTTTGGATATCACCACGTGCACTACGCCTTCGAATTAATCCGTTATAACTTAAATTAGTAGGTAAGCTTTATTTTAATTAAATTACGGTAAATTCCAAGCCATCGATGAATCTATAAATTCTCATGACAATACAGTCCTATAACAGAATGATAATATCTAAGCCCACTGACCCAATAACCGAGAATGTTGTTTTAGCACACAACACACGTACCTTGCATACCCTGGAGTAGTCGAGTAGATAGACGAGTAATTGGTTATTCAGCGCGCGAAAGCTCCTCATTGGCGGGGAAGATGTACCTGAGCTGCGCAGGCGCATCGCACCTGCTGCGGCGTCATCCATCCATCCACACCGAGTCAGTGCCTTAGTCTATGACACACCGCTGCGCGCGACGCATGCGCCATGATTAAACGCAGTCGAATTCTACCGCGAGTGTTTTTATAAAGTTACTGTGTGTTCATAAACATGGATGTGTTACATTTTTGCGTCGCTATCTTCTTCCTCCAAGGTAAACTATATTTTTACAGATCTACTACTACCAAGTAGGTGAGAGTCGAGATGAACTACTTTCCGATTAGTTCTCGCGACGATGTGAGATTTCTTTTTTGTTATTTCTCATTTCAATATAATTAATATAATTATTGTCTAATACAGATTTGATTTTTATTAATGTGTATAGTTATATTTATCTCGAACAATTGTTAAGTAGTTTCATTGCCTCGTTAATTGATGTGATATTATAAATTGTTAGGTATTTCTAATCTTATTTCAAAACCTTCAATTTGGTTATTTTATTTCGTAATTAGTTAGTTAGTGGTAGTTATGTGTCTAAGATTATAATTTTATCTCGGTAGTTCAAAGCTTCAAACTGCAAGTAGCTTTTTCTGCAAGTAGCAATAATTAAGCATAATATTATGCCAATATTAGTTAGAATTCTTAAGTGTTATAACTAAGCTACTTCAGTCAGTAACAAAACCACCTACTCTACCTGTTTGTTAGTTTAAATAGTATTTGTACAGATCATTGCTATCGTGCTTTCTCCACGATCCAAACATGACAATACAATTTACGACCATAGAACATGAATTTTGGATTGAATCTTCAAAATATTTTAACATGTAGAGGTATGAAAAGCACCGTTGTGCTGATTTACATATATTTCACGTAAGTTATCGGATTCTCGATGTCTGGACGGTTTGTAGGACACCCGCTATGCTGTTGTCGCAGATAATTAGCACTTTTAACATGATGATATTGTCATCATTTACTGTTAAAACCTTTCATTTTTTTTTTTAAATTGCTACATCCATTTTTTTGTGGGAAGAACCTAAATGTTTACCAATTTGATTTTAAATAAGGAACTTGGGAGTTCATGGTGCAGAATTGTATCTAGGCTGCGATTTATAGGTGTAGGATTAAGTCAAATCCACTGCATGTAGGTAGGGTGGGTATGGGTACCCACCCTACCGTGACGTATACACATGCGACGTAGATTACTAGAATTACGAGAGCGGACGACGCGGAATCAATCACGACTTCATCGGTCAATTTACTGGATTGATTGTATGGTTTAATCCAGAAGTTACGGTTTGTTTATACTCTTACACCCAGTAATGAAATGAAAATATTAGAACAACTAATAAAGAAAAGGAAATCATATCACATGTCACGGAGCCAAGTTAACTATATAATTAGTAGGATTTTATAAGAAAATCCCATTAGTGAACATTTTTTATTACGTTATTGGTTAGTTTCTGGAAGTTATTGTTTTAAAACATTGTTTTCTTCATCCGTACTGCGATTAGCAACCTACACTTAGCAATCCACTCGAAGCACGAGTACGTGCCGTGACTTGCCATTGCCACGCGGTCAACTCTCATACTACCCTCACTAAAATAGGTGACTACCTCCGTGGCGCAGTGGACGAATAGCCGGGTGAGACGCAGGAGGTAGCGGGTTCACTTCCCGCCGCGGAATAAATGTTTTCATGATCTACAGATATTTGTTCTGGGTCTGGATGTTTTCTATATATTTTAAGTACGTATGTACAAAAAAAAAGTTTATATGTATTCTATCAGTTATCTAGTTCTCATAGTACAAGCTCTGCTTAGTTTGGGGCTAGATAGCGCTGTGTAAAATGTCCAGCAATATTTATTTTATTTTAATTATGAGTGTTCAAACTTGAATATCTCGAATCCGATGTAAACGCAGGGTAATGGTTGCTAATCATACTTATAAGAAACAATAGAAAACATAAAGCAACTAGTACAACGGGTGGTCTTATCGCTCAGAAGCGATCTCTTCCAGGCAACCTTTGGAAGGAGAGGTTTTTATTTAGAGAGCACGCGTGCGAAGCCGCGGGAAAAGCATCGTGAACAATAATTCTATAAAAAATAGGTGAAGTTATTCCTGTTTTTATAGGCTATGGGGACAAATAAACTTCATCAGAAATTTTCAACACGTCGATTATTTTCAGTATTCATCGTAATTTATTTTATTAATTTTCATAAATTTAGATAAATCGTCAAATGTCATGTCAGTTAAGTATTAAGAAGATCTGATGAAGGTCGCTTGGGAAATGAATGGGGGAGACCTATGTATGTTCAGCAGTGGACGGTCCTTTGGCTGATATGATGATGGTGATGAAGTAGTCAGGATGTGAATGGTGTTGGTTCACTAACGGTTTCTACAAAACGGCTGACGGTCCCGGCTGTCTCCCCTATTCGCCGGAAGTAGAGGTTCCCCTTACTTCCGGTTTTGTGACTAACGAACTGCCGTGTCAAGAAGTTTACTAACATTTTATACTTACTTTAGTTAATACGAAGGAGGTATCAATTTCTGATACGTTATTTTCTTGGAATAAGACTTAGAAGCTAAATATGTTCTAAAATCAATAGGTATATTGTATTTTATAGGTTAGTTTATGTATTTATGTTAAAGGTACACTTACACCGCCGTCTTTTGATTTTCGTTTATCCTGTCCACCCAAAGGTTGTCTAGAAGAGATCACTTTTAGCTATAAGACCGTGCATTGAGCTGTTATTTATTGTATAAGTACTAGCTGTTGCCCGCGACTTCACACGCGTTACACTCCTAATTGTGTAGGTAACCTAAAAATAAGCTAAACTCGCTGTAGCAACTTGACTTGATACCGCATTTTTATCCCTTGGGAACTAATTTAAGGGATAGAAGGTATCCTATGTTGTAAACCAAGTTTTTAATCTACGTATATACCAAATTTCACCGAAATCGGTTCAGCCGTTACGACTGTATTATTGATGTATTGTATTGACTGTATTTGTGATTGAGTAACAAACAAATAAATAAACCAACATCCAAACTTTCACATTTATAATATAAATGTGATTTTCTTTGTCACTGTGGTTTTATTTACTGTAAAACAAAGAGTATCTTCATGATCGAGCGAAGCGAGATCTCTAAATCAACTTGGGCAAATCGGCGTTGTATGTTTGTCCGAGGATAATTTTAGAAGCGTTAATCTGATCATCGTGAAATTAAATACATAGGTAGGTAGTGATGACATAATTTTGGTGTGACTAAATGAGCTAAAAATGTTGGGGGGTTGTTGAGATATTGGGGTTCAAGAGGAGTAAAAAAAATTAAAATGAGACTAACTGCTCAAATGGGACGTCAAATGAAAGGTATTCATTATTGTATTTAGATTCCGTTTTTGTTTCGTAATTTGTTTATAGTTTTTGAGTTATTAGCTATAATAAAATTTAAAAATAATAAAAAATTTATTAGTCTTGTGCCAATTTTTCATTAGTTCCCTTTCCTGTGACCCCACAGTGCTGTAATTTAGTATGTGTGTAGCTAAAGTGACACAAATATAGGCAAAAGTCTGAAATCCAAAATAACTGCAATTTTTACCCCCTAAAAAACCACATTACATGAAATCCCGTTACCTGTAATTTGAATAAAACTGTAGGTCAAGTTAGATGGTTATTATTTCATGACACTATTTTGATAGTCAAAGATTACAAATAATATTTTTATGTTTTAATCGAAGACACGCGAGATCTCAGTTTTGGGGCGAACCAATAGTCTAATCTAATCTTTAAGTGCTCAAGTCTAGTCCAGAATGCAAGTCATCTCTATGCCAAGTTTCATCAAGATCTGTTCAGCGGTTTAGCCGTGAAATCGTAACAAACAAGCATGGAACTTTCGAATTCACAATATTATAGTTTGATCTATAATATTCCAAAGGATTCGGATATTCTATCTGACATTCGATTTGTGGCATGGACCACGAATTCTGTAGACCCCATCGACCATTCGCGTGACGAAGCAGGTCGGTCGACTTGTTTAACAGGAATGCATTTTTTGTGCTGCGCCTTCCTGGCGGCCCATAAAATAACAGGAATGTGGATACAATAAGATTTTATCCACGTAGAGGGTGCGGTTAGACAATAACGAACGAATCGTTAAATGGCAGAGAAGATTTTTATTCTCAAATCAAATCATTTATTTCATCAAGACTTACAGAGCTGACAATGCTGTTTATGATATAGTGCTGGTTGTTATCAAACATTGCTTGCAGAGAGCCTCAAGCTAAGCTTAAGCTTAGAGCTTTAGCTTAAAGATTAATCTTGTGTTTTGAGGCTCAGAGTACAAATTTAATTACAAAACCACAAGCTCCATCGAAAAGCAATAATATTGAAAAAAAACTATTAGTAAAACAATTCTAACATGGTAAATATAGTTCAATACTCTTAGTACAATCTAAACTAAATCTTTTAGCACCATCAGGATGACTGATAGATAATGATATTAGCATTAAGCCCTCACTACAACTATTCTGTTTTGTGTGAAACTGTTACGATCTTCTGATTATACGGCTATACCTACATGACTATACTATGAAGCTCATTATCTGATCAAATAAGATAGATTTTATTTTATTTTTTATTTATTTTTCTTTATTAAGGACAACAATCAATTATATAATTAGGTTACTTATTGCTAATACTAAATAAGGTTCTTTATGTATAATCAGCCCCGGTGTCCACAGTGCATGCTTATGAAAGAAGACAAACAATATCTGTAGGTTACATTACGAGTACATACAAGAACAAGATTTTACCTTTTACTTTAGGTCAGACAGAAAGAGTGTATCCGACATTAATTTATGACATCAGATACACTCTTTCTGAAAGAGCCAGGTGAGGTTGCAAACAGTTTGATACCAGAAAAGAGGTCATTATGTTGTTTAATGATTCTATATAAGGTTGCGCGCTTATCGGCGTTAGTTTTGCAGGGAATGGGCGCAAACAAATTACGTTTGCGAGTCTCTCGATGGTAAGAACGATAGGGTATGTGTAAGTAAATTTGGTTTACAAGATTACTACAGTCGAATCCATGATGATGACATATCTTATAAAGTAACATTTGATCAAGGAGCAGTCTTCTCATTTTAAGAGTCTTCTTAAGATTAATAAATTATGTCATCGGAAGTAAAGCCGTTGATTGCAACTCGTTGTGTTCTGTTCCTAACATAAGAGGAGAACCATCTAAGCAAATTTTCGCGAATACCGTTGAAAGCCAGCTTACGTAGGAGGAGGTCATGGTCCACCTTATCGAAGGTCTTGCAAAAATCTGTATATACTGAGTCGACTTGTACACGTTTATCCATACTTTGAAAAATTTAGTTAGTATATATTATGAGGTTGCTGACTGTAGAACGTTTTTGACAAAACCATGTTGTTCTTTAGTAATAATTTTATGTAAAGAGGGATATATATGATAATGTACCAATCTTTCAAGACCTTTCAATAAAGTGGATAGCAAGATATGAAACGGTAGTTAGAAACTTCATTATTGGAGTTATATTAGCTGTTTCCCATTTATGGACGATTCCTTGAATTAAACTTCTATTGTAAAGTATATGCAAGGGAATGTCAAGTGATTCAGCAGTGTGTTTAAAGAAAAAGGGCGGCAGGTCATCTGGGCCTGGCCCAAGTGTATGCGAGAGAGTATAAAGTCACAGTTATTATTGAACAGCAGGGATTCCAGATCCGTATTCTCACTACCACCCGATTCGTATACTGACCCAGAGAACTTTGTAAAAAGTGTGTAAATGCCTTCAGGGTTATCTGATTCGACATCACTGTATTTTATTGAAGATGGAATGCCTGATTTTTTATTACAGTTCTTAACAAATGCCTAATAAACTTTGACGTCCTTTCGAAGCCGTTCTTCAAGCGAGTTTATATAGTTATCAAAACATTCTTTGCTTAGTGATTTAAATCTTTCTCAAAACAGTGAAAATTCTTCGTAGTGTGATAATGTGTTGTACTTTTTATGTTTTATTCAGGCATTCATTTTCTTTGTTTTTAAATATATGAATGAGTGACCGAGAGAACCAAACTGGATAGTTACTTGATATCGGTGGACGCAAAATAATGTACAACTTTATAGTCTCATATATTTATTCATAAAAAACACTAGTTGATTCTTCAATGTGCGCGTCTTCTAAAAGTGTGGACCAATCTATGGCTTTAATTTAATGTGTTATTGATTTCCGAGTACACACTTTCTGTAAAGCTGTACCTAGATGCAGCTGACGTGGCCATTGGTTTGTATGAAATGTTTAAAGGTACAATAACATAAAAGGGTGGATGCAAGCTATCTAAACGGACCAATGGACTGTGTATTGACTGCGTCAAAGTTGGATATAAATACATAACTCTAATATACGATTAATTAATTTTTTAATGTGATTGAATTGATTACTATTCATTGAACGCAGATAATCAAAAACATATTTTTGTAGATAATCTTTATCAATAGAGAGAGTTGAATTACCTGAAGGGTAAGGTAAGGTCTTGCCAATTGATAAGGGGAACATTAAAATCTCCGACTAAATAAAAAACTTCTGTTAAACTATGATTAACTTCATCCCGTAATTCATTTTAAAAAGAAGAATAGGTAATTAAATTTAGATCAGGTGGTATGTAAATGCCGCTAATTAAATAATACCCACTTCGTGTCTTTAACTTCAAAAGTACATAATCTACGCATGGAGGCAATGGGTTTCCAGCGCCGTAGCTATTGTTATGATTCGATGCTAGGAATGCGCGCTCTGCTTGTATGCCACGGCGCCATGCCACCAAAACACCGCCGCCGTCATTCTTGTCCGTGGCTTCGCGGTCTCGATCACATCTATAAACTTGGTATCGGGAATCTATAACTTTACTATCCGAAATGCTAGGCACTAGCCACGTCTCCGTCAGTATAATAATATCATAACAATTCGCCAAAATGTTGGTAAATAATGTATGCAGGTTTGTCCTAAGTCCCCTACAAGTTTGATAATAAATTGAAATGTTTTCAAACATTTTTAGTAAGCAAAATATAAAAAGTTTTACTTTGTAATTATATACGTAAGACGAAGACGAGAAGTACTACCCACTAAATTCACAGTCTTGTTCAAATATATGGAAAAGTTATTATTTTTTAGGTCTGTTCGTACGAGACCACATACAAGTATAACCAGATAACTTTTATTAAAGTGTTCGTTATAATTATCAATAATACTAGATTCTAAACCATAATTTGCCATTAAAATATTTTTAGGATAGGCAATAATAATGTGGCTGCAAAGCAAATTACTCGTAAACACATAGAGTAGTGAATGATTGAGAGACTGCATGTAATAAAAATATCACCTACACATACCTGTGTGTAGTGTTCAGCGCATATACAATGAGAAGCGGCAATTTCAGTATAACTTAAAAACAAACCTAAATAGTAATTATAGAACAGGAGTCCACGAGCATAAAAGTTAGTTATGACCGGTATCGATCTTTTCGAAGTAAAAAAGTAAGTGAATTCACTATGATTTTTTGTTAACACTATAAACATAAACAAACCACATTCACTTAACATAGATAGATAGATAACGCGTTATTGTACATCACACTAGAATTAAACGACAATTAAAACACAACGGCGCTCTTATCGCTAAAAGTGATATCCTCGAGACAACCTTTGTATGGACTGGATTACAGGATAAGCTTTATTCAGAAATGATAACATTTCTAGGCAGGTCAACGCCTTTGTGCTTTAGAAGTGTCGGTTTCGGCCTTGCGGCTGAAACATTTGTAAAGTTTTAGAATGCTTTTATAGATCTGTAAACCACCCCCCCCCCCCCTCCCCCCATCCAAGTTTGTTTCTGAAGTAGAAACTTCTTTAGGCGCGTGGGGGAAAAAACCATTGAACACTGTTACCGTTACTGACACCTCTGTATATAAGTATCTCGTAATTGTTCAAGTTTTCACTTCTGTCAGCGCTCCCGGTGTGATTTTTTTTTATTTCTGTATTAAGACCGAACAGGACTGACAGTTTAAAATACTACCATACTATGGAATGGTATATACTACCATATACATGTATACATCACTCTCTGCTTTGTTGCCAAAGACTACTATTGTATACTGGAAAGTGTTAGCTTTTAAGAGATATTCGGATAACAATTATTTCTATTTACGTAAGTAACCGATTCGTTTATATGTTCTAAGATTTCACTTATAACATTTACAAATTAATAGCTATAAAACTGCATACTACGTATTTTATTTCTGGTAGTAAAACGATTTTAAATTAAAAGATTCTTTGCTAAGTCAGAAAGCTACAGTTGTGTGTATCGCAGTATATTATTTCTCTATGGCTTGTGAATTGATATAGTTAGTTTTCTTCGGCTTGAGATTCCACCAAAGGAATTTGTACTAAAAGCTCCACCCGTGTTATCATACCACTCACAAAATTTCTGAAGATTGGTATTCAACTTCATACAATTTTCTCTCTAGGCTCAAGACATATTAGTACTAATTAGGTAGGATCCATATACAAAATACTAGCTGTTGCTCGCGATTTTGTACGCGTTACACTACTAAATGCGTAGGTAACCTGGAAATAAAGCTAAACTCGCTGTTGCAACTTGACTCAACACCCCATTTTTATCCCATGGGATCTGATTTATGGGATAAAAAGTATCCTTGTTATAATCTACGTTCATACTACATTTAATTTAAATTGATTCGGCCGTTAAGACGTCATTGAGTAACAAACAAACAAACAAAAATATAAACAAACATCTAACCTTCTTATTTATAATATTATAAACCTTACCGAGTCACCGAGTCCCTCTTATCTACTTTTACCCACTGCTAATAACAGAACATTACCTATATGAGTTCGTTTACATTGACATCAAGGGCTGTTGATTTTGTGATGAATGAAATAAAAAAAAATCTCTAAAAAGCTTGACCGATTTAGATACGGTTTTCTGTGACAGGCTTGTGATTCATCGGAAAAAGTTCTTAGATATGTGAAAGCAAAAAAAGATGGTTAGGGATTTTAAAACTTTGTAAAAAATAACCTAGTACGTATAAATAATTTGTATAGATACTACAAGTAGCTTCGTTGTTTTATCCATTTCTGAGAGCAGTAAACCTTATATAGTAGGTTTGCCACAAGCATGCCGCAGTCAAAGTGAAAGTCTCTCCATTACACGCTGGCTTGCGAGGTGAGACCAGGGTCAAGAGCAGCATTACCGTAAAAATATCCTTGCCGCTAACTTACTTTGAACTCTGCTCACTTTCTTACCGTCCATTTTATTCAGCTGCTTTGTCATTTTGCTATACTTTCTTCTGTAAAAAATCGCTTCAGGCGTAAATAAACAGATGGAAAAATAGCGAGAGATATAACACGAAAGTCCGGGCTAAAATGACTGAATAAAAGGTTGTTTCTGCAGAAGCTTAGAGTAAAATGACATTTTAGAGTAGAGAATAGCAACATTTGTTCGGTGTTGCGAAGAAATTTATTAGAAATTTCAGAATCAGAATAATAGCCGGTTCTTCGTGCCTGTCCGCGTACGTGTATGTATGTGTAAGGGGATTTTTTAAATAATTTTAATTTCAGATTTATATCCCCTTTTATTGGTAACCTATAAAAGTTGGCTTGGATGGCTTTAAAGGCTTTAAATAGACACGTTTTATTTTATTTATTTATAGTTCCGTATATCCCTCCCCGCCCCCCCTATATCTAAAAAAACTTACATAGTCTCTTTCTAACATATACATGAAAATTTTGACGTAAGCAGACTAGCAATAATCTCAGGCATTTCAGCAAACGAAACAAGCGCGTTCAAGTCTTTTCTACGTAGACGCTGTAGATATGCGTTTATCCGAAATCCTTTGTTTTAAAAACAAGAAAACAAGATCGGCCAAGTACGATTAGGGCTCGCGCACCAACAATTCCGAACCCAGATGGTTTATTTATGTTAATTAAGCAGCGCCATCTAGTTATGTGACCGGTAAACCAACAAAACTTTTAAGACAGATATCTAAAAAACTTTCGCGATAACTGTACATAATTATTGATTAAAACGGGTATTTATCGCGTATGTTACTTTTTTATTTGTTGTACCGACGTTTCACGATGTTTCTGAGAATCAACCCGAGACCACGACTGTTGCAACACAGCCGAAACGTCGGGACAACAAAAAAAGAAAAATTCGCGATAAATACCCGTTTTATTCAATAATTATCTAAAAACTCTTCTAGATAGACACATTTTTATCATTTTGCTGTAATTTTTGCATATATATGTACCAGTCATATTGTTTCTAATTCTTTTCTTTGAAAACGTCGGAGATAAAGGAGGGGGAATGACATTTTTACCGTCATTTTTCATTATAACTCCAAATCTGTACAAAATAATAAAAAAAGGGTTTATGAATGTGAAAATCAATCTCTTTGATATGATACCCCACTTGACCTTAGTAACCTTATTTAAAAAATTTAGACCCCCCCAATTTTGGCTCACGTAGCCATCGAAATAGAATAGAATAGAATAATCATTTATTTGGTGCACATGAAACAATTATAAGGAACAGTAGATACAATTGAATCGAATAAAACAGTTCGACTCATGTGTCTGCGTACCAAAATGGCGTTCAGCTCAGCATAATGTTGGATGTTAAGCACCCAACGCTTATTTTCAACTGAAACTAGAAGCAAAATTTAAATTTTATAATAATAAAATGAAAATATAATTGAGTTTTTTACTTGCTATAGAGTTAGTATTATTTATAACCATTCCAAATTTCCATCTGATAGGTTCAGGAAGTTGCTGAGATAATCAGCTGTGTGACAGACGGTCGGACAGATTCGCACCATACGGCTTCCGTTTTAACTATTTAGGTCCGTAACCCTAAAAGTGACGTTGTTTGTCTTGCCTTTGCAGTAATGAAGATTTTTATGTTGAGGAAACCTCGTGGCTTAGTCAGCTCTGCACGAAACGACTACTTCTTTCCTGCAAATTAAGGCTAGCTGTGCTATTAGTATAAATTTTGTGTCGTCTATATATAAATTGTACTTGACCTTATGTCCATTGGAGGTTTTAATTTATTCTAGTCGTATCACAATTCCAAAGTTCACGTACAGGAGAAATATGTAAGTAACCTACATACCGTGAAGCAACTTCCCTAGAAAACGGGCGATCGTAGCAAGGTCTGTCTGAAGCAACCGCGCCTGGCCGATTGTTTCACTAAGATTAAGTTAATTATATACATTATTGGTGTCAGTGCTGACACGTTATGTGGAGCAAAGGTTCTTTGCACTTCTTTCCTTGAGCGCTTACATTATTTTATCATCGTCATAGCCATCTGCATAGAATAGAGAATAAAATACTCTTTATTGCACACTAACAAAATTAAAATAACAAAGAAATACACAAAAATGAAGGTAAGTACAATAGGCGGTCTTATCGCTAAAAGCGATCTCTTTCAGACAAACTTTGGATGGACAGGACAATACAAAATCAAAAAGACGGCGGTGTATCTATGTTCATAAACCTACATAAACTACCAGCATAGGTATTCTTTATCACGTTTTCTCCGGTCCCTCGCGGCCTTTATTTCAAGTCATTTTTCCATATGGCGCGGGGGCCTCCCTACGACTCCAGTACATGGTCGAGAGCCTTTTTGCCCCAACGGCCGCCGTCAGTTCTTGAAGCTATGTGCCCTACTCATACGCTTCAGGTTGATAATCCTCTGGGCTATGTCAGTGACTTTGGTTGAAATGTAGTCGCAGCGCGCTTATCAAGCTGTCATCGACCTCACTTTTGTGGGTTCTCAGCTAAGAATGGCCAAGATCAACCGTGAGAAGTAAAAGTGTTTTTTCATAAAACACGTCGGTGAAAGTAACTTACCTACGCTAATAATAATAAAAGTTATATCCTATTCTGTAATAATTATATTTTGTGAATAATACGTATTATGGATGACTTTGTGTGAATAAAACTGTTGGAAGTTGCTTATAATCAATTTTTGTAAGAATCATGACAAAGGCTGGATATTTGACATAGCATTAAGTTACTTTTTAGGGACAATAAGCTTTCTTGAACCTTTTTAATGCTATTTGCTTGAGTAAAATAATGATATTTGATGTTTTTACACTACATATACATACCTAGATCGATAAAATCTCTGAATGATGATTTCCACCTATCAACGAACTGAGCTCTGTTAGAGCTTGTTAGTGCTAGTAGACTATCTAATCTACTACCAGATACTTTTACAGTTTGTACATCATCATCATCATCATAACAGCCCGAAAAAAGTCCACTGCAGGACATGGGCCTCCCCCAAATTAGGTATACAATGGGAGGATTTGCCATAATCACAACGCTGGGCAGGCGGATTGGTGATCGCAGTATGGCTCTAGAGACACAGATAGATGCTGCTGCCTATCTCCTGGTGTAGTCCCTTAGTCGCCTTTTACGACATCCACGAGAAGAAAGGGAGGGGCCCATATTCTATGCCGGAGCCGCCACGGCGAATTTGTACTTAATTTTTTATTTCACTCTTTGGTCCATACTTGTGCAGCAGTCTCTGTTACTTGACGTGAAAACACGCGCAGTCCGAGAAGGACTAATTCGAGACGCGAGAGCTAAAAACCAAATAAAATTTGATAAAATAGTTATTTATAGCTAAACTATTGGTTATTGTATAGAATTGAAACACATCGCAATTGAGTCTTATAACTTGTGGTTCGCTCCGAACTGAGATCTCGTGAGTCTCCGATTAAAACAAAAAAATATATAATTATAAATTCTTGTAAAAATACTACGTATCAAAATATTGTCACAAAATGAATGACCATCTGACTTGGCCTACAGTTTTATTTAAATAAATGAGAACGGCAGTTCATGTAAATTGAATCACTTTTTTTGGGGCAGTTAAAGGGCAGTTATTCTAGATTTCAGACTTTTGCCTATATTTGTATCACTAAGGCTACACACATACCAAATTACAGTACTGTGAGCTTACTGGTGTACCCTGTGAATTTTCTCAAATTTCAGTTTTTATTATGGCTAGTAACTCATAAACTATAAAGAATTTACTAAAAATAAAAAAGAGTCAACATGTACTAATAAAGACCTTTCATTTGATGTCCCATTTGACCTAGAAGTCTCATTTCATATTTTTTTTATCGCTTTTGAACCCCAATATCTCAACCACTCCCAACATTTTTAGCTCATTTAGTCACACCAAAATTGTGCTATTATTACTTACCTATAATATATCAAATTTCACGATGATCAGATCAATGCTTCGAAAGTTATCCTCGGACAAACAAACATACATACATACATACAACAACGCCGATTTGCCCAAGTTGATTTAGAGATCTCGCTTCGCTCTATCAAATATCAATAACTATGCACAGTTTCTGGATCTTATTTATTAGTTTCTTGATTACTACGGGTTTACTGTACGTTTTGGACGTGACTTTGTAATTATATCAGTGAATCGTATTTTCGCTTCCATAAAATGGATACTTACTTAGTTTCCAAAACTATTGCACAAATATTTATTACAAAGCAAATGATGCAGTTAAATATATAGTATATACTAGCTGACTACTACAAGCTATTACTCTCCTGCGCAGTCCCAAAGTAAGAGTATGTAAGGCAAAGCAGTGTCCCCAATCCCGGTCACAATCTATATACCAACTTTGCATAGTGAGTGCATCTAAACAAACTTACATTCATTATCTCTTTCTAACATATAGATGAAACATTTTGACGTAAGCAGACTAGCAACCATCTCAGGCATTTCAGCAAACGAAAAAAGCGCGTTCAAGTCGCGCTACGTAGACGCTGTAGATCTGAGTTTATTATCTTATTCACTCCCCCCCCCCCCCCCCTCCCCCCCGGCTTAGGGATGAATTTACAATTTTGCAAAATTGCAAAACTTATTCGTTACCAATTATTTCTTACCAATAGCCTATACTGTTACATATGTATCATGATCATATGGAGCTATCAGAAGTGGTATGGACCCATAACCTAAATAATTTTGACTGGAAACACTCATTTCGTATTGGTGCAGAAGAATAGCAGCTTTAGTTAGGTATAAATCTACAACATCCGACTATAACTAACTATCCGACTAACTATCCGATAAACCTACAACAACAACGTAGCGGTTTATTTACCTTTCGAAAGCGTAAACCGCAAAAGGAATTTGATCAAATAATGCAGTATTAACGTTTGACCTGCGCCACTGACGAGTTCCAAGTTCCTGTCACATGCCATCATTTACATCGAACAGTCGGCAGGCAAGCGGCCTGATTACGCAGAGCTAACTGCGCATTGGGTCCGTAACGGTGCAGAAATGCCTACCCGCTAAGATATACCACAGTTTAGCGGTTTCAGGAGCATTTGTTAGAATTGCGCAGCTATTAGTACGCTACGACATTAAAGAACTACGTGATCTGTAGTTTCATCATCATCGGCATCATATCAGCCGGCGGACGTCCACTGCTGAACATACGCCTCCCCCATACGTTTTCAAAGCGATAGATCTTGTGTGCCCTGCACCCAACGACTCCCACCAACCTATCAGTTCTCTTTCTATCCATAGATCCGTAATTTATCTTCGATATTATTTGGGAAAAGTCGAAGTTCCTTGTGAAATAACTCACCGGGGAAGTACTACCACCATACCTATTTCTGCTGCTAAGCAGCATTGCTGTGTTTCCGTTTGAAGGGTAAAGTTATCGGTGAAATTACAGGCACATAAAGCTTTATACCTGTATGCTTCAAGTTGATGGACGCAGGGCAGTGCATCGTAGGGCATATTTATAACGTGCGTGACCTACGAGGAATCTCTTTGTTATTGGCGACCATGTGGTTACCACTTAACATCAGGTGGGCTATAAGCTTGTTTCATCTCCAAGTACTAAAAATAAAAAAGGGCCAAGTGCGAGTCATACTCGTGCACGAAGAGTTCCGTGTCTATAAAAACGGCAAAATAATCACGTTATTGTATGGGAGCCCCCCTTAAATATTTATTTTATTCTGTTTTTAGTATTTTTTGTTATAGCGGCAACAGAAATACATCATCTGTGAAAATTTCAACTGTCTAACTATCATGGTTCACGGGCAGACAGACAGACAGCGGAGCCTCAGTAATAGGGTGCCGTTTTACCCTTTGGGTTCGGAACCTTAAAAATAAATATGAAACATAATTATAACCGAAAATGAGACTAAAAGGAACGAAGCGTCTTGAACTACTTTATTTAAACGTAAAAACTTGTCAACGTTCATATTCTATTTACATATTATATTACGTACTAGATTAATGATGGAAATTGCAATGAAACCTATAAGTAAGTAAGTGTACATTAAGTTTCTAGACGGATTCTAATTTCTCCAACAATACAATTCTGACTAAGTTGACCTCAATCTGGAATTTCTTTCCCTCTGACTTCACGATAGTCACTCGAGTCAAGCTTCTTAGATAAACTTTGTCGCCTCTATGACGTTAGTAGTAAGGTCGAAAATGTAGCGGCTTACGTCACAGCTTTCACATTTCTCGTGGGGCCGTTACGTCAGCGATCACATGTGTTTTCTTATTGACTGTACCTTGGGAAATGTTTTATTCGTAATATCGGATGCAATTCCTCCCTTTAATAATAAGGACGTTATAAAAAGCCAAAAAAAGTTTCATCATCATCATCGTGAGCCCTTCTCGCCATTCGTCTCTGTTCTGCGCTGTTCTAACCCACATACGGCCTGCGATTTATATAATGTCGTCGACCCAATTTGCCGGTGGAGGACCTGCGTACTGGTTCACGACGCGACACTTCATGCGTATGACTTCACGTCAATGAACGACTGTTCATTTATATGGATATTATTCATACTAAATACTAAAATCGCTATTAAAAATGGAGGGTAGGAGGCTGAAAAATACTTTACGACCTGCTCTCAAACCTAACAAATAAACAAAATAATATCATTAAAATTGGTCAACCCGTTTCGAGCGCGACTACTAAAACCATGACAAGAGATTTTTATATAAGTATTAGAAAGAAAAATAAATAAAAGTTCAGTTAAAAAAAAATGATTTAGTCAGATAATAGTGTGGCTGATGCATTTAAGCAATAAGTTAGAAATAATGGATGCACTATAATATATACCATACAAATAAAAATTACAAAGAAAATAGAAGATACAACGCATACAGGTGTAAAATCACATACACCGGCACCCATATTCACAAATCAATCAGTTTCCCACTACCCTACAGAGCAATCAGAATTTCTAAAGGTAACATTAATGCAAATATCTTCTAGAGTTTTAACGAAATCTAATAATTTGTTGCCAAATCAATTCCTCACATTAAAAATCAGTTGTGGTGTGAGTTTTGCGTTATTTTATTAAAAAGATGTAAATTCTGAAGCAGCCTGTATAATATATGTAAATATTCTCGGGGTCAGCGCCCGGTCTATGAATACTTTTAAACTGGTTATACTCACATTATCAAGGTAATCAAGTGTGTATATGTTTTTGTAGACCTACGTTTACCCACTAAACCGTTCCAAGTTCATCACTAAGCCCTACAGCTGCTAAAAACTGTAGAAACATCTTAGGGGTGATTGATAACTGTTAGCTCCTTCGGGCTAAGATGCACTATGCCTAAGTGCCGTATGCGGTTGATTTGGGTTTGTTGTACTAAGTGCGGTTGACTTGGGGTTTGTTGTATTAAACTTGGAGTCTAATTTGGGATAATTTAATTAATCATTTATTTCGACCAACTTATTAATAAGATCATAGGTACAACTGTGTTAGTATAATATAAAATCCTTGTATAAACTAATATTAGTAGCTATATCTAAATAAGTTATTTTGTTGAAAAATTACATTTTCAAAATAAGCTTTTTTAAAATTTATAATCAGAACCGCAAGCAGATTCAAATAAGCCCAAACGCACGCACGGCACGCCGTGGAAGCTAACCTGTCAAAAATTTTATTTCTAAGCACAAAGTATAGGCGTTTTGGCCGCTTCCATATTGGGCTTTATAGCAATATCCTTCCCCTAGATAGATTGCAAACCAATCCTGTTGACGCCTATCTCGCCAAATTACACAATTCAAAGTATGAAGTTGACCAAGCTATACTTTTGTAATGACTTCTGTTAATGACTTCAGAAAACCAGAAAACATCCTCCGCTATCCTGGATGTACCGCCATATTGAATTTATAGTATACATCTTTGATAGTCCCCATATTTTGGATTTAATGTGACGTTGTATTAGTGTTCTCCTCATCAAGCCCTTTCATTTGATACCCATACTGTAGTACCTAGTACAGAAAAAATAACTAGTCCGCCATCTTCGATGATCCGCCATATTGGAATTATAATGACGTCACATAACTAGGGCGTGCATTGTCATCCAAAATAAGCGTTTATACCAAATTTCAGCTCAATCGGTTATAGATAACTGATTTAAAATTCAGTTGCAAGATTCCATCCGGACAAACATACACATACATTGCAAGTTACAAATAAAATCTTGTAAAAACTTCAACTAATATAAAAAAACCCCTTTTTGATAATAAATTAGTTAAAATTAAGTAGATCAGTAATACAAAAAACCGGCTAAGTGCGAGTCGGACTCGCGCACGAAGCGTTCCGTACCATTATCTATAAAACGGCAAAAAATCACGTATGTTGTATTTAATTATTTATTTTTAAAGTGAATAATATAACTCAATATTCTGTGAATATTTCAACTGTTGTCGTTATCAATATCGATCAAAAACTAGCTAAAAAAATAACGTTTGTTGTATGGGAGTCCCCCTTAAATATTTGTTTTATTTTAATTCAATAATTTATTTTTAAATTGAATACACAACTAAATATTCTGTGAATATTTCAAGCGTCTACCTGTTGTCCTTATCAATATCGAGCAAAAACGAGCAATAAAATCACGTTTGTTGTATGGGAGAATAAATATTTAATAAAATAATTATTTATTTCATTCTGTTTTTAATATTTGTTGTTATAACGGCATCAGAAATACAGCATCTGTGAAAACTTCAACTATCTAACTATCACGGTTCATGAGATACAGCCTGGTGACATGCGGACAGACAGACAGACAGACAGCGGAGTCTTAGTATTAGGGTCCCGTTTCACTCTTTGGGTACGGAACCCTAAAAATGAGCATTTTCTCGAGTTCTGAATATCGTGTTGTAGCAATATAAATTCATAATTGTCAACATGCACTTAGATTTGTCAAAGAAAATATTGTACATATAGTTAAATTAAATAATTTCTTACATAATAAACTTATTACATAACAAATTTAAAAATTTTTAGGATGAAATAAAAGCATCAACTAACTACTCACCTACTTATCCATTAATAAAACTATAAAAGGTAGGTACGATTTCCCATTCGATCAAACGATGCCGATTATACAGCTTATTCCCAGTTCGTCATTCTTTCCACCTTATAATTTTTCCACTGCTTACCCGTGCTAAGACAGGGCGGGTCAGCTAGTATTATAAATATAGGTATTGACCGTCTGACCGACCGACCGACCGAAGACCGACACCTCGATGCTATCAAACTTTCTACCCCTGCGGCGAGAAGCGTTCAGTAGGTCAACTTATGACAGGTTATCCGTATCTGGTAGGGCAATGACTCAGCGCGTACCTGGTATCATTGTATGTGTTTGAGGAACAAGTAGGATTTTATCTCTAGTGTTATTATCTAGATAGACAAGTTAAACGTGTATAAGCTATTAGAAACGTCGTAGTATGTCTGTTTATAATAACTTATAGTATTTAACTACATAATGTAGGTATTTTAAATATTAAATATCACTAGCTGACCCGCCCGCAGCTTCGCACGCTTGAAATATCCCGTTCCCGTGGGAACTTCGGGATAAAAACTATATAAAACACTCTTGTCAAAGTGACGCGTCACTTCATGTAAATGACGAATGTAATATTGTTCATACTAAAATACTATAACCACGATAAAAAAATGGAGGAGGGGGGTAGGAGGCTGAAAAATACTTTACAACCTATTCTCATACCTACCAAATATACAAAAAAAAAATCATTAAAATCGTTTGATCCGTTTCGGAGGAATGCGACCAGTCAAACCGTGACACGAGATTTTTATATATCAGAAAGACTAGATAAATTTATATAAATAATAAATAAATAACGCTGGACATTTCACACAGCGCTTACTTTTTTTTTGTAAATACATACTTAAAATATATAGAGAAACAACTAGACTCGGAACAAATATCTGTAGATCATGCAAACATTTGTTCCGCGGCGGGAATCAAACCCTCTACCTCCTGCGTCTCAGCCGGCTATTCGCCCACTGCACCACGGAGATTGACGTTGTAAGTATTGAGTATCTTCGACATAAATCAATCATCTCCATCTTAAGGTTCTCTGGAAGAAATCACTTCAAAGCGATAAGACAGCCCATTGTACTATACTTTTTCATTTGTAATTTTATAAAGGTGTAGGTTATAGTGTCTTTATGCATTATTTATGTTAAGATTTCTATATTCTTATTATTATATTATTTTGTTAAGTAAGGTTTTTCAGGGACAGGAGGTTGGCATAAAGTCCTCAGTGCTAGTTGGACGTTACCATTGTAACAGGAGTGGTAACGGCAGTGATAACCGATTAAAATCAGGTGGACGACGGATGTGTGCAATAATCTCACCCTTTTATATATATAATGCAGTATATTAGTAATTTAAATATACAAAATTCTCTGGAAAGAATGGGGGGGGGGGGGGGAGGTTTTTGCCCAGCAGTGGGACACAGTGGGCTGATAATAATAATGAAATACAAAATTACATATTTATGTATGTACATATTTAAATTGTTAGATTGATAGATTGAAAATACCTTATTGCACTTATAAAAATAGTACAAAGGCGAACTTAATGCTAAAGAGCATTCTCTTCCAAATAACCGTGTATTGCGGATAAAGATGTGTTGAGAAAAGGAACTAATGAAAATTTTGCGCAGGACTGATAAAAATAGCATAATTTAGGTACTACATAAATACATAATATTTGATATAGTAGACGCGAAATGACCTATACCAAAGAATAATTCAGTGTTACTACGTTCCTACCGAAATTATGTTCTAAGAATTATAATAGTTGGTAATTAGCACTAATTAGCAGGAATAAGGACAAAAATAAATAATAAAATGCATCTCTATCTATCTCTATATCTGTATCGAAGGCAGGTCTTGTGCTTCTAAATTACCGGTGCAAATCGAGTTATTTATTCACCTGTGGGAACATTCTTACGAGTAACCCAAGTACGCGGCGCGGGCGTGTCAGCTTTCGGTATCCTAAGTTTACTTCATCAAGTATTGCGGAACTCTCGCTAATAATAGTGGTTTTATTCTTACTAATGTTATAAATACGAAAGTAACTCTGTCCTTCTATCTCTCTGTCTGTTGGTCTGTTTTTCTGTCTGTTGGTTACGCTTTCACGACTGAACGGCTGGACTGATTTCGATGAAATTGGTATAGAAATAGATTGTGACCGGGATTGAGACATAAACTTTTTAGCCGACTTCGCAGAATGAGGGTAATGTTTTGTTGACAAACCACGCGTGCGGTGCCGCGAGCAGATCACCTAGTCTGCTTTAAATAGCTGTTTATTACGCTGGCTTCGTGAATAACAAGTATAAATTATAAATTGTGAACTCCCAACTCCTTCTTTTTGCGTTGGGGTTAAAAACTGACATAGCAAGAATCAGCGCATTTATACTAGCTTTCTATTTAAAAAAAAACAGTGTCATAATCGGTCGTTTGTGAAATCATTCAATTGGTGAATAATATATTTGAAGAAAATAAAAGTATTTGACGGTTACTATTGATTATTAAATGGATATATATATTCAATGGTATGTTCATATGAATATACCAGGTATAAAGGAAATATAGGCTTGTAAAGAGGAAATAATATTGCAAGAAATATAATAATCTGGCTAATCTGAGTATCGTCGAGGTATCCCATTTTTACACCTGATAATAAATTGCAAAATTCTACTATAAAACCCTAAGAAGCCAATGAAAGCAGCACCTATCCAGTTCAAACTGGGGTTATGTTAACAGATAGAAAAGGTATTGTCGGAAAACAAGTGACTGTGGTAGTGTCAATTCAGTATCACGCTTTCTTGTTTAGGTAATAGCTCGGCTGTTAAGCTGAGACTAAGTACTGTCATTATCGTCTAATTTACCGGAGATTTTCCACCTCTTAGCCGTTTATTGTATTTTATTTACAATGAAAACATTGCATAGTGATAAATTAGACGTAACGATTTCTTGCCCTCAGGCGATGCTTCAAGACGAGAAAGAAAGTCACTAACAAAGGGTGAAATAGTGAACAGTTTTCCTTGGTTAGCAAACAATGTCTGCCAAATCCTTATATTTTGGGCAAGAAAGAAAAAACAGGATATAGATTTCAATTTCATTTAATTGAAAATAAATTTAGAAGGACAGAAACCCTAGAAAGTAGTAAATAAAGCTACGCAATAGTTAAATATAAGACTAAACACTTAATTAAATAACAGAGTAAATGCATGACAATCAAACTTTATCAATCATATCAAATATATATCAATAAATTAATGTAGAAAATTAAATATATACTGAATTCCCCAATACCAACTTACAATTCTGAATGAACTTTTATTTATTCTCATTGAAATACTCTAATAATTATACATAAATAGATCGAATCTCATTTTATAATAACCTAACGTAAACTAGTGGTCCACCCCGAACTGAAATCTCGCGAGTGTAAAATTAAAATCCCATTCAATTGGCAATTCATTTCGCTATATTTTTTTTGATATTTTTCATACTAGCTGTTGCCAGCGGCTTCGCACGCGTGGTTTGCCAATAAATAGTAGCCTATGTGTTAATCAAGGTTATGATCTACGTACATACCAAATTTCATCGCAATCGGTTCAGCCGTTCCGGAGTGAAAGAGTAACAAACATCCATACATACAAACTTTCGCGTTTATAATATTAGTAGGATAATTAACGGACAACAATTGTCGCACTTGCGGTTTGCTGACGATCTTATCCCTTTAACTGGCAATGCCACCGATCTCCAGCGTATGCTTGAATAGCTTAACGATGCGTCACTGAGAGTCGGGCTACGTATGAACATGTCCAAGACTAAAATCATGACAAACGTCTCCAGGAGAATACCTAATATTAATGTAGGTAATCAACAACTACAACTGGTTAAGGAGTACGTTTATCTTGGACATTGTTTATCATTTGGCCCGGAATCTCAGGATGATCTCAACCTTTGGCAATCTTGATTCCGTCTAAGATTCCGCAATGCCTTAAGACAAAAGTTGTCAACCAATGTGTCCTGCCTATTGTCACATACGGTGCTGAAACGGCCGCTCATGAACAAACTTGTTCATAAAATTAGAGTTGCTCAGAGAGCAATGGAGCGTGCCATTTTAGGCATCTCACTGTTGGACCATACACCCAACTTCGAAATACGACGTAGAACCAAAGTCGTGGATGTGGGTAGAAGGATCAACCAGCTGAAGTGAAGATGGGCTGGACACTTGGCAAGGAGAAAAGACGGAAGATGGACGAGGGCAGCAACCGAGCGGTGGCCACGAGAAGGGCGCAAACCAGTTGGCAGACCACCAGCTAAATGGTCGGACGATATCGCGACAGTTGCGGGAAGGCAATGGATCCGTTTGGCACAGGACCGGAGAGAATGGTGTGATTACGAGGGGGCCTATACCCAGTGGGTGGATGTGGGTTGAGATGATGATGTTGATGATATCATATAATAACTGCAACTGAGTTTGACCCCTACTATCGCTGATAGTATTTTCTAAATTCTTTCTTCAGAAACTTAGAAAGAGAGCGAACATTTGAGTTGAAACTTTTCGATCAATTCACATGATATCAAAACACCAAAAAGTAATCCAACCAAAAATTCCAAATCATCATTATCATCAATTATTAATCTAATTATAGAACCGCAGGTCGGCGTTGGATGCAGGCCGCTTCCAACCGCAGTTCCTGGAGATCAATGAGGGAGGCCTTTGTCCAGCAGTGGACGTCCTACGGCTGATATGATGATGATGATTATCATCAACAGCCTGACGTTGGGTATAGGCCTCCCCCCCAAGTTTGTGCCATCGACCACGATCCTGCGCTAGTCTCACCCACTGACAGTCCGTGACCCCGAAATTCAAAAACACAACATTAATTTTTGACTATATAATAGTAAAAGATTAATAATAAATATTGCTGGACATTTCACACAGCGCTATCTAGCCCCAAACTAAGCAGAGCTTGTATTATGGGAACCAGATACTTGACAGAATACTTATATACATTTTTTTTTGTAAATACATACTTATAATATATAGAGAAACAACCAGACCCGGAACAAATATCTGTAGATCATGCAAACATTTGTTCCGCGGCGGGAATCGAACCCGCTACCTCCTGCGTCTCAGCCGGCTATTCGCCCACTGCACCACGGAGGTCGTCAATGTTAATAGTTGTTTGTGTAGCAGAATAATATTTCTTTATAAACAATGTAAATTAACCATAAACCAATCTTGACCTAGTTTTATTCAAATTACAAATGACGGGAGTTATATTGAACATATTGAATGCCGCGCCACGGGCATGGCAAAATAGACGTTGATAACCTTTACAAGGTGTTCCTGATGACGCGGGGACGACTTATGTAGCTCGTGATCTCCACAAGCTGCCCCCCGTGACTCTCGACCACGTCGACGTCACGAAGCTGATAGAGGATTTTACAATGCTCAAGGCTGATGTCTTCAGCATACGTGCTAAGTCAGAAGACTGGGTGAAAAGTGTCCACATTGAAAGAAGAACGCATAGCGTGAAATGCCGATGAATTCGCCGCATTCAGCACAAAACGTGAGAGCGCGGCGCGCCATAACCCGATGCCAAACCTCAACGGAGTCACCGGTCAGGATATCTCGCCACCCGGCTCCTATGGCCTAGGCTCCATGATGTCAACAGCGCAGCCTGCGACGATTGCACCTTTATTTTGTTTGTTGTTTATTTAAAATAGGGAAGTCTACAATTTAAGTCTCAATACATAGATAAATATCTAGTATCAATACATAAATTACTAAACATTATTGGTTTGGTTTTGTTCTAATACTCTTGCCAATTATAGGCAAACACAACATTGTCATTTTTAATAACTCTAAATATATATGTACTTCTCAATTTATCCTGCTACACGTCCTTGCCAGCAGATGAAAAGGTACGCGCAAATGTCCCGCCAGCCTCAGCCATCGCCTTACGGCTGCCTTGTGTCGAGTCAGTTTGGAGGATAGCGGCACAAGTTAGGAAACCCGTTACTAAACCGCAAAAGGTTGATGTGGACGACTACACCCTCGTGGAGAAGAGAGATTGACCAAGATAAAACCCGCAATCAACGCGGCACATGGTGCGATATCGACCATTAAGATCTACCTCTCCCAAATAGATGAGAATACTTCAGGAGATGATGCACTCAGATAGTGCCTGGGCCAGATCACGGACACGTTCCGAATGTCTCTCTAGCGACTGGAGTACACTGGGACTACTGACTTTAAGTCCTCTCTAGCGAGGTATAAGGATGTCCTACTTGATACGGGGTTTGGGCCAGCCTAAATCGTTTACAGGTGCTACAAAATCCCTCAATTAAATCAAAGTATAATACGACTGTTCATCATATACATCCTTCCATCCTTTGAATTTTCCAAAGTTTTATATCGTGGTAGAGCGCCTGCTATCACTTTAAAAAAGTTTAGTTGTATTTAATTACCTTATGCACTTTTTTCCAAGCAACGCCGTGATATTTTATCAGTATGTCAATGGTTAATGCACCATGTCCTAAGTCAATCGTCGCGTCTTAGGCCATGTGATCAGATCAGGCTGCGCTTTCACTGTTCTCAAACGTGTCCCTGCCTAGGGATGGTAGTTCCTACTCGCAGCTTTCTTATAGTATACTATTTATAACAGTGTTATTTAAAAATATTGTTGGTGAAGTTATTGTGTGATTCTTCCCGGTGATTAGTCACGCGCGAGAAACAGGTTTAAATTGTTAACTAAGAAATATAAGATTTCATTGAAAAAGTTATTCTGAGATTTAGTGCTACGCATATATCCCCGTACTCAAAAACTAACCACTTCCTAACTAACGATTGGTAGATCGATTGCCGATGTAGATACATTAATAATCGTCAATCAGAGGATGTTACTTCACGAATGAATGCAAAAATTAAGTAATATTGCTGATACCCTTCCGATACCTAATGAAATGTCCAGTAAAGACAATAATTGACGATATCTGAGAAATCTAACTTTGTGTGTAGGTTGGGTAGATTTGTTTTACAAACGCTGAAGCTATTTTGTTTTAGGTTCGTTTACGAAATGACTAGCATTTTCTGCTGCTGCTGTTTTTCTCCAGCTCAGTTCAGTTCAACATGGAACTTTTACACCTACTTAGTACTAACACTTACTTATACACTACTGGTAATACTCAAACTGCTTTCAACAGACATAGAGATAAATAATTATTCTGAGGTATTATTTTAATCCAAAATTAGAGGCTGTTCCACCAGACTATCCCCTCTAGGTATTGTCAACGATGTAGATATAGATCTACGACAGCCCTAACGGACTTTGTCAAGTCATGTTCCACGGATCATTTGCGATTTAATGCCATTTGGAGCGGATACGGTCGAATAAACACACAGCGTGCGGAAAATTATTAAAATTGATTCTGCTTTCAAAACTTCCTAGGAAATACGTACGAACGAATCCGAAATATTTCATAATCACTAATCTTGTAGAGCAAAATGAGAGATTTATACACCTATATATTATTTTTACCTCTTCAAACTAAGTACTGAACTACCTACAATGATTTTAATTTAAGAAGGTAGGTAGTAAGAATCACCTTTATTAAAATATTATCAAGATCTACGATTTTTTTACGGGCGCTTTATTCATCAAGATCCACATTAAGTCGAACAGCATGAGCACTGCCGCTGCGGCGCTGAGGATCGCCTTCACGAGGATTTGCCTGCGGAGAGGCACGCCCACGGCTCCCAGCAGTTCAGCCACCACTCGCGTTAAGTCGCCCGCGAGCTGCCAACGGCGCCAAATTACGAAAGCGTTCAGCCCCAGCAACGTTGCCCCAACCGCGCATAGATACATCTGCTGACAAAATATAGAACTATGGTGTAGGTCTGGCATATTGTGTTTATTTTATTTAATACCAGCTGATCCACCGAACTTCGAACCGCGTTGCATATGACGCGGGCTGCCAATGCACGTCGACGGTAGAATTGGCAATCCGGCATTATCAGTGGCATCTATATGTATGAGAAAACAAATTTTCTTCATAATTTGTTTTTGCGTGAACTTTTCCGATATTTTATAAGTTATTCTGCTATTCGGGGCGGAGACAAATCCAACAAATTAAATATCATCAAAATCGGTCCAGCCTTTTTTGAGTTATAAATGGTGTTTGTTATTTGTTTATTTCATCGTTTATTGTATATATTTTTGTATTGTATGTAATATGGACTTGTATGTTAGTGCTAGTCTGAAATAAATTGAATTGAATTGTAACTAACCCGACTTTGCTTAATATATTTAGATTTCTGTTATTATGTAAATGTTAGTAAGTAAACTCGTGTTTAATTTTTGCTAAAGGCGTCCCACAAAACTAGCGCTACAGTATCATAACTACACACTCTAAGTTACGATCCGTTTGGTTTTCATGTTTAACTAGAATTAAGTTTTATTTGTTGTTAATTTAAGAAGATAATAAATAATTTAATATTTTTATTTATAGTCGTGTAAATTTACAAACTATAAATTAAAATATTTAATTTGTACAAAAAATTCTAAAAGTTTTTTACATATTTAAGTGTTATATTATTGAGAAAAGTACCTAAATAAATAACACCCACATCAACGTGATACAATCCTACTACAGTCACAAGAAGGTACAAAATGCCCCAATCGGCGATATTCAAAATCATGTATTATGCTACTTACACTGAACAAAATGTATTCGCACTGCTCCATGGCAACTAAGTAAGTCAAGCCAGAGAAAGCTGAGATATTCGCAACCAGCACTATTCCCGTCGCTGGCTGCGTCCGATGGAGCACCATTAGGCAACGGTAGTGTATTCTTAGCACAGCCACAACGGCCGCTATGGTCAACCATTTCATGCCATTAATGCTGCGTCGTAAAGCTAGCTGTGTTTAACAAGAATTCTAGTTAATACAAACCGGTCGGTTATTTTATATGCGTCAAAAATTGGACTGTGACTAGACTTCGTCTCGTTCAACTATTATTTATATTATTCTCGGGTATATAACGAACTCAATGCATTTTATAAAATCTAAATATAGATGTATTTCGATCAGATACATTTCGGAGAGTGTGCTGCGGATCTCTTCAACCTAATCCCACCATCCCCATTCTATCATCGGACAACCAGACGCTACGCGGTGCGCCAGCGCTACATGGTAGACATACCTCCCATACGCACAAAGCGAACTCTTCCGTCTTTATCTTTATTCCGCCAAGGAGTAGAACGCCTTGCCTGAGTCTGTGTTTCCTGATAACTACAACCTAGGGGTCTTCAAGTCGCGAGTGAATAGGTTTCTTCTAGGCAAGCGTGTATCATCGTAGACTGCATCATCGCTTACCATCAGGCGAGATCGTGGTCAAACGCCAGCCTATAATTTATAAAAAAAATGTATCGGTCCATCTCCAGTTGGCACTTCTAACAGAATTAATGTACGCTTACCTGCTTCGCTTTAGGTATCCAAACCAAAAGCCTCATTATGTGACCAGGTATGATAACTCTTAAGCACACACATATTACCTGCAATGCTCTTGAACCGCAGTCCTCACTCCCAGCGCAAAGGGCCAGGCCAAGAACAGCAATGACGTACGTCACTATCAAGCCTCCTGAGACCGTCTGCTCCCACCGAAACACCCTCAAGGAGCGTACATGCACCGTCAGCAAGGCCACTACCACGGCAAAGCAGAGTAATCGCATAGTTAGCAGTATAACGTAGTCTCTGTTGTGTCTGGCAGTATCACCTTTGTCTGCTAAAAACATCTTAAAGTTTTGGTTCACGCAGTCTTTTATTCCTGGTTTGTTTCTTCAAGATTCGTTAAGCTATTTTGATTTTAAACTGATAAGCGTTCAAATACATTGGCGAACATGAAGCAACTGGTTGAGATCAAAACAAAATTATAGCCACTGGATCCAAAGAGCAAACTAATACTCATAAAGAAATACTATTAGACTGGTAATACCGCTTACACCTGCAATGATCGGTGTCAAGATTGGAGTCTTCCGTTGTCAAAGTGACAATAACAGAACTAGTTGAATTCATTACGTCATACAGCATTAAAATCAAGATAACAATTCTAGTGCGTCATAAGAAATAGGTTACGTATTGATAACCCAAGGAACTTGTACTAATGCATTGTTTTAGTACATCTTCCTTGTAATAACCTATTATCATTTAAAGACGAGCTTAGAAACACGTGCACCGTAGGATGGTCGATAAATCAACAGCGAGTGAATGAAACGACAAATCTTTTTAACTAGTGGTTCGCCCCGAACTGAGATCTCGCGAGTCTTCGATTAAAACAAAAAAATATGATTTGTAATCTTTGAAATTTTTATCAAAATAGTGTCACGAAATATATAACCAATTAACTACCTACAGTTTCATTCAATTTACAGGTAACGGGAATTCATGTAATGTGGTTACTCTTTTTTGTTGCAGCTCATGCATCAGCATCATGTCGGTTCCCCGGAGCGCCGGCACACTGCAGAGTCACCTTCTCAGATGAGAGTCTCATCGAGGGCACCTACGCTTCGTATGAGTGCGAGCGAGGTTTCGAGCTGCTCGGCCCGTCCCGGAGAATGTGCGGTCCTGGAGGCCGGTGGACACCTGATGGCATACCGTTCTGTGGTGAGTAATTCTGATTTGCATTACAAAGGTGCTCGACGCCTCCGAATAGAGGGTTTGCTGGAAGAAAACTATTTTTAAGGCTAAGCTCGCCTTTGTACATGTCCTCTATTTCTGTACTTTTTAATGTATTTTCTTATATAAAGACAAGGGTATGATAAAGGCAAGGGCCGTTAGATTGACGCGCTTTGTTTCGCGTATCACTTTTTTGGGTATAAACAGTATTGTAATAGTTGTTAGGCGTAGGTTGAAACCGAACTGACTCATCTGAAGATGTCCTTTATAGTTTACTAGCGACCCGCCCCGGCTTCGCACGGGTGCAATGCTGATACTTAATATACTACATAATGTTTTTATATATTAATTGTATGTTTGTATATATATGTATATTAAATGCACAATGTATTTAAGGTACTTAATTGGATAAGGATTAATGCTGTATTGCTTAAACTCGCGTCGTAAAAATGCCATCTCGTAAAAAGTAAAGGATAATAAATGGTTATTGTGGGTTATCTCTAAAAGATAGACATATACCATTGCGGATTTTTTGTAGCCCTTTTTAAGATGTACAATACTGTAGTACATTATTTTGACCTATCTCGTAGGGTTCAGCCAGCGTTTGCAATGTAAGCGCAAAAATATGTGTGTTATTTATGACATCACATTAGAAATGTCTTAAATGATCAGTGTTTCTCTACTATATTATGCATGTATATGTATACTATATTATGCATGTATATGTATAACCTTTCTCTAAAACTCTATCTATTAATAAATCCGCATCAAAATCCGTACGTAGTTTTAAAGATCTAAGCATACATAGGTAAAGACAGCGGGAAGCGACCTTGTTTTATATTATGTAGTGATTACTTAGAAAAGTCATGAGACAATTTTATGTTATTTACTTCTTGACTGGCAGAAAAATAAAGATCCTATTGTTCTGGCAGGATGTAGTGAATGTCACAGCTTATGCAACGATACCCTATTGAACCCCAAATAAAACGTGCAAGGTGTAACATGTTGACATTGCATCAAGCATTCGTTTGCGCCTCCAGTGACCCACTTTTACTTTCTTCGAGAAAACACTTCTCATGAGATGTGAATGGGTTTGAAAAAGCGGAAGGCATTGTGGCTGCTCCCACCGCTCTCGAATGAAAGCGCCCTTTGTTCTGAGTCAGCTTTACCAAATGCTTGCGTTTAGACAGCCAATCTATAGAAATATGTCTTTCAAAAGTCAAGGTTCAGTAGCAACAAAATTGTATGTTATGTATAACTGACTTCTAAAGAAGTAGGAGATTCTCTATTCAGTTGTATTTTTTTTGTATGCTACCCATATGTTACCTCCCTCAGGACTCCGTCATCTATGAACCGATTTGGAAATTTATTTTTTATTTGAAACTAGCTTCCGCCAGCGCCAGCGGCTTCGCACGCGTGTTATGTCAATATTAAGTAGCCTATGTTTTAATCCAGGTTATAGTCTATCTTTATACCAAATTTCATCGAAATCTGTTCAGCCGTTATGACGTGATTGAGTAACAAACAAACAAACTTTCACATTTATATTATTAGTGTGAGTATATACTTTCAGATTGGTCTCAGAAATTTCATCGAAATCAATTGGGTTCAGTTGGTTATTTTTTTGTTAAAAAGTTACTTATTATTTTATATAATCAATACATAGATATAAATATATATATTATAAACTTTAGATTAGGCGTAGGTTTTTTTTCTAATTTTAAATAATAAGTGGGTAGGTATTTCGGCTAGCACTTTAATTACCTTTAATGGGTATGAACTAGGTATATACTATTTATACTAAAAACGGGATACTTGCCATGATTTGTGGGGATACTCAAACACTCACAAATCATGGTAAATATCCTGTTTTTAGTATAAATGGTGTTCATAACCATGATAGTTTCAAAAGTTATATGTATAAACTGTCGCAAAAGTTGAAAATACGAACAGAATCGAGAGTAGAATCGAAGTAACTATTTATTTTTCTGTAACTAACTTCTGTTATGAAATACAACAAATTAACAGTAGTACCAGACACAAATAAGACACAAAAATGCTGCTAGTGAGAACAGTAACAAAAAGTGAGCTCTCCCTCTTGAGATAAGCCCAAATGCTGGAGAAAGTGTTAGGGCACTAAAGAAAAATAAAACGACGACGGAAAACAGAAAAAAACAATCGAGAGGACGACAGGGAATCATGTCAACTAGCACCACCTACTCCACCAAAATCTAAAAAAATACAATTTATCGAAAACAATATATGTTTCTCTGCCAATATGGCTGCCCCCCACGGGTAGAGTAAACCAAAACCCTCCATTTGATTTAAAACAAGTGAAAATGAAAACAAAATGAATATGAAAAGACACATAATATTTGGACATATAATATTTTTATAACGATATAAAAAACGCACTGGAGAACACAGGTAGAAATACTATACTTAGTCATGGCCCATGTGCAAAAATAGATTAACAAACTTGCGATGACAAAAATGTAATGGGTCTATGGGGCCATGGTATCAGAAACGAACGTGGTAATCTTAATATTTTCGTGCAATAGGTGGTCCCAAGCACCATCAAACGCTGCGCAACTGTGATCATTTTCAATTGCTGATTGACAACAACTTGCTTAGTAACGGTATCGGAATCGCGTGCACAGCCAATAGCACGAATTTAATTATTCTGTTATTATAATGCGAACCAGTTATTACACTAAGTAAGTGCACCTGTACTATGGTTAGGAACTCGACTATTGATGGTGCATTGTGATGATAAATTGGAACAGTTTGATCACGACTGAGATTGACGAATGACGACAGGTGTCGCTCACGACTGTTGATCGATGGATCATTGAACCATGAACTGTGGGTAATTTAAGGCTAATATACCCGTCGGTTACATTGATACATTATTGAAGCCGGTATCGTCAAACTTGTAGGTACGAGAAGTTTTTTTCTGTGAAATAAGGAATGGTAGACAAAAATTTTACAGATAAATTATTGCTTTTAGTACATATTGGATTTTACGTGCGATATGATCACGTGTTCAATTGAAAATGTGTTCAGTTTGACATTTTTCTACTTATTCTATCGTGTCACTGGTAATATAAACTATTTCAGAGTAGTACTTTGCCTCTTCGATAGCGTTGGGCTTGGCTTTGTTGCGGTCATCCCTTGTGCAGGTGGTAGGGCACAAGGTACAGAAGATGACACATGAACTCAATGGGTTCTCCGCAATTGCATTCAGTCCGGGAGGAGTCTTGTACACCCCACTTTACTTACATAGGCTTTTTTCTATTAAATGTGGTAGACCAACTCACAGCTTAACTGATATCAGGCGGCTATCGTAGCCTATGAACGTTTGTAACAGTAAAGCCATTCGCTCGGACACTGTGATATAAAGGGGAAGTCTCACGTTGTCATTTCACCGTCACCCGAACCCTGAATGAAAGAACTGTCGAAAATTTATACTGGAGCCTTGATTTCGATTTTAATTTAGTTCCTGAATACGGGTCCTAAACATTAGCAGGCATTAAGATAATTTCACTTTCTTCATTTAACTTTAGTACTTTCTTAGGAAAGCCCTACACGCAGATTACATCCTTAGTATTGGTGGTATTGGCCAAACAATGGCGACTAGGTACTAGACGGCACATCTTCGCGCGTTCGCGTACCAAGTACCTTACATACCCATATTATTAACATTCAATGCGCGTTGATATTGTATATTCTGCGCACTTGTGACTTAATTATGATGGTGACCTGAAGACCTTCTTGTGGTAGGTCTTTCACCTTTGTCGTAATCGGATGCGGACTGGCAAATTGCCCGGCTACATGAAGCTAAGAATATTATTAACGAAATGTTTACAAATGTTTTATAGTTGCTACTGTTCTGTTTATGTTTTTCTGCTTGTAAAATGTTGTTCTAGGTAGTGAATAAGGAATGTTTTAAATCCTAGACGTCCTTTCTGGGGTACTCATAAATACCATCGTCAAGCAATGGAATTGTTTCAATCAAACTCACTTATCATAAAATTCTGTGATACCTTATGATGACGATAAAAGGCCTCATTATTTTCCGACATTTTGGACACCAATGTCGCAAATGTATAGTGAAGATTTCAATACAGTTTCACAATATTTTGCTCCAGATGTCCTAAGAATTTGCAAATTCAGCTAATTTGTATTCATGCAACCCGATGGCTTCACCGACCTCGCAGTTAATAATAAACGGGCCTCTCCTTTGGCATCTCATCAAAATGCCTGCATTACAACATTCTAAAATAGGTATATCTTCTTCTAACTTGTGCAATTTAACGTGCTGAGGGACCGCACCTCAGTTATTAAAATTACCAGCAGTTTACCAACTGCGTTATCTCATGAATCATATATAAAGACGATGTCCAGATCGATTTTGGACATAGATTAGATTAGATAATTGTTTATTGCACACCGTGAAATAATAAATAACCTAAGAATAATCCTGAACATTCACTAACGCGTCAGTTGCCGCCCGCAATTCTCTCAATGGAATATTTTAACTTTACCATATTTATGAAACTGCCGTGTTTGTAAGAAAACATAAAGAACTATACGAATATGACAAAAATCCGCGAAGACAGACATATCTAGTGCTTCCAGTACCCAGATTAGAAATATATTATATGTTAATGAAAGGCCCATATTATGTCAATTAAAATATACAATAAAATTACAATTGTGATCAAAAATGAATGTAAAGATCTAACATTTAGTATAAAGCTTAGAAAGTTACTTATTAACAAATGCTATTATAATTTAAACGAGTTTTTGAAGATAACTTAATTTAATTAAGTTTATTTTTCTACCTACGATAATTTTAGTTCGTAATGAATAGCTTTATGGTGATTGTTTACCCTTGCCACGCCCTTACAGGGTACATGCTTCTAGATTACTTTAATGAAACCTGTACCTAATTTATGTTGCATTGAAATAAACAAATACAAATGCAAATAAAACATAAAAACATAAATCTATGGATACAATTGGCGGTATTATCGCTAAATAGCGATCTCTACCAGACAACCTTTGGATGGAATGGACTATGTGGACATTACCTGGGGTGTAATGGTGTACCTAACATACTAGGTACATGTACATAAATACTAATACTAGTGATATAAAAATAAAAAAATATACTTAGACTTATTTAAGAAGCATATTAATTAATAATAAATACATAGATATTTAGCGACAAATACTCAGATAGTGTTCTCTGAGCATACGATAAAAAATGGCAAGTGACTTGGCACATCTGATAGCTACCAACAACGCAGCGCGTTCCATAACCGGACAGTGTAAAAGACTTATCAAAGTAGGAGGAGTGTACAGGTGTCCTGAGTTAGAATGTGTCAGATGAACGCAAGGATCGAAGATTGGATTGATGGAGGAAATGGAAGCGTTATTTAAGATAGGAAGGTTTAAACAGGGTATTATATAAATGATGAAGGATGTGAGTATCCCGGCGAAGGCGTATGGGTACCACTTGAGCTTACTGCGAAATTCAGACACATGGTCATACTTCCGCAAGCCGAAGATGAACCGGATGCCACAGTTTTGTAAGCGCTCAAGTTTATCTAGTTGCTGTTCAGTTACATAACATTACATGAACACACACAACAACCAACATATCATAATTATCTACTAGCTGATACCAACTTTAGAAGGGCCCCAACTCTTCTTACACTTAAAATAAAAATCTTATCGGTACTTATGTAAGTAATTCTTTCTGTATTAGTTAACTATCAATTTATTCATTGGATACATGTAGGTATTATTTACAAAAAGTTGGTAGATTATAACAATTGGGACTGGGAGATTGTCACAGGTTTCAGCGAACAATGACTCCTGGAATGGGAGCATTGGGTGCTGGCACGGCGAAGCACGCGAGCTTATGGTATTGTTGGGTTTTTTGCGTTAGCATTAGGAACGGTTGATAATGATGGTAATACGAGCACTTGAAAACTACTGTTGCACTGCTGTAGTAGCAAACGTTCTTGCTCCATTTTAGAACTAAAATGGAGCTTTGTCTCACATGGTAAGTTGTTACAGAAAGTAAGGCATGACCGGTGGAATTAGAAGCCGTCGATGAATAAGGCTAGCGAAGAATTGCGGTGGATGGCATAAAATTGGGCATACTTGGGAGTCTACACCTGACAGTGGGTGAAGTCTAACTATGGATGATGGTGATTATAAAGCTTACCAATATCTATAGCTGGTCTATGTGCCCCATCTCGGAACTTTCTACCCTTTATAATGGGACTCAGGTTGTATGTTAATAAATTGGTTTTGATAAATCCACTGGTGCATCTTATGAGATACTCGTGTCGTTTGCGAAATGGTCGTATATCATTTGGTTTTGCAGCTAAGTGCGTAGCGGTGGAACTTAGCGGTAGCGTCAGGCCGTGTCATTCCAAAGCTGCCACGAGCTTACAGTACTTTACCGTATCTATGTCATGAGTTGCGCACTGAACCGTTGTCATTCGGCTATGCCACATAAAATGTATATTTCGATGGGACCTACAACTCAATAAAACAAAAACAGACATCTCCCATAGTGATTTGTTTGAAAAATATTCACACCATTCTTTACCATCAGGTCAGTTAGTGACTAAACAATTGACTACTAGAAATTTAAAAAAGCCAACAAGACTTTATTGAGTAGACTAGGTAGATATTACTCAAGTTTGATTGTAATTTAATATGAAAAGGAAAAATGTTTTTCTTTATATTGTGACGTGAACCGAAAACCAAAGTAATGAGCAGGTTTGTCGAGCAGAGAAGTTTTAGAAGAGCAGCTATTTAAAAAAAACTACATAATCCAAAACATACCATTTTTATGTGACCACCTCGAAATTATTTCAACCATACCTATGGGCTTAAATACTTAAAATCCAACTGGGCATGATAGAGCAATTGTTAAGATAATTTTAAAAAGTTATCATCTTACCATGTCCAAATCTATAAAAAGTGCAGGAACCAAATTAAGAATTCGCTTTTTTAAAGTTTGTTTAAAATTGAGCGCGCACCTCTTCACATTATGACATAAGAAGGTGTAGGAAGTCGCGGCAGCTCCCCGAATCAGCCGGCAGCTGAGTGATAGGTAATAGTCGCGTCACCGTTAGCGACAAGTGTGGTGGCACACTTCTTCGCGCCGTTATACGCCGCAGGGCTACCACTTTCACTTCGCGCATCTCTTTTAATATTACGCCGAATTGATGCCATTCATCAGCTGCGGCAGGTGGTCGCTCGCGAAGTATCAGCTAGTTTCGGCGTCACGCCACCTTAAAACTTGCTATTACCAGTACTCAGAACCTTTTGATTTTTTGCTTTAGCCATTTATAACTTTTCTTCTCCTTAATGCTTGACAAATGACTTCAGTGTCGGAATGTTTGAGCCAACGGAGTATCTCCGTCACGGCTTACGAGTTTTATCTTTAGGTTTACTTTAGAACCCCTCTCTGCGTCTATCATTGGCCAGCCCTGAAGACCCCTAGCAGGCTCGTGGCTTGTATTACACGCCAGTCAACATTCTCGCTTCGTTCCAGTTCAGTTCCGTTTGGAATACCAGACGATTATAGAGTAAGAGTGTTTACACGACGTCTTGCGATGTAGCCGCGATACAAACACAATTCAGCAACGATCTAGTTATTTTATCTATTGATAGGTACAGTACAGCAAGTAATCAGCTTAAAAACGAATAAGTGGAGGTTATCATCAGGTGAGGTATAATAGCCTATATAAAAAAGTATAAACTTACCCTATAAAAATTTTATCTTTGTTTAATTTTGCGAGCCCTTATGCTGTTCTGCGAATCCAGTCGTTTACGTGTTATTAGCTAGTAAAGAGTAACGTACACACGCGCGAGAAAAATACAATTCGCTTCAATTGAGAAAATAAGAGTGGGTTTGCGCTTCCCCTAGAGACTTCAGAGCGACCTATATAACTAGTGGTTCGCCCCGAACTGAGAACTCGCGAGTCTCCCGTAAAAACGAAACAAAATATTATTTGTAATTCGCTTTTCGTAACACTATTTTGATAGTCAAAGATTACTTGGAACTATCGAAAAAGAACCACGAAATGGCCAGATTACTTGAGATACAGTTTCATTTAAATTACAGGTAACGAGAATTCGAGTTAATTGGTTAGGTTTTTGTCAAAGAAATTACAGATATAAAAGATTTTATACTTTTCCGTATATTTGTGTCACTAAAGCTACACGTATACCAAATTTCAGCACTGTGTGGTGCACGTTAGGAATTTCGTCAGAGGTCAGTTTTTAATATGGCTAATAACTTTAAACTACAAGGTTTAAACTAAAAATAAAAACGGGATCAAAATGTACTGATAAAGCTCTGTCATTAAACGTGCCATTTGACCAGATAGTAGATTTTTTTTACCCCTCTTGAACCCCAATATCTCAACAACCCTCCCCCACACATATTTTTCGCTCATTTAGTCACACCAGGATTGAGCCAGCACTACCTACCTATATACCAAATTTCACGATGATCGGATCAACGCTTCGAAAGTTATCCTCGGCCAAACAAACATACATACAACGCTGATTTGCCCAAGTTGAGAGAGTAGTGATCTCGTTTCGTTAGATCAATTATTTATTTAGGCTGAAGATTAATATATTATATTTTACAGGTCCCTAAAACTGGATTTTGATTGATTCATACATAAATCTTTAATTGAGTGTCACCTACAGGCATTCCCATTGTTTGCCTTAGAATTAAATTATCACGACACTGCATATAGAGACAAAGGCTTTTGTTTTGCACCAATAGACATGTTTTATTGTGTTTAGTAGGTACCTTATTACATGTTAATTCATGGTTGTAGTCCTTAGGGGGTGGAAAAACCTCTCAATCTAATATTTTATTTGTTGACCTAATCTTATGATACATAACTAAGAACTACTCCAGTTAAGCTAGCTTGCTATTACAACAGCCGGGTCTGAATTGGTGCATCCATTTGGGAACTACGATGCCACGGAAAGACACGCAGACAGACATAAGCGTCTAACTTATAACAACCCTCTTGTTTCGTCTGGGTTAAAAATAAGAAAACTCCAGCATTATAATGGCCCAGAAAAATCAGAGGTCGCTACCGAGTTCCACTCTTTACTTGTTCTAATGATATAAGTTGAAGCGAATCGTTTGGTTCGGCAAAGTGAAACCTCAACCGGTACGACAAGTGTTAGTCCCTCGCCGGTGATGCTCAAAGCCCAAAGCCTCTTTAGTTAAATACTAAACTTGACTGACCTGCGGAACATTTTACCTGAGAGCTAAAATGTTCCATTTGATAAATTAAAATGAAAAGGACGCCGATATTTAGAAAGCAGAAATATTGCAATGTCTGTGCCCAAAAAAGTGAAAATAACAAGAGGTCAATTCCTAGGAGGTACGATGCGGGAGCTAGCGTTGGTCAATCATTTCTCTGATAGAATAAGGCTTACAATGGTGCATATACACACACTTTGAAATTCCTTCAGTTCCCTGAGATACCTTCAGTTTACATAAAATTAACTGAAATATCTGCATTCCTTTCAATCCCATCCAACTTGATCGCTCCAAATATTCCCTCCTGTGAATCTGCATCAGATCGTTAACAAACATATAATAAGTGAAAGACATAAAGCAGCGTTAAAAGCCGATCCCAAATAGTCATAACTATGTGATATGGTTCAATTAAGGTGGCCTAAAGGCAATGAAAAAGGACCGTGGACCATGGTGGATCATGGGCAGGTCCACCTAAGTGTTCTCGCAAGTGGAGCACGACCATGGACTGTATAAGAACTACTAAAACTGTACCCCTTTTAAAAACGTTGCATGGTTAAGGTACAATTATAATCGACACAGTTAGTCATAATTTCTCGGGCATAATGTTGGGTATGACGTAGTATATTATTTCTTTGTAGTATGACTAAGCGTGTGAACGCGATTCACTTTTGCTTAGTTTTGACAATTGACTCTCCTTTTCGCGGTAAAGACGGCGCCTGCGAAACTTTGCAAAAAACTGAAACGTGCGGTTGCGGATCGGTGGCCACAACAATCAGTATGGGTACTGACTGACTGACTACTGAGAGCTGTATTGGCCAAAATTGTATGTCTTTAATTATTTAATTTCCTATTTCTTACAAAAAACATGTTATATGAACAAAAGGATATGATAATTATGATGTTCTACCAGACACTATCACTGGTGATAATGCATGACCACACCGACTTGCCTTTTTAAATTATAAAAAGTTATGAAAACAAAATATCTTTGCTTTACATATTCACGATCAGTCTTTTGATTATGATAAGTACATGATCCGGAGTAAGATCGTTCTGCACCAATTTGATAAAATATAGGTACTTTTAATCCGGCAAGCAGATGCAGATGCAGGATGCAGGATGTGTTTTGTTCTCTTTATCCACTACAACGAGCGCATTCATTATCCAGTTAGCGCAATTTGCCATTAGACGCTGAACAAATCATCTGTAGATAGCTACAAGATACCTATCTAAGGATAACTGAGGTCTTTACTATTGAAGATTATATAAACAGTCCTTAGGCCACGGCCGCACTGCGGGATGACTCGCTTAGCGTCTGTCGTCTAGAGCGAGCCTTGCTGGTCGCCTGGCGTGTAGCGACGCGCGTCATGTTTTTTTCTTTTTTCCCTCGATAGACGCTTACCTACACTCTCAGTAGTTCCATTGGTAAGTTCAGTGGTGGAACAAATGCGATTTATTTTTGCGATAGTTCCATGGGTCTAGGGTATGGAGCAACTACGAACATCTATTTTTGCGATAATCCCTCTAAGAAAAAATACTACAGTCTCTTAGCGACTTCCCTACCTCCAAACGCCTCCAGTGGGGCCACCATGTACCGTAGCTAGCCACCATGTCGAAGTAGCTAAACCCTAGACGCTATGGCGCTATTTTCTGTTTCTGTTGGTTTTTTTATCTGAGAGTATAACTGTAGCATTATTATTGAGTCGTGAAATCTTAGATCTAATATTGCACAAATATGTAGCACACAATATAGAATATACATAGTTACATTTTAAGACAGAGAAACTACAAAAATAAATCAATTAAATCGTGTAAACGTAAAACATAAACAAAAAAATCGAGTGTGCTTTAGAGCACACGACTGAAGTAAAACTCCTTTTTCAAAATATTATATTGTTCGATCACAAAATTGTCCACACGTCTGTAGGTCTATCAGTCTATTTTCATTCTGGACAGACGCTTTTTTTTTTTTTTTCGAATGGACTAATCTCGCTGTTGGCCTCTGAGGCCGTTGCAGCTTAACCGAGCTTTTGGCGAGCGCAGAAGGCCCTCAGCCCTGTAATTTGTTTGATGAGGCAACTAGCGCAAGGGCACCACTTAGGTGCGAACCTCGGCTTGGGCTGTTGCCGGGACGGGGATAGGAGAGAAACGCCCGGGTACGTGCTTGTACCTCGTATAGGCGGCGACTGAAGGGACTGTTCTGGACAGACGCAATTTGCACTTGCACATATATACGAAACGTAACTCTTTCTCTTTCTATCTTCACTAACTTATATCTCCCTCTCAACTGCACTTTTCGTAACGCATTCGTCGTAATCGTGCGTAAAGAAGTTTTACTTCAACAAGGGAGAACTTGGTAGATACTGTGTGCTACAGCAGTAAATGGGACTCGACTCAGCATTATGCCCGCCGTAATGGTAAGCGCTGATATTCTGTCGAGACCGCTCCATTTAGCCACTAGACCCTGTGAGAGTATTGTGTTGTCAAGTGAAAATATGATGGTAGGTAATAATAATAATATTGCTGGACATTTCACACAGCGCTATCTAGCCCCAAACTAAGCAGAGCTTGTACTATGGAAACCAGATAACTGATAGAATACTTATATATATATATATATATATATATATATATATTGTACCTAAATACATACTTATAATATATAGAGAAACACCCAGACCCGAAACAAATATCTGTAGATCATACAAACATTTGTTTCGCGGCGGGAATCGAACCCGCAACTTCCTGCGTCTCAGCCGGCTATTCGCCCAACGCACCACGGAGGTCGTCAAATGGTAAGTCATCCTGTGTCAAATATAATAATATATAGTTGGAAATGTCAAAATTATATATTATGTAATACATAAAGTCAGAATATAATATATAAATGAAATTAATAAATTGGTTAAAAGGATACCCGAATCGGCTATCACGTGCAGGTGCTAATAGTTCCTAGATGTCAATGTTACACGTGGAACACGGCCGCTACAATACCATATTACACGCAAGTAATATGGTAATAAGATCTTAGCCATCCATGTACTGCAATGGCAACTGGTCACACCGATGCCGTTATCCGACTGTGACACACAAATTTACATGCAATTATTGACAGTTATCGACTTTTTCAGTCCAACGCTATACGTTAATATAAGCGAAGTATCCCTATCATCCGTTATCCATGACCGATCAATATGTCGTAATTTGTTCGTAACTGGTACAAATTATTTTGACCACGGCGTCCGGCTTAAGAAATGATTAGACAGCACCAAAAAAAAACAACGTTATCCTTCAGAAAATAACGAGTAGGTATTACCAACGATAACCAACCTATTAAATTGACTATCACTACGAAATACACGTTCTAGACGCTGCTGTTCCATTATACATTTAACAATTAAACCTGTTATTATTTTAATTTCATAAAGTTTCATAAAAACGAAACAAATAGACAGAAATAATTCGTCGTTCTATCGTCTTCGAAAAATAGAAAATTACTGTTGTAAATAGGGTTCCGAACCAAAATGTGAAAAGCTTTATCCTTAATTCCGCTTCCTTTATCCTTGTCCAAGCTGATTAACTCAACAACTACTGAAGCTACTAGAAATTAACAAAACCCTCGGTGCGCGAGTCTCACTCGTACTGCACCGGTCTTTTTATCCTTCTGTAGAATGTTCGCTTCATCAACACCCAGTTGCGAGCGAATTCGGTGACAGACCAGCGACGTGTCTACGTTATGTTTGGTCTGGATATACCGGTACCTTTTACGTAAGCCAGTTGCTGTCGCCAGTCTGGCGTTTAGGCCCTCCCTTTCACACCTATCACGTGTGTAAGGGACGGCTTGTACCGGCGATAGTGATAGCGACAGCGATTAACTTACATAATAAGGCTATGGTTCAGGTTTTCCGGCAAAGTTTTTAAAGCCCTGCTAGAACAAAAATAGATAGAAATAATTAGGAGCAAACCTTGATACCCTAAGGCCCTAAACTTACACAAACTAGTGTATCATATATATTATTTGGTAATGTCTAGTATTGACGAGAAATTGGTTTTCCAGTGCTGAACGTGGCCGCTGGCAAGGCGCCTATGCAAACGTCTACAGACGAGGGCGGATTGCCCCAGCGAGCGCTAGACGGCAGCACTGCATCCGCCTTCAGCGCGGATACGTGCACGCTAACGAAGCCTGAGCCTTCGCCCTCGTGGTACGTCAACCTCCTCGAGCCGTACATGGTGCAACTGGTGCGCTTAGACTTCGGCAAGCCTTGCTGTGGTGAGTCATTATTCTCTTGCTCGTTCTATCACTCCACAAATCTCAAGGTAGTTTTTTTAATTATATAATTGAGGTACTTTTTTATAAACAATTGGATGGCAAGAAAATCTTGGGATCCCACTTCTTCAATGTGAACCAGAAGAGTAATTTCCGTACTTAATGAAAAACAGTTAGCCTGTCGTTGCGCGTTTGCTAGATTGTTCTATAGAAGGTCGTTAACTTTTGCAAAATACGTGAGTAAATCAAAAAGCAACAGTCCATTGTAAAGACGGAATACCGGAGATGTGACCAATTGCGCTCGGATTGCACACAGGTGCAATCATGCTATTCTAAAAGTGCATTACGCTAACAAGCTGATTTCGTCATGCTCTAAGAGTTGCTTGTGTTTGTCTTTGTGAGTACATATGTCATTTTGACATATTTTGTACAGCTTAGGCCCAGCTTAGGCGCAGACCAGATAGAAACAAAGGCCAGGTTTTTTTTTGACGTAGGAAACAAACACCGGACACCTGTATATCTACGAGTATATATACAGAATGAGTTTTCTTTCAGGGCCACTTTGGCGAAGTCTGAAACCGAGAGGGTTATCGAAAAGTGATGTTAGGAGTCACGGACTCGATCTTACAAAAAAAATCGTTCTGTTGTTCAAATACAACCTTAGAATTCATAAATTAACAATTTTGAAAGTGTTCTTATATCTTTAGGTACCTAGTTATCATAAAATAGAATAGAATAATCATTTATTTGGTGCACATGAAACAATTATAAGGAACAGTAGATACAATTGAATCCAATAAAACAAGTTCGACTCATGTGTCTGCGTACCAAAATGGCGTTCAGCTCTGCATAATGTTGGATGTTAAGCACCCAACGCTGATTTTCAGCTGAAGCCAGAAGCAAAAAATAGTGCAGCAGCAACGTAGAAAAATAAAAAAATAAAAAAAAAGTGATTAAGTAAAAGGTGTGTAGAGTTTTATTTAAATGTAAATATAAATTTTATTAACATACTTTTCTAAAATAATATTATATACCTATATATATAAACATATAACTTATGAACTTACTTACGAATTCTAAGGTTATGGTAAATGGTTATATATATAAATAAATATGGGTAACTATTTAAAGTATATTGATTTAGTTAAACTTATGTAAGAGGAGTTATTGGATGACTAGATGAAAGAGAGGTCGACATTGGTGTTACCATGTTGTATTTGGGCTTCCATTAGAAATATTTTTAGTTTTATTTTATCATACTTTTATTTTAACATACTTACCGTCTTATATCACTTTTCGATAACTCTCATGGTTTCAGACTTCGCCTAAGTGGCCCTGAAAAAAAAATAACCCTAATAGGCAATGAAAATAAGTAGAAACTAGTGTGCAAAGAAATTTTAAGAGTACATAGTAGAGTTCCTTGTGAAAGGGCTCGTCCAGGGAAGTACTAACCACCATACCTATTTCTGATGCCAAGCTACATTGCTGTGTTTTGGTTTGAAGGGTATGGTTTCCGGTGAAGTTACAGGCTCATAAGGTTGTACACCTGTATGCCTCAATTTGATGGACGCAGGGCAGTGACCTACGACGCAATTCTCTATTGTAGTCGATGGTTACTACTTAACATCAGGTGGGCCATAAGCTTGTTCCATTAGCCTGTAGTATAAAAAAAATATTTGCGTCTCCCGAAGTGAAGGACAACACGCATGTGCACTAATGTACAGGCGTTAGAAGATTTTGAAAGGAACAGTTGATAGGAGGCTGTGAGGCCAGTAAGGTTATAATAATTAATGATAGGAACGAAGAGGGACAGCTCTGGAGGGTTCCCCAATGTTACCCTGTGCTGAAGCATCAATAATGATGAAATATCATTCACGTCATGTTACGATAGAGTGCCTACCTAACAATTAATAACATACTGCGAACAATAACTGATTGTCATCAATAAGTTCCGAGTCGGGAAGGAAGGAGGCAGTTCATTGTTTTTGGCGTCGTATTGACCTTGACTTGTCAGACATTATTACAACAATTAGGCACGTTAATTATAGGATAAATCTTGAATTTTAATGAACTATTTTACTATAGGTTTTAAACACAAAATCATGATCTAATTAGGCACTACCTATTACAAATATAACGCACAGTAAGACATGCTAAGACGTTATCAAATTATTATGATAATGTAAGTAATCTTGGAAAGAAGACCTGATAAAGGTTGCCAGGAGCCGTTGGGTGCAGGCCGCACAAGATCGCTCTGGAAATGTATGGGAAGGACTATTTTCAGCAGTGAATGTCCTGTAGCAGAAATGCTGATGATGATGATTGTAACCGAACAGTTCATCCAGCATTACCAGAACCCACAGATTGTTTGGGCATCCTAGTATGTAGGTGTATTATTTATCGAATAAATTATTCTACTTCATCATCCACAGCCCATAAGTACCTACCCACTGCTTGGTGGTACACGGCACCCTTCCCGGTCCTTTATGCCATTATTCTAGCTTCTACGTGAAGCTAAAAAGTAGCTAAAAATTAATAAGATATATCCCTAACTTCCGAGTAATAGTAATTCTTGGAAGTGAGAAAGTTTTTCACTGTGATTTAATCTGAACCGACCTCTTGCGGCTATGATTACAGTGAATTATCTACAGTTATGACAAGCCTCAGTAGACTCAAATCGCTACTATGAAGTGAAAGTGACAAGACAAAACGACAAATAACAGAATTAAGAAAGTTATATTACCCTAGTGATGGGGTAAACTCTCAGAGAACAAACGTCGAGATCTGATAGACCAGTTCACGTCGGAGTCGGAGTCTCGATAGAGTTTACTTGAGCTATTCGCGACCTTAGGTTTCCGGTACCTAAAAGGGCTCTGCCCTTCATTTTCAGAAGATTTTGTTTGTTAGTTTGTTTAGAACTGTAATTTACGTCAGGATTAAAAAAAAATAAAAATATTTTATTTTAGATTACATAAATCTATACATTCTTAGTTACTTAAAGAGTAGATTAGTAGGTACACAATAGGATATACAATAAAATTAAAATACAATACACAAACATCGACAAAAGATGTTCGCGCTGAGAGTGACCAACCTTGGTCGGTTTCATCACTCTCCACACGAAGCACTTCCATATCGGAGAGGTAACTCTGCCCGATATGGTTTTCAGGATGCTGTTTCGCATCATGTAGGATGGCTTCGAAACCATCCGTTTGATATTCTGCAAACATCCCTGATGCACTGCAGAAGCGGGGCAGTCCCAACATCATCCTGAAAATATTATTATATTGAACACGCAGGGTCTCTTCCGGCTTGTTGGTGTGGCTGACCCATAGGTTTCCCGTGTAGAAGCTGTAAAAATATTACCGTTTTTTACTTTTCTTTTATAGAGAAGGTTACTTCTCTATTGCGCTATGCTTCAAGCGTTATAATGAGAGCGTCTTGTCAGTTAGACACCGCACAATGGTAAGGCTGCATACTTATGTTTTGATTTTTTTCTTTAGGAAGACTTTGCAACTAGTCTTTGTCATTGTACCTTCCTGGTCTTGTTGAATCGTTCAATTCAATGAGGGTCGAACTAAACCGCCTAATATTAAGCGCAACGAAGGATGTGCAATGCATCTTTACAAAAACAAAAATGACGCAACATCTCATGGAGTTAAGTTACGATCTTAGTATCAAATCTGGAGCCCTTGAAGATCCAAGTCAAAAAGTATTTTTTTAATGATACTTCTTCATTCTAGGCGCCAAAAAACCAGCTGTGATCATCGTACGCGTCGGCAACAACCGTCCCGAAATCGGCACCAATGCGATCTGCAACCGCTTCACCGGCTTCATCGAGGAAGGACAGCCTCTGTTCCTGCCCTGCAACCCTCCCATGCCCGGTGCCTTCGTCAGCGTTCATCTAGAATCCAGCACGCCCAGCCAGCTCTCCATCTGTGAAGCGTTCGTGTATACCGACCAAGCGTTGCCGATAGAAAGATGCCCTCAGTTCAGGGATCAGCCTCCGGGGAGTACAGCGACGTACAACGGAAAATGCTACATATTTTACAACAGGCAGCCGGCTACGTTCGAGGAAGCGCTCGGGTTCTGTCGGTCCAGGGGCGGGACCCTCGTGGATGAGAGCAACCCGGCGCTTCAAGGGTTCATCAGCTGGGAACTCTGGACGAGACACCGGTAAGTTGGCTGCTGCTAGCGCTAGCGATATCATTAATAATTTCTTACGCTGTTTTCTCCCTCTCACTCTGGTATGTACTTGAATACTTAGTACTTACTACAGTTGCATACTTAGCTCAACCGGAAGTTAATTATATATACCTACGTTCTTCGCAAAGTTTGTCTATCTATCGAAAGACACGTCGCGGAGGACACTGACACAGACTGTCTGAGTTATTAGGTTATCTCGAGCTCTTCAAGATTAGCCTTAAACTTTGTTAAGTACTTGAAAATATGTCATGGTGGTTTGGTCTGGCGTTTTAGCAACGAGGTCATGCACTTGTAACATCTAATCTACGTCTGACGATCCTAAAGAACGCCTAACACTAGCTTTTACATAACAGTGCAGCATTTTGCACAGAAAGAATTTAAAGAAAAAGATTTAGTATTGCAACATTGGTGGTGTACATTCAGCGATAAGTTGCATCTCAAATACAGGTATTAAAATCCCTGTAAATCTGTAACTGGCATTATGGAGGTTTCCCAATTTTGGTTTAAATGATAAAAATAAGTATATAAACCTACTTATTGACGGCAAGCGAAGAGAAAGTTTTGTAAAAAACGGATTTTATTTAAATGGAAACTTTCTTAATAATTGGACTCGGAAAACTCTTACTCGGTTTTAAGAGACATGTTGTTTGTTTGTCAAAAAGCCATTGTTTTGTATAGTTGTTCTATTTCACGAAGTCCGCTCAGCCCTGATGCAAACTGCTGCACCGACGCTTTTTGGAGAATTTTAGGTACGCTGCGGCCTGCCTTAATCTTTGATTGTAATTATGAAGCAATGTGCACTGAATGCAATAGAACAAACAGCCAAACGGACTTCGTTAATTATAACATCTATATCATTCCATTTAAGAATAACAAAATATTTAACAACTTATGTGGCTGACTGTGCGCACGAAGTCTATCACACAGCTAATGCGAAGTTAATGTCCTCGACGAGGAAGCGATGTGCGAATTGAATCGTTGATGTCTTTTCACATAGTGTTGCCAACTATTAATAATAACTAAATACTATTAACTATTTATACCTATTTTTTTACGAGGACCATTACCTATATTTTATTGTAGGGTAAAATATCATATATTACGCACTACCAATTTTCCAAAATAATTATTAAACAAAAGTATACAGGTATTCTATCAGTTATCTAGTTCCCATAGTACAAGTTCTGCTTAGTTTGGGGCTAGATAGCACTGTGTCAAATGTCCAGCAATATTTATTTATTTATTGTTCAAAAACTGAACACAAAACGGAACACTTTTTAATTTGTTCAAACTAATCCTTACTTAATTAACTTAATACTTAATTATTTTTATTAAGGTTATTGATACAGAAAGCTAAAATTTAAATCAATTAATAATCCAACCTCGTTTGGTTAAATTCTATTACATAAATTGTTCCGATTTTGACATAGGCTATTTTTAATAAAGAAACCACGCGTGCTCTAGCTAGAATACCATAATTGTTATTGTCTGGAAAATGTTGGCAACCCTACATATATCAGGGTTGTCCTCAGTGAAATAAACGTGTGTGATTGCAAAAAGTATTATTTAACAAAGCAGTACTTTAAGCTTACCTCTTTATAATATTAGTAAGTACTCACTACGAAGCAAGGTATAGTAAATTCAATACCAAATGCAGGTCAGCCTTACAGCGTGTGTAAATCAAGATGATCTAACTGTACAATTTATATCATTTTCCAAAAAAAACCGGCTGCTAACAAACGTAACAGTTACCAATGCGAAGAAAAAACTGTAACACACATTCGTTTAACTGAACGCTCTATTAGTGATGGGCTATGGCTGGTGGGCTATGATTGTACGAAGCATGGGGCCATGGGCTCCCGTAAAAGGGCGTAGTGAGTGGGACGGCTATGGGGGCATCTGCATCTATTTCATTTTGTGAATATCATGGTCACCAACGTGGTTTCTATGTTCCTCATAAGAAGACTCGCGGTCGCTCAGCGTGCTACGGAGAGGGCTATGCTTGGTGTGTCTCTACGAGATCGAATCAGGTATGAGGAGATCTGTAGACCAACAAAGGACACATAGCCAGGAGCATTAGCATGCTGAAGTGGCAATGGGTGGGGCACGTGCCTCGAAGAACTAACGGCCGTTTGGGCAGCGTAGGACCCCCCCCCCCCCCCCTCACTAGATGAAAAGACGACCTGATAAAGGTAGCTGGAAGCCGTTGGGTGCAGGCCGCAAAAGATCGGTTGCTCTGGAAATCTATGGAGGAGGCCTATGTTATCATATGATGTGTAAATCATGCCCCAGGCACTAGTGGCATTAAGCGCCTGGTGCCAAGTTGCACTAACTGGTGTAATATACCATCCTATAGAATTCTGTATTCTGTGGTCCTCACAGTATAGTCATACAGAAAGTATACGGTCAATTTGTGCAGAGCTAAACATCATGTCTTCAATAGCACGTGTAAATTCGCACATAAGTTTTTTGGGTTTAAAAAGATTCGAACTCTGTATTGTCGCAAGGCAGTGCAGCGTAGGGCACGTTTCTAAGGTTCGCGACCTACCAGGCAATACTTTGCTGGTGCTACTTTGCGATGGTTACCTCTTAACATTAGGTGGTCCATAATGCTTGTTCAATCTCTAGGTAGTAAAAAAGCCCCCTTATTCAGCCTTCATGCGTCACTGCGTCAAATCGTCGTTCACATAAACACAAACGTTCGCTCCAGCAAATGTAGCGCAAACGTAATGCGCTTCTAAAACACTTAATTTTTTTCCGGGAAAGAAACCGGTCTAGCCTGAAGGCTTTGACAAAAGATTGTATCGGTAACATCTTATGGCAAGTCATGTAGTACGGTTAATGGAGATTATTACATTTACCCAAGTTTTGAAAAGAGCAAACTCGGAAAGACCTACCTAAGATAAGGCGATTTAACCATTTAATACCAGGTAGGTCATTTGCTCCCAGTGTTAAAAAGTTAAAAGTAACTTTTGAACTAAATATACCCAACTTCAGATAAAAAGTCACAGGAAAGCAAAATAAGCAACTTCGTTTATTTGGATGACATATTTTTTTCGGTTGTTTTGATTTAAAACTAAGCTCTGATCTAAATTTTGATGAGATTTCTATGGGACCAATCTGAAAGTATATATCCTTTCAAATAAAAAATAAGTGGCACTCCGAGTGTACTTATATACAGAGGTGTCGGTAACGGTAACAGTGTCGCGAGTTCAATGGTTTTTTCCCATCTCAAAAAAATCTCAACGTGCCTATAGAAGTTTTCACTTCATATACAGAGGTGTCAGTAACGGTAGCGGTAACAGTGTTGCGAATTTAATGGCTTTTCCCCCATCTCAAAAATGCCCAACGCGCCTAAAGAAGTTTTCACTTCATACACAGAGGTGTCAGTAGCGGTAACGGTAAAAGTGTTGCGGGTTCAATGGTTTTTTCCCCATCTCAAAAAATGCGCCTAAAAAAGTTTTCACTTTATTTCGAAATCTGTTGTTAACAAAAAAAAACTACAACGCAATTGAAAACCTCCTTTTTTTGAAGTCGATAAAAAAACAGATTCGCCACTTGCTGGTAACTCGCATGCCGTTTGTCTAGGTTGATGGTGATCGGTGCGGCAGTTATCGTGTGCCGTGTAACGGATTTGTCTTACAGTTTCGCTGCTATAGCCTCCTCCGACGATTTAGAAAGTGACATCGCAGCGTTTTTGATTATAGTTTTTGAGTGAAACCGTTTTGAACCCGTTCTATACGGAAACTGTGGAATGCTCTAAGAATGTTCAACTCTGTGGATTTCTTACTGATTAATGGTCGTTTGTTTGTATCATTTGTTCTATCTTCTATTCAGTGCCAATATTATATTATCAAACTACCTGAACCGCTCGCGCCTTTGTACGTGTGGTTGCTCAATAAATGCTCACCTTCTGCATAGTTGGCTAAAAAGTAGCCTTTCTTTTTACCTGACATTGTATTATTATACCCAATCCCATCGAGATCGGTCCAGCCGCTTAGTCTTTAAAACGTAAGAAACAGACAGAGAGATAAACAGACCAACTTGCGAATCCATACTAATATCACGATTTATAGGATAGGCTGTCCTTTTAATAAAGGGTATATTCGAAAGTAACTCTGTCTGTCAGTATCTCTGATAATATAAAAAATATGCTTTAACTTATTATTTGTTCTAAAGATTTATGCCAAGTTTCAAGTTTATAACATCTGATAATAATATTTTTCATACTAACAATTCTCCCCCATTTTTTTCTTTAGGTGAAATTTCTGAAAGTTATTTCCTAGCACTCTTTTACGCTCTAAAACAAATTTCAAGTTTTGTGCTGTCAGACTGTCTAATAATTTCACCCCCTTTTGTTTACTTACATTTTCAATTTTTTTTTCGGAAAATCCTAAAACATATAAAACATTCTTTTAATCTAGACTAAGATTTTTGATACTAACTTTTCCAACCACTTTTCTATCCCTTAGGGTTACACACAAAAAGAAACTCAGGTTTGAACTATGCCGACTGTTTCTTAGTTTCACCCCCTTTTAGGGTTTTTTCGGAAAATGCTAATATATGTATTTTTTATTTGTGTTCGAGAGTATTTGTACCAAGTTTAAATTGCCTTGCGCGTTTACATTCTCATATACAATCTTCCACAGTCCATTTCATGCCTCTACGGGGGTATAATTACTGATGTAAACGGGTATTTATCGCGTATGTAGGTACCTTTTTTATTTGTTATCCCGACGTTTCGACTGTGTTGCCGACTCCGGATATGGGGGTAGTTTTTGAAAATTATATAATTTGAACCTTATTATATGCTTTAAAGAGCATTTATCCCAAGTTTGAAGTTTATAACTTTAGGGAATAGGATTTGCCATACTAACAATTTTACTCCTTTTCTTCTCCTTATGGGTAAAATTTTGGATTTGCTCTTTTAGAAAAGAACAAAACACGTGATATACAATTATTTATAGGTAGATATAGATTATGAGGATCCCGGGACATGTGTTTTGGAGACCACCAAGTCGCGACTGAACAGGTTTTCCTTAGGCAAGCGTGTTTATTCGTTGACTGCAATATCGCTTACCATTACGTACCAAACTTGATCCATTGCAAGGCTTGGTGTGATGAAAGCTGAATTGTTCTGTTTTAATGTTTTTGTGCGACTGTTTTAAAGCAAAATGATAATGAAAACTTTGTTCATATTCATAAATAAAATAAGTTAACTTATCGGTAATTAACGTTCTTGTACGAAAATCGAACTCAAAAGAGTTTCTTTTCTTGAAAAAGCAGGGCCCGTAATATGAAAGTTGTAGTAAAGAAAGACAACACAAGGTGCAAGGTGCTTCGGAATATGTGTGTTAACCCAGGGTGATTATCCCGCGCAAATGAACATTTCTAATAATCATAATCTGGTTTACTTTTGTACTCCAAGCAGCTTTAAAAACAAACGACTCCTTTTCGGGTAAATATACTTAAAGGAAGCACCCTGTAATACGGCTGTCATATAACGGTCAACGGTATCTACTTAGGCAACCGGAGCTTAACATCTGCTATTCTTGTTCAGAAGTGACAGCAACAGCCATTACTGGATGGGCGCTGTCAGAGACCCCGAGAACCCCAACAACTGGAAGTGGGTGAACGGAAAGGACGTCACTGTCTCCTTCTGGAGCGCCCCGGTGGGTGCTGAGGGATGCGCATGGTTCGACGGTGGCAAGGGCTGGTTGTGGGCTGACACCGACTGTGAATCCAGAAGGAACTTTATCTGCCAGCACCGTAAGTTATTTTTAGAGTGAAGCTTGCGATGCGAACTTAGTTGCGTATTTTTATGTGAGTTAAGCGACTGTCTGTTAATCTTTTCTGCGGTTTTTCTCACCTAATTTGTAGAAAGTTGGAAGGCGTATTCCACGCAAAAACGCTCCAATTTCACCCATATACTTATTAAAGTTATATATCTACCGACGCCTGCATTGCTCTACTCTTCGAATGCTATTAACTTGTTTCAAGCTACCCCTTTTACCCCAGAACCGAAAACGTGCGGTCGTCCAGAACAGCCGCCCAACTCCACTATGCTGGCGGAGGGCTTCGGTGTCGGCTCCTCGGTGGAGTACTCGTGTGATGATGGTTACCTGCTGGTCGGGCCTACTGTAAGGACCTGCCTAGATACCGGCTTCTATGATGAGTTCCCGCCTGTATGTAAAAGTGAGTATTGAACTTATACTGAACAACGCTTATATAAATTGTCATGAAAAGTTGCAACACCTGTTTTATAAGTTATTTTGACACTATTTGGATCTAATCATCTGAGCCTTTTTTTGTGGAATGACTCGAGATTCTTGGATATTAATGCTAAACCCATCGAAATTCAGAGTGTTAATTTTAATTTTATGTTACAAGTGCCCGCGCCTGATTCAGAATATTTTAGTCACATTAGCTAAGCTGGAGTGCTCTTGGCTAGCAACGTTCCACATGGTCTTTATTTCATTGGAAACTGCTACTGGCAACGGCAACTGTGTGCTCGCTTAAATCGATCGGTCACATAAAGGCACGTCAAGATATAGGAGACCTCAGGGCTTAAGAACGTTGATACCAAGAGTGATCAGTAACTTGGTGGTTGTAACTCGTAATTTTTGTCCAGGAATAGAATGCGGGTATCCCGCAATAATATTGCATGGCAGCTACAGTCTTCTTAACGACTCTGTGTCGTATCTCTCGCACGTGCAATACTCTTGCAAGCCGGGATATGAGATGGCTGGCCGGGCTAGACTTGTGTGCGATATCGACGAACGCTGGAATGGACCTCCGCCAAGATGTGACGGTAGGTACCTTGTAGATATTAAGTAACCGTGCTAAACTGGGTCTAAAGTGGCTATTTTAAGTGAATCGTCAAATCTTAATTGAGATCAAATGCGTTGCAAATGTTGCAATAGTTATAGGTGGTGTTAACCGCTTATCATCAGGTAGGCCATGATAAACTCACGAGACCAAACATTTTGTACCCGCAACTTTCTGCGTGTCAGTTCTCTACTCGCCTACCGCACCACAGAGACGTACCTTCCCCTGCACTGCACCCAGTGACGTCTTCCTGCTTTCATCTTGCGGCGACGGTATCGCTGCACAGATCACGACAATTGCAGTAATTAAGGAGTGCATCTCTAATCTCACGCTTAGCGAATGACATCAATTTCTCACGAAACCACAGAATATAAATAGTAGCTAACCAGGCTTTCTATGTTACCGCGAGCACTGTCATTTGGGTCATTATTGTTTTTCTCAGTATCGTAACAGGAATCAATGTAATAAGATAGGGTTCCACAGTGATGAAGGACAAAGACAATTAAAAATTATTCAATTAAAAGCAGGGCTTATCATAAAAAGCATGGATTACCTACGAGTACCTACTCCGTCGATTACGACTTGTGATCCGCTTGGCATCGTTCAACTAGCCACCAAGAGTCTCAACCAGTTGGTAACTCAACAATCCGAAATTTCAACACCTATTGGCGCTACGTTATTTTTGATATTAAACCTAATATCAGCTATCGAGAGCATCTACACTTTTGTTAAAGTTACAAACAAATCAGAATTAGTATTCATTATAAACTTATAAACTATAATTCAATATAACTAACTATAGCTTGATTTTTAAATGTTCACTTACCTAATTCATAATGTTTGCAAGACTGCAGAGTAAATTTTAATCCAAATATCACCGTACCAAGCCTTAGCTTTTCAGTTGTAGCTAATCATCTTAAAATGTTTCGCAGAGGTGAACTGTGATGATCCACCAGCGATTGCCAACGGACGTAAAACACTCACTAACAACTCAACAAAATTAGGCACCGTGGTGGAGTACGTATGCGCGCGAGGATACACGCTGCGAGGCGCTTCTAGAATAGTATGCCTGGATAGTGGCCTCTGGGAGCACCCTCCACCAAGCTGCCAGCGTAAGTAAAACACGTTACTTAGTCTAATTTTTATCTGATGCTAGTTTCTTCCAAAGCTTAATAGTTTTTTTGATCATCATCAATTTCTTCCAACAGCTGATCAATCATCAACGACAACGACGACGACTATAAACACAAACACGCAACCCCCTAAACCTCCAACTCCTCGCCCTGTGCCGACTACCCCGCGGCCGGTGCTACGACGTACCTCGCTTCGCCCAGCTTCATCCCCCACTCCGTTCCTACCCGCGATAACTCAAATACCCTCCATGGCTGAAACCCCTCGAGAACAAAGACCGAGGTCTAGCACTGAGCGGCCCGTGAAAAAGGACACGGTGACCGACAGTCAGAACTCGCCCACCAGCCACGTGCCGCATATCATTGTGGCGACTCATCCGAGATCACCGCATCAGAAAGAGGTGAGTTGACGTGTAGTGCAAGTACAGCTCATGTCTTGCCAGTACCAAAATAGCATCTTACCTCCAAACATATTTCCATGCTGATATCACAAAAAGCTTAAAGTTAAGAATCTTTTCAGTACACTATAGAAGATGATAATTATTTCGCTTGTATTTAGTATCTATTCAGCTGATAGGCAGTCTTCAGCTGATATGTCGGCATACGGTGTGCTTAATAGACGAATCTCGAAATCTATGCGACACGATCTGCGTATCTTTAATACATCTCGTATTAAGGTCGCAATAGAAAGGAACAAAGGTTCAAAAGTGTTCGCAAAGTATTCGTCTATAGGGCAAAGCCAAATGACTAAGCTGAAGACCGACAACGGCACTATCATTTCGTCGAAACCGGAGATTCTGAGAGAGGTCGAAAAGTTCTATGGACAGATGTACACCTCAACACAAAACCCCGTTGGTCAGTTGGTTAAGGACACCAGAGCCAAACAAACCCGACACTATACCGAAAACATCCCGGACATCAGCCTATACGAGGTTAGGATGGCTCTGAAACAGCTTAAAAACAACAAGGCACCAGGTGAGGATGGAGTTACGACAGAACTTCTAAGAGCGGGTGGAAAACCGGTACTTCAAGTCCTCCAGAAGTTTTTTAACTCCGTCGTCCTTGAAGGAACCACGACAAAAGCGTGGGATAAGAGCGTGGTGGTGCTTTTCTTTAAAAAAGGTGATAAGAACCTTATTAAAGAATTACAGGCCCATCTCGCTCTTGAGTCACGTTTACAAGCTGTTTTCGAGACTGATTACGAAACCGTCTCGCACGCAGGTTCCCGAACAAGCCGGTTTCCGAAAGTCGTTTGTGGACTATGAAAAAGCCTTCGATTCAATTGAGACCTGGGCGGTACTGCAGTCTCTTCAGCGATGCTAAATCGACTATAGGTATATCGAAGTGTTGAAGTGTTTGTATAGTAACGCCACTATGTCAGTCCGTCTACAAGACCAGAGTACGGAACCAATCCAATTGCAGAGAGGCGTGAGACAGGGAGATGTAATTTCTCCGAAACTGTTCACGAACGTATCGGAGGACGTTTTCAAACTCTTGGCCTGGGACAGACTTGGCATCAATATCAATGGCGAATACATCACTCACCTTCGTTTTGCCGATGATATAGTCATTATGGCCGAATCGCTCGAGAAACTCGGTACCATGCTCAGCGACCTCAGTAGGGTCTCCCAACAGGTGGGTCTTAAAATGAACATGGATAAGACGAAAATCATGTCAAATATTCATGTTGCACCCGTACCGGTAGTTGTTGGGGCGATACTCTCGAAGTTGTCGACGAACTTGTATACCTAGGACAAACTGTCCAATTAGGTAAGTCCAACTTCGACAAAGAGGTCGCACGAAGAATCCAACTCGGCTGGGCAGCGTTCGGAAAACTTCGCGATATCTTCTCGTCCAAAATTCCCCAGAGCTGGAAGACTAAAGTCTTCAACCAGTGTGTGTTGCGAGTGATGACCTATGGCACTGAAACGTGGTCCTTTACTCATGGCCTCATGACCATCAAGGTCATCAAGGTCGCTCAACGAGCTATGGAGAGGGTCTCTTTGCGTGACAAAATCCGCAATGAGGAAATCCTCAGACGAACTAAAGTTGCCGACAGAGCACTCAAAACTAGCAAGTTGAAGTGGCAATGGGCAGGCCACATCGCTCGTAGAACCGATAACCGTTGGGGAAGAAAGATTCTCGAGTGGAGACCACGGACTGGAAGACGCAGCGTTGGCCGGCCCCCCACAAGGTGGACCGACGAGCTAGTAAGAATCGCGGGGAGCCGTTGGGCGCAAACGGCTACCAACCGCTCGTTGTGGCGATCTAAGGGGGAGGCCTATGTTCAGCAGTGGACGTCTGCCGGCTGATGATGATGATAGTATCTATTTGATCGAGCGAAGCGAGATCTCCAAATCACTTGGACAAATCGGCGTTGTATGTATGTATGTTTGTTTGTCCGAGGTTAACTTTCGAAGCGTTGATCCGATCATCGTGGAATTCGATAAATTCCGCTACGGCAAGGCTGCCAAGTTTAAGTGGTAGGTATTGGGCGGGTCATGTTTCCTGCATGCTAGCTTCTAAGAGATTTTTATTTTTTAGTTAGCACTGTCTCACTGTAAAACAAAAGCCTCTCTTTCCTTTTTATACTACTTGCGATAATGATATGCTGAGACAGGGAATATATAGTTACCAAAAAATTGACCCGCTTATACATATTCCTTTTGAATATTAAGCTTAAGTACCTATTTACTTTAATTCACTCGCTTCTACTTTCGCTTACTCCTGTCGCTTACATACAGTCAATTTGATAATGTTCCAGACGTTGTTGGGTAGCGATGACATCAATAACAGAGCGGAGCATACACCGCGAGTGAACACGCCACCGAGTGCTGACGACGAACGGCGAGAACCGACCGGGGCGCGGCTGAATATCGGGGCAGTAGTCGCGCTAGCGGCCTTTGGCGCCCTAGTGTTCCTCATCGCGATCATCACTACCATCGTTATTCTTGTTAGAAGGTGAGTTACTTGATTGTGTGTGCTTAACAACATCCAAATAGTCATGATTGAGGAATACAAAGGACCAAAAAGGATGGCAAGAAAGAATGGAGGCTTATACCCAGGTGATTCTGGGTCAAAAAGTTGTTTCAACAAGACAACGTCAGTTATTAATGTTAATGATTTAATACTAATATCCTTTATTCAATATAGGTACAAAATAATGAACACTCCACAAACTGACTGCCACGTAGGCACGTTAAATTTGTAGCATATTATAATTTCCGCAAGAACATTTCGCCTACAACGATGGACTAAAATACCCATCAGCATCACCGAATATGGAAGCATCATGGTTTTGTCTACCGCAACGACGTTGTCCTCCAAACAGACCTCATTTACTAGCTTCATCGTATTCCTTAAACATATTGCATCCTATACATATATGTATAGGATGCAATAGTGGTCGTCATCGTTAGTCTACTGTCAATATTGTGTAAACTGTCAATATTGACAGTTTATGCTTCATCGTAAAATTTCATAAGTACCTACTTGGTCTTTGACTGTTCAACAAAGGTCCAAACTCGAGGTATGTCAGCGGGCTATGGAGCGCAGTATTTTAGGTGTCCGTGTATCAGACCGAATACGGAACTCCGTACTGCGCTCGCAAACAAAGATTCTGAATGTCACAAAAAAATCAGCACAGCTCAAGTGGGATTGGGCCGGCCACGTCTGTCGCATGCCCGAAGATCTATGGGCAAAGATAATATCTGATTGGGTCCCTAACGCAATACGCCCACGCGGCAGACCACCACGGAGATGGCGTGACGACTTGGATGTGCATTTACCAGACTGGCCCACTACAGCAGGGGACAGAGAAAACTGGAAAGAAGGGAGGGAGGCCTTTGCCCTGCAGTGGGACAACACAGATTAAAAATAAAATAATACCTACTTTAGAAAAGGAAGGCATAGACGCTGGACACGACTAACCTACTTACTTTGTAATTAGTGCGCCGACCGAGTGTACTGTCGAGTAGCGCTCTCCAACAGGCAGGGCGCTAGTCTGTGTCCCACGCTCCGCTGAAAGCTTTAGTATGTGCGCTTACTGATTGATGATTGTGCGGTGACGTCAGCGGTGGCAGAAAGCGCAGCGTAGTCCCTGAGCTGCCCTCGCGCTGGTACACTCTGCTGGCGCTGCCGTTCCCCGACCAGCAGGTGGGGCGGCGCGAGTTCGTGCGCGCCCACCGCCACACCCACCGCGCTGGACATTTCTCCAACCCGTTATAGCAGAATGCCTGTGCGTCAGGTACCGCGCTGGAGATATGGTGGCTGATACAAGGCCGGACAATATCATTACAAGTCAAAGCTAATATTCATTAAAATCACAAGGATTATTTAGGAGCTGACTCGTCAGGCTCCCGTGAAACGTTTCAAGACTGTTTTGTAAATTGTTATAGTGCGTTCCATGAGCGATAATGTGAAGATACGCTCATTCGTCGGTGAATCAGATCCGAGCTAGGAATAACGTCGGCATTTCGTTGGTGAACTGTACACGGTCACAACCTTTTCGACCAATGAAATCCCAACGAAACTTGTGTGATAATTAAAATTGATAATGCATTTACAAAAGTTTTACATGTTCATTCTCATCCCCCGTTATAGTCTATGGAACGTACTATATATTTGGCACGCATTGTAAATCACACAAAACAGCTTCCGCAAAGGCAAACGCACAACGCTTGTAGGTAGTTTAGTTGTCGGCCACCATGTCTTCCTGCGCCTACGCACCGGTAAAGGAATGCACGCGTCAGTAGAAACGATGCAATCACGACTCACGACACGAGACACCGTACATATCAACTTTTAATAGAAGTAGATTTTCACGTCATCACTCCAAGCGGTCACACGGTTGTATCTAAACACAAGCCAGACTTGAATGATGTCTCCACTGACACAAATTCAGGAATTTAGCATGAACGTTCGTAATATTACAAAATAATGTTCTCATTCTCACCCCTTAGACTTCGCTCTGGGATGATGTAAGGGCAGACTTAGGTATTTGTAGGACAAGTCGAGATGCCTTATCGCAGTTTTCTTTAAGCTTGCTAGGTATTTGTCGGTAATCAATCACCTACTGGCCAAGACATAAAAGAACCTAAAAGAATGAGTTTAGTTCTAAAATAAGAACTATACTGAATACTGATTCGAAAGATAAACAGAAAAGATTGATCACTTTGCTAATAGATCATATCCGCTAAATATTCCCTTAATAAATTGTAGTAGGTAATGACAGCCGAAACGTCGGGATAACAAATAAAAAAAGGTACATACGCGATAAATACCCGTTTTAATCAGTAATGATGTACAGTGATCGCGAAAGTTTGAAAAATGGTAATGACGGACTATCTATATACAGTATAATATATGTTGCCTTATTTATTGGAGGTTATGGCGGGTTCCTATATCCGTCGGTAACCGACTACGACTCGTATCTCCTTGAAAAAGTGTCAAACTAGTTACAAACTTTTGACACGTTTTCAAGGAGAAACGAGTCGTAGCTGGTTACCGACGGATATAGAAACCCGCCATTAGTATAGGATAGGTACTTACTAATAATATTATGTGGAAGAGATGGGCCAAGTCTGGTAGTTGACACTCATTGTTAGGTACTAGTGGAGGAGGTTGCTAGTAACATCATAATGATATCTTAGCCACTAAAGTCTATAATCGAAAGTAAATCAAAAGTAGATAAATATGTCCTCTGTAGGTCTAATTAAGAAGAACTTATTACCAAGCTCGTGTTAGGAACGTTGTGGTTATCTCAATCTAGAAATCTACAGCTACATTTGTGTCTAGACAGGTACAATCCACTTATGAAATAGGTAGGATAATCTTTAGAAGGTATTATGCTCAAAATTCAAAGAAACTGAGTTATTATGGATATTGCGGACGTTTGGGGTTCCTACCATAAGTTACAAAGTAGGTAGTTCTTGACTAAACAGCACATAGGTAATTTGATTGATGTATGAGCGGTGGCGGGGGAGGGGGGGGGGGGGGGGGGGGGAGGGGGGGGAGGGGGGGGGGGGTTGGTTACAGGTGCACCATGCGATGTTTTTTTCCAGTTACCGTCAACAAGATTCTATCCATCACCGTCCCATTTATCATATACGAGTACAGTCTGTACATTTGGTGATTCACGGTAAGGTTCACGCATGACCACATTTACAACATCAGGATAAAATGGTTTAAACACGGCCAAATTCGGGTACTTTTACTTTACAAACTGCACTAGCATTATCCACACAAACAATGTTGAATTATACTTAACCTATCTTGCATAAAAAACCTTCTGATCAGCAGTAACAGTAGAAATTGAAAATTGAAACGGTCTTCCGGGTCATATGTCCTAGGATTACCTAATTAACTTATACCTAACTGTTAAAATTGTTTAACTAGTTAGTCATAATCATAAAAATATTATTTGATTTCAAATAACGCCATAATTTGGTCCACAGCAAGAAGCACAAAGGCAGCAAGCCCTACCCTGGCCACATGCGGTCTTGCACCACTGCGGGTTCGGGTGGGTCTTCGTCATCCGAGATCAGCCCGATGAATGCATATGGGCTGACCCGCTACTACCAGCAGGCCTGGCAGGACCTACACGAAGCTGCCGGCGGCATCGGTACAGAACATCACAGACGCTTTGAGCTAGTTGACAATGACGTCAACGTCCACGAAAGCAACTTAGCTCGCGTACGTAGGCACCACCACCATCATCACCACCCCCGCGACCGGAAGTCGGACCATTCGCGTCGCTCTTCAGATATACCTCCACGCGCGGTATGAGGAGCGCTTTTATATAAGTATAGCTAGGTATAGGCTAAGACATTAGGTAAGGACATTAGGTATTTATTTAATAATTATACAGGCTGAGTTTGAATTCGTATGTTATCCCGGAAGGGGTTAAAACTACTCCCGAAGCTCAACAACGTTTGTTCTACGACTTTTCGAAATTCGTATTTTTTCATTGAAGAAATGGCATGTAAAGTTCACGTCTTATTTTTACTCAAGCGCTTGCGGGACACCCTAATTACAGCTGATTTGGTTGAACTTTGAACTTGACCTAATGATAATGTTGATCAGAAATGACACGAAAACAATGCCAAAAAATGCCTATTCCAGTCGTGCATCTGTGAGGCAATGACATGGTCAGCCTACTAATGTTCCCACTGCTAGGAAATGCTACGTGAATGTTGTGTGCAAAATCTACCTCGATAGTAGGTAATGTGACGTAAAACAAAGTGTTGATAGAAATGTGGATATTTTGTGTAGTACCTACTTATCGAAACAAAAGGCTGCTTACCCCGGAAAAACCAGAAAAAATAATAGGTATGTATCTAGCTCCTAACTTTATTACTAAGTAGGTACTTAACAAACTGTAGCTCCGCCTTACTGATCATATAATTTGAGGGTTGCCACGCACAAGTTAATTAACTTTTTGTATGAAATTTTGTAATCACTTATTTCTAAGGTAGATTCTTACAACTTGTCGACAACCATGGTCCCAATCACCCCCTTTCGGGATAACATACGAATTCAAACTCACCCTGTATAGGTAGGTACGCTTCTTATGCCTATCAGTGTTTATTTTTTTATTGTTTCTTTATTAACTTTTTTTTACTTTCCAACTATGATTACCTTGATCTTTTCTTATATATTTATTTACTGAACTCTCAAAAATTAAATAGAAAGATACCTTATAGATATAGTTAATTATAAACATGTATATACCTAAAAGTTTGCTGTAATTAAGATAAGATTGAAGTTAATCATTGTTCTTTTATTTTCTTGTATTTAGTATTCTTATTCATTTCTTATTACTAATTCTTTTAGTATTACTCACTTAGGTACCTAATTAGAGCAGTTAGGTTTTAGGCAATTCAGTATGTGTATATCTAATATGATGCTAAACGTATAAAACATATTATGATTCTAACACTAAACAGTTATGAATTTACTTCAATTAAATAGTTTTAATTATTATAATGAGGCTTACGACGACCCTTAAATTACAGTCGCCTTCACTCTATATCCACAGGTCTCCGCTTAGTCCTATATTACATGAGAACTATGCATAAAGATCAATCGAGACAAACATATTTTCCACAGTATCCAACGAAAAAGACTGTTAAAACAATCTGTACTTAAAATATCGATTTTAGTTCCGAATTGCTTTGTTCGCGAATAAATATATTAGAACTTAACTTTTTTAAATAGCAACCATGTTTCACATCACGTAATGGTACAAAATATTTTTAAAGTATTAAATAACACGAAATGGGAAAATATTAAATGTGCCATTCGACGGGCCGACTTAAAGTTAAGTAAATCAGTTTATTATTATTTATTATAGATGTGTGTAATAGGAGTGTAAATAGTATTAAGAGAATGGATAATGTGTTATATTATTACAGTTTATAGGTACTATTATTAAGATATTATGTCATAGTAAAACGAATTCATTTAATTTTGACCTTAGATCTTTTTGTTTTAAATTAACAGCTTGTGTTGAGTCTCCTGTGTTTATCTAACATTTACCAAAGAAAAGTGACAGAGACTTGATCCAAACTATTAATATTCCTAGATTATGTTGTACCTATTTTAGAGACATACTGAGTCTAGCATTGTTCAATAATGGGGTGACTGATCTTGTATGAAATGTTAGCGAAACGAAATTCTAGTGACAGGTTGGTGACATGAACGTTAATCTAGCTAGGAAATCTGAGCTTGCAAGTTCTATATATGTACCTACTCTGCGCAACTAATTTCTGTTAAATGTAATGTAACGCTCCTTTGATACGCTGCTGGTCAGTCACCCCTCTAATGTTATGGATAAAAACTATTGAAATCTATGATTAATAAATTTTGTGATCAATGTAGTTTGATTGTTTTATTGGCAAACCATGCTTGTGTAATATAATAACGTGTTTAAACAATTTTTGATATGCAATACCCTTTACTTCTAACCGCGTCATTAAATATGCTGTAACCTGGATACAGAGCACGCTCTGTTAAGCGCTGCGTAGAACCCAATTAATCTGCAAACCTAATATGGGAGAGGCCTATGTTTATCAGTCGACTTACTATGGATAATGGATGACGATGTACCTATCCTGAAAAGTTACACAGTGTTTTGTCTTTTGCATTTGAAAGGCAATTTCAAATTCGATTGAAAGACCTTTGTAATTCCAATGGTATAGCAAGCTAAGAGAAGGTCTGCTTAGACGCCCTTTATAATATTGTGGAGGAGGACTTGGTCCAAAATTGGGCATTCCATAATAAGGAAACGCTCAATAATAATGATATTTAATGCTTGATTTGACACAAAATTTATCTCGATTATTAGTAATAAATTGTATCTGCATAATTTAAATTAATTATTTGATTATTTATATATATTTGAAAATATTATTTGTATGTTATGGTTGTGGGAGATATATTGCATTATTATTATTATTATATATATTCTTTGGTTTTATCTAAGCCTAACACAAATGATTTTTTTTTCATCAAACATGCTGTGTAAGTAGAGCATTGTTAACTCGAATGCCCCGTATATGCGAATACCGCATAACCAGCAAGATGTCATTAGAATAACAAAAAATACATTTATAAAAGAATATTTATTAGGTTTCTAGATTTCAAAAACAATCTCAAAAACTTTCCAGCCGGACGGGACTTGAACCCGCAACCTCCGGTACTCCTTCCGCAACCTCGAGCCTGATAAGAGGATACACTGCCAATTGTGCTACAGGCTCTTGTCACGTCAGTCAGGGCCGTTAGCTTCATCTACCTACAGGAAAACTTTTTGACTTGCTCAAAGACAAACGTTGCAGCCGACAACTGTAGTAGTCATTATTATAAATACGGGATTTATCACGTACCGTCTTATCGGTGTTTCGACCGACAATGTTTCGGTTCAATTCGTGAACCTTCATCAGGGTGAGTGCGATCCGCTCCGAATAACGTCTCGCCTTGCACTGCGCGCCGCTGCCCTCTGCGCGCGAGTGGACGGGCGGGGTGGTGGGGATTGGGTCAACGAAAGCACAGTGCGTTGACCCGCTGTGTTATCATTATTATCATCACTGCTGCTCTCTTCGGTAGTTCTTGGTACAGGCAAACACACAACACTATGTCTCTACCAGGTTCACTCACTCTTCTGTCACTTGCATCATGAAGACATGGCCTCCAGGCTGGCGGTAGAACCCATCCTCTATCTTTGTTAAAGTTTAGCACACGACTTATTTCTGTCGCCTCTCGGATCTTGCGAGGAACGCAGAACTTCTCTCTCGCTAAAACCCGGGCCTTGTCGAAACGTATGTAGTGCGTCAAATCAGAATCTAGGGAATGTTCCGCCACTGCAGAACTGTTAGAGTCGACATTCTTCATTGCACGTATGTGTTCAGTCAACCTAGTAGATACGTTACGCTTTATTTCACCAATGTAGCATTTACCGCAGTCACACGGTATCATATATACGCCGGGGACGCCCAGAGGGTCTCTGTTCTTCGGCGAACGCAGCAGCTGTCTCAATTGTGTTTGAGGACGGAATATCGTCTTGATGCTGTACTTATGGCGTAACAAGTTTCCGATCTTATCCGTTAATCCTTTCACAAAAGGTATGTAAGTACGCTACTGCTCTATTTACCGTTGCTATGCGTGATCTTGTGGATGTGTCCGCAATGCGACAGCTCTGTTTCCATCCGAAACCGTTTTGCTCCAGCACTCCTTTTATGTGTGAGAGCTCGTGATTCACGTACCTACTGAGAGTCACATAACCTTAGTGCTCTATTAATCAGAGTACGCGGCACCGAGGCTAAGTGAGCTGGATGGTGGTGCGAGTCAGCTCTAAGATACCTGTCTGTGTGTGTTGGCTTACGGTATACTGTATGTGTAAGTCCTGTCTGTTCTCGTATAACCAACACGTCCAGGAACGGTAAGCATTCATCTTTTTCCAGCTCTACCGTGAAGGATATCTTAGGATGTTTACAATTGAGATAGCTAAGTAAGGTATCTATGCTATCTCTTCGTACTATTGCGAACACATCATATACATACCGCCACCAGTATCTCGGTCTACAGGGTACGTCTTCATGATGCAACTGACCGAAGAGTGAGTGAACCTGGTAGAGACATCGTTAGTGTTGTGTTTGCCTGTACCAAGAACTACCGAAGAGAGCAGCAGATATGATAATGATGATGACACAGCTGGTCAACGCACTGTGCTTTCGTTGACCCAATTCCCACCACCCCGCCCGTCCACTCGCGTGCAGAAGTGAGAGGGCAGCGGCACGCAGTGCGAGGCGAGACGTTATTCGGAGCGGATTGCACTCACCCTAATGAAGGTTCACGAATTGAACCGAAACATTGTCGGTCGAAACACCGATAAGACGGTACGTGATAAATCCCGTATTTATAATAATGATTGAAATCAATCACGAAAGTGTTCTAAGTAAAACTGTAGTAGTAGTGTAATCCACTAAACACGAATTTGAGTTGTAACTGTCTGCTATATTATTATCATCAGCTATTTAGAGATCAGCATCATCATCATCCACAGCCCATAAGTACCCACTGCTGGGTGTAGGCATCCCTTTGTAAACGCCACCCTTCTCGGTATTGTGCTGCGCGCATCCAGGAGTTGCCCGCAACTTTCTTTGCCGTCGACCCACCGCGCCTACGAACGTCCTGGACTTCTTAGATATGTTCTTGGTCACCATTCGGTCTAAGATTCACTCCACCTGTCATCACCTCGTAGAGCCAAGTGTCCTGCCCAGTTCCGCCTGTCCGAGTTTCACCACCCATGTTCAGACGTCTTGGACTTTCGTCTGGCGTCGGAGAGATCGTCTACTCCAAAATTGTGAACGCCCCTCCACTTCATTACTATGCGTCAACACCACGCCAAGACAATTTAAAATGAGCCTTGTGATTACAATGGAATAAGGAACATTTCGCTTTGACGTAATGAACTTGAGGGGCGTTCATTTTTAGTGTACCCTTGAACGAAACTAGTTACCAGAATACCTCCAGAACCTTTTTACCTTTTACCACAAAGTAGTCAGAAAAAAGATAGAAACCATTTCTGGCGACCTTTTTGGTCCGGTGGGCGAGTATCGGCCGAGGCGCAAAATGCGGATTCGATTTCCGCAGCTGGGCAAAGGTTTGCATGATTGAATAAGTGCATAGCATAAATTGACTTTTAGTAACACTAAAGCCAGCTTGCACAATGGACCTTAAACGTATTTAGCGACTTAACATGTTTTAATTTGACGTATTTGTCTTACTTACTTGACAACTACTTAAATCATATTTAGCCACTAAATACGTTTAGGCATCGTTGCACATGTCGCCTTGAGTACGTAAATCAGGTTATCGCTTTTAATAAAAGACCATTTGAACATCATATTTTGTATTAGTCCTTGAAATGATGTACACATACAAAAGAGATAGCTACATCGCATTGTAGAACCATGCATTGGGTTTAATCTCATTGACTTATGATTGGAGCTAAACTAATATTACAGTGAAAAGCATACCTAGATACAGTAATTATATATTTGGCTAATACTCTTAAATAATTCTCTTAATGAATCTAACATTTTCCGCGTTATTCGAAGCGCTGGGTTAACTATGCCTTTCTGATATTATGAGGAAAAGTGATGTTTTTGCAGTTAAAACTGATTTAGATGTTATAAAGAGAAAGTTTAAACCAAACATATACCCTAGGCATAGTAAAAGTAACGTTATAAATAACGGTACCGAACGTTCATTCTTGCAGTAAGATACCAATTAACAGTACGCGAAGTGCAAAAACATGCGTCATTAACCAAATACATATTTATTATAAAGCTTATTATGAATTATAAAGAAATTAAAGCTTAAAAAATACGTATAAGACCACCTAACATTAATCCGTGATTAATGTATTTAGCTAGTCACGAAGGGTAACTGAAAAATCTGGTATTTTTTGCATAGGTATTCAAATACCTACAGGGTTTAAATATAAAACTTCCTAACGGCAAACCTAAAAAAACAAATCAGAGCAGATGTTCTTATTTAAGGCTATTATTCACCAAAAACGTTTGGGTTGTCCCGAAAATTCCAAACTTACCTACATACATTTTGGAACAAACGTACAAATGTCGTAATGCAATGAAATCATACAAGTAGATCATTTTTCGAACGAAATCGAACAATTCCAAGACATTTCACCCAACTGCGCAGAAGGGTTGATTTCTCTAGCTGTTATGTTCGGTCAACAGAACAGACAATAAAAGCATATTTAAAAAAACAACCAATATTCAACAATTGCTTAATGGCATCACACTTTGCTCAGAGTCTGTGGGATTTAAATGACTATCTTTTAAATTAAATTAAATTTGGAATTTTGGGAACAACTTACAAATATATTTATCTATGTAGTAGAAAAATAGTTACTTTTGAATTGTGATAAGTAGATATAATTTATGTATTTATTGGAAGTACTTTTATTAGTAATCAGTTTAGGCATACGCTGTGATAATGTATCCATCAAGTTGGAAGCCTCACCATGGAATTTGGTGGTTTCAACTATGCCAAAAAACTGTGCTGAAATAGTGATAAAAAGTGCTGCAAAGCAAAGAAATAGTGACGCTGTAGTTTAGAAGATATTTGGGTCAGTCACTGAGGATTCTAACTTGACTTCTAGTTAGAAGTATCACCAAGAACGGCTGCACGAATCGTGATGATTTATATAGCAAAAAACTGTGCTAAAATAGTGACGCCTGCATGCAAAGTTTCAAGAATAGTGATTCAATGGAAGATGGGATATTATAGTAAACAAAACCCCACCACCTATCGGTAATATGGAATACTGCACAAGCGCATTAACCGTAAGACGCCATCTACCGACCACGTACTATATTCATATCTTGCACTGTTGCATTACGACAAGTGAAAAGTATGTACAAGTTTACATTATTTTCTGGCTAAATGAAAGAATGAATCAAACTAGTTTTTATCTAATATTTGTTACTATTTCCGGCACAGTTTTTTCACACTTCATGTTTCAAAACTCGCTACCGTTTCGCCGGAACCAAAGTATCAAGTTAGCAAGTTATGCGGCGAGTATATAATTGTTAAGGCGTTTGCTATTTCACTACATATTTCAGTTCTTGGTGATACTTCTAACTTGACGTCAACTTAGAATTATCGGTGAATGACGTAAATATCTCCTAAACTACTGCATCACTATTTCGTTGCTTTGCGGCACTTTTTATCACTATTTCAGCACAGTTTTTTGGCATAGTTGAAACCACCAAATCTATGGTTAGGCTTCCAATTTGATGGACACTGTCGAAATGTATACAATACTCTAACATATAATAAAATAAACATAATTATATATATTATATAAAATAAAAATAAACATATTAAAATATTGTTTGTTTTCATCCCGATATTTCTCATTCCTAAACGGATTAACTGCTTTCAATGTTATTAAATATTTTACTTAGAAAATTTACGTGATTGATTTCGATCATTATTATAAATACGGGATTAACGACAATGTTTCGTTTCAATTCTTGAACCTTCATCAGGGCGAGTGCGATATGCGATGCGAGACGTTATTCGGAGTGGATCGCACTCACCCTTATGAAGGTTCACGAATTGATCCGAAAGATTATCGGTCGATACACCGATAAGACGGTACGTGATAAAACCCGTATTTATAATAATGGTTATTAAATATGTTAGACTTAAAGACCAAAACTAGATAAAAATAGTCACAACACGTTCTTCCCTCATTTTAGTAGATACTTTAGCGTTGTAGTTATTCACTATAATACAACAGAAATGTAGCCAGCTTGGCTTAACTGGTGTACCTCTAAGGCCAGAGTTCATTGGATATGGTACATTACGGTTAAGGGTCCATACTACCTCAGAAAGCTTCATATGCACTAGTACTGTATAATTTACTTTCTTATAAATATATGTAACGTTGAGTATATAAGCTATAATGTTTAGTAAACACACGTATCCTTAAAATTGTCTCTATGGAAAATATTTTTAAGTCACGTGCAAATCTTACAAAAAACCCGTAGTAGGTATTCCATAAATAAATGAAATCTTGAAACTTGCGCAGTTAAGTTATTGATATTTATTTAACGCAAGTGCTACGTGTTTCGATTTTATACATTGTTTCTTCTTCTTTGTCATTCTCGCACTGCACGTATTTTCATAGAGAGTGAAAGAGACAGCTTCACAAGGTAGTACGGGCTCTTAATGCGAATGGACCATAAAACGAAATTCGCATCTTGGCTTTCATAATATTCGCAAACGGTTCTGGAAATTATGTTTTAAATGGCCAGAACGCGTTGTGCCTGTTTGTTCGCCCAATGTGAGTTTTTAGTTTGTAATGTGTAATGTATGATGTAACAACTTTAACCTTTGTTATATCCTTTAAAAGACATTATTGTTAAAAATTATTAATCAATGCCATACTATTAATGTTCTACCCAACTAGACAAACTAAATCTGGTTGCAAAACTAATCTCAATTTCAACATTTATTAAAAAAAAACAATATTTAATTAAAAAAATCTACCTAGTTCCATTCACATGGTTGAATTTGCACCTACGGAAAATATAACTCGATACACGTAATACTTTTATGGTTACAAAATATTTCAGAGTAAGATTGTAACCATATTAATAATTAGAACATTATACTTTCCGTAAACAAATACTTGAACCACCCCAGCATAAGCCGCCATTGTATATAAAAATATATATTGAAATGTACACTCCATGTCTTACATACTAAGTATGCTAGAATAATTGATTATTATTTGTGTGGGACGCAAGCTTTGTGATTAGAACAGAAAATAGTACTACTATATTATACAGACTCCAAATAATATGAAAACTAAATTCTAACGCTGACCGCACATTGGCTACTATCACGCGAGCTTTAGCTACTTTTGTTACCATTCAAACGGCGTTTACCGCTACTTAATCACGCAATCTAAGATGGTGTCCTAATTGAACGTGATCGCGCGAATAATCAATGCGATTATCGCACGTTCACGCCACTGTTCGGCATCAATATTTTTTTTTTATGTTATTTGTGGAGAAACAGGCTTACGGCCCACCTGATGGTAAGCGGTCACCATCGCCTATTGACACCGGCAACACCCGGGGTATTGTCGATGCGTTCCCTACACTGCAGAAACCTCTTTACATTTCTCTTGAAGCGTGCCATGTCGTAGTCTAATGGGAAAACCTCAGATGGTAGCTCATTCCACATCTTGCAAGTATGGGGTAGAAAAGATCGCGTGAAGCGTGTGGTGCGCGATACCCAATTGTCGATGATATGTGGATGAGCTTTAGTACGTTGTCGAGAAGTGCGGTGGTAAAATCTCGACGACGGGATGAGATCAAATAGCTCCTTAGAACATTCCCCATTATACAGGCGGTAGAATACTGACTGAGCGATCCGATGTCACGGCGTTGGCTCAGCAGTTCCAGCCTGTCGGCGAGTTTGGGATCACCGATGATTCTAATGGCTATATATATTTGATCGCGCTTTCGTACGAACGTTCGCGCGAACTAGCAATGATCGTGCAATCGCGTGCAATCGGGACACCGCCTTAGTTGCTCGTGCGATAGTAGCCTCTGTGCGTTCAGTCTGAACCGACTGATGCATCACCAAAATGTCACTCAAAAACTAATAACAGTTCCACGAACGTATTTGGCCCCGAGGACAAGATTCTAACTAAGCGCTACAGGTACCAAACTAGAACTGAACGGGACTGTCTAATAAATAAGGCCCATATTTTAAAACTATGCCCAAACATCAATCGAGGCTTGAAAAAAACTGTCGTAAATCTTCAATTCCAGTCTCAGGCCAGATAAGTTAATTATATTTATCTAAGTTTTTAATCTTCGGATCAATTGACGCGGATCGGAAAGCTATATTTATCTGCGCCAGAACTTTTACCAATACATTCAAGAAAAATAGCCATCTACTATAAAATATATTTCTTGAACGCAAAGTCTAATTGCCACAGGCATACGTATATTAGGAATACAATAAAATATCGAAATAATAATAACGTATTGCTTAGTTACATGAAAATAATATCAGTGCGAATAATTTCCCTAACATAGAGTATATGCTACATAGGTATTATTGTTTTTAACTAATACATACACGGCTGTTATTATACTAGAGTACATTGAGACTACGCCTTTTAAGTGGGGGTACTGGGTAAACTCCTTATTCTTTAGCTTACCCTGACGCTAGACTCTAAACGCTAAGTTTTGAATTTAAATCCGCCTTAGAAAAGTTTATCTCTACGGAACGATAGAGTTAAATGACTAAGGGGTTTCCTTTAATCTCGTGATGTTCGAATTGGAGGGGAGGGGGTTAGAATAACATCACGATGAGATTATGTGGGAATCACGTGAAATCCTGTCCTCCATGCGCGACCTAGTGCGGTATTCAGAATCTGAATTTATTACAATTTTTAATTAACCTCTCATCTGTTTAGTCTAGACAACATGAACTCTGTTACTTTTCATTTAAAATTGTACTGTATATCTAGTTTAAAGGGTTTTTATCTATTTCCACTCAATCTTACTAAATGACTGAACAATATACAACAATTGTTCATGAATTCATTCGAAAAAGTTACTTTAAATCCGTTTTGAAGTTTCAAGTCGCCGGTTAGCGCCGTTTTTGGAGGAATAAATTGAAAAAGCTTAAGCTTATTCTCTGATATTTTTCAATAAGAAATACACCTGATGTTGGATGCGGTAGTCTAAAACATAACGACACAATCTCTGAGTCCTCATAAACCTTTGAAGTTATTTTTATATTCAAGAAGTTTGAATCTTACGTTATAAGAAAATCATCTATAGCTACAAATTTACATTCAAAATACAACTATATAGTAAATATATTTTTTTCAAATAGCATTTGGCATTTCTAGCACACCGTTGAGACCCATCTTAAGCGTGGTACACACAGTGGCGAAAGGACTTCTTCCTATCAGGGTCAATCACCAAATTTCTAATAATAGCTGTCTATTTGTCACGATGATGTGTAGAACAACACCTTTGTACACATTAAGACTTTTAAACCCATCTCAAAAACTGTATTTATATTATTTTATTTGAAAATCCACAGCTTTACAAATACAAATTACAGCCAATAAAGGATTTACATAATTTTACACACCCCTTTCATACAAAATGTACACAAATGTTTATACTAAAACCTGTGACTTGTGTGTACCACTCTCGGGCCTAGTTAATTTTGTGACAATCCTGAAAATCCCCATAGAGTATAACTAACGTAAAGCTTCATTACTTTGTAATCATAAACTGTATTAAACAGTTTGTTCACTCAACACGTAGAAAAGAATTTGATAAGTGATAATGGTGTGCGCAACCACTTGAAAAACATACGAAAACGACGCGAGAGAGCAAGCAAAACTCTATCAATAACATTTGTTAACGGTCGAACTCTATATTCTATCTATTTACTGTTTTTTCTTTAGCAGCGATATGATTCTTCGCGCAAAATTAATGCGATTATTGATATAAAATGCAAAACATTGCACACAGCGTTATCTAGCCCCAAACTAAGCAAAGCTTGTACTATTGGAACCAGATAACTAATAGAATACTTTTTTTGTTAATACAGAAAAACACCCGGACCCGAAACAAATACCTGTAGATCATGCAAACATTTGTTCCGCGTCGGGAATCAAACCTTGCGACTCAGCCGACTAGCCAGCTGAGCCACGAAGGTCCTTAAAGGAAAAAAAATGAGGCAAAAGCTGAAAAAGATAGAGTATAGGGTTCGGGCGTACGTTTCCTCAGCACATTGGTGGATCAATAGCTCCCTCGCAAAACACTGGTACAGCGTCTTACCCTGCCGCCACATTATCGGGATCGGTGAAGGTTCGTGTTGACACATGAGTCACACAGCACAAACATTCACCGAATCCTGATATACTCGAAAGACTCCTCACATTCACAGATTGCGGCAACAATGCATATCTGATGTGCTTGATCAATACTTTTAATAGGATCCATATGCTGCGGCCACATCACCGGTATACGGCCTATGTTCTTTATTCTTTATTGTACACAAGAAAATATATTTCGAAAATAAAAAAATAGAGAACATGTACAAAGGCGAGCTTTAACCCTAAAAGTTTTCTTCCAGCAAGCCTTTGAAAGCCTGGCTAGAGAGAGAGATGATTTTAAAGGTAGGTGAGTGTACAAGAACATATATAAATATATATATACCTAATACTAATATGACATATACCTTAAGTATGTTATAATAATGTTAATTGATCAAGCGAAGCGAGATCTCTAAATCAACTTGGCCAAATTGGCAATGACTCCCTATACCTGTAATTTAAATGAAACTGTAGGTCAAGTGAGTTGGATATCCATTTCGTGGCACTATTTTGATAGTCAAAGATTACGCGAGATCTCAGTTCGGGGCGAACCACTAGCATTATAAAAAAAGATTACTCTCTGCTACGCTGTTTCTGCTGCATATCAATGATCTGCTCATGCCGGGTATCATTGGGTACGCATACGACAGTACAGTTGTAGAGAGGTACACTTCTAATGCTCGAGCCATCAGAACTGAAATTCAGAAGCTGAGATAAAATGCTGCAGTGTTTGAATTTGACACTCAAGGCCGTCTCTGACTCTGGCGATGCCATTCTCGTCAAATTCAATGCTTCAAAAACGCAAGCATGTCTCTTCTCAGCGAAAAAAAGTCAGTTTCTCCATTTCCCAAGATGTACCGGGCTGTACAAGGTCACCTCAAGCTTCTAAGGCTAAAACAGCTGCCATGAAGCTGGGCATCCTCAACAAGGTCAAGAGATACTTCACACCGGGCGAGCTTCTTAATCTCTACAATGCACAAGTCCGGTCTGGTATGGAGTACTGCTGGCACCTTTGGGATGGTTCGGCCAAACACCAGCTCGCCACCTTAGACTCGATAGAACGAGCTTATAGGTGAGCAATATATGGCGGAGACTAAGAGCCAAAGTCTCGAACACCACCGTAAAGTTGCAAGCATATCGATCTTTTACAGAATACATTTTGGGGAATGTGTCCAAGAACTTTACAATCTGATTCCGCCATCTCCTTTCCATCAAAGGACAAGCAGGCGCACCGTACCATCCGGTGGTACTCAGTACCATCCGTACCTTGATATACCACCCATTCGTACAAACCGTTTTGGTTCTACGTTCTTGATGCGTACAGCTAAGGTATGAAAAACTTGACGGTCGTCTGTTTTTCCTAAAGAATACAATCCGGGCCTCTTTAAGGTACGAGTAAATAGATTTCTTCTAGATCTTTGTGCTTCATCTTGGACCACATCATCGCTTACCATGAGGTGAGATTGTGGTCAAACGAAGATCTATACTAACAGTTTAAAATAAACAAATTATACACAATATATACCTTATATATATATATAATAATGTTCCTACTTATTCTACAATTATACTGATTAAGAAAGATATACAACACGAATATTCGCCGAATCCCGATGATGTGGCTTCGGTGTTATTGAAAAATAACGTACTTACTTTTCATTTACACTTAAAGTAAGAGCGTTTTCTGCATTGCTGCTTTTACATCATTAAAAGCAGCTCTTAAATAATATATGCTTAACTTAACTGGTGTCTCTCAAATGATTAAATTAACAAGGCTAATTTGAAACATGTTAAATCTTTAACAGTTAAATCTAATTCTGTAGTCTTCTTCAAATTATATAATAGCACATGCATATTATCTCTGTAATGACAGCTTATTTGGTTCTTGGTGAGATGCCCAATATTTAAATTTAAAAAACTCACGCTAATAAATAAAACGTGTTTTTTTTGAACATTGAACATTTCATTTGAACACGACCACCGGCCGTCTATCAAACCAAACTATCTTTTACTGAGAAAACTGCTGATTAAGTCTTTGTAAATACGGGAATCATCACGTACCGTTATATCGCTGTTACGACCTAGGTATATTTTACCGATATTTTATATTAATCGCAAAGGGTACGGTGATATGAAGGTAGATGAAGTGTGATGGCACAGACTAGTCGCCGCCACTGGCCGCGCTTCGACGCCTGAAAAAATATTAAAGCTTATAAATACAATTCAACAAATCATTAACGTACGAACAAAGATCGCACGAACTAGGGATTATCGCGGAAATGCGTTTTATTAGTGCTCCGATTTTCACAGAGTTATGAAGAACATGATCGCTTATCTGGGTGCCAATTCTGCTAATTTATAAGAAAAACGATTATGGAGCTATGGCTACATTATTCGACGATTATGATTTTTGCTCCTATCCAAGCTGTTAAATTTTCAATTGAGTTGTCATCATATCACCGCAACGGCGGTCATTGTGTGTCAAAAGGTTGTGTTAGTAGAACACCAAAAGGTACCATTTTGCGACAATACCATTGTCATAGTGAAGCGATTGGTTTAGTAGAATTAGGCCGCAGATTTCATTTCGTTTTATTCGCAGCTAATGTCTGTTTGATGTTTATTAGAATTATTTATAATAAAATACTTTTCACAGCACCTGCCGACAATCTCAAATTCTATGTCATGTAAGCCTCACAGGTGATTGAATCCCTTCCACTGAGCCGGGAGTAAAGTTGTACTGAATTTCATTATGCCCTCGCATAATGTGATTTGAATATGGAACCTCATTTGTATTAAAATTTAAACCAAAGAGTCCCACACAATAAGAACTTGTTTGCTAATCGAAATAGCTTCTGTATAGAACGCAAAATATTTATTATGTCTTCTTAGGTCTTCTTATGAATTCTTATGTCTAACGTATCTTATAACGCTATTGCCACAAAACGCTGTACCAAAGATAAAAATTATCTCGCAGAAAGTGTGAAAAGTAAAGTATTCTCGTAGTGGATAAAGCTGTCTGCATCTTTGGCGTTATATCCCTCTCTGCACTCAGGATTCTAGCAATTCTAGTAACTTCTAGTAGAAAACTACTGGCTGAGGATCCTTGTGGATAGCACAAACTAAGAACGGCGTACAACTGGGTACTAGTGGGTAAAGTCAGACTGCGGATGATAATGATGAGGTTACCTGTTAGCCTTCATGAGCGCGAGGTGAGCATCTCGTTGCGCTGACACTTGGACCAGCTCGGCCACTGTTGCTGCCTGTTGCTCCGCTGAAATTACAGACAACATTTATCACGAAATACTATCATACAGTATTTTATAATACTTACACTACTATCATCATCATCAGCCGGTAGACGTCCACTGCTGAACATAGGCCTCCCCCTTATATCGCCACAACGAGCGGTTGGTAGCCGTTTACGCCCAACGTCTCCCCGCGATTCTTACTAGATCGTCGGTCCACCTTGAGGGGGGCCGGCCTACGCTGCGTCTTCCAGTCCGTGGTCTCCACTCGAGAACCTTTCCTCCCCAACGGTTATCGGTTCTACGAGCAATGTGGCCTGCCCATAGCCACTTCAACTTGCTAAGTTGACACTACTAACCTTCAGTTAATTATAATACTAAGTCCGGCTTGTATAACGATCCCGAAACGTATTTAGCGACTAAACAAGTGTTAAATTTGATGTATTTGTATGATTTGACAACTCTCGTGTACATATGCACTAAATACGATTAGGCTTCACTCGAGAAGCTTTCTGCCGGACGCGTGACGACCGTCGCGTGAGTACCTCGAGCTATGTGCCCGCCTGTTGTGTGTCCTTACTACTTCTAAACTACGCAACACATTTTGATACGGTTTACACTATTCTTGGTGTTATCAATAAAGATATTTTATTGTATTGTTATTTTGATTCCTATAAAAACAAACAGTGCACATTCACCAGATAACAGAGGGCTTAGCCGAGTAACATTCGATTAGCGATGATGCTAGTCGATAAGTCCGAAAATGTATGCGATTCGACCCATGCTATGGAAATATCACGTGATATATCGACAACAAACCTATGTAGAAATCGAATCGATTCGAAGCGAATGTAACTTGGCCTTGAACAGTCCAAATGTCCAAACACATGCGTATCGAATTACTTATCTCCTGTAATTGTCGGCAAAACAATAAAATTGCGCACTTTCATTTATAAAACACAATATCTCGAAATAACACTTTTTTAATTAAATTTAACTTATGTGATATTGACGAATACTTAGTTATTTATGAATGAAACTATACAATTGTATTGAATTTCCGACAATAATATGTCGTAATTAATTCGATACGCACATGTTTAGAAATTTCTACTACTTAATTATCTAGCTAGTGAATGTGCACTGATTGTTTGTATAGGAATCGAACCACCTTAAAGTGTTCGACATGAATGAGTGACAGTGAATAAGAAAAATACGTATATGATGGTAAAGCATGAACAAGAGACATTATGCATAAATCGTCTACTAGCAGATACTTAGTTCAGCAATAATTACTACATTTGGCGAAAAACAATAAATCTTTTAGATAATGTGCTCATATTAAAGTCGTTTCTCGTCTATATAATGGAATGTTAATAGGTAACAAGAAACATACCATTTTTCAAAATTATAATCGTCAAAGTAAAGTTTTCTTGTAGTAGGAAACTAATGGCGGGCTCCTATATCCATCGGTAACCAGCTACGATGCGTTTCTCTTTCAAAACTTGTCATAAGTTTGACACTTGTTCAAGGAGATACGAGTCGCAGTCTGTTACCGACAGATATAGGAACCCGCCATTAGTCTACAAGAAAACGTTAGTAGACAAACACAAATACTTAGTTATGGTGCTCCCACATAGTTTTTACTTAGCATGATACATTTGTCCAAATGAAAGCGAACAAAGATAAAATGTTATATAAATTTACAAAACTGTTGGGTATCTTCGCATTTTTGCTAGTTCCTGAAGATGGTTTATTTTTGCGTTATCTCAACTTCCCATCCGATTTACTCATAATTATCACTACAAACAACTTTTTATTCCAGACCTGAACATAATCTTGAACAGATACTCCAGCAAAGTTTTTTGTCAGTTTTATATTACAATCTCTGTGTCTGAGAATTGATTCGAGTTGAGTTTAACTTTATAAATATTGCAGGACATTTGACACAGCGCTACCTAGCCCCAAACTAAGCAGAGCTTGTACTATGGGAACCAGATAACTGATACCTATATATTTTTTTCTTTTAATATTTAGTTCGCCCACTGCGCCACGGAGGGCGTCAAACTTGGGAAACCGATCGTGTTCAACTACTAACTAGTCAGTGTTAGGCGTGGGAGTTGATGTTTTTATATATGTAGTAGTGTAGTCACCAGACAGAGGGCGTGCAAGTCTCCGCTCCAGGCGATGCAGCCGCCGCGCCGGCTCGTCGCTCGGTTCGTCGCGCGAGCGACGCTGTGCGACGAGGCGCGCCCAGCGTGCCTCGAACCACAGCTGCATCGCGTCGCGCTCTTCCGTGTCGCAGGGGACGCCAGCTTGTTAGTCAATGTACGTGTTATTGTAACGGTGGGCTCTCATTCTTGCTGATTTTACACCTATATCCAACTGAGACAATCGCCCAATCTTCAAAATCGTTAAAGTTGCAAAATGTTCTCAGTTTTCAGCAACAGTATACTACGTGTTTAGTTATGTACAACATTAAATGAAAACACAGGTAGAGCTAATGGCTAGTATTGTTGTAAAATAGATTTATTTCAAATTCATTACCATACAAAATTTAGAATTTTCAAACAACCAAATTATCAAGTCCTAAAATATAAATGACCTATATAAATGCCTGTACAAAATAGGTAAACAAATCATATTCATCATGTAAGTAGGTACCTGTTAAACTGACTAAGCGGCATCGGCGCAAAGGCGCCACCGATTTAAATTAAAAATTGTTTATAGGAAATTTATCGATTAATGGATAAATATTCGAGCTACTGGTATTCAACCCACCTCTAAAATCAGTTAATACGATTCCAAATGTGTGTTTTAAATTAATGTCGTACATAACAATCAAGGCTGTATTACGTTATATTACGTTTGGAAGCACAATAATATTAATAACAGGCTCGGGCAAACGTTCGGAAATGGATGTGGACAATTGGACGATCGTTTAGAAGCATCAAGAATCAGATCACACCTTTAACCGGTAGCACATTAAATAAATCATGCAGAAAATGCAGCTATATTCCTTATGAATATGGTATACGATGCAAACAAAAATTATGAATAATTGCGGTTTAATGTTATGGACGAAATGATTTTAATCACTTGAAGGTCAGAGTTAATTTTACCTTTTTAGTTTATCAAAATTAATACTTAGTTTAAATTAAAAAATAAAATATAAACTCCTAAGCTGTTGAAGTTAGCGAAGGAATCGTAAACCAAGATTTATATATTGAAAATGGGCTAGTGCGTTTTCAAGCGACAAATATTCGTGCGCTAAAACATTTTTAAACCATTAACGCGAGTCTAAAGCTTTCATAGCATATCACTCGTTTTCTTTACTTTGTCAGAGCAACAAACTGCCAAAGTTACACAGCAGTTTATATGGCAATGTTACTGTTACTGCCACTGCCTTGAAACTGTTACTTCCGTGAAGTCTGCAGTGTATTCGAATCTGAACAGAATTTTATAATATGGCAGTTATAGTCAGTGCGAGGCGAGACGTTATTCGAAGCGGATCGCACTCACCCTGATGAAGGTTCACGAATTGAACCGAAACATTGTCGGTCGAAACACCGATAAGACGGTACGTGATAAATCCCGTATTTATAATAATATGGCAGTTGTTGCCGTCGAAGTAGTCTAATATTATAGTGCATCCACATTGGTACGCACGCCTGTACATTCCCAGTATAAGCTGACCTCGTATTATGTAGACAATAAGAAGTCAGCTTATACTGGAACTGTGTGTACATCGACAATTGATTGATAATGGTGCTCATCAGCGGCACGTTAAGGATTTTGAACGCGGAAATGATTTTGAATCTTATTCTAACACACTTAGCACTCACATTTCGGGAAGCCACGGCATGTCACAGCCTGCCGCGGTCTCCTCGCGCTATGGGTGAAATGTGAGCACTAAGATAGTTAAACAAGATTCAAAATCAATTTCGTGTATCAAAATTCTTTACCATGCCAAGCCGCTGATGAGCACGCGCAATTATCAATCAATTGTCAATGTACACACACATTCCAATATAAGCTGACTTGTTATTGTATGGAAAGTCTACATAATGCGAGGTCGGCTTATGCTGGAAATGTATGCGTGCGTATCTCTCAACGGCAACAACTACCATATCGAAATTAGTACAATAAGTATGTATCAACATTCTTATTTTAACATACCAGGTACTCTAGATGAGTGCGGTCTTGGTTTGGCAGGGGGGGAGTAGCAGGCGGGAGGTGGGGGCACTGGGGGCGGCTCCTGTTGAAGGGCACCGGTCGACTTGTGCGCAGTATTCACTGTCCGTAGAACCGGCTCTTGCTGGAATACACAGATGACACAGTAAGATCGCAAGATCGAATAATAACTACTCAATTTCTATTATCTTTATTACAAAATAAATAAATATCGCTGGACAATTCACATTACGATATCTAGCCCCAAACTAAGCTGAGCTTGTACAATGAGAACCAAATAACTGATAGAATACTTATATACTTTTTTTGTAAATATGTACTTATAATATATGCATAAAAAACATCCAGAACCAGACCTCCTGAGATGCTATCTTTTTTCAACCTATGTCATCCCACTGCTGGGCAAAGGTCTCCCCCACTGTCTTCCAGGACTTTGAGATGCTATTAAACTGTTATAATTCTCGTCATTTGTAGTAGGCCTGGAATTAGGAGATATTTTCATTTAATGTCTGTAGTGCAGTTGTTAATCATCTGAATCTTTGTTTGAAACATTGCTAATCATAGAATCATTACGCAATAAGTTTAAAGAAATAAATAATAAGACATTCCCTTGTAGATGTATTGACATCTATGAAAATCTGATGTATGTTCACAAATAATATTAATTTGTTTAAGAAAAATAGCGATAATCATAATTTTAATACGAGAAATAATGATAAACTTGCTGTTGTCCCTTGTAGACCCCATAAAGTTAGTAAATCGTTTAAATAAAGATCTCGAAGAAATCGAGAAAATAAAGAAATGATTTCCATTTCTTAGCGTATAGCGAATAAGATGCCGTCTCATATTTTTTTAAGAACATTTTTTCCCGATTTTTTATTTGTTTGTAATTATGATCACAATAAAACAATAAGAATAATTAGGGAATGAGAGAACTGAACGTTATAACATACGAGTCAAAAATCGTTAGGAATTATGCGTTGTACGAATAAATTATATTCCTGTAATTAGATGCCAACGCTCCTGGCAGACGGGGTCATAAACTGTGGATGTTTATATTGCTAATTAGCTCGCTCTTGCAGCCCTTCCGGGCGTCCGTCGTTAGTGATGCGCCGAGTACCTATCGATAACACTAATTATCAGTAATTGTATTGAAAAGGAAACAAACATGTTTATTGGTTGGCGCCGTCTGCCGCGAGTTTTGGCGTATACTATAATACTAAGTGTTGACATGCATTGCTGCATTGCTGAAGCGTACAAATAACACACAGCGTACAAAAGCGCCACATTCTAACATACCTAGATGAGAAACAGAAAGCAATGAATGCGATTTGATATTATAACTCAAGCCCTGAACGATATATTACTCATTCAAGACTGTCGCTTCAACCAAAAATAAGCATAGGTTGCCCAAGAACAAATGTGTATAATCCACGCGTTATCGGAATGGGATGGAACCTTGCCAAAGTAAATCAAAAATAGCATTCTCGAGCGAAATAGTGTTAGCATAGAATTATTATCCGACTCTGGCCAAGCCAATAGGGTTATGATTGTACATAAAAACAAACAAACATCAAACCTAGACACAATCTGCTACAATCATAACCCCCTTTTGACTTTGCCCGAGATGGATAATTCGCTCGTCATTTTAGATTTACTTTGACAAGGTTCCATCTGCACGCGGACATTAAACATAAAACTCGATAACGTTATAAGCGACAGTCAGTCTGCTTCACGACATAAGTCCTTTGGCTAGGCGCTAGTGAATATCCAATTGGGATAAAAAAACATGAATTTTCTACCTTATTTTCATCAGATAACGAATCCTCAAACGGCCGCGGGACTTTTTTGTAAAACAGATTTTAGTGGCTTAGAATCTGTGTAGCTTAGAATGGTATTGCTTTATCTCTCACCTAGGACAATGTTTAGGGCCGTATTCGCATAGACAAGCTGTGTTCCAGAGCATGCCACTTCTAGTTACGAATACTGAGCTCTTTGTTTTACATCGAGTGTCCCCCCCAAAAGAAGTGTAATAATTCACAGTTGCTATTATTTAATTATTAAATAAATTATCTACTAAACTACCGACATACGACTAAGACATACGACATAGTCTGTAGAGTTTAACCCCTTATACAATTCGTCTTATCCTTGGTTAAGTAACACCGTGTTTTATCTCTTATGTTCCATGCCTGAGACAAAACTCTGTTCAAGTATCCAATTCAGGGATAGTGCTAGTTTAATACGCGCGACCAATATTTGATATTGTCAAGCTTCCCACGGTCTGTGATATTGCAGACGGACTCGGACAAGCCTGCACCGACGCACTGTGCGAAGTGTCCCGTCCGGTTTGTAGGATCCGCCGCAATTCGGTAACTTCAATGGCATCGAATCTCGGATACACACAGACGGGCACGTACCGTGGAAGAGCCTCAGTGCGGTGCGTGGCTTTCTGTGGCCGTTGGCTGTACGTGCTATAATAAATATAAATATTGCTTGACATTTCAAACAGCTCTGTCTAGCTCCAAACAAAAAAGAGCTTGTACAATGGGAACCAGTTAACTGGCAAATACTTCTTTACTTTTTTTTGTCGATACAAGAAAAACATCCAGACCCGAAACAAATATCTGTAGATAATGCAAACATTGGTCCCGAAGCGGGAATCGAACCCGCTACCTCCTGCACCTCAGCTGGCAAATCATCCGTAAAATCACAGGCCGTGGGAACTGAATAGGCCACTGTTATGCTTTTAAGTATCCCATGACAAATTTAATAATTTGGGAACCTTATCTACTTAATATTACTTTTTTTATGTAACTACAAAATATAACAAATGAATTATTATTTAATAGCAGCAGTAAATTATTCGGAGAAGTAAGCTCTCCCATCAATCATGCACATTCAATTTATCAAAACCCAAGTCTCGAACAATGCAGTCGACAGTCGTAACAATACTACTACGTGTTTTGTTATGTACGACAGTAAATGAAAACACGGGTAGGGCTAATGGCTAGTATTGTTGTAAAATAGGGTTTATTTCAAATTCATTGCCTTAGAAAATGATAAACATTCCAACAACCTTAATATCAAGTCCTAAAATATCAATGAAACAGCCTGTATAAAACAGCTAAACAAATTGTATTCATTCTTCATGTAAGTCACCTGTTAAACTGACTAAGCGGCATCGTGGCAAAGGCGCCACCAATTTATTTATAAAATTGTTTATTGGAAATGTATCGATTACTGGATAAATATTCAAGAACAATTATGTATTAAACCTAACTCTAAAAGCATTTAATACGATTCCGGATGTGTGTTTTAAATTAATGTCGTACATAACAAAACAGGTTGTATAAATCGCATGCTATCCAAGACCAGACAGAAAGGATGCATGTGACGGTTTGTATGGAAATGTTGATGCTGGACATTTCATAAAGTCAGTTTGTCTGTCCGTCATAACAAGAAGGATGGATGGGTATGGAGAGAACATTTATGAAGCACTGTACAAAAGTGAACACATAATGCAGTTCTTAATTACCTCATTAATGTACATATTATATGTAATCTCATTATTTATTAATGAATCTAATGTGTTTAAAATATTTACCCTTCTTCAAATTTTAATAATAGGTCTGTCTGTATGCAAGATTTGAATTGAACAACTACATATTGCTGCCAATCCGAGACCAATAAGAAATTTGTCTAGCAAGTATTAAAGATTTGTAGGAACCTATTCATTCAATGATATTTTCTTTTTTAGATCGATAAAAAAGAGGATCCTCATTTCAATTCGTAAAAAACACTAAGATAAATAAATTAAACATTGCTGGATAATTCACACAGCGCTATCTAGCCCCAAACTAATCAGAAGCTCTGCTGTACTATGGTAACCAGATAACTATGATAACCAGGTTCTTACTGACTTTAGCTGTGAGTTAAAATAAATGTATTTTTAATTACTTGTTTAATATGTAACGGAGCGAGTGTTTATAAGCACCGAGAATTTAAATGGAAATAACATTTTGTATGAATATTAAAAAATGTAATTGAAATATGCATTATAATATTAAACACCAGAATATGAAGGGAAAACAATAAAAAAATCCATACACAGAAGGTTAAAATCAAGATCCAACATCAACACAGCAGAAACAATCGACAAGCGAGCGCAATCGTGTCATGATAGAGCGAGATAACGTACGATAAGAGAGACAGCTACATCATGCGACTCACGACACATTATCTATTGCTTTGCTTACGTGCGACGACAGGTTCGGTTCCGAGGCCCACTGAAAATATTACTCTTGTTAGTCTACTACTGAGTGTGCCCTCTAATACATAGGATCTCCAATTGCCAATGGGGCAAGCTTGTGTAAGCTTTAGATGGCGCTAGCATAGGTACCTTTTCTTATCAGTTTCTTTTGAAGATTGGCGTGACTGAACCCAAGTTATATAACCCCTACCATACCATTACTATCACAAAATACATAGGTAAAGAAGTTGACCGATTTGATCCTTGCGTTGCACTCAGCTTAACTTCTGTACCTATCTATTTTGTGTTACTGTGCACAATGTAAATTGGTAGATGTCATTGATTCTTTATTCAAAGTATTGTATTTATAAAAGTTATAAAATAAATATGACAACTAACAAACCTTCTCAATTATAGTTAAACTAAGACTGCGTACACACTTTACAACATTAGTACCAAAAATATTGTGTTAAGATTGAATGGTTTGTTAGTGAATGATTCTGACATTCGCACCAATCTCGCTCGAATTCAGGGTTACAATTATATTTAAATCATAGGTTTAAGGGCAAGTTACGCTAACGCCATTCTAACAGTTGCTAACCCCATTTTTTCCATAACCCAGTAATTTTGATCGGATATTGGACACCCCAATCTAGTTTTAAGAGTAGTAGAGTTCCTTGTGAAAGGGCTCGCCCGGGGAAGTACTACCACCATACCTATTTCTGCCGCCAATCAGCATTGCTGTGTTTCGGTTTGAAAGGTATGGTTTCCATGTCCCTCAGCAACTTTTATACATTATTCACAGTTTGGCAATGCCTGAGTATTTCCGTGCACAATGTATTGAGATGAATCAAGTGTTGCGTTATATATCTCATTCAAGTAACACAGATTGCTAATCAACGCATATGACTTACATATGCCCTACTAATAAACATGTTATAGCCATGGGATACTTATACGGTGTATCGTAATTATTAAGAAACAATTTTAATTTCGTTAGGAAATGACATGTAATAGTAATTCCATGGCTAAACTATGTTTATTTATGTGGCAAAAAAGTGGTGTTACACATAATTTGCACGTTCGCTCGACTCAGTCACGAACTCTGTTAATCAGTGCTTTAATAAATATTGAAACGTAAAACCAACCTTATGCCGAGGTCCTAGATGTCGGTTGAGGTAGTTGGAAATGCTCCTTATGATACTTTTCCTTCGCCTCTCTCTCGCTAGTTCAGGGTCTGAGAAGGAGGGGGTGACCGGCATAGGGGATGGTAAGAGAGGGGGAGCTGGTCTGGGTGGGGGAGGAGGAGTAGGAGGTTCTGGAAGGATCGGTGGCGGGGGGATCGGGGGAGGAGCACCTGAGGAGTGGGAGATACGTGTCCTACGCGTGGTTTTCCTTAGCACTCGCGGCCCGCTACCCAGCCTTTCGAGCACGAGTCTTCTGACGACTTCGGTCTGCTCGTCGCGTTCGCGTTTGATCTCCTGCACTTTAACTGTTGTATCTCGAGGCGGCACCGGACTGATGGGCGACACGGAGCCCGAGCTGAGAGTCACCGAGATCGACAGCTCGTAGCTGCGCGTCGGCGAGTCGGTGAAGGTCTCGCTTGCGGATCGACATATCGCCGGCGAGTAAAGTCGGATCGAGGGGGGTATTGATATGTTCGAGAAAATACTATTAGTTTTGCTCGTCGGAGTGTCCGGAATGAGAGGCGGGGAAATGTCGTCGAAGGAGTCCGACTCCGTCGTCGTTTTGCTCGTGAAAGCGTGCGACGGAGGCGACACTTCGGTGATACTAAGCGACTCGATACTTGGCTCGAGTCCGTTCAGCTCGAGCTTGCTGTCCGATGTAACGTCAGTGATCCTGTCGTCGCTCAGTTTGCTTGTACTGATAGTACTGTCGCTAGTCTTTTCTGTGGTTTTGGTATCGCTTAAGGATTTATTACTATCTGTTTCGTTTTCGGTTTTTTTAACTTTCTCTTTTTCTTCTTTCTCCGAGTACTGCTCCTCTATCTCTTTCGGGATAGTATGTACTATTTCGGTGAGGGAGAGTTCCTGGCTGGGAGGTCTCATGACGGTTTCGGAGAAACTTCTCTCGATGAAGTTCATCGAGCGGTCGTTTCCGGGGCAGTATTCGAATTCGTCGTCGACGAGTTCCATGTAGCCCTCGTTGCGAGGGGTGGAGGGGGTTTCGATCGAGGGGTCCTGCTCGCCTTCGTCGGCGAACTGGAAGTGTTCGAGCGCGTTTGAGAAGACGATCGGTTCGGGGCTCGTGCGGCCGCACACGTGCGATGCAACAGCCGCTATGTTTTTTGCATCGTGTATCAGTTTCGGTCCGCTCAGTGTGCGCGGGTTCTTGCTACGTTTTCTTCCCTCCTTTTCGAATCCACAATCATCGAGCGTGCCCTCCGCAGCCCAGTCGGACAGCTCAGTTTCTGTCAAGGCTAGAGTAGTGGCGTCGCGTCCCGATTCGGATGATTCCGACTCCGCGTTGACAACCGTAGGCCCTGTCACCGTAGCGGTGCCCGAAGCTTTCTCGTTTTCTTCACTCAACATCATTAGGCTATCGAGTTGAATCAACTCTCCGCCTTCATCGTGCACTTCTACTCTCGGAACAGATTTAGGAGCCGTCTCCGTGTGCGAAGAATCGTCGGACAAAGAATCTGATTCCAATTCGGGCTCTTTCTTTTCTTCGGAGATAGGTTCTGACTTCTCGGAGATATATCCTTTGAGTATCGAGGAGTCTGCTTTGGTAAGAAGATCGACGGGCGCATCGGTCATAAGGTTTTTGATGATATCAGGCATCGGGGGTTTCTTGTCTTCTGCTACTTGGGCGATTATCGGTTGCGACGGCGCGGGATTCAACATCTTTTGGAATTCGGTGATATTCGAACGGAAAGCTTCAAATTTTGTGTCAATTTGCGAGGTGGAGTCTGATTTTCGTACTGCGGGAGGGGAGGGTTCGCCGAGTAGGTATCTGCGTTTGAGTTCTAGCGCGCGTTTAGTTGCAAGCCCGCCGGCGGAGCGGGCGCGACTGAGCGGGTAGTCGGTCGGATGCGGCGGCGGCGCGGGGGCAGTGGCCTCCGTGACGAGGATGGCTGGGGGGGAGGGCGCGGGTGCGGACTCCTCCCGCGCGAACTCGCTGTCCGTTGACACTTCTGTGGCGGACGATACTTCCGACTCGCTCGATGAACTCTCCTCTTCGGACTCCACCTGAATAGTATAACATTCTAGTACTTGTTAATGTATAATGATACAAAACTAATCATTTGTTTGCGACAATCTTACGCCATCTGGTTGATTCGCTATTGATTTCAGAGTTTTTGAAATTATTGGGACCCACTTCAACCCCTGTGCAAAGCAAGTTGTAGTACAAAACTATAGCCATCACCAAGAAACCCATTTGAATAAAATTTTGAATTGAACGGGAAAAATTAAAAATTCTGGTAAAGGGTGTTAAATTAACTTATTTATATAATTAACTAATATTGGGGGAAGTGCGCTGAAGACCTTAAGATCCACACTAACTCACCGCCGAAAAAGATGGCAAAGATGACGTCATTACATACATAAAAATTACATAAATAAATAGATAATATTATGAGTGGTATTTCATGTACATCTCAAACTGAATTGAGTCCGAGTACAAAGGCTTTTCCAAAATAGGTATGTCAACCTAACAGAACAATATTTGTTCTACGACTCAGTGAAATTCGATGTTTTTACTAAAAAATCACTTAGCCTGGCTAATTCGACACAGTTTAACACTTCTTTAGGTTAAACATTTTGTAAAGAAAGTTTTAGGAAAACCCACAGTCTAAAAACAGCTGATTTGAATAAACGTAAATCCTTTATTTTCTAAAATATAAATGTTAGCCTCAATTTTATTTGTATGAAAACGTGTTCATTCTCATGGGAAGAATCAGTCATTTTAGGGTAAACATACATATGTCAGAGCACCCTGTACAGTTATAGACCGATGTTATGTTATGATAACTCACAAACAACACTAGTGAAGGATGAATATTAAAAAAATATATAAAAGCTAATGTTATGAACATTAAAAGCTGTGTATAATACACAATATACACATGTAATACAATAAATGACATATATACTAATATGATTCATAAAAAGGCGTGGCCAAAACTTAACGCATACGATAAAAAACAAAAATGATGGGAAAATTGTGTTTTTGTAGGATCACACTTCATTTATTAACCACTGTAGGCACAAAAAGAGCACTAAGTAAAGACAGATTTAAAATATATCTTTAACAATAATTATGTGTCTGTAAGCTGGTATCGGGGCTAAATAAGTTAATACATTTCACAAGGAAAGTCAACTTCAAAACAAGAAAAAACTTACAATTACACATCAACAGAGAGAGAGTGAACCGAATAAACAAAACAACGTCAATGTCAAAAAACAAAAAAAACATAAGTCAATCAACCAATGACAATACAATGTCGTAATATGTGTGTCATTTCGAGATATAATAAAACTACCAGTCATACTAATATTATACATTCTAATGTAACTGTCTCTCCGTTTGTTAGTTATGTTATCACGACGATTTCGATGAAATTAAGTATAAAGATTATGACCGCGATTGAGACATAGGCTACTTTTTATCCGACTGCGCAGAAAGAGAGTAATGTTTTTATTGTCAGCTAGTATTTCAGCCCGCGGTTTCGCACGCGTTGTGGTCACTGTCTATTTACAAAACGTAATCAAAATCGTTTTTTACTAAAATATGGATTCAATTTGTCTATCAAAATGGGCATTAGGTACTTGCGCTAAGAATTGTCCATAGATAAATAAAAATAAAACACAATAAAAAAAGCGCCATCAATTTTGTTTCTCCACCAACTGTTTCATTCTCAACAAGCAAACTAATTTTGTAAACTATACATTTGCCTATTCGCTGTCAACAGTCCGAACTATCAATACCTTTCCTTTAGTAGGCACAGTGGATGGCAGTAGGTCGTTAGATTTTTATACCGACCGGACTATTGATACCGAAAAGTATCAGTAGTTCGTATGAATTACTAACAAGAGGCGAATTTGATATAACTAAACGAATTAATAAAATTTTTAGTATTTTTCAATGAAACAGTAAGTTGAAGAGTAAGACGGAAGTTAGTGTGGGCAAACTACACTCTTACCATCCTCCGACCGCCGCCCCTTTGTTTAGATAATGGTTGATATGTTACGATGTCACATTAAATAAGATGACAATGGTAGTTTTCGAACTTTCGCGATCTCTGTACTGTACCTAGTCAGGTCATAAATTCTGTCACATGTTTAATATAAAATAATTGAAACAAGTTTATTCATTATGTAACCATTTATATACCAAAATGAACTTAACAAAACATAGATTCTTATGACACTAAAGTTTATTCAAAATGACCTCCGTGATTTTGATTACAGGCCTTCAATCTGCGCGGCCAGTCGTCTATCGCAGCACGAACGAGATCCATGTCAATATCGGCGGCTGCCTTAATCAAGGATGTCTTGAGTGACTCCAAATTGGGATGAGGCTTTGAGCACGCCTTTTCCTCGCCAAGTGTTGCCATATCTTGTAATCTAACCGATTCAAATTTGGACTGGAGGAGTGCCAGTCTTCGTGCCGGATGAAGTCGATTTCACGCGCCGCCAGCCAGTCTTGTGTGCTCTTCGCTCTATGAGCTGGCGCCGAATCTTGTTGGAATACCCAGTGCCTGTTATTGAACATGGTATGAGAAACAGGTTCCACAAGGTTCGTCAGGACTGTATTTTGATACACAACTGCATTCGTTTTTACACCTTTCTCACAAAAATGTACCTCTGTTAAGCCCCAATAAGAAACTCCCAACCATACCATGAGCGAGGATGGAAAATGACCTCGTTGGACACGCGGAATACGGTTGCTCGCTTCTTCACTACTGTGTGCGTACACCTTATCATTATGTTTGTTGTAGCTCTCTTCTACGGTAAAAATTTTTTCATCCGAAAAAAGAATTTCCGGATATTTTTTCCCGCGTACCGCTTCAACAAAGCGCGGCATCTCTTCAGTCTCAGGTCCATTAGACGAGCATTCAAACGATGTCCTGTTTTTCTTCGATATGCCCGAAGCCCTAAGTCTTCATTTAACACTCTTTTCACCGTGGTTCTGCTTAACCCCATCTGAAGGGCCAACAGTTTCTGCTTACGTTTGGGATTTCTTTGAATTCGCGCCTTCACAGCTTTTATCACTGCTGGAGTCCTAACAGACCGAGGGCGACCACTTCTTGACCTGTCATCTACACTATAGTCTTCATTGTATCGTTTGATGGTGCGATAAACGAATCTTTTGGTTATATTCAAATTTTTCAGTATGTCAAAAATTTTAATTGGCGCGTAACCGCAACGATGTAACGCAATAACTGCAACACGGTCTTCTTTAAGCGTCCACTCTATATTTAAAAATGAGTAAAATTCTAAAAAGTATACATTTTTATTTTCATGAACAATTCGGAATTCGAATTCTATAAACTTTTTTGTGACCAGCATTCTAAAAGAAAAGTGTTTACTGTGTGACAATACTTATGACCTGACTAGGTATAATTAATGATTGAAACGGGTATTTATCGCATGTGTACCTCTTTTTTGTTGTTATCCCGATTGTTGTGTTGCGGTAACAAGTTAAATATTAACACGGCAGTCCTATTTCGACAATGATAGATCGTGACTTGATTATTCCATTACAATTTTAGCGATGAAAATGTCAATGTAAATTAGAAAGAGTAGAAGTGTTGGGCATGGGGCGACTGATCGGCGGCTTCCGGCGCACCTCCCCACCGCGACAGTCGCAAGTTGTCGCGCGATGTGACGCGATGTCGCGTCAGGCGATGCAGCAGCGCGGTACCTCGCTGCTGTAGGTGGAGGGTCGCGCGTCGGCGGGCACTTCGCGACGTCGCGCCTCGCGGGCCGCGCGCATGCGAGAGCACGACTCGTTGCCTGACGATTCTGCACCTGCAAACACCACTATTTATTTTAAACTACTTGTGCATAAAACTTCGTCTGCAATTTTTTGAATCTAAACCATCCAGGGACCCATTTAAATACAAAAAAAAACATATTCAAGTTTATCTATTCTATATTACAATTTTTCGTGTTTAAATGTTCTGTTGCTCACACGCACTAGAGGCGTCACATAATACCAGCGCTACAGTAGCTATACGTTGCAGTGGCACACCGCTGAGTGACGACCTTTTTTGTTGTCTTGTATTTTGTAATAAGCATAACTGTTGTATTATTAGAATTTAAACACAACCGATGCCAGACTGAGAACAGGTCTGCAAGGGGTCAACGAATCCTCATCCTCCACAAACACCGCTACTACATCAATATCCACTAGGTTAGAAGGGGGGTAATGCACAATACAGCCCACTGCTGGACGTCAGTGCAGATCTATTATTCTCCCCGCCCTAGAATTAAAATGTGACGTACCGTCGTCCGAGTACTCGTCGTATCCGAAGGAGTCATCGCTGAAGTACATGTCGTGTCGGGAGTGACGTGCGGGCGCGTCGGCGCGGCCCGCCGCGGGCGACGCCAGCGCCTCGTTATCACTGTCCCCCGCGTCCGTATACTCATCCGAGCTAGACTCCTCTTCATCACTGTCATTTACAACAACGTTGTATCAATAAGCAAGAAGCCGAACTAATTTTGCAAAATGTAGCTTTATTTATTATTATTTATTTATTGTATAGTGATGCGTTTACCTGAGAGCACCTGCGCCTGAAGTCTCTGACGCGAGGAAGTTCCGATCGGTCCACTCGTCTTCGTCGATCTCCCTAGCGCCGCCGTCGCTGAGTTCAATGCTGATGCGCTCAGGCGTGGGCGTGGCCATGGGCGCGGGCAGGTCGGCCACGGCGCCCACTAGAGAGGCCACGGCGTCGGGCACGCTGACGCCCGAGTGCCGGAGGCAGACTAGACGGCTTCCGTACCGCTCCATCGTGTAGTTTCTGTGCAAAAATATCGTAAGAACAACACCACTTACTTTCCAATGTATAACATTAGTATGGATGTACATTTGTACTCACCCAGGTCGCAGCACAGTCTTGCACACTGCGCAGCGGAAGCAAGCGCGATGCAGCTGCAGTCCGTCGGCCGTCACGCCTTCTGCGGCGAACACGCGCGTGCCGCACGCCGCGCACTGAACGCCGGCCGTGGCGGGTCCTCGCCACCCTTTTTTCGGCTGTAAATACAAGACCGACAATTATACTATTTGTTTAGTGTCTTCTATTTTGTCTGTAATTTTTATTTATTAAGGTGCAAGTACAATGAACTGTTTTCATTCATTCATTTTTCTATGTATGGTGCTTCCAAACATTCCAATGTTTAGGTTTGTCAGTGTGTTGTCTTTCTCAGTTTATTTATTTGTGTTGTTGATGATCAACATATTTTTATAGTTATACTAGTTTTGGCGCGTTAGGAGAAACAGAGCGCAGCGTATGATATGGAAATTGCGTGCGCCGCTTATGTTTTTACGGTCTGAACTAATCCAAGTGGTGCGCAAATGACATACAATTGACAATTGTCACTGTCACTGTTTACATTAAATTAACGTACATTTTATTATAATATCTACACAGTTATCACAGAATATCTAGTCTGGTTCTTGACACCCCAATATACAGATACTACTTACTTAGGTGTTAGATACCTCCTTTTTGGATAATTGTATACAAGTAAGCGGTACAACAATATTAGCACATAGGTAAGTATACAACTATTAAACGCTTGGCGACCTCCGTGGCGCAGCGGGCGAGTAGCCGGCTGAGACGCAAGAGGTTAGGGCTCCGATTCCCGCCGAAACAAATATTGCAATGATCTTCAGATATTTGTTTCGGGTCTGGTTGTTTCTCTATATATATATATATATATATATATATATATATATATATATATATTATTAAGTATAAAATAAATAAATAAAACCTTTTTTATTGGGACCAGAAAAGGTACTAGATATAATTTTTATGTCTGCTTAATCATTTGAAAATTATACAAATCAACTTAAGTAATAATTATATAACAATATTGCACCTTTGACCTCCACATTAGGATTCCCTGTATTGTGGAGATCAAATTCAAGTTTTGGTTTTCAAATTGAAAAGGTTTGTTGTGTAAGGTATTGCGGTGTTTAGCAAGTGAATTTAAACTTAAATTATGTTACTACTTAAATGAATATCATGTGTTAATTTAAAGTAAAGTTAATTGTAATCTAATTATGTTTATAGTGTTCAATTTGGGTTGGTGTATCTATTTCTATAATGTGTGTGTGTTGTCTATTATGGTTAGTGCTATAAGTATTGAGTCTATGCGGTTGGTTGCCCTACTATTGTTCTATCTGTCAAACTATAGTATTGTCTCAGTCTCACTATAGTCTTTTTCAAGAAGCCACCTACGTAGAATCATCTTACACCCCGCCTTGTCAATGGATAGAAGTTCAGTATTTTATTTATTTTGGAATATAAGAAGGGTCCTAACCAAGAAAAGAATATACAGTAGAACTGGGAATGCAAGGGGGAACTAAGTATGCATTTACAAAAAATGTTTATAAGTATTCTATCAGTTATCTGGTTCCCATAGTACAAGATTTGCTTAGTTTGGGGCTAGATAGCGCTGTGTAAAATAACCAGCATTATTTATTTATTTATAAATATTTATTAATAATCATAATTATCGCCTGAAAACGGAAGGCGTTGTCGAGGTCGGCCGAGAAAGCGTTGGCTGGACGATTTTGACACCTTCCAAACAGGATGGTGGGAGATATCGACGGATAGGGATGTTCGGAGGGACCTTTGCCCAGCAGTGGGACGATATAGATTAGAGAAAAATAATAATTAATCAAAAACTATTTACATAGAACAGGGAACAGACTTGAGACAAAAAAAATAGCAATGTAACATACCTCCTCTTTAGTTAGATCTGCTTTAGCTTGTTCTGGTTCCTCCTTCTTAACGAACTTCGTAGCTAGATTTGCTACCTGGAAATAATTAAGATTATATATAAATATATTGCAAATTAGAACTTATTTTCATTTAAAGGAAAACAGGCATTTCAGTTTCCTCGCGATGATGTTTTACTTAACCGCTTCAAAGCACGTAAAAGCTGCATATAGCCCATACTCGGGTGTCATCATCATCACTGTAACAGGACGTCCACTGCTGAACATAGGCCTTTCCCATAGATTTCAAGAGCGACCGATCTTGTGCAGCCTGCACACATCGCAGCAACCTATATCAGACCGTTTTTAGGGTTCCGTACCCAAAGGGTAAAACTGGACCCTATTACTAAGACTCCGCTGTCTGTCTGTCTGTCATCAGGCTGTATCACATGAACTGTGATAGTAAGACAGTTAATTTTTTTACAGATAATGTATTTATGTTGCCGCTATAACCACAAATACTAAAAACAGAATAAAATAGATATTTAAGGGGGGCTCCCATACAACAAACGTTATTTTTTTTTCTCTTTTATGCTCGATATTGATAACGGCAACAGGTAGACGCTCGAAATATGCACAGAATATTTATTTGTGTATTCAATTTAAAAATAAATAATTATATTAAAATAAAACAAATATTAAAGGGGAAGCTCCAATACAACATGATTTTTTTTTTGCTCATTTTTATAGATAATAGACGGAACCATTCGTGCGCGAGTCCGACTCGCATTTGACCGGTTTTTCATTTAGTGAGGGGTGGTCTCCACTCAAAAAAACTTCAGTCATTTTTTCTAGCTGCCTTGCCCACTGCCTTCAGCTTGATAATCCTTTAGGCTATGTCTGTGACCTTAGTTTGTCTACAAATCTGCTCATTTCCCATTTGATCTCGTAGAGACACCAAGCATAGCCCTCTCCATAGCACGCTGTTAATACCTTTTTCCCGGGTGTAATAGTAGATTATTAAACGAGGGGATATAGCAGTGTCTTGCGTCACGGGCGCTATATTGAATCCAGAACACATCGAAGGATTCTAGAGTTAACTCACGAGCGGAGCGAGTTACTAGAATCCTGAGTGCAGAGAGGGATATAAGCACGCCCATGATGCAAACAGCTTTGTCCACGAGGAGAATACTCTACTTTTCATACTTTCTGCGAGACAATATAAACAAATAGTTCCAATATTAATACAGATGAGGTTCTAAATTCAAATCACATTATGCCCGAGAGAACATAATGATATTCAATACATCTTTACTCCCGGCTCAGCCGTAGGGTTTTAATCACCTGCCTTCGGTGAGGTTTACATGACATATAACTGTAAATACCACCTTTACGCTGACGACCTCCAGTTATATGTCTCGTTCAAGCCTGATGAGATGGAGGTGGCAATCAGTAGATTGGATGAGGATTTGGATCGTATTGTAGAATGGAGTGAGGTTAATGGCTTAGTATTAAATCCAACAAAATCAAAATTCCTTGTCCTTGGATCCAAACATAATATAGATAAAATCCATTCTCAGGACCCCAAGGTACATATCAAGGGAGATTTGATCGAACGCGTTACTGAAGCACGTAATATGGGTCTTCTCATGGATGGCGAGCTACACTTTGAAAAATACATGCAGCAAACAGTTCGTAATTGTTTCTACAGGCTATCAGTTTTGTATAGAGTACGGGAGTTCCTGAGCACTGACCTTCGTATTTTATTGTGCGAGTCGCTCATTCTGTCCAAGCTAAATTATGTTGACAACGTATTCGGTGAGTGTCTGCTGGCCCGTACAAGAAAATTAGCACAGCGAATTCAAAACGCATGTGTGCGTTTTTGTTTTCCGGTTCCGCGGCGGGCTCACATATCGCCATACATATGTGCACACGGTATGATGAATATGTCATCACGACGTTATTTACACTTCGCGACTTTGCTTTTTGGTATTGTTATAAATCAGCAGCCTTCATACCTGTATGACAAGCTTGAATTCTCTAACCGTCACGTACGGCTTGCCACTCGTTTAATCTGTCCACGCCACAGAACGACTGCTTTTCGTGGTAGCTTCCGATATGCTGCCACGAAATGCTGGAATAATCTACCACCACCAGTTCGAAACGCAAAATCGGTTCACTTTTTTAAAATTTCACTCAAGAAAATTCTACTGCTTTCACAAATTACTCCATCAACAGGTAGTCGTTCCGGGCCTTCATTTATTTTGATTTAGTTGCAAAGGTTACTTTTGTTCTGTATGTTAAATTAATAATTCCACATAATATTTAATATTTTATTTATTTTATTATTTGCAGAAATTTGTTGTTTATTTTACTATTATATTTATTGTTTAATTTTGATTTCATAAATTGTCTTGTTTTATAAGTTAGGTATGTGCAATGTTTAGTTTAGTTATTGTGTAAAATATTTAATTAAATTTTAAATTTTTGTTTTTTGTGAATCTTGTATACTTTCATATGTTAATTAATATTGTAAACGCGTGTTTCTATTTTCTGCAGCTCACACGCACTAAAGGCGTCACATAATACCAGCGCTACAGTAACTATATGTTACAGTGGCACACCGCTGAGTGACGACCTATTTTGTAGTCTTGTATTAGGTATAAGTATAATTGTTGTATTCGTAGAGTGTAAAAAAGGACACAAAATAAATATTTTTCTTTCTTCTTTCTTTCTTTCTATAATTTGATATTTCATTTATTCATATCCTTCGACAAATTACATGTGCTTGGACAAGTCAGATGAAACAATTAAAATATGTTACCTACGTAATTATTACATAATCCATAATACATAAAGATACATATAGTTAATATTTTTTTATAAAAAAAAGAAACAGTTCTAATTAATAACAACTTAAAATAAGGTCTGCAAAAGCATCGTCAAATTGTAAATAACAATTAAATAATTATTGTCAAAAAAATATTGTCAAGTAGGTGGTGTGATATAGTAGATTGTGTCATAAGGGATCAAAATAATGTATTGAGGGCGAGAGCGTTTGATTCAATCCAGAGTGAAGCAAAGGATTCGCGAGGGATTCTAAAGTAGAATCCTAAGCGTAGTGAGGGATAGAAAGTACGTCGCTCGAGGTTAAATAATTTCCGTACCGTGTGGCACACTCTGCTTTTCATCACACTCTATGAGAAAAGAAAGTTTATTGTTATTATATATTTTGAAAGTTTATTAATGTTTTTGTTGGAAACAGCAAATGTCGTTGACTTATTTATCACTTGGGCGTCCGTAATAACTTCAGAATCCGGTTGATGCTCATGTTGAGTCAATGGTGACATTTTACGTTGTTTTGAATACAGTTTCTGAAAACGACTGCTTCATTTTCATTTCCCCATGTAATTAAATTTTCATAAGCTTATAGCTATTTTTCTCTCGATTAGTTTGGTAGTAAACTGTTTATGACAGCTTCTTGCGAGTAATTTTACACTTTCTGGTGTTCATATTTCACTTTCACTGCTAGGACTCATCTTTTATTATATTTGTGTAAATCAAATTAAAATTGTCAGTAATATTTTGATAAAAAAAAACTAATAAGAAGTTCACGCGTATTTGTTTTTAATTTGATTAAAAAATGCCGCGTCGGCCGCCGCGCTTATTTTATTACCGGCCAGCACTTTGTCGAAACGAATTGCGTTCAATCTTTTTCATTAAGTAGTGTTCCAAATCTTAAAGTCATTTTGTCACTGTTATTAAGTGCGCCGGAATGACTCATTTTGCGCGCACTTATCGAGGAACCATTCGCCTCTTTTCGAATAGATGGGATGAAAATACCTTTTTGGTGCCATGGTCCGGTCGGCCCGAGTCCCGTAGCTTCTGATCCAACTTGTGTAGAGTCTCATCGATCTCTCCCCACTTCTCGTCTGCGTCACCCTCTTTCAACTTCCGCTGCCGTCCGAGAAACTGTCGACAAATAAACAATAAAAAATTTCTTAATGACAAATTATAATGCCTGTTTAATTTTATTGTAAGATTTTGAATGTTTCCGAGTTTAAAGTTTCCATGACATTTGTTTAGTTTTTTTTTATATATTTGAATTAATTAATCGTGTTTTATAATTGGCATTGTTTAATATTGCATGCTCATACGCTGATAATGGAGGATCTAAATTATATATATATATTTATCATCTGTTGCTGCGTAACTGTACCCATTTTCGCAATCAATAAATGAAATGAAACAAATAGTATTACTATAAAACCATAAACTTTTTTTACTTTGACGACCTCCGTGGTACAGTGCGCGAATATCCGGCTGAGACCCAGAAGGTAGCGGGTTCGATTCCCGCCACGGAACATATGTTTGCATAATCTACAGATATTTGTTCCGGGTATGGATGTATTTCTAAGTATGTATTTACAACAAAAAACAAGTATATATGTATTCTTACAGTTATCTGGTTCCCATAGTAACAGCTCTGCGTAATTTGGGGCTAGATAGCGCTGTGTGAATGTCCAGAAATATTTATTTGTAATATAGCGGTATATTTAACGTAGATGACAACAAAGCTTGGGACTGTAATCACTCAAGCTTGATTTAAAATTGTAAAAAGTACCTTTATTTAACATATTAAATTAACATTGAAGTTTTTTACAGACTTTTTTTCTTTCAACTGGTTTGATGTGCTTTTATAATTCAGGCTGGCTTTTGTTTCGGTTTTTATTGAAATATATGCAAATTTAGTCGTATTTTAGCCCTCCGGATCATCTGACACCAAAAAAATTAAAAGTAAATTAATAATCAAGACAATGTTCGCAAAATTTAGTACATATTACACTATCTGCACTATTAGCGTTGAAAGATACTACATTCAATCCCTCATCTCTGTTAACGAGTAAACGCTTGACTGGTTGGATAAATTCCACCAACGCAATATAGGCAGCGTGGCCGAGTGGTCTAAGGCGCTGGTTTTAGGCACCAGTCCGCAAGGGCGTGGGTTCGAATCCCACCGCTGTCAAACTTTTTGCGTTTTTTTTTGTCCCTTTTAAACACGATCGTCACAATTTTACATTGTAATGATCGTGCATAAGAAAATGTACTTGCAAACATTGGGAAAAGTTTTAGGCCATTTAAAACCGTAAAATAGTACTACCTATGTAGTGAATCTGGAATCGAGAGTTAGGTAGGGCGTTTTCGGTCATTTTGCTATAGCGCAGTACAGGACATTTGCAATAAAAAATATTGAAACATAAGTGTTTTAGGTGACTTGGATTATTTTTAGTATTTATAGAACCCAGCTATACAAATATCCGACTACTTAACGGGTTTTAAAGTATGACCCGCCCGACTGCCCCATATGATTATTCTTAATGAATATATTAAACTACATATAATGATAGATCATAAATAATAAAAATGTTTTTTTAACCAAACCCACTTTAAGTTTGAATTTTTGTACCTAACACGTCCGTCCCGCCGTACGCGCCGTATGCTGTTGACCTGTCGAGTGTATTGACCGCGCGGTTCTTCGACTGAGCGGGGTTTGAACGACCCCGCTCGGTCAATGCAAATGATATGTCTATTACTAGCATCCGCATGCGGTTTTGCACGCGTGGTTTATCAATAAAAAGTAGTCATAATCTATTCATATACCAAATTTCATCGAAATCGGTTGAGCCATTACGAAGTGAAAGCTTAACAAATAAACATAGTCACTTTCGCATCTAAAATATTACCAGGATCTTCCCGTGTGGTTTATCAATAAAAAGTAGCCTACGCCTCAATCCAGGCTATACTCTAATACCAAATTTTATCGAAATCGGTTCAGCCCTTACGATGTGATTGAGTACCAAACAATCTCACTTTCGCATTTAAATAAGATGGGCGGAAGATGCATTTAATAACAAGAAATATTTACATGACTAAAATACAGAAGAAACAGTTGAATCATCTAAAAACCGTTTCAAACTATCTATAGATTGCTAGATATAGATATACAATTTCTCCAGAGAACTACCATGCGGAAGTATCCTTAAGACACTGGCTGCATTGCCCCGCTGAATTACAATGCTTATGCGTTGACCTAGATAAGCACCAGCTCTCGGATCCAGAAAGAATTTTGAATACGCGATGGGCCCCGGAACCCCATGGACCCAGGGTCTCGACACCAAATGGCTCAAATACGTAAGTCGAGTCTTCTGTATTTGCACCGCTTGAGATCTTCGGCTGAATTTACCGCCGCAGCGGCTCCAACTGCTAGTTAGTTAATGGGTTGGATATATGTATTCAACTCTTGTCATGAAGGTAGCGTGGCCGCTGCAACGGAACTACAACATTATAATGTAATATTATTATATAAATCTTTATTTCAGGCAACAATAGAAAATTACAAGATGTTAAATCTTAATTCTACAGCCCATACACCTTAGTGACTAACATACATATTAAATACTACATCTCAGTATTAAATCAATGAGCTAACCTGTTCGCGGTCCCATTTAGGCACCTTTTCCGCCGTCCTAGGCTCTGGCCTGCCGAGCCTATTCTCTTGTATCTTCCGCTCTATCTCTTTCATGTTCCAGTCGTCTCGCTCTATCTTGCCGACGGAGCGCATTAAGTCCTGGAAAATATAAAAAGATACATATATCAAAATCAAATGTTCGTCTGTCTCGCTAAAACTCAAAAACGCGTGAACCGATTATAATGAAATTTTTGTGTGTGTATGATTGGGCCCATTCGAACTCATAAACAAGCATACGGCCCACCTGATGGTAAGCGGTTACCGTAGCCTATGGACGCTTGTAACACCAAAAGAATCAAACGCGCGTTGCCGACCCTTCAAAAATTTTAAAACACCCTTTTGAAGGTGGCGCTTTAGTCGAGATTTAGTCGACCCAACGACGCCATACAACCACCACCTTGCATACTAACGACTAATTTTGTCTCTTTTTTATACTTACTAACTGGTGATGGAACAAACCCACCCCACCTGATGTTAAGTGGTAGCAGAATTACATAAAAAATAAATGAAAAGGTACCTTTGGTTTAAGATGAAGTGGACAGACGTGATCAATCAAGACCTAAACTGCAGTGTTTCCCAAGACCTTGCGTTAGATAACGCGAAGTTGAAAGAGAAGAGACCACCATCAGATGGGAAGGAGACAGAAAGAGATAGAGGTAAACGTACCTTTGGTTTAGAAGGGCGCGGGGCGCTGGCGTTGGCTGAAGTACCAGACAGTTCCGCAGCAAGCTTAGCGACTCGTGCGCCGCCGCCAACGTTTCGACCCCCGCCGCTGACTATACGACCCTCCTCCTGTTACAAACAATTACATTACTATACAAATAATGTTGGTAAGAAATGTAAACGGCACCCCTGTTTACACCAACTTCTGAAAACACCCGACATTATGCTATCGCCGTTCTAAGAGGCCCGATTTGACGTAGTCAAAATACAGAGAGTTAAAATGGTAACTAGAGTAGAAACAAAAATTCTTTGCTTGAAAAACCGATTCATGAGACATTTTGATTAATTGTACTGAGAGTTTGTTATCGTTTAGTTTAACTTAGGTTAAATTAATATCAAACTAGCTTGGCGATATATAAACATAATTTCAATCGTTTTTCATTCAAGAAAATATTGACGATAATGATAAGTAGATTAGATTAGAAAATTATTTAATGCACTGATAAAATAATGATGAAAACCCCTTATTGAAGGTGCATCAAAATCTATAAGCGATTATTATTTATAAAACATTAAAAAAATACAAAATAGTTTTTGTTTTTATAAATCTAAAGTTTACTAAATATTTCGATTTTTGTAATTTTATTGTTTGGGTCCCAAGTGATTAAAGCGATCGCAACTCCACGGTATTGAACCCAATGATACAACATTGGAATAGCGTCGGATATCATAATAATTTTGACATTACATGTGGTTGATTTTTCGACTTCTTGTGTAGACCGTCGTTCAAAGTTGTCACAGCTAAAAAATGACAGATGTCAAATCGATCAAAACAATCAGTAATAGTGACGCAACTATAGGTTTGCCTTTGTACTTCTCAATCGTTTATTGTATTCCACAATGTAAGCCTACTAGGTGGTCATTAGAGACATACAAATGTGGAATCATCATGGAACCTGTTGGGCAATAAGGAACAATAAGGAACATCTCATTACGGGTCTATAAAAGATGAAGCGAGCGGGTTGGATAAGACAGGTACTTTCTTTCGTGGCTAAAATGGCCTGTTCGGGAGCGGCAGCCAGGAACACACTACACAGGAATATCTATATGCCTTGCTATATCTATCGTTACAGCGAGGCCGTAATTAGTTGGTGAAATTTATGGTAAATCACTAAGACAGATCATTTTGTACAAAGCTCTCGTTTATCGTAAACTGGAGTCATGAAATTGAGTTCCTGTTAAAATAGTTTATATTGGTATTTAGAGATTTTTTTCAAATATTCTACGAATTTTGTGAAAAGAGGATAAAAAAGTCTTTGTCACTTTATAAATACAGATGGATTCAAGAAACAGGTCATAAAGATATGTTAAATAATTATTTATCACACTGACAAAACTCGCAACTAAAAACACTTAGTTAATAAATATCAATACTTGTTAGTATAGAAACACAGTGTAAAAAACAACATCAAGTGACGGTTAAAACACGCGATCCATGCACACACTTCAAACAGTCATAGAAAAGAAACTGTTCAACGCATCAGTTTCTTCGCAGATGTTTTTAAAAAACTGCTTATTATTGTAATCTGAGAGTCGGTGTACGAATCGGGCGAATGCAAACATTATGCCTAATATGTAAAACATTCATTATAGTTATATACATTCTAGTGTAGATCAACTGAGTAAGTTATTTATATAAGATTTTTGTCGGTATTGCGGTAGCTAGAATTACGCAAAGTAAATTTATTAGAATACTAAATCTGTATGTACCGAAGGTGTGCCATATTATTTGATTTTTCGAATAATACCATATTTATTGATTTTTCGACAATAATATGACATGGAAACATGGTAAGAGATTTCTGCGGTTCAGTTAACCAGTGAATCGCCACTCAACGTTTGTATAGGAATCGAACTACCGCGCCATAATTAAAACAAGCGCTATCGATAACTCTAGGCTTCATTTTTAGAAAAAACGGAACGACACTGTTAAGTGAATACGCTGCAAACTATTTTCATTCTTAAGATAAGACTGCAAATACAAACCTGACCATACAAAAAAGCCAATTTTAAAAAGCGAAAAAATCTTTTAAAATTTTATTTTTTTATCAAAATTATATATTTTTTCTCTTGTATTGTTTCTTGTAACGTCTAGTTTAGTGGGCCAGATTTATTATTAAAAAAGGTGGGGAAACAAAGGTTCAGCAAAGGTCACCTTTCGGAATGGTTATTATATGGTTATTGTCATCTTCCTGCACACGTCATGCAATGCAACACATAACGCCGCTCACATAGTGCTGCAACTGGCGTTCGAGATTCCGCACGCGCTCGTCGAACTGCGGTGCGCTCGCTCGGTACTGCTGCAGCCCGTAGTCGTTCTCCAGATCGGCCGAGGGCACCTCCATGCGAGGCTCGGCCGCAAGCATCTGAATACTTTTCTCGAAACGCTGCTTCATTATCTCTCGCGCAGCCTTACGTCTCCCGCATTTGGGTCGCTTCGCTTCGGCGTTCTTCTTCTGCATTATATCGGATACTCTCTGCATTCGGAAAGAGGTCTCTCCGCTTCCGCGTCGCTGTAGCTCCGGTGGCGGGACGGGTTTGTGCTGCGCTTTGATCAGGTCGACCATGCGTTGTTTCCGCAACTCCATCTCTGGGTTACCGATAGACTCGGTCTTGGTTCCCGGCCGCTCCGGACTCGGCGTGTCGCGTCTCTTACCCTCGATGATGTCCGACATGCGTTGCAATCGCATTGACATTTCATTTGTCATAGATCCGGATCGAACGGATCGGGATTCCGGACTGGGCGTGTGTCGCCGTTTGTGACCTTCGAATAGCTGAGCGATGCGTTTGGTGCTGGTGATTTCTGTGTCGCCGATGGAATGGGAACGTTTGGTGACGTCAGGACTTTGCGAGTGTCGAATTCGTTGCTCTACCGCGTCGGATGGTCGTCGTCCTCTCTGAGGCAGCGGACTTTCTGATAAGTTTCGTTGCTTTACTGTTTCTACTGGGGCATGTTTCTTCCTTTCGACTTTTATGACAGTAGCGTCCGTATCGGCAGAGTCCTCTAGATCGAAGTTGGGGACTTTGATGGTGTTAGGGTCGAGGCCTTTCAGTCTGCGCGGCGGTCGGACGGGTTTGTCTTTCTTATCCGGGAAATAGTTGGTGAGTTTTGTTTGGTCTGGAGCGACGCTCGTCTTGCCAGTGCCGTGGAGAAGATAGGCGAGAGAGTCTCGAAGCATTCTCGGGTCGGGCGATTCGTCAGGGTCCAGCAAAGCAATTATTTGGTCCTGCAGGTCCTTCTGTTTGACGATGTGCGAGTCTGTCGCGACGGCGTCGTGGCCCTCGATGAGTCGCGCTAGTTGCGTAATGTCGTTAAGGGCGAGTTTGCCGATCTTTTTGCGGATGTACTCTGCGGGATCGTTACTTACTTGTGGAGTTCGCGCGGAGCGTCGCTTTCGCTTGTAGCTCGAGTGGGATTTGTCCGTGTCGGCTGCGTCTGCGGGCGAAAACACATTTAAAATACAAACTCCTAGTACAAGAAGTTTTTTAAATAGTTCTGTGCAGTTGTTATACTTACTTGAATACGCTGAGACAGCGTGGTCCGCAGTATTTCGTACATGCTTATCTTTCATGATGCTTTGTTTGATCTAAAAAATACAGCAAGCATTTTTGTTAACAAATATTACTATAGGTCAAAAACACGTTATTAAAATTTTTTGAATCTTTAAAATCAATTTATTTATTCATAAATAAATCTTTGGACATGTAAGTGCTTTAGGACGGTAAGTCTGGAGTAAAATATTAGTATGATAGCAAAATTAAACTCTTTTTAGACACCAATATCAAGTTAGTACAGTTTAAAATTGCATTGAAACATGGTACAAACGTTCAAAGTGCGTAAGGCTATTTTGCCCACACAATTTTATCTTATTAGTACTTCAGAAAGATAAGAGTAATTTATCGGCCATCTTTTTACGAATGTATCTTAAACTGTACTATTGTTTAGAAGGGGCAAACATTATTGAGGTCTAGAGGGTAAAATAGTATTCAGAATGGATGTGGTACATACATAAATGCCAAACAAATAAAACTATTTCTCAAATCAAATTGTACTTTAATTTCTACTGATATACCTTGTAACAATCTGTCGAAATCAAGAAATGAATACCCCATCTAAACCGTGCCTTACGTATAATAAGCCGCACATTAAACAATTAACATAATCCGGAAATATAATATAATTCTTTACAAGTGAACGCAATCCGTCGCAGTCTTTTCAAATTCAAAAGAAACAATGTGGCTATGAAAAGGGCACCCGAGACGGTCAAACAATTTGATTCAAACCTTACTTGTTTGATTAAATAGTTTGATGCCAGGTTGAAGGCTCGTCAAAAAGTTTGGATCTGTACGGCATCGTAACCGGACTTGACTCAAAATTAATCCTTATTCAACAGGATTAATATTTCTTAGCATAATCGGAACAATATTAACTTTATAATTTTCTTCTGAAAAGCACATTGTCAATGAAAATGGAAAGTATTAACAGTCTTCCAGCTTATGAAAAGCTACCTGGTCGAATGCGTCGCTCTGGTGGTGTATATGAGGGACCTCGCCTTTGAACGCGTTGTACACTCTCGTGAGATATGTTCGTACTTTCGCGTCGGGCACGTCGCGCATCGTGCCGCCGGATGAGAAGGGGGCTATGCCTGGAATCGACCAATACTTTATAAGAGGATATACCTACTGCGGAAATATACTCAAACAATTTATACTTGCAACATGTGGAATGAGCTACCATCTGAGGTTTTCCCGTTGAGCTACGACATGGTACGCTTCAAGACAATACCCCGGGTGTTGCCGGTATCAATAGGCGACGGTGGCCGCTTACCATCAAGTAAGCAGTAGGGCTGTTTCCCCACAAATAACATAAAAAAATAGAATAGCCTGCTGCGACGCAAGAGGTTGCGGGTTCGATTCCCGCCTCGGAAAAAATGTTTGCATTATCTACAGATGTTTGTTTCGGGTCTGGATGTTTTTTTCTCTAATATTATTAGTATGTATTTTTTTTTAAATATATACAAATATTATACATTTATTTTTATGTATTATTTATTATAACACCCCTGTTTATGACGTCTGGGTTCAAGAAGGGGTCAGTTGCACCCAAATAACCTTTAAACTCTCTCTGTTTGTTTGTTACGTTTTCGGACCAATTTTGATAAAATATTGTATACGTTTAGGTAGATGACCAGGAGTGACCCATATGCTACTTTTTGCATCTAGTATAAGCTACTTTATAACAATAACAATATAACTAATAACAAGCAACAAGCGGTACTCTACGGCCATCAGCCACCATCGACCCGGATGAAAAGACGTAAGAGCTTCCTCCGATCCACCAACACCACGGACAAAAGCCAAACAGTAGCGACACTTGAATTATGGTCCTCCTTTAACCCTGCCCCTCCTGATTACAGCGGAGCATCTTCCTTCCGGAAATAATGTTCATGTTGTCTATTGTCACATTACGATCGCTTGTCAATGTCAAATCCCACGTTTAGAACTGAGTTTTAATGGTTAGAATGGGTCATCAAAAAGTGTGATTTTATGTGTCGGAATAAAGCGAGTATTTACAACGATCTACTATTATTGGAGTATTAATTAATTACACGCATAGTAGGCGATATAACATCTATGATCATTCACTCTCAGTGTCACTTTCACGTCACATTGACATTACTCGTTAACCGCTATTTTCTGGTGATTATTCTTTTGCTTTCGAAGTTATTCTTTGGTTTTGTGTATTTGTCGATATTCTAGATATTAGTTTTGAAAAATATGGATTTAACTTCTACAAAAGTCTTAACTCTTCCATATCCATTTTTTATATAAATACCATCAAAAAACTTCATAGTACATACATAGGGGTCTGGTTAGATGACAAAATTTGGTCATTCAGCATCCAGCCCCTGACATCTGTCGATTTGGGAGTTACTTTTGTCTATAAAATGCATAAATGTTGAATTCGTTACGCAGCGCCTGAATTGTCCCCTAGGGGTATCTACCCCTATCTTGACTATGAATTACGGTATATGTGTCTTCTAGATCTTCGTGCTCCATTTTAAACCACATCATTGCCATCAGGTAAAATTGTGGTCAAACGAAGATCGTTTCATGTTTAAACAATAAGAAGGTTTTAATACCCAGCTCGTGGTGTAAGACGTGGTATACGGCGCGCGGAGGCGACGCAGCAGGCAGCAGGTCCGGCCGGTAGCGGCTCAGGAGAGAGACGAGAGCGTGTGGCGAGACGGCGGCGCGGAGACCTCCGTCAGGACAACCCACCCATTGCACCAGCACATCGTCAGGCACTTCCGATTCTACAAACACAAGTTAAAGCATTAAGGTCATTCGATTCCTATAAACAATCAGGGGCCCAATTCTGCTAATTTATAAAAAAAACTATTATGGAGCCATACCATTAATTAACGATTTTGATTGTTGTTCCTGTCATAAGCTGCCAAATTTTCAAAGGTGTTGTCATAACAACGGTAGTCATTGGCCAAAGATTGTTTTAGTAGAATACTAAACGGTATATATAGTGGTCATTTTGCAATGATACCATTTTGTTATAGTGAAGCGATTGGTTTAGTAGAATTGGACCCCTATGCACAATCACTACTAGATAAATGATCAGCACAAATGTCCAATCATATAAATATTTAAGCCTTTAAGTTTATTAAAATAAATCTAAATTATATCTAAGTATTCTATCAGTTACCTAGTTTCCATAGTACAAGCTAGCTTTGTTTTATGTAGGGCTAGATAGCGCTGTGTGAAATTTCCATTGTAATTTATTTTATTATTTATATATATAGTGATGTAAATTTCAGACAGCGTTATTTAAATATAACAGTATGTTACGCGAAGGTATTAATATTATAACTTTTGAAAGTATGAGGTTATGAATCTGCAGTGATCCCACGCAGTCAATGCAGCACTTGCTAATGTGCGCTTTGTGTCCGAACACCTGCACGATGGAAGACCTAATAACCGCCTCACCTAATGCTATTGTTGTGGCCAAACACCTGTCCAACGTAGTGTAAATGAAAACGTAGAACTCTTGACACGCTAAGAAGAAGATGGTTATGAACACTATTTACTCAAAACTCACAAATCATGGTACATATCCCGTTTTTAGTGAAAATAGTATTATTAGTGAAAGTAGCGCCAGTGATAGAAAAGTTAATGAGTAAGGCTACTTATACGCTAAGAAAAGTCGCTACGCAAGAATTCGTGTCGTTTCTATACTCAAACTGTGTACATTGCTCCAGCGCTGACCAAGAAAAAAAACTTGTCTGCACTAGACACGACGCGCTCTGTGTTGTTGCGGTGAAGGGAGGGGCGGAGTAGGTGAGGTGTAGTGTCAAACGTCAAAAAAGTGTGTGTTGTGTTGTCAAACTTGAGTAGTGCACCCTACCATACCCTACTAGGCACGACTGCCGGAAAATCTCATCGTTTACACGTTCCTATCTAACTTGTCTGGAGCAGTCACGCACAACTAATGTTCGTGGCTACTTCCGACTGAATCCTAATCGTGTACATGATGAATTGGTCCTATCTGCCGCAGACACGGTGAAATTTCTTAGCGTGTACAAGGGCCCCTAGAGGCTAGCTTGGTATGCGCATGTCATGCGGAGCGAAGAAAATCATGTGACTAAATGGTGTTAGATATCTGGTTTAAGAAACTTTATTTTCATAAGAATAACATATTCACTTACATGAGAACTTAAAAATAATGTTTTTAATGTTTAACGTACAGTGAGTAAGATTAATAACATTACCTCTTAAAATAAACATAGAGGGTATTAACAAAAAAAAATTAACACGCGTAACAAAGATAGTGAAACAAAGATGTTAGAAATGGATGCGGCATTTAGCAAAGAATATTTAGTTAAAAATTTCAAAGTTATATATAGAATATAATTAAGTTAAATTTCAATTACTCGGTTTATCGTCGATCTGTTACATTTAATATTATTGAATAAGTACGAGAATTTTGTAGTAGGTACTGCCAGCTCTTAAAAAATCTCTGCTGGGAACTTCTTTGTTATAATTCGTCAGGACTTTTTTGGCAGCGGTTCAACTATCTTAGGTACTCCTTTTATATATTTTATGTAGAGATCGGCTTCTCCATTTGCTATGCGGGTATGAAGTTCTAGCTTAAGTTTTTTCATAACTTCTTGCTGATAGCGTGTCTGGTCCGAGTATATCTTGATGGTGTCAACATGCACACTTTTTTTGTTGCAGAGTATGAGTTTTGCAGTTTCTTCTGATGCGAAACACGCTTTGATAGGGCGACTTTTGCCGGGTTGGTATTTTCCGAGAGATATGAGTGTGGAATTGACATAAAGAAGAATGATATGGGTAAGAAAGAAGTGACAACTGAGATGACGGCTGATAAGAGGGTATGGAAGAAGAATACATGTTGTGCCGACCCCACGTAATGATAGGAAATGGGCAGGAAGAAGAAGTATTAATAGTGTTAGGTACCTCTGCGTCGTTTTCTCGCAGTAGCCGCGGCGTCAAGCGGCAGCGGGTCGTCGGAATCATAGAAGGAGGTCACCCGATGCGGGGTCACCGCCACCCGGTTCAGGTTGGGGTACCGCGTGCCCGGGTCTAGGGTGTACGCGCCGAAGTCACGGTGCAAGTTCTCGGGCGTCGTTTGAGCTGGAATAAGAATATTTCATCATCATCATATGAGCCGTAGGACGTCTACTGCTGAACGTAGGCCATCCCCAAAAATATTCAAAGCCACCGATCTCGTGCGGTGTCCAACGGCTAAAGGCCTAAAGGCCCTACAGGCCGCCAGTTCTTTATGTTATGCCACTATAATCTCGGAGTCTTCAAGTCCTGACTGAACAGGGTTATTTTTAGGCAAGCAAGCTCCATTCTATCACTCCATCACTTACCATCAGGTGAGGTAATGGTCAAACGCTTGACTAATATCAATAAAAAGCCTACTAATAGCCTCTTTGTGACACATGCAGCGAGTACAATGAGACACACCGCAATATTTTTATTTATATTTGATGTCTCCTTTTTTTATGTCTCTTTTTTTCTGTCCTGGGTGTGTTTGTTCTATTCGTACACATACGGTGTTGTCACAAATAAATGTTATTGGAATTGATTAAAAAAAAAACAGAAAATCTTAGCTCAAAGGACAAGGACTCACCCAGCAGCCGGTAGACGGACTCGCGCTCCGCGACGAGCTGCAGCGGATGCGGAGCCGGGCTCTGGCCCCAGGAGCGCACCGCCCACGCCGCGTCCAGCGCAGAGAGGAACCCGCGCGCGCACCCCGACCCCGTCGGCCAGAACGGCTCTAGAAGACTGTCTCCCACCAGCTGGCAGAGAAGGCGGCGACCGCGCCTCTCGTGCACCTGCAACAAATCAATATCCCTGTTACCACTATCAACCATGACTGTTGCAACACAGCCAAAACGTCGGGATAACAAATAAAAAATGGTACATACGCGATATATACCCGTTTTAATCAATAATTATGTACAGTGTACGCGAAAGTTTGAAAAATACTACCCCTAAAAAGTTAACGCGTCTTTAAAATATTCCTTATCAATTGTAGGGCGACTTGCGCCGATGCCTAAACGCATTCAGTGGCTACATATAATTTAAGGAGTTGTCAAATCATACAAATACGTCAAATTTAAACACGTTCAGTCTCTGAATACGAATAGGGATCGTTGTGCAAGCCGTAGGATATTTTTAACACGAGCTTCTCCTCTCGAGACAACGATTCACTTCTTCACAATCACATTAAGGATGAATAAAAATTTGCCTCTTCTATTGCGTTGTCAGTGGCTAGGTTTAAGTCATCTTGTGTGCAGATGGTACGGGTAATGGGTTCCCCGAAGTCGCCGCCAGTTATTCTAGGGTCCCGCATTCCCCATCTACACAGATACTGCTGAATAGTATTTTTTTGTGGATAGAACCTATTAATTTGAACTAAACAATATAATTTCCTAATATACAAACTCTAACGTTCCTGGCAGACGATGTCATAAAACGTGGGTCAAACGACGACGGTTGCTATCTCGCTCGCTCTTGCTGCCCTTACGGGAACCGTTAGTGATGCGCCACGTACCTATCAATAACACTAATTACCAGTAATTGTATTGAAAAGGAAACAAACCTGTTTATTGGTTGGTCGTGTCTGCCGGCAATGGTTATCTCTGTGCTCAAGGCTCACTATAAGAGTAACTATTAAATTTGTTCTAATAAACTATTAAATTCCACGACAATAGTGCGCGAACGCTATTACCTTGATAGAGTGGAATCGAGACAGTTCCTTGCCGCGGAAATATGGAAAGGGCTATACGAGGCTGCAGTACTGTGCGTGCGTGTAGGCACACGTTCTTACACGTTCCGACAGGAGTTCCGAGCAGAGTTGGACTTTGTAGTCTAATTTATACTATTTGTACCACTAATTCATGTTGTGTAGCATATAGTATCGTAATGCCATGTACTACACGACAATACCATAACTTACAAGCTTTCTATTTACTTGCAATGTATATATGTTTGTCAACCCGTTCCCCTCAACCGAGTGAGCTGAAATTTGGAATACATATGTAACTTCGGTGACAATGCAATAATATGGTACCATGGAGGTGGTCTCATGATGGAGACGGATGCTAGACAACGGAACTTTTGAATGAATTATATAGGCTACTAGTGTTTAGGCTCAATTGAATCTGTTTGCGGTTGCGATTATGAATTTTATAAAAGTTTGTTTTGAATAAGTAATTTTTCAACAAAAAACTTATTTATCTTCAGGTCGATTGCCTTGTATATAATTTTAGAGAAGGTAGTATAATTTTAGAGAAGGTAGTATAATTTTAGAGAAGGTAGTATAATTTTAGAGAAGGTAGTATAATTTTAGACAAGGTAGTATAATTTTAGACAAAGTAGTATAATTTTAACTTCCATGTACAATAATTTTCGGAGGGTCTGAATCCAACCTGGTTCCGAGTGCCGCGGCAGCTGCACGTGCAGTCGGCAGTTGCAATCGGCAGCGGCGCTTGGCGCGTATCTTATCTTATTACACACCATGCTCGCGTTCTCCGCTGCGTACATAGAGGTGAAGTCGAAGAGCGCTACATCGGGCTCGCCGTAGTGGTTGAGCGCGAAGTCCCGGAGCGGCAGGCGGCCGTCTGTCGAGAACCGGGCTGCCTCTTGCGCGTACCGCATCAAAGCACCGCGGTCTACGTTCTCCACGCTCAGTAGCCGAGATACTTCGCTGTAGTCCTGGAAATACAATCATTAATGTATTTCTCTTTTATAATGTAGGAAAACCACATTCATAAACTACAATGAAATACAATCTCAGTGACATATCCTTATTCCTATTTAAAAATAAAAGAGGTTACTTTCATAAATGCTAATAAAGACCATATAAATAATAATATAAATATTGCTGGACATTTCACACAGCGCTATCTAGCCCCAAACTAAGCAGAGCTTGTACTATGGGAACCAGATAACTGATAGAATACTTATATACATTTTTTTGTAAATACATACTTATATAAGAGAAACAACCAGACCCGGAACAAATATCTGTAGATCATGCAAAAATTTATTCCACGGCGGGAATCGAACCTGCTAACTCCTGCGTCTCAGCCGGCTTTTTGCCTATCGTGCTACGGAGGTCGTCAAATATGCTGCTATAATATGATGCAATTGAATACAACCTTTATGTCAAATCCTTACGTAAATCGCATTTACGCATCTAGGGACGTAAGTATGTAAGTAATTGTCATCGAGCTAACAAAGACCAACTTTCAGATCACGAGTGATGAATACTATTTATATCTATCTGTCGTACTATGATGTTCAAACTACGTATTAAAATAACTTACATTCAATAGCACTCCTTTGTCAAGTAAACTGTGCTTCTTGGCGGTCATCACGAAATAATGCGTATCGTCCTTATAGTAAACAATATTCTCGAGATCAATGCCCGTCACTTCGTACAGCTCTTTGAAGAATTTCTGGTTGAATATGAACGCTACACCGCTGATTTCCGGCACCTGTGAAACAATTATTGCATGGAACTTTTTAAATTTTCGCGAACTATACTCATGTTTTTAAGACTTCAGTCTCTCCGCTTCAGTCTCTCGTGACCACGGCCGATGTAACTTGGCCGAAACGTCGAGGTTAGTCAAACTTATGATTTTGATATAAATCTGTGCGCGAAAAGACCCGTTTTGTCTTAAAAACATGAATTATTACATAGATTTTTATTTATTGAAGACAAACAGCTACCTTTTTAGAACAGAGTGTCTTAAATAACTAGTTAATGAGATTATACAGCCAATTACAGGTCTCTCTCGGTAGAACTAAATTCTCACAAAAAATCCTACATACACAAACAGGGAACAAATCAAGATTTTAGTAACAATAAAGCTAGATATAAGTATAATAAGAGTCAAACAGTTTACATGATGACTTTTTTTAGTGATTTTCACTATGTCTAGTCAAATTTAATTCATAAATATTGCAGAAAAGAAAAGATACTATACTCTCCAGCTTCAAGCGATTAGGCCGCCCATTGTATCACCATGTATTAGTCTCAAGTTTTCTAGGTTATGTAATTATAATTTGGTGTAACAATAACAGTTATCTATACCTACTGAGGAAAATCTATATCCAAACACAATAATTCTAATTCTACTTTATATTAAACATTTTATTCAGAAACACTAGTTAATCCTGGATCAATATTTCGACAAGACAATATTCCAATGTTGTAGTATCATAAGGTTTTGCTGTTCATTGGTAGTATTTTGACACCAGATGATCATCAAAATCGGATGAGTAGTTAAGCTAAGGTGGCACATACGTAAATACAAATATACATACATAGACATTAAGTTTTTAGATTATGTTACTATCAATTCGATGGATCATATTATTGTCTGAAATTGAGCATGTTTTATAATATAGACTGCCAAAAACATAAGTCTTCCAAGCAGCGGCTTTGCAGTAGTCTGGTAAACAAGTACGGTAGGTAAAGTAATAGTCACCGATGCCTCCTGCTCAGAGTGGCGGTTGATGAAGTTAGCGGTGATAGCCATCGCCAGCTTGCCCCTAAACTCCTTCCGCTTGAAGCCGTGCAGAGTGTTCCGCTTGCCGTCCGCTCCCAGCAGCGAGTCGAACTCGTACTGGCTCACGGGGTGGTCGGCGGGGAGGACGCGCGCTCTCCAACCTAGTGCTGCAAATATCATCAATTGCAGAGTTCATTTCCAAGAGCTGTGGATTTTGTTTAATACATTTTTAAATAAAATAAAACGAACTTACTTTCGGAATTTTCTGTCACAGTCGGTTCTAGTAACTCTTCAAAGCTGATCCCTTCGTGAAACTCAACCCCCAGTAACAGAGCAACCTGCAAAAAAACAATTATACATATTTCAAAATTATATTAAAATATAGTATATTTTCTTATGCTTTTTAATTTACTTATTTTAAAACTGTATTTTTTTCGATTTTTAATTTTTTTAAAGGCGACTCGCGCTACGATTCCTGAATTTATTTAGTGGCTTAATATGATATAAGTAGTTAATAATAAGTCAAATCATACAAATACGGCAAATTTAAACATGTTTAGTCGCTAAATACTTTTAGCGTTGTGCAAGCCGGCCTAAATATTCTACGTGTTTTGTTATGTTCGACATTAAATGAAAACACGGCTAGAGCGAATGCCTATAATTGTTGTAAATAGTTTTTTTTTTCAAATTCATAATAATAGAAAACTTTAATTTTTCATAGAATCTTAATATCAAGTCCTAAAATATCAATGAAACAGCCTGTACCAAATATACTCGTATATCAAGCTTCGGCACACGGCTTAGCACGCGTGGTTTGTCAATAAAAAGTAGTAATGTCTCAATTTAAAATAACTTTTTTAACATAAACTACAAAATCTCAACAGAGACGGTCCCTACTAAAAAACGAGTGTGCTTTAGACAACACGACTGAAGTAAAGCTTCTTTAGCTCCATCTATATGTATATATGTTTATATATATTTGAGGTTTGTATAATTTAGACTAATTTGGGATAAGAGATATGCGACTAATCAACTGGCTATGAGAGAAAGAAAATGTGTGCTCGCACCTCTCTCTCTTGCCCCTACAGTAATATACGCAACGTAACTCTCTCTCTTTCTATCTTCACTAACTTATATTTCCCTCTCAACTGTCGTTCGCACTTTTCGTAACACTTTCACCAGCTTACTCCCCACCCCAAGTCAAGCGTGAGCGTGCGTAAAGAAGTTTTACTTCAAGAATAATTTAACTAGACTTTTCGGTAACACTCGAAAAAACCAAGTATTACCAATATTAAGGACACAATTATTTATTAGACGGCATTCAAACGAACAAATGCGCGTCACATCAAAAATATTCATCATTATCATCAGCTTTGATCATACTGGGATAAAGCCAGGATGTCATAAAGAATTTCCGAAACGCTTCGATAGCGCATTCTAACTTTTCCCGTGGCGCCATCTGGTTCTGTAGCAGTGAACTAACGAAAATAATTCGCATTAGGGTGATGTGTGTATTTATACTCTACATTTTTAAGATTATTGTAACTTCAATATATTAATTAAAGTACAATGCTCAAAAATGTATGGACACCGTCCCCACCCTTGTAGCACTTTAAAACCTATGTTAAATCGAAGGGCCATCATAGTCATCTTATCATTTTATTGTACGACAGCGAAACAGAAATATGGATCCGAAAAAAGTTATATCCACATGAAGAAACCGGAATCAGTCACAATAATAATTATGTTTCCGATCACGATGCTTTTCTTTTTTTAATTATTACTGTGGGATGGTTTCGTTCGGAGTTTTCAAGCAATTCTTTGGAATTAAATGGTGACTACCGCTCGGGAACAACTCACGGAGCAGAAAAAAGTTCAATGAAGAATTCTGCTGAATATTGGTTTTGTGACGTAACCATTGACGTTTGTAAGGAGTTTTCAGATAAAATACCTTATTAATTACAAATAAAACCTTTATTCGGTGTTTTCAGTATCTATTAGAATACTAGTGGTCCTGCCGAACTTCGTATCGGCTTGACATGCATAGGTATAACGCGGGCTGTCAATATAAGTCACCCTGGTAGAATTGTCAATTGTTGTCCCCGGCCATCATTATGTATGAAAAAATGAATGACTTCCACAAATAATTCAATACCAAAATTAGCCAAATCGCTCCACCCGTTCTCGAGTTTTAGCGAGACTAACGATCAGCAATTAATTTTTAATATCTCGGGATAACTCCTACCGAAGCATCTGTTTCAAACGATATTCATTTTTTTTACATCCTCTTTGACGATATTTGCAGCTTGCATTCTGTCAATTCTATGTCAAACGTCATAAGGTTACATTATAAAAGCGCTAAGGTTAGATTATAAATAATTTTATATGGTGGTTAAGTATTCTTAAATTTTCTAAGTTTGCGCGCTATTTTCTTATTTTTTTCTTTCATAAGAACCTTCTCCTGACAATAAGAAACACAACAAAAAAAGAATTGGCCAAATTGGTCCAGGCGTTGTTGAGTTATGCGCTTACCAACACATTTTGCGATTCATTTTTATATTATAGATTGTCCCAGGCACTGGCTGGCCCAACGAAATTCTCTAAACGCCTTCCAATCCCATAGTACCACACGATACTGACGACATGCACCAAATGTCATCATACCCGTCAAACATGAGCAGTAATATGCCTGAATAGTGTTTATGCCCTGTGCGTTATTCAGTATTAAATACGTGTAATAGGTTGCGTTTGACCTATGTCCTAATAAAATTCGACCCCTTAGAAGACTGCAATCTTCCGTGTCTATACCGTATTGATTCATAATTGAGCTTGGAGTTGCACAAACCTCTATGTTATAGACGCCGCCACGTAAATGTTCGCTGACATAGGAAGCTGCCAATTTTAGATGATAAAGCCCGTCACAGACTTAGCTATAATATATATTAATATTTTTATAGCTAGGCATATTACTATACATTGTCTACACTAATTTTCGAGTGACCGCACACTCAGCTATAATATATATTTCTGTGACGTCACCAAGCTATACAGTAATATAAATTATTGCATATTAGTACAGCAAGATATATTCCGACATATTTTGAATGTACAGCGTGTTCCGATCCCCCCCTCACCTTTCCTACCGCTTTGCCACGCGCGCCCGCGCCTCGCTGCCCGCTGCAGTTTCTTTTCATTTACCAACGAACGTGCACGTCACTTTAATAATAATGGAGCATTTGATTGAAAGTGTACGAAAACGTCCTTGTTTATGGCAACATGATTTACAAGAGTATAAGGACAACGAATTAAAAGAAGCAGCGTGGGAAGAAGTATTTAATAAGTGCGATTTTCCAAGTGGTAAGTAAAGTAACACATTTTTTTTCTTACGTTCTAACTACGCCTGATATGATTTAGCCTCTCCGTAATTCGTGTTGACTGACATGGGACTGCTCCCACTGTATTAAAATAATTACAAAATTATTCTCGAATAAAGAAACAGTCGTTTGCAAAACTGTCATATTGCGTATCTGACATTGGGCGTGTAACGTTATTTAAATTGTCAGGTAAGCTGAGCAACTGATGCTCGCTGTCAATTCGGACACTGTGATGATTTTGAATGTTGAAATAACCAATGACGGAGTCAGTTGCTCATTTTTCTGGTTGTGATGGTATTGTTGTTCTTGGAGATTTTAACGTCGATCTCTTGCTTCCTAGTAAAGGTATGACAAGCAAGATTAACCAATTCTTGAAGTATACTAAATTGTCGCAGGTCGTAACAGTGCCTACTCATTTTTCGGAAAACAAGGAGACTCTTCTTGACCTTGTATGCACGGATTGTCACATTCGTGGCGTCAGAGTCACTAATATCATGGGTTCATTGGGTCATGCTTTTGTTTCTGTAACACTAAATATAAAACGCGAAAGTATACCTCCAAAGTCTATAACATTTAGGCCTCTCAAAGACATATGCCAAAAACTGTTTGATAATGATCTGTTGGCTATCGACTGGAAACCTATTACTAATGCCAATACTGTTGACGTAATGGTGGATGCTTTTACGACTATTCTTACAATTTTACTAGATAAACATGCACCTCTGAAAACAATACAATTAAGAAATAAGCCTGCACCATGGATCACGGATGTTATAAAAATGATGATGAAATGTCGCAACGAAGCGCACGACAGATACCGTAAAACTAAATCTGATAACGATAAAAAACGATATAAGGAACTTAAGTCACTTTTTATTGAAAGTATTCGAAGTGAGACAAAAGCGTACTATGATTACAGTATAAATTCTGAGCTTAAAAATGTGAAAAAACTCTGGAAGAACTTAAAAAAAGATGTTCTCCCTAGTTCCAATGATAGTAACTGTCTACCTGATAATTTAAATTGTCCCGATGACATCAACACTCACTTCTTAAATGTTCCAGGTACGAATACGGTTCCAATATCCATAATGACGTTTTTTGAATTTAATAAATTTAATAATAGCATATTATTTTCTTTGCAATCAGTATCTGAAGAGGAAGTTGCTAAAGTTTTGCTGTCTATTAAAACAAATGCGCGAGGAATAGATGGGCTCTCCATGGATATGGTCTTGCTTACTTTACCTACTACACTGCCGTTGATAACTGCCATTATCAACAAGTCTATTCTAACTTCTACCTTCCCCAGTCAATGGAAAATTGCCAAAGTGAACCCCATATCTAAAGTATCTAGTCCAACTGATATCAATGACTTAAGACCAATCAGTATACTACCAGTTCTTTCAAAGATTATTGAAAGGATAGTGTACAACCAGCTAAGTAAATTTGTCGAGCTCAATAATATCCTGCCTAATGTTCAGTCTGGTTTCCGTAAGGGTAGAAGCACTACAACAGCTTTACTGGATGTTGTTGACAACATACTTGCGGATCAGGATCAGGGTATGGGCACGTTATTGGTACTACTAGATTTTTCTCGTGCCTTCGAATTGATAAACATCCCATTGCTGCTTTCCAAATTGTCATATTATGGTGTGGATGCCTCCTCGGTCAAGTGGTTTGATAGTTATTTGACAAACAGATCTCAATTTGTTCAAATTGACAGGGAAGATGGATCGCAACTTTTGTCATCTCAGAAGATGGTTAGCAGAGGAGTTCCACAGGGGTCAATTTTAGGACCCTTACTTTTCATCATTTACAGCGCCGATATTTGTTGGCATATCAAACATTGTAAATTTCACCTGTATGCTGATGACGTACAATTGTATTTGCCCATGTGCCCGAGAAACGTATCCTCTGAAATGGTAAAAATCAATGATGATCTAGGCCGTATAGTGCTATGGTCACGGAATAATGCACTGGTCTTAAATCCCACAAAGTCGAAATTTATGGTGTTTGGCTCAAAAAGATTTATAAATTGCACAGCGGGTAATAGTTTTAATGTGAGCATTCTCGGACAAAATGTCGAACAGGTTTATGAAACTCGAAACCTCGGTATCACTTTTGATAGTTCTCTTCGCTTTGAGGGTCACATTTTAAATATGTTGAAGACTTGTTTCTTTAGATTGAAATTGCTTTATAAGATCAATGCATATCTGAGGGAGGAAATCCGAATTAAAATATGCGAAGCTTTAATATTGTCAAAATTAAATTACGGTGATCTTGTGTACGGTCCACGCTTGACTGCGAAAACTACTCGTCTTGTACAGAGAATACAGAATGCTTGCTGACGGTTCTGCTACAATATCCCGCCGCGAACGCATATAACACCATATTTAAATAACTCTTCTACTCTTAACATGGCTTCGCGGCGAGATTTACATCTAGGAGTAATGGTACATAGTGTCATGATATCTGAGATGCCAGAGTATTTGTACGCCAAGCTTGACCGATCAAAGACTAAGTACAGTTCGAGACCAACCCGTGACTTGCTACATTATAGTAAGCATAAAACTGTAGCGTTTAGGGGCAGTTTTCGGTACCAGGCAACCAAGTGTTGGAATAACATACCACCACCTTTTCGGCTACTAAAATCAAAATTTACATTTAAAAAACATTATAGGAAACATTTAATAGAAAAACAAAAAATTGGGTTGTCTGGTACAAATTGTTATATAGCGCCGTTCACTTGCTGACGCGAGGGTAAAGTTTCTAGTATATTTATATTTATTCGTATTATTATTTATAATTTACACTCTAACATTTCTTAACATTATTGTGATTATTCCTTACATAATATATTTATTTCTTCTATCTACTTATCATAACTATCTAATTAAGCCTATCATAATTGTATGCAAACACATTCGTTCTTACGAGTTCTAATGACTTGCCTAAAAAAGGTTTCTGCAGAATAACAGCGCCGAGCTGTCGATCGGTGGCAAGGCATAATGCTGAGCTGGAACCCATTTGCTGCAGTAGCACATTGTGTATGTGCTACTGCAGCAAATGGGTTTTGCCTACTTGCCTCTTTTTAATTTTTCCCTGACTACATTGTAAATTTATTATTTCATTCTATTGTTTCTATGTTTGTTGTATTTTCCGTGTTCTCTTGTGCTTTCTCTTTGATGTTATACGTTTTGATTATATTGTGTGATCAATACCTTTTGATTATAATCAATAATTATATATTGTGTGAATTTGTGTGTGCTATGGTAGCAAATAAATGTCTGTCTATGTCTATGTCTATGTCTAATGGTATTGTCTATACAATAGTTGTGTAAAACACAAGGGGCCTTAACTATTTTGTCTACAAGATCAATTTTGCATTCAAATGGTCTCCTAAAGACTCTCCAACGAGTAGATAATATACCAAAGGCATTTCCACGACTCTGCGCACTCTACTGAGTCTGTAATTATAAATTTTACGACTTTTAGTTAAGTGATCCTTTGGATATGCTCTCATTAAATTTGTCATCAGCGCAAAGACTTCATCGCCCACAAAAACGTATGGCATATTTATACCGCCCGAAGTTAAGGGTTCTTCATCAGGAAATTGTAATTCATTAGTTAACATTTTCCTTCCCAAGACACTGTCTGCAAATATTCCACCATCACTAAATCGTCCTTTTGAGCCAACATCTATTATTCTGAACTTACGGGTTGCATCAGCTACCGCTAGCAACACAATAGAAAATGTGTGTTTTTAATTATAATAATCAGACCCTGAATTAGGTGGCGCTCTAATAATAACGTGCTTGCCATTTATAGCACCGCAGCAATGGTCAAACTGGCACGTTTCTTTAAAAACTGAAGCAATATCCTTCCATTCTTCTTTTGTAGGTTCTGCGAGAACTTTAGGCTTCCACAAAGAATCACACACTTCTTCCACTATATTGGACACAGTAGATTCTCCAATTCTATAACTGAAGCCTATGGTCCTAAATGAATCCCCAGTTGAAAGATACCTGAAATTTCATTAATGGTTATTTTGTTTGTTTCAGTGGCAGAGATAAAAAAATTTATGGAAGAAACTAAGAGACGGGCACCGTCAACCGTTAAATGCTAAAAAAACTATGGGACAAGCAGCGGATTCTAAACCAAAATGGAAATACGAACATTTGATGGAGTTTTTAATTCCATACATAAAAAATAGATATTAACATACAAACGCGGGAACTAGTTCTAGAAACACGACAGATACCCTGAACGATGATAGCCTAACAGGCGATGAGTCCATAGATTCTTCGAAGGAAGTTAGAATAAAAAGAAACAAAACGATCCATTCTATGCTCGAAGATGAACAGAAAAGAAGGGAAAAAAGAACTACCGAAAGAGACCTCCTAAGAAGACAGTTAATGGAGAATACTTCTAACCAGTCAAAAAATGAAACCAGTGCTATGGAAAAGTTTTTCTTGAGTATGTGCGATACCACATGCCATTTGCCGGAATACTTACAAATGAGAATACAACGTCAAATATTTAACATTGTAATGGAAGCCAAAGAGCAACATTTAATGGAATCTAACTACTCTGACAATTCTACAGGTTGTTCAGTTTATAATTTCACCGGTGGTACTCCTTTCAAACTACCAAACAGGAATCAACCTTCTTTACGACCAGTTTCCGCACAATCATCTTACCCCTCACCAACACCTGAAGTGTACAATAGCTCTGACGCAATGCAAAGTCAAAATACTCATTCGGCAGAACAATGTCTGAATATACTCGCATCAGGAACTGATTATCCTGTTCAACAACCTTCTTTACGACCAGATTCTGCACTCATCTTACTCCTCACCAACAGTTGAAGTGTACAATAGCCCTGACGCAATGCAAAGTCAAAATACTGGTTCGGCAGAACAATCTCTCAATATTCGTAATTACCTCCATGATTTCAAATATTAAAATGCTTTTGCTTTCTTAACTCTAAAAGAAAAAATAGTTTTGAATAGAAAATAAAAGATTTATACCTACTGTGTTTTATTAATTTTCTTCTTACCTTGAACACACAGCCAGACGTTCTTCAGAACTAATAGTTTTGCGCAAAATCGTATTTATCCTCTTTATATCATTTTTTTATCAATTCATGTAGCTCTAAAAATGACGATCTAGATTGAACTTCTAAAATATTGGGCAAATTTTTTTGAGTATAACTCGCGATACAAATTATATTCGCCACGAGTTTGTTTATTCCTTAGATGTGATTCAATCTATTTGGTTCTAGTTTTTGTGCCTGACAGGGCAACTAACATATCGAAAGCAGCGGTGGAATCGTCTTCTGAAGAACTGTCTATTAAGTTCATTAACAATGTACTTGATGAATTCATAATTACTGTTGGTATTTCGAAATAAGAACATCCTTTATTACAAAATGCGTGCGAACACTAGGACGACCATGATAAAAATAAAGGCAAAATATATATTTCTCAGTGTGTGGTAGCTTGCTATAATATATATTATAGTACGGTATATTAATATATATTATAGCTAAGTTTGTGATGGGCTTAATGTCCCCAAGCTAGACAAAATAATATCTTCGTTTGACAATTCAGGGAACGTCATATTTATGGACTCGTTAGTCAACGTCCTGAACGCAACCCGCTGCCTGTCAACATTTTCTGTAATAACGTAGTTGCCCAAGTCATTGTTATAAACGGCAAATAATTGTTACTGATTTCTTCATGTGGATATAACTTTTTTCGGATGCACATTTCAGTTTCGCTGTCGTACAATAAAATGATAAGATGGTTATGGACCTTCGATTAACATAGGTTTTAAAGTGCTACAAGGGTGGGGACGTTTTGGGCATTGTTCTTTGACCAATTTCTGCTATACAGTTTCTTTTACTCCCATACAATGAAATACTAACACGAAACTGAGTTTTCAGGTTGGTATTCACATTATAAAAAAATGTGAACTTTATTAACTATCCCCGAAAACTCACAATGGTAAAAAAACCATTACACATAAATTATTTTCATTTATTTATACATTTACCAGTATTTCAGGTCACTACCATAATTTTAAACTATTCAACGGATTTTAAAGCAGTTTTCAGTGATTCAAGAGGAAGGTTAATGTGTATATTATATTATAAATGCGAAAGTAACTCTGTTTGTTTGTTACTTTTTCAAGACTAAACGGCTGAACGGATCCTAATGAAATTTGGCATGGAGATAGATTGTATCATCGAGGAGGACTTAAAACTATTTTTGTCTCAAAAAAATAATCATGAAGGGGGTTGAAAATTAGTATAGACAATCCATAATTCCTTAAGATAGGGATCTGAAAATTCATATAGGTATAGGATTTTGGTAAGAAATAAAGAAATGCGTGTTTCCACTTTTTTTACTAAATCATCCCTAAGGGGGGGGGGGGGGGGGGGGGTTGTATAAAGTAAGGGCTTAAAATTATGAGGTATTCTTTAGATGCACTCCCTATGTACCGTTGGTATATGGATAGGTTGTGACCGGGATTGGGGCTACTTTTTACTCGACTGCGCAGAAGGAGGGAAATGCTTTTATTGACAAACAACACGTGCTAAGCCGCAGCCGCGGGAGGGTCACCTAGTAATAATATAAAATAAATCACACTAACATTATAACTGTAAAAGTTTGGATGTTTGTTTGTTACTCAATCACGTCGTAATGGCTGATCCGATTTCGATAAAATTTGGTGTGTTGATAGATTATGACCTGGATTCAAACATACTTTTTGTTAACAAACAACGTGCGCGAAGCCGCTGGCGGAAGCTAGTATAAAATAAATCACACTAATATTATAACAGCGAAAGTTTGGATGTTTGTTTACAATTCAAAATGTAAAAAAGGATTTTTTTCTATTAATAAATATAGCCTATGTTACTCCGGGATAATGTAGCATTCTAATAATGAAATAAGTTTTTTAATCAGATACGTAGTTTTTGAGTTTATTCGTTACAAACATACAAAAATACAAATCTTTCCTCTTTATAATATTAGTGTAGATTCTGATGAACATAATTAAATTATTTAATTAATTTAATTTTCTTAAATTATACTCGTATTACCTTTAATTAAGACATTTTTCATTGTATTTTGTAATTTGCATGCTAGATATGGTAGAACATATATAATTGACACTCAAAGAAGATCTTTATAAATCGCACGCTTCAAAGTTCCCGTTCCCGTGGGAAATTCGTTATAAAAGCTATATAAAATACTCTAGTCAAAGTGCCGCGACACTTCATGTCAATGACTTGACGTCAATAAACGACGGTTAAATTATATGGATATTGTTTATACAAAAATATTAAAATCGCTATAAAAAATGGGAGGGTGGGGGTAGGAAGGTGAAAAATGCTTTACGACCTATACTCATACCTACCAAATATACAAAAAAAAACATTAAAATCGGTCGACCCGTTTCTGAGGAAGTGCCACCACAAACACCGTGACACGAGATTTTTATATATTCGAATGTTCAACAAACAAATTTATCTATATCTTTACCTCTGGCCCTTGTTGATAGTACATACCTTTAGTAGTATACACTGCAACTGTCGAATACTGATATGGTCGATAGATCCAGCGCAGAATTTCCCAAAGAACTTCTTGGCACCAAGAGCCTTCAGATCTTGGATAACGAAGGGCCATAAATGCAGGACGTTATTTCTGGACATTCGGTCTCGCTTCTCAATCACCACCTGTCAACAAAATATTATTTACGTTAGCTTTTAAAGGATAATACATTTATTTACTGGAAAAATAATTACGTATCTCTTTAAACAAGACCAGTCAAGTAGTACATAGGCTGCTATTTAAGAATCCGGAACTGGCCACTGCATAAATAATATTAAAAAAGAAATTATCACGTTTGAAAATGGAACTCTTTGGCTGTAGAATGCAGGTTATTTCGTTCGTCTGTCAATTGTTTTCATTGTGTGGCGCGATTTCAAAAATTGCGTGTCATTATCACAATGGATTTATCTCGAGAAAATTTTCGTGCGATGATTTTTTATGATTTTCGACGTGGTCTAACTCAACAGCAGTGTATCGATCAACTCAGTTCGACTTTTGGGGATAAAGCACCATCGAAGACTACTGTGTATCACTGGTTTAGTGAGTTTAATCGTGGACGTCGTATGCTCACGGACGAAATTAAAGATGGTCGGTCTAAATCAGTTGTTGTGCCACGAAACATCGACGCAGTGCGTAAACTAATAATGCAAGATCGTCTTGTGACATATCGAGAGATAGAGGCGATCTTGGGCATTAGTATGACGAGTATACATAAGATATTACACGAACACTTGGTTGCAAAAAAAGTTTGTTCGCGTTAGATACCGCACAACTTAACAATAGATCAAAAACAGGCTCGTGTCGATTGGTGCAAAAAAATGATAAAAAAATACAATCGTGGTGCATCAAAAGCTGTATATAATATCTACACAGGTGATGAATCCTGGATTTATGCATATGACCCCGAAACTAAGCAACAGTCAACAGTTTGGGTCTTCCAACATGAGCCGAACCCAACAAAAGTTGCTCGTGCGAAAAGCAATTTGAAGCAAATGGTCGCCTGTTTTTTTGGTATAGATGGACACGTGGCTACTGTACCCCTAGAAAATTGTAAATCTGTTAATTAAGAGTGGTACACGACCATTTGTTTGCCAGAAGTCTTTGCAGAAATCAGGAAGAATAATCCACAACGCAGAATCATTCTCCATCACGACAATGCAAGCTGTCACACTTCGGGTGAAACGACCCGATATTTGGAGGGTGAAACGGTGGAATTAACGGGTCATCCGCCATATAGCCCTGATTTGGCACCCAACGACTTCTTTTTATTCCCAATCGTGAAGAATAAATTACGTGGTCAACGATTTTCAACCCGAGAAGAAGCCGTTGAGGCATTCAAAAATCATGTTTTGGAGATACCGTCTTCCGATTGGAAAAAGTGCTATGAAAACTGGTTTCACCGAATGCAGTGCATTGATCATCATGGCGAATATTTTGAAAAGCAATAAAACCATATTTAACAGGCAATGATAGTTATTTTATTTTAATCCGGATACATAAATAGCAGCCCTCGTACGCACGTAAGTTTAAGAGTAGTAGAGTTCCTTGTGAAAGGGTTCGCCCGGGGAAGTACTACCACCATACTTATTTCTGCCGCCAAACAGTATTTGTGTTTCAATTTGAAGGGTTCGGTTGCCGGTGAAATTACACGCACATGAGGCTTTACACCTGTATACCTCAAGTTGATTGACGCAGGGCAGTGCAAAGTAGGGCACGTTTCTAAGGTGCGTGACCTACGAGGCAATACTTTCTTATAGGCGATGGTTACCACTTAACATCAGGTGGGCCATAAAAAAAGTTCGTGTAGGACTCGCGCACCGAGGGTTCTCTCGTTCCCGTGGTGAGATGTCGCAAGGTTTGTTTCGACCCCCTCCCCCCACCCTTTATCTTGTGTGATTTTCAAAATTTGTACTCATAGGGTAAATGCGTTAGACTTATTTAAAAAAACACAATTGGCTTCATTATTTCAAGATTGCTTCTCTCGTAATCAAGCTAGATTTACAGTGATAAAAATACTTGATATTAACTGAGACCCCCCTCTCCCTCCCTCCTCCTCCACGTGATATTGGGCGAGATTTGGCAAGACCCCCTCCCCCCACCCCTCCCTGAACACCTCACGTAATTAATAGACGGCCCCTAAGAACCAACCCAGTTAAACAAGCTTTCTTATAAATAAAACCGAGTCCGAATCTGTCCATCCGTTTGGGAACTACGATGCCACAAACAGACAGACAGACGGTCATAGGCGACACAATTATAACACCCTTATTTGTTATGTTATTCATACAGAGCTGAGTATTAAATATACAGATCTAATCTGTGAGTATCAGTGATTATCAGTGACCTGGAGCAGTTGTGCTACCTATAGATCGTTTGCAACGGTATTTAGATGATTCAACTGTTACTTTATAGTCTTGTATATAATTGGGTATTGTTTCTGTTAATAAATATATTTTTTTTCTTTTATATTTTATACAAAAGACCAACAGCAACAAAAATATAACAGTTTTAAAATTATTTATTTACGATAATACAGCCAATTAATGGTCTCTAAGAGAGAAAATATATTTAAATCACAAAAAAGGTGTATCAGGGCAATGTATGGTCTGAAAACAACTGATAGCTTATAGTGATAGTTCCTACAATTTATGTATGACAGTGATAATTTATAATATAGTGATAGTGAAAAGTCAATGAGTATATAAAGATATGAGTATATATTTTAATAAAACAAAATAATGATATTATCTGTAGGTATATTTATCTGCCTAGGTTCGTGTTTCAATTCTGAGTATACTAGCTTAATATAGGCATGAATGGCGTGAACTCCCAGACAGTAAGTAGCTGCAATCATCCGATTGATGCCACGCTGAGACACTCTGCTATAATTGAGCTTCCGCCGAGCTCTTTACATCATACTTGTTACTGCCAACGACGAGCGGTAGTCGGGTTAAAATGTTACCAATATGTTATTCAAGCGTTTGTCCACTGCCGCCGTCATCGAGAACGAGATGACGGCGCCGTTTTAGCGATACATACATTTACTATAGGCCGTGTGTCCACCGCACGCCCGCAGTATCGTATAGTTCGGCGCTACCGCTAGAACTCGGCCCGAGATAGTGACAGGCCGAAGTGCCGGCAATACAAACCACGTTTGAATTTTGAACCACGTTTGCTGCTTTGCATTATTTATTGCAAAGAAGCATAAAGCTGAGGCAGAGCCTGTTTGGGCACGCGTGACACGGAGCGGGACTATTTGGTGCACCTACATACCTACTGGTGGGGTAGGTGTACTAGCTGTAGGTCTAATATAATCTCATTGTATTGTAATTTTCCTGTCTGTCTACCTATTTTGTTTGTGATCCGTTCTATGTTTCTATGTGTGTGTCAAATAAATAATTCTATTCTATTCTATATTGTCCATCTACGCTAGCGCCGTGACGTCGCACCGCAATAGCTTTGATTATTTATATCAAAAATATACTAAATACAAATGGCCAAGAAATTTAAATACGACATTTATTTATAAAACTTGTAGAAAGTAAAGAATGTTTGTCCCACAAACATTAGTTTGACATTAAAACTAAGGATGAGTTGAAAATTGTTTGCATCTCTTACGCCTTCTAACGTACAAAAGCAGTTGAACGCAGCCATTAGTTTGTTTTAAACGTACGCATTACCGCGCACGACAGCTACAACAAACTGACTGAAACAACGAGATCGTCGCAGTGGACAAACGATCGCCGTCACGTCATCTTGATCTCGGCCAGAAATAATCTCGTTCTCGGTGACGACCCGGCGACGGCGGCGGTGGACAAACGTCCTAATTCTTGTAATTTCAATATCGGTCGCATTATGATCTTTATAACCTTTTAGTTAGTTAATTAATGCATTGATAGCCATAGTGATAAGATCGAAATTTGAATTTGATTATATTATTTAATTTTTGGTTTAAAAATTTCGATATACTAGCTGACCCGCCCGCGGCTTCGCACGCGTGGTTTGTCAATAAAAACATTACCCTACTTCTGCGCAGTCAGGTAAAAAGTAGTATATGTTTCAATCCCAAACATGATCTATATACCAAATTTCATGGAAATCTGTTCCAACCGTTCTTTAGTTATAAATGGGAGTAACTAACCCGAATTTGTTTTATATAAATATTTAGATAAACGGTTTAAAGGTCACAAACTATTTAACTTTGTATTGTGACGGTTTTAAAATAATCAGCACTATCAATTTTATGCTAATCCATAATTCAATTATGATAACAAACAATACTCTATCAATTTATAAATCATTGTAAAGCAACAGACATCCACAAAAACCTTCGCATTAAAAAATAACAGTATTGGAGGACCTGAGATGAACCGACCCCTTTGTTTACTCTTTGTGATTATTGCCGGGAGACTTATTAACCTTGTTTGATGATCATTAGTTCGTCCTATCATGGCGCATGCAACTGCGTCTAAATATCGTGATACTCAAAAACTCGCAAATCATGGTAAACATCCCGTTTTTATTGCAAATAGTGTTCATAACCATGTTAGTTTCATAAGTTATGGAGTGTAGAGTAGTATAGAAAGCATTAATGAGGGTACTCACCACTTTAGCACCGAGTAACTGGCACTCTATGGCAGCGCGCATGCCACAGGGTCCAGCGCCAATAATGAGGACTTTGCTCTGTGCGCATGCGCGTCCCTTCGCGTACACCTTGTGATTGGCGCGCGCGTCGAACTTCTTGAACAGAGCTTGGGCCTTCCATGAGCTCGCCAGTTTCGCCTGGAACGAAAATATATAAAACCAATATTGCTGGACATTTCACACAGCACTATCTAGTCCCAAACTAAGCAGAGCTTGTACTATGGGAACCAGATAATATATAGAATACATATATACTTATTTTTGTAAATTAGGTACTTATAACATATAGAAAAACATGCAGACCCGGAACAAATATCTATAGATGATGCAAACATTTGTTCCGCGGCGAGAATCGAACCCGCTACCTTCGCCCACTGCGGCACAGAGGTCGTCGAAATAATGGATATTTAAGCTGATATTTCAAACATCTGTGCCAAATATAATCCTTGTTCACATTACACCGGTCCGGACGTTTTACCGGGCGGCGCACCGCACTCGCAAAAATCAAGCAAAAATACTGAGCACGCCATTTTCGGAGGATCTGGCTAAATATGAACAGTTTCATAGAAATTGCTCATCAGCTAGCACTTCCGGCAGTTTGGCCAGCCTCGCCAGCCCTGCGAGCCCGGAGACTGTCAGTCCGGCATAGTGGCAACGGGGCCGAAGGCTGTTAGTTTTGCATCCTATGCATGAGCATGTACGTGGTGGATGGCACCAACTTAGGGAGGCATTCAACAATGGGTGAAGTCGGGCTGTGGATGATGATGACCTTTTGCTTTTCCGATAGACATTAGCCATACCTAAGAATTACATCTTGTTTATTTTAGATCGCATAGCTATAATTAATGTCGTTTATTTATCGATAACAATGTCTTTATCAGATATTATCTAGAGACAAAGAAAAAATACTGATTTTTCATGAGTGATTGGAGAGTACAAAATGACCCACTTATTGGTTAGCGCTTACTTGAAATCTAATCAAATAATCTCCACCCAGCTTTACATAAATCCTTACTAATACATATTATAAATTAGGAAGTAACTGTGACGTATATCCGTATATTTGTTACGTATTCACGAATAAACGTCTGCGACAGATTTCCATGAAATTATATATATAGATTATCACCGGGATTGAGGCATAGACTACTTTTTACCCCACCGCGCAGAAGAAGAATAATGTTTTTATAGACAAACTACGCGTGCGAAGCCGCGGGCCGTTCAGCTGGTAACCATATACGTTCGCATTACATTACATGTTAAGCTACGAATAACTGTACCCGGCTTAAGATCCGACCTAGATTAATGTTATGAGTTGGCCGAGATTGACACCAATAATAAAAAAAACCTCTGCCGAGATCAGAATTTCAATAGCACTTAAATATACAGGAAAAAATCAATAACAACGTTAGATTAGTTTCAAATTAAAAAAAACATGAAATATCTCTTAACGTAAATTTCAAATTACATCCCATCATTTTAAAACAACATTCCTTGTTTTTGTATATATGTGCGTACTTGAATGCAAAGGGTCAGCTAACGAGTAGTTTTCTGGACCGTGACAGATTGCAATAGGAGCGAACACCGACCAACCCATTCTAACCATATTATTATGTCAGGGACTATTAAATTGATAGAACACATGGGCATTTCTATGATTTAAACATCGAGTTGTATCATACCTATCTGTTGTTCTTTGTAACACGAACGAAATAAAATACCTTTTGAATCACGAATACCAGATTACGTTTTGAATTTATTCACTTTACAAAAAGCTGTAAATCGGTAATTTGTAGTTATTTAAATAAAAATTAAGGAAACCCTCGGTGCGCAAGTCAGACTTGCACTTGTTAAGTTTTATTTGTTTTTAATTTTAAAATCATAAACTCTGTCAGCATTACCACAGGCTACAGACGAGAACCTTGCGCTCGATATACTATAAAGTTTTCGTATACCTTATTTTCTATGGAGATGTGAACAGCGCTCCTAGCAGGAAGTATAGATAACTTAACTTCCTGCTAGGGGCGCTGTGCACATCTCCATAGAAAATAAGGTATCTATACGAGAATGTTATACTTTATGGTATATAAAGTCGTGATGCGTTTCAATACACAGCAGATTATAAATCGTAAATTTTGACGCTCAAAAAGTCTGTAAATCGATCAAAAGTCAGCAGTCCGCCGGGGCTCTTAATCAGTTGACGTCCATTTATAGGCTGGAATGGCTTTGACATTGAGGGCAACATAACCATGCTTCAGATACAAACAACGCATAATTAAATACTTTATGAATGAATCAGGAGTGGCCGATCTCATTGCTACATCATTATGATTACTACCTATAGGTCAATTTTATAAAATACTAGCTGACCAATCCGCAGCTTCGCATTCGTACTTTTTCAATAAAAACATTACCCTCCTTCTGCGCAGTAGGGTAAAAAGTAGCCTATGTCACCCGGGGATAGTGTAGCTTCCCAACAGAAAAATATGTTTTTAAATCGGCACAGTAGTTTCGGGGCATATTCAATACAAACAAACAAATCTTTCCTCATTATAATATTAGTATAGACTAGCAACCCGCCGCGGTTTCGCACGCGGTATGTCAATGTCAATAAAAACATTGCCCTTTTTCTGCGTACTAGGGTAAAAAGTAGCCTATGTCATAATCTATTTAAATACCAAATTATGTATATCGAAATCGGTCCATCCGTTTAGTCGTGAAATCGTAACAGACAGAAAGACAGAGGGACAGAGTTACTTTCGAATAGTTGTATGGATTTGCTGCGGCGCCGGCGCCAGCGGCAAACAAGCTCGCATTATTTATCATCATCATCAATTAATTAGACATAAGACGTCCTCAGCTGAAGACAGGCCTCCTCCATAGATTTCCAGATTGACCGATCTTATATGGCTTGCACCCAACGGAAATAAAAGTGTCAAGTGGAAAGAGAAAACGAGAAAAGCAGACCCCACCATCAGATGGGAATAATAATTGCTCAGGAGAGAGAGAAATAGCACCCAAAGGAAATAAAATAAAATTATATTAATAAGTTAAGAGAAAACTGTGTACCCTTTTAAAGCATAGGTATTGCGCGCACGGACGAGTAATTTGAAATAGATTTGTTTTTAACCGACATCAAAAAAGGAGGAGGTTCTCAATTCGACTGTATTTTTTATGTTTGTTATCTCATAACTACGTCATTTATCAACCGATTTGAAAAAATATTTTATTATTTGAAAGGATATACTTTCAGATAGGTCCCATACAATTTTCATCGAAATCAGTTCAGTAGTTTGTTTTTTCTGTTATCTGAAGTCGGTTATATTTTTGTTAAAAAGTTACTTTTAGTAGGTATATAATAATGTCGTTTATAATGAGTATGACCGGAATTGAGAAATAGGATGATTTTACCCTACTGCGCAGAAGGAGGGTGATGTTTATGTTTACAAAGCACGCGTGCGAAGCCACGCGCGGTAGTATGTCTTAAGATAAAAACATAACAGCCTGGCAAAAAACCGTCGGACATAACACGTCATAGCCATTATTAGCCCATTGATTTATTAAGAATATTTAGCGCCAAGCAATAACACTCCGTCGTTTTGTAAGGAGCTGATTTGCAAGTAAAATACAAGGCTCCAAGTCCCACCACTATGCATCTGAATACCAAGGTGGCAGTAAATGGTAGGCGTTTCACACAGCGCTATCTAGCCCCAAACTAAGCAGAGCTTGTACTATGGAAACCAGATAACTGATAGAATACTTATATACTATTTTTTTTTGTATATATATAAGAGAGTAAGATATATAGAGAAACAACCAGACCCGGAACCAATATCTGTAGATCATGCAAACATTTGTTCCGCGGCGGGAATCGAACGAAATTCGCCCACTGCGGCACGGAGGCCAGGAAGTGTTTATTTAGAGACAAGTGTGAATGTCAACTTGCCAGGAGTATTTCTCAGCAATTTAAGATGTCGCCAATGCACAAAAATCATGTTTCTTAGCGAAGTCGTTAAACAATAAGAATGAAAGAAAATACATTTACTTGTACCCAAAGACAACTTTTAACACACATAAAAACAAATTCAAAGATAAACATAATATAAGCCTTTTAACAGACTTCAAAAAAAGGAGGAGGTTCTCAATTCGTCGGAAATGCATGTTCCCCGATTACTCGAAGATCTTCAGACTACAGATGATACTGGACCGATTCGAGAAATTCCTTGTTTTTTTGTTTAAAAGGATATACTTCGCAGGTTGCCACCAAGTTAGGATCTGATGATGGGATCCCAAAAAAATCGAGGGCAACCCTCAAATTTTATAGGGACGCAATTCGGTTATATGTTTGATATTAAGTACCGTCATTTATCAACCGATTTTGAAAATTCTTTTTTTGTTTGAAAGGTTAGTTTCATATTGGTGTCATAGAAATTTTATCAAAATCAGTTCAGTAGTTCGGTTAAGTCAGTTATATTTTTATTAAAAGTTACTTGTAACCGTACTATTAACCATAAGTTTATCTGACATTCTCTTTGTTAAACAAATTCCTAATTGCTGATTGTTAGACTTTTTGAATAACAATAATCTGCAACAAATAAATACGGAAAAGAAACCAACTTAATATTAAATTTATAACTGGCCTCTCACGGATTCAAAAAATAAAAATCTATCAGTGAAAGAGTTTTCAGTAAAGAGTTCAATAGTTTCAGTAGTCTATGTATCAACAAACAACAAATTTTTTTTGACGACCTCTGTGGCGCAGTGGGTGAATAGCCGCATGCGACACAGGAGGTTGCGGGTTATATTTCCGCTGCGGGACAGATGTTTGCATGGTCTACAGATATTTGTTCCGAGTTAGGGTATTTTTCCATATATAACAAGTATGTATTTATGTATTCTATCAGTTATTTGGTTCCCATAATACAAGCTTTTCTTAGTTTGGGGATAGATAGCGCTGCGTGAAATGTCCAGGATTTTTTTTTATTTATGATTTTTATCAACTTGGCTCAGAAAAGCCAGGAAATAATTGAAGTGCACGGATCTAAACCAAGTGTCCCGCCCCTCAGTGATTCGGGTGGTACTATTTTGCACGGTTGTATATGTTAGTGGAGGAGTCAATTCCGTGGATAGGGCAGTCTGCACGAACTTTGTTTTTTTTAATCCTACAAGTATTCAAAATTACTGCCTTCTGAAATAAGTCAAAGGTATGGTTTGGGAGATCCAGAAGTGAGAGGGACTAAAACAGTTGCTTTGGGATTATTATTATTCTACCTCTATAACACTAATAGTATTAATTATTTGCGTAAAGCCTGGAATCAATATCGCAGTCATAAAACAACCACCAAGGCCAGAGAAGCGACTCTGATAATAAAAAGCTGGTGAAATTCTCGCACTTTACATCGGGGAACAATAACAAACAAAACAGTCGCATGCGCAAATACTATTAAAACATAAACACGTCACTTTCGCTTGTTATTGACTAAATAAATCAGTGAGTCGGATTATCACGACTCATTATTTGCTTATTGATAAAGGCGCTTCCGAGGAATGCGATAGTTGACTGTCGCCGCTCAATTCAACACATATTGAATTCAAGGTCACCGCCATTAGAGCTTATTTAAGATTAGATTAGATTCGACTTATGTGTCTATGTTTTAAAAAAGGTGATGATCGCCAGCATGTTTCAAAATAATAACTTTTTAACACAATTTATAACAGACTTCAGAAATGAAATTTCGGTACGTTTTTAACATAGCATACCTAAGAACCACCAGTTAAATTAGCTTTATATTGCAAAACCACGTCAGAATCGGTCCATCAGTTTGGGAGTACGATGCCACAGACAGACACACACACAAATACACACGACAGACATAGGCGTTAAACTTATAGTTTAACGCCCATGTCTGTTGTACCAGCAGGGTTTAAAAACCTAGATCTTTAATATTGAGCTATGCTTTGTTATAGATTTTGTAAGACAAATATTATTTGTCTCTTTTAAAGCAGAATCATTGCTAATCATAGACCTCATTAGTGATACGTCAAACATAAAGGTAGGTTGATGTTTAGCGAGAATTAACGCCCTGTAATTATAGAATGATTTATTGGAATAAATCTACACCTAATACTGTTTCACAAAGGAAAAGACAGAAATCTATTCTTTCATGGCAGGAGCACTAGTGTCTATCTATCTACCTAATCAGCCCAGATCAGGGATTCGTCTATGGCCTACATCCACCCACCCATTAGCACCCACCCACCCTGCACGATGTCATTCGACCAACGGGCTGGTGGTCTGATTCTATTCAATAATAATATACTATAAACTCTTATTTTTATATGTTATCTGATAGTTTATTAACACTGAAGTATAGCGTAACACAAACTGGCATCATACGCCCACGCTGACCTGCATAGGCACCATGGCTCGCCTATGTGCCAACAGCAGTTAGTTCCTCAGGACTCACGCCAACGGGACTTCTTTTGTGAATCGGACTTTATTTAGGTATATAGACTATAATCATAAAATAGCAGAAAAATGGTACACATCGTCCAACAAAAGCATCTTTTTGACAAAGAAGCTCAAGTTTCCTTTGCGTCTCCACTATTAGATAAGTTGGTTGATATCACAATATTTTACGCAACAACTACGAAATACTACGTGTTTTGTTACCTACGACACTAAATCAAAACACGGCTAGGGCTAATGGCTAATATTGTGTTAAAATAGGTTTAAATTAAATCCATTACACACAGGAAACTTTATATTTTTAAACAACCATAATATCAAGTCCTAAAATATCAATCAAACAGCCTGTAAACAAATCATATTAATTCATAATGTAAGTAGGTATGTACTTGTTAGATTGACTAAACGACATCACTTAAAGGCCGATTTACGTTAAAAATTGTTTATTGGAAATGTATCGATAACTGGATAAATATTCAAGCTACCGGCATTAAACCCACCTCTAAAATCAGTTGATACTATTCCGGATGTGTGTTTTAAGTTAATGTCGTAAATTCCAAACAATATTACCAAAACAGGTGGTAATCTGCTTCACATATTAGCTCAACCGCGGTATTCAAAAATATGGATTAGCTATTCTTGGTATACCTACTTTAAGTTAACCTGTCTTTCTCTCAATTTTCTTCTAATAAAAGCCAGAATAGAATTCAGTGATACTAACTGTATACCAGAGTATTTAAACCGTATGATTTAAATACCGCGGGAAGAGTTTTCCTACCTGTAATATTTACCTAAGACAAAGCGTCTCAGCTCAGAGTGAAATCAGGTCGGGTCACTAGTTAAATCTGTAAATGCCGGCCAGACCGCCAACTTCTGGACACAGACAAATAACTGTTACTACGCCAAGCCTAAAAACGCATTTAAAACGTTAAATCCAAAGCGATGCACACACGAACACAATACGAAAGTGTGTCTTAATCAGTATTAAAATATTCATAATTTCGCACACACACACCTACCAAGAGATAATTATTAGCATGTAGTATGCTAATAATTATCTCTTGGTACGGCGGCGCCGGCGTCGATGTTGAGTTAGATCGGCTTCAGTTTGCCCCTATTAGCTGTGTCATGTAAAATGAGCTTTATCTCATTGGATTTAGATTAAATTGGCGATAGATGTAAATATCCTGAAGATTGTGCCGTGGTAAGGGTATCCGATTGAGATTTGTGTGAATTTGATAAAATGTAATCGAGCTAGCACGTCATTAAATTTCAATATTGATATAACATAAATATTTCAAGCGTGTTCCAGATGAATAACCAATGTGAGTTAAGTTATTGTCGGGGTGAGACTTCTGTCAGTATAACTATTATTTTTCTGTGCTACTTAAATGTCCCACAGCTGGGCATAGACCCGACCTATTTACAGTTCATCGTCACTAATTACCGTACGAATATAGATCGCGCAGTTGATTAAATTATGAAAAGTGTGAGCTCTTGCAGTGGGTATATTTTCGAAATCCCCACTGCTACGTCCCCCCTGGTGCGTTGAGGCCACGTAACTGGACGATTACTACAAACATACACGCTTTAACACGGGACATTTCTATTCAAATAATTTAATAAGAATTTGCCCGTGTTAAAGAATGTATGTTTGTAGTAATTGTTCGGTTACCAAGCCCCTACGCACCAGTGGGGACGTAGCGGTGGGGATTTCGAGAATAAATCATATTACATTTTATTGTCTCATTCAAATATTTCATACAACTGATTCATTATTTCAATGACGTAAGTAATTGGGCGAAAATGTGTGTAATGGTCGCAGATCAACTGTTGGTTGGATGATCATTGCTCATGCAGGGATCGCAACAAGCCTAATCACAAGAACAACTAGCTCAATTTTACTCTAAATTATTATTAAATACTAGTTTGAAAAGTGCAAAACAAGTTTTCAATATATTTCTGTTGTTTATTTATAGTGTTAATATTATCAATCATTTAGACCTGATACAACCGGAATAACGTGTTTAGAAAACCTTTTTATGGATTTTGTTTTAATATATATTTTTTTCTTATGTCATAATTTGTGATGTTTTCAACTGGATTCAGCATACGATTAGACATAGACAATCATTTATTCACTACATTAGCACACAATACAGTTACATTTAAACAAAAAGAAAAGACAAAAAAGTAACAATGAAATAGTATAAACGTAAAACATAAACAATAACAAGGGAGAACTTTGTAGATACTGTGTGCTATATATGGCGTCCGGGTCTCCCCGATACGAGAAAAAATCAAAGTCGGTATGCTATCGACTCGACTACACAAGTACCGGTTGAATCAGTAAAAAAAATAGAAAAATTCCCTCAGTCGACTGCTAGCACTTGCGTTGGACAGACGTCTCGATGATGCCTACTTTTTAGGGTTCCGTATCCAAATGGCAAAAAATGGAACCCTTATGGATTCGTCATGTCTGTCTGTCCGTCCGTATGCCACAGCCACTTTTGTCTATAACTATAAGAATTATACTGTTGAAACTTTGTAAGTAGATGTATTCTGTGAACCGCATTAAGATTTTCACACAAAAATAGAAAAAAAACAATAAATTTTGGGGGTTCCCCATACTTAGAACTGAAACTCAAAATTTTTTTTTATCAAGCACATACGTGTGGGGTGTCTATGGATAGTTCTTCAAAGATGATATTACGGTTTCTAATATAATTTTTTACCTAACCTGAATAGATTGCGCAAAAGATACTTCCAAAGTGGTAAAATGTATGCCCCCCCCCCCCCTGTAACTTCTAAAATAAGAGAATGATAAAACTAAAAACAATATATGATGTACATTACCATGCAAACCTCTACCGAAAATTGGTTTGAAAGAGATCTAGCAAGTAGTTTTTATTAATACGTTATAAATCGTAAACCGCAATTTATCTTTCATTAAACTCATTAGCGTATTAAAACATCGATCAAAGTTACAACGAACTACAAGAACTTTTATATTATTTTACTTGCTGCTACGGAACCCTTCATGGGCGAGTCCAACTCGCACTTGGCTGCTTTTTTAGAATGGTATGCTTGATTTACAAGGTATATGGTAAAAACTCTATTTACTCAAAAATTAAAGGGAGAAGCGAAAAATTGACCCGTATTTAAACGTTTATTTATATCAGTACTACGTTTTGGAATAATAAAAATGGCACGTTAATAGAACAACAGACATGATCAAAGTCCCTAAGAAAGAAAGAAAGAAAATACATTTATTTGCTCCCACAGACAGTGTTCAATAATGCAATAACACAGACAATGGTGGTGTTGCGTGGGGACAAAATGGTCCCTGTCTCAGCATGGGCTGCTTCGAACCTTGTTGGGTACGATGCAGCGCTGGTTTTCTGACAGGGCCTAAGTGAGGACACGAACACTGCTAAACGAGTACCTATATAAAACTAAATAAATATTGCCTGTCACCATTATATAAATTAAACTAAGTTAGATAACTTAGTGCCACATGACGGTGCCTAATAAGATAACAATACATGTTCGGATTTCAAAATAATATAACAACATAAACATACACACCATAAACTACATACCATGATAATACATACGAAAAAAGCGTTTTAAACATGGGATAAGTGTTCAGAATGATTACTCTATTTGTGTTGAGGCTGCTGGAAATTGTGTGACATTGAATTATCGAGGATTGTTGATAGGTGAGTAAAAGCCAGGGGGGAGTTCTTCCGGGCTCGTCGTGCATACACAGAAGGTGAGTAGAAATAAAAAGGTGTTTGTGCGAGTATATTATTTACATTGGCATGATTGCTCTTTAAACAAATGTGTTCTGAGCGCTTTCCTGAAGACATTAACTGTTTTCAGAGCACGTAGTGGCGGAGGCAAATCATTCCAACACCGAGTAGCGGCAAATTTGAAGGATCCACGGAATGCCACGCATTTGTGCTTGGGCGTGGCATAGATAAAGGTACATGCTCGGCTTGGGTATCTGGAATGGGCATGTGCCCACACAAACTTATCAAAGATATACTTAGGATGTTGCAAGTTGATAACTCCAAAGAGTAAGACCGCTAGACCTGACCTGCATTTACTAAGCGTCCATGGAAGAAGATAGAAAATTTTCTTGAAAAACATTTTACTTAAATATTATATCCATAATAAGGCTAAGGTACATCAAATTAAGGCTTTTGTATTCTATTAATTTTTATAATCTAAGTTACAGTTTCGATGGAAATGGAGGACAAAGATACATCGGGTTATTTTGTGGCTAATTTTGCGCTTGCGTGAGCGTCCTACTGCGACGCTGTCTGTCATAGCACTGACGCAAAACTCGCCCTGAAGCCCTCGGAACGGATAGTTTTCGTTGCCGGTGTGGTCAACGCCATGTTATAGTTAGCAACTACATACGAGTATATGTAATAGGTTGGGGAAAAAGTCTTTTTGCATTATATTACCTAGTCAGGTCATAAGTATTGTCACACAGTAAACACTTTTCTTTTAGAATGCTGGCCACAAAAAAGTTTATAGAAGTCGAATTTCGAATTCTTCATGAAAATAAAAATGTATACTTTTTAGAATTTTACTCATTTTTAAATATGGAGTGGACGCTTAAAGAAGACCGTGTTGCAGTTATTGCGTTGCATCGTTGCGGTTACGCGCCAATTCAAATTTTTGACATACTGAAAAATTTGAATATAACCAAAAGGTTCGTTTTTCGCACCATCAAACGATACAATGAAGACTCTAGTGTACATGACAGGTCAAGAAGTGGTCGCCCTCGGTCTGTTAGGACTCTAGCAGTGATAAAAGCTGTGAAGGCGCGAATTCAAAGAAATCCCAAATGTCAGCAGAAACTGTTGGCTCTTCAGATGGGGTTAAGCAGAACCACGGTGAAAAGGGTGTTAAATGAAGACTTAGGGCTTCGGGCATATCGAAGAAAAACAGGACATCGTTTGAATGCACGTCTAATGGACCTGAGACTGAAGAGATGCCGCGCTTTGATGAAGCGGTACGCGGGAAAAAATATCGGGAAATTCTATTTTCGGATGAAAAAAATTTTACCGCAGAAGAGAGCTACAACAAACAAAATGATAAGGTGTACGCACACAGTAGTGAAGAAGCGAGCAACCGTATTACGCGTGTCCAACGAGGTCATTTTCCATGCTCGCTCATGGCATGGTTGGGTGTAAAAACGAATGCAGTTGTGTATCAAAATACAGTCCTGACGAACCTTGTGGAACCTGTTTCTCTTACCATGTTCAATAACAGGCACTAGGTATTCCAACAAGATTTGGCGCCAGCTCATAGAGCGAAGAGCACACAAGACTGGCTGGCGGCGCGTGAAATCGACTTTATCCGGTACGAAGACTGGCCCTCCTCCAGTCCAGATTTGAATCCGTTAGATTACAAGATATGGCAACACTTGGAGGAAAAGGCGTGCTCAAAGCCTCATCCCAATTTGGAGCCACTCAAGACATCCTTGATTAAGGCAGCCGCCGATATTGACATGGACCTGGTTCGTGCTGCGATAGACGACTGGCCGCGCAGATTGAAGGCCTGTATTCAACATCACGGAGGTCATTTTGAATAAACTTTAGTGTCACAAGAATCTGTTTTGTTAAGTTCATTTTGGTATATAAATGGTTACATAATGAATAAACTTGTTTAAATTATTTTATATTAAACATGTGACAGAATTTATGACCTGACTAGGTATGTATGAACTTGTTATAAAATCTCTTTGGCTATACTATTTGTATCTGGCTGGTTTTGGTATCATTCAAAGTTTACATTTTAAAGAAGATAATTCCAAATTCAAATTAAGAAAATATGTTATTTTTATTTGTTTTCGTCCTGTAAAGATGAGTGAATCTAATGAAGAAATTCGATACATTTTAAAATTTTACTACAAAAAAGGTAAAAATGCAACGCAAGCCGCGAAAAAATTTGCGATGTTTATGGACCTAGTGCAGTGTCTGTGAGAGTAGCACAAATTTGGTTTAAGCGTTTTCAATCCGGAAATTTTGATGTCAAGGATGCACATCGCTCTGGTCGCCCTATTACGGATAAAATCGATGCCATTTTTGAAAAAGTGGTGCAAGATCGGCATATCAGTAGTTACGACGTAGCTGAAGAACTGGGAATTGACCACAAAACAGTTTTGGCGCATTTGAAAAAAACTGGGTACACAAAAAAGCTCGATATTTGGGTACCCCACGAGCTCACTGAAAAAAACATAATGAACCGTGTACTCATTTGTCATTCTTTATTACGACGTAATTAAACCGAACCATTTTTGAAGAAGCTGATAACTGGTGATGAAAAGTGGATCACGTACATCAAGAACGTGCGAAAAAGGTCGTGGTTAAAGGCCGGTCAGGCTTCACAGACTGTGGCGAAACCCGGGATAACTCGCAACAAGGTGATGCTGTGTGTGAGGTAGGATTGGAAGGGCATTATTCATTATGAGCTGTTACCACCAGGCAGGACCATCGATTCTGAACTCTACTGCGAACAACTGATGAGATTAAAACAAGAAGTTGAGGGAAAGCGGCCGGAATTAATCAACAGAAGGGATGTGGTTTTTCATCATGATAACGCTAGACCTCACACATATTTAGCAACTCAGCAAAAATTAAGAGTTTGGCTAGGAGGTGTTAATGCATCCGCCGTATAGTCCTAACCTTGCACCTTCAGATTTCCACCTGTATCGGTCTCTTCAGAATTCTTTAGGCAGTGCCAGGTTAACATCACGAGAGGACTGCCAAAACTACTTGTCGCGGTATTTTGATCAGAAGCCCCAAAATTTATATAGCAATGGGATCATGTCTCTACCTACAAGATGGCAAAAAGTTATCGAACAAAATGGTACTTACATACTTTAGTTAATTGTAAATAAACTTTATTAAAAAAAATTGAATTTTCTTAAAAAATGCGAAGAAACTTTTTCCCCCAAACTAATAGTTATTGTTTAGCTTGTACCACTTGTACCGAAAAATAACGGGGGGGCGTAGCCTGCGAATCCGGACCATGTCCGGTTGCTTCCAGATAAAAATCGGGGTTGGATGGCCTAGGATCGTGTGTAGTCCATGCAGGAAAAATTCAAATATTTGGTTGTGCGACGGATTGGTCAGGGGCCGTTTTTTTAACGGCTGGACGCCATATAGTCCGAACCTAAATGGGACTCGATTCAGCATTATTCAATGGTAAGCGCTGATATTCTGTCGAGACCGCTCCATTTAGCCACTAGACCCTGTGAGAATATTGTGTTGTCAAGTGAGAATATTATGTGTCATGATAGGTATGTCATGTTGTGTCAAAATATAATAATACACAATAGAAAATGTCAAAATGGGTGTAAAAATACAAAAAAATTGTATAATATATAATAAAAAATTATATAATGAGATAGTCGCATGAATGGACAGAGAGCGTAGGCGTAAGGCTCCTGTTGGATCTATTAGGATACGGAACCCTTGAAAACGTGTCAATAATAACCAATCGCCTTAGCTGTAAATGTAAAAAAAAATGAAAAATGTAACTGTGTGGATGAAACGTTCTGAATCGCATAGCCAGCGATATAATCAAAAGCATCGCTTGGTAAATCTTTTTGCCTCTCACAATCAAATACACGAAAATAGAATACATTGGGAGGTAAACCGTTTTTTTCCACGCGCGAGAGAAAGCCACTGATAAAACTGCACGGACGTCATCATATCGTCATCTTCTACGAATTGACTTCTTGAGGGATTTTGTTACAAGTTACGGGTCGGTTCTTTACCTAAACTCGTAGAAGCTGGGTGTTATTCGAGTGTTACATACATTACATACGGCCAAATTGACATAGAGATCTCTCTTCGATCGGTCAAAACATTTTCAAATACTCCGAAATAGTTCTCCTCACCTTTAATTGACGGTTTCCTCATAAAATAATAACAAGTGAACTATTCAGTTGAAAAGGCGAGATCTATTTCGAGGTCTGTGAGTGGACTCTTGAAAGTATGGATATTTTTAGAACGGTCTGTTTATTCCAGCGTCATGCGAAAGGTATAGAATACGTTTTCGCATAGATTTTACACGTACGTAAATCAGCTGTAAAATTTTATAAGGCGGGTTAGTTCTGACCCATTTGAATAGACATGTTTGTATCGAGTACACTCGTACTTGCGGTTATCTCTGCATTGACTATATCCATACTAATATTATGAATTCGAAAGTAGCTTTCTGTCTGTCTGCAACTGTCTGAAAAAACTTGTTTTTAAATAAAATAGTAGTAGAGCTTCCCGATTATATTTTCATAGCTCCATTCTTCAGATATAGGAATACAGTAATTTTACTAGGTAGTGCCTTGTCCTACAAGGTAGCAGCGCACGTTTTTTAGATCGATTACATCGATATACAACACTAACTCGATTCAATTTAATCGATATCAACAAGTGTCACGTCACTACAGCTCGTCTATATTCTCATTCTTTTTCCGTGCGAGGTAGTAAACGCACGCGTCGACAAGCTCGTTATAGATTTGTAAGTGAATTTTGTGAAAATGTATAAACGGAAAAATGAAGTACAGTTAATCCAACAGTATCAAGCAAAAATTAAAAAGCTTGAAAAACAACAGGCTGGTCGACGTCGACGAATTGCTATTTTCTCTGATTCAGAATCATATTCGGGAAATGAAGGTAAGATTACACGTTATACTTCGTGTTCATATCAGTATTTCATACAAAATTTTACACTCGTTATTGCACCATCTGTAAGTCTACCGGGCGGTTAACTGCGGGTTATACACGAAGGCTAGACATGATGCGATAAAAACCTGGAGGTTGACCGAGTCTTACACGAAGGTCATTCTATATATGCATAATTAAATTATACTAATAATAAATTATCTAAATATTTTTCTCATTAACCATATATTGGCCAAACTTTTTTGCAACTACCCGAAAATTGTTATTTGATATTTTTATCATCGGTTAGTTATTTCGTTTTAGAAATCGAAAGCCCATTAAATAACGAGTCGACGGAGACCAATTTGATGATTGATGTGTAGGTGGCCCAGCGACCACGGAAAAATCACCTGATGAAACGATGATCGATTCGTTGCCGACGGAAAATCTATCTTCCCTCGAAGCTGTACCTGAAGTGTCAGATCTATATCCTGAAATGCGCCTTGCGTTAGGAGACTCAGCTGAAGAACTTCCAGCTTATGGTGAAAATATTCACAATGATATAGCAATCCGTTGGCTTCCTATACTACGTAAAGGGTTGGCAAAAGATGTGAATGAGAATGAGAAAAAGAATGAGAAATTATTAAAAGAACATAGTGTTCCAGACAACTGCAGGCTTTTAAACGCCCCAAGCTTGAATCCAAAAATCGTTGCAGCAGTCACTGAAATAGTTCGCTCTAGAGACAAAACAAGGCCAGTTAGGCCTAGAAATTACCGCCATATCTAAAGCAATGTCTTTGTTGCTTAGTGATGGAAAGAAAATCGAAGTTATAAAACTTCTTTCGGAGGGATGCAGAATTTTGGCAGATCTCCATTTTACAGAAAGCCAAACACGATCTAAGCTTATAACGCCATGTTTAGACAAGTCGTTTTTGAACATCATACATGACAAAGAAAGGAATGATACCTTTTTGGGAATAAAATTGACCGAAAAAATCAAATCTGTAAAGGTTATTGAAAAACAAGGTCTACAGATAAAACGAAATGCACCATCAGTTGCTACTAAGTCTTCAGTTCAGCCACAGACACCAGCGAGACGGCAGGCGGGAAAGTGGACAGCCCCTCCTCAGTACTTCACGTCGGCGAACAGAGGGGGGGGGGGGGGGGGGGGGGGGAGTTATACTGCGAGCCGGCTTACACAGAGTTCGACGATTGATCTAAAGGAGTCATATTTGTTAGTACCTATTCATTTAGAAGATAGAAAATATTTGATGTTTCAGTTCGAGGATAGTACCGGACAAAATACATTTTACGAATTTAATGCTATGTGCTATGGCTTATCTAGCGCACCTAAAACATTTACTAAAATAATGAAAGAAGTTTTTTCTTATTTAAAAAGTCAAGGCTTTAGTTCAGTCTCATAACTCGATGATACCCTTTGCTTAGGAAACACCTATGAAGAATGCCTTCAGAATGTCAGAGAAACGGCCAAAGTTCTCGAATGTTTAGGACTTGTAATTAACTACGAAAAAAGCATGTTGGGCTCTACCCAAACAAAAATGCAAGTTTCTAGGTTTTGAATTTAATACGGTGGATATGTCTATATCTTTAACTGCCGACAAACGTAATATCATATTACACCTGTGTTGTCCCTGACTGCTGCTTGTCCAGCTGTAAGATACGGCTACCAATATACCAAGACTTTTGAAAGGGAAAAGTTTCTTGCTCTTCAAAACTACGCCAATAACGACACAAAGATAAATCTGTCTCCAGTAATATTACCAGATTTATATTGGTGGGAAGCTGATATTTTAAAACTAAGAAAACTATAGTTCCTAGAACATACGCTCTAGAAGTTTTTACAGATGCCTCAAGGTCTGGTTGGGGAGCCGTCTGTAATATATAGCCGCCTGCAAATGGACAATGAAAGGAAAATGAACTGAAGTTCCACATTAATTATTTTATTTTCAAAATTTTAGGAAAACTTACAGCTAGGTCTTAAAAATAGTTATTTACATAATACATGCCGGTATATACCAGCGCATGTGTGCTGATGGCCAATTAAAAAGTTTCCGCAGATATTAATGGATTATTTATTGGAATTATTTGGAACTTCAAGCTGCCTTCTTAGGTCTAAAATGCTTTGCTCAAAATAAGTTTGATTGCGCTATATTGATGCGTATCGATAAAACGACAGCTATCAGCTACATCAATAGAATGGGGGGGCATACAGCTTCCTCATTTAAATGATCTAGCTAGATCCATATGGCAGTGGTGCGGGCAGCGCAGAGGATGGTTGTTCGCATCTTATATTAATACGAAGGATAATATAGCAGGTGAGGAATCGAGAAGAGTTAATCCTGATACTGAATTGGAACTCTGTTCAGAGGCTTTCTACGCTATGGTTGACCAGTTTAGTCAACCTGACATAGACCGCTCTGCATATCGCACCAACGCCAAATGTGACACTTACGTTTCATGGAAAGCTGATCCCGATGCCATCACAGTAGATGCTTTTACCTTTTCATGGCATCCTTATTATTTCTATTGTTTTCCACCAATATCAATGATTCTTAAATGCCTACACAACATTGTTACCGAACAATCAACTGGAATCATTGTATTTCCCTATTGGCCTTCACAGGCATGGTTCCCTCTGCTAAACCGGCTTTTAGTGTCAGAGGTTATATTCTTTAACGATGCGTTATGGTCTCGTTACAGGGTCCACCTGCCGCAGGAGATTACCCTGGGAGCCGCGATTGTCTCAGGCAAGCGTTCACACGCCGAGCTGTTCCCCAAAAAGCATTAGATCTGATCATTGCTTCTCTATCGGCGAATACCTTAAAGCAGTATAACACTGCTTATAAGTTATGCCGTGATAATAATATTGATTGTTTAGAAGCTCCAATGACGACTGTTATTTCGTTCTTGACAGAACAATTTCAAAAAGGAGCTTCATATGGTTCTTTAAACAGTCATCGCACAGCCCTCTCGTTGTTAATTGGTAACAAAATAGGTTCTAATGAACAAATTTCACGCCTGCTCAAAGAAGCTTATAAACAGAGGCCGAGTGTACCTAAATATAGTTACATATGAAACCCTCAAACCGTACTTGACCACATGTGCGATTGGTACCCCAATGATAATTTGTCCCTCGATCAAATTACTAAAAAGTTAGCAATGCTGCTTGCGTTACGAACAGGTCACCGTGTACAAACCCTTTCAGATATAAAATTTACTGATATGGTGTTTTCTCACAGTCAAATAGTAATTAATATCTCAGATCTCATTAAAAAGTAAATTGCAGGTCGCGAGCAGCCTACTTTGGTGCTACCTTATTTTAACGATGAACTAAAATGTTGTCCAGCAAAATGTTTAGTTGATTATTTGTCGATTACAAAAAAATATACGAAATGAAATCAGTTACTTGTTCGTAACTCATAAACGTCCACATAAGCGTGCCACCGCACAATCCATCAGTCGATGGATAAAGGATGTGTTAGCGGCGAGTGGCATCGACGTAGCGACGTTCAGCGCGCACAGCATGCGGCACGCCGCCACCTCGAGCGCGCGCTCAGCCGGCTTCTCCGTCGATGCTATCCGCAGGCTGGACAGTTAACTCGCAAGCCTTTGCAAAGTTTTACAACCGTCCAATTGTCTCAGAAAGCTTTACAATATCGATTATTAAATAATTTAATTGACATTATTTTATGTACTACTGTAATTAATTATTTATGTATCATTTAATAAGTTACCTATGCGCAACTTAATAATATGTGTATTTAGTTACATGTTTCATTTACATCAACCTGATCATAGTCATGTAGGTACTTACCAAAAAACTTTTAATGGTAGATAGGTCTCTTAAACATCTACCTAGTAAAATTACTGTATTCCTATATCTGAAGAATGGAGCTATGAAAATATAATAGATGATTAAACGAACTTCACAAGTGAAATTCTATCACTATTATATGAATAGCTCCATTCGAAGATATAGGAACCCACCCTCCGCAACCCTATAAAGTTTTTGGATACATAAACTCTAAAAGGATGAGAATCTAGACGAGCTGTAGTGAAGTGACACTTGTTGATAACGATTAAATTGAACTGAGTTAGTGTTGTAATAGGTTGGAATAAAAGTCTTTTCGCATTATAGTATGTATGAACTTGTTATAAAATCTCTTTGGCTATACTATTTGTATCTGGCTGGTTTTGGTATCATTCAAAGTTTAAATTTTAAAGAAGATAATTCCAAATTCAAATTAGGAAAATGTGTGATGTTTATTTGTTTTTCGTACTGTAAAGATGAGTGAATCTAATGAAGAAATTCGATACATTTTAAAATTTTACTACAAAAAAGGAAAAACACAACGCAAGCAGCGAAAAAAATTTGCGATGTTTATGGACCTAGTGCAGTGTCTGTGAGAGTAGCACAAATTTGGTTTAAGCGTTTTCAATCCTGAAATTTTGATGTCAAAGATGCCCGTCGCTCTGGTCGCCCTATTACGGATAAAATTGATGGCATTTTTGAAAAAGTGGAGCAAGATCGGTATATCAGTAGTTACGACGTAGCTGAAAAACTGGGAATTGACCACAAAACAGTTTTTGCGCATCTCAGACCCCCCTCCCCTGTAACTTCTAAAATAAGATAATGATAAAACTAAAAAATTTATGATATAATGTAATCTATGTATGTAATATATGATGCAAACTTTCACCGAAAATTGGTTTAAACGAGATCTAGTAATTAGTTTTTTTTTAATACGTCATAAATCGTAAACCTTTCATTCAATCAACTCAAATATAAAAAAGTTACAACGAACTACAAGAACTTTTATATTATGTTACTTGCTGCTACGGAACCCTTCATAGGCGAGTCCGACTGACACTTGGCCGCTTTTCTTGAGTACAATTTGCAGTTATTCTGGATTTTAGACTTTTCCTTATATTTGTGTCAACAAGTTTTACACGTGTGGGGTGGGGTCACTGGCGTACCCTGTGAATTTCGTCAAAGTTCAGTTTTTATTATGGATAATAACTTAAAAACTACAAGACTTAAACTAAAAATAAAAACGGAATCGAAATGTACTGATGAAGACCTATCGTTAGACGTGCCACTTAACTAGATAGTCTAATTTTGTTTTTTTTTTCATCCCTCTTAAATCCCAATATCTCATCAATCCCCCCTCATTTTTATCTCAATTGGTGACACCAGGATTGTGCCATCACTAACTACCTATATACCAAATTTCACGATGATCGGATCAACGCTTCGAAAATTATCCTCAGACAAACAAACATACATACTACGTCGATTCGTCCAAGTGATTTGGAGATCTCGCTTCGATCGACCAATAAGTATGGATCTATTTATGAAAAACAGATGAGCTTGCGAGTGCACATAAGGTAGTAAGTTAGTAGAGTACGAGCTAGAGTTCAACACATGTCAAAGTCTATGGTCTCTAAAACTGCATTAATAAAGTCCATTCTAGAACGATCCTATCAATATGTGAATCGAGCTGTGACATCCACGCATTCGTTTTATGAATCAGATACAACCCAAATCCAGCGTCAGATGGATCTCGAGTCCAGTACAAGATGTACTGACTATGATTCATTACGTAGTATTATTTATTCTTTGGTCCAGTGGCACAATGCCAATGCCAGTAGCAATGCAGCAGATACACCTATTTACGCCCTCGCAGCGTGTTTGGGCGAGGAAGGATGGACGAGAGGTATCGGAAACTATGCTTTGTGCCACTTCAAATTGGCTTGTAATGTAAAAAAAGCTTTATTGCATGAATTTAGAATAAATTATTGATATGTAATTGAGCAGACTTTAAAGTTTCAATATTGATAGCACATTTTTCGTACGACGGATTTATTTGGAGTAGTTAGAACGCGACTTTTGTGCAAATAAACGGAACACTAAACTTCTCCAAATCTTAGTTAGTTTCTTAAGAAAGTTTTCTTGTAGCTATAACGGTTTTAGAAGCTGCCCTTTGTAATAGTATTTTTCAAACTTTCGCGATCACTGTACATAGTTATTGATTAAAACGGGTATTTATAGCCGAGACCATGACTGTTGCAACACAACCGAAACGTCGGGATAACAAATGAAAAAAGGAACATACGCGATAAATACCCGTTTTAATCAATAATTCTGCCCTTTGTACCCCATCTTTACTTTACACTAGTTTCTACCCTGTATGGACGCCTAAAAATTGTGAAATTGGTCATCCACTAATCAACAACCATTTGAAGGTCGGTAAGCTAATATTATTGTCAGCTATTTGTTTGAAGAAAGTTCACTTACCTTGCTGAAATAGTTTTTCATTTAAACCACCTTCGTAATTTTTAGTCGATTGACCTCTCACGAAACGTGGCCAAAGTGAAGCAAGCTTGTTTTGGATAGATAGAGTAATTTGAATACGCGATATAATTTTATGGCAAGTGGGTACATCTTACGGGCGTGGTGCATAATAGGAAAGCATTATAGAGCGCTCGTTCGGCAAAAAGCAGGTAGAGGCCGACTGTTATGTTATTGGTATGAGTTTTATCCCGGCAGCAAACAAAAAATTACTTCAATAAATAAAAAAAATCTCTGGACATTTCACACAGCGCTATCTAGCCCCAAACTAAGCAGAGCTTGTATTATGGGAACCAGATAACTGATACAATACTTATATACTTTTCTTTGTAAATACATACATACTTATAATATACTAGTGGACCCGCCGAACTTCGTATCGCCTTGACATGCATATAACGCGGGCTGTCAATATACGTCACCCCGGTAGAATTGTCAATTGTTGTCCCCGGCCATCATTCATCATCATATCAGCCGTAGGACGTCCACTGCTGGACAAAGGCCTCCCTCATTGATCTCCAGGAACTGTCATCATTATGTATGAGAAAATGAATGACTTCCACAAATAATTCAATACCAAAATTAGCCAAATCGCTCCACCCGTTCTCGAGTTTAAGCGAGACTAACGAACAGCAATTCATTTTTTTATATATAGACAATATCTCGGGATAACTCCGACCGAAGCATCTGTTTCAAACGATATTCATTTTTTTACATCCTCTTTGATGATATTTGCAGCACGCATTCTGGCAATTCTATGTCAAACGTCATAAGGTTACATTATAAAAGCGCTAAGGTTCGATTATAAATAAGGTGGTTAAATATTCCTAAATTTTCTAATTTTACGCGAAATTTTCTTAATTTTTTCTTTCATAAGAACCTTCTCCTGACAATAAAAAATACAACAAAAAAAGAATTAGCGAAATCGGTCCAGCCGTTCACGCGTGATGGCGTGACCAAGGGAAATAGGGATTCATTTTTATATATAGAGAATAGAGAAACAACCAGACCCGGAACAAATATCTGTAGATCATGCAAACATTTGTTCCGCGGCGGGAATCGAACCCACTACCTACTGCGTCTCAGCCGGCTGTCCACCCACTGCGCCACGGAGGTTGTCGAGGCAATATTGAGATATTAACGTGCAAAACCAGATACGTGACTCTACTTGCTTTTGTTTTGGTACTTCTTATTTCGTATTGGAATTTTATTATAATTTAGATAAAATTGAAAGATATATTTATCCTTTATTTGGGAGGAAAAAAGAACAACAGCTAAAAATAATCCTAATTAGACCTGTACCTTCGTAAGTAGGCAGACGGCTTGGTTTATACATAAGAGCGTTCATATAGTCGGCTACGCGGCCGATTACATCAGTGAGCCAGTAATTTGCTACTTTCTACTATTTTAACTCTTCAATCTTGGACCAGCCGAAAAGTGAGTTGCATACACGACACGCTCGGCTTCCACCGACGCGGTCTGATTACCATTATCCAAGTAATATTTTTAAAAATTTAAACAAGCGTTTTCTCGCGCCTTTGTCCTCAAGTACTTCCTAAGTGCGTCCCCAATTATTTATCTTAAAAGTCACCCAGCAAAAGTTGGTTAATGAGTGATTTTACATTTTATGAGAGCATTTGAGAGTTCCTGAAAGTAACTTTGGGCTCTAAGAGAGAGGCCTCATTAGTGCGTTGCGCTGCGTCGTTTTATATATATATATATATATTTTTAGAGACATGCCACATTATGCTTTGCGTCGTCGCACGCGACATTATAACTGATCGACGGACGAGAGACGATGCGGGGGAGGGTGATGCGCTGCACTGTCGGAGCTCCAGTGTGACGACAAACAGTGTTCCACTGCTAGAAGGGCAATCAAGAGAGATATCCAGAATCCTTTGTTGTTTCTACGTTTGTTTCGGCTGTGGCGTAACAAAACTACAATAGAACAAGTTTGTTCACGGGAAAGCCCGTTTCTGGCTCCCGCTTTGCATGGCATATTATTTTCTTTACTTTTAAAAATTGCCTTGCTGATAAACCGCAGGATCTGCAGGTTATTCACTAACATACCAGAAAAGAACACAGAAACATCTTATTAAAATCACGACATCATCGCGATGGCATTTTGGTGAACAGTTTTCTCAATGACCAATGACACAGCCTATGTTCTCCCCAGGAGGAACTTGATGAATAAATTCTCGAAATCATGCGACCTTTTTTCAATGACTCTGAATTTGATGAACGCCGTGGTAATGGTACGTCGTGCGTCGTCGCAACGCAGATGTGGCATACAATGCGTTGATCCGTTGCGACGACGCAACGCAACGCATTAATGAGGCCTCTCTCTTATACGTTTTATTTGTCAAAATGGGTGATTTGCAAGATACAAAATAAGGTTTAAAAACGCAGGCATACAATACGGGTGAAAATCATTAGCAGTCTTGTTCTAGTTGCAATTAGCTAACAGACCGTTTCGGCTGCAAACGATGATTGCGATCATGTCAAGTCATTAACCATAAAAAATATTATAAATTAGAAAGTAACTCTGTCTCTGTCTGTTTGTTACGTTTTAACGACTAAACGGCTGGACCGATTTCGATGTGAAACAAATAGACTATGACCGGGATCGGGACATAGGCTCCTTTTTCCCTGACTGCGCACAAGGAGGGTAATGTTTTTATTGGCAAACCACGGGGGCGAAGCTGCGGGCGGGTCCGCTAGTAGGTTATAATTTTCCTATGCAAACGACACGGCTCTACTTGGTGCACGTGCCCCAGCCGAAACAACCACCGCTGTTTAAGCATGGCGGTTATTCTATAGCAACTGTGCAACTGCATTTGAAGTTCGTACGAAATATGTAGAAAGCCTCGAAGGTAGCGCATATGGAAATCACTTCAGTTTTTTCTGTTTAGCATTGTGATGTCCAGGTCTCAGATCCGAATAAGAGAATGCTTGCCTGGTAGACGATTATCTCACTTTTATTCGACAGATATATCAAAAACTATTGCATTAAGCTTCCTGAACATCGTGTTCAGTCACCTTACCGATTCGAATATGAAGCGATTCTGCATCAAGCGAGAGATTACTAAATACCGTGGACGGTAAAAACTGTCTACAACTTCTAACGATGATTTGTGTGAGATAATCGACGACTTAATAACGTAAAAACTTAGTACCATTACCACGGCTTTCATCAAATTCAGTCATTGAAAACAGGTCGCATGAATTCGAGAATTTTTTCATTAAGTTCTTCCTGGGGACAACATAGGCTGTGTCATTGGTCATTCAGAAAACTGTTCACCAAAAGGCCATCGCGATGATGTTGTGATTTTAATAAGATGTTTCTGTGTTCTCTTCTGGTGTGTTAGTGAATAACCTGCAGATCCTGCGGTTTATCAGCAAGGCAATTATTCAAAGTAAAGAAAATAATATGCCATGTAAAGCGGGAGCCAGAACACGAGCTTTCCGAACGCCTTGGCAATGGTGCCAGGGACTGAAGAAGGATACACTAAAACTTTGGTATGACACTTTCACGTTTGCAACGCCAGAAATTTAGGGTCAAGATACTGGTATACGATTTCGGTATAGAAATTTTACCTTAGCTGACAGGCTGTGGCTTGTTGCCTCCGCGTCCGCGCGCACCGCGTCGCGCACGCCTCGATTTCGGAATGAAAATGGAAAAAACAAATAAATAGGTGTAAAAAATTTTACATTTAAGGCTAGACAATTTTCTTCTGAAATTGTCTGGGTCTTGCGATGCCTAGACAACGCATTCTTCTCAAGTTGTGTCTTTCGCACTCTTCTCAATCGCGCGCTTGCCAACAATTTTTGGTTAGATATTTAATTAATTAGGTACATATACAACGTACGTGGCTATAGACCGAGTATCCTTCTCTTGTCTAAGAAGAAACCTTATTGAGCCTGCTCAGGGCAAAGACAATTTCGGAAAAATCGACAAAGAATAGAATAGATTAATGCTTTATTTAAGATGATACTTAAATTAAAAACCAATATAAAAAACAATAACAACATACGCAGAAATACAAGTTGCGGTCAGAGCCTTGTCGTCTCTTCGAAGAGTAGACAAGAAAATCGCTGTGCTAGCCTTGCAGAGACAGAGTCAAGAGTCCGCAAGCAAAGCTACTATTCATTCAGTATCGTAGATGTGTCGATGGAGTGAGTTGTGTTGTATTGTATTATTAATTTACACTGTAATGGAGAGTCAAGTAGAGATACAATTGGAGGAAGAAGAAGATGATGATTTGCTCTTACATTATTATTAAAAATCTAAAAAAGGATTACCTATTATCGAATTATACTCAACTAGAGGCCAGGTAGGATCATTTTCGCTAATAGTAAAGAATCACCTATTGTTTGATGAAAATATGTTCAGGAGTTTCGAACGCCACACGAGACACTCTGGCCCGGGGCAGACACCGTCTTTTTGTCTTCGGTCTCGCGTCTGTCTCGTCTCGGTGGCACGCGCGAACTGGCGCCCTACAAAGCCTAAATAACAATTACGAGGAGGGATCAAAAAGTAGTGAGTATGAGATACAATATAATGACTATTGATAACTTAATCATTTATTTTTCTACATAGTCTCCGAGTCTCTCTACACACCGAGTCCAGCGCTTTTCCAAGGCATCAATCCCGTTCAAAAAAAAAAGTTTTGTCTTGGTCCTGCAAAAAGCTCTCCACGGCATCCATCACCTCGTTATCGTCTTCGTACCTGTCTTCGTCCCCTTAAGTATTCTTTCAATTTGAGGAACAGATAAAAATCGCTAGGCGCCAGATCTGGTGAATAAGGGGGGTGGTCAACCAATTTGAAGCCAGCTTGCTGAATGGCAGCCATCGCAACTGCCGACCTGTGCGCGGGTGCGTTGTCGTGATGAAACAGCCCGCCCCTTCGAAGTTTCCTTTTCTCTTTGATGGCATTCCTCAACTTGGGAATTAAAGCTGCATGATATTGGCCTGTAATAGTGGTTCCACGCTCCTGGTAATCAATCAACAATATCCCTTCTGAGTCCCAAAATATTGAGGCCATAACCTTGCCAGCCGATGCCACGGCACGAAACTCCTTGGGTCGGTGATGATGGCCGTTTCCATTGCGAAGATTGCTGTTTTGTCTCGGGATCAAAATGATGGACCCATGTTTCGTCCATTGTTACGAATCGAGACAAAAAGTTTTCAGAATCTTCTTGAAACTTGTCCAACAATTTTTTTTTAATGTTATTTGTGGGGAAACAGGCTTACGGCCCACCTGATGGTAAGTGGTCACCGTCGCCTATTGACACCGGCAACACCCGGGGTATTGTCGATGCGTTCCCTACACCGAAGAAACCTCTTTACATTTCTCTTGAAGCGTGCCATGTCGTAGTCTAATGGGAAAACCTCAGATGGTAGCTCATTCCACATCTTGCAAGTATGGGGTAGAAAAGATCGCGTGAAGCGTGTGGTGCGCGATACCCAATTGTCGATTATATGTGGATGAGCTTTATTACGTTGTCGAGAAGTGCGGTGGTAAAATCTCGACGACGGGATGAGATCAAATAGCTCCTCAGAACATTCCCCATTATACAGGCGGTAGAATACACTGAGCGATCCGATGTCACGGCGTTGACTCAGCGGTTCCAGCCTGTCGGCGAGTTTGACAATATCTTCGAAATGTCAATTCTATTTTGTTTCTGACTGTCGGTTAACATTCTCGGCACCCATCTTGCGGAGATTTTTCTCATATTCAAAGATTGTTTCAATATGGATTGAATACTTCCATATGAAATGGCCGTTTCTTGAATTTAGTATCGGATGGTAACTCTTCGATCGCTCAATACAATTTTCTCGACTTTCGCAACATTTTCTTGGGTGACTGACGTCGATGGACGGCCGCAACGATGTTCATCTTCCGTGCTCGTTCTCCCTACTCGAAATTGAGAAGCCCACCTTGCGACAGTGAAATACGGCGGAGCGGACTCTCCTAATATTGCCTCCAAATCGCAATGAATCTCTTGCGTCGTTAAATCTTTTAAACAGAGGTATTTAATAAAGGCTTGCACTTCTTTTTCTCCATTTTCGAGAACACGTTCCGACACGAAGCAAACAAATGACTACATTCAGAAAAAAACAAAAATAAATAGAAGATTTTTTTTCTTTATTAATATTACAAATATGTATCTGAGCTACGCCTGCCAGTATTTATATTTTTTTTCTTACCAAGGAGTATGTCGTTCTCACTACTTTTTGATCCCTCCTCGTACCAGTTTCCGGTCACGGTCGCGGCGCGAATCGCCACCTTAAACGATGACCGCACTGACTGATGCCTTGACGCAGTGATACTCGAAGAGATTACTAATTTTAGGTATTGCACTATTTGCTATGACATGTGTGATTCATTTATGATATTTTTAGTTTTGGTTAATCATTTGATATGATGGCGATCTGATATGATGAATCAAGAGATATATACAAGTACTAGCATCCACCCGCGGCCTACATTCTTTTGGTATATGTAACAAAGTTTAGACATGCCTTTGAGACCCGTTTGTATGAGGGATCTGTAAACTTAAAAGTATTGTGCACGGTTTCGTCCAGTCCATTCCATACCTAATCCTGATTCAAAAATCAACAAAAAGAAAATTACTTGTCTCACACATAAACCATTGTTGGTTTGTTATGGATACTAAGTAATTAGTCTTTGAACAAAATGGCTGCAGTTTTTATGAGCTGAACATTTTTAACTTCACAATTAGCATACACGTTTATGTATTTTTTAGACTGAACTTAATTAGGCGAAATAATTAGTCACATCAGTTATTCGAGAACTTTCTATTAGGTTTTTATAAATTACGTATAAATTATATAATTGCGAGCCGGGCGCGACTTGAACCCGCAACTATCCTCTTGGTACGAGGATGCGATACCAAACTCGTCACGGGCCTTTTTGTACACTTGTTTATGCAAATAAATATCTTGTTCTATCTAAAAGAAATTGACTTGCTCCTGGCCGACGATGCCTACAAAGCCTCAACATGCTGGTAACGCAGATAAATGAGGGGCATTTTTGGCCCAGAGAGCTCCCAATCATCATCACCCCTCAGCGATCCAGGAAAACTAATGCTATCAACTTAGTCCTTCCCTGTTACTTAAGGAAGGTCAGGTTAGAAAAGGGGTAGTGCATAAAATCCTGCATTACTGAGCGCTGAGGTGTGAATTATTTGATATTATGTTACAAGTGCGAGTATACCTAGTCAGGTCATAAGTATTGTCACACAGTAAAAACTTTTCTTTTAGAATGCTGGCCACAAAAAAGTTTATAGAATTCGAATTTCAAATTGTTCGTGAAAATAAAAATGTATACTTTTTAGAATTTTACTCATTTTTAAATATGGAGTGGACGCTTAAAGAAGACCGTGTTGCAGTTATTGCGTTGCATCGTTGCGGTTACGCGCCAATTCAAATTTTTGACATACTGAAAAATTTGAATATAACCAAAAGATTCGTTTATCGCACCATCAAACGATACAATGAAGACTCTAGTGTAGATGACAGGTCAAGAAGTGGTCGCCCTCGGTCTGTTAGGACTCCAGCTGTGATAAAAGCTGTGAAGGCGCGAATTCAAAGAAATCCCAAACGTAAGCAGAAACTGTTGGCCCTTCAGATGGGGTTAAGCAGAACCACGGTGAAAAGGGTGTTAAATGAAGACTTAGGGCTTCGGGCATATCGAAGAAAAACAGGACATCGTTTTTACCGTAGAAAAGAGCTACAACAAACAAAATGATATGGTGTACGCACACAGTAGTGAAGAAGCGAGCAACCGTATTCCGCGTGTCCAACGAGGTCATTTTCCATCCTCGCTCATGGTATGGTTGGGAGTTTCTTATTGGGGCTTAACAGAGGTACATTTTTGTGAAAAAGGTGTAAAAACTAATGCAGTTGTGTATTAAAATACAGTCCTGACGAACCTTGTGGAACCTGTTTCTCATACTATGTTCAATAACAGGCACTGGGTATTCCAACAAGATTCGGCGCCAGCTCATAGAGCGAAGAGCACACAAGACTGGCTGGCGGCGCGTGAAATCGACTTCATCCGGCACGAAGACTGGCCCTCCTCCAGCCCAGATTTGAATCCGTTAGATTACAAGATATGGCAACACTTGGAGGAAAAGGCGTGCTCAAAGCCTCATCCCAATTTGGAGTCACTCAAGACATCCTTGATTAAGGCAGCCGCCGATATTGACATGGACCTCGTTCGTGCTGCGATAGACGACTGGCCGCGCAGATTGAAGGCCTGTATTCAAAATCACGGAGGTCATTTTGAATAAACTTTAGTTTCATAAGAATCTATGTTTTGTTAAGTTCATTTTGGTATATAAATGGTTACATAATGAATAAACTTGTTTCAATTATTTTATATTAAAAGGACTTATAGTAATTTCCCGTGGATTATTTTGGAGATGAATAGATATTCCAAATCTGGTGAGTTTGTATTTTGTCACTGTTTGTTGTATAACCGCTGTACATGCCTGGATGTCGGACTGATAAACCTGAATTATCTTTTGCTAAAACAATGTGGACCTTACCTTGAGTTTCGGGTAGAAATCAGGCAGCCGGTTTGGCTTCAGCGTGAGGGTATCGCAGATCTCGCGATGGAGAGCCAGGATCTGCTTCATAGTTCCCGCTGAGCAGAAGTGGTCGAACATCTCGGCCGCCAGAGCGCACTCTGGCGGCGTGGGTTCAGCTCGCGTCCCCCGATTCATCCTGCAATAAAGGACCTGTCAGCAAACACTAGGGCAATGCGTCTTCTCTATTCCACAAAAGTGGAGGACGTGGTGGAATATGTGAAGAGGAAGGCTAGCTAGCCTACAGTTAAGCATCGAACAGTTGGATCGCGCCATAATGATTTCAAATCTTTCTATCATCATCATCTATCGAACATCTATCGACCTTTACAAAGGAAGAGTTTTGGCCGAAAAGTGTGTTGCTTCGTCGTTTTCGCGGGCGACTACACAACAAAGCGCAAGTGCCTCACACGTTTCAGCAAATAGTTTTAAGTATTACAATATGTATGCCAACATACATATTGTATAACTTAAAACTATTTGCTGGCACTTATAAATATACTTATGTTTATATGTGCAAAAATGCCAATCCTGGTCTTCACGATACAGGCTTGCCTAGTGTGCTGCATAAACTGTGATCGTAGGTAGTGCCTTCTGCCTCAAACTTTGTTTATTCATGTTTATTGTTATTATACCAGGCATCTTAGGTTAATTACGAAAATTGTCTTCATGGTAATTTTCTTGGTAAGTTTTAGGCTGCAATTTTTTTTTCCTAAGTGCCGTAGAATTAGTAAACGGGTACAGTATTAGCTCTCGTAAACACAGGGAATACTACCGCGAGAGCGAAGTTTCATTATCTTAAAACTGATACTGAATTTAGGTACCCACAACTAATTATTAACTAAACTAATATAAATAGGCACTACATGCCTATTTATATTATATTTATAATATTATGTTTATATTATATAAGGCAATGCCAATCTATACGACGCCCGTGGTGCAGTGTGCGAATAGCCGCCTAAGATGCAGGAGGTGGTTTGATTCTAGTCACGGAACAAATGTTTGTATGATATACATATATTTTTTCCGAGTTGAGTGTTTTTCTATTTAATTGTATTTAACAAAAAAAATAGTATTCTTCGAGCCAGAAGTCAAGATCGATTACTTCTATGTCACCATCTACTTTTGTGTTTTATTTTGTCCATGTGTCATGTCAACTTTAAATGTTTTATTTCCATTTTTTTTTTCATTTTATTCTATTAGTTATCTGGTTCCTATAGTACCTAAAAGCTTGGCTTAGTTTTAGGTTAGATTGCCCTGTGTGAAAGATTGAGCATTTTTTATTTATTTATAAGAATAATAGTATCTATCTTCTGAGGTAACAGTAATATTTAATAACACAACGAATATACAATTATTTACAATAAAATACAAAAGAAACAGTTGAATCGTCTAAAGACCGTTGCAAACGATCAATAGATAGCTCAACTGCTCCAGATCACTACCGGGCGGAAGTGTCCCCAAGACACTGGCTGCATTGCCCCGCTGAATTGCAATGCTTATGTGTTGACCCAGATAAGCGCCAGCTCTTGGATCACACGTCGCTTCGACCGTATGCCCAGAAAGAATTTTGAAAACGCGATGGGCCCCGGTATCTATATTCTTAATATAATCTATCTACTTGCCAAATTATGATCCGTTCAGCCGTTTAGTTGTGAAACAGTTACAGAGTTACTATCGCATTTATAATATTAGTATGGAAACGGGATCTATGACGTACCGTTTTATCGGTGTTTTTACCAACAATGTTTCGGTTCAACTGGTGAACCTTCATCAAGGTGAGTGCAATCCATTCCGAACTGCATCTCAGCTCCCACTGATGTGTACAGTATGTGATAAATCCCGTGTTTATAATAATGAATGTAGTATAAGTAAGTTTGTCTGTGCTAGTGCTCAACTCTGGTATCAGATTTATTGGGCTGACCAAAGGCCTCCAACATGACTTGATGACTTAACAGCCGGAACCAATATCTTAATTTGACCTCTCAGGCATTAAGTAGACCTTGTACACAATATAAAACACATGACAGAAAATTAGCAAGCTAAATCTCAAATCAGATGGTTAATAGTTCAAACAAGGCTATGGTCATCAACAACTGAGTGGTTTATTGTCTCTCGTACCTATTGACTCTAACTTCTGATGTTGTCTTGTTTCCATACAACTGCTAAACAAGCACAACTGAGAGCATTCAAATGTGACTTATCTATCACATGTGTTTATTAATTTTCTTAATCCTAACTACCTACCTTGTTTTTCCTGAAGCCTGCAATCTTACTCCTATTTTGCATCTTGTAGCTAGATCATCATGCTCCATCTTAGACCACATCATCATTTACCATCAGGTGAGAATGTGGACAAACAATCTATTTGTAATATAAAACTCTTGTAGTACCTACTGTTCCTTACACTTTGACATGAAGGTAAATGTATAAAATTTATATTAGATAAACTATAGGTAGTACTATGAAGTACTACCTATAGTGTCCACAGCACTTGTGAGGGACCCTAGTTTGTGCTCATTTTGATAACCCGCCCACTAATACGGCGATCACATCTAATCACATATCTTTAAAATTAAATCGTCTCATCATTCTACAAGACATTGTGGTTACATGTTTGAAGTACCTGGACTCGTCCTATTACAGACAAAATTGTACTAGGTAAACTTGGACGTTCTTTGAGTCTCGCAAGTTATCTACAATTTTGTTGGTTTTACGTACAATTACCTAAAAACATTGTTACAACAAATCATTAAACAGCACTTCTATTACCTGTGTGTGTATGTAAGTGTGTACTCTATTTTGTAAAACTAGATTCTGACCGTATCAATTTTATCGGACACCAAAACACTTTTCTTCTATTGTGACCATTGCAACTTCACACAATGCATGCTCACCAGTCACCACAGAAAACTAATTTAATTTATATTATATACTCACACACGGGCTAATGGGCTGACTCACTTTCGTAAAACTGTTTTTTTAATTTAGTTCAATTCTTCTTTCCTTGCTTGATTGAACCATAGAGTAATGCAGCCGATTGCATCATCCTGGGTCTCCAACACTTAGACCATTTTGTTTGGGAAGTGTGGGTAAGGGTCGGACTTTCGTGCTTAACCCTGGCTTCAACGTCAGAGACTACTAGAGTCTGGCTAACAAAAGTAGATACTGGATTTTTTTGCAAACTTTTTATATGACAACACTAAAGTGTTCCTACCATCGGATATTTACCCTACAAATTGGGGTATTTTAAGCAGAAAGTACTTAGGAACAATTCATTCCAAAAGGGCATTTTTAAAACAAACTTATTTTATACATTTTATAAAATGAGTTTTAAATATTCGTACGTGGCCTAAAATTGTATTAATCGAAAATAAGTATCGTATGTACGTGTTGGATCATTTCAAGAGCAACACTAAGCCTTAAGTTGGTCAAATAAATAGCTTAATTAATTAGGTACACTATTTACTAGAGAAAAACTTGGCAATTTTATTATAAAGAAATTAATTTTCGGCTGTTTTCCGAAAGATTTGGTAAAATTAGAATCAGTGTATGGTATCCCTATCTCTGACGCAACAAGATGGCGGGTTGTTGATGTTTCGTGGTGGTTGACTTGCATATAGTTTTGTTGTGATATATCAGTGTTAATGCTATAAAAATGAATAAAACTATAATGAGTGAAGTGCGAAAACTATTGTTTTGTATGATTTCGAAATATGAAGAGAAAAAGCTTGTGAAACAAGCCGTATTACGAGAAAAACAGGATTGTTTACGTACTGTGACTGATTTTTTAGGTTATTACGGTCAAAATGTCTTGATATTTTTTTATTTTAAATAAGTACATATTAGTTTTAGTTACTTTATATAATGTTATTGTTCTTTTACAGATAGTCTTGAGGATAATGCACGAACTGCTGAAGTAAAACAAGCAATTGAAAAGATCACAGATTTAGATCAAAAAGATATGATGAAATCGCAGAACCAGTACTTAGAAGAACTATCTTCACTCACCGTTAAGTTTTCACTCAACGTTAATCTTAGACTAGTTTTGTAATACTTGTATTTTCTATTATTTCTTAGTTATGAGACTCACGATAATTGACATTTTATTTTATTCTTTTTACAGATGTAAGTGTTATTACATTGAAGAGAATTAAAAAAGAAGGTGCGGTGAACGAAGGGGTCTGGAGGACTCCAGGTAAATAACGACCTCACCCATCAAAAGTGTCGAACTTAGATAGTTTCGATATGGATGTTATTCGTAATAAAGTAAACGAATTTTACTTAGACAACTTTCGTGATTGATTTCAATCATTATTATAAATACGGGATTTATCACGTATTGTCTTATCGGTGTTTCGACCGACAATGTTTCGGTTCAATTCGTGAACGTTTATCAGTGTGAGTGCGATCTGCTCCGAATAAATCCGAATTGGTGCGAGGCGAGACGTTATTCGGAGCGAATCGCACTCACCCTGATGAAGGTTCACGAATTGAACCGAAACATTGTCGGTCGAAACACCGATAAGACAATACGTGATAAATCCCGTATTTATAATAATGAAAGTAAACGAATTTTACATTGCGAGGAAACAAGTACCAACATTAAGATCTTTGTTGGTAGAGATAAAAGAAAGTATAGAATTTGGTGGATGTCGTGAAACTCTCCGTCGCATATTATTAGCCAACGGTTATGAATTTAAGAAAAACAAAAATGAACGTTCATTATTAATTGAACGGTATGATATAGCTGCATGGAGACATCGCTTATTGCGTACCATTACATCGAAACGTGCAGAAGGCAAGCCAATAATCTACTTAGATGAAACTTATGTCCACAAAACCTATAAGCCTAAAAAATGTTGGCAAGGTCCATCAACAAGTGGAATAATTGAAAATATATCGTCAGGAAAACGATATATTATTGTGCATGCAGGATCAGAGAAAGGCCCTGTTCCAAACTCATTTTTAGTATTTAGCACCAAATCGAAAATGGCCGACTACCACCATGACATGAATTCCACAAACTTCAACAAATGGCTTCAAGAAAAGCTTATGCCCAATTTGAATGAACCAAGTGTAATTGTAATGGAAATTGCATCATACCATTCTGTCATAATAAATAAAGCGCCCACATCTCAAAATCGAAAGTTAGAGATACAGAATTGGCTTACATTGAATGGTATTTCATTTGAAACATACAATTCAAAAGCAGAGTTGCTCTGCTTAGTAAAACAGAACACACCAGAACCTATTTATGAAGCTGATGAACTTTTAAGCCAAAACGGACATGAAGTGTTAAGACTTCCTCTATATCATTGTGACCTAAATGCTATAGAACTCATATGGAGTTTAGCAAAAAGAAATGTGGGAAGCAAAAATGTAAGCCGAACTCCAAAAGAGTTCGAGGATCTCATAAAACAATCTTTTGAGTGTATTACAGCAGATGATTGGAAAAAAATGACAGACCATGTCATTCATGTGGAAGACAAGTACTAAAGAAGAGACCATATAACTGAAAATAATTTACAAAGCTTCATCATCAATTTAGGAGACAGCAGCGACTCCAGTGATTCTGACGATTCACTCCATGTTGAATTTTTAGATTCAGATTTTGATTATAGTGATTAAAAAACAGTATACAAATATATGGTGTTGTTTTCTTTGATATATACTCACATAGATTTACAAATATTTAAACTCATGATAATATTGATACTCATGATAGTGTTTGATAGCCTGTTTGTTCTTTTAATACACCACAATGGAGTGACGTATCCGTGTTATATTTGGTATGGAGTTAATAAAGAGTTAACAAGTGATATAAGCTACTTTTAATCTCGTCATAACGCGGACAAAATTGCAAGCATCCACTAGTAAAATAAAAATAAATGTCAAAGTATCAAAGTGAGTTGTTCCAACTTTCCTTTTTACTTTAGGGCTGCCATGCTGATATTTTTTAAATTTGCCGCGCTTTTTCAATATATCAAATTTCATTAGCCAGACTCTATCCGGAGTGATGTCCGCAGTGCCATCCTGGCTTGCAGTTTGGACTCTCAGATGTTTCGTGGCTGATGTCTTGGCTAACGTGCCGATTGCAGCCAAAGCAGGAACTTGACATAGACAGTCCAATACTTTGATACTTTTATAGCTTTTGACGTAAACTATACAAGACACCAAGACGCAAGAGCCAAAAGAGCGAGCGAGCTTTTAGATTGTGACATGCGATAATAGCGCAGACTTTTATCCAAACCATGGATAAGCTTGAGCTTGAGCTTTCAAGATTCATAAAATAACTATGACTTTAGAGACAAATCCAAATTGTTACCATAATACACAAAAAATAATAAAATATACTTAAAAACTAAGACATAATACAAATAAAAAACGAGTGTGTTCTAAACCACACGACTGCAGTAAATTGTCCACATGTCTGTAGGTCGATCAGTCTAAGTTCATTCTGGACAGACACAACTCGCACTCGCACATTAACGTTTATAAATATACGAAACGTAACTCTTTCTATCTTCACTGACTTATATCTCCCTCTCAACTTCTCTTCGCACTTTTCGTAAGGCATTCACTAGCTTACTTCCCAAGTCAAGCGTGGGTAAAGAAGTTTTACTTCAAAAACAATTAAACATTAGAAAAAAATTACAATATTAAAAAAAACATTAGTTATAAAAAAACGAGTGTGATTTAGACGACACGACTGAAGTAAAACTTCTTTTTCAAAACATTAATTTATAAAATTGTTCAAGAACGAAATGATATTACGAAAAATAATCAAACGAACTACTGACTTAGATATATATATATATATATATTTCATGCACTAGCTAAGTTAAAACGAACGATGACACAGATCTAATGAAAAGAACAACTCAAGCAACACATGAGCAAGACAGGCACCGCACAGCTACAGTTATTTAGGTATGCCAAATTCACACGTTCATTACGTGTGAATATATATTTTCAATCAATCATCTTAATATAGTAAACATCATAAATTTTTGAAGTAAAACTTTTTTACGCACGCTTGACTTGGTGAGTAAGCTGGTGAATGCGTGCGTTATGAAAAGTGCGAGCTGAAGTTGAGAGGGAGGTATAAGTTAGTGAAGATATTGCGCCACGGAGGTCGTCAAAGTTGTGTCGACTTTCGTCCCAACTCCGATAGGATTAGAAAAATGAATGTTTCCATGTATGTATTAAAAAGATGAATAGTTAAAAAATAAGTATTGTTATTGAGTTGAGATGTAAAATGAGCAATTTTATCTTATTAAAACTTAGCCATATTTTTACCGTAATTTTTATTTTGTCTGTCGTAATTTTTTGGAATCTACCGTATGTTTAGGCTAAAAGCACGGTAATTTTGACAGATGGAATTGAAGACACTGGTCGGTCTGTGGTTCATAAAGTTTCTCTATGGATCTTTAGAGGTGTAACAGTAACGAAAAAAGCGTATGTATTCGTTACTATAACAATTAGTACTCGTTACTTCCGTATCGTTACGTTACTCGTTACTTCTGATACCTCATAGCATGCTATGTTAAGCAAGGAATCGAGTCGTATTGCGTACGCGTACAGTATGAAGTCGCGGCGTCGCAACATTCGTAATTTGTAGAAAACATGCTTAAACAACATACCAATCTGCGTAAGGTGCAGTTTTTCACTTTTCCTTATTTTGAACCAGACTTGTGTTTTCTAAATTCTAAATTTAATTTGATTATTAAATAAAGTGTAAATCTACAAGTGAACTGTTGGCGGAATTTACTAAATTTGCGATGGATTTACTATTAAGAAAATTTTAACCGTGAGCTTAAGGGCCCTGTCTTCTGTTACCCGTTTTATGCGAATATTTCGAACAAGTCTGTGGCTCGGTTGATAAAGAGAGATAAACAAAAATAAATACAACCAAAGTTAGGTTCATCAAAACTTAAAAGATCAAATTAAAATTTAAACATATCACATTCGTCAAATAAATTAATTTGTAACTCGCGTTTGCGTAAAATGAACAATTGAGTGAATTATCTAACCCTGTTTTTACCCAAAAAAACAAGTCGTAAAGTCTTTAACAAAAATATTGTCTCCTTTGAAATGCAATTAAAATTTTTTAGTATATTAATACAATATTTAAAAAAAATAACGAATAAAAACTGCGCAATCAAAAGATCTCGATTATTCGAAAGTAGAAAGTTTTGTAAGTTAAAATTCACATACTATAACAAAGTTCAACCTTATATTTACATATAAAAAAAACTAGAAGTGCACTATCCATTAATTATTATAATATGATTTTTTTTAAATCACAAATTAAATGATGACACGCAACGCGGCCACTGGCAATTAAACCCTCCGTCGTCCGAGACACGTCCTCGGAGACCCGGATGACGAAATCACTTCCGCAAATGCGGATGGGTCATCCACATTAGACAGAGCAAACACTTCACAAATACACCGACCTCGCCAGCGAGGTCGACGAGTCCCTTCAGTCGCCGCCTATACGAGGTATAAGCACGTACCCGGGCGTTTCTCTCCTATCCCCGTCCTGGCAACAGTCCAAGCCGAGGTTCGTACCTAAGTGGTGCCCTTGCGCTAGTTGACGTCACGACTGTTGGGGAAGATACAGTTGTCTCTTAGTTTTATATCGTTTTAAAAAGTTACACAGCAGCTACAGTGCCTCTCGTCTCTAGTTATTGAAGTGTATAGTGTTGAGCCAAGACTCTCCTGTTTTAATCAAAAACTTTGCAAGATAAAGTGCTTTTATTGACAAACTAAACAATAGTAAACAGTGCATAGTGTGTGAGTACTCTCTTTTAAAATTACGACAACTTTTACAAGTAAACATAATACATACCAGTTTGCTGCCCTGCCAACTAATTTATATATCTTCTCCTTTTAATTTGTCTACATGTTATTTATATTTTATTCTATTTGTATTGTCTTTTCAAATGATCGTGTCGTCACCTAGGCCCTGTCAGAAAACTAGCGCTGCATCTTATCCATCGTGGTACGAAACAGCTTATGCTGAGACAGGAACCATTTTGTCCCCACGCAACACCAGTATTGTCTGTCTGAGTGAATCTTGACTTTGCCTTTGTTTTTATTGTTTTTTTATTGTGTGTGATGTCAAGTGGGTTCAAATAAATATATTTTCTTTCTTTCTTTCTTTTTCTTTCTAGTTGCCTCATCAAAAAATCACAGGGCTGAGCGCCTTCTGCGCTGCCCAAAAGCTCGGTTAAGCTGCAACGGCCTCAGAGGCCAACAGTGAGATTAGTCCATTCGAAAAAAAAGGGCACTGGCAGTCTACGCCGAGCGGTTTTGGAGGGAGGACGTGTCGCTCTTTATCACGAGCACTATACATAGTTACGTATATATAATACTATAGGCAACAGCATACAATTATAGCGCGACCGAGTGATTTGATCTGTATGGATACTTACAGATCTATAAAATTATGATTTTGTAAACTTTAATCAGATTATAATTAGTTATATTAACTATTAGAATTCTAATGACTATGGGTACAGTAACCTGATCTGATAATGGAGTCAGGAGCTGTTTCATGGAACTCCTCAGCAAATTATCCAATTGATATGAAACTTTGCATACCGGTAGAATTTAAATAAAAATTATTTACTATTTTAAAAACGCTCTGATTTGATGATGGAGTCAGGAGCTGTTCCATGGAACTCCTCACCAATTTGTCCGATTAAAGTAAAACTTTGCACACCAGTAGAAATAAGACGAAAATTCTCAAAAAAACTAAAAACGCTCTGATCTGATGATGGAGTCAGGAGCTGTTCCATGAAACTCCTCAGCAAGTTGTCCGATTGAAGTAAACTTTGCACACCAGTAGAACTAAAATGAAAATTCTTTACTATACTAAAAACGCTTTGATCTGATGATGGAGTCAAGAGTTGTTCCGTGAAACTCCTCAGCAAGATGTCCAATTGAGGTGAAACTATGCATACTGGTAGAATTCAAATAAAAATACTTTACTGTACTAAAAACGCTCTGATCTGATGCTGGAGTCAGAAGCTGTTCCATCGAACTCCTCAGCAAGTTGTCCGATTGAAGTAAAACTTTGCACACCAATAGAACTAAAATGAAAATTCTTTACTATACTAAAAACGCTTTGAGCTGATGATAGAGCCAGGAGCTGTTCCTTGGAACTCCTCAGAAAATTGTCTGGTTGAGCTTAAACTTTGCACACCGGTACAATTCTAAAGAAAATAGCTTACTATAGTGACAACCACTTGATCTGACGATGAAAATTGTCCTATACTTCTCGATGGCTTCATTTCAAACATATGTGCCATACGCAAGAAGATCTCCAGTAGACCGGTTCCGGCGAAACCCATATTGACGGTCGCTGAGGAGCTTTAACTTCAAAGTTTGAGAGGAGTTTTCTATTAAATGTATAGGAGTTATAATAATGCCCGCCCTCGACCAAGTCTGTTACAACACAGTCGAAGCATTGGGATAACAAATAAAAAAAGTACATACGCGATAAATACCCGTTTTAATCAGTCATTATGTACAGTGATCGCGAAAGTTTGAAAATATTGTTAAAATAATGATTGTAATAAATCACAAAAGTTTTCTAAGTAAATTTGTTTTAGATAGAGACTTCGTTTTATTTTTCCTGTAATCTTTGTTGATGTTCCTATCAATCATGGTCAATTGAGATTGTTCGCACTCCAAAACTTAACGAAAAAAACAAAATCAATAATTGTTTTGTAATGTGTAAGTTACCTAAGACTTTTTATATAATACCAAACTGAATGTTATCCTACATACTTAGGTAAATACTTACATGCAACTGTAGGTCAAGTAAGTCGGTTATGAATTTCGTGGCGATGTTATACAAGTGGTTCGCCCCGAACTAAGATCTCGCGAGTCTCCCAAAAACAAAAAAAAATATTATTCATAATTTTTGACTTGTAAAATAGTGCCACAAAATAACAACCACAGACTTACTTGACCTACAGTTTTATTTAAATAACAAGTAATGGAAGGTTATGTTAATTGGTTACTTTTATAGGGGTAGAAATTGCAGTTATTATGGATTTTAGACTTTTCCCTGTATTTGTGTCACTTAAACTACACGAATACCAAATTTCAGCACTGTGGGGTTACTGGTGTACCCTGTAAATTTTGTCAAAGTTCAGTAAACTCAAAAACTACAACGATTAAATTAAAAATAAAAACGGGGTCAAAACGTGCTTAATGAAGACCTTTTATAAGACGTCCCATTTGACATAACAGACTCGCGAGTTCTTAGTTCGGGGAGAACCTCTTGTACAACAGCGCCACAAAATTCATAACCAACATAATTGACCTAAAGTTGCATTCAAATTACAAATTACGGGAGTTCATGTTAATTGATTACCTACTCGTTTTAGGTTAAATATTGCAGATATTCTGGATTTCAGACTATTCCTTAAATTTGTGTCACATAAGCTACACGAATACCAAATTTCAGCACTGTGGAGTCACTAGTGTACCCTGTGAATTTAGTCAAAATTCAGTTTTTATTACGACTAATAATTAAAAAACTACAAAAATAAACTAATAATAAAAACGGGGTCTCAATGTATTAATGAAGATCTTTCATTTAACGTCCAATTTGAAATTGAAATTAGCACAACGAACAAAGTTTGATTTGGAAAAATTATACAATTTATGGTTTAGTTTGACAGATTCGACTTGAGATTCTGTCAAATTATCGAAAAATGTTGCCAGAACTATGAAAAATAAATCAACCCTAAAATATTTTAGTTACCAGATCAGATAATTGCAATTTTAGAACGATTATTGTATCAATCAATCAATAAAATTCATTGTTTTAGGTAGTTTTGATGAAGTCTTATTGATACCATTGAATTTTACTCGAAAAAGTGTGGTTTTGAAAAAAATCGCAGATGACTGATTTTTCCAGTCAATAAAGTGTGGTTTTGTTCGAAACCCTTGATTTCAAATGAATTTTTAGTTGGAAAAGAGGTGTTTTTGACAAGATCTCGCATAGTCACGACAACCAATTTAACATTTTTTACACGAATATGAAAAAAAACCGAAATTTTCAGAAGTGGAAAAGTGTGGTTTTGTTCTTCACCTCCTCAATGGTGAGATCATGGATATCATTTATGTACATATTAAAAAGAGTAGGTCCCAGTATACTCCCTTGTGGTACTCCAAAAGAGACCGATTGGGGCTTACTGATTACCTGCGAGATCTTTAGACACTGTCTCCTTTCTGACAAGTAACTTTTGAACCATTCTCCAGCAACACCTCGGATTCCCATGCTGTCCAGTTTCTTCAAAAGTATAGGAATGGAGACAGTGTCAAAAGCCTTAGCTAAATCTAAAAAGATTCCCACGCAGCATTGCCCATTGTCAAGTTGTGACGACACCTCAGACGTTAGCAGTGTCACGGCATCTTCTGTGCTCTTACCGCTACGGAAGCCAAATTGCCTTTCGGAAGTCAGATTCCGTGACTCTAAATAATCGACAAGCCTCTTATTGACGATTTTTTCAAGTAATTTTGAGAGCACTCCCAATAGAGAGATGGGCCTATAGTTGTTAAGCAAATCTTTGGGGCCACCCTTGTGTATCGGACAAACAGAGGCAAGTTTCCATTTTGAGGGGAAACCCCCGGTCGCTAGGCTCAAATTTAAAATATGTGTCAGCGGTGCCACTACACCAACTCTTATGTGTTTCAGTAAAGAGTTATCTAGACCATCAATGCCTGGGGCTTTACCATGTTGCAGCTTGACAGTAAGTGTCTCAACTTCCCTAACGTCAGTTGGACTTAAATAAAAAGAGTCAACAGGGGTGCGTGTGATTCTAACTGAATTTGCTAGATCAGCTTCACTAAAATTAGTATCAGTTAAAATTTTGTTTGCATATCTCTGGCCGACTGTAGAAAAGTGAGTGTTACACTTGTCGATTGAGTTTTGTGAGTTTACTGTACCAGGAATACATAGAAGTTCAGATGATTCCTGGTTTGGTGAGGATAAATTACAAACGCTTTTAATAGATTTCCATAGTTTTTTGAAGTTTTTCACATTTTCTTTCAATTCATTGGCTTGATACTCATTTCTAAGATCGCGAAGTACCCCTATAAAGAAGTTTTGGTAGCGTGTATAGGTAAGATGGAGTACTTCATTTTTGGGGTCCTTTTTAGCTCGCAAATGTAGTTGATCGCGATGTCGCATACATCGCATAAGGCCCGGGGTTATCCATGGCTTTAGGTTAAACTTCGATCGGGTCATTCTTATTTCTTTTGTATGATTATTGATAATATCTGTTATTTTCGTAGTAAAAACATCTGTTGCGTCATTTACATCTTCACTTTTATATAGGTCAGTCCAATCATTGGCCTTTAAATTATTCACAATACCATTATAATCTCTCTTAAGTTTTAGGCGCTTTCATGTTTTGGTTTGTCAAGATTTACACCTAGCATAACCAAGTAGTGGTCCGTGATGTCAGTCTGACAAACAATACCAATTGCAGACAATGGCAAAACGATTACTGACATATATGTGATCAAGACACGCTAAGCCTCTGGTTGCTTCACTAATAGCTGGTAAAAGCCCATACTCTGCCATGAAGCACTGGTATTCCAGACTTTGAGTATTGTCAGTGCTGTTCATTGTGTTAACATTAATGTCTCCAGCAATGATAAGTGGCAAATTTTTTGAACTTTTGTTTATATATGTCTCTTTGTGATGATAAAAATTCATCGAGTTTTTTCGATGATGGTGAGCGGTAAATACCTAGAATGGTAACTAATTTCGGGATACAAATAGCTAGACAATCTGCATTTTCAAGAGAAGGTTCCGATACCGAAGCGTTCCAGAGGTTGTTTACATACACTACCACCCCGCTATTACATATGAGTTGAATCCTGAGATCAATGGAACAGTTACAACATCATGTAACCAGCACTCAGATAATATTATAATATCTATTTCCATTTTTAAACGTGAAAAGGCTACGAGAAATGCATCAAAATTTCTCTGGATACTTCTAATATTAAAGGTGACTACTTTAAAGTTATGATCGGGGGTGATTATAGTTTTACAATTTTCTAGAACATTTGTGGTCTCACATTGTACCATAATCAAGTCCAGATCTGCATCTATATCTTTAGAAAAGAGCATTTTTATCGAATAAGAAGTTAACTGACCGGAAATATCTCTTTACGTTTGATTTATTACAAGAGCATGCATTACGGATTATGATTATGGCAAGTAGCGGGCTTCCGCCATAGATTATACAGTTAAGTACAGCGAGATATACTAATAATCTGGGCTGTCTTGTTACTTTTGTGTGAACACTATACAAATTATGTAATATTTCATGATTAAATATAATAAATAAGCACCAACAAATATAATAATATAGTACAAAAAAGAATAGACAATATAAACATAAAGCTGTAAAATACACTTTTCCATTACACAACCATAGGAAAACGTTTGTGTAAAATAACGAATACAAGATATTCGGCACCTTAGAAAACAACAAAAGCTCTTCATAAATGACAAAACACAGTGCGGGAGACTTAACTCTATTAGCGTTGGAAACATTATTCAGCTCTCTAAAGGTAACTACTTGTTGAAAGTCTAACTTAAAGTCAATAATATCAGCCAGGAACTTACGAGTATCATACATTGTGCATGGAATATACTGATAACAATAAAATCTTTTATGTAAGAGTAATTGTTCGACCAGCTGAAGTCGATTCAGCCGGCAGCATGCGGTCAAGGTCTTTCTGTGTGCGGATGACCACGGCTGCTTTTCCTTCTCGTTACCTAATGTAAATGGAGCCTTGGTTACACCAGCAAAACAAGTATCCGTGTGTTTCTTCTCTTGATCGTGCATCACGAAACAATACTCTGTTTTAATCATTATTATAAATACGGGATTTATCACGTACCGTCTTATCGGTGTTTCGACCGACAATGTTTCGGTTCAATTCGTGAACCTTCATCAGGGTGAGTGCGATCCGCTCATCGAGGCGATTGTCTCGCCTCGCACTCTCCCGACACACAGACGTTACTCGGAGTTGAAATGTAATATTTAAAAAATTGAACTAAAATTAAATTAAAATTCTTACCTATTTACTTAAATAGATTTTAATATCAACATAATTAAAACTTAAAAGAAATAGTAACATAGGAACATCAACATAATTAAAACTTAAAAGATCATAGTAACATAGGAACACGAGTATTTGTGAGCTTTTAAAAAAAGAATTTTAGTAAAAAAGAACATCCTACAAAAGAAATTATTAAACTGAGTAGTTCAATTTTTTAATCAAGCAACCACTGATTATGGTTCAAACCGCACAGCATTTCCACTGCTTCGGGCATTAGCGAGTTGCTCCTATCGTTTATTTATTATGTAACCTGTTGCCGAGAACACTCTCTCAGAAGAAACTGATTAGAGTCTGGCTAATGAAAGTTGATACTGAAAAAGCGCGGCAAATTTAAAAAATATTAGCATGGCAGCCCTAAAGTAAAAAGGAAAGTTGGAACAACTCACTTTGATACTTTGACATTTATTTTTATTTTACTAGTGGATGCTTGCAATTTTGTCCGCGTTATGACGAGATTAAAAGTAGCTTATATCACTTGTTAACTCTTTATTAATTCCATACCAAACATCACACGGATACGTCACTCCATTGTGGCGTATTAAAGGAACAAACAGGCTATCAAACACTATCATGAGTATCAATATTATCATGAGTTTAAATATTTGTAAATCTATGTGAGTATGTATTAAATAAAACAACACCATATATTTTTATACTGTTTTTTAATCACTATAATCAAAATCTGAATCTAAAAATTCAACATGGAGTGAATCGTCAGAATCACTGGAGTCGCTGCTGTCTCTTAAATTGATGATGAAGCTTTGTAAATTATTTTCAGTTATATGGTCTCTTCTTTTGTACTTGTCTTCCACATGAATGACATGGTCTGTCATTTTTTTCCAATTATCTGCTGTAATACACTCAAAATATTGTTTTATGAGATCCTCGAACTCTTTTGGAGTTCGGCTTACATTTTTGCTTCCCACATTTCTTTTTGCTAAACTCCATATGAGTTCTATAGCATTTAGGTCACAATGATATGGAGGAAGTCTTAACACTTCATGTCCGTTTTGGCTTAAAAGTTCATCAGCTTCATAAATAGGTTCTGGTGTGTTCTGTTTTACTAAGCAGAGCAACTCTGCTTTTGAATTGTATGTTTCAAATGAAATACCATTCAATGTAAGCCGATTCTGTATCTCTAACTTTCGATTTTGAGATATGGGCGCTTTATTTATTATGACAGAATGGTATGATGCAATGTCCATTACAATTACACTTGGTTCATTCAAATTGGGCATAAGCTTTTCTTAAAACCATTTGTTGAAGTTTGTGGAATTCATGTCATGGTGGTAGTCGGCCATTTTCGATTTGGTGCTAAATACTAACAATAAGTTTGGAACAGGGCCTTTCTCTGATCCTGCATGCACAATAATATATCGTTTTCCTGACGATATATTTTCAATTATTCCACTTGTTGATGGACCTTGCCAACATTTTTTAGGCTTATAGGTTTTGTGGACATAAGTTTCATCTAAGTAGATTATTGGCTTGCCTTCTGCACGTTTCGATGCAATGGTACGCAGTAAGCGATGTCTCCATGCAGCTATATCATACCGTTCAATTAATAATGAACATTCATTTTTGTTTTTCTTAAATTCATAACCGTTGGATAATAATATGCGACGGAGAGTTTCACGACATCCACCAAATTCTATACTTTCTTTTAACTCTACCAACAAAGATCTTAATGTTGGTACTTGTTTCCTCACAATGTAAAATTCGTTTACTTTATTACGAATAACATCCATATCGAAACTATCTAAGTTCGACACTTTTGAAGGGTGAGGTCGTTATTTACCTGGAGTCCTCCAGACCCCTTCGTTCACCGCACCTTCTTTTTTAATTCTCTTCAATGTAATAACACTTACATCTGTAAAAAGAATAAAATAAAATGTCAATTATCGTGAGTCTCATAACTAAGAAATAATAGAAAATACACAAGTATTACAAAACTAGTCTAAGATTAACGTTGAGTGAAAACTTAACGGTGAGTGAAGATAGTTCTTCTAAGTACTGGTTCTGCGATTTCATCATATCTTTTTGATCTAAATCTGTGATCTTTTCAATTGCTTGTTTTACTTCAGCAGTTCGTGCATTATCCTCAAGACTATCTGTAAAAGAACAATAACATTATATAAAGTAACTAAAACTAATATGTACTTATTTAAAATAAAAAAATATCAAGACATTTTGACCGTAATAACCTAAAAAATCAGTCACAGTACGTAAACAATCCTGTTTTTCTCGTAATACGGCTTGTTTCACAAGCTTTTTCTCTTCATATTTCGAAATCATACAAAACAATAGTTTTCGCACTTCACTCATTATAGTTTTATTCATTTTTATAGCATTAACACTGATATATCACAACAAAACTATATGCAAGTCAACCACCACGAAACATCAACAACCCGCCATCTTGTTGCGTCAGAGATAGGGATACCATACACTGATTCTAATTTTACCAAATCTTTCGGAAAACAGCCGAAAATTAATTTCTTTATAATAAAATTGCCAAGTTTTTCTCTAGTAAATAGTGTACCTAATTAATTAAGCTATTTATTTGACCAACTTAAGGCTTAGTGTTGCTCTTGAAATGATCCAACACGTACATACGATACTTATTTTCGATTAATACAATTTTAGGCCACGTACGAATATTTAAAACTCATTTTATAAAATGTATAAAATAAGTTTGTTTTAAAAATGCCCTTTTGGAATGAATTGTTCCTAAGTACTTTCTGCTTAAAATACATCAATTTGTAGGGTAAATATCCGATGGTAGGAACACTTTAGTGTTGTCATTTAAAAAGTTTGCAATTAAATGCAGTATCTACTTTCGTTAGCCAGACTCTATCTACTTCCGTTAGCCAGACTCTAATATATAAAAAAATAAAGCTCGACTAGCTACCACAAATATTTATCTGTGTTTTATTTCTTTTATTGATTAAGTAATAAATTATTTATTTTTGGGAAAGTACTCCTCGAGGCTTCGTAAAAACCGGTTTTCTCCGGTTTTCATAATCTCCGGTTTTATACCGGTTTTTCGAGAACCGGAGCAAAGCACTACTTTTCGCACGCTCGCTCGTTGCTTGTTGGGTTGGTTGGATTTACTTAATTTCGTCTTCTCCTTTTCAATTTATTTTTTCTTTTGAGTTGGTATTCGATTAAAACAAGTGCTCTAAGGATCTATGGAAATAAGGTAAGAATACTTGAAACGATTGGCAAGTGATTATTTGTCTGTCTAGGTACTGTAGCAAGGAGTTAAAAAGTTGCTTGCGCCGCGATGCCGTGCCGGTGTTCGATAATCTGAATACTTCCGATGGCGTGTTTTCATCGAAGTCTGTAGATGCATTTTGATGTGAATGGTGTTTGTGGCGTTTATTAAAAGTCCACTGTGACCAAAAGTTTAAAAGGCTGGCACCGCTTCATTGTGTTAATTCACCGGCGTCTAGACTCTTCAAAATGGCGTAACTTTGAGCAGCACAAGTAATCACATCCAAGTTAGATTCAGACATACATGGAAGTTAAAATGTTGTTTTCGGACCGCGATTATTAGCCAAAACTATAAATCTGCCCAAAATGCCTGTGCGCGTTTTTGCTTCGACAGTCCATTTAGATGTCACTTAGCCCATTCTTAAACGCTCACCTCATTTTCGACTCCATTTTTATTTTTTAGTAGAGTTCAATTCAATGTCTATTTGGTAACATATAGATAGGTACAAAGGAGCATAAATGCCAACATTAGGCATACACAATAACAATAGCATTAAAAATAAACATGATGAATAATCTTATGATTACCTGACATATAAATTTATTATTATTATTTTTTCTCATTATTATTTAATTGTTATTTACAATTTGACGATGCTTTTGCAGACCTTATTTTAAGTTGTTATTATTTAGATCTGTTTCTTTTTTTTATAAAAAATTATTAACTATAGGTATCTTTATGGATTATGTAATAATTATGTAGGTAACATATTTTAATTGTTTCATCTGACTTGTCCAAGCAAATGTAATTTGTCGAAGGATATGAATAAATTAAATGAAATGAAAAAAATGAAATATGATAATACATATCACAAACTATTTATAAATAAAGTTGTTGTACGCTTTATCATTGAAGTTCCGACTAGAAATAAATAAATAACATTTTGAAGATGAAGCATCGGCAGAAGGCTTGCCTTCTATTTGGTGTTATGAAGCATAACGCGCCCAAGTATTTTTTATGAGAAGCTAAGAGGGGTATCCAGCATGAGGTCCTGTGATCTTCGCCAATGCTTAATGCAGCTCTCAACGCAGCGGCATAGGACAACTGCTTTTAAAGGCAGTTTCCACTACGCAGCATTGAAGTGTTGCAACAATATCCCCCCATGTTTGGGTTTAGAAAAAAACTTAACTCTATCTTTTTAACTGGCAAAAGATGCAAGAAAGCCTCTTACATGATACACATGCTATATATCTAAACTAATATTATAAAGAAAAATGACTCGTATTTTTGTATGTTTGTAATGAATAAACTCAAAAACTACTTGTCTGATTTCAATAATTCTTTTATCATTAGAATGTTAATTATTTCTGAATAACATAGGCTATGTTTATTACTAGAAAAAAATTAGGGATCACTACTAAAACTTCAATAATGTATTTAAACCCAAGTTGTAAAAATAAGCCATAAAATGTCTTTCATTGCATGCGCTGCGGAAACTGTGTATTACCCGTGCGCGATAAGTTGGGACCTGAGCGCGGTGACGTCATATTGGCGTGTTTGTACCGCCCGCAAAAAAGCGAACATAACAAGCAGCCGCCCGCGGCTTCGTCTTTGTCTTTGTTTTTTTAACCTAATTTATTATGTTACTCAGGAAGGACGCTGCTTTTTATCTAATCTTTTTTACACTATTTGAATAAAATAAAAATACAATGTTTAAGTTTATACATTTATTTTATCTATTATTTACATTATCTCATCTTCGTCACTACTTAGTGGATTTATGCCTTCTAGAGGTTGTTCTTCGTCCTCAGTCTCACTATAATCGCTTGACGAAGAGGTATCCGATAAATTTACAATTAATTGCGATTTATTCGTCTCTTGTAAGAGGTCATCGTCCCAATACTTTTGTCGAAGCCTGTCCACATGGTTGACTTCTTTTTTCCAGACAAAACAATAACACAAACGAAAACGAAAAGAATTCCAGAGCGCGTCGTTACGTGACGTAGGCCAGTACGAGACTAAAAACCCTAGTAAAAAATAGTGATGCGAACGGTACAATACGGGCGCCATCGGGGAAGTGCAGGGGAAGCGGTCGGGGAGTCGCATTCCTAGCAGGTCCCAAGTTATCGCGCACGAGTAATACAGTATGAAACTATGCGAGTCTCACTAATCCGGTACTTAAGTAGTCCGGTACGTCCAAAATCCGGTACTCTCCAATAATGCCTTCCGCACCCCTCCCTATCCTGCTTCGCGCTTGCGCACATATTTTATTTACATATTATGAATTTTTCTATACAATTCAATAATCTGGCACGATATCACGGCTAGTATTTAATAGTGCCGGATTAGTGAGAATACTGTAATAATATTATAAATTCGAAAGTAACTCAGTTTCTCTGTCTGTTTGTTAAGTTTTCACGACTAAACGGCAGGACCGATTTTGATGAAATTTTGTATATAGATAGTTTATGACCGGGATTGAGACAGGCTAATTTTTACCTAACTGCGCAGGAGGGTAATGTTTTTATTGAAAAAATACGCGAGCGAAACTGCAGATTGGCCAGCTAGTAAATAATATGATATAGAATAGAATAGAATAATATTTTATTCGTAACATACAGATTTAACACATAAAAACAATTACAAAAAAACAAGGTATTTAACCTTAAATAAATACCATATTTATTATAATATAATCTAAATTTATGCATTTCATACATTGCTTCTGTTGCATTACTCATACCTATTATTGTTAATATTGTGTCACACTTTTTACTTTATTTTATAGTTTGTTAAAGTCTGCAAATCAGGACCTCTACTCTTTTTCTCCGAAACGAAACTTTGCAAACGAACGAAACTTACTCTATTTCATTTGTGGATTCGCACACGAAGTCAATACACTTTACATTACACAATAAGTTTTTTTATTGAAAAATTACTTTTTCTAAACCAGCTTTTTAAAATTCATAATCGGAACCGCAAGCAGGTTCAAATGAGCCCAAACACTAGTAGATTCAGAAGTTCCGTTGTCTAGCATCCGTCTCCATCATGAGACCATCTCCATGGTACCATATTATTGCATTGTCACCGAAGTTACCCAAGTATTCCAAATTTCAGCTCAATCGGTGGAGGAGAACGGGTTTAAAATTCAGTTGCAAGATTCCACCTGGACAAACATACATACATTGCAAGTTAATAAAAAGCTTGTAAAATAGACTAGCTTGTGCCTGCACTCACAGTATGTCACTCACATAATAAGTTATATTTTGTTCTATCATGTAGAATTTTTTTTATGATAGCTTATTAAAATCGTGACATGTTATTGTTGAGCGTAAATATACGGATATTTTTGGTTGTCATACGTTACTACCTATTGTTTGCATGAAATAGTATTCTTCAAAGTAGTCGGTTAACAATGTCCGTGAAAGAGTCTTTTATCGTGTCTCGGTGAATTTTATAAAAAATGTAATTATATTTGTTTGTATAATAGTTTCTGCATTAATATTACAAGAAATGCCTAATATACTAAGTACATGTTATATGTAAAACTTAAAAATAAACCAAGACAGTTTAATAAATATAGGATAAAATAAAAACCGTAACATTGCGCTACGTGACATCAAAATGAATCTACAGAATATTGTATGTTCCATTCGTTCACGAAAATTGTCTATGGATCCGAACTTCATGTGCGAATCTGCAAATGAAATAGAGTAGAGTTACTAACGAATCTTCGTTAAATTTTCTTTCGTTTGCGAAGTTTTGTTTCGGAGAACAAGAGTAGATGTCCTGATTCGGTCCTAACAGAAGACCAGCGTGAGTGGTTATACTCGTATTACAACCCGCATCATGCTGAGTTAGAATCCTTTTTACAATTTATGTCTGTAGATTGTTTAGTTTTAAGTTCTTCTCTTTTGATCTTTTGTACCTTTATTTTTTAGGGCTCAGTACCCAAAGGATAAAACGAGACCGTATTACTAAGACTCTGCTGTCTGTCTGTCACCAGGCAGGAGTCTCTCCCCTCCCCCTCCCACCCCCCGCGCAACTCTAGAATTAGAATTATGTTGTGATTTTTGAATGGTTGTTTTAGAAGGTCGCCCCATCAGCATCGCCCCCCTACAACCTGTGTTTTGATGATTAATGTCCATCGCCCCCCCTACAACCTGTGTTTTGATGATTAATGTCTGATATACAACAGCTCAGCAAAATGGGAAGGTAATATTTGATTTTGTTTTTTGTTACTGCGATTCCATTTTTTTTAAGTACCTACAACATGAGACAGAAGAAGAACAACGTGAGACTAGCGCAGGATCGTGGCGGATGGCACAAACTTAGGGTGGCCCCCAGCAGCGGGTGAAGTAAGACTCTGGATGATGATGATGGCCTACAACATTGATACTCTGTGGGAACCTAACCCGCAACCTTCTGAGTCTCGGATGAGTATTCAGCCTTCTATGTCTAAATTACCAATATACATGAGATTGGTCATTGTACTTCTGTGACTGCTATGCCTTTTAATTTTTAGGTAATATATACAAATCTTTATGATTACATATTTAAGTTTATACAATCTGACAATGCTTTTGCTGCAACCAATTTATTAATTTTATGCATACTAATATTATTATTATGTTATGTAATAATTTGTTAATTTATATTTCTGTGGATATGACTAAGTACATGTGAATATGTTTATGGATGAATAAATACAATACTGAACACAGGAAACGTGTAAGAGCTCAAAGGAAGTTTGCCCAGGGTGCGTACATACCGCCGCAAAATAATCCTGCAACCTCGGCCCCGGCAGTGCCTCCCCAGGCTTCCCACCGAGCGGTCAGTGCTGGCCCAGTTGTAGTCATCAAGTGCAGTGCGCGAGACTTACTCACCCGGTTGTCTCTAGAAAGTAAGTTGAAGAAGATGTAATCCCAACAAAAATATTCTGTAAATACATGCTAAATCTCGATTAAGATTACTTGGCCATAAAAAGTCGTGAGGTCAAATAACTAGCCAAGTCTAAGTAAATAAAATAAAACGAGTCACATGGCCTTTAAACATTTTATAAGAGTAGCATATACTTTATAATATTAGTGTGATACACAGTAGACAGTTAAGGCACAAAAGACGGATACTATACTTTATACTTTGTCGATTTTATTCTAAATATCAGCTTAATTCAGATTATAATTCATAAAATTCAATAAAGGTGAAGCATCATTAAAATAACGGATTGTAACAAATCTATTTATATTTTTGTAACAGAACAGTTGAAATAAAATATATTTTAATTTTATACTGTAGTTACAAGATTATAGGGTTGTGAGCACAAACAAGACAGATATAGTAATACAAGGATTTAATCTTTTTATTTATGTGGAGTTCAGTAAAATAAAAGACAGTCATACATAAATCATACATACGTCATACAGTCATACGTAAGAGCGTTAAATGAACTAACCAATCTATTTTACAAGTCAGTTAAACAAAAAAATATGCCTCTAAAACCGGTAATCCTCTGTATTTATCGAAAAAAACCGATAAAAATCGGACTAAAATCGATTATCGAAAAGTTTGATTGATTGCATGCCCTTACATATACGGTGAACTTTAATGACTGTTTTTCCAAAACAAGCGTTGTTCGCAACATGGCCTTCTACCGGCGTATAGCATCAGATTACGGTCAGAACAACGTTTATTCTATAAAAATAGTGATTTAAAATTCACTGTATACTATTATATTTTCAGAAGGTCATGTTCATGAAATGCAACCTGTAGTCTGCACATTGGAGTATGATATCAAGGACAATAAGAAAACATCACCTAACAAAAAATTAAATGACAAAAGTAGTTCAAAAACACCCCAACGAAAGCAACCATATAGCCTGCGTAATAGAAAACAAACCGTTTTCCCGAATCAGAGCATTCGACGATCAAGCGTTAGCGATAGCGGAGAAGATAATATGCCTTTAAGCTCTTTAGCGACCTTAAATGCGACGGCAGCGCTTAAGGAGTCCACCGAGCCATCCATCCCTGTGAAAGGCTCATTGAAAACGACAACGCCGCAATCAGCCGTCAGCAAAAAATCTAGAAAAAGTAAGACGGCGACCACAACGGTTTCTAAAGTCAGTATAGATTCCTCTAAAAGCTTGACGCCTTACGAAACAGTATCAGTAGCCATTGAAGAATCACCAGAGGTTCTAAGGGCAATCACTGTTTCTTGCGTCGATGTGGAATACTCTGACAGTTCAAACGCGGTGACTGCTTGTTCCAGAAAAAAACAAAAGAAAGGGAAAATTGTTAAACAAAAAAAGAAAGTCCATTATTCTGCGTCCCGCGTGTCGCCCAAAAACCAGATGTTGATGAATAATGACACAAAAATACTGCCTTCATCATCCGTGGCAAAATCAAAGAAGCGACCGTCTGATATAAACCTAGAAGAGTTAAATATGGAATTATGCGCCGTCAGTCCAGAAAAACAATTAAAGCCGAGCAGGCAACTTCGCTTGAGGCGACCTAATATAACTTATCAAGACAGGAACTTTGCATACGGAAATGTATCGGACGTCACTTCTCTTCCCGGCTCCATTGATTCAAGGATACGAGATCCCGATTACCAGGTCGCAAACAACAAATCACATGAAAAAACACGCGCTGTAGATAGAAGCTATCCAGCTTCTGTGTCGGAATTTTCAATTATCTCATCACAAAGTAAGTTTTGAACGTGTCATTTCCATGTCTATATTCTTCTGTGCTTTACATATCTTTGACAGACATATATAACAAAACAGTAAGCCCGGCTTGCACAACGATCTCTAAACGTATTTAGCAACTAAACATGTTAAATTTGACGTACTTGTATGATTTGACAACTTCTTCAATCATATTTAGCCACTAAATACGTTTAGGCATTGTTGCGCAAGTCGCCCTAAATCTTTGTTTTCTAATTGCCCTTATCTTTCGCAGCGGACTTCTGCGGTTTTTATTCAGATGACGAATTTCCAACTCTAAGATACGAAGATGATGAACCAGGTATTATTGCCCTCATTATTACCGGCTCGGAAAAGTATTTGTAATACGTAAACTGATTACTTGATGTTAAAACTGAACTCTACTGTTATAGCTACACTGTACTATCAGTGTATAAATCCATAGTCATATTGTGACGACAGCTAGCATAAAATAGAAGTTATGGACAAAATTTTTGTATGATCTTATTCATCATCATCAACCTAGATCAGCTTGGTCCACTGCTGGATGTAGATCTCCCCCGAGGTGCGTCATAGAGCCCTATCTTCGGTTCTTCTCATCCAGTCGCTACTGTAGGTACGCAAATCGTCGCTTCATTTAGCCGGCACTCTGCTTTACGATGCGTGGTCTCTACTCTATAACACGTTTACTCCAGTGTTTATTTATTCTTCGGCAGATATGATCGGCGATCTAACCATTACTTATAATTACTGGTCGGCGTAGGTAGTGCCATTCACGAGTATTAGTGACCGTAAACTTAATGGATATGCCTTTTAAATCCCGGGAAATATATTTTTATTTTATTTAACAGGTTCTTTTAGGAATTCGTATTTTACATTGTAAGTATTCAGCTTTATACAACTACATGTTGTATTGGTCACTAATTCCTTCCCTCACTAATCATCTCATTAATTCTCATCCCTTTCCCTCGCGCTTTTGAGCTTATCGCGGGTGAGGTGAGGACTCGGTTTCACTATACGCACACATATTCAGCGAGTACATACACAATACGCGACGCTATGTACATACATAGCGCCACGTGTTGTGAGAGGGACAGAACTACACACGGGTGTGAGAGAGAAGAGGCGCCCTTCATCTCAGACTCTCACGCAGGTATAGTGTGAGAGAGAACGACTGTAGTAGTCGTCTATTTGTCACATTCGACTACTACTCACTCTTGTTCTTTGAGTGCGCACGTCTGATTTAAGTGATACTATTGTTTGACCCAGGCTAGTTTAACGGATTTTTGAATATTCTCTAACTTACAACTATGGCTTGATTTACCGGACTACGATTTGACACTGTGATTCTGTTGGATTTTTCGCTGGGACCTGTATTCTTCTATAACGATAAGGTAAGCTTAATTTCTAGAAATGAAGTAGACAACTGTCAAATATGACGTCATCCGCAAGTGTTCGTAAGCTAAGCTAAGTGGGTTGCATTGCAGCCAGTCTAGTATAAAACTATTCATATTTTATAGTATTCCGAAATTTTGAGCGATCCTGCTTCATAAACTTTCAACAGTCATACATAGTTTTCTTATTTAGGTGACGATTGCTTCATTCCTGCCTTTTGAAGATTTGTTGCGTCATCGATACTTTGGCTTGCTATTTACTGGACTACAACTTGATACTGATTGGACTTTTCGCTGGGATCTGTATTTTTCATAGGTAAGCTGAATTTTTACCTTTGGTATTTTGAGATAAATTATAGAGTTTCAATTCAGTATCCTATTTTCGTTGTTTAGGTTGCTTCAGCCCTACCATTTTGGAGATCCATTATGTTAATTATTTGGTGTATTTCAGATTAAAGATGGCACGACAAGTGAAGGAAAGAACAGTACTCACATGGAGATCAGATCATCCTGATTTATTTTACGAATTTACCAATAATTCGATATATTGCACTAAATGTCAAACTAATATCGGACGCAAAAAAAGTAGCGTGAAAAGGCACATCGAAGGACATGTGCATCAAGGAACATTCATAAAACCCGATGAAAGTTTTTATTTTGATCTGATCAGGTTTCTCATATTGTGCAATATTCCTTTGGTCGCAATTGGATAACTCGGTCTTTAAATTGTTTTTTACGAAATATTTGTGCTGTCACTGCGCTAATCGTCCTAAACTACCATCCGAAACAATTTTAAGAAAAATGTATTTAGATAAATTATATAAACAGAAAATAGAAACTATATACAATATGATTACTCATGAAAACTTGTGGATCTCTCTTGTGGAAACCACTGACTTCCTAGGCAGATATGTTTTAGTAAAGCCACTAAATTCGGTAAATATTAAAAAACCTTACTAAATTGCATGTAAAATGTTAGAGAAAGTTAACGGTAGGACGATATCAAATTTTGTAATAGAGTGTTTAGAACATATGTGGGGCGAATCTTGTGACACTAATGTTGGAAATGTATTAGTATTATGCACGGACAGTGTGGCGTACATGCTCTTAGCAGAACGATTATTAAAAAGTTTTTTACCAAATATGAAGCATGTAACATGTTTCGCTCAAGCTCTGCACAGAGTTTCAAAAACAATTCGTTTCGAATACCCTGACATCGACTGCCTAATTTCTAATGTAAAATAGGTTTTTTAAAGGCTCCTAGTAGAGTTAAGATACTTAAAAATCTATACCCTGATATGCCTTTACCTCCAGAACCCGTAATCACAAGGTGGGGAACTTGGTTGCATGCTGTTACGTAAAATATTTCAATGAAATAAAAACTGTTTTGTCACGTTTGAGAGAATCAGAAGCATTGTCAATACGAGTCGCAAAACAAATGTGTGAAAAAACAAATATCGAAAATGATTTGCGATACATTAATGAATATTTTGGACCAATTGAGTTAGCAATACTAAAGTTAGAGAAGTCGGACTCATCGATAGTAGAGTCATTTGAAATATTAGACGAGATAAGGGCTATAATAATTAATTGGACTTCAACCGAATCCGTGAAACAAAAAATAGAGAATGTCATGTCAAGGAACCCGGACGTAGATGTTTTGAGACTATATAGTGAGAGACTGTCACGTGAACTAGATATCGATGTCGACATTTTACCATACAAATTCTCCCCACTCACTTCAGTGGACGTTGAGAGATCTTTTTCTGTATAAGTGGATTTTAAGTATCAAAAGAAATAGACTAAAACAGGAGAATATAGAAAAATATATAGTTATTTATTTTAATTCTGTAGATCATGCACTTGATGAATATGATAGTGAAGCAGAAAATGATTAAGATTGAAGTTTATTATTATTATCTATTTCTATGTACAAAATTTATTGATTTACAATATCTGTGAATAAATATTGCTGTGTTTTGAATAGTTATTTTATTTTTATATTTATTATTCAATCATATTTCACAAATTATTATAATATAAAATGGTGCTTATTGAGATGTAGTAGAAGAAAATTCAGTTTCTCCACTTATATAATATATAGCGAACAAAATACAGACCATAACATTTCTTATGATTTGTAACATAAGAATTTATATCACATTGACAAGCAATTGTAAAGTTATTGTAGTTGTACACATGACGACACATCAAGCCACCCGTTTAAGGTATAATCAGATCCCGCCTATTGACCAGTAAGTAATATGGCAAACAGCACTGTGCGGGACTAGTCTTAACCAGAAATGAGTAGTTTGATATGTCGTGCGTACTCATGGTATCTTAAACAGTTAAACTTCATTTACATCGACATTCAGAAAAATATATCATAATCCCAATAATAATATATCAATAAATCCCGGGGCATATCCATATTAACTTATCATTCAGGTTCATTGACCCAAAATATCACTACCTATGCCGACCCCTACTTATAATTTATCGATCGAAGCGAGATCTCTAAATCAACTTTGGCAAATCGGCGTTGTATGTATGTCCGAGGATAACTTTCGAAGCGTTGATCCGATCATCGTGAAATTTAATACATAGTAGGTAGTGATGGCACAATTTTGGTGTGACTAAATGAGGTAAATATATTGGGGGGTTGTTGAGGGTAACTGGGCAAATCCCATTTGCCCAGTTAGCCTCAACAAATGTAAAGTGTCAAATGTAAGGTATTCATTAGTACATTTAGACTCCGTTTTTATTTTTCGTTAACTCTTTATAGTTTTTGAGTTATTAGTCATAATAAAAACTGAACTTTGACAAAATTCACAGGGTACCCCAGTGACCCCACAGGGCTGAAATTGAGTATATGTATAGCTTTAGTAAAACAAATATAGGCAAAAGTCTGAAATCCAAAATAACTGCAATTTGTACCCCAAAAAAGGGGAACCGGTTAACTGAACTCCAGTTACCTGAAATTTGAATGAAACTGTAGGTCAAGTTATTTGTATTTCGCACTATTTTATTAGTCAAAGATTAAGGCCGGCTTGCACGACGATCCCTAAACGTATTTAGCGACTAAACATGTTTAAATTGTACGTATTTGTATGATTTGACAACTCCTTAAATTATATTTAGCCACTAAATACGTTTAGGCATCGTTGCGCAAGTAGCCCTAAGAATATTTTTTTTTGTTTTGGGATACTCGCAAAATTTTAGTTCGGGGCGAACCACAAGTATATTTAAAAAAAAAGATTTGGAAGCAGAATGAAGATACATTTTAAAATGTGACATAATACTTTGTTCTAGAAAGCGGTGATTTATTACCACCACCACCAATTGAGACAATAGATCAAACAGCTGATTGGGTCAGAACTCACCACCAAATGAATCACGCAGCTGTCGGCAATTTAGAAAACGACACATCTCCTGATTTAGAGATGAATATCGCAAAATCAGTAAATAATATCGCTGCTCTTGGGGAAACCAATTTCATTGTTCCTGGCACCAGCCAATTGCCTACTCCTGCAGGAGGCAGCAATGCAGGTACTTACGAAGGCAGAAGACGCATCAGTTTCAATACTCTCAAAAACATAGTTCCGGGCGGCATTGGCAATTCACCAAGAACTTCAACACATAATATAGAAAGCGACAATACTTTCAAAATGCCAGATCTGCCCGCTCGTTTTATAAAGCGTACGAAGAATTGTCCGACTCGTATGTTTGATAATCTAAAGGACTTGTTAAACAACTCGCTCTTTGATAAAGACCACTGCAACATGTGCCGGCGATGCGATCTTTTAACCATATATAATAGAGTGTCCAGTCAATTACCATCGAGCGATGCAAACGAACCTGATATTTTGGAAATGCTGCCGCGCGATGAGTACGAGTTTGATGCTGATGACGAAGGCATCAAGTTATTAAGACGCGGACGCGAGCTTGTTCGCAATGTACTTACGACCAAGAGATTCCCGATATGGCTCAGCAACCCCCAAATGGCCTTAACAAAAAATATGTTCCAAAATGAACATCAACTCGGAACATTAAAAAGGACATTACAACTTGATACAGGCGAAGGTATGGACACAATTGTTAATAAGATTATAACAAGAGTGGATTATTTATCTCGGTGTCTCATCGAAGACAAGATGGAGCTTGATCAAGAAAAATCTAGGCAACGATTGCGCTCAACGAAGCCTTCTCAGCCCAAGAAAGTTTCACGCAGATGCAGAAAGAAAGTGAAGCAGTCGAAGACAACGCCCCGGCGCAAGAACCAACCAGTCCATACACCAGTCAATAAAGTTAATTCCAAAGATATGATACGTGTTGTTGAGTCACAACCTATAGTCTATCTACACCATCTAGAAGACGACCCAAAGTTGGGTGAGCGCCACCGAACGGCGCCCCCTGCGGCTAATAACTCTCCACTCGACGAAATAACGGTAAATGATACTGTGAGTGTGCCGATAGGTCCAGACTATACTAACCAGGCACCAGCGAACCAACCAGCATCCAGCACCTGCGTAAAAATTTCACCCAGAAACACAGGAATGGAAGGTGCTCCAGTGTTCAGACCCACATTGGAGCAGTTTGAGGTATTAACACTTTATTTACTATTATTTCAAGATAAAAATTCTTGTTAACTTCTGTGTGTAGAACTTGAAAGAATATTTTATTTTTAGGACCCGATCACATATATAAAGTCTATAGAAAACCAGGCAAGAAAATACGGAATCTGTAAAATCGTCCCACCTAAGGAATTTTTGGTTTCATGTCATCTTGATGATGACGCCATGTTCAGCAGCATGAACCAGTTCCTTGGTCGTTTATACCAGCGCTGGGGACCCAACACAAGGGAAATGACGGCCATTCAAACATATTTGGCGACGATAGCTAGTCCTCGAGAGAGAGACCAATTCACCAAGGTCCCCTTGGTAAGTACTTAAGTTCACTGGCAATCTTAATTTGTGTTTGTTTTCTTGATTTGTATGTGCAGGCAAAGATGATATGAGACGTTAAACATCACATCATCTCACTTCACACTAGTGTTATCAATGCGAAAGTTTGGATGTTTGTTCATTAATCACGTCGTAAGAGTTGAACCGATTTTGATTAAATGTAGTATATAGATAGCTTTACATGGACATTTCAGTGCCACAAAAATTATTTTATTTATTTGGGAAAATTATAATATAATATAGTAAATTATCAAAACTTATCAAATGAAGGTATATAAAAAATCATTCCAAGTAATATACCTAATATGTATGTATATAACTAGTGGTTCGCCCCGAACTGAGATCTCGCGAGTCTCCCAAAACACAAAAAAAATATTCTTACGTAAACGTTAGCTTAAACGTATTTAGTGGCTAAATATGATTTAAGGAGTTGTCAAATCATATCAAATACGTAAAGTTTAAACATGATTAGTTGCTAAATACATTTAGAGATCGTTGTCCAAGACGGACTTATTCACTAATAAAGTTATGTTCTTAAAGATGCTTTTCCTTTTGTTTTCTCGATGAGTACATATATTTCTGTTTTTCTGTGCGCACATAAGTTACGTTTCAAGCCAGATAAAATTGTTATATTAGTTAAGTCATATTTTTTTGCTTGTAATATGTAATGCGTGCCTTATAAAATAAAATAAATAAAATAGTGCCACGAAAAGGAACCAACTTACTTGACCTACAGTTTTATTCAAATTACAGGTAACGGGAGTTTATGTAAATTGGTTCCTCTTTTTTTTGGGTACAAATTGCAGTTGCAAATTGCAGCACAGACTTCCCGCATACGGGTTTATTGTGCATTACCCCCTTTGAACCTGACATCAGTCATCCTAAAGCAGTCTTCACAGCATGGCGACTTCTTATTGGCGGTCTTTATTATGATTTTTAATCATTTTCGGGTAGTGTTTGTTTGGTAAGGTTAAAAACTATTATATCATGCCGCCGACACCGCCGTCGTCAGCCCTATGAGAACGACACGCCGCCGCCGATCTATTTCCCATCGGCGCTCATATCTAATGCGAATACATTTTGAAAAACATTTAAATCTTGAAAAGCTTGTGAAAATTTGCGAAATCAAATACTAATGTTCGTTATATCACTAATACGCACTAAAAACGCGAAATAAAATAAAATGTTAAAACAAAAAACCCGACTGCAAAACGAACTCAAAAGAAGTAAAGAGCTTACTGATTTTGATAATAGCAGACAAGAATGATACCGTAAGCGATTATAGTCCCAGCTTGCAATTATCTTTCCGATTCGTTTTTCAGTCGTGTTTTTTGTTCTTTTGTTTTTTTTAAGTTGTTCTTGTTATAACAGTTTGAAGGAGTCGAACTGGACCTGGTGAAACTGTATCATCTTGTGCTGGAAGAAGGCGGAATAGCAAAGCTGTTGGCGCACAGTGAGAACTGGGCTCGCATCGCCGAACACATGTCGTTGGTGTCGCCTCGCGGTAAACCGGACCCGAAGAAGCTGGAAAAGCTTTATTGTAAGCATGTGCTGCCGTATGAATCTTTATCTAATGGTGAGTTCATATTTTCTTCTATAAATCACTGCTTTTCACACAAATAAAAAAGTGGCACTCTCACTGGTGTATTCATAGTTAACGCAATCCAATAATACGGCCATTTAAGCCGCATATTTTGAAACTCGCTAATAAATCAAAACCTATAGGGTACTTTCCGTTGACCTAGAATCATGAAATTTGGCAAGAAGCAAGGTTGTGTGCGTTATCCTCAGCAAAATGTAGTCACCTTTTAGGATTCTGAAACCATGAGAAATTTGTGCATTGCCTCGTGAGAGTACATGTGCGCGAAATCTGGTAATTTGTGCATTTAAGCGAAGCCCCGTTACTGGCTAATTGGGGCCACTCTGTATAGATATACATCCAGTTCATCCCTCCATCTCCGCCTGGGCCTACCAGGCGGCCGCCGCCCGTTTGGAATCCATTCTATAGTGGTTTTCGCCATTCTGTAGTTCCTCTGGCATTCGACAAACGTGTCCAGCCAACTTAGAACAGTCCTACTTCAATTTTGCGGATGTCAGAGCCACGTCAGCTTTATGTGTTTTGTAAAATGAAAGTCGAGGATGTTGGGATTGCATATTTCCAAGAGTATCTACTTGGGCCAAATAGTATCTTTCCAGTCGAGGTAGGATAAAGAGATTACTCGCGGCACAGAAAATGCCTGGAAAAGCTATTGGTCAATGAAAGACCTCATGAAAGGAAATCTGCCACTTCTTGGCAAACCGGAAAAACACAAAACGGAAACTAATGGACATGTATGTGCATTCTCCCCATTCTCACATACGGTGCACAAACTTGGCCCCTCATCAATATTCAAAAGTTCCGCCTCGGTGTTTGTTAACGAGCTATGGAGCGCAGCATCCTCGGAATCAGGCTCATAGACTGTATAAGAAACTCAACACTGCGCTCCAAATTAACATTTACATACTAAATTTTGATTTATTATTGTTACAGAGGAACGCAATTCAATCCTCAAGAAGGTAGATACAATTTGGGGCGAGCGGTCACAGAGTGCGATCAGGCGCGCCAAGCGTCCTCTGCATTACCAGAGGTCCGCGCTCGGCGAGACCACGTCTGATGATGACGACGAACCCCCGATCGACCCTGGCACTGAACTCGAGCGCACTATTGGCAAGCCGTGCTTTGACCGAGCCGAGGAGTGCACGGCGAAGGGCCGCACAATTAATCTTGCTACCTTCCGTAGAGTAAGTACTAAAAGCCTCGCCTCATATTATTGTATCATAACGTACCGTTCGCGGCGAGCTTAATACGTCGTTTAGAACTGCTCGGCCGTGCGTGCTCCACATTCAGGCGAGCCGTGTTCGCGTCGTCGACCGAGCCCTGTACTTGCACACGTTCATATTACACCGAGTGTTCGCCGTGTTCGTACGCTGCCGCAGTGAGTCGGCTCCGGCGCCGGGGCACGGGCGAGCCCCACCCGGGACGCGGTCGCCATACAGTGCCTCGTACGGAGCACGGCTCGCGCGCGCCATAGAATAGAATAGATAGATGGATACCTCTTTATTTAATTACCACACAAACAGAAACAATACAAAAATAAGTACTAGGCTAGAATAAACAAGCACAACAATAAACAATTTAATTTCAGGCTAAGGTATTATTTTGACATTTTTGGAATACTTTATTGATTGCCATTACCAGAGCTGACCCGCCCGCGGCTTCGCACGCGTGGTTTGTTAATAAAACCCTCCTTACAACTAAAAATAGCCTTTGTATCAATCGCGGTCATAACCTGCAGACATACTCACCCACAAATACATAACATAAATTAAGCCCATAATGTAAGATTTAATTTAATTATTTGTTATGTGTTTTCCCCATTTTTTTTCCTTTTATTATTGTGTAATTTAGTTTAAATAATATTTTTTTTATTATTGTATTCTGTTGTTTGTATGTTCAGTTCAAACATGATTTTATTAAATTGTTAATGAATAAAATTAATATATATGGTGTTCCCTCAGATTGGCGCGCAGATCCAAGCGATGCGTTTCGGCAAGACACAGCCATCGACGCTGGAAATTGAAGAAGAGTACTGGAACATCCTCAAGAAGGGCAACGAGCATGTGTGCGTGCTGTCTGCGTTCATCGACACTTCAGTTGATAATCTGGGGCACACTGCTGACCCCGAGGAACCAGGCGGTGAACACCCATGGAACTTAAAGGTAGGTAGGGCCGCGTCTTAGGGTGACTAATAAACTTTTACGGGTTATTTCAACTGAACATATGGTTCGAATCGTTATTACCTGAATGATACCTGAATCATTATTTTTTATTACTAGTAGTTCGCCCCGAACTGAGATCTCGCGATTCTCCCAAAACACAAAAAAAAATTCTTAGGGCGACTCGCGCAACGATGCCTAAACGTATTTAGTGGCTAAATATAATTTGAGGAGTTGTCAAATCATACAAATACGTAAAATTTAAACATGTTAGTCCCTAAATACGTTTAGGGATCGTTGTGCAAGTCGGCCTTAATCTTTGACTAATAAAATAGTGCCACGAAATCCCTAACCAACTAACTTGACCTACAATGTCATTCAAATTACAGGCAACGGGAGTTCTTCTAAATTGTTTTTATTTCGGGCAGAAATTGCAGTTATTCTGGATTTCAGACTTTTCCCTATATTTGTGTCACTAAAGCTACACGCATACCAAATTTCAGCACTGTGAGGTCACTGGTGTACCCTGTGAATTTTGTCAAAGTTCAGTTTTTATTATGGCTAATAACTTAAAAACTATAAGGTTGAAACTAAAAATAACGAAATGTAATCACAATTACCTATTATTAGACGTGCCACTGGACTGGATAGATACATACAACGCCGATTTACCCAAGTTAATATAGAGATCTCGCTTCGCTCGATCAATTATTCATTGATAAAACTAGATTTATTTTGATTATGAATTGCCAATATTCTCATATCAATATTAGTTGAAATAGTTAAACGACAAATATTTTAAAAACTACTACACTGAACACCCTTTTCTTACGAATAAGTAATTAATTCATTTATTCGTTGGTATTTGAATCTCTGGTTTCGCAACTGTTTTAATGATTTAAATATTTTCGCAACGGATTGCGTTTGGCCCTCTCTGGGAGACCTTCTAGAACCCTGCTGTATCTTAAAGTGGGTACTTGTCAAATCTTCTTGTGAAATAATAAGGTTGACTAGGTAGAGGGCACTTATATAAAAAGCCAGTGTGATTTTACTTGTTTCTGCTAGCAAGCTAAATAATCCTATTTTAATCAATATGGTGTTTAAATGGACATAATAAATCTATAGCTAAAACAAGTTACTAGCAGCGTTGTCGCTTACAGCGTCTAGGCGAGAATCTGCAGAACATCTTGCGTCCGCTTGGCAAGATGTTGAGCGTGACCGTACCCACGCTGGCCCTGAACCAGCTGTTCAGCACCAACTGCTGGCACATGGACCCGCACCAGCTCGCATGGATGGACTTCATGCACGAAGGCGCGACCAAGATATGGTCAGTATCATGCTACTCGTATGCTTCACTATTATCGAGTATTTCACGAGTTTCTAAACTCGTGGAAATCTAATAGGTAATCAAATAGGAACTACGTACAGCAATCGGTCGCGAAACATCAACTTTGCTGGTGGCGCTACTTTCTATGTACAAGTTTGATTTTACGCGAGCCTAAGTAATTACCCCTCGGATTTGACAGATATCTAAATACTACCAATGAACAACAAAACCAAATGACACAACTTTGAAATATCGTCTTGACGCAAAAGTAATCCAGCCTGGCTAACATGGCAGGCACAAGATAATTTTGTCACGCCATTTTGTCGTCGTATCTCTACATCTCGACTGTCGGTAACATAGAGTTCACTTATATCATGTCGTTCTGTCAAATGTAGACTTCGTGACAAATTTCTCTAAAACTGTAATATACGCGTCATATTTTCTCATCACTAGTGTTCTGAGTGTAATTTATTACATTTCCAAAGTATAGTTTGTATCGAAGTGGATAAAATAAAATTAATCTGAATCAGATTTTTCGATTTCTTGTGTAGACATTCGTACAAAGCTAACACATCATGCAAAATAATAGACAAATCGGACCTATTAGATTTCCTCCCATCCAATTTCCGACAACTACCACAAGCTTCAAAAGTGCTCGAGCTCATTTTCACTCAAATCCATATTAATAATTATTATAAATTCGAAAGTAACTCTGTCTGTCTGTTACGTTTTCACGGCTGAACCCACCAGGATTTGGACATAGGCTTCTTTTTACCCGACTGCGTAGAAGGAGGGTTATGTTTTATTGACAAACCACGCGTGCGTAGCCGCAGGCGGGTCAGCTAGTCTTATTATAAAATAAATAAATAATGCTGGACGTTTCACACAGCGCCATCTAGCCACAAACTAAGCAAAGCTTGTACTATGGGAACCAGATAACTGATATAATACTCATATACTTTTTTTTTGTAAATATAAACATATTAGAAAAATATCCATACCCAGAACAAATATCTGTAGACCATACAAACTTTGTCCCGCGGCTGGAATGGAACCCGCAACCTCCTGCGTCTCAGCCGGCTATTCGCCCACTGAGCCGCGGAGGCCGTCGATTATAACTGACTACTTTTTATGATCCATAATAAGTGACATTAATGAGCCGGACTCTTGTTTCGTATTGTAGGTACGCGGTGCCAGCGCACGGGTCAAACAAGCTCCGGCACGCAGTAGCATCCATCATCCCATCGGCAGCCCAGAACAAGGGCATCTGGCTGGCTTCGGACACGACTATGGTCCCGCTAGAGAAGCTCTTAGATCGCGGCGTGCCTGTTTTCCGCCTCGAACAAAACCCGGGAGAGTTCATAGTGGTCTTCCCTGGCGCCTACGCGTCTTCTATCGCTACAGGACTCACCATATCGGAGAGTATTTACTTCGAAGACAAGTCGTATCTGTTCAAGATCAACAAGATTTTCCAGGTGATTAAATGTTATTTTGTTGACATCTAGCTGCCAGGCTCGCGACATTCTCTGCGTGCACCTCGCTAACGATATCACGTTGTTGTCCACTTATGCGCTTGTATACTTATACACTTGTACACCTGAGCTGGTGTCCACTCGTGCGATTGTCCACAAGTGTACAAGTGCACGATATAACTCCGTCAACTTATCTCGGTACCTGGCTCGAAATGTGACCTCTCACTTATTCCCCATGCCTCACTCCCGCCAGTAGCGTTGGTACACTTGTTAGCGACACACGCGTGCGCGTCATTTCAGTTCACTTCAGAGTTTTTTTCTTTTGCTGTTTTTTGTTCAGTTTATGGTTGTTAATCCCACTTAAGTTGTGCAACTCAAGTGGGATTGGGCCGGCCACGTCTGTCGTATGCCCGAAGATCTATGGGCAAAGATAATAACTGATTGGGTCCCTAACGCAACTCGCTCACGCGGCAGACCACCACGGAGATGGCGTGACGTCTTGGATGTGCATTTACCAGACTGGCCCACTAAAGCAGTGAACAGAAAAAACTGGAAAGAAGGGAGGGAGGCCTTTGCCCTGCAGTGGGACAACACAGGTTAAAAATAAATATAAATAAATAATATGGTTTTTAAGTTTTTCTGTTTTTGTTATGTTTGGACTTTGTTAATATTTATAACGAGTCGGGGAGCGAATTTGAGGACGACGATGGCAGTGATACTATGTCTGGGGTAGAACCTATGAACCAAAGTAGTGATGATTCTTTTTAATTTAAAAATAAAAAAAAATATTGTCAATGGTATTTTTCAAACTTTCGCGATCACTGTACATAATTATTGATTGAAACGGCTGACAAATAAAAACAAATAAAAAAAGGTACTTACGCGATAAATACCCGTTGTAGCCTAGTAGGTGCAGGGTTCTTAAAGAATGAAGAAAAAAAATCAGGGCTCACACATAAAATCCGTGTAATCACAATTATACAAGCGTTTGAACAACGTTTTTTTAAAAATATTTGGGTGAGGCGTTTTTCCCCGCAACTCTCTTGCCGCAACACGTATTGTCCTATGACAGTGCGCAAGGGCGACGCCCCACCCGGTATAAAAAAGAAATACAAAACAATAATTATTAACAGAAAAATAGTCGAGCTACTTAACACCACCCCCCAGTTGGAGGGTTCAATCGACAAATGTACCGTCTGTAGGTAGCACGACTATTCTTGCGACGGGACGACGCAGCGTCCCCGTAGAAGTTCTTATATCTACTACACGTACGGTACCCCCACTTCCCTCAACTAATTTTACTACTTTGCCACGCGGCCACATATTACGGGGCCGATTGCCATCACATATCACAACCACATCACCTACTTTCACCGGGTTTGATTCTGACGTTCACTTTTGTCGCCTCTGTAGTGTGGGTAGGTATTGCCTTGACCATCGAAGCCAGAAAACATCAGCCAGCGCATTCGCTTTCTTCCACTGTCGGCGCGCGTTAACGTCTGCGGGGTCGTAGGGCGTCATGCCAGCGTCGCCCGACGCCGTGCCGAGCAGAAGATGGTTCGGAGTGAGGACTGTCGGTTCGTCGGAGTCCGCCGCCACGTACGCTAGTGGCCGGCTGTTCACAACAAGCTCGGCTTCCAGGAGCACCGTTTGAAGCACCTCCTCGGGCGGCGTTCGAGCTTTGAGCGTAGTGTGGAGTGCCGTCTTTACGGAGCGCACCAGACGCTTCCAGCAGCCGCCCATGTGCGGGGCCGCCGGTGGGTTGAAACGCCACTCGATGCCCTTTGACACAGCTTCGTCAAGGTCGCGTAGAGCAGCGCGGAGCTCGTTATTCGCGACGACGAAGTTGGTGCCGCAGTCACTCAGGATGACGGCGGGACGCCCACGGCGCGCTATCAGGCGCCGCAGGGCGAGTATTGCCGAGTCACTGCTGAGAGACGCGGCCAGCTCAAGGTGGACAGCACGTGTTGCGAGACACGTGAACAACACGCCCCACCTCTTCTCCCGGCGCCGTCCGATGGTGACATCCATTGGGCCGAAGTAATCGACCCCGCAGTTGACGAAAGCCCGCCTGGTAGCGGCGAGCCTGACAAGCGGTAGATCGCACATCTTCGGTGGAGAAGGCTGCGCTCGCTGCACACGACAGTACTGACAGCGCGCGACGACGGCTTTCACTGTGGGTCGGACGCGGGTGACATAAAACCTTTCTCGCACGTTGTTGACGACCGTCTCGTGATTGGCGTGCAGTGCACGGCGATGATAATCATGCACTAACAGTCGTGTGGTGTAACTGTTGCCATCTAGGATAATAGAATGCTTTTCCTCGAAAGACAGCTCGGTAGAGGCGCTTAAGCGTCCTCTCACGCGTAACAAGCCGTCCTCGTACAGCATGGGATCGAGCCGTAGCAAGCGGCTCGATTTGGCAAGAGCGCTTCCGCCACGGAGCGCGCCCAGCTCGTCCTGGAAGGCGTGGGCCTGCGCCTCCCGTAGCAAGAAAGCCTCAGCCTCCCGCAGCTTGTCCGCCGTCAGCGCCATCCTCCGCTTGGCTCGGACCGCGCTTATGAAGGTAAGCACGAGCGCTGTAACGCGGACAGCGCGCGTCCACGTGGAGAAGCACGTCACGACGATGAGAGGCGGCTCTGCCTCGCTCGTTGCCAGCGCCCGCTCCAAGAGCTCTGGGTCATCGCCGGACACCTCCTCGCCGCCGCAGGTCGGCCACGGTACCCGTGAATCACAGAGAAAAGGGGGACCCGAAAGCCACATGCCCTTGTTATTAGGCCAGTCCATCCTTGTAGCCTCGTCTGCAGGGTTAGATTCGGAAGGAACCCAGTGCCAGTCGCCTCGCTTCGTAACACTATCTATTTCCGCTAACCTATGAGAAACATATTTTTGATAGTCTCGTGCGTCCGAATTTATCCACATGAGGACCGTTTTTAAGTCTGTCCAAAGATACTCATTCTTAACTGCGATATCAATTTCCGACTTGACGGATTTCATGTGTGAGCCGTGATTTTTTTCTTCATTCTTCAAGAAAGCACCTACTAGGCTACAAATTGGTCCTTCGAGCCGAATAAGGATGGAGAAGAAAAAGCATGCAACGCGTAGTGCAGTCAAAAGCTGTTTCACCGGTGCCCTTGCCGACGACGCTCCATGTCGACGTCTCGGACAGCACGGCTGCTGCCGCTACGCCCTGCACCGTGCGCGCGCCACGCAGCACCTGCAGCAAGGCGACCTCGGGGCTGAGCCGCTGCGAGCACGAGGCGCGCCGCGTGCGGGCCGAGTACGAGGCTGAGGTCGAGTTGGTGAAGTTACAAGAAAGCGTCATCAAGAAGAAGCTAGCCCTCGATATGGCGGAGCTGGCCGTAGAGGAGGAGGCGGCGGAGTTGGAAGAGATGCCGCGCAGCGTGGCGAGTGGGCCCTCGGGCCGCGTGGAGCAGTGGCTGAAGTACGCCACGCCGCTCGCGCAGCCGGCCCGCGCCGCGCCCGTGCCTGCGTGCCTTGCCTCGCCGCCACCGCCGTCGCCGGCGCCGGAGCCACACCAAGCCGCACCCACGGACATCGATCGGTTAGCGGAAGCTATCGGTAAATTGACCCGCACGAAGCCGCTACCTCGGCAACTAAACGAACTACCGACCTTCGATGGCAATCCTGCGGACTGGCTCGGATTCGAGAAGGCCTACCGGAGCACGACGGAGATACACAAATTCCGCCCCTGTGAAAACATGGCGCGCTTGAGGGTGACCCTCGTCGGGGACGCAAAATCAGCGGTTAATGACATTATGAGGACTTGCTCCGACCCCGAGGATGTAATCAAAGCTCTAGAAGAATTCGGGCACCCCACTCTGCTTTTGGAATGTGCGATACAAAAGGTTCGAGACTTGCCGAAAGTATCGGAAGGGGGCCGCGAATTAAGAACGTTTACGAATGTAGTACGTAACTGTATATCCGTACTAAGAAGCGTGCGAGCCGATGGATACATTAACAATCCGCAAATAGTGCACGAAATATTATCAAAACTAACGCCTTATCAACGCGCCCAATACGGCGAATTTGCGATGCGTAAGGAAAGAGATAGCAGTGACGTGGATTTACGTGTTTGACCAAATCTGAACATTTTGGTTGAGTTTCTATCGCAAATTACTCGCGTCGCGTCATACTACACTGCGGCAACGAAGTCATCGCAGCCATTCACGAGCACTGCCGCCGCCGGGAGGCGAGATAAAGGCGCGGTCCCAGTGCGAACTACACACCGCGTATTCACGCAAGTTGAAACCGCCGCCGCCGCCAGTAAAGCCGAGGTCACAGATAAAATCGTGTGCGTGATGTGCAAAGAAGAGCACAAGCTTAGTGCGTGTGAGCAATTTAAACAGCTCATGGTAAATGAACGCTGGAACTTCATAAGAACAAACAAATTATGTTTTAAGTGCGTAGTTAAAAATCATTCGAGTCGGTTTTGCCGCGCTAAGCGATGTAGCCAGTGTGAATCACCGCACAACGAACTGTTGCATACGGAAACGATAGCGAATTCAACGCCAACAGTCGCGCCACCGCCGCCGCCCGCTACGCAGAAACTGCGTCAGCGTTAGTGCCGACTGACTTCGAAATGGTGACCAACGTAGGAGAGTGTCGTGCGCGAGCGTTATTAAAGGTGATACCAGTGACGATAGTGACCGATGCCGGTGAGGAGCGAGATACCTATGCGTTGTTGGATGACGGAGCGTCGGTTTCGCTTATTAAAAATCATCTCGCGAGTGATATCGACGGACCGGTTATTCCGCTCAGGCTAATGACCGCACGCGGACATTGTGCTATTGACAATCATTCGCGACGTGATAAAGTTGTAGTGCGTGGACCGAACGGTGTGTGTCACGACGTATCGGTAAGTACCATGCGGAATGTGAACTTGCCGTCGCAAACTTTACCGGCGCGTGTGCTCGAGGACAATGCACACCTACGGCAGTTGAATTGCAGTGAGATGAGGAATGCGAAACCCATGGTGTTGTAAACTGTTTATAACAAAGGTTTTTTTAAAAATAAGTAGTTACAGATACTGGCATAACTGCCCCTTCCATATTTTCAGCCAACTAATCATATTATAGCTTATTCACACAAGCGCCCACGCATGGTCGCCGGGCTAGCCAGATAAGATTTTGCTTATGTTTAAATTCAACTGCAGTACTTTTAACCTAGAGAGATTCAATCTGTATCAAGTCGCCAAATGTATTAGACATTAAAATATATAAATAAATTAATTTTAATCATTTTTATGTTTTTAAAAAATCATTTGAGCTTCCACCAAACAAGTCTGGCGCAGCCGGTAGGATTTCCGCGATTTTCGAAGCCATACACTCGTGAAGATTCAAAATCAGTCTCACGAGAGAGTATTGTTTTATAAGAAACCGACTATTAGCGGACGCGGAAACGAAAAACCAAATAAATACGACTATTCGGTAAAGCGTGAAATAGTGACTTGGTGCAGTTTCAGGAGGACATGGGATCGAGCAGCTTGTGAGTAAACCTTTTCACTTCCTGTATTTTCATATTCCTGTGTCTTTTCCACTTTTATTGAGCTATCGAAGTTCACCTAGTTAATTGCGTTTATCTGATTTTGTTTGCACATAAATAGGCAGACTGTTTAGACGTATTTAATTAGTGTATAGTAATTAGTAAAATAGGCATATTGATTGACACTTAAATTGGTTAAGTCAGTGACTATATAGTTTATTATAGATTAGTTAAGGAGGTATATAAAATAGGCATATTGATTGACCCTTAAATCGGTTAAATCAGTGCACTATAGTTTACCATAGAGTAGTTAAGAATAGAATAGACACATTGATTTTTACTTACATTGAAAAATATAATTGTGTTAAAAAAATAAATAAATTTTATAATGGAATTTAAAGCAATTCCGAAAGAGACCCTTAGTCTCATCCCTAAATATGATGGGGATGAAAATCTTTTAAATTTATTTATTTCCAAATGTGATTATGTCGTGAGTGGTAGTAAGATCGTTGGAAACGCGGCACAAAATGTTTACTTATTTCATGCCGTGTCTAGTAGACTTACTGGTAGAGCTGCGACTCTACTCAGTGACCACCCAAATATTAACTCATACGAGGAGTTAAAGCAAATTCTTACCCAGCATTTCGGTGATCCCAGATCAGAGGAGTGTATTGCCATAGAACTCGAGACAATAAAACATAAACAGGGCGAGTCATACATACAGCTTTGCCATAGAATTCAAAACACTAGAAGTTCCTTGTTCGCGAAGGTAAATAGACTGACCGACGAGGGCATCAAGGCAGCAAAAATGATCGTGTACAACAATACTGCACTAAATGTATTTTTATATAATTTACCTGAGGACATGATTCGGATAGTAAGGTTAAAAGGTTGCTCGACGTTAGAAAATGCCTTAAGCATTGTTACAGAGGAAGTTAATTTTAAGTTTCAGTACGACGCTAAAAATAAAGCACTAAAACAAACATTCCCTCAGATGCCATCAAATAATACACCAAAACCATTTCCGGTCTCTCAAGGTTTCAAAACTACATTTAATTCGGTGCCTAACTCAAATCTTAAATTTGGCATCCCACAAAATAGCTTCAAATACGGTATACCACAAAATCAAGGTGGATATAGACCAAACTTTATTCAGCAAATGCGATTCGCGCCGCCCGCGCAAGGTTTTCGATTTGGGACTCAAACTCAGCCTCAACGAAATTTTGCTCAAGCGCCCGCGCCTCGCGCGCCTTTCCAACACGGTGGTTTTAGGTTTGGTATCTCCCAACAACAAGGTTATAAGTTCGGTGTTTCGAACCAACCTCACTCAGGCAACCAGTATAAATTTGGTGTACCACCCCGACAAGTACAAGAACCAAGGTTACAGGATAGTGACATTTCGATGCGCACAGCGCCGGTTAGACAGAATATGATTGCGGACGATCTATATTATATAGAGGATCCATCCCCTTATAACGAATACACCCCTGATTACAACGATTATGACGTTTATAATGCGAATGATAATGTAGAGTACCCCTCTACCGAGTGTAATTATATGGAATATGTCGAAGGGACAAATTCCACTAATACGGAAAACATCTGTGTGGAAACCATGCCGGAAAATTTTCAGAAAACAGCCTCGAAGAACGTGGTGAAGTGATTAGTTTAAATTGTTATGATAGTATATTAAAATTACCTCACGTGGTGATTCCTGAAATAAAATCAAAGTTTCTCATCGATACTGGTAGTAGCAGATCTTTTATTAGCCCATCTAAAGCTAATGAGTTTTTCAGTGAGTTCAAACACATCGAACCATTCACAGTGGTCAGTACACATGCTCAGAGCATGCACAATGAGATAATTTACATTCCATTGTTAAAGACCTTTAAAAGCACATTACCTCATAAATTTTACATCTATGATGTTGATGGACGATACGACGGATTAATAGGATCTGACCTTTTATCCAAATTAGGAGCTAATATTGACATGAGAAACCAAGTCCTTATGACACACAATGCGAGAATTCCAATCATTTATACTCCGCCATATGAAATTCACGTAGCTCCGCGATCTGAAACAAGAGTGAAAATTCCAACCAATTTACATCACGGTGATGCGATATTAGAATATCTTGAATATCAGGAAGGCGTCCGTATGCCTACCGCTCTTGTTAGGTGTGAGAACTACTTTGCGGAAACGGTTATACAAAATACATCCGATGTGAAAGCTGTTATCACGTTTAAAGAACCATTCGATGTTACGGCATTTAATAATGAAGAATGTCAGGTAAATTTTGTGAACAATTACGGCATGAATGATGAATATTTGAAAGAGAATTTAGGAAAATTGCGATTAAATCACACTAATAAAGAGGAACGTGATAGGATTTACAGATTGTGTTACGAATATCGTGATATATTTTATTGTGATAAACTACCTTTGTCCTTCACAAATCAAGTTAAACATAACATCAGAACGACAAATGAAGACCCGATTTATATTCGACCTTATCGACACCCGCCTGTCATTAACCAGGAAATACAAAATCAGGTAGATAAACTTCTAACAGATAACGTAATAGCAGATTCTCACTCACCTTGGAGTGCACCAGTCCACCTGGTTCCAAAGAAAGTAGACGCATCTGGTGAAAAGAAGTTTAGGATGGTGATCGATTATCGACGACTTAACGAAATCACAGTCGACGACAAATATCCGTTACCTAATATTACCGACCTTTTTGATAAGATAGGTAAATCTCAGTACTTTAGCACAATAGATCTTGCTAGCGGGTATCATCAGATTGAGGTAAATGAGGCAGATAGGTCAAAAACAGCATTTACAACACAATCGGGCCATTATGAGTTTAAAAGGATGCCGTTTGGCTTAAAAACGGCACCTGCGACGTTCCAGAGGGCTATGGACAACGTACTACGAGGACTTCAGGGTATTCACTGTCTGGTATATCTTGACGACATTATAGTATTTTCTTCTAGTCTAGAGGAACACGTCGATAAACTCCGTAAAATATTCAATCGGTTAAGGGAAACTAACCTTAAGGTAACTCTCGACAAATGCGAATTTCTGAGAAAAGAGGTCCTTTATCTTGGTCATACCATCACCAAAAATGGCCTTATGCCTAACAACGATAAAATAAAGGCAGTCTTAAATTTTCCGTTACCTCGAACACCAACCGAAATTAAAAGCTTTTTGGGTTTAGTTGGTTATTATAGGAAATTCATCAAAGACTTTGCTAAACTCACACAACCATTAACTTCATGTTTAAAAAAGAAAAATAAGATAGATTGTACAAAACAGGAATACATAGATGCATTTGAAAAGTGTAAAGAACTTTTAACTAACGCACCGCTTTTACAGTTTCCCGACTTTTCAAAACCATTCGTCCTTACGACGGATGCCTCAAACTTCGCTATAGGAGCTGTCCTTTCGCAGGGTCCTATAGGCAGCGATAGGCCGATAGCTTATGCTAGTCGTACTTTGAACGACGCCGAAACGCGATATAGTACAATAGAAAAAGAGCTTTTAGCCATAGTATGGGCTACGAAACATTTTAGACCTTATTTATACGGAAAGAAATTTATGATTTATACGGATCACAGACCTTTAACTTGGATTAAATCCATTACGGAACCTAACAGCAAGCTAACTAGATGGAAATTACGCTTATCGGAGTTTGATTATGACATTAAACATAAAGAAGAAAACAAAATTGTAATGCCGATGCATTGTCGCGAATTAGGATTAACGCCCTAAGTAACGATGATGACGATTCGATGAAGGTGAATTTAGATAAAAAGGAACAAAAACTAAAACGCCATATTAAAGACGTAACTGACGATATTATACGTTTGAGTAATAAGGACACCACCCGTACCTCTACACCGCGCGAGCGAACGCCATCTCCGATAGTTATATCATCAGGTTCTGAGAAAAGTAATACATCGAAAGCTGGTAAAGGTCGACGTCGATCTCCCTACTCAATTCCATCTGGAGGTAGTACTACTGCATCTGCATCTGAAGGTCGTCAAGACGACGCTAGTATGGGGACAGTACATTCAGCCCGCGATTTAGATACAGATGGTATGCTTATATTGCAAGAAGCTGTAGATACCAAGCCGAATCAAATACTCGTACATACCTGGAACAGGGACGAAATATCAGTTAAAGACTTATCTAGGGACAAACAAAAGGTTTTACAGGTTCACTTACCTTTAGATCATCCAGATCTAATCAAAAGATTCCTGAAAAATTACATTAGGCCTAAAATAAAATATTTCTTTTATTTTGAAGACCCGTTACATCGAAAGCAGTTTTCGGAGGCTACCATATTACTTTTTCAAAAAGGAACAGTAAAATTTTATGAATGTACCAAGCGAGTTGTTTATGTTGATAACGAACAGGAGCAACGAGACGTTGTACTCAAATATCATGAAGGAAAAAATAGTCACAGGGGAATAAAAGAAACGTTAGCGCACATAAGACGCACCTATTATTGGAATAGCATGGATCAAACGGTGGCTAGCATTATAAATGCTTGCGAACTCTGCAAGAAAATGAAATATGATAGAAAACCATTTAAACCGGAATTACAGTTATCACAAACTCAAATAAAGCCATTCCAAGAACTTTTTATTGACACATTTTCAATTGACGGAAAACATTACCTAACAATAGTCGATGCTTTCAGCAAGTTAGGCCAAGCATTCGAGATTAACACGAAATCCACGCCCGAAGCAGTTAGAGCCTTAATTAAGTATTTCTCTTTGTATGGAACACCTAGTAGAATCAGTTCAGATCCAGGCACAGAATTTAATAATACATTAATGAAGGAAATGTTATCATTTTATAAAATCGACCTTCACATTGGTACCCCTCATAATCCCAACTCTATGGGAATAGTTGAACGATTTCACTCAACCATCATAGAAATATATCGGATAGCTAAATACGAACAAAAAATAACTGACGCTGCATCTGTTATGAGTTACGCTGTTATGTCATATAACCACACAATTCATTCTACTACAGGTCTTACCCCATTTGAAGTAGTTTTCGGTCATACCGAGTCTAATAGCGCTTTTTATGTAGATTTTAACAAACAGTTTACTCAAAAATTGGTTAAAGAACACGTTAGAAGGACTAAGCATTTGTATGAGTACCTAACAGATAAAATAATTGACAAAAAGAAAGCTGTAATAGAGAAACGTGGTGGCGAGAAAGAATTCGATATAGATGTAGGCGATACAGTATATATCAAAGGAGTAAACACTAGACGTAGTAAGGATAAACCGCGATATCAGAAAGCTCAGGTTACCGGAGCCATACAAAGAAACGTTGTACCCGTTATAACACATAGTCGACATACTAAAGTTCCTATTAAAGACATAAAACGTCCTCCACAGGTTAATTCTTCTGGCGGTCCTAGTGATCCAAAACCAGGCCCTTCAACTACACCCTATTAATAAGAACCCGGGACTGCTACCCGTCAAAGAAGGTCAAGCTGTCATCAGTCATGGTACATGGACTGTTATAAAGGTGTTGGATTTAAAACTTTTATACAAGGAATTGGAATTCAATTTAGGTAGTTATGAAAGATTTAAAATGCACATTCAAAAATGTTTCGATATTAAAGCTTTTGACACAGACTTTACTGATGTGGAGTTACAAACGGATTACACTATTAACATAACTATATTTAAGTACAAACAGCTGATTCCAACTGTAAGATCTAAACGTGGTTTAATAAATCCTCTCGGTTCATTTATCAAAGCGATCACAGGAAATCTAGATAATGATGACGCTGTAATGTATGAAAAATTAATTAATAAAATAAATACAAAACAAGACGCCATAAATAGTAAAATGACTATCGTTGCCGAAATGGTGGGTACGTTCACAAAAATAGCCAACTTTACCAAATACAATTTCATTCAGATTGAAGACAGTATCCAAGATATCAATCGTAGCTTAAATAAATTAAACTTATCCCAAATCAGTAATAAGATTATTCACATATATAACGCGTTTATACATAACTTTCAAACACTCTACATTCGACTGAATGAAATTGAGACAGCTATTGCCTTTGCTAAAATTAATTTGTTACATCAATCAATTATAGACACTGAAGAGTTAGTGGCATTGTTGCAGGAAATTGAGAAAACAGACAGATTAGTTTTTCCAGTTAGTATTGAAAATATTTTAAAAATAGAGCAATGTATAAAGATAAAAGCATATGTAAAACAAAATCAGATAAAATTCATTATGCACATTCCTTTAATCAGGAATGAGCTTTTTAACTATTTTAAAATGATTCCATTACCTATCCACGATAGAGCCAATAACCTTACCTCTATTATCCTACCTAAATACCCATATGTCCTTGTGAAAGGGTTAAAAGCGATGCCGCTCTCCCAGTCATGCCGCGAGATTGATGAATACCGTTTTCTATGCCATGAGAACGATGTCACGTTACTAATCAAAGATGATTGCATTACCGAACTTATGAGCTTTTCCACAAATATCTCGAGCTGTCACCCGATTCCAGTTACCATCGACGATGTAAAGGCTGACTCTATACAGCCCAATCGCTGGATCATCCACGTAAGAACAGAAACCTTACTCACCAAGTATTGCAAAGACGATATAACACAAGAATCTATCATTGGAACATACCTGTTGACCATGGATGATGATTGTCTAGTAAAGATAAAGGGACTGTCATTTAAAAGACACCAAACTCAAGGAAATGACGTAAATTTCATGAAACTTCCAGTAATCAACTTACCTCAAATATCGACCGATCCGTCAGATATGCAGAGAAAACCTGCCAATCTCAATGGAATCGACCTCACCGACGTTCAGTCGCTGAACTATATACTACAGAAAAGTGGAAGTGAAATTATTAGTGATAGTGCTCTAGATTATAAAAGTGTTAGTATAGGAAATTTTGTGTTTTGCTTTATTATTGTAATTTGTCTTTTATTGTTAGCATTTAAGCATAAATTTAAAAATATTTGTATTATGGGGAAAACCCGAAATGATCCTCATCCTTCGGATAATTTCGAACTTACGGAGGGAGGAGTTACAGATACTGGCATAACTGCCCCTTCCATATTTTCAGCCAACTAATCATATTATAGCTTATTCACACAAGCGCCCACGCATGGTCGCCGGGCTAGCCAGATAAGATTTTGCTTATGTTTAAATTCAACTGCAGTACTTTTAACCTAGAGAGATTCAATCTGTATGAAGTCGCCAAATGTATTAGACATTAAAATATATAAATAAATTAATTTTAATCATTTTTATGTTTATAAAAATCCATTTGAGCTTCCACCAAACAAGTCTAAGTAATAAACAGTTTGCCCTTTTCGGAAATACAATACTGAAATGTAAATATAAATTAAAATAAAATAAACATGGTAGGCACCCAATAACTAATATTGGTCCTATCTTAAATACACATAGCTAGGTAAATAAATAAATATTGTAAAGGACAACATCTTTGTAAAAAGCTTTAAATATTAGGTTGGGGAAAAAGTTTTTTCGCATTTTTTAAGAAAATTTAAAACACTTTTTAATATAGTTCATTTACATTTAACTAAAGTATGTAGGTACCATTTTGTTCGATAACTTTTTGCCATCTTGTAGGTAGGGACATGATCCCATTGCTATATAAATTTTGGGGCTTCTGATCAAAATACCGCGACAAGTAGATTTGGCAGTCCTCTCGTGATGTTAACCTGACACTGCCTAAAGAATTCTGAAGAGACCGAAACAGGTGGAAATCTGCAGGTGCAAGGTCAGGACTATACGGCGGATGCATTAACACCTCCCACCAAACTCTCTTAATTTTTGCTGAGTGGCTAAATATGTGTGAGGTCTAACGTTATCATGATGAAAAACCACACCCCTTCTGTTGATTAATTCCGGCCGCTTTCTCTCAACTTCTTGCTTTAATCTCATCAGTTGTTCGCAGTAGAGTTCAGAATCGATGGTCCTGCCTGGTGGTAACAGCTCATAATGAATAATGCCCTTCCAATCCCACCACACACACAGCATCACCTTGTTGCGAGTTAACCCGGGTTTCGCCACAGTCTGAAGCCTGACCGGCCTTTGACCTTTTTCGCACGTTCTTGTCGTACGTGATCCACTTTTCATCACCAGTTATCAGCTTCTTCAAAAATGGTTCGGTTTCATTACGTCGTAATTAAGAATGACAAATGAGTACACGGTTCATTAGGTTTCTTTCAGTGAGCTCGTGGGGTACCCAAATATCGAGCTTTTTTTTGTACCCAGTTTTTTTCAATTGCGCCAAAACTGTTTTGTGATCAATTCCCAGTTCTTCAGCTACCTCGTAACTACTGATATGCCGATCTTGCTCCACTTTTTCAAAAATGGCATCAATTTTATCCGGAATAGGGCGACCAGAGCGACGTGCATCTTTGACATCAAAATTTCCGGATTGAAAACGTTTAAACCAAATTTGTGCTAAAAATTTGCGATGTTTATGGACCTAGTGCAGTGTCTGTGAGAGCACAGACACTGCACTAGGTCCATAAACATCGCAAATTTTTCGCGGCTTGCGTTACATTTTTACCTTTTTTGTAGTAAAATTTTAAAATGTATTGAATTTCTTCATTAGATTCACTCATCTGTACAGTACGAAAAACAAATATAAATCACACATTTTCCTAATTTGAATTTGTAATTATCTTCTTTAAAATTTAAACTTTAAATGATACCAAAACCAGCCAGATACAAATAGTATAGCCAAAGAGATTTTATTACAAGTTCATACATACTATAATGCGAAAAGACATTTTCCCCAACCTATTATAAAAGAAGCATAGACAAGACATTCAATCGTTGTATAATTCTTGCATTGTGTTATACACAGAACATAAAAAAACAATAGAACTAGCATAATGACTTTTTACTATGAGAACCAGTGTAGCTAAACTCACACATGTAAAAACTAGCACACTTAGAAATAAAAGTTATAATTGGTTGAAAGAAAACGTTCAAAAAGACCTAAAACCATAAGACTAATTTTACGGATTTAAAACCTTAGCCACTACTAAGGGAACATGGTTGAAAATTCATTAAAATAAACAGTAATAAAAAATTAAATTCTGCTTAGTTTACTCAGCAAAATATGGCGCAAAATAATTAGAAAATATTTTTATTTTAGTCTCTATTTTTTAGAAATAAGACTGATAATGCAATGGCTGTTACTTGATTACCCACAAAACAATGCCACCGAACAAGAGATGGCGCTGTCGCTACCGATTTTTGTTATAGTCTCTAATAGCAAAGAATAAGATTGATAATGCAATGGCTGTTACTCGCTTGTCCAAAATATCTTGCTACTCCCTTAGTGATGTACCTATGAGGATACAATACGAATGTATCGATATCGATTATCGCCTACCTACTACGGATAACGAAATAGGTACGTCAGATTATATTTGTGGAGGTCGCAATATAAAGCTTTTCTTTTCTTTCTTTCTTTACAGGTTTCCAACTCGTAAATGCTTAAAAAAATATTATATTACTGGAATATTAATACTAAATTATTATACGAGGGGCACACTAAAAGTTTCCGGAATCAATAATAAAAAAAACTATTAATGGTCATAAATTAATTTATTGTTTCTCAAAATATTCTCCCTTTGCGTCAATGCACTTTTTCATATGATTGAACCAATTTTGAACACTTTTGCGCCACTGCTCCGGTGGTGAAGTACTGTTCGTACTCGTTTTTCATACTCTTCGACAGCCTCTTCTGGTGATGAAAACTGTTGACCGGGTAATTGGTTCTTGATTTTTGGGAACAGATAAAAGTCACACGGTGCCAAGACTCTGTATGCTGGATGACTCGTAAGTTGTACGTTTTTTAAATTTTTATTTATGTCTGGCGCCTTAGGGAAACTGAAAACAAAAGTTATTATATTATTTCACACCATAGGTCTAAAATACATTCAGAAAATCATCAATACAACAACAAAAGAAATCAACGCCCTATAACTTATAAACCTTAAGGGGTAACTAATTAAAGCTATCGATAACACATTCATCAGTATATTGGGGTCACATCCCTAATTGAGTAGCATAAGTTGAAGTTTAAGAGAAACACGACCTTATACGGTATAATTCACAGTCTATTTTGTTTGACGATTTTGCATTTTAAACAAGACTAACAAAAATCAATAAAATAATACTTACCGGTGATAGGATATGTCCCCTTTTGTTAAATTTTTGGTTCGGCTATAATATTTACACTCCAAAACGGCACAATATGGCATTTTTATATGTTTTTGAAGTACGTTTACCCCACAGTAATTGAAACACGACTGAAGTGAGCTAAGCTTGTAGTGCGCTGTATTCCGCGTACTTGGTGTTACGCGGGCTCCGCCTACTTTCGACTTCTATTGTTTTTTGTGTTCTGTGGTGTAATAAAACTATTGAAATTAATTATTTATGTACGATAATTAAATAATATGAATGACTACCTAATAATGTAGATAGATGATATTTTCTTTATTGCATACCATTAAAAATATAATTAAAAAGTTGGCTTTATTGCTAAAAGCGATCTCTTCCAGGCAACCTTTGGATGGACAGGATCTATCTGAACAAATGAGGACGGCGGCGTAAATCAAATAATAACAGAAAAAGTACTTATATTACTATAATAATGTATATAATTATTATTATCAGCCCACTGTGACCCACTGCTAGGCAAAGGCTTCCTCCATTCTTTCCAGACCCTTCTTTTAGGCGCTAAGATGGTCCAGTCCGCTTGGAAATTAGTGAGCTCTTCCCTCCATCTTTTCTATGGTCATATTTAATTAATTATTATTATTAATTATCTACTAGCAAACCCGCCCGCTGCTTCGCACGCTTGAAATTTCCCGTTCCCGTGGGAACTTCGGGATAAAAACTATTGTTTCGTAAAATTAGCAATTCCGGAACGAAACTACTTTTCCTTTATTATCTATGTATATTATTTACCCTCCGTACCCACATTTTCTACCTGATACATTTTTCTAAATACCTGGGGGTAGAGAGGATACGGTCTCTTTGAACAATTGCCTTCGAGTCGAGCGGACGCATCGCTCCTCTAAAATTATATCTGGAAACTCAGCAAAATCAGCGTCGTTCAGTTTTTTAAGTGATCATAAATACCTCATCATCATCAACTTCCAATAAGCGCCCTCCGCCGAAATCATCAACTCAACTGGCTTGGGAGCCGGTGAAACGCGTATCACCATCGGCGCACATAAACCACGAACTTTTCTCTTTTCCCAGCCATATTCATGGTCCTTCGATCCGAATTCTATTTTTACCATCATCTAAATTCTTAATTTTTTATTAATCATCATTTCCCTTTGTTCTATTTCACGGTCAGCCATTTTTCATCTTTGGTGTAACACAATTTTATTTTTTATCTGTGGTTTTTAAAGGTCACACTACACTAATCGGTATATTTCCGGTGAAATCTATTATCTATTGACTGACCACCATTTTTTCTTTTGTGTTTTTAATTGCTATTTTTAATTCATATTCATATGATGAAATGATTACTTTTTTCACTGCTATTTTACCTGTGAAAAATCACAGGCAATGATTTTTCATTATGATGTTACACTTGCTATTGCTATTTCACTTATGAAAAATCACAGGCAATTATTTTCCGCTGTTCTTTCTTGACGTTAAGACGTTGTGTGCTGTGCTACTGTCTGAAGTGACTGACAGTGACATTTAATGAAGTTAGACCTCCACGGCATGGATATGTATGGCAAAAAGGTCAGTTAAAATGCAATATGCCTTTGTCAATTTATTACTGACTTACTAAAGAGGTACCTAAGTATTTATTTACAATGAACTTTCCCTAATACTTGAACAGGCTTGGGACTGACATTACCTATGTAAAAATATACACATAATGGCGCATTTAAAAGTTCATTGTTTTTAAGTACAATAATTTATACAGTTACTAAGTATTTATTTACAATGAACTTTCCCTCATACTTGAACAGGCTTGGGAGTGACAATATGTAAAAATATACATAATGGCGTATTTAATTTATTATGAGTACATATATATGTTACAAACATATAAAATAACGAAAAGAGTATAATAAATTATCGGGATGATATTAGTCTAAAGAAAAATATTTTCATATGAAACCACGACAAATTCCAATTGGTTTATTTCGTGGCTCTATTTAGAAATATAGATGGTGGCGATTCTAATCTCTGTTGCGTTCAACAAATAACAATCAAACAAAAAAAAATTCATAGACTCAATAGATGGCGGTACGCCACGTATTTTTTGGAAGTTATCTACTATTGCGCTCTTTCTCGCACGCATGTCTAGGTAGGTAGGCCTAATTAATTAGCAGTGCACGACACAAAACTAACCGAAGTCTTCCGAAAAAAAACGAATGACATGCAAAATACGAAAACGCTCGACGAGTCCCGCCGAGCTCCCGAGTCCCGTCCGCCGAGAGCGAACGACTCGACTCATCTGCGACACAATCTGCGATTTTTAGCATACCCGAATGACTACAAACTGCGAACGATGAAACCCGAAGTTATTTCTTAGGAATGCTTTTTCGCAGGTTATGCGAACGAAAGTAGCAAATGCTACAAATGAAATTTCATTCATATGATTTTTCACATGCTACCTGTGAAATGTTCCATCGCTACCATCAATCAACAAAGTTGTCAGTCAAGGTTAAATCAATCAAACTTTGTTTACATTTTGCAATTATTTTCTTTTGATTTCCAAGGTTCATTTTGTTTATTTTCTAATCCAAAATGTCAGAATTAAAGGTATTGATGCTCAAATATGAGATGTGTGTTAAGCAAATGCGGGGAACGTATGAATTATCTCAGGGACTAAGCCTCTAACTTTCTAACACAGATAAGTGGCGCTTTTTAGCGCGATATAATGATTTAGAAAAGTGTGGAATTAAGATTGACGATGTTTATATCGCTTTGCTTAGCAACAAACAACGGCTTGAAGATGAAAATCGCGCAGAGTTGGAAAAAAACTTATGAAGCTTTCACTGACATGTTCTACAGTGTACAAGTCTTTACAGTGCTTTATTTGAATCTATGTCTGCTCCTTCTAGCTCTGCCGTAGTATCCGCTCCTAAAGGTAGCGATATAGAGTTCCATCTGCCAAAGATAAATCTGACACGGTTTTCGGGCAAACACATTGACTGGCCTAATTTCATTTCCATTTTTAATAGTGTAGTTCACGAAAGTCAGCGACTAACTCCAGTACAAAAGATGCACTATTTACTAGGTGTTTAGACAAGGTGCCTCTTTCTTTAGTAAAACATTTGATAATCTCCTGTGCCAACTATAGTGTTGCCTATGATCTAATGAATGAGCGTTATGAAAACAAATGGCTGATAGCCGACAAATATGTGGAAGCTATTTTAAATCTTCCAAATCTATCACAGGTTAACTAGCTATGTTTCTAGAAAATCACCTTCGCATTTTAGAAAATGTTGCCGGTTCCACATTACAGACTGTTCCTAAAACTGTGAATGTGGTCAACTCCGATTCAAAACCCCATTCTTATCCTTGCTTTTGCTGTGGTGAGACTCACATGATTAACTACTGCCCAAAGTTTGAAGCGATGACTCCGGAACAAAGAAAACAATTGGTAATTCATAAACTTTGCTTTAACTGTTTATGTACCCATCACATTTCAAAATGTGTTTCACAGAGTGTATGTCAAGTATGCCGTGGGCGACACCATACAAAACTGCATATAAATACCATTCCAAACAAATCAGCAACTACTGATGTAGCAAGCGAGGATACTGTGTCGAGTTTAAGTTCCACAGTTCAACCTCAGTCACTACATGACGGCGACTGTGGGTCCACCATGATATTAGGGACTACCTATGTCAGGGTTCAGGATGTAAATGGACACTGTCAAGTGGCTCGTGCGCTGATTGATAGTGGATCACAAGTTTCAATAATCACAGAAAATCTAGCAAAAAACTTAAACTTCCACGAAGCATGTCCAGTACCATTATCGGTATAGGCGAATCTATCAGTCAATCTCTTTCGCGTTTCTGGGAGATTGAAGAACCTCCACATCAACATATTCCGGATCCTGAGGATGTTCAATTCTAAAGGCATTTCGTTGATACTCATCGTCGGGATCTAAACAACACATTTGTCGACGACTTAGTCAGCGGTGATCCCAAACCTGCTTGACAACTTACAGGAACCAGTTCTCAACATTCTGTCCCAGGGTATCTTTATCTTGCGAAAATGGTCTGGCAATTCAAAATCTTCTGAGAAATCTCATTCCGCTGACCATTGCAATCATTCTTATCGGTTCGAGTGTAACAGGGATGACGTTCTTAGGGTGTTAGAAATGGAGGAAGCCAAATAGTGACAGTCTATTTACCACGTTTCGAACATGACCAACGTCATGACTATGTGCGGCTTTCTTTGCGGTTGTCTTTCACCAGTCACCTTTTGCGGCAAGCATATCATGCAGAAACTGGGGTTTACCGATTGTGGTTGGGATGAAACTCTGCCATCAAAAATTCAAACCTTGTGCTCTAACTTCCTTTCAAAATTCAATCAACTTGATAAAATTTATATTCACTGGTGGCTACTTACCGATCAACAAATAGACTGCTAGCTCCATGGTTTAGTGAGCATCATTTTAGTGACGCATCGGAGCGTGGGTATGCAGCTTGCGTCTACCTATACGTTGAAGCAGCCTGCGGTGGCACTTCGGTCCGACTTTTGTCGGCCAAGTCACGTTTGGCTCCTATCCAACAAAAATTTACAATTCCCAAACTGGAGCTAAGCGGCGCACATTTGCTTGCATGTATTTGGGATACTCCAAGGCAAACTAAAAATCAGCAGCATGGCCTGGTCTGACTCCAGCATTGTGCGCACATGGCTCAAGACTTCGCCTCATAAGCTTCAGACGTAAGAGGGAAATCGTGTGTCTCAAATACAAGCCACCATGGCTTGAGGCTGATGCTTCACCATGGCCAGGGGAAATATCCCACCATGTTTCAAAGCTCACCGTTGACCATTACCATCGGATATTTCTACATCCTGGTCTAATAGCCTTAACTAATTTGCTTTATAGCAAATTTTGGAAATTGTCTGCTCGGAAAGTGATCCGCCAGCAGACTTTCCTCTATCAGCGGTGCTACTTGCGCCCATAATCAATTGAACCCTTCACGGGCAACCTTCCGTTTCATCGCGTTACAGCGTGTCGTCCTTTATAAAACGTCGGTGCTGACTTTGCTGGACTAGCGGTTGAGAGGTTCGCTACGACTTTCACTAAAGTAGAAGCAGCATTAAATTCTCGTCCTCTGTGTCTCGTAACTAGCTCCATCTTTCCGGCATCTCGCATTAATTTTAAAATCATGTTAACATAAACCTTTTCTTTGAGCATCAGCATTAAAAATCATCTTATATTGTAGAAAATCATCTTATATTACGGAAAATCATCTTTTACTATTGAAAATCATCTCAACTTACGGAAATTCATCTTATCATTTTGAAAATCATCTTACTATAGAAAATCATCTATAAACTTGGAAATCAGCATTTGCACTCAACCTCTTGAAATCATCGTTTTAAACTCTTTAACTTCTCTTGTTTTTCTTACTAAATTTATAATCAACATTAATTTCTTTTCTTTCATGTGTCAGTAGAAAATTACAGACCAATATCGAAACTGTGCTTGTTTGCCAAAGTGCTAGAAAAAATCATCCACACACAACTTTATTCCGCACTCAAGCACAGTATTTCAAGTCATCAACACAGTTTTTTAAGAGGTAGGTCTACCACTTCTAATCTCCTTCTTTGTGCTGAGTTCTTGTCACGATTTATGTCTGATCCCTCGAAGTGGACATTATTTATACTGACTACTCTATAAATGCTTTGATCGAATTGATCACTCAGTTCTTCTTGTGAAGCTTCAGAGGATAGGTATTAGGGGTAATCTATTTAGATGGTTTTCGTCATACGTTCACAACCGGTGTCAAATTGTGGTTTTGGGCGGTTACTCTTCGTGTCTTATGAGCATACCTTCAGGTATTTCACAAGGATCCTTACTTGGTCCGTTACTTTTTACCATTTTTCTTAACGACATCACTTCTTGCGTTATTTACTCTAAAATACTACTGTATGCTGACGATATGAAAATTATACCTAGTCAGGTCATAAGTATTGTCACACAGTAAAAACTTTTCTTTTAGAATGCTGGCCACAAAAAAGTTTATAGAATTCGAATTTCGAATTGTTCATGAAAATAAAAATGTATACTTTTTAGAATTTTACTCATTTTTAAATATGGAGTGGACGCTTAAAGAAGACCGTGTTGCAGTTATTGCGTAGCATCGTTGCGGTTACGCGCCAATTCAAATTTTTGACATACTGAAAAATTTGAATATAGCCAAAAGATTCGTTTATCGCACCATCAAACGATACAATGAAGACTCTAGTGTAGATGACAGGTCAAGAAGTGGTCGCCCTCGGTCTGTTAGGACTCCAGCAGTGATAAAAGCTGTGAAGGCGCGAATTCAAAGAAATCCCAAACGCAAGCAGAAACTGTTGGCCCTTCAGATGGGGTTAAGCAGAACCACGGTGAAAAGGGTGTTAAATGAAGACTTAGGGCTTCGGGCATATCGAAGAAAAACAGGACATCGTTTGAATGGTCGTCTAATGGACCTGAGACCGAAGAGATGCCGCGCTTTGTTGAAGCGGTACGCGGGAAAAAAATATCGGTAAATTCTTTATTCGGATGAAAAAAATTTTACCGTAGAAGAGAGCTCCAACAAACAAAATAATAAGGTGTACGCACACAGTAGTGAAGAAGCGAGCAACCGTATGCCGCGTGTCCAACGAGGTCATTTTCCATCCTCGCTCATGGTATGGTTGGGAGTTTCTTATTGGGGCTTAACAGAGGTACATTTTTGTGAGAAAGGTGTAAAAACGAATGCAGTTGTGTATCAAAATACAGTCCTGACGAACCTTGTGGAACCTGTTTCTCATACCATGTTCAATAACAGGCACTGGGTATTCCAACAAGATTCGGCGCCAGCTCATAGAGCGAAGAGCACACAAGACGGGTTGGCGGCGCGTGAAATCGATTTCATCCGGCACGAAGACTGGCCCTCCTCCAGTCCAGATTTGAATCCGTTAGATTACAAGATATGGCAACACTTGGAGGAAAAGGCGTGCTCAAAGCCTCATCCCAATTTGGAGTCACTCAAGACATCCTTGATTAAGGCAGCCGCCGATATTGACATGGACCTCGTTCGTGCTGCGATAGACGACTGGCCGCGCAGATTGAAAGCCTGTATTCAAAATCACGGAGGTCATTTTGAATAAACTTTAGTGTCATGAGAATCTATGTTGTGTTAAGTTCATTTTGGTATATAAATGGTTACATAATGAATAAACTTGTTTCAATTATTTTATATTAAACATGTGACAGTATTTATGACCTGACTAGGTATACCAAATAAAAACCTTAGAGGATAATCTTCGCCTTCAAGGTGACCTAAAAGGATTCGAAAATTATTGTCTACTAAACAAATTAGATCTGAATGTCTCGAAATGCTTTGTGTGCTCATTTACTCGTAAACCTACAACATTGACATATAATTATAAATTTTATAACTCACAGCTAAATAGAGTGAATACAATAGAAGACATGGGAGTAATGTTTGATAGTAGGTTATTGTTTGACGAACATATTCATAGTAAAGTTAAAAAGGCATCACGCGCACTTGGTTTTGTTCTAAGAATGTCAGCAGAGTTTACGAGTATCAAAACGTTTAAAATACTTTATTGTGCGTACGTACGTAGTCATTTAGAATACGCTTCGCAAGTGTGGAATCCTTGTTATAAAGTTTATTCCTCACGTTTAGAAGGTATACAAAAAAAGTTTTTACGTTATCTCCAATACCGAGCCCGATTATTCCTACCTGACTATGATACAAGATGTCGTAAGTTTCACTTTCTTCCTCTATCCGAACAAAGGGAAATAGCCGATTCGACTTATCTGTTTAACATAGCAAACGGCACTGTGGATTGCCCAGAGCTTCTGGAGCTAATAGGACTGCGAACTATTGAAGTTGCATTGAGAAATCCTAACCTTTTTTATGTTCCAAGGGTTCCAACTAATTACAGACAAAATTATTTTATGGTGAGAGCTTGTCACTTCTTTAATTCATTGGCTAAGGCAAATAAAGAGGTTGATCTATTCAACACAAAAATAAGTAAGCGTTTGAGCTAACATAGGGACAATTTTTTTAATATATAGATTAGGCACTTAACCGGTGACGTGTATGTGTGGGTGTATGTATTGATATCACTTCTATTTAATTTCTTTTCTCATTTTATGTGTCGTCTACCTTACCTGTTTATATATTACTATTCATCTCTTACCGTATCTGCGGAAACTTTTAATTGGCCTTCTTAGATCTCTCTTTTCAACTTTTGCCTTCGAGTCGAGCGGACGCATCGCTCCTTGAAAATTATATCCGAAAACTTAGCAAAATCAGCGTCGTTCAGTATTTAAAGTGATCAAAAATACATTATCATCATCAACTTCCAATAAGTGCCCTCCGCCGAAATCATCAACTCAACTGGCTTGGGAGCCGGAGAAAACACCACGCGTCGCACGCATCACCATCGGCGCACATAAACCACGATACCCAGGTATTCCTTTTCTCTTTTCCCAGCCAACTATATCGAACACTCTTAACAAAGTGACGCGACACTTCATGGACAATGACTTCACGTCAATGAACGACGGTTAATTCATTTATTTTTATTTTTAGATTTTCAGGAAAACTTACAGCTAGGTCACAGAAAAGGTATTTGGGTAGAAAATAAACAACAATAAATGCTACTTATTCTAAGAAGGCCAATCAGAAGTTTCCGCATATAAGGTAAGAGATGAATAGTATTATATAAAAAATTAAAGTCTACTTCGTCTACTCAGCAAAAGATGGCGCTCTAGTAAATATTTTTATTTTAGTCTCTATTCATTAGAAATAAGACTGATAATGCAATGGCTGTTACTCGCTTGCCCAAAAAACATTGATGTAACTTCCTTAGTGATGAACCTATGAGGATACAAGACGAATGTATCGATATCGATTATCACCTACCTACTACGGATAACGAAATAGGTACGTCAGGTTATATTTGTGGTGGTCGAAATAAAAAGCTTTTCTTTCTTTCTTAACATAATCCCAGGTTTCCAACTCGTAAATACTTAAAAAAATATTATGTTACTGGAATATTAATACTGAATTTTTATGCGAGGGGGGCACACTAAAAGTTTTCGGAATCAATAATAAAAAAATACTATTAATGGTTAAAAAATTATTTATTGTTTCTCAAAAAGGGAGAATCCCTTTGCGTTAATGCACTTTTTCATACGATTGAACCAATTTTGAAAATTTTGTGCCACTCCTCCGGTGGTGACGTCAGATACATGTTTTTCATACTCTTCGACGTCCTCTTCTGGTGATGAAAACCATTGATCGCGTAATTGGTTCTTGATTTTTAGGTATTATATTATTTCACACCATAGGTCTAAAATACATTCAGAAAATCATCAATAAAACAACAAAAGAAATCAACGCCCTAAAACTTATAAACCTTTTAATAGGGGGTAACTAATTAAAGCTATCGATAACACATTCTTCCTCTTTCCTCTTTATTCTCTTCTCATTATTCTTTATTGTACACAAATAGATTTACAGATAAAAATAGCTTACAAAATGGACATGTACAAAGGCGAGCTTAACCCTAATAAGAGTTTAATTCCAGCAAACCTTTGAAGATATAGATATTTGATTATAGTGGTGGGTACGTACGTGCACAGAGAATGACATTGGAGTAGAATACTAATACATATATAGTATATACTATAATAAATACAACACTTAACCATATTAAAATAATAATAATAATACCTTTATACTTATACCGACATTAGAGATAAACATAATACATTATACAAAATATAAATAATATACCTACTTATACATAATAACCTAAAAGCTTACAAGGACAGGTAATGCTCTTTGACTCTTAAGCTTAAAAGTGCTTAGTGATGGACTTGCGCGGATAGAGTGTGGTAGAGAATTCCACAGGTTGACTCCATGGACAGTGAAGGAACCGCCATAACGACTGGAGGAATGAGGAGGGGTACATTCTTCAGTATATTGGGGTCACATCCCATAATTGGGTAGCTTAAGTTGAGGTTTAAGAGAAACGCGACCTTAAACGGTATGAATCACAGTCTATTTTTGTTTGACGATTTTGCATTTTACACAAAACTTACAAAAAAACAATAAAATAATACTGACCGGTGATAGGATATGTCCCCTTTTGTAAAATTTTTGGTTCAGCTATAATATTTACACTCCAAAACGTCACAATATTGAGTTTTTATATATTTTTGAAGTACGTTTAGCCCACAGTAATTGAAACACGACTGAAGTGAGCGCAGCTTGTAGTGCGCGGTACTCCGCGTACTTGGTGTTACGCGGGCTCCGCCTACTTACGACTTCTATTGTTTTTTGTGTTCTGTGATGTATGCCGAAAACGACTTCTCTACGTCAACTGACGTCATTGGATAAAATTAAAGATTTGGCGCCATTTCTTGAGATACTTGTTTAGGCAGGGTATGATGTAGGCATTAATATCGTTTATATCGTTATCGCACATGTGAACCTGCATTATAAAGAGCTGGTCTTCACTACGAATCTATTCTGATTTTCAATTAGGAAGGGCGTTAGCCAGTTCGATCATTGTTTCCAGTTATTATATTGATTTAAATAGAGGAAGGTTTTTTGTTTCCAAGTTTTCTATGGCGTAGCGTTCGCACTGGTCAGACAGTTCAGTCAACCACCTCGCTCGCGCCGTAGACGTCGTCATCATCATCAAGCTCCCTATATGGACCTCCCACTACTAATCGTAATTAGAGAGTTAGATGCATATGCAAATACATAATCCGATGTCTAGTAATGAGCTATATTATTAAATTGAACAGGAGCTACGTCAGGATTGCGAGCCGGCGATGTTCTCAAGCACGCTGCTGCTGCTGCGCATAGCGCGCGATGAGACAATCACCTACGACATGCTTCGATACGTGTACGCCTCCCTCGACAAGCTCATCAAGGAAGAGTTAGAGTTGCGCCTTGCGGCCGTCAAACGGAAATGCTGGATACAACTAGACCAGGTACTGCTTTGGTCATTCCTCACATTTTTTTGTTTTTTTTATACGTTTTGGTGATGGAACAGGCTTAAGGCCCACCTGATGTTAAGTGGTAACCATCATCCATAACAAACTATTGCCTCGTAGGTCACGCACCTTAGAAACGTGCCCTACGATGCACTGCCCTCAACTTAAGGTATACTTACCAAAACACAGGAATGCTGCTTGGTGACAGAAATAGGTATGATGGTAGTACTTCCCCGAGCGAGCCCTTTTACAGGGAACTCTACTACTTTTACTATTACATTCTCACTATATTAAATTTTGATCTCTGGTTAATTCGAACCTACGGTGCAGTATTTCTGTCAAACCTCACATAAGGTCGGTAACTCGGTATTCACTGAAGCTAAGCAGAGAAGAAAAAAAATCTAAATGTTTTTATGCATTAAAATCACAAGGATCACTTTGAAACGTCTACTTAACGCCTTATTCCTTCGTGACCATGCCATGAAAGAAAAGCAAGAATCAAGACTGGTTGTTGTTTTTAATGATCCTTTTAGAATGCATATAAAGAAAATAAACTGTAACATTTTTGACCGAGTTGTAGCAAATTCGATCCCAAGCTTCTCTATAATCTAAATAATCCGATATTTTATAGTAGGCTTATTTAATAAGATTTTGTTTAATTACGTTTTTAAATTGGTAATTGTCAATCACTTGGGAGTTTGTTATAAAATAGATGTGTAAATTCAACAAATGGTAACGCACGTCGATGACATAACACGATTTTGGCGTGATTTTATTGGCTGAATTTACACATCTCTCAGCTTCGGTGGTAACTGGCCGAGTTTTTTTTGCGATTGATTGCTGTAGATAACTTAAAGTAACTCGTATGTACAGTTCGTTTTACAAAACAAGTCCCGAGGTCGTTGAAATAGAACAAAGTATCCTCATTGGCAATGGCAGCACGGAAGAGCAACACTGTAGTGGCGTAAATTTTATGCTACTATAGCATACCCTTTTTGCATTCGCAATATTACCATTTTTTGATTTTCATTTTTAGGTTCCGTACCCAAAGGGTAAAACGGGACCCTATTACTAAGACTTCGCTGTCTGTCTGTACCTCTGTCACCAGTTGAAATTTTCACAGATGATGCATTTCTGTTGCTGCTACAACAACAAATACTAAAAACAGAATAAAATAAATATTTAAGGGGCTCCCATACAATAAACGTGATTTTATTGCTCTTTTTGCTCGATATTGATAGCGGCAACAGGTAGACGCTTGAAATATTCACAGAATATTTAGTTATATGTACATATATTCACAATAAAAATAAATAATTAAATTAGAATAAAACAAATATTTAAGTGGGGCTCCCATACAAAAGACATGATTTTTTTGCCGTTTTTATAGATAACGTATGGAACCCTTCGTGCGCGAGTCCGACTCGCACTTGGCCGGTTTTATTTTTATTGATGTCTGACACTTGTGTTTCTAGAGCGGCCGGGCTAGCGGACAAGAGACCCCGATCTCGTGGCCGAATCAAGAGGAATGCAGTCACTGTCGCTCCCCACTCATTCTCTCCAAGGTCAGTAACATACCTACAGCTTACTTCTACTTTAGTAGAAGTCGAACCTCACTCTTAAGTATCACCATCATATCAGCTATAGGACGTCGACTGTTGAACATAGGCCTCCCCCATAGAGTGAAGAGTCTTGTGCAGCCTGCACCCAATGGCGTCCTACGCTGCGCTGCGCCTTCCGGTGCGTGGTCTCCACTTGATCGTGATCGAATCACAAATAAAAAAATAAAAAATCTCAGGCATCTATGTATCATCTAATGTATTCTAATTTTATTTGGTGTACATTAAAGAATACATCTATAACCGATCGAAAAAACATACGTTGACTGATTGTAATACTACTAGCTTCGGCTTCGCACGCGTTGCATGTTAATATAAAGTAGCCTACGTTTACGTAGGGAGTTCAATGTATTCTCGGTATCGGGATAATATACTAATAATGAGGGTAATTAAATTTTCTTAGTTTATGTTATGACACTCATTGAGGGTATATATACAACATTTTATTTGATTCTCGCCATTAGTATTCAAAATATCATTTCGGAAAGGCAACTACGATGACTGATACGACAATGTTGAAAAAATCGAGCATCGCACTTTTATAAAATTCTTCACAAAACACTCAAAAAGTAATTCACGAAGAAATGATGGCTGTTTACCAAGATTATGCACCTTAATTATCTACAATTCAGAAGTGGTCAAGGGATTTTAAACGGGGTAGAGAATATTGAAGACGACCCTCGTGCCGGTGGGCCGGTTAGTGCCGATACTGAAGAAAACGTAAAAATTGTTGAGAAACTTGTACTCGAAGATGCCCGTGTGAGAGTGAAAATATTAGCAGAAAGAACCAAGCTATCTGTGGGTACCATTCACACTATCCTTCATGACCATCTGAATTTGTCAAAGGTCAGTGCAAGATGGGTGCCGCGAATGCTCACAGCGCTTCAGAAACAAGTGCGAGTTGATTGTTGCAAGGAGTTTTTGGAGCTCTGTGGTGAAAATCCGCAAAGTATTTATGATCGGATTGTTACTGGTGATGAAACGTGGGTTCATCACTATGATCCTGAGAGCAAGCAAGAGTCTATGCAGTGGCATAAAAAAGGAACAGCCCCACCGAAGAAGTTCAAAGTCAGCCCATCCGCCGGAAAGCTCATGACCATTTTGGGATTCCAAGGGAATCTTATTAATTCAGTACACAAAAAAAGGTGAGAGTATTACTGGCGCAACTTAATGCTAACAACCTGCGCAATTTAAAGGAGACAATAAAAGAAAAAGACGGGGAAAATTGACCGCAGGTGTATTGCTTTTGCACGACAACGCGCCTGTTCACAAGGCGCGCATTGCCAATGCTGCTGTGCGGGATTGCGGATTTGAAGAAATCAATCATCCACCCTACAGCCTGGATCTAGCCCCTAGTGATTACTTTCTGTCCCCAAATCTCAAAAAAGAGCTTCGCTGCAAGCATTTTTCCGACGATGAAGAGTTAAAGGCAGCAATTAACAATCATTTTTCAGACCAGGAAGAAAAATATTTTTGGAAGGAATTGAAAAGTTATTTTCCAGGACAAATAAGTGTGTTCAGATCCTAAGGGACTACATTGAAAATTAAATTTTATTCAGAATTTTCTGCTTATTCTTTCATGTCTATACCGAGAATACATTTAACTCCCCTCGTAAATCGAGATTATAATCTATCAACACCAAATTTCATCGAAATCGATTCAGCCGTTTTGACGTGATTGAGTAACAAACATCCAAACTCTCTGGACACTTCACACAGAACTATCTAGCCCCAAACTAAGCAGAGCTTGTACTATTGGAACCAGATAACGGATAAAATACTTATATACAATTTTTTTTTGGTAATAAATACTTATATAGAAAAACATTCAGACCCGGAAAAAATATGTGTAGATCATGCAAACATTTGTACCGCGGCGGGAATCGAACCCGCTACCTCCTGCGTCTCAGCCGGCTTGTCGCCCACTGCGCCACGGAGGCCGCCAAAGCCACGCCGATATGAGTATGATGTCACGGCCTCTTTGGCGCAGTGAGCTAATAGCCGGCTGAGACGCAGTAGGTTGTGGGTCTCGTAGCTTTGCTTAGTTTGGGGCTGGACAGCTCTGTGTGAAATGTCCAGCAGTATTGATTGATTGTGGTACTTTGTGTACAGATGTATCGGTACAACAATCCGCGGTCCCTGATGTGTCTCAGCCATGGGTTGCGCATCTTCGCCAAGGCGCCGGTGTACGAGATGGGCGAGCCGGCGGCCGTCACGCTCCTCTACTCCAACGAGGAGCTGCAGGATGAACTGACGGCCCTCGCGGACCGCCTCCTCTCTGCCGCTTAGCAACGCCATTCACGATATCCCTAGAACGAGATGACGGCGGCGCTGAAGTAACTATACCATACATTTTTTACGGCCGCGTGTCCTGCACGCCTCACAGTATGAAAATGACCAGAAAAACGGTTATCCACTTTTTATTTCTCCATTCGATAAAGAAAATGGTTTTAAATGCATGAGTAGAGGACCCGAAGTTCAAATGTACGTAGATCTAGAGATATGATTTTTTATAAATACATTGTTTTTTTGAAAAATTATATAATCAATAGTAAAGTAAAATATCTTTGTATATTTACTAGTGTCCTCATTTATGGGTTTTACGTAGGCATATAATGTAAGAAATTGTTAGGATGCTAACTCCAATAGCGTAAAAGATATTTTGAAAAAATATTATTTTGGTTTTTATTTTTTAATTGCCATATTATGCAAAACCCGAATTCAAAACTTTAAGTAGTATATTATTTGATATTGTGCTAGTAACATAAAAAAATAGATCCGTATCTTGAAAGAACTTGGTGTTAGAAGCTTCTAAAGTTTTTTCTAACTACTATGGTTTTAGGGTTGTCAAAAATTTGGTTCTCATGCAATCTTTTTAAGATATAATTAGTTTCTATGCTTTTTGTCTGATCCATTATATTATTCATATCACATACATTATTCCTTCCCCATACCACGTTTTTCCTTGCATCGGAATTTTTGAATTTAGTCGAGTTGGTGACGACTCTAAGCTAGTCTCTTCAAATCCTAATAAGTCACGAATCCCTCGAGATTAAGATTTGCAATTTTTAAGACTTATCAAGATGGACCTGAAGAATAATTTAGTTTAAGAATTGAATCCGTAAACGTCAAGACCAAATAAAAAAAATATTTTTGAAAATAAGGTAAAATCATATTTCTCGTTTATTTATAGAGCTAAAATTATATTATTAACTGCATAATAAAGGAAATTTACACCTTGACAATGTGCCAGTATTATTAATAAAAAAAAATCAACACTTTTTTAACTAAAGCTATTGAATGAATGAATGAATGAATGAAATGCTCTTTATTGCACACCAAATAAAAATACAATAATGGAAATAAACAATAAATAAAGGTACAATTGGCGGTCTTATCGCTAAAAGCGATCTCTTCCAGACAACCTTTGGATGGACAGGATAAACAAAATCAAAAGACGGCGGTAAGCTATTTCTATGGGGTTCCAGACTTCCATGGAATATTTAGAAAAAATATCATATCGCAGATATACATAGATCATGTAAGCTTCGGGGGTTCTACTCATACATTTGAAACCATATTTATCGAATGGACAAATAAAAAGTGAATGACCGTTTTTCCGGTCATTTTTCATACTGTGGCGCTGTCACCGGGTAGTCACGTTCATTTCCAAAAATGTCGTTTCTCGGTGAGGTCCCGGTGTTGGCAGTGGTGGACAGCGCCCTTAGGGGTGCACCTATCAAAAGTTTAAGTTGAAGTTTATTATGCGTGATACAATTCAATCAATCATAACATTGAATTTATTATTAACCTTTGTCTGCTAGGCATAGGTCTATTATTATCTATCTAGGTATATTATTATTTTATAATATTTAAAATATAGGTATATATTTTTAATATTATAAAATAATAATCAAATATAATAAAGCTGTATATGATATTGTCTAATATATAAAATTCTCGTGTCAGTGTTTGTAACAAAAATCCCCCAAAACGGCTTTACCGATTCGTAAGATTTTTTTTGTGTATATACGGTAGGCCTGAGAATAGAATGTAAACTATTTTTCATCGATCAAAAAAAATCATCGAACAAATCAAAGATCATCAAAATCGGTCCAGCCGTTCATGAGTTATAAATGGTGTAACTAACCCGACTTTGTTTTATGTATATAAATTTTTATTCAATATACGAGGAGGGATCCAAAAGTAGTGTGAATGAGATAAAATTGATAACTTAATAATTTATTTTTCTACATAGTCTCCAAGTCTCTCTACACACCGAGTCCAGCGCTTTTCCAAGGCTTCAATCCCTTTCAAAAAAAAAAGTTTTGTCTTGGTCCTGCAAAAAGCTCTCCACGGCATCCATCACCTTGTTATCGTTTTCGTACCTGTTTCCCCTTAAGTATTCTTTGAATAGTATTTCTTGGGGGAACAGATAAAAATCGCTAGGCGCCAGATCTGGTGAATAAGGGGGGTGGTAAACCAATTCGAAGCCAGCTTGCTGAATGGCAGCCATCGCAATTGCCGACGCGCGGGTGCGTTGTCGTGATGAAACAGCACGCCCCTTCGAAGTTTCCCTCTCCTTTTCTCTTTGATGGCATTCCTCAACTTGGGAATTAAAGCTGGATAATATTGGCCTGTAATAGTGGTTCCACGCTCCAGGTAAGCTCCAGACAATATCCCTTCTGAGTCCCAAAATATTGAGGCCATAACCTTGCCAGCCGATGCCACGGCACGAAACTCCTTGGGTCGGTGATGATGGCCGTTTCCATTGCGAAGATTGCTGTTTTGTCTCGGGATCAAAATGATGGACCCATGTTTCGTCCATTGTTACGAATCGAGACAAAAAGTTTTCAGAATCTTCTTGAAACTTGTCCAACAATATCTTCGAAATGTCAATTCGATTTTGTTTCTGACTGTCGGTTAACATTCTCGGCACCCGTCTTGTGGAGACTTTTCTCATATTCAAAGATTGTTTCAATATGGATTGAATACTTCCATATGAAATGCCTGTTTATTCAATTAAGTATCGGATGGTAACTCTTCGATCGCTCAATACAATTTTCTCGACTTTCGCAAGATTTTCTTGGGTGACTGACGTCGATGGACTACCGCAACGATATTCTCGTCTTCCGTGCTCGTTCTCCTTACTCGAAATTGAGAAGCCCACCTTGCGACAGTGGAATACGGCGGAGCAGACTCTCCTAATGTTGCCTCCAAATCGCAATGAATCTCTTGGTCGTTACCTCTTTTAAACAGAGGTCTCTTTTAAACCCTCGGCATGCCAGGTGGAAAAAAGTTACTTGGCATGCCTGGTGGGTCTGTGTGACCCTAAATTTCATATTTGTTTTTTGCTTACAAATTGATGTCAATTAGATACATTTATGGTTTAATAATAAAATTAAAGAAGTTTTATAGGGTTTTAAATAAAAAACGTTGTCGAATCAACAATATCTTCTAATATTTTTTTTTAAATTATACTAGGTATACGTTTTTCAACGTAAAATTAAACATATTTTGTTTATAAACATGCAAAATCAACTAAAACAAAATATATCTCAATCAGACTTTGGGAAACATTAGGCACATATATTATCTTATATTCTAAGCTAAAGTAATTAGTCTTCTTCATTTCCAACATCATCTTCACGAGCTTTGTTTTCGAAGCACTGGATAATTGCATGATCCAGGCATATGTATATGTGGCTCTTGAACATCTCACAGATGTATTGCGTTTTGCGGTCTTTCTTTGACGGACATACGTGACATCTACGTCTTACACCTGGAGCTGTTTTTTTTACAGGTAGGCCCCCTTGAAGACAAATACGGTTGGCAATACGTTTGCGAAGATCTGTAGAAAGACGAGTGTTTTTCTGTCTTGCTTGTAGATGTGATTCTATCAGTGCGACACCCAGATCTTTAATAAAACTTCTGCGATTGTTTTTTATGTCAGGGCAGTTGAGCATTTGGATGATTTTTGCATTTATTCCTGCTGAGCTCAGCAGCCAGAAGAAAAGCGTGAGCGACCATCTTCTGGAGTTTCTTTATACATCATAAGATCTAATAAGCTTGTCAACTTTGTCAACACCACTGTTCGTTTTGTTATAGAATGTTATAACTGTATAGAATGTGCTGGTTTTTGCTTCTCGCCTGACTCAATTTCCATATCATGATGACATATGATAGATGACAGCATGAACACATTTTTTATAGGTTTTGGGATGTATGATACCAAAGTCATATTTTTTTGAAATCCGATTAGCGATGAATTCTGTTCTCGGTTACCTGCTTTGAATTTTTCAGGTATACAAGCTTTGTTTGGTTTAATTGTACCGACAGTGGTTAGCTTATGATGGTTTAGCAAGTGTTCGTATTTTGGATAGCTTGTAAACCAGTTGTCCATCGTGATATTCCTACCTGATTGGGAAACTGGTGCAACCAGGCGATCGACTACATCGTGTGGCTTGTTGCTGACCTTATAAGGCCCCTCTGGTTGCTCGCCTGCATAAATCTCCAAATTCAGTGAGTAGAATGTTCTGGCATCTACGAGTGCAAATATCTTTATTCCATATTTGGCTGTTTAATTTAGCAAATATTGTCGAAATTTGCAGCGGCGACGGAAAGCAACAAGCTCTTCATCTATTGTCAAATTTTCAAAGGCCGTGTAGTATAGTTGGCATCTGCTAACGAATTCATCGAACAGATTCCTGAATGGGGCTAGTCTATCCTGTGACAATCTTTCTTCACGTGTATCAATATCATCAAATCGCAAATGATTGACAATAAAAACGAATCTTCTCAAGCTCATTGTCATGGCAAAAAAAGCAATACCAGTTCCATCATTGGACCACAAGTCTTGTAAATTCTGCCTGGCAGATTTGTATAATCTCGCAAGGTAAATGAGACGAATGACAGCCTTCAGCTCATCCATACTTAATTTTACATAAGCGTAGTCATTTGAAGTATTCAGACCATGTCTGGTTCTTCGGATCCTGACATTTGTGTACAACAGTATATCCAGCAACATTGACTCGCTCACAAAAAGATTGAAACACTCTAAAGGTGTGTTTGCATCTCTCGCTAATATTTTAACACCAGGCGTTCCTGATACTATATTTTCACTACGTGCTTGAACGTTTGATCTAGCTGGAATTTTGTGCCACACAGTTCCGTCTTTACCTTTGTAAATTCTTTCCAAATGGTTGCGAAGTCAACTCTGACAGTGGCACGTCCATTTCGGAATCTGAAGAGTTCACATCAGCAACTACTTCCAAGTTATCATCAGCGATTTCTTCCTCCAAAGCAGCCATATCAATTTCACGGGTTTCTTCTGTGACCTCATGAGACTCTTCATCGCTGGAGTTGAATATAATATCATCTTCATGATCTTCATCCACCTCCTCGAGTAGCAAACTAATGATGTCCCTTTCACGTAGGTGGCTCTCCATATTGAACTATTAAAGAATACGATAGCATAAGTTGAATTCGAAGTAAAATAAAAACTATCATAAATAAAACTTTCATTAAATTCGTAAAATCTTTAGAACACCAAACTAAAACAATCAAAATCTAGCGTTTCATAAAAAAACGTGTTCCCAGTAAAAATTTAATATTAACAAATAAGTCACAAAATCACAGAGAGAAACTAATTAATACTTACATAAAAATGTTACGCCGTATGCCTGGTGGGGTCAGTGAGACCCAAGAGCACTTTACACACGTCCTATCACTACTGGAGCGCGCCCCGGACTGAGGTACCGGGCGGAGAGCGTAACTAAGTTTACTTTGGTCAGCTACTGAGAGCAGTTACGCGCTGTGTTCAAATTTGAATGAGTTGTAACGATTTAACTGCAACGGTGGGTCTCTCAGACGCTACCAGGCATGCCGAGGGTTAATAAAGGCTCGCACTTCCTTTTCACCGTTTTCGAGGACACGTTCCGACACTAAGCAAACAAATGACTACATTCAGAAAAAAACAAAAGAGAAACGTAGATTTTTTTCTTTATTAATATTACAAATATGTATCTGAGCTATGCCTGCCAGTATTTATTTTTTTCTTACCAAGGAGTATGTCGTTCTCACTACTTTTTCATCCCTCCTCGTAATTATGTAGTTATTATTTTTTCCCGTTTATTTTTTATAATTTTTCTCAGTTTATGTTTACTCCAATAGCGTAGTTATTTATATTTTGTCATGTTGTGTAAGTTGTAAAACATGACAAAACATAAACAAAAAAAATTGTATGTGTACATAATTATGTACGTTCGTAAGAAGTTATACTTCTTGCATGATGTTCTGGCGCAACAGAACAAAAATAGCTAAAGATTTCATCCCGTATGCCACAACTCTTTGTTTGTAGCTTACTTCATTATCATTTAAAATTTTACTCATCAATTTTTCCTAACGCGCCAAAAGAAGTATAATTAAAAAAATACTGTTTTGCAATGTGCAAACAGCTTTTTTTATGTTGCCCAATTTGATTTTGTAACCCTACTTTTAAGTTTTTATCCCCATCAATATAACTTTAGTTTGTAGTTGTAGTTATTGCATAAGCCAGATCATGTAACATGATCTGGCTTACGAAGGACCATGTATGTATGTAACAGTAAAAAAAAATATGGTACATGTCTTCTAATTCTAGAAGTTAAATTCCTTAAACAGATCATATGCTCCCATTTAGTAATGAAAGTTGTCAGATATGAGGTAGAGACATCGCTATTGGTTTTGTAGTGTTCGAGGAGAGAGTAGGGGATGTGTGAGTGTATTAATCATCTATTAAGCGCCACTGTCCAATCTTTGTGGGCAAAATCGCTAGCACCTCATTGAAACAGTTTGCTTTGGAGAGTTTGTCGGAATTATCAAACAGAGGAGCACATGCCTGGGAGTCAGATAAAAGGGGGTCTAACTCAGACAGATCTTTGTTAAGTAATTTTTCCCACGCTGCAGGGCTTACTTCCAGGCTATCTAGCGCCTGCAGATGTTTGTACCTGGAGGACTGGACGTTGAAAGAGATCGTTCGTTGAGTTAAAATCTTTACAATGCCTGCCTTGCTTCTATACGACGACCCCTCTATCATAGAGAGGGTGACGGGAGATATCCGAGATGTGGATGAGCTTGCAGTGTTGGTCGGCATAGGCCTGAGGGAACCTCTTCCGGTGGGCTGTGGGGTGGAAAGTTCTAATATTCTCTTCTCCAGACTCTCAGTATACGTAGTCATTGATCTGGAGAGATTTCCCCAGGACTTGATCATGTCTTCTTGAAATTCTTGTGAGTTCTTCTCCTGTTCTCGATACTCCTTGGCTCTCGAGACCATATCGTCTCTCATAGCCGATATATCTGATAACTTGGTCCCGATGTCTTTTGACAACGCTATCTGGTAAGACTGTATGGACACTTCGATGCATAATCTAAATGAGACGGTAGAGGCCAAGGCCGCTCCAGCTAACGTTTTGGCCACCTGCCAAAAATCATCCTTCAGGAGATTGTGTAGTTTTACATATAGTTGGCGAATGGAGGGAGTAGGATTGTTGGTCACCTTGTTCAGTTGATCTAAAACCTCGATAATTTTCGGATCTAGACCATTCTTGAGTTGTAATATAAAATTTGATATCTTCTTCAGATAATCAGCTTCTGGGGTTCCTTGATTTATGTCTCTGTACTGGGGCTCATTATACTAAGTCAACGAATAGAGTACTCACGGTTTTTTCACCACAATACAAACTCTTAACGATGCTGTAGCTGTGTAACTGCACCGCCACCATTCTCCTGCTCTTCTGAAGTGCGGAGGATAATTCCGCCCGCCTTCGATTTCTGCTATGGGCTCTGTGTGCCCACAATCTGGTCTGGTCTCCGGGGGGACGTGGGGCACCTTGGGACCCCTCACTCCTTTTACTAACTTCGGGGGGCGCTGGGTTCAAGGAGCCCAAGCACCTTGATCTACTCTTCAGGGAGGCGTGGGGTCATGGGCCTCACACGCCTTGTACTGAACTTGGGGGCACTGGATCTGGCTCGAAGGACTATGTATAAATTGTACTTTGGTAGGTCGCTAGAGGGCAGGTTGTTAATGAAACCACCGTACTGTATTAGAATGGAGCCTTTTTTATTCAAATCGTAACAACAACGTTAACCGAAATGCAAAACGCTTCGATAGCGCGATTCAGGAATCTGCACTTTTTAGCAGCGACATCTAGTAATGATTTTTGAACTACATACTATAATAATTGACTTTAACCTTCTGAACATAACGGATCTTCGTCACACCATTTTGCGTTGGAGTGATCATTATATCGCGCTTGTAGCAGATATTATCAAGATGTATAGACAGGTGAGAGTAGATGCAGAAGATGTCATCTACCAGCGCATGCTTTGGAGAGACGATCCTGTTAAAGCAATTCAAGATCATGAGTTAATGACAGTAACATTCAGAACAGCTTCAGCTCCGTACTTGGCTGTGCGAGCAATGCATCAAGTCGCGTACGATGAAGGAGATAAATATCCGCTAGCAGCAGAAAAGGTCTTGAAGTGCTTTTACATGGACGATCTGATGACAGGTTGCTCGACGGTTGAGGAAGGCGTGAACCTGTACAGACAAATAGTAGAATTATTAGAGAAAGGTGGTTTCAAATAAAAAAATAAGGGATCAATATTAATACAGTACGGTGGTTTCAATAACACCCTGCCCTCTAGCGACCTACCAAAGTACAAATTATACACAGCAGGTATTGCTTAAGCGACAAAAATATGAAATGGTTCAAATATTTACAAGATATTATTATTATTTATTGTTAAATTTTGCCACCCGGGGGGGGGGGGGGGGGGCTGCCTACTACGCTACGCCACTGGCTGTACGTATTTTGTTTTATTGATTGGAAATTGTTTGTTCCATATAAATTAATATATCTGTACTTAGGCGAACTTAATGCTAGCAAGCATTCTCTTCCATTTAACCTTTTCTTAATGTGGAAAATACACTTCTCATCAAAAAAATCGAAACAGTACTGCAAGTACCATTCAGGTGGCATTTTTATAAAAAAGAATATTGATATCATTATAAAAATACGCCAAAAAATAGCTGTCAGTTTGGTCTACACTGCACAATGGTGTAGCACAATTCCAAATTTGAATTTAAATTTTCGAATTTTCATACAATGAATGAATGTAGAGATTTGCTTTCAATGCGTATTCCGTCGGAATTTCTGCATTTAATCACATTTTTTTGCATAAAATATCGTTTTTTTTAACTGAGCTCTGATTTGAGCTGAGCGTGATTGTAAACTAAGTTCTGTGACATCCTATCAAAGAGATTTTTTCCTAACAAATATGGATACCTCGCCCACTAAAGCCGCTCAAGTCGTGGCGTTGCTGGATTCAGGGCATAGTCAGCGTGTTATGGCTGCACGATTGCATATTGTTGTTTGGTATATTGTGTCAGTTTCTCTAAGAAATCGTCACTTTCACTTTATTCAACTGCAGCAGCGGCTCCGTGAGGTTCTAGGATCGACTGTGAGCGATTCTACCATTAGAATAAGATTGACGGAGCGTGGCCGGAAACCTCATAAATCTTCTAATGGCCCAAAATTGAGGGTAGACCACCGAAGAGCGCGCCTTTACTTTGCACGTGAGCATTTAAATTGAGCATACCTTCAATGGAGCAAAGTTCTCTTTCTGACGAGAGTAAGATCATGTATGATAAAGACGGAAGAAAGAAAGTGTACCGAAGAGAGGGAAAGCATTTTGTACAGTGCTGCATTGAAGAAAGAGTCAGTTACGGCGGCGGTTCATGGACGGTTTGGAGAGGCATAAGCGCCGAAGGAAAAACCGAACTTGCTTTTGTATCTAGACCTTGCTTACCGTCATTAAATTGGCCATGTTACTCGTACATCGAAAAGTGTTTGGAGCCTCATAAAGTACCATACGCACATTTTATTGGCGAAGAGTTTATTTTTATGAAGGACAATGCCAGGGCTCATACCGCAGGTATTGTAAATGAATACCTGAGTGAAGTCGGTATTACGGTTATGGGCTGGCCAGCAAGAAGCCCGGATAAGAATCCCATAGAACACCTATGGGATGAGTTGAAGAGACGAGTCAGAGCGAGACATCCTTCTCCGGAGACGCTTAAGAGCTATACAAGATAAGTGAGATAATATCCCACAACACAAGATTGTGTCTCTCATCCGTTCCATGAGGAACCGCATGGAAATAGTCATTAGAGCCCGGGGAGGATATACAAGATACTGAATACACTTTTTTTTACATTTTTCTGGTTTTACGTCTTTGTTTCTAACTAGGGATGCATCGATACGCCTGTTCGCCGATACGATACCGATACTCTTATAAAAATATCGGCGATACCGATACGCTTATTGTGAATTCAAAAATGAAGGTATAATAAACAAATCACAAGTCAGTTTTTTTATTAATATAAAAAGTAGAGACATTGATAAGATTTTTGTTTAAAAAACAAAGTAATCTTAAGTTTTGCGGAGAAAGGCGATTTCGCAAGTCTATTTGAATAAGACCTGCGCTGGAAAATAGTCTCTCAGATGCGACAGAACTCATTTGGAAACTAAAGTACTTCTGCGCAATTTATTTCAAACTTGGGTATAAAACGTCACTGCGCCAGAAAACGAATGGATCTGCATCTCTCGATATATTGAGAGACCTTAGGTATCTCTCGACTTCTTCTTTGAGAGAATTACAGCTCAGAGTAGACAGGGGCTCATCTTCCTCGGACTATTTAATAATATCTTCACAAACGCTCCAAAGTCCGCCACTCGTAGGCATCTCAGAACTTACAGTTGCAGTACTAGGTGTAGATGTGACTGTGTCTGAAATAGTTTCGGAATGCAGTGCTACATTAAGATCAAGTAACTCAACAAGACGCTTTTTTGACGTATTAATAGTGGACTGTAATTGAAATATTCGTGCTTTGTAACGAGGATCAAGCATTGTGGCTAAGCAATATGTTTCTTCATTTTCTAAACCATCAAATTTTTATTAAGAGCCAATACCAAGTCAGTCGCTAATTTTTGCGATTGCGATGAATTCCTTCTTTCTGTCGACGGACTTCTTATTTATCTAATAATTTTCAAAGACTGTTAATTAACGGAATGACATCAGATAACGTAGCAGTGTCTTTGCTAATTGACTTTGTAGCCTCTTCGAAGTATCGCAAAATGTTCAGAATGGGTAACGATGGAGGAGGTACTCCATCATTACCCATTCTTCAGTCGTAAGTTCTACTTTGCATTTTATACGAGGCAGAAAAGCTTGTACTGCAACTCTTTGTTCCAGTAAACGCCTTAATGCCACTAGTGTCGAGTCCCAGCGTTTAGTTATGTCCTGAATAAGGACATGATTGGGAATATTATGTGCATCCTGCATTTCTTTTAAAATCTTACTGTTGCTTGTGGAATGACTAAAATGTCCAATGACAGACCTTGCTTTCGTAATCATTTCAGCCACCTCATCATCTTTAAAGAGGCTGGCTTTGATTACCAGTTGTAATGAGACATCGTACGTGTTTTGAATCTCTCTAATAGCGAGCGATCTCTCAAATACTCATATTTGGAGCGTTGTCGGTAACTACTGCTCGAACTCTGTCTTGTATGCCCCAATCTTGAAAAGCCGTGTTAAGATTAATTGATATTTTGATACCTGAATGCTGAGCTCCATCGAATGGCATAACCTCAAGGCAATAATTTTTGTATTCAAAATATGCATTTATTCCGTGAGCTGTCAAGCTAAGAAAATCATTAGATTGCGAAGAAGAATCACTTGTCCAAATGTCAGTGGTTGTCACAATATGCGGCAGCTCTTTTAACAGTTCTAGTATTTTAGCTTTAACTCGCACATAAATTTCTGGTATGACTTTTTCAGTAATATGGAACCGCGAAACAATTTTATAATTTGGGCTTAGCTTTTTTAATAATCTTTGGAAACCTATTTTGTTCACTAGATCAAACGGCTCCATATCTACACATATTTCCTCTGCAATAGTGCGAGTTATCTCTTTTGCCCGAACATCGTCGTCACTATAAAGTGTTTTCTTACTGATTGTTTCCTCCAGAGTTGCTTGTTTCTTAGGTTGTGGTCCGTTGTCGTCGTCACACTTTGTTTTCTGGATAGTTGTGTTCGACGTTGAGGAGGTGTGTAATTCACTTGGATGGTGTCTTTTCATGTGGATCCACAAGTTTGATGTGTTGTAACTTTTAGAATTGATGCCACGGGACACTTTTTCTTTACAATACAAACATATTGCTTTGGAATTATCAATTGTCGAAATTTCAAAATGATTCCATATCGCGCTTTTGTGTTTTAAAGTTGACATGACTGCTAATTATTTTATTTCACTCAAACAACACGAATGTATGACAAATTCTAAGCGCGACAACGCTCAACCTAGCGAAATATTACTGATATGCGAGTGCGAGGCCAAAGCGGGCAGGAGAAACAGGACACGGGGTTTCCCCGAGCATAGTTCGTGCCTCGTATGCAACGAAATAGACGCTAGGCCAAAGAGCAAGCGGGAGAAACAAGACACTCAGAAGCGCGGAGTTTCCCCGAGCATAGTTCATGCCTCGTTTGCAACGAAATAGACGAGACAACACGCTCGTTTACACTACATTTTTAAATTTAAAAGTATCGTTGAATCGGTCATAAAAATATCGTCGATACCGATATATCGGCTAACCCGAAGTATCGCCGATATATCGGTATCGGTATCGGATGCATCCCTATTTCTAACATTTCAGAAATTCTTCTTTTAGGGTAAAAACATACCTGTTGAACAAAACACGATAGTCAAAGAAATTTAGTTGTGTAGGAGGCGTTGTTATAATGAAGTAAACACCGCTTGTACAAATCAGTTTTTTTTAATGTTCGTCAACAAACAGTCCATGTAGATAATTACAACAAGTAAATAAGTTTAAACGAAAAGGGTGCGTTCCCGGTGAGTTCGTGACGGGGTGCGTCACGAAACAACACAAGGAAACGACCACACGCAGCGCGAGGTGAAGACGGGTGAGAGCGTCTTGGCTAGTAGGACCACCCTTCCAATACTGGAAACGGCGGCGACGCTAGCACGACTGAGACTGCGCTCTGCCGTGTCTTCTTTCGCTCTCACACACCGGCGCAGTCGGTGTGGGGCAGCAGTACCGGGCTTTTTTGCCCTTTCCTGCGGAGTTCTTTCCGCCCCCCGTTTCTACGGGGGGGGTCATCGGGTCGGCTCGCGGAGCCTCAGGTGATTTACTCACGCGTTGCTGGCCGCCCGATGGTCTCTCCGCAGGACGGAGTGACTTGCGGTCGGCTGCTTGGCGCGGATCTAGGTTGGATGGTAAGAGGGGTGGGGAGACTGCGCTCTCAAGGCGCGTGGCTCTTTATATAGGCCAGTCGCGAGCCGACCGACGTTGTGTGTGTGCGCGGGTCTCAGGTGGGGATGGCATGCAGAGCGGTGTACGAGTGAACCGGTTTCGCGCGCTGGGTTGTTACAGTTGTAATTTGTAACATTATTTTTTGTTAAATATCCGCAATTAACTGGCATTATTATTTTTTTGTTTAATATAAAAGAAAAACTCATTCAAAACCAAACTTCAGAGGTGTATCGATTTTTTTGATGAGATGTGTATATTATGTAGGTAGTCACGACTAATAGCAGGAAAAGTTTAAGTTCATTAATGGCTCGGTTCTCCTATATCCGACGGTAACCAGCTACTACTCGTTTCCTCTTGAAAACGTGTCAAAAGTTTGATCCTTACATACCAGGCTATTTGAGAAGTGATATTTTGTTAAGTTTCTACTACATAATTAATTGAAAAACGTTTATTAAGTTACGTTTATTAACGTTATGTGTAAATTAGCTTAGTTATATGATTCTGAGATCTCCATTTATATGACTGATTAATTTAAAAATTCTGTAAGTAGTTGGTCGATCGAAGCGAGATCTGCAAGTCAAGGTCCAAGCGAACCACTAGTACCTAATAAAAAATATGCATACCTCAACATTAATTTTTATTATAAACCTTTGTAGAAATAGATTGTCGAATGTAACTCTACTAAGCCCACAGTTATACCTAGTTCTCCCTTGTTTATGTTTTATTTTTAATACTATTTCATCGTTTCTTTATAGGGTTCCGTACCTCAAAAGGAACTCTTATAAGATTACTCTCTTGTCCGTCTCTCTGTCAAAATATTCAATTTTGTACGTAATGAATGATGTAGGTATTTTCGAATTAATAATGATGATTCTTAGAAATAAAGGACATCTGAACTTGTTTATTTGAATCTACAAGGGTACATACTCAAAGTAATTCCGACTTGTAGGTACACACGGCTGCACAGCAAGCTATACATTTCCAGTATAAGCTGACCTCGCATTGTGCAGGCATTGACTATCAATTAGAACTACGACGATACTGTTCATATTTATATTTTTATTGAAAATTATTGTATTTGTTAGAATTGAAAACAAACTTGTCTTTAACTAAAATTTTAATTCTACCTTTTTAAAAGCAATGTCTTATCTGTCAATGTCTATAGCATCACACACCTCTTACTCAATAGACAAGATATCCAGATTGGTTAGCTTTAACGGCGCACTATACCTGGGGAGACGATAAATCGCTTATTGAGAAACAATGTTTTGTTCAACAAATTATGTCCTTTCAATCTGTAATTCATAAATGGTATAGTTAAGGATACGTGCTAGATCACCTGTGTTGTGCAAACACGATTCCGTAAAATTTTCTCTATAGAAAAAAAATCTAAAGATGACTCCAAACTTATCTTAAAACAGTTCTTATGCGATGAATACTTCAATTTAGATATTGAAACTTTATACAGGAATTCTACACAACATAAATAAGAGCACATGTGTTTTAAATTTTCAAAATACCTTTTGCTTTTACCATAAAATGAAAATACCCAAGTTTTGCACTAATGAAACCATTCGCTTCGGACGCCCGGTACGAGATTCAGTCTGGCCTCGGCTTTCAGACGGGGTACCCGTGACGCTTGTCGCTCCAAACGATCACGTAATTCATAAGTTGGTTTTTGTAAAACCGCAGTAATGAGAAATAAGCACAACAAGAAAATAAAGGAACTGAATGATAAAAAAACCGGCAAACATATGAACTACGGCGAGATAGGATGCGCAGCGGCGCGCGGAGAAGCGGGGGTGAAATTCGAGTTTTGGCTGAGGTATAGTCAACTCTTAAGAGGCCGTTCCAAAATCTGACGCTGTCAAGTTTAGATATTTACGAAGTCGGCCGGTCGTTGAACTCGCAGCTTGGCGTGTGCGCGGCTAGCGGATGTGTGTGTTTGTGTCCTATACACCTCACTATAGGACAAGAAATTTTGATCCTTTGTCATGTCGATCAAACAAAAATGTTTATTTATAGTGTATTGGGTATCTTCGTACCTATCTTAATTTGTAGTTTAAAGTATTTATATTTTATTTATTTGTATTGGTTAAGCGCTTGACCACTTAGGTACTCACTTGATGGTAAGGTGTAAGAGGGAGCCAGCTTGCCTAGATTTTTTATTTTTTTTATTTATTTACTATTTTAACAAAGATTACAATTATAGCATCTAAAAACCAGTGAGGTTTGTGTCGGTGCTATTGTGGGTTTACATCACTAGGTGTTATTTACTTAGCAATAATAATTATATAAAAATGTAAGTAGGTATTACCCGTGCGCGATAAGTTGGGACCTGAGCGCGGTGACGTCATATTGGCGTGTTTGTACCGCCCGCAAAAAAGCGAACATAACAAGCAGCCGCCCGCGGCTTCGTCTTTGTTTTTTTTAACCTAATTTATGTTACTCAGGGAGTACGCTGCTTTTTATCTAATCTTTTTTACACTACAGTCAAAATCTGTTATAACGACATCGAAGGGACTACTCATATTGAGTCGTAAAAACCGATAGTTGTAACAACCGGTGACAGGTATTAATAGGAAAGATAATATGTATATTCATGTAGGAAATTAAACCGCATTTTGTTTACTTCAATACAAACGTATAATATAAAAGAACAATATCATTTTTCCATCATTTTTGTATGCATAAAATCTGTAATTTTAGTTTGTTTGAAACACTTCTGTCGTGCATACACATTTTGTAATTCACGTTGGATTTTAATCAGCGTATCGTCACAATTTCCCTGCATGTGAAACTCTTCATTAAAAAGAACAATCTTTCGTAATACACTAACAGCATTGAGACCGTCAATCAAAGTTGGCACTGTAAATTGTTCTTCTGAGTCTTCCTGTTCATTTTCATTTTCCTCTTGAACTTCACGTACAATATCATCCTCCGTAGCTGGTGCACAAATTGCAATAGACTGATCTACATCAATGAACTCTGAATGCTTTGTTTCTAAGAATTACAAAAGACCCTAAACTTTGTTTACTTTTACGATAATAGCCATTGACTATTATACTGTGCCAGATGTGGATACAGTTAACTATTCAAATTGTTTACAATACAGCTGAGCCGTTCGTTCTACAGATATAATTCTCCGAAAACATTAACCAAATGTGGTCGCTTAATGCGGTATGTCGTAAAAACCAATGTTTTCGATAAGGCGGTCATATAACGTTCAGCCAGGACCTTTGATTTTGGTCAATTTAACCGGTATGTTGTTCTAAACGATGTCGCCATAAACGGTTTTGACTGTATTTGAATAAAATAAAAATACAATGTTTAAGTTTATACATTTATTTTATCTATTATTTACATTATCTCATCTTCGTCACTACTTAGTGGATTTATGCCTTCTAGAGGTTGTTCTTCGTCCTCAGTCTCACTATAATCACTTGACGACGAGGTATCCGATAAATTTACAACATTTACTATAACAACAAAAACTACAACAACAAAACAATAACACAACGAAAACTAAAAGAATTCCAGAGCGCGTCGTTACGTGACGTAGGCCAGTACGAGACTAAAAACCCTAGTAAAAAATAGTGATGCGAACGGTACAATACGGGCGCCATCGGGGAAGCGGTCGGGGAGTCGCATTCCTAGCAGGTCCCAAGTTATCGCGCACGAGTAATAACTAAGCAGGACCCAGGTAAGTACTTTTGTTTATTGTTTAGTTTAGTAATGTTATGAATGAGCAAGGAAAACTATACTTGACTCATAAAGTAGTTCCTTAGTTTAAATTTTATATTTTTAGGTGTTAAATGATCACGTACGTCAGAGGGTAGGGTGTTGATAAGCCGAGGAACAAGGTAGCTGGCCGTCGTTCGCCGTAGGCATTGGTAGCGCGCGATGTGCAAAGCCGATTCCTAGAAATAGCTTGAGTGTATACTGGGTGTTCGATTTTGTTTTTTAATGATTCATTAAAAAAATGTTCTCTCAGCAGTAAATAATGAACCTGTGTGTGAACTGGCAAAACTTTGCAATAAATGAATAGACCACTGTCATTTTCATGAAATTGATTTTTAATATTAGGCGGCACTAAAGTTTTTAAAAATTTTAACTGTAGTTTATAAATATCATCGAGATACGTTTTGTAGGTTCTACCATAGCTGCTGAGACCATATTGTATGTATGACTCTGTCAGTACATTGTATAGCACTATCTTAACTTTATACGGAATGCGGTTTTTGAGGATTGAGATGTTCGCAAGGAATTGTCTCAATTTATTACAAACGCGTTAGAACGTGTTTACTCTGGACTTGAAGACTCCGGGATTATAATGGTCTGACAAGATTTCTACAAGTAAAATAACTAGTAGTTCGCCCCGAACTGAGATCTCGCGAGTCTCCCACAAAACAAAAAAAAATATTATTCATAATCTTTGACTAATTGATCGAACACAGCGAAATTTCTAAATCAACTTCAGCAAATTGGCGCTGTATATGTACGTTTGTTTGTCCAAGGGTAACTTTCGAAACAACTTCGATCATCGTGAAATTTGATATATAGGCAGGTAGTGTTGGCACAATCCTGGTTTGACTAAATGAGCTAAAAGTGTTGGGGCGTTGTTGAGATATTGGGGTTCAAGAGCGGTGAAAACAAACAAAAATAAAGACTAAGGTCAAATGGGACGTTAAATGAAAGATCTTCATTAATACATTGAGACCCCGTTTTTATTATTAGTTTATTCTAGTAGTTTTTTAATTACTAGTCGTAATAAAAACTGAATTTTGACTAAATTCACAGGGTACACTAGTGACTCCACAGTGCTGAAATTTGGTATTCGTGTAGCTTATGTGACACAAATGTAAGGAAAAGTCTGAAATCCAGAATACCTGCAATATTTAACCTAAAACGAGTAGGTAATCAATTAACATGAACTACCGTAATTTGTAATTCGAATGCAACTTTAGGTCAAGTAAGTTGGTTATGAATTTTGTGGCGCTGTTGTACAATAGGTTCTCCCCGAACTAAGAACTCGCGAGTCTATTAGGTCAAATGGAACGTCTTATAAAAGGTCTTCATTAGCACGGTTTGACCCCGTTTTTATTTTTAGTTTAATCTTTGTAGTTTTCGAGTTTACTGAACTTTGACAAAATTCACAGGGTACACCAGTACCGTGCTGAACTGTGCGTACAGTGCTGAAATTTGGTATTAGTGTAGCTTAAGTGACACAAATACAGGAAAAAATCTAAAATCCAGAATAACTGCAATTTCTACCCCTATAAAAGTAACCAATTAACATGAACTCCCATTACTTGTTATTTGAATAAAACTGTAGGTCAAGTAAGTCTGTGGTTGTTATTTCGTGGCACTATTTTACAAGTCAAAAATTATGAATAATATTTTTTTTGGGAGACTTGCGAGATCTTAGTTCGGGGCGAACCATTTGTATAACATCGCCACGAAATTCATAACCGACTTACTTGACCTACAGTTGCATGTAAGTATTTACCTAAGTATGTAGGATAACATTCAGTTTGGTATCATATAAAAAGTCTTAGGTAACTTACACATTACAAAACAATTTTTTATTTTGTTTTTTGTCGATTAGTTTTGTAGTGCGAACAATCTCAATTTACCATGATTGATAGGAACATCAACAAAGATTACAGGAAAAATGAAACGAAGTCTCTATCTAAAACAAATTTACTTAGAAAACTTTTGTGATTTATTTCAATCATTATTTTAACAATATTTTCAAACTTTCGCGATCACTGTACATAATGACTGATTAAAACGGGTATTTATCACGTATGCACCTTTTTTATTTGTTATCCCAATGCTTCGACTGTGTTGTAACAGACTTGGTCGCGGGCGGGCATTATTATAACTCCTATACATTTAATAGAAAACTCCTCTCAAACTTTGAAGTTAAAGCTCCTCAGCGACCGTCAATATGGGTTTCGCCGGAACCGGTCTACTGGAGATCTTCTTGCGTATGGCACATATGTTTGGAGTGAAGCCATCGAGAAGTATGGGACAATTTGATAAGGAGTACCATGGAACAGTTCCTGATTTCATCGTCAGATCAGGTGGTTGTCACTATAGTAAACTATTTTCTTTAGAATTATACCGGTGTACAAAGTTTCAGCTCAACCGGACAATTTTCTGAGGAGTTCCAAGGAACGGCTCTTGGCTCCATCATCAGATCAGAGCATTTTTAGTATAGTAAAGTATTTTCATTTTAGTTTCACTGGTGTTTTACTTTAATCGGACAACTTGCTGAGGAGTTCCATAGAACAGCTCCTGACTCCATCATCAGATCAGAGCATTTTTAGTATAGTAAAGTATTTTCATTTTAGTTTCACTGGTGTTTTACTTTAATCGGACAACTTGCTGAGGAGTTCCATAGAACAGCTCCTGACTCCATCATCAGATCAGAGCATTTTTAGTATAGTAAAGTATTTTCATTTTAGTTTCACTGGTGTTTTACTTTAATCGGACAACTTGCTGAGGAGTTCCATAGAACAGCTCCTGACTCCATCATCAGATCAGAGCATTTTTAGTATAGTAAAGTATTTTCATTTTAGTTTCACTGGTGTTTTACTTTAATCGGACAACTTGCTGAGGAGTTCCATAGAACAGCTCCTGACTCCATCATCAGATCAGAGCATTTTTAGTATAGTAAAGTATTTTCATTTTAGTTTCACTGGTGTTTTACTTTAATCGGACAACTTGCTGAGGAGTTCCATAGAACAGCTCCTGACTCCATCATCAGATCAGAGCATTTTTAGTATAGTAAAGTATTTTCATTTTAGTTTCACTGGTGTTTTACTTTAATCGGACAACTTGCTGAGGAGTTCCATAGAACAGCTCCTGACTCCATCATCAGATCAGAGCATTTTTAGTATAGTAAAGTATTTTCATTTTAGTTTCACTGGTGTTTTACTTTAATCGGACAACTTGCTGAGGAGTTCCATAGAACAGCTCCTGACTCCATCATCAGATCAGAGCATTTTTAGTATAGTAAAGTATTTTCATTTTAGTTTCACTGGTGTTTTACTTTAATCGGACAACTTGCTGAGGAGTTCCATAGAACAGCTCCTGACTCCATCATCAGATCAGAGCATTTTTAGTATAGTAAAGTATTTTCATTTTAGTTTCACTGGTGTTTTACTTTAATCGGACAACTTGCTGAGGAGTTCCATAGAACAGCTCCTGACTCCATCATCAGATCAGAGCATTTTTAGTATAGTAAAGTATTTTCATTTTAGTTTCACTGGTGTTTTACTTTAATCGGACAACTTGCTGAGGAGTTCCATAGAACAGCTCCTGACTCCATCATCAGATCAGAGCATTTTTAGTATAGTAAAGTATTTTCATTTTAGTTTCACTGGTGTTTTACTTTAATCGGACAACTTGCTGAGGAGTTCCATAGAACAGCTCCTGACTCCATCATCAGATCAGAGCATTTTTAGTATAGTAAAGTATTTTCATTTTAGTTTCACTGGTGTTTTACTTTAATCGGACAACTTGCTGAGGAGTTCCATAGAACAGCTCCTGACTCCATCATCAGATCAGAGCATTTTTAGTATAGTAAAGTATTTTCATTTTAGTTTCACTGGTGTTTTACTTTAATCGGACAACTTGCTGAGGAGTTCCATAGAACAGCTCCTGACTCCATCATCAGATCAGAGCATTTTTAGTATAGTAAAGTATTTTCATTTTAGTTTCACTGGTGTTTTACTTTAATCGGACAACTTGCTGAGGAGTTCCATAGAACAGCTCCTGACTCCATCATCAGATCAGAGCATTTTTAGTATAGTAAAGTATTTTCATTTTAGTTTCACTGGTGTTTTACTTTAATCGGACAACTTGCTGAGGAGTTCCATAGAACAGCTCCTGACTCCATCATCAGATCAGAGCATTTTTAGTATAGTAAAGTATTTTCATTTTAGTTTCACTGGTGTTTTACTTTAATCGGACAACTTGCTGAGGAGTTCCATAGAACAGCTCCTGACTCCATCATCAGATCAGAGCATTTTTAGTATAGTAAAGTATTTTCATTTTAGTTTCACTGGTGTTTTACTTTAATCGGACAACTTGCTGAGGAGTTCCATAGAACAGCTCCTGACTCCATCATCAGATCAGAGCATTTTTAGTATAGTAAAGTATTTTCATTTTAGTTTCACTGGTGTTTTACTTTAATCGGACAACTTGCTGAGGAGTTCCATAGAACAGCTCCTGACTCCATCATCAGATCAGAGCATTTTTAGTATAGTAAAGTATTTTCATTTTAGTTTCACTGGTGTTTTACTTTAATCGGACAACTTGCTGAGGAGTTCCATAGAACAGCTCCTGACTCCATCATCAGATCAGAGCATTTTTAGTATAGTAAAGTATTTTCATTTTAGTTTCACTGGTGTTTTACTTTAATCGGACAACTTGCTGAGGAGTTCCATAGAACAGCTCCTGACTCCATCATCAGATCAGAGCATTTTTAGTATAGTAAAGTATTTTCATTTTAGTTTCACTGGTGTTTTACTTTAATCGGACAACTTGCTGAGGAGTTCCATAGAACAGCTCCTGACTCCATCATCAGATCAGAGCATTTTTAGTATAGTAAAGTATTTTCATTTTAGTTTCACTGGTGTTTTACTTTAATCGGACAACTTGCTGAGGAGTTCCATAGAACAGCTCCTGACTCCATCATCAGATCAGAGCATTTTTAGTATAGTAAAGTATTTTCATTTTAGTTTCACTGGTGTTTTACTTTAATCGGACAACTTGCTGAGGAGTTCCATAGAACAGCTCCTGACTCCATCATCAGATCAGAGCATTTTTAGTATAGTAAAGTATTTTCATTTTAGTTTCACTGGTGTTTTACTTTAATCGGACAACTTGCTGAGGAGTTCCATAGAACAGCTCCTGACTCCATCATCAGATCAGAGCATTTTTAGTATAGTAAAGTATTTTCATTTTAGTTTCACTGGTGTTTTACTTTAATCGGACAACTTGCTGAGGAGTTCCATAGAACAGCTCCTGACTCCATCATCAGATCAGAGCATTTTTAGTATAGTAAAGTATTTTCATTTTAGTTTCACTGGTGTTTTACTTTAATCGGACAACTTGCTGAGGAGTTCCATAGAACAGCTCCTGACTCCATCATCAGATCAGAGCATTTTTAGTATAGTAAAGTATTTTCATTTTAGTTTCACTGGTGTTTTTACTTTAATCGGACAACTTGCTGAGGAGTTCCATAGAACAGCTCCTGACTCCATCATCAGATCAGAGCATTTTTAGTATAGTAAAGTATTTTCATTTTAGTTTCACTGGTGTTTTACTTTAATCGGACAACTTGCTGAGGAGTTCCATAGAACAGCTCCTGACTCCATCATCAGATCAGAGCCTTTTTAGTATAGTAAAAGTATTTTCATTTTAGTTTCACTGGTGTTTTACTTTAATCGGACAACTTGCTGAGGAGTTCCATAGAACAGCTCCTGACTCCATCATCAGATCAGAGCATTTTTAGTATAGTAAAGTATTTTCATTTTAGTTTCACTGGTGTTTTACTTTAATCGGACAACTTGCTGAGGAGTTCCATAGAACAGCTCCTGACTCCATCATCAGATCAGAGCATTTTTTAGTATAGTAAAGTATTTTCATTTTAGTTTCACTGGTGTTTTACTTTAATCGGACAACGTTGCTGAGGAGTTCCATAGAACAGCTCCTGACTCCATCATCAGATCAGAGCATTTTTAGTATAGTAAAGTATTTTCATTTTAGTTTCACTGGTGTTTTACTTTAATCGGACAACTTGCTGAGGAGTTCCATAGAACAGCTCCTGACTCCATCATCAGATCAGAGCATTTTTAGTATAGTAAAGTATTTTCATTTTAGTTTCACTGGTGTTTTACTTTAATCGGACAACTTGCTGAGGAGTTCCATAGAACAGCTCCTGACTCCATCATCAGATCAGAGCATTTTTAGTATAGTAAAGTATTTTCATTTTAGTTTCACTGGTGTTTTACTTTAATCGGACAACTTGCTGAGGAGTTCCATAGAACAGCTCCTGACTCCATCATCAGATCAGAGCATTTTTAGTATAGTAAAGTATTTTCATTTTAGTTTCACTGGTGTTTTACTTTAATCGGACAACTTGCTGAGGAGTTCCATAGAACAGCTCCTGACTCCATCATCAGATCAGAGCATTTTTAGTATAGTAAAGTATTTTCATTTTAGTTTCACTGGTGTTTTACTTTAATCGGACAACTTGCTGAGGAGTTCCATAGAACAGCTCCTGACTCCATCATCAGATCAGAGCATTTTTAGTATAGTAAAGTATTTTCATTTTAGTTTCACTGGTGTTTTACTTTAATCGGACAACTTGCTGAGGAGTTCCATAGAACAGCTCCTGACTCCATCATCAGATCAGAGCATTTTTAGTATAGTAAAGTATTTTCATTTTAGTTTCACTGGTGTTTTACTTTAATCGGACAACTTGCTGAGGAGTTCCATAGAACAGCTCCTGACTCCATCATCAGATCAGAGCATTTTTAGTATAGTAAAGTATTTTCATTTTAGTTTCACTGGTGTTTTACTTTAATCGGACAACTTGCTGAGGAGTTCCATAGAACAGCTCCTGACTCCATCATCAGATCAGAGCATTTTTAGTATAGTAAAGTATTTTCATTTTAGTTTCACTGGTGTTTTACTTTAATCGGACAACTTGCTGAGGAGTTCCATAGAACAGCTCCTGACTCCATCATCAGATCAGAGCATTTTTAGTATAGTAAAGTATTTTCATTTTAGTTTCACTGGTGTTTTACTTTAATCGGACAACTTGCTGAGGAGTTCCATAGAACAGCTCCTGACTCCATCATCAGATCAGAGCATTTTTAGTATAGTAAAGTATTTTCATTTTAGTTTCACTGGTGTTTTACTTTAATCGGACAACTTGCTGAGGAGTTCCATAGAACAGCTCCTGACTCCATCATCAGATCAGAGCATTTTTAGTATAGTAAAGTATTTTCATTTTAGTTTCACTGGTGTTTTACTTTAATCGGACAACTTGCTGAGGAGTTCCATAGAACAGCTCCTGACTCCATCATCAGATCAGAGCATTTTTAGTATAGTAAAGTATTTTCATTTTAGTTTCACTGGTGTTTTACTTTAATCGGACAACTTGCTGAGGAGTTCCATAGAACAGCTCCTGACTCCATCATCAGATCAGAGCATTTTTAGTATAGTAAAGTATTTTCATTTTAGTTTCACTGGTGTTTTACTTTAATCGGACAACTTGCTGAGGAGTTCCATAGAACAGCTCCTGACTCCATCATCAGATCAGAGCATTTTTAGTATAGTAAAGTATTTTCATTTTAGTTTCACTGGTGTTTTACTTTAATCGGACAACTTGCTGAGGAGTTCCATAGAACAGCTCCTGACTCCATCATCAGATCAGAGCATTTTTAGTATAGTAAAGTATTTTCATTTTAGTTTCACTGGTGTTTTACTTTAATCGGACAACTTGCTGAGGAGTTCCATAGAACAGCTCCTGACTCCATCATCAGATCAGAGCATTTTTAGTATAGTAAAGTATTTTCATTTTAGTTTCACTGGTGTTTTACTTTAATCGGACAACTTGCTGAGGAGTTCCATAGAACAGCTCCTGACTCCATCATCAGATCAGAGCATTTTTAGTATAGTAAAGTATTTTCATTTTAGTTTCACTGGTGTTTTACTTTAATCGGACAACTTGCTGAGGAGTTCCATAGAACAGCTCCTGACTCCATCATCAGATCAGAGCATTTTTAGTATAGTAAAGTATTTTCATTTTAGTTTCACTGGTGTTTTACTTTAATCGGACAACTTGCTGAGGAGTTCCATAGAACAGCTCCTGACTCCATCATCAGATCAGAGCATTTTTAGTATAGTAAAGTATTTTCATTTTAGTTTCACTGGTGTTTTACTTTAATCGGACAACTTGCTGAGGAGTTCCATAGAACAGCTCCTGACTCCATCATCAGATCAGAGCATTTTTAGTATAGTAAAGTATTTTCATTTTAGTTTCACTGGTGTTTTACTTTAATCGGACAACTTGCTGAGGAGTTCCATAGAACAGCTCCTGACTCCATCATCAGATCAGAGCATTTTTAGTATAGTAAAGTATTTTCATTTTAGTTTCACTGGTGTTTTACTTTAATCGGACAACTTGCTGAGGAGTTCCATAGAACAGCTCCTGACTCCATCATCAGATCAGAGCATTTTTAGTATAGTAAAGTATTTTCATTTTAGTTTCACTGGTGTTTTACTTTAATCGGACAACTTGCTGAGGAGTTCCATAGAACAGCTCCTGACTCCATCATCAGATCAGAGCATTTTTAGTATAGTAAAGTATTTTCATTTTAGTTTCACTGGTGTTTTACTTTAATCGGACAACTTGCTGAGGAGTTCCATAGAACAGCTCCTGACTCCATCATCAGATCAGAGCATTTTTAGTATAGTAAAGTATTTTCATTTTAGTTTCACTGGTGTTTTACTTTAATCGGACAACTTGCTGAGGAGTTCCATAGAACAGCTCCTGACTCCATCATCAGATCAGAGCATTTTTAGTATAGTAAAGTATTTTCATTTTAGTTTCACTGGTGTTTTACTTTAATCGGACAACTTGCTGAGGAGTTCCATAGAACAGCTCCTGACTCCATCATCAGATCAGAGCATTTTTAGTATAGTAAAGTATTTTCATTTTAGTTTCACTGGTGTTTTACTTTAATCGGACAACTTGCTGAGGAGTTCCATAGAACAGCTCCTGACTCCATCATCAGATCAGAGCATTTTTAGTATAGTAAAGTATTTTCATTTTAGTTTCACTGGTGTTTTACTTTAATCGGACAACTTGCTGAGGAGTTCCATAGAACAGCTCCTGACTCCATCATCAGATCAGAGCATTTTTAGTATAGTAAAGTATTTTCATTTTAGTTTCACTGGTGTTTTACTTTAATCGGACAACTTGCTGAGGAGTTCCATAGAACAGCTCCTGACTCCATCATCAGATCAGAGCATTTTTAGTATAGTAAAGTATTTTCATTTTAGTTTCACTGGTGTTTTACTTTAATCGGACAACTTGCTGAGGAGTTCCATAGAACAGCTCCTGACTCCATCATCAGATCAGAGCATTTTTAGTATAGTAAAGTATTTTCATTTTAGTTTCACTGGTGTTTTACTTTAATCGGACAACTTGCTGAGGAGTTCCATAGAACAGCTCCTGACTCCATCATCAGATCAGAGCATTTTTAGTATAGTAAAGTATTTTCATTTTAGTTTCACTGGTGTTTTACTTTAATCGGACAACTTGCTGAGGAGTTCCATAGAACAGCTCCTGACTCCATCATCAGATCAGAGCATTTTTAGTATAGTAAAGTATTTTCATTTTAGTTTCACTGGTGTTTTACTTTAATCGGACAACTTGCTGAGGAGTTCCATAGAACAGCTCCTGACTCCATCATCAGATCAGAGCATTTTTAGTATAGTAAAGTATTTTCATTTTAGTTTCACTGGTGTTTTACTTTAATCGGACAACTTGCTGAGGAGTTCCATAGAACAGCTCCTGACTCCATCATCAGATCAGAGCATTTTTAGTATAGTAAAGTATTTTCATTTTAGTTTCACTGGTGTTTTACTTTAATCGGACAACTTGCTGAGGAGTTCCATAGAACAGCTCCTGACTCCATCATCAGATCAGAGCATTTTTAGTATAGTAAAGTATTTTCATTTTAGTTTCACTGGTGTTTTACTTTAATCGGACAACTTGCTGAGGAGTTCCATAGAACAGCTCCTGACTCCATCATCAGATCAGAGCATTTTTAGTATAGTAAAGTATTTTCATTTTAGTTTCACTGGTGTTTTACTTTAATCGGACAACTTGCTGAGGAGTTCCATAGAACAGCTCCTGACTCCATCATCAGATCAGAGCATTTTTAGTATAGTAAAGTATTTTCATTTTAGTTTCACTGGTGTTTTACTTTAATCGGACAACTTGCTGAGGAGTTCCATAGAACAGCTCCTGACTCCATCATCAGATCAGAGCATTTTTAGTATAGTAAAGTATTTTCATTTTAGTTTCACTGGTGTTTTACTTTAATCGGACAACTTGCTGAGGAGTTCCATAGAACAGCTCCTGACTCCATCATCAGATCAGAGCATTTTTAGTATAGTAAAGTATTTTCATTTTAGTTTCACTGGTGTTTTACTTTAATCGGACAACTTGCTGAGGAGTTCCATAGAACAGCTCCTGACTCCATCATCAGATCAGAGCATTTTTAGTATAGTAAAGAATTTTCATTTTAGTTTCACTGGTGTTTTACTTTAATCGGACAACTTGCTGAGGAGTTCCATAGAACAGCTCCTGACTCCATCATCAGATCAGAGCGTTTTTAAAATAGTAAAGTATTTTTATTTAAATTCTACCGGTATGAATAGTTTGACCTCAATCGGACCACTTGCTGAGGAGTTCCATTGTACAGCTCCTGACTCCATCATCAGGTCGGAACGTTTTTAGTCGAGAATATTTATTTTAGTTCTACCGATGTGCAAAGTTTTACTTCAGTCGGACAATTTGCTGAGGAGTTCCATGGAACAGCTCCTGACTCCATCATCAGATCAGAGCGTTTTTAGTGTAGTCGAGAATATTCACTTTAGTTCTACCGATGTGCAAAGTTTTACTTCAATCGCACTACTTGCTGAGGAGTTCCATGGAACAGCTCCTGACTCCATCATCAGATCAGGTTACTGTACCCATAGTCATTAGAATTCTAATAGTTAATATAACTAATTATAATCTGATTAAAGTTTACAAAATAATAATTTTATAGATCTGTAAGTATCCATACAGATCAAATCACTCGGTCGCGCTATAATTGTATGCTGGCACTGGCTGTTGCCATTTTTTATTATAAAAAATCATATTATAATAATTAATGCGTACACTTGTAGTTTTTTTTATATGTAAATAAAAGGTTAAACTTTGTTATAGTATGTGAATTTTAACTTTTAAACTTTCTTTTTTCGAATAAACGACTTCTTTTGAAGCGTAAAATTGCGCAGTTTTTATTCGTTATTTTTTTTTTTAATTTATTGTATTACTTTACTAAAAGTTTTAAACTCATTTTAAAGAAGACTATATTTTTGTTGTAATGTTATTTTTGTTAAAAACTTTACGACGTTTTTATTTTGGGTAAAAACAGGGTTAGATAATTCACTCAATTGCTCATTTTACGAAAACGCGAGTTACAAGTTAATTTATTTGACGAATGTGATTTAAATTTTTTTTTCGATCTTTTATATTTTGCTGAACCAAACTTTGGGTGTATTTATTTTTGTTTATCTCTCTTTACCAACCGAGCTACAGACTTGTTCGAAATATTCGCATAAAACTGGTCACAGAAGACTGGGCCCTTAAAATACTCATTGTTGATCTTAATTTTAGATCAATTTCAATTTTGAAATACCTACTTCTCTCACATCTGGCATTCATTGCTTATGCGACAAAAATAGGAAATGGTTCAAACGTTTACAAGATATTATTATAATTAATTTTAACTCCACAGAGTCTGAAGACCTGCTTATTTATACAATGTGTTCTGCCCAACATGACTTACGGTGCCGAGACATGGACGCTTACGCAGGAGGCTGTGTACAGGTTAAGGGTTGCACAGAGAGCCATGGAGCGTACCATACTCGGCATCAAACTCTTAGATCGAGTTCCAAACGTCGAGATCCGTAGAAGAACGAAGGTTCATGATGTTGGGAATCGAGTTAAGGAGCTCAAATGGTCTTGGGCGGGACACTTGGCAAGGCGTGGTGATGACAGCTGGAGCAGGGTAGCAATTTAATGGTGGCCGAGGAATGGCTGTGGAAAGGTTGGACGTCCGGCAGCGAGATGGGTGGACGACATCATTAGAGTCGCGGGCCGTCAATGGGTGAGACTAGCGCAGGATCGTGGCGGATGGCACAAACTTGGGGAGGTGGGTAAAGTCGGGCTGTGGATGATGATGATGTTAATTTTTGCCGTCCGGGGCGGGCCGCCCCTATTACGCTACTCCACTGAATCCACTACAAATAAACTACAAAACTTGAGCTTTTGACTGATTCTCTCAGATCCTTAGTTTCTGAGATCCAGTTGGGTGGTACGCCCTGATTTCTGGCTGTTCGGACCTAGATAAATGCTCATAACTTCTGAATTATTGAACTACAAATTCAGGGAATACGAAGTCTGAAACCCACAAAAACTGCAATTTCTACCCCAAAAAAGAATAACCAATTAACATAAACTCACGTTACCTGTTATTTGAATGAAACTGTAGGTCAAGTAATTTGGTTATACATTTTGTCGCACTATATTTTGATAGTCAAAGATTACAAAATATTTTTTTGTTTTTATGGGACTCGGGGGATCTCAGTTCGGAGCGAACCATTAGTCTATAAAGTGTTGTAATTTAAACTAATTATATTGAAGGGACGGTTTTTACACAAAAAAATAAAAAAATCTATCTATAAGATGTTCGTTTTAATATCAAAATCTCGAGAAAATCGATAAAATGCTGCTCTAACGAAATATCTAAGAGAACTAAGCTTATTGTACGATGCCACAGATTACTAAAAAAGTTCAATGACCTCGTTCAGTCCATGCCCTGGCCCGGTCAATGCACCCAACCAGTCAACAGAGTGCGTACGGCCAGTGCATTATGTACCTCTCTCTCCTCTATTTATCATGAACAACTTCTAAACCTTGAAAACACAAATTACCACAAATTTCGTAGGTATCATCATGCTAAATTTCAGCTTTACAGCACGCAACGATAAACGCATTTAGTGGCTAAATATGATTTCAGAGCTGTCAAATCATACAAATAAGTCAAATTTAAACATGTTTAGTCGCTAAATATGTTTCGCAAGCCGGCCTAATAGTCTACGAATAAAACACGGCTGTTGGACAGACATGCCAAAACTATTTGTTCCTAGTTCGACAATGGAATCCGAAAATACCTACTATTTTCGTAGTTTCTACTATTTTTAGTATGGGTTTGTTTATTGCCGTCGCCTTTACAATGAGTAGGTAAAGAGACAACTTTTCGACGTCCTGCCTACGTTTCGTAATTTAATAGGGGCGTGTTGGAGGCAATCGTGTTGGCACAAACTAATCTATAATTATACGTTTGAGAGCAATAAGAGGACAGTTACCAACTGTCACTATGTAATTTAGAAAACAACTTTATAGTTTGTGCCAACATATTACCCCCATTGTGTGAGACGAATAGTAAAACAACAAAATAGTTATAAAGTGAAAAACTGTATTTACTAAACCATTATTGTTACACAGTAGGTAAAGTATGAACTTATGACAATTTGTATTTGTGTAAAACACCTTCGACCTATTAAGGTATTCGGTCTCCTCTTACGTGCTTTGTTTGTACGTATAGCACACGTGCTAACAGTAGGTAAAGTATGAACTTATGACAATTTGTATTTGTGTAAAACACCTTCGACCTATTAAGGTATTCGGTCTCCTCTTACGTGCTTTGTTTGTACGTATAGCACACGTGCTATACTCGTCTAGCACATGCCGTGTCTAATCGAAACGTGGTGTGTTAGTATTTCTGTAGGAAAACTGTGACGAAATAGTGACGCAAAGCAGAGAAATAGTGACGCGATCCATTGCGTCTTTCTCCTTTTGTTACATGTGTCTGACCGAGAGAGCGATTTAGATCTCAGCATAGGTGAATAGGAACTAGTTACAGCCACACCTCGGGCCGACGCAAATCGCGACCGGAATGCTTCCGCGCGATTCGAGTGAAAGCGACCGCGAGTATCCCTGGTAATTATAAATATCCTCAGCTAGTGACAACATTTGTTCTGGAGAACTTGTGCGGCTGTCCTGTCGGTCAACTGCTACTATCGTGGTTGTCGTAATGCTCTAGGTCTTCTCGCATCGCACTCATATCATCGATTAATGGAAGGGGATTAGCTATTGCTAATCCCATTCTGAGATCAGTTCTGGATGGACCAATACATCTCCCGAAAGTATATAAAAGACCAATCCTACACCATCCCAGAACCATTTAATTTTACAGAAACTCACAAGAAATTCACTGAAATCAAGTCGCCCCACAAAGTGATCAAGTTTAAAGCCCGTTAAGTTAAAAGCCGATCAAGAAACGCATGCAAACTGATACCGCCCAAGGAAGCTCACCCAAAGCTTCTTCCACATCAGAAAATAAAGAATAATTCTAAATTTGAGGCTCAGCCACCTGTTTTGTACAAGAAGCCTTTTAAGCCTATGTAACAGCCAGCCCAACTTGTAAAGCCTATGAAATATGCACTGACTTCTCAAAAACGGGCATCAGAGACAAAAGTTTGATAACTGTTGAAAGTTAAGGTACATGAGATATAACGATTATGTCATGAGAAAGAAAAAAAAACAAGTTTAAAACTCGGTGCCGTTTCGCCGGAACCAAAGCATCAAGTTAGCAGCCTCAACAATAGACTATAATATCTCACCTTCTATTGTATCACTATTATTGAAACTTTGCATGCCGGCGTCACTGTTTCGTAACAGTTTTTTTGGTATATAAATCATCACGATCCGTGCAGCCATTCTTGCTGAGGCTTTTTTGGCATAGTTGATACCATCAAATTTCATGGTGAGGCTTCCAACTTCAAAATTTTCGGTCTCTTAAAACATTACAAACTGATAACTAATGTCGCTGTTTGTCCCCAAACTACTGTTTTTTGTTGAGTTTAATGTTATCATTGGTAAGCGCTACGAAGTTTTGTTCCAGGTTATATTAGTAAATCAGTCTAGTTCTAGGGGAATGTTCGATGTACTAATGAAGAATTTATAAAACATATTTTTTCTAAAATAAACGTTACTTGTAACTGTGCTCATAATATAAGTATGTTTGATGCATGTATGTGCCTTCAACGCACGAATAGAACAAAAGTACAAAATAAACGTTACTTGTAACTGTGCTCATAATGTAAGTATGTTTGATGCATGTATGTGCCTTCAACGCACGAATAGAACAAAAGTACAAAATAAACGTTACTTGTAACTGTGCTCATAATGTAAGTATGTTTGATGCATGTATGTGCCTTCAACGCACGAATAGAACAAAAGTACATCTTACTTTGGTTATTTTTATTTATTTAGCTCGATAAGAGTAACGAAGGCATCACTGCGCTAATAATAAAAAGCAGTTTTATTCCAACATTGATCTGATTCATGAGTATGAATTAGGTTAATATTTGTAATAATATCCTTAGTTGCATTTGAATTTCAAATACCTACTTATATGTTATGAGTCCAGTTCCAAAGCACTTAAATTTAGCCTTACATAATTATATCTAAGTACAATATTCTTAAAACTAACTATTAATCATAAAACCAGGACAAAAATAAAGTGTACAAATTGGAAATACAATAGAAAGATAAAAATTCGGTTTCTTACATAAGTTAATCTACAGGGTCTCGAGGAAAGACAAGCAGAAACATCCAGAGGGCAATACGGCGATTAGTAATAATGAATTCAGCTTGAAACAGAATAACAAGTCTTTCAATTTCAAACTACTGCTTCAACGCAAAACAACAGTCAACTATTCAAAAGATACAGCGAGTTTATTAAGCTGGCCATACACGAGGACGCCAATCTACAAGATTCCACACCAGATATCCTTCCAAAATCCAAAATCCGACGCACGCGGAGTGCCGCGACTCCACGCCGAGCGCGCCCATCTTACCTATTGATGGAGCAAGCATATGGCCCACCTGATGTTAAGTGGTAACCATCGCCTATAACAAAGTAATGCCACATAGGTAACGCACCTTAGGAACGTGCGCTACGATGCACTGCCCTGCGTCCATCAACTTGAGGCATACAGGTGTAAAGCCTCATGTGCCTGTAATTTCACCCGTATTCAATTGCACCCGTACCCTTCAAATCGAAACACAGCAATGCTTCTTGGCGGCAGAAATAGGTATGGTGGTAATTCTTCCCCGGGCGAGCCCTTTCACAAGGAACTCTACTACTCTTAAAAAATATGTGGCCGATACAGGAATCCAATTCGCGCTCAGGGGCAAGGCGTAAGTAGAACGAGCTGTCTAAAAAAACAAAGATTATAATTTATAATACGCCCATTTGGAGTTTTTGGACTCGAATCAGTGGAGTGTCCACATATGGCCAGCTTTAGAACGCGTTTAATGTCTACTGCGGGAGTTTTATATGGCAATTGCATGTTCCCGCCTGCCCGCGTCCTTGGACCCGTTACCAAATCGTATACTAGCAGTGCATATGAATAGGTGGGATGTTCGGTGCTCTTAGACCTTTCGGATGGTTACCGGCCAAACCCGACTGCGCAAACATCTCTTAAACTCTTAACTCTAACAATTGATCAATGATTCCATAATAGGTATTAAATAATCTCGAAATTGAATTTCGAGATTATTTAATACGTTTATTATTACCGGCTGGAGGATTTAATTGGAGCAGACGCTCAACTTTGAGGGGAGTGGCAGTCGCGAAAGCAGGTGATACCACAAAATAAATAAGTAAAAAATTACTTAATGAAGTAAAACATCTTTACGCACGCTTGACTTGGGGAGTAAGCTGGTGAATGCGTGACGAGAGCGTTACGAAAAGTGTGATCGGGCGATGTGAACAGATGTTGAGAGGGAGATATAAGTTAGTGAAGAGAGAGTTACGTTTCGTATATTACTGTATAGGCAAGAGATAGAGGTGTGAGCACACATTTTCTTTCTCTCAAAGCCAGTTACGTTTCGTATATCTAAGACACAGTGCAGGCCTATTGTCTGTATCACACTGTAGGAGCAAGAGAGAGCAGTGCGCGCGCACATTTTCTTTCTCTCTTCCTCTCATAGCCAGTGCATTATATATCTCAGTCGGTAGTTCGTTTGCGAGTTTGCTAGCGTTACGCGAACGGTGTTTTCATGATTATTTTTCGTTATTTCATTATTATTCATTTGAACAATTTAAAAAAATAAATATTTTAAAAAAGAAGTTTTACTTCAGTCGTTTGGTCTAAAGCACACTCGTTTTTATATTCCAAGAGATGTAAGTAGTAAGTACCTGATGTTCAGTTTTTTTTTATTTTTTTTTACTTCCCGCTGTTGACCTCAGAGGCCACTGCAGCTCAACCGAACTTTTGGCGCTCTGCCTTGTAAGTTTTGTAGGCAACTAGCGCAAGCGCACCACTTAGGTAGGAACCTCGGCTTGGGCCGTTGCCAGGGTGGGGATAGGAGAGAAACGCCCAAGAAAATGTATAGGCGGTTGCCTGCCGCTGCGCTTGAGCGTAGTTAATTAAAATCAGAATCGGCCGAACTAAACTTCAGTACCTATTTATTCTATGGTGGTAATAATAATAATTCTCTAATAACTAAGATCACCGTTAGCATCGAGTCTATGAGCGAGCGCCTGTTTTCGCTAACATAACTTTTGTTTCTAATCTGTTGCACGTTACAGGGCCCAGAAATTAGAAACTTTTGAAATCACAGATTGAGGATTCATTTAAATATTACTTCACGTCTCACCAATTCTGTAACGGGCAGTAATCATCATTACCTTAATTATAATAACACTATCCGTATAAAATTATTATCTATTCGCGTCTAACATACTGAGTATAACAGTAGTTATCAAATGAAGCAAACAATAACCAAGAATCAGACTCATCTTGTGGTTTCAGAGGATTTTCGACAGACGAAATATAGACTACAATACCTAGACATATGTACATAAATTAAAGTCACCTCTCTTTTGGCAGTGACTGTACAATAATGGTCATAGTTCGACGAATTAAGTTATCCTGATGGTGCTCCCACACATGAGTCATACAAAGTTTTATAACTTTATACACGATAATATTTAGTAGCATTTGTCTAAATGTAAGGGATATAATGTTATAAATAATCCTGGACATTTCACACAGCGCTATCTAGCTCCAAACTAAGCAAAGCTTGTACCACGGCAGGAACCAGAGAAGCAATCAAAGGGCATAATCCAAATGGAAGCAGAAATTAAAGAGGGTATGAAAATGGAAGAAGTAATTAAAGAGACCATCGAAGTGGAAGAAGCAATCAAAGAGGATATCGAAGTAGAAAACACAATCAAAGATGATACCGAAGTGAAAGAAGAAATCAATAAGGAGACCTATCAAGGTCGATGCTGACAATAAAAAAACGATTCCACCAAAAATTTGTACTACCATTTTGTAAAAGTTTACTATGCCTATCTGCTTCCGTTTAGAAGATACGAGCGATTAAAGTTTTTTAAGTTTTAAAAAAAACAATACAAGAAGATATCGAAGTGGAAGAAGAAATCAAAGAGGTTATCAAACTGGAAGAATCTATCAAAGAGGATATTGAAATGGAAGAAGCAAACAAAAAAGATATCGAAGTAGGAGAAGCAATCAAGGAGGATATCGAAGTGGAAGAAGCAGTGAAAGAAGATATCAAAATGGAAAAAGCAAACAAAGAGAATATCGAAGTAGGAGAAGCAATCAAGGAGGATATCGAAGTGGAAGAAGCAATCACCAAAGAGGATATCATACAAGAAAAAGAATTCTAAGAAGATATCTAAATGTAAAAAGCAGTCACAAAGGATATCAAAGGGAAAATGCAATCAAAAAGGATATGCAAGTAGAAAACGCGATCAAAGAGGATATCCAAGTGGATGAAGCAATCAAAGAGGTTATCTAAATGGAAGAAGCAATCAAAGGGGATATCCAATCGAAGTAGGAGAAGCAATCAAGGAGGATATCGAAGTGGAAAAAACAATAAAAGAGGATATCAAAATGGAAAAAGATATCAAAGAGGATATCAAAGTAAGAGAAGCAATCAAGGCGGATATCGAAGTGAAAGAAGCAATCATCAAAGAGCATATCAAAAAAGAAAAAGCATTCTAAGAAGATATCTAAATGTAAAAAGCAGTCACAAAGGAAATCAAAGGCAAAGATGCAATCAAAGAGGTTATCTAAATGGAAGAAGTAATCAAAGGGGACATCCAAGTGGAAGCAGAAATTAAAGAAGGTTTCGAAGTAGAAAACACGATCAAAGATGATACCGAAGTGAAAGAAGAAAGGATACCTATCAAGGTCGATGATGACAATAAAAAAAGGATTCCACCAAAAATATGTGCTAGCATTTTTAAAATTCTACTATGTTTATCTGCTTCCATTCAGATGATACGAGCGATTTATGAAAAATAATATTTTTTTTATGAGGATATCGTAGTCGTAGAAGCTATCAACGAAGATATCGAAGTGGAAGAATCTACAAAATAAGATATCAAGGTTAACGAAGCAATCGAACAGGATATTACATTAAAAAAAACAATCAAAGAGGATATCAAAGTGGAAGAATCTATCAAAATGGAAAAAGCAAACAAACAGGAAATCGAAGTATGGGAAGCAATCAAGGAGAATATCGCAGTGGAAGAAGCAATCATCAAAGAGGATATCAAAATGGAAAAAACATTCAAAGAGGATATCCAAGTGGAAAAAGCAGTCAAAACGGCTAATAAAAGAAAAGATACAATCAAAAAGGATATCCAAGTAGAAAACGCGATCAAAGAGGATACCCAAGTGGATGAAGCAATCAAAGAGGTTATTTAAATGGAAGAAGCAATCAAAGGGGAGATCCAAGTGGAAGACATAATCAAAGACGATATCGAAGTGGAAGAAGCAATCAACGAGGATATCGAAGTAGAAAACACGATCAAAGATGATACCGAAGTGGAAGAAGAAATCAAATAGGATATCAAGGTCGATCATGACAATAAAAAAACGATGTCACCAAAAATTTGTACTACCATTTTGTTAAAATTTTCTAAGCTTATTTCCTTCCTATATCGTGTATCCCTATATCGTTTAGAAGATACGTGCGATTAAAGTTTTTTAAGAAAAATCATCATTTTGTTAAGAGGATATCGTAGTCGAAGAAGCAATCAACGAAGATATCGAAGTGGAAGAATCTATCAACTAAGATATCGAAGTGAAAGAAGCTATCAAAGAGGTTATCAAAGTGGAAGAATCTATCAGAGGATATCAAAATGGAAAGTAACTAACAAAGAAGATATCGAAGTGGAAGAATCTATCAAATAAGATATCGAAGTTAACGAAGCAATCGAATAGGATATTAAATTTAAAAAAGCAATTAAAGAGGATATCGAAGTGAAAGAAGCAATCAAAGAGGTTATCAAAGAGGAAGAATCTATCAAAGAGGATATCAAAATGGAAAAAGCAAAAAAAGAGGATATCCAAGTGGAAAAAGCAGTCAAAAAGGATATCAAAGGGAAAGTGCAATCAAACAGGATATCCAGTATCAGTAGAAAATATCAGTACAAAATATCTAGTATCAGTAGAAAACGCGATCGAAGAGGATACCCAAGTAGATGAAGCAATCAAAGGGGATATCCAAGTGGAAGCAGAAATTAAAGAGGGTATCGAAATTGAATTTATTAAGAAAGTTGCCTTATGCCCCTCCAAAATATAAAAAAATGGGATGTATCGAAATGATGGTGATGGATGTCGCATAAACATGAAAATTTACTAAGAAAGTTGCCTTATGCCCCTCCAAAAACTAAAAAAAAGTGACGTCTCAAAATAATGATAATGGATGTCGCATAAACATCAAAACTTACTAAGAAAGTTTCCTTATGCCCCTCCAAAAACTAGAACAAAATAGGACGTCTCAAAATGATGATGATGGATGGCGCATAAACATGAAAATTTTACCAAGCAAGTTGCCAAATGCGCCTCCAAACACTAAAAAAAATTGGACATCAAAATGATGATGATGATGGATGTCGCATAAACATGAAAATTTACTAAGCAAGTGGCCTTATGCCTCTCCAAAAACTAAAAATAAAAAAAAATTTGGACATTCAAAATGATGATGATGATGGATGTCGCATAAACATAAAAAATTACTAAGAAATTTGTCTTATGCCCCTCCAAAAACTTAAAAAAAAAATTGGACTTCTAAAATGATGATGATGATGGATGTCGCATAACCATGAAAATTTACTAAGCAAGTTGCCTTAAGCCCCTCCAAAAACTAAAAAAAATATACATATATATTGGACATCCAACATGATGATGATGGATGTCGCATAAACTTGAAAATTTTGTTATCTCATGCCCCTCCACCACCACTAATAAATAAAATTACAGTAATATAAATTTTACAGTACCCACAAGCCGTTTGGCTCCCTACAAAAACAGTATGAAAGTTACGGCTAACGAAATATACGGTGTACCGTATTTGCACAAAAATATTTTGTATGGGACAATTTTTTTTTCATGGATCCGGATATAAAGAAATGTCTTGAGCAACATTAGTTTTGGCGCGAAGGCTCTAAGACTTGTACTTTCAGAGATACGAGGTGGATGGGAGTGAATGGGGGACAAAAGGGGTACTTTAGGATTTATTCCCAACTCATCGGAACTCCCTCTATAAGACCCCACCAAACATTTCTACCCTACGAGGGGGCATCTGGAAGAACAAACATGTCAATGAGTCAGTCAGTGAGTGGTAATCAAGCTATATTTAATATAATTCACACTGATCGCACAAAATAGAACAGAAGATAAATTTAGTACAAGCCAACAGGATCTCAGATCAAGTCGAAATTGATCCGAAACTACAAAATTTATGTTCTGATCTATTTTGTGTTTAATTAGTTGTACTAATGTTACTTGCTCTCAGTTGAAATTACCGCTTTAACTGAACATAACAAAACCTGAATGTAAGAACACACTTTCAAATGAAAACCGCAATTGTTCAAAAACATGTTCACCAAATGAAATTATTAAAACAGAAATAACGTTCCGGGGCCTAGTACGAATCATTTACGTTATGCAACGCTTGTTAGCCGGTACGTCACAACTCTAATACCATTGGTTATTCACTAACCAGCTAACCATCTTTAGGGTTCGGTACCCAAAGGGTAAGAACCTAATATTAAGACTCCGCTGTCTGTCCGTCTGTCACCAGGCTGTATCTCATGAACCGTTATAGTTAGACAGTTGACATTTTCACAGATGATGTATTTCTATATAACAGCAAATACTAAAAACAGAATAAAATAAATACATAGGTGGGATCCCATACAACAAACGTGATTTCTTTTGCTCGTTATTGATAACGGCAACAGGTAGACTCTTTTAAAATAAATAATTCAATTAGAATAAAATTGATATTTAAGGGTGGTTCAGCAACAGACATGCCTGTTTTGCCGTTTTTATATATAATGGTACGGAACTTTTCATGCGCGAGTCCGACTCGCACTTGGCCTGTTTTTTTGATAACAATGTTTATATATGAAACTGTGAAATTTTATTGATTTTCCTACAATAATATTATGTAAGTAATTGGATAGGCACACGTTTAGACATTTGTGCTGTTCAGTTTTCTAGTGCATTGAACGTATGTGTAAGAATCGAACCACCTTCATTTTATACCTACTTTTATGTTTGTTTTTATATTGTACGTCAGTAACGGATAAACTTTGCAAACTTATACCTAATATTTAAGATCTCGGTTTAAAGATGTTTATTCTCAAAAGAACTTAATATAGAACTTATATAGTATCTAGTTACAGTTCACTTATATGAGTCATAGTTTTATAATACCTAGGTAAAACCTTAGTATATTTATGGTACACACGGCTACACATCAAGCTATACAAGTCCAGTATAAGCCGACCTCTCATTTTACGAAAACCCTACACAACGCGAGGTCAGCTTATACTGGAAATGTATAGCTTGATGTGTAGCCGTGTGTACATATTAATTGGTGCTGGTGACAAACAATGCGTTTTATTGAGCTATAGGTACTTGTTACTTATACCTAGCATAGTTTAAGATAATACAAATCACAAGAATGCAATATTCTATTAAAATAAAAAAAGAGAGAAGTAGTGGGTTCGTTTTACTAAATAATTACCCACTTCAATGGCGTTGTTTTGATCGGGAGGAGTAAGATTGTGTGAGAGTTCGGTCTATGTGTGAGTGAAGGTGCCTAGAACACTGACCACTGTTGTGTAGTTACTTTTAACAATCCGAATGCAAAAATCAATGTTTGCGTAAAAATAGTGTAGAAGTAACATAACTGTTTTTACAACACACTTGCTCGTAAAGTGAGCCTTACTACATCGTTCTTAGGGCCATAAACGGATCTATACCACACACGTGCATAAGAATATTACACACTAGTGCACAATAGGATTATCCCTACAAAGTTAAGTTAGTACCTAACTGCAAATTATATGCGAGTAAACAAAGCATTTTTAATTTAACCGGGTAATACAGTTTTTTTTTGTAACAACAAAGAGGTTTTATGCCGCTGAAAATCCATATACATTTTTGGAATAATTAAATGTATCTCTTATTAAAACGAAAAAACATTTATTATTATCAAATTATTTATGATTCACAATAATTTGTTATAAAATATTTGCTTTTCATCAGTAAAATAGGCTGTATGGCTATAATATGTAATATGCGAGTAAACAGAGCATTTTTAATTTAACCGGGTAATACAGTTTTTTTGTAACAACAAAGAGGTTTTATGCCGCTGAAAATCCTATTTCATTTTTTGAATATATAAATGTATACCTAATTAAGACGAAAACACATTTATTATTAAATTATTTATAATTCACAATAATTTGTTATAAAATATTTGCATTTCATCGCTAAAATTATAATTTTAAAGTAGGCTGTATATATTATATATGTATGTAATCAATCACCTCCCATTAGACGCGTGGAAAAAAAAAACTTGGCGCCATTTCCCATTTTTTCGTATGTATCGCATTTGATACTATGTGGTAAATAATTGTAAAATGTCAAGTTTTAGTACAGAAGATGAACAATTGATAGATTTAAATGAAGGTACTAAAGAAGTGGCAAGTATTACCAATGTAACTCAAACTATGATATTGCCATCAGAAACAATCCAATATCGTTTTGAAAATTGTACATTCACTAATTGTTTAAATAATTAAACGATTTATGCAATACATGTTTTTTTTTCCGCGCAAGTGTGTTGAAGTAGTGCGCATGAAACTCGTGAGCAACTTGCTTACTAGACACTCGGCTGATATCATAATATATATACTACGCGCAACATGCTTTTGAAGTTTTGCGAATATTCTAGGATTATTTTATGATTTTTCATGTTTTATTATATTATATATATATTTTTTGCAATGAGGAAATCCGCAGAAGAACTAAAGTTGCCGACATAGCTCTCCAAATTAGCAAGTCGAAGTGGTAATGGGCGGGCCACATCGCTTGCAGAGCCGATAACCGTTGGGGAAGAAAGGTTCTCGAGTGGACACCACGGACTGGAAGACGCAGCGTAGGCCGGCCCCCCCCACAAGGTGGACCGACGATCTAGTAAGAATCGCGGGAAGCCGTTGGGCGCAAATGGCTACCAACCGCTCGTTGTGGCGATCTAAGGGGGAGGCCTATGTTCAGCAGTGGACGTCTACCGGCTGATGATGATATATTTTTTTTATGAAAAGAATGATTTAATATTTTATATGTAAAACTAATGAATCAATGATTTAACTAAAGTGATTTGATTCCGACAATGTAGTCTTTTTGTACATTGAAAAACTTTGGCATTCTTTTATTTCATTTGACAATTTATTATACATGTTTACCCTTTAAAATAATATATTCTTTCTTCCGTATTTTTCCGTTCTAGGTTGGCGAACATAGTTTATTTTTATTTCGTTATATTTGTACGTTTTTTTAGTTAGAGTTGAATTGTTTTTAAGACAAAACGGGTCTTTTCGCGTTTCGGCCAAGTTCGTCACGAGAGACTCGTCGAGGTTAGTCAAAATTATGATTTTGATACGAATCTGTTCGTGAAAAGACCCGTTTTGTCTTAAAAGCATGAGTATAGTTCGCGAAAACTTAAAAAGGGTTAAATTTGTTTTTATGGTTTTATTCAAAATCATTTTTATTAGGACACACATATTTAGTGTGTATATTTGCGTCACATTTAATAGTTTTGGTTTCACGTAAAGTATTTTGGTAAGTAATCGTAAAGTTGTCGTAAAATTGTAAAGTGTAAAGTCTTTTAATTAATTTATTTTGTGGTATTTGTAAATCTTGAATAACGGTTTTAGATGCTGATCCCCATATCTCAATTAGATATTCTATATGGGGCTTTACAAGAGAGTTGTAGATTGTATTTCTGACCTTTGGGGGTAAACAGCCACTTATTTTGCGTACGGCTCCAGTTAGAGATATCGATTTTGATCTGATGTGGTCAATATGTGGTCTCCAAGATAACTTATCATCTAATAAGAGCCCTAGATATTTTTCTTGATTCGATTTGCAAATTATAGTATAATTTAATTTTAAAGGGGGGTATAATAAGGAATCAATTTATTTTTCGCGGCAAAGATCATTAAATAATAATAAACATAAAAATACAATTGAGGTCACATAATCTAACTTAAATTACAAAAAAAAAAACTATCAAAACTTAAGCACGATTACAGCAAGTGTAAGCTAAGTCAAACAATATTTTTGTTTAAAATGGAACATTACAATATTGTCAGTCGTATATCAAACATTAGAGATTTTATTTAAGATCATCTTTGATATATTACTTACACTACCTCTTAATGTTCCCGTTGTGATATATCTAGGGGTTGAAATTGGGCATGTTGGCAAGTTTCTCCTTGACATCGTCCAAGGAATCATCGCACAGGACCATCGAGTGGGAGTAACCCATGCCTACCTGTAATAAACGAAACGATTATGTCGTCTGCAAATCCAGTGCGTCTCATCACAGGAATCGACACAGGAACATCTTCCCCCAGGACTCGACCTTCCGTGGCCAGTTTGGAAGGCCATGAATCTGTGTAGATGGGGAATGCATGTTTTTCCTAAAGAATATAATCCGGCTCTCTTTAATGTGTTAATAGATTTCTTTTAGATCTCCGTGCTTCATCTTAGATCACATCATCGCTTACCGTCGGGAGAGATTGTGGTCAAACGAAGATCTTTCCAGATTAAAAATAAATGCGGGAGCCTGCATTAACAGGCTGCGAATCCGGGGAACACATGCTTATCTGCCCTTAGTGCCTAGGTTTAAGTCGTCTTTGTGCAGGTTACAATGACGAATTAAACCTAGCTACTGACAACGCAATACAAGTGGCTAATTTTTATTCATCAACTAACTTCCGCCAGCGGCTTCCCACGCGTTGTTTGTCAACAAAAATTAGCCTACGCGTTAAGCCAGTATAAACATACCAAATTTCATCGAAATAGGTTCATCCGTTACGACATGATTGAGTAACAAGCATCCAAACTTTCGCATTTATAATATTAGTGTAATAATGTGATTGTGAAGTGAATTGTTGACTCGAAAGAAGAAGGCATTACTTTGTACAGCTAGCAAAAAAATAATGAGTCTTTTATTATATACCTTACAAGCAAGATACAACCAAATGAGAAACAGGTTAATGTATAATCGGCGGACTTATTGCTCAAAAAAGCCATCTCTTCCAGACAACCTTTGGATGTAAAGGAGTATTAGTAAATGTAAGTATAAATAACAATATACAATATAATAAAAACCAGATGGACTTTACGGACTTTGCTACCAACTTTCGTTTGTTTGGATGTAGGGGTAATCTCCGGAACTATAAACCGATTTTGTAAAATATTTTACTGATAGGAAGCTCACTATCCTCTATGCCTTTATGCATGCCCAGGATGATTGGTAGATAATGCTACTAGCATTAAGTCCTCTGTTTTGTGTGACAGTATTTAAAAAAAAATGATTTACCTGTGTGATGTTGAATCCCTCCATTCGGGTTACTTCCTTGGGACGTGCGGACGACTTGTTGATCTCACCCATGCCCTGTCACAAACAAAACTAATTAAAGCGACAATCTAAAAGTACTATCTAGCCCCAAACTAAGCGGAGCTTGTACTATGGGATCCAATTAACTGATACAATACTTATATATTAGGTCCTTACATACGAAATTGGCGTTTTTTACGGGAGGAATATAAAGTATGCACTGTTGTTATCTATGCACTTTTGCCATCTCATAGGTAGTTCATTGATCCCTTTACTAAAATACCATGGGGCGAGAATCAATAAACTCTTTGAAGGCGGTTTGGACTGCCGCATCGGAGTTGCATTTTTTTCCTTGTAAGTTGTCCAAATTTTGGAAAAAATGGTATTCTGTTGGAGCAAGGTCCGGGGAGTACGATGGTTGTCGCAGACATTCCAAATGTAGCTCATCTAACTTAGTGGTTGTTTGTTGTGCAGTGTGTGGTCTTGCGTTGTCGTGAAGCAGCAGTGGCCTAGAGCGATTGACCAATCTCGGTTGTTTAACAGCTAGTTCTTCCTTCATGGTTTGCAGTTGCTGACAATAGATATCTGCCGTAATCGTTTGGCCAGATTTTAGAAAGCTGTAGTGAACGACACCGGCGTTAGTCCACCAAACACTCACAAGTAACTTTTTCTGAGTAAATTTTCGTTTAGGGCAGGATTTGGCTGGGTTTCCAGGGTTCAGCCATTGCCACGAGCGCTTCCGATTATGGTACAGTATCAACTTTACACAATTAATGATTCGATTTAAAATCCCTTCATTATTGTGTCGGTTGAGCAAAGTAACACAGCAGTCGACGCGTGTTTTCAAGTTCGATTCACTCAATTCATGAGGTACCCATCGTTCAAGTTTTTTACTTTCCTGATTTGCTTCAAGTGGATTAATACAGTTTTATCCCTTACCCTGAAGCCTGCAGCTACCTCTGAAGTTCTTTGTGATGGATCCGCTTCCACAGTAGCCTTTAATTCTTCATTTTCTACTTTGGTCTCCGGCTGTCCACGGGGTTGGTTCTGAAGGTCGAAATTTCCAGAACGAAAACGTTGAAACCAAAAATGTACCGTGCTTTCTTTTGCGACACCAGCGCCGTACACATCATTAATCCTTCGAGCTGTTTCTGCAGCACTGGTGCCACGGTAGAACTCGTACTCGTAAATATACCGATATTTCATGTTTTCCATTGTGAGGTAATAAACGACGCCAAAGAAAAAAAATAATGAATGACTGTTTTCAAAACTTAAATGCACCAGCTAAATGAATTTATAAATTTGAAAAGGAATTCTTAACCAAAGAGGAGATATTTCAGATCAAAGTGGTCAGTACGACAAAACGCTAATTTATATGTAAGGACCTAATATATACATACTTTTTTTGTAAATACATACTTATGATTGGACATCGGATTATATGTACCAACAAAATGGCAAAATATGCATGCACTTAAAAAACCGAAATATGCACGTAAAAGCTCTCAAAAAGGCCGAAATATGTACAATGCAAAATAAAAAAACCAATTTTATTTTAATTAAAGACGGTACAAAATCCGCGAAATATTTTTAAAATTATGCATTGTTTTTGTGACATTTGTGAGAGTATTAATTTGTACACCGAAACCGACCTCTCTACTTCAACTGAGTCATTGGACATTTGAAATATTGCCAAATTTGCAATCGGGCCGCGTCGCTCGCACTGGTCAGCACAGTTCAGTCAACCACCGCGCCACCTATACGGATCTGCCGCTACTAATCGAAATATGCATTAACGCCGTAATAAGCATACTTACGAAGCAGCTGTCTACTTATCATCATCCACAGCCCGACTTCATCCACTGCTGGGTACCTATACTAGAATAAGATGATGATGATGATGATTAATTATTTATCAGGTTCCGGACCAAAATGGTAAAAACGGAACCCGACTGCAACTTTGTCTGTCCATAAGTGGCCAGTAATTACCAGTTCTCCATAGGTGGGGGATACTCCCCAAGCAATCAGCGAATCATCAGCTGCAACTAAAACAGAGGTGTTGCTTGCTCCCACAGTGCGAATATTCCAACCTGCAAAGTTAATAAAATAGTTAAAAATAAAGTAAAAACACGTATATTTTGCATTACAAGGGCACATTTAACACAATAGGTCCCAGTGAAATCAAAAAGGGTCGCCACTCAGCATTATGCTGTACTTAGTAGCATAACATGTACACTAGTACAGCGCTGCTCTTCCGTGGGGCCATTGCCGTGCGTGAAGGGCAGCAACTGTATTAAACATCAGTTGTGTGTGTTAGTAGGTACGAACTAGTAAATAATAAAATAACAAACAAACACAACTTATAAACAAAATAAAATCACACTAATATTATAAATGTGAAAGTTTGGATGTTTGTTTATTTATTTATTTGTTTGTTTGTTACTCAATTACGTCGTAACGGCTGAACCAATTTCGATGAAAATTGGTATATATGTAGATACAGCAGCAGATATAATCTTATGTACCTACATTATTAACAATCAGTATTTTTAAGCTTAAATGTATATGAAATGCTTGTCTGTTTCTGACACCTCTACTTAGATAAAGACATGTAATTAAGTAAGTACTATTATTGACGTAACCAAGTGTTCCATTGTGTCCCTACGGTATGAATAAATGAGTATGAGTATACCACATAGGCTAACTTTTATCCCATAAATCAGTACACATTGGAAAAAATGGGGTGTCAAGTTGCAACAGCGAGTTTAGCTTTATTTCTAGGTTACCTACACATTTAGTAGTGTAACGCGTACGAAGTCGCGGGAAACAGCTAGTACTAATATAAAACAACAGTTAACATCATATAGACATTTGAAAATGAAGTAGGTAACTTAAATATACATGAGCAATTATAATTCCTATTAACCAGGGTCAGAACAACCACCTATATGTGAACACTTTGGATAATCAAACAAGACTTTTTAAATGATCATATTGATTTACGAACATATTGAATAACAAGATTTTTTAAAATCATCTCAAAATTTTTTTTAACTGCCTTGCAGCACAGATGGTAGTGCATCCTCGTATCAAGAGGAAGGTCGCGGGTTCAAGTCCCGTCTAGGCTTGAAATTTTTGAGATGATTTTAAAAAATCTTGGAATTTTCCGCATGTGTTCGGATAACACTATAAATAAAAATACTATATTGAATAACGTAATAAATAACATATTATTAATAAATAAATAATGAACACATTGCATTAAATAGTAAGATAACAACAGTATAGACTTGGACATAATCTTGGAGTCTTCAAGTTCAGAGTGAATAGGTTCTTTCTAGGCAAGCGTGCTTCTTCTTCGATCACACCTTCACTTACCATCAGGTGAGGTAATAGTCAAGCGCTTGGCTATCATTAATAAAAAAAAAGGACAGAAGGCAGAATCGAAAGGGAAAGAAGGCCTTTGCCAGAGGCCACACTGCTCCAGATAACAAACAAAAACTCAAATCCAAATCTGATCTGAAGAATGGTATTAATAAAAAGCGCACAGCTTTATAATAAACTAGTTGGCCGCCCGCGGCTACGCACGCTTAAAATTTCCCGCTCCCGTGGTAACTCGGGATAAAAACTATATAAAACAACTTTATGTCTTCTTTTTTCAATCTTTATGGGCCCCTTTACTCCTCATTATGTAAAATGCCAATTTTCCTTCCCCTCTGACACCCACGACCGAAACCTCAGATCCACTGATTCTCTCCTTCTAGCTACCCCGAAACACTCAACGTCCTTCCGTGGCAACTCTTTTGAAGTGGTAGCTGTCGGTCTATGGAACTCTCTCCCTACTCAACCGGTTTTAAGACGATTAGTCTACAGTCATTTCTTGCAGTCCTCTACTAGCTGTCGAAATATATGAAAACGTAGTATGTGTATTTATATGTAATAGTATTTTTAGTTGTATTAATATTTTATTATATTCATATATTATTCTATGTATTGTTATATCCAGTAGGTTTATGTATTTATTCTTACTGTGATCGGAGTTTATTGTCATTTGTGTTTCTTTTGTTCATATATGTATCAAAAAGTTTATATTGTTATAAGTTAGCAGGCCAACCTTTTTTGTTACCTCTGAGGTTGGCAGGTAGAAAATGCTATTAGCATTAAGCCCACCATTTGTACATGTAATTTGTATTTTTGTGCAATAAAGTATTAAAATAAAATAAATAAAACTCTTGTCAAAGTGACGTAACACTTAATGTAAATGACTTCACGTCAATGGACGACGGTTAAATTATATGGCTTTTGGTCATACAATATCCATATGACCTGCTGAAGGAGGATATTTTGTAGTAACTGGTATTTCTGTAGACAATTATGGAACTGACAACGTCGTAAAGAATGACTCAAGTTCCCTGAATAATAGATTTAAAAAAAAATAAGCATCAATAGTCTCAAAATATAATGCTAGAGATCATACCTGCGAGATCTTGAACTGGTTTCGGGTACATATTAGCTTCTCCAGTGCGTTTTGTTTGTCCAAACATGTACAACATTCCTGAAGAACAAAAACACATTTAATATTACTGCTTTGCACTAATTTTTATCTCAATAAAATATATCCTTATATCACTCAGGGATAATGTAGTTTTTTACCAGACAAAGAATTTACAAGATCAGTTCAGTAGTTCCGGAGGTTATCCCCAACATCCAAACAAACATATACACTTTTATTATAATATTAGTGAATAGCTGTTTTCTACACTAATTATTTCTAATGTTATAAAGAGGTAAAGCTTGTAGCTTTATAAATAAATAAATATTGCTGGATATTTCATACAGCGCTATCTAGCCCCAAACTAAGCTTAGCTTGTACTATGGGAACCAGATAACTGACAATACTTATAAATTTTTTTTTGTATATATTTACTTATTATATATAAAAAAAAACATCCAGACTCAGAACAAATATATGAAGGTCATGCAAACATTTGTTCCTCGGAGGGTTTCGAACCCGCTACCTCCTGTGTCTCAGCTGGCTATTCGTCCACTGCGCCACGGAGGTCGTCAGTACTTTGTATGCTTGTAGGGGGTAATCAGAAAAACTATTGAACCAATTGTGAAAATTATTTTAGTAATAGAAAGTATATATATTATACTATTATAGAGATCTATAGGCTATATTTCTTTCTGATAAAAACAGTTTTCATTACGAAATCTTAATTTATGTAAGTAAAGTTGAAGAAAAAGACGTTGCTTAGCGACTAAGCATGTTTAAATGTGACGAATTTATACGACAAATCTCATAAACATATTCGTTGCAACCGGTTTTTCGTTCTCTATTTTAATACATTTATTATTACGCGTTGTAACAGACTATTGGTTCCCCTACAAATAATAATAATAAATATTATGACACTAAATACGATTAGGCATCGTTGCATAAGTCGTCCTTAGTGTTTTATGTTTTGGTTACTGTTTTATCAAATCCTTCTCGTTCTGACATATGGCTCATGCCCGACGAGCTGTGCCTCAAAATTACCACGAAGTGGAGCTCTGAGACAATAATGCGGTGCCGCGGCAGGCCACGCCGGAGTCGGCGGGAGAGGGACCGGCATACGGTGGCACTGGACCGTTGTGAGTGGCGGAAATGGGGCCTCCCCCATTTCCGCCACTCACAACAAGCCCAACAATCGCATAACATGGGTTAATAGTTATTAAATGCGTTGTTTTAGGTTAAACATATTTTATTCTCGCCTCCAGTTCGTAACAGTATTATTGAGATGAAATAATAGGTTTACCATGTTCGTTGACCGCGAGGCTGTAGGTAGCGCCGCAATGCACGGAGCGCACGCCTCGCGCTTGCGTCTCGAAAAACTTGATGAGACGCGGCACGCGCTCGTCCTTCTGCTCCGCGTGCCCGAGCCGCCCGAACCCGCCGAAGCCCCAGCTGAACGCGCGCTTGTTGCTATCGATCGCCACCTGCATACATACAATTAAAATAATTTTGTTACTAAAACCACAGACCCGTAATATAAATACGACAGTCGATGTCCATAGAAGAAATCGTAGCCCGCAAAACGCTCAAAATTCCGTATTATTTCTAGATGGCGCTGTCTCATAGTCTGGAAACTTTCATAGCGACCATTGCAAACAACAAATTAAAATAAACTAACTTTCACTAAAACACATCAAAATATTTTTATTTTTTTACAATAAGTAATATTGTCTATAAAAGAAGATTTCACGATTTTATTTTGTATTGATTATTTGCCACTTTCATATGCGTAATCACAGATGGCGTGGGAAGGTAGCATACAAAGTAACGCATTGTTTTTACCTAGATGGCGCTTAACACAAAATTAAATGGCAGATTATTACTTCTAAGGGTATAGTCGCCTAAAGTACGCTTTTTGTACCTAATTTGTTGCATGCTGTGTTACCAAAAGTCGCGATTAGCAAGTCGAAATTTTGTTGTAAATAATAGACATAGACAATCATTTATTCACTACATTAGCACACAATATACAATACAGTTACATTTTAAAAGAGATGAAATACTTAAAATTAAGCAGTATAAACGTAAAACATACAAAATTAGGGAGAACTTGGTAGATACTGTGTGCTACAGCAGTAAATGGGACTCAACTCAGCATTATGCCCGCCGTGATGGTAAGCGCTAATATTCTGTCGAGACCGCTCCATTTAGCCACTAGACCCTGTGAGAGTATTGTGTTGTCAAGTGAGAATACTATGTGTCATGGTAGATATGTCGTGTTGTGTCAAAATATAATCATATGTAGTAGAAAATGTCAAAATATTATAATTAAATAATTAATAAAATAAATAAAGTCAGAACATATATAAAACAAATTGATAAATTGGTTAAAGGTTAATAATGTATGTATTGTGTACATTATTTTAGTAGGTATGTATGTTTCCAGTTCAAATTAATAGAACGTATTATCTTGTAGTATGCATTTGCCGGGTACTTACAAATAAATTTTATTTTGTTTCAAAAAGTCTTCTACTTATTTGTGCATCACTACAAATACATGTCTTATTTTAAAAATATGTACGTATTTCCGCATTTAGGTGATAACGGTACGATCATAGACGTATGTAATCAATAATATAGGTATATCTATTTATTATAGCACTAGCAAGGCTTTCCTTTCCTAAAACGATCCCTATTTTAATGGAAACTTTCATGTTCTGGCAATTCTGATAAATATCAAAAAATACTAGACTGAACTTTTAACGAAACAGAAAAGCGGCAACATCGTACAACGTACAAGCTGACAACGTCGCATTAATATTATCGCGCACGTGAAATTGGAAATAGCGCCATCAATTTTTTTTCGTAGCATTATAAGCATTATCTTTCTTGACCTGTCGAAGGCATTTGAACTCGTGTCGTATGACGTGCTGTGGAGGAAGCTGTCGAGCACAGGTGTGCATGCACAGGTACAACGTCTCTTTCAGTATTGGTACGCTAATCAGACCAACAATGTGAGGTGGGCCAACAGCCAGTCAGACGCTTACAGGTTGGAGTGTGGAGTGAGGCAGGGGGGGCTGAGTTCTCCGAAGCTCTTCAACCTGTACGTGAATGAGCTGAACGTGGGACTCAGCAGTGAGCGTGGCGGCTGCTCGGTTGACGATGTTTGTATGAACAATATCAGCTACGCGGACGACATGGCACTGCTGTGTCCAACAGTCGGGGCTCTTAGGAGGCTGCTAAGCATCTGTGAGGAGTACGCTGCCAAACATGGCCTGGTATATAATAGTAAAAAGAGTGAGTTCATGGTTTTCAGGGCCGCTGGTAAAGTTCCAGCATCAATACCAGCAATTAAACTAAATGGATCCGTATTAAAACGCGTACATAAGTTTAAATATCTCGGACACTACATTACTGACGACCTTGACGACCATGATGACATAGAAAGGGAACGCAGAGCGCTGGCGGCTAGAAGTAATATGCTGGCGCGCAGGTTTGCCCGTTGCAGTAGGCAGGATAAAAATCACACTCTTCAAAGCCTACTGCCAATCATTCTACACGAGCAGCCTGTGGGTCAGTTGTTCCAAAAAGTCACTCAGTGCACTGCGTGTACAATATAATAATGGATTTAGGATGTTGGTGGGGCTGCCTCGCTTCTGCAGCGCTTCGAACGTGTTTGCGGAGGCGCGGGTCGATGGGTTCAACGCCATCATCCGCAAAAAGACGCCTCACTGCTCAGTAGAGTGCGAGGCAGCACCAACACCATCCTGCAGGTCATTGCGGATAAGTACGACTCACCGATTATGAAGTCCTGCAATCGGGTTCTGATCGAATAGTCTTTGTGAGAGGCTATTGGCCCAGGACTTGAGTGAGGGACTTACACTTAAACTTTTATAATTAGTATTATTTTTTAAATTTTGTTTGATTTATTGTGCCTATACTTTGTACTATAGTGTGACCATTAGTGCTGTGCACTCCCTGAGGTATGCGCGCGGCGAGACGGGGGGGATGTGTCGGCCGCTCCGATCTATCAGTCTGCCGTCAACGCTCACGGCTGTAGGTAGCTTTTGTACCGGACGGTCTATGTCAGACGCACACGGGATAAATATTCAAAGATGGGTCGTGCGTTATCTCGTGATATGAAATGGAAGATGAAGTTGAAACAGAATCTATGTCAGAATAACTTTCGTTAGAATATATAATTGTTTGTAAATATAAAAAATGTTCAATAAAACAAGTCCTTTGAATTATAAGTTTAGTTCTTATTTATCACCTGCATATTTTTAATAAAATATGAGTATATTTAAGTTACATTTTAATCAACTAAGTAAGTATAATATATTACAGATAGATAGCCTCCGACCATCGTCCCGCCACAAGTCGTGCCTTAGAAATGCAAACTGATATCGTAAGATATGTCCGACATGTATTGATCTCATGTGAACTCATGCAGTTTTTTCTTTGCCTCCCACCTCGCCGCGCATACCTCAGGGAGTGCACAGCACTAATGGTCACACTATAACCCATGTGACATGTTTGATTTAAGTTTTTTACTAACAAATATATGGATCTTTGACATCTGAAAATTGAATAAATGAATGAATAAGCGGTAGTAAACTAGAGGTTGGCATATATAGCCACATATATATATATATATATATATATATGTATATATATAGCGATTTGTAACTCCTAGCGACATCTCGCGTCCTAGCAGGTAATCAAATCGAGGTACTTGTTTGAGATTGTCAGTCTAATATAATAAACTGGTCTGTGCTAAAAAGACACACCAAAATATTTCTAGTTTCTTTTAGAATAAGTAATATATAAGTGCTTATACTAACAGTGTGGTTGTTCCCGCAAGCGAAGTCGACGATGTCGACGTCGCGCACGGGCGTCACGTGGCCGTCCTTCGATTTCTCAAAGAAGAGGGCGATGTGCTTCGGCGCCAGCTCGAAGTGGTATGACAGCTTCGTCGACGTCAGGAAGTACCTGCCGTCTGTGTTGTGACCTGATAACATCACACTCAGATTAGCTGACTCTCATATAAAATAAAGGAAATCCACAGATCTATATATATAACGAATTTCATAAATTATTTAGTAATTCTGTCTCTCTGTTACGTTTTCACGACTAAATGTAATGACTAATGTATCGAGGAAACGAAACATGTGTCCTTTTAATTTATTGTAAAATCTAAATATGTACGATACGACACGGACCATTTTTTATTCATATCGAAAATTTCGATATTTCATTCATTTTTTTCTTTAATTCTAGTTTATCTGTATCTATTGACGACGGATTCGTTATCAGAGGAAGATTACGTTTTTCTTCCTCCGTACTAATATTTTTACAAAGTACAGGCCACTTGTTTGACTCGTCGTGCAACCAAGTGGGCCAATGAAACCACAAAGAATGTTTTACGAATGCCGCGGGTAACATGCCTCGAGAAGCCGCGCCGGCTGGGTTGTCGTACGACGGTACATGTCGCCAGCAGCTAGCCGGTACGCGTGATACAATATCACTAGTGAGATTAGATACAAATGTTTTCCATTCGTGCGGAGATGAGCGTAACCATGCTAATACAATAATTGAATCCGACCACGCGTATACACGGTCGAAATGAATTCGGTCGCTGAAAGCGAGCATTACTTTGCTTATCAGTTTGGATAATAATAAGGCTGACATTAGCTCAAGTCGCGGAATAGATAAACGTTTCAACAACGGTGCGACACGCGTTTTTGCTAAAAAAAGAAAGATGCGAATCTGGTTATCACTACATTACACCCAACATATGCTCGTTCAGATGCGTCAGCAAACCCATGCACTTCAATGGATTCAGCTTTGTCAAAAATATTACGTGAAACACGCATTCCGATAAGAGTGAAAGCTCATTAGAATAATTTGACTAAGCGTTTACTATGTCTACGGGAGGTGATTCGTCCCACCCCGTTCCTGCAATCCAAAGTAATTGCATCAAATATTTCGCGTGTAATATTACTGGTGATAGGAAACCAACTAGATCGTATATTTTTGCAATTTCTGACAGAAATGCCCGTTTTGTGCAAGTGAAGTTGGATAATTGAACCTTGAATGAGAAATCATCCGAAACAGGGTTCCATTGGAGGCCGAGTACCTTAATCGAAGGATCCTTTTCAACCACCATGTGATTCGGAGAGACCGCGGCGAGAACCGCCGGCGAATTACTATGCCACTTAACGCAGTTCGAATCCCGCTTTCGCACAAATTCTTATCAACTGCTTCTGCAGAGCGAGTGCTCAGGCTTCATTAGACTCCCCAGTAATGACGTCATCAACAAAGACTTGAGATTTAAAAACTGACGACGCAAGGGAAACCCTCTCAACTTCATCTTGTGCAAGTTGACTTATCACACGTAATGCCAAATAGGGGGCCGCACTAATACCAAAAACGACCACTCGTATTCTTTAATCTAGAATAGATGAGTCCGGAGACGACCACCAAACACTACGTTGATATCCCTATCGGATTCGCGAACTGCTATATTTCTGTACATGTGTTTAATATCGGCCGTAAAAACGATATTATGAACACGAAAGTTGAGTATAATGTTTACTATATCCGAGTGTAGTTTCGGACCGGTGAGTAAAAGATCATTCAAAGAATAACCATTCGTGGTTTTACAGCCAGCATCAAATACTACTTATAATTTTGTAGTTTCACTAGATTTTTTGACCTCGCAGTGGTGCGGAATGTAATAATGGGAACTACTATCTTTAGACGGAGGATCATAAACTTTCATTTGATTTAAGTCCAAATACTCTTGAAGACATACGTGATAATCTTTCTTAAGAAAAGGATTGCATTCTAAGCGATACTCTAATTTTCGAAGGCGCGAGAGAGTGATGTCGCGTGATTGACCTAGTATAGGTGCATTTTTAAATGGAAGAGACACGACATACCTTCCGGTTTCATCACGTTTATGAGTATTTTTAAAAATTGAATCGCATAAGTGCTCATCAGCTGTGAGGGTTTTTTTCTTCCGGAACTGCCTCCAGCTCCCAAAAGCGTTGAAGATCATTGTCCTCGAGCTATGACAAGCTTGGATTGGAGGCGGATTATTACAACCAAGAGACACTTTTCCCATCAATAAAAACCAAAAACACATATTAAGTGCGATTGGAGCATCGGGACACCCCCTGACTATATTTCCTAGCAATATGTGCGGTAAAACATCCGCGCTTAGAAGCATTTCAACAGGTTGCGAATTATGCGCGTTAAAATTAGGATCGGCTAAGATCAAGTTCCTTATATGGGCCTAGGCAGTTTGCTGACCAAGCGTGTCATACTGTAGCTAGAGCTTCGTCACCTATCGCTTGGCTCAACTCTCTCCTGGCTGTTACTACCGAGTTTGATCTTTTGACGTGAATACGTTTTATAAATTGCTTCCATAGTGAGAGCCAATTCAAAAACCGAATAACAAAATCGGGGGACAGTTTGGTGTTGCAGCTACTACATATCTATCAACTTTAGATGGCAAAATTGAATTACACCGCTGGTTAGCTAAAGGATCAAATAATACGTTACGCTAAGTGAGGACTGTGATGCAACGCGCGCGGTAAAAGGGGTAGCGCCGCCATTTTGACGTCCTTTTGCTGCGTTTCGAGATTTCTATTTAGTATGACCCGAAGGACTTCTTAGTGTTCAAACATGATTGTGACAGACATACAATATAATATTTTGTATAGACAATATTACCTGTTACGTACACATATTCACGTAAAACACACAGCCGGTGATTTTACCAAAACTATATCGGTATTTTAGAAATTCTATGAGCGTTTATTCTTCATTCTTTCTCCATTTTAATTGATGTTTCCTATTTTTGTATCTGAATCTATTATTATTATTATTGGTTTAACGTTATAATTAAAGTAAATAAATGCTTGTGTCTCGATTCTGTTTCGAGTTTGGTTCTGGCATACGGGCTAAGACTCACCAAGCTGTCCGTACTCCGGCAAGCCGAAGGAATGCAGGTTGCCATCACAGTCGAGGATCATCGAGAACTCTGCCCCGCAGCCCACCTTCACTATCGGCATGCCACTGTAACAGACATTATGCTTACACCACATGATAATGATATGATAATGATCACCATCATTTATGGTTGCACTTACGAGTGTCGGACGCGTGTCGGCTTCAGCACCTGCGCTTTGTTAGAGCCAATCCCGCACTGACCGCTCTTGTTGTCGCCGCAAGCGTACACCGTGCCCGTATCTATGCGCAAATACAAATATTAACTCAACTATCAACAACTTCTTCTAAGCGTGTCAAGAGTTCTACATTTGAAGTAGTATGTTGGACAGGTGGTTAGCCACAAAGATAGCAATAAGTGAGGCGGTTTTTAGGTCCTCCATCGTGGTCGGTCCATCCAGGTGTTCAGGCACCAAGGGCACAGTAGCAAGTGCTGCATTGGCTGCGCAGGATCACCGCAGCGCACTGCGTTAAGTTAGGGTCCCTGTATCCCCATTTGCACATATTAAATTGCAAAATAACAATCAACTAAAACCGGCAAAGAATGAGTAGTTTTCACGGCTATGTTTTTATAACTGCCAACAGATGGTGTTGCTCTGTCAAATGCTGATTTTCAAAGGAAACTGAATTGTGAATGTCAATTGCAGTGTTATCATTATTTACCAAGGAACTTGAAACGAAAAAAAATAAGATTTAACTTTGTTTATTGACGTAAGATTGTTTTAGTCGAATTTTGATATTGTGTCTTTGAGATTTTGGCATATAAACCAATTTTTTTACCGGTGTATCCCCAGACAGCGCAATCTATTTTTTTTAATTGAAAATGGTACGCCCGCCTTATTAATATTTCAAGTTATTTAAATAGAAGATTGTATTTTACGTATTGTTAAACGGGAAAATTATAATAAATAAATTATTTATTAAAATCACAACAGTAAAATACAGCGTGAAATGAGATTGATTTCATCTTGACCAACAAGAAACGAATATTCAATGTCTCTGTGATTCACAGGGTGAAAACCGGCAGTGATCACCGAATTGTTAGAGCCACATTGAATATGAACGTTAAACTTGAAAGGTCCCGTTTGATGAAGTCTAAGCTCCGACCCACTCGCGCACATATCCAAAACCTCGAGAGCTTTCAACTCGAACTTGCAAATCGCTTTGACTGTCTAGAAGTAGATGCATCAGTGGACGAGATCAATAACAGGTTCGTAGAAACCGTCCATACGGTGGGGTCCCAGTTCTTTAAGACCCCCCGTACCACTAGACCTCATAAACTCTCTGATGACACCCTTAACCTCATGGCTGAACGACGTTCTTTGCGACTGCAGTCTCCCGATGATGCTCAGTCACATAGGCAGCTCAATAGAAAAATTTGGAAATCCTTGCGGCACGATATTCGTACCTTTAATAAATCTCGTATTAAAGATACGATAGAGCGGAATAAAGGCTCCAAAGTGTTCGCGAGAGATAATTCTATTGGGCAGAGCTTCATGACGAAGCTGAAGAGGGAAGATGGCAGCATAACGTCAAGTAAAGCGGAAGTGTTAAGGGAAGTCGAAAGGTTCTATGGACGGCTCTACGATTCAGTCACTAAACCTGTTTGCAGTGCGGCCAACGACCCAAGAGCCAAACTGACCCGACATTATACCGAAGATATTCCGGACATCAGCTTGTATGAGATCAGGATGGCCTTGAAGCAGCTTAAGAACGACAAGGCGCCGGGTGAGGACGAAATCACTTCAGAGCTTCTGAAAGCGGGTGGATCACCGGTACTTAAAGTCCTTCAGAAGCTCTTTAATTCCGCCTTGCTTGAAGGTCCGACGCCAAAAGCATGGAACGAGGGCGTGGTGGTTCTGTTCTTCACGAAAAGTGACAACACCTTGCTTAAGAATTACAGACCCATCTCGCTTTTGAGGCATGTTTATAAGCGGTTTTCAAGGGTCATCGCGAACCGTCTCTAACGCAGGTTTGATGACTTCCAGCCTCCCGAACAAGCCGGGTTCCGTAAAGGCTACAGTACCATAGACCACATACATACGCTGCGGCAAGTCATACAGAAGACCGAAGAGTATAACTTGCCGCTATGTCTCGCGTTTGTGGACTATGAGAAAGCCTTCGATTCGATCGAAACATGGGCAGTGCTTGAGTCTCTCCAACGATGCCGTATTGACTAACGGTACATCGAAGTGTTGAAGTGTTTGTATAAAAACTCCACTATGCCAGTCCGAGTACAAGAACAGAGCTCGAAGGCGATTCCCTTAAAAAGAGGCGTAAGACAGGGAGATGTCATCTCTCCGAAACTGTTTACGACCGCTTTGGAAGATGCCTTCAAACTTCTGGAATGGAAAGGACTGGGCATCAATATTAACGGCGAATACATCACTCACCTTCGGTTTGCCGACGATATTGTGGTCATGGCAAAGTCGATGGAAGAGCTCAGCACGATGCTCGAAGGCCTCAGTCGAGTCTCCCAACAGGTAGGGCTTAAAATGAACATGGACAAGACGAAAATTATGTCGAATGTCCATGTCGTGCCTGCCCCAGTTATGGTTGAGAACTTGGCTCTTGAAGTTGTCGACGCGTATGTATACCTAGGAATAACAGTCCAATTAGGTAGAACCAACTTCGAGAAAGAGGTCAATCGTCGAATCCAACTCGGATGGGCAGCGTTTGGGAAACTTCGCAACGTCTTTTCGTCCAACATACCTCAGTGCCTTAAGACGAAAGTGTTCAATCAGTGTGTGTTACCAATGATGACATATGGAACCGAGACGTGGTCCTTCACTATTGGCCTTATGAATAAGCTCAGAGTCGCTCAACGAGCTATGGAGAGGGCTATGCTCGGGGTTTCTCTACGGGATCGAATCAGAAATGAGGAGATACGTAGGAGAACGCAAGTCACCGACATAGCCTGACGGATTAGCACGTTGAAGTGGCAATGGGCAGGCCATATCGTCGCTGTTCTGACTAAGTGACGTAACTGACAGTTTAGAAAATATTACTAAAAGTCGTAAGTCGTACTTAGGACACTTCGAATGATTTATAATTTTAAGATATGTAGATGCGTCAAACACACATCTAGACATAGGTAGAAGATACAGATACGCCGATTAGACAGATCGGTTCGTCTTCAAAAGTAGATAAAAGTAACATTACAAATGTCAGTTACGCCAAAATGTCGGTTACGTCTGATAGTCAGAACAGCGACGATATAGCGCGCAGAACAGATGGCCGATGAGGCCGGAAAGTTCTCGAATGGAGGCCACGGACCGGCAAGCGCAGCGTAGGACGTCCACCTACAAGATGGGCAGACGAGGTCGGCGTTGGATGCAGGCCGCTTCCAACCGCAGTTCCTGGAGATCAATGAGGGAGGCCTTTGTCCAGCACTGGACGTCCTACGGCTGATATGATGATGATGATGAAAATACAGTGACAGAAAAGTTGATGAGTAAGAGGCTGTAGGTATGGGCATGTTAAGCGGAGGGAAGAAAATCATGTGACTAAATGAGTGTGGATGGATATAGAAGTAGAGGAAGGCCGATGAAGAGATGGATGGACTGTGTGAAGACTGATATAGGTAAGAGTGACAACGGAGATGACGGCTGATAGAGAGGTATGTAATACATGTTGTGCCAACCACACGTAATGTGGCAAAAGGGCAGGAAGAAGAAGCGGGGAAAGCCCGACTTCTATAGTTTCAGTTATACAGTAGTACCTGTGACGAAGAGCGTGTGATGCCTTCCAACTGCCGCGTGGATGATATTCTTGCCCTGCAGCTCGGGGATGAGCTCCGGCACATCCCGAAGGTTCGTGTCGCCGAAGCCCAGTTGGCCGCTGTTGTTGCGACCTACAAACAACACTTTATCAAGCTTCTTTTAACCAAATACCATACACCCTATACCTCTTTAGCAACACCAATACCTATGCTTACTATATCTATATTTAGAAGTTGAAGAAGATGAAGTTGAAGTTATTTACATGAATTATGTTCAGAACCCAACAAAACAAGTACCTAACAAAACAAGTAACAAGTACCAAAACAAGTTCAGTACAAAACTACCTACTCCATACAAATATTGAAGGAAACAAACAGAAATAATGTACCTTCTTAATTTTATTCTTTATTTAATGCGCTCGCATACTGTCATAGTTTTAAATACCCATTTAGTTTTTTTAAGTTCTCATAAAATGAATGCATAATTCTTTTTTGAGAATAAAGTTTCTTTAACCGTAACCCACTTTGGAATCTGGAAATAATCTCTTTGGACTGACATAGACATATATACTTTAAAATGTTAACTGCTCCTCTTGCAGGAACACATAACTGAAAATCCCGTTTATTGGATCTTTTAATACATTTTGTCAATTATTGGATATCTTGTCAAGAACTTGTAATAGTTAATTGATATTGAAATCATTTTGATATCGATTGATATAAAGATAATTCATTAATTGTAGTACTTATCTTATAAAGAAGTGTATTTTCTATTATATGTTTATATTTAATGGTGTTGCAATAAAGAAATTATCTAAACTAATAAACTTAGTGTCCAAATGAGTTGCAGCTTCTTTGTAACTTATCTTGAAACTTCATGTACCCTTCGTCACTTTTAGGAACAAGATGAGTTTACCTTATTTAATGAACTGTTTCATATTCATATTAATGTATTGCATTCATGTTCAAATACAGTAAAATATTATTTGTTAGTAGTACAGGTCTTATTTATACTTAAGTTATAGAATATTTGAAAGACTGCATACCAAATGAGTAAGCCTCTCCATTTTCTGAAATCAGTACTGAATGGCCGGCGGAGCAATGGCTTGCGACGAAACGATACTGAAAACAAAACAATCGAAAAATAGAAAATTAAATAAACAATTAATTTTACAAACTGAATTATTCAGTTATCTAATTTGTCTAGCATTGGGATATATGTAGTAGGGATATGCGACAACAGGGTCATTTGTAAAATGAGTAAAAAGTTTAGGTACTTCATGGTTACATTAAAATAAGCTACTTTTGTTTCACGATTTCCATATTCGTAGACATTTTCGTAAAAATTATATATTTAAGTTTTTCTAGACTACTCTATGAATTTCTCAAAACGTAAACAAAACTTGCTTAGACAAAAACAGAAACGACGCGCGCCGGTCGCATGTTAAACTGTAACCTAAAAAGCTAGAGACATCATTTTAAAAGTTATTTCTATTTTTGATACAAATTCGTACCTAAACTATCAGATAATCTTTATTTTACCCTTCTTGAACCCCAATATCTCAAGAACCCCCCCCCCCCCTCATTTCTACCTAATTTAGCCACATAAGGGTTGTGCCATTTGAAATGTTTTAGTAGTGCAAATAATAAAAAAAAATATTGCTGGACTTTTCACACACTAAGTAGAACTTGTATGATGGGAATGAGATAACGGATAAATACTTATATACTTTTTGTTTTTGTAAATACATACTTTACGATATATAATTATTACTTCAGTAGACAAGTAACTTACCCGTCTATCAGTAAACTTATGGAATGTGTAGAGATTGGGGTGAGGCCGCTTGGAAGAGCTGCTATCCCTTTTAGCGACGAGGTCCCAGGACACGAGACCAGCAATCAAGAGAACCCCGGGTGGCTTGTAGAAAGTTTTCAGCAGCTCCTACAATTAATATATATACTTGTTATTTCAACTTTGAATTTAGGATACCATAAGAATTTTACCATAAAGATACCATAAGAATTTAGGATACCATAAGGTTATGCAAAAATGTGTATTTAAAAATACTAGAAATACTGTATTTTTGACTGGATCAAAAACAGAATCAGTAATTCCAGAATATATTACTAAAAACTGCTGCCATCAACCTAAAGTTCTACGATATTAGACGCCATCGCTCCTGGCAGGTCAATAAAACATGGGGCAAGCGATGATGATAATTCTAACTAGCTCGCTCTTGCAGCTGTTACGGGAGCCGGTAGTAATGCGCCGAGTACATATCAATAACACTGTTTCAGCGTTTTTGTTAGGGATGCCGTGATATATTAATTGATACTCCAAATCAATTAGGGCAAATCGTCGTTGTATTTTGATAGTCAAAGATCGTCAGATTCATCAAGTCGCAACATCTGAGGTGGACCAGGCACGTTGAAAGAAAGGGAGGAGAATCATCATCCACAGCCTGACTTCAACCATTGTTGAGTGTAGGCAGCCCCAAGTTTGGTACCACGATCCTGCGCTAGTCTCACCCACTGATGGCCCGCGATTCTCACGGTGTCGTCTAGCCATCTCGCTGTCGGACGTCGTACCCTTCTATACCCGCTCCTCGGCCACCAATCAGTCGCTGCCCTGCTCCATCTGTCATCACCACACGTCTAGCCAGATGTTCGGCCCAAGACCATTGAGGATAATAGGACACCCAAAATGACCATAATTACTAACTAGAAACCGCAGCAGAAGAGGCCAAGTGTAAGACCAATGAAAGTTCAGAAGAAAAACAAACATAACAAAGGAGAACTAGGTAAATTCTGTGTGCCATAGCAGCGAATGGACCTCAACTGAGCATTTAGCAGAAGAGGCCAAGACCCACAAGGGTTTAATATAAAGTATTGTGAATGTATTCTTGTAATCTTTAGGCAGGTTAACAATTCAGATTCTATTTCCCCCTTTAGTATAAAACTATTGAAATTAGAATTACCTCTGGGAGGGTCATAGTCGGCTCATCAGGCAGCGGCGACGGCGTGCGGGTGCCCTGGGCTTGCTGGCTATCCTCCACAGAGGAGTCACTGTCTTCATCCTCAGTCGGAGGCTTCTTGTTCCGCCGCTTGGCCGCCTGCTTCGTCGGCAGGGCAGCGCGCTTGCGACTACCATCGTTCACAGCCATACTTGGACTGGAGAAATACAAGACAACAATATATTATTTTTTTTCTACCAGGCAAAGATGCTTCCAGGCCTCCCGTCACCGGCGGCGAACACTTAAAAAATTTCATGTGCCTGTAATTAAACTGGCACTTCTTTATACCTGAACTTAAAGTCTAACTTTTTATTAGCTGCAGTAAAATGACGTTTTGTGGGTTGCCGGTTTTTGAAGAAAAATAAATAGGGATGTAGCTAAATGAGTGAATCATAAATGAATAATCAGTTTGGTTTTTTTTTGAGATTTAATATTTAGTTGTAATGTATTTTTTTAACCTATTATTATTACTATACTAGAGGATTGATCTTTTTTAGTGGAAGTATAGGGAGGTACATTCAAAATGAAACAAAAACGTCATAATAATGTTATTTAATTAATTTTTGTGAACTTAATCACATCCCTATTGAGATTAGGCTGGCAACATTATTTTACGGAATGACATTTAGAAACGTCATTTTACTGCAGCTAATAAAAAGTTAGACTATAGCAATGCAAGTATTACTGCTAAGTGGCAGGAATAGGTAGGATTCACCAGCTTTTTTTCTAGTTTTAAATTACCTTATTTAGTTAAGTCTGAATTTCGACATGGATTTGGACATTTGTCAGAAAGCGACAAGTTGTATTTTTGCCTTTAACTTTACTTTACGTAATAAGGGCGACTTGAGCAATGATGACTAAAAGTATTTAGTGGCTAAAATGATTTAAGGAGATGTTAAATCATACAAATACGTCAAATTTAAACATGTTTAGTCGCTAAATATGTTTAGGGATTGTTGTGCAAGCAGGGCTAAGTATAGCTCAGTGAAACACATTGTTTGTCACCAGCACCTATTAATAAGAACCATAAGTATACTTGGTATTATAAAATTATCTCATTTAAGTGAACTGTGTTTTGTATTTAGTTCTTTTGAGTTTATAAATAATCTTTAAACTGAAGTGTCAAGTTGCACAATTCTTAACGACTGACCCCTGCACGTAGCATTAAAACACAGTTCCTAATGTTCTGCCGAGTGATGTCCAAATGTACTTACATTTTAGGCATTATGCAGATAGACAAGTTTCTGTTTCCTGCAACTGTCCAGCCACTTGAAAAAGCTTTCACTGGACCCTAAAAAACATTAAAAAAATTAACTTAGTTTATTTTGACAAATAAAGGAAATCACACTATTAAGAGCAAAGCCTTTAGCCTATATAAAGTTACTAGCTAAAACTAACCTATTAGAAAGAAGAAAGAAAGAAAAAAACATTTATTTGTGACAGTACAAAACACACACAGCACACAAGGTACACATTAGCCTAAATAGCACTCAGGAATCAGCCTTCTATGACTGAGTTTTCAGAATTGGTTAAGCCTTTTCTGAGATTAGATTAGATGAGATGGTTAAATTGAATGAATCTTGGCAATACTGCAGCTCAAAAATCCAGATGATAAAAGTTATTATGCCATTATTATTTTAGACCAATTATGTTTAGTTATTACTAGCTTCCATCAGCGGCGTCACACAGGATTTGTGTAAAAGTAGCCTATATTTAAATCCAGGTTATAAGTATTTATTATCAAAGGGGTATATTTAATTATATTGAAATCGGTTCAGACATTACTCGTTTAAATAACAAACAAACATCAAAACTTTCGTATTTTCATTATTAGTGTGTTAGATTTATGCAAACAGATTCAGGTATGTAAGCAAGTACATGCTATAACTTTCTTCATCTTACTTATTTCTTAGATCATAGAAAGCAACAAAGAAATAAGTTAGGGACAAGACAAAAATTGAAATAGGTATAAACTAACAAAATTAAATTAGCAAAACTAACATTAAATAGGCAGCTATACTTAGAATATAAGTGTAACAGTAACTAAGTTTATTCAAGGCGGCCTGTTTATTTAATGCGGATGGAATGCTTGTTTTCCCAAGTCAACTGAGCAGCAATTTTAGAAACAATGAAAAAAAAAACCGTTAGAATCTACGAGATGATAACGGATAACTTTCGCAGTGCCTCTAGTCCAGTGAGATGATATTTAATAACTTACTAATTAGACAAAAGAAGGTAATTATAAGCGGAGACACACCATGAAAGATGTAAATTCATTTTCCTAATCTGGCACGTGCGGTTTCGCTACTTACAAGGTTTTTATTTGAATTTACGAGTCACTAATTATTGTAAACATCTAATTGCATTTAAACTAATAAAAACATGCAAATGCTTACCAGTAAGACACAGTAAAAATTTAAAAAAATATTTTTAAATCACAGACTTTCGTTCGGCGACAAAATTGAAAATTGACAAGTCAATCGCGTTAGCGGCCCGCGACGAGCGCGCGGGGGGATCGGTCAGGGATGCCTGATACCTCCGCCGCGCCGCCATGATGCCGCGAAAAAAAAGGACATTTTTGATGGAATAAAATAAATGAAGGAAATGTTGCCATAGGTACGAGAAATACATCGGCTACGGATGGATCGCTTGGCACGGCACGGATGGATGCCAGGGCTACCCGGCAAGCTATTTGCGTGAAGTTGCTTGCGGTCGGTCGGTCGTCCATCGATCGTGTCTCGCTCGTCGCCCTCCGCCCCAACTCCGCCCGCTACGCACGACGTCAGCCACAGAGAGCCACAGTCTCGTGAGTAATAGTGTTCTGTGGCCACAGTACATTGTTAGACGCCAGCTAAAAGCTAACAAGCTAAGCTGCCGTCAAATTTGCGGATAGCGTACCTCTGAAATGTCAATAATGACTATATATTATTGCCTGCAGGTACTGTTGCCAATAACTGCACCTTAAACTTAGTAGGTAACTAATAAAAAACTTGAAAATAAAAAACTCCAGGCGCCTTTCTTTATCACCTGGATGAAAGTTTTGAAAAACTCATCCATAACGATAGCACTTGTATTTATGTTTTTGAGGAACTGCATAAATGGTGCTCCGGAAAACTTGAATGTTCGTTTCTGCTTTTCAGTTGAAGCACAAAGAGAATATAATACCTACGCAGAAGTTGTTGAAGCACTCGGAATAAGCTTCGAAAAACGTCAATATTGCCAGTTTAAAATCTTCGTTGACGTTTCGTGGATTTCTTATCAATGGTTTTTTGCTACTTCTAGTCGCTGCTGGTATGTTACTCGCCATAGTTCTAATCACTTTTTCCGAGGGTAACGAGCGCTGTGGGTATTTGTTTTGATACCAGCTAAGTACGCGAACTATGCTATTTAAAAAATAGGCCTCCATCAAATCAAATCGTTTACTATTTGATAAATCCATTCTTACAAAGATCTTTTTATTGTCAGAAAGCAACACAAACAACTCAATTCGAAACAAAAGAATTATTCGAAAAAACATGAACGAAATTCTTTTTTTAATTTTTTGGTATCACCACTGTATCCCGCTAATAAGCCAAATGAGTTCAACACTTAAGAGAGATACCTCAGCCCAAACTCGAATTTCACCCCCGCTACTCCGCGCACTGCTGCACGTCCTATCTCGCCGTGGTTCATATTTTTGCCAGTTATTTTATCAATCAGTCCCTTCATTATCTTGTTGTGTTTATTTCTCATTACTGCGTCTTTACAAAAACCAACTAAATATCTACCTTAGAATTACGTGTTCGTTTGGAGCGACAAGCATCACGGGTACCTCGTCTGAAAGCCGAGGCGAGACTGAATCGCGAAACGGGCGTCCGGAGCAAATGGTTTCATTAGTGTAAAACTTAGATATTTTCATTTTATGATAAAATCAAAAAGTATTTTGAAAATTTAAAACACTGATGCCCTTATTTATGTTGTGAAGAATTACTGTACAAAGTTTCAAGATCTAAATTGTAGTATTCATCGCATAAGAACGATTTTAAGATAAATTTGGAGTCATCTCTGGTTTTTTTTTCTATTGAGAAAATTTTACGGAATCGTGTTTTCACAACACAAGCGCTCTAGCACGTATCCTTAACTATAACATATATGAATTACAAATTGAAATCACAAAATTTGTTGAAAACACATTGTTTCAAAATAAGCGATTTAACGTCTCCCCAGGTATAGTGCGCCCTTAACGACCAAAAACTTTGAATAGGAGGTGAGTTTTCTTCCATGTAAAAATTTTAAAAAGTGAAAATTTGCTATTTCAATTAATTTTTCATAACATATTTTTTTTTAAAAAGATTGATCCTTATGCGCAACAGAATCCATTGGTTCAATAATACAAGGTGTAATTTATTTTTAAAATCATTCGGGTCCATTTCCTTCAAAAGTAAAAGATTTTTGAAAAAAATAAATATTCAGTTGTTGTTTTCTTATATATCTAGGGCATGAATCTTTTAACGACTTTTCCCTAACTCTAGTGGTCGTCACCGCCCTTCTCAAAAAACCACTCTGTATATAAATGGGGATTCGTTTGCGTGTTTATCATTTTTGTGACCAATTACTAAAGTTTTTATAAAAAAATAATCAATTTATTAATAATAGTACCTACCTACTTAGTTATGATTTTGTTAAAATATTTATTTTTGCATTAGTTTCTTTGATTTTTTTAGTTTATTTATTAATTAATAAATAAATAAATATTTCTGGATATTTCACACAGCGCTATATAACCCCAAACTAAGCAGAGCTTGGACTATGGGAACCAGGTAACTGATAGAATACTTATATACTTTTATTTGTAAATACATTCTATTGAGAAACAACCAGACCCGGTACAAATAGCTGTAGATTATGCAAACATTTATTCCATGGCGGGAATAGAACCCACTACCTCCTGCGTCTCAGCCGGTTGTTCGCCCACTGCGCCACGGAGGTAGTAGAATTAAAGGTAATTTGAACAGGCAAAGGATATAGCTCCCACATATTATTTCGATTCAACAGGCTATGGTCATAATATTTTCCCCACATGATTATTTTTCTTATTTAACACAATTTCGCAAGAAATCAACTAGAAATAATATAAATCTTATAAGAAAATTTCAAAATCTACAACATATGAAAAATGGCACGACTTACCTTTCTTTATTTTATCTTTCAATATAAATCTTGCACATTCACCGTAAATCACCCGTTCAATCAGACTACGCTATACTATTGTGCTATATAGTATAGCAAAGAAGGACCTAACCACGTAAGCGAGTACCTACAGTACAGTGTCAACGTGTCCATATCAATGTATGGTGCGCGATATTGTTGTGCTATGAGCTATATACCATATGCTATTATATTATAGCGTAGTCTGAAAGCCGCTTTAGTCAAATCTCAAATGGCTGTCAGTGTCACACTCTCATTCGTATACACAGAATTTGCAAATTGGGAACCAGATTATACATTGATTACATTTTGACTGATTGTGGCCTTTTATTGCCAAAACCTGGCTACAGCATTGAAAAATATATGTGGGAAGCATATGCGGACATATGCTTCCCACATATATTTTTCAATGCTGTAGCCAGGCTTGCATAAGGGTTAAAATCTCAATTCACAGGAATCGCAGTCGAGTGGGGTTATATTATTATTTGTTTAGACGTAAAATAATAAACAAATTGTAAGGTAGCAAAGTTGCTGGAAAATGTAGCTAAAAAGTTTAGCGACGATTTCGAAGCTGTAGCTAAAATAGCTATATCTAGCTACAAAATAGCTATGTTGGCAACAGTGACTGCTGGAAAAAAACGTTATTTTTACTTATCCAACACAAAGCGCCATCTATTATACTACCGGTACTATCTTTCTATATCGTTTTGAATGAAAACAAATTCTCATTTTGATAATTTAACTCTTTATACGTTAAAGGGACCCCTATCAAAAGGCCATATTTTTTAATATTTTTTGGCCTAAATATATATCTCCTTCGGCTATCTGGCGAACGTTTTTAGAAGCACGGTTCATTTGAGCCAGATGCCGCCGCCTGTAATGAAGATGAAAGCCTTGCTTTTTTGGTGAAGTGCACTAGATGGCGCTAGTTAATTGTTATATAAAGCCAGCGACTTTGTAATCTAAACTCCTCCTGTAATCTAGAACTTATAGCAAAGTTCTAAGTCCCTTTGAAAATCGATACGAGATGGCAAAGTGCGAATGTTTGTTCAAACTTTGTGCACAATGTGTGGCGCTGGTTTTTCATGCCCTGTCATGGCTCCTGGCATGTAAAAACATAACCATAGAAGAACAGAACTAACTCTATATTAAAACAAGTAACTTTCTAACAAAAATCCGACTTCAGTTATCAGAAAAAACCAAACTACTAAACCGATTTTGATGAAATTTCTATGGGAACAATCTGAAAGTAGGTAGGTTGGTACATATCCTAGGTGTTTCCTATCAAACAAAAAACAGAATTTTCCAAATCGGTCGATAAATGACGGAGTTCTGGGGTAACAAACATAAAAAAATACAACTGATTTGAGAACTCCTCCTTTTTTGAAGTCGGTTAACAAACCATTGCCGTACGAAATATAGTAGGTACCTATATTATGATACAAGTGAGCTAAGTTGCTCACTATACACGAGGCTGTGGTTTGTAGCCCGAGCCGTAGGCGAGGGCGTAAATCAGCCGAGTGTCTAGTGAGCAAGTTGCTCACGAGTTTCATACGCACTTTTTCAACACACTTGCGAGGAAAAAACAAACATGTGTTAAATAAATCGTTTAATTATTAAAACAATTGGTGAATGTACAATTTTGAAACTGTGAAAAAAAAACACTCGGCTGATTTACGCCCTCGCCTACGGTTCGGGCTACAAACCACAGCCTCGTGTATAGTGAGTAAGTTGCTCACGAGTTTCATACGCACTTTTTCAACACACTTGCGAGGAAAAAACAAACATGTATTACATAAATCGTTTAATTATTAAAACAATTGGTGAATGTACAATTTTGAAAACGATATTGGATTGTTTTTGATGGCAATTTCACAGTTTGTGTTACGTTGGGTACTTGCCACTTCTTTAGTATCATCATTATCTTTCTACTTCTTTACTTCTTGTGTAAATGTCGGCGACAAAGGTACGCCTTATTTTATGGACTTACTTATTACTAGAATGAGAAGGCACCAAATAACTCATGCTACGAGATGTACATGGTTGTGGGTTACGGTGCGTTTTGATATCAACACAATGTTTGAGCTTATTCATGTTTCTTAACATGGAATAGATGCACCACAGGGAGCTGGGTTTGTATGTAGGTATTGGCGAGTTCAGAGAAATACGTTAAAATACATTTTATAAAAACGACTGGTTTTTTTGTTGTTTTTCCATTGTATGAAACTAGCGTAAGCAGCTAAGTACTTTTCTCTATATTTTGCACGTATTAGGCTTTTATTTGCATTTTGTGCTGCATTTAATATTTCTGGCGGGGTTAAATCTATCAATTGTTAATCTTCTGTACTAAAACTTGACATTTTTACAATTATTTACCACACAGCAATAAATGCGATACAAAAAAATGGGAAATGGCGCGCAAGTTTTTTTTTGCACGCGCCTAATTTAAGGTGATTGATTACATAAAGCCATACCTACAGCCTACTTTAAAATTATAATTTAAGTGATAAAATGCAAATATTTTATAATAAATTATTGTGAATTATAAGTAATTTGATAATAATAAATGTTTTTTCGTCTTAATTAGGTATACATTTATTTATTCCAAAAATGTAATAGGATTTTCAGCGGCATTCCTAATACATCTTTGTTGTTATAAAAACTGTATTACCCGGTTAAATTGAAAATGCTCTGTTTACTTGCTTAGAATTTGCAGTTAGGTACTAACTTAACTTTGTAGGGATAATTCTATTACGCACTAGTGTGTTATATTATTACGCACGCGTGTGTTATAGTTCGGTTTGTGGCTCTAATAATGATGTAGGTACTATGGCGCACTTTACGATCAAGTGTGTTGTGTAATATTATGTCGAGACATTTTCGTAGACAAACTAAGACATCATTGACATAGCCTAGTTAAAAAAGCTGTAGTTACAATAGGCGGGGCACTGTATAATATTAAAGTATCCCCGAATTTATTAAAATGGAGTCTTTGGGGGCACATAGCTCGAACCCAGCTGGTGCGATGGCGAGTCATCGGGAAAAAAGTTGCCTATGTCTCGATCCTGGTCATAATCTTTAAATAAATATACCAAATTTCATCAAAATCGGTCCAGCCCTTTAGTAGTGAAAACGTAAACTTTCCAATTTATAATATTAAATTAGATTTTCCGATTGGAATACTTAGGTGCTTAAATCCCTAAATCGAATATGTAGAATACGCAAAATGTGTAGGTAGGTACCTACCTACTGCATATATTTATATTAAGTTACCCAACCCACTCAATCAATTTAAATACATGGACATATACATATACATAATATATCGATGTTTAAATATAAATTAATCACATTGCTACTGAATTGGCTCTGTTAATGAATTTTCGACATGATTATTCTAATGCTATGTTGTAATTATTTTTTGCTGAATTGGAAAACTGACAAGAATTTGTATAACTTTTCAAGCCGAACTGGCAGAACTTATTATGTAATATAATTATCACTAAAGAATAATTTTTGACTTAGGTGGAAGCGTGCAATCTCTACTGTTAGTAGGTACCTTTATAAAAAATAATGCTGTCCTACTGCCCTGGCACATGTTAATGTTTGTAAATAAAACACCTCACCTCCGAAAACCACAATAATCCAATCGAGAATCGAGAACAATTGCTTAGTTACTTGCGGGTCAGAATTCACGCTCATTATTTTCTAATAATAATCAAATAAATAGGTATATAAATTGAGTAAATGCAAGAAATGTTAGTTCAGAGCCGCATTCGACACTAATAGTCGTGAATTTGTGATTACTGTAGCGAAGGCAGGGAATCCTAGTTTATTAGAAGTCTCATCAGTGGCGTAGCGTGCCTTGTCGGGGCCCCGTATAAAAATTTTTTTGGAGGCCCTTATATGGAGTTAAAGATTTTTCACAAAAGAAAAAAAATATTGTGAGAAGTAATATTTATTTATCACATAATTTACCCATTTTACAAATAAAAATCGAATTTTAAATATTCACTCTCCTTGCCTTTTTATCGGCAAACTGATTTATTAAATCATTTATGGCTGATGATGATTTTAGTTTTTCTAAAGTTTCTGCCTCTATGGACAATAGTGAGATGTCTGACAGCCGTTCTTGTCCCATCGAAGTTCTTAAGTAATTTTTTATTAGTTTTAATTTTGAAAAACTTCTTTCTGCCGTTGCGGTTGTAACTGGAAGGGTCAAGAATAAAAAGCATGCTGTGATTACCTCGGGAAAACTGGATGCAAGACTATTGAATTTTACTAGCAATAATTCAATGAGTTCTTTAATGGAATATTTTTTTTTAATTTCAGAATTTAAGCATGTTTTTAGAGCCTTTAATTGGTCACAAAGATTAAGTGAGATGTCTTTACTGTATTTAGCAGACAGTTTTCCGGAAGCGTTTAATATCTCTTCGCTTGAAGAAGATAGGAGTTTCTCCGGTTGTAATATTTCGAATATACTACTCAGGTTGCAAAGGCTCTGAAATCTTTCTTTAGTTTGAGAAATTAATATATCTAAACAGCAATAGTATACATTGACTTTGAAATAGGATTCCGGGTCGGAAATTCTCTCATCTTGTGATAACTCATCAAAAAAACGCTTCGTTATCTTTCGCCTACTGTTTTTAAAAACAGTTGTTACCCCCCACTTTTTTGCTAAATCTTTGGATTCATTTAGCAAACTATTAAATGAATTCTGATTTCTTAATTGGCACAGTCTATTTAAAAGATTACTTAATAAAATACTAGATTTCTGTAAGTCATTATTTTCATGCTGTAGAGCTTTAGAAACAGGATTAATAATTTCAAATAGTGAAGAAAAAAATGTAACGAGCACTAAGAAATCAAAACTCTCTAAAATATTAATTATACTTTTACATTCTTCACGTTCATCTTTTTTATTTGAAATTAAATTTAGTTGGTACAAAGTTTTCATGATTAGTAAAAATTTTTTCTTTACTGCTAATAAAGCGTCGTTCCTAGAAGACCATCTGGTAGGACATACCTTTTTAAGGGTAATCAAATATTTTTCAGATGAATCGTCACTTAGCATAGCCCAGCGTTTTATACTATTGCCAAAAAAAGTATATATTTTTTCTAAATTATCGAAAAAAGTCGATACTTCACGAACATGTCTCGCAGCATCGTTAAAAACCAAGTTTAAAGCGTGCGCAGCACAATGAACATAATCGGCATTTGGAGCATGCTCTTTTATTAGGGTTTGTAATCCTCCATACACACCCGACATAACATTTGCTCCATCGTATCCCTGTCCTCTACATTTAGTCAAATCAATTCCATATTCTTTAGTCAAATTTAAAATGACAGTTTTCAGACCTGCAGCACTGCAATCGGTTACTGCTATGAATCCTAAAAAGGACTCACAGATTTTTATTTCTTTAGGCACATTATCATCATTTTCTGTAACCGAGATATATCGAAAAACTACAGATAGTTGGTCAATTTTTGACAAGTCTTGTGTTGTATCCAGAATTATTGTCAGAAATGGAGCTTTTTTAATTTCTGAGATAATACTGTTCCTAACGTTAGTACCAAGCAAACTAATAATTTCGTTTTGAATCGTAGGGCTTAAATAATTTATTTCACCTTTCGGTTTTAGAAAAAGTTCTTTTAAAGTTGCATCATAGTTAGATAGCAGACGTGAAATTGCCATAAAATTGCCAGAATCAGAATCATGCCCCCTCAAAGGTAGATTACAAGATACTAAAGTAATTATAACATTAATTATACGATGCAGTACATCTCTCCAGAATGTAATTTTACTATCGATTTCACTTTTCAATAGAGTATCGATGGTATTTCCTTGCAACCAATTATTATAAGAGAGTGAGGCACTAATATGCTGCTGTGACTTTTCATGGTCAAGAATAGTTTGTGTGAAATTGCTTCTAACCGAAACACCGTTAACCCAAGCAGAGGAGTACGATTTGTTTTGACGATCTGCTAATAACCAACAGAAGTGACAGTACGGTTTGTTTAAAACGTTAGAATAACATAACCATGGTCTTATAATTTTTATGCCTGCCTGATTGAAATATGAATAATAATATGCTGAAAAAGGTCGGTTATTTTCTGAAACTTTTGGAAATGGTCCTTGTGGTTTAAATGGACCCAATTTAAAAATTATTTTTCGTTCGCATTCAGTTAAATTGTCACCAAAATTTCCTCTATCTGATGAAATTATATTACAATCTGCATTATCTGCAGATATATCAGAATCGTTGACTTGGGGTTCCTCGATTTCTGGATGGACATCCGATAAAGTATGTGCTTGGCTTTCTTCTATTTCCGGATGGATATGTGACGAAGAACATGCTTCAGAAGAATCTAAAAATAAACGAGTAATTGTTAAAAAATAAATACGAATGCTTTGATACTAAACTAAAAAGAGTTATATATAAATAAATAACGTTACTAAGGGTCACAGTTAGAGAGTGTTCAGTTCAGACGCACACAGATTCTACGCGGATTGTGCTCGTACCTATTAGTAGATACAAAATCACCTGCAGCCCGTCCGTGCATTACTATACACCTGCGTGCTATTTAAACGCAGCGCGTAGTGTAGTGGCCATACAAAACGAGAACCCGAAAGCGAGTCTGCACATCTGAAGTTCTCAACACGCAATTAACGATACGATACGGACTGATAAACAAACAACAAAACAAATCGATCCTATATATAAGTTAGAATTTTGTTTTTTTTAATCAAGGCACGGAACCTTAAAAACAGTATAATTGTGAAAATCGAGGGGGGAGACAACTTTTTGTGACGGACAGATGGACAGACCGAAATTAAAAGATTTCCTTGTTTATCACTACGGGCCCCTAATAAATGGGTTGGGTAGTAGTGTAGTACTTACCTTTCCAATCTAAATCACTCACAGTATCTTGTCTCTGAAAAAATGAAGAAATTTTGGGCACTTTTTTTATAACCTCGTCCCTTTTCTGTTTAATTTTTCTTTTCTCAGCGCCGCTGGGATAATCTCTTTTCCTTTCACTCATTTCTTTTACAAATCGTTACTAATACTGCTAAACCAGAAGAACAATATTGTTTGTACTGAATTACAATGTAATGCACATTTATATAAAGCGCGTAAATAAACAGTGCACTGCACTCCGTGGTTTAACATCCAATGCAAAGTACAACAACGTACACGTACATCGCGATATCGATGAAGGATTCCCGGGGATTCCCCGCTGAGTTGAAGATGAAGTAAGTAAAACGGGGAAGTCCCGCAGCCCGCCATAACGATGTAGTGTTGCCAACTTTTGAACGCACGCTTAAGGCGGGAAAAAAAGGAATTGCTTTATAGAATTTTGTCATTTGTAAAATAAAATAAATTAGAAAGTTTTTATTCTTTTTCCTTACACACTTTGGGGGCCCCCGTAGCCCGGGGGCCCCGTATAATTGATACGGCAAATACGGCGGTAGCTACGCCCCTGAGTCTCATGTTGTCTCCGCCGGTGAATGACTCCGTCGAATTTCCAGTCGAAACATTACAGTGACTAATGTCTTCTTTTCTTTTCCCTACAAGCCTGAAATTTGCGTTTTTTAGAGAAATCCGATGCTCATTATTGCTCATGCGCAACTGATGTTGACGTCATTTTGCATTTACAGATTTTTTTAAGTTTCAAATTTTATGCTAAAACAATCATATGTATATGTCGCAGGCATTTTGTGTAAACATTTGATTGACGATTTAAACGTCATCTACATAATGCCGCGCCAATTTGAATTGAGAAGATTTTTGTGGTAATCCGGCACCTAAAAATGCTAAGCTGTCCATAGAATCTGGTTCTCGGTGGACACCTGCACAGTATTATTGGTCAATAATACATAATTCTTTTTATTTATTAAAAAAAAACCTAACGACCTACTGCCATACGGTCTGCTGCCGCTACGTTAAAATATATATATATATATTTATTTTAAATAAAGTCTGATTTGTCCAAACTGTGTTTTCTTCATGGTTACCCTAAAACTACAACCAATGTAAAAATTCTTCTTCTTCTTAGCGTGTCAAGAGTTCTACGTTTTCATTTACACTACGTTGGACAGGTGTTTGGCCACAACAATAGCATTAGGTGAGGCGGTTATTAGGTCCTCCATCGTGCAGGACACAAAGGGCACATTAGCAAGTGCTGCATTGACTAAGCGGGATCAGCGCAGTCGCACTGCGTTAAGTTAATCCCCATTTGCACATATTCAGTCTGCAGCGGCCAACCTGGGTGCGGAGCCTGTCTAAGGACTTCCAGACCGGCCACGGCAGATCGTGCCCGGGTGGTAACTGTTCCTGTGGGGTGATAAAATCAGGCGGTGGGGAGTTACTTTTTATCCACAGTGTGCGTCTAGCGGCAGCCGGGTCATCGCTCGTGGCCCTTGTGAAGCGTTGAAAGCTCTTACGACTTTTAAGGCGGCCTTGTGGGATGTGATGGTCATATAAGGGGTGTCGACAAGCATGCTCTTGTTTGTGCTTTTCAATAGAGCAAGCCACATCTCGTTGAACTCCAGGGGGTAATATGCCTGCCAAAGGGTAGAGGGGTCTAGGTTTAGAGGGGTTGGCTTTAGAAATCCTGTTATTATCCGGCATGTATCATTTAACGCGACATCGACGACCTTTGCATGTGCGGAAATTATAACAATTGAGAGAGTCATTTTGCCTACGGCATATTACATACTAGTAGTAGCGAGCGTTTTTAAACTGACGACGCCGTATGTAAACGGCGGATTCACACAAAATACCTGCGATAGATACAATATATGTAACAGAGAATTGCCTGGTACTCGTAGGTCACGCACCTTCCAGTCTACATTTTTTGTAGCGACCTTTTACTTGTCGGAATTTTTAATTGAGACCCCAAAATAAACGTTTTAATAGCATATCTTAATTTTAAAACGCACTCCTTAATATTACTTATACCTATTATAATTTCGTTCCTGGTCCAAGGGTTGTCCGGAAGACATTATTTTTAGTGAAAGGTTGCCGTTTTAATGCTTCTAGTTTTAGTACACAGCACTTTTACTTTTAACATAATAGTGCTGTAGATCTGAAACTTCACGTTATAATACTTTCTGCTAATAAAAACTTCTAATCTAAATACTTTTTTAGTTACCTCCCCTATGTGAAAGTGGGGGGGAAGGGGTGGGGGTGATTTTTAGGATTCCGTACTCAAAGGGTAAAACGGGACCCTCTGTCTGTCCGGACTCCGCTGTCTGTCTGTCAGTTTGTCACCAGGCTGTATCTCATGAACCGTGATAGTTAGACAGTTGAAATTATCAAAAATGATGTATTTCTGTTGCCGCTGTAACAACAAATACTAAAAAGAGAATAAAATAAATATTTAAGGGAGGCTCCCATACAACAAACGTAATATTTTTGCTTGTTTTTGCTCGATATTGATAACGGCAACAGGTAGACGGTTGAAATATTTACAGAATATTTAGTTATATATTTACTTTAAAAATAGATGATTAAATTAAGTATAAAAATGTTTAAAGAGGCTCCCATACAACAAAAGTGATTTTTTTTGCTCGTTTATATAGTTATGGATGCGGAACCCTTCGTACGCGAGTTCAACTCGCACTTGGCCGGTTTTTATTTTACTCACGCACCCTATTTAATATACAGAGTGTTTTTTTAACTTGGACAGTGCTGCCGTACCCATAACCAGAGGAGATACAGGTGCAGTTTCTTTTAAAACATCAGCTCGTTTTCGAAGAAAAACATTTTGGCATTAAACATTTTTTTGTCAAGCGTGAGAAGCGCCTTAAAATGAATAAAGTTGGTAAATTTTTTTTTGATGTTGATCGATGCAGTCCTATGTAAGGATCATTTTATTGTATCGGATGAAATCTGAGCAGCGGAAGTTAGTCAAATTTGATAAAATGTATTCTCATACAACAGTACAAAGCAAAATTCCTCCAACAAACATTTTATTAGATTCTAATTGCACATTAAAGAAGTATTAATACTGTAGCGATTAAGAAGTTTAGGAACTCCATGTTCCATTAATTCAAAAACATTTCGTATTTCAGAACAATTTTGAATTTGGAACATGGTTCTTGTATCTGTCGGACTTTTATATCAGTCATTGCATCATCTTATTTGTCCTAACATGGCATTGCCAATTACGCAAAAAGTAGACATAATTGAAGCATACTTGAAAAGGAAGCATATTCGGAAAACTGCACTTAATTTGGAATAGCAGTGTTTCTCAGATACAAGTGGTTCCATCTAGTTTAATTCAATGGCCAAGTCAAGTCGACAGGTTTAAACCAAGAAAAGTCGAATGAAAATCTATGAAGGTGACAGTCGCGACGTGACAGCTGACAGCGTCATAAAGTCCTTTTCACGAAAGAAGTCCCGCGGCAATTGGTGGAACTAATTTTGACAGATTAGTCATGTTGTCAGAGCTGTTATTGTGTTGTGTTCGGAGTTTTCGGTCTCTGTCGCTATCGATAGTAAGATTTTTACCAATTTTGTTGTGTTGAAAGGGTGGTTTACAATGTCTAAAGTTGTTAAAAGTGCTGCCCGAGAAATGATACTGAAGGTGGAAGAGTTTTGTGAAGCAGAACAGCAGAATCAAGGTGTTTTGATACCAATAAACAATGTTCGCAAGAGAGTTGCCGCCATGACAGGTACATTTTAGGGATGCCATTTAATTGATTTTGACCATGTTGTTTGGAAAATTAAAATTAATTGTGATGCCCATTTTTACTAAAATAGGTGCAAAATCGCTTTGTGCACGCATCGATTCGTAGGTACATCCGTGTTACATCACTGCGACTTGAAGTTAATTTAAATATTTTTTTACAACCTAAAATGTAGTATGCTAATGTAATATTTTTTGACATTACAGGTATTTCTGAAAAAACCGTCTCAAGAATAACACAAGAAGGAAATACGGCTGCAATAACTTCAACAAAAATTGTCACACCAGGGAAAAAACGTCCACAACCAAAGAAGATTAGGTTGGATGATTTTGATCTCTGTGCCATTCGTCAAAAAATCCAACAATTTTATATTGTGAAGAAGGAACTGCTAACTTTAAACAAAGTACGCAAGGTGTTGAAAGAGGATATGGATTTTCACAATCAATGCAAACACGTAGATCATTTAGAAGATAATTATTTAAAAAACGATGGGCTGATAGATGTAGAAATGGACCGGTTTATTATATCTATAGCGAGTGACAGCGAAATAGAGTCGGATCGCGATTCTGACGTGCATGTGAATGATTTGGATAGTGATGCTAGTATGTCGGGCATAGCTCTGCTTGATGATCTTAATTTATACAATAAAAATTTTAATGGCATTTGTAATTTTTTATTTAATTTTATCTATGTAGGTAGGTAGTGTATCTTACAACATCGTACACTTTTGTAAGATTGATTGATAGGTATGTGATCTCTTCCAGACAACTTTGAAATGGTCTGAACTTATGAGTACGACAATTGACTACATAGAAAATGTTTAATATAGGTATATATAAATACTTACTAAAATATACAGCAACAAAGATATAAGCTAAGTACAGAATAATAGATATCCATAAATACACTACTAAGTAAATATAGTTATATAATCATACCCACATAAAATATATTTACAAATAGAATTACTAACCATCATATACTTTTCTATACTAATATAGCCTGCCAAACAAAATGAGCTTACTAAATAGGTTTATTGCTCATAGTCATTAACAATAACGGGTCTCTATCGCGTGCACCTTGATATATTCCCGACAGTTTCGACAGAGTTACAATGGCCGACGTGATCACGGGTAGACTAGCCGTATTGCAATTTTGGGAAGTCAAAAACTAATCGCTGGCAACATTCCGTCGCGCGACTACAGCGCTGCGTCTGGGGGACTTCTTTCGTGAAAAGGACGTTATTTTTGAAGTACCTACGCACCTCTTTACGCACGCTTGACTTAGGGAGTATGCTGGTGAATGCGATACGAAAAGTACGAACGGAAGTTGAGAGGAGGGAGATATAGGTTAGTGAAAATAGAAAGAAAGAGAGAGTTACATTTTGTATATTATTAAACGTTAATGTGCGAGTGCGAGTTGCGTCTGTCCAGAATGAACATAGGTCTGATCGACCTACAGACGTGTGGACAATTTTGTAATTGATCGATTTTATAAATTAATATTTTGAAAAAGAGGAGTTACTTCAGTCGTGTGGTCTAAATCACGCTCGTTTTATTTTTAATTTTTCTATTTGTTGAATTATATTGTTGAGTTATGACGAGCTATGGAGAGGGCTATGCTCGGGGTTTCTTTGCGTGACAAAATCCGCAATGAGTAAATCCGCAGAAGAACTAAAGTTGCCGACATAGCTCTCAATATTAGCAAGTTGAAGTGGCAATAGGCAGGTCACATCGCTCGTAGAACCGATAACCGTTGGGGAAGAAAGGTTCTCGAGTGGAGACCACGGACTGGAAGACGCAGCGTAGGCCGGCCCCCCACAAGGTGGACCGATGATCTAGTAAGCTCGTTGTGGCGATCTAAGGGGGAGGCCTATGTTCAGCATTTTATTTTTTATCGCCCTTAAATAGGTTCCTTTTTCAGTTGGAAAGCTTTTTTAGTAGCAACACTTATGAAATATCAGAATTCTACGGAAAAAAAATCTGAATATAGCTATATTTTCCAGCAGTTTACTTTTTCTAAACCCCCATTATTCTAATTTATTTAACATGTTTAAAACAAAACGGTATACCGAATCTGCTTCCTTTCCACTTTTCTATCTTTCTATTTATTAACGCCTTTAAAATAATTACTGTTCAAATATAAAAAAACACAGTTAAAATATAAAATTAACTTACCTATTGGATAAAATTACACACACGACCTATTATTAAAAGTTGCTGAGATCCGTTAGCTACTAGAACTATCTCGAAATGTATGGACGAGGCCTATGTTTGGCAAATGTATGGACGAGGCCTATGTTTGGCAATTGACTTATGGCTGATGCAATGAATGGTTGAGGACAGTGAACTACGCAGTCTATCACGTGATGAAACAACTTGAGATCCTTGATGGTCACAGTTGAGGCGGCGTTGTTCCGGGTCAGCACGTTCTCAGCGACGTTCAACTTGGCCTCTTGCAGCTTGCTGATGGTTTGCTCCACTGTGCCCACGCATATGAACCTAAAACAAAAAAAAACAACGTATCATTATTGAATTCATTTTAATAAGAAAATCAGTGTGCCTGTGTGTACCTTATGTTTTTATACATAAAGTAGGAGTGATGCAGTAAAAGTATCTCAAGCTTCGCGAAAAAAATCAGTTTTATGTTGCTCTTCTGAAGTTTGCCACTATGAACTTACGAATTCTTATAATGAGGCCGACGATATGTTTTTAAATTAATCTCGTACATTACAAAACAGGTTGTATGCATAGATAATGAGGAAAGGATCTTTACAAAACAGTTGGTATGTTACTTGTAGATGTGAACGTCCTTCTTCTTTCCCACGCGGTAAATTCTCTCCTGCGCCTGCGCCTCGAGCTGCGGATTCCAATGTGGGTCGAAATTTGTTGTTTAACATCTTAATTACCGACGAAACAAACTTCTCAAATAACGGAATGTACAATCGGAAAAATGAACATTACTGGTCTCAAGAGAATCCGTTGTGAACACGTGAAGGATATCCCCAGATAAAATTTTCGTTTAACTGTTGGTGTGGAATCCTAGGAAGCAGGATTTTTTGCATAAAGATTTACAACGGCACTTTAAATGCTACGATGTATGTCGAAATTTTAAACAACGTGTTTAAAGAAATCACGGGATCTGTATTTCCAGCAAGACGGGGCCCCAGCTCATAACAGCCGTGTGGAGATATGCTGAATGAACATTTTGGGGAGAGATGGATTGGCACTCACGGTCCGGTGAGATGGCCGGCAAAAAATAAACCTTTACAATTGAAAAGTAAAGTACTGTCTTTGTCACAGTTTCTTGACGATGTAGGTTAATTCGAGTCGGTGGACGTATTAGTGCTTCAGATTATGCCTACGATAAAAAACATCCGATTCTCTTGCATGCGTCACATCATTTAACAAAACTAATATTTGAAAGGAAGCATTTGCGTAACATGCATGCAGGTGCACAGTTACTGCTAGCTGCCGTCCGTGAGTACGTATGGCCAGTCAATGGTAGGTACCTACTTGTCGCGGCGCACCGTAAACAAATGCGTACGTTGTGTGCGTTTACGAGGTAAAACATTGTTGCCAAAGATGGGTGATCTGCCCGTCAACGCATCACACCTCAGTATCCATTTAGGTCTGTAGGTATAGATATGGCAGGACCTTTTCTTATTCTTAATTGTAAAGGTCGAGGTAGCCGTTTAATTAAATGCTACCTCTGTTTATTTGTATGTTTGCGTTACAAATGTATCCACTTAGAGGCCGTAAGTGATTTAACTAAAAATGCATTTATCATGACACTTCGTCGATTTATAGCTCGTCGAGGAAAGCCAGCGGAAATATACTGCGACAACGGTCGCAACTTTGTCGCTGCTGCAAAAGAAATAGGCGATTTTATTAAATCTGCTTCAGAACCTCTGTCTGATTTTGCAAGTCAGGAAGGTATAAAATTTCATTTCTCACCTGCTTACGCTCCTCACTTCGGTGGCATATGGGAAGCTGGCGTAAAATCCGCTAAGCACCATTTGCGCCGCGTCGTAGGAAATAGTCATTTGACATTTGAAGAGCTGTCAACCTTGTTTGCGCAAGTGGAGGCTATACTAAACAGTCGTCCCTTGTGTCCCTTGCCTGCCTGTCCTAGCGACCTACTTTCCCTTTCCCCAGGGCACTTCCTCATTGGCAGACCACTAAACGCAATGCCTTCTCCCGATCTGGACCAGACCAGAGTCATCACTCCAACGATATGCTCGGATTGAGCGGCTTCGTCAACATTTTTGGAAAAGATGGCAAAGAGAGTATGTCGCTGAGCTCCAGCAGAGAACAAAATGGAAAGCTAATTCGGACAAGCTGCAACTCGACGACCTGGTCCTGCTTCAAGAGGACGGTGCTCCACCGCTGTGTTGGCGTCTTGGACGAGTTGCCCGTTTGTTTCCTGGACCACATGGAATTTCAAGAGTTGCAACCACGAAGGGCTGTGTGCGAAGACCGCTTACAAGACTTTGTCCTCTTCCCATGGCAGAAGAATTTAGAGTTTAATCTTTATGCCTTTGCTAAAATTTAAATACCTAGCTAAAGTTTAATTTAATTTTTTTTGTATACCTAATAATTTGAGTCAATATTTTTCTTATAAGCTATTATAGTAAACTATGTTATTTTTTATTCCTGGGGCCGGAAGATGTTCCGGCCAGAGCCTTTTATAATAGCAAAAACACCTTGTTGTGATTTATGTTAATTTTGTAAGGCGCTAAGCCTAAATATCGTAGTTCCTCTAAGCAAATCATTTTTCAGTCTTTTCTCGCTCTTCAAGCACGCTGTACTACGTATTTCTCACCTGTTGTCAAAATTATATATTACAAAAAAACGTTGGAGTTTCATTCAAAATAAGAAGCTCCCTTATGTGCCTAAAGCCGGTACATAAATTGGTGGCCCATATTTACATTGTTGAGTACTTAGATCTAAACCCTGCCTGCTCTTTTGGCTGATGTTGTTCTAGGGTGCCTCTTACTTTTTTTAATAAGACACTTGTGAAAACCTTGTAAATCGTTTTTAAAAAGCTAATTGGTCTGTAGTTGCCTATATCCAAGTGAATACCCTTCTTATAGAGCAGGGTGATGATAGAATTCTCCCATTCTCAAGGAATATCACATACGTCAAATATGGTATTGAAAAGATCAGTCAATATGAGCGATATTGGTTGTATTATTTTGGAATACCATCTTCTCCTGGACTTTTTGAAATCAGTTAATACGATTCGCATATGTGTTTCAACATGTCGTGAATACGGTGACAGGCTGTATGTATGTCAACCTCCATGCCAATAAGGATCTTTATAAGAAAAATGAAATTTACAATATGTCCATAAAATACCTAAAAAACTCGAAAAACATGGACAAACTAACGCTTTGGTTTTTAGGTAGTTTAGTTTTTCTAGTACTCATGATTTTATAGAATTTCAATATTCGTTATAGACATTGCTAAATCAATAAATACTAACAAATATTTTCACAGTTTTGCAAATTTTAGACCTTTTTATGTAATTTTTGTCTATTCTAGTTTGTGTAAACTTTACTTTTACTGTAAACTGTTTGTTGTTCCGAAATAAATATAAAAATAATTGCCAAAAAACAGTAGCAGTTCCTGCAAAAGGTCCTCGCAGGCCGAGTTTACTGCTGCAGTAGCAGCAAAATGTATGCGTAGATACCTTCCCCTTAGAGCTGGAGTCTCCCATGGACATTCTGTCCAGCTCCTGCGACAGTCTCTCAGACGCCGGGTCTGCCGGGAGCGCCTCGCTTTCCTCGTCCAATATGGCGGTGATCAGGCCGCAGTGGCAGCACACTTGGCGCAGACGCAGGAGGAGCACCATTGCAGGATCTCGTGCGACTTTATTGGTTGCACACCTTAGAAATTCAATAAATACAGTTATTATAAATACGGGATTTACCAAGTACCGCGCCCGTTTACTCGCGCGCATAGGGCTGCGGCGCGTAGTGCGAGGCGAGACGCAGTGCGGAGCGTATCGCAATCAGCCTCAAGAAAGTTCACGAATTGAACCGAAACATGTCGGTCGAAACACCGATAAAACGGTACGTGAAAAATCACTTATTTTAATGATGATTGAAATAAATCATGAAAGTTTTCTAAGTCAAATAAATTTATTTTGATTTTTATTACATCAAGTAGAAGAAATAGAACACAATTCAATAACCTAGAACATCAATAGACAATAACATAAATAGAGGTAGCGTTCCGAGTTATGTGTACGTACACCACTTGACATAATTGTAAATAAATAAAAATAAATATTGCGGAACATTTCACACAGCGCTATCTAACCCCAAACTAAGCAAAGCTTGTACTATGGGAGCCAGATAACTGAGAGAATACTTTTATACATTTTTTTTGTAAATACATACTTATGTTATCTATACTAATATTATAAAGAGGAAAGATTTGTACCTATTTTTGTATGTTTGTATGTTTGTAATGAATAGGCTCAAAAAGTACTGGGCCGATTTAAAAAATTCTTTCACCAATAGAATGCTACATTCTTCCAATTTGACATAGGCTACATTTCATTTTGAAAAAAATTAGGGATCCTTGGTAAAATTTGAACAATGTAACCGAAGGTGTAGATGTAGATAGAAAATGAGTCTTAAAATGTCTTTCATCGAATGCGCTGCCGAAACTATTAGCGATAGAACAAAATAATGTAAAACAATATTGAAGAACATCATAATGTCTACAAAAAACTCCGCGGTAGCATATGTCCAACTATTGTAGTTATGTCACTACAACAACTTTTTTCATTTTAAACAATAATGAAAATGCTAACCAAATTCAAACCATGCTATTTATGTGTTTATATTAATCCTAATTAATACTAATTAATAAATAATATTTTTTTAATAAATAAAAATATTTGTGAAAAAAAGTGTTTTATATCCAAATTTCCATAAATAAATAATTGTCTACCCCGTGCGAAGCCGGGACGGGCTGCTAGTAATATATAGAGAAACAACCAGACCGGGAACAAAATATCTGTTGATCATGCAAACATTTGTTCATTATAAGCAGTTACTTACGTGAAAAGTAAAAGATTCAAGACATTCGCGAAATTTCAAGGATTTAGTGGATTTTAAAAGTCAATTTGGTCAATTTGTTAAGTGACAAGTTTAGTACTTCCAGAGTCTTCAAGTCTACAGTGAACTGGTTCTGTTCAGGCAAGTGTGCTCCAGTTTGACCCACTTTTGTTACCGCCAAGCCAGATCAAACGTCATCAACCCATATGCCTCAAGTTGATAGACGCAAGGCAGTTCATCGTAGAGCATGTATCTAAAGTGCGTGATCTACGAGGCAATGCTTTGTTAAAGGCGATGTTTACCACTTAATATCAGGTGGGCCATATGATTGTTCCATCTCCAGGCCGCATTCAAAAAATAAGAAAAAAAAGCTTTGTTTTTTTAACGTAGAATAATAATGAGAAAGGTTACGTTTCTTAATCATCATCAGTTTGTGCATCTGGTGGTCTTGTTTTTTGGACGCGAAACTCGTCGAGGCGGTGTTCTGCTCCACGCTTTGATGGAGAAACTTCGCGAATAATGCATTTGACAGAACCAGCACCTGACATATTGAAGCTTATTTTAGATTAAAAGGCAGAAGATGCCCTTTTAGGGACGACTTATTATTATTTTCAGCCGTCTGTGTCCCACTGCTGGGCAAAGACCTCCCATTATTTCCAGTCACTTCTTTCCAGCGCCAAGGGGTGAATTATTGCAAAGAAATAATATAATTGTGTAACCTAGGTAACTCATCACTCATAATCAACCATGGTAACTATTTTAAATTTAACAAAGCACGTACTGGGATGTATCTTGTGATATATGTAAATATCTTACTAATTAAAGATGACCAGAAAAAAACCAGTTACACGACGAACGAACTATCCTCTTATCGTACACTATTGTGAGACACTTTTTTCCTTTATTTACTGGTAGACTTGACCAAAGACTTCGGTAAAATAAATCTTTTTTGTCCTGACATATGAACCAGCCACAGAGTGGCTTGCAAGAAATATCTAAATACTTATTAAAAATCTCTCTCTGTTAGGTACTTAAAAAATTGATAAAATATGCTTGAAATGAATACATGAAATTATGAATTCTGACTTACGTCCAATCACGCAAACGTCAATAATTTAAGTGACCGTTTTCGGTTTGAAGGGTATGAGCATCGGTGAAGTTACAGGCAAATACTTTTCACCTGTAGGTATGTCTTGGAGTGACGCGGTTGTGATTCCTTCGTCATTAAGCTTACCATATTGTAAACCGTATACTTGTATGCCACCATTAGAAGTATTAAAAAAAATAGTTGAAGATGTAGCGCATTATTACCTTCTGGTAGACATTCATCTCCTGCTGGTTGAGCGTGACCTCGGTCACGCTCAACCAGCGTGGTGCGGCGTGCGCGAGGGCAGGCAGTCCAGCTGGCCCTTCTGCTGCAGCTGTACTTTAGTACGCCGCAGGAGGATGCAACACATTATTACCTTCTGGTAGACATTCATTTCTTGCTCGTTGAGCGTGACCTTGGTAAAGTGCAGCGTGCGCGAGGGCACGCAGTCCAGCTGGCCCTTCTGCTACAGCTGTACTTTAGTGCGCCGCATCAGGATGCAACGCATTATCGTATTGAGGCGCTCCTACGCGCCCTGACACCTGTTGTCGATCCATTTCTTCCACATCTTCAAAAAATCACACTATAGATTCGAAAATAACTCTCAGTTTGTTTGTTATGATTTCACGTTTGGCCTGATTTTAATGAAATTTGGAATAAAGGTAGATTATGACGGATTGAGACAAAGACTACTTTTTATTGACATACATGCGTGCGAAGCCGCGGACGGAAGCTTATATCCATATAAATATTTCTATGAGTTCAAATAACTAGGCCAAAAACACAGGATAATCATTAAATGGATAAAGGGTCTTGGTTCCTCTCCAGAGAATAACAAGGCGAACTCTAGCAAGCTAACCCCAAAAACAAATAACTTTTACATCCTATCTATTCGAAAAGAGGCGAAGGGTTCCTCGATAAGTGCGCGCAAAATGGGTCATACTAGCGCACTTCATAACAATGACGAAATGACTTGAATTTGGAGCACTATTTAATTCAAAAGTTTGAACGCTTCGATAAAGTGCTGGCCGGTAATAAAATAAGCGCGCCTGCTGACGCGGCATTGTTTAATCAAATAAAAAAATACGTAGGAACTTCTTATTCATATTTTTATTACTTTAACAAAATATTACAGACAATTTTAATTTGTTCACACAAATTGAATAAAAGATGAGTTCTAGAAGTGAAAGTGAAATATGAAAACCAGAATGTATAAAATTAATCACAGAAACGTCAAGTTTATCACGTATACGTACGTATACGTCACGTATGTCGGTAATGTCATCAACAATTTACTTTAAAACAAATCGAGAGAAACATATCTAAAAGACTATGAAAATGTTATTACACGGAAAAATTAATATGAAGCAGTCATTTTCAGAAACTGTATTCAAAACAGCGTGAAATGTCACCATTGACTCAACATGATCATCAACCAGACTCTGAAGTTATTACGAATACCCACGTGATAAATAAGTCAACGACATTCTAAGTTCCCAACAAAACAACTACAATAATCATTCAAAATTGCGAAAACGTTACTAATATTAATATAAATTTGTAATTTGGTTATGCAAATATATATATTCGTCACTACTAAAAGCATATTTTATTAAGGTTCCGTACCCAAAGGGTAAAACGGCACCCTATTACTAAGCTCCGCTGACTGTCTGTCTGTCACCAGGCTGTACCTCATGAACCGTGATAGTTACACAGTTGAAGTTTTCACAGATGATGTATTTCTGTTGCTGCTATTACAACAAATACTAAAAACAGAATAAAATAAATATTTAAGGGGGCTCCCATACAACAAACGTGACTATTTTGTTCGTTTTAGCTCGATATTGATAACGGTAACAGGTAGACGCTTGAAAGTTTTACAGAATATTTAGTTACTTATTCACTTTAAAAATATATAATTAAATAAAAATAAAACAAATATTTAAAGGGGGCTCCAATACAACAAACATTATTATTTTGCCGTTTTTATAGATAATGGTACGGAACCCTTCTTGCGCGAGTCCGACTCGCACTTGGCCGGTTTTATTTATTTTTGTCATAGAGGGTAATGAAAAGCAGAGTGTGCCACACGGTACTAAAATTATTTAAACTCGAGCGAAGTACTTTGAATCCGTCGCTACTCTTAGGGTTCAAACAAGCCCTCTCGCTATCAATACATCATTTTGGTCCCTTATGAGTTATGGCACAATCTAACCCGCCAACTGCGTAAATTAAAAACAGGCTGAGGATGAACTTCAAAAAATAACACTTATAATACTCGGAACGTTATTATATGTAGCTGATCTCAAGCAAAGAACATGCTTCCGTTCCGGTAAGGAACCGTGAAGATCTAAGGATTCTAATGGGAATTATCACGGGACACTGCGAACTTAACCATCACCTGAAATAAATGTATTTTTAGGGTTCCGTACCTCAAAAGGTAAAAAAAGGAACCCTTATAAGATCACTCTTTTGTCCGTCTGTCTGTCTGTGTGTCACCACCGATTTTCTCAGGAACGGGTGGACCTAGCAATTTGAAATTTATACCAGATACTAAGTTCTATAGTCACTATTAGATGTATAAAAATCAAGGTCCTGACTCAGCACGATAAAAAGACATGGGGAAATTTAGATTTTCGCGAAAACTACCTACCTAAAAAAATTACCTTAATTTTCAACTTTTTTATTTTTCGGAATTTTCTCTTTGTTTGTGCTGTAATACCATGCTTTTAAACAAAATTGACAATTCTAGGTCAACCAGAAGTAGGTTTTGGGTAAAAAAACCGAACGAAAACCTATATGGTTTTTTAACGTTCTCGTAAAATTCAGTCTATCCAAAGGTTGTCTGGAAGAGATCGCCTTTAGTGATAAGACTGCCAATTGTACTATCCCGTGTCTAGTTTTAAGTATTTTAATTATGATTTGTTAATTTAAGTGTGGTATACAATAAAGCGTTTTCTATCTATCTATGGTAGTTTCCGTTGACCTAGAATCACAAAATTTGGCCAAAAGCACAAATAAAGGAAAAATTCCAAATAATAAACAAGTTTGTAATTGTAGGGTGTCTCCACACATACATAGTTGACGCCAATTAAGATAGTCCTCTGAGTTGTATGGGCGCTCATGCAATTTAGAGGACTAGCTTAATCGGCACCAATCTTAAATAAGGTAATTAAATAACATTGTGCTATTGAATAAAATGAATATTTAAGTGCACCAACGCCCTAACTGGACACTGTCGACTTAACAAGCACATGTTCCAGCTAGGGCTATGCGATACAAACACCTGCAGATTCTGCAATGAACCGCCACTTTGCATGCTTCAGCCTGTTAGTCTTCATCTATATGTTTTAGCTTATCTTCCTCGTAACGAGCCACGTGGCACAGCTACAAAACGACGCCACATGAAGCTGGAAGCGGCCACACAGTAGCGAAAGCGCACTACAGACACTTTTTAGGGTTCCGTAGTTAAATGGCAAAAAATGGAACCCTTATGGATTCAACACGTCTGTCTGTCTGTCTGTCCGTCCGTATGTCACAGCCACTATTTTCTGAAACTATAAGAACTATACTGTTGAAACTTGGTAAGTAAATGTATTCTGTGAACCGCATTAAGATTATCACACAAAAATAGGAAAAAAGCAATAAGCTTCGTGGGTTTTTGGGGAACTAAGTAATAACGCGTCGTTCAGCGCCTTAAATACCGGAAGTCGATCCGGATAGAATTTGAAATTGATTAGTTGTTACAACAACAAAAAGACTTACTGTTCAAAAAAGAAAATGTACGAAACGACTAAATAGTATTTTCTACCGGTCATCCGTAACACATAGAAATAAAAGCTTACTTTACACTCTTATTATCACTATTCATGATAACTAATAAACGGGATTTTGTCAAAAACAATTTAATATTAGGGTGTACGCTCATAGTGCTCCACGTTTTCGTCGCCGTACAGGCCCGTAGATAACGATTCAAACACATGTACAAACTTTCTACAAATTTTGTACGCGCGTTTGAATCGATACAAATATTGCAATTTGTTTTTTGGGTTCGCCCCGTTGGGTCGTACCTACCATACAGTAAACTAATACCTACAAAGAAAACAAGGAGAGGATAGAGAGAAAACGGAAACAAAGAGTGCCTTGAAGAAGAGTGTCTTGTTTCTCTTTGCTGCCCTTCTACGAGTATAATCAAGAATGTAGGTAGGTAGGTACTCAAGTAGGTAGGTAGGTACCATAATTCTAATTCTAGTGATTCTACACAGATTTACACTGACGTCCCGCATAGGGGTGTATTGTGCATTACCCCTTATAATCTAACACCAGCCATCAACAACTCCTTAAAATAGTGGCGTAGGACTTTGGGTTGATGGCAGCAGTTTTCCAGTGTCCCCGAGGTCGATGCTGACATCGAAGATGACTCAATAAGTTCATGCAGTCTTCAGTCTGACTTCGTTTGTGGCAGGTACCATACACCAGGTACGATAATTATCAGGGATATGTGAAAAATGAAATTGTGTATGTACCTATGTTTTTATCCTGTTAATACTTGCTCTGAGATGTAATTGTAAGTACTATTTAACTGTGTTGAGGCACTACTCTAGTATATAGACAGAATAGAGGCATAACTGTTTTCGCATAAGTACCTATATTTCGTCAAAATCAGAGAACCATGCCCTTGGTTCTGAAGTTCACTAACCGTCCACTAGGCTATTTGTTTTTTGTCAGGACAGGACATACACGGTAAATTATAAGATAAAAAATATACACGCACTCTAAACTTTTAATTTTCAATCTAATACCTACATAATCTAATCATGCAATATTAAAAATCCATTAGACTCTTGCGACATATCAAAACAGCAAATACTCTGCAGCCCTTTTGAGCCTGACCCTTTTCCGCCAATATGAAACTTGAGACCATTCCAAGGTTCAGCTTCCTCACCAGATTCTTGACCAAAATAAACGGAAGGTTCGACATAAGGACATTCACAATCAATATCGGCTGTCTTGCTTATAGGAGGATTATCACCTTCATCACAAGAACAACTGTCATCCCCTTGTGTAACTTCTTCAAGCGGATGCTCTGTATAATACCTAATAGCTTCTTTAAAACTCATTTCAGGAGACGGGCGTTTCTTGACATTAAAGCTAAATCCAGATTTCGTCTGCGTTTGGTCGGATTTCATTCTCATCTCAGCTTTTACGTCAATTGGCTCAAAGTAAGCGTATAGATCCTCATCTTCGAGGGTAGGTTCCGGTTCAGATGGCACGGAAGGGCATTCGCAATTTACTTTCTTTATTTTCTTTCCATGCTTCAATTCGCTACAAACACAAGGTTTTTTGTTTGCGCTTTCTGTGTTGTTAATATCGTCGCTAGTATAATACTGATCACCATATAACTTATTTTCGACTGCCGTTAATTGTAATGGCTTTTGCGAGTCACAAGGGCACTCGCTGGGAAATTGAACTATCCTTTGGTAGCAAGAGCTGCAATCGTTTTGTTTTGCGGGAGCTAAAATATAATATTTATTGGTGAACATACATTCTAACATAAGTATATTATCTTGTATATTATAATAAATAAATAATAAATATTGTTGGACATTTCACACAGCGCTATCTAGCCCCAAACTAAGCAGAGCTTGTATTATGGGAACCAGATAACTGATAGAATACTTATATACATTTTTTTTGTAAATACATACTTAACGGTAACAGGCAGACCCAGAACAAATATTTGTAAATCATGCAAACATTTGTTCCGCGGCGGGATTCGAACCCGCTACCTCCTGCGTCTCAGCCGGCTCTTCTCCCACTGTACCACGGAGGTCGTCAGCAACCTGTTCATGCAAATTGTATCGCCGTTGATTTCTATAAATAAATAAATTGTTTTTTGGAGGGGACGATGGTGACGTTACACACTTTTTGACTTAAGCATGCATTGTCATAATGATTATTTTTAGCAAATCCTTAGTTTTTATATATCACCAGATTATGGAACAAGCCTATGGCTCACCTGATGTTAAGTGGTAACCATCGCCTATAACAAAGTATTGCCTAGTAGGTCACGCATCTTCGAAACGTGCCCTACGAAGCAATGACCTGCGTCAATTGTCAATCAACTTGAGGCATACAGGTATAAAGCCTTATGTGTTTACTCCGCATTGGGAATGTTGGGCATTTAATTAATAGAATAGCTTACATGCAGGAGCTTGGTTGTTACTAGTTCCCGGGCGACTGTTGACATCGTTGGATTGTATATTCCCCGCCATAGCATTAATTTTTTGATATTCTTGCGTTTTGGGCGGACATAGACATGGTCGACTGTTTTTCTGTTGTATAGGGAAAGGTTGCGAAGAGTACTGAGAACCCACTGCTTGCCGTGGCATCGCAACATCAATATCGTTGTGGCATCCCCCACGTTTGGAACATAACGGTGTAGCACAAATAGCAACGGACGTCGTTTGATCTAGAGATAAAATGGAGTTGTGACCCGATAGGTTAATTTTGGGAATTTTACGATATATTTTCTCATTTAGACCTGTAAATAATTTAAAACTATTTGTAAAAGTAGGTTATGGTGTTAGACCTACAGTTTCATTCAAATTACAGATAACGGAAGTTCATGTTAATTGGTTATTCTTTTTTGGGGTACAAAATACAGTTATTCTGGATTGTAAGACTTTTGCCTATATTTGTATCACTAAAGCTACACGAATACTAAATTTCAGGATTGTGGGGTCACTGGTGCGTTTTGTGAATTTTGTCAAAGTTTTGTTTTTATTATGGCTAATAACTCAAAAACTACAAAGGTTAAACAAAAAATAAAAACAGGGTTGAAATATACTAATACAGACCTTTAAATTGACGTTCCACTTGACCCAAGAGCCTCTTTAATTTTTTTTACCCCTCTTGAACCCCAACATCTCAACAACCCTCTCAACATTTTTAGCTCATTTAGTCACACAAAAATTGTGCCATCACCAACTACCTATATACCAAATTTCTCGATAATCGGATCAACGCTTCGAAAGTTATCCTCGGTACATACAACGCCGATTTGCCCAAGTTGACTTATGGCAGGTTCCTATAGCCGTCGCTAACCAGCTACGACTCATTTCTCCTTGAAAACCTGTCAAAAGTTTGACACTAGTTTGACACTTTTTCAAGGAGATACGAGGTGTAGTCGGTTACCGACGGAAATCCTATTTCCGTCGGTAACCGACAACACCTCGTTAGAGTTAGAGATCTCGCTTCGCTTTTTAAATTACCTTGCGCATCTCCTTGGCTAACAATTATAGGCGATATAAGTTCCGAGAAAACGTTTGCCACGCACTGATCCATTCTCGTAGATCCAAAGTTATCTGTTGTTTCTGTTTCCTCGGTTGGGCAACAACAAGGTCTATCCTCTGTGGTATCCACGGCAATACAACGACAGCACTCTATTTTATCACTATTGTTTATATCTGAAATAATTTTCACTTGGCAATCTTTGTTTTCACGATGTCGTTCAACATACTTCTTCTTTTCTTCAGTACTTTTTACTTGACAGTGTTTGTTTTCACACAATTCTTTAATAACATCTTCATTTGGTATATTATCATGGTTGGAAATTGTAGCGGTACATTCTATATAGGGTTTTTTTCTTTTTAAAATAATTTTTAGACCTGACGTAGAAGAGTTATATCGTTTCTGAAAGACATCTGTGGGAAAATATCACTTTTGAGTTGAAGATTCATTTTTTTTAATAACATTATTCAAATTTTAACCAAGCTTTTCTAGCCTATATTCAATTATTGATTGAGCAAAGAGATATAGCGAAATTCTTCTTCTTTCTTTCTAAGCCAACAGCCAACCAACGTAACAAGTCTATCGGTGTAGATGTTGGAGTATACGCCTTTACACAGTAATTCATCATTTTACTCACCGGTAAAGTACGGTGAAGTGTATCATACCTTAGCTGAAACTAGAACCAAAACGGTGTCTGCGAATGGGTATGAAGCTGTAAAGTGGCAATTTTTGCAGTCGTGTGTAAAAGGTAAATTATTACAGGAACTACTTACTATTTTCTTTAGTGGTGTATCTATTCCGAACGACGGCTTTAGATATGGCCATACATATTGTCGAGCAAAAGGAGTTTGTCACGTCTGTATCGGTATCGTAACCATCTGTTGTTGGAACAACTACAAATATAGATGATTCACTTTTGATTTCACTCATTGTAACTATTTCTTCGACTATTTTCAGAATTCTCAGGTCGTTTAAAACAATGATTGGTTTATTTTTTTTATATTCATGATGGTTCTTCGTAGTTATATTCTCAGCACGGTGGCTTGTATTCATTCTGTAGATGCAAGCATCATTGTGAATAAATCTTCTCTTTATGGGGTTTGTAAGAGATATCTCTTCGATTAAAGGGTAGTATTTGACAACCTCCTCAGTATCACTGCAACAATAGACATAGGATTAGCAACTTAGCATTGCCACTCTAGACTGCTACCTAGTATGAAAAAAAGAAAGAATAAAACCGGCCAAGTGCCAGACGGACTTACGCACGAAGGGTTCCGTACCATTTCTATAAAAAGCGACCAAGTGCGAGTCAGACTCACACATGAAGGGTCCCGTAGCAGCAAGTAACATAATATAAAAGTTCTTGTAGTTCGTTGTAACTTTTTTATATTTGAGTTGATTGAATGACAGGTAAATTGCGGTTTACGATTTATGACGTATTAAAAAAACTAATTGCTAGATCTCGTTCAAACCATTTTTCGGTGGAAGTTTGCATGGTATTTACGTGTGGAAGTTTACATCATATATTTTTTTTACTTATCATTCTGTTATTTTAGAAGTTCCAGGGTGGGGGACGGGCACATTTTACCACTTTGGAAGTGTCTCTCGCGCAAACTATTCCGTTTAGAAAAAAAATGATATTAGAAACCTAAATATCATTTTTGAAAACCTATCAATAGATACCCCATACATATGGGTTTGATGAAAAATTTTGAGTTTCAGTTCTAAGTATGGGGAACCCCCAAAATTTATTGTTTTTTTATTCTATTTTTGTGTGAAAATCTTAATGCGGTTCACAGAATACATCTACTTACCAAGTCTCAACAGTTATAGTTCTTATAGCTTCGAAAAAAAGTGGCTGTGACATACGGATGGACAGACAGACAGACATGACGAATCCATAAGGGTTCCGTTTTTTGCCATTTGGCTACGGAACCCTAAAAACGGCAATAAATCACATTTTTTTACGTGAGCTCTCCCGTAAATAATAATTTTATTTTAATTAAATTATTTATTTTTAAAGTGAATAATATGACTCAATATTCTATGAATATTTCAAGCGTTTACCTATTGCCGTTATCAATATCGAGGTAAAACGAGCAAAAAAAATCACGTTTGTTGTATGGGAGCCCCCCTTAAATATTTGTTTTATTTTAATATAATTATTTATTTTTAAAGTGAATATATAACTAAATATTCTGCGAATATTTCAAGCGTCTACCTGTTGCCGCCGTTATCAATATCGAGCGAAAACGAGCAAAAAAATCACGTATGTTGTATGGGAGCCTCCCATAAATATTTATTTTATACTGTTTTAGTATTTATTGTTATAGCAGCAACAGAAATACATCATCTGTAAAAATTTAAACTGTCTAAATATCACGGTCCATGAGATACAGCCTGGTGACAGACGGACAGACAGACAGACAGCGGAGTTTCAATAATAGGGTCCCGTTTAATAGGTACGGAACCCTAAAAAGACGAATAACGAAAAAAATTCAAAAAGCTCTTAATTCGTAAACTGCTTTAGGTGCTAACCCCGAATTTAAAAATCTTTTAAATTAACTAAAACTAATGTAGTTATAAATAATTTGAAGGGCACGTTTCTAAGGTGCGTGACTAACAAGGCTTAGTTTTAGGCGTTACCACTTAACATCAGGTGGGCCATAAGTCAATTCCAACTGCCGGTCGTATAAAAAAAAGAGTTGTAGTTCTAAGATAGGCAAGGCACATGTTGCAAGAAATAGCTGATGGCTTTCAAAGTAAAGGATTTTTATTATTATTATACACTTAACTGTTTGGAAGTTAATTGCGCGGAAGCAAAGCGAGATATCCAAATCAACTTTTACGAATCGGCGTTTTATGTACCTGTGTATATTTGTTTGTCCGAGGATAACTTTCTAACGTTTCGAAGCATTGGTCCGATCTTTGTAAAATAGCAGTAGCACAAATATAGACAAAAGTCTGAAATCTAGAATAACTGCCATTTGTACCCCAAAAAAGTGGAACCATATTACATGAACTCCCGTTACCTTAATACCGTAATTTGAATGAAACTGTAGGTCAAGTAATTAGAGTTTATTTCGTGGCACTATTTTATTAGTCAAAGATTAAGGCAGGCTTGCTGCACAACGATCCCTAAACGTATTTAGCGACTAAACATGTTTAAATTTTATGTATTTGTATGATTTGACAACTCCTTAAATCATATTTAGCCACTAAATACGTTTAGGCATCATTGCGCGAGTCGCCCTAAGAATATTTTTTTTTGTGTTTTGGGAGACTCGCGAGATCTCAGTTCGGGGCGAACCACTAGTACAAATCACAAGAATGCAATATACTTTAATATAAAAAAAAGGGAGAAGTAGTGGGTAGGTTTTACTAAATAATTAACCACTTCACTGGCGTTGTTTTGATCGGGAAGAGTAAGATTGTGTGAGAGTTCGGTCTGTGTGTGAGTGAAGGTGCTTATGAACACCACTGTTGTGTAGTTCCGTTAAACATACAGAATGCAAAAATCAGTGTGTGCGTAAAAATAGTGTTGAAGTTTTGCGAATATTCTGGGATTATTTCATAATTTTACATGTTTTATTTTAAAATATTATATTTTTTTGGCTCAAGCTTCCAATATATACCGTGAGCTAGGACTTTTATTTACCCCTCCCCCACCTCCCACCCTTCTATTAAAATTCCTTCTATTGAAATTTCTTCCTTTTTTGAATGAAAATAATAATGTAATATTTTATAGATAGAGGTACTGAATTAATGATTTATCTAAAGTGATTTGATTAAGATAATGCACTTCTCAACTTTCTTTTCGTGCATAATACATGCAACTGCCATTCGTCCAAGTTGATTTGGAGATATAGTTTCGCTCGCCAAATAGTTGCCTCGCTAGTATATACGTACCTCGCTAGAGAATCCACAGCACTGTAATCAATAACGTTCGTAAAATATTCAGATTCTTCTACATCAATACTGCTTGCACTTCTAGAGTATTGGTAGCACAGATAGTGACTTGAAGTAGAGGTGATACTGTCATCGTGAAATGAAATTATGCTTACAGTTTTTAAACTTGCGGTGGATCTTGTGGAAAAACTTAGCGATGATTCTGTTTCGACAAATAGTACAGAGTTCAAACTAGACCTAGAAGCCATTTTGCATATTGATTCTCGAAAATTTGATGTTGTTGTCGAATAACTCTCAGAACATACTAATAGATATTTGGAAGTGCTTTTTTCACACAAGTTGGAGTTCGTTTCTAATTTATTTACATGGCTGTCGAATATTAAGTTTTCTTTGTAAATATTACTCAGTTCCCATCTTGAAGATATACTATCCTTGGAACAATCTGCTTTCATGTATAAGTTTTTGTACACTATTTTAAAATCATCTGTTATCGGAATTGATTCATTCATAAAGACACTATTCGTTTCTGAAGAATCCGTTAAGAAAAATGTATCATTGTAAGACATTTTATTGTTTTTGCTTTTATTTTCTATTGGGAATGATGGGAAACCTACGGCACTTCCTACTGTGATTTTTATTCCTTCATTATCGACAAACACTCCACTTTTTACACCAGGAACACATTCTTCGGGACAGGGGCAAAGAGATGAGATGTCAGGAGATGTAACTCTTATTTTAACGTAGCTGTGTTTAAATCTAATCTTCTTTTTATCACAACCACAACCTCTATCACAGGTGGTTGTTTTAAGCACATCTTCAAATTCTTCAGCAATACCAGCTTTTACTATTCCACTACCAACAATTCCTTTTCCAATTTTTTTTGAAGATTTAACTCCTACTTTTTTTGATTTTATTTTTACTTTTGAAGGTGTTGCTTCCAGGGGCAAGCCAGCAGCAGTACTTATTTTTTTCATTAACTTTTTCTCAGAAGCTGTCTTGCCTTTTAATGGCGTTAAAACTCCTGCTGCCTTTGCTTTTTTTAATTTTCCTGGTGGTATTTTTGAAGGTTTAGCTTTTTCTGATTTTACTTTGGCCAGCAGAGCTTTTTCAGAAGAAGTTATTCCCTTGTGTAATTTTTCTGATAGTATTTTAGACGGTTTTCTAGCTTTTAGAGTAACTCTTTCAAATTCAGGAGCTATAATTCCACAAATACATTCGTCACTAGGACCTTTATGTACTTTCATAACTTTAGCTGTCTTTTCATCAAGTATTTGAGCCTCCTTTGATAGTGGAATTTTACGAGCTGATGGTGCTTTAATCCTTTTGATCAATGCTTTTTCAGATGGAGTTCGTCCTTCAGGTAGAGCAATTCCCGCTGCAGCTTGAGCCTTAAGGATCTTTTCTTTCTGCGCTGCGCTCTTACCTTCTAGTGGAGTCATTATTCCCTGAGCCTGAGCTGTTGCATATTTCTCTTTCATATATGGTGTTTTAGGTTCGGGTGGCATTCCCATTTCTGTCCTAACCTTTTCGATTAGTTTTTTTTCCGTGGGTGTTTTTCCTTCAGGCAAAGGAACACCCTGCTTTGCTAATTCTCTCAATATTATTTCTTGTTTTTCGGGAGATTTACCAGTTAATGGTGTTATAGTTCCTGCTGCTTTAGCCGCTTTTAATCGGTCAGATGATATTTTTGCAGCTTTACCGACAGAAATTGTTTCTGAATCTGGCGTTAAAAGGCCACAGATACATTCATCACTTGGCCCTTTACCTTCTTTCATAACTTTTGCAGTTTTCTCACCTAGACGTTTTGCTTTAGCAGAAATAGTAGGACCTGCTTTGACACTTTGAATCAGTGCTTTTTCAGATGAAGTTCGTCCTTCAGGAAGAGGGATTCCCGCTGCAGCTTGAATTTTTAGTATTTTCTCTTTTTGAGCTGCAGATTTACCTTCTAGTGGAGTCATAATTCCCTGAGCTAGAGCGTTGGCGTATTTTTCTTTCATAGATGGTGTTTTAGGTTCGGGTGGCAATCCCATATCCTTTCTTACTTTTTCGATAATTTTTTTTTCAGAGGTTGTTTTTCCTTCAGGCAATAGAATACTTTGCTTTACTAAACCTTTCAATATTTTTTCTTGTTGTTCGGGGGATTTACCTGTGAGGGGTGTCAAAACTCCAGCTGCTTTGGCTTTGTGTAGTTTTTCAGATGGCGATACAGCAATCTTCTCAGGTAGTGCCTTAGTTGTAGCTTTGACCTTCGCAATCAGAGCTTTTTCTGATGGTGTTCGGCCTTCCGGTAAAATAAGGCCAGCTTCAGCTTGACTCTTAAGGATCTTTTCTTTCTGCGCCGCGCTCTTACCTTCTAGTGGAGCAATTATTCCCTGAGCCTGAGCTGTTGCGTATTTTTCTTTCATAGATGGTGTTTTAGGTTCGGGTGGCAATCCCATATCCTTTCTTACTTTTTCGATAATTTTTTTTTCAGAGGTTGTTTTTCCTTCAGGCAATAGAATACTTTGCTTTACTAAACCTTTCAATATTTTTTCTTGTTGTTCGGGGGATTTACCTGTGAGGGGTGTCAAAACTCCAGCTGCTTTAGCTTTGTGTAGTTTTTCAGATGGCGATACAGCAATCTTCTCAGGTAGTGCCTTAGTTGTAGCTTTGACCTTTGCAATCAAAGCTTTTTCTGATGGTGTTCGGCCTTCCGGTAAAATAAGGCCAGCTTCAGCTTGACTCTTAAGGATCTTTTCTTTCTGCGCCGCGCTCTTACCTTCTAGTGGAGCCATTATTCCCTGAGCCTGAGCTGTTGCATATTTCTCTTTCATGTATGGTGTTTTAGGTTCGGGTGGCATTCCCATTTCTGTCCTAACCTTTTCGATTAGTTTTTTTTCCGTGGGTGTTTTCCCTTCAGGCAAAGGAACACCCTGCATTGCTAATCCTCTCAATATTATTTCTTGTTTTTCGGGAGATTTACCCGTTAATGGTGTTACAGTTCCTGCTACTTTAGTCGCTTTTAATCGGTCAGATGGTATTTTTGCAGCTTTATTGACAGAAATTGTTTCTGAATCTGGCGTTAAAAGCCCACAAATACATTCATCACTTGGCCCTTTACCTTCTTTCATAACTTTTGCAGTTTTTTCACCTAGACGTTTTGCTTTAGCAGAAATAGTAGGACCTGCTTTGACACTTTGAATCAGTGCTTTTTCAGATGGAGTTCGTCCTTCAGGAAGAGGGATTCCCGCTGCAGCTTGAACTTTTAGAATTTTCTCTTTTTGCGCTGCAGATTTACCTTCTAGTGGAGTCATAATTCCCTGAGCTAAAGCGTTGGCGTATTTTTCTTTCATAGATGGTGTTTTAGGTTCGGGTGGCAATCCCATATCCTTTCTTACTTTTTCGATAATTTTTTTTTCAGAGGTTGTTTTTCCTTCAGGCAATAGAATACTTTGCTTTACTAAACCTTTCAATATTTTTTCTTGTTGTTCGGGAGATTTACCTGTGAGGGGTGTCAAAACTCCAGCTGCTTTAGCTTTGTGTAGTTTTTCAGATGGCGATACAGCAATCTTCTCAGGTAGTGCCTTAGTTGTAGCTTTGACCTTTGCAATCAAAGCTTTTTCTGATGGTGTTCGGCCTTCCGGTAAAATAAGGCCAGCTTCAGCTTGACTCTTAAGGATCTTTTCTTTCTGCGCTGCGCTCTTACCTTCTAGAGGAGTAATTATTCTCTGAGCCTGAGCTTTTGCATATATCTTTTTCATGGATGGTGTTTTAGGTTCAGATGGCAAGCCCATTTCTGTCCGTACTTTTTCGATAAGTTTTTTGTCTGAGGGTGTTTTTCCTTCAGGCAAAGGAACACCCTGCTTTACCAATCCCCTCAATATTGCTTCTTGTTTTTCGGGAGATTTCCCCGTTAATGGTGTTATAGTTCCTGCTGCTTTAGCCGCTTTTAATCGGTCAGATGGTATTTTTGCAGCTTTACCGACAGAAGCTTTTTCTGAATCTGGCGTTAAAAGCCTACAGATACATTCATCACTTGGCCCTTTACCTTCTTTCATAACTTTTGCAGTTTTTTCATCTAGACGTTTTGCTTTAGCCGAAATAGTAGGACCTGCTTTTACACTTTGAATCAGTGCTTTTTCAGATGGAGTTCGTCCTTCAGGAAGAGGGATTCCCGCTGCAGCTTGAACTTTTAGAATTTTCTCTTTTTGCGCTGCAGATTTACCTTCTAGTGGAGTCATAATTCCCTGAGCTAGAGCTTTGTCATATTTTTCTTTCATAGATGGTGTTTTAGGTTCGGGTGGCAATCCCATATCCTTTCTTACTTTTTCGATAATTTTTTTTTCAGAGGTTGTTTTTCCTTCAGGCAATAGAATACTTTGTTTTACTAAACCTCTCAATATTTTTTCTTGTTGTTCGGGGGATTTACCTGTGAGAGGTGTCAAAACTCCAGCTGCTTTAGCTTTGTGTAGTTTTTCAGATGGCGATACAGCAATCTTCTCAGGTAGTGCCTTAGTTGTAGCTTTGACCTTTGCAATCAGAGCTTTTTCTGATGGTGTTCGGCCTTCTGGTAAAATAAGGCCAGCTTCAGCTTGACTCTTAAGGATATTTTCCTTCTGTGCTGCGCTCTTACCTTCTAGTGGAGTCATTATTCCCTGAGCTTGAGCTGTTGCATATTTCTCTTTCATGTATGGTGTTGTGGGTTCGGGTGGCATTCCCATTTCTGTCCTAACTTTTTCGATTAGTTTTTTTTCCGTGGGTGTTTTCCCTTCAGGCAAAGGGACACCCTGCATTGCTAATCCTCTCAATATGGTTTCTTGTTTTTCGGGAGATTTACCTGTTAATGGTGTTACAGTTCCTGTTGCTTTAGCCGCTTTTAATCGGTCAAATGGTATTTTTGCAGTTTTATCGACAGGAATTGTTTCTAAATCTGGCGTTAAAAGCCCACAAATACATTCATCACTTGGCCCTTTACCTTCTTTCATAATTTTTGCAGTTTTTTCACCTAGACGTTTTGCTTTAGCAGAAATAGTCGGACCTGCTTTTACACTTTGAATCAGTGCTTTTTCAGATGGAGTTCGTCCTTCAGGAAGAGGAATTCCCGCTGCAGCTTGAATTTTTAGAATTTTCTCTTTTTGCGCTGCAGATTTACCTTCTAGTGGAGTCATTATTCCCTGAGCTAGAGCGTTGGCGTATTTTTCTTTCATAGATGGTGTTTTAGGTTCGGGTGGCAATCCCATATCCTTTCTTACTTTTTTAATAATTTTTTTTTCAGTGGTTGTTTTTCCTTCAGGCAATGGAATACTTTGCTTTACTAAACCTTTCAATATTTTTTCTTGTTGTTCGGGGGATTTACCTGTGAGAGGTGTCAAAACTCCAGCTGCTTTGGCTTTGTGTAGTTTTTCAGATGGCGATACAGCAATCTTCTCAGGTAGTGCCTTAGTTGTAGCTTTGACCTTCGCAATCAGAGCCTTTTCTGATGGTGTTCGGCCTTCCGGTAAAATAAGGCCAGCTTCAGCTTGACTCTTAAGGATCTTTTCTTTATGCGCCGCGCTCTTACCTTCTAGTGGAGCAATTATTCCCTGAGCCTGAGCTGTTGCGTATTTTTCTTTCATAGATGGTGTTTTAGGTTCGGGTGGCAATCCCATGTCCTTTCTTACTTTTTCGATAATTTTTTTTTCAGAGGTTGTTTTTCCTTCAGGCAATAGAATACTTTGCTGTACTAAACCTTTCAATATTTTTTCTTGTTGTTCGGGGGATTTACCTGTGAGAGGTGTCAAAACTCCAGCTGCTTTAGCTTTGTGTAGTTTTTCAGATGGCGATACAGCAATCTTCTCAGGTAGTGCCTTAGTTGTAGCTTTGACCTTTGCAATCAAAGCTTTTTCTGATGGTGTTCGGCCTTCCGGTAAAATAAGGCCAGCTTCAGCTTGACTCTTAAGGATCTTTTCTTTCTGCGCTGCGCTCTTACCTTCTAGTGGAGTCATTATTCCCTGAGCCTGAGCTGTTGCATATTTCTCTTTCATGTATGGTGTTGTGGGTTCGGGTGGCATTCCCATTTCTGTCCTAACTTTTTCGATTAGTTTTTTTTCCGTGGGTGTTTTCCCTTCAGGCAAAGGAACACCCTGCATTGCTAATCCTCTCAATATTGTTTCTTGTTTTTCGGGAGATTTACCCGTTAATGGTGTTATAGTTCCTGCTGCTTTAGCCGCTTTTAATCGGTCAGATGGTATTTTTGCAGATTTACTGACGGAAATTTTTTCTGAATCTGGTGTTAAAATCTCACAGATACATTCATCACTTGGCCCTTTACCTTCTTTCATAACTTTTGCAGTTTTTTCACCTAGACGTTTTGCTTTAGCAGAAATAGTAGGGTCTGCTTTTACACTTTGAATCAGTGCTTTTTCAGATGGAGTTCGTCCTTCAGGAAGAGGGATTCCCGCTGCAGCTTGAATTTTTAGAATTTTCTCTTTTTGCGCTGCAGATTTACCTTCTAGTGGAGTCATAATTCCCTGAGCTAGAGCGTTGGCGTATTTTTCTTTCATAGATGGTGTTTTAGGTTCGGGTGGCAATCCCATATCCCTTCTTACTTTTTTGATAATTTTTTTTTCTGAGGTTGTTTTTCCTTCAGGCAATGGAATACTTTGCTTTACTAAACCTTTCAATATTTTTTCTTGTTGTTCGGGGGATTTACCTGTGAGTGGTGTCAAAACTCCAGCTGCTTTAGCTTTCTGTAGTTTTTCAGATGGCGATACAGCAATCTTCTCAGGTAGTGCTTTAGTTGTAGCTTTGACCTTTGCAATCAAAGCTTTTTCTGATGGTGTTCGGCCTTCCGGTAAAATAAGGCCAGCTTCGGCTTGACTCTTAAGGATCTTTTCTTTCTGCGCTGCGCTCTTACCTTCTAGTGGAGTCATTATTCCCTGAGCCTGAGCTGTTGCATATTTCTCTTTCATGTATGGTGTTGTGGGTTCGGGTGGCATTCCCATTTCTGTCCTAACTTTTTCGATTAGTTTTTTTTCCGTGGGTGTTTTCCCTTCAGGCAAAGGAACACCCTGCATTGCTAATTCTCTCAATATGGTTTCTTGTTTTTCGGGAGATTTACCAGTTAATGGTGTTGTAGTTCCTGCTGCTTTAGCCGCTTTTAATCGGTCAGGTGGTATTTTTACAGATTTGCTGACGGAAATTTTTTCTGAATCTGGCGTTAAAATCTCACAGATACATTCATCACTTGGCCCTTTACCTTCTTTCATAACTTTTGCAGTTTTTTCACCTAGACGTTTTGCTTTAGCAGAAATAGTAGGGTCTGCTTTTACACTTTGAATCAGTGCTTTTTCAGATGGAGTTCGTCCTTCAGGAAGAGGGATTCCCGCTGCAGCTTGAATTTTTAGAATTTTCTCTTTTTGCGCTGCAGATTTACCTTCTAGTGGAGTCATAATTCCCTGAGCTAAAGCGTTGGCGTATTTTTCTTTCATAGATGGTGTTTTAGGTTCGGGTGGCAATCCCATATTCTTTCTTACTTTTTCGATAATTTTTTTTTCAGAGGTTGTTTTACCTTCAGGCAATGGAATACTTTGCTTTACTAAACCTTTCAATATTTTTTCTTGTTGTTCGGGGGATTTCCCTGTGAGCGGTGTCAAAACTCCAGCTGCTTTAGCTTTCTGTAGTTTTTCGGATGGCGATACAGCAATCTTCTCAGGTAGTGCCTTAGTTGTAGCTTTGACCTTTGCAATCAAAGCTTTTTCTGATGGTGTTCGGCCTTCCGGTAAAATAAGGCCAGCTTCAGCTTGACTCTTAAGGATCTTTTCTTTCTGCGCTGCGCTCTTACCTTCTAGTGGAGTCATTATTCCCTGAGCCTGAGCTGTTGCATATTTCTCTTTCATGTATGGTGTTGTGGGTTCGGGTGGCATTCCCATTTCTGTCCTAACTTTTTCGATTAGTTTTTTTTCCGTGGGTGTTTTCCCTTCAGGCAAAGGAACACCCTGCATTGCTAATCCTCTCAATATTGTTTCTTGTTTTTCGGGAGATTTACCCGTTAATGGTGTTATAGTTCCTGCTGCTTTAGCCGCTTTTAATCGGTCAGATAGTATTTTTGCAGTTTTACCGACGGAAATCTTTTCTGAATCTGGCGTTAAAATCTCACATATACATTCATCACTTGGCCCTTTACCTTCTTTCATAACTTTTGCAGTTTTTTCACCTAGACGTTTTGCTTTAGCAGAAATAGTCGGACCTGCTTTGACACTTTGAATCAGTGCTTTTTCAGATGGAGTTCGTCCTTCAGGAAGAGGGATTCCCGCTGCAGCTTGAACTTTTAGAATTTTCTCTTTTTGCGCTGCAGATTTACCTTCTAGCGGAGTCATAATTCCCTGAGCTAGAGCGTTGGCGTATTTTTCTTTCATAGATGGTGTTTTAGGTTCGGGTGGCAATCCCATATTCTTTCTTACTTTTTCGATAATTTTTTTTTCAGAGGTTGTTTTTCCTTCAGGCAATGGAATACTTTGCTCTATTAAACCTTTCAATATTTTTTCTTGTTGTTCGGGGGATTTACCTGTGAGAGGTGTCAAAACTCCAGCTGCTTTAGCTTTGTGTAGTTTTTCAGATGGCGATACAGCAATCTTCTCAGGTAGTGCCTTAGTTGTAGCTTTGACCTTTGCAATCAAAGCTTTTTCTGATGGTGTTCGGCCTTCCGGTAAAATAAGGCCAGCTTCAGCTTGACTCTTAAGGATCTTTTCTTTCTGCGCTGCGCTCTTACCTTCTAGTGGAGTCATTATTCCCTGAGCCTGAGCTGTTGCATATTTCTCTTTCATGTATGGTGTTGTGGGTTCGGGTGGCATTCCCATTTCTGTCCTAACTTTTTCGATTAGTTTTTTTTCCGTGGGTGTTTTCCCTTCAGGCAAAGGAACACCCTGCATTGCTAATCCTCTCAATATTGTTTCTTGTTTTTCGGGAGATTTACCCGTTAATGGTGTTATAGTTCCTGCTGCTTTAGCCGCTTTTAATCGGTCAGATGGTATTTTTGCAGTTTTACCGACGGAAATATTTTCTGAATCTGGCGTTAAAATCTCACAGATACATTCATCACTTGGCCCTTTACCTTCTTTCATAACTTTTGCGGTTTTTTCATCTAGACGTTTTGCTTTAGCAGAAATAGTCGGACCTGCTTTTACACTTTGAATCAGTGCTTTTTCAGATGGAGTTCGTCCTTCAGGAAGAGGGATTCCCGCTGCTGCTTGAGTTTTTAGAATTTTTTCTTTTTGCACTGCAGATTTACCTTCTAGTGGAGTCATAATTCCCTGAGCTAGAGCTTTGTCATATTTTTCTTTCATAGATGGTGTTTTAGGTTCGGGTGGCAATCCCATATCCTTTCTTACTTTTTCGATTATTTTTTCTTCAGAGGGTGTTTTACCTTCAGGCAATGGAATACCTTCTTTTAATAAGCCTTTTATAATTTTTTCCTTTTTTTCAGGAGATTTACCTGTAAATGGTGTTAAAAGACCAGCTGCCTGAGCTTTACGTTGCTTTTCAGATATATTTTTAGTTAGTACTCCTTCAGATGGAGGCTTTGTTGTAGCTTTAACTTTTGCAACTAGAGCTTTTTCTGATGGTGTTCGACCTTCGGGTAAAGGCAGCCCAGCAGCGGCTTTTCTTCTAAGAATCTTTTCTTTTTTTGCTATTGATTTTCCTTTTAATGGCGTTATTGTTCCAGAGGCTAATGCTTCTTGATGTTTTTTCTTTTCTGATAACGACATAGGTTCATATGGTGATCCTAGTTCTGTTCTGACTTTATCAGTTAGTTTCTTTTCTGATGCTGTACCCTCTGGCAAAGGTACTCCAGTCATAGCTAAATCTCTGATAATCTTTTCTTTCTGCTCTGGGGTTTGACCTTCCAGGGATGTAACAAAGCCACCTGATTTCGCTTTTTTCAGTTTTTCAGATAGTCTACGTACCTTTTTCTCTGACGGGATGCCAGCTATTGTTTTGACTTTTTGTATAAGAGATTTTTCCGAGGCAGTTCTTCCTTCTGGTAAAGGGGCACCAACAGCTACGAGATCTTTTATTATCTGTTCCTTTTCCGTGGTCGATTTACCTACCATATCCTTTTCTGCTAGTTTTGTTAATTCTTTTAACGTTTTAGGTTTTTGAGCTTTTTGCTTCGTAGTTTTTACACCAGCCGTTGAGAGGGCGGCAACTGACTTTCTTAGCTCGCCTAACTTTCTTTCTTCTCGTGGCAGGTGACCACAGAGTATGCAGTTACAGTTATCACAATTTTTTTTCTTGTAACAATCGTAAAGGCTTTTCATAACTTCAAACATAGCGTCTGAGTTACACGAACAGCAGCAAATGTCGTCATGAGTACCGAGCTGACATCTGTACACCTGCCATTTGGTTTGTGTAAGAGGATTCACATATGAATTTAAACATTCTGCTCCTTGGTATGCGTAGAATATTGAATTATATGGACGCCGAGATTTTTTGATCATTGTGTCAGAGCGGCTCTGTTTAAGTTTTATTAGTTCAGATTTTTTTATGAGTTCGGACATACTATAACGTTTATTTACTTTTCTGAAATCTTTTCTGAGATTGTTGTTCATTATCGGAACTTCAATAATCTCTTCTGGAGCGTGTTTGATCTTGTTTTTCTTTTTGTGGTGATGTAAATTTTTCTTATGAATAACGATGATTATTTTTTTAAAACCATCGTATGGGCTAATATCTTGCTTTAGAAACAATGTCTCGATAAATTGATCTTTTGCTGTGATTCCTCCCATGACAATTTTTTTGGATTATTAGGTAAAATAAAACTTTTTTCCAAAGCAATTTCTGGAGTTCTGGCCTTGGCGTCATATAATTAATACGATAGGTAACCACATAATTTATTTCATCTAAGCGTTTTCGTATTTTTTTCCTGAAAAAGATTTGTGACCTTATGGGGTGGTTATCTAGCTATACGAAGAAGATGAACTGCGCAAGGGAATGCAGCTAAGCTGTGAAATATGTATTTTTCTATAGCAAAGTGGAGTATCATTGTGAATAAAAAAATGTGTTACCTACAAAGCCATCATAGCTGTTTATGTATAGTATGTGCCACAGTGATTTTTTAGTAGCAGAACTACTTTTAAGTTTGTATAAACTATAAGTCCAATAACCAATCTTTAATATGTTTTAATCGTTATTGGGTAGTAGTCAGATTTCGTGCATATCATATATCCGTAGGAACCAAATATATGCATAATTTAGGTGGATTTCATTAATTTATCTGGTTTCTAAAAATTTGCCTTGTTACCATAAAAAAGTTAATGAACTATTTAACGTGTGTTTAAAAAAATTGCTTAGCTATTGTTGTATAGGCTTTTTTCAAATACGCGCAAAACGGTGTTTAATTTTTTTGTGGTAAGACCCTATATGTCTAATATGCTTTCTACGTCCTCTACACGATTTATTGAAAAGTAATTAAAAATAGCATACAAGCAAATGTTTAGTCACAATACTGTATATATGTAGGTATAATTGATCGAGCGAAGTAAGATCTCTAAATCAACTTGGGCAAATCGGCGTTGTATATATGTATGTTTGTTTGTTTGTTTGTCCGAGGATAAATTTCAAAGCGTTTACACGATCATCGTGAAATTTGGTATACAATAAGTAACAAAACCCCTGTGAGATCCACGAAGAGCGTATTCCGTCATATAAATTAAAGTCAGGCAGATGTTTAAAAAATATCTATATCAAATAAACTGAAAGTTATTCCATTTTTAATTTTGAGAATTATCTGAATTTTACCCCAATAATAGGCATATTTTACCGAACTGTCAACTCTTGACAGTCAGCTGTGGATTGGGCTGCACATTTTAAATGCCATCAAACGAACATCGCTCGAGGGCCGCTGCCAAAAGCCGCTGCGATGGCTTGGTGGCGTTCTCTTTGTCTCACTCGCACTCACTCGTTCTCTCGCTCGGATGCGCCAGAGACTTCAGTCTTGCGCTGTACCGTTCGTAGTTCGTACGTCCCGATTTTATTTCTCCGCGAAATGTCTTAATAGAATGCGGAATATTACATTATGTTAGTGTGCATTGTGGGGTTTGCCAAAAAAGTTGTGTTCAATAAGCGAAAAGTGCGTGCTAACATAATAAAATGGTGTCGAAGATGCATTGAAATTGGAATTTGACACGTGGAACACGACCGTCTGGAAGTCTCGGTCAAGTTGACGTGCTTCTGCTTATCTAGTAATACGTACCTATGCTCTTGTCAGAGCTGAACCTAAGTATTTTTCAGACCTACTTTAAACTTATCGTTTCATAACTGCATCGTCAACAAAATAACAAATGTCCTACGTGGGTTGACCTCTCCACATTGCTGGCACCGGCGCGGGCGTTGTACCTCCGGTGTTTCCAGAGGTAAGTTTTAAGTTTTGAGCGCCAAATAATTAAATTAGTCGGGTAACTGTGAATTGAAAAAGTATAATCATCATCATTGGCCTGTAATATCTATGAAATATTATTAAAACGCTTCGCTTAATCAAAGCGACGTTAGGGGGTCAGTAGGCACTTACGTTCGTGACTTGTAAGGTCTATACGGGAGCGGCAGTCACGACCGCATTTTCAGCAAGAAAATTGTATCCCTGTAGTTGGTACGAAAACAACTGACCGGAACGGTGACAACATATCGAGTCGTGCTCACTCGTGGGCAACACCGCCTTCAGAAATGGCCGCTTCAGAAATCACCTAAAACCTGGTCATGTCTGGCAAACCTATTATTCTGAGACAGGACCATTTGGTTCAAGCACGCGTTACCTGCAGATGGGACTACTTGTCTAATGTGTATCAACTTCCTTTATATTATTTACGTATAGTGATTTTTATATTATTGTGTATATTTAGTAGTTTCACGTGTAAAAACCCTGTGTGTGTGTCCAATAAATTATTTTTCTTTCTTTCAAAGAGTTTTCTTCAAACTATCTCATTCCCCATTCAAACTCCTTGTCTCACCGCCGCACTGTGGGACCTATTTCAAGCTTCCCTTTCATAAGATTTTTGAAAATGATAATTGATTTTTTTACACTGCATACTTAGAAGTATGCAGTTTTGTCAAAGCCATGAAAACATTCAATAATCTGGCAGTCTCGAGATTTTTTTAAAATAAAAACCATTTAAATCTGAATTTGAACGTTTTAAATGTATGAAAATGGAATTTCTTTTCCTCATAATATTTTTCGGCTTGCACGGTAAGGCTGAAACTTTCAGGTATTGTTACCAGGTCTATAATAAAGAAATATAATCTTTATCCTTGACCGCGAACGGTCTGGTATAAAAGATATGAATTAATTAAAAATGCGTATTTTGCGATATTGTTATACGGGGTAAATGTATCTAAAATAGATCTGTTTTTGTACTTTTTTGTCTTATAATATTAGGCACCTGATAGATAACAACACTTTAATGACTTTTGGCCTTGGCAAAGAGCGTCCATATTCAAAATATACCTATTAATTATTAATAATAATGTTATTATACGGTTATGGCCAAAAATTGTGTTAACAAAACCTAAATATTGTGTTGGTTTCCTAAGGACTAACTACATATTTTTCTTGTTATATTACCTATTATAACAGATATGTATTAGGTACCTACTACCTGCATCCTAATTGACAATTGTTATTTCACAGCTGTGATACAATGTTTTAGGTTTTCTAATTAGGGTTATTTGTTTGTCGAAGAATGGGTGATTTTGAGTGCATTAGCTATTTTAATACTAATGTAATTACTATTTTAGGTAAGATTTGAGTTCTATTCTAAATGAAAAACAGTATAAATACTGAGTGTACCTATATTTCGTTTCAGTTATCGTAACCAATTCTTACCCTAACGTTATTTTTGCATGAATTTCGAGTTGCTCAGTACGTAAGGATTTGTGTCAAATCTACACGTATATGGATATATGGTGTTGTAATACTGTGACCACCTCCACGGTACCATATTATTGCATTGTCACCAAAGTTACATACGTATTCCAAATTTCAGCTCAATCGGTTGAGGAGAACGGGTTTAAAATTCAGTTGCAAGATTCCACCCGGACAAACATACATACATTGCAAGTTATTAATAATCTTGTAAAAAGATGGTAATTACCTATTATCTTATAAGTTTAGAATTAGGCTTTAATATCATTACAGAGATCTCCTTCCCCATTAACTGCAATAGAACACATTTTAATATCATTATTTATGCTTATTTAATTTATATACATAATAATGTCTATTGTTGTCATTTTTTAATAAATAAAAAAATAAATTTATTTACCCTCGCAATTTCGTCAACTTTGCACGAAATCAAAAAACTACTCTAACAGGGGTGGTATCATCATCATCATCACCCATAGCCCGACTTCACCCTCTCCTGGATAAAAGCCTCCCCAAGTTTGTGCCATCCGCCACGATCCTGCTAGTCTCAGCCATTGACGAGTGGTATACTTAAATACATTTTTTTTGTATTTAGTTCGGTCCCCTACGCGTCACTAGGTATCATCGTGCTAAATTTCTGCTTTACAGACCTGCACTCCGGACGGACTGTCCGTCCCAGTCTCTATGACTGACGGACACACTGACACGGTGAAACTTGTTCTGAGTTCTAAGAGTTTCCAGTTCGATTACAGAACCCTTAAAAGGAGTTAGGATGGTAAACAGGTACTTACAATTTTTCAAGCAATAAAATTTGGTAATCATAATCAATAACATGGATTTACATATCATTTTATTGATCTAACTGCGTTTTTCTGCCAAATTTACTATGTTAATGATAAAAATAAATAATGCATATATATAAATTATAAACATAGCCAAAGTTTAATTTGTTTTTTGTTTATACCAAAATTTATTTCAAAATTGCAAAAAGATAATTTTTCAGTTATGTCATAACGAAAAGTCAAATTTTTCCAGTATAGTAATCCTCTATGAGTCATATCAACACGAAACGAGTTCGAATTATTTGGATATTTGGATACCAAAATAATTTCTATAAAAAAGACTAATAAATAGTTCCTCAGACAGTTTTTCTTTGTGTCTGCTATGGTTTTTGATTTGCCTATACTGTCGTCGTTAAAAAAACACTCCTGTTTGTCTATAACGAGGAAATATTTACTACTTGTCCGATTTCAAAAATTCTTTTACCATTAGAATGCTACATTAACCCTGAGTAATGTAGGCTACTTTTTACCCAACTGCACAGAAAGAGGGTCATGTTTTTATTGAAAAACTACTCGTGCGAAGCAGCGGATTGGTCAGCTAGTCTATACTAATATTATAAGGGAAAGATTTGTATTTTTGTGTGTATGTTTGTAATGAATAAACTCAAAAACTAACTGTCAATTTTCAAAAATTTTTTCTTTATCGGAAAGCTACATTTACTCTGAGTAACATAGGCTACTTTTTTCTCAACTGCGCAAAGGAGGGTAATGTTTTTATTGAAAAACTACGCGTGCGAAGCTGCGGATTGATCAGCTAGTAATGTTATAAAGAGGATAGATCTGTATTTTTGTATGTTTGTAACCAATAAACTCATAAGCTACTGGCCCGATTTAAAAAATTCTTTCATAATTAAAATGCTACATTATCCCTGAGTAACAAAGGCTACTTCTTACCTAACTGCACAGAAGGAGGGTAATGTTTTTATTGAAAAACTACTCGTGGGAAGCAGCGATTGGTCAGCTAGTATTAAATAATTGATCGAGCGAAGCAAGATCTCCAAATCAACTTGGGCAATTCGGCGTTGTGTGTATGTATGTTTGTCCGAGGATAACTTTCGAAGCGATTATCCGATCATGATGAAATTTGGTATATAGGTAGATAGTAATGTCACAATTTTGGTGTAACTAAATGAGCTAAAAATGTGGGGGGAGGAGGGGGGATATTGATATTGTTGAGATATTAGAGTTCAAGAGGGGTAAAAAAACCAAAATTGGACTACCCGGTCAAGTGGCACGTCTAATAAAAGGTCTTTGTGAGTAGGTACATTTCGATCCCGTTTTTATTTTTAGTTTAAACCTTGTAGCTTTTAAGTTAATAGCCATAATAAAAACTGAACTTTGACAAAATTTACAGTGACCCCACAGGGCTGAAATTTGGAATGCGTGTAACTTAAGTGACACAAATATAGGGAAAAGTCTGAAATCTAGAATAACTGCAATTTCTACCCCAAAAATGTTAACCCAATTACATGAACTACCGTTACCTGTAATTTGAATGAAGCTGTAGGTAAAGTAATATGGTTGGTTACATTTCGTGGCTCTATTTTGATAGTCAAAGATTACAAATAATATTTTTTTTTGTTTTTATGGGAGACTCGCGAGATCTCAGTTCGGGGCGAACCACTAGTTTAATCTAGAATACAAATTTTGCAAGATGTTAGAGCTACACCTCTTTACTCTGACATTAAACATTTTATGTCACTCTGTATAGTCGATTAGTATTTCTAGAATAGATAGTCTATTAGTAGGTATTTCTCTATGGATAGGTGTATTTCACCTTCAAATGCATGCAACCACTACAAAAGAATAAAAAAAAACAGAAGTAAAAGCTGTACAATTATTTCATCAAAGCTTAACGTCTAGAAGCATGCCATGCAGTAGCTCTGGATCATGTAGCAGTAAGCTATTGCCGCGAAGTTTATTCAAGGCTATCCAAAACATGGTGCTGGTTCACAACTTTGAAGAACACAACTTTTTGTTCCGCTGTTTGGAAGCGGTCTATGATAAATGCGCTGGATTCAACTTGAGGTAAGTTAGAGCCACGTGAGATACGCGATAGAAATCATTCTACCTACTGAGAGATACTGGAATGATACTTTAACGAAAGGTTTAATAACAAAGGGCATCTTGCGCAACGACGTCTAAACGTATTTAGTGGCTACATATATTAAATCATACAAATACGTAAAAATTAAAATGTTTGTCATATTAAATGTTTAGTCGGATACGTTTAGGGATTGTTGTGCAAGCTGGGCGTGTTTATCGTTATCGCGAACTACCATATTAATAGAAAATGGACGGAACAATGTTTTTTACGAAATTGTTCATTCTTTAGAAAGAGGCATGGCAACCTGGCCCTTTTTCAGCAAGTGATGGTGATGACTACGCTTCAGATGAAAATGCCCAATAAAAATTTAAGAACTACTATATCACTTTTTTGCCGGCATTATCAGGGAATAATTCGTATTCTCCAAGTTTATGGTACTGGTACTTCGCTAGGTACTTTAACCCACTTACTGTGTTACCATATTTAAAACTTTAGGTATACTTTTAACCTGGCCTATGCTCTCATACTTAGGTCCTTTACGTATATTCTCAGTCTGTTGTTAGGTAGGTAATTAAGATATACTTTTAACCTGGCCTATCTCCTGGTTCTTTAGGTATATATATAATCTAGTCCATTTTTTGGTATTTTAGGTATTACTTCAACCTGGCCTATTTTCTAATACGTATACTTATATTTATTTTTTTATAGTATACTTTTAACCTGACCGGATTCCTGGTACCTAGGTCCTTTAGATATACTTTAAACCTGCCCGTGCGTCCTACCAGTAATGACTTACGGTACTGAGACGTGGACGCTCACGGTAGGACTAGGCCACCAATTTAAGGTTGCGCAGCGTGGTATGGAACGAGCTATGCTTGGAGTTTTTCTGAAGGATAAAATCCGTAACAAGGTTATCCGACAGAGAACCAAAGTTACCGACATAGCCCAGCGGTTTAGCAAACTGCAGTGGCAGTGGACTGGCCATATATGCCGGAGAACCGACAACCGTTGGGGTAAACGAGTTCTTGAGTGGAGACCGCGCCTTGGAAAACGTAGTGTGGGGCTTCCCCCGGCTAGATGGAGCGATGGCATAAGAAAGGTGGCGGACAGAAATTGTATGAGAAGAGCCGAAGACCAGGCTCAATGGCGCATATTGGGAGAGGCCTATGTCCAGCTGTGGTCTAATGTGGGCTGACGATGATGATGATTATTATTCCTGGTACCTAGGTACTTTAGGTATACATTAAACCTGACCTCGGTAGGTAAAGTAAGTAACTACTTATACTTTTAACCTGTCCTGAAATTTTAGATATTGCCCCCTTCGCGTAACGATGAGACGTGATAAATGCTTCAGCAGTACTATACAGGATCTAATAATACTCCTGTGCTTCCTCGTCGCCAACTCGGTGGTTTTCCTCAATATCATCACTAAAATGGCGGTGCACATCTTCTACCTGCTTGTGGAAACTCTACTCTGGATTAAGTCAAGGTAGGTACAGATCATCCATAACAAGATCGGTTATTAAAGGCAACTTTTAGACAAAAGCTCTTAACCCATTTATTTGCCAAATTATTAGAGCTATTTTGATCATTGATATTAGTATTTTTGGGAAGATAACAGTAATAGAGTTCCTTGTGAAAAGGCTCACCCGGAGAAGTACTACCATCATAGCTATTTCTACCGCCAAGCAGCATTGCTGTTTCGGTTTAAAGGGTATGGTTGCCGGTTAAATTACAGGCATAGGACTTTACACCTGTACCATCAAGTTGATGGACGCAGGGCAGTGCATCGTAGGGCACGTTTCTAAAGTGCGTGACTTACGAGGTAATAAGTATTGTTATAGACGATAGTTACCACTTATAATCAGGTGGGCTATATGCTTGTTCCATCTCTCTCCAGGTAGTATAAAAAAAGAGATTCTTGTGATTTCTGTGCTTAGTGAGTTCCAAAAAAGACATTATATTTATTAGACCTTTTATGAAAAAAATACAATGTTTCTATATAAAAGCATTTTAATATTGTAAAATACTGCTGCATTATAATAAAAAAAATACGTCATACAATAACAATAATTATATTATATATTATGTATGTAATACATTTTTAACATAAATCGTTCAAGAAAAATAACGATAATCATAATGTTGATACAAGAAACAAATGCCACTTGTAGGCACCATGAAATAAGTAGTTTAAAGGGCAAATACTACTTTATAACAAATTCCTCAGTGATATTCTAAATAGGTCAATTGACTTACTGTTAGGTTAGGTTAATTCACTTAGTTCAACCCTAGTTCCAACTCAGTCCAAAGCATACATAAACAAACCCTTTATAGCAGATTAATTTTTAAAACAGGTATGATGAAAACAATTAAGTATCTTTATCAAATCAAATATATTAGTCATGAAAATGATCCAAAGCATTTAATTTAACACCGACACTTTTTATTTCTTGATATCTTTTAATATGAGTGTGCTGTTATTTTCGTAATTATGTTTGCGTGTTTATTAATATTGATTTTATTTGGTGAACAGTGGGATGTACTCTGATTTCCAATTCCGAGGTTATGGGTTCAAATCCCGACCGAGTACTAATAGATAGGTACCAGTAAATGTGGTACCAATAGATTTTTCCATAAATAAATACGAGCCTTACAGCAAATGATGTGTAACATCTGACCACCGCGCGCGCTCATTGGTCAAATTAAATAGCGCGCGCTTCCCCGGTTTCCTGTTACACATTTCCGTCCCTTTTGCCAAAACCACTTCCACAAACCGAGAGGAAAGATGTTACGCATCAAAAATTGGTACCGCATTTACATGTGCCTAAAACCTGCGGCTTAGCTTTGCACATATTCACTATTTTACTGGTGAATAAACTGGTAGGATGGCATTGAGGTTTGACACGTATGCTCGATCTACGATCCTATCAGAGGCATCACAGAGGTTGTGAGATGCTAGCTAGTGCTGCAAATTGCCATCAGTCATACAAATCACCTTGATAGAATATATGTAAAAATATCAATTTACAATATTAAGAACTGGGTTCAGTGAAAGGTTTGTATATGTGTACATATTATATACATTTAATTCACTGTCACTAGATTAAGCTGACGGAAAGGATACCTTCCGTCAGCTTAATCTAGTAGAGTTTATAAACTCTACTTTCGTGGCTCATTTTCCCTTATTCACGTTGTACTTTGCGCCAATAACTTGACAGCGTGTAAATACTATTCACTTTCACTCAGCTGTCGGTCAGCTGTGCTCTGCTTTCGCGAATTCACTCGACTATGGACCCACCAACAGCACAGCAGCACCGCGGCAAATGATACCATACCATGTCACTACCACAGGTGACTCTCCCGGCTCCTCCCTGGATTCCTGTAATGAAGAGGCACATTAATATTGTTTCATTTCAGATCTGCACTGAATTCTGAATGCAGTGAACCGTTATATTTAGAGCCCAAATTCAAAGGAATTGAATACATACCGGGAAAATTAAAACAGTTAGAAAAAATATTGGAAAATTCAACCTATTAAAGTAAAGTGAGTAACATTTATCTAAATTGTCTTTAATTCATTGGTAACAGCTTCTTTCCTAGCAATATTTATAATACGTATAAAACCATATGATACAATGATATAATATAATAATACTTAATGATATATCTGAAGCATTACACCAATACATGTATAATATTGCAAGATAAAAAAACACCAAAAAACCCAATTGCTAAGTCTACTGAAAAGTCCCTGCCATTATCTAAATTGTTCTACCTTGATTGCCTCTTTTCATTTACGTTTTTTAGGGTTTCGTACCTCAAAAGATAAAAAAAAGGAACCCTTATAAGATCACTCTCTTGTCCGTCTGACCGTCTGTATGTCTGTGTATCACCATACATTTTCTCAGGAACAGGTGGACCTAGCAAATTGTAATTTATACCATATACTAAGGTTTATAGTCCCTATTAGGTGTATAAAAATCAAGGTCCTGAGTCAACACAATAAAAAGATATGGGCAAATTTAGATTATTGCAAAATTTTTAAGTACCAAAATTTACCTTAATTGTCAACTTTATTTATTTATCGGAATTTTCCTTTATTTGTGCTGTAAAACCATGTTTTTAATCAAAATTGACAATTCTATGTAAAAAAATAGTTGAAAGTTAAAGGGTACCCATACATACATAGTTGACGACAATTAAAATAGTCTTAATAGTTGTATGGGCGCTCATACAATTTAGAGGAATAGCGTAATCGGCACCAACCACCTCAAATAAGGTATATAAATAAGTTTGTGCTATTGAATATAATAAATATTTAAGTGAGGCTCCCATACAACAGATATGATTTTTTGCCGTTTTCAGAGACTAGTGGTTCGCCCCGAACTAAGATCTCGCGAGTCTCCGATTAAAACAAAAAAAGGAGTGTGCTTTAGACCACACGACTGAAGTAATACTTCTTTTTTAAAATATTAATTTACCTATAAAATTGTTCAATTACAAAATTGTCCACACGTCTGTAGGTCGATCAGTCTATGTTCATTCTGGACAGACGCAACTCGTACTCGCACATTAACGTTTAAAAATATACGAAACATAACTCTCTCTTTCTGTCTTCGCTAACGTATATTTATATTTTTTTTTATTTATTTACTACAATTTAAGTACATTTATCCTTAATATTATACCCTAAAAACCATGCAAGGTTTGTCTGGGTACTCACATTCGTTGATATTATACGTATACATTTTACACATTACGCAAGAAACATAACTCTCTCTTTCTATCTTCACTAACTTATATATATTTTTTTTATTTATTTATTACAATTTAAGTACATTCATCCTTAATATTATACCCTAAAAACCATGCAAGGTTTGTCTGGTTACTCACATTCGTTGATATTTTACGTATACATTTTACACATTACGCAAGAAACATAACTCTCTCTTTCTATCTTCACTAACTTATATATATTTTTTTATTTATTTACTATAATTTAGGTACATTCATCCTTAATATTATACCCTAAAAACCGTGCAAGGTTTGTCTGGGTACTCACATTCGTTGATATTATACGTATACATTTTACACATTACCCAAGAAACATAACTCTCTCTTTCTATCTTCACTAACTTATATATATTTTTATATTTATTTATTACAATTTAAGTACATTCATCCTTAATATTATACCCTAAAAATCATGCAAGGTTTGTCTGGGTACTCACATTCGTTGATATTATACGTATACATTTTACACATTACGCAAGAAACATAACTCTCTCTTTCTATCTTCACTAACTTATATATATTTTTTTATTTATTTATTACAATTTAAGTACATTCATCCTTAATATTATACCCTAAAAACCATGCAAGGTTTGTCTGGGTACTCACATTCGTTGATATTATACGTATACATTTTACACATTACGCAAGAAACATAACTCTCTCTTTCTATCTTCACTAACTTATATATATTTTTTTATTTATTTATTACAATTTAAGTACATTCATCCTTAATATTATACCCTAAAAACCATGCAAGGTTTGTCTGGGTACTCACATTCGTTGATATTATACGTATACATTTTACACATTACGCAAGAAACATAACTCTCTCTTTCTATCTTCACTAACTTATATGTATTTTTTTATTTATTTACTACAATTTAAGTACATTCATCCTTAATATTATACCCTAAAAACCGTGCAAGGTTTGTCTGGGTACTCACATTCGTTGATATTATACGTATACATTGTACACATTACCCAAGAAACATAACTCTCTCTTTCTATCTTCACTAACTTATATATATATATTTTTTATTTATTTACTACAATTTAAGTACATTCATCCTTAATATTATACCCTTAAAACTGTGCAAGGTTTGTCTGGGGACTCACATTCGTTGATATTATACGTATACATTTTACACATTACGCAAGACAGTACTAACTCACACAACCAAGACAACACAGTACTCAAACCGCTTGTGACACCTGCTATGCATAATAGCACCTAATATGCAACATACATTATAAAGTTGTGTGAAGCGGCTCATCACTCGTCGACCATCTCAATCTCGTACGCGTTCTAGTGCTTAGCGCGAGCGGGATGCGCGACAGCGCGACCTTCACGCGTATGAGCGCGCTTCTAGATTGAGGCATAGCAGTGCGACACGCGGCTAACTTCGTTGAGTAACTGAGTCCAATATTTATAAGTTTTTAGCAGACTTAATGTTATCATAGGGCGCAATACAAATTTTTAATTTTTAATAGAAGGTGTAACAAATTCAGCACGATGTAGATATAACGTGATATAATAATTTAATCAACGCTTAAGTAAATAATATTTTTATGTATTGATTGTTGAAAGGTCTAATTTTATTTTATCAGGAATATTATTTAGCAGGGTGGGTATTAATATAACTTGTGGTATGTACGGATGATATTGTAGGTCATAGTTAAATTTCCATGAACTTTAGGTAAATTTGATGAGAAATCGTTAATATTTAAGTGTACACCCGAAAACTTCTGAGACATGGTTAGAAGACATAATGAAAATTAAGTTAGTCCATTATGTAAGAACAGAACTATAAGAACTTGCACAGATGTCGATGAGTCAACAGGAAGAAATAGTCCACTTAGGATGTTATTTGTGCCAGGTCTTCCTCACACCAAATTGCAATTGGTTAATCTTGGTCGCCTTTTCTAGCAAGTACTACTTTTCCAGCCTGGAACCATACGTACTTGCAAGTCTGGGCGTAGTTTTTGCTGCGCATTCCACAGTAGGGTCTTGTTAGCCTTGGCGAGTGCGCGACTTACTACTACCTTCGAATTCAAATATCTCCCTCTCAACTTCAGTTCGCACTTTTCTTAACGCATTCACCAGCTTAATCCCCAAGTCAAGCGTGCATAAAGAAGTTTTATATCAAAAATTTGTTGTTGTAATCTTTGACTATCAAAATAGTGTCACGAAATAAATAACCACATTACTTGACCTACAGTATCATTCAAATTACAGGTAACGGGAGGTCACGTTTTTAGGGTTCCGTAGCCAAATGGCAAAAAACGGAACCCTTATGGATTCGTCATGTCTGTCTGTCCGTCCGTATGTCACAGCCACTTTTTTCCGAAACTATAAGAACCATACGGTTGAAACTTGTTATCCTCGGACAAACAAACATTGACATGAACATGACATGAAACGCCGATTTGCCCAAGTTGATTTAGAGATTTCGCTTCGCTCGATCAATAATGGGTACGGAACTCTTCGTGCGCGAGTCCGACTCGCACTTGGCCGGTTTTTTGTGTTTGTTAGTGCTTAAGATATCTAGCACACAAAGAGGCACGAATATTTTTCTATGGAAGCTGGCATATCCAATGCTGGGTGAATTGGATATGCCAGCTTCCATAGAAAATATATATTATTTTTCGCCGCCATTATGTTTTATTCTCAATCTTATTCTTCAAATTATTTAATTCTCATTCACGATGAAAGTGGTATATTATGGTTAGAAGACGCTTAAGCAAACAAAAATGCCGAGTAATATGGTACTCTAAAGTGTCACGTTCACAAGATATTTGGAGTTAAAGATGCAGTTATTACGCGTATATTCCAGTCTTCTCCTTCTTCTTTCGTGTCATTGACACACTGAACTATTTTGGAGTAGTACTTTGCCACTTCTATAGCGCTGGGCGTGACTTTGTTGAGGACATCCCTTGTGCAGGTGGTAGGGCACACGGGACAGGAGAGCAGATGAGACATGGACTGGATGGGTGCTCCGCAGTCGCATTCAGTCCGGGAGGAGTCTCTTATATCCCATGTTTTCAATTGTTTTCAAATAATAGCCCCCAGGTTGATTATCCGACTGCGCCAAATGAGGGGATTTTGGCATATTTTTCCATATAAGTTCTAAATTGTAGTATCCATGAAATTGTCTGTTCAAAGAAAAAACGAACTATAGTAAATTACAAACCTTACTCAAAAACATATATTAGAGTTTAAAACCAGTGAAAGGTCAAACCAACAACAAAAGCGTTTTAATTATGTTGCAAGTTTCTGATTTTCTTGTATAAAATATAATAAGTTAGTTGTGCCTCACTCTGACTGGCAGGAGATTTCTAAAGAATGCAAGAATGGAAGGAAATGGGGAGACCTTTGCCCAGCAGTGGGGCAGAATAGGTTAATAAAAAAACTATTCTGATAGCTTTTGCCTTAATCACAAATTAATTACAAGTTTCTATATGTTATTATGTATCTTCTTCATCCATATGGCGTTTAACTGTTATGGTAATAAAGAAAAAAAAAACATCTAAACACTTAATAACGAATTGTGGTTGCTTGAGGAATACTGTAGCTTTTTCGTATATCTCCGTTTCTTCGGTAGTGATGATGCTTGAAGATAGTTAGTGTACTAAGCCCGGTTCTACAGGGTACCAATACCCTGTCAAGGTACCCTGCAGCAGGCCAGCTACTCTAACTAACCAAAACAATGAACTTCTTCAACATGGACGACCTCCTTGGCACAGTGTACGAATAGCCGGCTGAGATGCCTCCTGCATCTCAACCGGCTATTCGCCCACGGTGACCTCCTTGGCACAGTGGGCGAATAGCCGGTTGAGATGCAGGAGGTAGCGGGTTCAATGTTTGCAACAAATGTTTGCATGATCTACAGAGTTCCGGGTCTGCATGTATTTCAATTTAATAATATTATAAGTATGTATGTATTTACAAAAGAAAATAATATAAGTACTCTATCAGTTATGTGGTTACCATTGTACAGCTCTGTTTATTTTGGGGCTAGATAGTGATGTGTGAGATATCCAGCAATGTTTATTTATTTATTGGCAGCTAAAGCAAACTTGTAATTTTACAAAGATTTTTTAGTGTTATATTCATTTCATGGTGATTACGTTGATGACAATGGTTCTTATAATGCTAATTACGTTACAATAATAATACAATAAAGATTATCCTTTAGCAAACAATCGAGCGGTCTGTACAATAATAGAAAAGAAAATATATAATATTAATAGGTAATAGGACTTCCTTCTCTCGAAACTATTTTCAGGTTTTGCGTTGATGGACATCGGCTTACGCAGGCTAACTTGATAGTAGCACATCAAGTTAGTAGTGTTAGTAGTACATCAATGAAAAAACCTGTAAGAATTTGAAGTAAGTTATAGTTATTTTATATATATATAGCGCGTTCTATAAAATATTCAGAAATTCACTCAACACACACTACACTCTCTCCCTCACCCCCTCAAGTACACACATTTACACAGCATCCCTACCTCTCTTTTATTCCTCAAATGCGTACCTACTAAATTACTAAAATCCTTGAAAATTTAATTAATATACTATGTTTTTTAATCTTTTTCTCTAGGTGACTAATTTCATAAAAGATAAGCCTATAAATTGAGAATCTGTTATTGGCATTAAGCATTAGTTAGAAGGATTGTTTACATTGTTAACAAGTGCTGTAGATTCTGTAATGAATAATAATAAAAAAAAGTTATAGATTTCAGAAAAACTAAATACCAGTAAAGTCACATACTATAAAATACTAGTTGACCCACCTCGGCTTCGCACACGTGGTGTGTTAATGAAAACATTGCCCTCCTTCTGCGCAGCCAGGTAAAAAGTTGCCTATGTTCCAATCCCGCTCCCCTATTATCTAAGCCAAATTGCTGTTGTGCCTCTATCGCTAGTCAGACCATCCCCTTCACACGTGAGGTACGTACTATCCGTTTGAAAGGGATGGCCTGACTAGCGATAGCGACACGACAGCAATTTGGCTTAGGTAATAAGGGAGCCGGTCATATTATAATAATTAAGTAATAATTCATAATTGTGAGACACACATTTGTTAGGTATTGCTGTTTTTGTGTGTATGAATTGGTTCTCTTGTGTGTACCTTACTTGCGTGCTGTGTGTATTTTGTACCGTCACAAATAAATGTTTTTTCTTTCTTTCTATAGATTCTATCTATAAACCAAATTTCATCGAAATCGGTCTATCTGTTTAGTCATGAAAATGTAACAAACAGACAGAGTGTCACTTTCGAATTAATTATATGTCTACCAAAGGCTATACTAATATAATTAAACGACTAAAATACCTACCTGTTTCAAGCATAGCTTGCTCTGACTGTCGTTAGATGTTGTGTTTCGCTGAGAGCTGGTGTGCATGAAGTTGGCAGATAGCGCTCCAAAGCCTCTTCATCAGCATCAAGATTCACCATCATTGAATCTGAAACTGTGTTGTGGGCACTAGTACGACAATTCATCCCATTGGCAAACCAAGAATGCAGAAAACACCCAGAAGAAAATTAAGCAAAGTCTAAAGAGGATGCAAAGAAGGAATTTTAAATTTCTAAGTTCAAGCATCGTATAATTTTATCCGAATATTAGTGTAAATAAGACACCTTTAATCTATATATATTATACAAAAAAAAGGCGTGTTAGTTAAACTATTTTTAACTCAAGAACGGCTGAACTGATTTGGCTGCAAATTGGTGGGAAGGTAGCTTAGAACCAGACGGACATAGAAATCTTTTTATTCTGTTCTGAGAACCAGGAGACGGACATAGGATACTTTTTATTCCGTTCGACCGCGTTCCCGTGTGACGTGACATAAAACGTCAAAGAGAATACAAGTCACTTTAAAACGTGGTATAACAAAACGTATCTGATATGGAATAACAAAACGCAAATGACATCTAAACGTAATTTTGTCTATGGTTAAGTATGGTTGTAAATATATTAGGTCCTTACAAATGAAATTAGCTATTTGTCGCACTGACCACTTTGATCTGAAATATCTACTCTTTGGTAAAGAATTCCAAATTCAAATTTATAAATTCATTTAGCTGGTACATTTGAGTCTTGAAAACAGTGATTTATTTGTTTTTTCCTCATTATTTTTTCTTTGGCGTCGCTTAATACCGTTCAATGGAAAACATGAAATATCGGTATATTTACGAATACGAGTTCTACCGTGGCACCAGTGTAGCAGAAACAGCTCGAAGAATTAATGAAGTATACGGCGCTGGTGTCGCAAAAGAAACCACGGTACGTTTTTGGTTTCAACGTTTTCGTTCTGGAAATTTCGACCTTCAGAACCAACCCCGTGGACAGCCGGAGACCAAAGTGGAAAATGAAGAATTAAAGGCTACTGTGGAAGCGGATCCATCACAAAGCACTTCAGAGATAGCTGCAGGTTTCGGGATAAGTGATAAAACTATATTAATCCACTTGAAGCAAATCGGGAAAGTAAAAAAACTTGAACGGTGGGTACCTCATGAATTGAGTGAATCGAACTTGCAAACACGCGTCGACTGCTGTGTTACTTTGCTCAACCGACACAATAATGAAGGGATTTTAAATCGAATCATTAATTGTGTAAAGTTGATACTGTACCATAATCGGAAGCGCTCGTGGCAATGGCTGAACCCTGGAAACCCAGCCAAATCCTGCCCTAAACGAAAATTTACTCAGAAAAAGTTACTTGTGACTGTTTGGTGGACTAACGCCGGTGTCGTTCACTACAGCTTTCTAAAATCTAGCCAAACGATTACGGCAGATATCTATTGTCAGCAACTGCAAACCATGAAGGAAGAACTAGCTGTTAAACAACCGAGATTGGTCAATCGCTCTAGGCCACTGCTGCTTCACGACAACGCAAGACCACACACTGCACAACAAACAACCACTAAGTTGTACGAGTAACTTGCGGTAGTTTGCACCAAGTTTACGGCAAATTTTAAAATAGCCCTTTGAAACTACAAGTTTGTATTTACAAAAGTTTGAAAACCCCGACTCTTATGAACTAACTGCACATAACATTGTTAGAGAACTGATTAAATAAAAATATGTACTTATATTTTTACATACTGGGTGTGGTATTTGTGTAACGGTGTAACGGTCCTACTTTACCAGTGAATAACTATATACTACGAGGTGCGTAGTGTACACATATTTCGTGAAGAATAAACAACATTACTTAGAAATTACACAAATGCATGCCATTACTAATACTACGGAGTTAGTGGTGCCTAGGCACATCTTTTGACGCGGTTACTTAAATCTAATAATGCTAAGAACTTATTCAATAAAACTGTCGAGAACGCTAAATAAGATTTGTAAGCAAACTGCAAGAGTCGTGTACCGTACACGTTTGTTTACAAATGTTCTTTAGCATTCGCGACTTTACTTGCCATTTCATAAAATCTGTAAACGATTTCTCCTCAGGAAGTTTAAACAGTTGATTTGAGATTGTTAATACAAAAATAAGTTAAAATCGATATATAATTACTATTAACAATGCCTGCGTTATTCACCTGATATACAGCCATATCTGGTTACTAGCTTTGTTCGTGTATCAGCCTGAATGTTTATTGTATTTCTTAAGATTTTGATTCACCGATTAAAAGGTAAACTTCAAAACATTTTCTAAATACAGAAATACTTCAAGGTAGGTAAATACCAATAGAAAATTTTGAAAATACACCGGTATACTGATACACAAGGTATACTGTTTTTGATTGCAAATAAGCGCCAGACGTAATCACGTTAAAACCTTAAGTCCGTATCCCGGACTGTATTGACAATTTAACCGCGTTCCAATCATGAAACCCATCATACCTTACGTGGCCGGTCTGGAAGTCTATTAACCGACTCCGGACTCAGGTTGGGCGATGTAGGAAAAACCTGTGCGGATGGAGAATGCGAGAGCCTTCGCTAACTGTTGTGTTTGTAGGTACTCCATCCAGACTTTTCCCCACCTGCTTAACTGTGCATTGAAAGCCTCAAAAGGGAACAAGAACAAGTGTCTTACTATCCAGCTCAACACACAACATCAAAAGCATATCGGGGACAGAAACATAAAGAGAGAGAAGAGCGTGCAGTATTCTTTGTTTATCGATCTCGGCTGAAAAGTCGCACCAGTGTCAAGCGTGCCCACACCTGTGCATTGTGATGTCCGGCATAGGGCATCGATGCTCTCTTTCCTGTTTCTTTTGCACCTGAACTGTGACCTGGATTGATCGGGACTTGAACTGCTTTATACTGGATTTGGCAAACCGATTTTGATGGCTTCAATGCCCTCCGCCAGTAGGGATGAAGCAGCTAAAAAAAACTTGTGTTTTGAACGCATAGCATTGGTAGTTCGAAAGTATTGCAGATATATAATTTACACAAAACTTACTAAGTTAGCACAAAACTGCTCATAGGTAACATAATTGAAAGTCAACTTAAGTTTTTCGCAGTGGCAAGCAGGCATCGAGATTAGATCATGTCATACGTTTCGACAGTATTTATTAGCAGATATTTATCCCGACTTTGAACAGCGCCACTAAAGTGTAATAAGTAACTTTTTATAATATAACCGACTTCAGATAACAAAAAAAAAACAAACTAGGTAATCGATTTTGATGAAATTTCGATGGGCCCAAACTGAACTAAGAATTAAAAAAATCCAAATCGGTTGATAAATGATAGAGTTTTGAGGAAACAAACATAAAAAAAACAAAAAAAAAACAGCCGAATTGAGAATCTTCTCTTATTTTAGAAGTCGGTTTAAAAACTCTGAAAGCACACATATGATAACTTTATAACTATAGTCCAGAAGCAGGAAAGAACCAACTTACCTCATCATCATCATCCGCAGCCTGACTTGATCCACTGCTTATAAGCCTCTCTGCCTGTCCGATTCTCCACGGTGATCCTGTGCCAGCCTCATCCAGGTTCGACAAGCGATGCCACATCGTCTGCCCATCTCGATGCTCGACGAGCAATGTTTCGGTACCCTGTTCGTAGACGCCATTCAGTTAGTGCCTTATTCCACCTGTCGTCCTATCCAACTAAATTTTAGTTTCGTTGTACTATTCTCAATATCTTCGATGTTACCAACTTACCTACTCCTTGTTATTTCCGCAATGGTTGTCCCCCTTCACTTGAACACTCGCCGTATCTACATTATCTTTATTTTTTTTTGTATTCTGTGAACAAAAACAATTAACTTAAAAATCACATTAAGGTGCCTCTACGCGGTGGTTAATATAATAGTTCGATAATATAAGTATTTAAAATCGTTATGAAATTTTACTAACATTTTTTCGATACAAGAATAGGAAAATATACAAGAATAGTATACTAAAATTGTAAGAATTTATAAAAGCTGAGTAGGTTAGTTTAGTTTAAGAGCAGATTGAACAACTGTTGTGTTTGCAAACAGTTCATTTAATATTTATACAAAATGATCCGGGAAATTTAACCTTTTGTTTCGACAAATTATTCTGATTCCAATCAAAAAGAGAGATGAAAATAACGACTACAGAGGGGTTGTCCGTGATTTTAATAGTTATTACTATGATTTAGGATATTATGACATTTGCAATGAGTATAATAGCTGTCGACGACTCTGTACAGGTGAATTGTGACAATTTATGGTCACTGTTCCAACATTTTTAAAACCATCTCAATGTAGATGTAGAACGGCACTTAAGCCGTCATCTGAATCATCTCACTAATTTCTACCCTGACGTGACACTTCGCCCGGTAGCACAATTGGCAGTGCATCTCAATGTAGATGTAGAACGGCACTTAAGCCGTCATCTGAATCATCTCACTAATTTCTACCCTGACGTGACACTTCGCCCGGTAGCACAATTGGCAGTGCATCTCAATGTAGATGTAGAACGGCACTTAAGCCGTCATCTGAATCATCTCACTAATTTCTACCCTGACGTGACACTTCGCCCGGTAGCACAATTGGCAGTGCATCTCAATGTAGATGTAGAACGGCACTTAAGCCGTCATCTGAACCATCTCACTAATTTCTACCCTGACGTGACACTTCGCCCGGTAGCACAATTGGCAGTGCATTTTCCTGTCTAGGCTTGAACATTTTTGAGATGGATTAAAAATCTTGGAATTTTCCATAAGTGTTCGGTAATCACTATAAAAATATACTTTATGTCCACAGTTACTTATTATGTTAGTTTGTATGAGCTAATAGATGGCCATCCCTGGTTATAAGTAGTAACTTAATTAACACAAGTAACTTTTTTATTTAATTAAATAACAAAATCATCCATGCCAATGCGACTTACGACTAGATACATTCCTATCATAAAGAGACTTACAATAACATCTTTTTGGGTTAAGATACAAATTTCGAAGCACCTTATACATGATTTTATATGGCATATCATTATTTTTCACAGATTCAGTAGCTAATACAATTAATAAACCTCTAAACGCTCTCGTATTTTCACACATCGTTGTTTTAATGTTTGCACGTTCTGTATTTGCTAGCATCTCACAAGTTGATATATTCAGAAAATAAGTTAACATCATACTTGACTCCTGAAAATGAAAAAAGTTTATTTTTCAACTCATACTAATGAATGAATGAAAACACTTTATTGTATAACCCAGAAGAACCAAACATAAATATTAAAAGACAAAGCCACAAGTTAGGTAAGTTTATTACAGATTATGAAAGGACCAGGATAATAACGAAAAACAGACTTGAGATGTAGTGGGGTGTGAAAGTAAAGCGCACGCTTTAGTTAGGATAGGTAGGGTAGAGTTCTACCGCTCGGAAGACAGGAAGAGACGGTAGAGAGCATCGGGATGCCGGGGGCGCCACTCCCCGTGTATGCATCACCACTACCGTAGCATTATTATTTAAACTAGTCGCTGTCGTTTGCTGTAATTCAGATCAGGCCGTCCCTTTTTACCTATCGTTAATTTTTTTAAGTGTAAGGGCACGCCTGACCTGGACGACAGCGGGCGACAACGACTGGCTTACGTAGTAAGGCTAATGGACCGATTGTTGAAATGCATGCTCCCTGGCACAAGAGCAATTTCTTTTTTTTTGTGAGTAGCTTGATTGAAGCCTGGTGTCAGAATGTGGCCAAGCGATCCAAGATGTGCCTGTTAGTCCTCCTACCCTTCAGTGTTTCTAACGAAGCACCAGCGAACATTCCTCTATATCACCTGTGGACACGTTCTCTAGCGGTAGTGTACACAACACACAACCTAAAAAACTTCAAAATATCAAAAACTTTATTACTCGAAGATTCGACACAAGTTCTTGAAGACACTAAAATGCACCAGTTGGAAAATTCAAAACAACTTGAAAACTTTGAAAATACTAAAACACGAAATCTTGAAAACGCGACCATTTGAAAACTTAAATCATATATTAAATACTCCAAAACTCAAAAGTTTGAACGCACAAATACAATATATTTTGAAAACAAAATTTCAAAACGATGAAGATATTGAAACTGGATTACTTGAACTCAAAAAAAAAACTCAACCATCTGAAAACTTTAAACACAAAAATTCAAAACATTGAAGTTCCGAAAACTTGAACACATAAAATCTCGGCTATTTGGAAACTTAAAACACAACCCTTGGGGAGATAAAAACTCGCATACTCAAAAATCCGACAGTTTGAAATGCAAAACACAAACCCTTGAAAACGACAAAACTCGAAAACTGCACTTTAAAAACTCAAAACAAAAACCTTGTAACCGCCAAAACAAGAAAACTCTAAACTTTATAAAAAACATATAAACTTAAACGAAGTAAAAAAACTTTTAAACTGCAGCACATAAAGAATGAAAACATTGAAACTTAAAAGCTTGAAGTATTACAAAACTTTATTCTTAAAACTTAACTTAATTCTAAACGTAACACCGTTATTCTACAAGGAAAACATTAAAGTCGTATGTCATAACCGAGGTATTTTCATTTGCCATGTCCGTACTTTTAGTCATTTTACTATGTACGCAGTAGGTACATATACTTAATAACAGTTTTAAATAAGAAAATTTGATAGGGCTTGTAAATCTGTACATACACGTTATTCACTAAGCTGATGGAAACTAAGCTCTGCGTTTGCGGTTTACATCACTACAAATTCACTTCACTGCAAGTACTCTTCACTACTGATTCACTCTGACCTGACTGACGACCACTTGTACAAGTCCCGGCGTCTTACTGGGTTCCTGTTATGAAAAGTAATTTTATTATTTTGTAACTTCAGATCAACACATAAGCCTAAATACAGTTAAGAAAACTTAAAACATAACAAGAAAATTTAAACAGTTCAAAACTTATTACAAAATTCAACATGTGTTTAACAATTTCTAAATCATGTTTTGTAATTGATAACAGGTTATATCGTATCAATATTTATAACAGTTTTTAAGCAGATTACCAAATTATAATGTTATGCCAATGTAAGTTTTGCGAGATATTTTAATAAACAAATATTTATTTAATGTATTATATATTTATATATTAATATTTATACCAACAATTTTATGCATTACGTTGAGTATTATGAGTATATATTGTTTAAGCCCGCGGCTTTGCTCGCCTATTTAGAATAGAATACTCTTTATTGCACACCAACAAAATTAAAAATACAAAGAAATACACAAAAATAAAGGTAAGTACAATGGGCGGTCTTATAGCTAAAAGCGATCTCTTCCAGACAACCTTTGGATGGACAGGACAAAACAAAATCAAAAAGACGGTGGTGTATCTATGTTCATAAACCTATGTACATAAACTACCTACATTTTTTTTCTTCAGTTTTTTATATATATATAAACTACAACAAAAGAGATAAATATAACGATAAACTAGCAGTGCGTAGACAAAGAAAGGAAATGATTGTATACCTTAGCTTTAAAGATAGGAAGAGATTTAGATGATCTGATTGAGAAAGATAAAGCGTTTTACAACCGCACAGTAGTATTTAAAAATTTGCCTATGTCTCAATCCAGGTCATAATATACCTATATACCTAATTTCATCAAAATTGATTCAGTCGTTATGACGTGATTGAGTAACAAACAAACAATCATCCTAACTTTCGAATTTATAATATTATACTTGTTTATGATAGTATGATAGGCCAGCGTCTGACCACGATCTCACCTAAAGGTAAGCGATGATGCAGTCTACGATGGAACACACTTGCCTAGAAGAAACCTATTCACTCCCAACTTGAAGACCCCTAGATTATAGTTATCATGAAACACAGGCAAGGCGTTCCACTTTTTAATAGTGCGCAAAGGTGGAACAGAACCGCTTTGTGGGTATGGGAGGTATGTTTACCATGTAGCGGTGGTGTACCACCGTGCGTCTGTTTTTTCGATGATAGAATGGAGATAGTTGCCGTAATACTGACCAACAAACATCTAAACACTTACAATTGTATAGTTTGGATGTAAATTGCTCAATAACACGGCAACGAATACAAGAAATTGAAGTGCAGCTATCGGTTTTCTTTGAGAATCCTCGTTTCTTCGGTAGTGGTGATGCTTAAGGGTAGTTAGTGCTCTATCCCGGATCTACAGGGTACCGATATTATGACAAGGGACCCTGCAGCGGGGTAGTGAACCTAACTACCCAAGACGATACACTCGATGAAGCTTGTAATGGTCAATTATCTAAAAATCTATAACATGGTATATACATTGTTGAATGTACAGTGACGGAATAAAAAAAATCGTCACCTTAGAGTCGGTTTTCGCTTGCACCAGTAATACAAAAATCAATTAATTCTCTTTGACATAGTCAAACAAATTTGAACTGAATAATTTTGAAAGTTTTAAACATTACTTTCTCTAACTGAGTCTATTCTGTAACACAGTTTCAAAAGGTAAATGTACTCGCGATACGGTGAAAGAATAAATTTGAAAATTGATGAACCTTTTCATTCCGTCACTGTACACAATTTGACCAAAAGATGAACACATTTGGCTCAATTATGAACACAATTCGACAATACACGGTAGCTAAATTGTAGCTACGTTCATACATCTACATGAAAATAAACCCGTAATTTTAAGTAAGTACAGCTTATACTCAAATCACTTGTAGTTGTAATACACACACTATGTAAAATTTTATGAATGTATTCTATTAGGACTGATAATTTTATGATCACTTTCTTCACTGGCTTAAGTTAAAAGTGTGCAATTATTTATTTTGAGGGTCTATTAATTATTGTAGCATTTGTGGCTTGCTTGGAAACGAATTTCCAGTAATATTGCCACATAACATCAAGTGGGCCTTCAAAAGGCTTGCTCTATCATCAAGGCTTATAAAAATGTGTGTTCTTACTGCCTTGCGTAAAGTGGTCACCAGAAAGAACAAAGAACCCAGTGACAAGAAACATATGCAATTGTTACTGTAGTTAGTACTGTAAGTTGTACTGAATCTCTATTTTGTCTTTCACCGTTTCAAGTGTGTTATGCAAATAGCTATAGACTGATTGGTCTCATTCTCTCTAAGCTTGGGTACATCCATTAGCGACTGTAATACTGGCTGAGAAGGGAGAGTGAGAGAAAGGTTTAAAACATCTACCAAATATGTCTACCGATGGCCAATGTTACATAATTAAGAATATATAAAGTATTTTACCTATTTCGAGCATAGCTTGTTCTGACTTGTTGAATGTTGTGTTTTGCTGAGAGCTGGTGTGCATTAAGATGGCGGGTAGTGCTCCAAAGCCTCTTCATCAGTCTCAAGATCCTCATCGAACCTGAAACAGTGTTGTGGGCACTAGTACGACAGTCCATCCCATCGGCCAATAAAGAATATAAGCAGAAAACATTCAGAAGTTAATAAAGAAAAGTCTAAAGAGGATGCAGAGAATGAATTTAAGTTAAATTGCTATGTTCAAGCATTATTTTATTTCTGATTTTTTGTTAGAATTTGACTGAATATTAATATTCCGCTAGCTCTAGAATTTTTTTAACAGTTTTCTCTTTTCAGAAATACCCAATAGTACACAATAGCTTATATTGGTTCTCTTTTCACACAGTTCATCCATATTTTCTTCGACCTTTCTTTACTTCTATATCCATCCACATTCCCTCTTCTTCTAACCCTCTTTTAGTCCCATGATTTCCTTCCCTCCGCATGACATATCTATACCACGCTAGCCTATCACTTCCGCCGCGTGCACTCTTCTTTCATCCATCCCTTTCGTAGCCCAACACTCAGAACCATACATTGCGATAGGTCAAGATCATCTTGTAAATTATCCCCTTTAGTGTAAGGTTAATATATCAAATATGCGATAAATATTTTAGCGCAAATAGCGCATACGAGGGCTGCTATTTATGTATCCGGAATAAAATGAAATAACTATCATTGACTGTTAAATATGGTTTTATTGCTTTTCAAAATATTCGCCATGATGATCAATGCACTTTTGCATTCGGTGAAACCAGTTTTCATAGCACTTTTTCCAATCGGAAGACGGTATCTCCAAAACATGATTTTTGAATGCCTCAACGGCTTCTTCTCGGGTTGAAAATCGTTGACCACGTAATTTATTCTTCACGGTTGGGAATAAAAAGAAGTCGTTGGGTGCCAAATCAGGGCTATATGGCGGATGACCCGTTAATTCCACCGTTTCATCCTCCAAATATCGCGTCGTTTCACCCGAAGTGTGACAGCTTGCATTGTCGTGATGGAGAATGATTCTGCGTTGTGGATTATTCTTCCTGATTTCTGCAAAGACTTCTGGCAAACAAATGGTCGTGTACCACTCTGAATTAACAGATTTACAATTTTCTAGGGGTACAGTAGCCACGTGTCCATCTATACCAAAAAAACAGGCGACCATTTGCTTCAAAGTGCTTTTCGCACGAGCAACTTTTGTTGGGTTCGGCTCATGTTGGAAGACCCAAACTGTTGACTGTTGCTTAGTTTCGGGGTCATATGCATAAATCCAGGATTCATCACCTGTGTAGATATTATATACAGCTTTTGATGCACCACGATTGTATTTTTTTATCATTTTTTTGCACCAATCGACACGAGCCTGTTTTTGATCTATTGTCAAGTTGTGCGGTATCCAACGCGAACAAACTTTTTTTGCAGCCAAGTGTTCGTGTAATATCTTATGTATACTCGTCATACTAATGCCCAAGATCGCTTCTATCTCTCGATATGTCACATGACGATCTTGCATTATTAGTTTACGCACTGCGTCGATGTTTCGTGGCACAACAACTGATTTAGGCCGATCATCTTTAATTTCGTCCATGAGCATACGACGTCCACGATTAAACTCACTAAACCAGCGATACACAGTAGTCTTCGATGGTGCTTTATCCCCAAAAGTCGAACTGAGTTGATCGATACACTGCTGTTGAGTTAGACCACGTCGAAAATCATAAAAAATCATCGCACGAAAATTTTCTCGAGATAAATCCATTGTGATAATGACACGCAATTTTTGAAATCGCGCCACACAATGAAAACATTTGACAGACGGACGAAATAACCTGCATTCTACAGCCAAAGAGTTCCATTTTCAAACGTGATAATTTCTTTTTAAATATTATTTATGCAGTGGCCAGTTCCGGATTCTTAAATAGCAGCCTATGTATCACCTATTATAAAAGTTAAAAGTAATATTGCCATGCGATCTATTTGTGAGTTGGTCACGTTTGGTAACTAGTTTCTGACTTCTTCAAACGCATGTACTTATTCAAATAATAGTGTAAACAAGACACTTTTAATGTATAAAAACATTCAGGTTTAACACATTGCTACTCTTATTCGTTAAATTGCCAAATGCATTCGTATTGAATAATGTGTAATACATATGTCACACTAAAAGTTTCTGGAATTGGCCACTTAGATAAACAATATTAAAAAAGTTATAACTACATTTGAAAATAAAACTCTTTAGCCGTAGAATAACATTTGTTTCATCTGATTGTCAATTGTCTTCACATTTTGGCGTCATTTTAAAAATTGCGTGATTATAATAAAATGGATTTAACTCGGAAAATTTTTCGTTGCATGATTTTTTACGATTTTAAGTGTAATTTGACAGCCCAGCAGAGCATCGTTCGGCTTCAATCTGCTTTTGGCGAAAGATCACCATGCAAGAGGACTATTTTATAGCTGGTTTGCAGAATTCAAACGCACTCGTGTCAATCTTCATGATAAAATTCGTAAAGGTCGCCCGTGCACCGCTGTGAACAACAAAAACATTGATGCTGTGCGCCGTATGATCCAAAAAGAAAGCTGTGTTCTCGACGGTTCCCACACAATTTGACTGATGCTCAAAAAACGGACCGCATCACTTGGTGCCATGCTTTGCTTGCGAGATACAACGAAAGGGCTTCCAATTTGGTGTGGGACATAGTAACAGGTGACGGAACATGGATTTATAGCAATCATCCCAAAACAAAGCAGCAATCGAGCGTATGGGTCTTTCGAGATGAGCCGAAACCAACCAAAGTGGCGTGCGTGAAAATTGTCTCAAGCGGACGATAGCTTCTTTTTTTGATAAAACTGGACACGTGACTACTATTGCTTTAGAAAATCGTCGTACAGTGAATAGTGACGGTACTCGACCATTTGTTTACCGGAAATTATTGACAAACCCCGTGAAAATAACAGTAAACGCAGAATCATCTTGCACCACGACAATTTAAGTTCCCACACGACCAGACAGACGAATGAGTTTTTGAAGGCGAAAAACGTACAACTTATGGGTCATACAGTCCTAACCTGGCACCGTGTAACTTTTTTCTGTTCCCAAAAATTAAGAATCAATTACGCGATCAACGGTTTTTATCACCAGAAGAGGCTGTCGAAGAGTATGAAAAACATGTATCTGACGTCATGACGGAGAAGTGGCACAAATGTTTTCAAAATTGGTTCAATCGTATGTAAAAGTGCATTGACGCAAAGGGAGAATATTTTGAGAAACAATAAATTTATTTTTGACCATTAATAGTATTGTTTATTATTGATTCCTGAAACTTTTAGTGTGCCCCTCGTATTATATATATATATATATATATATATATATGTATGTATCGTTATATAATTTCGCAGTGAACGGTTAAATTCGAACGTTCGCAATAGTTCGCATGTACCTATGTAAGTTCGCTGTCTGCAGTTTTCAGGATCGTAGGGTGATATGTATTTGACGTAAGAATTATACAGAAAGTACAACAATGTGATAAAACATTATAAATAAATTTTGATGTTAAATTACAATATATTTTATTCAGAGACCTTCGATCCATACTTAGTTAATATCATATACTAACAACTTACCATTTCTCTTGTAGTACCTTTAGGACGTTTTACTAGAGAAGTGGTGCTTAGCGATCCTTCTGCCTTCTGCATCTTCTTGTCCCGAATCGTAACATTAACCATCGTATTTCTGTGATTGGTCAGTCCATGTAGTTGGGAGGTATTGCGTTCTCGTTTTTTTTCTTCATTTATTGTGTTTGCGGCTTCTTCCGTATAGTTGCAGTGTTAGGACTAGTCGTCGTATACACACATATATACAAGTCATATATACAAGTCGCGCCGGACTTCCAAAGTGAAGAATGTGAAGAAATGTAATATTTTGGTGCATGCTCACATCTTCTGGATCATATTAAATGTCTTCCTCTTCCTGCCCTTTTCTCATATTACGTGAGGTCGGCACAACATCCATTTTTGCTGCCATACCTCTCTATCAGCCGTCATCTCCGTTGTCACTTTTTTCTTACTCATATTCATAAGAAGAATTGACACAATCCATCCATTTCTTATTTGGCCTTATTCTACATCTATATCCACATACATTCACATCAAACACTCTTTTAGTCACATGATTTTTTTGCCTTCGCATGACATGCCCATACCACGCTAGCCTCCTCAACTTTTCTATCACTGGCGCTACTTTCAAACTTCCTCTAATATTGAGTATGAGGAAGTTTAAAAATCATCATCTTATCATATTAAATGTAAAAAAACCTAAAATATATTTCAATATACCTACATACAGCCCATAAAGATTTGCTGAAATATATTGAAAATACAACACAAAATTTTCTCGAAATATGTTTTTATTGTTTTTAAATAGAGAATTTATGATTTAAAGTTATCCGGTATTCCCAGAGATGGAAATCCGGAGGAGTTATGCCTGGACGGAATGCCCCCTCGGCGTAAAATGAGTTTTTTTCGAATATTCAAACATTTCTTATATGACTGTCAAATAGTCATTACACATTGTATTACACAATCCGGTTATAGGGTTGAAAGTCTTGCAGTTTTTAAAAGAAAAATCGTAGCATTATTGAGCACTAGATAGAAATGCTACAGATACGCTTGATTCACCGGAAATGGCTGCCAAAATTCCAAATGAAATAAACGCCGAACCAAGTTGCGTAAAACTCCTTTTTTTGTAACAATTTTGATCACAAAACGCTGTGTACCCTTAAAGCACTCCATCACTCATTTCCTCAAACCAAGCTATGTATAAAGGTCGCCCGAGCACCGCTGCGCCTAAGCGTTCGAATATTATGAAATTCGTACGACTTTTTAGCCCACCAACCACAGTGTGGAACAACCCATAGGCGTCTGGGCACATTTTTTGTACCAGTATCTTAAATTGACAACACACTATCTAGGAATATATATCCGCACGGAGTCGTAGTTGAGCCTGAAATATACCGCGGTGGGCAGCAATCATGTCCTGTTATTTAATTAGCAAGTTGATCGGTGTTCCATAGTAATCATCATCGGTGAGTTCCTCCCTGATGAGCTTTGACGCTGGCAAACCTGACGTCACTCATGTTAGATACCACTAGGACGGGTTCTGCGTTATATACTACATATTTAATTAAATTACTACAATTTTACTAAGCAACATGTTGTATTTATGTTACGGTGCTCCTAATTTACCAGAAAGTAACATATACTACCTACAAGGTGCGTCGTGTACAAATTTCGAGTAAAATATACGTAATAATATAAATGGGTGATATAAAATGCGTATCATATGAATACTACGGGATTAGTGGTGTCTGGGCATAATGGGGCACATTTTATCACAGTAACTACACCTAATACATAGTAAAAATGGATGCAATCAATCTGCCGACGACGCTGGGCCTTGATTTAGTTGTAATAAATCAATGACGCTGAAATAGTCCATTCCAAATATCCGTATCTCATCGCATCGTTGTCATAAACATTGCCGACTTCTCCTCAGGAATTATCTAAATTACAGAGATAAATTAAAAAATGAGACAAATTATTATATTATGTAAAACTATTTACAATGCTTTTGAGACAAACCCCGATACCTGCTTACTCATCTGATAGACATCCGTGGTTACTATAGCTTTTTTCGTATGTTTTAGTAAGCGAGTGCTTATCTATCAGTGGCCATCGTAATAGGAGAAAAATTAAACAACTAGACTACTCAACTTACAATCTAAAGCTCGGGTCCATAAATGGATTTTTATTCTCGAAAAAATATGTCCTAATTTCTGAGTCTTCAGTCGAAATATTCAGTATAAATTTGGATTCGGAAGTCGGTTTTTAGTTTTCATTCTATAAACTATGAGATACCAATTATACAGTTACGACTAAATACGTAAATTCTATATACCTACTCTGATATTGCAACATTTAAAGCCTCGAAAGGAAATCAGAACCTGTGTCTTGCTATCCAGCTCAACACACAACATCAAAAGCATATCGGGGACAGAATCATTAAGAGAGCGAAGAACGTGCTTTGTTTATTGATCTCGGCTGAAAAGTAGCACCAGTGTCTAGCGTGCCCAGACTTGTGCAATGTAATGTTCTGCGCAGGGTTTCTATGCTTTCTTTCCTGTTTCGTTTTTGATGTTCGGACTTTGCAATCGTATTTTGATACCTGCAATCTCCTCCGCCAACAGCGATGAAGTATCTCAAAAATAACTGTGACTTTGTAGTCTCAAAACCTAAAATGAAAACACATATTAACTTAACTAAACATTTTAAGATAACTCATCACATTACATTTGTAGTGGTACCTAGTCCCCTAGCCTGAGATCTTGCGATTTCATCATTGTACTGAGCGGTCATTATTGTAATCCATTTATGCTCTTAAATCTCATTCCCCTTAAAAATAATTGGCAAGACTGAGTCCAAGCTAAATGAAAAACAGTTAATGATTATCATCTTAAACGCCTGGACGAGATTGCTCGCAGCGATAAGACCGCCCATTGTATTGTCTTTTTACTTTAAGTTTAGTGTTATATTGTTTCTGTGTTGTAATTACAATAAAAAGTGATCTTATACGAGGGCGGCACTGAAAATTTCGGGAATCAAGGAAGTGACACAACATTACTATTTAAAAATGTATTTATTGCTTTTCGAAGTATTCTCCGCGAAATTTGACACATTTTTCCATACGATGGAACCAATCATTGAAGCAACCATTCCATTCGGAAGTTGGGGTCTCCAAAATGGCCGTTTTGTAGGCGTCCACAGCTTCTTCAGGTGATGAAAATCTCTGACCACGCAATTTATTCTTTATTTTAGGGAAAGTATAGAAATCATTAGGGTTTAGGTCGGGGCTGTACGGCGGATGGTCTAATAATTCTATGTTTTCTTGCTCTAAAAACTCTTTTGTTCTGTGCGCGGTGTGAGAACTCGCATTGTCGTGATGGAGGATGATGCGGCGGTTGCAGTTCTCTTTACGGAGTTCAGAAACGACCTGTGGCAAACAAATGCTAGCATACCATTCTGCATTAACCGTTCTTTGTCCCTCAAGAGGAATAGTCGCAACATGGCCAGTTTTGGAGACAAACGTGGCCACCATTTTTTTTTCAACACTCCGTGAACGAACAATTTTTGTTGGCTTTAACTCATTTTCGAACACCCAAACTCGTGACTGGTTTTTTGTTTCGGGTTCGTACGCATATACCCAGGATTCTTTACCTGATACAATATTGTATACAGCATTTGAGGATCCTGCGTGGAATCTTTCGAGAGTTCTGACGCACCAAGTAACGCGAGCCGCTTTTTGCTCTTCACAGAGCAAATGCGGTATCCATCGGGAAAACAACTTTTTTACACCTAATTGTTCATGCAAGATTATTTGTATTTGACTCATGCCAATGTCTAAAGTTGCCTGAATTTTGCGGTATGTCACATGTCGATCTTCCCCAATCAGCTTACGCACAGCATCAAAGTTTTCTTGGGTGACTGCAGTTTTTGGACGACCTTGACGGGGATCATCACTGAGCTTGACACGTCCACGTTGAAATTCAGCAAACCAGCGATAAATTGTGGTTTTGGATAGGGCTTCATCACCAAATGCAGAAATCATCCGGTCAACACACTGTTTTTGTGTTAAACCCCTTCGAAAGTCATAATAAATCATCGCTCTTGAATTTTCTCGAGTCAATTCCATTTTCTCAACGACTAAACAAGTTTGACAAGACCTTGTGACAAGACCGAGAATATTTTTTTAAACAAATAAATGGTATTCGATTTTTAAAACCAAGAAGTTTTCAATTAAAAAGATTTTAATATGACAGGAATAGTAGAAATATTCCATTCCCGATACTTTTAGTGCAGCCTATGTATTACCTTACATAATGTAACAAAACGTGTTAATTATCGTAAAACGAAACGTAGCACTACGTTGTCGTTCTAATTTCCGAGAAATAATTTAAATGATGAATGATGATGGAAATGAGTCAGCAGAGCAGCAGTTGCAAGAGCTGGTATGTACTGAAAGAAAGTTTGCTGAACTAAATGGCTGGACTGATTTTGATAAAGTTTGGTATACAGATAAATTATGACCACGGGTGGGGCTACTTTTTGCCCAACTGCGCAGGAGGATAATGTTTTTTAATGTAAGAAAGGATTAAGATGCAATAAAAACAAGCAAGATAAAAATATAGAGAGATGTAGTGGGGAGTGGAAGTAAAGCGCACGCTTTAGTTAGGATAGGAAGGGCAGAGTTCTACCGCTCGGAAGACAGGAAGAGACGGTAGAGAGCATCGGGATGCCGGGGGCGCCACTCCCCGAGTATGTATTCCCACTACCGGACAGGTATTTGAGATACATACTTCCCTGGCACATTATTTAGAGGTCGCAAAAGACGTCTATAACATTGTATTTCTTTTATTTTTAATCTGTACTCTGCTACTGCTGAGCAAAGATATATTTTAACAGTTTAAGGTCTATTGCGCTTACTTCACATTAAAAGGACTTGCTCCAGTTAGTAAGAAAAAATCTTTTAATAGAAACTTGATTAAAGATAGGCTTTTAATGCTCGTTTTGAGAGTAATTTAACGATACAATTCAGGCTACAAAGATTTGTCATAGGTCCTGGAGTTAGACTCTTTAATCGGACATCTGTCCGGTTGGTGTTGGTTTTGGCGTAAGTGGGGAGCGCTTTATTAGCTGCCTCCATATCACGTCATGGTAGCGGCCTCGGGTTGGCTGTAACGTAGCTGCGTAGACGTGGGTGTGTTCGAAGCATTCAGACTACAGACTAACTATTGTCTGTGGGACCATTCACAAATACAATGTGAGGCGATCAGGACTAATAATACAATTTGACTTATACGGGACGTAAGGACGGCTCGTATACGTAAAATTGTAATTTTTGACCAAAATATGTTGGCTAATCACTTTAAACACACTTTAGTGTAGCCAATAAGTGCTAATAGTTTTTTTGACAATAAAAAAAACTTATTTTGTGAAGATACTTAAATTAGATAGGTAATTATTTATTGTTACACCAAATTACAATAACTTAACCTAGATAACTTAAAGATGAATACATGGTGGTACAATGGGTGGCCTTATCGATTAAAGCGATCTCTTCCAAGCAACCTTTGAACGTACTGGATTGAGAAACGTAAGAGGAGGCGGTGTTACAATAAATACCTATTTAAGAAGGATATAAAATAAATAGATACTTACCTAGACCTAAACTATATATACATATGCTTACACAAATAAATATAAAATAAGCTATTTAGTTATCAAACTGGCCACTCAAAAATGATATGCGTATCGCGAAACAATTTAGGAAAAAATATTCTTATTATATTAGATGTAATGCTAGTATGAAACAACTAATATAAAACAGGCTTATCTTGTCGTATGTCATCATCAATGAGGCTCATTACATTAAAAATAATAGTTAAAATGAAATACAATCTCCATGAAAAAACCTTATTCCTAATTAAATCTGAATGAGGCCACATTCATAATCCATATCCATACTACTAATATCCATACTAATATTATAAATTCAAAGTAACTCTGTTTGATTGTTAGTTTGTTTGTTTCTTACATTTTCACGACTAATGGCAGGTTCCTATATCCGTCGGTAACCGACTACGCCTCGTATCTCATTGGAAAAGTGTCAAACTAGTGTCAAACTTTTGACAGGTTTTCAAGGAAAAACGAGTTGTAGCTGGTTACCGACGGTTATAAGAACCCGTCATAACCGGATGAACGGTTTATTTTATTGTAATTAAATTTAGCAAGGAGATAGATTATATCCTCAAGAAGGATGTAGGCTATCTATTGCCTCAAAAATAATTTTGAAGAGGGTGGAATAGGGATTGAAAGTTTAAGTACTTTTTTTAATTTACTCGCATTCTTGACGATAAGTTATGTGTTGTACTCGGGTGTAAGCGATCAATAACAATAGATTACTTACAGCCTTGTATAATAATGTACTTAAGGCTGGACGCAGTAATCTTAGTGCAAACAGAAAACATGACATTCATACCTCTCGATTCGACTCGGCCCGCCTCGTCGCCGAAAATGAACATGGTGATTCCCGTTCTATTAAATGACCTGTAGCATCTTGCTGACCGTTGACTGTCCAATCAGAGGATCTACTAGTCCGGATACTACAGGGTACTTTAGTCAATGAGGACACTTGCAGCCGGGTAGTAGATCCTACTAACGGAGTACTGGCTCTTCGTATTTCTCCTAGATAATGTTGAATCTGCCTTGTTGTCTGATGATGGAAGCAGGTTGGTCGTCGTATGGTCTGACAGGGTGCCGATATTACGACGTGGTACCCTGCCATACATACACAACTATACTGCCGAACGTTCATTTGCAATGACCGGGCTCTTATGAGGCTGTCGACATATTGCAGCGCGTCGAGCAAGTGTGCTGAGGCGGGGGTTCCCAACGTCTATGCCATTATTAGGACGTGTGGCTTCGTTTTGGCATCGGATGCGTCGCACCAACAACGGCATTCTGAAGGCTGTCTCCGACAACTTTTCAATTCTCACATTGACGGCAACAAGAAATGACTTCTCTGATAGATTCTGTAGGTTAAACAAAATAAATAATGTGTGTATGCAATATGGGTGTTACGTATTTTAACAGGTTGGGGAAAAAGTCTTTTCGCATTATAGTATGTATGAACTTGTAATAAAATTTTTTGGCTATACTATTTGTATCTGGCTGGTTTTGGTATCATTTAAAGTTTAAATTTTAAAGAAGATAATTCCAAATTCAAATTAGGAAAATGTGTGATTTTTATTTGTTTTTCGTACTGTAAAGATGAGTTAATCTAATGAAGAAATTCGATACATTTTAAAATTTTACTACAAAAATGGTAGAAATGCAACGCAAGCCGCGAAAAAAATTTGCGATGTTTATGGACCTAGTATAGTGTCTGTGAGAGTAGCACAAATTTGGTTTAAGCCTTTTCAATCCGGAAATTTTGATGTCAAAGATGCACGTCGCTCTGGTCGCCCTATTACGGATAAAATTGATGGTATTTTTGAAAAAGTGGAGCAAGATCGGCATATCAGTAGTTACGACGTAGCTAAAGAATTAGGAATTGACCACAAAACAGTTTTGGCGCATTTGAAAAAAACAGGGTACACAAAAAAGCTCGATATTTGGGTACCCTACGAGCTCACTGAAAGAAAACTAATGAACCGTGTACTCATTTGTGATTCTTTATTACGACGTAATGAAACCGAACCATTTTTTAAGAAGCTGATAACTGGTGATGAAAAGTGGATCACGTACGACAAGAACGTGCGAAAAAGGTCGTGGTCAAAGGCCGGTCAGGCTTCACAGACTGAGGCGAAACCCGGTTTAACTCGCAACAAGGCGATGCTGTGTGTGTGGTGGGATTGGAAGGGCATTATTCATTATGAGCTGTTACCACCAGGCAGGACCATCGATTCTGAACTTTACTGCGAACAACTGATGAGATTAAAGCAAGAAGTTGAAGGAAAGCGGCCGGAATTAATCAACAGAAGGGGTGTGGTTTTTCATCATGATAACGCTAGCCCTCACACATCTTTAGCCACTCAGCAAAAATTAAGCGAGTTTGGCTGGGAGGTGTTACTGCATCCGCCGTATAGTCCTGACTTTGCACTTTCAGATTTCCACCTGTTTCGGTCTCTTCAGAATTCTTGAGGCAGTGTCAGGTTAACATCACGAGAGGACTGCAAAAACTACTTGTCGCGGTATTTTGATCAGAAGCCCCAAAATTTCTATAGCAATGGGATCGTGTCCCTACCTACAAGATGGCAAAAAGTTATCAAACAAAATGGTACCTACATACTTTAGTTAAATGTAAATAAACTATACTAAAAAGTGTTTTGAACTTTCTTAAAAAATGCGAAGAATCTTTTTCCCCAACCTAATATTTTATTGTCTTTATATATTGTCTTTTTTTTATCTCTTTCTTAGTTGGGCACTCTTGGCAGAGTGGTCGCGGTTTGTCAGGTCCTTGATCTTGAGTGGCTCTAGCGATGCGTCTCCATTTAGCTCTATTGAAGGCATTGCGAGAACATTCAGTATTGATAGAGTGTGTGATGGACTTAATGACGTCTTAATTTTTAACAGAATGTAAAAAACGAAGCTCTTTATAAAACTTCAGGATGTAAATCTCACCTATGCTAGGTTTATTAAATTTTTACGAAGAAATGGTTGGTCAAATTTGAATTTTGATGTATAGATCGATTTTGACCAATACTGAGAACAAGTCTACTATTATTACCCGTCTACGGCAAAGCCAAAAGGCAGGGTTACGTTTTTAGCTGTCTATGTATCTATTTATAATGCTTTATTCAGTACTTGGGTGGTTTTATTGCTGTTAGCAATCTCTTCCAGATCGATGCTAAAATTTAATAACACTGCTTCTTTTTTGAACCTTGCCCTAAAAGTTAAACGGAGGGAAAATAATTAAACAAATAGTTGGATAAAGTTGGATCAATTCCTTTGTCCTTCTTCCTAGATCCAACTGATTGGATGGTTGGGAAGCAATTAATTTTGCGTTATTTATGCACATTACTATAGTTTCAAGAGTGTTTCAGTTTTATGGGTGAATAAAGTTTATAGTCCAGCAGCCACCACTTATTTTTATAGTGAGTAATAACAGGCTGAATCTTCGTGAAAAGGTTCGGTTCGACAAGACGCCCAAGTTTTTCCTCTTGGGCTCATTTGAATCGGTTTGCGGTTTGGTTTTAAAAAAACTTATTTTTGTCGTACAGTTATTAATGAAAACGTCTCACCGTGGAATGGGCAACTTCTAAACGTAGGACTGTAAAACCGTACCACTACATTTTTAGGACTATGTGGCCATTTGATTGTACAAATATTTATTAAGCTGCATACAAAAAATCAGCTTGTTATCAATAGTTTTAATGACCTCGTTAATTGGACATATTCGGAGTGTAGGACGCTTCAGTCAATCCATCCATTTTGTAGGACAATTGTTCTTCTGAGTTTATCGACCAATTACCTCAATATTAAAAAAATCTTTCTGTTATTCAGACAATATCGGCATCCCACCGAATCGACATCTTTTATACCTGCTCTCTACATTAGCTACGAGTACATCTATCGAGAATTTTCATACGAAAAACTTGAGCGTCTCGTCGAAACGAACCTCACGAAGGTTCAGCCTGTTATTACTCAAAAAAAAAAAACAGGTAGTGGCTGCTAGACTATTACATAAAAAGTATTCTAGATTTTTAGATTAGATAATTTTTATTGCACACCATGAAGCAAATACAAATAAAAAATAACAACGTAAATATATGGATACAGTTACCGGTCTTATCGCTAACTAGCGATCTCTAACAGACAACCTTTGGATGGAATGGACTGTGTGGACATTACCTGAGGTGTAATGGTGTACCTAACATACACTACCTACATGTTGACTACCTCCGTGGTGCAGTGGGCGAATAGCCGGCTGAGACGCAGTAGGTAGCGGGTTCGATTTCCGTGGAACAAATGTTTGCATGATCTACAGATATTAGTTCCGGGTCTGGATATTTTTCTATATATGATAAGTATGTATTTACAAAAAAAAGTATATAAGTAATCTATCAGTTATCTGGTTCCCATAATACAAGCTCTGCTTAGTTTGGGGCTAGATAGCGCTGTGTGACATGTCCAGGAATATTTATTATTTATTACGTACATACATACTAATACTAATGACATAAAAATAAGAAAAAACCGGCCAAGTGCGAGTCGGACTCGCGCACGAAGGGTTCCGTACCATATAAAAAAGTAAATTGCGGTTTTCGATTTATGACGTATTAAAAAAAACTACTTATTAGATCTCATTCATACCAATTTTCGGTGGAAGTTTGCATGGTAATGTACATCATATATATTTTTTAACTTTATCATTCTCTTATTTTAGAAGTTACAGGGGGGGGGGGGGACACATTTTACCACTTTGGAAGTGTCTCTCGCGCAAACTATTCAGTTAAAAAAATGATATTAGCAACCTCAACATCATTTTTGAAGACCTATCCATAGAAACCCCACACGTTGATGAAAGCTTCAAAATTTATTGTTTATTTTTTCTATTTTTGTGTGAAAATCTTAATGCGGTTCACAGAATACATCTACTTATGTTTCAACAGTATAGTTCTTAAAGTTTCGGAAATAAAGTGACAGACAGACATGACGAATCCATAACGGTTCCGTTTTTTGATATTTGGCTACGGAACACTAAAAACAAATAAAAATTACATAAATTAATGAACCTAACTATTAACTACTCATAACAATTTATATATACATACTTAGACTTATTTAAGAAACATATTAATTAATAATAAATACATAGATATTTAGCGACAAATACTCAGATAGTATTCTCAGAGTGTTCGCTTAAAAATGACAAGTGACTTGGCACATCTGATAGCTACCGGCAGCGCAGCGCGTTCCATAACCGGACAGACTGCACTATAAAAGACTTATCAAAGTAGTGTCAGATGAACGCAAGTATCGAGGATGGGATTGATGGAGGAAATGGAAGCGTTCTTGAAGATAGTAAGTTGAGGAAGGGTTAAACAGGGTGTTATATAAGTGGTAAAGGATGTGAGTATCCCGAGACAAAGGTGTATGAGTAATCACTTGAGCTTACCTACTACGAAATTCGGACACATGGTCATACTTCCGCAAGACGAAGATGAACCGAACCTTTTAATTTGCTTTTAATAGCTAAACTTGGCGACAAAAATATACGAAAGTATATACAATGTACTTAAGTAAATTAACCCAGGTGAATTATTTAAACAACACCATTTTTTATTCACTTTTCTTTACCACCCCTTTCTACTACTCTTTTTTACTGCTCCCCTATAATGTTCCGTTTTACTGCTCGTCAGACTGGTGTGACCATTTGGTGTGACTACGGATCGGTTAAGCTGTCTCCTACTTTGTTCTCTACTCATTTCTACTACGAGCTAGTTCAGACATGGCGGATTCCGCGCGGATGCAAATCGCGTGGTTAGGGCCGAAACACATAACCGCGTTGCGGCGCCGCGCCGCTGAAATCGGCAGTTTGCGTTGCGGCGTTGCGGCGTCACGAAAAAAAGCGTTTTACTATCGTATGGTAGGGTAACCAGTTCCTCGTGATTTTTTATTGTGAATGGACGTGTCTCTGGCATGGATCGACGTAAGAAACTAATTGCTTATTTGTTATTAAGTAGACATTTTTTATCTGTTTTAAATATACGACACAGAAGATACTGGATACATCCATTTAATAAGGCTATGAACCCCGATGGCGAGTACTTTTCTCGAAAATACAAAGCATCACTTGTAATAACGCTATCATTAGAAGTCTGGCAGAAAGGCTTATACATTCTAAGATGTATAGACGTTGGGTGGGCATTGCCACCTAAACTACTTAAGGTGATTTATTGTGAATAATGTGTATTGTATTGTATTGTGTGTAGTAAATGTGTATGGACCTCATGAGCCTGAAATAAAAATTATTATTATTATTAAAAATAGACGAAAAAAAAAATTCGCCTACTTTAGAAGGAGTCTATCATCATTTAAAGAGCTACTAAGCGGGTTATCAAAATATATACAGAAAAATAATATGAAAGGAAGTAAACCTGTTGCTGCTTTGGAAATGCTGCGCTTGACTTTAAGGTAAAGTAAAACAAATACTTTTTATTGATATGTATTGCACTAGGAATCGAAAGAGTGATAGAAACCAACTGAATCATTCTCAACAAGTATAACGTCATAATGCTGGAATTTGAGCCGCGTTGCGGCGCCGCGCCGCTAAAATCGGCAATGGCGCCACTGCCGATTTCAGCAGCGCGGTGCCGCAACGCGGTTATGTGTTTCGGCCCTTAGACCGTGCGGATCTTATTTACATTAGCGCCTATTAATTCGTTCATACCCGTTCGCGCGGCTACCGCAACTCAACCGCTAGAAAATGAATTCGCGCGGTCGCCGCTCGGATCTATTTACTTGACAATGGATCGCTTCGACACCGAGCTATTCATCGATGAGGTGTAAAAAAGTCCTGCTTTGTGGGACATCCAATGTACAGAATATTCTAATCATTAGAAGCAATTTATTCACTGATCATTACTATTAATTCATCAAATGAATTTATCGACATTCTCAAATAATTGGAGAATTTTGGTTCAAAACTTCTTAATTTTGGTTATAAAGTCTGAAACTGACCATGGGTGAGCCGATCACGTAATATTAGATGCACCCAATACTGCAGTTTCTTCTTTTTCTGTACGGAGCAACAAGTACACACATATTGCTTCTTCGACTTCCATGATTGGACTGTCACCCTATTCGGATTACGGCACTCTCCTTGCCTTTCTGAACACTTGCGTTTAGAACCGCGCGATTTGCATCCGCGCGGAATCCGCCATGTCTAAACTAGCTCCTATACTGCACACCTACTTCATACTCAAATATAAACATTATTACCCTGGACCAACAAATAAATTAAATAATTCACTTGTACATTTTATTGTTAGACAAAATCTAAAGAAGACAAATTGATTTTAAATTAGAGCTAAGTGAAATTTAAAATAATCCTAAAAATATAACATTAAAATATTAATAGTTAGTATTCTTCGCCACCCTCGCCCTCGCCCTCTCCAGAGTCCATGCCGACCTCCTCGTAGTCCTTCTCAAGCGCCGCCAGATCCTCACGCGCCTCTGAGAACTCGCCCTCCTCCATACCTTCACCGACGTACCAGTGCACGAACGCACGCTTTGCGTACATCAGGTCAAACTTATGGTTGAGGCGCGACCATGCCTCCGCGATCGCCGTCGTATTTGACAGCATACACACCGCGCGTTGCACCTTCGCTAGGTCTCCCCCCGGCACGACCGTCGGCGGCTGGTAATTAATCCCCACCTTGAACCCCGTCGGGCACCAGTCCACGAACTGGATCGTCCGCTTCGTCTTAATCGTGCCGATCGCCGCGTTAACGTCCTTCGGCACCACATCCCCGCGGTACAGCATGCAGCACGCCATGTATTTGCCGTGCCTTGGGTCACACTTCACCATTTGGTTTGCTGGCTCAAAGCACGCGTTTGTGATTTCTGCCACCGACAGCTGCTCGTGGTACGCTTTCTCAGCAGAGATCACCGGCGCGTACGTCACCAGCGGAAAGTGGATTCGTGGGTATGGTACGAGGTTCGTCTGAAACTCCGTCAAGTCCACGTTCAGCGCGCCGTCGAACCGCAGCGATGCTGTGATCGACGACACGATCTGTCCAATCAGCCGGTTTAGGTTAGTGTAGGTGGGCCGCTCTATGTCCAGATTTCGTCGGCAGATATCGTAGATCGCCTCGTTGTCGACCATGAAGGCCGCGTCAGAGTGCTCCAGCGTCGTGTGCGTCGTCAAGATAGAGTTATAGGGCTCCACAACCGCCGTGGAAATCTGCGGCGCGGGGTAAATGGCGAACTCTAGCTTAGATTTTTTGCCGTAGTCAACCGAAAGGCGCTCCATGAGCAGTGAAGCAAAGCCTGAGCCGGTTCCGCCACCGAACGAGTGGAAAATGAGGAAACCTTGTAGGCCAGTGCATTGGTCAGCCAGCTTGCGCACGCGGTCCAGCACGAGGTCAACGATCTCCTTGCCGATAGTGTAGTGCCCACGCGCGTAGTTATTGGCGGCGTCCTCCTTGCCCGTGATCAGCTGCTCGGGGTGGAAAAGTTGGCGGTATGTGCCGGTGCGAACCTCGTCTACCACTGTGGGCTCCAGATCGATGAATACAGCACGTGGAACGTGCTTGCCGGCGCCCGTCTCACTGAAAAACGTGTTGAATGAATCGTCACCGCCTCCCACTGTCTTGTCGGAGGGCATCTGCCCGTCGGGTTGGATTCCGTGTTCGAGGCAGTACAGCTCCCAGCACGCATTGCCAATCTGCACACCAGCCTGCCCGCCGTGTATGGATATACATTCACGCATTTTTGATTATATTACTTGAAATATACTTAACAAATAAAACTTTTATTGAGCGGGTCCTGTCGGATCGAAAGCAAACTGCAAACTGACAGATATCAAATAAATGCAACGGCGTTCTACGATTTTAAAATTTAAAATTTTGACTCATTTCTGTTGGTGATAAATAAGAATTTAATAAAATTTTAAGGAGGTTTTTGTAAATTGTAAAATTCGATTTAATAATACAAACCATTTGTATGGGCATCGGTCGGTAGATTGAATCTAAGTTTGAAAGGTAGTGTAATTCAATACACAGCCGGAAACATAAGGCGAACCATGTAAAAATGATATCGATTCGATTTCCATAGAATTAAAACAACATTTAATTTAGTATGTAACTTTGCTGTGTCAATTTATTTTGTAAGTACTATATCATAGATCTACACATTCGTAGCGCTGTGCGTAGCAACGGCGTAGACTTTCACCTTGCAGTACTCGGCAACACGCGAGCTATAAAAGTTTCGCTAAATCTTGAAATATACACCCCAAATCGCCTTGCATCTAGTCCGCTCTCGCCGCGCACATGTCCCGCTTTCGCCCCGCTTCACCCAGTCTGCCATCGGTCGACGACCTAGCGACTACTAACCCAAATAGCACCCTTCAAGTTGAATGTCACGATTCACAGCGCCGCGCGAGACCAACTCCTCTCATTAAGTATTGAAAATGCGCTCACAAAGGAAATTATAGACCAACGAGCAAACTATGCAACAAACTGCTTATGAACAAGGCTGGGCAAGCGGGGCGGCTGAGCTTATCCTAAAATTATATAACTTTTTAAAACAATTCTGCAACGCAAAAAAAATTAGTAACTCTTCATGAAGTTTTGTATTTTAACCACTTACCTCTATATATCTTGTGTACTCGCCACCCGCACCTTCGCTTCTGCTACGCGCCTTCAGTTCACACTTATTACTTAAAATCACAATTAATTTATTTAGGTAAAAGTTAAAAGTTTTTTAAAAGTCACATACGATTTTAATACTTAAATAATTAAAAAAACACAATATTCTTCTGACATAATTGTAAACCTTATTTCTCAAAAATTGATGATGTTTAATAATTGTTTTTTATGGACAATCAAAACTACTGATTCTATATAACAATAGTATCCAAAGATGAAAGACGCTAAGTGGATGGGAAGTAGAGATATTTCGCGCGGTCGTGGACACATGCGTACCGCATCAGGAAAGCGCAGCGATTTGGCAACAGCTGGCGGCGGTGCAGTGGGCAGGGTGCGGCGCGCGCACGCACCACACCTGCCTTCGTCGCCTGCGCCGAAACCGATACAACTAATGATCCTTTATCACCCGGGAAAAAGGAGCCCCAGGTTGTAGGGAGCCGGTCTCCCACAACTCACTGCGCATGCCCCCCAGCCGCCCTCTTTATCGACCGGTTTTGCCCGGGGGCGACACCGCAACCCGATCAGATCCGCCTGGGCGGGTCACTGACCATCGCCACAGTCATGCGCGGTAGGCCTAAAGAAACGTTTTACTTAGAAAAGCGATAGGTACCTATTGTACGCGCGTAAGAAGAAGTCGCGGGAGCTGATAGAGTCCTCGCGTGACCGCTTCACGCTGGAACCGGTAGAGTACTGACTGAGGTCCGGCTGCCGAGGAGAGGCCTCAGCGACGTCTGGAGTTGCCTCCACCGCCCGACCCGGCCGAGTCGCGCGAGTGTGCGTGCAGGTGCAACGTCACGACGCAGTCGCCGCACCCCGCACCCCCGCGCCACTCCCGCCGCCCCTGCGCTGACACGAGCCTATGTGTGCATCGCTCTCTACTCACATGTAACCGTGTCAACAACATTTATGTAGTGAACCGATTAGTGTGTGCGAAACCGATACATAGCTGATTTTCAATCATCCAGACTACGACGGAAGGACGGTATTTGATTGCAGGTAAGTTCATCATAGGAATAATACTATGGTACCGTTTATATATTATTACTCTTATATGTTTTAGAGTCCCGTAATTTTCAGTTGTAACTGCTTCATTGCTCTGCAACGCTCATTACTCATAGTACCATTTAGCCATAGCGAAGAAGATTTTCTTTTTATTACAGTCAGTGGTGACTAAAGCGCTGCGCAAACGTAGACATTTGTATCGGATACCGCAAGGGGCAAATTCGATAAACATTTAATACACAAATGTAAATAAATATTATAAAATAAATACATCACTGTGGTCTTATTTACTTTTGTAGGATTTCACTCGCTCATCACTTACTCAAAAGTGTTCAGAGTGATCCAGTAGAAAGTTTTCTGTAGAAAAACGCTTACTATTATTGTCAAGTAGCAACTGTAGGCCGTAACCTGACATCAAACCTATAATTTTGTGAAGCGGTGTCCCGTATTGAACAAAACTACGTTACTACGTTTCCGCAGCACATAATGACGAGATCCTTGAATCACATAACTTTCGATAATTTTACTTACTCTTACAAAACTCAAATTGTATAATTGTAACTGAAAAACTTATATAGCTGTCTCATACGATATTTCATAAAAATAAACGTAAAAATTCAAGTTGATGTAGCAGATTGTATTCAAGTGGTCTCCTCCATTTATTGTTCTCCTTATCATCTCATCTTGCTCAAAAGAACTTAGGGCCAGTATTACCCGATTAGTACGTCATAGATTAAAATTCGTAGCTCACTCATCTTAAAACTTTAGGCCTTCGATATGTAATCCATCATTAATTGCAGTTTTTTGTTAAAACATCTAGAAAACTGTAAAAGCTAAAAGCATATGTGAAAAGATGGTTACTTTCGATACAATATTAAACAAATTAAGGTTTTACTATCAGTAAAAACCAACAACGATTCAAGAGGTCGAAAGACGAGTTAATCAACTTGCAGGTTCTTGGTTTTACATGACGATGACAAGTGGAAAAAGGCAAAGACTGAAATAAATGGTAGTCAAGGTGGTAATCGAATTGTTAGACATCCAGAGGCGAGGTCAGTTAACGAGAAGGTTCAGACAAGACAGTGGGAAGGACTCATGTTACATTTTGAACTCTACTCAAATTCTATAGGGACTATGCAAGCAGGTCTTGTTTTGGTCAGTGCTGACAGACCAACAGACAAACAAGGCAAGCTATAAAGAATAGAGACCTCGATATTTAGGCATCATTACAAAGTATCTTATGGCTGTCGTTCACTATCAAGCTTATCGATCAACTTGTATGATTTACTTGAATGTGTATCGAGGCCATAAGATATATCATTAGTATTCATTTCATCGTAAAGCTCTGCAGTGCCTGTGCATCCAAATGCGATGGATTTTACTTAACTCGCAAAAAAATTATACATTGGTAAATCCTCCTGTTAACTATCTCACCGATTATTTAAAAATAATAGTCAATGACTTATTATTGATATATGTTAGTAAATTATTATTAACTATTGAATATACAAAATTTGAATTGAATAGACTCCAGAAAAAAAGGAGATTTTCTTTGTCATTTTTGCGCGAGTAATATTTCTATAGTGACATGCTGTGCGATGTTAGCCTCGCAAAAGTATTGCATTCTTTTATGTTTTCGACGAAGGAGCATCAAAAGATAAAAAAGGGTTTTAATCAGGTTTGGGATTTTTCATATATCATAACTTTCTGTCGTTCAATAGAATACCTACCTATTAGTCGGTAGAATACCCCTTTTTTAAATCGTATGTCTTGTTTTGATTTCTAGCTCACCCTTATTCACTATACTACTATCTTCTGTCCCTTTATTAAGTAATTTGTGCGTTGTATATTGTTTGTCTGTGGTTTAATTAAATTCAACACTCAGTAAACATTATGATCCTTATCGTATCAAACATAAGAGGTTGTTTACTTTTGAGGCAATAAAGTATTTTTAGCTAAAACGATTACTAAGGGCCGGCGCCGACTGACAGCATGGCATGGCAAAGGATTTTTGTACGCGGAAATGATTTTGAATCTTTTTTTAACACCCTTAACGCTCACATTTCGGAATGCCACGTTATGCCACCGCCTGCCGCAGCATCCCCCGGTCTCCGTGTGATATCAACGGAATGTTAGTGCTGTGGTTGTTAATTTATGATTCAAAATCATTTCCGTGTACAAAATCCTTTGCCATGCCGTGCCGTCAGTCGGCGCCGGCCCTAAGACTCCTACGTACGATGCAGACCTTGATAGTACTGTGAAAATTTACTTTGCGAAATTATTAGGAAACTATCATTATTTTTGATTCATAATTCATAAAAATTATTTTATTAACGCATTACCCTTCACAAGCCGAGCGAATCTGTATGTGATGAATTTTGAAGAACTGTAATTTCGGACTACAAAATGAGTTTTTGGTAAAAGAAAATTAGTATACAGCGTTACAATACATAACAACTGGCATCACTTAATCATTTTATTTAATTAATCGTCACTTATAGTTGTTCCATTTTCTCGTAGTAAAAAAAAAACTCTCGTAGTTGTTAGAATCGAATGATAGTGATGATATATACAGAGTATAAGAAAACTACTCCCGAAGCTTTCAGGGATTAAAACACTCATCCAAACCTTTACCATTGAAAATCAGCTAATCTATAGAAACTAGCCGAAAAATAAAATGGCTATTTTTATTTTCCTCATTATATTTGATTGATCGATCGAAGAGAGATCTCTAAATCAATTTGGGCAATACGGCGTTGTATGTACTCGTATATATGTTTGTTTGTCTGAGGATAATATTCGAAGGGCTGATCCGATCATTGTGAAATTTGATACATAGATAAATAGTGAAGGCACAATTTTGACCTGATTAAATGAGCTAAAAATGTGTGGAGGTTGTTGAGATATTGGTGTTCAAGAGGGGTAAAAAAAATTGAGACTATAAGGACAAATGGGAGGTCAAATGAAATGTCTTTGTTAGTACATTTTGAACCTTTTTTATTTTTAGTAAAGGTTTTGTAGTTTCTGAGTTATTTACTATATTAAAAACGGAATTTACACGATATTCAGAGTATACCAGTGCCCCACAGTGCTCAAATTTAGTATACGTGTAGCTTAAGTGACACAAATATCCTTATCATTTTGTAACTTGTAATTCTGTTGATTAAATCATTTTATTTTGATAATTTTTTTATTTAATCTATTTTATTATAGATATTTTGACATTGTGCATTTATTAAAATTTATCGTAATGACAAGGCTCCTTTACAGCCGCAATTTGAAATATCTTTTTTTGACATGAAATACATTATTTACGATTTTGCATTGACATTGATTAACTTATTTGATATACAGTGGGCTGCAAAAAAAAAACTACACTTTTTAAATTTAAACTTTTTCTATACTATAGAAGTTAGAGATTTAAAATAAAAAAAGGTTTTATAGCCATTTTTATCAGCTTTCTTTTAAATTATAGTAAATTATACATTAGTAACATTTTTATGTGTAAAAAAAGATAAAACTATAAAAATAGCCATATTTAGCTTTAGTGTCATAAAACTCAATTAACGTTTACAAGTATGTTTTACATGTTATTCATTTTTTAATAACTGGAATTGCCTCTTCGGGCTCTGCTTACAGCTTCGAGTCGATTTGGCATACTGAACACGAGGTTTCGTAGCCGATGTTGCGGAATATTCTCCGTCGGGTGATAGGTGGTGGTCTGCGGCTTCTGACTGGCCTCCCTAGCTCATCCCAGGCGTGCTCAATCGGGATGAGATCAGGACTTCTTGATGGCCAAGCCATCATGCTGATACCAACCTACTGAATTTTCTTTCACGACCCGAGCCGTGTGTAACCGGGCATTATCATGCATCAGCATCGATCCGTCACCCATATTTACTAAATACGGCCCTGCATACTCATTATTAAGCTCCTGAGTATATCTTTCCCCAAAAGAGTGCCATTTTCTATGGTAACAAGAATAGTCAGTTTTCAATAGTCTTCAAACAGTCGCTAAGAGTGGACGTGTGTATATATTGGTTAAATTCACAAACTTTTTTTCTCAACCAACTTTCGCACTAAAGCCAACATAGTAAAGACCATTTTGCAGTTAGGGCTATTGTGACGTTTTCGCGTTTGCCGCAAATCAGGCGCGGCCAGTTTCGCTACCCTCTCGGCCTTCTCGCAAATCTTTCTTCACATCCAAGTGCAAGTGTCGGCTGGAATTTTTACATCCTTGTTTACACACCGAAAGCAGTGGGCATAGCTACGTTTTCCGAACATCAGGCGTTTTCGGACTCCAACAGCGTCTCGCGGCTACGTCACATTCGTGGAGGTAACAAAATTCTACCCACAACTTGATTTTGAAACACTGATTGAATACCTGCATCGGTTGTTTTATCCTACGTTTTTTATCAACCATCGGAATGTCTAACTGCAATGCCTACAAGAAATCTATTCGTCAATCGGACAAAATTGTGTGCACGCGCGCAAATTTTGCCCGTCCATATCACTACCTATGCATCGGATTGAGCGCAGATAATGCAAAAAAAAATACTTCCTGGACATGCCCACTATGTGTTAGTAAACAACCCAAGGTTGGGGATAACTCTGATACCCCCGTAAAAGGCACTACTGAAATAAGCCCTAATGACACTGATGATGACGCCACGTCCGTAACTACAAAAAGACAAGTCTAAAATCAGTCACTGACAAGAAAGTTCAGTCGAACTTCGGTCAGAAATTCTAAACTCTCTCAAGGATGAACTAAAGACCTTAATCAAAAACGCAGTTAAGAGCGAACTGAGTACTTTAAAAAATCAGATGTCTACGATCGAATCAACACTAAACTATTTAAGCACTCAGTACGATGACCTCATGAAGACCTTGTCATCCACTGCGACTGAAATAAAAAATTTGAGGGATGAGAATGTACGTCTCCGAATAGACGTTGACCTGAATGCTGCTCCTCTACATAGCCTAGAAGAAGAGGTCGCACGCCAACAGCAGTGAAGCCGCCTACAAAACATCGAGGTTGCTGGAGTCCCTGAGTCCAAGGACGAGGATACAGTTGGGATGGTAATAAAACTGGCTGAAAAAATGGGTATCTCTATGGCAAGCACTGAGGTGGAATTCGCGCATCGCGTTCAGGCGCGTCGGCCTAGCAGCTCGGCCAACGGGCGTTCCATCATCGCTCGGTTCCGTTACAGCTGTACCAAGGACTCTATAGTAGCCGCCGCACGTAAACACCGAGGTATTAAACCGTCCGACATCGGAATGGCTGGTAAGACAAAAAGTGAAAACGCGATTTATATAAACGAACACCTGACTAAGGGCAATCGATCTTTGTTCAAAGACTGCAAAATAAAGGCTAAAGAAGCTAATTTTAAGTTCATTTGGACAAAAAACTGTCGCATTCGTTCGTCGAAACGAAACTTTGCCAGCTATCCCGATTACAACATCGGCCGATTTGATAAAGATAGGTTAATTCTCATTGATTGTAATGTAGCTAAAACGCTGTATGTCCTACGCGTCTACACTGTTGTTATATTTTTCTTTAAAACTTTTTTATGGTACGCATTTATACACCTTACAAACCATAAAATTAACACAATTACACAATTTTTACAATTAACCCATCTATCCTTTATTAATAAACATTTACACAATTACACTTACACACCACACAAACACACATTGTATATCCGCATCTTTTCAAACACTAGTTTCCACACACATCATTGTAATCCTCTATTCGAAACGCTTTACCACTACTGGAGTATTTGTCTTTCACTATGGCTGTACAAAGTAATCGATTAAAGCTTTTTTACCAGAATGTACGTGGGCTTCGTACAAAAACAGATATATTTTATAATAACCTATTTTTATCTGACTTGGATATTGCTTTAATTACGAAGACTTGGTTACATGATGGCGTTCTCTACACTGAACTTTGCAGTCCCGAAAGATATGATCTGTTCCGTAGTGACCGCGGTACGCTCGGCGGTGGAGTGATGATTGCCTGCGCGTCCCGCTTAGGAGCCCGCAGGCGGTCTGACCTTGACCGTGATAATCTCGAATGTATTTGTATTACTATACCTGCGCGTGCACTCGGCTGACAACATAATCTAAATATCATTTGTGCCTACATTCCACCTGACCGAGCACTCACGTTAAGAATGCAAAAATTTACTGAATTGTTGTCAACGTTTGTAAGTTCTCATCCCGACGATTACTTTGTTTTTGCGGGAGATTTCAACCTTCCTTGTATCAACTGGAAATCAAAGCAACCAAATGTCCTCAAAAGGGGACCTATAGAAACTCAGAACTCAGCAACTGAATTACTAAACCTGACTTCTTTCTTTAGTTTATCACAATACAATCGCTGCCATAACGCCTTTAATAATTTATTGGATCTTATTTTTACTAACACACCAATTCATGTTGAAAAATCTACATCCCCACTTGTGAAAGAGGATATTTGTCATTCCGCTGTTGAGATCTGCGTAAACGACATTATGGTTCCGTCTATTATACCTCCAAAAAGAACAAACATTCTATTTAGATAAGCGGATTACATAAATTTAAATAAATTTTTTACTGACTGTGATTGGTCATTTTTAACTTCTATAAAACTAGAAGATGCTATTAATAGTTTTTATTCTTGCATAAATGTAGCTATCTCAAAATATGTACCTCAAAAAACCGTTACATTCACTCATACCTACCCTGTATGGTACAGTAATGCACTTATTAAATTAATAACAGAAAAAGCCAAATATCATAGTCGCTGGAAAAAATATGGTAACCCTAATGACTATGACTCTTTTTCTATATTATGTGCGCGCCTTAAAAATCTTGTAAAAAAATGTTATACATCTTAAATTATATTTTCTCAAGAACAGATTAAAAAGACACCAAAATTATTATGTAAAATCAAAAATAAAGAATCTTTTTAACAATCCTAATGTTATGGAATATAATAATAATAGTTTATCTAATCAACGGGACATTTGCAATTCTTTTAGTGATTTTTTCTGTAAAAATTTCGTTCAACCTGCGCATACTTATAATTCTTTCTCTGATAGCAGAGCCCCGTGCTGTGATATTACAGGAGGCTTACAGATATCGGTCACAGATGTAAAAAAATTGCTTAAAAGCTTAGATTGTTCTAAGAGCGCTGGTTGTGACGGAATACCCCCATTCTTTTTTGCAAAATGTGTAGAATCGCTAGCAGCCCCTATAAGAGTTATCTTTAACAGATGTTTCCTTGAAGGATATTTTCCCAAAATTTGGAAAACTGCAAATATTGTGCCCGTACATAAAAAAGGTACTAAGACTGCTATTTCTAATTATAGACCTATATCAGACCTCAATGTTCTAAGTAAATTAATGGAGAGGGTTGTTTACAGGCATATTTACCCACTCATTTTTCGCCATATTCCATCGGAACAACATGGTTTTGTGCAAGGTCGCTCAACTAATACCAATCTCTCAATTTTTGCCAACGACGTTCTTCGTGGAATGGATGAAGGTTTTCAGATTGACGTAATATATACTGATTTCGAGAAGGCGTTTGATCGCGTTGATCACATAATCCTTCTTCGTAAGCTCCAAGAGCTAGGAATTCGTGGTAATCTTCTCAGGTGGACAGAGTCATATCTACGAAATCGTTCACAGGCGGTAGTTGTTGCTGGACACCGTTCTGATCTTGTAGATGTTCCCTCTGGAGTCCCTCAAGGCTCTATTTTGGGGCCCCTGTTTTATGCTGCCTACCTGTATGATGTGAGTAGCTGTTTTCAGTTTGCTAAATTTCTCATGTACGCTGATGATACCAAAATCTACGCTTTTATAAAGACTGAAGCAGACTCTCAGAAGCTGCAAAATGATATTAAACGGCTATGTAACTACTATCGGGATAATAGAATTGGAGTAAATGCATCAAAATGTTTCCAAATTTCCTTCACTCGTAAAATTAAAAAAGTCACTTATTAATATGAATTAGACAATATACCTTTGGAACGCAAAAACGCAACACGAGACCTTGGAGTAATCTTTGACTCAAAAATGTTAATGTATGATCAAGTCGCGGCAGTGGTTGCAAAAGCTTACAGAAATCTAGGGTTTGTCTTACGTGTTAGTCGGCAGTTCTCCGACGCTGAATGTATTAAAGTACTTTACTATTCTTATGTCCGTAGCGTCTTGGAATACTGTTGCACTATGTGAAACCCACAATACATAATATATGAGCAAGATATTGAGCGCATTCAATCCAAATTCATTAAAACGTTAAACTATCGCACCCATTGTAATAGAAGCATGACTTACGAGGAATCGTGTAGGTTTCATAAACTCATGCCGTTAAAGGATCGGCGCTCTTTGCTGCAGATGTTGTTTTTACACGACATTTGCAGTAATAGAATTGATAGCACCGAATTGGCGTCTCTCGTTCTTCAATTCAATACTCATTTTAAACGTACGAGACACACAAACCTCTTTCATATTCCTTTCAGTCGTACCAACTATGCCCAAAATTCTGTCATCTGTCGCACGCTAGATAGCTACAACAAGGATTTTTCGTCAATAGACATCTTCTCTAATAGCAAAACATATTTTAAGAAACAAATTATATTTGTTCTTAGTCATATATAGCGCGTTCTATAAAATATTCAGAAATTCACTCAACACACACTACACTCTGTCCCTCACCCCCTCAAGTACACACATTTACACAGCATCCCTACCTCTCTTTTGTTCCTCAAATGCGTACCTACTAAATTACTAAAATCCTTGAAAATTTAATTAATATACTAGGTTTTTTAATCTTTTTCTCTAGGTGACTAATTTCATAAAAGATAAGTCTATAAATTGAGAATCTGTTATTGGCATTAAGCATTAGTTATAAGGATTGTTTACATTGTTAACAAGTGCTGTTGATTCTGTAATGAATAATAAAAAAAAAAGTAACTAACTCTGTACGACCTTCTGAAGATAGGCCAGCCCATACATGTTCACTGCCTCCACCGTACTCTTTCTGAGAAGCAGGCTTGAAGGTATCGCTCACCAGGTCACCTGTATACACTTCGCCTTCCATCAGAAGTGTAAAGTGAATCAAGACTCATCTGTTAACAAAATTCTTGACCATTCTTCTTGATCCCACTGTATGTGTTCACGGGCGTATTGCAGTATCGCTACTCGATGCTCTCTATCAATTTTGGGGCCACTCGCTGGTCTTCGGGGTTTCAAGTTTGCTTTAACCAGTATTCTTCTCACTGTACTGTCACTAATGTAGTCCCTTCGGGTCTGAAGAAACTGTTGCTGGACTTTAACTGCATTTAGGTGGCGATTTCTCAACACAGTGAAAACAATATAACGGTCTTCTCGGCCACTAGTACACCTGGGTCTGCCATTATCAGGTTTCCTCAACTGGTTTCCAGTTTCTTCGTACCTTCGCTTTATTTTCTGGACCCTTCGTAACGTCACACCCACCATTCTTGGAGTACGACGCATACTGATGCCTAGTTCCAGAAAAGTCATGATCCTAGCACATTCTTCAGGTGAAAGAGGCATGATAAATAAGTTTGTGGCAAGACCAGTTATTAAAAAATGAATAACATGTAAAACATACTTATAAATGTTAATTGAGTTTTATGACACTAAAGCTAAATATGGCTATTTTTATAGTTTTATCTTTTATAGACATAAAAATGTTACTAATGTGTAAGTTAATATAATTTCAAGGAAATGGCTATAAAACGTTTTTTTATTTTAAATCTCTAAGTTCTAAAGTTGAAATTTGAAAAGTTCTAGTAGTATTTTAGCAGGCCCGTGTAGTTTTGTTCTGTATTTTATTGATTTTGTTTTATATTTATAATTTTAAGTGGACATTCTTTGTTAAAATAACTTAATTAGTCCCGATCCCTGTATTTTTGAGCTACTGTAATGTTAATTTTATTGATATATTCAAAAAATTACGTAATGTAAATGACCTACAGTGGAAAATAAATGAAATAAAATATAGGCAAAAGTATGAAATCCAGAATAACTGCAATTTCTACCCCAATGAAGAGTTACCATTTTACATATACTCCCGTTGCCTGTAAATTAAATGAAATGAAAGGATAGTCAAAGATTACAAATAACATTTATTTTTTGTTTTTATGGGAGACTTTTGAGATCTCAGTTCGGGGCGAACCACTAGTTTATTTCATGCATAAAGTTATCTGTTTCAACTTATGTACTTCTAGAAAATGTTCATTTAATTTCATACTAAAACAGGGGTTTTATAGAGAGATTCTTACTTCCTGAAGATTACCCGGTAGTTTTTTAGCCAGTAGGAAGTGTTTTTGAATTAATGAATGAAGATTATTTATTATACCTTACAAGCTAGGTATAATAAAGTAAGAAACAAGAAAATGTTTCTTTTTGCGTTTATTTACTATTTTAACAAAGATTACAGTTATATGTTCACAAATATAGCATCTAAAAACCAGTGGGGTTTGTGCCGGTGCTATCGTGGGTTTACATCACTAGGTGTTTTTTACTTGGCAATAAAACGTATATAAAAATGTAAGTAGGTAAATAAGCAGGAGCCAGGTTATGGTTTAGATAAGGAATGTTATGAATGAGCAAGGAAAACTAGACTTGACTCATAAACTAGTTCCTTAGTTTAAATTTTATATCTTTAGGCGTCAAATTATCACGTACGTCAGAGGGTAGGGCGTTGATAAGCCGAGGAACGAGGTAACTGGCCGTCCGTTTGCCGTAGGCATTGTTAGCGCGTGATGTTCAATGCCAATTCCTAGAAATACCTCGAGTGTATACTGGGTGTACGATTTCGTTTTTTAAAGATTCATAAAAAAAATCTATCAGCTGTAAATAATGAACCTGTATGTGAACTGGCAAAACTTTGCAATAAATGAATAGACCACTGTCATTTTCATGTCATATCCCTCCAAAAGCGATCTCTTCCAGACAACCATTTGATTGAGAATATTGCCCTACGGAACCATGTATGCGCTTGTATGACTCGCAATTTAGTTTGTACATGTAGTATAGCATGAAATATTAACATCCATGTTTGAGTTGAGGTTAATGCGCATGCCCCAGCATCCAGCCTTTAGATCCTCTCTGTGTGCCAAGTCCCCGACGCATGCCGAGTGATCCCGATTCGAGTACACCCGACCGGATATTGATTCCGTCTAGCTTTTGCTGAGACTCTGAAACCTGTGCTAAAATCGACAAGTTGAATGACCGACGTCTATTAGAAGATTCAGTTTAGCCTCCAGAACAAAGGGAAACTGTTATAAGCTTGTATATCTGGCATTGTAGCTTCCAAAGCGCATTGAAATGGTTTATATTATGATAATTATAGAGATTATGCCCAAAATATTGGTTTCCATCATTTTTTGTATTTAAAAATAACCGGCCCAGTGTGAGTTGGACTCGCACACAAAGGGTTTCGTACCATTAGCTGTAAAACAGCAAAAAATCAAGTTTGTTGTATTGGAGCCCCCTGTAAACATTAATTTTCTTTTAATTTAATTATTTATTTTTAAAGTGAATAATATAATTCAATATTCTGAGAATATTTCAAGCGTTTACCTGTTGACGTTAACAATAACGAGCAAAAATATCACGTTTGTTGTATGGGAGCGCCTCTTAAATATTCATTTTATTCTCTTTTAGTATTTGTTGTTATAGCGGCAACAGAAATACATTATCTGTGAAATTTTCAACTGTCTAACTATCACGGTTCATGAGATACAACCTAGTGACAGACGGACAGACAGACAGCGAAGTCTTACTAATAGGGTCCCGTTTAACCCTTTGGGTACGAAACCCTAAAAAACGACAAAATTAGTTGTTACAAAATACAAGAGACCGCGGTGTAGCACTGCTACGGCGTAGCATATGTGCTACGGCGTAGCATATGTGCTACGCCGTAGTTCTACAAAAATCTTAAAGGAATTGGTGATGCTACAACTGTTGCTACGACCGTCGACCAATCTGCAAATGCAAACTATTTTTGGCAGGCTTATCAGAATTGATACTCACTCAAGCATTTTTAAATGATTCTGTAATTGCTAATCTGATTTTACGGGTTTTCTGTTGTATAAAATTGCATTCAAATGTTCTATAAGGAACGACAAAATTATCTAGGCCTCGTGACAAAGCTATTAGCGTGTATTTAAAGACATTGTTAAGTTTGTACATGACATAGACCTCGATATGGAGTTGGATAAAAAGAGTCAGTTATCTGAATCCCATGGCATATCCTTAGCTTAGTTGGTGTAAGATAGAGCTATGTGAAATGTTCAGTATTATTTTTATAAATTTTATTTGTCTGAATGAATCAGTCAAAACCAGCGATACAACTGAAAAAGTGTGACACTTTGTTTAAATTTTATCCTCGGTGATATTTCATTATATTCATGTTTTTCAGATAACTGTTGTATTCAGAGTAAAACAGATCAGAGTGTATTTTAGCATTTTATACGGATGTATGGAACGCTATGAAGTTAGCTATTCCGATCTGAAGTCGCAATCACCTCTTTAGTAAAAAATATAACTTCTTTTGTGTGTACTAAAGTATTTTTTTTGTTTGAAACAGTTATATAAATGTAAATTTTTATTTTAAAAATAAATAAATAAATATTTCTGGACATTTCACACAGCGCTATCTAGCCCCAAACTAAGCAGAGCTTGTACTATGGGACCCAGATAACTGATAGAATACTTATATACATTTTATTTTGTAAATACATACTTATAGTAATAGAGAAACAACCAGACCTGGAATAAATATCTGTAGATCGTGCAAACATTTGTTCCGCGGCGGGAATTGAACCCGCTACCTTCTGCGTCTCAGCCGGCTATTCGCCCGCTGTGCCGTGGAGGTCGTCAAAAATAAATATTATAAAAGAAATATTTCTTTATGTATACGCTTAGGCTCGAAATAATTATCTATTTATAACTATGGTAAAAGTATGTACTAACCGAACCACCCGCGGCTTCGCATGCCTAAAATTTCCCGTTCCCGTGAGAACTTCGGAATAAAAATTATATAAAACACTCCTGTCAAAGTGACGTGACTTTTCATGTAAATGACTTCACGTCAATAAACGACGGTTAAATTATATCGATATAGTTCATGCAATAATACTAAAATCACGATTAAAAACCTATTCTCATACCTAACAAATATACATAAAAATCATTAAAATCGGTGGATCCGTTTTGGAGGAGTGAGAGTACACAAACACCGTGACACGAGATTTTTATATATTAGAAAGATAGATAATATTAGATTTACCCTTTATAAATTAGACATAAGCACCAAATATAAAAAAACGACACATTTGTACACTTATTAATGCAAATAAACAAATTGTATCTATCCAACATAAAATTTACGATCTGAGAAAGAGATATTAGATTTAAGCTGGCTTACACAACGATTCTTAAACGTATTTAGCGACTAAACATGTTTAAACTTGACTAATTTCTTTTGTTTTGACAACAACATAAATCATATTTAGCCACTAAACACGTATATCATCGTTGCGCAAGTCACCCTTAATTATTTGCATGCTTCTGTGTTAGTCAGTAAAAAGCTCGTGTTCTACTCACATAATTTTAGAAGCTTTTATTTAACCTGCCATTTTTTTTGTTTAGGTCAAATCTTGGACCAATTTATCCTAATCGATTTAGCTGAAATTGGGAATACATATGTAACTTTGGTGACAGTGAAATAATATTATACATGGAGGTGGTCTCATGATGGAGACGGATGCTAGACTTCTGAATGTTATTATAGTAGGCAACTAGTGTTTGGGCTCATTTGAATCTGCTGACGGTTTCAATTGTGAATTTAATAAAAGCTTCTTTAGAAACAGTATTTTTTCAACAAAAAAACTTTCTTACACATTAATTATTGAAGGATAAGTTGATAAAGCCAGTCAATAAAAACAGAAAAAAAGTAAGCCGCAAAAAGTTGGGCTCGTCCGGGATTTGAACCCGGGACCTCTCGCACCCGAAGCGAGAATCATACCCCTAGACCAACGAGCCTTATGATAAGAATGCGAATTTATCGTATTGTTTCGTGCATTTAACAACTATTTTACTCAATTTAGGGTATTTATAAGTATTTTTTCGGATTATAGTTATTACTATCATATCAGACATACCATAATCTATTTCATTATTTTTTCCATTTGTGTAATTTTTTAAAGTTATATCGGTAAATATCTAATTACTTATAAAACTTATATAAGTTATACGTTTGAAATTACCCAAAAAGTTGCGAACTAGACGGAATTTAAAGCCGCGACCTTACTCTTGATGCGGAGATGCGATGCAAATCTTAGGATTGCCCGAACAATGCCTACTTTAAAATAAATGCTGCATCGTGATTTTACGAAAACTTTGTAGAAGAAAGAATATTGTATTCTTGGTACCTGCGGTCGTCAAACCTAGCTCCTCCAGAGTCTAATCAATTCTATAGTCTGTGAGAGATTGCAATAAATTGCATCTCATACAGGTTCCAAACACTTCTTGGATATGTTTTCAGTAATATATTCCCCAAAATACACACATCGGTTAAATAATAGCTTACAGTAAAAATGGATGTCTCTCATGAGTTAACCAAAGATGCTATTGAGTTTTATAAAAATAACAACTTCATTGTATAATCAACCCATGCAAGGAAGATATAACATTCATGTTGAGTTAATGTTGGCCACATACTTAAACTATTTTTAAATCATACGTGAATGTGGATCACACCTTCAGATTTACAGATCTGGCTGAAAACCAAGATGTACGAGGCTTTGAGCCAGGACAGAAGTGACATTATTCAGGATGCTTAGGAATTATAATACCTAATAATATCGGGATACTCAAAAACAGGAATAACAGTAAATAACCCGTTTTTTGTGAAAATATTGCTTTGGAATTGTATTAGTTATCATTCATTATTTTCATGTCATCAAACCTCTCTATACAAAAAAGTTTGTTTTATGTTTTCTATTTACGTGTTTGCATGAAGGACGAATTAAAAATCCGTACATCAAATAGAGTTGTTTTAAAAGCGCGCATTCCGTCAAATTATGAATAACACTATGTCACAGTGGTAGACTGATTAATATTAGGTTAGACGACTATTGTACATTTTAAGAAAGTATTAGTAAAAGCCTTCGAAATTGGAGCTACGCTTGCAGGCCGCAGCACATACTCACACTTACATTGGCCATCACGAGCCGCTTCATTGGTTTTAAACGTAGAATTTCAGTACGATCAGAACGAAGAAGGACAGACAGACAGCGGAGTCTTAGTAATAGGGTCTCGTTTGACCCTTTGGATACGGAACCCTAAAAAGGAAAATGTTCAAATTAAATGCGACCACTTTCATGATTTATTAGAAATATTTCAAATTTATTAGCCTAAAAATTGTGTAAGTTTTTTATTGCGTTCTCTTTTCTACTCATTTGCATTCAAACTGATATTATAAATTCGACAGTAACTCTGTCTCATTCTCTATCTGTCACAGCTAAACCGATTTTGATGCAAGGTATAATAGAAAACGACCTTGATTGATTCAAGATTTTTATCGAGACAAAGGAACCCGTGTTTTTAGTTCTCTGGGTCGGTGAACCTAGCTTCATCGTATCCAAATCAATACTTGATTCTGCATGAAATGGCAATTAGTAACAACTTCGAACAATTTTGGAAGCTATACAAGTAGAAAAGCCAATACGAGATGAAGTAACGGCGGTATAAGCCCACCTGTGATAGATATATCTGTGATAGGTGTAAGTTTTTGTTACAATCAATTTCAATCAATCTGTGGAAATCCTGACTAATTTACAATGTAGTAGTGGGTTACAATTGTATTAAGATCCGTCTGAAAACGTAAAAATCAATTTTAACCAAACTTCTTATACATATTGGGGCATGGCAGTACATCAATTCGAGCGCAACGCAAACTGCGTTCTAGCAATTCTCGAGCCTCTGTGTATTGGCACTAGGAACGATTAAAACGTTGAAAATATCGCTATCTATTTTACTATTTAGATACCTACTATTATATTTATGAGGAGCCTAAAATTTCAAGTTTATAGCTTAGATATTTCTATATTTAGCGGTTTCAAATTGAAATGGATTACAATAAAAGTGACGTATTCATCCTATTGTAAGTAGTTACCACTACTTATTACAATAATTGTGTTACCTCACAGGCTACACACTAACACGCTTCTTATCACGCTAATTACAGACCAATACTAGTCGCGTCAGAACAAACCAAATATTCCTTACTAAGCCATTGGAGAGTTCCAGTAGTCACCGGGTTCCACGATCAGATCTGCTTAATAGAATAGAATATTATTGCACACTAACAAAATTAAAAATACAAAGAAATACACAAAAATATAAGTAAGAACAATGAGCGGTCTTATCGCTAAAAGCGATATCTTGCAGACAAACTTTGGATGGACAGGACAAAACAAAATCAAAAAGACGGCGGTGTATCTATGTTCATAAACCTACGATAAATATAACGATAAACTAGCAGTGCGTAGACAGAGAAAGGTAATGATTGTATACCTTAGCTTTAAAGATAAGAAGAAATTTTGAATTTTGATGATCTGATAGAGAAAGGTAAAGCGATCCACAGCAGCACAGCTTGAATTGTATAGGAGTCGCCATAAAATTGAGAACTGTGGACAGGGGTTTGGAGACTTAGAGCTTCAGATGAGCGTAGGTTTTGATCATGCGTCTGGTGCAAGAACACAAAACGCTCTTTTAGACAGGATGGTGAAGAAGGATTGAAAATAATGTTATAAAGAAGGGACAATATATGTGCATTCCGGCGAAAACGGATAGAGAGCCACTTGAGTTTTGGGCGAAATTCTGAAACATGGTCATACTTGCGTAAGCCAAATATGAACCGAATACAAAGATTTTGAAGGCGTTCATGTTTGCTCAATTGGACTTCGGAAAGGTCGAGATGGTACCAAATTATTATAATTGCATCCGAAATTACACACACTTGCAATGTTTCAGACCGATATGACTATAAGAAGTAGCATAAAAACAATTTCATAGATTTGTTTACTTACCTTAGGGCTACTTGCGCAACAATGCCTGAACGTGTTTAGTGGCTAAATATGATTTAAGAAGTTGTCAAATCATACAAATACGTGTAAGTTAAACATGCGTAGTAGCTAAATACGTTTAGGGATCGGTGTGCAAGCCGGCCTTAACCTTTGACTAATAAAATAATGCCACGAAATGCAGAACCAAATAACTTGACCTACAGTTTCATTCAAATTACAGGTACAATTACAACGGGAGTTCATGTAAATTGGTTGATCTTTTTTGGAGTACATGCATTATTCTGGATTGAAATCCAGAATAATGCATGTACTCCAAAAAACTTAGTGTCCAAAAATAATGAAAATTGGAATCTTTTCTCGAAGACTCGAAGATTCTTTCTTTCTATATTCATAATAATCGTTGGTAAGAATATTATACGTTATATTTTATAATGGTTCCTCGTATCGGTATATAATGTACACACTGGGTGCAATATAAACATAATCAGATTGCGCTTTCTAGATTTCTATTTGCGCTTTTTATTAATTCAATATCACTCCAACTTACTTCTTCCTACCATCTCTATGCAGACGATCTCCAAATTTATACTTCAGCTCCACCTAAGGACCTGGTTGGAGCAATCTATCGCACGAACAGTGACCTTAATCGTATTCGGGACTGGAGTAAGGCTTATGGTATCAAAGTGAACCCCACGAAAACCCAAGTGGTCGTAGTAGGTAGCTCTCGTTCTCTATCAAAAATCGACTGGTCGTCTCTCCCTAGCATAGAATTTAATGGTGTCACTGTTTTGCCTAGCAAATATGTCAGAAACTTGGGCATACTGATAGATAACTCCATGTCTTGGGGTCCACAGTTGGATGCTGTGAGTCGGAAGATGTATGCATCTGCGGGCTCACTCAGACGACTGCGTAACTTCTTACCTACCGCAACAAAAATTGCGCTTGCACAATCTCTTCTTCTCCCTGTCCTTGATTATGCTGATGCCAGTTATCTTGACTTTACGGAGAACCAGCTTAACAAGCTTGAGCGACTTCAAAACTTCTGCATCAGATTTATTTTCGGTCTCCGGAAATTCGATCATGTCTCTGAATTTCGTCTCAAACTCAAGTGGCTACCTATTCGTCTTCGCCGGAATGCTTATATCCTTTCCCTATTATACAACATCCTCCAAAATCCCTTAACCCCCTCCTATTTGAAGGAGCGATTTGAGTTCCTTCATTCCTCCAACTCCCGCCAACTCCGGTCGTCTGAAAATCTATTGCTAAAAACTCCAGTGCACAGTACTGACTTCTACGATAAATCCTTTACCGTCCGTGCAGTATGTCTCTGGAACGCGTTACCAGTAACAATACGGCAAGCCCCATCCCTAGCCATATTTAAATCCAGGGTTAAAAGTTTGTATTTGTCAGAAACGTCGTAGTATCGCACAACTCATTTATATATGTATGTAATCGCATTTATCAGCTTATCTTTATAAAACATATTGTTATATTAAGTATGTATAATAATATGTATTTATTATATTCTATATGTGTATATATGTATATATATATATATATTTAATGTAAGTACATACGAGTATGTTCTATTTGTATTAGTATTTATTTATAAAATTTATTATCTAGTTATATTTTTATTATGGTATTAGACGCACTCTCTTAATAAATAGTTTGGCCATAAATGTACACCCCCGACCATTATTTTTGTTATTACAAAATCCTCTCCATCCAAGGGTTATCTGGAAGAGATCGCTTCTAAGCGATAAGACCGCCCATTGTACTATTTGCTTTATATTTTCTATTTTGTTTGTATTTTTTTTTGTTTATACTGTGTACAATAAAGTGTTTTCATGCATTCATTCATTCATTCAGAAAAATATAAAAGTTATATAAAGTAACAATATAAATTATTCAACAGTGGACGTCCTGTGGATGATGATTGGGCATGTGGTAGAAAATATAACTTTAAGGATTCAATGGAATTCATATTTCTAGTTCTTTCGGTCGTCGAACCTAGTTTTATCATATTCCAATCAATACTTCAGTCTGGGCGAGAGGGCAATAATTCACATTTCATACAGCTTCCATTTCAATAGCTAGGAGTGACCTCTAGCGGCACCATCAATCAACTCTTCAAAGACTATAAAGTTGGTATGCTACTTTGAGGGAGCTTTGAGCAGCTAAATACTACTATAGTATAGTTGGTGTATTTATTTTAAATAATTCATTACATGCTTGATTTAGCTTGCCTACTTACACTTATAAATATCAGCACAAAGCCTAGGTCTAGATACCCTTTCCAAAACTCTTTCGCCTTGCAGTTATACTTCTTACTATAATCCCGCCATTAGAATGAGTCAGCTATTTAATGATCTATGATAATGATATTGTACGCCGGGTTTTTTGCAGCGTCAACGTTCCAGCCGTTCTCGAACCGACAGGTCCGGATACGTGACGATGGTAAGAGGCCTGACGTTATGACTCTTGTACTTTGGGATAAGGGTAGGCCTTTGGTGAGGGACGCCACGTGCGTCGATACCCTTGCGCCATCTCGTCTGTCTGGTACAGCAGTTGAGGCCGTTGCGGCGGCAAATTCAGCCGAAGATCTCAAGCGGCGCAAATATGGAAGTCTCAACAGAGCTTACGTATTTGAGCCATTTAGGGTCGAGACCCTGGTTCCATGGGATACCGGGGCCCATCGCATTTTTAAAATTCTTTCTGGGCGTCTGATCGAAGTGACGTGTGATCAGAGAGCTGGCGCTTATCTGGGTCAATGCATAAGTATTGCAATTCAGCGGGGCAATACAGCCAGTGTCTTGTCTCCACTTCCGCCTGGTAGTGATAGAGTGGAGCAGTTGAGCTTTATAGAGATCGTTTGTAACGGTCTTTAGATGATTCAACTGTTCTTCTGTATATTATTATAAGTAATTGTATATTCTTTCCGCTATTAAAGGAATTTTGCCCAGCTAAAAAAAATTATGTGCTAGTCAATTATAGTAACACAGTTGATATTTTCAAAAAGCTAAATTGAAAAGTGATACATTGGCCACTCTTGCAATGGAGTGGTCAAAAACTCTGTTTTAATCTCATAATTAATAACTGTTGTGTACAAATGTTTTGAATTAACTCATAACGTATCAACTTTACAAATCGTTTCTAGTATTGATTATTATCTAGTATTATTAAAAAATATATAATTGGTACAGATTAATTTAAACACTGTTTCACGTGTACACAGTACAAAGGTGTTTTTAGTAAATAAAATATTCATGGCATGAGCCCCGCTGGGACACTACAATGGTTGTTATTAATCTAACTTATGATAGTAGATTATTTACTTAACATTACCAGTACTTACTTAATGTACTCATTCTTACATAGGTGTTATTATTGTGAAGGTGTACATACGTAACAACTTTTGATTTCTAAGTTAGATGCCACAGATACGAGGCTAAGTGGAATATGTAAAAAACCTTGAGACCTACAAGATTTGGCTCGAAGCCAACAAGGACAATAGGGCAGTATGCTGCGAAATGTTTAACTGAAATAGGGTTGTGCTTGTGGCAAGCATCTGTGAAAGTGCAGGGACAAGCGCTATAATTGATTTAAAATGTAATATGTAATGTTAGATGGATATGAGTTAATAATTGTGGTTAAGTTACAATTAAATCTTCATTCCAATAAAAAAATACATGATAAATATTTTATCATAGAAATTTTGTTAATTGCTTGCTGTAACAAGGGATGAAGGGATGATAGAAAAAGATTTTTTTGCATGCTAAACTTATTCAAGGTGATTGTTGTCAAAAGTGGTATACCTGCTTGATTGCATATTCTAGACAACTGCGAGTAATTGCCAAAACTTTGATTTAAATAAAATCATAACAACAACGAACATGATATTTTCAGTTTCAGTGATCCGCGGACCTAGCTCCATCATAGTCTAATCAATACTTAAGTCTGCGTGAGATAGCAATAAATTGCATCTCATACAGCCTCTGATGACCACACAGGTGTGTTAAGACTCACACAGACCAGCTCTCAACACACGTTCAAAGTTTTCAATGTGTGAGTAGTGGAAGGGATCCTCGGTCGTGATTGGTCGTTTGGTTATCTGTTTTACCTAACAACCAATCACGAGATAATTTACAGTTGAGACAAATTGAGATCAATAATTTGTTAGGAACTCGAGAGAAATTTAAGAGCACTGAACTTCACTACCCTTCAGTCTAGGTAACAACGCCCCGTCCACTCCGGACGGGGCGTTGGTGGACACGGTTACTAGCTCACACGGATTAAATAAATTTTGCCAAAATTAACCCCCAATTTTTAGAGTGCATATACAATTTTTTTTAATGTTATTTGTGGGGAAACAGGCTTACGATCCACCTGATGGTAAGCGGTTACCGTCGTCTATTGGCACCGGCAATACCAGGGGTATTGTTGATGCGTTCCCTACACTGTAGAAACCTTTTTACATTTCTCTTGAAGCGTGCCATGTCGTAGCCTAATGGGAAAACCTCAGATGGTACCTCATTCCACATCTTGAAAGTATGGGATAGAAAAGATCGCGTGAAGCGTGTGGTGCGCGATACCCAATTGTCGATGATCAAAGTCTTTTATTCATTAAAATCACAAGGATCACTTTAAAACGTCAATTTTACCGCCTTTCCCTTGCTTTTCCTGCGACCAAGCCAGGAAAGAAAGGCAAGAAAACAAGGCTGGTTGTTTTTTTTTAATGATCCTTTTAGAATACATAACAATACAGGTAATAAATTACGTCTAAATTGTAACATTTTGAATGACTTGGAGCAATTTCAATCGCAAGCTTCTCTATCATCTATCATGATATGTGGATGAGCTTTATTACGTTGTCGAGAAGTGCGGTGGTAAAATTTCGACGACGGGGTGAGATCAAATAGCTCCTCAGACCATTCCCCATTATACAGGCGGTAGAATACACTGAGCGATCCGATGTCATGAGCGTGTCTCACGACACGGTCAGGAAGATTTTAAACACTCTCAAATCTAAAGCGGTTGGTAGCGATGAGATTGGCCGGATCATGGTATTTCGCCTAATTGACCACATTCTTCCGTCTCTTGTACATATAATTAACCACTCCTTGTCAACTGGCCATTTCCCTGACCAATGGCGTAAAGCTCATGTCCTGCCATTACCAAAAACACCCAACCCGCTTCTCCCTAACCAGTTTCGTCCCATATCAATGCTGCCTTTCCTGTCTAAAGTCATTGAGTCAGTTGTCCACAAGCAAGTGATGGAGTTTCTGAACGACGGTGACCTATTGAACCCATTCCAGTCTGGTTTCAGGGCTGGCCATAGCACCACAACTGCCTTGCTCAAAGTCACCGAGGACATAAGATCAGCTATGGAGAGATCTCAAGTCACTGGGCTGGTACTCATTGACTTTAGCAACGCCTTTAATGCTGTTGACCATGATCTGCTTCCTGCTGCCTTGAGTCACCTGAATTTCTCGCCGTTAGCCGTTCAGTGGTTCTCGTCCTATTTAACGGGGCGTCGCCAATCCATCCGGAGTGGGCAGACTTTCTCTGATTGGTGTGAGCTGGAGGCTGGAGTCCTTCAAGGGGGAATCCTATCACCCCTGCTTTTCAGCCTATTCATCAACTTGCTTTCCTCCAAATTCCACTGCAACTATCACTTCTACGCCGACGATCTGCAGCTTTATTACCACTCAAAGACTGAAAACTTAAACGCTTCATTGGATGCTCTTAACACTGATCTTCTCCAACTTAAGACCTGGTCTAAGAACTACGGCATCCAAATGAACCCAAACAAATGTCAAGCAATAATTATTGGGAGTACTCGCCAACTTGCAAAAATCGACCTACCCTCAACCACTCCCTTAGTATATAATGATTGCATCATTCCTTTTGCACCAGTGGTTAAAAATCTTGGCCTCCTTGTCGATGCTAACCTAAACTGGGTGGCTCAGGTAAAGGAAGTATCCCGTAAATTTTTTGCATCTCTCCATTCTATTATCCGTTTTAAAAACTTTCTCCCAACAAATACTAAAATATCCCTAGTCAACTCTTTGCTTCTACCTATAATCGACTATGCGGATATATCGTACCTAGACCTTAATCAGGAACTCCTCAACAAATTGGATCGACTGCTCAATACGTGCATTAGGTTCATCTACGGTCTACCTAAATATGATCATGTGTCTGAGTATCGCTTCAAACTGAAATGGCTCTCAATTCGTGACAGGAGAAAGTTAAGAATTTTATGTCTTCTTTTTTCAATCCTTAGAGCCCCTTTACTCTTCATTATCTTAAATGCAAATTTTCCTACCTCTTTGACACCCATGACCAAAACTTCAGATCCACTGATTCTCTCCTTCTCGCTACCCCGAAACACTCAACGGCCTTCCGTGGCAACTCTTTTGAGGTGGTAGCTGTCGGTCTATGGAATTCTCTCCCTACTCATATAAAAAGGCGCCTAGTAAACCGGTTTTCAGACGACTAGTCTACAGTCATTTCTTGCAGTCCTCCACTGGCTGTTAAAATATATGAAAACGTAGTACCTATGTGTGTTGTATGTAATAGTATTTTTTGTTTTATATCTATAAATATAAATATATATATTTGTTATATTTGTCATATATATATATATATATACATATATATATACATATATATATATATATATTCTATGTATTATTATTGTTATATCAAGTAGGTTTATGTATTTATTCTAACTGTGATCGGAGTTTATTGTTATTTGTGTTTCTTTTGTTTTGTTTTTCTTAATTAACATTAATATTGTTAAAAGTAAGCACGCCAACCTTTTTTGTTACCTCTGAGGTTGGCAGGTAAAAAATGCTATTAGCATTAAGCCCACCTTTCGTACATGTAATTTGTATTTTTGTGCAATAAAGTATTATATAAATAAAAATGTCACGGCGTTGGCTGCGGTCTTTTTTAGTGGTGAGTGAGTGGAATGGAATATGCCTTTTATTATGTTTGTTTTTATTGGATTATAATGTCTTGTTTGCCACTTTATATGTATGTGTTGGTGGACTCCCTTTTCCGCATTTGAACTCTTAAGTTGTCCATTATGAGTGAGAGAGTTGACTATATAGATAGCCAGCCTAACTCCGACTAGAAGCGCAGAAATTTTCTGGGGTCTTCGCAGGCTTCACGGAGTAACCTTGGATTGAGCAGGATTTCTGCTTGTAGTGCTGTTATCCCCACCCATTCCAGAACTATGTGGGCTGCTGATTCTTCTTAGGTGAGATATTCCCTGCAGAGTGGGCTGTCTGTTGCTTCGATGATGTAGAGGTGTTCGTTTAGAGGGGAATCTCCTGTAAGGGCCCCCACGATGATTCGAAGCAGCAGTTGAGCAGTCAACGTGTCAGTCATGGAGAGACGGCAGTTTATGGTCTGTGCCCAATGTTCGTGGTGTAGGTTTATTTCAAGTACGATGCCATATTCATGTTCGTAGGTGTGTGAAAGGTGTGATAGGTTAGGTTAGGAATGGATGTGGACCTATAGTCGTGGTTTCCGATCCTCTTTCAGCTAGTTCAATTGCTTAACTCTGAACAGCTGCATCGTTGCCCAGTAATCACCATTGTAAGATCACCTTGTTTTTTGTGGCGATTCTTTCTAGGGCTGTCAGCCTAGGCTATGTCTAGGCAGTCTAGTTTGGGCTAGTGGCAGTCGTAAACGAGCTTGTAGTTACAGCTGTGACTCTCCAGAGCTTTGAATGTTGCTGTACTGTCGGAGTAGAGTTTTTTTCCACTTTATGGGTATAAAAAAACCACATACATAAATCAAGAGCTGCTATAAATAAAAAAAAAAGTGAAATAAAATGTGTTTATTGCAGGCACGCAGGTCGGCGTTGGATGCAGGCCGCTTCCAACCGCAGTTCCTGGAGATCAACGAGGGAGGCCTTTGTTCAGCAGTGGACGTCCTACGGCTGATATGATGATGATGATGATGATTGCAGGCACTAAAAATACGACCCATATCACATACAAATATAACCAAACAAAAATAAAATACACTACAATGCTATGATTGAAATCTTTGGCTATCTTTAGCATTGTAACACATAAATAAAATTGATTATTTTTTCCGCACTCTTTAATTGTTAATTTTAAAATGTTGACAAACTTAATATCGAATATAAAGTTCAAGCCTGGTTAATTTAAAGTGTACATTGGGGTGGTTTAAATCCTCGATCACAGCTGTGAATCAATGGTTCTATCTAGAACTTCCCCCATTCCACTCCCCCCACGTGAGATAGCAATAACTTTAATATCCAGATAACCGCACACCTGGCCAGAGACACTCACACATAGATCAAGGTAGAGCTATACTAGTGTGCGTGAGTACGTCTGTGAGGCTGTTCTCCCTATTTCAAAATACTAGCTATCCATTCACAGGAAGGCTATATAATAATTTACATGCTTCCTTTAAAAATACAAAAGAAACAGTAAAAATATCTAATAACCGTTGCAAACGATCTATTGATAGCTGAACTGCTCTAGATCACTACCGGGAATTATTCCCAAGACATTCACTGCATTGCTTCGCTTAATTGCAATGCTTGATGTAAATAAGCGCTGACTCTGGGATCCCACGTCGCCTCAACACAAGATTAGTTGTACTTTTTCTGAAGTAAAACGTCGTTACGCTTGACTTGGGGAGTAAGCTGGTGAATGCGTTACGGAAAGTGCGGACGGAAGTTGAGAGGGAGATTTCAGTTAGTGAAGATAGAAAGGAGAGAGTTATGTTTTATATATTACTGTAAGGACAAAAGAGAGAGAGAGGTGCAAGTACACATTTTCTTTCTCTCTTTCTCTCAAAGCCAGTTGATTTGTCGCCTATCCCAAATTAGCTTAAATTATACAAACTGCAATAACAAAACACTCCTTCATGCTGTATAATAGAGTTCGTTTTGCTGAATCTACCAACTTCGATTTACGAAAAAGTTCAGCTATTCCACAACATATGTCAGGCGGCAGCAAAAGTTATACTTTAGTCGTGTGGTCTAAAGCACACTCGTTTTTTTTTATTTATTTTTTATACATCTCGACAATCTCTGTAATCTCTCTCACAATCTCGCCTGATGGTAAGCGATGATGCAGTCTACGATGGATCACGCTTGTCTAAAAGAAACCTGGAAATCGCATCGAATTCTATCCACCGCGAAGTCTACCAAAATAAACCACATTAATCTCGCTCTATCCATCTGAGGCAAATCTACAAACAAACAGACGGAATGACAAAAGCTTCTAACAAATCTCTCTCTGGGTTTGCTGAATACCATAATTTAGAAAAGAGGGTAGGTTAATTTAGAATAGTCACCTGATGCGTTATTTATCTTTATATATATAAAACAAAGTCGGGTTAGTTACACCATTTATATATACCTCAAAATCGGCTGGACCGGTTATGATGATCTTTGATTTGTTGGATTTGTCTCCGCCCCGAATAGCAGAATAACTAATAAAATATCGGAATGCAAAAATTCATTTTCTCATACATATAACCATGGCAGCTAATGATGGTCGATTGACAATTCTACCGTCATATGCATGTCAAGGCGGTACGAAGTACGGCGGGTCAGCTAGTTATGTATAAAATAGTATATTATGATACAAGTGAGCTAAGTTGCTCATACACGAGGCTGTGGGTTGCAGCCCGAGCCGCAGGCGAGGGCGTAAACCAGCCGAGTGTCTAGTGAGCAAGTTGCTCACTAGTTTCATACGCACTTTTTTAACACACTTGCAAGGAAAAAACAAATCTTCTGTACTAAAACTTGACATTTTTACAATTATTTACCACACAGCAACAAATGCGATACAAACAAAAAAATAAGAAATGGCGCGCAAGCTATTTTTTTATTGCACGCGCCAAATGTAAGGCGATTGATTACATATAGCCATACAGCCTACTTATAATTATAATTTTAGTGATAAAATGCAAATGTTTAATAACAAATTATTGTTAATTATAAGTAATTTGATAATAATAAAGATTTTTTGTTACAAAACTGTATTACCCGGTTAAATTTAAAATGCTCTGTTTACTCGCATATAATTTGCAGTTAGGTACTAACTTAACTTTGTAGGGATAATTATATTATGCACTAGTGTGTAATATTATTACGCACGCGTGTGTTATAGTTCGGTTTACGACCCTAATAACGATGTACTATGACTCACTTTACGAGCAAGTGTGTTGAAAATTAAATTATTTGTGATATTATTATGATAGGTTTGAAACTAACATAACAGGGCAATGTTAGTGAATATGGATGTCGGAGCCGGTTTAATTATAACTAGATTCTAGTTAATAGATGGAGTAGGATAGATAGATAGATCTTTCTCTATCTTACTTTATATATCTATTGCATATGTAGTTTTAACAGGCACGGAAATCTAATTAATTGATTAAAGCTAGCCTCGTGTGCCTTGCAAGATAATAAACCTTTAATGTACAAGAGATGTATGTGTATATAGGTGGTCTAGTGAGATGTATATACTTTGACTTCCAATCTGGAGGTTGTGCGTGTGCAGTAGAATTTTCTACTAGAAAAATAATGTAAATCTGCTCTAAACGGTGACCTAAAACATCAATCGTCTAAAATAAATTTTTTTAAGTCATGTGCCATCAGGTTATTTTCTTATAAAACCGGCCAATTGCAAATCGGACTAGCGCACGAAGGGTTTCGTACCATTATCTATAAAAACGAGCAAAATGTTGTATTTAAATATTACTTTTATTTTAATTTAATTATTTATTTTCAATGTGTACATATAACTAAATATTTTGAGAATATTTCAAGCGTCTACCTGTTGCCGTTATTAATATCAAGCTAAAACGAGCTAAAAAATCACGTTTGTTGTATGGCAGCCAACATTAAATATTTATTTTATTCTGTTTTTAGTATTTGTTGTTATAACGGCAACAAAAATACATGATCAGTGAAAATTTCAATGGTCTAAATATCACGGTTCATGAGATACAGCCTGGTGACAGACAGACAGGTAGACAGACAGACAGCGTTTTACCCTTTGGGCACGGAACCCTAATAAACGACGATGGGCTTGCAACCTATCCCGTGAATGCAAAAAGTGTGCATGTATCAACGTTATGTTTGGACTTGTCTCTGATTACCCACGTGTGGTATATCTTCACAGGTCTGGGTACTAAGTAAGAGATCCAAGGAAGTCCATCCTGGGGATAAGTTACCTATATATATATCTAAAACAAAGTCGGGTTAGTTACACAATTTATAACTCAAGAACGGCTGGACCGATTTTGGTGATCTTTGATTTGTTGGAGTTTTATTTGCCCTAAATAGCAGAATAACTATTAAAGTATAGAAAAAATCACGCAAAAAGAACCGGTGCGGTGCGACGTACAATGGCAGCCCGCGTCATATGTATGCATGTCAAGACGGTACGAAGTTCGTCGTGTCAGCTAGTTTATATTAATAATAGATTTGATAATAGGTAATTGATAATAGAACGCTTGATGCTACGTAAGTTGTGCTACGCTGGGTGCTACGAAAACTGCTACGAAATATTGTGCTACGCCAGTGACTACAAAATGCTACACAACACAATGTCAGTTCTCTATCCTAACTTTAGACTTTTATCCACACAAAATATTCATCTTTGGAAACAAAAAACTAAACAAGGCTCACTCACACTCATCACATATTATTTTAAACGATAATACCAAAGTGAAACAAAAACGTTACGTTATGCACATTTCATATCGCGCTGACACGTGTGACATCACTCAAACCAACGTGAAACCCAAACGTTACGTTACAACGTTAGACACGTTCAAAATTATTGCAATTTCTCCCCAGATTTTCAGTACAATCAAAAGGCTCTCAATCGGGGCTCGATTATGGAAGCAATACCACCATACATATTTCTGCCGCCAAGCAACATTGCTGTTGACATACAGACACACGAGGCTTTAAACCTACATACCTCAAGTTGATAGACGCAAAGCATCGCATCGTAGATCATGTTAAAGGCAATACTTTGTTTACTTTGGCAATGGTTATTACTTAACATAAAATTTGTTCATTCATATGCTAAAAAAATGTGTCCATCCCAAGACGCCCAGCTCATGTCAAACATCTTAATCTTTACATAGTATAAAATGAAGTCACTTCCGCGCTCTAGATCTTTTAAACCACTGAACGGATTTTATTGCATTTTTCAGCAATATATAGAATGATTCAAGAGAAATGTTTATATGTAGAATACATACATAGTAAGTGCGAAAGTAACTGTTTGTTTGTTACCTTTTCATAACTAACTGGATGAACGAACCGTAATAAAATATAGCAAGTAGAATATATCCTGGAGAAGCACATAAGCTACTTTTTACCCGAGTGCGACCACCGGTCCAAAAGGAGGGTAATGTGTTTATTGAAATACCATGAATGCAAAGCCGCAGGCTGATCAGCCAGTTGATAATAAAGAAAACCCTTTTAATCGTCTTATCGAATCATACTCAATATAAATTCACGTGACGGCAAACAATTTTTTATCTATAGTTTTGATTTTTGTTTGATAATATAACTAGCTGACCCGCCGGCGGCTTCATACGCGTGGTTTGTCTATAAAACATTACTCTCCTTCTGTGCCGTCACGTAAAATGTATCCTATGTCTCAAGTCCGTTCACAATCTATCTAGGTATATAGGTATCAAATTCCATTAAATCGGTTGAGTCGTTAAGTTGTTAAAAGGTAACAAACAGACAGAAAGACAGAGTTACTTTTAAATCGGTATGTACGTAGATTATAACCTAGATTAACACATAGGCTACTATTTGTTGACAAACAACGTGTGGAAAGCTGTCAAAAGCTAATTATACCATATATATATATATATATATATACATATATATGTATACATATATAAGTATTCTATCAGTTATCTCTTTCCCATAGTACGAGCTCTGCTTAGTTTGGGGCTAGATAGCGCTGTGTGAAATGTTCAAAAATATTTATTTATTTTATTTTATATAGGCTTTTCCTTGAATCACTCTATCTGTTGCTGAAAACTACATCAAAATCCGTTGAGTAGTTGAAAAGGTCTAAGGTAATAAACAGCAGAAGTGACTTCATTGTATACTATGTAAAGATGTTAATAAAATAATAAATTTTACCCTAATTCTATCGGATGCGTCGGGTTTACCACCAAGGCAGGCCAATCCATTTATAACATCAAAAAAACCAGCCAAGTGCGAGTCAGACTTGCGCACGAAGGGTTCCGTACCATTATCTATAAAAACGGCAAAAAATCATATCTGTTGTATGGGAGAACTATTACAAAAAAAAATTTACACAAATATTTATTTTATTCAATAGCACAATTTTATATATTTACCTTATTTGAGGTTGGTGCCGATATACTCATGCAACTATAGAACTCAGAGGACTATCTTTATTGACGTCAACTATGTACGTATGGGGACATCCTTTAATTTAATTTTTTTTTATATTTTTGGAATTTTCCTTTCTTTGTGCCTTGCTTTTTGCCGAATTTCGTGATTCTAGGTCAACGGGAACTACCATATAAGTTTTCGACTCAAAACCTATAGGGTACTTACGGTTTACCTAGAATTGTCAATTTTGATTAAAAACAAGGTTACATCACAAGTAAAGATAAAATTCTGAAAAATTAAAAATATGTAAATTAAGGTTAAATTTTGGTACTCACGAGTTTTCGCGAAAATCTAAATTTGCCCATATTTGTTTATCGTGTTGACTCAGGACCTTGATTTTTATACACCTAATATATTATTAGGGACTAATAGACTTCAGTATCTGGTATAAATTTCAACTTTCTAGGTCCACCCGTTCCTGAGAAAGTCGGTGGTGACACACGGACAGACGGATAAGAGAGTGATCTTATAAGGGTTTCATTTTTAGCTTTTGCGATACGGAACCCTAAAAAGAATACAAGTAGTGATCTGGCTCAATAGATTCTAAAATTCTTAAAACTAACTCAAAAACTTTAAAGTCGGACGGATCTTGAACCTACAACCTTCCTTCCAATACAAGGATGCACTGCCAATTGTGCTACAGGGTCGAAATTAGTGAGATGACTCAGTTTACGACTCAAAGTGCCGCGCCGTTATCAATAGAATGGATTTTGAAGAGATGAGATATGAATGCTATATTATTTGTATCTTTATATGAAAAAAGTTTTGTGTTTAATAAATCTTATATATCTAAAGAGCCCGCTGGATCCCACCGCTGGGCAAAAGCCTCCCTTCCCTTCTTCCATTCATCCCGGTCTAGGACTTCTGTCGAGCAGTTCGCATATACGCGTCAAGTTCGTTCCGCCACCTCCGGCTGGGCCGTCCACGCGGTCTCTCGCCTTGTGGTACCCACTCGGTGGTTATCTTAGCCCACAAGTCATCGCGAATTCGACATGTCCCGCCCATTCCCGCTTTAATTTAGCTGTCTTTTGCATGACATCGGCAAGTTTTGTCTTAGAGCGCCGTATGATGTTTTTTATGCGGTCTGTGAGTCTAACTCCGAATATACTACGTGTTATACACTTATATATATTTACGTGTATATACTTATATATAAAACCTTTCCTATCTTTAAAATACTATTGTTTAAGCATTATTTGTCTGCATCAGAAAGCTGAGTTATTATATATGTCGTTGTTATTGTTCTGTATTACAGCTGTTTCATAATTGTATTGTATTTCTTTATTACACACTGCCAAGTATTTTTTATTTATAATTAGTATAATATTATTACAGAATGTTTATACATTACATTTTTAATAATAATTTTACCTACCCTGGTATCTATTTATTTTGTGCATTTTAGTTCGCTTATATACTCATAAATACACAGTTAATTCCTAGTTTCGTTAAATAACTAATAACGTTTGCTAACTTTTAACGTTCTCGTAAAATCCAGCCCATCCAAAGGTTCTCTGGAAGAGATCGCTTTTAGCGATATGACTGCCAATTGTACTATGCTTATGTGTTTTAAATATGATTTGTTAACATAAGTATGGTATATTTAATATATGTAATTCACGCCCACCGCTTCGTTTTATTTGTATATTCCTTTGATCTGTTTTTATTAGGTATGCAATTAATAGATCTAAGTAGATCTAAATACTACTTAAAAATACTTGTATAATATAGTCATAGTATAGCCAAAGTGTTATTATTTAATTTAATAAGTATTTTTATTTTATTCAAATAGTGTAAAAAAGATTAGATAAAAAGCAGCGTCCTCCCTGAGTAACATAATAAATTAGGTTAAAAAAAACAAAGACGAAGCCGCGGGCGGCTGCTTGTTATGTTCACTTTTTTGCGGGCGGTACAAACACGCCAATATGACGTCACCGCGCTCAGGTCCCAACTTATCGCGCACGGGTAATAGTTATATTTTAGCTTTAAGTAGTTATGCCCGTATTCGAGAACTATGTTCAAGCGTGAATTGAGACGTGAGCTTAGATTTTTCAATGAATAACTATTAATAATCTCACTTGATTAAGTTTGAGTTTTATTTTGGCATACGCGCTTTAAGATGTATGTTCTGAATACGACTGTCTTTGCGAACGAATGAAGCAACGAAGAACGAGAAGAAAGCCAAGGAAGTGGAATTGCTAAGACCGTGTCAGGGTTCCGTTCCTATCTGGCACCCTGTCTCCGTTTTCGCAATGCTGCTGCCTCATATCATCTGAAGAACCGAAGACGCCAGGATCATTTGAAAAACAGACTCTCAGACAAATTATAAAAATTGGTTTGTTTTATTTTTATCTGGCATATAATATTTCGAACCTAACAAGTCCAAACCGTTATAATCTAACTAATCTAAGCCCTATATACAAAAATTACTGGGCCGATTGGACCACAGCTACGTGTTGACGGTTTACGTGACTGGTTTAAGAGGGTTATCAATTATTCACGGGTTTCATCCGGTTGAAGCTTGTCTATTGAAAATTTATATTTTGGCGCGTCAAAACGAGATTTGATTTGATTTTAGTAGCAAACGGTTTGATCAAACACCGGGTTTGAGCTTTTACAGGGCGCGTCAGTGTTTTCAATTGGATGCCCTCTATCTGCAAATCAAATGAACTTTACCTATGGCATGGTAGTGTCTGTAAAATAGTTCTGCAAGACTGCGCTTCCTGGTGCAGAATTCATGCCATCTATCGTATTATTGCGGCACTAAATGCATCTTTAGTAGGACTAAGTTTCAAAGGTAGACTGGGATAAACACAAATCTAGACTATTTTCTAAGTTAAGATACCTTTAGTAAATTCACAGTGGAAAAAGTAACAAAAAATAGAAAACAATATCTATAAAGCGAATAAAACAAGTATTTTTAATACTCAATCACGTCATTACGGCTGAACCAATTCGATGGAATTTGGTGTGTACATAGCTTATGACCTGGATTGGCATATAGGCTATTTTTATTGACAAACCACGCGTGCAAAGCCGCGAGTGGAAGCTTGTTCTTTATATATTAATCAACATCATTTAAATAATTTCTATGGTTTAGGATTTGCCCCAACTGACCTATGATAAAATTATATATCCTGATAAAATACAAGTTTACATACATTACCTTTAATAAAGTGGAATCTGATTCGTTTAAGCCACCAAAAAGCCTGAACCCCGTCCGAATGTTCGTCTCCACAATGCCTACACACGTAGGCAACGTAGAAATAACATGTACCGCTAGATGGCAGCTCTGAAAGCTTACACTTGCTATTTAGGTATGTGATGCAGTTGTTTGGAACTTTGAAAACAGGTGGCGTGATATTGTTCAAATAGTTCGGAAAAATATGTCCTAATGGTTGAATGCCTGCGACTTCGTGTGCAATTTTCTGAATCTCGACAACAGCGCCACCTACCGGATCCAATTGTAAATCTAAACTTTCCAACTGTCTCAAAAATACACAAAAAATCATCAAAATCCGTAAAGTCGTTTACAAGTTATGGCGTGACTAAGGGAAACAGGGATTCACATGGATCATTTAAAGATAGATTCAACCGTATTGCAGTAATCATAGAGAACTCTGGAACGGAAAAACAAATCTCGCTATGACTAGCCTGTAGCGCTCGCTCGCGATGCCTATTAATACATATCATTTGCGAGATGGTGCGATACTTATAATTTATCATTAAAAAATAATCTTCACTAATACGTAGCCCACAATTTAAATGCGATATCGCGCGATTTCGCGATGGCTATTCTATTCATGGCAATTTTTGGTGAAAATGACCGGCGAGATTTTTGTTCTCGCCTCGTCTTGCCTTGTCTAGCTATAGAATTTGTGCTGCTTGCAAAAGTGACCCTGCAAAATAGATTAATAAAAGCTTAGTTGTGAAGCCCGCCTCGTTACTTTGTGAATAGGCGACAGACGCTCAGTTGGATTACCGTGAGACTTAGCTCGTTTAAACTTTCACGAGTTCATTCTACTTCAATAAGCGACGCTATGGTCCATTTAAAAGGTCCTATACTAAGAAAACCATTATCATTTTATAAAACCAGGCTTTAATACCTTTTTATTTTACCATGCATTCGCATGCCTGACCGAGTCAGTTTAAAATGAAGAATGTATCAGTCGTAAAGACTGAACAAAAATAAGCAGATTATAATAAGCAGCAGCTAGGTTTAGACCATATAAAATGCGTTATAAGTATAACTAGTCATAAATACATACTATTATAAATTCGAAAGCAACTCTCTTAAATTTCTGCATCAGATTCATTTTCGGTCTCCGGAAATTCGATCATGTCTCTGAATTTCGTCTCAAACTCAAGTGGCTACCTATTCGTCTTCGCCGGAATGCTCATATCCTTTCCGTAGTAAACAACATCCTCCAAAATACCTTAACCCCCTCCTATTTGAAGCTGCGATTTGAGTTCCTTTATTCCGCCAATCCCCGCCTACTCCGATCGTCTCAAAATTTATTGCTGGAAACTCCAGAGCATAGTACTAGCTTCTATGGCAATTATTTTACTATCCGTGCAGTACGTTTCTGGAGTACGTCACCAGTAACAATACGGCAAGCCTCATCATTAGCCATATTTAAATCTAGCGGTCAAAGTTTGTATTTGTCAGAAACGTCGTAGTATCGCACAATTTATTTATAAATATATAATCGCATTTATCAGCTTACACATATGTGAGTACATATGTTCTATTTGTATTCATATTTATTTATACATTTTAGTATTTAATTATGTATTTATTTTGGTATTAGATGCACTCTCATAAATAGTTTAGCCCCCGGCCATTATCTTTATTATAACAAAATCCTCTCCATCAAAAGGTCGTCTGGAAGAGATCGCTTCTAAGCGACACGTCCACCCATTGTTCAAATTTATTTGTGTTTTCTATTTTGTATTTTTTGTTTATATGGTGTAAAATAAAGTGTTTTTATAGATTCTGTCTCTCGTCTGTCTGTTGTTCTCATGACTAAACGGCTAGAACGATTTCTATAAAATTTTGTATATATAGGTATATTACATTTATAGATTATGACCGGGTTTGAGATATAGGCTACTTTTTACCAGATTGCGCAGAACAAGGGTAATGTATTTATTGACAATCACGTGTACGAAGCTACGGGTGATAGTATAATTTGTATCTACATGAAATTAGAACTATTTATAGTTATGAGTAATACTAGTGAAACCATACAATGTGATATGAATGATGACTTGCAGCAAAAATAAAAGAACTTTGCATATCTATATTATATAAAAGGCAAACGTGATTAACTGATGTATTAACGCACAGGCCAAACCCTTAAAATACTAGACAATTGAAATTTCGTACACGTGTTCCTCATATTATGACAAAAGCATCCACTAAAGTGAAAATAAGGTGAAATAGGGGATAAAAGTTTGCATGAAACTTTTTATTCCATGGACATATTTGCATGAAATTTTGTATGAATTGAGAACGGCAAAAATAATGAGTTATGTAATTCAGCGTTTTCTAAAATTCAACCCCTAAGAGGGTAAAATAGGGGCTGAAAGTTTTAAATAAACGCACAGGCCAACGCCTTAGGGCTAGCAACTTAAATTTCGCACACGTATTCCTCTTATGACGTATGCATAAGACCAGAGTTTACCGGAAAGTTCTTTAGCCCATTTTTTCTAGATTTCAAATTCATCTGTATGTAACCGTAACGCGGGCGAAGTCAAGGGCAGATCAGCTAGTTGAAATATGTTTTCTAAGCAGTGGTTCGCACATACTTTGGGCATAAGTTTCACAGACATTTGATCAGACGACAAAAGCGCGTTTCGTTTTTTTATTTGTTTTCGGATGGACTTTTCTCGCTGTTGGCCTCTGAGGCCGTTGCAGCTTAACCAAACTTTTGGCGAGCGCAGAGGGTGCTCAGCCTTGTAAGTTTTGTAGACAACTAGCGCAAGGGCACCATTTAGGTACTCAGGTTGGGCCGTTGCCAGGATGGGGATAAGAGAGAAACGCCTGGGTACATGTTTGTACCTCGTATAGGCGGCGACTGAAGGGACTCGTCGACCTCGCCAGCGAGGTCGGTGTATCTGTGAAATGATTGCTCTGTCTAATATAGATGACTCAGAAATTTCCTCCACAATAGTGGAGGTGATTTCGTCATCCGGATCTCCGAAAACGTGTCTCGGTCGACGGAGTGTTTAAAAGCGCGATTCGAGTCGGCTACAGGCTTTTTTATCAACCCTCTACCCCCACCAGCACTCGCAATCTCGCTCCCACAATAAGGCTAGTGTTGCAAGCAAAATATTATGAGGCGTTCCGGATATGAAAAATGTTACACTAGGATGACAGCAACTCTCTTCGCTTTATCGCGAGATCACTTTAAGCGATAAGGCCACCCATTATACTACTCCGTATTAGTCTAAGTTTTAGAATTTATTGTAATTTTGGAATGTATTGTATGTCAGATGGTAGACGGAACCATTGTGTTGAAGTCACGACGTAACGCATTGGTCCTAACCTAGGATAGGTCTGTCTTGTACCAGTTGAAAGGGCTTATAAAAAACAAGTTATTAAGGACACATTACAATTATTATGAATAATTTCCCTTCTTCTAAAATTACCTGGGCTTAATTCATGTGCTTCAGAGATTTCGATCTACCTACTTGTTCTTTGATGCATTAATACAAACTGATGGTACATATACCAAATCAACTTAATCTTTGAAGGAAGAGAATAAGGTCTCGAACAGCAAGTAAGTTACAAGGACAGTATTCGCGAAGCCGTATTGGCAATAGGCTCAACTACTAACTAAGTTGGACACGCAAAGGTTCATCAAAAATACAGCCTTAATTTCCCGTAGCATTTGAAACTTCTATATCACATTGTAAATTCATCGCAGACCTTCTAAATTATCAAGCGCATTATTCAGTGACCAAGCCTGAGGCTCGGACTATAATATGGCATCCGCGCTTGTCAGGGACCGTTTTTTAACGGCCCCTGACCAATCCGTCGCACAACCAAACATTTGAATTTTTTCTGCATCGACTACACACGATCCCAGGCCATTCGACTCCGATTTTTACCTGGAAGCAACCGGGACATGCTCCGGATTCACACGATCGAGGAGATCCAGATACCATATTGTCCGAGCCTGAAACGTATTTTATTAATGTCGAAATAAATTAAAGTAAATCTAGGAATATCTGGGTTTGGGTTTATTATTTTTCATTACTATATCGAACTATCCGGATATGTTTCAATGATTTCTAGGCGTAACTTCTCTCGTTTTAGCGATAAGACCACCACTTGTATTTTGGGGTGTCTAGTTATTAGTGTTAAATATTTTTTGTTTATTTAAGTGTAATTTACAATAAACGTTCTATTTTTTTGATACGTACCATTTTTAATTAATTAATTCAATTTTAAATAACCTTAATGTAAAGAAATCTGTCGAAATAGTAGGTATACGCTATATTGATCTTAAATATATTAGCAACAAAATAGCACATGCGATAACAAAATTAATAAACAGAAGTATGATAGAAGGAAAATACCTCAAAGAACTAAAAACAGGCATAGTTAGACCAATATACAAAAAAGGTAAGCACGATGAGTATGAAAACTATAGACCTATAACCATACTGCTGGTGATAGACAAGATTGTAGAAAAATTCATTTGTAAACAAATGCAAGACTTTTACACTAAAAACGAAATAATATCAAATGCACAATATGGTTTCCAGCCGAACAAATCTACTTCAATAGGTACTTCTTTCAAAATTGAATGATGATGTAATTAAGTACCTTAATGAGAAACAACACGTTATGTTGCTATTTATCGACTTCAGTAAGGCATTTAACACTCTTGCATGATACACTCATCCAGAAACTGGACAACTCCGGAATCAGAGGTCGTATGCGTAAGTGGTGTGAGGATTACCGTAATTAAAAGATAGGAAATACCATGTGAAAGTGGAAAATGAGCTGAGTGATGAAGTTGAAATAACGACGGAAGCCGCGCAAGGATCTGTCCTAGGACCTCTTCACTACCTAGCCTATGTAAAAGATATGAATAATGTAATTAATAAATGCTCGGCCTACCAGTACGCGGATGATACATGCCTTACTAGGCATTTTTGTTCGGCTGGAAACCATATTGTGCATTTGATATTATTTCGTTTTTAGTGTAAAAGTCTTGCATTTGTTGCTGATAAAAACCTAAAAAAAGCAGCGCAACATATCCAAGATGACTTCACGAGAGAGTAAATGGTCTCACGACGTAGGTCTAGTGTTAAACGCTGCTAAAACAAAAATCATTCACGTACATTCTAGCCACCTCAGATGTAATGATACATTTACCATACTTGCACATAATCACTGCTGCCTACATAGACCGCCTACCAGTGGAAGCAAGTGTGAACGCATTGAAAAGGTAACGTGCTATAAATATTTGGGAATAATGGTAGATAATAGATTTAGTTGGAGCCAACATATAGACAGTGTCTGTGATAGACTACGGGCAATTCTAGCCATATTTCAAATTATAAAATATAAATTACCTTACAAGGTTCTTTTTAAGATATAGTATAAGCACTTGCTGAGGCCGTTATTTCGTACGGAATTACCTGTTACGGCCGTACCTTCAAAACTTACCTAGAAAAGATTTTTAAACTACAGTTCATGCTTTTAAAAAACATTCTACCAAAAAAATATAAAACCAGCATAAAGATAACATTTTAGGCCTATTTAAAGCTTGTGGCATACTGTCTGTTCAACAAAAGGTAAAAACACTTCTACTGAGCGAACAATATGAAAATAACGTAATAAAAATACCAATATCTCATAAAATAACGACTAGAAAAATAATACTCCAAAAGCTGCAGATTCCTAGAATTAACAATTATTACGAGAGATGCACCACTGCATACCTAATTCCAACTTTGACCAATCAGTCACCAACTGATACCAGTTTTAACTTTACATGAAATTAACACAAAAAATCATAAATATAAATTTAAAAAATACTTCATTAATACTCTCGAGGATAGCTAACAAATAATTGAAACATTACCTATGCATAAAATATATATAAGTATTTTAGAAAATCGAGTAAGTGGTTAAGTAAGTACCTATTTAAAAATTTTTCGTGCGGCTAAGCACCGAGACAAGCCTATAATGTTTTATGATGCTTTATGTATTAATTAATAGTTTTATGTTATTTTGTGAAATAAATAACGAAATAAATAAAAAAATAAATAATTAAGAAGACACGTTGTTCAACGCTACCCCTCCCCCCTCCCCAATATATTTGCATCAAGCACGTCAATATTTAATTGTCATTACGAGCAAAAGAGTGGCACTCGCTTCTAGCGTCTGTTTTTCAGGATCACTATAATCTTTGAGTATTAAAGTCCAGAGATCTGCAAGCAAGAGTGCTCCATCTTCGACCACATCTTTACTTACCCATAATGTGAGGTAGTTACCAAACGCTATAACCAATGAAAAATGCCATTCAGCAGTGACATAGTTATGAAATTGGAATTTCCTATATTGTGAGTAGATATCGGGTACCATGAGTGCTCCGGCTCCACAGCACCAGAGCCTCCTGATTTAATCACTCCAGTTGTTGTTGCAGTGAAAGTGGAGCTAGTTATCTAAATAAAGTGGTTTTAGGGTCATCCACTCACTCATACAATTGATGACTTTCATGGCAAGATGACAGATCAACATCAATTTGCCATAGGACGTCCACAGCTGAAGATAAGCCTTCCCAAAGATTTCAAGAGCGACCGATCATAAGTATGTTAATCCTCGTGCGTTGTGCTCTTCCTTGAAGTCCTTGAAACTTAAAACTCCTATACACTCTTATCACAACTTCTATGACAACTCCTTTACTGTACAAGCCTCTTCCTATCTTTAAAAAGCTATTGTTTAAAGGCGCACTATACCTGGAGAGACGTTAAATTGCTTATTTAGAAACAATGTTTTGTTCAACAAATTGTGTGTTTTCAATCTGTAATTCATGTATGTTATAGTTAAAGATACGTGCTAGAGCGCATGTGTTGTGAAAACACGATTCCGTAAAATTTTTATTTTTTAAAATTTAGATCTTGATACAGTAATTCTACAGAACATAAATAAGGGCACCTGTGTTTTAAATTTTCAAAATACCTTTTGATTTTACCATAACATGAAAATATCTAAGTTTTGCACTAATGAAACCATTCGTTCCGGACGCCCGGTCTACATTTCAGTCTGGCCTCGGCTTTCAGATGGGGTACCCGTGACGCTTGTCGCTCTAAACGAACACGTAATTCTTAGGTAGAATTTATATTTAGTTGGTTTTTGTAAAGACGCAGTAATGAGAAATAAGCACAACAAGATAATGAAGGGACTGAATGATATAAAACCGGCAAACTTATGAACCACGGCGAGATAGGACGTGCAGCGGCGCGCGGAGAAGCGAGGGTGAAATTCGAGTTTGGGCTGAGGTGTAGTCAACTCTTAAGCACTATTTGTCTGCATCAGAGATCTTATTTTGTTATTATATCTGTGTTTGTTTGTATACAGCTGTTATTAGTATTTCAATATCATAGAATGTTAATGTATTTCATTGATATTATATTTTATTGCCTACTCTGGTATCTATTTTTTTTTTGCTTATAATAGTACACAGTTAAATAAAAAGCTTAAGTTATAAAGCTTATAAACCTTTAACGTTCTTGTAAAATCCAGTCCATCTAAAGGTTGTCTGGATGAGATCGCTTTTAGCAATAAAACCGCCAATTGTACTATCGCGTGTCTAGTTGTAAGTGTTTTAGATATGATTTGTTAACTAGTTTAAGTGTGGTATACAATAAAGCGTTTACTATTCTATTCTATTCTCTATGCGGCCTGCATCCAACAGCCTCCAGTAGCTTTATTAGATCGTTTTCCCAGTGGGGGTCATGCTGCGCTTCCCTGTGCGTGAAGAATTCAATTGAAGAATACAAATAAAAAAAATATGGAGTTTATAAAAATGATCTGTCAGAAGATATTCGTTTACATCTATAGTGCCACCAACTTATCTGTTGAACGGCCAAAATCGGAACTACTGACGCCATTTTTAAAACGTCATTTTGTTGTTGTCAGTACATAAAATAACCATTTACAAAATTACTTGTATATTTGAATTATTCCGAGACCAAATGGATAAAATCCTCACCCATTAGTCAGGTCCGTTGTCTTATATATATCTTTTACTAGCTTACTACTGAAATAAAAGAAGGCATGTTTTAAAATATTTCATAGTTCGCGCATTAAAAAAGACAAGTTGTTTACTTAGAAAACTTTCGTGAATGATTTGAATCATTATTATAAATACGGGATTTATCACGTACCGTCTTATCGGTGTTTCAACCGACAATGTTTCGGTTCAATTCGTGAACCTTCATCAGGGTGAGTGCGATCTGCTCAGAATAACGTCACGCCTCACACTGCGCGTTGCTGCCCTCTGCGCGCGAGTTGACGAGCGGGGTGATGGGGATTAGGTCAACGAAGGCACAGCGTGTTGACCAGCTGTGTCATCATCATTATTATCACTGCTGCTCTTTTCGGCAGTTCTTGGTACAGGCAAACACAAAACTAACTATGTCTCTACCAGGTTCACTCATTCTTCTGTCACTTGCATCATGAAGACATGGCCACCAGGCTGGCGGTAGAACCCATCCTTTATCTCTGTTAAAGTTCGGCACACGACTTATTTCTATCGCCTCTCGGATCTTGCGAGGAACGAAAAACTTCTCTCTCGCTAAGACCAGGGCCTTGTCGAAACGTATCTAGTGCGTCGAATCAGAATCTAGGGAATGTTCCACCACTGCAGAACTGTTGGAGTCAACATTCTTCATTGCACGTATGTGTTCAGTCAACCTAGTAGATACGTTTCGTTTTGTTTCACCAATGTAGCATTTACCGCAGTCACACGGTATCATATATACGCCAGGGACGCCCAGAGGGTCTCTGTCCTTTGGCGAACGCAGCAGCTGTCTCAATTGTGTTTGAGGACGGAATATCGTCTTGATTCTATGGCGTAACAAGTTTCCGATCTTATCCGTTATTCCTTTCACAAAAGGTAAGTACGCTACTGCTCTATTCACTGTTGTTGTGTGTGATCTTGTGGATGTGTCCGCAATTCGACAGCTCTGTCTCCATTCATAGCCGTTTTTCTCTAGCACCTCTTTTATGTATGAGAGCTCTCGGTTCACGTACTGAGAGTTTATAATAATGACACGCAGTTTATTTTTGTAATAGGTGGCAACATCGCTACATTCTACATATAAGTTGGTTGCACTGTACGTACACAGCAATTTTAACCGTCATATAATTTTGATCGTATCTCAAACACTCCGAATTCAATTGATTTCGTGCAACCCATTAGTCGCATTCACAGTACGTATGAAATTACATTCTAGCGCACGGCCGGTTCGTTCATAATGAAACGTTTCATTGAAAAGCATTTACCGTGCCATGTGTTAAAAGCAGGGTTTCCCAATCTGTTTTGCCTGGGCTCCCAGATTATAAAAAAATATTTCCATGCACCCTTGTATTTGATAATTTATTTACACTGCATTTTTTTCTCGCTATTATTATCTATTTAATTTATTTTATTGAAAAGACCGACAGCTACAAATATAGAACAGTTCTATAATAATGTGTTTACGATTATACAGCCAATCAAAGGTCAATCTAAAAGTAATATAATGTTAGTTCTTGCAATTTTCTTCTAGATAAATTGATGAGGTTCCGAATTAAATTCAAATCAAATTATGCCCCCGAGGGCATAATGAAATTCAGTACAACTTTACTACCGGCTCAGCCGTAGGGGTTTAATCACCTGTTTTCGGTGAGGTTTAAATGACATATAACTTGACATAGTCGAGCAGGTGGTGTGAAAAGCTCATTAATCTATGTACAATTTGTTACAAATAAACGATTCCATTACATTCCGCGGCAATGTATATTGAGCTTTAGTGTCACTATAAGCGTGTTAATTAAATTATGAAAGCGATTTGCAATCAACTATTTGATGACATACTCGCTATTAAGTTGTTTTAATTAATGTTAATGAACAAATCTTAATTACAAATGTTTTAATGCATTATAAACCCTACATTGTATAGTATAGGGTAGAATATATAAAACCTCCTTAGAAAACTACTGTTTATTGTATAATATCCATACTTAAATCCAAACTAATATTTTAAATTCGAAAGTAACTTTGTATCTCGTTTTGTCAGTGTGTGTCTGTTTGTTACGTTAACACTAAAAAAAGCGGGACCATTTTTGATGAAATTTGGGATATAGATAAGATAGATATTACTCGACTGCGCAGAAGGAGGCTAATGTTTTTATTTACAAATCACCCGTTCGAAGCAGCGTGTAAATCATCGTAGACTATTCAAGCTTTCACCCGCGGCATTGCACGTGTGGTTTCTTAATAAAAAGTAGGGTTGGAACATTTTGTTGGAACAACAGTTTGCATTTTTGTTAACAATATACATATATATAAAATTATTTTGTACAATATGCCCGTCCCGGCTTCGCACGGGTGGACATTTATTTTTAAACATTTTTTAGGGTAATTTTTTTATACCTTGGGTAACATTATTGAAACTTTAGCAGAGATCTCTAATTTTGTCCAGTAATAAATATAGCATATATTACTCAAGGATAATGTAGCATTATAATGGTGAAAGCATTTTTAAAATCGGATAAGTAGTTTTTGAGTTTATCATAGACAAACACACAATCTTTCCTCTTTATAATATTAGTATAGATAATCCTATCAAAAACATAAATGTGAAATGAGAGCCAAGTTCAAACTTGGTTGTTGACTTCAACGACAAAAGAAGTGAAATCTAAATGGGTGCCAAGTTCAATGGTCAGTTCTGAAATTATTTGTAACAACATAAAATATTTTATAACAACTTAAAATATAATTTCTTCTTTTAACTTAGGATAATATATTGAAGTCTAAAGTCTGACTTGGCTAGTTCTCAAACGAATTATTATTATGTACCTACTAAAACAGTCATGTAAGAGCCATATGTTCGATGGCTAGTTTCTACCAGCAAGCCAAATTTTCAGAAGAATAAAATGAGAACTTACAGCTTTAGAACTTGCGAAGGCTTTAATATAATACGTATATGAAAACTAGCCAAGTCAGACCTTAAGCTTCAATATATTATCCTAAGTTATAAAAAGAAATGATATTTTAAGTTGATACAAAATATTTTATGTTGTTATAAACAAATTTCAGAATTGACCATTGAAGTTGGCACCCATTTAGATTTCACTTCTTTTGTCGTTGAAGTCAACAACCAAGTTTGAACTTGGCTCTCATTTCACATTTATGTTTTTGATGTGATATCATTACTTTTTGTACATAAATTATTAATATGTACTTAACCATAATAAAACGAATACCCAATGGTTTTTATTAATCTAATGTATTTTCCTACGTTTGCGGGGTATAATTGCCTTTTTTGTGTTATTTTCTATCAGCAATCAATTTTGATTGCTCATTCTTACGTTACAGGCACTATAAGTAAGTGTTCCTAATAGAAACAATTAATTGAAAAATTATAATAATATGATAAAAATTTACTAGTTTCTGATTTATTCCTTTGTATTCACCCAACTACCTATGTGGATGCATAATTTTAACTTTCTAGGTCATCTGGAACTGGGTTAGAGTTTTAATCTATAGGTCAATCAGTGAGTCAGTCAGTGAAAAAAATGACGATCTTTAGACGTTAATATCTAAATAACGGTTTAAGGTGTTTTTATGAAATTTAAAGCACATATGTATCTCGCAAGTCTCAATATAAGAGCCAAATTTGACATGTTTATGTGAAATAGTTTTTGAGTTAAGAGGGGGTCAAAAGTGGCTTAAAATGGTTTTAGTATTCAGTTCAAGTGGCAGCTTGACACGCTACAACGTGTCTAGATAATGTGTTGCCAGTGTACAGTGGTAGAAATTATTAAATAGTACATTGCTCTAAAAGGTCTGTATGACGCTAATCTAGGGTGTTTTTGATCGCTCACACACGAGTATAACTCATAACATAACTTGTTATCACAAATGCGGGGAAAATAAGGCTATTTATAATAGTTTGTTGCTAATAAGAAAATTTGCGTTCCCGGTATCTATTGTCTATTTTTACTTACAGCCTCTTTAATCTAATATAAATAAATAAGGATTTGTCATTGGAGGTTGTTTTTCACTTTAGCATATTATGAATGTGGCCTCTTTATTTTTACATAGAAATAACAATATTCATATAATTTAATCGTCGTTCATTACCATGAAGTGTCGCGTTACTTTGTCATTTCATTCTGCATTTGATTTCTTTGATTAAATTTGAATGACATAACAACGTTTGCGGTGTCAGCTAGTTTTTATATAAAAATAAGGATTTGTCATGAAGGTTGTATTTCATTTTAGCTTATTATGAATGCAATGAGCTTCATATTATTTTCAAATTAATTTAGGGTCCTAGGGCCGTAAATTACATTTACGCAGCCAATACCAAGGGTGAAATAACCAACTTGCAGAGCAAGAGAGTTAATAGAAAAAGGTTTTGCTTAATTTTAGAATTCGCAGCTCTTTCTTCTGTAACCTTATAAAGCATAACTATACAAAATCGCACACTCCTCCGTGCGCACCATAATCATAAAATAAGGTTCTAAGGTTCTCTTCAGGTATACAACTTGTTATGTTATGTAAAAACACGGGTAGGGCTCATACTTAATATTATTGAAAAATGTTTTTTAATAATTTTTTATCTTTTCAAACAAACATAATAACGAGTAATGTATGAATTTGAAATTTTGAATTCAATTGTGTATGAAGTTGGTAAACAAAGTATAGCGTAAATGTGGCAACGTCGCGTTTGTTCATATTATAGTAACCATAAAGCAATTAAATACTACAATAGTTACCTATACTGAAGCGAGGCGGCCGGCGGCCTTATTTTAAAATGTATGTAGACTGCTTCAAAAATATGAATAACAGTTCTCCAATATCATATTAACTCGACAAACGTTAATGCTTACCTTCATTGCATGGTTATAGATAAAAAAAAACTCTTTACCATATTGTATTCTCTTGTTTGAAAATGGAATCAGTTTAGAAATCTCAACGGAGAATGAGATTTAAATAAAACTTTTTCACACCACCTACTCGACAATATCAAATTATGTCATGTAAACCTCACCGAAAGCAGGTGATTAAATCCCTACGGCTGAGCCGGGAGTAAAGTTGTACTGAGTTTCATTATGCCCTTGCGGGCATAATTTAATTTGTATTTAGATCCTCATCTGTTCGAAAATTTGAACCAAAGATACCCACACAATAGGAACTTATTCGTAAATCAAACAAACCTCTGCACAGAATACGACAACCTACATATATGGTTTTTAATGTCTCGCAGAAAGTGTGAAAAGTGCTTATATCCCTATCTGCACTCAGGATTCTAGTAAATCCCTCGCTCCGCTCGCGAGTTAACTCTAGAATCCTTCGTTACGTTCGGAATTCAATATAGCGCCCGTGACGCAAGACACTGCTTTATTCCCTCGTTTAATAATCTACTATTAAAATTCGGTTCATGGATTATGTTCTGTAAATTAGATTAAATAAAGGGGTTGAGATTATTATGAACTCATTTTAAAGTAATTAGTTGCCATTGCACCTTGGTCGAAAATAATGTATTTTCAAGCTTAATTTCAGCTTACGCGGCTCGCTCATTCTTTTATACTCTATGCTACTCTATGATGCTCTATGTAAATCTCACACTCCCCCGTGCGTAAGCTTAAAAGGGGTATACATTTTATCTTCACGTACCTATGTAGTTTATCTGTGGTACGGTCCGTCGGATCCAGCCAATCATGTGGCGCGCCGCAGATAACTTGAATATCGAATACGATTCTACTGGCCCCGTTTAGACCGCTGACGCGCTGACTTATTGTTTCCAATGATAGTTTGATAGCGGAGCAACGTTTATTGAAATTGAAATGAGGAAAATCTAGGTCAGTTCCGTCCGTGGTTGGATTGAGAGGGTAAGTAATATGTAAGTACATTTGTATATATGTTTGATCTCCAAATCAAGCAATTATACTAATGTACTTTCATATAATATGGTCCTCCTCATTAACATGGCCACACTTATTATATTTTAATTTTAAGAAAATGCTTTTGAAAACTAGAATTAAAAATAACTAGTGTTCTTCCCGAATTGATATCTCGTGAGTCTCCCATGAAAACAAAAAAATATTATTTGTAATCTTTGACTATCAAAATAGTGTCACGAAATGATAAACTAAATAACTTAACTTACAGTTTAATTCAAATTATAAGTAACGGGAGTCCATGATTGTGTAAACCCTTTTTTTTTGGGGTAGACATCGCTGTTATTCTGGATTTCAAACTTTTGCCTATATTTGTATCACTAAAGCTACACGCGTAGGTAGCAAATTTTAGCACTTTGGGGTCACTGGTGTACCCTGTGAATTTTGTCATATTGCAGTTATATTATCGCAAATAACTTAAAAATTTACAAGGTTTACATTTAAAATAAAAACAGAGTCGAAATGCACTCAAAAAGACCTGTTATTAGACGTGCCATTTGACTGAATAGTCCCATTTTTATGGTTTAACCCCTCTTGAATCCCAATATCTCACAACCCCCACACATTTTTATCTTATTTAGCCACACCAAAATTGAACCTTTGTATCAAATTTCACGATGATCGGATAAAAGCTATGAAAGTTATCCTCGGAGAAACAAACATAGGGTACAGTCGCCAAATATCATCCCTTTTTTGTAAAACAGTTCTAAAAAATTAAAAATAAATACCACAGTAATAAATGAAACGTCAAACATTAGGTTCAATATTCCTTTATTCTTAAAAATAATCAAAAACGCGTTAACATTGTTAGAAAAAGTCATCAACTAGCTTTAACAAAAATACTCAAATAATGAAAATATATTTTTGGGCTCCTAATTACGTCATAAGGACGATATTGAGATCATAATAATCATTACGTGAACTGGAGTAGTACTTACTACTTTTCTTTTATATAAAATTGAACTTAACTATCATATGTTCGCATGATTTACAGATATTTGTTCCGGGTCTAGTTGTTTCTCTATATATTATAAGTATGTATTTACAAAAAAATGTATATAAGTATTATATCAGTTATCTGGTTCCCATAGTACAAGCGCAGCTTAGTTTGAGGCTAGATAGCGCTGTGTGAAATGTCCTGCGATATTTATTATCATTTATTTATATTTATATCTAATCAGTCCTTTCTTAATTATTTTAATCATTGGTAAGGTACAAGTAGGTACTTCTAATTCTCCAAACAAATAGTGCAGACAAATTTTGGTCCTGGATTTTCAACGCAATCTTCGCTCGTACGGCTTCAACAGCTTTTGTCATTGCTCCAGCATCCCACAGTTTTCTTTTCGACATCTAAGAAATAAAAAAAACATTCTAAAGTTACACGCAAAATGAAGTGACATGACCGTTGTGTTCGCCATACGAGATCTTAATACCGTCCCGGGGACGATATAAGGTTTACGTAAGGGGACGATATTAGAAAATTTCTATTTATTTTGTCGCATCCATATAAGCAAAAAAAAACGTGTTATAACCTGTCAATTTTACTTAATCGCTTTACATCTGAGATATTAATAGTTAGTTTGACAAAAAAAAATGCATCAATGAGTCAGGTCTTTTAATATTTTATGGAATCCGAGAATATTTCAATGAAAAACTCACCTTGAACACTTTTGTTGATCTTCGAATTTCTTCCTGTACGAACGTCGTGACGCACTCACTCCTATAGAATGACCGACTGATGCAACTAGCTTTCGGTTCGGGTCACTGATAATAGACGGCGGTTTTAAAAAAGTTGATATTGTAGGGGACGAAATAAGGTTTGGGGACGAAATTTGGCGACTGTACCTTACATACATACATACAACGCCGATTTGACCAAGTTGATTGGAGATCTCGCTTCGCTCGATCCATTAACCTACGTCGACGTGGTGACAAAGTTTATGTAGGAGGTAGATAATTTCCCATATGAATCCTGGCAGGGTATTGCAACAGGAAGGCAGATCATGTTTTACTATTTAAATAGAGCACATATATAATTACTCGTATATAGCATACTGTTTACACTATACAATATATTCAATATTTTAAAATATTATATAAGGCGTTATTTTTGGTTTAAGTTTAGCTTTGGTTAGTCAAAGTCAAAAGTCAAAATCTTTTATTCATTAAATTCACAAGAATCACTTTGAAACGTCAATTTTACTGCGCGACTAAGCTAGGAAAGAAAGGCAAGAAACCAGGCTGGTTGTTTATTAATGATCCTTTTAGAATACATAACTATAAATAAATAAATCTACGTCTAAATTGTAACATTTTTGAATGAGTTGGAGCAATTTCCATCCCAAGCTTCTCTATCATCTAAATAATCCGATATTTTAGAGTAGGCTTTTTTATAAAGATTTTGTTTAATTACGTTTTTAAATATGTTAATTGTCAATTTTTGTACATCACTTGGGAGTTTTTTATATAAGCGTACACCTTGACCTTTAAACGATTTATTAACTTTATGGAGTCCACAAGGAGCAACAGCGAGTTTATCTTTATTTTTAGTATTAAAATTATGATTCACACTAGATTTCTTAAACAAATTAATATTTTTGTGAACATACATCAGATTTTCATATATGTTTAACAAGGGAATTTCATAATATTTATTCCTTTAAACTTATAGCGAAATGATTCTCTGGGGCCCAAATCATAAATTGCAGGAACAGCCCTGTTCTGCAGCACAAAAACGGTTTTTATATCTGCAGCACTCCCCCACAGCAGTATACCGTATGACATAATGCTGTGGAAGTAAGTACGAGTAAACTAGTCTAGCTGTGTCTACGTCTGTAAAAAGACGGATCTTTTTGACTGCGTATTCCGCTCCTCGTATTTGATTTTTATATCTGCTTTAACTTGTGTAACATTAGGTAGTAGGTACCTATGTAGTAGGTACCCTTTCATGATATTAACTTTGCGGCGCAAAACTAGAGGGTGTGGGGTACTCAACTATACTAATTTCAGTAATAGCAGTGTGAAATAGGCCAGTCCTTATCACGCATGTGTAAAACCGCACGTAACAAAGAGAGAAAGGACAGAAGAAGACGTACTTACCTATAGGTATAATGCATATTTAGTTCGTAGAGTCATATTTTAGGAACAAATTTGTGTTCATTTTTTTATTTGTCCCACTGCTGGGTAAAGATCTCCCCCAAGCATCCCTATCCGTCGATATCTCCCACCGTTCTCTTTCGAAGATGTGATCGTCCCGCCAACGCTTTCTCGGCTGACCCCGACGTCGCCGTCCGTCTTCAAGACAAGTGTTACAATATTGGCACATTTCGGTGCATTCGGCCAACGTGGCCCGCCCAGTTCCACCTAAGTCCAGGCGCTCTCTTATCTTTTAGCACTAATAAACACAGTATATTAATAAATGTTTTGACAGACTGAAATTGGCTAACAGTTAATCTCAGAGAAATGAACAGTTTTGAACATAATTACACTGTAAGCGTTTAGCGTTGCTCCAACTTTAACTACGTACATTAACTGTCTAACTTTCTGGAAATGTAGTGTGCGTAATTTGAAATTGTTGCAAACTGTTGCTCGTGGCGGTTTACAATGATAAGGAAGTGAAAAATATTACAGAAAATTAGTAGTTTTTGTTTTAATTTATGCTTCACTTAACTTTCAATATTTTTCAGGTTTTTTTATTAAAAACAGAAAACTATAAAAAGATAAAGAAGTATCTACTGTAAAATTTAAAGAGATTTTTCTAATTCCGTGGAACGCTTTATCCACGATAAAAAACTAGGCGTTCTCATATTTATATTATAACTAGCTGTTGCCAGATTCTTCGCCCGTGTTGTTCTGGGGTGTAAAAATACATATAGATAATTGGACATTTCGTTTTTATCCACTGGGAACTGATTTATAAGATAAATGGTAACCTATGTGGTAATCCAGGTTATAATCTACTTATATACTAAATATCATCGTAACCGGTTTAGCCGTTTCGACGTGATTTAGTAACAAACAAACAAACATCCAAACTTTCGCATTTATAATATTAGTGTGATTAAAATTAGATTTTTTTTATATATGCCACGGCTTCGCAAGGATTTCAAAATAAAATTAATTACGGTCTTGAGTTTCTACAAAACTCACATGAAAAAAGCACCTTCAGTTTTTCCAGTATTTTATAATTTACCTGGCAACTTTTCTAGCTTTTATTTCTTTAGAAACCTTACTTGACTCTCAAGTTCTCAAGTAATGCGCTTGCCAATGAACTGCATTAAATTCTATTTAGTTAGATATTGATTTTGAATAAAGAAGATTAAACTACATTTCGCCATGTCTGATGGACTGAATTGATGGATTGAATGGCGAGCGATAGTTTATCTAAACATACAGTATTATAACATTTTTATGATATGTGAAGCTTTAGTCTATCAAAAAATTATTTCGTTATTAGTATGACTTAAAATATTGTTTATTAATTTCATCATCATCATCGTCAGCCCTTCTTATCCCACTGCCGAGCATAGGCATCTCTTCGTTGTCGCCATTCGCCTCTGTCCTGCGCTGTTCTAACCCACATACGACCTGCGATTTTTATAATGTCATCGACCCATCTTGCCGGTGGACGACTTGCGTTCCTGGTTCCATCTCGGAGCCACCACTCAGTCAGCACCCTGCTCCACCTGTCATCACCGCGCCTGACCACATGGTCCTGCCCAACTCCATTTGAGCCCGCTACGCTTTAAAATATACCTAGTCAAAATCATTAAGTAGTAATATTACTTAATGATATTCAAAATTCATAGTAATATTCAAAATCACGGAGGTCATTTTGAATAAACTTTAGTGTCATAAGAATCTATGTTTTGTTAAGTTCATTTTGGTATATAAATGGTTACATAATGAATAAACTTGTTTCAATTATTTTATATTAAACATGTGACAGAATTTATGACCTGACTAGGTATACCTAGGTATACGAGGTCCATGTCAATATCGGCGGCTGCCTTAATCAAGGATGTCTTGAGTGACTCCAAATTGGGATGAGGCTTTGAGCACGCCTTTTCATCCAAGTGTTGCCATATCTTGTAATCTAACGGATTCAAATCTGGGCTGGAGGAGGGCCAGTCTTCGTGCCAGATGAAGTCGATTTCACGCGCCGCCAGCCAGTCTTGTGTGCTCTTCGCTCTATGAGCTGGCGCCGAATCTTGTTGGAATACCCAGTGCCTGTTATTGAACATGGTATGAGAAACAGGTTCCACAAGGTTCGTCAGGACTGTATTTTGATACACAACTGCATTCGTTTACACCTTTCTCACAAAAATGTACCTCTGTTAAGCCCCAATAAGAAACTCCCAACCATACCATGAGCGAGGATGGAAAATGACCTCGTTGGACACGCGGAATACGGTTGCTCGCTTCTTCACTACTGTGTGCGTACACTTTATCATTTTGTTTGTTGTAGCTCTCTTCTACGGTAAAAATTTTTTCATCCGAAAAAAGAATTTCCAGATATTTTTTTTCCGCGTACTGCTTCAACAAAGCGCGGCATCTCTTCAGTCTCAGGTCCATTAGACGAGCATTCAAACGATGTCCTGTTTTTCTTCGATATGCCCGAAGCCCTAAGTCTTCATTTAACACCCTTTATACCGTGGTTCTGCTTAACCCCATCTGAAGGGCCAACAGTTTCTGCTTACGTTTGGGATTTCTTTGAATTCGCGCCTTCACAGCTTTTATCACTGCTGGAGTCCTAACAGACCGAGGGCGACCACTTCTTGACCTGTCATCTACACTAGAGTCTTCATTGTATCGTTTGATGGTGCGATAAACGAATCATTTGGTTATTTTCAAATTTTTCAGTATGTCAAATATTTGAATTGGCGCGTAACCGCAATGATGCAACGCAATAACTGCAACACGGTCTTCTTTAAGCGTCCACTCCATATTTAAAAATGAGTAAAATTCTAAAAAGTATACATTTTTATTTTCATGAATAATTCGTAATTCGAATTCTATAAACTTTTTTGGGGCCAGCATTCTAAAAGAAAAGTTTTTACTGTGTGACAATACTTATGACCTGACTAGGTATACATATTTCATTCATTCATTCATTCTTTATTGCACACAAGAAAACACATTTAAAAATACAGAAACAGAGGTCATGTACAAAGGCTAACTTAACCCTAAGAATAATTTTCTTCCAACAAACCTTTGAGGCTAGAGAGAGAGATGATTTTAAAGGTAGGTAAGTATATAAAAACATAAATAAATATATATACCCAAATCTAATACGAACTTTACCTAAAGTGTGATATAGTATTATAAATATAATAAATACATTATTTGGAATAATAATATATACCTAATATGAATATATACCTATAATAATATAAAATTACAGAGAAAGATCTTCAACTTTCCGTTTGAAAAGGTTTTATAAAACGGTCATATAATTATACCAGCCTTACACAAGTAAAGTAATTAAATTCATATTTATGTTCGGCACATCCCTATGGCCTTAACTGAGTAAAATGTTCTGTGCTCTCGATGTAACACACCAAATGAGTTTGAGTTGAAAACATATTTGAAATGACGTTTTCGAACAATAACTTTTTCGTTATATTTCAGCAGCGTACGTATGTATGTAGCGTTATGGATTATAAAATATTAAGCCTTTTTGTATATTAATCGACGACCTCCGTGGTGCAGTGGGCAAATAGCCGGCTACGACGAGTTCAATTCCCGCCGCGGAATAAAATAAATGTTTGCATCATCATCTACAGATTATTGGGATTGTTCCGGGTTTGGGTATTTTTCTATTCATTATAACATAAGTATGTATTTACAAAAATAATATAAGTATTATATCAGTTAACTGGTTCCGATAGTATAAATTTTGCTTAGTTTGAGGCTAGAGAACGCTGTGTGAAATATCCAGCATTATTTATTTATTTAATTTTAAATCCTGAATGCTCTTCAACATAGACTTAGACATGTGTGTCTTTCGACGGAAATAGGTTATTTTTATACGACCTTGTGATGGAACAATCATATGGCCCACCTGATGTTAAGTGGTAACCATCGCCTATAGCAAAGTACTGCCTCTTAAGTTACGCACCTTAGAAACGTGCACTACGATACAATGCCCTACGTCCATCAACTTGAGGCATACAGACTGATGTAAAGCCATGCGCCTGTAATTTCTCTGTCAATCATACCCTTTAAACCGAAACACAGAAGTGCTGTTTAGCGACAGAAATACGTACGGTGGTAGTACTTCCCGGGACGAACACTTTCACAAGCAACTCTTAAATCGATAAATGGTATGTAAAAGAGATTTTGAGTTCTCGAGAGTGACATGGGGTAACTAACGAAAAAAGGTTTTAAATTTTTAGATGTAAGAACCGTCTTCATGGTTGCGTCAGACTGGGTGTGGAAGGCTTATGGGTAAACAGAACTCCTCATTCTCCGGTAGACATATAGAATTCATCATAGCATTTCTCCTCCTCCTCAGACGCTTCTTCATTGTTGAGGATCGTGAATCCTTACTATCGTCTTGTGGATTATTGATCTCCATTTGAAGCGGTCGGTATCTTGATGTAGAATAGAATAAAATACAATAACGCTTTATTGTACACCAGGAATACCTAAAGAACTAGTTAATGCTAGATATAGAACAACGGGTGGCCTTATCACTGAAAGCGATTTCTTCCAGGCCACCTTTGTATGGAAAGTAATGATCGAAACAGTAATGGACAGCGGTTACTAAGAGTAAAATTTTATAAGAAGAGATATAAAAAATAATCGTATAAAACTGTACTTATAATCGTATTACAGAAATAAATACCTTTTTTTCTTTTTTTATGATAGCCAAGCGCTTGGCCACTTAGAATTTCAGGGTCTCAAAGGACACATTTATATACCTATTTGAACACATTAGAAAGATATTTCTCTATTCATTGCTAAAACAATACAATAAACTGTGTACAATAAACTTGCACACTGCTTAATTAGTGGGCGGATACCCGTGGTCTACTCAAAGAGGCTCTAACGGAAGGCCAGCGCTGGGTAGCCAGTGCAACCCAGCACATGCTGAGTTAGAGCCTTTTTGTGACACATGCAGTGAGTACGATGAGACACACACACTGCAATATTTTGCATTTTTATTTAATTTTAATCTTTTAGTAATTGTTTCTTTGTTCTTTTTGTTATGTCTCCTGTGTATATTTGTTCTGTTGTACTATTGGTGTTGTTCACAAATAAATGTTTTTGATTTGATTTGTTAAAAGAGAAATTGACATCATAGATGCATCCCACTGATAATCTGTTATTCCAACAACGAGAAGCTTCCTTTAGTCCATTTAAAGCTTTATGCATAATGTCGGCAATATTATCTTCAATAAATACCTAAAGATAAACTTATATATACCCAACTATAAACCTAAATTATTATGCATACAAATATTCAAAACGGAGACAATTAATTAATAATATATAAGTAACTTAAGTGATAAGAAACGTAGGCCTTAGGACTGCTTTATTCTCAACTTTGTTCACCGGAGCATATATATATATATATATATATATATATATATATATATATATATATATATATATATATATATATCATAGCATTCCATTAGAAACATTAAAATACAGCGTCGGATACATTCTAAAAACAACAGCTCGCTAACAAGTTCCGAAATTTCACCGAAAAACAGCAATCGTTAAACGCATAAAAATACAGCAAGCAAAACAAAACCCGGTCACTTCCGACTTTTACCTACCGCTTGTTGTTCCAGTTTTTCCAACTTCAATATCTCGCTTAGAAATATTGGAAATGAAACCATTCGCTCTTAACGCAGGGTGCATATTTCAATAGCACTGTGCGTATAAATACAGTGGGAGGAATAAGAGTTGAAAATATATATCTCAAAACAAGCTTTTATGAAATTAGTTTTTCTGCAGATATAGATGATGAGGATTACTCGACTTTTGCATTGTAATCTTTGTATTGATACATGGAGAGACAACTTTGTACCCCTTTTTAAGCTTTTTCTATACGTGTCAATAGCTCTACTTATGTTGTGTTAGATAGGTACTTAGCTACATTGATGGAGTCACGAGAAGCCATTTTTAAGTCAACCATTATGCATGTGTTATGCACAAAGGGCACATTAGCAGGTCTTTCATCGACTGTGCAGGATCATCACAGTCGCATTGCGTTTATCTGGGATCCCTGAACCCCCATTTACACATATTGACTCTGCAGTGACCAACCTGTGTGCAAAGCCTATTTAAGTATTTCCACACTGATCACGGCAGGTCGTGCCCTGGTTAATGTTTTTGTTGCTGTTTTTGAGGAGGAATAAAGTCAGGTTGGGGGGTTGGTTAACAGATGGGTCGTCGCTGTTGACCTGCGTGGAACGCTGAAAACTCTTACGACTTTTCAGGCGGCCTTTTGGGATTTGATGGCTATATAAAGGATGTCGACTGTCATGCTCCTGCTTATATTTTTCTATGGAGCTGGCCACATCCCGACACACTCCAGGGGGGTGGTATGTCTGTCGAATGGTAGATGAGGTTTAGAGAGGTTGGCTTATTAATTAAGCTTATTGCGCGCACTGAGTAGAGATTTGCGCAGTTAAAATGTATATCCATGGAGAAGGAAAAATAAAGTTAAAAAAAATAAAATATTAATTAAGATTGAATTTCCACCACTATGCTGGGCGACTAGTTTGTATAAACACTACTCTAAGTAAATAGGGCCTAATTAAGGCTGGTGGGATCCTTCGGGTGCAGGCTGCATAAGATCAATCGCTATGTAAACCTACAATGCTTTTCTTTTGATCCACTAGTTTTAAGCAATGAGAAACGGTGGTTTTCCCATTAGACTACGACATAGCACGCTTCAAGAGAAATGTAAAGAGGTTTCTACAGTGTAGGGAACGCATTGACAATAACCCGGTTGTTATATATAGGCGACGGTGACCGCTTACCATCAGGTGGGCCGTAAGCCTGTTTCCCCACAAATAATAGGTATAAAAAGAAACATTTTTATTCGTCAAACTTGTAAATAAAAATAGTTTTATTGTTATAAGCCCTTCCTTAACTAGCGTGAGTATGTACGACAAGAGTCTTTGTTTTCTATAAAACAAGAAAAAAACTCGAGTTGTTCAATATTCACACAATAGGTGCCAATGATAGGTAAATAGTTAATTCATAATGACCTTTATGTAGCCAAAGCGACTACACAAGGTGTACGTACATCGGGTGGCGATAGATTTATTATATGTACACATTGGAGAAAAAAAGAAAGAAAATACATTTATTTGACACACACATAGTAAAGACCATTCAGAACAAACAATGTGAACAAACTTACCTACTTACAAATACATTTTAAATTATTAAAAGGCAAAGAAAATATATAAATATAAACACAGTAAAAAAACATGATATAAATTTAGTACTTAAGTATACATAGATAGGTAGAGACAATCTTCCGTGCTGTGTGGGCCAATCAGGCCCCGTCTCAGCGTATGGAATGGAAACAGTGAACAAAACAATAAAAAATATGCGTGTGAAACTTTTACCCTCTCTGGCAATTTAATTGGAAAAGTAAGCTGAAGGTCTACTACGGTTTATAGTTTTTTCGTATTAAAGAACTTGCTTAAAGTTTCAGATTGTAGTCAAGTTGATTAGTCCAAGTGGGCTCGAGCCAAGATAACAAAGGACGCGAAAGTGCCGTCCACTTACAAAGCGAGAGGGATCGATTACAGCGATTGTGAAACTCTGGTTTATTGGATTCGAGGCTGTCATTAAATTTTAACATTCAACTGATTAACGTGAAAGTACTGTGTAGCTTGGATACGAAGACAAATCTGTTTGAATAAGTCGATTAATTTGAAAATGAACAGGAGAAATCAAATTAATCGGTTCACGCACTGAATCAAAACTTTTTCATGATGTGTTATGGTTCTCATTTTCAGAACCATAGCACATCCAAGTTAGACATCATATGGTTTTATTTTTGGGGTAGAAATTGCAGTTATTTTAGGTTTTAAACTTTTGCCCATACTATTTATAGTTTTATATAACGGGGTTAAAATGAAATTAATGAATACTTTTCATTAAACTTACGATTTGACATAATAGTCTCATTTTGATTTTTTTACCCCTTTTGGACCCCAATATCTCAACAACCCCTAAACGTTTTCAGCTCATTTAATCATACCAGGATTGTGTCGTTACTACCTACCTATAAGTTGAATTTTACGATGATCGGATCAACGCTTTGAAAGTTATCTTCGGACAAACAAACAAACATACAACGCCGTGTTGCCCAAGTTGATTTAGAGATCTCGCTTCGCTCGATAGACTATAAACCGTTTAGCAACCTTACAAGAGTCTTTGTTGTTTCAGAAAAACTACCAAATGTCCCACATGGCGGCCGCGGTGTTCTTCCGTCTCAAACCCACAGTGAGCAATTGAGCTGGATACTCCAAGGCAGGATCACTACAAAGGTAGGACTAATTATTTAAATTTGTCAGCTTAGTGTGACCATCCCAAAAAAAGGTTTTGTCGACGGTGGAGAAGACAATAATTATATATGTGTGTTCTACCTAATCTTTTTAAATCATTTACTCTTGGTCAAGAACGTGAATCGTAAGAGGTCTTTAAATGCGCTGTTTTTATATAAAGCAAGATTCCGCCCACGGCTTTGCATGAGTGGCATGGCATTCGTTAATAAAAAGCAGCTTGTCTCAATCCAGGTCATAATCTAAATCATCGAAATCGGTCCAGACGTTTAGAGTCACAGATAACAGAGATACAGAGCTACTTTCTAAATTATAATGTTCATATATTTACTATCAATAATTATTAACATGACATATTTATGAAACAGTTGAATAAAGATTATTGCAAACGGTCTATTGATCAACTGCTCCAGATCACTACCAGGCGGAAGTGCCATTAAGATGTACCTTACCCCATTTATAATAGTAGTATGGATATAGATTATTTACAAAAAAACAACGAACGAAAAGTTTTAAAGATATTTTATAACAAATATATTAAAGTATTTTTTATTACGTTCCATTATGTTTTTTTTAGTAGATGAGATGAGATGAGATGTATGTAGTTAGGTATTCTTCTTGGGCTTTAAAAGCGTGCCATGCACGTATGTTGAGAACAAAGCTCAGGCACATTACAAGCATGCAGTTTAAAATTAAAACTAGCTCTTGCCATATTGACGGTTGCTTGTTATCTCAAAATGTTCACTTTTAAATCGACTCTGAAATAGGAGGGTCTCTATTTGACACGTATGTTTTTTGATAATTTACTTAATTAAATTGCTTATTCTGTCTGTCTGTTGGTCTGTCTCTTTGAACGCGCATCACGCCGTAACTACTGAATGTATTTCGATAAAACTTTGCATAATGACCGCCAGGGAGTGTAACGCCTTGCCAGAGTCTGTGTTTCCTGATAGCTACAGCCTGGATATATTTAAGTTGCGAGTGAATAGGTTTCTTCTAGGCAAGCGTGTACCATCGTGGACTGCATCATCGCTTACCATCGGGCGGGATCGTGATCAAACGTAAGCCTATAATGTATAAAAAAAAATTGATACTTGATACTATAGATTAACATTTAAAATATTTTCATCCAGAAAAACGGAAGGATTCGAGAGGTAAAAGGGGGTTAAAGTTTGTATGAATAGAATTAAAAATATACGTTTTTCTAATTGAAATAAATTTTAAAATAATCTACGTAACCAGTAATCAGAAAAGTGTCCCTGCGATTTTATTAAATCAGATGTTTGGGTATACGGGACATATATTTAGACCGCACGAGATAGGTCACTCTGGCCGATGTGCTGATGATGTCGTAGTGATTATTTAGGGCCTATATTATAAATTGCAGAAACAGCCCTCTTCTGTAGCACAAAAATGGTGTTTATTATACGCAGCAGCTGTATAATGACCTACGACATAATGCTGTGAAAGTAACTGAAGTAAAAATCCATTACGGTAAGACTTAATCCATCCAAAAGTTAATCCATTGAAAAGATGCTCCATCAGCGATAAGGCTAATAACAGGATATCCTGATATATACGTTTCATAATAAAGTTTGAAAATCAGTTTGAAAGTGAATTACTACGAAGCGCCGCGTTAAATTTGCATTGCAATTTAACTTTAATCATGAAAGTTGGCGTACCATTTCTATGCTAGTCGGAAATGAATACCTAAATACTACATAAAGAAATATAGAGAGACATAAGAGATAGAGAGAAACGCGACTTCAAATCTCACACCACAGCCTCAAAAGCTTCCACATCGTCATCAGCGTGTGTTACCAGCGTGGTTATCAGTGATGACATATGGCACCACATATGGCACAACGTGGTCTCTCAGTATGCGCCTCATTAGAAGGCTCAAGGTCACTTAGCGTGCTTTAGAATGGGCTATGCTTGGTGTTTCTCTATGAGTTCGATTAGAAATTATGAGATTAAAATTTACTGTTAATGAAGGAAAGTACATTTTCACGCTGACCGTCAGTGCACCTTACAGTTACTTAATATCATTTACAATGCATGTGTTATAAATTATGAAGCATAGATTCTATTGCTTAGCATAGACCGTACGCCAAATCGTCCAAATGGCATGAAACTAACCTTTATTACGCGCGGTATTCTTCCTTCTTCTAATAATTTAATAAAACAAAAATGGCTAGCAAATTAACGAAAGTATGTTGAAGTAATCTAAATAACGATAATATTCTAGAACTTTACCGTTCAGTTTTTCTCGTGGCAACTTCTAGGTGGCAGAGGTTTATCTTCGTGATGTTATTGTTTTCTTTCTTTTTTTTAGCTTCGCTTCGTCTTTGGGGTGTGTTCAATATAAAACAGGTTCTGCTTTCCTTGATATAATGAAACTAATTTACATAATATATAGGATTAAACTAGATAACGCCCCCCAACTAGATGGAAATACGACCTGATAAAGATTGCTGGGAGCCGTTGGGTGCAGGCAGCAGAAGATCGGTCGCTCTGGAAATCTATGGGAGGGGCCTATGTTCAGCAGTGGACGTCTAGTCGCTAATATGAAGATGATAAAATAAATTAACAATAATTTGCAAAAACTATGTAGTTTACGTGTTTACGGTTGGGTGCGCGGTGCTGCGCCCCTCACCAGCGCCAGTGCGGTTCGGCAATCGAACAGTTTGATCACCATGGATTATCGTGTTCCAGGGCCGCCGGTAGGATTTCCCGTCACGCTAGCCTTATTGATATAGTCAAAGTCAAAATATTTTATTCATTAAAATCACAAGGATCACTTTGAAACGTCAATTTTCCTGCCTGTTCCTTCGCGAGCAACCCAGGAAAGAAAGGCAAGAAACAAGGCTAGTTGTTTTTTAACGATTCTTTTAGAATACATAACAATACAGGAAATAAATTACGTCGAAATTATAACATTTTGAATGTGTTGGAGCAATTTCAATCCCAAGCTTTTCTATCATCTAAATAATCTATATATCTTCCGACGGGCTGTTTGCAGCGTCAACTTTCCAGCCGTTCTCGATCCATACGGTCTGATACGTGACGGTATGCCTCTTATACCTTGGGAGAAGGGTAGGCCTTTAGTATGGGACGCCACGTGCGTCGATACCCTTGCGCCATCTTATCTGTCTGGTACAGCAGTTGGGGCCGGTGCGACGGCAATTTCAGCCGAAGATCTCAAGCGGCGCAAATATGGAAGTCTCGACAGAGCTTACGTGTTTGAGCCATTTGGGGTCGAGACCCTGGGTAAATGGGGTACCGGACCCATTGCGTTTTCAAAATTCTTTCTGGGCGTCTGGTCAAAGCGACGTGTGATCCGTGAGCTGGCGATTATCTGGGTCAACGCATAAGCATTGCAATTGAGCGTGGCAATGCAGCCAGTTTCTTGGGAACACTTTTGCCTGGTAGTGATCTGGAGCAGGTGAGCTATCTATAGATCATTTGCTACGGTCTTTATTGATGATTCAACTATTTTTCTGTGTTTTAGTCATTTAAATATTTATTGTTATTAAAGGCATTTTGTTTCGCTGGAGGTTAGTTTCTATTAGCTATACATTAACCATATTTATATGTCTATTAAATTAGTGACAACATATTGCGTCAAATGACCAAATGGTCACTTGGAGACACCACGGTTAACCTCGGATCGATCCTTTCTCCGAACTAGGCTACGAGCCAAGTAGCTTATTTGCTGGTGAGCAGCCAGCACCAGTAGGCAACTCGTCGGTAATAAGGGCTGCTAGCAGCCTACAAACGGTAATTTCCACCATAATCATAGTTGCGACCACAACCCGTCAAAGAATCGATCGATTTCAGCGCTAAGCAATCGCACTGACATTGGGTAAATGATTTGCGTTAGTTGCAAGAGACGCTCAGTCTTTTGATTATTGTGTAAGATACTGAGCTTGCTTCGTTTCGAGGTTATGCAAGATAATAATATAATAATACAATGCTGGACATTTTACGCACCGCCATCTAGCCTCAAACTAAGCGAAGTTTGTACTATGGCAACCATTTATTTTTTTGTATATACATATTTATAATTTACTAGTGGTCCCGCCGAACTTCGTATCGGCTTGACATGCATAGGTATAACGCGGGCTGTCAATATAAGTCACCCTGGTAGAATTGTCAATTGTTGTTCCCGGCCATCATTATGTATGAGAAAATGAATGACTTCCACAAATAATTCAATACCAAAATTAGCCAAATCGCTCCACCCGTTCTCGAGTTTTAGCGAGACTAACGAACAGCAATTAATTTTTATATATATAGACAATATATCTCGGGATAACTCCTATCAAAGCATCTGTTTCAAACGATATAATTTTTTTTACATCCTCTTTGAGGATATTTGCAGCACGCATTTAGTCAATTCTATGTCAAACGTCATAAGGTTACATTATAAAAGCGCTAAGGTTAGATTATAAATAATTTTATATGGTGGTTAAGTATTCTTATTTAACGCGCAATTTTCTTAATTTTTTCTTTCATAAAAACCTTCTCCTGACAATAAGAAATACAACAAAAAAAGAATTGGCCAAATTGGTCCAGGCGTTGTTGAGTTATGTGCTTACCAACACATTTTGCGATTCATTTTTATATTATAGATAGAGAAAAAACCAGACCCGAAAAAAATATAAATAGTTCATGCAAATATTTGTTCCGCGGCAGGAATCTAACCCGCAACCTTCTGCGTCTCAGCCGGCTATACGGCAGCTGCGCCAATCTACAGATATATAAGTAAATTTGAGGTACAATGCGGCATGGCTTGTTTCTCAAACTGACATTTTCACCCACTATCGACGCACACAATAAATTACACTTATAAATGTAAAAAAATACTCTACAAAACACATTTACTTCTAACATTATATTACATTTATTTCTACCTGACTTCTCCATTGTGATATTTTTGCGGTTAGGTACAGTTGGCCAAGAAAGTGTAATAGCTTTGAGTTTGTCTTCTAGTTGATGAAAACTAGGTTCTTATTATATGCGTCTGGCCGCTGTACTGCTTCTAAACGCGTCAAATTTAGGCATGGAAATGATTGCTACTGTTTAATTATTTTCATATGTTAATATTACATTTAAAATTATTTTTTATCACTGTTATATTTTCGCTTGTGAATTTTTTTGAATTATAATTCATCACTTGCTATTCTTGCTACTGCAATATCACACGTGAAAAATCACGGGCAACGAAAACGTCCGATGTATTCCGAAGAAATGCGAACGACTGTGATTTGTGGCACACCCGAATGACCAACCGATATACGATGAAAGCCGAAGTGATTTCATTTGAATTGTTTTTAGCAGGTTATGCGTAGAAAAATAGCAGGTATGACATATGATTTTTAATTTCATATGATTTTTCACATGCAACTCGTGAAACATTCCATTTTTAGTCGAAGTATGTAAACAACGGTGGATAAATTTTGTATTCGCAGACGTGCCGCGCGGCCACGGCGCTGAACTAAACTAGGCCCTTGGAAACATACCGTTTATTTTTTTATATTAAGTAGGCGAAATGCTTTTAATAACAGAAAGAATATACAACTACTATAAAAATACAGAAGAAACAGTTGAACCATCTAAAGACTGTTACAAACGATCTCTAGAAAGCTCAACTGCTCCAGATCACTACCAGACGGTAGTGGGGACAAGACACTGGCTGCATTGCCCCGCTGAATTGCAATGCTTATGCGTTAAACCAGATAAGATAAGTAAGAAAATTTCTAAGAGAGGAAGTCCTATCAGATTGTGTGAATCCCTTGTCAGCTGAATTATGGTGATCTCGTGTAACAGCAAAAACATCCCGTCTTGTTCAGAGAGTGCAGAACGCTTGTTGCAGATTCTGCTATGACATCCCTCCACGAACACACATCTCACCTTATCTGAATAATTCATCCACTCTCAACATGGCCTCACGGAGGTACTTACACTTGGCCGTACTTGTTCACGGCATTATAACGTCTGGATCACCAGAATATCTCTTCTCCAAACTGAATCGTAACGAAAGCAAGTACAGCACAAGACCGACAAGGACTTTACTAAACTACTCCAAGCACAAAACGGTTGCGTTTAGGGGCAGCTTCCGATACCTGGCAACCAAGTGTTGGAACAATATTCCCCCACCACTTCGACAATTAAAATCACAGCTAGTCTGTAAAAACGTTTAAAATCCTTAATTATTAGTAAACAAAAAAACTGGGTTGTCTGGTGCGGTAAGCATTAGTGCACCTTTCACGTGCTTGCCGATTGGGGTATTCTTTTAACCAATTTATCAATTTGTTTTTTATAATATGTTCTGACTTTATTTATTTTAATACATAATATAATATGAATGAATGAACGAATGAAAATACTTTATTGTACACTTCAAAAGAAACAGACTTAAAATAAAAAAAACACAAAGCAACAAGTACAATGGGCGGTCTTATCGCTTAGAAGCGATTTCTTCCAGACAACCTTTGGATGGATAGGACTTTTGTGACATTACAATAATGGAGGGGGGTGTACCTACATTAACAAAACAAAAACTAAATTTTAGGAAAGCGCTGAACACTTACAATAAAATAAAACAATATACATAAATATACCTACAACAAATAAATTAAATAAAAAATATATATATAATATACATATATACATACATACATATCTATAGCGATACTACGACGTTTCTGAGGGATAAAATGTTTTCACTCTTGTTTTAAATGTGGCTAATGATGGAGCTTGCCGTATTAAGACCGGTAATGTGTTCCAAAGACGTGTTGCTTGAACGGTAAAGGAATCATCATAGAATCTAGTACTATGAACTGGGGTTTTCAGCATCAAATTTTCAGACGATCGGAGCGAGTGGGGATTAGAGCAGTGAAGAAACTCAAATCGTTCCTTTTGACTATCTTTCGAATATTTTGACATTTACTACTTTAAATGATTATATTTTGACACAACATGACATATATACCATGACACATAGTATTCTTACTTGACAACACAATACTCTCAAGGTCTAGTGGCTAAATGGAGCGGTCTTGACAGAATATCAGCGCTTACCATTACGGCAGGCATAATAGTGAGTCGAGTCCCATTTACTGGTGTAGCACACAGTATCTACCAAGTTCTTCCTTATTTTGGTTCATGTTTTACGTTTATACTGTTTAATTGTTTATTTTTTTGTATTTCCCCTCTCTTAAAATGTAACTGTATGTCTTTTACTGATACAATCATAAATAATATTTGTTGAGGTTTATCTTGCAAATAATCAATCCGACCGTACTAATCAGTAGATCTTTCTTTTGTGCAGGCGATGGCACGGCCTCGCCGGCCAACGAGCGGCGGCGGTGACTGCACAAATTGTTTCCATAGGTACTAAAATAATAATAATAATAAATATTGCTGGACATTTCACACAGCGCTATCTGGCCCCAAACTATGCATAGCTTGTACTATGGGAACCAGATAACTGTTAGAATACTTATATACATTTTTTTTCTAAATACATAGAATATATAGAGAAACAACCAGACCCGGAACAAATATCTGTAGATCATGCAAACATTTGTTCCGCGGCGGGAATCGAACCCGCAACCTCCTGCGTCTCAGCCGGCTATTCGCCCACTGCACTACAGAGGTTGTCTATATTTTTATTATAACTTTATTTTTATTTTGCATCGATATTCGATGTAAAGAACGTCATTATTTTCTCTTCGCTTTCCGCTTGTGTAATCAGGTATAGGTATCGTTAGTGAATGTTGTGGTGCGGACAAACTGCATAATGGTATGAAATGAATATTATTAACCAGCTCTTGCCCGTGAATTCGTGCGCGTTACTCTACTAAATGTGCAGGTAATCTAGAAATAAAGCTAAACTCGCAGGTGCAACTTCACTTGATAGCCCATTTTTATCCCATGTTACCTGATTTATGGGATAAAAGTAGCCTATGTGTTAATCCAGGTTATAATTTACGTACACACTATATTTTATTGAAATCGGTTCAGCCGTTACGACTTGATTGAGTAATAAACAAATAAATAAAGGAACAAACATCCAAACTTTCGCATTTGTAATATTAGTGTGATGAAATACTAAATAATATACTGTAACTTTCGTTAAAATAAATAAATAAAGTCATGAGTGCCATCAGTCGTAGATCAATATTCATTAGTATTTCGAACCAATTGGCCGGTCGCCGAAGTTGCTGGCCGATCGCACCCAGTCGGTCATATCAGCATATGTTTTTCATAACTACTGAGTATAGTCGCACCACCGCATCTGTTCAGTTAATTATCTTATTCGTGCCTAGATTTGTACTTGTCGGGATTCGTTTTGATTTTGTCAACATGAACAAATAAGTTCGTCAATTCGACAGGTTTAAGTTGCATAATTAATTTTAAATAAATTAAGAAATGCATGGTACTAAAGTAAAACGTTTCTCGTTATGCTAATGGCATGTGTCCCGTAATTGGTTTAAGAAAATGGTGTCCAACAAAGTCATACGAAAAAAAAATAAAAAAAAAATTAAAAAATGTGAATGGTAATTTCGTAAATACTGCATTGAAAAGTGAGATAAACTAAATGCTACATTTTACATAGAATGTGGAACTCAAGTGTAGAAAGTTCCTTTACAAAAATAATAAAGTTTGAAGCCCGCCGACACGCTGGCGTCACAACTTCCATTCAAGTTCAACGGTGTTGAATACAAGTGATTCAACTTGTCTAAGGGGCCGTCGTAAAATAATTTTTCAACACACTTGCACATAAAATGGCTCTTATTTCACCGCAATTAGGCACATTATGACACCTGCAATCAAACTGTGACTTTTTCATTACTATTATTCACTTGATTATTCACAAGTGAGTTATAGAGATTTTTTTATTATATTGGTTGAGTTGTTTTGTTCTTAAAAAAGTTTCGATACAAAAAAGATCGTGTTCTATAGTACACACGGCTAAACATCAAGCTATAATTGCCAGTATAAGCTGACCTCGCATTGTGTAGGCTTTTTGTAGAATGAGAGGTCAGCTTATACTGGAACTGATAGCTTGATTTGTAGCCGTGTGTACACATCAATTAATTTACCTATTGTTTGCTCATTTCATGCAACTTCGTATTTAAATAGATAAATTCAACTTGTACATGTCTATTAAATCAAATTTTCACTCAAATATAACTTTTGTTTTTTCTGTTCTAAAGAAAACTTGAAATTCCCCATTTTGTACGTGGGTAAAACGCTGTTCGCGAAAAGTAAAAAAAAGAAACCTTACATTAAATTAAACATTCTTTTAGTCTATGGCCGATCGCCATTGAATACACGCGCATAGGAAAACTGATAAATTTGTCCCGCCATTGCGAAAAAATTTTCACAACTCGTTTTCACTGTTGAAATTAGTTATTTATTAATTTAAATGTCTACAAGTACTAATTATGAAGAAAATGATTTATTTTGTACATTGCCCGATATAAAACGTGAAGCCCATAACGTTAACTTAGTTTACTACCTGAAAACTCCAAGGAAAAATATCTATTAGCGTACCAAAATTTCATACAATGGCAAAACAACAAGAGTACGCAGTCTTTTTAAGAAAATGTGTTCATGGCGTACTTTAAAGTATTATCTTAAGTACAAATCTAGCTTTTTGTGGTGTATATACTCAATGTTAAAAAGTATAGTCCGAACAGAGAATGGAGTGGACTTAAAAACATACTCTAATTTGTCAGCTTATCTAAAGAGACTATCCGATGGATTTAGAAGCAAGAAATCAAAGGTTTAACCGTCTGACGATATTGAAAAATTTATAAAAGATGCTCCAGTTAACCAATATCTGGCTACTAAGGTTAATTAAAATAATTTTAAATATCTACGCGACTTTAGTCTGTGTTGTGTGTTGAAATTAATGATTGTTTTTTTTCCAGGTTGCTTTAATATTTGGTGTAACTGGTGCTTGTAAGATACAATAATTAACAAATATAACCGTAAAAGACGTAGAAAACCATGGCCAGATGCTTTTAGTGAAGATACCTATCACGAAAAATAAAATACCGAGGTCATTCACTATACACGGTCCATTCTATGAAATTGTTATGAAGTATGGAAGTTTGCGTTCAGCAAAAGTAAAAAATGACCGTTTCTTTCTAAATTACCCGAATGGTAAATGTACCTGTCAGCCTATAGCTATATACAAATTTGGTTCTATGCCTAAAGAAATAGCTAAGTTTTTAGGTTTAGCAGATGCTGGACATAGTTTCAGAGAACTTCAGCTACATTGCTGGCTAATTCAGGAGCTGATATAATGACTTTGAAGCGTCATGGTGGGTGGCGATCTAGCAATGTAGCAGAATCATACATAGAAGATTCCATACTAAACAAGAAGGAAATTTATGCAAAAATGACAAAAAGAATTAGACTTGATTCTGAGGCGCGTCCTACTGGCGAAACACCAGTACATATAATGATTGGAATTCACCTACCTACACGAATAATGAACCATCTCAAATAACAATCGAACATGAAAGTATTTCAGTAAATAATCTATCTGATGAGACCGCTATGCCAACAAGAACAGTTAATTATAATTTTACAAACTGCACATTTACTAAGTGTTTCTCTAAATTAACTTTTTATCTACTAACTAAAATGATTTTTTAGTATTATTTTCTTCACAAGTGACGGGGACGTGGATTTATCACGTACCGTCTTATCGGTGTTTCGACCGACAATGTTTCGGTGTATTGAGCAGATAACACTCACCCTGATTTTTTGTCGGTCATTGTCAAACATTGTCGGTCGAAACACCATACGTGATAAATCCCGTATTTATATGTATAATACGAGTAACTTCTTAACTTTCCCAAACTTAGCTTATAACACTTTCAAAAACGTCCCGTCGGGCATGAATATTTTTGAGATGGTTTTAAAAATCCAAACGTAACTGTATGCACCTACAAGGCAAATAGTATACTTTATACAATATGCGTCCTTTGAAAACAGGGCATGTCATTATATGCTGTTACAAATTAATTAGAGCTACGATGTTGTCAATAAGGCTCTAGCTGCTCTTCAATTAAGTGACAAAATGGAGAGCGCGGAGGCGCGCCTTTGAGACCTAATATAATAATAATATACATTGCACAGCCCCTTCTACACTGAAAAACCGAATAGGTTGTTTTAGGTCAATATAGCACCTACCGACATGATTTGTTGAATTAACAAAATAAAAATAGTTGAACTGTTATGGTTAATTTGACCTGATTATATATATTTAACTTAGTTATTTTGTTGACTCTACTTCGTTAACATGTGAGCTTTACTAAATTATCAGTTAGACTTAATTATATTCGATTATACCAAACATTTTGTGCTGTAATAACCTCTTTTAGTGGTTGGTATACGTTATTAATTTATAACAATTTTATTTTTGTAGAATTAAAGGTACTATAATAGCTGTTCAAACATAATATTGAGTAAACGCAACTTAAATGGAATCAACGTTACTGAGTTCAAAATATTAGGTTTTTCTGTGTAAGGATGTAAGGATGCACAGCGCACGACGACTCTGTGTTTACGACCGCGGTATACTACACACGACGCGATACTCAATCATTGTATCTGAATTATTACAGGTGTAAACCCTGTATTTATATGCATATATTGCAATATAAACTAATTATTTCAAAGTGACTATTTCGAAAATAAAACCAAAAAATGTATCATTAAAATTTTTTGTGTCATCATAAAGTCAAAGTCAAAATCATTTATACATTAAAACCACAAAGATCACTTTGAAACGACAATTTTATTGCCTGTTCCTTCGCGACCAAGCCAGGAAAGAAAGGCAAGAAACAAGGCTGGTTGTTTTTTTATTATCCTTTTAGAATACATTACAACACAGAAAATAAATTACGTCTAAATTGTAACATTTTGAACGAGTTGGAGCAATTTCAATCCCAAGCTTCTCTATCATCTAAATAATCTGATATTTTATAGTAGGCTTTTTTATAAAGATTTTGTTTAATTGCGTTTTTAAATTTGTTTATTGTCAATTTTTGTACATCACTTGGGTGTTTGTTATAAAAGCGAACACCTTGCCCTTTAAACGATTTACTAACTTTATGGAGTCTACAACGTGCAACAGCGAGTTTATCTTTATTTCTAGTATTAAAATTATGATTATCGCTATTTTTCTTAAAAAAAATATATATTTTTGTGAACATACATCAGATTTTCATAGATGTATTGACAAGGGAATGTCATAATATTTATTTCTTTAAACTTATTACGTAATGATTTTCCGGGGCCCATATTATAAATTGCACAAACAGCCGTCTTCTGCAGCACAAAAACGGTGTTTATATCTGCAGCACTCCTCCGCAGCAGTATACCGTATAACATAATGCTGTGGAAGTAGCTGAAGTAAACTAGTCTAGCTGTGTCTACGTTTGTAAAAACACGGATTTTTTTGACTACGTATGCCGCAGAACTAAGTCTCTTCGACAACTTATCAATGTGAGGGCCCTATTGAAGCTTATTATCTAGGGTTATACCTAAGAATACGGTAGTGTCCACAAGAGCCAACTCCTCGTCTTTGATTTTTATATCTGCCTTAACTTGTATAACATTAGGTAGTGTAAATCTAATACACTCTGTTTTCTTTTCATTTAGAAGTAAATTGTTTACATTGAACCATTTTACGACCTTAGAGATTGCATGGTTTACATCGTCGAAATCGGTTTGTCGTCGCTTTAATTTAAATAAAAGTGACGTGTCATCTGCAAACAATACAACCTCATGATCGTCCCTTACAAGAAGGGGAAGATCATTAATATATACTAAAAACAAAAATTGTCCCAGAATTTATCCCTGTGGTACACCCATTTTAACCAGAGACCCGGGAGAACGCTTTCCATTCACGTCAACTCATTGCACTCTGCCACTTAAATAAGAAGTGAGAAAGTCTAGAGCAACGTTCCTAATGCCATAATGGTGTAGTTTCCTGATCAATGTGCCATGGTCTACGCAATCAAATGCCTTGGACAAATCACAAAAAAACACCTAAAGCGTGATGAGACTTTGACGAGAAAATCGATAAAATTCTTCTCGACAAAATATCAGAGAACTACCGTATTGTACGATGCCACAGCTTACAAAAAACAATACTACGAGTCGTTCAACAATCCCGCTCGTTTAATGGCCCCGCTCGTTCAATAACCCCGCCCAGACTATGCCCCAACCAGTCAATAGAGCGCGTACGGTGCACAAGGCGGGGCAGTAAGTACCTATATGTTAGGCACAAATTCTAAAAAACAAAGTTGCATTTGTTTAAATATATATTTATTTATTATATGGTCTCCAAAATATACTCCGACTTTATTTGTAGTTTAAATCGTAACACCTTATATACCTGGTATCACCCTGTGTAGCTTAAATTCCTATGATAGAAAATAGACAGATTCAAACATGGCCGAAACACTCCAGCTCGGGTTTCTACTGCAGTGCTCTCGACACTCTCCAGAGGTCCAATATATCAGTGTTACATAGACTCAAACGTGTGGTGCATTTCTCAAGTCCCACTGACCGCTGGAATATACATGTTTGCGGTTTTATTCCAAACTTCGCAATCATATTCTTTAATAAGATGTATTTTCAAATAAAAACTTTACAAGTATGAGATGTTTAGACCAGACGTGAAATAGAGCTTCTAAATAAGCGAAAAAGAGCTTTTAGCTCGAAATAGATTTTAGGGCCAATGAATAATTTCATTGTATTTACGAATGATCTCATAAATTTTATGGAATCGTACATGCCAGAATTAAATTTTTTTTTTGCTATTGATACAAACGCTACCGTTTCTGCCGGCACGTTATCAGAGCTCACAGTTAAGTTAAATAGAGCATTTATACTAAACCATTCACTAAAATCCTCTAGGTGTTAGTGAATGGTTTAGTATAAATAATTTAATCTTAAATATGTCAAAAACAAATGTTATGCTATTTAAAACGACATCAAAAAATAATGATAATTTATATGTGAATTATAATGACATTCGAATAAAGGGCTCGTACACAAAACAGCGATGCGACGCGATGCGAATTCGCAACGCAAAAAAGCTGCGGTACGATTTCATGCGGCAAGGCATCTCCCAAGGTGATCTCCCTTCGACGACCGTGAACCGTATTGAACGTATGCGATGCGCGATGCGAATCAATTCGCAAGTTCTTGCGATGCGTCGAGGGAGCTCGCAGATTTTTGCGATGCAACGTCGCATCGCAGTTTTGTGTACGAGCTCTAAATCAATTTACGTAGTAAAATTCTTAGGTCTAAAATATTGACATGTTCTTAAATTGGAGTTGCAACGGCATGCTATGCCATCAGAAGCCTTCGGGATGAAGTGACATTAGAGCAATTAAAACTAGTATATTAATCGCTCGTGGAATCTAAACTTCGTTATAGCATAATGTTTTGGGGGAACAGTTACGATTATAACATTAATTCAGCGTTTATCATACAAAAGAGAGCTATAAGGATAATGTTACGCATATTGCAAACTGAATCATGTAAAGAACACTTTATTACACTTGGGATACTTACGGTCCCGTGTCTTTACATATTAGTAATTCTAACAGATTTGATAAAAAACCTAAATAAGCTCGAAACTATACAAGAGAGAACAGTCAGATAGAGCACTAGAAGAAAAGATTAAAAAATGAGTTCGTACCCCAGCTGAGAATCTCAGAAAAAGTGTTCGGTACCAAGCTATAAAGCTTTTTAATAACTTGCCTATCGTCTATAAAACCATGTACAGTTCATTTAAATTCAAAATTAAACTGAAGGAATAGTTGTTGAAAAAGTGTTTCCACTATGAATACTACAAAGACAAATCACTTAATATCTGACGCAAATCGTTTATTTCTAATTTAGTTTTTATTTTGACATTGTAATAATTTATTTAACTTTATATTTTAACGCAAATCTTTTATTTATAACTTAGTTTCTATTTTGACATTGTAATAATTTTTTTAACTGAAAAATATTTTAACGCAAATGTTTTATTTCTAACTTAGCTTCTATTTTGACATTGTAATAATTTTTTTAACTGAAAAATATTTTAACGCAAATGTTTTATTTCTAACTTAATTTCTATTTTGACATTGTAATAATTTTTTTAACATTATATTTTAACGCAAATCTTTTATTTCTAACTTAGTTTCTATTTTGACATTGTAATAATTTTTTTAACTTTATATTTTAACGCATATCTTTTATTTCTAACTTAGTTTCTATTTTGACATTGTAATAATTTTTTTAACTTTATATTTTAACGCAAATCTTTTATTTCTAAGTTAGTTTCTATTTTGACCTTGTAATAATTTTTTTAACATTATATTTTAACGCAAATCTTTTATTTCTAACTTAGTTTCTATTTTGACATTGTAATAATTTTTTTAACTTTATATTTTAACGCAAATCTTTTATTTCTAAGTTAGTTTCTATTTTGACATTGTAATAATTTTTTTAACATTATATTTTAACGCAAATCTTTTATTTCTAAGTTAGTTTCTATTTTGACATTGTAATAATTTTTTAACATTATATTTTAACGCAAATCTTTTATTTCTAACTTAGTTTCTATTATGACATTGTAATAATTTTTTTAACATTATATTTTAACGCAAATCTTTTATTTCTAACTTAGTTTCTATTTTGACATTGTAATAATTTTTTTAACATTATATTTTAACGCAAATCTTTTATTTCTAACTTAGTTTCTATTATGACATTGTAATAATTTTTTTAACATTATATTTTAACGCAAATCTTTTATTTCTAACTTAGTTTCTATTTTGACATTGTAATAATTTTTTTAACATTATATTTTAACGCAATACTTTTATTTCTAACTTAGTTTCTATTTTGACATTGTAATAATTTTTTTAACTTTATATTTTAACGCATATCTTTTATTTCTAACTTAGTTTCTATTTTGACATTGTAATAATTTTTTTAACTTTATATTTTAACGCAAATCTTTTATTTCTAAGTTAGTTTCTATTTTGACTTTGTAATAATTTTTTTAACATTATATTTTAACGCAAATCTTTTATTTCTAACTTAGTTTCTATTTTGACATTGTAATAATTTTTTTAACTTTATATTTTAACGCAAATCTTTTATTTCTAAGTTAGTTTCTATTTTGACATTGTAATAATTTTTTAACATTATATTTTAACGCAAATCTTTTATTTCTAAGTTAGTTTCTATTTTGACATTGTAATAATTTTTTTAACATTATATTTTAACGCAAATCTTTTATTTCTAACTTAGTTTCTATTTTGACATTGTAATAATTTTTTTAACATTATATTTTAACGCAAATCTTTTATTTCTAAGTTAGTTTCTATTTTGACATTGTAATAATTTTTTTAACATTATATTTTAACGCAAATCTTTTATTTCTAACTTAGTTTCTATTTTGACATTGTAATAATTTATTTAACATTATATTTTAACGCAAATCTTTTATTTCTAACTTAGTTTCTATTTTGACATTGTAATAATTTTTAAACTTTATATTTTGACCATCATACAATTTAGTATTAAGAATTTACTTGACATGTTATTAATTTATATTATTATTTTCCGTTGACATGTTATTTATTATTAGTATCATTTTTCGTTGACATGTTATATAATATTTTTTTTTATTTTTTTGACTGGTTGTTAATTATGATTTTGTATTGTGTATTTACCAAAACCGTTGTTCTTTCGCATTAATTACGTATTTGTAAAAGATTTTCAAATTGAAGAATGACAAAAGTTCCGACACAATATTTTATTGTTTGAGAATGAAATAAAAGTATATGACACGTGTGGCTACAATGTTCCATTACCATCTATTTTTCTTACACTGCGGCTACATTATCGGACTACGGCAAATGTTTGTGCTCCGTTTTTCATGTGACGAATGATACAGATAGCCGGAAACGTACAACGTGAACCTTCGCCAAATCCTGATAATAGATAAGTGCATGTTCTGTTCACCTGTTATTAGTTGTGCATGTAGCTATAAGATATAGACATAAGAACTGTAACATTATAATGATTTAACAACTGTTGGGGAACATCGCACTAATATTATAAATGTGAAAGTTTGTTTATTTATTTGTTTGTTACTCAATCACGTGGTAACGACTGAACCGATTGTGATGACATATGGTGAGTACGTAGATTATAACCTGGATTGCCACATAGACTACCTATAAAACCATAAATCAGTTCCCATGGGATACAAATGGGGTGTCAAGTTGCAACAGCGAGTTTAGCTTTATTTCTAAATTACCCACACATTTAGTAGTGTAACGTAAATAAATTTAAATGTATATAATAATAATAATGTGGCACAAGGGTTAAATTACTATTCCCTATACCTTTAAATTTGGAGGGGGTGTTCCTCACCCTCCAAATTTTATGTCCCTAGGATAATAATAATAATAAGACTGATGGCACGCATAGTCAGGAGGTTCCTCTCTCTGCAGCCCTAGCAACTGATCGCTTGGGCCTTGCTTCGCGGTCGTTAGTGGTTTGTAGTGAAAAATGTATTTTTTATAAACGATTTTTAAAATAAATATATGTGAATAATATTAACCAGTAGTTCGCCCCGAACTGAGATCTCACGAGTCTCCCATAAAAATACTATTTGTAATCTTTGACTATCAAAATAGTATCACGAAATGATAATAAACTAACTTGACCCACAGTTTCATTCAAATTACAGGTAAAGGGACGTGCCAATTGACCGGATAGTCACATTTTGGTTTTTTTTTACCCCTCTTAAACCCCAAAATTGTGCTATCACTACCTACTTTTGATAGTAGGTATTAGTTAAAAATTAAGCATTTCACAACTAGCAGTAATTATACGTATATTCATATAACAGATATTATAGTTAACATAGTATATATAAATAATGATTAGTAGATTTATAAAAATTTACCATACATCATTAACCTAACTAAAGCGTTTAAATTCTTAAGTCGATAGCATTATATGGAAGAGCAACGACGCCCTGCCGTCATACAGTGAAAACTAGTTCAGAGGGTAGTCACTTTACTAGTATTCATCATAATTACAAACTTAAGTTACACTAGGAAACATTAATGTATATACTTTAAGTTTAGATTTGAAGTTAGTAAACTTACTTTATCAAAATAAATTTAACTTTACTTAAATTTACTTATATACCAAATTTCACGATGATCGGATAAACGCTTCGTAAGTTATTTTTGGACAAACAAACATACATACAACGCTGATTTGCCCAAGTTGATTTGGAGATCTCTTTTCACTCGATCAATAATATTTATTCATGAAACTGTACATACAAATGGTTTTTGATAAGTGGGTGATATAAAACGAATACTTACATTACTAATGGTATATATCCGAGACCTGGTGCTTATCTGGGTCAACACATAAACAGAGGCAATGCAGCCAGTATCTTGACACTTCTGCCTGGTGTCAAGTGTCTGGATGGATGGAAGTGATCTGGAGCAGTTAATAAAATATAGATCGTTTGCAACGGTCTTTAGATAAGTCAACTGTTTCTCTTGTATATAGTCTTTAAATAATTTTATATACTTTCTTTTGATAAAGGCGTTTTGTCCCCTTCTTTTTAGTATATAGGTAATACAAATTTAAGGCAACTAGCTCCCACACTAGGAGAACGTGTGTTATGGGTAGCTAATTAAGTTCACTGCTATTAGGAGCATGCGATGATGGTACAAGAGGTATGGTATGATAACAAAAACCGGCCAAGTGTGGATTGGACTCGCTCACGAAGGGTTCCGAACCATTATCTATAAAAACGGCAAAAAAATCATGTCTGTTGTATGCGAGCTCCACTTAAATATTTATTTTATTCAATAGTACAATTTTATTATTTTAGCTTATTTGAGGTTAGTGCCGATTAAGGTAGTCCTCTAAATTATATGAGCGCCCATACAACTCAGAAGACTATCTTAATTGGCGCCAACTATGTATGGGGACACCCTTTAATTTTCAACTTTTTTTATTGTTTTGAATTTTTCCATTATTAGTGCTGTAAGACCTTGCTTTTTGCCAAATTTCGTGGTTCTAGGTCAACGGGAACCACCATATAGGTTTTCGACCCAAAATCTATAGGGTACTTCCGGTTTACCTAGAATTATCAATTTTGATTAAAAGCAAGGTAAAAACCTACAGCACAAGTAAAAAGAACATTTCGAAAAATAAAAAAGAAGAAAATTAAGGGAAATTTTGGTACTTACAAGTTTTCGCGAAAATCTAAATTTGCCCATATCTTTTTATCGTGTTGACTCAGGACCTTGATTTTTATACACCTAATAGGGACTATAAACCTCAGTATCAGATATAAGTTTTAACTTGCTAGGTCTACCCGTTCCTGAGAAAATCGGTGGTGAAATACGGACAGACAGACGGACAGACGGAGAAGATAGTGATCCTTTTCTAAGGGTTCCTTTTCTTACCTTTTGAGGTACGGAACCCTAAAAATTAACGTATGAGAATACCTAAACAGAAAACAATAGTTAAGCAATGTAGACAACTAGCTGACCAATCCACAGCTGCGCACGTGTAGCTTTTCAATAAAAACATTACCCTCCTGCGCAGTTGGGTAACAGTAGCCTATGTCACCCGGGGATAGTGAAGCTTTCTAACAGTAAATTTTTTTTTTAAATCGGTCCAGTAGTTTCGGAGCCTATTCGTTACAATCAAATAAACAAACAAATCTTTCCTCTTTATAATATGAAGTAATATGGTATCCAAAAGTTTTTGTAGATATTGATATGTTCTTTAATATTGTAGAACATACTTTTGTTCTATCATTAATAGTTTCCGCAGCGCATGCGACGAAAGTCGTTTTAGGGCACTTTTTGACACCTTGAGTTACGTTACTTAAGTTTTAGTAAGGATCCCTAATCTTTTCTAGCAATAAAGATAGCCTATATCACTCAGGGTGAATGTAGCTTTCCAATGGTGAAAGAATTTTTGAAATCGGCTCAGTAGTTTTTGAGTTTATTCATTATAAACAAACACACACACAAAAATAGAAATGTTTCCTCTTTATAATATTAGTATAGATAGAGTATAGATAAGACTTAAGAATAATTAAAATTAATATAGAATTTGAGGTGTGAGGATGAGACTGTGCCTTGACTGTCAGTCAGGCCAACCACCAGGTGAATCTCTTCTCTTCTTTCCATAAGTACCTTCAAGATAACTACAGGCAAGTCTCAACGCTAGTCCAAGAATAACATTTATTATCCTTTTACAGATTATAGTATAAAAAAATTAAATCAAGTTAAAACAGGTTCATATTTTTTTATTAGCATTATTTCAGTAGAAACTTATTCTGGTTCGCCCCTCGAGAGACTCGAGATCTCGCGAGTCTCCCATAAAAAATATATGATTTGTACCTAATCTTTGACTATCAAAATAGTGCCACGAAATGCATAACCAATTAACTTGATCACAGTTTAATTCAAATTACAGGTAACGGGAGTTCATCCTAATTGGTTAATCTTTTTTGGGGTAGAAATTGCAGTTATTCTAGATATCAGACTTTTCCCCATATTTGTGTCACTAAAGCTACACGCATATTAAATTTCAGCACTATGGAGTCACTCGTGTACCCAGTGACTAAAAATAAAAACGGGGTCGAAATGTACTCCCAAAACCTTTTATTAAACGTGCCATTTGACCGGGTACTTCCATTTTGAGTTTTTTTTAAACACAATATCTCAACACCCCAAATTCCACGATGAACGGATAAACGCTTCGAAAGTTATCCTTGGACAAATAAACATTCATACTGACAACGCCGATTTGCCCGAGTTGGTTTTGAGATCTCGCTTTGCTCGATCAATAACTAAATTAGGAACGGCATTGTTAATAGCCCAGAACTTGCACAACAGATTTGTGAACACTTTCAATTACGGAAGGCGAAACAAAATATATTGGACTACACCAGCCATACTCAGTGTGCTCCGCAGAGCCCTAGAGTTCCGAAAAGCTTCTTGGGACTCCACGAGAATACTAATAATAATGATAAGAAAATCAAGAATACTCCAACAACTCTCACTCTTAACTCTCTTCTATAAACCTGATTTCAACCAATTGATGAAAAATAAGAAACAGTTTCATATCTCTTATCTTATTACATATTTAATTATGCAACTGAATGAATGAATAAATGAACGTAAAACACACAAAATGAACATTTTATTGTAAAAGCTCCGTGAAATATTTAGCTTTCCAAAAGGGTTCCGTCACCAAAAATGTTTGAGAAGCGCTGGACTACACAAACATATCTTACTACAAAAAAATAAACACTGTTTAACGTGTGATTTAAAAATTTATATTCAAAAATTGGTAAGGATTTTTTTAAACACGGGATAAACCGTTGATTTACTTATTGTGGTAATAAGGATAATGTTCAAATTGTAATCTATAAAAAATATTATAGATAGTTGAAACTTATACCATTAAATACGTTTAAAACTAACTAACTGTATTAACTACTTAACTAAATAAACAGTCCATCAGAATCATATTGTTGTATAACTAAGAACTCATAAGATTACAACATAATCAGATAAAATATTAAACTATTTTCGTTTTTACATCCTGATTTAATACGACTACTTTCTGTTATATTTTCTGTGATAATTTTTTGGGACTAATAGTAAGTTCTTTAGTGCCTTTTGGAATGACCAAATGAAGTTAGATGTTTTTTTGCCGATGGCAGCTTGTTACAATATTTCGTGACAGCATATATTAAGGTTTACCTACAAAATTTACGCGTATTGCGTATATTATGTCAAGTATGTCTAAAAAACGTTCTCTCCTTCGCGTTATCTGCTTCGATGTTTCTGTTTCATTACAAACAGAAACTACATAACAATCTACATCGTCTATGTAGATAGACAATTAGGCTAAGTTCATATGAACGCGCTGTACCGCGCGGTACAAGTTAAAACTAAATAGTCGATATCGTCTACATTACCGTGCGCTACCGCGCGGCACAGCGCGGCGCGCTCCGTCCCGTGCGCAAGATCTTGTACCGCGCGGTACCGCGCGTTCATATGAACTTAGCCTTACAGTGTATTTTCATAAAGTGCAAATTTTAATACCTATTGGGTGAAAATAGACCCAATTTTACCCACAGAAAAAAATTTATGTTATCTAGGTGTTCATCTCAACATTTTTTATTATCGTGTGTGGACCCAATGTAAAGAAAACTTATTTTTTATACTATTAGGTATGTCAAAACAAAAACAGTATTGATTGCTAGTATCAGCCAAATTCAGGCAATGACGATGAAATACAATTTACCCCAAAAATACCATGTAAAAAAAGAATTTACGAAATAGATTGGGTTTTTTATAATAAAATTAGGTCTCGTTTCATCACATGTACACTTTACTTACACTGTATTAATGTTAATCAATAAAAAACGTTTATTTCAGACGATACAGGGATCCATCATTTTTGTTAGTAAACAAAGAAAAAACTTACATTATATTGTTAGTAGGTACACAATAAGATAAATATAAATAATAAAATGCGGAAATATTGGAGCATGAGCGCAGTTACTGGGACACCAGGCATGTGATCGGCTTAAGCAAAGCCATCCAGCGCCTCATGATAGATGAGCTCATGTAACAACAACGGTCAGGAAGCTGTTGGTACTTCCACTGATGCGGCTTACCAGGGATGCGGTTCTTTTTCATATGATCGCGTAGAAATCATCGGTACGCGCGTCTGCAAACATCCCTGATGCGCTACAGAACCTTGCCAGCCCCAACAACATCCTGAAGCCGTTATTGTAGTGGATCCGTAAGGCATTGTAGGTTTTTTGCGTATATTTGACCCATAGACTGCACGTGTAAAAAGAGGTACAATACGCCCTAATTAGAGTTATTTTAACTGGCGCAGTACAACGCGCAAATCTACGAACCAACATATTGCATCTGCCAACGCACTACTGTATCAGATGACATATGTAGAGGGGTTTGGATGTAGTCTTGGAAACATACTGCACAGTAGTTTCAGCCATACAGGAACTTGCAGACTAGGTTTTTCTATCGCTCTCACTAGAGTGCTATTTGATGCTATACGTTTTTAGAAGCTATTTTTTTCACCGAAAGTGGTACGTTTTTCTGTACTTACTGCCAATTTTTATATTTACCCCAATTATTTCAATTTAAGCATGTGCCATGGTGTATCTTTGCATCAAGTAACGTACTCAATGTTGCGGTCGGCGCCCGTATTACAGTATACGTTCCCTCAAGATATAAGCATCGTCTGACATATCTATACAGAAATAAAAACAAATTTTTTTTTTTGTTTTTTTGATTAGTTACTTAATGAGCCAGGTACTTTGTTTTACGCAGTACCCAATTAATGTTGTTGTAGAACACCAATGCTTATTTTTACGACTTTTCTTTTGCTGTCTTCATTGTGGTTGGTAACTTGTTTTAGTTTTCTTCATTGTTATAAGTTGTTGCGTTGCATTTTCCATATGATGTGCTAAATATGAAGCAGCAAAGAATCGAATAATACAAGCTCTAAAGAAATTCACCACTTTGAAAGCTTTTATACATTCGCTACCTCACTACTCATAGTCGTTGGTAACTTGGTTTAGTTTTCTTCATTGTTATAAGTTGTTGCGTTGCATTTTCCATATGATGTGCTAAATATGAAGCAGCAAAGAATCAAATAATAAAAGCTCTAACAAATTCACCACTTTGAAAGCTTTTATACATTCGCTACCTCACTACTCATAGTCGTTGGTAACTTGGTTTAGTTTTCTTCATTGTTATAAGTTGTTGCGTTGCATTTTCCATATGATGTGCTAAATATGAAGCAGCAAAGAATCGAATAATACAAGCTCTAAAGAAATTCACCACTTTGAAAGCTTTTATACATTCGATATCTCACTACTTATATTCGTTGGTAGCTTGGTTTAGTTTTCTTCATTGTTATAAGTTGTTGCGTTGCATTTTCCATATGATGTGCTAAATACGAAGCAGCAAAGAATCGAATAATAAAAGCTCTAAAGAAATTCACCACTTTGAAAGCTTTTATACATTCGATATCTCACTACTTATATTCGTTGGTAGCTTGGTTTAGTTTTCTTCATTGTTATAAGTTGTTGTGTTGCATTTTCCACATGATGTGCTAAATATGAAGCAGCAAAGAATCGAATAATAAAAGCTCTAACAAATTCACCACTTTGAAAGATTTTATACATTCGCTACCTCACTACTCATAGTCGTTGGTAACTTGGTTTAGTTTTCTTCATTGTTATAAGTTGTTGCGTTGCATTTTCCATATGATGTGCTAACTATGAAGCAGCAAAGAATCGAATAATAAAAGCTCTAAAGAAATTCACCACTTTGAAAGCTTTTATACATTCGATATCTCACTACTTATATTCGTTGGTAACTTGGTTTAGTTTTCTTCATTGTTATAAGTTGTTGTGTTGCATTTTCCATATGATGTGCTAAATATGAAGCAGCAAAGAATCGAATAATAAAAGCTCTAACAAATTCACCACTTTGAAAGATTTTATACATTCGCTACCTCACTACTCATAGTCGTTGGTAACTTGGTTTAGTTTTCTTCATTGTTATAAGTTGTTGCGTTGCATTTTCCATATGATGTGCTAAATATGAAGCAGCAAAGAATCGAATAATAAAAGCTCTAAAGAAATTCACCACTTTGAAAGCTTTTATACATTCGATATCTCACTACTTATATTCGTTGGTAGCTTGGTTTAGTTTTCTTCATTGTTATAAGTTGTTGCGTTGCATTTTCCATATGATGTGCTAAATATGAAGCAGCAAAGAATCGAATAATAAAAGCTCTAACAAATTCACCACTTTGAAAACTTTTATACATTCGCTACCTCACTACTCATAGTCGTTGGTAACTTGGTTTAGTTTTCTTCATTGTTATAAGTTGTTGCGTTGCATTTTCCATATGATGTGCTAAATATGAAGCAGCAAAGAATCGAATAATAAAAGCTCTAAAGAAATTCACCACTTTGAAAGCTTTTATACATTCGATATCTCACTACTTATATTCGTTGGTAACTTGGTTTAGTTTTCTTCATTGTTATAAGTTGTTGTGTTGCATTTTCCATATGATGTGCTAAATATGAAGCAGCAAAGAATCGAATAATAAAAGCTCTAACAAATTCACCACTTTGAAAGATTTTATACATTCGCTACCTCACTACTCATAGTCGTTGGTAACTTGGTTTAGTTTTCTTCATTGTTATAAGTTGTTGCGTTACATTTTCCACGTGATGTGCTAGATATGAAGCAGCAAATAATCGAATAATACAAGCTCTAAAGAAATTCACCACTTTGAAAGCTTTTATACATTTGATATCTCACTACTTATATTCGTTGGTAGCTTGGTTTAGTTTTCTTCATTGTTATAAGTTGTTGCGTTACATTTTCCACGTGATGTGCTAGATATGAAGCAGCAAATAATCGAATAATACAAGCTCTAAAGAAATTCACCACTTTGAAAGCTTTTATACATTTGATATCTCACTACTCATATTCTCGTTGTCCTCAAGTGCTTCCAGCTCCCGATTCAACAAAGTATTCTGACTCCACACTAAGATTGTCTTTTTCAATGTATACAACGTGTTTTGTTACGTACAACATTAAATGAAAACACGGGTAGGGCTAATGTTATTGTTGTAAAATAGGGTTTTTCAAATCCTTATTATAAGGTCCTAAAATATTGATGTAACAGCCTGTTTAAAATAGGTAAACAAATCATATTAATTCATCATGTAAGTAGGTACCTTATAAATTGACTAAACGACATCGTCGAAAAAGCTCCGTCGATTTACAAACGCGTTACTCTACTTAATGTGTAGATAACTTAGAAATAAAGATTAACTCGTGTAAAGTGTGGTAACGAAGTTCAAAATATTTATTTATAGAATCTTGACACCCCATTTTTATCCCATTGGACCTGATTTATGAGATAAATAAATAAATAAATATTTCTGGACATTTCACACCGCGCTATCTAGCCCCAAACTAAGCAGAGCTTGTATTATGGGAACCAGATAACTGATAGAATACTTATATACTTTTTTTTTGTAAATACATACTTATAATATATAGAGAAACAACCAGACCCGGAACAAATATCTGTAGATCGTGCAAACATTTGTTCCGCGTTGGGAATCGAGCCCGCTACCTCCTGCGTCTCAGCCGGCTATTCGCCCACTGCACCACGGAGGTCGTCAAATAAAAAGTAACTAACGTGGTAATCCAGGTTATAATATACATACGTACATACCAAATTTCATCGAAATCAATTCAGCCGTTACGACGAGATTGAGTAACGAACAGACAAACAAACAATTAAATAAACAAACATCCAAACTAACACATTTATAATTCTAGAGTGATGTATCCATTGTTAGATAAATATTCAAACTACCGGTATTAAACCCTCCTCTAAAATCAGTTAATACGATTCCGGATGTGTGTTTTAAATTAATGTCGTACATAAGACAACAGGTTGTATAAGAAACTACTTATAGTTTCTAAAAAATTACGTTACTATTACACTTTCGAGTTACATTTATTTTATATGTATGCTCCAGTGGTAAAACAGAAAATTCTTTGTATGTAAAAAATGACAAAAAAAACTTATAGCATTTTTAGTATTCAATGTTCATTTATTAACCATTTCAGTACATGGCATAATATTGGTATGTAAAAAATATATTACAAATGTCAGATAATAATATAAATACACAATCATTATAAGGGATTTATCACGAGACACAGTGCGGAGCGGATCGCACCCACCCTGATGAAAGTTCAAATGATAGAAACACACAAATTACATTTATGCAGAGCATTGGAAAAAACAATTGGTGGCAGCAGATACAGAAAACTGGGTTGTCTGGTGCAAACGCCCCCTATACCTGCTAGTTTAATTCTAATTATTTTAATTGTTTTTTATTTAATACTATTTTAACTTCTTCATGTAATTTTTATAACTACTTCGTACCGCCTTGACATGCATATAACGCGGGCTGTCAATATACGTCACCCTGGTAGAATTGTCAATGGATGTCCCCGGCCATCATTTTACAATACCATACTTAACCATAGACAAAATTACGGTTAGCTGTCATTGGCGTTTTGTTATTTTATGTCAGATGCGTTTTTATTATACCACTTTTTATAGTGACTTGTATTCTCTTTGAGGTTTTATGTCACGTCACACGGGAACGCGGTCGAACGGGATAAAAAGTACCCTATGTCCGTCTCCTGGTTCTAAGCTACCTCGTCACCAATTTTCAGCCAAATCGATTAACCCGGTCTTGAGTTATAAATAGTGTAACTAACACGACTTTCTTCACTTTGCACTCACTTTCATTGACTTCACTTCACTTCACTTGGCATTAGAGTTTTGTTTATGTAACACATCACATATCATCATTGACATCACACAACTATAATTTTGCTCTCACAGGGTCTAGTGGGTGATTATGCGGTCTCGGCAGAATAACAGCGTCCACTGCTAACCCAGTCGACATAATGCTGAGTCGAGACCCTTTTGCTGCTATATCACACAACATACCTACCTCATGTTTTAAATTAATCATTATATTATATGAAAAGTAGAATATTCTCCTCGTAGACAAAGCTTATATACTCTACTCTCTACATATATCCTTCTCTGCACTCAGGATTCTAGTAGCTCTCTCGTTCCGCTTGTGAGTTAACTCTAGAATCCTTTGTTACGTTCCGGATTCAATATAGCGCACGTGACACAAGACACTGCTTTATCCCCTAGGTTAATAATCGACTATTATTTTATTTGGAGATAATAATATGTTAATATGCATCACGTTTGTCTACGCCATGTCAAGGCCTCTGGGCGGCCTTAAAACTCCACCTAGATAGAGAAGTGTCTTGCGTCACGGACGCTATATTGAATCCCGAACGTAACTAAGTAGTTAACTCACGAGCAGAGCGAGGGAGTTACTAGAATCGTGAGTGCAGAGAGGGATATAAGTAGAGAGTAGAGTATATAAGCTTTATCTACGAGTAGAATATTCTACTTTTCACATTTTCTACGAGACAATAAAAACCAAGTCTATGTCAGTGCATTCTGTGTATAGGTTAGCTCGATTTACGAATAAGTTATTTTTGTGTGGGGTCTCTTTGGTTCAAATTTTAATACAGATGAGGTTCCGAATTCACATCACATTATGCCCGTGAGGCAGATTATATTCAGTACAACTTCACTCCCGGCTCAACCGTAAGGATTTAATCACCTGCTTTCGGTGAAGTATACATCTATACTCTATACTATTATACTATACTATTACTTATACTATATACTATACTATTACTATTTACTATCCATACTTTTAAATAACGAGGAAAAATTTGTATTTGTGTGTATGTTTGTAATGAATAAACTCAAAAACTACTGTGCTAATTTCAAAAAAAAATTCACTATTGATACGTTCACCCTAAATGACATAGGCTATATTTATTGCTAGAAAAGATTAGGGATCCTTACTAAAACTTAAGTAACGTAACCCAAGGTTTAAAAAAGTGCCCTAAAACGTCTTTCGTCGCATGCGCTGCGGAAACTATTGATGATAGAACAAAAGTATGTTCTACAATATTAAAGAACATATCAATATTTACAAAAAAACTTCGTATCATTATAAAGAGGAAAGATTTGTTTGTTTGTTTGTATTGAATAGGCTCCGAAACTACTGGACCGATTTAAAAAAATATTTCGCTGTTGGGAAGCTACACTATCTCCGGGTGCACAGGCTACTTTTACCCAACTGCAGAGAAGAAGGGTAATGTTTTTATTAAAAAACTACGCCTGCGAAGCTGCGGATTTGTCAGCTAGTACTATTATAAAGAGGAAAGATTTGTATTTTTTTGTAGGTATTTTTGTGTGTATGTTTGTAATAAATAAACTCAAAAACTACGGGTACGATTTCAAAAATTCTTTCACCATTGGAAAGCTACATTCACCATGAGTAACATAGGCTACTTTTTACTTAACTGCGCAAAGGAGGGTAATGTTTTTATCGAAAAACTACGCGTGTGAAGCTGCGGATTGGTCAGAGCAGGTGGTGTGAAAAAATGCTTAATGCTAAGTAAGTGTACATATTTAGTGTGCAATAACGAGTATATCTATCTATCTATCATCATCATATCAGACACAGCACGGCTCCTGAACATAGGCCTCCCCCATAGATTTGCAGAGCGACCAATCTTATGCGGCCTACACCCAACGGCTCCCAGCAGCCTTTATCAGGTGGTATTTCCATCTGGTCGCTCAGCATGCTGTGGAGAGGGCTATGCTTGGTGGTTCTCTACGGGATCTAATAAGATGATGTAATGAAACAGAATTGTTTACAAGCTATTTCATATATATGGGCAAACAACATAAATGATGCATTTTTTAAATCAATCTAAACATATTTAGTAATTTATTAAATGGCAAACACCGAGGCAGCATTTTATCTGATACATTTTTAAACACTTTTAAATTCAAAGTTTTCTGGAAAATGCTGTCTTGCCTGACCGGACGAGTTTTAAGCGGGCGAGTTGACGATTGACTGTAAATAATAATAGCTTTGTAGCAATTCACTAGTTCATTTATTCAGTATAAAATTTATTATATTGCTGTCTTCCATTTGTCTTTAATTTTCACAATGATATAATTTTATTCATAGTTTATAACTTTTCAATATCGAAGGTTCAAATATTTATGGTTCTATCACAAAAAATAATTAATAGCTGTTAAACTATTAAAAAAAATATATACCAAAATGGTAAAGATTTTTCATTCATTCATTCATAACAAGTTAAGTATATTTTCTTCTGACTCGATATCCTAACAGGACAATAAAGTTTTTGGTGATATCAGTTAGTCTAGTTCCTATATTAAAGGTGACTTGCGCAACGACGCCTAAACGTGGCTTAATATTATTTAAAATGTTATTAAATCATACAAATAAAAAAAGCCAACGAACTACTGCAGTCGAACAAAACGTGCAATTTCGATCTCATTTTCTTGCATTTACATTTTACGTAAGCATTTTCCGCTCACCGACATCAATTGAGCTTGTAAACCGGGACTTTTCCTGCTCAATGGGATTTCCTTATCATCGCACCGGATGCTATGACAGTTGTGCCAGCAGTTTGCTGATATGGAACAATATTATATTGTTATTTATAGGGTATCGTACTTTAGAACGTATAATTGGACGTTATAAGCTATGCGTCACTTACACGTATTTTCATGCTCTTCAGTACAACACTAATAGGTATATTATTTCACTGTGATAATAATCAACGGTTGTAACTAGTCGGGCAGACAGACAGACAGACGGATATGGTGAAACTATAAGTGTTCCTAGTTCGTAAAAACCCTGAAATAGATAGACTTTCACGCGTGCTTCGGGACTGTAAAAATAATGGGGTGTAGCTGTGTCATGGACACAGCTGTGTGTTGTACGGGAATACGAGTACGTAACAGGTAATATTGTTTTATACAACATATAAAAATACATTTTATGTATGTTACAATCATGTTTGAACACTAAGAAGTCCTTCGGGTCATACTAAATGGGAATCTCGAAACCCATACTACCCATATTTAGCTAAAACTGAAAAACTACTCGGGATTCCAGAAGAGAAACAATTTGCTAAGAAATATTGCGGTATCAATCTGAATAAAACTTTTATATTGATTCATAAGTCATCATAATTTTATGGATTTATGAATTCCGCTTTTACAGAGAGGCCATGTCAAGAGAAGATCTCAATTTGTTAATATGATGTAGATTTGATGATGCAGAGGCATGCTATTACAAAATGGAACACTACGTTTTTTTAAACCACCTGGAGATGGAACAAGCCTATGGCCCACCTGATGTTAAGTGGTAACTATCGCCTGCAACAAAGTATTGTCTCGTAGGTCATGAACTTTAGAAACGTGCGCTACGATGCACTGTCCCTACGTAGCTATAACGCTTCATAATACAATTTGTATTATGTACTCGTAGGTTGAGAGATGAGGTGATTCTACTCAAGACAAGATATACAATACTGTACTTATGCAACAGTTAAAACATCTGAAGACCGTTGCAAACGATCTATAGATAGCTCATCTGCAACAGATCACTACCAGGAAGAAGTGCCCCCAAGACACGTGCTTTATTGCCCCGCTGAATTGCAATGCTTATGCGTTGGTTCAGATAAGGGCCAACTCTCTGATCACACGTCGCATAGACTAGACACCCTGAATGAATTTTGAAAACGCGATGGGGCCCGGTTCCCCTATATGGTTCCAAATTATTCAAATACGTAAATGAAAATGTAGATTGATTTATCTAATTTAGTTTTTCGGGTTTTCAACTTCTTTCCAGACATATATTGTATCTACGTTATATCTGACATAATCTGTACCTAAAAAAAGTGTGAATTATATTCTTAATTCCTTGATTTATTTATGCCAGTTACCTTAAAAGAAAGGCAACAAGTCTTACAACTAATAATTGAAAAGTCCCTTTTAACTCAGATACTGACAGTATATTTATATTTTCAGGTAAAGAGAAACTCAACATTTATGAACTAGCATGGAGCAAAGCGAATTTTCAATTAAAACGTATAAGCGGTAAGTTTTATTCCTAAAAGTATTTTTAATAACTCCCAACCAACAAATGAAAATAAATATAACGAAAAACAATGACTTTGACTAATTTCACTATTAATTATTATTTTGAAAGGCAACATTGAACTTGGCGGCCGCCATTTTTATTCTTTTGACACCCCTGGACGTTTTGTTTTGACATGTTGACCGCCCAGTTCTTAAAGGTAGCATTCGGTTCTTAGCGACCGCGATGCGCGACTGCCACCATTGAACGACGCGACCATGGACGGCTGTCGCGGGGCGACCCCTAGTTCGATGTCAGTGACCGCGACGGCTACATCGCCACTCTTCCCACTGTTTTTATAGGCGACGGTTGTATTCTATTGCTGTACAATATGTTGGACAATTTATCCGCAGCTAGAAGAAACTTATTCTGCAGCTATTGGAGGATGAAGAAGATATTGTGATTATGTTATTATCTATGCCTCTGGAATTATTTCTTGCCTTGCCAATTATTTCCCAAACATTGTACCTCACAATGTTGTATTTAAAAGATTCGAGCCTTACATCATATAAAGGTGGGTTTTTATTTACTAATTTTATCAACTTCTCATCTTCGTCGGTGAAAACGCCGCCATTTTGATGTATTTCTCGCCTGCGTCGCGTGACTGCACTGCCTCCGGTGCGACCGGGCCGCGGTCGCTACGCCGCTCTCTAGCCACGCCCACCGGTCGCGCGACGCGGTCGCCGGGTTTGTTTAGTGTTCTATATAAATCCATACTAAGCAGTGGGTCGCGCGACCCGGACGAGGTCGCAGTTCGCGGTCACGCGTTGCGGTCGCTAAGAACCGAATGCTAACTTAAGTGGTCCTGGGGGCACCCAACTCTGATTAAGACGGATGATGTAGATGCTAAGACTTGACCAACATTAAAGCCCATAAGGTGAAGCCTAGCGACCTGAATGTAATTACTCCAAGAGTTGATGCCAGGGCAATGACCTGAGGCACTTACCGACAGATCCATGAAGAAATGGTGATAACCCGCGTGATGACCCCAATTTATCTAAACCTAGTTGATTAGGTATCATGAGTACAAAGGTAAGAGGAACAAAGGTTATAAATAACCTTTTGTCAGTTAAGTCTTCAACCCAAAATTATGACTTTCCCATATTAATTGTACTCGATTCAAACACGTTGCTTCGTCTGAACTGAAATGCAGAGGACAATGCTCTATTATCTTTCTTTTTAATTAAACGATTGATTAGCCTTCGCTTTCAAATGAAATAAAATTAAATGATACCATATTACGGATCACTCTCTCTTTATTAATGTTCATTTTATTATTTGTTGTTGAGCCTCACAAGGTCTATCTATAGAGTAGGTAGAGAATTCGCTTCGAAAACATGTTGAGAGTCTCGAGATAGCTGAGTTTTCGAACGTGGGTATCATAGAGGAAAGGAGACTGACATTTTTGATAGTGAGGAGTAAAGGGTATCATAACGATTGAAAAAATAATACATGAAATTCTTTAATCACGAATTGAGAGCCATTTCAGTTTTAAGCGTACTCAGATCTGTCAGACTCAGATCAGATAGTACTTACGCAGACCGTAGATGAACTGAGTCGGTTATATCCGCATAGTCGATTTATTAGTCTCGTTTATGCAAATTTTAACTATGATTTTTTATTTTTTTTTAATTTATTTTTTGATTTTTTAATACCAATAGGGAGAAGTCGTGCGAGTGAGGACAATGACCCCTTTCGTATTTGTATTTATTTATATATATATATACTAGCAGACACGCCCGGGGCTTCGCTCGCGTTAGTTTGTCAATAAAAACATTACTCTCCTGCGCAGTCGAGTAAAATATAGCCTATTTTCCAATCCCGGGCACTGTCTATTTTTACTATACATCTATTTACTGTACATATGGGGAGTGCATCTAAAGAATACCTCATAATTTTAACCCCTTACTTTACCCCCCCCCCCCCCTGTTAAGGATGATTTTCCAAAAAAGTTGTAACACGTATTTCTTTATTTCTTACCAAAAGCCCTTACTTGAGAAATTATGTATTGCCCTTACAAACTTTAAGCTCCTATTTCACCTTCTTTCAAGATTATTGACATTCAAGATTATTTTTTGTCACAATAAACTAACAAACTGAGTTACTTTCGCATTTATAATATAAGTATGAATTCGAAAGTATTAAAACATTCTATAAAAAAATGAAACCTTACATTATATTCTTTTCAAAAGCAAACATTGTTTGTTTTAACTAGCCATCGACAAAATTACTCTACTTTAAATTTGAAATCCATCTAAATAATTCGGGCAGAATAATGCGGTTCGAAAATTTACCACAAACACGTTAAACATAATTATCAATCGCTTAAATTTCATAAACTGATTGGAAGTTAATTATCGATAACCAATATTTGCGCTAACCAACTAAGTACCAACTTAATGGAATTTTGATGATCAAAGTACGACTGTGTTAAGTAATTTTTTTTGGTAAGCACATTCTGTCTCTCTGAGCGCCGATTCCTCCGCTGCAGAGGGTCGTGAGCTCTCGTCATCACTCTCTTCCAAATCTTTCACATATTTCAGTATTTCTACTCCAATGCATAGTACTAGCTTTTATGACAAATATTTTACCGTCCGTGTAGTACATCTAATCTAACTCTAATTCTAGGGTGGGGGGAATAAAAGATCTGCACTGACGTCCTGCATTGGGGTGTATTGTGCATTAACCCCCTTCTAACCTGACCCCGGCCATTCTAACTCCTTGAATTAACGGAGTAGGACTTTGGGTTGGTGGCAGCAGCTTTCCAGGGTCTCCGTGGATGTTGAATTAGCAGCGATGTTAGTGGAGGATCAGGGTTCGATGACCCCTTGCAGACCCGTTCTTAGTATGGCATCGTTTGTGCAGTGGAGTATCACGTGCTCCACAGTCTCTTCCGCCCCAAGGCATCCACGACAAAGTCCACTGTCCGTGGTTCCGGTCTTTAGGAGGTGATGGTTAAATTCGCAGTGTCCCGTGATGATTCCCACCATCATCCTTTGATCTTCGCGTTTCATCTTTAACAAGGTGCTTGTTGTTTTTCTGTTTTTTTTTCCGGAAGCATTGTCTTTGTCTGCTTGCAGTCGGCTTTACATTCCCAGTCTTTCTGGTGCTCCTTTTCGGAATTCATCCTCAGTCTGTTTTTGTTTTCCGCAGTTGGCGGATTGGAGAGATTAATATAATTTGTGTTTGGTGTTAGCTTGGCTCCTTCTCTTGCTAGGGAGTCTGCCTTATTGTTCTCTCGACAGGAACTGTGAGGTTTAGTCCATTTGATAGTTACACTATGTTTCTCAGCCAATTTCTGTAGAGCACTATAGCACTCCGCGACACATTTTGATCGAGTGTCGGGTCGTCTGAGAGCATTAATAAGTGCCGCGCTGTCAGTTGTGAATATTAGTTCTACCTTCTGGTTTACGTACAGTACGTCTCTGGAACGCGTTACCAGTCACAATACTCCCTTATTGTATGCCTCATCCTTAGCCATATTTAAATCTAGGGTTAAAAGTTTATATTTGTCAGAATATCGTCGTAGTATCGCACAATAAAATTTGTTTATATATAATCGCATTTATCAACTTATGTTACATACGATTAATATATATTTAATGTAAGTACATATGTTCTATTTGAATTCTTAGTTATTTATAAATTTTAGTACATAATTTAATTTTATTTTGGTATTAGACGCACTCTCTTCGTAAAATGTTTAGCAATAAATGTATACCCCCGACCATTATCTTTGTTATAACAAAATCCTCTCCATCCAAAGGTTGTCTGGAAGAGATCGCTTCTAAGTCATAAGACCGCCCATTGTACTATTTGCTTTGTGTTTTCTATTTAGTTTGTATTTTTATTGTTTATAAGGTGTACAATAAAGTGTTTGCATTCATTCGGTCCCCTGCGACACGAATTGGCTTGTTTCTAGTCTGTGCAATGTAGGGCTTAGTCCTCTTGGTATCAGTTCTTAAATTTTCCAATGATCGTCTGCCTTTTGAGGTTGCCTGAGTTACGTATTGCAATGTGGTCCAAGTACTCGAAGCATGGTTGAGACAAATGGCCGAGAGTCTTGAGCTCCTTTGAAATAACTAAAGTAACTTGAATTTATTTTACTTGGCAAGTTTTTTTCAGAGTGTTTTTAAATATCGATTTTTTCCCGAAAGAGGATCATTGACCTCACTCAGGTAGGTGTTTGTTTGGGTTCTTCCTCGTCGTTAAATTCGCTAGTCTAACTGATTAGCCTAACAGGAATAATTTTCCTTGTGGTCAAACTGACAGAGTAGAAACAGGTCAAACGCTAACTGAGTAATGTTAGAAAAGAGAGCACCTTGCTTTGTTATAAAAAAACTATTGTCAACAAAAAGTAGCCTATGCGTTGATTCAGGTTATATTCTACGTAAATACCAAATTTCATAGAAATCGGTTCAGCCGATACGACTTTATTGAGTAACAAACAAACTTCGAAACTTTCGCATCAGACTAATATTATAAATGCGAAAGTTTGGATGTTTGTTTGTTTGTTCCTCAATCACGTCGTAACGGCTTAACCGATTTTGATGAAATTTAGTATGTACGTAGATTATATAACCTGGTTTACCATTTAGGCTTTTCGCCTATAAATCAGTTCCCATGGGATACAAATGGGGTGTCAAGTCAAGTTACAACAGCGAGTTTTCTTTATTTCTAGGTTACCTACACATTTATTACTGTGATACGTTACTGCATCCTCTGGCAGTTGGCAGTAGTTCGTTAGGTTTTTTTCTCTATCCCTGTAGTTTTACCCAAAGAAAACAATTCATGTTGAACCAATCAGTTAGACTATCCAATTTGACCACGAGGAGGAACGTTCCGAAATTCGATGTTTTTATTGAAGAATCACCTGGTAAAAATCAGCAGATTTGTGTTAAAAACTGTGTATCAACTGTTTCAGGTGAATAATCTTAAAACTTTATAAAAGTTTATAAGTTCTAGGGGAGGAGCAAAGCTTAAAAAATATTATTTTTATGTAAAATATTTAAGTTTATGATTATTTTTTCTTAAAAAAAACTAATTGAAAATATGTTTTATTTAATGTGCAGAATGATGTTTCTGAGCACCCATTGATGAAAGAAAATGATCAGTGCTAAATTACATGATTGCAGTGCAAGATCATTTTGTTTTCAAAGATATACTTTATTACATCTGTTTGTAATAACCATAACTTGGTTTGATATTTTTTTATCTCCTTATTTTCTTTGGCAATTAGCTAGAGTTTGGTGAATAGTTCGCGATGGGTATTTATGCAATAAGCCTAGTGGCACTTCTGTATTCCATTAAGGTGGTATATGAGGTCTTGAGGGGCTGTCTTGGGCTTGGCAAGCTCATTAGGGTGATGTTCCATTGGTTTAGCGTACGATTTCAGTTTTTTAGCTACTTATTTTTTCACCGTTGCCACTTCTAGGTCGCGATACAGTTGTATGTTAATGATGTACCATGGTGCGTTCGTTATCATGCGTAGCATTTTGGATTGGAAACGTTGGAAGATTTCCAAGTTTGAGTTCGCTGCTGTACCCCACAGCTCGGCTCCGTAAGACCACACGGGTTTTTTGATGCATTTGTACAGGAGGAGTTTGTTGTCCATGGTCAGTTTGATTAACTTTAAATAAGCCAATACAGTTTCCTTGGTTGAAGGTAGTTTGATATTTGACAGCAAAAAGGTTCATATACGAGATTAAATGAAATTGATAAAACAAGATTCATTAATTAAAAGAATAAACAAGTAGGTATTTACATAGTGTATGTCAGTTATTTGGTTTAAATCAATTTTATTTTAACAGGTTATTAAATACCACAATAATTCCCATTAAATTCTTTTCAGTGTACAACCTACTCTTTGATTGTAATTCTAAAGTAGGCTGTGGCTGTTATTTTTATGTTTGCGACATCTTTCCTTACAATGTAAAAACCTGTTATTAGCCTTAAGTTTAGTTCTGAGCTACCTGTCCATACAAATTGTATCGGCGTTGGAAAAATAAATTAATTTAAAAATTAAATGAAAACAGGCAAAGGCAACATTTATAAAACTTTGCGAGGCTTCATAAACACTTTTTTGATAAAGTATTCCGATTACGAATTATAAAGCTTCAAAATGGCCAGTTTCTAATAGACCTGTGCGCCCCCTCCCCCGTCCCCCCACCCTTCTCCCGTTTCCACCCCCTTCCCTGGTATGCAAACCGCTATCCTTGTATACTCGTAGTATTTACAAATAGTAGTAGTATATAAAACTAAAGTTATATGAAGAATTATGCAAGCTTAGTAGGCTTTACTAGTTTACGAGCAGTCCTGTTGTAAATGTTTGTAAATAGTTCATAATAAGTTTCCCACAAAACGACTAAAAACAACTGAAAAATTAGATTTGTATTTTTAAAGATACAAACCCATGGCGTACCTGATTTTATGCGTTTATTACAGATTACGTCCAACTTAGATTTGGCCTACATGGCTTTGCATTGCACCGTCACTGAGACAAGTGAAAAGTCTCAAGTAGTTAGTTACTGCTAGGCGGTTGAGATGGTATCTCTCGGCAGTCAGGCGTTTAAAGCCGAAACAGTCTTAAATGGCTTTCCAAGTGTAAATGGAACCATTAAACAACTCAAGTTACTCGTAGCTCTGGTAATAGCAGAACATTGAAATGATCGACAATAGCGTAGCAAGCTCGTAGCACACACTACTATGCTACGAGCTTGCTACGCTATTGTCGATCATTTCAATGTTCTACTATTCGTAGCACCGTAGCAAGAGTGCTACGAAGCAAGTATAACAAAACTATAGTCCAAGCTGTATTATGAAAACGCAAACGCGTTTGTGTAAGTAATTGTTGAAAAAATTATGTACTTTATAATGTAGTTATAAAGAGTAGATATGTTTTAGTTAAACAAAGTAATAATTAAAAATGAATGAAAAATGATTTATTGGTTTAAATAAGAGTAAATACAAAGGTATATACAAGTAGCCAATTTGTTACAATCACAGTTACAAGACACTGGGGTAGGAATAATTATGTACAAATCTATAACAAATCAATCAAGAAATAAGTCACCTAAAGTATATAATAACCTAAGTAAGTACTATCAGTATCAGTGCGTCAAAAACCGGACTAGATTTTCTGTATCCCGGTTTTTGACGTCTTCTATTGGACAAACGAGGCTGATCTTATAGTAATTATATTGATTAATGTAAGAGAGAGCTAATGTAACGTTTAAGTTTAATAGTAAATTTAAATTTAATTTATAAGGCTAGGTATATGAATTATTATTTGTGTATAGTTAGCAACAATGATATTATTTAATCACTCAAATACATTTTCATCTACAATATAAACCGATCATAACGTTTTCCACCTCTCAATTCTATTTAGAAGATATATTTAGGTATGTAAGCGATGATGCAGTCTACGATGGAATACGCTTGCATATAAGAGACCAGCTGGGCTGACATGCGCGCCGTTAGATGTGGATCACACGAGACATAAAAGAACAATCATTCAGGTACAAATACACACACATTTTGGTGTGTTCACACAAACACAGTCGCCTTTGCTTTGCTGATGTGCTGCAGAACCATATTTATCTTCTGTATTTAGTTACTCGCTTCTGGCAAGTGTCGACCAACATTGTGTAGGCACACTTCATCAGGCACACCGTAGTATTTCTTGTCGTATACACACCAGCTGTCAGATATCTCTGGCTGAAGTTGTATAACTATTTGCTGGCATTAAACAACAACAAACAAACAAAGATATAAAAAAATAAATAAAAAATTCTATAAAATATATAGCGGCGAATGTTCTGAAGAGCTGTTCAATTTAATTTCTGCTTCCCACTTCTACCGTCGAACCTCCCGCAACCGGCAACGAGCTCACCCAAATATTGTAGATGCGTGGAAGTCTCACACGGTGCGTTTCACCCGCTCGTTTCTTCCACGCACCTGCAAGATGTGGAATGACCTTCCTCCGAAGGTTTTTCCAGTGGGCTTTAAAATTAACGCCTTCAAGAGAGGTGTAAATAGGGTATTTAGTGCTAGGCAATGCGACTACAGTTCCTCGAGTGCTGCAGGAGTTTATAGGTGGCGGTGACCACTTAACATCGGGAGGCCCGTCAGCTTGTGTATCTACAAGTTTAATATAAAAAAAACAAAGAAAAGAGAAAAATAGTTAACGCTGTACATCATTTTCATAACTTATTTATTCTAACGCAATATTACAAAATATCTACTTATCGGATTTTTAGATGACATTGACTACTAGAGACAACGTTACTAGAGATAACACGAATACTCGCTATTATTAGGCATAACTCGATTTTTCTTTGTCATTCGTCGAATCCCGAATAATACCTAGTATTATTCTATATTCGGCGAATAGTTCTCGAAAATAAACTTATAATGAATAAAAAAATGATAGACTTAACAAAACAATCAAAATATTTATTATTATCATTAACTAGCTGACCCGCCGAACTTTGACCTTGCCGCCTCGACATGATTATGACGCGGGCTGCCAATGTCGTCCCGGTATAATTGTCAATCGACCGTCATTAGCTGCATCTATGTATGAGAAAAATCATTTTCTTTATAATTTCTTTTTGCGTTAATTTTCTGATATTTTAAATAATTATTCTGCCATTATGGGTGAAGACCAATCCAACAAATTAAAAGTCATCAAAATCGGTCCAGCCGTTCTTGAGTTATAAATGGTGTAACTAACCCGACTTTGTTTTATAAATGAAAAGTGAGTCCAAAATCAGTCATGTCATGTTGAAGTTAATAAGTTAGGTTTTTTAATCAATATTTAAAATCCAAAAGGGGCAGAATGTGGTGCAAATAACTAGTTTTTCTGCACGATTGGGATCAAGTCGGTTGCGCTTTTCTTCATAAATCAAACCTGCCTTAGAAATTATTTGTATATTTTATTAACTCGAATAATAATCCCGAGTTCCTCATGGAATGGCGATTAATAGGTTTTCGACAATTCGCTATAACAAATATTTGCGGCATCTCTAGCTCTAGCACAGTTACGAGGAATTCGATGTGAAATTTGAGCTAAATCGGCAGTTCAATCTTTTTATACTGAGTATTAAAATATGTTGAAAAAAGTGGAATCGATTGCAAGAAAAATATATAGGTACAACAAAAGATGCCAACATTGATCTATGTATGGAGATGGAACAGCTCAGCTCCATAAAACATACCTCGAACCAATGAAACACAGACACGCACAGATAAAAACAAGCTAAACCGTCTATCGATTCGGTAAGTTCCGACTGTTCTTCACAGTGAACCTATGCTAAATTGTTACGAATTGCGCACTGCACAGTAGAGTATTGTGTGCGAGAGACATTGCATTGACTTATCAAATGAGCCAGAAGAAGCGAACATTTTACAAAATCCAAAAAATAAAATATAACAAAAGTTGACCGTGATGACTCACGAAAGCTTCTGCTATTGCAAGACTACTCGTGCTGAAATAAATTAGCATTTTGCCATCCGAACCGTAGCCTGCCGGCATTTTGATTCAACATTCCACACCAAAGTCATCAAAAGTTTTTGACGGCTTTATCCGCATTGTTTGTGGCGTGCAGATAACAAACGCATACAACAAAACAAAACAAACCAATCCTAAAATTGTTGTTGATAAATAGGTACAGGTATTCAAAGCAAAATGTTGTGCAAAAATTCTGTATTTGACTACTTTTTGCAACTACTTTTAATTTTACAGCTGACTTTATAGCGCTTCATGTCGCCCAAAAAATAAGGTGACTATACTGGAGAAAATATGAGTTTTATGCCTTCTTAACACTGCCACTCTTAATGCGTCTGACGCGGTTCTCACTGATAAAAATAGTGTCATTGTCGTCGCAAAATATCGAGGCGGCTATTGTAATCGTTTTCGTGGTCGAATCACAAGAACTATCAAAGCTAAGTATAGTTTACTAGTTTAAGAGTAGTGACCAATATATGTTGGTAGTTGGGTTTGTAAACTGTTTATATATTATTAAAACGTTCATACATAATGAACAATATAAACTGTAAAATTAACTTTGTGTTATAATATGACTAAGAATAGAATATAATAGAATAATGCTTTATTGTACACCAGGAGTACCTAAAAAAACTAACTAATGCTAGATATAGTATGTTGGGCGACCTTATCGCTGAAAGCTGAAGATACAGCTGTACTGGCTAAGGAACCCTTCACTATACGTGGCTTGACACGCGCGTGGTCAATTTATATTACACTTATCAGACACAGAACTTTCGTAAAATCTCGCATTTACTGTGTAAACATTTATCAAGTGACTGACTGCAATTCTGTGGTTTTCCTAACTGACTAACTGGCGCGGTTTTGCGGTCACATGCTTGGAACTGAGCTTCTAAATTCATCGTCATGCTACGTCTAGACCAATCTGGTTTTAATTTTATACATCTAGCTATTTCCTAACTATTTCAGAAGTAATTTCAGTGAATGTCATTTTGAAATCGTTTTAAATTAGATTAGATTATTTCTTTATTGCACACAATTAAAAATAAAACAAACAAATCTCATACAACAAATCATATACTCAATTAAATCAAAGGTACAAGGGGCGCCTTATCGTTAATCGCTATCGTTTATCATTTAAGTGTTTTCCATCGAGCATTTAGATGCAAAATAATGTGTATTTTGCTGGGTTCATCGGTTTATCGGGTACATTTTAAATAAGGACAACATTGTCATGGTAATATATGGCCATATAGTCATCAACCAACAACGGTTCAAAAGTTAATAAGAATAATGAAGCCTATTTATTTCCAATCTTCAATTACATACATTTCTTAAATTAAATTCATTACAGTGATTATTAATAAATGTATACCTATCGCTTCTAATATGGTAGTACTCTATAATTATATATATACATATATATTTTACAAAAAAACAATATTATTATTTTATTCATTTTAATCACTATCGCTGCTGTTTATATAACCGGTGATCGGAACCAGTTCTTGGATATAGGCCTCCTCCAGCTTGCTCCAGGCCTCTCTGTCTGTTGCTCTCTTTCTCAATTCACTTCCTGCAATAGATTTTATATCTTCTATCCATCCTTTTTTAGGATGTCCTCTTCTTCTTTTTCCTGTTAGTCCTTCCCATATAGTTGTCTCTAGTATCCATCTTTTATCTGTGCGTCTCATTATATGTCCTCTCCACCGCCACTTTAGTTCAAAAGTTATCCTCGCTATATCGTCCAGATTTAGAGCTCGACCATCAACTTATTTTTACTTACATGTTTTAAAAGTTTACAACATAAACATCCGATAGTAAAAAAACTACGGCTAAAATAATCTCGCTGTTTGTGGATTAAAAATCAACACATTTATTTGAAATTAGAACTTCCAGCAGGTAATCCATTACAATTGAACTAACTTACTGCGGAACTAATAACATAAACTTTTCACATATCAGTTATTTCCCTATTTCAACTTCGGCGAATACGAAAATAACGGGTATTATTTTATTCGATAAAATTGAATTGAAATCACAAATTTTGTAATTGAAATATCAATAATAAATTTTAATAAATCATTAAGAGTAATGCCGTTTGTAAACAATTTTAGGTGGGAAATAAATAAAGTGTGCTCATTTCCCGATCAAATCGACGAATTGATATAACGGTAGCCAGTTTAATTAATAATACCTGCATCTACATATATACACTTAGCCTATATATTAAGTGGGTCTGGACTGACACATTAATAATTCATGGCAATTTTCCAAATTAATTATACACTCCAATTTATTAAAATTTTGTCATCCAGCCTTATTTCTACTCCATTAATGATATGGGTTCGTTTCTATACATGACATTTCTATGAAAACAGGTTAAACAAAAAAAAATGTTAAATAGATAGAAGTATACAAGTAGATAGTTTGCTGGAAGAAAACTCTTATTAGAGTTAAGCTCGCTCTAGTGCATATTCATTTTGTAAGCTGTTTTTGTCTGTAACCTATTTGTGTACAATAAAGAATAAAGGATAGATAGATACTACTTTTTGCACACGACAAACAACAATACAATTAAAGAAATATTATTGGATATTTCACACAGTGCTATCTAGACCCTAACTAAGCAGAGCTTGTACTATGGGAACCGATCAATGGATATAATAGTTATATACTTTTTGAAGTAAAACTTCCTTACGCACGCTTGACTTGGGGAGTAAGCTGGTGAATGCGTTACGAAAAGTGTGAACGGAAGTTGAGAGGGAGATTATAAGTTAGAGAGTGAGATTTACGTTTCGTATATTTTTAAAAGTTAATGATGTATAAGTGTAAAGTGCGATTTGCGTCTGTTCAGAATGAACATAGACTGATCGGCCTACAGACGTGTGGGCAATTTTGTAATTGAACAATTTTATAAATGAATATTTTGAAAAAGAAGTCTTACTTCAGTCGAGTGGTCTAAAGCACACTCGGTTTTTTTTTGTAAATACATACTTCTATATATGTAAAACAAAGTCGGGTTAGTTCACCATTTATAACTCAAGAACGGCTAGACCGATTTCCATAAAATTCGGTATATAGATAGATTATGATCGGGATTAAAACATAGGCTACTTTTGATTCGACTGCACAGAAGGAGGATAATGTTTTTATGGACAACCCACGCATGCAAAGCCGCGGGCAGGTCAGCTAGTATAATATATAGAAAAACATCCACACCCGGAACAAATATCTCAATTAAAATTAGCATTATTCAAATGAACGTATACAATTGGCTGTCTTATCGCTAAGTAGCTATATCTACCAGACAACCTTTGGCTGGAATGGCCACTTGAGGCCCGTGCAGCTCTGGTAGATTTTGCCTGAGCAGCTAGAAATAAAACACTAAAAAAATTGAGCCAGCTGATTTCCGCCTGGAAAGTCCGGTGGAAGTCTACGCTATAGTCTCTCAGAACACATTTACCCTAGCAGTATTGTATCATGTTAGGTATAACCTAGTAAGGTGTTAAATAGTTATATTCATTGTAATTTTTGTTTTTGATAATGTATAAAATGTAAACTGCCTAGCTTAATTTCAGACTGGTCATAAAATTCCTATAATGTAAATTTATAATATTCCTAATTATTAATTGCACGATTCTATTAAACTATTATTAGGACTGTTTAAGTACCAAACCGTATGCTGCTTACCAGGCCTATGCTGAAAAGAAAACAATCGTGTCGATACCGATGCCATAGACATGTACACAGAATATAGTATATTATGCAATTAGTGAATAAAAGACGGATTTAAAGCGAGGGCCATAGATGAATCACGAACAAGTAGAGGGTTCTAACGACTGAATCACAACCGTGATGCATGATGATTGAATCACAAATGAAGCGAGTGATTCATGGTCCTCGATATTAATCCGTTTTATTCAAGAGTCGTATACTATAATGACAGTTAAATGAAAGGTTAAATGAATTAAAATGCACATTAAAATATGAACAATTACACGAGTAATTTTCTTATATTTTTTTTGGTGTCGCACGTTTTTGTGCATTTGCCATAATTTTCCTAATATTAGGATGATAAACAAAACAGTTTTTAATCTAATGCTAAACTCCTTGTCGAAAATGTCGAACAATCAAATCTCGAGGACTTATTTGCACAAGGAGTTTGTATCGAGAATTTTTTGTGCAAGTAGGTTGTAAGAATTGAGATGGAGGTCGAATATATTGATCCGCTCTAAAATATAACACCAAAATAATAATTAAAAGTGCTTTTTATTCACTGTTTTCAGCTAAACTTTTTAGAGGGGGAAAGGTACAAAATAATAATATTGATTACTTAGTATTAAGATTGTCAAATACAGGCTTTTGAAATTGAATTATTAAACCTAAAGTTCATCCGTAGTACGATGGAGCACACAGATATTCTCGTCCTGTGCATAGTTATAAAATGCCGCATTATTTATTTACATTAAAGTTTTTAACTTAATTAGACGCATGTGTCTAACATCAGTGCTGATTTTGTATCATGTTTTTTGAGTAACAAAAAAAGCAGGTCTATAGCAGGTGACCGACACACTGGATGTAACATTTTATCATAGCAATAAAGTTGTTCTACATAAAACAAATTATTAGAGAAGATAAATTAAATCTTATGGGAAAATATCGACTTCTGTTATCATAAAAAACAAAATCACGGAACCGATTTTAATAAAGTTTCTATGTGACCAATTTGAAACCCTTTCAAACAACACAAGAATTTTTAACATCAGTTGATAAATGACGGAGTTTTGTAGCAATAAACATAAAAAAAAACAACCTAGTTGAGAACCTCCTCCTTTTTTTGAAGATGGTTAAGATATTTACGATTTTTTTTAAGTACATCCTAATAATATAAGTATAGAATACCCAGACCCTTAACAAATATCTGTAGATCATACAAACATTTGTTCCGCGACGGGAATTGAACCTGCAACCAGCCGGCTCTTCGTTACGGCGCCACGTAGGTCGTCATTTTAATTAACTAAGCTCTCTACTTGACGACTCAAACGAAGCGAAACTAGAATTATAATATTTATACCATAATCGTGATCAATTTTCATTAAATTTGCATCACCATTACTTTATTTTAATTTAGCCCTGTAGCTTCTAAGATAACCTTCAGATTTAGGCATGGACAATAATCTAGGCCTCACAGTGCTATACAAAAATGACCGTAAGTATTTTTGATCAAGCGAAGCGAGATCTCCAAATCAACTTGGCCAAATCGGCGTTGTATGTATGTTTGTTTGTCCGAGGATAATTTTCGAAGCGTTGATCCAATCATCGTGAAATTTGATATATAGGTAAGTAGTGATGGCACAATTTTGGTGTGACTAAATGAGCTATAATATGGGGGGGTTGTTGAAATATAGGTGTTCAGGAAAGGTAATAAAATTAAAATGAGACTATTCGGTCAAATGGCACGTCAAATAAAAGGTCTTCATTAGTACATTTCGACTCCATTTTTATTTTTAGTACAGTCCTTGTAGTTTTTAGGTTATTAGCTATAACAAGAACTGAACTTTGACAAAATTCACAGGTGTACCCAGCGACCCCACAGTGTTCAAATATGGTATTCGTGTAGCTTTAATGACACAAATATAGGGTATCGTCTGAAATCTAGAATAACTGCAATTTCTACCCCAAAAGAGTATAACCAAAAATATGAACTCCAGTTATCCGTAATTTGAATGAGACTGTATGTCAAGTAGGTTGCTAATGTATTTCATGGCGCTATTTTGATAGCCAACGATTACGAATAATATATTTTTGTTTTTATGAGAGACTCGCGAGATCTCAGTTCGGGTCGAACTACTAGTTTTAGAACGAATATGTTCAAATATGAATTCTCAATACTATCGACACGAGAGGATAAAAATACTTATAAATAAGATTCCATGAATATAACCTCTTTAAAGAACCTTTGTACGGATGGGCAGAGTGCTGCAGGAAGTTTCTGATGACCTATTTTAGCAAGTAGTATCAATATTGCTGAAACTTAGGCCATAATTGTGGTAAAGGTGTACGGCACCGGCGTCTTCACAGTTCACTAACTTCTCGATGATTGCATAGACGATAGTAACCAGACTATTGATCAAGTTGTTGAGAACATAAACACAAGACAGTTCCCTGAGTAACTTAGTTTCCTAAGTAGCGAGGTCAAGTTAGAAACCGAAGTTTGAAGTTCGGTAACCGAGTTGAGCTGAGACGAGTATCAGAGCAGTTCTGACAAAACCTTCAGTGTGCCGATAATGCAAATATACAAAGATATATTTTTTAGGGTTCCGTACCTCAAATGGTAAAAACGTAACTTATAGGATTACTTTGTCGTCCGTCTGTCTGTCAAGATGCCTTATCTCGAGAACTCGTGGAGGTATCGAGTTAAAATTAAAACGGTATACTCTGATCTACAGTCCCTTAAGCTGTGGAAAAATCACACTTCTAAGTTAACGTAAAAAAAGATACGGTCGTTTATGCCACAAAAAAAGTATATTTCGACACTCTCAAGGAAATCAAAATATATAGGATACTTTCCGTTGACCTAGAACTATGAAATTTGGCAAGTAATATCGTCTTATACTACGAGTACAGGGAAAAATCTGAAAATTATTAATTAAAAAATATAGTCGTTATATAAAGTACCTACATAATCAATCATCGAGGTAAGCAATGGTATGCGCGGTCATAATTGTACGGGTGACCAAATCGTTTTGTAGATTTATTAAACTTTTACCGTAGTACGAAACTGTCGGTGGGCGAGTCCGACTTGAACTTCTCCGGTTTTTTGAACTTTAACAACCGATATCTTATTACTCACGCTACTATTTAAGTAAAGTACACTAATACTATATATATATATTAAGTACTACTTATACATATATGGAATTAACACAGTTCTAGGTACGTATATTTTTTTTATTTGTATGAACTATTTACAAAAATTATCTCGAGTTAAGTTCTTGAACTGGATTCGATAGAAGGAACAGATATCTGTAGATCACGCAAACATACGGGATAACATATAAATACGGGATTTATCACGTACCGTCTTATCGGTGGTTCGACCGACAATGTTTCGGTTCAATTCGTGAACCTTCATCAGGGTGAGTGCGATCCGCTCCGAATAACGTCTCGCCTCGCACTGCGCGCCGCTGCCCTCTGCGCGCGAGTGGACGGGCGGGGTGGTGGGGATTGGGTCAACGAAAGCACAGCGTATTTACCGGCTGTGTCATCCTCATTATCACCACTGCTGCTCTTTTCGGTAGTTCTTGGTACAGGCAAACACACAACACTAACTATGTCTCTACTAGGTTCACTCACTCTTCTGTCACTTGCATCATGAAGACATGGCCTCCAGGCTGGCGGTAGAACCCATCCTCTATCTCTGTTAAAATTCGGCACATTACTTATTTCTATCGCCTCTCGGATCTTGCGAGGAACGAAGAACTTCTCTCTCGCTAAAACCCGGGCCTTGTCGAAACGTATGTAGTGCGTCGAATCAGAGTCTAGGGAATGTTCCGCCACTGCAGAACTGTTTGAGTCGACATTCTTAATTGCACGTATGTGTTCAGTCAACCTAGTAGATACGTTTCGTTTTGTTTCGCCAATGTAGCATTTACCGCAGTCATACGGTATCATGTATACGCCGGGGACGCCCAGAGGGTCTCTGTCCTTCGGCGAACGCAGCAACTGTCTCAATTGTGTTTGAGGACGGAATATCGTCTTGATGCTCTACGTATGGCGTAACAAGTTTCCGATCTTATCCGTTATTCCTTTCACAAAAGGTAAGTACGCTACTGATCTATTTACCGTTGTTATTCGGAGCGGATTGCACTCGCCCTGATGAAGGTTCACGAATTGAACCGAAACATTGTCGGTCGAAACACCGATAAGACGGTACGTTATAAATCCCGTATTTATAATAATGATTGAAATCAATCACGAAATTTTTCTAAGTAAAATCACGCAAACAATTGTTCCGCGATGGGAATCGAACCCTCCTGCGCCTCAAACAGCCATTCGGCCACTGCGTCACAAGGAATTCATAAGATTATCGAAGCGGTGGTACGGATAACGTCCCGTTTGTTATTTACTCATGCATGTGGCATAGTACCCTGGCTAGTAGCCAACTAAACCATGAAGCCCGAGCTCTTCATACGCCAAATAGCACTCTACCTAGCGCCATACTGCAAGATATTAAGCCATTCTAACTATAAATAGTGGTTGTGCTCATTCTAACTTGAAACCAGAAGGGAAATTAAAAAATAAATATCAAAAACTTTTATTTTTTAGTCTGTTGGTGCTATGAATCATTTGGAATGGTGGACGGACGAACTCTTTGGTTGTGTATATAGGGTACAAAATTGATTAAGGTTTAGTACGAGACAAGGATAGAGAGAAAGATTAGTAGAAGGATTCGCGCACCGAGGGAGAAAAAGAGATAAAGAGACAGTTGGACTGAGTTACTTTAGAATTTATAATATTTGTAAGGATAACTATACAACCTGTTGTTTTATGACGACATTAATTTAAAACACACATCCGGCATCGTATTAACTTATTTTAAAGGTGGGTTTAATACCGGTAGCTTGATTATTTATCCAGTAATTGATACATTTCCAATAACAATTTTTCATGTAAATCGGCGGCGCCTTTGTGAGGATGCCGCTTAGTCAGTTTAACAGGTACCTACTTACATGATGAAGGAATATGATTTGTTTGTCTATTTTATACAGGCTGTTTTTTTTTGTTTTTTTTTATCGATGATAGTCAAGCGCTTGACCACTATCTCATCTAATGGTAAGTGATGGTGTGATCGAAGATGGAGCACGCTGGCCTAATAAGAACCTGTTCACTCTGGAGTTGAAGACGCCAAGATTATACTGGATTCATTGATAATTGATTCCTTTATTCTGTTCCATTGATAATAAAGGACTTGATATAAAGGTTGTAAATTTTTCTATGGTTATGAATTTGAAAAACCCTTTACAAGAATACTAGCCGAGCTCGTGTGTTCATGTAATGTCGTAATAACAAAAGACGTCGTTTTAAAAGGGAGGATGTGGAGTACAATAAAGAGATTTATTAAATTTTAAAGATAAGCAAGCTGACGATCCAGTGGGGAGGGCACATAGCTCGAAGAACTGACGGCCGTTGGGGCAGAAAGTTTCTCGAGTGGATACCACGCACTGGAAAGCGCAGCATAGGATGGCTCCCACTCTAGATAGAAACCTGATAAAGGTTGCTTGGAGCGGTTAGGTGCAGGGCGCACGAGGTCGGTCGCTCTGGAAATTTATGAGGGAGGCGCATGTCCTGTTGCTGATGTGATGATAATTCTGTTTTATTTATTTGATGAAAGCGTGGGTTGATCATCGCAGAGTATATTCATTGAGAGGAACTGCTATAATAAGAAGAAACTGCTCCATAAACTTTAATTCCACACCAACATGCTATATTATCACACGTAGCCACTGCGTGACCCGGACGACTCAGGGGTCGATATAATGAACTTCACACTTATTTAGACCTTAAATACAGTGAAATTAGGTTGGATTTACTAGTGTTTCGAAAATCTCAACGTTCTAGGCAAGTAAAAACCAATTTAAACTTTATTAAGCGACAATAAGGTTGTATTTTTCTTGGCGCTCCAATTTCAGCATTGTTATAGTTTCAATACGTTTGGACAGTATGAATAGCTACGCAATTTGTTGTCTTCGTGGCTGTGATTTTATAGGAAAAAGTTTCATCGATAAATAAGTTTGCAGAGAAATCGCAGCGTATTCTTTAGAATTTTATTAAAAATGAGACCAGTAGGAATCGAACTATTTTGTTCACATACATACTAATCTTATAAATTCAAAAGTAAGTCTTTTTAAACGACTTTAAAAAAAGGAGGAGGTTCTCATTTCATCGGATGTTTTTTTTAGGGTTCCGTACCCAAAGGGTCAAACGGGACCCTATTACTAAGACTCCGCTGTCTGATTGTCTGTCTGTCTGTCACCAGGCTGTATCTCATGAACCGTGATAGTTAGACAGTTGAAATCTTCACAGATGATGTATTTCTATTGCCGCTATAACAACAAATACTAAAAACGGAATAAAATAAATATTTATGGGGGCTCATATACAACAAACGTGATTTGTTTTTGCTCGTTTTTGCTAGATATTGATTACAGCAACAGGTAGACGCTTGAAATATTCACAGAATATTTAGTTTATTAATATAATATTAACTTAAAAATAAATAATTAAATTAAAATAAAACAAATATTTAAAGGCTCATATACAAGAAACGTGATTTTTTTACCTTTTTTATAGATAATGGTACGGAACCCTTCGTGCGCGAGACCGACTCGCACTTGGCCGGTTTTTATTTTTTAGTATGTTTCCCGATTAGTCAAAGACGCCTGGACCGATTCGAGAAATTGTTTTTTATTTAAAAGGGTCTTCCCAGGTGGTTCCATTGGCGCCAAGTCAGGAGCTGATGATGGGATCCCAAAAAAACCGAGGCCAACCCTAAAATTTTATAGAGACGCAATTAGGTTTTTCAAACTTTCGCGATCACTGTACATAATTATTGATTAAAACGGGTATTTATCGCGTATGTACCTTTTTGGTCATCTCTACGGTCATGGTCTCGGGCTGACTGTCAGCCCGAGACCATGACTGTTGTAACACAGCCGAAACGTCGGGATAACAAATAAAAAAGGTACATACGCGATAAATACCCGTTTTAAACAATAATTATGCAATTAGGTTTTATGTTTTTACCGCAGAACTCCGTCATTTATTTCCCGATTTAGAAAATTTTGTTTTTATATGAAAGGATATACTTTCATATTAGTCTCATATAAATCAAAATCAATTAAGTAGTTTGGTTAAGTCGATAATATTTTTGTTAAAAAGTTACTTGTAATCTGCCTCAATGTTGCTGTGCCTTCCTTCTTACAATTGTTCGTTAACTGTTTTCCAATATTGTATACCTACCTCCTAATATTTTTTTTTGTAATTCCTTTGTTGTTGTGTACGTTTAATTTTACTTTGTTTAATATGCCACTTGTTTAATATTAGTCTGAAGTGTGATTAATTTTAACTTGATACCTCCACGCTTTTTTTGTAAAATTGAGTCTTGGCAAACAGAAAGACATACGAACAGCGAAGTGGTTCTAAAAGGGTTCTTTTTTATCCCTTTTGAAGCACGGAACCCTACAAAGAGAGAAACCGTCCACGGTGTAAGAGTAGAACTGGACCAGTTCGTTTTTAGTTTTAAATAGGGTAAAATGCCTTTCATAACAGAAAAAACATACAACTATTTACAATAAAATACAGAAGAAACAGTTGAATTATCTAAATACCGTTGCAAACGATCTATAGATAGCTCAACTGCTCCAGATCACTACCAGGCGGAAGTGTCCCCGAGACACTGGCTGCATTGCCCCGCTGAATTGCAATGCTTATGCGTTGACCCAGATAAGCTCCAGCTCTCGGATCATACGTCGCTTCGACCAGACACCCAGAAAGAATATTGAAAACGCGATGGGCTCCCGTATCCCATGGACCCAGGGTCTCGATCCATTAAAATAATGGGTTGATTTTATTTTTATGCTGTTGATAATACAATCTTTATTCGTTTTAACGATGAACCTACGTTAATACTCCCTTGAGGTAAAGTCAAAGAATGTTAAAAAAACCCGGCCAAGTGCGAGTCGGACTCGCGCACGAAGGGCTTCTTACCATTAATAAAACTAAATAATATAAAACCACTGTTCCCAAACATTTCTCCATGTTTGCACAAACTGGATGTGGAAAGTACGTCTAACATCAGTATTGATATAAAGTTGAATGTTCAAACTCAAACTATTGAATGCATCGACGAGTTTGTATGTTCTCTTAGTGGAGTACACTTCCATAAGTTGATATTGGTTGTAAGTTATCAAGTTGAAATTTATATCAAACCAGCTGACTCGCCGAACTTCGTACTGCCTTGACATGCAAATGACGCGATCTGCCAATGTATGACACCACGGTAGAATTGTCAATCGGTCATCATTAGCTACATCTATGTTTTATGAGAAAATGAATTTTTTTCATTATTTTTTTATATCAAGTTGAAACTTATATCAAACCAGCTGACTCGCCGAACTTCGTACTGCCTTGACATGCAAATGACGCGATCTGCCAATGTATGACACCACGGTAGAATTGTCAATCGGTCATCATTAGCTACATCTATGTTTTATGAGAAAATGAATTTTTTTCATTATTTTTTTATATCAAGTTGAAACTTATATCAAACCAGCTGACCCGCCGAACTTCGTACCGCCTTGATATGCATATGACGCGATCTGCCAATATACGACACCCCGGTAGAATGTCAATCGACCATCATTAGCTATATCTATGTATTATGAGAAAATTAATTTTATTCATTATTTTTTTATAATAAGTCTTTACCTATGAAATTGCCGTTTTGTATGGAATAAGTGAAAGTACTTATTTTTTAAACTTTTTTTATTTCTGTTATTCAACGTAATCATCACCCATGCAATCGACGCATTTTTGCCAACACATTGGCAGTTTATTGATGCCCTTCTTGTAAAAATCAGCTGGACGGGAGCCAACAAACTCTTCAAAGGCATTTTGTACTGCCTCTCGGGAATTGAATATTTTAAACACTAAAAAGTTGTCTAAATTTTGAAGAAAGTAATAGTCGGTAGGTGCAAGGTCTGGTGAGTATGGCGGACGAGAGAGAGCTTCCAACCCCAGCTCTTGCAGCTTGGAGACTATCTGTTGTGCAGTATGGGGTCGCGCGTTGTCGTGAAGGAGCAGTGGGGACGACCGATTGACTAAAGCTGGTTGCCGATGTACAAGCTTCTCCATCATTGTCTCCAGTTCTTCACAGTAAACATCTGCAGTAATGCTCATGCCGTTTTGTAAAAAGCTGTGGTGAATCACACCCGCACTAGACCACCAAACAGTGACCATCACCTTTTTAGGGGTAATTTTTGGTTTAGGGCATTGCTTTCATGCTGAACCAGGATCTAACCAACTTGCTGAGCACTTTCGATTGTCGAACAGAATCAATTTTTCATCACACGTAACAATTTGGTTCAAAATTCCTTCATTTCTTTGCCTATTGAGCAGCGCGAAGCAGGTCTCGACGCGTACGTTGCGCTGGCGATCGTTAAGTTCGTGGGGCACCCATCTATCAAGTTTTTTTACCTTGCCTATGAGTCACAAATGCATCAAAATTTGTTTTGATGCTAACATCAAAAGCTGCTGCTAGCTCAGCTGTAGATTGAGTTTCGTCAGCTTCCACAATCGCTTTTAATTCATCATTGTTGACCAAAGTCTCCGGACGACCACGAGCTTCATTTTTCAAGTCATAATTTTCAGAACGGAACCGGGAAAACCAATAACGGGTTGTGCGTTCATTTGTACAGTTCTTTCCGTAAACTTTTTTGATGTTACGTGCCGTTTGTGTGGCGTTGGTGCCACGACGGAACTCATATTCCATAATTACACGAATTTTTAATATATCCATTATGACGAAAAATATTCAAATGTAATGAAAATACAACGCTAATCAATAAACAAAAGACTGAGTTTGTAAAAAGAATGTCATGTTTTTAAAACAAAATTAATTTGGATTTAGAATACAAAGCCATTCCAAACTTTTTTTCTTTTTGAAATTACCAGTACTGAAGAACGGCAATTTCATAGGTAAAGACCTATTACTTGGCTAGGAGGGATGACGGGCGTTGGACGAAGGCGATTACAGAGCGGTGACCCAGAGATGCTCGTAGACCAAGAGGCAGACCACCCGCCCGATGGTCGAATAACATTGAAAGCTTAGCTGGGTGTCAATGGATGAGACTCGCACGGGACCGAAAAAAATGACGTAATAAAGAGGAGGCCTATACCCAACAGTGGGTGCAGACGGGCTGAGATGATGGTTTTTTTTTCGTGAATTATAATTAATAGAATATATTTTAATAGTTATTCTGCTAGACGGGGCGACAAATCCAATAAATCAAAGATCATCAAAATCGATTCAGCCGTTCTTGAGTTATAAATGGTGTAACTAACCCGACTTTGTTTTAAATATATAGATACCTAGGTCTATGGGTAGAGCTGTAAAACAAGCTTCTAAGTCAACGCAATCAAAAATACGGCCATTTATGCCATATACTTTGACACTCGCAAATTAATAAAAATCTAAAGGGTACTTCTCCTAACCTAGAATCATGAAATATGTCAAGAAGCAAAGTCTCACAGCACTAGTAAAGGATTTACGCAACATAATTCTTGAACCTGAACCAGGGTGGGTGCGAACCGCACATCCGACATTGTTGGTCGTAATACCGATACTACGGTGCTTTTATCACAAAAAAGTTAAACACCCGCTAAACACTGTATTTAAAAAATCCCAAACTAGACTTAGCAAGGATAATTAAACACGCGTTAAACAGTGTTTAACATTTTTTGTGATAACAAGGTCCGTGTTTATTAGAATTATTGAGATAAATCACGAAAGTTTTTAAAGTAAAATTTTAAACTAGCTTTTCAAAAATATAAGCTAATCTCGCCCATACATATTTTTTTATAAATTATAGGTTAGCGTTTGACCACGATCTCGCCTGATGGTAAGCGATGATGCAGCCTACGATGATACACGCTTGCCTAGAAGGAACTTATTCACTAGCGACTTGAAGACCCCTAGGTTGTAGTTATCAGGAAACACAGACTCGGGCAAGGCGTTCTACTCCTTGGCGGTGTGCATAATAAAGGTGGAAGAGTACCGCTTTGTGCGTATGGTTGGTATGACTACCATGTAGCGGTAGCGGATCGCGGATCGTCTGGTTGTACCATGATAGAATGGGGATGGTGGGATCAGCTTCAAAATCTCCGCAGCACACTCTCCAAATAGTATCCGTAAAAAACCGAGAGGCTTGCAACCTTTCGACGATGCTCGAGGCTGTGGAGTCTTGCATCTCCTAGCGAACTCGTCATTGCAAATGAGCTTCTTGGCTCTTCTATCAATTGAATCTAGAGCCTCTAGCTGGTATAGCGTGATAAATCCCGTATTTATAATAATGAATAAATTATTATTATAAACACAGGATTTATCACGTACCGTTTTATCGGTGTTTCGACCGACGAAGTTTCAGTTTAATCGGATCGCACTCACCCCTATGAAGGTTTTCGATCTTCATAGGGGTGAGTGAGATCCGCTCCGAACAAGCGGAATAAGTAGCCGGGATTTTATTTTTTTGTTTATTAAATTAGTTCTATATTCACTTTTTTTTATTAAGTAATTTTCATCCAAAAGTTTCGAGAATTAGGTATATTGCAAGACATTGTTCGGAGTTAATCGCACTCACCCTGATGAAGGTTCGCGGATTGAACCGAAACTTTGTCGGTCGAAACACCGATAAAACGGTACGTGATAAATCTCGTATTTATAATAATAATAAGTAAAGGATTTAAACCAGAAACAATAATTATGGAACCCTCGGTGCGCGAGACAGACTCGCACTTCTCCGGTTGTATTTATTATAAAAATAAAAAACTACCTCTAATAAATAACGGCAAAATTTTCCCGCAGATAAAATGTTGACATAATAATGTTGTTGGAAGATGTTTAGCCACTAGACGGGTTTCACCTATGATCGAGGCTTTTCAGCTCAGTCACAGAACAACCATAGTACTAACCTATATTTTCACTTCAAACAGCACTTTATCACAAAATAGATATGGACAGAATTAAAGTTTAGTACAACGAGCAAATACAGGCGTATGCACATAGACGTGCGCGCGCTAAAAGCCCGGATCAAGTCGATCGAAGCTTCGAACAATTTGATCCGAGATCCATCTGCGCGCACGTCTATGTGTGCATGCGACTGTTTTTGTTCGTTTTAGGTACTGCTTTAATTCTGTGACTTTACTAACATCATATAAAAGAAAAATAAGAAAAAATAGAAAAATTTATTTCGGTAACAAACTTCACAACACTAGGGTAGGTACATCAGATTCAGTATTTAAGTTAAATATTAAAACCTAGTTGCACAAGAAACATAGGCACCCAAACTAGGAAGACCTGTGAGATGGCATGCCTATGCCCCCTGCCGGAGTTACACTTGTTTTGAAGAAGATTAATTCTTATTTTGTACTTACAAACTTATATATATTATATTTATATTTATAAACGAGTAAATAGGTATGTATATAGTATGTATATTTATAAATATTAACATAGGGTTTATAATTATGTTTTGCGTAAATGTGTGTGAAGCTGTGATAAATCCCATATTTATATTTGATTGAAATAAATCACGCTAGTTAAAAAACTTTTCTAGGTATTGTCAACACTGTAATCCTGACAGTATCAAAATTCGACCAACCTTCGATCTACTGATCTTTTCAGCCAGCCTGATAAAGCTTATTTTGCATTAAAAGCTGAAGTCGAACTGACAGACAGGCTCGGCTTAGTGGCTGGTGGCCGGCATAAGCTTTGAAGTGTTGGCTGTGAGATAAAAACGTTCTATTAACGTTGGGTAATATCGGAAAAAAACTTAAGTACACTTGACTTCGGAATTTTATCCACATTAGGTATTGTGTGCTCTATGAGAGAATTTGCAAGAATTTAAATTTATTATACACTCAATACTCTGTCTCATTTTAAATTCAAACTTATTATTTAAGTACCTAGATAGATAGTAAATTGCACACCATAAACAAAACACAAAACAATTAGCACTTAAATGAAATCATACATCTGGCGGTCTTATCGCTAAGAACTGCACGTTGTAATTAATTGTAAAAAAATAGTTTTCACAAAGTTTTAGCACCTATTAAAATAAGAGGAACAACATATTTTTCATCACTCATGCTTTGAAAGTTGGTAATGGCTCCGTAAATTCGATTTACGGCCGGCGGATTAGTATGGAAAAAAAATATGTACGTATAAATATGTATATGGAGGGGCGAACGCTAAAATTAAGTAAAAAAAACATGAATTACGGTCGAACCTCGACCACTGTGCACTGACAACTAGTTAGGTACTAAAAGTTTCAACTACTTAATCCAGAACTTTATCTAAACACCGTCTTACTTCACATTCGCATGTAAAATGCCTTTTTATTTATGACCACTACAATAAAAGCAATTGGAAAAATAAAGTTCAATGCGCTGGCAATATTTGTAGCGCTACGCTTCGCAATATTTATTTGTGAATATCGAACGCCGCCGTTATCCCGCAGTTTTAAAAGGTATCCCGCGGCGATATAGACATTGAGGGTATTTTAACCTAAAATATTCAACAATTTCCTGACCAGTTAACATGTGCACGAGTCTTCTTCATTGTTAGCAAAAGCTAGTGTGTAATCTAATACATTATTTATTAGAAATTGCATGTATTCATAAAATAACATAAGTTTGGCATATATTACCAAACTGTGCATCAGGCAATATTACATGGTTTGCAACAACATCGTTAATTGATCAATCAGGTACACAAGTCATTTAATATAATCCACTACACTACACACATTTGGTTAATTTGCTGTCAGACTACACACTTAAATAGATTGGTCTTGATTGACATCATGATAACAAGCATAATAGATTCATGACTCCTAATTAAGTGTATGTTCGGTTTAATAGTGTACGTACATCTTGATTTTGAAGCAGCAACCACTTGCATTAGTAGTATATATTATTATGTACTTACATATTTATGATTATTCAAGATTTATTAATTAAGTGTATTAGGTAAGATATACTTACCTACCTATTTTAATTTATTTATTTATAAAATCCTTCTTAATATTATTTATTACCCCCGTAAGAAACTAGCTGCTCACGACACAGGGAATCCTAGTGTGAGGGCTAGTGTTCACCCAATCAATACTTACCTACTTTTTTAAAATTATTTTCACTTCTGGGTACTTAACGTTTTAGAATCATAAACATTTACGTGTGTGCGTGGATGGAGCTTTTCTCGACATAGAAAAGTTCTATCCACGTACCTACTTACATCATGTCGTACTACATACCAGTATAAGTAAACTTTTTTTACTTATACTGGTCCTACCTACATTATGATCTGTTTTTATTACTATGATTTACTGTTATTGCCTTTAAGTTTATTTTTAGTTTTATATTTAGTATGTAAGTTGCATGTTCTTTTTTGGTGACATTAACTTTATTCTTATTATCTTAAGATCATCAGTTGATAACAATGTAGTGTTACGGCAATTCGCCGTCAAATGATAGCAAATCGTAGTGTCAATTTGTTTAAGGGACGGGAGGGTACACACGGAACACCTCATGCAGTAGAGGAGCTACAAGATAACATTGCTGACCCGCTTACTGATTTTATATCGTTGTACCATAAAAACAGTAAGCGGGTCAATAATGAAAACGTGTAGCACGGAAGAGATCTGATTGGAAGCGGTTATGGGAGGCATATGTCCAATACTGGACGAAATGTTGAAAAAAATTGATAATTATGATGCAAATTAGTTATGAGCAGTTTTGCAAATTCTATTCTTTACAAATCATCATCGTGAACAGCCGGACCTCACCTATTGCGGCCCTGTTTGTGCCATTATTATTAAATCGATCCATTCGTACTAACTTTAAGATATACTTAAAGATAAAATTAAGAATATATAATTTTTTACAAAACATACATAAGAAACCGTTGAATCATCTTAAGACCGTTCCAAACGATCTATAGATAACTCAACTGCTCCAGATCACTACCAGGCGGAAGAGTTCGCATGACACCGGCTGCATTGCCCCGCTGAACGACCCCAAATGGCTCAAATAAGTAAGCTATGTCGAGCCTTCCATATTAACGCCGCTTGAGATCTATCTTCTAACTATAACATATATAATATAATTGTGATGTTTTTATATTAAGTATGATGTCAAAAGAACGTTTCTCAAAAGTTTTAACCACGATGTTTGGTTTGTCTTTGAATAAATGTAACTTTCCCACAGGTATGCGAGCGTTTAAATCCGTGCAAACAAAGTGAATGTGTGCTTAGCGACAATGTTCAACTTCACCTGTTTGAGTGTGGGAGATTAATGTTTTAGTTTGCTAAAAACAAAAGTGCTACAGGCTATAACACTAATTAGAAGTTTGTTTGTTCAGTGGCATAACAGAAGTGTACCTACCGTCTTATCGAACTAACTATGTCTCTATAGAGATATAGCTAGTTTTGTGTTGCATGTACCGAGAACTACCGAAGAAAGCAGCAGTGATGATAATGATGATGACGTAGCCTGTCAACACGCTGGGCCATCGTTTACGCAATCCCCACCACCGCGCCCGTCCACTCGCGCGCAAATGGCTGCGGCGCGCAGTGTGAGACGAGACGTTATTCGGAGCGGATCGCTCTCACCCTGAGGTTCACGAGTTGAACCGAAACATTGTCGGTCGAAACACCGAAAAGACGGTACGTGATAAATCCCGTGTTTATAATATAATGATTGAAATCAATCACGAAAGTTTTCTAAGTAAAAATGTTATACCTGTTATGTACATTGCACATGTCAGACGAGCAGTTTTAATAAATTTAAATGCAGAAATTAACTTCAGTGATCATGCACAGGATCTGCACGATATAATCCCTCCCTCCCCCTTCCATCACCAGACTAGCAGACTTAGTGGAAAGTTTGGTCAACGTCGAACCAAACGATTCACTTCAACTTTTATCATAGTACAAAATAATCAGAGAACTTACTATCGGCGCGGCGTAATTTTTTCAGACCGCAGTTTTAATGTAAAGAGGTTTCTACAGGGAAGGTAACACATCGACAATAGCCCGGGTGTTGCCGGTATCAATAGGCGATGCTGATCGCTTACCATCAGGTGGGCAAAAAGCCTGTTTTCCTACAAATACCATAAAACAAATTTATATTCATTTCTGAATTCTCTGAAATTCAGATATTCATCACACGCGACGAAGATACTTTAATATTTTCTCTATCTGTATCTCTTTCTGTTTATTACGTTTTTACAACTAAACAGCTGCACCGATTATGATGAAATTTGGTTTATAAATAGATATGACCGGGTTTGGGACTTAAGCTACTTTTTACCCGACTGCGCCGAAGGAAGGCAATGTTTTTATTGATAAACCACGCATGTAAGCCGCGGGCGGGTCAGCTAGTAGTAATATAATCTTTGTATTAATTTTGGATGAATTTTCTATGAAACATACAACAATTCCGTAGGTAAAAGTTTTTGTCAAATGAATCCCGAAGTTTAGTTACTCAATAGAAATATCTATTTTGACTATTGATAAACCTATAGCAAACCAAATGCTCGTGTATTGTGTACATAGATTTGACGGATATACAAACAACAAAGCCAACAAATAGATACACAAATTGGATGAACAAGAGCGTGACCCGGGAAACACGCCGCAGTGCCCCAAAATTGTAAGTAAATTACTAATGAAGTTAAAGCAATACCCCACACCAAGTATTAGTAATACATTTAGTATATTATTAATACATTTACTTTGATAAAAAAAATGTGAAAATAAAAACAGAAAAGTCAAAAGTATGTTAGCAATTATGTAAACCAATTTCAAAAGGAGTGTTTTCTATACTTAATATTATAAAGCGGTAAGATTTGTACTTTAGTATGTTTGTAACTTTTACGACTAAACGGCTGGACCGATTTTGATGAAATTTGGTATATAGATAGGCTATGGCCGGGATTGAGACATAGGCTACTTAACCCAACTGCACAGGATTGTAGATTTTATTGAAAAACTACGCATGCGAAACTGCGGATTGGTCAGCAAGTTGGTTATAAAGTTTTTTTAGCCATTCCTTAAAATAAAACTATTGATTATAAAGTATTTAAAAAAAATATATATTTTTGTAATCCTTTTTATTTCGAAAGTGTAAGTTTTGTAGGCCAGTGTATTTTCAAGGTCACGTTCAAACTTACCATAAACCCGTACCCATTTCGTAAGCAAGTTGCTATTGTCGCCCGTCGTTCTCTTTCACGCCGTCATAACATGTGTAAGGGAAGAAGCCTCTATTCCAATATTGCAAACAATATAGAGCCTCAGCCACATCGTCAATTTATATGCGTATCTCTCAGCTAACCCATCTCCAAAACCAAACATGGAGAAGCGTATCTGAGCCACACCAATATCCACATATACGGTTTAAGATTATTTATTTCTCATAAATTTACATAATAAACCGATTACTGAGAAACATTAAATTCTAATCTACTTACATAAGTAGGTACACAATTAATAATACAATGAGCTGACTTAGCAAAACATGAACACTTTACAATATTATCTACTAAAAACATAATAATATACTGTTGGACAACTCCAGCGCTGATAACAGTGGCCGAGACCAACCGAATATATAAGGCGCTGCGCAGACCGCGCGTGCTCACAGCTTTTGAATTTGGTGAGCTGCGTGGCCAAATAGCCGGCTGAGACGCAGAATGTATGGTTGCAATCATGAAGCCTGGTTTGTATAACTATGAAAATTTGTTATTTTTTCTAGATATGGCTATAAAACACCTGTTTAGAGATTACGTATTTTCGGTTAAAAGTCACGTAGGAACGTGGATTGCGTAGAAAATTTCGTCAGTACCACTGGTTTGTACATTATTGATTATTTCGAAGTCAGATTGAAATCCAATAACATTTATACATTACCTCAAGGTTTAATTTTGAAACTGGCAAAGGGAACTATTTAATTTCTTTGTTCATTTGTTAGACATTTCAAGGACTCGTCGTTATTAAACTAAAATAGTTTAAACCTACCCTTTTCGCGCCTCTTTCTGGTATTCCGGCAATGGTAACTCAAAGAACTGACGGCCGTTGGGGCAGAAAGGTTCTCGAGTGGCGACCACGCACTGGAAAAATCAGCGCAGTTCGGCCCCCCAGTAAATGGAAAGGCGACCTTATAAAGGTTGCTACAAGCTGTTGCAAACCGCATAAAATGGGTCACTTGTGGTGTTTGGCAGTGGACGTCTTGTGGCTGATATGATGATGATGAAAGGTATTTCAGAGAAACTCTATACCAGATTTAAGGATAGATTTTAGATTTTTTTATAGATTTCAAAAACTCCCTGAGACTTGACCGATGCCTTAAGTTATAGGGCACAAAATAATAAATACGTACAATTTTGTCTCGCAAATATTGGTACATTTTTCTTACAAACATAGTGAAATTGACACTAAAAAGATCACGATATATATCAAGGATAAGAATCACAACAATGAAATACAAAGTAAAACAGTGACCGTAGTTTAAACACCTCTGTTTATGACACAAACCATGTCCTTATAATTGAAAATGAACACAACAAAAAAAAACAGCCAAATCGGTCAAGCCATGTTTCATTTTTTATTTACATTGAAGATAGAAAATGTGATTCCTATCACATTTTCTATCTTCAATGTAAATAAAAAATGAAACATGGCTTGACCGATAGAAAATGTGATTCCTATCACATTTTCTATCTTCAATGTAAATAAAAAATGAAACATGGCTTGACCGATTTGGCTGTTTTTTTTTGTTGTGTTCATTTTCAATTATAAGGACATGGTTTGTGTCATAAACAGAGGTGTTTAAACTACGGTCACTGTTTTACTTTGTATTTCATGATAAAGTTGATTTATATTGGTAGGTAGTAATATATTGTTCTGCCATCTTCACTTTGCACACAGCTCCCGAGCTGAAAAAACAATTCATATCGAAATAATGCGTTTCTATTGATAATGTGGAAACAATAGTTTGTCTGAAAAAATATTTTAAAGTTTTTTAAATTTGAAATTTCTAGATAACCAGTGCTTTTTACTGTGGGATTTTTGTATGAACGCAAAACCATCACACTAATATTTTAAATGAGAAAGTTTAGATGCTTGTTTATTTATTTGAATGAATGAATAAAAATTCTTTATTATACCTTACAAGCTAGACACAACAGATATAAAGAAATAAACAAATAAATGTAAGCATAATGTTTGCCCATCCGCTGGGCCCCCTCTGCCAAATACTTGAGTGTCATCCTTGATAGACGTCTTTCCTTTAGGTTGCACATCACTAAGAGGTGCAACCAAGCTAAGTACACCTTAGGACGACTGTCCTCACTCCTAAGCAGGAAAAGTAAAATGTCTCTTAGAAATAAGGTGACCCTTTACAAAGCCTGCATTCGCCCCATCATGACATACTCCTCAGTAGTATTCGCCCACTCCCGTCAAGTTGCTGCCATTCAATTAGTACAAAATCGTTTCTTGCGAAAAGCCACAGGCACGCCTTGGTATTTTCGCAATAACGATCTGCATCGTGATTTGAAATTAGAGTCAATAGATAAATTCATCAAGCTCGCTTCCAAGCGACATTATGAACTCGCCACTCATCATCCGAATCCTTTGGTACATACCATTCCGGACTATTCGATTTAACCGTCCGAGCACAGAAAAACCCTCCGTCGTCCGAGACACGTTCTCGGAGACCCGGATGACGAAATCACTTCCGCTAATGCGGGTGAGTCATCCACATTAGACAGAGCAAACACTCCACAAATACACCGACCTCGCCGGCGAGGTCGACGAGTCCCATTAGTCGCCGCCTACACGAGGTACAAGCACGTACCCGAGCGTTTCTCTCCTATCTCCGTCCCGGCAACAGCCCAAGCCGAGGTTCGTACCTAAGTGGTGCCCTTGCGCTAGTTGCCTCGTCAAAAATAAAATTATAGGGCTGAGCGCCTTCTGCGCTCGCCAAAAGCTTGATTAAGCTGCAACGGCCTCAGAGGCCAACAGCGAGATAAGTCCATTCGAATTAAAAATAAAAAAAAAGCGGACGTGTTTTACGTGGTTATTTGATTACGTGTTCTAAAGATCACGTGGTGTTTAATTAATATACGAACGCTAGTTAATTTGTTTGCAATAATTGTTAAAATACATCACTTTGTGTTTATGGAAGTTTCCTTTTAAAAAAAATAGTTTTTACATTTTATTCCTAAAAATACTCTAAAATCAACAATTAAATAAAAATTGAGTCACCGAACTGGGTTTTAGAAATTTTATTGTGGGTAGTTAATAAAACAGAGTGATACGGACAGCACAAAAAACAAAGCGAACTCGTTCGACGCGCGGGGCCGCGCCCACCAACTTTTATGATCGAGCGTTATTTCTCAGATTATGTGCGAGTTTTTTTAACGCGTTTTGTTTACGTTTCGATTTACTTTTTATTGGTGTTATTTTAGATGTTATACATTAATGAAAACGATATTATTGTTATTATTAATGAGTGTTGTTAATATTATTATTAATTATTAGGTATTTGCTAATTAGGGGGATAGAATAAATAAAATTCGTAAATCATCATCATCATCATCCACAGCCTGACTTCACCCATTGTTAGGTATAGGCCTCCCCAAGTTTGTGCCATCCACCACGATCCTGCGCTAGTCTCACCCAGTGACGGCTCACGACCTTTACGATGTCGTCCACCCATCTCGCTGCTGGTCGTCCTACCCTTCTATACCCGCTCCTCGGCTACCATTCAGTCCCTGTCCTGCTCCATCTGTCATCACCACGTCTAGCCAAGTGTTCCGCCCAAGACCATTTGAGCTCCATAACTCGAATCCCAACGTAATGAACCTTCGTTCTTCTACGGATCACGACGTTTGTAACTCTGTCTAACAGTCTGATGCCGAGCATGGTACGTTCCATGGCTCTCTGTGCAACTCTTAACCTGTACACATTAAATTCGTAAATAGGTATATAAAATTAATTTGCAGGTATATTCAGTTAGTATTAAATGTAGGTAAATTGTACTTTTTATAAATTGTTGTTAAATTTTAATTAATTAATTAGTATATATGATTTCAGTGATTTCTTGTAAGTAACCATTGATTTTGCCTCTTTTATATCAATCGGTAATTTATTGTATAGACTCGCTCCCTCGTATAAAATATTGTTTTTACCATAATTTGTTCTGGGAGTACGTAATATTAGATTATTGGCTTGTCTTGTGATTTTCTTTTGAATTTGTGCTCTTTTAGTGAAAGATACATGGCAATGAAGATACTTACATATTATTTTTCTAACTAAGATACATGTTTTATATGTATAATTTTGCTTAATATTAAAAATTTTGGTTTCCTTATAAATTGTTTTTGTTCGAGTCATGAAATCGTAGTTGAATAGTAACTTAATTTATTTATTGTGTGCCAATTGCAACTTGTTCATATTTGTTTTAGGAGTAGATCCCCAAATTTCTATCAAATAGTCTAGATGAGGTTTTATAAGAAAAGTATAGATAGTATAACAGACCTTCATTGGTAAGCAGTGGACCTTTTAAAGCTCTAGTGAGACATATTATCTTTTTTTACTAATTTTGCTATATGCGGTTTCCAAGATAGCGTATTGTCTACAATTAGGCCAAGATATTTTTCCTCGTCTGTAGTTTGGAGCGTTATTCCGTTAATGATAAGAGGTTGATAATGGCCTACTTTTTTATTATTAGCTGCGAATATTATTACTTTTGTTTTTGACTCATTAATTGTTAACAGGTTTTGTAAGAACCAGTTTTGTAGGGTAGTTAAATAAAAAGACAAAGTAAAAGAGACAAGTGTCATCAGCGTAAAGTGTTATAAATTATGTGCTGGTAATCCTAGTTCATAGATGTTATTTATGAAGATAAGAAATAGGAATGGCCCTAATATTGAGCCTTGTGGATCACCATATTTATTTTTGATTTTATTTATTTATATTTATTTATTCAGACGACATAGGTCCAATACATCCACTTACATAATTAAATTAAATCGAATAGACAGCCACAATCGAATAGACAGCCACCATACGTTACAAGTTTACTGTTACTTTTTGTTGTCCAAATTTAACTACCTTACTTCGATTTGTTAGGTATGACTGAAATATTTTAGCGCAGTTCCCGTAACACCAGCAGTTTTATTACGTTTAGTTATAAGAAGATTATGGCTTAAAGTATGAAAGGCTTTTTTTAAGTCGATGAAGATATCCAGTGCCAGTTGTTTTTCATCAATGCTATCCTTACTTTAGTGATAAGATCGACTAAAGCAGATATTGTTTGACTTTGATCTGAAACCATATTGTCCCTTGAAATAAAAATCTATTGAATTTAAATGTTCTGTTAGTCTTATATAAAGACCTTTTTCAAAGTGTTTGATACTACGGGAAGAACTGAGATCGGTGGATAATTACCCGGATTCACTTTATCACCAGCTTTAAATATAGGACTCACTTCCTCAATTTTAAGAGAGTCAAGGAATATACCTCCCTCAAGACATTTATTTACGTAGTTACTTAGGTCATTGCTTATAAAACTTTTGATGCATTTTATAATTTTGGTACTAATACCATCCATTACTGCGCTAGTATTCAATTTTAGGCTATCATTTATTTTAACTATTTCATCTACAGTAGTAGGTCTAAAAGAACTTATTCGCTTACAGTTACTTTCCTTTTGTGGTGTCGTATCTTTTTGGAATTTCACGGGAATTTGATTAGCTAATACGGACCCAATGGTTGCAAAAAAGTTATTGAAATGTTTGCATACTTTATGTTCATCTACTATTAGTTCTGAATCAATTTTAAGTTTTATCGGTACATAGCTATTTATTGTCTTATTGTTTGACAATTCATTTAAAAAAATTCCACATTTTTAGAGGCTTGCCTTTACATTATCTAAAGGAGTTGCGATAATATTGGCTTTTTGTGAATTTAATAACATCAAAAGCTCTTTTTCTATCTTATAAAAATGTTGATCGTAGCTTTTCATCCTTTGGGTTCTCTAGTGTCTTTTTACAGGTTACGTTTCTTTCGTCTATTGCTGTAATAGCATCTCTGTTTATCCAATCTTTTAGGTGTATTTAGAATTTTTGTGTTCATCCTTTTGTTTTTATTAATAGCAGTAATCCGTGTATTATACCGCCTGTATAATAGTAAATGTTCTGAGGAGCTATTTGATCTCATCCCGTCGTTGAAATTTTACCACCGCTCGACAACGTAATAAAGCTCATTCACATATCATCGACAATTGGGTATCACGCACCACACGCTTCACGCGATCTTTTCTACCCCATACTTGCAAGATTTGGAATAAGCTACCATCTGAGGTTTTCCCATTAGGCTACGACATGGCACGCTTCAAGAGAAATGTAAAGAGGTTTCTACAGTATAGGGAACGCATCGACAATACCCCCGGTGTAGCCGGTGTCAATAGGCGACGGTGACCGCTTACCATCAGGTGGGCCGTAAGCCTGTTTCCTCACAAATAACATAAAAAAAAACAAAAGTTCCTGAATTTTTTTGTAATCATGGTCTAAATTGTAGCAGCTTTTTGTTTATATAAATCTGTAGACTTCTTCATAATATACATGTTCATATTCCACTTTCTGTGGAATAATCGGTTCATATCTCTGTATTTCGAAGTAAATTTGCTTGTGATCAGACATTGCAGAATCAATTATGGCCAGATGGTAGTGGTGCTCTTTTAGATTAGCACATATATGATCTAATATGGATCTTTTATTATCATCATGTCGCGTTTTTGTCAATTTTGTTGAGGATGTTAAATTCATTTTTCCCAATGTTTTTATATTCTCTTATGTCTGCTTTTCTTTCAAGTAAATTGTAGTTAAAATCGCCAAAAACTATAGCTCTATTTTTCTTTTGTAATTGTTCTGAAAAATATTTAGGAAGTTACATGAATTTGTACGTCCCGGCTTGTAGATAACGCCAATGTCCAGGCTGAACTTTTCCAGAGGTATCCAGAGGTAATGGTGATGAATCGTGGTACTTCTACTCTACGAGATTATGTTTGAGATCATTTTGAACGTAAAGTGAAACTCCACCGCCTCGGATGTCTGTACGGTAGTTATAGTAATGGGTGTAGTTTGGTATAGTACTTTTTCTAGCCTCAGTCTCAGTTATCTTAACAATGTGAACCTTTTGTATTGTTTGGAGTATGCATTGAGTTCATCTAGTTTTTCTGGTTTCACAATACTGCGTGCATTAAGGTACAAAAACTTTAGAGATTTTTTTGTCAACTTTTATCTCTTTATGTGTATTTACAATTTGATATGTTATAAGTTCTTTCTCTCTTTTTTTCTTTCATGATTCCAAGCTATCATATGAGAGACACATAGATCATACTGCTAAAAAAGCGAATAAAGCATTGGGATTCGTGATAAGATCTTGCTGTCAATTTTCCAATACCAAAATTGTCAAAGTCCTCTACTGTTCATTTGTGCGCAGTTTCTTTGAATACGGTTCACAAGTTTGGAATACACAGTATGGTGTTTACATAAATCGACTAGAATCCATACAGCGTAAGTTTATGAGATTTATCCCTTACAAGTGTTAAACATACGATATAGATTATGAGTCGAGATGCAAAAGGCAACATATGCTTCCACTCCAGGAAAGAAGAAAGATATTGAACCTTTTAATATTGGTAAAAATTGCACAGTCTGTCATTAATTCCCCTCACCTTCTTTCCATGATACGGTTACGAGTCCCAACAAGAACCGTAAGGATAACTTTTCTTTCCCTATAAGTTCCTCGCTGTATGACAAACTATCGGCAAAACTCCTTTATCAGATCTTCTATTACAATAAACTGGTTGACTTTCCTGAGTTAGATTTATTTAACTTAAATCCCTCGCAATTTAAGCGCGTTCTTTTGGTTTGAATTGGTTCAATAACTGTTTGTTCTCACTTTTACTTTTATTGAAACTTTTATATTTTTTATATTGTCTTTCTTCTATCTTTCTTTTATTTTGATAATTCTTAGCTAACTAACTAAACAAACAAGCTCATTTAAATATTATTTGCGAAAACATGTAAATGGTAATAAGTGTTTAAAGTTGTTTCTTATTAGATATCAGTACTGTTTGTTTTCCGAATAAAATAAAATTTAGAGGATACGTTATCAATTCAACTGAAGTTTTGACCATATTGATTAATTATTATCTTTAGGTTTAGGAAATGGTTTAAAGAAATTTGTATTTTTCTCTTGCTTGGCAGTTTTTAAAAGATCCTTCAATTTAGACTGATATTCAACAGAGGAATTAGCAATTTGCCTCTTCAAAATTAGAATTCGTTCCATAGACGGATCAAATTTCATACAGAAATCACCAAACTCATTTGCCATTTACAAACCTTCACTAAGATTTTTCAAATTAAATGTCACGTTTCCAGTGCTTGTCGAAGCCTCTCGGTTTCAGTCAAATCTTCATCTTTTGATTTAAGCAACTCCTGAATTACACTTGATTTTATCTGTTCGAACCCATCTCGTCCTATTCCATTCACAATTTCGGCTATGTTTGCACAAAGGATACCGAATGCTTTTTATTATTTATTATTATGTATACCGTTTAGATCCGCGAATAAAGAAATCTTTCACCGCGAATATAGGAATTGGGTCGCATTTTTTTAATCCGCGTATAGAGAAAACGCGAATGAAGAAAGCGCGGATAAGGAACTTTTACTACTATGGTTGTAAGTAGAATTATCAAAGCTGAGTAAGCTTTCTTTTTTATTTATGATAGCCAAGCGCTTGACCACTAACCTCACCTGATGGTAAGTGAAGGTGTGATCGAAGATGGAGCACGCTTGCCTAGAAAGAACCTATTCACTCTGGACTTGAAGACTCCAAGATTATACTGGTTTGGAAAAACATACGCCGGAAGTGAGTTCCACTCCTCACTTGTGCTAACAAGAAAAGTTGACGCAAATCGTTTGGTACGGCAAGGTGGTATGCCGACCAGGTATGGGTGGTACATCTCGGTTCGTCTGCTTGTCTGGTGGTGGAAGGGGGAAGGAGGGATAAGGTCATGAAGATCTTGCGCACATTCACCAAAATGTATCTTGTAAAAAACTGAAAGTCTGGCTACTCGGCGTCTGTGCTCTAGACTTTGTAAATTAGCTTTCACTAGGGAGTCATCACCAATGAGTCTAGCAGCACGTCGCTCAATCGAATCAAGAGCTTCAAACTGATACTTGGCTGAGCCATCCCAGAGATGGCAGCACTACTCCATACATGAGCGGACTTGTGCTTTATAGAGACTGAGCAGCTGTCCCGGTGAGAAGTACCGCGCCGAACCTTAGCTAGGATGCCCAGCTTCATAGCAGCAATTTTGGCCCTAGATTCGATGTGCGAGCCGAAGTTCAGGTTGGACGTGAGCTCAACGCCCAACAAGCTCAGACTTTCAGAAATTACGAGTGGGATATCACAAAAGGTGGGAACGGGATGAAAAGGAGACCGTTTTGCGGAAAGCTTGAGTTTTGGAGGCGGTGAACTTGACCAGATTTGCGTCACCCCAATCAGACACAAACTTCAGGTCAAGGTTCAAACGTTCCACCAAACGCTCTTTTAGTTTACGTGTAGTAATTGATCAACTTACTGCAACTGTACTTAGGTTTGTTAACATTTCATAATAATGTTCGTACAAAATTACCATATGCAACTTCAAAATTAACTTAGATTTTAAAATGACTAAGATACAGCAGTACTGATTACTGAATTCTTCACCATTTCAGTATTGGTAGTTCTAATAATGTAGTACCCAGTGTTTCATACGTTATACACAACACATAAAAATTAATAAATATGTATATAGTATGCATAGCATATGATTTCAAACAGCACTAGGTTTCGCGCTACGCGCTGTAGACAAAAAAACGCTAAATTTGGTTCCAATAAACTTTCCTGCAAATGGGATCAAGCCCACGCTTCATCGAATAAATCATTACGTATGTAGCCTGCATAAATTGCCAACATTCAAATTGATTGATCACCGCTCTCCGCATATAGTGAGGCATAATGTTTTCTCACTCCACATTATTGATCGATGTCGATGCTTTTTTTGTAAAGTATGTTATTTACATGAAAATATAAGACGCATTATGACTTTCTTTTTTTATTAATCGTTATTCAAGTATGATTGGACCTTGAGCATTTCGGTGAAGCTTAGTTAGCTAGTAGCTAGTTATACTTCTAAAATATTTTTGTTTTGTTTGTGTTATCTGTAGGTAACTATTTTTTATTATTTTCCACCTTACTATTTACTCGTAAATACGTATTTTAAAATTAATATCATACAGTCGTACTGAGTACAACCCTTCATTTTCCCTAATCTATGATGTCCTGTACTATTCGTTATCTACCCTCTACGAGGATTCACCCTGTGAATGATATTTCTCAAAAAAATTATTCACACTCACACTAATATTATAAATGCAAAAGTTTGGATGTTTGTTTGTTTGTTACTCTATCACGCCGTAACGGCTGAACCGATTTCTATGAAATTTGGTATATACGTAGATTATAACCTGGATCACCAGATAGGTTACTTTTTATCCCATAAATCAGTTCCCATGGGATAAAAATGGGGTGTCGAGTCATGTTGCAACAGCGAGTTTAGCTTTATTTCTAGGTTACCTACATATTTAGTAGTGTAACGCGTACGAAGTCGTGGGCTTGTTTTTTTTATTAAAGGCCAGCCACAATAGTTTCAACTTCTCAGACTCAGCAAGTTCTTTAAAGATCACCATCCACCACACGAACCCATCCGCCTGATTTATTGATGGCGACAAATCCGGCAGATGGGCGCGCGTGTGAATGGTGGCCTTAAGAGAACCAGAACAATCATCGCGGGACGCTAAATAAAATAGAGATGCACTATTAGATATTGCCTGATATTGCATAAAACTATCTCTTTTCCACACCGCGGTGAGTGACGTAGTGAATCCCCGACACGGTTCCGTGACCTACCCACCAGTAATTGCAGTCCTGCGTCCTTCTGCCATGAATGCTACTTACTTAACCTTGCACACATATCGATTCAAATAACTGGGTTACGGCCCTGCTGGTCAATTAGAAGGTAATGCACCAGACGTGAACACACGACTTTATTGAAAATTGGCACTTTAAGCTTTATATTCCGAAAACGGACTCCAGAATAAAAAATAATCGGTGAAACTTTATTGTGTTTTTGAAAGATCTATTTAATGATACTTCATGCTATGAGGTGTGCAAATAAACTTAAACTTAAAAGGGAAGCACCAATAAAAAAAACAAAGACAGACAGACGGACATGGCGAAATAATAATTTTCTAGTTCGACTACGGAACCCTAAAACTAAGGAACCATAATAATGAACCCTCAAAGCTAAACCAGCTGCCAGCATATTCTGTCAAAACTACTGTAGCTGAAGCTTTCTCTCTCTCTCTCTCTCTGTTCCTGTTCTCCATTTCTAATCTTAAATATACGAGTACCAATGGAATATTCATAATTGCCAATATTTGTAGATTCTATAAATTAGTTTTTCATTCCCCCATCTCGGAAAGAGTAATTTTACTCTTCGATATCTGAGTGCATAAGCCGTTTTTATCCGCTAGAGGATAAAGTAAGTTGAATTTAGAACACGTATGCACTTAGTTTGTGAATTCAAAACATCATTAAACCTACCTCCATGGTGCCGAATTTATCATACAACCTTTTTTAATATGTTAAAAACTTAGACTCGAAACCTTCTTGGTGCATTACTTTTTTGCATTCAGTCATTTCCTCGCTGAGGTAGTTGCAACACGTAACTTTTCAAAGTTACGTGTTGCACTCGAGTGCAACGATTTTTCACAAATATTTTAGAATCCTTCGCTTGATCAGTCATCAAAATTGAGCACGCGGTTAAAAAGCAACTTTGCACTCTTGAATAACAAATAACTAATAGGTTGTGAAAAAGTCCTTTCGCATTATAGTATGTATGAACTTGTAATAAAATCTCTATGGCTATACTATTTGTATCTGGCTGGTTTTGGTATCATTCTAAGTTTAAATTTTAAAGAAGATAATTACAAATTAAAATTAGGAAAATTTGTGATTTTTATTTGTTTTTCGTAATGTAAAGGTGAGTGAATCTAATGAAGAAATTCGATACATTTTAAAATTTTACTACAAAAAAGGCAAAAATGCAAAGCAAGCCGCGAAAAAAATTGCGATGTTTATGGACCTAGTGCAGTGTTTGTGAGAGTAGCGCAAATTTGGTTTAAGCGTTTTCAATGCAGAAATTTTGATGTCAAAGATGCACGTCGCTCTGGTCGCCCTATTACGGATAAAATTGATGCCATTTTTGAAAAAGTGGAGCAAGATCGGCACATCAGCAGTTACGACGTAGCTCAAGAACTAGGAATTGACCACAAAACAGTTTTGGCGCATTTGAAAAAAACTGGGTACACAGAAAAACTCGATATTTGAAGAAACCTAATGAACCGTGTACTCATTTGTGATTCTTTATTACGACGTAATGAAACCGAACCATTTTTGAAGAAGCTGATAACTGGTGCTGAAAAGTGGATCACGTAAGATAAGAACGTGTGAAAAAGGTCGTGGTTAAAGGCCGGTCAGGCTTCACAGACTGTGGCGAAACCCGGGTTAACTCGCAACAAGGTGATGCTATGTGTATGGTGGGGTTGGAAGGGCATTATTCATTATGAGCTGTTACCACCAAGCAGGACCATCAATTCTGAACTCTACTGCAAACAACTGATGAGATTAAAGCAAGAAGTTGAAAGAAAGCGGCCGGAATTAATCAACAGAAGGGGTGTGGTTTTTCATCATGATAACGCTAGACCTCACACATCTTTAGCCACTCAGCAAAAATTAAGAGATTTTGGCTGGGAGGTGTTAATGCATCCGCCGTATAGTCCTGACCTTGCACCTTCAGATTTCCACCTGTTTCGGTCTCTTCAGAATTCTTTAGGCAGTGTCAGGTTAACATCATGAGAGGACTGCCAAAACTACTTATCGCGGTATTTTGATCAGAAGCGCCAAAATTTGTATAGCAATGGGATCATGTCCCTACCTACAAGATGGTAAAAAGTAATCAAACAAAATGATACCTACATATTTTAGTTAATTGTAAATAAACTATATTAAAACTTGTTTTGAATTTTCTTAAAAATTGCGAAGAAACTTTTTCCCCAACCTAATATTTATTGGATTATAAGAGTAGGTACTAAATTGTGTTATTATATTATGTATTTTGTATGGTTAAGTTTAAATTTAGTAATCGTTGTTTTATCATGGCAACCCATAATTAAAAAGAAAGAATAAAAGCAACAACATCTAACTTAAGCGCTAACAAACTTTTAAAATCTCTGTGTGCGGACGTAGAGCTTAATTTAAGCTATACGTAGACTCAACGGAAGACCAGCGCCGCGGCATATTAACATGCCTTAGCATGCTGAGCTGAGAGCCAATTCATCCGTTCCATTTTTCTTTCTTTTTAAACGACTTCTAAAAAGGAGGAGGTTCTCAATCCGTCGAAATCTTTTTTTATGTTATCCGGTTACTCGAACACGCCTGTACCGATTCGAGAATTTTTTTTGTTTAAAGGATTTACTTCTCAGGTGGTCCTATCGGCACCAAGTCAGAATCTAATGATGGGATCAAAAAAAAACTGAGGGCAACCCTTAAATTTTATAGGGACGCAGTTCTGTTTTATGTTGTATTTACCTCAAAACTACGTCATTTACCAACCGATTTGAAAAACTATCTTGTACAGTGTGGTTTTGAATAAAACGTTTCCTTTTTCTTTCTTTCTAATTCATTACAGCGAAATGGAAAGCGATTCTTGTTAATGCCTTCGTACGGGGTGGAAAATTAAGACTGTAGTATAGATATATACATACTTGTACAAATGTAGCAAATGCTTTACTGTCGGCATTTGCGAACACTATTACAGTATATTCGCAATTGAGTTTACGAGTTTAGTTTTGATTTTTTCGTGCCCATTGATTTTACCATACGACGACTAATCTGCCAAAAAATCTCATCCAACTTCAAACTATATAAGCTAAACTTTAGTGCTAGTGTTAAATTGGAAATGTGTTGAAAAGGTTTTCAATCAAGTCGGTCTTCACTCCTCTCTCAAAGATGACCAAGCATTTACGGACTCCAAAGGATGTGTGGCCGCTCTTACATCGGGCAAACCAAACGTACCATTGCCGAGCGTGTCAAAGAGCATATCACAGCTGTCAAAAATCGCCAGGTAAACAAGTCGGCGATAGCAGAGCATCTGGTAGACTCGGGACCGAATCATTGGATTGAACTTCATGATCCTAAGGTTCTCTCTAGTAAACGCCATTATTACAAGAGAATAGTTCGTGAAGCGATTGAAATCAAGAAATTTCCAAATTTCAATCGGGAAGATGGCTATAGACTCTCAGCGTCTTGGAACCCGGTGATTGCTAGGTGTGCGCGTCGTAATCGGTCGACTCAGTGCGTAGATACGGTTAGTGTAGTGTGTCGTAATATGAACGAGGACATTTCTAATTCTGAAGACAAAGTGAGGGTAGATGCTGCAGCTACCCGCACTTCCCGACGGTAGCTCCAAGTACTCCAGTCAGCCCGAGACCATGACTGTTGCAACACAGCCGAAACGTCGGGATAACAAATAAAAAAGGTACATACGCGATAAATACCCGTTTTAATCAATAATTATGTACAGTGATCGCGAAAGTTTGAAAAATACTAAAGCAAGACCATACATATCTGAGGAATCGCGAATCAAGCTCATTAATTCGCTGGTTTTGTCTAAGCTAAATTATACGGATGTTGTTTTCAGACCGTGATTATTAGTCAAAACAAAAAATCTTATACAGCGAGTCCAAAATGCCTGTGCGCGTTTTTGCTACGAAATCCCATTTAGAGGTCACGTAAGTCCATTCTCATTTTGAAGATGAAGCATCGGCAGAAGCTACATTTGGCTTGCCTTCTATTTTTTCATTGAGTTAAGAAGCATAGCGCGCCCAAGCATCTTTATTAGAAGCTAAGAGGGGAAAAAACTTAAATTATGTCTTTTTGAGTGCCAAAAAATGCAGGAAAGCCTCTTATATGATAAAAGTGCTATATAAATAAAAATATAAGTAATTTAATTTTGCCTTTAAAAATACATATTTATTATTATTAATTTTGTGTCACGCTTTTCAATATATTTTTTTATTTTATTTTATTATTTATAATAGTCTGCAAATCAGATTCGGTCCTAACGGAAGACCAGCGTGGGTTGTTATACTCGTATTAGTATAGTTGCAACTTATATTGCATTGTAGATTGTTTAGTTATAAATTATATTTTGTACCTCATTCTTGTTTTTCTGTGTATACTGTAATGTTGCAAATATTTTTTTATTGTATTCTATTCTTCAGGATCAATTCTTCAGGAGATGCATGTTTCAATTTCCATGTCAGATGTAGGATGCAGACCGATTAACATGCGCAAGGCATTACAACACGGACGTAAGGGGACGGTTTAGAGCAAAGTACATACAATTCATAGACGAGTATTAAGTAATTTTTGCAATAATCATCGCATAACGGAGTGGAGATGAGAAAACGATTTTAAAATGTCTGCTTCCACAACAGTGATAGATTAGAACTCAAATGTGCGGTAATTTCAAGCTCTAGTAGCCATTAGAATCATCCCAAACTCGCCGACAGGCTGGAACGCCTGAAACCACTGAGTCAACGCCGTGACATCGGATCGCTCAGTGTATTCTACCGCCCATATACGTATATCTCATCCCATCGTCGAGATTTTACCACCGCACTTCTCGACAGTGGAATAAAGCTCATCCACATATCGTGGCCAATTGGGTATCGCGCACCACACGCTTCACGCGATATTTTCTATCCCATATTTGCAATATGTGGAATGTTTTCCCCGCTGCCCTACTACATGGTACGTTTCAAGAAAAATAAATATTAAATAAATATTGCTGGACATTTCACACAGCGCTATCTAGCCCCAAACTAATCAGAGCTTCTACTATGGGAACCAGGTAACTGATAGAATATTTATATACATTTTTTTTGTAAATACATAAACGAAATAAAATGATATTTATTTGCCAGAAGCATAGTGTATAAGTTGATACAGCTATATAATATAAGTAGGTTTCACATACTTCACCGATTAACAGCGTGCAAATTACAGTTACTTAAAATGAATTCAGTTAAACATAAAAATTCGTCAATTTAATAAAAATCAATCAATAATATCATCAAGTATCTTAAAGCCCATAAAATAATCAATAAAAATTCAAATAATAAAGACAATGAAACTAATAAATTAAACTGAGTATGTCAGAATTTCATGTCAAAGAAATGATTAACCGTGTAGAAACGTTTGTCAACTAGCCACCCGTACAGCTTTGTCTTGAGTTGTTTATTAGGTAATTCTCTTAAGTCCCTTGGTATTTTATTAAATATTTTAATGGTCATAGTCATTACATAACAATTCTTACTTTCAAGTGCCAATTTACAGATTGGTAGGATGAGCTTGGTGTGGTCCCTATTTTACTTATAATATATAGAGAAACAACAAGACCCGGAACAAATATCTGTAGATCATGCAAACATTTGTTCCGCGGAGGGAATCAAACCCGCTACCTCCTGCGTCTCAGCCACTGCATTACGGAGGTCGTCAAATATAATGACGTTTCTGCAGGGTAGGGAACGCATCGACAATACCCCGGGTGTTGCCGGTGTCAATAGGCGACGGTAACCGCTTACCATCAGGCGGGCCGTAAGTTTCCCCACAAGTACACATAGAGTACATTAAGTACATTAAAAAAACTAGTCTCAAGGTCGGTTCTCAACTTGCAATATAATAATAACAGCTTTACGCTCCATTAAAGAGTTTGTAAACATTTTGTACGTTAAGTGCAGTATAATTGGCCAGGCCGTTCTAGTTACAAATAAATAAAAAAATAAAAAAATACTTGTACAAGATTAGTTTTGCAGTCCCGACTCGAAGGCATCTAAAAGTTTTAAAACGAACATAAAATGCAATAAATTCAATCTCTTTGAAAACTTCATCTTAGCTAAGTGGATCGTACTAACAGACGAGGTTGTGAAAGCAGACAAGGCTCTAAGCAACTATTTTTTATGACCCCATACATTTCAAGCTTTCCAGGGCAGTTTTTGCTACGCAGCTTCCAAGTGTTTTTTTTTAACTGGATAGTTCTTCGTTTGACCACAATCTCACCGGATGGTGTTTGAACAATGTAATCCCACCCCTAATCTCATTAGCCATAAGCCATTTATTCTTTTCTAATAATATGTTACCAAATAAGGTCTCATAATTAAATATGATAATACTTTAAGATGGTTACGGCTTGCAAAATTACACAAATTCTTGTCAATTTTAAAATAATCTTACATTCAATAATTCATTATCTGAGTAAAAGAAATGATTCAGTAGCAATGTGAACAGTTTATATTTAAATTGATTGATCTCTCCCCAAAAATAATTTTAGAATGTATCTTAAGCATACAGCTCGGGAACATTAATTTAGATAGCTCTCTTATTCTAGCATATTACACAAAGTTCTCTTGGTTTTAATAGGACATCTCCCAAAACAGACTGGCCAAAGTTGCAAAAAAAAAATATTGTAAGAATATAAGGTTGAACAACAAACTGTCTAAATAACTGCAGAATACAGATTCTACTGATTTTAATTTAAAGATTAGATAATTATTAATGGCAAAATCTTATCGAAAATCTTATGTTATCATATTTATCTTATCTCTCCCTTATCACTCGCTGATGTCCTAAATACATAACAAGTAACTGTATTTTTACCTTAATTGTTTATTTCTACTATGTCTCGTTATGTTATTCAGAAATTGTAATATTTTTTTACTTTTCCAAGTGTACCTACAGTTGTATCGAAGTGGAATACATAAATCTGAATCTGAGTATAACGAGAACTAGGTACTTATCTTTGTAAAATCTTGTTTAAATTGATGTTTTGTGTGTGCTTCATAACGTTCTTGCTCTGTTCGGGTTAAAGAGTATATTCTCATAAAAACAAACTACAGTTCACTTAAAATGAGCTTAATTATAGAACAGTAAGTTTAGGCTAGTGTGCAAAGCATACATTGATTAGGTAGGTATTATACTTTTACTGTGCAGAATCTTGTTTAAATAAATCAAAGGTTTTCTAAAAGACTTAGGTATCAACACACTCAAATTATAACGACTTAGGTAGGTAATTGAAACAAAATGATGTTAGCACTAACCAAATGTATTTATTTATACCTTTCTATTATATTTTTTTTCTGTCTTTGTTCTGTTCTGTTTGTTTGCTGTGGGGCAGGTTCTAGCGTTCCTACAACCGTATAATTCTTATCGGAAATTTGCAGAGTTGAGCACTTGTCTTATCAATTTAAAAAGTAATTTTATATGTTATAGGATTATTAATGTCAGGCGGAGGGAAGTCAATCATGTGATTAAATGAGATATAAATGTGGATAGATATAGAAGTAGAGGAAGACCGAAAAAGAGATCGATGGCATGTGTGAAGAATGATATGGGTAAGAAAGAAGTTACAACGTAAATGATGGCTGATATAGAGAAGAATACAGTGAAGAAAAATACATGTTGTGCCGTGCTCATGTAATGTGAGAACAGGGCAGGAAGAAGAATACGAAACAATCTATCAAAATTGTGTCTTAGTAGTTGATATTAAACATATTTTCTTGCTGTATGTGTTTTCACAAAAGACTTGAACAGTTTCAGAGGATACTACAAAAAACTCTCATAAAAGCATCATTTTCCAAACGAATAATAATCGTGCAAAAGTTGTTTGAAGTAAAACTTCTATACGCACGCTTGACTTGGGGAGTAAGCTGAATGCGTGCCGAGAGCGTTACTGAAAGTTTGATCGGGCGAGGCGAACAGAAGTTTAAAGGGAGATATAAGTTAAATATATAGTGACATAGTAAAGAGAGAAAGTTACGTTACGTATATTACTGTAGGGGCAAGAGAAAGATATGCGAGCACACATTTTCTTTCTCTCTTTCTCTCATAACCAGTTACGTTTCGTATATCTAAGATACAGTGCAGGCCTATTGTCTGTATCACACTGTAGGAGCAAGAGAGAGCAGTGCGCGCGTACATTTTCTTTCTCTTCTCCTCTCATAGCCAGTGCATCTCAGTCAGTAGTTCGTTTGCGAGTTTGCTAGCGTTACACGAACGGTGATTTCTTGATTATTTTTCGTAATTTTATTTCGTTCTTGAACAATTTTATAAATTATTATTATGAAAAAGAAGTTTTACTTCAGTCATGTGGTCTAAAGAACACTCTTTTTTATAAACTCCCTTAGTAGTCAAAAGAAAAAACTACAAAAATAACATATATAGAGTGTTTTTTTTAACTGTAACAGTACGGCAGCACCCACAACCAAAGGAGATGCAGGTGCAGTTTCTTTTAAAACATCAGCTCGTTTTCAAAGAAAAACATTTTCGCATTAAAAATTTTTGGTCAAGTGTGAGTAGCGCCTTAAAATGAATCAAGTTGGTAAATTTTTTTTTTTGATGCCGATCGATGCAGTCCTTTGTAAGGATCATTTTATTGTATCGGATAAAAAAAATCTGAACAACGAAAATTAGTCAAATTTGACAAAAAGTATTTTCATACAACAGAACAAACACAATTCCTTCTACAAACATTTTGTTAGATTCTAATTGAACAGTAAAGAAGTATTAGTCCTGTAGCGATTAAGAAGTTTAGGAACTCCATGCTCTTATGAGCAATTCAAAAACATTTCGTATTTCAGAACAATTTTGAATTTCGAACATGGTTCTTGCACCTGCTGGACTTTTATATCAGTCATTGCATCATCTTATTTGTCATATCATGGCATTGTCAAATACGCAAAAAGTAGACTTAATTGAAGCATACTTCCTCAATCGCGTTCTGGGTAGCGTTCCTGATACCACTTCAGCGCATTAGTTGGGCTTCGTCGGTTAAGGAAGTATGCTTCAATTAAGTCTACTTTTTGCGTATTTGACAATGCCATGATAGGACAAATAAGATGATGCAATGACTGATATAAAAGTCCGGCAGGTGCAAGGACCATGTTCGAAATTCTAAATTGTTCTGAAATACGAAATGTTTTTGAATTGCTCATGAGAGCATGGAGTTCCTAAACTTCTTAATCGCTACAGGACTAATACTTCTTTAATGTTCAATTAGAATCTAATAAAATGTTTGTAGAAGGAATTCTGTTTGTTCTGTTGTATGAAAATACTTCCTCAATCGCGTTCTGGGTAGCGTTCCTGATACCACTTCAGCGCATTAGTTGGGCTTCGTCGGTTAAGGAAGTATGCTTCAATTAAGTCTACTTTTTGCGTATTTGACAATGCCATGATAGGACAAATAAGATGATGCAATGACTGATATAAAAGTCCGGCAGGTGCAAGGACCATGTTCGATATTCTAAATTGTTCTGAAATACGAAATGTTTTTGAATTGCTCATGAGAGCATGGAGTTCCTAAACTTCTTAATCGCTACAGGACTAATACTTCTTTAATGTTCAATTAGAATCTAATAAAATGTTTGTAGAAGGAATTGTGTTTGTCCTGTTGTATAAAAATACTTTTTGTAAAATTTGACTAACTTTCGCTGTTCAGATTTTTTTCATCCGATACAATAAAATGATCCTTACAAAGGACTGCATCGATCGGCATCAAAAAAAAATTTTACCAACTTCATTCATTTTAAGGCGCTTGACCAAAAAAATTTTAATGCCAAAATGTTTTTCTTCGAAAACGAGCTGATGTTTTAGAAGAAACTGCACCTGTATCTCCTCTGGTTATGGGTGTTGCCGTACTGTTACAGTTAAAAAAATACTGTATACTAAAGTTTTACATTGATAAGACATGTGCTCGACTGAGCAAGCTCCGACAAAATCTTACAATTTTGGGAGCATCGCCATAATATAAACACTAGCATGTCCTACAATGTACCTACCTACAATGTCAACCAGATTCACAAATAATAATTATGATATATTTTACAATCTAACTATAATTACACTATTTCTCATCTTTATTGGTTGTTTTTTACTATAAGAGTACCAACCGGTAACGAGAGCACGTATGTTACGGTACTCGACATCATTAGTGAATGCATGCGACTCCGTGGCGTCAATGCACAATTACGTATGCACTAATGCACAATTATTTAGCTTAAAACCAGCGCTGAGAAAAATATATACAAAATGCTGAGCGATACCATATGGCTCATAGTGATAGGTACGCGTATATCGTTCTGATTTTGATAATTGGTCTGATAATCTAATTGTCCGTGTCTATTGTTTTTAGTGTCGAAATAAAATGTTCAAATTTAAATTCATCATATTTATTTGGTTCTAAAACCCATAGGAATCAAGAACAAATAGTAATCGTAGCTGCAAAAAGTTAGAAAAAAAACCAGCCAAGTGAGTGTAGGACTCGCAAACGAAGAATTCCGTACCACATTATCTATAAAAACGGCAAAAAAATCACGTTTGTTGTATGGGTGCCCCCTTGAAATATTTGTTTGATTTTAATTTAATTATTTATTTTTAAAGTGTAACTAAATATTCTGTGAATATTTCAAGCGTCTGCCTGTTGCCGTTATCAATATCGAGCTAAAACGAGCAAATAAATCTCGTTTGTTGTATGGGAGCCCCCTTGAAATATTTGTTTTATTTTAATTTAATCATTTATTTTTAAAATGTAACTAAATATTCTGTGAATATCTCAAGCGTCTGCCTGTTGCCGTTATCAATATCGAGCTAAAACGAGAGAAAAAATCACGTTTGTTGTATGGAAGCCCCCCTTAAATATTTATTTTATTCTGTTTTTAGTACTTGTTGTTATAGCGGCAAAATAAATAAATAAATACTTCTGGACATTTCACACAGCGCTATCTAGCCCCAAACTAAGCAGAGCTTCTACTATGGGAACCAGATAACTGATAGAATACTTATATACTTACTTCTTTTTTTTTTGTAAATACATCATGTGTGAAAATTGTATCTGTCTAACTATCGCGGTTCATGAGATTACAGCCTTGTGACAGACGGACAGACAGACAGACAGACAGCGGAGCCTCAGTAATAGGGTGCCGTTTTACCCTTTGGGTACGGAACCCTATAACTGTGTACCGCCTAAACCACCCTCCTAAACCTTTCTCATACACCAGTACAATTGTTGTTCCATACTTATTATTTTAATAAAAAATAAAACATTTTGAAAAGTAACAATGTCAAAGAAAAATTTAAGTTAATTTATAGATAGCTAAACAGATACAACAGATAAAAGGTATACCTACGCGTATAATATGCCCTTTTGAATTTGTTAAGAAGTATATATTTACGAAGTTAAATCCAATAGGACATACATGGTTCGATGGATATGACACAAACTACATTTTTTTCAGTATTACAACGTATGACTTTAGATAAGGTCTCGAAAATAAGTATGCCGTCAAAATATATAACATATATAAATCAGAAATAACCAAGGGTACAATAGCATACATAGTTCAATTGATTTAAAAATAAATTTTATAGTAGAAACGCGATAATGGATAAAAACATATCGGCCGAAGTTTAAACGTATGTCGACTAGTTACAAATTATTTTCACAATTAATATAAATATTTAGTATACAAGGCATACGTAATTCGATTGGCAAAAAATATTTTTTTTTGCAAATACGAGGATTGAGTTAAGCCACAGGGACTCGACCTACACGTATGCCGATGTTTGTCCACTGGATTTATTTTTCATAAATTTCATCAAGGCATGAATGGCATACGTGATTCGATTGATTAAAAATCATATTTTTTTTTGAGATTTGACATGGCATTGCACGCTACATGTCCCGCTCGCACAATCTCGCTTAGATCCATTTTTTAGTTAAACCTACTATACATAATCAACAACTACAGAGCACACGTGGTACGATTGATCGATAAAATCTGTAGCGAGCTGCCGGTCTATAAGCTAAAATGTTATTTAAGTTGAATACTACAGAGTGTAGTTTAGACTACTGAGTGTACATGATTGTAAGGGTGTGTGTATGTGTGTGTATGCATGTATGTGAATTTGTATGTGTGCATACATGTGTAAGGGTAATGAGTATTTGTTACCTGAGGGTGGTCAACAGTTCCTCTGTTTCTGCATATGAGAGAGATTGTAGGCATTCAGTAATTGTTTTCTTACATTTGTACAGTGGGAAGGGATAGACGTCTAGAACTCGGTTAACTTTATTGTAAAGTGAGCAACTTAGGTGGTAAAGTTGTCTAGAAGCTGCCACTCTTCTACACGATCTGTCTATTAATCTAGAAAACCTCATTTGTTACCATTTGCGTAGCGAGTGGATGCAGGGTACAATCATTATTATAAATACGTGGTTTAGCACGTGCAGGATTGGTGAATAATAACATAATTAGTCACGATACCTGTCTCTTTGAGCTACTTTATTGTTAACTAGCTGTTTCCCTCGACTTTGTACGCGTTACACTACTAAATGTGTAGGTAACCTAGAAATAAAGCTAAACTCGCTGTTGAAATAAGAAAGAAAGAAATAAAACACATTTATTTGCTCCCACAGATAGTGTACAATAATACAATAACACAGACAATGGTGGTGTTGCGTGGGGACAAAATGGTCCCTGTCTCAGCATGGGCTGCTTCGAACCTTGTTGGGTACGATGCAGCGCTGGTTTTCTGACAGGGCCTAAGTGAGGACACGAACACTGCTAAACGAGTACCTATACTAAATAAATATTGCCAGTCACCATTATATAAATTAAACTAAGTTAGATAACTTAGTGCCACATGACGGTGCCTAATAAGATAACAATACATGTTCGGATTTCAAAATAATATAACAACATAAACATACACACCATAAACTACATACCATGATAATACATACGAAAAAAGCGTTTTAAACATGGGATAAGTGTTCAGAATGATTAATGTATTTGTGATGTTGGCTGCTGGAAATTGTGTAACATTGAATTATCGAGAATTGTTGATAAGTGAGTAATAGCCAGGTTGGAGTTCTCCCGGGCTCGTCGTGCATACACAGAAGGTGAGTAGAAAGAAAAATGTGTTTTGCGAGTATATTATTTACTAAGTATATAATAAATATGTTCTTAGCGCTTTCCTGAACACATTGACTGTTTTCAGAGCACGTAGTGGCCAAGGCAAATCATTCCAACACCGAGTAGCGGCAAATTTGAAGAATCCACGGAACGCCACGCATCTGTGCTTCGGCGTGGCAAAGATAAAGGTACATGCTCGGCTTGGGTATCTGGAATAGGCTTGTGCCCACACAAACTTATCAAACAGATATTTAGGATGTTGCAAGTTGATGACTCCAAAGAGCTGTCATTTTTAGCAGATTGGTCGAGTTGTTAAAAGGTGTGATATGAGCACGTGGTGGTACGTGAAAACAAAAGAGGGCGCAAGCGTTTGGAACACAATGTATGAGTTTCTCAGTCCTATTCAACAGACACGGTCGATAGACCACATCACAGTATTTTAGTTTGGAAAGTATGAGAGACATATATAGGTTGATCCTCACTGCCTCACTTAGGAATGGTCGTATCTTATAGAGAAGCTTCAGCTTAAAGAAATAATTGCGTACACTCTCAGCAACATGTTTGTCGAAGTGTAGGTTGCTGTCCATTATCAACCCAAGATTTTTGGTTTCCGAGACACCACTTCTCCAATTCCTCCAATTCTCCATCAACCAATATATTACAAGAACAGCAAGGAACTTCTTGCATTTTTTGCCTGGTACCAACTAGCATAAATTTGTTGCAACTTGACTTCCTATTTTTGAATGAATGAATGAAATACTCTTTATTGCACACCAAATAAAAATACAGTAATAATGGAAATAAACAATAAATAAAGGTACAATGGGCGGTCTTATTGCTAAAAGCGATCTCTTCCAGACAACCTTTGGATGGACAGGATAAACAAAATCAAAAGACGGCAGTGTAAGAGTACCTACAGACATAAACAGAACCCACAAAATAAAATTTACCTATGAATTATAATAATAAACATAAACTTAAATACATACAAATAATATAAGTATAAATAAACTACACTACATTTTTATCCTATAGGACCAGATGTATGGGATAAAAAGTAGCCTATGCGATAATTTAGATCCAAGTTTAGTATATCCACGTATATACTAAATTTCATCGAAGTCAGTTCCGCCGTTACGACGTGATTTACTCAATCACGTCTTAACAGCGGAACCGATTTCGATAAAATTTAGTTTGTACGTGGACAAACAAACAAATAAATAAATAAACATACATTCAAACTTTCGAATTTGTAAAAGAATAGAATAATTCTTTATTGTACACCAGGAATACTTAAAATAAACTAATTTATGTTATATATAGTACAATGGGCGGCCTTATCGCTTAAAGCGATTTATTCCAGGCAATCTTTGGATGGAAAGTAAAGAGCGAAGCAGTAATTGACGGCGGTGCACAGAGTATTATTACAAATTAAAGAAATGCTTAAAATCCTAATACATAAATAAATACCTAGAGATAGACTAATATATACCAAACTAATAACCTAAATCAATATTCTTACGAGTCTAATAAAACAAGGACAATAAAATTAAAATAATTAATTAATTAATAGGTACCTAACTCAAATGACGAATGACTCGAATGAAAAAATCTAGGCTTTTAGGTAACGTTGCTTTAATCTCAGCTTAAAAGTGTATTGTGAAGGAGCCCGTTTAATTTCCACGGGCAAAGCATTCCAAAGGCGCACTGCTTCGACAGTGAATGATTTTCCGTAGAATGAACTAGAGTGTACGGGTGTTTTGAGGGATAAGTTTTCCGATGACCTGAGAGAAAAAGTATTGGAAGAATGGAGATAAGCAAACCCTTCTTTAAGATAGTAAGGGGAGAAAGGATTGAATAGAATAGAATAGAGAAGAGACAGAGTATGAGAATCACGACGAAGGCGAATAGGGAGCCACTTGAGAATGATGCGATAAGGGGAAACATGGTCATATTTGCTCAACATTACCAAAGTATACAGATAACACACTCGATAACTAAACAGAACAATAGAAGAACGAATGCAGTGAATTTTCTTTATTAGTTTTATTGCTGGAAACTTTTTAGTTCGAACCAGAAATAACAAAAATATTGTCCGGACCTTTTTTTTATACTGTTACGCCGAGGATGTTACAGAATAAGTAATAGTAAAGTAATAGTCATCTTCTTGGAGTTATATCTACTGTGTTACAGAATAAGTAATACTTGGTATGGAATATACCTACATACTACGTTTTTACCTACAGTTGCACAGATTAAGAAATAGTAGTCGGTCGAAATACCTACACTTTTCTAGTAACTAGTAGAAACATCGAGAAGGTTCTGGAAATAATGCGCGGTATAAATAGTGCGTAGAGACGCTCGATTTGGCGATACGTGCGAACATTTCGGTGATTTTTAGTGGTTTATTGTGTAACAGTGGTGTGATTTAGTGTGTTCTGAATCCTTGTGATTAAGATCGTGTATTTATCATTTTAGTGTTGAATAAAAGTGTTATTTTGGATAGATTCATTTTAATAATTTTATCCCGAACCCTCAGCTCGTAATAATACTATACATATTTAAGCAGAAATATGTAATTCTATAAAAAAAACTATTAAAGTTATTATTTGTGTTCAAATAAACGACGCCGAGCCCGGAATGAGATTAACTACAAACGGAATAGAGCTTGCTAGATATTCCTTGAGGAATTCAACCGCAAACGTAGCCATGAGATGATTGATTTCCAAGAAGACGATTTAATCTCTGGAGAACACACAACGAAATATACTTTATAGTAACATTTATTCAAGTATCTATCCACGTCTGTTTGTCCTGTGTCTTAAATTGTTCATTATTCATTTACATATTTAACATATTTTACGCGGCTTGTGTAAATTAGCCGTTAAGTAAGGAATATTAATAGTTATATTAAAGAGCTTAACTGGCATGATAAATATACTTTTCATATTGCTAAAACGTTCCCTAGTTTTTCACTATAAGTAGTTGTCTTTTAACAAGAATAGAACTGGTGGTTTGTATATACAGGCATACCTCGTAGGCATATAATATAAAGCTACATCTCTAAAAAAATTGTAGTATGTACTTGTATAGTTGTCAGCGCCCTTAGAATACTGAAAACAGACAAAAGATTGGTTTTTCATTTTTTATCACAATTAGATCTTCGTGGGACCATAATCTCGACTAATTAGTAAGCGATGAATTGATCTAAGATGAAGCACGAACATCAAGAAGACACCTTTTCACTCTTACCTACCTACCTATGCTTCGAAATGGTGATGCACTCCACAGTTGCGAAGCACGCTCATAACCTCATTACTCCGTTTTGTATTCTAAATTTATTATGACACCAATCGCGTTACGGCCATTGGTGTACAGAACGTTTGGCGTACCTAAAATGAATAGTTATGTACTCAGCGAAGTCTTGAGTGGTTAATGCATCGTGTTTGCGGTAAAGATTGGAATTTTATGTGTGGCTGGTTGAATTCCCGATAAGTAACTCAGGCGATATCGCATGCCGTGGCTCTTTGCTGCGATGTCGCCGTTCGCTCTATGTCTACAAGCACAGTCCTGAAAATAATACATACTGAGAAAAAAAACCACTACCTCAATAGAATGTTTCCTCAAACACTGCCATAGTAATAATATTTATGTAAAAAAACATAGGTAAGTTTGATTTTCTTACTTAGCGGTTGAGCTTTACCTATATTTTGTATGATTGGAACATAGATTCACTAAAGTGATTCAAAAAGTGCTCTAATTATTTATATGATGAATGAAACTATGTAGATATATCGGATTTTGTGAAATAAACCTGAGCGGCTTACCTAACCACAGATAAATAATATACTACGTAAATGGTTGCCCCTCTAAAGCCAGGTTATGTTTATGCTGTCAATACACGTGGACTAATGGATTAAGCACCTAAGAGGAATGCATTAAGCCCCCTTTGAGCCGCTAATAGCGAATTGAGCGAGAATTTCTGTAAATTATAAGTTAAGAGATAACTAATCTGCTTTCAGGAAGATTTCCTTCTCTATTTTCGAAGAAAGGACAAAGCTCTGTCGATACTTTCAAAATTGTCTTAGTACTTAGCACGCTATAACATGAAGACTAGATATGATTCTGTGTTCGGTTAAAGGCAGATCTTGTTTAGGATAGATTCTGGACATGGCAGATTCTTCTGTAACTTCTACTACGAGGAAAATTAAAGTGCGTAAAAGTTGTCATGACAGAACTAAAATACAACCCTCTGGCCGTATTAATCAAGACAGCAATAATTTTAGTGTTATCGGCTTAAATTTTGTTTGTGCCAAATAATGGCCCCATTACCTGGCAATTTCAACATAAATTATTTTCATTTGTTTCAATTACTTAAACACTTATTTATTGTGTAATTGGATGCAATGACTGATATAAAAGTCCGACAGATGCAAGAACCATGTTCGAAATTCAAAATTGTTCTGAAATACGAAATGTTTTTGAATTGCTTATGAGAGCACGGAGTTCCTAAACTTCTTAATCGCTACAGTATTAATACTTATTTAATGTGCAATTAGAATCTAATAAAATGTTTGTGGGAGGAATTTTGCTTTGTCCTGTTGTATGAGAATATATTTTATCAAATTCGACTAACTTTCGCTGCTCAGATTTTCTTCATCCTATACAATAAAATTATCCTTACAAAGGACTTCATCGATCGTCATCAAAAAAAATTACCAACTTAATTCATTTTAAGGCGCTACTCACGCTTGACCAAAAACATTTTAATGGCAAAATGTTTTTCTTCGAAAACGAGCAGATTTTTTAAAAGAAACTGCACCTGTATCTCCTCTGGTTATGGGTGCTGCCGTACTGTTACAGTTAAAAAAAACACACTATATCTACTATAGCGATAAATAATCAACTTTGGTTTGATGAATTGCCCTGAAATAGGATTATTAATGCCAATATTTGCAATCCGTATGTAGGCTTTTCAAACACGGTTACGTACAAACCGAACCTTGTTACATGGATGGAGATGGCACCTTAATACATTCAATGGTTGATTGGCTCGACCCAAAAACATACAATCCGAAAAACAAGGTGTTCCGTAATCTGTATAGTTATCTAAAAGGGAACCATTGACTTGACATAGGAGAGCAATGTTTGTGGTACGACTTTTCTACAAAATGCTCTGACATTTTGTTGAACAATCACTTGATAAACATTTGCTTATTTCGGTAAAAAATCAGTTTATGATATCAGATTATTTGAAGTCAATGTAAGCGGTTTATGAAATTTATAGCTTAACAAATATGCAATTCGTTTTTATTTCTGTGAAAAGTTTTTCATTTTCATAGGCAGAATCACCGCCTCTCGGGTTCTATTTTTTTCTATTTTTAAACATTTATGTGCCACTGCTGGGCTAAGGCAGGATGCCCTTTCGTTTTCAAAAATCACGATAAGTCCCTCGTCCGCTCAGCCTATCTTCTCGGGTAACATACATAATTTCGGAGCATTCTGTATACGAAATTTCATGTTGCCTTTATGCAAGGCCGAAACTGATGGAAATATGAAGCACTCTGTTCAACTAATAACGTTGAACTTGTGTGCGGCAGTTCAGCCTTATTTAGACTTAAAGCACTTATCCCACCGCCGTCGATAAGTGGGTAAGCGAGTTGATCTAGAAACTAAAAATGAGTTGGAGAGAAAGTTTTTTTTTGATAGCTCTTGTCGCTGCGACTAACTAGTTTCTTTTTTGTTTATTTTGTATACCAAATGGGTATGGTACAAGCGAAAATTGATTGCCTTTTAACGCATACAGCTTGTCGTCTACACCTGTGCGTCTCGATCAGTCGTCAAGGTGAACTTTTACAATACAAAACATTTTGTCGAGTAAAATGCTCGGAATATTGCACTCCAACACCCATTGGTGATGAATCGGCGTTTGCTAAGGCCATGCGCTGTTGTCGAACTAGTCCCTAGGGCTTCATGCATACGTAAGAAGAAGGCATGAAAACGCGTTTCATTAGCGATAAAATAATCGACAGATTGTCGTTTCCTGGTCCAGCTAAGGACAAACGCCTTACTGGTCCCAATTTTATTATTCTTTTTTATAGAAATTTAATATTCTACTAGGCTTTAGTCAAAGGCAAGTAAAACTGGAACAATATTTGCATAGTATGCATGTAGCACCCTGTCTATTGGAAAGATGATATCATAAATAAAGGATGTAAACTATGGATAAGAATAACAAAATTTAGAGAGAAATAGAAGGAATTGGAGGAGGCCTATGCCAAAAGACACATAGATGACAATAACACTATTAATTATCTAACTTGTTGTAAGTATCTAATTTAAAAAAAAAATTAAAAAACTTTTAGTTCTGAATAAACGGCTTATTACTTAATTTAATAACAAGATAACTTAAAAAGATTCTTAAAGTCATAAAGGATGCTCCGAACGATGTAACTAAAATGGGTAATTCTACCAATAAAGATGAAAAAGTATTCATTTAAACTTCCTTCACTGTCTTTTTTCTAAGCTTTTCAGTCTGTAATCTGTTTGAATAACTAGTGGTTCGCTCCGAACTGAGATCTCGCGAGTCTCCCAAAACACAAACAAAATATTCTTAGAGCGACTCGCGCAACGATTCCTATACGTATTGAGTGGCTAAATATGATTTAAGGAGTTATCGAATCATACAAATACGTAATATATAAACATGTTTAGTCGCTAAATACGTTTAGGGATCGTTGGGCAAGCCAGCCTTAATCTTTCACTAATTTTGTCAAGTTCAGTTTTTATTTTGGCTAATAACTTAAAAACTACAAAGCTTAAACTAAAAATACAAGCGTGGTCAAAATTTACTCACAAAAACCTTTTATTAAACGTGCCTGTTGACCGGATAGCCCCATTTTGTTTTTTTTACCCCTCTTAAACCCCAATATCTCAACAACCCCCACCCCACATTTTTAACTCATTTAGTCACACCAAAATTGTGCAATCACTACCTACCTATACCAAATTAAACGGTTCACGGATAAACGCATCGAATCTTATTCTCGGACAAACAAACAAACATACATACATACAACGCCGATTTTCCCAAGTTGATTTATGCCGGGTTCCTATATCCGTCGGTAAACAGCTACGACTCGTTTCTCCTTGAAAATCTGTCAAAAGTTTGACACTAGTTTGACACTTTTTCAAGATACGAGGCGTATTCGGTTACCGACGGATATAGGAACCCGTTATTAGAGATCTCGCTTCGACTACTTTGAGATCAACTGCAAAAAAAAATTAAAAAAGTTTTAGACTATTGCGCCTTTCCTAAAAACTCCACTAACTAAAAAAAAATAAAAAAATAACCTAAAAAATACACACTATACAAAAACAAGAGGGAACTTAACTCTTTGAGAAATGTACTTCTTTGCTTATAGATTTTGAACAATATACAGTCAACTAGAAAAGTGACTCAAAGTATTAAAAACATATTTGCACCTTTTTTGCTGATGGCGAACAAAAGTCTCCATGTAGCTAACCAAAAGGATGACTGGAAACTAATGACTAAGATTGATGCAGAAGTGAATTTCCCCTGAAGTAATAATTCTTAACGATGATCTCAGAAAACTAAACGAACTCATTTCCAAGCGTTAAAGAGAGAGTTTGAAAGAATTATGACAGTTTAAAGTATTATGATCACCAAACTTCCGAACTGCGAAGCTTTTAAAAGTTCTAGATATAATTAGTTAAGAGTTCGGTAGGACATCTGCATAGTCCACGATCAGCGGGGCTTTTTTAAAACCTCTGAAAGCTGTCTGATCGGTCTGGCAGTTTTCTCGATTTCGATCTCCAACTTTATAAAATAGCCCTTAGAGCACCACACGAAGCAAAACTTTGTTATAGGCGATGGTTACCACATAACATCAGGTAAGCCATAGGCTCGTTCCATCTCCAGGTGGTATAAAGAAAAAAAACACACTTACAGGTTCCCAAATAAATATTCCTTTCCAAACGCTGCTGACTGGCCAGAAATCCGGATTAAGTAGTACATCCTTATACTTCGGCAGAATCTGGAGAGTGTAGGACTTAAAGCTGGCAGTCTACTGGTCGCATTATTGCTACCTTTCACGATGTGCTTAAAGGCGGGTAAATAAATATTGCTGGACATTTTACACATCGCTATCTAGCCCCAAACTAAGCAGAGCTTGTACTATGGGACCAGATAACTGATAGAATACTTATAATTTTTCTTGTAATATATAGAAAAACACCCAGACCCGGAACAAATACCCGCTACCTCCTGCATCTTAGCCGGCTATTCGCCCACTGCGTCACGGAGGTATAAAAAGCCAATCTTGATTACATAGTGGTTTCATTTATAACTTGTGTCCACATATAAAACAACGTGCAATCGACCTATAGGATCAGAATACAGGTTTATACAGAATGCCTCTACTGCAGTAGTTAGATTTACACTGATTTTAATATGTGCTCTCTCGTTTGTTGGGGACTGTTGTGGTCAATACTCTTCTGCTGTACAAGCAGAATTTTTTACGACAAGAATTTTCTCTGATGATATTCACTCTTTACCGTCTCGTCAGTTTCTTACTTCTCTTGAAAAACTAAGAGTAGTACGTAAATGTTTTGAAACTGTGGGATACTAGATACGAGTTTGTGTGTTCTCTTAGCATTCAGTGCCATTATTAAAAATATTTACTTTAATTGTGTTGAGACTTGAGAGTAATCAAACCCTAGGTTGGTCACTCTCAGCGTGAAGATGTTCTGTTTTATTTTCTTTTATTATGTGCCTACTATGTAGTTTAGTCTTTAAATGATGAACTAAACTAACAGTGTTAATGGATTGCTGTAGTCCAAAACATTGTTTTACTATTTAGTTATTATACTTTCATATTCATTCATCGGTCACTGCAAGAATGACATCGAGAGAAAACAACTATTTGTTTATGTTGACTTTTCTGGTATGAACTGATATTCACCTAATCACCTAATTCACCTAATCGTTATTTTTTACTACACGTAAACCGATACGAAAGAGATGAATCTAAAATTCTACATAACTTTGATTCGTTAGCCAAAATTAAGTTAGTTACTAAGTAGGTTACTATTTAAAATGGGACAATATTATTTGATCCTTAAGAATCTAATTAATCTATTGTAAATGTGTACTTTTACAAAAAAGTTGGTAATCAAAAATAATATTTGATCCCCTTTTTTAATTATTGGTCTAGATGAGAGGGAAAACCGGCAATGAGCACCCTGACTCTAGGCAGTCTTGTGCGTGACAACCCTAGAGTGTTATAGAAAAGCGCGGAGCCAGAAGCTCGCGTGAAAATCCTGAGTGGAGCAAGCCCGCGAAGCCGAGCGGAGCGAAGGGAGAGGTGGCGAGCAAAGCGAGCCGCTGACCTCCGTAGCGGAGTAAAGATAGAGTGGGTGAAGCGACACTTAGGGGCGACCACGCGAGAGTTCTGGTGAGAGCCCACCCTAAAAAACTAAGGTGGCCTAAGTACTAGTGTAACGGCTAAGTGCTAAGTACAGCTAGACTAAGTGGTAACTAAGTACCTATTTGGTACTTACGTATTAACGTCACGTCACCGTCTACAGATTTGGCGGTTTGTAAGTGCCGCCAAAGTTAAAAATGTATCAAACTTTATTATTAAATGCTGGTTTCTCTTCGTTTTGGCACCCAACATGGATCTATCAAACTTAATTTATATAATACTAGTTGACCCGCCAAACTTCGTACCGCCTTGACATGCATATAACGCGGGCTGTCAATATACGTCACCCTGGTAGAATTGTCAATTGTTGTCCCCTGCCAGCATTATGTATGAGAAAATGAATTTTGATCGTAATTTCTTTTTGCGTGATTTTTTCCGATATTTTAATAGTTATTCTGCTACGAGTATTTGGGGCAGAGACAAATCCAAGAAATCAAAAATCATCAAAATCAGTCCAGCCTTTCTTGAGTTATAAATGGTGTAACTAACCCGATATTTTTATTTATATATAAATAAATAAATATTGCTGGATATTTCACACAGCACTATCTAGCCCCAAACTAAGCAGAGCTTGTACTATAGGAACCAGATAACTGATGGAATACTTATATATTTTTTTGTTAATACATACTTTTAATATATAGAGAAACAACCAGACCGGAAACAAATATCTGTAAATCATTGTTACGCGGCGGGAAAAATAAAATGTCTACATCTCAAACATTTTTTTTGTAGCTCCAAACAGATTAAAGTATCGTTTGTTTGATATATTTCATGTCTCACTAAAAGAGGAGCAATCATTAAAAAATATGAGTCAGTATATTACCAAACTCCCTGTATTTTTTTTTTTGCTGTTTTTGCAAAATTAAAATATCATTTAAATAGATGCCCATTAAAAATTTGTTATTAAAGAAGTAATTTTGGCTTAGGCTGTAAGTTTTGTGAGCATCTGTATAAAATAAAAATAGGTCAATCATACCGACCGACGATCGACAATAACTGCTCCGGGCGATTGCGGTATTTTGACGGCAATGTTTACGGAACACCGAATTGCAGTGAATTGATGAGTTGCTTTGTGGTCTGGATAGGCAAAGAAAAGAAAGAAGACATTTATTCACATAAACTGTACATAAGAAGCAGACTCAACACTTAAACGAGCAATTATACACAATGAAAAATACATACACACAGGAGGAATATAACACATTGTATAATATTACGGCAATTAAAGTGTATGCATGGAGAAATGCTGCCATGTAAAGGATTATACGCAAAGCCCTGAGCTCAGCATGTGCTGTAAACTAATTTACAACGCTGACTTTCAGCACAAGGCTTTGGTGACTCACGAACGTACTTAAATAGTAATAAAAATATAAATAAATAAATATCCTTACAAAAGTGAAGATACTGTGAAGTGTGTATTATTCAAAAATATAAATGATTATTATTTAAGAGATATATACACAAAGGCTCTTATCAAAAAAGAGCACGATAAAATGTAAATAATAGACATAAAAACAATAATGAAGATGAAGTATTTGGATAAAGCTTGCGATTATCAACACAATGAACAATATATACAATAGACAAGAAGTACCCATATTAACAGTGGTTAGGAATCAAAAAATAAATAAAGATTTAAAACATTCTGTGCCATATTGTCACTTTAATAGACAAAACAATAAAAAGAGAACTAGTATATTAAAAACGTAGGAATAAAGTTGATTCAGGTTCGATGGGACAGCAGTAACTATAGAAAACTGATTTCATACCCTATACTAAGCAATCACGGAACAGACTTTTGTAAGTCTATTAGGTGTCTCCAAAACTTTATCCTGAAGTTAGGCTTACTTATGTGGTCACGTAATGGTGGGGGGAGGGAATTCCAGCACTTAGTGGCACAGAAACGAAAACTACCACGAAATGCAGCAGAGCCATGTCGCGGTGTACGTAGTAATAACGATGACGCACGTATTGCATACCTATTGTGATCTCGAGCCCAATCAAGTTTGGAATAGAGATAGAACGGCTTTTGGGTCTTCTTCACACCAAACATTAAAGTTGCAAAATGCAGATCTCTCCTGTGCTTCATATTTAGTATATTATGCTCATTCAGGAATGGTGTTATATGGCTACGTGGAGGAATATCAAAAAAGAATCGCGCACAAGTGTTTTGTACTCTCTGGATTAGACGAGATGTTTTAGAGAGTAGGCGGAGACCATACACACAGTCAACGTAGTTAAACCTGGAAAGCACCAATGAGTCCACGAGCATAGTATGTACGGAGACCTGGACTCAAATAGTTTCTAACTTTATATATAACTTATAAGCGATAAAAAAAATTCTAACTGACTCGGATACGTGGTGTTCGAACCTTAACTGTTCATCCAGAATAAGACCAATATTCCTAGCTTCGTAGACGTTGTTAAAATAACACTAATAGGGTAATGGAACCAGGAAGGAATCAACAGTCCTAATTGCTAACAGTAAAAGTATGATCTTTAGCTTCTCGTAAATTGTGTTTGCGAGATGTTCTACAATGAATGAATGAATTAATTAAAATTATTTATTATACCTTACAAGCTAGACACAACAGATTTAAAAAAAAAAAAAAAAGCATAATGGGCGGTCTTATCGCTTAACAAAGCGATCTGTTCCAGACAACCTTTGGATGGAGAGATAAAATACTTATAACAAATACAATATAATTATTTGTTATAAGTATTTTAAGTTTACGTTCATTAGTATAATCAATAGGTATATTTTATTTTGTGGGTTCTGTTTATGTCTGTAATCTTACACCGCCGTCTTTTGATTTTTGTTTATTCTGTTCATCCAAAGGTTGTCTGGAAGAGATTGCTTTTAGCGATAAGACCGCCCTTGTTCCGTTATTTCTTGTTTATTTCCTTTGTTACTGTATTTATGTTTGGTGTGCAATAAAGAGTATTTCATTCATTCATAATGACGCCAGCGGTAGCTAGGTAGATGGTAGCTGCTTGCTGCAAGTTTATTCTTGGTCATAAGTAAAATTATGATACTTTGGGGTGGATTCTATAAATGTTATTATATTTTTATAATATAACTAGCTGACCGCACCGCAGCTTCGCACGCGTAGTTTTAAAAAAAAAAATATTACCCTCCTTCGCGCAATTGAGTAAAAAGTAGCCTATGTTACTCAGGGTGAATGTAGCTTTCCAATGGTGAAAGATTTTTTTCGGACCAGTACTTTTTGAGTTTATTCATTACAAACATACACACAAAAATACAAATCTTTCCTCTTTATAATATTAGTATAGATTAGTATAGATAATAGTTGTTAGTTGTACTTATATATAATCATAGACTTGCGTTTTTCTTTTTAAGGTTCCGGACTAAAATGGTAAAAACCGAACTCGAACTCTGTGCAACTTTGTCCGTCCGTCCGTCTGTCACATCCGATTACCTTAGCAGCTACTGAGCCTGTCGGTTTGTTATATGGAATAGTAATAAATAATACTTCCTTGCAAGTAAAAAAATATGTAAATTATTTTTGATGGCCAAAAGAGCTAAAATGGTGAGGCAAAAATTTTCAAAATGGTAGCCCCATAATCAACCCCTAAGTCAAGTGGTATCAAATAGATTGAATTTCACCCACCAACCCATTTTTTACCTTTTTTTATTTTGTAAGTGTACTGTTTTGAAGTTATGATGAAAATAACTATTTACCGTTCCTTGTATCTCCAAAGTTTGCAGCGTGAAAAATCTGAAATTAATATTATTGATAGATATTATGCAAAGATTATAGAAAATTATAACGAAGTCTCTATATAGAACAGTTTTACCCAGTTTTAGAATGGGACCCTATTGCTAAGAACCCACTGTCTGTCTGTCCGTATGTCTGTCTATCTGTCACCAGGCGGTATCTCATGAACCGTAATAGTTAGACAATTAAAATTTTCACAGATGATGTATTTCTGTTGCCGCTATAACAACAAATACTAACAACAGAATAAAATAAATATCTAAGGGACTCCCATACAACAAACGTGATTTTTTTGCTCTTTTTTGCTCGTTATTGATAACAGCAACAGGTAGACGATTGAAAAATTTACATAAATTTAATATTCACATTAATAATTAAATTAAAATAAAACAAATATTTAAGGGGGGCTCCCATACAACGAACTTGATTTTTTTGCTCGTTTTTATAGATAATGGTACGGAACGCTTCGTGCGCGAGTCCGATTCGCACTTTTAAGACATGTATCGGGCGGTTTTTTAGATATATGTCTTAAAAGTTTTATTGGTTTACCAGTAACATAAATAGATTACACTGCTTATTTAACATACCTAGGTCCGGAAGGTTTTTTTAATCCGATCGATGCAGTCCTTTGTAAGGATCATTTTATTGTATCGGATGAAAAAAATCTGAACAGCGGAAGTCAGTCAAATTTGATAAAAAGTATTCTCATACAACAGGACAAACAAAATTCCTTCTACAAACATTTTATTAGATTCTAATTGCACATTAAAGAAGTATTAATACTGAAGCGATTAGGAAGTTTAGGAACTCTATGCTCTCATGAGCAATTCTAAAATATTTCGTATTTCAGAACAATTTTGTATTTCGAACATGGTTCGAACCTGTTGGACTTTTATATCAGTCATTGCATCATCTTATTTGTTCTATCATGGCATTGTCAAATACGCAAAAAGTAGACTTAATTGAAGCATACTTCCTTAACCGACGAAGCCCAACTAATGCGCTGAAGTGGTATCAGGAACGCTACCCAGACCGCGATTGAGGAAGTATGCTTGAATTAAGTCTACTTTTTGAGTTTTTGACAATGCCATGATAGGACAAATAAGATGATGCAATGACTGATATAAAAGTCCGACAGGTGCAAGAACCATGTTCGAAATTCAAAATTGTTCTGAAATACGAAATGTTTATGAATTGCTCATGAGAGCATGGAGTTCCTAAACTTCTTAATCTCTACAGTATTAATACTTCTTTAAATTGCAATTAGAATCTAATAAAATATTTGTAGAAGGAATTTTGTTTGTCCTGTTGTATGAGAATACTTTTTATCAAATTTGACTGACTTCCGCTGTTCAAATTTGTTTCATCCCATACAATAAAATGATCCTTACAAAAGACTGCATCGATCAGCATCAAAAAAAAATTTTCACCAACAGTTAAAAAAACATTCTGTATATTGCTGGACGAGGCACAATTTGGTAAATTTACAAAAAACCTCTCCATCCAAAGACTTTCTAGGGGAAACTGCCTCAAAGCGATAAAACCGCCCATCGTACAAGTGTATTTGTATAATTTTACATAAATGCTTGATTCTAAATGGTGAAGGAACAAAAAAGTTTTACAATCAACACATTATACTCTAAAAAAACCGGCCAAGTACGAGTCGGACTCGCGCACGAAGGATTCCGTACCATTATCTATAAAAACGGCAAAAAAATCATGTCTGTTGTATGGGAGCCCCACTTAACTATTTATTTTATTAAGTAGCAGAATTTTATTTATTTACCTTATTTGAGGTTGGTGCCGATTAAGCTAGTTTTCTAAATTATATGAGCGCCCATACAACTCCGAGGACTATCGAAATTGGCGTCAACTATGTATATATGGGGGGACACTTTAATTTTCAACTTTTTTTTTATTTTTTGGAATTTTTCCTTTCATTGTGTTGTAAGACCATAGTAAGACAGTAAAGGGAAAATTCCGAAAAATTGTTACTCAAGTTGAAAATTAAGGTATTTTTGGTACTCACTAGTTTTCGCGAAAATTTAAACTTGCCGATATCTTTTTATTGTGTTGACTCAGGACCTTGATTTTTATACACCTTATAAGGACTATAGACCTCAGTATCTGGTATAAATTTCAACTAGCAAGTTGAAGTTGAAGTCCACCCGTTCCTGAGAAAATCAGTGGTGACACACGGACAGACAGATGGACAGACGGACAAGAGAGTGATCTTATAAGGGTTTTTTTTTTACCTTTTGAGGTACGGAACCCTAAAAATCAAAAGTATTTACGAAATTTGACTTATAACTAGTAAAGTTATTGTCAGTATGCCTTATGAACATACATTTATCACAAAAAAAAATATAAACACAAAAAAAGTAGAAAAAAGCTTAAGTTAACTAAGAAAATCTGATAAAATAATAATACTATAATAATACTCCAAGATTCACGATTCAATATTCAAGATTAATTTAATCAGCTAAGAGTAACAACATTAAAATCATTTAAAATCATCTCTCTCTCTCTCTAGCCTCAAAGGTTTGCTGGAAGAAAACTCTTATCACGGTTAAGCTCGCCTTAGTACATGACCTCTATTTCTGTATATTTAGATGTATTTTCTTGTGTGCAATAAAGAATAAAGGAATAACAGGTAAATCCAAATCGTTAACCTAATACACAAGAATTATATAATAAAAAAGCGGCCAAGTGCGAGTCGGACTCGCCCTTGAAAGGTTCCGTAGCAGCAAGTAACATAATATAAAAGTTCTTGTAGTTCGTTGTAACTTTTTTTATATATGAGTTGATTGATTGAAAGGTAAATTGTGGTTTACGATTTATGACGTATTAAAAAACTACTTTCTTGATCTCGTTCAAACCAATTTTCGGTGGAAGTTTGCATGGTAATGTACATCATATATTTTTTTTAGTTTTAACATTTTCTTATTTTAGAAGTTACAGGGGGGGGGGGGGGGGGGGACACATCTCGCACAAATTATTCGGTTTAGAAAAAAACGATATTTGAAACCTCAATATCATTTTTGAAGACCTATCCCACACGATATATAGATACCCCACACGTATGGGTTTGATGAAAAAAAAAATTTGAGTTTCAGTTCTAAGTATGGGGAACCCCCAAAATTTATTGTTTTTTTTTTTCTATTTTTGTGTGAAAATCTTAATGCGGTTCACAGAGTACATCTACTTATGTTTCAACAGTATAGTTTTTATAGTTTCGTAAAAAATACATCACAAATAATAACATAATAAAAACTAAAAATATACATAACATATCCTCGTACTTACTATACTATAAGTAAAGCTTTTATGTAATTTAAAGTGATTACTTGCGTCCACAAGTGGGGTGAGGTTAGTCGGCAGTCAACCCTCTACTCTGGGCAGTGGACAGTAAATACGGCATGTTCACCGGAATAACGTGTCCATTTCCCCAATTCCTAAACTCGCCCCAAGTTTTTTGCAGCTTATCGACAATACGATTGCGGTACGCAAGCGCGATTCTCAGTAATATCATTAAATTCTTACCAAATGCTCTGTATTCAGAGTTAAAACGAATTTTTGTACATCTTATAGTGAACTTTTCTGACCGAATTCAGTATTTACACGGCCGGGGTTCAGTAATGTTGCTACGTGGCGCTCGTCGTACGATCCGCTCGGAATCATACTGAAATAATGATAATCTTTGGCGGTGTGTATTAAGATACGTAAGTACATACTGCGTTTTTTTTTATACAACCTGGACATGGAATTAGCATAATATGGCCCACCTGATGTTAAGTGGTTATCATCGCCTATAACAAAGTATTGCCCGATGCACTACCTTGTGTCCATCAACTTGAGGCATATAGGTGTAAAGTCTCATGTGCCTGTAATTTCACCGGCAACCATAACCTTCAAACCGAAACACAGCAATGCTGCTTGGCGACAGAATTAGGTATGGTGGTAGTACTTCTCCGGGCGAGCCTTTTCACAAGGAACTCTGCGTGTGTTGGTTTATAAGTTTGTATTACTCTTACTAATGTAAGTTTAGTATTATGCAGCTATGTAACTAGAATTAGTCAGCTTCATAGTTTACGCGATGGCCTCGCTGTATTTAGGGCAAGTTTGTGAATTTTGCGCATGCGTGATCCAGCTTGTATTACGTACCGACTACGTACGATGGTAAAAAAGATCGAACTTGACTAGCACAATGCTGTTTCTTGATTTTTAGCTCGTACACGTTTTTTGTAGCATAACAAAAACTTCACATATACTATTTTTTTCTGCCAAGAAAGATAAAAAGAGATAAAGACATTATAGTGTTTCTTTCACACGAAAAATACATCATTTTCCAGGTTACTTAGACAAGATACAAAAACATTATAGTGTTTCTCAGCGAGACCCAAACTACTTTATTTTAGGAGCTTTTATTTTGGGCTTCTACGAGTATAGGTAAGGACTCATATGACACAGAACGCGGGACGAGGGTTAGAAGGGGGGGAGAGAGGATTATATTTTGCATGTATTTATAAAGTAAGACTTCTTTATCATTTTGTAGCGAAGCAACTGGATTTAGGTATATCAGTCTAAAAATCGTTGAGACCTTGTCAATTACATTATAGTATCCATCATGGAAGTTGAGTGTTAAAGAAAGATGTTCCTAAACTGAAATAGGAACCCTTATAGTTTATTAGTTTCGCTATGTCAGTCTGTCTGTCTGGCTGCTATGTCAGCCGATTTATTCGTAGACTATTTGTCAAGCTGAAATTTTGCACGATGAAATGATACGTTTTTGTGAAGTTATAAAAAAAATATATTATGTATTACTATTTCACTAGTAGTAGTCAATCAATTTATGTCTGTAGTTGGGTTTGCAAACAGATCATATAATCATTATTAATAGATCGGAGCGAGATCTCTAAGTCAACTTGGGCAAATCGGCGTTGTCGGCGTTGTTTGTGCGAGGATAACTTTCGTAGCGTTGGTTGGTCCGATCATCGTGAAATTTGGTACAGAGGTGATGGCACAATTTTGGTGTGACTAAATGAGACTATTAAAATAAATAAATATTTCTGGACATTTCACACAGCGCTATCTAGCCCCAAACTAAGCAGAGCTTGTATTATGGGAACCAGATAACTGATAGAACACTTATATACTTTTTTTTTGTAAATACATACTTATAATATATAGAGAAACAACCAGACCCGGAACAAATATCTGTAGATTGTGCAAACATTTGTTCCGCGGCGGGAATCGAACCCGCAAGAGATAGATATTAGATCAAGTGGGACGTCAAATTAAAAGTCTTTATTAGTACATTTCAACCTTGTTTTTATTTTTGGTTTGTAGTTTTTGAGTTATTAGCCATAATAAAAATAAAACTTTGACAATATTCACAGGGTACACCAGTTACCCCACAGTGCTGAAATTTGGTATGCGTGTAGATTTTGTGATACAAATAAAGGCAAAAGTCTAAAAACCAGAATAACTGTAATTTTTACCCGAAAAAATAACCAATTTCATGAAATCCCATTACCTGCAATTTGAAAGAAACTGAAGGTCAAGTTATTTGGTTGAGGATTTCGTGGCACTATTTTATTAGTCCAAGATTAAGGCCAGCTTGCACAACGATCCCTAAACGTATTTAGCGACTAAACATGTTTAAGTTTTACGTAATTGTATGATTTGACAACTCCTTAAATCATATTTAGCCACTAAATACGTTTAGGCATCATTGCGCGAGTCACCCGAGAATATATTTTTTTGTGTTTTGGGAGACCCGCGAGATCTCAGAACCACCAGTTATAAATACGGGATTTATCACGTACCGTTTATCGGTGTTTCGACCGACAATGTTTCGGTTCAATTCGTGAACCTTGATCAGCGTGAGTGCGATCCGCTCCGACCCACGTCTCGCCTCGCAGTGATATTATAATAATGATAATTTTATTAGATATCTTTAATAACTGAAAGAATATACGCAATTATTTACAATAAAATACAGAAGAAACCGTTGAATCATCTAATGATCTATAGATAGCTCAACTGCACCACTGCTTACTACCAGGCGGAAGTGTTCTCAAGACACTGGCTGTATTGCCCCGCTGAATTGCAATGATTATATCGTAGTAGATTATAATGATCGTATTTAGAATAATAATTGAAATCGAAAATGTTCTACGTAAAGTTCATATAACGTTCATACAAAATGAAATTTTTTTTTCTTTTTTTTTCTTTGCTAAATATAAACAATTATACAATTAGGTTACTTAATGCTTATATTAAATAAGGTTCTTTAAGTATAGGTAAGGTAAGTAAATGTAAGGTTCTTTAAGCGTTGGTAGCTACTTTTGGAAACCCTTTGATGTACAAGTTTCTACAATGTTTTAAAGTAAATACCTACATGATGAATGCATGCTTTGTACACTAGCCTAAACTTACTGTTGTTCTTATGGGAGTAAACTCTTTAAACCAAAGTATAATCAGCCCCGGTGTCCACAGTGCATGCTTATGAAAGAAGACAAATAATATCTGTAGGTTACATTACATACAAGAACAAGATTTAAACTTTTACAGACAGGTCAGACAGAAATAGTGTATCCGACATTATGACATCAGATACACTCTTTCTGAAAGAGCCGAGTGAGGTTGCAAACAGTTCAATACCAGTAAAGAGATCATGTTGTTTCATGATTCTGTTAAGGGTGCGCGCTCACCGGCGTTAGTTTTGCAGGGAATAGGCGCAAACAAATTACGTTTGCGGGTATGTGTAAGTAAATTTGGTTTAAAAGAGCGACTACAGTCGAATCCGTTAAATTAACAACAAAATTAACTTAGTATTTTATAAAGACTAAGGTAGATGTACGGAACCCTTCTAGATTGAAAAAAATAGTGGTAAAGCGCGTGTCAGACCACGTATGTACGGTGAAGGGTTCCGTAGTCAGTACGGTTGTACAGTTGATTTTGATCATTTCGTATGAACTGTTCATAAACCCAACAACAGACATAAGTTGGTTGAATACCGTAATTTTTCTTACGACTACGGTATTATGTGCTACTTTTGTGGTGGAGTCAGAGCAGAGGGATATTCCTATTCCATACAATACATAAAATGCCAAATTTGAAGCTGTGTACTTCGTAAACAGATATTTGTATCGAAAAACTGATAAATAAACCTTATAGTGTTTTTGAAAGACCTGCCCAACGATACTACATAAAATGGGGTGTGTGAGAAAATAAATCTTAACTTCTTTATAAGGGAGATACCTACCCTAAAAACAATTATTTTTATATTGTCTACGCGTAAATCAGCTGTAACCGGTAGGAAAAATAGATTCAAAGATATGGCGAATCTATAAGGGTTTTTAGTTCGACTACGGAACCCTTGAAATTTCATATATTTTTGTTACCTCTGTACACTTAAAGTCCAAAAGCTTAAATTTAATTCCCAAACATTTCCGGGAAGTGTCGGAGGAGTGGAGGCGAGCAGCGGCAGTCCTACATAGAGTAGAGGCAGTTATTATGAGTGGCATATTTCCAGCTTCTATTGAAACTACAAATTCCAATTTACCTGTTCTCCGTTTACCGCGTCACAGTGCAACTAACGCAGCGCTCGTACTCTTACTTTATTAAGAGGAAATAGACATTTATAAATTTATTAGGACGACTCTAGACGCTATGTGGCTACTAATAGTTTTGCTAGGGCTCGTAGAGTGCCGCAGCGGCAATTCACTCTGGATTTCCTTCTGGCAACGTGGTCTGAGGTGTCTTAAGATAACGACAAGAAGGTGCAGACGCGGCAAGGAGCATGTATGTAGTAAGAGAACGCATGCGCGGGCCTTATTCAACGCCCCTCTGAGCGACAATTACTCTGTGGACTGCATTCTTGCGCCGCCCCGTTTCGACCCAACACGTGTTGAAATCGTGAAAAAACGATTTTTCTTCTATTTATCTATATAATAAGCTTGGTGCAACGAAAGGTTACGCGTCGGAAAAGTACAGCTAACTTTTTCCATTCAATAAAAAACAAAGCGCATGAATCTGGCCGCCTGACCTAGAAGCGCAATATCCGATAACTAGGTCAACAAAACTCCGTAGTGTTTTTTCCGAACTTTATAAAACACGGAAAACTGAGCAGTTTGCGCTTATTTTTAATAGTTATTAAATAAATGTACTGGCTATCTTGATATTGTCAATAATATCGAGTACACGTCGGGTCGCTGTGCGGGCCGCATGAACAAAAAATGCACGTAAGTAATTTTTCAAAACATTATCCACTAAAATCGTTTATTTATTCGTCAAATTCGACTCGAAATATTTGTTAGTTCAAGTTTAAGGTCGCTGCCAAATAATGACGGATTTCTTAGCGTACACTTTGCGAGCTATTTAGTGTTAAATCAAAGCACTTATTATTTTAACTTTAGTTTTACGCTTAAGTAAGCTGAATTTATATTAATAATATTGGCAACCACTTTAAACTGATTTATTTTTTATTTTTATCGCAAACCTTTTACTAATCTTAATTAACAATCATTTTACACAAGCTTTACAAATATTTAAGAACACTGTTTAGGATTATGATTTGTTTAGAAATATATGTATGAGCAAGAGCCGCGAATTTACAAACGTGCGTGGCCCAACAGGCTGGCGAGCTGAATGGCGAATTGAATACTGACTGCTCTCTACGGAGCTAACTCATGAGATTGTGTACAAAGCATTAGAACAATATTTTCAGACTTGAGACATTGTATTATTTACTTAAGAAGCAGTTAATATATTATTTCATGAAAGTGGCGCAAGTGTTCATAAAAATACCCTATGTCTACGCAGTCGGCTAATAAACAATCGTGGGGAAAGACTGGCACATTTCAAGGTAATGTTTATTCGAAATTATATTACGTTACTGTTCGGTTCATTGCTTTTTAGGTTTTGTAAATCACAAAAATATTTACCTAAACACTTTTGGCATAGTCCAGATCAGCCATTGCTTTTTCTTAAATCGCCTTGCCTAGTCGTGAGTTTTCAATATATCTATCCAATTATTTCCATAAGGTGACACTTTATAACATTTTTTGTTTGATATGTGTCCCCAATCAAAATACACAAGTCTCATAGTGCGACACAAATTTGAAAAAATAAAAATGCCTGATCAGGACTGTGCCAGCATCCGTCATAAATGCCATATCCCTTTAGTAGTGAATTAAATATATTGAATTAATATTAAATTAAGTACATGTAATTTAACCACACACACACACACATTAAATGGTTCTTTGAATGTTTGAACATTATGTGTATATGAAGTTAATAAATTTTTTTTTACTATAACTAAATCCTCTGGGCTATGTCAGCGACTTTGGTTCTTCTACGAATCCCCTCTTTCCAAATTCGGTCTCGTAGAGGAATACCAAGTGTGTTACCTCTCTACCTACCAATTTAGGTTTCGAAATTACCAATTTTTAAAATCATCATCATCATATCAGCCAAAAGACATCGACTGCTGAACATAGGCCTCCCTCATAGATTTCCAGAGCGACCGATCCTTTGCGGCCTACACTCAACCGCTCCCAGCAACATTTATCAGGTCGTCTTAGGTCGGGGAGGGCATTTAGAAAACTCAACCCGTTATATAACTTTTAAGTTGGCGTGTTTTAAGTTTAATTTTCGGATAATCGCTCGGTATCAAAAATTATTATAATCCAAATTATTATTTCTTGTTTGGAGGCTAGTTCCATGATTTGGTTGGTCCTATAAATTTAATAATGGGCGTTGTGGGTGGGTCCGATCAGCAGACGTGTCCCGTATTGGTTTTGCGAATATATCCTAAATAAGACATCAATGAAACGCTTCGTTTTGTTACAGATACTGTAAACCAATGAGAATTTGACTATACGGGAATTAGGCTAAACGGTAATTAGACACATAGGGATTTGACTAAACGGGAATAAGACGTAATGGTCAGACTAGACCAAACGGTAAGCTGGTCCTAATGGGCCGTATGGATTTACGCTCAAAAGAAAATTGAAACTTAAGCGTAGAATTTTCTGTGTCATAGTTAATTGTATTATCATATGCGTTTTGTCTTTCTTTTTTAATTCTATCAGACTGAGGAGTTAGGTTTTTTAGCGAGTGTGCTCGTAAGTCAATGGTATTTACTCCTTATTAACTCCTAGTAGCAAGTTTTTGATTTTAAGAGTGAATCGAGGCTCAAAGATTTTGTAAATTCGATAAATGATATACCTAATCTGTATTATGATTTATGATACCCGCCTGAATTTGCTCCTATAATTACAAAAAGGAGTAATATTATTGCACATTAATCGTCTTAGTACCTATAATCTGTTTATTAACCTACAAGCATCCAGCGTCGGTTGCACACGTGTGGTTTATCAATAAAACGCATTAACTAATAAGCTTATGAGCTAATAAGCGCTTATAAGCTTCCCAATAATATAATTTCCTATTATCTATCTTATCTTCTATAATATAAAAATGAATCGCAAAATGTGTTGGTATACGCATAACTCAACAACGCCTGGACCGATTTGGCCAATTCTTTTTTTGTTGTATTTCTTATTGTCAGGAGAAGGTTCTTATGAAAGAAAAAATTAAGAAAATTGCGCGCAAAATTAGAAAATTTAAGAATACTTAACCACCATATAAAATTATTTATAATCTAACCTTAGCGCTTTTATAATGTAACCTTATGACGTTTGACATAGAATTGACAGAATGCGTGCTGCAAATATCGTCAAAGAGGATTTAAAAAAATGAATAACGTTTGAAACAGATGCTTCGGTAGGAGTTATCCCGAGATATATTGTCTATATATATAAAAATTAATTGCTGTTCGTTAGTCTCGCTAAAACTCGAGAACGGGTGGAGCGATTTGGCTAATTTTGGTATTGAATTATTTGTGGAAGTCGTTCATTTTCTCATACATAATGATGGCCGGGGACAACAATTGACAATTCTACCAGGGTGACTCAAATGTCATTGTGTATCATTTAAATATTCATTGAATGTATAGTAGTGCTCTTTGGTTCAGGTATTTTTTTAGTTTTATCTTAAACTAGTGGTCCCGCCAAACTTCGTACAGACATGCATATGACGCGGGCTGACAATGTACGTCACCCGCTGCATCTATGTATGAGAAAATGAATTTACTTAATTATTTATTTTTGCGTGAATTGTTCCTATATTTTAATAGTTATTCTGCTATAATAGTTCTATTCGGGGCGGAGACAAATCCAACAAATCAAAGATCATGAAAATCGCTCCAGTCGTTCTGTCAAAATATTGATCCAGGACTAACTAGTGTTTTTCAAAATAAAGTGGAACTTGGTGCTTATTAATACTATTATGCTATTTTTAAAGTGTATGGATAAGATATTAATTATTTGTCAAATTGTGGTTATTTTTTAGATTTCTTTCTTACAAGTCTTCATCTTAGACATTCTATTATCAGTTGATCAAGCGCTCATTGTACTATACATACTTACCTTTATTTTTGTGTATTTCTTTGTTATTGTAATTACATTTGGTATGCAATAAAGATTATATCTACAAGAGTATATCTATGAGTACAAAAATATGGGGAGGTTGTGATATTGGAGTTCAAGAGGGATCAATAAATTGACGGGATACACCAATAATCCCACAGTGCTGAAAACTTAGGTAGATGAAAAATATTTTTTGCACTGAGAGCCGGGGTTCCCGGTACCAACCATGCTCCATTACGGGAATATTATATCCTGAAACTGGACCGGTACTGCAAGCCCTAGGTTCAAGTCTAGGTTTATTCTAAGAAATCGTTACATATGCGGCCCGCAGACATAAAGACAGAGAGACAGAGTTACTTTAGAAAATATAATCTAATCACACTATCACACTAATAATATTATACATGTGAAAGTTTGGATGTTTGTTTGTTACTCAATCACGTCGTAACGGCTGAACCGATTTCGAATTAATTTAGTATATACGTAGATTATAACCTATATTACCACATATGCACCTTTTATCCCATAAATCAGTTCCCATGGGACAAAAATGGGGTGTCAAGTGAAGTTGCAACAGCGAGTTTAGCTTTATTTCTAGGTTACCTACACGTTTAGTAGTGTAACGCGTACGAAGTCGCGGGCAACAGTCTAATATATAAAAATCTCGTGTCAAGGTGTTTGTGGTCGCACTCCTCCGAAACAGGTCGAGCGATTTTAATGATTTTGTTTGTATATTTGGTAGGTATGAGAATAGGTCGTATATAGTATTTGTCACCCTCCTACCTCATCCCCCATTTATTAATCGTGATTTTTGTATGAACAATCTTTCTAATATATAAAAATCTCGTGTCATTGTGTTTGTGGTCGCACTCCTTTAGTGTAGACTAGGAATGCTTTAATTTAATTACTTAGTAGAAATTTTTGTAACTTATTAAATGCATAAAAGGGTGTAACAGATTGACCAGTGCAATTCAGTGTACCTTGCCGCAGTGGACAAAAACTGGGCTCATTTTACAAATCAAATAATTTGTAACATTTTAGTTTTTTTCTATTTTTATCCTCGAACCCAACGCTGAACTGTGTTTCTCGTCACAATTAACAGCTGCATATTTCATGTATTCCTACTCCTTCGTGTAACCAATTTAAACTCTTAATTGTTCGCGATTCGCTGCAAGCATTTATTTTAGGTGAAATTTTTACTTTTCATGATTTACTTATTTGACAATGACACATGTAAGTAATTAGACTCGCAAAACATTTATTTATTAAGTACTAGTTGACCCGCCGAACTTCGTACCGCCTTGACATGCATATAACGCGGGCTATCAATATACGTCACCCTGGTAGAATTGTCAATTGTTGTCCCCGGCCATCATTACTAACCCGATTTAAATTTAAAACCATACTTAACCATATACAAAATTACGTTTAGCTGTCATTTGCGTTTTGTTATTCCATGTCAGATGCGTTTTTGTTATACCACGTTTTATAGTGACTTGTATTCTCTTTGAGGTTTTATGTCACGTCACACGGGAACGCGGTCGAACGGGATAAAAAGTATCCTATGGCTGTCTCCTGGTTCTAAGCTACCTCCCCACCAATTTTCAGCCAAATCGGTTCACCCGTTCTTGAGTTATAAATAGTGTAACTAACACGGCTTTCTTTTATATATATATATATAATAATAATAAGATTATTATTTGGTATTACAAAGTATTATTTTGGAATTTTGACATGTTATGATTATTGTATTTTATATTTTTTATGTTTTAATTTGACCTTGTATTATCAATTATCATATGATCTGACATTATAATCAATTATCATGTAATTAATAACGTTCTATTGTTACCAGTCATTTTATTATCTATAAGAATGAATTTCCTACATATACATACATATATATATATATTACTGTACCAAATGTTCCGACACAATATGTATTGTTTGCGAATAATTGAAACTGATAGGAAATAGAAATGATAACCCAAGGCACCATGTCATTGATACACCGTACATAGTTCGTATTAGTTTGAAACTTTCGAATTTATTGCATCATGAATGTTCTTAGAACATTATCTAGAAAAAGAGTTTCAAATTAAAGCTTGCTTCTACGCTTTATCTACACATCTTAATTTAAACCCTTGGCGCAGCCTGTTGATATATTTTTTTATTATTTTTACAACCTGAAGATGGAACTAGCAGAGCTCAACTGATGTTAAGTGGTAACCATCGCATGTAACCAAGTATTGCCTCGTAGGTCACGCATTAAGAAGCGTGCCCTACGATGGAATGCACTGCATCCATAAATACAGATGTAAACCCTCATGTGCCCGTAAATTCACCGGCAACCTTTCAAACCGAAACACAGGTGCTTGGTGGCAGTACTTCTTCGGACGACCATTTTCCAAAGGAACTACTACTCTTATCTCTACCATTATAAAAAAGTGTAACATAGTAGCAGTACGATCACCCTATTTCGGTTTCTTTGACCGCGAAGATAACATATATCTGCACTGCCTGCAGATAAAGTTCGACTAGCATCTAAATGATTATTCTTTATTATTTACTAGCTGACCCGCCGAACTTCGTACCGCCTTGAAATGCATATGACGCGGGCTGCCAATGTACACGTACGTCACCCCGGTAGAACCATCATTAGCTATTCTGCTATTCGGGGCGAAAACAACTTAATAACTCGCAATGTATGTATGTTTGTCCGGGTGGAATGCAACTGAATTTTAAACCCGTTCCCCTCAATCGATTGAGCTGAAATTTGGAATACATATGTAACTTCGGTGACAATGCAATAATATTGTACCAAGGAGGTGGTCTCATGATGGAGACGGATTCTAGACAACGGAACGTCTGAATGGATTATAGTAGGCTACTAGTGTATGGGCTCATTTGAATCTGTTTGCGGTTCCGATTATGAATCTTATAAAAGCTTGTTTTTAAAATGTATTTTTTTAACAAAAACTTATTTAATATAGGTATATAGATAGATTATATATGTATAATTTTGTACGGGGGTGACATGGTCACTGTGTGACAAAACCCCTCATTAAAACATAAAAAACAACACTTTTAATATCTCCCCTTATCCCTCATTATTGGGGTAAGCACAAGATGTGTTTCTTCCATATCCAAATCAGTCTATCGCGACTCGATGTTTTAATAAAAAAATATATCATATATTTTTATATCTAATCGCCAATTGAGCCAGGTACAAATAAATTTTGGTCATAGCATAATTTGTTAAAATATAAGTTCCCGGAAATATTCCGCATTGGAGATTGGGGTGGGATGGGATCGCATGCGGGGGAACCAGTAACTGCATTGCGTATATCTACGCGCTATCCGTTCCAAAATAACTAGTGGGTCTGAGAACTCGCGAGTCTCCCACAAAAACAAAAAAAATATATTATTTGCAATCTTTGACTATCAAAATAGTGCCATGAAATAAACAGCCTAATTACTTGACCTCATTCAAATTACCTGTAACGGGAGTTCATGTAAATTGTTTTTTTTTTGGGCAGATGTCGCTGTTTTTCTGGATTTCAGACTTTTACCTGGGTATATTTGTGTTATTAATATACGGGTAACAAATTTCAGTTCTGTGGGGTCACTAGTGTACCCTGTGAGTTTCGTCAAAGTTCAGTTTTTATTATGACTAATAACTTAAAAACTATAAAATTTAAACTAAACATAAAAACGAGGTCGAAATATACTGATGAAGCCTTTTACTGATGAATACCTTTTATTAGACGTGCCCTTGACCAGATAGTTCCATTTTTTTACCCCTCTTGGACCCCAATATCTCAAGAACACTACCATATTTTTTACTACCTACCTATATACTAAATTTCACGATGATCGGATCAACGCTTCGAAAGTTATCCTCGGACGAACAAACATACATACAACGGATATTTGCCCAAGTTGATTTGGAGATCTGGCTTCGCTCGATCAATAACTAAAGAAAAAACCTCTTTTACCACAGAGAATTGAACAAATAAAATACATAAAAAACTGGTCATTAAAGTAAAAAAGAAGGCACCTTAAATAACCAAAACGCAAAAAGATTTCTTTATAAATGAAATGATTTGATGTACCTATACCCGATGCATACATGATTTCCCTAGAATAAAAAATGCATATAAGACTGAATAACCAAAATTTAAGTTAACAGTGTTTATTATCATAACATATATTCATTATATTTAAAATCTTTAAAATACTAGCTGTTGCCCGCGACTTCGTACGTATACACCACTAAATTTGTACTAATTTATCACAACATATCACATTAATTTATGTGATGTTGTTCAGTGAGGATGTTTGTTTATTTTTATTTTTTACATTATTGGCTTACGTTTGACCACGATCTCGCCTGGTGGTAAGCGATGATGTAGTCTACAATGGTACACGCTTGCCTATAAGAAACCTATTCACTCGCGACTTAAAGATACCCAGGTTGTAGCTATCAGGAAACACAGACTTTGGCAAGGCATTCCAATCTTTGGCGGTGCGCATAATAAAGGTCGAAGAGAACCGCTTTGTGCGAAAAGGAGGTAATTTTACAATATAACGGTGACGCACCGCAGAGCGTCTGGTTGTCCGTTGATAGAATGGAGATGGTGGGATCAGGTTGAAAAGTTACGCCGCACACTCCCCGAAATGTACTCGATAAAAAACCGAGAGGCTAGCACCCTTCCGTCGATGCTCCAGGCTGAAAAGCCTTGCATCAACTAGCTCATCGTTACCTATGAGCTTCTTGGCTCTTCTCTCAATTGATTCCAGAGCAAGTTGGTACTTCGCTGATCCGTCCCAGAGGTGAGAACAGTACTCCAAACACGATCGGACTTGTGCTTGGTACAAGTTGAGCAACTGTGTGAAGTAGTGCCTCACCTTTGCGAGTATACCAAACTTCTTAGCAGCCAACTGAGCTTTCGACTCAATGTAGAAGCCAAAATTGAGAGTCAGAGTTAATGAGGTACCAAGAAGCTCGAGGTCGTCAGATATCGGCACAGATACATTTCGGAACGTAGGAGTCAGATTAAATTTACTTCAATTTGCGGAAAATAGACTCGCCTGGGTCTTATTCGCATTGAACTTGACCAGATTGGCATCATCCCAGTCGGAGATTGCCTTCAAGTACAAGTTTAAGCGCTCGACCATGACCTCCCTGAGTGACTGAATCTGCGCTCCACTGGCTCGTGCACTAGATGTATAGCTTTCCACAACAGTGCTATTATCTGCATACCCAATGGTACCGGGTTTTAGCAGATCGTTGATATACAGCAAGAAAAGAGTTGCGGAAAGTACTGACCCTTGTGGGACCCCGGCGTTAATCGCCAATTGATCGGACGAGCAGCCTTCAACGACAACTCGCATCGAACGGTCCCTCAAGAAGTCGGATATCAAGACACACAGACCAGTGGGCAGAACGTATGATGGACGCTTGCTAATAAGGCTATCATGCCAGACCCTATCAAAGGCCTTTGAGATGTCAAGAGAAACAGACAGCGCTTCTCCGTGTTTCTCAACGGCCTCTCTCCATATGTGCGAGGCATACGCTAGAAGGTCCCCAGTGGACCGATTTCGGCGAAAGCCATATTGTCGATCACTGAGGAGGTTATGCGTTTCTAGGTGTGCCAGGAGCCTGTTGTTTAGTACACGTTCCATAATCTTACAGATAACGGGCGTGGCCGAAATGGGCCTGTAGTTAGAGGGGTCGGCACGACTACCTTTTTTAGGTACCGCATTCACCAGCTTACTCCCCAAGTCAAGCGTGCGTAAAGAAGTTTTACTTACATTTTTTTGTTAATTTATTTACAAACAACATAGAAAACACACAGTCAATTGTACAATGGGCTGTGATGATTGTGCCTAAGGTTTATATTAGTTTGCGAGACTTTATTTAAGAAACCACTGATATACATGTGAGCGCGATGATGTTATTTGCGACTAAACTAACCTACCCTCGCGTATCTACTTATAAACGTTACAACACAGAGGAATACGAAATATATATAAAAACTACTTATAACAGGCGGTCTTATCGTGTATCGTTTGTTTAATTGCTACTCAATCACGTCGTAACGACTGAACCGATTTCGGTGAAATTTAGTATTTACGTAGCCTGAAGCCAGAAAGTAGCCTGCTAACGTAAAGTAATAGGCTACTTTCGATCTTATCAATTCGGTCCCATGTGATAAAAATGATCATCCCCCATTTTTATCCCATGGGACCTGATTTATATATAAGTTACTATAGGAAAATTGTTTTGATCTTTGTTACCCCTTCACGACAAAACTACTGAACGGATTGAGTTAAAACTTGGCAAAAGTTTAGTTGACGACCTCTGTGGCGCAGTGGGCAAATAACCAGCTAAAACGCAGGAGGTAGCGGGACCGATTCCCAGCGCGGAACAAATGTTTGCATGATTTACAGGTATTTATTCAGGGTCTGGATGTTTTTCTATATAAGTAGGTATTTACAAAAAAGAAATCCGAAATCCTGGAAGCTTCCAGGATTTCGGCACTTGTCCAGACTTCACAGAGCCTAAATTTTTTGTTTGTTACTCAATCAAGTCGTTACGGCTGGACCGATTTCGATGAAATTTGGTATGTACGTATATTTTAACCTGGCTTAAAACATATGCTACTTTTTATTTCATAAATCAGGTACAAAAATTGCAGCTACATGAGCGTCCCGCAGTCCACTTCCTTTAAGTTTAATATTACCGCAATGGTGAGCCATACAAATTGCTAGCCGTAGTGACCCCAGCTAGCTCTCTGCATGTCTGATATAGGCGCAATGATGAGTCAAAAAAATCTTAGCTGTGTTACCTGTGGCTTCGCGCACGTAGTTCTATGTTTTATACAGCTAATTATAAGAGGCTCTAGTAAGGTTTTTCCTAGAAAGAGAAGGCTGAAAAGTTCGGCGGTAGCTGATAATTTGTTATCACTCATCATTGTGACCCTATTTATCTTAAAGAGGGTGGGCTGGAAGATGCTGCGCTCGCTCCTATTTTTTTGACTTATCATTTGAACCCTATCGTTAGATAGGCTATTATTAATGTTGTGAGTTGGTTATGGGACACTGCCGTTTTTACAATGTTTTATGGCTCATCATTGGGAGTCTTTGGGAGTGGGGACGCTATGTTAGCTGCAAACTTTTATCAATTATCATTGCGACGCCATAAAACTTACAAGCTGGGGGACGCTGCGGTAGTTACAAATTTTGCTGCCCTACCTAACTTGAGGTGGTACTATGACTATTTATTTTAATGAGGGTGGCCTGGGGAATGGTGCGCTAGCCGATTTGTTTTTATGACTAATAATTTATACGACCCAATTTATCATATATAGATTGAGCTGGTGGATGCTGCGGTTGCCAATTTTTTAATTTTTAATGTCTCATTGTGGTGGCCCTATCTGACTTATCGTGAGTTGGTTGGTGGAAACTACGGGAGCTGAAAATTGTATATGATTCATCACTGCGCTCCTATTTTCATGGAAGGGTGTGCTAGTGGTATTTTCATTAAAGGCTGGTAGATGCTGCGGTAGCTGGATTTATTTCATGACTTATAATTGGGCCTATATCTAACATGCAGACAGAGGGCTGGGGTCACTACGATGGCTTAATTTTGTATGGCTCACCATTGTGACTATATTAAATTTATAGGGAATGGAGAGGACTGCAGGATGCATACTTTTTATGAATTTACCTAACTATATAGGTTTATAAAAGAAAATATAAAAATTTTCTCTTTTAAATCTAAGCTTGGCGTGAAGGGGTAATATATATTATGAAAACTGATTTGTGAGATGAAAAGTAACATTAATGTAATATTAGGTTGAAAACTGTATACATTATATATATACATGTATATAATATATATATGGACATTTCACACAACACTATCTAGCCCCAAACTAATTAGAACTTGTACTATAGGAACCAGATAACTGATAAAATACTTATATACTTCTTTTTTGTAAATACCTACTTATATAGAAAAAACATCCAGACCCTGAATAAATACCTGTAAATCATGCAAACATTTGTTCCGCGCTGGGAATCGGTCCCGCTACCTCCTGCGTTTTAGCTGGTTATTTGCCCACTGCGCCACAGAGGTCGTCAACTAAACTTTTGCCAAGTTTTAACTCAATCCGTTCAGTAGTTTTGTCGTGAAGGGGTAACAAAGATCAAAACAATTTTCCTATAGTAACTTATATATAAATCAGGTCCCATGGGATAAAAATGGGGGATGATCATTTTTATCACATGGGACCGAATTGATAAGATCGAAAGTAGCCTATTACTTTACGTTAGCAGGCTACTTTCTGGCTTCAGGCTACGTAAATACTAAATTTCACCGAAATCGGTTCAGTCGTTACGACGTGATTGAGTAGCAATTAAACAAACGATACACGATAAGACCGCCTGTTATAAGTAGTTTTTATATATATTTCGTATTCCTCTGTGTTGTAACGTTTATAAGTAGATACGCGAGGGTAGGTTAGTTTAGTCGCAAATAACATCATCGCGCTCACATGTATATTAGTGGTTTCTTAAATAAAGTCTCGCAAACTAATATAAACCTTAGGCACAATCATCACAGCCCATTGTACAATTGACTGTGTGTTTTTTATGTTGTTTGTAAATAAATTAACAAAAAAATGTAAGTAAAACTTCTTTACGCACGCTTGACTTGGGGAGTAAGCTGGTGAATGCGGTACGAAAAGAGCGAACGGAAGTTGAGAGGGAGATTTATGTTAGTGAAGATAGAGAGAGATACGTTCCGTTTATTTTTAAACGCTAATGTGCAAGTACGAGTTGCGTCTATCCAGAATGAACATAGACTGATCGACCTACAGACGTGTGGACAATTTTTTTATTGTAGTATTTTATAAATTAATATTTTGAAAAAGAAGTTTTACTTCAGTCGTGTGGTCTAAAGCACACTATTAAATTTAAAGGGACGCTTATGTAGCCGCAATTTTTTTTTCAATTTACCTAAATATATGGATTAAGAACAGAGAATATATCTATATTTCTACGTATTTATATCTTTACTAAGCTTCGCGTGAAGGGGTACCAAAGATTATGAAAACTGATTTATGGAATAAAAAGTAACATTTATGTTATTTTAGGTTTAAAACTATATAATATATTTATAATGCTGGACATTTCACGCAGCGCTATCTAGCCCTAAACTAAGCAGAATTTGTACTATGGGAACCAAATAACTGATAGAATACTGATGTACATTTTTTTTGTATATACATACTTATAATAAATAGAATAACATCCAGAGCCTGAACAAATATCTGTAAATCATGCAAACAATTGGTCCGCGGCGGCAATCGAACCCGCTACCTCCTGCGTTTTAGCCGGCTATTCACCTACTGTGCCACGGAGGTCTTCAACTAAACTTTTACAAAGTTTGAACTCAATCCGTTCAGTAGTTTTGTCGTGAAGGGGTAACAAAGACCAAAATCATTTTCTAAAAGAAACTTTGACACCCCATTTTTATCCCATAGGACCTGATTTATAAGATAAATAGTAGATTATTTATTAATACAGGTTATAATTTACGTACGTAATAAATTTCATCGAAATCGGTTCAGCCGTTACTACGTGATAAAGTAACAAACAAACGATAAGCGATAAGACCGACTGTTATGAGTAGTTTTCCTATAAATATATTTCGTATTTGTTTGTGTTGTACCGTTTATAAGTTTAAGTAGATACGCGAGGGTAGGTTAGTTAAGTCACAAATAAACATCATCGAGCGCACACATATATCAGTTTTCATAAATAAAGTTCCGTAAGCTAAACTGAACTTTAAGCACAATCATCACCGCCCATAGAAAACACACAGCCAAATAGTTCATATTTGGTTGTTTGATTTTTTTTTTGTTTATATGATGTACAATAAAGTGTTTTTATAAATGAATATCCAAACTTTTAACTTTATATTATTAGTGTGATTCACACGACATTTAAAACGACACCACACTCAAGTTTTTCATATAAGAGGTCTTATTTTAAAGAGGTCTTTTTATTGACAAAGTGAAGTACGCGGCGCGCTAGCTTTCTTGTCTTACCTAAATGTCGTACAAACTATGGCAAGAAACAATAGTTCATGAAGGTGCACATCTTTATAATAAATTATCTTGTGATATACAAAATGTAAGCTCATTTAACGCATTTAAAACTAAACTCTCTCAACATATTACAACTAATGTTTACTAAATAATGTAATTAAATAACGAACGAACGATCTACCTGAATGCATTAATTGAGTATCTACCTACAAAACTCGAACGAATTACATTAACTTTTCTTTTTAAGTGATAATTGTTATCTTTTTGAGAATAAATGATTATTAAACCTATTATTTTGACCTTGGTTTCCTGAAAATAATTATAATCTAGCACCTACTACTAAAACTAACTTTAACTATTTTAAAATACTTTTAAATCTGGCTAACAAGAAAAATGAGATTTGGTTGGCAAACAAAGTGGTGCTGTGCTATTTTGCAGGAAAATTATCTAAGCGCTGAAATATCTACTTGTTTATTTCATTAGGGGAATTCTCTTATTTTGGACCCCTTGGGGTGCAATTGTAACAAAAATCCTTTCTTAGACCACCCGCACACCCTAAAAAGAACACATCCTCTATATTTCATGACTTTAAGATTAGCGGTTTAGGCTGTGCGAACCCAAACATCTATCTACTGTTATCCATTAAATAGTTCTGTAGATTCCCTCCTAGCTCCATCATCAGACCCTGGTGTTTTTACCAAGATAAAATGTTTCATTATTGACTTATAAAAACATTTATGCAAAGTTATATGTTCGTAAATGCAAATGATATTGTTTAAGAACAAACTACAACATCCCTTTTCAACCCTATGGGGTGATTTTCAGATAGAGTTACTATCCCATGTTTCATTATGTACCATGCTTAGTATTTATGTAAAGTTTTAAGTCTATTAACCCTAGAAATAATGTTTTCCCATACAAAATTCAACACACTTTTTCACCCACCCAGGGGATGAATCTTGAAAAATAAAATCATATTAATTCTCTTATTTTTGTTGAAGAATATGATCGCCTAGTTTCAAGTTTATAAACCCAAGAACCACGGTTTTTCATACAACCGTAAAAACCACTTTTGATCCCCTTAGGGGATGAATTTTCAAAAATACGTTCTTAGTGTTCACTTTAACACCACAAAGAACATACCGTCAAAATTTCAAGCCTCTAGGACCAGCGGTTTGGGCTGTGCGTTGTCTATATGTCAGTCAGCCAGGACAACGATTCTTTTATAGACTATATTCTACGAGTATATAGACTTGACTAGCTAGATAGATATCAAACATCTTTTATTTTTGTCTCGAATAAAAGTTAACTAATTGTGATGACCTGATTTCTGTTGCCAAACTAACAATTTTGGCATTGTTTAAACACAGGGAAGGGTATTTATGGAGTACTGCTGCCATTCCTGGGATGGCTCGGCCAAGTATCAGCCTGATGCTCTTGATTCGATGGAGCGTCGTGCTGCTAGTCTAATTTGTGATGACTCGTGTCATACATACGTCAGGCATACAGGTGCAAAGTCTCATGTGCCTGTAATTTCACCGGCAACCATACCCTTCAAACCGAAACACTGCAATGCTGCTTGGTGGCAGAAATAGGTATGGTGGGAGCACTTCCCTGGGCGAACCCTTTTACGAGGAGCTCTACGACTCTTATATAGGTAAGAGTGAATAGGTTTCTTGTAGATCTTCGTGCTTCATCTCGTCCACATCAGCGACCACATCATCGCTTACCATCAGGTGAGATTACGTTCAAACGTTGTGTTGTGTTGTTAAAAAAAAGTTTTATAGTTTTAGGGTTCCGTTCGCAAAGGGTAAAACGGCACCCTATTACTAAGGCTCCGCTGCCTGTCCGTCTGCCTGTCCGTCTGTCACCAGACTGTATCTCATGAACCGCGATAGTTAGACAGTTGAAATTTTCACAGATGATGTATTTCTGTTGCCGTTATAACAACAAACACTAAAAACAGAATAAAATAAATATTTAAAGGGGGCTCCCATACAACAACCGTGATTTTTTTATCGTTTTAGCTCGATATTAATAACGGCAACAGGTAGACGCTTGAAATGTTCACAGAATATTTAGTTATATATAAAAATAAAAAAAATGATTAAATTAAAATAAAACATATATTTATGGAGCGCTCCCATACAACAAACGTGATTTTTTTGTCATTTTTATAGATAATGGTACGGAACCCTTCATGCGCGAGTCCGACTCGCACTTCGCCGGTTTTATATTATATTTTGAAGCCAATTTTCGGCTAGCATTGTTCATAATAAAACATTATTTATAATCGCTTCATAGCGCTATCGCCTCGTTAACAGACCCCAAAAGCCTGACTTAGTATTTTACAGACTTATTTGAATTTCAATCGATCAATTTTAGCGTGATTTTAGCCGATCACAACTACGAGTAGATTAGGTCAATAAAAGTTTTATTATTTTCATTGTATACCTACGAATGACTAATTTAATGGATAGAAACTATGTCATTGAGAACTCTGGACGCGAAAACTCCCGAGATAAATGGTCGCCGGAAGCGAATTGTTGAAATCAAAATCTTTTGACATATTGATCAAAACCTTAGCCTTACCTCTAAAACCTTAGATATTCTTTTATTTTAAACTGGATAGATCTTTGTTTGACCACAATCTCACCTGATGGTAAGCGATTGTGGTCTAAGATGAAGCACGAAGATCTAGAAGAAACCTATTCACTTCTTCTTCTTCTTATCTTAAACTTAACGACAGATTAGTTCATAAACCACAAGATATTGTTAACACTTTCTCTAGAAAATTTTACCAAGGGAACATTATTAATTTATTAATTCTAATAATGGTCTATTGTTCATGAAAACGACTCTGCGATGAAGGTCCTTGTCAATCAAAACAACAGATTAGAGACTAACATGGTGTTAAACCAGTGACTAGTATAGAAATTTGCAAAATTTTGAAGTTCATAGAATGCAAGAAATCTTATGGATACGATGATATGCCTATTCAAATAATTAAGAACAATGTAGACATTTTATCAGGGCCTTTAGCCTATTTCTATAACTTATGTGTTGAATCCGATACATTTCCAGAACAACTTAAAATAGCTAGAATACTGCCTATCTTTAAAAAGGGCGTTAAAACTGATCCTAAAAACTACAGACCGATTTCACTACTACCGGTACTATCAAAAATTTTTGAAAAAATTATTAAAAATAGGCTTGTTAGGCATTTATACGGCCACAACATATTGAATGGAAGGCAGTTTGGTTATCAACATAGTGTAAGTAAGGGGGATGCAATAAAAACCTTGCTGGATGATGTAGTACTACAATTAAACAATAAAAATAGGGTAGGTGGACTATTTTTGGATTTAAGTTCGGCTTTTGACACAGTGGATCATACGATTTTACTAGAAAAGATGGAACACTACGGAGTGAGAGAGAAACAACAATAATTTATTCAAATCCTATCTATGTAACTGGAAACAATTTGTAGAAGTAAGAACCATAGAGCGTAATACAGAGCATATATATAAATCAGATTCGACCAAGCTTAATAGAGGGGTACGACAAGGATCAATTTTAGGGCCAATATTATTCATTGTTTTTACGAATGATCACATAAACTTTATGGAATCATACATGCCAGGATTAAAATTAGTTGTTTTTGCTGATGATACAAACGCTACAGTTTCTGCCGGCACGTTATCTGAGCTCACAGTTAAGTTAAATAGGGCATTAGAGGGTTTTAGTGAATAGTTTAGTATAAATAATTTAATATTAAATATGACAAAAACAAATGTTATGCTTTTTAAAACGACATAAAAAAATAATGATAATTTGTATGTGAATTATAATGATATTCGAATTAAATCAATTGACGTAGTAAAATTCTTAGGTATAAATATTGACATGTTCTTAAATTGGAAAAATGAATTGACATCTACAGTAAATTATATAAGCTCGGCATGCTATACCTTCAGAAGCCTTCGGGATGAAGTGACATAAGAGCAATTAAAACTATTATATTATGCGCTGGTGGAATCTAAACTTCGTTACAGTATAATGTTTTGGGGGAACAGTTACGATTATAACATTAATTCAGGGTTTAACATACAAAAGAGAGCGATAAGGACAATGGTACGCATATCGCAAACTGAATCATGTAAAGAACACTTTATTAAACTTGGGATACTTACGGTCCCGTGTCTTTACATCTTAGTAATTCTAACAGTTCTGATAAAAAACCTAAATAAGCTCGAAACTATACAAGAAAGAACAGTCAGAGAGAGCACTAGAAGAAATGATATAAAAAATGAGTTCGTATCCCAGCTGAGAATCTCAGAACATAGTGTTAGGTACGAAACTTTTTAATAACTTGCCTATCGTCTATAAAACCATGTACAGTTCATTTGAGTTCAAAATTAAATTGAAGGAATTCTTGTTGAAAAAGCGTTTTTACTCCATAGACGAATACTACAAAGACAAATCACATAATATCTGACGCAATTTTTTTATTTCTAGTTTTAATTTTTTTTTTTGACATTGAAATATTTTTTATTTTTTATTTTGACGCAAATCTTTTATTCTAACTTAGTTTTTATTTTGACATTGTAATAATTTTTTAAACTTTATATTTTGACTATTCATACCATTTAGTATTAAGAATTTATTTGACATGTTAGTAATCATTATTATTATTTTCCGTTGACATAAAATTTATTATTAGTGTCATTTTTCGTTGACCTGACGTTATATCATAATGTATTTTTTTACTGGTTATTAATTATCGTTTTCTATTATGTATTTACCAAAACCATTGTTCTTTCGCATTAATTATGTATTTGTAAAAGATTTCCTCACTGTAGAATAACAAAAGTTCCGACACAATATTTTATTGTTTGAGAATAAATGAAATGAAATCACTTATTCAATTTGACCAACTAAGACTAAAACTGACCAAATTGGCCAAATAATTGCAAATGAAAGACTCCCACAAAATTCAGGCTATATCTTTTTCATAATATACTCGTAGATTGTTTTGCGATATACGAGTAAGTATGAATTAACGGTTTTCAGATTATTTCCTTTTCTTGTGCTGTAAGACCTTGCTTCTTGTCAAATATCATGATTCTATCTCAACGGGACTTCCCTCTGACCTTAAGTTTTGATTTATTTGCTAGCAAAATATGCAGCATAAATAGCCGTATTTTAATCATTATTATAAATACGGGATTTATCACGTACCGTCTTTAATCTCGTATTTATAATAATGATTGAAATCAATCACGAAAGTTTTCTAAGTAAAATAGCCGTATTTTATTGTTTGGGTTTTAAGACCTTGGAAGCTTGATTTTTTTACTTACTTGATATTCATTTTAACTTGATATCACAATGTGTTCCTGAGAAATAGGGTCTTGACAGACGACAGACAGACAGACGGACAACAAAGTGATCCGCCGTATCATCGCCGTTGCGAGCTAATATAATGACATTGTTCTTAACTGACTACGAAGAGGAAGGGTAATGTTTTTAAAGGTGTAACTATGTTTGTTCATTTGGCGCATCCTGTAGGCTAAACGGCTTGACGGATTTTGACAAATGATATACCTATCATTGAAATCGTCATATACACAAGATATATGAAGCTAATAAATATTGATAAATACAGGCATTTTTGTTAAAATTATAATAAATAAAAATAAAACTCAGGCCCTTATTGATTTTTAGAAGTGAAAACTTCTTTAGGCGCGTTGAGCATTTTTTGAGAAGGGAAAAACCATTGAACTCGCGATACTGTTACCGTTACCGACACCTCTGTATATAAGTCACGTAATTGTTAAATTTTTCACTTTTGTTGGCACTCCCGGAGTGGCACTTTTTTTTGAAGAGAAAATTTCTTTAGGCGCGTCGGGCATTTTATTAGATGGGAAAAAACCATTGAATTTGCGACACTGTTACCGTTACCAACACCTCTGTATATAAGTATCTGTAGCGTAGTCTGCTTTTAAATTTTGAATACCCAAATATTGAGCGCTAAATTTAAAACGTAGTAAACGATGGTACAATAAAAAATTCAAAACACTTCATTTAATAGTATTTCCTGCACAATAAAATATTTCCTGACGATTCAAATAACACAAACGTAATTGTTCAAGTTTTCACTTCTGTCGGCACTCCCGGACGTGCCACTTTTTTGAAGTAAAACTTCTTCACGCACGCTTGATTTGGGGAGTAAGCTGGTGAATGCGTTACGAAAAGTACGAACGAAAGTAGAGAGGGAGATATAAGTTAGTGAAGATAGAAAGAGAGAGAGTTACGTTTCGTATATTTTTAAACGTTAATGTGCGAGTGCGAGTTGCATTTGTCCATTGCATTTGTTGACTTGACTGAACGACAATACAGACGTGTGGACAATTTTGTGATTGAACAATTTTATAAATTAATATTTTGAAAAAGAAGTTTTACTTTAGTCGTGTGGTCTAAAGCACATTTGTTTTTTTTAACTAAAAACTGCGTGATCTCTTACTTTAGGTCGTAGTCGCAGTACGCAGTCGCCATGATCCGAATGGTGTGTTAACATAACTGACTTACCCTGATTTTCATCGGCATCAAGACTTACCTTACTTTCCTGTGGTAAGACATGGTGAAAAGAAAATATCGAATAAGTAATTATTTATTGATAAGAAAGCTATCATCATATACGACGACCTCCGTGGCGCAGTGGGCGAATAGCCGGCTGAGACACAGGAGGTAGCGGGTTCGATTGCCGCCGCGGAACAAATGCCTGCACGATCTACAGATATTTGCTCCGGGTCTGGTTGTTTCTCTATATATTATAAGTATGTATTTACAAAAAAAAAATGTATATACCTAAGTATTAAATCAGTTATCTGGTTCCCATAGTATAAGCTCTGCTTAGTTTGGGGCTAGATAGCGTTGTGTGAAATGTCCAGCAATATTTATTTATTTATTATTTATTTTCGGCATGTGTATGTCTCAATCGCGGTCATAATCTACGTACCTTTTATCGATTGTGCAAAATGCGATAACTGATACTGTTAGGTCCACTTTAACTAGAACTTGTATAGAAATGGTAAAGTTTAATACATATATTTCCCACTACTCCGCTATGGGCGCAGTCCATGTATTTATAAAGTTTTTCTACAAAGTTGTTATATACAATTAGATGATTGTGAGGTAGTAACCTCTTAGAGATGGTGAGATGGCAAGTGTGAAGCAGGCTTGCCTAGAAAGAACCTTGCGAGTTTGATAGTATTAGTAAAAAGTCACACTCAGGGTATACGAGACATTATATATGAGCCACAATATCGGTCACTAAGCTACAAGTATATGTGTTAAAAAACAACGAGTGGCCTCAAAAGAGTGACACGAAGAATAAGGTCTCTTTTTGTAATTCTTCGTGTGTCAATAAGTTGTCGATCGATGGTGAAAAGGTCAAAACAGAAGAAAGAGTACAAAGAGTCAGGGAGTCTCTCTAAGAATAAACACAGGTGTTTGCAAAATAAATAAAATCCTAAAGTACACAAAACACATATAATAATCCGATTTACGTTAGAATATAAAGATCCAAACAAAACATTATAAACGCACTCGATATCGGTAACTAACTTTACAAACAAACGTCAGCGGAACGGGATAAAAGAGAAAAATATTGCAAAAGTCATGAAAAAGTCTAATTCGTGGACGCAAAAAGAACACAATACCATATTCCTTGTTTTATACAAGGTAGCTATTTCGTTCATTTCGTTTGCTGAATTTCTAACTTTATTTAGTTTTACTGTGCAGCCATGAAACGAGTTGGAAATTGTTTCTCGTCCCAATGATATATTTCAGTTTTTAACTTTCTGAATTGAATTATTAGAACACTTATTTAAGTTCACAGTGCATTCAACTTATAAAATTTAAAAATCAGATTATCGTTTATTGCAGACAAACTTGTAGTCGATTACTCTACTTATTGATCTGTTTGTTCTTACGATATGTTTGTTTGTCCGAGGATAACTTTCGAAGCGTTGGTTCGTTCATCGTGAAATTTGATACATAGGTAGTTAGTGATGACACTATTTTGGTATGACTAAATGAGCTAAAATTGGGGTTGAGATATTGGGGTTCAAGAAATTAAAAAATGGGACTATCAGGTCAAGTGACACGTCTCATAAAAGGTATTTCTGAGTACATTTCGACCCCATTTTTATTTTTAAATTAATCTTGTATTTTTTAAGTTATTAGCCATAATAAAAACAGAACTTTGATAAAATTCACAGGGTAAACCCGTGACCCCCCACAAAGCTGAAATTTGGTATGCGTGTAGCTTTAGTGACACAAATATAGACAAAAGTCTGAAATCCAGAATAAGTGCGATTTGTACCCCAAAACAAGATAACCATATTACATGAACTCCAGTTACCTGTAATTTGAATGAAACTGTAGGTCAAGTAATTTGGTTAATCATTTCGAGGCACTATTTTGATAGTGATAGATCACAAATATTTTTTTTGTTTTAATCGGAGACTCGCGAGATCTCAGTTCGGTGCGAACCACTAGTTACAATATTACATTATGAAATAAATGTTATTAACACCGTTGTTATCGGTTAAAAGTACATTAAACAGGATGGTTTAACAGGCTTAAGGTAAAAATGGTTACGCAAGTAACCATTTTCTAGGGCTTCTGTCGATCAGTTCGCACTATGCGCGTCAAGTTTGTCCCGCCATCTCCGCCTGGGCCGGCCACGCGGTCTCGCACCTTGTGGGACCCACTTGGTGGTTATCTAATCCCACAAGTCATCGCGCATTCGACATACTTGTCCCGCCCAGTCCCGCTTCAATTTAGCTGTCTTTTGCGTGACATCGGCAAATTTTTGGCTTAAAGCGCCGTATTGTTTTTTATGCGGTCTGTAAGTCTAACTCCCAATATACTACGCTCCATCGCCCTCTGGCAGACCCCATGTTTGGACTTTTGAAGTGCCGTCAAAGACCAGGTTTGTGCACCGTAGGTAAGAAAAAATATTTATGTATCTTAAGATATCACACACGGCTAAGTTACGGTACTATATGAAGCAGATACATTCTCCTAAGAGTCTCCTTTCATCTTACGTATTTTACGATATGTTTTTATAAAAGATACGCTGTTAGGGTATCTTTTCCGGTATAGCTCAATTGCTTAAGATCGTATGCAACCTCGTTTGTGATAGTTCAAAGGAAAGTATCTATGGATGGGCGGTTTTATAAAATACATGTATTCTAAGAATAGATATATTTTGTTCACAGTCTGCGCGTCACAGACTAATGGCCATTTTTTACGAAGAGTTTCAAGACATGAGAAACATGTCGTCATCGGTTACCGACGTTTATTAAAACCGGCCCTAAGTCACTCTTAGAGTGTGCCATAGAAAGGTGTCAGCAAAGCTATATATTATGCTATGACAAAAATTTGAGACGAACTGAATACGTCTCTGAGCTCAATTTTTTTAAATTTGTGTCTAATGTAGTGCAGTTTTAGTTAGAGTTCCGTATCCAAAGGGTAAAACGGTACCCTATTACTGAGGCTCCGCTGTCTGTCTATCTGTCCGTCTGTCACCAGGCTGTATCTCATGAACCGTGATAGTTAGACAGTTGAAATTTTCACAGATTATGTATTTCTGTTGCCGTTATAACAACAAATACAATAATAAAAACAGAATAAAACAAATATTTAAGGGGGGCTCCCATACACCAAACGTAATTTTTATGCTCGTTTTAGCTCAATATTGATTACGACAACAGATAGACACTTGAAATGTTCACAGAATATTTAGATATATATTTACTTTAAATATAAATGATTAAATAAAAATAAAACAAATATTGAAAGAGGGCTCCCATACAACAAACGCAATTTTTTTGCCGCTTTTTAGATAGTTAGACAGTTGAAATTTTCACAGATGATGTATTTCTGTTGCCGCTATAACAACAAAAATAAACAATAATACAAATATAAATACAATAATAAACATAACAGAATAAATATTTAAAGAGGGCTCCCATACACCAAACGTGATTTTTTTGCCGCTTTTTAGATAGTTAGACAGTTGAAATTTTCACAGATGATGTATTTCTGTTGCCGCTATAACAACAAAAATAAACAATAATACAAATATAAATACAATAATAAACATAACAGAATAAATATTTAAAGAGGGCTCCCATACACCAAACGTGATTTTTTTGCCGCTTTTTAGATAGTTAGACAGTTGAAATTTTCACAGATGATGTATTTCTGTTGCCGCTATAACAACAAAAATAAACAATAATACAAATATAAATACAATAATAAACATAACAGAATAAATATTTAAAGAGGGCTCCCATACACCAAACGTGATTTTTTTGCCGCTTTTTAGATAGTTAGACAGTTGAAATTTTCACAGATGATGTATTTCTGTTGCCGCTATAACAACAAAAATAAACAATAATACAAATATAAATACAATAATAAACATAACAGAATAAATATTTAAAGAGGGCTCCCATACACCAAACGTGATTTTTTTGCCGCTTTTTAGATAGTTAGACAGTTGAAATTTTCACAGATGATGTATTTCTGTTGCCGCTATAACAACAAAAATAAACAATAATACAAATATAAATACAATAATAAACATAACAGAATAAATATTTAAAGGGGGCTCCCATACACCAAACGTGATTTTTTTGCCGCTTTTTAGATAGTTAGACAGTTGAAATTTTCACAGATGATGTATTTCTGTTGCCGCTATAACAACAAAAATAAACAATAATACAAATATAAATACAATAATAAACATAACAGAATAAATATTTAAAGAGGGCTCCCATACACCAAACGTGATTTTTTTGCCGCTTTTTAGATAGTTAGACAGTTGAAATTTTCACAGATGATGTATTTCTGTTGCCGCTATAACAACAAAAATAAACAATAATACAAATATAAATACAATAATAAACATAACAGAATAAATATTTAAAGAGGGCTCCCATACACCAAACGTGATTTTTTTGCCGCTTTTTAGATAGTTAGACAGTTGAAATTTTCACAGATGATGTATTTCTGTTGCCGCTATAACAACAAAAATAAACAATAATACAAATATAAATACAATAATAAACATAACAGAATAAATATTTAAAGAGGGCTCCCATACACCAAACGTGATTTTTTTGCCGCTTTTTAGATAGTTAGACAGTTGAAATTTTCACAGATGATGTATTTCTGTTGCCGCTATAACAACAAAAATAAACAATAATACAAATATAAATACAATAATAAACATAACAGAATAAATATTTAAAGAGGGCTCCCATACACCAAACGTGATTTTTTTGCCGCTTTTTAGATAGTTAGACAGTTGAAATTTTCACAGATGATGTATTTCTGTTGCCGCTATAACAACAAAAATAAACAATAATACAAATATAAATACAATAATAAACATAACAGAATAAATATTTAAAGGGGGCTCCCATACACCAAACGTGATTTTTTTGCCGCTTTTTAGATAGTTAGACAGTTGAAATTTTCACAGATGATGTATTTCTGTTGCCGCTATAACAACAAATACAATAATAAACATAACAGAATAAATATTTAAAGGGGGCTCCCATACACCAAACGTGATTTTTTTGCCGCTTTTTAGATAGTTAGACAGTTGAAATTTTCACAGATGATGTATTTCTGTTGCCGCTATAACAACAAATACAATAATAAACATAACAGAATAAATATTTAAAGGGGGCTCCCATACACCAAACGTGATTTTTTTGCTCGTCTTAGCTCGATAACAAGAACAGGTAGACGCTTGAAATATTCACAGAATATTTAGATATATATTTACTTTAAAAATAAATGATTAAATTAAAATAAAACAAATATTGAAGGGGGGGCTCCCATACAACAAATGTGATTTTTTTGTCATTTTTTTAGATAATGTACGGAATCCTTCGTGTTCGAGTTCGACTCGCACTTGGCCGGTTTTTTTTTATTTGAATATAAAATTTACACTTGTACCGTACCAATTGTTAGTCGCAGTCCTTGCTTGTTTAGCAAACGCTGCTAATAAATACAAATTCTAAAGTTTGCTAACGTCGATAAATGAAGAGTCAGCCGTTTGGCCCACGCAATAATTGTGTTATAATTGAAAGTCACTAAGTATGTTGGACGGTTAAATGTGCTGGAGAATTAGTGTGGGGTTTAAGGTGGTTCGATTCCCATACAAACGTTCAGTGGTACTAGATAACTGAACCGCAGAAATGTCTGTTGCGTCTTATTATTCTCGCAAAATCAATAAAAATGCACACTTTCATTCACAAAAGACGTTTTGAAAATAAAACACATTTTCAATTAAATTTCAAACAAGTAGCTTTTTAACAAAAATATAACCGACTTCAGATAACAGTAAAAAACAAACTATTGAACCGATTTCGATGAACTTTCCATGGGACCAATTTGAAAGTATATCCTTTGAAATAAAAAGCATTTTGAAAAACGGTCCACAATTTGACGGAGAAATCGGTGAACATACATTATTTTTATTTCGAGTGTACAATTCTTATTGTACCCTAGTAATATTATTACAATCTAGCTAAGTAAAGGCTAATGAGTAACTTCATTTTAACCTAGTTTTTTAGTATAACTTAAACTAAGAATGTGTCCAATAGCACTTTTCTTACAGTTTCTAGTTAAGGGGAAGACACTTTGTTCATGTGTTCTTTCCAGGCAGCACTAACACTTTCACTACTTTACACAATTATTAATCTACACTACATTATCATACATGACTATATGATATCTAGGCTTGACCTAGATTCAAACTTATCCTTTGAACAATACATTTCATCACTCAGTAATAGAGTGCGAAAGTTGATTGTTGTATTCAAAAATATTCGTCACGTCACTGACAAACGCACAATTCGAACCATCCATTTTTCTCTTTGCCAGAGTCTTATAATGTACTGTGTCGAAGATTGGGATGGCGCGGCTAAAACTACTTTGCTTCCACTTGAACGGGCACAGCGTGCCGTGCTCAAAGTTAGTAACTTCTTACCATATAAATTCCCAACCTCGGCACTATTTAAGGAAGCTAATGTGTTGTTCGTACGTCAACTATTCATACTCAGACTACTGATAAAACAGCACAAAATCCGCCCATTGCAATAGAATAAGAGACGCACTGATAAAGTATTTGATAGCGAAAGATTTAATCCCATTTTCATTGATCGTTTTCCCTGTTTCTTAGGTGGGTAAATCTATAACAAGCTTTCTGCTGAGGAATGACTGTGTCATCTCAAGCATTATGAATTTAAAAGGTGCCTCACACAAATTATTTTGCGATACTCGTACGATGAAACGGAGCACCTACTTTATGTCTTAAAACAATAGTGTAATAAACCTAATAACTACAATAATTGTAACAACTTATCTCTCTCACGGATCATACAAACTCATACTTAGGCACCCACACAACACAACACTCAACAATCACACACACACGCACCCTTACTCACAAAACACACTTACACACACTCATATCCACTCTAGGACCTAATTTTTTAATAACTATAATAATTCATAATAATATTAGTTCTTATTATTGCAGAAATCTAATATTATTCTGTAACAGAATTGTATTTAAGTTATATTAATGTACTTCTAATTGCATACCTACATATACACAATTATAATTGTTCTTAAATAAATAAAATTAATGTATTCTTTTTATATTCTAATTGATATTACGCAGGGGGAGCACAGCTGCCTATCATACAGGCTTTTCAGTCTAGTTTAGGCAACTGAGGCTCATACATAATTGTTGTCACATATTCATTTTAATTTTTGTTATATGTACCTACCTAATAATTACGTATTGAATTTTTGTATTTGTACATTTTGTCAAAATAAATATTCTTTATTGTTATCTATATTTTCTATATCTAGGATTACTTGCAGTTCGTTTTGGTGCTTAAGCAGCCCATTGCAGTTCCAATTATTTTAAGTTGGTTAATATATTTTTAGGTTTAGCTATAGATATTTTGGTGCTATTTTCAATCTTCTTCAAGCGCTCAGCAAATGATGTCATTAGCTTTAGAATTTCGTCCAACTTGGTATCATTTATGATGGGCTTACTATGTCGTACCGTTGTTATGTTTCCGGCAGCTGCTTGTGAACATGTATTTTTTATGTATGTTGAACATACATAAAAAAATATACAGTCGACCGTAGAACCTCCTCCTTTTTAGAGTCGGTTAATAAGTGAAAATGATGAATATGTATGACTGAAAGTGTGCAATTTTATTGATATGTTTAAACATTTCTGCTGTTCACTTAATTAGAGAATGTGAAATGATTATTTGTATAAGAATCGTATCACCTTAATATCGAACACTAGCTGACCAATCCGCAGCTTCGCACGTGTGGTTTTTCAATAAAAACATTACCCTCCTTCTGCGCAGTTGGGTAAAAAGTAGCCTATGTCACCCGGGGATAGTGTAGCTTCCCAACAGTGTAAGATTTTTTTAAATCGGTCCAGTAGTTTCGGAGCTTATTCAATACAAACAAACAAATCTTTCTTTTTTATAATATTAATATAGATATAGATTCCTATCACTATTACAATATCACAAGCTTCCGCCAGCGACTTCGCACGCGTTGTTTGTCAATAAAAAGTTGCCTATGTTTGAATCCAGGTCATAATCTATTATCAAATCAAATATCATGAAAATCGGATAAGCCGTTACGACGTGATTGAGTAACAATCAAACAAATAAATAAATAAACATCCACACTTTCACATTTATAACGTTAGTGTGATTTTAGTAAAAATCAAAAAAACATAAAATGTTAACTTAAACTCTATTAATATAACGATATTTAAGTAAATCTAGATTTAATAAACCCCGAGAGCAACACTAACTATAACTCTACTTGCAGCGCTAGCTGCCACATCTTATTTTATTACTAACTAGCTGACCAATGCACAGCTTCGCACGCGTAGTTTTTCAATAAAAACATTATCCTCCTTCTGCGCAGTTGGTTAAAAATAGCCTTTGTCACCCGGGGATAGTGTAGCTTCCCAACAGTGAAAGATTTTTTTTAAATCGGTCCAGTTGTTTCGGAGCTTATTCAATACAAACAAACAAATCTTTCCTCTTTATAATATTTGTATAGACTAGCTGACCAGGCGAACTTCGTACCGCCTTGACATGCTTATGGCGCGGGCTGGCAATGTACGTTACCCCGGTAGAATTGTCAATCGACCATCATTAGCTGCATCTATGTATGAAAATGAATTTTCTTCATTATTTTTATAGCGTGATTTTTTTTCAATATTTTAATAGTTATTCTGCTATTCGGGGCAGAGACAAATCCAATAAATCAAAGATCAGCAAAATCAGTCCCACCGTGCTTGAGTAACTAACCCGACTTTGTTTTATATATACAGATATTTAATTGTAAGCTTATTTATTTTGTTTATTTCTCTTAATATTAAAATGATTTACATGAGAATACACAATATTAAACCTCATCATCATCCACAGCCCGACTTCACCCATCGCTGGGTATAGGCCTCGGCAAGTTTGTGCCATCCGCCACGATCCTGCGCTAGTCTCACCCATTCACGGCTCGCGACTGTAACGATGTCGTCCACCCATCTCGCTGCCGGACGTCCTACCCTTCTACAGCTATTCCTCGGCCACCACTTAGTCGCTACCCTGATTCACCTGTCTTGATAAGTGTCCCGCCCATTTTCAATAACTCTATTCCCAACGTCATGAACCTTCGTTCGTCTACGGATCTCGAAGTTAGTAGGAGTTTAGTAATATAAATATAAAAAAACTTATATTAAGCCTAGTTATATCATATTCTTAGTTTGGCAAAAAAGACCCGATTTTTTTTGTACGAACTATACTTTCTCTTTTTATCCAAATCAGTATGGGGCGATTGAAAATAATAAATATTTATAACTCAACATACAAACTTTCGCATTTTTGTAAGTGTTTATTTTGTAATCCACATCTTCTAAATATTATTTATTTTAAGTATTTTTTTAGAATTTCAGGAAAACTTACAGCTAGGTTACAGAAAAGGTATTTGAGTAGAAAATAAACAACAATAAATGCTACTTATTATATGAACAGGTAAGGTAGACGACACTTAAATTGAGAAAAGAAATATAGGAAAGAAGAATAAATAACAGAATAACGAACGAGAAATAAAGGACAGGAAAGGATTTTATATAGGAAAAGAAGGTGAAACTTCTGATAAAACATACGACCAATAAAGGTACACATTTCATAATTTAAATATAACGACGTAAATCACTATTGCTCTAAATAGGTCCAAGATTTTAACAAAAACGAGTTACAATAAAAACATCCATAAGATAAATATAATTTACACAACAACTATAACCACACGCACACTACACACGCACACTACACATTCATACATATATGTAAGTAGCTATATAGTATATAGGTAAATAATGTTTATTATACACGGTGTCCTTTATGTCACTGTTTTCCCAGAACAAACGTTGCTCAGACCATGGTCTAATAACTGTTTATAGCATCAAATAAGAGAATAAAAAAATAAATTCTATACCTTCTCAAAGAAGTCAAACTTTTTTCAAAAACTAACTGTGACATAAATTTCATGGGTACGTCCGAGCCGTAGCGTATTACCTACTCCTTAGTTAGATAGGTACCTAGTAGCTAACGGTCAGCGCGATGTAGGCAGTAACGTTAAAATAGGCGTTTTAAGTTAGCAACTTTTGATATTTTTCAAGGACCGATTTCGTATTGTTTTTAATTTTGATGTTATAAACTGTTAGTGGACCATGGTCTGAACAACGTTTGTTCTGGGAAAACAGTGACTTAAATGACACAGTGTATTAACCACTTATATATTCCTACAAACACACATGCTTATGCTTAATGATGGAAAGAAAAGGTCACTCCTCTCTCTAAACTAACAGGGTGTGTACTTATTTTAATCTGAATGAAAGCAACACTATCCCTGAGTGATATAGGCTTTATTGTATTTTGATAACACCTAGTGCTAAGCCGGGGCGGTTAGTTGTTAATATTTTAATGAACTATATTATACTCAGTACTGATCACCACCTCATTTGGCGGTATAAAATAAAATTATTTGTGAGTTGTAGTAAAACCTCAGCAAAATCCAATTTCGTCACCAATTAACTAAAAACCGGAATAACGGAATTAAATGGTACTATCGCAAAATGGCCACTATACACGCTGTCCTTTAAATTGCTGTTTTCCCAGAACAAACGTTGCTCAGATAACTGGTCTAATAATAATATTATTAGATTGATAAATGGTCTAATAACTGTTTATAGCATCAAATAAGAGAATATAAAAAACATACAGACCTTCTCAAATAAGCCTTAACTTTGTTCAAACACCAACTGTGACATAAAATTCATGGGTACGCTAGCCGTTGTGTATTACCTACTCCTTAAGTACCTATTAGCTACCGGTCAGCGCGCTGACTATGTTGTAGGGCGTAACGTTAAAATAGACGTTTTAAGTTCGCAACTTCTTATATTTTTCAAAGACCTATTTTGTTTTGTTTTTTGATTTGATGTTATAAACTGTTGTAGACCATGGTCTGAACGACGTTTCTTCTGGGAAAAACAGTGATTTAAAGGACACCGTGTAGATGCATAATTACCGATTTAAATAAGTATTTATCGTGTACGAGTATGTACCGGAAACGTCGGGATAACAAATGTAAGATACCTTTTGGTATTCTACAAATACAATCTTTTTTCAATGACTGTCGTTGGTATGGCTCCATAATAGTTTTAGCTAGGACTCAAAACTTTAATCACGATACATGAGCTGGGTCCTAATATGCTGGACATTTCACACGGCACCATCTAACTCCAAACAAACAAAGCTTGTACTATGTCCCATAAATGAATGAACAAAAGTTTATTGTATCTCAGTCTTTTGATAAAACATAATAAACGATAACTAGTGGTTTGCCCCGAGCTGAGATGAGAGAACGCGAGTTTCCCAAAAAACCAATCAAAATAATATTCATAATCTTTGACTATTAAAGTAGTGCCACGAAATGATTAACCAAGTAACTTGACTTACAGTTCCATTCAAATTACAAGTAGCGGAAGTTCATGTTGATTGGTTATTTCTTTTAGGGATAGAAATAGCAGTTATTCTGGATTTCAGATTTTTCTCTATATTTGTGTCAATTAAGCTACACGAATATCAAATTGCAGCACCATGGGGTCACTGGTGTACCTAATACGTCACAGTTCAGTTTTTATTATGGCTAATAACTCAAAAACTACATGGATTTAAATAAAAATAAAAACGGTGTTGAAATGTATTAATGAGTACCTTTTATTAGACGTCTCATTTGACCTAATAGTCTTCTACTCCAGTATCTCAATAACCCCCTAACATTTTATTCTAATTTAGTCACACCAGGAATATGCCGTCACTATCTACCTATACGAGTATACCAAATTTCAAAAGTTATCCTCGGACAAACAAACATACATACATACAAGTTCAAACAACGCCGATTTGCCCAAGTTGATGTGGAGATCTCGCTTCGCTCGATCAAAAATATGAAATGCAATATAGGCGGTCACCTTGTAAGATGACACAAATTAAATAAATGGGAAAAGCAGAAATCATCTAAAGACGTTTTCTCGTTAAACAAATTATGTGGCGTTATCAGTAACTAATATTTATAGGAAGCGGACATTAGATATACTTACAGACAACAGCGCTAATTGAGAATCTCTGCATGTTTGAAGATTGAAATAAAACTTGTGACTTCTTCCTTGACGACCTCCGTGGCGCAGTGGGCGAATAGCCGGCTAAGACGCAGGTGGTAGCGGGTTCGATTCCCGCCGCGGAACAAATGTTTGCATGATCTACAGATATTTGTTCCGGGTCTGGATGTTTTCTATATATTATCAGTATGTATTTACAAAATAAAGTATTCTATCAGTAATCTGGTTCCCATAATACAAGCTCTGCTTAGTTTGGGGCTAGATAGCGCCGTGTAAAATGTCCAGCAATATTATATTATTATATATTGTGTAGGAGTTGTTTTAAAAAAGTTAGTTTACTAAAATATAGAGTTTATCGAAATAGATGACGTGTGATAAAAAATATGGTTATTCATATCTTTCTTGTTAAACATTTAATCTCTGAACTTGTGATAGGGATACCAATTAGCGCTGCTGTCTACTCTTCCAACACCGTTTAAGCTAGTTTGTGAAAGCGTTTAAGTAAAAGCCAAATTCTCCCATCGCCCCCACTAGAATTGTCTAACGAACTTATTAAATTTTAATCGACGTATGTACGTTCAAACCTTTAAAAGTAGAATGCTATAGCAAGAGCAACTCGATAGATCGAGTACAAAAGCTTTTCAATCGAGTGGTGAGCAATCAACGAACGAGAGAGAAATTACTTTTATTGCACCAAACCTGTAACTCTATTCAAAAAACGGTTCAATTTCGATTACCACTCTGCCTTTTGACGGACCAGTGAGAGATAATAAGCATTTTGTTGAAAAATTACTTTTTCAAAACAAGCTTTTATACAATTTATACAAACCAGAAAACATCCTCGCTATCTTGGAGGTCCCGCCATATTGGATTTATAGTATACATCTTAGAGGTCCCGCCATATTGGATTTATAGTATACATCTTGGATGGTCCCCCATATTTTGGATTTAATTTGTTGTAATAGTTTTAATAGTTTTCGTGTTCTCCTCAGCAACCCCTTTTTATTTGATACCCAACTGTGGTAGTGCAGAAAAAATAACTAGTCCGCCATCTTGGATGATCCGCCATATTGAAATTAGAATGGCGTCACATAGTTAAGCATGCATTGCCATCCAAAATAAGCGAGTATACAAAATTTCAGCACAATCGCTTAAAGGTCGGAAAAACATACATATATTGCAAGTTAAATAAAAACTTTAAAAAAATAAATGAAATTCCAATATTCCGAATGCTTCCAAACCTACCGTAATAATTTAGATAAAGGAGTTTTCATTAAAAAACAATAGAGATTCCATTTTATCCACGACACAAAATGAGTGTTGTTATAAGTTTGACGCCTATCTGTCTGTGGCATTGTAGTTCACAAACGGATGAGCCGATTTGGAACATTTTTTTAATATAAAATTAGTATAACTGGGTTGATATTAAGCTATGTCTGTTTTTAACCTCCGACGCAAGAAGGTGGGAGGGGATTTAAATTTTTTTAAACTTACTAGTTTTATTGACTATACGAAAAGTATTTCGAATTAATTGTACTGTTTATGGTTAATCATACATTTTTTGATGACTATTATAATGCAATTTAGATATTAATCATGCATTGAGTTTAAGGTCTGCTGCGATGCAGGCTTCTGCAGCTTCTATTGAGGTAGGGTTCTTTAATAGAACCTAAATTGTTATTGGTCTGGTATTTGTATTTGTTTAAACCAGTTCTCACTACTTTGTCTTGAATACTATAAACAAAATTGCTTAAAAAACTATAACCAAGTTATAAGTTTCAGCTCAGCAATAGTGTCGTGCTGGCTTTACTCTGTGGAGCATCGCAGGGGTCAGTAAAACTTAATTATGAAAGTTCTCTATGAGTATTGGTTTATCTGTGGAGCACTTTGCCGGATTAATCGAGTTCTCTGTCGTCTACGGTCCTTCCGATACACGACGCAAATGGACAAGTCTGAATGTCTTCGCTTTGCCAAAGTTGGCAAAGTTAACGAAAGGATCTGGACCGCGATATGTATGACGTATTTCATAGAGTGAACGGTCTGCCAAAAGCGTTTACAAAAGTTACTAGCATTTTTTACAAACCCGTAATAGAGTTAAAACAAATAAAAGGATGTGTGTGGTTATTAGATCAAAAATATACGCGTTTAATGATTTTTGTTATTGACTTGGACATTTACTTAGTGAGAGATTTATCTGCAATCATTGCATACACAATACAATAAAACGAAAAGAACAAGATTTAGTAAACAAAACAGATTCTGATAATAACATAGAAATAATAAAACAAAGTAATAACTATACAATATAAAAAGGGGATAATTAATATGAGGTTAATAGATATGTATTTGTCATGCAGCAAATGATTTTCAGCTCAGCGTTATGCCTCGCGACCGATTGACAGCTCGGCGCTGTTATTCTGCCGAAACCTTTATTAGGCAAGTCATAAGATCTAGTAAGAATTATTAAGTCAAAAATTGACTTCAATAAGAAATCATCTAATATTTTTATGAAACTGATTTTAATCTTTCATAAAATGTTATTTCAGCATAGAATAATAAAATACATCGTTTAGCATATTGCATTATTCCATCGGAAGTACATGTATAACTTTTGAGGTCAGCATAAAACATACATTGTTTTACAATGGGCCATATTTGCATAGAGTGAATAAAAAGCACTTTAGATTCAAACTCATTCCGGTTCTGTGTCAAGATTTACCAAAGCGAGAATTCACCTATTTCATTTATTTTGTACTAGCTTACGGCCGCGGCTTCACACGCGTGGTAATAAAATAAACAAAAAAACAACACAGAAATACCGACTCTATGAAAAGACACTCAATGTGCCATCTTTCATGGTTTTTTAACTTATCATTACACTGACAACATTTAGCGATTACATGTACAAATGTTAAATCTTAGTGCTACTACTTAAAGATGATAGACTGTTTATATTTTATCGGTCAAACGGTTTATCAATTTCAGATATACCAACATCCATTTTAATGTATATGTAATAATTGTGTATATTTTTAAATGTATTCACTTGAGAAGTTTTCAACTCTTCTCTTCTCATTGCTTGTCTCTGCTTCAGAGGAAGCACACTCAAGGCGTAACACTATGTTCAAGCGTTTTTTATTTGTCAATATTCAAATATAGAACGCTGAAAAATAAGTTATTGATCTGCTATTTAGTTTTGAGTTTGGTCGTGTAACATAGGCCTAAGTAAAAATACTACTATTCCGAGCAACGCTGCCGACTGCCAATAGAACCTTAACGTTAGCTTACGTAAAATTCGGAGTGAGTGTACTTAAGTTACTGTTATTATAATCTGGTTGATTAAATGCCTGGAATGGCTTCAATCACCTTCCTACAATGAAACGGAAGAACTCATGGTTGTTTCTAAATAGCCTAGCACACACACATAGATACACACACACCGCACCCCCAAATCCACCCTCGCGCATGCACGCACGCACGCACACACACACACTCTTACAAGCACAGACTAACTAATATATACATACACGTACATTTTGTATGTGTAACTAATGCACATTGATTTGGACCTACTGTAATATTTCCCGGAGGAAGTTGTTGATGTCTGCGACACAGTTTAATACTTCTGCAGATATCATCATTTTTCACATCATTTGTAGTATGGTTTATGTTCTAAATAAAGAATTTATGATTATGATTACGATTATGGTTCATGTTCCGAGCGAGTGTATAATAATCAAGTCCTGTCTCATTAAATTAGTCTTTCAGAGGGTAGCTATTAAAGTTGGACATACTATTTCACGCTCGGAATGTTGTGAAGTTCGGAATGTTAAATGGTATATTCAAATGTGCGACGTTTCTGTCAATAATACTGTCCACTGAAGCATCTGATTATGGTGACTAATCAACATTGAGCTATGCTGCGCTGAGCTGTTCTGTTTGAAACAAAATGTTTTTTTAAAAAATCATTACTAAGCAAAGCTCATCACGTTAAGTATGTTTCCTCATTATAATCTATGATGAGCGAATCGGATAAAAAGAACATATAAGTACAGCGGCTTTATGTTGATCAGTCACCCTAACTATTGTACACACGGCTACACATCAAGCTATACATTTCCAGTATAAGCTGACCTCGCATTGTGTAGGCTTTTCGTAGAATGAGAGGTCAGCTTATACTGGAAATGCATAGCTTGATGTGTAGCCGTGTGTACACGCGATATTTCACACCTGTGTAGACGAACCTATGATGTTCATTCTCAGAACAATTTTGTGCAATCAAGAATTGTTTTAATGTTTGCAGATTGATATCAATATTCAACATCATATTCATGCTCTGTCTGTTGGGTTGATATTTTCGTATTTTTTACTAGTTGTCATATTTGAGTCGCATTATGATTTATGCACCCTATTAGCTGGCAAACGATGCATTTAATGCAGTAGCTAAACTAGATCGAAACTTAAAGGGGTTTTAATATTTTGGAAATGTAGTCTTATACCGCGCCGCTTGTTGTTTTTACAAGCTTGTGGCGCACAATTAAACCTTTAAATATGGATAGAGAACCTTAAACGAAAAAAATCTTCTGTACGTGTGTTTGTCACCTAACTCCTCCTAAACGACTGGACCGATTTGGAAGAAATTTTGTGTGTATATTTCAATGGGTTCTTGGTTGGTTTGAAAACACAATGGGACCCAACAGGTGCCGCTGTTTTCGAGATCTAGTAAGTTGCGGACGAAGTAGACGTTCGTTGCGTTCGTGGCGGCTTACAAAAACGTACATATATAGATATAAAAAAATATAGAAATGTATGATTATAAAGCGTCATGTTTCCGAAATAAATTCCAAATCCGTCTGCAGACGATCCAGCCAGCCTTACAAATATATTACAACCCCTTTGACTTTGTTATAACTAAGGGTATTGGTCTTCTGAAGTACATCACTTCCTACCTAGCAAGCACAGGAAACATTCTAACAAACATTGTAGTATCCCAGTCTTTGAGCGCTTGTGTCAAAGCGGTTAGAATAATGAATATAGCACGCGGTATCAAATATACGTTGTAAAATATATTGGTAGAATGCTTCAGCGGACAGAAGGTTTTAAGTAGTTATAGATAAGTTTGCGAATGCGATGCTGTTTTTTATGCCACTGTCATTATAAATACACACACGATAAAGGTGTTATAATATTGTAAGTTAAGATATGATATCGCTCACCATGCAATCCAATGGACCATTACAAAAAAAGTATATAAGTAACTAAGTATAAAAAGTAACTAAGCTCTGCTTTGTTTGGGGCTAGATAGCGCTGTGTGAAATGTCCAACAACATTTATTTTATTTATTTATTACACACGGCGATTATATTATATATTTTCATCTTACATTGGATTGTATGGCGATCGATATTTTATTTTAACAGAAATTATTATATCATCTTCATCGTTTGTCACGCGCTTAAAGCACCGCGCACATATTTGCACTATTTGTTGCTGGCACAGGACACCATCACAGGAAACCTTAGTTTCTGTGTCCAGTAACGGCAACTGGACAGTCCTCGGTGTTACTTCTAGCCACTAGCAACAGTCGGACATTGGTACAGTTCGGTGCTTGTTCACCGTTAGTTCCACGATGTCGATGAAGAAACATTGATTTTACTTGTTGTGTTGTGAATAAATACGTAGATGCAGACGTCGTCGCCGTTTCTTTATGGAAATTATTAAATTTTGCTTGTGATGACACTGACAACATTTAGTTTCTAGTTGAAACACTTTGTTGATTGGTATTCCGTGTAAGTCAAGTGAAAGCAACTAAAATTACGATTTTTTTGGTCTCCACTCTAGAACTTTGCCCAAACGGCCGTCAGTTCTTTGAGCTATGTTAACTATGTTCAAGATAGCCATACGTCACTGCAATCGGCTGAAATGATCTGTATCGCACCGGTTACAGAAAAAACTTCGTTTGGTGCTTCCAGAGTTAATTGCAGAGTTTTGTTTAATTAAATATGAGCTATCGCATACTTGTTTTATGGTTCTATATCAGTGTCGCACATCTAAAAACTTATTTGAAACTTTTCTTTGTTCGTTATTTATACCTAGTCTTGCCATAAATACTGTAAAAAAGAAAAAAAAATTGTTTCTTGCAAATAACATTTATTACTTTTACAGTGTGTTAGTTTAATACATATATATAAAACAATTTAAAATATAAAAAGCTTATTCGAAGTGGTCTCTATTGGCTGCAATACAGTCCTTTAAACGTTGAGGCCAGTTATGAATAGAAGCACGCACTCTTTCCATGGGAAAATTCTTCACAGCCAATCGTATGGATTGTTTTAGGGACTCCAAATTATCATGGCGTTTAGAGCAAGCTGTACTTTCTAAAACTGACCATGAATCATAATCCAGCGGATTAAGATCAGGACTAGACGACGGCCAGCCTTCAGCTCTGATGAAGTCTGAAACGTTCGTTTCCAACCAAGACTGCGTAGACCGAGCTTTATGACATGGCGCCGAGTCTTGCTGGAAGTACCATTCTTGGTTATTGAACATGGTGTTGTTAAGGGGCTTCACTACCTTCTCAAGAATCGTATCTTGATATACTTGTGGCGATGTTTTGATACCTTCTTCACAAAAGTATGGCTCAGTCACTCCATCATAGCTAATACCCCACCAAACCATCACTGAAGTCGAATAATACCCACGTTGCACTCTGTCGACTAATTGGAAAGCTTCCTTAGAGCTGTGAGCATAGATACAGTCATTTTGTTTGTTAAAATGTTGCTTAATTGTAAAAAAATTCTCATCCGTAAACAAAACTTTTCTGTGACCTCCCTTTGCGTACCACTTCAGTAGATTTTTCGATTTTACCACCCTATTCTTTTTTAAATTATCAGTTAAGAAATGACCAGTACATCTCTTATAGGCTGCAAGTTGTAAGTCATCTTTTAAAATACGCGACATGGTTCTAGGTGCTATCTTCATCTCCCGAGATAAAATCTTTTGCTTTCGGACAGGATTTCTTCGAATTATTTCCCTTACTGCTTTGACCACCTTTTTCGTACGAACACTACGTGGACGGCCAGATCTTTTTCTGCCACAAACAGAGGAGGTTTCATTGTATCTATTATTAGCCCGGTACACAAACATTTTACTAATACCAAGCGTATGGAGAGTTTTAAAAATTGCATTTGGCTCCATACCTACTTTGTGTAATGCAATCACAGCGATTCGGTTCTCTTTATCACCCCACTCCATTTTAATATCTCAAAATTTTGTACTATGTATTGGCGCCAAAATGAGAAAACACAATGAACAATCATAAAAAAATGACAGATTCCAAATTCAAATGTAATTTTTTGTTTATTTTTATTTGTAACAGTATTTATGGTCAGACTAAGTATATTAATGCGTGACGAGAAATCGTTGTATCCCTTTATAAGGTTGCGCGTACGGAGGAACGTGAGATTTGGCATAGTTAAATTTTATACGGAGAATGAAGGGCAAATGCTTAAATTAAATTAAAAATAAATTACAGTCGTCTTTGAAGCACTGTTCACTGGCACCTGTTTTATTTAATCCGTGCCTGCTAGAGACTGGAAGATGCGATCCAATCGCTCCTAGGTTTTTCGTGGGACGTTTTAAGGTTTGCGGTTTGCAGAGCCGCATTAGGGCATGTATTAAATGGTCTAAATTAAATTTTCGGGAAAGGAGTTGTAACAATTTGCGCAAGCCCGCCGCGCACCCCCGCCCCGCGTCAGTCCCAGCAAGAGTTTAGAGCTAACCACACGGCTAGCTTCGCGGGCCTCAATTGTCGAGTTCCTCAGCACACCAACGCGAGCTCGATCCATACTTACTATCTATCTTTCTAACTTCTGAGGTCATTGTACTTCTCGCGTATTCGGACTGCACTGTGCTTGTGATTTGGAACGTTTCAACCCTCTACTGCGATCTGACGTTTTCGACAATGGTAAGATCTTGCCAAAATGTGTTTTATTATTGGTAATTAAGTAGTAGTCATTTTAAAATTCATTTTATCAGTATTAATAAGGTGTCTCCAAAAAATATTTTCTTATATTATTATTTTATAGTCTTTCTGTACTGGTGAGAGACCAGGGTAATGTGGTTACGGAGTCGTGACAGCAAAAAAAAATTATAACTTAATAATATAACCGTATGTGGTCCAAATAAATAAATCGTACCGTTCGATTCAGACACTCTAAGCTTACCGGCTAAGTGCGAGTGAGACTCGCTCGCTGAAGGTTCTGTAACTAAACTACTTAGCTAGACTAATGTTACTTTAGCTGCGCCATCTAGTCGTGTGGGCGATAAACTCAAAAACCATGTAAACTTGATGGACGCAGGGCAGTGAATCGTAGGGTATGTTTTTAAGGTGCGTGACCTACAAGGCAATACTTTATTGTAGGCGATGGTTACCACTTTACACTTCTTTTTATTTTCCTATAACCTTTAATCTTAATCTTTATCTTTTCCTATCAATCATATTTATTTGAGAAGTTTACAAACTTTGGAGACAAGGGTGTAATAGTATTTTTATTCAAAATTTTTCATCGTAACTGCAAACCTATACGACATAAAATAAATTGATTAACCGCGCGACGCATCACCCACAGTAATGGGTTCCGCAGTCAGTGCGGCTGTTTCATATTTATTTTAAATACAATAATAATTTTGTAGTGATTTTGGTCATGTTGTATGAACATTAATCAGTTCAAAAACCCAACTACAGACATAAGTTAGTGCTAGTAAACTATTATAGTCTACTCAGCCTATAAATTATCCCCACTATTTTGGCAAACAAAATTTTAATATTTTTAATTTTTTACTTGCAATACTCTGTTGGCCTTTTCCCAACAATGGGACAATATGGGCTAATAGTGATAGTAACTTGCAATAGAATAGAAAGACCTTGGAGGAAACCTTTGCCCAGCAGTGGAACGTGATACATATGGAATAAAAAATCACAGGTCAACAAATAGTAGTTGCTGATATAATCAGCTGTTACAGAATATAAGGTTCCGTTTTTACAATTTTGGACAGGAACCCTAAAAAGAATACTAGTTCGAATTAAATGAACATTAACATCAACATTTTTTTTTATTATTCAGTTCTTTTGTACTTTTATTGTGTAAACAATAATAACAATTGATAATTTATTATAAATTTAGGGTGCTCATGACTGATGACGAATGAAAAATTTAATAGATTAGGGTCAATAACAACTAAAGTTAAAAAAACACATTGCGTTACAAGTTGGATGGGCTAGTGTGCCTTCACCCATGCCGGGGTACCTTAGAATAACAAAAAGTATAAATTCAAAATCAAAACACGCCCGAAATATAAAAATACCGTTATAAATTTATTGATCGATCGATGCGAAACCTCTAAATCAACTTGGGCAAATCGGCGTTGTATGTATGTATGTTTGTATGTCCGAGGATAACTTTCGAAGCGTTTATCCGATCATCGTGAATTTTTTTATATATATAGGTAGTGATTGCACAATTTTTGTGTGACTAAATGAGTTAAAAATGGGGAGGGGGGTTGTTGAGATATTGGGGTTGAAGAGAAGTAAAATAAAAACAAAAATGGGACTGTCCGGTCAAATAGCACGTCTAAAAAAAGGTCTTTACGAGTAAATTTTGATTCCGTTTTTATTTGTAGTTTAAACTGTCTAGATTTTAAGTTATTAGCCATAATAAAAACTAAACTTTGACAAAATTCACAGGGTACATCAGTGACCCTACAGTGCTGAAATTTGGTATGCGTGTAACTTTAGTTACACAAATATAGGAAAAATTCTGAAATCTAGAATAACTGCAATTTATACCCTAAAAAAGAGTAACCAAATTATATGAGCTCCCGTTACCTATAATTAGAATGAAAATGTAGGTCAAGTAGGTGGTGAATCATTTCGTGGCACTATTTTAATAGTCAAGGATTACAAATAATGTGTTTTTGTTGTTATGGGAAACCCGCGAGATCTCAGTTTGGGGCGAACCACTAGTATTTTACAGCTGAGATCTCTTAAGCAAAATTTCTTTGCGCAAATCGATCTAACCACTACACAGAATGCACCAACATATATTTGGTTTTCATTGGCTCTACTGCGCTCAGGGTTCTAGTAACTCCTTCGCTCCGCTCGCGAGTTAACTCTAGAATCCTTCGTTACGTTCGGGATTCAATATATCGCCCGTGATGCACACATTGCTTTCGTACAGCTAAGGTATACACTTTACCGTCGTCTGTTTTTCCTAATAAATACGATCCGGGTCTCTTTATGGTAAGAGTGAATAGGTTTCTTCTAGATCGCTTACCATCAGGGGAGATTGTGGTCAAACGAATTTCTATCATGTTTAACAAAAAAATCCCCTTCTTAAATAATCTAATATTATATTCTTTTTACTATTAGGGGCATTATTTTATTTTAACAATAATTTTAAATATTATTTTTAAACCTAACTATATGATTATAGCCAAAGCAAGCTAAGATCAACGCATTGTTTTTTATAGATTAGCTTACGTTCGGAGAAATATTAATGACAACGATTTGAAAAGAACACTACGAATATAATGTTTTGCTACATTGCTTGTAAGCAAGCAAACACCAAGATACGAACGTAACGTATACAAAACTTCTACGAGCGTAACTCGTCTGTAAGACCTCTAAAAAGTAGCTAGTCTACGAAACTTCGACGAGCGTAACTCGTCTGTAATACTTCTACAAACGTAGCTAGTCTACGAAACTTCTACGAGCGTAACTCGTCTGTAAGACCTCTAAAAACGTAGCTAGTCCACGAAACTTCTACGAGCGTAACTTGTCTGTAAGACTTCTGCAAACGTAGCTAGTCCACGAAACTTCTACGAGCGTAACTCGTCTACAAGACCTCTACAAACGTAGCTAGTCTACGAAATTTCTACTAGCGTAACTCGCCTACAAGACCTCTACAAACGTAGCTAGTTTACGAAACTTCTAAGAGCGTAACTCGTCTACAAGACCTCTACAAACGTAGCTAGTCTACAAAATTTCTACGAGCGTAACTCGTCTACAAGACCTCTACAAACGTAGCTAGTCTATGAAATTTCTAAGAGCGTAACTCGTCTACAAGACCTCTACAAACGTAGCTAGTCTACAAAATTTCTACGAGCGTAACAATTCTACAAGACTTCTACAAACGTAGCTAGTCTACGAAACTTCTAAGAGCGTAACTCGTCTGTAAGACCTCTAAAAACGTAGCTAGTCTACGAAACTTCGACGAGCGTAACTCGTCTGTAATACTTCTACAAACGTAGCTAGTCTACGAAACTTCTACGAGCGTAACTCGTCTGTAAGACCTCTAAAAACGTAGCTAGTCTACGAAACTTCTACGAGCGTAACTCGTCTGTAAGACTTCTGCAAACGTAGCTAGTCCACGAAACTTCTACGAGCGTAACTCGTCTACAAGACCTCTACAAACGTAGCTAGTCTACGAAATTTCTACTAGCGTAACTCGCCTACAAGACTTCTACAAACGTAGCTAGTTTACGAAACTTCTAAGAGCGTAACTCGTCTACAAGACCTCTACAAACGTAGCTAGTCTACAAAATTTCTACGAGCGTAACTCGTCTACAAGACCTCTACAAACGTAGCTAGTCTATGAAATTTCTAAGAGCGTAACTCGTCTACAAGACCTCTACAAACGTAGCTAGTCTACAAAATTTCTACGAGCGTAACTATTCTACAAGACTTCTACAAACGTAGCTAGTCTACGAAACTTCTAAGAGCGTAACTCGTCTGTAAGACCTCTAAAAACGTAGCTAGTCTACGAAACTTCTACGAGCGTAACTCGTCTGTAAGACCTCTACAAACGTATCTAGTCTACGAAACTTCTACGAGCGTAACTCGTCTGTAAGACCTCTAAAAACGTAGCTAGTCTACGAAACTTCTACGAGCGTAACTCGTCTGTAAAACTTCTGCAAGCGTAGCTAGTCCACGAAACTTCTACGCGCGTAACTCGTCTACAAGACCTCTACAAACGTAGCTAGTCTATGAAATTTCTAAGAGCGTAACTCGACTACAAGACCTCTACAAACGTAGCTAGTCTACAAAATTTCTACGAGCGTAACTATTCTACAAGACTTCTACAAACGTAGCTAGTCTACGAAACTTCTAAGAGCGTAACTCGTCTGTAAGACCTCTAAAAAAGTAGCTAGTCTACGAAACTTCGACGAGCGTAACTCGTCTGTAATACTTCTACAAACGTAGCTAGTTTACGAAACTTCTACGAGCGTAACTCGTCTGTAAGATCTCTAAAAACGTAGCTAGTCTACGAAACTTCTACGAGCGTAACTCGTCTGTAAGACTTCTGCAAACGTAGCTAGTCCACGAAACTTCTACGAGCGTAACTCGTCTACAAGACCTCTACAAACGTAGCTAGTCTACGAAATTTCTACTAGCGTAACTCGCCTACAAGACTTCTACAAACGTAGCTAGTTTACGAAACTTCTAAGAGCGTAACTCGTCTACAAGACCTCTACAAACGTAGCTAGTCTACAAAATTTCTACGAGCGTAACTCGTCTACAAGACCTCTACAAACGTAGCTAGTCTATGAAATTTCTAAGAGCGTAACTCGTCTACAAGACCTCTACAAACGTAGCTAGTCTACAAAATTTCTACGAGCGTAACTATTCTACAAGACTTCTACAAACGTAGCTAGTCTACGAAACTTCTAAGAGCGTAACTCGTCTGTAAGACCTCTAAAAACGTAGCTAGTCTACGAAACTTCTACGAGCGTAACTCGTCTGTAAGACCTCTACAAACGTATCTAGTCTACGAAACTTCTACGAGCGTAACTCGTCTGTAAGACCTCTAAAAACGTAGCTAGTCTACGAAACTTCTACGAGCGTAACTCGTCTGTAAAACTTCTGCAAACGTAGCTAGTCCACGAAGCTTCTACGCGCGTAACTCGTCTACAAGACCTCTACAAACGTAGCTAGTCTATGAAATTTCTAAGAGCGTAACTCGACTACAAGACCTCTACAAACGTAGCTAGTCTACAAAATTTCTACGAGCGTAACTATTCTACAAGACTTCTACAAACGTAGCTAGTCTACGAAACTTCTAAGAGCGTAACTCGTCTGTAAAACTTCTGCAAACGTAGCTAGTCCACGAAACTTCTACGAGCGTAACTCGTCTACAAGACCTCTACAAACGTAGCTAGTCTACAAAATTTCTACGAGCGTAACTATTCTACAAGACTTCTACAAACGTAGCTAGTCTACGAAACTTCTACGAGCGTAACTCGTCTGTAAAACTTCTGCAAACGTAGCTAGTCCACGAAACTTCTACGAGCGTAACTCGTCTACAAGACCTCTACAAACGTAGCTAGTCTACAAAATTTCTACGAGCGTAACTATTCTACAAGACTTCTACAAACGTAGCTAGTCTACGAAACTTCTACGAGCGTAACTCGTCTGTAAAACTTCTGCAAACGTAGCTAGTCCACGAAATTTCTAAGAGCGTAACTCGTCTACAAGACCTCTACAAACGTAGCTAGTCTACAAAATTTCTACGAGCGTAACTATTCTACAAGACTTCTACAAACGTAGCTAGTCTACGAAACTTCTAAGAGCGTAACTCGTCTGTAAGACCTCTAAAAACGTAGCTAGTCTATGAAACTTCTACGAGCGTAACTCGTCTGTAAGACCTCTACAAACGTATCTAGTCTACGAAACTTCTACGAGCGTAACTCGTCTGTAAGACCTCTAAAAACGTAGCTAGTCTACGAAACTTCTACGAGCGTAACTCGTCTGTAAAACTTCTGCAAACGTAGCTAGTCCACGAAACTTCTACGAGCGTAACTCGTCTACTATACCTCTACAAACATAGCTAGTCTACGAAATTTCTACTAGCGTAACTCGCCTACAAGACCTCTACAAACGTAGCTAGTCTACGAAACTTCTAAGAGCGTAACTCGTCTACAAGACCTCTACAAACGTAGCTAGTCTACAAAATTTCTACGAGCGTAACTCGGCCACAAGACCTCTACAAACGTAGCTAGTCTACAAAATTTCTACGAGCGTAACTATTCTACAAGACTTCTACAAACGTAGCTAGTCTACGAAACTTCTACGAGCGTAACTCGTCTGTAAAACTTCTGCAAACGTAGCTAGTCCACGAAATTTCTAAGAGCGTAACTCGTCTACAAGACCTCTACAAACGTAGCTAGTCTACAAAATTTCTACGAGCGTAACTATTCTACAAGACTTCTACAAACGTAGCTAGTCTACGAAACTTCTAAGAGCGTAACTCGTCTGTAAGACCTCTAAAAACGTAGCTAGTCTATGAAACTTCTACGAGCGTAACTCGTCTGTAAGACCTCTACAAACGTATCTAGTCTACAAAACTTCTACGAGCGTAACTCGTCTACAATACCTCTACAAACATAGCTAGTCTACGAAATTTCTACTAGCGTAACTCGCCTACAAGACCTCTACAAACGTAGCTAGTCTACGAAACTTCTAAGAGCGTAACTCGTCTACAAGACCTCTACAAACGTAGCTAGTCTACAAAATTTCTACGAGCGTAACTCGTCTACAAGACCTCTACAAACGTAGCTAGTCTACAAAATTTCTACGAGCGTAACTATTCTACAAGACTTCTACAAACGTAGCTAGTCTACGAAACTTCTACGAGCGTAACTCGTCTGTAAAACTTCTGCAAACGTAGCTAGTCCACGAAATTTCTAAGAGCGTAACTCGTCTACAAGACCTCTACAAACGTAGCTAGTCTACAAAATTTCTACGAGCGTAACTATTCTACAAGACTTCTACAAACGTAGCTAGTCTACGAAACTTCTAAGAGCGTAACTCGTCTGTAAGACCTCTAAAAACGTAGCTAGTCTATGAAACTTCTACGAGCGTAACTCGTCTGTAAGACCTCTACAAACGTGTCTAGTCTACAAAACTTCTACGAGCGTAACTCGTCTGTAAGACCTCTAAAAACGTAGCTAGTCTACGAAACTTCTACGAGCGTAACTCGTCTGTAAAACTTCTGCAAACGTAGCTAGTCCACGAAACTTCTACGAGCGTAACTCGTCTACAATACCTCTACAAACATAGCTAGTCTACGAAATTTCTACTAGCGTAACTCGCCTACAAGACCTCTACAAACGTAGCTAGTCTACGAAACTTCTAAGAGCGTAACTCGTCTACAAGACCTCTACAAACGTAGCTAGTCTACAAAATTTCTACGAGCGTAACTCGTCCACAAGACCTCTACAAACGTAGCTATTCTATGAAATTTCTATAAGCGTAACTCGTCTACAAGACCTCTACAAACGTAGCTAGTCTACGAACTTCTACGAGCGTAACTCGTCTACAAGACCTCTACAAACGTAGCTATTCTACGAAACTTCTAGAAAATCTAGTTTAGAAACTAGTAGTCTAGAAAATCGTTTATTGTCGTATATAATCGTGTATATTAATATTTTATAGGATACATTATCAGACTCTCGTCACTTTTGTCTTCTCTTCTGTTCTTGGTATGCTTTCAATGAAGTGTCTGTTCCCGCTTCGTTCATGTATTGCATATGTGTGTCTAGCTTATAAACTCAGCTACAAACGCGTAAATGCGAATCACGACTAGGCGTCGTGATTTTCTAATAAACAGTATGAAAGGTGGTAACAAGTGCTGCTCGTGGTTCGCGAGTTGGAGAAAAGTATGAATGCCGAGTGTGCTCGTGATTCGCTGTGAAAGTGTTAAAAGCTAAACATGTTGTTACAAATGTAACTTCGATTTTATGATTTGAAATGTGAAATGTGATTTGAAATTTTATGATTTATCGTGGCAATCCTCCAATTAATTACAATCTCAAATATTATTCAGATTTCTGCTGATTAAAGGTGAAATAAACTGGGTGCTCCGTCACAAATAACTAATTCGCAGCACATACGTAGAACCACCGAGTAAATTAAACACTCTCTATTCACAATGTGGCTTCACTCGGGGAATTCAGAGCACAGCGGCCTGTGTCTCTTCAATTCAGCTTGGGATGACAAATGAGCTTTATCACGCTGTGCCTGGATACATTGTGGTTCGTAAGCGAGTTGTATAATTTCCCGCTAAATTGGAGTGACACGCGGTATTCTTGTGTTATATTGTCAAACAAAGTTTTGGTGTTACGATTTCTCATACGCATATGTATATTTACATAGAGTGAGTAAAAGTGAACGTGCGACATATACACACCTACCTATCTACCTATCTGTTTGTAACTAGTGAATCATAAACAAACAATTCATAGACAAAGAAAATAGCGGCCGATTAAATTATTTACTTGATTTGGTAGGTTAGTATTACGTAATTAATATAATCAAGCCGGTGTGTTCGACCGTCATGCGAGCGACAACAGTTATTGGAATCCATTAGTATTCCGTAATCAATCTAATCAAATCGGTGTGTTCAACCATCATACAATCGACAACAGATATTAGATTCCATTATAAAGCATACTCGATCGGATATTAGATTAGTACTGTTAATTATTGGCCATAACGTGGTTAAAATATACAGGGTGTCCCAAAAAATAGAGTCAAGCGGAAATCCAGAGGAAGAGCGTCATTAGGGCTACCCTAATCACTCCCATGTATGTTCTACCAATTTGGACAACATAAAACGTGAGCAAAAATTTATAAAAAACTAAAATAAAAAAATTACTTAATGGAACGGGGCTACGCACAAGAAATTTTCATCATGAATAATTTAGATTAGCTGAATAAAATTTTCAGCGACTGTGGACCTTTAAACAGGTAGCTTTCGAGTTTAGAGAAAAATTGTGAGTTATTATTGAAGTAAAACTTCTTTACGCACGCTTGACTTGGGGAGTAAGCTGGTTAATGCGTTACGAGAGCGTTACGAAAAGTGTGATCGGACGAGGCGAACGGAAGTTAAGGGGGACATATAAGTTAGTGAAGATAGAAAAAGAGAGAGTTACGTTTCGTATATTACTGTAGAGGCAAGACAGAGAGGTACGAGCACACATTTTCTTTCTCTCATAGCCAGTTACGTTTCGTATATCTCAGACACAGTGCAGGCCAATTGTCTGTATCACACTGTAGGAGCAAGAGAGAGCAGTGCACGCGCACATTTTTTTCTCTCTTCCTCTCATAGCCAGTGCATGAAATATATATATATCAGTCAGTAGTTCGTTTGCAAGTTTGCTAGCGTTACGCGAACGGTTATTTCTTGATTATTTTACGTAATTTCATTTCGTTTTTGAACAATTTTATAAATTAATATTTTGAGAAAGAAGTATTACTTCAGTCGTGTGGTCTAAAGCACACTCGTTTTTTTTAAATCTACAAGATCACCATATCAGTCAAAGGACGTCCTCTGATGGACATAGGCAGTCTACGTAAAATCCTTTGCTTTTCTTTCCCTTTCCTTTTCTTTCCTATCCTCCTTCGTTTAATAATTTCATATTTCATCGAAATTCATTGTTTATTTTCAGTACAAAAGTGATGTTTTTATTTCATGCCCGGTTTATTAATTACTATACGAATAAAACCATAAATATTAAACTCTCTACACTGAAACTGTTAAAAACTAATCAAAAATATATATTTTTCACTAAAAATTAACAACAAATTGCAGAGGTGTTTCTCAAAACAAACACCAACAATAATTGTGTTTTTAAATTTGGTTTTAAACTGTTATTCCGAGCATGGCGCGGTATATTGCCGGTTGAGCTACTCTGATTTTATGGATGCATTCATTTGTGAGCAGCCATGTATCGGATACGTAAGTTTGGGTAGTACCAGGCATTGCTTAAGTACCAGGCTTTGAGGTATTATTGACTTTAGAGCGTCTTGGAACTTATTAATGGCAGCCCATTCCAATCTGAATTCGTCTTGAGATCTCTTTTAAATGTGAAAGTAAGCCAAAAGATAAACAATGTACAAGAGTTAGTCAGTCAATGCAGTTGTCCATTTTTTATGGGATTAATTTCCCTTGTCTTTACGAGAATATATTAAAAAATACATTAATTTTAAGTACGCCTTTTATATTTTAAATAAAATATTAAAATTATAAGTATTTGGAAGCGTGTAAGTACGAGAACATCATCATCATCAACATCATGATCATCGTTCAGCATATCTTCGTCCAGTATTGGACATATGCCTCCTCTAACCGCTTCCAATCCAATCTGTTATAAACGAAAACTTAACGTACATATTTCACTATCCACAAGGCGAAAGGCTGCATAGAAAACGTACGACGTCAAAGCGAGTAACCTGAGCCCGTCGAAAATGTACGAATAGAAAAAGTAGCCAAATAGGAATGTCATAAATCATGGATCATGTCCAAATGGGAAAAAGCTAAATGCAGATTTATTTGAGATATTACTAGTGCTAGAAACGCTTATCAGTCAAGATGGTATAAAGATGCTGAATAGTTAATGTACTAAATACCTACTAAAAATACGTATAACAGAAATAACGCCCTGACTAATCCTAGACCTAAGTAAAACACACTATGTAGAAGATACTAAGTAAAAATATATTGAAACTGAATAATTTTACACAAGCAAATAGTATTGTTGAATTATGTAAGTAGTCCTGTAAACGGGATATGACCTCGTGGCAGACCGCGGCAAAGATAAAGGGACGAAATTGATGCACATTTACAGGATTGGTCTATAATAGCCCACAATAGAGAAAACTGGAGAGAAAGAAGGGAGGCTTTTGCCCTGCAGTGGGACACTACAAACTATTCTTATATAAATAATAATAATAATAATGTAACTAGTAATATTATATAAAGTAAAGGACGATCATGAGGTTGTATTGTTTGCAGATGGCACGTCATTTATATTTAAATTATAGCGACGACAAACCGATTTTGACGATGAAAACAATGCAATCTCTAAGGTCGTAAAATATTTCTATGTACACAATTTACTTGTAAATTAAAAGAAAACAATGTGTATTAGATTTATTTACCAGTTCTTAAATCAGATATAAAAATCAAAGACGAGGAGCTGGCTCTTGTGGACACTACCGTATTCTTAGGTATAACCCTAAATAATAAGCTTTAATGGGGCCTCACATTGATAAGTTGTCGAAGAGACTTAGTTCTGCGGCATACGCAGTGAAAAAGATCCGTCTTTTTACAGACGTAGACACAGCTAGACTAGTTTACTTCAGCTACTTCCACATCATTATGTCATACGGTATACTGCTGTGGGGGAGTGCTGCAAATATAAACACTGTTTTTGTGCTGCAGAAGAGGGCTGTTCGTGCAATTTATAATATGGACCCCAGAGAATCATTACGCCATAAGTTGAAGAAATAAATATTATGACATTCCCTTGTCAACAGATAAAGATAAAGAGCAAGGTGTACGCTTTTATAAAAAACTCCCAAGTGATGTACAAAACTTGACAATTAATGAATTTAAAAACGTAATGAAACAAATCTTTATAAAAAAGCCTACTATAACATATCGGATTACCGGAAGCTTGAGATTGAAATTGCTCCAATTCGTTCAAATATGTTACAATTTAGACGTTATTTATTTTCTTTATTCTATATTCTAAAAGGATCATAAAAAAAACAACCCAAAGCGGGTTGTTTTTTTATGATCTTTTTAGAATATAGTTTCTAATATAGTTTCTTGCCTTTCTTTCCTGGTTTGGTGACTTCCTCGCGAAGAAGCAGGCAGTAAAATTGACGTTTCGATCCTTGTGATTTTAATGAATAAAAAGATTTTGATTTTGAGTTAGCTTGAATAAGCTGTTACTTATGATTTTACCCAAATAACTTTGCAGTATATTTCAATAATTATTACTATGAATACGTATTTATCACGTACTATTTCTTGTGCTTTTGTTAAAACTGTAAGCAACTGTTTAATTTCATAAATAAATATTTATCAAACACGTTCAAGATGTTTGACTTTAGATTAAGAACCAATAACAGCTGATTAATTTTATTTTACCAAGTGAAGCCGTAATACAAACATTGTTTTCGTAAGTGAGGAATTTTAGTTTTAACTTCCATTATAACACATCTTTTACAAACTATCTTGGGAATAGTAGTAGGGATTGAGTAGTATTTCAATAGTAGGTTTTTCAATTTCAGAGTAAATACTCGTAGTTTATAAAAACAAACTAAAACATACAAACAACAAATATTGGTACAAATGAACCGAAGCGATTGATTCTGGGTACGAAACGTCACTCATTCCACCACGCTCATGAAACAGGCGATTCGTATGAAAGTCGAAAACAGGAAACATCATTTTCGTATCTCGATTGAATGAATAGAGATTCGTTGTCCATTTATCACACTAGTCATAAGGTAAACCCACACATTGTTAATTGTATCATCTTTGTCAACAAATATTCAGATTCTAATCAGTAGAATAATAAAAATGTATAAAACTGGAATTGTATTTATTTGAACATAAAAACCATAAATATATATTTTTTTTAATTAATAACTACCTGAACCTTACCCATTACAGATTTAAATAAGTTTTTTTGTGGAAAAATTACTTTTTCAAAACAAGCTTTTAGAAAATTAATAATCGGAACCGCAAGCAGATTTAAATGAGCCCAAACACTAGTAGTCTACTATAATCCATTCAGAAGTTCCGTTGTATAGCACCCGCCTCCTTCATGAGACCACCTCAATAGTACCATATTATTGCATTGCCACCGAAGTTACATAATGTATTCCAGATTTCAGCTAAATCGGTTGAGGGGAACGGGCTTAAGATTCAGTTGCAAGATTCCATCCGGACAAATATACATACATTGCAAGTTATGAAAAAGCTTCTTAAAATCGCTGTGACCCGTATCTACCTAGTCAGGTCATAAATTTTGTCACATGTTTAATATAAAATAATTGAAACAAGTTTATTCATTATGTAACTATTTATATACCAAAATGAACTTAACAAAACATAGATTCTTATGACGCTAAAGTTTATTCAAAATGACCTCCGTGATTTTGAATACAGGCCTTCAATCTGCGCGGCTAGTCGTCTATCGCAGCACGAACGAGGCCCATGTCAATATCGGCGGCTGCCTTAATCAAGGATGTCTTGAGTGACTCCAAATTGGGATGAGGCTTTGAGCACGCCTTTTCCTCCAAGTGTTGCCATATCTTATAATCTAACGGATTCAAATCTGGACTGGAGGAGGGCCAGTCTTCGTGCCGGATGAAGTCGATTTCACGCGCCGCCAGCCAGTCTTGTGTGCTTTTCGCTCTATGAGCTGGCGCCGAATCTTGTTGGAATACCCAGTGCCTGTTATTGAACATGATATGAGAAACAGGTTCCACAAGGTTCATCAGGACTGTATTTTGATACACAACTGCATTCGTTTTTACACCTTTCTCACAAAAATGTACCTCTGTTAAGCCCCAATAAGAAACTCCCAACCATACCATGAGCGAGGATGGAAAATGACCTCGTTGGACACGCGGAATACGGTTGCTCGCTTCTTCACTACTGTGTGCGTACACCTTATCATTTTGTTTGTTGTAGCTCTCTTCTACGGTAAATTTTTTTTCATCCGAAAAAAGAACTTCCCGATATTTTTTTCCCGCGTACCGCTTCAACAAAGCGCGGCATCTCTTCAGTCTCAGGTCCATTAGACGAGCATTCAAACGATGTCCTGTTTTTCTTCGATATGCCCGAAGCCCTAAGTCTTCATTTAACACCCTTTTCACCGTGGTTCTGCTTAACCCCATCTGAAGGGCCAACTGTTTCTGCTTACGTTTGGGATTTCTTTGAATTCGCGCCTTCACAGCTTTTATCACTGCTGGAGTCCTAACAGACCGAGGGCGACCACTTCTTGACCTTTCATCTACACTAGAGTCTTCATTGTATCGTTTGATGGTTTGATAAACGAATCTTTTGGTTATATTAAAATTTTTCAGTATGTCAAAAATTTGAATTGGCGTGTAACCGCAACGATGCAACGCAATAACTGCAACACGGTCTTCTTTAAGCGTCCACTCCATATTTAAAAATGAGTAAAATTCTAAAAAGTATACATTTTTATTTTCACGAACAATTCGAATTTCGAATTCTATAAACTTTTTTGTGGCCAGCTTTCTAAAAGAAAAGTTTTTACTGTGTGACAAGACTAGTTATATATAGAGACGCATTTTTTACGCCTTTTACAATCTTCACCCTTCTTTCAGTTTTCCGGGATAGAAAATATCCTAATTCATGTATGAGTTTCCATTCCAATGAGGTATCATTATACCAAGTTTAGTCAAAATTCATCCGGTAACTCCAGCGTGATGCGCGGACAAATTGTCAGACAGACAGACAAAAATGAAAAAAACGTGTCGTTTTAGCCTCAATAACTGATAAGAAGTTAAATAAATCAAAATTTACTCAAATATTTAACACGTACAGTTTTATTGTTAGAAATATAGAAGATATCGAAAATTTAATAAAACGGCGCCGATACATCTAGACAACAGAACTGTCGAAACTTAATTCCTTTATAGCAGATTTTTTAAACCAACTGTCGGACAACATTCATACGTACAGTCCTTACGTTTAATGCAATTCCATTCCCGGCTGGAAAACTAAATATTCCTAAAGTATTGAGTTTTCACGAGACCATAAATAAATAAATATAAATAAATAATATTGCTGGACCTTTCACACAGCACTATCTAGCCCCAAACTAAGCAGAGCTTGTATTATGGCAACCAGATAAGTGATAGAATACTTATGCACTTTTTTTTCGTAAATACATACTTTTATATATAGAAAAACATCCAGACCCGGAACAAATATCTGTACATCGTGCAAACATTTGTTCCGCGGCGGGAATCGAACCCGGGACCTCCTGCGTCTTAGCCGGCTATTCGCCCACTGCGCCACGGAGGTCGTCTAAAATCAAGTAACTCAAAAAAATCAAGAAGATGAGAATTGAATTACAGTGCTTGCAGTTCGATTTAACTGGATTATATTGGTATCTCGATTTCGAGCATAAAGAGCTTGCTGGTTTGTGTATTTTTCTTGGTATGTAAGTGTATCATCAACATCCTATAGACCTAATCCTATAGATTTCCAGAGCGACCGATCTTGTGCGGCCTGAACCCAACGGATTCCGGAACCTTCGTCGTTTTTCAATCTTGTATGGGATAGCGGGTATAGTTTTTCAATGCGTGGTCTCTAGGCGAGAACTTGCTGCTGAGGTATGATAATACATTTTGGTGAAGCTTAGTAAATTAATCTATTTTCTTTAAGTCATGACGCGTTAAAAATGAGAACAATAACATAAAATTTATAAAACAATTAAAATATTTACTAAATACTAAAACGTACTATAGGTACAATTGACGAATACTTACCTACTACCAATAAATTTGAATGTATTCTTTTTAGAGTTCCGTACCTCAACATGTAAAAAAGGAACCCTTATAAGATCACTCTCTTGTCCGTCTGTCCGCTTTCTGTCCGTGTGTCACCACAGATTTTCTCACGAATGGGTAGATCTAACAAGTCGAAATTTATGCGAGATACTGAGGTCTAAAGTCCCTAATATGTGTATAAAAATCAAAGTCCTGAGTCAACACGACAAATAATATGGGCAAATTTAGATTTACGCGAAAACGTGTGAGTACCAAAATTTACCTTAATCATTATTATAAATACGGGATTTATCACGTACCGTCTTATCGGTGTTTCGACCGACAATGTTTCGGTTCAATTCGTGAACCTTCATTAGGGTGAGTGTGATCCGCTCCGAATAACGTCTCGCCTCGCACTAGACGTTATTCGGAGACTAGACGTGCGAGGCGAGACGTTATTCGGAGCGGATCACATTCACGATAAGATTGATTCGTGTGTGTGATTCGAAACACCGATAAGACGGTACGTGATAAATCCCGTATTTATAATAATGATTGAAATCAATCACGAAAGTTTTCTTAGTAAAATTTACCTTAATATTCAACTTTTCTTATTTTTCAGAATTTTCCCCTTACATGTGCTGTAAGACCTTGCTTTTAACCAAAATTGACTATTCTAGGTCAACCGCAAGTATTTAAAGTGTTGATCGAAAACCTATATGGTAGTTATGTAGACCTTGAATCACGAAATTTGGCAAAACGCAGCACAAATAAGGGAAAAATTCCAAAAAATAAACAAGTTGAAAATTAAAGGGTGTCCTCATACATACATAGTTGGTGTCAATTAAGATAGTCCTCTGAGTTGTATGGGCACTCATACAATTTAGAAGACTAGCTTAATTGGCATCAACCTCAAATAAGGTAACTAAATAAAATTGTGCTATTGAGTAAAATAAATATTTAAGTTCCCATACCACAGACATGATTTTTTTGCCGTTTTTCTAGATAATGGTACGGAACCCTTCGTCCGCGAGTCCCACTCGCACTTGGCCGGTTTTTTTAAATGAATATAACGCCTGCCTCTCTCTAAAATATTGTTGTGCCAAACAGGGTACATAATGTGATGAACATTATGTACCCTGAACTTTACCTGTCAATTACCATCTATTATTGCTCGACGTGGTCCTTCACTATTGGCCTTATGAATAAGCTCAGAGTCGCTCAACGAGCTATGGAGAGGGCTATGCTCGGGGTTTCTCTACGGGATCGAATCAGAAATGAGGAGATACGTAGGAGAACTCAAGTCACCGACATAGACCGACGGATTAGCACGTTGAAGTGGCAATGGGCAGGCCATATAGCGCGCAGAACAGATGGCCGATGGGGCCGAAAGGTTCTCGAGTGGAGGCCACGGACCGGCAAGCGCAGCGTAGGACGTCCACCCACAAGATGGGCAGACGACTTGGTAAGAACCGCAGGTCGGCGTTGGATGCAGGCCGCTTCCAACCGCAATTCCTGGAGATCAATGAGGGAGGCCTTTGTCCAGCAGTGGACGTCCTACGGCTGATATGATGATGATGATGTATTTACAAAAAAGTTTTTAAGTATTCTATCAGTTAACGTGTTCCCATAGTACAAGCTCTGCTTAGTTTGGGGATAGATAGCACTGTCTGAATTGTCCAGCAATACTTTTTTTATTTCGTTTTATTATTGCAATGTGAGATACAATTAATGATTAAGTACTCTTTGTTAGCCCTCACTGACTAATAAAACACATCGGCTATTCAACTGAATATATTTTGTCGCTTTCACTTTACGCTAGTTCACTCCACGAAGACTAAACGAAGACTGAACATAATATTCACTGTGTCAAATTCATCGCCTTCTAGTGTAAAACGGTTTCTGACATAATAGACCGACAACGACTTCGTTGTCGGTCGTTTCCGGTCGACGACAACTTCATACCGTTTTACACAGGAAGTGTTACATTTTAGTTTAATTACCAACGTTAACTTATTAATCCGGAAATAGTTTAATATTACAATTTAAATAGCACAAGATTTAACAATATTGAATTTGGACTAATTATACAAGTACTTATACATTTATTCTCTCTTCAGTCAATCAACATACTTATTAATCTTACATCTTCTTCGTGACGGTATGTTAGGAGTAAATTTTTAAAAAGGAGGTATTTATTTAAATTTCTCCAAGATTAATACAAAGTTTAATCAACACTGTTTCGTTAAATTAATCCATTGTCGAGTTTAAAAGCTTCAAAGTGGTCATTTTCATAATAGTTGTTGTCACCGTATTCAGAGTCAAAATTTTAGAGCAATTACGTAATTATTTAGGCCGCGTATTTCAAAACCGATATGAAGTGTAGCCGCGTAATGCTAATGACATCAAAATTCGATAAGTGCCACAAATTTGCAGGTGCTGGTTAAAAAGTGAACAAACTATTAATTAAGTTTGTTAAGGTGATTGCTGCTCGTCAGCTTAGCTTACCGTGATATTAATTATTAATATATTAGTTTGCCGCTCGGTAACGTATACCACGATGATAGCACCAATTTCGTATCTAGATTATCGATGTCATACCGAGGCATTTAAGAGAATGGCTACAGGTTTTTGATGGACGTAATTTGGGAGTAGATTTATAGAGGTTTTTATTGATATATGTTGCTTCAAGAGTTTACACCATTTTTGAAGTGAAAACTTCTTTAGGCGCGTTGGGCCTATTAAAAACTTCTTTATTTTTGTTCTAAAAATGCATTAAGCATTTTTTGAGATGAGAGAAAACTATTGAACTCGTGACACTGTTACCGACACCTATCACTGACTACTGACACCTCTGTATATAAGTATCAGTAGTGTAGTCCGCTTTTATTCAAGTTTTCATTTCTGTCGGCACTCCCGGAGTGCAGGTGTTTTTTTTATTTGAAGTTAACTAGATTATCCTCCACTAATTTATGTACTGACTACTGCTGCAGCGAGTCGATCTTGTGATCGTGTCTAGTGATAACAATAACACAAATTATTGCTACTTAGTTTGATAATAACCTGGTAAATACCTGGGTAATAAAACAAACTCAAATAACCATTGTTAACCTAACTAGATGAATTTGAATAGAATAAAATGAGGATCGGGAAACAGATATATCCAGTCCGAGCCTCAACAAAGCTTAACAAGTTACTGAGTAATTTATTATATTTTGTTAAAATAGCACATATGCATGCACAATAATGATTAAGTAATAATAATTGATACGGGCTAAACCATTGTATTGGTTGTTGTCGGTATTTTCCCGCTTATTTCCTTGAACATGGATTTACAATTTTTAAATAAACGAAATTCAAATTTTATTCACAGCGTATAACAGGCCACGTAAAAGCGGAGTTTTATCGGACCCGCAGTTATGCCAGGGTATAATAGAAGTAATTCTGTTCATTTCGCTTCGGCATTCGGAGGGTATTAAATCTTTATAAAAGGTCTTGAAGTTTTAATTGATGAAGGCTAGTCAGCCAGAGTGGTCTGCAAAAATACATCTCGGAGCGCATCGCAATCACAAGCTACCTTATGAGAACACATTCTATAGGATAATTACCTCTATTAACCCTGGAAAAAGATTTGAACGAAAGCTTTGAAAATAAATGTATTGACTGTATTCAAAAGAGCTCCGTGCATTGCGGACATTTTGCCAATAGATTTATATTTTTGTGACGGACGTAAATTGAGTTTTTCGGTGAACAATCGGAAAAATCACGTCTTGGCTTATTCTCCTTTGCGAAATACTTTTGTGGATGTATGTTTTTCTATTTGAAAAAAATGTGTGTGTTTCTGCAACATAATAAATTGGTGTTTATCTTTGTTTCAGGCACAATGTCGAAGATTAAACGATCCTCAGTCGGAAACAAATGACAATAACTAGATTATAGGTAAGTAACACTGTTACATATTCACTACCTAACGTAATGCCATGCGAACGATGCTATCCGCATTACATTACATATTTCATATGTCATCCCATATGACCTTGCGCGTGCGTGGAAATGGTGGCCGTTAGGCCTCTCATTCGCGCCCATCTGCAGGGTTTATCTGTGGCAACATCGCATCATTTCATCAAATTCTAGACTTCTACTCGTTACTACTAAGTGGGACTCCCTAGAAGTTGGGACTTTAACAGTCTTCTTCTTAGCGTGTCTAGAGTTCTACGTTTTAATTTGTAGTGTGTTGGACAGGTGCTTGGCCATAACAATAGCATTAGGTGAGGCGGTTATTAGGTCTTCCATCGTGCAGGTATTCGGACACATAGGGCACATTAGCAAGTGCTGCATTGACTATGGAGGATCACCGCAGACACACTGCGTTAAGTTAGGGATCCTGAACACCCATTTGCACATATTTAGTCTGTAGCGGTCAACCTGGGTGCGGAGCCTGTTTAAGGACTTCCAGACGGCAGATTGTGCCCGGTTGGTAACAGTTCCTGTGGGGTGGTAAAATCAGGCGGTGGGGAGTTTCTTTTTATCGACAGTGTGCGTCTAGCGGTAGCCGGTTTATCACTCGTGGCTCTTGTGAAGCGTTGTAATCTCTAACGACTTTTAAGGCTGCCTTGTGGGATGTGATTATCATATAAAAGGTGTCAACAATCATGTTCTTGTTTTTACTTTTCAATAGAGCTCGTTGCAATCCAAGGTATCACTTTAACAGTGTTTCTGTATATCACGTAAAGTAACTGCATTTGTTATGAAATTCAATAAAATAACTTCAAGGCATTTTTAAAACCCACCGCACCGTAACAATAGGACTCAAAACACATCTAATCATACCCCTAAGCTAATGGCGGATTAGCACGCTATAAAATTGCAATCTTCCGATGGCGCTAAGTCCTATAGCCAGCTTGATAGCTATCTGTAGATTATGTAAACATTTGTTCCGCGGCGGGAATCAAACCCACACCTGCGCTCAGCTGGCTATTTGCCCAATGCGCTACGGAGATCATCAAAGATGATATCAGCGTAGCGTCCACCGAGCCAAATGTTTAAGGGAGATCAAAGGGTTTCTACAGTTAGTTATACCTACAGTATAGTTAGTTACCTCCGTAACTGAGCCTATTACGAACCAGTTGAAAGACCGCAAAGCAAGACAGCAACCTAAACGAGATTAGACCAGGTCCTTAGACAGCTTAAGAACAACAACGCGTGAAATACAGGTGATGACGAAATCACATCTGTTTCGGTATGAAACAATAATCAATTCTAAATTAAATGAAACAAAAATATTCATACAGAGGTTAGAACCAGCACAAAGGCACGTCAATTACAGATATAACACTAGTCATATAACCAATCACAGGAAGTAATCACACTAATATAATAAATGCGAAAGTTTGGATGTTTGTTTGTTACTCAATCACGTCATAACGGCTAAACCGATTTCGATGAAATTTAGTATGTACGTAGATTATAACTTGGATTACCACAAATGGGATGAAAAATGGGGTGTCAACTCAAATTGCAACAGCGAGTTTAGCTTTATTTCTAGTTAACCTACACATTTAGTAGTGTAACGCGTACGAAGTCGCGGGCAACAGCTAGTACTAAATATTTGACTACGATTCATAGACCCGAATTGATAACCACCTTTTTAACCCGTCAAGGATCACGCCAATACATTATTGTATGATTGTGGTAGCTGACCGATTAACGTCAGTTCAGAAAAATATTTTGTTTTTATGCTAATTTTACCAGACATTAATCAAGAATCTTAAGTCGATTCGGCAAGTGACCCTTTAACAAAACACAAAATCAATCTAAATTAGTCTCACCATACGATCTTGAAATGGTACAGTTGAGCTATGATGGAAGCATACATCTTCAGTTTGTAGAGATGCTGTGCTGCCAATGAGGTCGTCTTCTCGCCCCATGCGTAGTGATGATATCTGAAATTGTTAAAATGATGTAATTATAAACTCCTAGCATATGGAATTTAGACCTATAATATTAGTGGTTTGCCCCGAAATGATCTACTAAGGTGAATTTTTGGGGCCCTTTTTAGGGGTAGAAATAGCATTTATTCTGAATTTAATTTTTTTTCCTTTATTTCTTTAAGCTACTAAAAAATACCAAGCCAGCAGTGTGGGATTACTAGAGCACCCTATGACTTTTATAAACTTAAATTTTGTTTGGCTAATAACTCAAAAACTACATGGCCTAAACTAAAAATGGTTTGAAAACTACTGACCACTCAAAATTACCTACTGAAAATTAGACACCCCACTCAGATTGTACCTAATCTGATTGTCTTACATTGATTTTATATTATAGAAAGTTTTAATTCAATAAGAGTTTGTACGTTTTGTATGAATTTGATTTTTTTATACAATTTATTTACGAATTGATCTTAGTTTTGCTAAAAAAAAATTTACCTAATCCATAATTTTATTATAAAAATTGACTCTGATTAAGAAATAAAAAAATACATTTATGTTAACACAACGACACCACCATTGTCTGTGTTATTGTATTATTAAAAACTGTCTGTGGGAGCAAATAAATGTATTTTCTTTCTTTCTTTCAAATGCATTAATAAGTTTTATGGGTATATTTTAATATCTGCGCGGGTAGGTATACCTCGTTTGTGACCAAGTAAGCCCCGTTCTATATGAAGTGGTATACATTTTAAAATGAATAATAAAAGTAACCGTGGTTCATTCCTAGCTATACAGTGTTATGTTCAGATACATTGTGACTTTTGATTCAGAACCCATCCATCAGATTCCACATTCGTTATAAATAAAGTGTTAAAGCTCGTGTCGTAAATCATTTCAAAACTCCAAAACAATAAAGCGGCCTTTTATCGAAAATGGTTTTCCAATAAAAATCGGTGCAGAGGCCAGGGTCGTACAACGTAGAATGCTGAATTAAATCTACAGGCCTCTGAATGGACAAGGTTGTCTTACTGTTTCAGGCCTCTGGATAAGTATAAACAGCAGAAGGATGTTGATGATGATGCGGACTCAGGCATTGTAAATTGATGGGCACTTGTCCAGTAACACCCATATAAATAGCGCTCTGAAATAAGCCTAGAATGGTCCTAAATACTTGAATACGATGTGTTTGTAAAAAGGTATAAAGGTGTACTTAAAAACAAAGTAAACAATATTTATAATTGACAAACGTCATACAATTCAAATTAATAATTGATCGAGCGAAACGAGATCTCCAAATCAACTTGGGCAAATCGGTTGTATGTATGTATGTTTGTTTGTATGAAGATAATTTTCGAAGCGTTGATCCGATCATCGTGAAATTTGATACATAGGTAGGTAGTGATGGCACAATTTTGATATGACTCAATGTGCTAAAAATGTTGGGGGATTGTTGAGATATTGGGGTCAAGAGGGGTAAAAAAATGAAAATGAGGCTATTAGATTAAGTGGGACGTCAAATGAAAGGTCTTCATTAGTACATTTCAACCCTGTTTTTATTTTTAGTTTAATCCTTGTAGTTTGAGTTATTAGCCATAATAAAAACAAATCTTTGACAAAATTCACGTACACCAGTGACCTCACAATACTGAAATTTGGTATCTTTAGTGACACAAATATAGGTAAAAGTTTGAAATCCAGAATGACTGGATTTTGTATCCTAAAAAAGAGTAACTAATTAACATAAATTCCCGTTAGCTGTAATTTGAATGAATCTGTAAGTGAAGTAAGTTGGTTGTTTATTTCGTGGCACTATTTTGATAATCAAAGATTACGAATTAATAATATGTTGGTTTTTATGGGAGCCTCGCGAGATTTCAGTTCAGGGCATACCACTAGTAATAAAATAAAACAAATATACACCAAGCATAAAGAAAAATTCAAAATAAAAATAATAAAAATCAACAATCAACCCCAACTACCCCAACGGCCGCCAGTTCTTGGAGCTATGTGCCCTGTCCACTGCCACTTCAGGTTGATAATCATTTTTGCTATGTCGGGGACTTTGGTTCGTCTACGAATCTCCTCATTTCTGATTTAATCTCGTAGAGAAACACTAAGCATAGCCCTCTCCATAGCACGCTGAGCGAACCTTCTTATGAGGCGCATAGTGAAAGACCATGTTTCTGTACCATACGTCATCACAACACACACTCATCAAAGACTTTCGTCTTAAGACACTGAAGTGATTTTATACGAATACAAATTGTGTTAAAATATTTACAACGAACTTATAGAAAGCTAGAAAATGCAGCAAAAATACCACACAATTTTTCATAGCCTGGGCACAATTCGATTCAGAATCGCCGCCGTGTCGGTGCCAACAGAATCTGAAATTGCATTTATTTCGCCCTTGCAGTCCCGCAAGTGAATAACGACGTCGCGTCGGTCGGCGAGACCCAGGGCCGACCGGGCAGTGATTATCACCCGGAGTAATAAGGGAACACCAACCGAGCGCTCCACTCAGGCATAAAACAATACTAGCGCTTACAGACGGGCGGCTAGCACACAGACCGTTTCAAACCAAACTATAGAGTTAAAAGCATGGACACTGAGGGGTACGAACGTCTGCTGATGGCGATTGCACTTACAACTAGAATAGATACAAAGGACTCGGAGTGGGAAGAAAACGAGAATATATGTAAGATTCAACATTATCAGCTTGTAACACGCTTCTTAGCTTCACTTGTATGAAATTTAGCGGATGAGAAACAACAAACTAAGAGTGTATTTTGATAAGTAAATCATAAAAATCTATACCATCTTTTTTTTTAAACCGAATCTTTCACCAGCACTTTATTTTTCATCAGCCTATGAAATACACACTACGAAATGTCGAGAACAACACACCTCTCAACAAAACATTCTGTAAGCCAAAATAATTAGGTTTACCGATAAAAGCGTTCGTTCCCATATTTTAAACAAGCTTTGAAGACTCCCTTGGTTATTTTGGTTACAGAGCTAAGCAATCTAGCTAATCAAAAGCGAAACGCTACAAGTTTTATTTCATTGATTATTAACCCATCCACTAACGAGCATTCCTTCTGACTTTTCCTGTCATACAAACTGTACAGAAACGCGACGGGATGAAACTCAGAACAATAAAATTATTCTAAGTTATTGAGAGCAATACCGTCATTCTTTCTCGCTCTTGCAAATCCTTTGGTGTGTCAAAGTCAAAGTCAAAATGTTTTATTCATTAAAAACACAAGTCTCACTTTGAAACGTCAATTTTACTGCTTGTTCCTTCGCGACCAAGCCAGGAAATAAAAGCAAGAAACAAGGCATTTGTTTTTAATGATCCTTTTAGAATACATAATAATACAGGAAATAAATTACGTCTAAATTATAACATTTTGAACGAGTTGGAGCAATTTCAATCCCAAGCTTCTCTATCATCTAAATAATCCGATATTTTATAGTAGGCTTTTTTATAAAGATTTTGTTTAATTGCGTTTTTAAATTTGTTAATTGTCAATTTTTATACATCACTTGGGAGTTTATTATAAAAGCGAACACCTTGCCCTTTAAACGATTTACTAACTTTATGGAGTCTACAAGTGGCAACAGCGAGTTTATCTTTATTTCTAGTATTAAAATTATGATTATCGCTATTTTTCTTAAACAAATTAATATTTTTGTAAACATACATCAGATTATCATAGATGTCTTGACAAAGGAATGTCATAATATTTATTTCTTGAAACTTATTGCGTACATAATACGTATATAGTATACACAAAGAAAAAAGGAGACTTTGCTGGTTGTGTGCTGACATTTTACGTAAACTTGTATCGGTATATTAGCAAAAGCTATTAACTCATTTTCTGTTTTAGGAATTCGGTAGTTTTTGGAAAGTGACGAACAATGTTCGCGTTCGTTCGCACTCAGTCAGAACCTTAAATAACTGCTGTAGATATCACCAAACTAAAGATCTTTGGGTTGGGTTTTATAGGAAATGTGATGTAATCTCTACTACTAAGTAATTCAATGTTTCATCATTTTGTTCGCAGTGTCGGGAGCGCTCATGAGACAATCGTGTCATCGTTTGCTCGAGCATCAGCAGACCGGAGGGGAAGAACCGCCCCTTTACTCGCCAATCGATCAAATTTCAGGTAAAACTTATTATTGGTTATGAGCAAAAAACATAAATTATTATTTATTTTTACTCGTTTATTTTAATTGTTTAGTGAAAATTGGTCGATTAAATATTTTGTTGTCAACATTCATCAACAAAAATCAGTTGGAATCTGCAATATAACTTTAAGGCTCATTTCATATATTTCAAATTATAAAATCATGAAACCACTCTTCAGATTTTTTCCCCTATGTGACAATGGTAATTTTTATTTCTACTACTCGCTACGCGGAAGTTTAATTGAAGAATAATTTAAAATCCAGTAGAAGGAAAGCGATTGAAAATGAATTCATTCAATGCAATAACATTTTAAGGTGAGCTTTTAATAAAACCAGCAAGTGTCGTGACACAGTTTGTTTAATGCTCGGGAGCAAAACAACTAAAGCGAAAAGCTCTGAGCAAAAGTAGTAAAGAAAAGAGCATTGTGACTTTTTTAAGTGCAGCGACGCTCCACATAAAATCGTCTCGGAAAAGTTTCACGTTGGGAGCTTAAATAGGATAAAAAGGGGAGATAGAATGAGGAATCAGACTGGCACTGGGGTGGGAGTTATGTGAGAAGAATTTAAATTACCCGTGGAGCAAACAAGATGTTATTGAAGTTTTTCTTCACTCATTTTTCTAACGAAAGTTCTAAAATGGTGCTTGATTCTTTTAAAGTGATTTTAAAATTTACTAAAAATTTTGAATGAGATATCTTTCTCAAATTTCTCAAGCTTATTCATGTTTATTTCATTATATGACTGGTCATTTATCATTTTTTGAACTCCGTTATTGTTAAATTTAAAACAATTTAGTACCAAATATTGCTATAAACTTAAAAATTACACGGATAAATCTTTTGAAAATTTGTGCCCACAACTTTTCCGGGAATTGTCTGAGTGATATGCAAACTTGTGAAAACCCTACTCTATCTATATTATAAGTTAGGTTAGTAGTTACCAACTTAATTAAAAAATAATGAGTACAAATTCAGAAAATATTATCAAGAAAAATGCATTAATTAAAAAAAACCTCGATTCTACGTTAATTACTTTTTTCTGTGAGAGTACGGTTCTGTGCGGTCGACAGAAAGGCTCCTTTTACATTTTGAATAAAATAACAGTGCTGTTTTACACTCTTCTAGTTAACTGAGGTTCGCCATCGCTCGCTGTATAAACGTCACGATCGATAACGCATTGTATCCACTCGTCACCTACCTTGAGGTCAGTGTCCAGCTCAGTATAGCACTGATAATGGCAATCCAACCGTAAAAAAACTCTTTTTAATTAATTGGTCAATGCTTTTTACGTAATAATTTGAGCTTCCTTCTCATGGTGAAATTGGACAGTCTATCTGGTTGGCCCAACAGGAATAATTTACCTTCGGGTCAAATTACTTGGACAGAGAATAAAACCTAACAACCTACTGATAAATCGTCGTCCAACTCGGTTGATAGTATATTTAGGTATTTTGTATATATTACGTGTTTGTTTTTTTGTTTTAATTATTGTTAATTAGTTTTTTTTTCTTCTGATTCTCAGTTTTGTGTCTATTCATTTTAATTATTTAGTAGTAGTTACGTTCTTAAAGATGCTTTTCCTTTAGTTTCCTCAATGAGTATATTTCTGTTTTTCTGTGCGCACATAGCTTACGTTTCAAGCCAGATAAAATTGTTATTTTAGTTAAGTCATATTTTTTGCTTGTAATGTGTAATGTGTGCCTTATAAAATAAAAGAAATAGATAAATGAGTCCTAAAATAAGAAACTAAAAAAAATTCAATCGAATTGAGAACTTTTTTTGAAATCAGATATAAAGAACGTCTAGCTACGTATAGCTTGGTTCGTGCCACTGCTACGCAAAGTTGCAGTGTTTTTTCCGACACAAATGTGAGTTATGAAGGTGGGGGAAAAGGAGGGATTCAGTTGCGAATACAGCTCGTCTACCCAACCATAAAAAACACATGGCACACAATAAAACCTCCTGTTTACTATCGCCACTGTACGTACTCGTAATATGGTACAGGAATAGTGAATCTTTTAATTCCAATAATAAGAATCAAAGTCGTGACTGACATGCAATACAAGACTATACAGTCCTGAGACTTGAAATTTGAAATAAGTTCTTTGTGGGGTGATTCATCTCCTAAAATATTAATAAGGGGTGTTTACTTTTGTATGAAAATCCGTAGTCCTTGGGTTTATAAACCTGAAACTTGACATGAATTGTATGTATTTGTGTTTCAAAAATCATTAACTGCAGGTGCAAATGGGTGTTGCATTTCGTATGATAAAACGTGATCCTTTGGGTTAATAAACGTAAAACTTTGCATTAACCTATAATTAGTTTTGCATAAATATTTCTCAAGGTAAATAATGAAATATTTTATCATGGCTTAACCACGAAGATCGGATGATGGAGCCAGGACGGAATCTACAGAACTCCTCAATGGGCAACAGTAGCAGAACCGTGTTTGGGTTTTTTTTAAATTGTTATTGCAAGATGTTTTATTTATGTAGACTGCCAGGGTCTGAAGACAGAGAGATCATTAGTTTTTAATGGATAATAGAGCTAGAAGTATAGTAAAGTAAGACATTTATTTAGGACAACAGTACAGTACAAACATAACAGAAGGTAATAAAATAAAATAAAACATTCATTGAAAAAGACATTAAAAATAACACTGATTATGAAAATGGTAGGTACCTACCTATAAAAATACAGAAACACAAATATAAAATCAACAGAATTAGGAACGGTCATTATAGGCAGGTACCTAACAAGAGCTACATAAATACGTGGGCGCTAAAAGGTTCTATACTATGTGGTGTCCCAAAAAGGATCAGTCTCAGCTTTGTGTTAGTCCACGCTTAGGCACTAAGTGCAGACCAACGCTGGTTTTCAGACTGAGCCCGCTATAGTGACCTCACGATCAGAGAGAGAGAGACCGAAGGAACATGAAAAAAGAGGCATTAGTAAAAATACATACATATAAAGTACGTATAAATAATGCGAATAAAATAAATAAATAAAGGACGGAATTATGGAAGGAGCGATTAAGAAAAGAACAGACAGGGACCAATCAAAAACAGGTTGACGACCATCTATGAAGAGTATAGAGCAGAATACCCACCCACCAATACTCGAAGCGCATTGGCCAGTGAGTGAAGCAGGCGTTATATACATTTCTGGCAAAGAATGAGTTTCTTTTTGAGTACCGACTTGAAGGTTGTTACGGTTTTTAACGCTCGAAGTGGTGGGGGCAATTCTTTCCAACAACACCGTGAGGCCGCGAATCGGAATGAACCCCGATAGGCTACGGACTTATGCCTCAGCGTTAAAAAAACCAGATGAGTGCACAATAGTTTGTATGGGTAAGGTCAAATAGAAGAGTTGTAGGGTGAAGTTCCCTACATGCTTAATATGAGTGCGGGGGGGGGGGGGGGAGGGGGATGACAGGGAAACAGAAACATGCGCGAGCATTCTGAACACGTTGGATGAGCTGTTCAGTTCGACTTAGAAGGCACTTAGAAGGGGTTTTGTTTGGTTTATTTGACATCGCGTTATGAACACATTTCGGACAATTAGTTCACTAAATAGATTTGACTTTGCAACAGAATATCACTCTCTGTACAAATTGCTTCCAAATATGAGAGATACATCTCTCAGCAACGGTTTTCAGGGTACTGTTGTTATGTTAACGTTTATTACACGTACGTAGTTATACACGTACGAAGTCGAGGCGGATTCATCTAGTCTTTTTTTCTTTTGGTAACCATCGCCAATAACAAACTATTGCCTCATAGGTCACGCACCCTAGAAAAGCGCCCTACGATGCTATCCTGCATCCATCAACTTGACAGTACATATAATTTTACCAGCAACCATACCCTTCAAACCGAAACACAACAATGCTGCTCGACGACAGAAATAAGTTGGATGCTGAATAAATAAGGTACTTCCCCGGGCGAGCCCTTTCACAAGGAACTCTAGTACTCTTAAAGGAAGTTTTGAATAAAATAAGTCTTGCGAGTTTATCATAATACTTATGCCACGAGCTTTTATCGGAAATCCATTATTAATGTATGTAATACCGCGCAGTTCGCGTATCACATGATATTGAGTGGCGTAATATGCGCGCTTTTATAAGAGATTTAGTGTTTGTGACGAAGTCGTTAGCCCTCTCCCGAATAGATGAGAAAACTTCCCAATATCTCTCCCGCTACTGGATTTCAGTAGGACTACTAACTTCAAGTACTACACTCTCCAGTTTCTGGCGATGTATATAAGGATGTACTACTTGATCCGGATTTCTGATCGCTCGTTCCAGGCGCTACGGGCAAGCGGCTACGAATCAAAATCCCCGAAATAAATCAGTGTTAGTTTTTAGTTTGTTGATTTACGTGTGTTAGTCTTTAAGGTATTTAAAGATATGGGCCTCGTTATCATATTTTGTATGTGCACATTGTTGTCTGAAATAAACGTTATATTATCTTTATAGTCATTCTATTATACAAAAATCTCGTTTCACGGTTTTAGTGGTCGCACTCCTCCGAAACGGGTCGTCCCAGTTTAATGATTTTTTTTTTTGTTTATTTGATAGGTATGAGAGTAAGTCGTAAAATATTTTTCACTCTCCTACCCCCCATTTTTTAATCGCGATTTTAGTATTTTTGTATGAACAATATCCATATAATTTAACCGTCGTGAAGTCATTTACATGTCGCGTCACTTTGACACAAGTATTTTATAAAGTTGTTATCCCGAAGTTCAGTAACGGAAAATGTCAAGCGTGCAAAGCTACGGGCGGGTCAACTAGTTATCTATACTAATCTACAATAATAATCTGCAGCAATAATAAAATATACAATAAATATCTATAATAATTACTTTAATATTATAAAGAGGAAAGATTTGTATTTTTGTGTGTGTATATGTTTGTAATGAATAAACTCAAGAACTACTGAGCCGATTTCAGAAATTCTTTCACCATTGGAAAGCTACATTCACCTGGATTAACATGGGCTACTTTTTACCCAACTGCGCAGAAGGAGTATAATGTTTTTATTAAAAAAACTACACGCCCAAGCTGTGGATTAGTCAGCTAGTAATATTATAAAGAGGAAAGATTTGTTTGTTTGTATTGAATAGGCTCTGAAACAACTGTTTTTGTTTTTAAAAGGTCTTTATTGAACAGCGTATTACAACTAAACACAGTTTAGCATTATAGTATCTTAACCTAGAATAACTCAGCAGGCTATAGCACCTTTATAAGTTTTTTGATAAAATTAGTATTTACGAGAGTAACACTTTTTAAATCAGTTTTCTTAATTTTATGTAGCCAAAATTTTTCCACAAGTACTTATTAAAAAAGTTGATATGAGCACTTTGTATAGCGCGCATTTTTAAGGTCAAAAACTGGTAAAGGTCCGAAACTACTGGACCGATTTGAAAATTTTTTTCACTGTTGGGAAGCTACACTATCCCCGGGTGACACGTGCTACTTTTTACCCAACTGTGCAGAAGGAGGGTAATGTTTTTATTGAGAAACTACGCGTGCGAAGCTGCGGATTCGTCAGCTAGTTATATAATAACTTGCAAGTTCGTGATAGAGAAAAACTAAATAATAACAAAACACGATTTTTATTATTTTAATAAAATAACGTATAAAATGGATCTTGTCCTAAAAGCGTATAAGATGCAGATGATGCATATTACTAGCTTTTTTGACGTTGACGTGACAATGACCCTCACAATGACCATCCACATATATTCCGAAGCAGCCTATAAACAGGGCCGGGTTATCCATAAAGTGGATTAGGCAACTGCCTAGGGGCCCCGGACCGACTAGGGGCCCACGGGCGCCTGGTCGATGCGGGCCACGCACCATGAAAAAAAATGTTTCATTCGTGACATTCTCCATTATTTACATTCGGTAATGTTGCCATAGAAAAAATATTTTAATTAAAGGTCAACTTCCAAGATGTTTTATACGATTTTGTATCTAAAAAAGTTAGAAGAGTTGCTATTTACACTTATTGTACCTACTTCACAAAAATATTTTCTTTCGATACACAATATGTTCTATTGCATTTAACAAAATTAAATTTAAAATAACCGCGTCACGTCTCATTTATCTTTCCTACTCCATAATGTGACCTGGATAATAACACTTATCTATAACTATAATCTATTCATTAAGATCATTTCAATGAAAGCAAAAAGCATGAGTCGATCTGATCGACTCGACTTTTGTAATAGAAAAAATATATTTTAAAGAGTAAGAAAAGGGTAAAAGAAATGGGCCCCGAGAATTGCATTGCCTAGGGGCCCCAATAGGGTTAATCTGGCCCTGCCTATAAAGGAAGCCTTTAAATTTTATTTTATTTATTTGGGAAGATAATTTTACCCGCAGATGATTTATAAAGAGATTGAACCTACGTCTGGAACAGTTTTTTGCGATAGCTGTCCAGTATCCATGCTATCCTCTTAGCCGGCAGAAAATTTGTTCCCGAATACGTCTCTGGTAATGCTGTAGATGTGAGATGTGTTTGCAATGCGGTAGGTTTGCGGATCTCTTACGAGCGAGTTAAGCCAACTTAGAGTACACGTGAAAATAGGTTGGAGTTTTCGGTAACTCAAACATCTTGTAAAACTTTCGTGATTGAAGGTTTACGAAAAAAAATGTTTTATTTGACTTCGCATTTTTATCAATTCTGTAAATAAAGTTAAGCAAGCTAGTCTTCTCATAGCTGCCCTTTGTGCTCCAGCTCAATTTGAACCCTGTTTAACGTAACCCTAACAACCCTAATGATGTATTCCCCTATTTCAAGTAGGTATAAGTTGATTGTCATGTCGATATCATTCAACGCTGTTTCAAGGCTTCATTAGATATTAATTATATCAAGAACATAAAACTATGGTTTCAAATTGTACTTCGTCTTACGTGTTTTCTGTACATAATTATTGTTAATAAACGGGTATTTATCACGTACGTACCTTTTTTTATAATCCAAACGTTTCGTCTATTTCAACAGTTGTTCGCGATATTAAAGACTTACATAGCTAATACATATTTTATATTATTTGCGGTATAGAAATACCTAAAAATACACTTTTTAAAGAACTATAATTTTGATTTTCCTGCTAAATATGCTCTCCGCTTTGAGCTTTTAAAAGGCTGTCGAACAGAAAGATAAGATAAGTTAACTTTTTATTGTAATTACCAAACACAAACAATATAATACTTAAATAAAAATAAAAAGGCAATGGGCGACCTTATCGCTGAGAACAATCTCTTCCAGGCAACCTTTGGATGGAAAGAAATAAGTAAAGTTATAGCGGAGTGCGGTGTACTACAGATAATGAATAAAGTTTAGGTTAAAAATTTAAATTCAAATACATAAATAGTACATAATACAGATTTGCCTTCAGGCATTATCAAAAATGATTGCAAAGACGTGCGAGCGTCTTCTTAGCAACCGTAGTGGTAAACAGTGTTAGCTCCAGCATAATGAGGCACTTGGTGAAGGCCCACCCGACTTGTAGCGCAATAGTTTTTTAACATTTAAAATTTTATTATTTTTTGACCTGAAGTTTGTGTATGACTGGAGTGACGCAAATCTGGTCAAGTTCAACGCCTCCAAAACTCAGGCGTGTGTGTTTTTCCGCAAAACTGTCTCCTTTTCATCCGATTCTCACTCTTTGTGATATCCCACTCGTTATTTCTGAAAGTCTAAGCTTGTTGGGCGTTGATATCACGTCCAATCTGAACTTCGGCTCGCATATCGAATCTAGAGCCAAAATTGCTGCTATGAAGCTGGGCATCCTAGCTAAGGTTCGGCGGTACTTCTCACCGGGACAGCTGCTCAGTCTCTACAAAGCACAAGTCCGCTCATGTATGGAGTACTGCTGCCATCTCTGGAATGGCTCGGCTAAGTATCATCTTAAAGCCCTTGATTCCATTGAGCGACGTGCTGCTAGACTCATTGGATGACTCACTAGTGGAAGCCAATTTACAAAGTTTAGAGCACAGACGTCGAGTAGCCAGACTTTCAGTTTTTTACAAGATACATTTTGGTGAATGTGCGCAAGATCTTCATGACCTTATCCCTCCTTCCACCTTCCACCACCGGACAAGTAGACGTACCGAGAAGTACCACCCATACCTGATCGGCATACTACCTTGCCGTACCAAACGATTTGCTTCAACTTTTCTTGTTAGCACAAGTAAGGAGTGGAACTCACTTCTGGCGTATGTTTTTTCAAACTAGTATAATCTTGGAGTCTTCAAGTTCAGAGTGAATAGGTTTTTTCTAGGCAAGCGTGCTCCATCTTCGATCACACCTTCACTTACCATCAGGTGGTCAAGCGCTTGGCTATCATCAATATAAAAAAAACTTTTTGAACATTTTGACTGTACATATTTAATAAATTTATAATGAATCACCATTTGTACCAACATAATATTAATATTTTTATTTTAGTAACAAATTATGGATGTAATATGTGAATTATAAATAAATTGATTGATAGATTGACTACACGCATACATAGCTCGGCAGCGGAACTGCGGTAACCGCGCCCACAATCGCGTTATATGTTACCTAACTCATTCATTAGTTATAAGTACCGCAAGATGACCATAGCGAGATGTAAGCTTGAGAAGTATGCAAAATCGTCGTAGAAAAATCTCGATTATGTTTTTTTGTATAGCACAATGTATTTAAAGTTGGAAATTGCTAAAACATCAGCAAGGTTTGACGCAACCCGCTACAGAGGGTACGTAACGATTAGATATTAAGGCGTAGGCTTGCCGAGGGGCGCGGGGACGGGTAGTACCTACAGCGTTATACTTTTAAAACATTTCATGCGAGGGGTCGCGTTTCAAGTTGAAGAAATTAAGGTGGCGCGAGGAAAATCTTGCATTTGATGTTATAGTAAAAGCGAAGCGCTCGTGGCGTACGACATCATACGATTCAGAGTGGCCTGCGAATTCCATCACCGAGATTAACCACTAGCTAACACTACCTTATCTATTATCGTTGCCATAGCGTCATTCCGGATCATGGACAGATTAATAATATAACCGAAACTCTCAATTGGTAAATACCTTCTGGTACAACGGCTAAAAACATGTACAATTTTGAAAAACACTTCAATTTAAAAACCAATTCAAGTCACATTCATATAAATCCATTTTAAATAATTCCATATAATACAGTTCTTCTCTTTAGCAATACGAAGTTCTAAGAAAACTTTAAGCTCCTGCAAAACATTTGAATTTGATCAAATATTTTTTAAGAGAGCAATTTGTAATTCATATTTTAATATCAACATAAAAACATGCTACATGCACATGTGTATAAATAACAAGTCATAATCATTGTTTAGTTATATGTTTAAATATGATTTATTAATTTAAATGTGGTATATAAAGCGTTTTCTATTCTATTCTATTAATAAATAAATATGGCTGGACATGTCACACAGCGCTATCTAACCCCAAACTAAGCAGAGCTTGTACTATGGAAACCAGATAACTGATATAATACTTATATACTTTTTTTTTGTAAATACATCCTTATCATATATACATAGAAAAACATCCAGACCCGGAACAAATATCTGACTCAATATTGAAATCTAACATTTACGCACCAGCCTGTAGTGTCAGCAGTTCGGTTGTTAGTCCAGTTGACCGAACTACTGATACTTTTCGGTGTCAATAGTCCGGTTGGTACAAAGTAACCAACTATCAATCAATACCCTTTACTCGTAGTAGTAATAGTTCTGTTTGTAACGTAAAAAACCTTTAAAATAACCAGGCACACTGGATGTTCGTACGCCGTAGCTATGCCTCGTTTAGTTAATTATATATTGTTCACAATACATAATATTATTTAGTATATAATTACTAAAAGCCTAGTATAGAGATAGGTGCACGCACTCAGTACTTGCCGTAAAACACAAGTAATTTTTTACAACATTTTAAAAGACCCTGACCTCCCCTTTTTGCTTTGGGGAACACTATAGTAAAGAACCACCAAAGACAAACTAGCTTTCTATTTTATTAAAAACCGCGTTCAAATCGGTCCATCCGTATTCAGTATTCATTTATTCACCATTCCATAATATTGGTATGTCAAAATATGTATTATATGTAACTATAGAAATAAATTAATTATAACTAAGCAGAGAGGCTAAGAGCTAAGCTAACTAAACTAAGAGATCGGGAGCTACGATGCCACAGACAGACAGATACACAGACAGACATAGGTTCACTTATAATATCCCTATTTTTACGTCGGAGGTTAAAATGCTATGGAAGTAAAATGATTATAAATTATCTAGTTTTGATTTCTGTTAGTTTTGCATTCTTTGCAAAAATAGAGTGTACCAATTGTATTGTAATAAGTGCCTAATTTTTTTCGCGCGAGTTAGAAAAACTATGCATTCGTGTACAGCCAACGCGGCATAAATTTTTAACCCGTTCTCTTAAATCGGTACATCAAAATTGATTAGGGACCGCTGTCGTGGCCATTAAAGCTAATTGGCAATTCAATGTAGATTGTTCGATGGTATAGGTCGGATAGCCACGAAATAAGAACATTCGAAGTCAGCAATATGTACATTTACTGTCACAAAATTGGTTGTCATATTGAGCGAAGTCACATAAATAACTGATGGTAACGCGTGATGCGGCCTTGTTGCCAACTAGCTGCTACTTCTTTTTGCATATATTCTGCTACTTTCTTTTATTTTTTTTACATTTAATACAATGATAATAATGGCTCCTAAATACCGTTATGACTTTACATAATGGTGTAAATATTTAAAGTAAAATTTAATCATAGTAATTTACTGAATTATTTACTCAATCATTTTGGAATAGTCGTTCATAGGACATTTGTGATATTTTAGGGTATCATTTTAGGAAGATTCGTTTGAGGAAGCAGTTGGCCACAGGAAATGCCGTCAGATGGCGCAAGGGACGGTGAGCCGGTCGCGTAATCCCGTAAACTTGTTCAGTTGGTAACAGATTGGCCGCGTCAATAGTACCGCGGTGTGGGGGATCGGGGAGCCCAACGGGCATGTCTTCCTCTATGCCAAAATATAAACAAGGAGTTTTCACACAGTGGTACCTGATCATGTGGCCCGGGAGGGCGGAGGCAAGCTGACACGATATGCGACGACGGAGGAAGACGAAGCGACTCTCAGGGAGCTTCTACTTAGGTACGTTAACCATTAGTGACTTCGAGTCTAGCTTTCCGCCTTTACTACTGGCTTCATAATGCATTCATGAGAAGTGTGCGTCGATGTGTCTCCTATCTACATTTCATTTTGGCTTGGCATCCAATATCTTGTATTGCAGATAAGATGCGTTGAGAGCGCGGGGGCTGGTTTCATTATAGCTATCCTTTCATGACCGGCCTAGAACTGAGATTAGCTTTGATGGCCACGACTGTCCCGCCGGGGTCTCGGTCGCCCGGTGACGTCTTACCGTCTCTCGACCCGCAACCCTGTAGGTACTACCGGGTGCTTGCATGTGTGTCACTGTGATGTGTTCCAATCAATGTAGTGTGTCTTTCACGTGTGTTGTCATAGACGTTGTGAGATTAAAAATAAAATAGCCGATTTAATTATTCGTTGTGAGAATTTAACCCGCTGGTCACATCATTTTACTTTCGAAATATAGCTAAGTCTTGGTAGGTTTTCTGATAGAACATCACACTGAATTATTTTGTATAACTGTTGTTTACACGTGAGCTTCGCTAAATGAAACCTTTTTACCAATTCCTTCTGTTTTATTTTATACGTTTTAAACAATCTCTTCACTATTATTTTTATTTTCTAATATATTATGTTAAAACTTATATTAGAACTTATTTTATGTAAATAATCAATATTATAAACTTATTTTAGCATTCCTAATGTGTTTTTATATATGTAAACGTTTAAAGCAATAAAATGATATTATTATCTTAAGTCTAATTAAATATTTAAAAATATACTGCGAAACGACTAATAAAAAAATGTACAACGGGAAAAACAATCATAGCACGCACTTTACGTTTCGTGTGATACTTGTTTATGCGTATGTTTTAGATAAATCTTCGCATTCAAATAAAGTTAAAAGATATGTACATCGCACTTGAGCAGTCGCGCTTTGTTTCGTGACATAAATAGACCGGGTACACCAAACCCAGTTTCAAATCGTATGATTTTCCAAAACGGCCCAATGAATATTATTGGAATTGTATCTGCATGTGTAAAAGTTCAAATGAAATAATTATTGGACCCACAAATCTCCATGTAATCTCCGTGTTTACCCAAAAAATCCATTGTAAACAACGCTTGCTAAAATTCAACACATTTTAGGAACATGTGTACATCTTAAATAAAGCCTTACAACTATATTCTTGCTCAATTAGTTTCATTATTTGTTAGCTTTAAAGTAAATTGTCATGAGCAAATTACAATAAACAATATATCATAAGTACATTTTTTTATGTGATACACCAATGATCCCTAAGCATCTTCTTCGCCCAAAGCGCGCAAGTAATGGCCATAATTCACTACGTAAAACTATTATTGAGATGTACTAAGAGTGACAATGTCACAAACCCAACAACAGTTTTAAAATTGTCGAGGGAAATATAGAGGTACCGGGTAAGATATACACAGTTGTGACTGCTAAGTATTGAAATGTGGTTATTATAATCCCTTTATTCTTTTAACTCGCTCATTTGCAAGCACCAAAGAGCCGAATGAAAAAGAACACCAAACCGTCTAGAAGAGAAAAATCCAAGTTTTTGTTAGATTGCCAGTGGCGAGTCTGAATGAGAATTAGTTCTATCCAGTGAATACGTGTCGCGAGCCGCCAACGAACTCGAAACTTCGTCATTCGAGCTTGCAAAGCACACATTTGCACATTTCGAGGCTGAATGAAATAAACGAGCGGGCTCCGTGACTTTAATAGTCTCTATTCACGTGAAATTCAATGGAAAAAATCTGAGCATTCATAAAATTTCTGTTAGCGTAAATACTAATGACGGCTTTGTTGGTTAGCCTTCAGAGACAGGTGGGCGTGATGAGCATGAACCTGTCGGCGAAGCTGGACGAGCTGCAGCGCGGCGACCGACAGCTTGAAACGACAGTCGCGCTATGCGAGATCCGGACGCAGCTCCAAGAGTTGACCAAGAGCGTCGAATCATGCCAGAGCGAAGTCTCAGAGGTTAACATAGTCATTTTATTCTTTTCAAAAGTAGAAGTTCATCTCCCAAGACCAAATAATTAGCAACTCATTATCCCGTCCGGGCAACACTCTTTATCAACTATCTGGTTATTGTTATTATTTCGCATAAGTTAAGCTTTGTACATGTTATCAGGTCAAGCGGGACATGGTTGCCATCAAGCAAGAACTCGACACCGTACAACAGGTGAAAGAGGAGATCGAAGAGCTCCGAGAGTATGTGGACCGCTTGGAAGAACACTCGCAAAGACGGAAGCTCAGGCTTTTAGAACAGGTTAGCAGAAAGACTCTTCAATAGTACTTTATTAGATTAATTATAAATTATTTTTGGTTCATAAATCACATCTATGAATCTTACAGATGTGCTTCTTTTTAGGGCCTAACATTCTTCCTTTCCTACGCCATATTGGCTGCGGTACTGGGAATGCTTCAGTTTGGCTACAACACCGGTGTCATCAACGCTCCGGGCAAGGTAATTTTAGCTCTATGTCAGATTCATCATCCAGTTTAGTCTAAAGTTCCAAGGACGTTCATCGAACGACCTCATATCGGATTATCCGTTACACGCGGTTCTTTTTTTCCAGAACATTGCAAACTTCATGAAGGATGTATACAAGAACCGCTACGGCCTGGACCTGCACGAGGACACCGTGAACAGGCTATATTCCATCGCTGTCAGTATATTTGCTATCGGAGGCATGCTAGGGGGCTTCTCAGGAGGAATGATTGCGAACCGATTCGGAAGGTAAAATCATCGAGTATTGTATTCTAATGAGTTAGCGCAGTTTTCATGATTTTAAAGTTGAATTTTTTGTTCAGGAAGGGAGGTTTATTGCTCAACAACATTCTCGGCATAAGCGGGGCGAGTCTAATGGGATTCACTAAGATCTCCCACTGCTACGAGCTGCTCATCTTCGGGAGGTTTATCATAGGAGTCAACTGTGGTACGCTTCAGCTTGTTAATGACTCATTGAATAAAAATTGGACAGGTTTCAATTAATGTCAGTTTTTATTTCTCATTTACAACAATCGTTACATAAATGGAAATACAAGTTTACGTTGTCCTTGTCTCAATGCATTTCATGCGGTACGAGGCAGGTAGATTTTAAATTTAATCCATTTGTCACGAATACGCCTTAGCTAATTTAGACATAAACACATCAAACGATTCCTTGTATTTCTACCATAGTGTGTTCTTATCATACGCAAGACGAGGAGATCGCCTTTGTTTAGATTGTATTTACTGTGTTAATGGCTTTTCTTGGTGAATGTTATGCTTTCGTTTAAGATTTACAGCTTCAATAAATCGGGCTCTGAATGCCTCTTAGTAGGCAATCTTAATAGGTTCATTTTATATGTAGGTTCTGGTACTTGGCAGGTCGCTATTAACAAACGTATATGAAGTATTCATATCTATCATTATTATAAATACGGGATTTAAATAAATCACGAAAGTTTTCTAAGTAAAATATTCACATCAACTGGCATTAATAATATCGTCTTTGTTTCAGGGTTGAATACATCACTAGTGCCAATGTACATATCTGAAATCGCGCCACTCAACCTGCGTGGTGGCCTGGGCACTGTCAACCAGTTGGCTGTAACCGTGGGCTTATTACTGTCCCAAGTCCTCGGTATCGAGCAGATTCTCGGCACAGATGACGGCTGGCCTATTTTACTCGGTTAGTTCAACCATTTTTCGAATTATTCTTACAGTTTTAAAGTAATCTATCACTTAACTTGTACTGTTTTTATCAGGACTAGCAATTTGCCCAGCGATATTGCAATTACTCCTGTTGCCAGCTTGTCCCGAATCCCCAAGATATTTGCTCATCACTCGTCAGTGGGAGGAGGAGGCAAGGAGAGCGCTACGAAGGTTACGGGCTAGCAATCAAGTAAGATGTGCTTTTTTAGTAGTCTATAATATTTAATAACTCTTTAATTAGTCTAGTTTTTCATCACGTTGATATAGTATTTAAATTAAATAACATATTTTGTTTTGCCAATACTTGGCACGGCAACAGCGTTATCTGTGGCGGTTTATGTATCCCTTGTATCCTGAGACGGTTGAATAATTTCTAGCCAAAGAAGGCCTTATCTGGCAGGCAGGTCCTCTGCGGGCTCTATATAGTTTTCAGAAGGGGCAATTTTCCCCAGTATTTCGTTACATAGTTCATAGTTCTTGACATGCTTGGGAGAGGTGTTATATGCTAGCATTGCCTGACTTCAGGAAGCTATGAAGGATTTTGAGGCGCTGGTTTGGTATTAATTAGTCTAATAAAACGAATACTTAAATCTGTCAGGCTGGCTGCATCTGAAGTGCTTTGTAATAGTTATAATATAATATCCATACAAAATAAGCAAAATCAACTGCTAAAATTATCTGTGTTAAATTGTAAATGAAAATACAGACATAGGTACTGACAACAGGAGAGTTATAAGACGAAAAGTTTTTTTAATACGTTCCATCAGAATATTTTATGCTGATTTTCAGGTTGAAGAAGATATCGAAGAGATGAGGGCGGAGGAGAGGGCGCAGCAGGCGGAGGCTTCGATCTCGATGAGGGAGCTGCTGTGCTCGCCAACACTTCGCGCACCCTTACTCATTGGGGTTGTGATGCAGCTGTCACAACAACTCAGTGGGATCAATGCGGTTAGTTGATTTTCCAAACACTTATTTTTACTTTCATGATTTATTTTAGTCATTATTATAAATACCTACGGGATTTTACACGTGCCATTTTATAACTGTACCTGATGAAGATTCACGAATTGAACCGAAACATTGTCGGTTGAAACACCGGTAAAACGGTACGAGATAAATCCCGTATATATAATAATGACTTTTATTTTTGTTTGGTAATAAATATTTACTGATAAAGCAAGGAAATACTTGCATTTTTCTTTTCATAAACCGTTAACTTGCCGTTAACATAACCGTTACTTTGGCGCTTTTCAGGTGTTCTACTACTCGACATCACTGTTCACTTCTTCTGGCCTTACGGAGGAATCGGCAAAGTTCGCCACTATGGGTATTGGTGCAATCATGGTGGGCATGACCCTCGTCTCCCTACCCCTGATGGACCGCACGGGCCGTCGCACCTTGCACCTCTACGGCCTCGGTGGAATGTTCATCTTTTCAATATTCATCACCATTTCCTTCTTGATAAAGGTGTGTCTCATAAAATATTGTTTTCATCACTGGAATCTTCAGAGACCGTTATGAATACGTAAGACTTCAATATTGAAATGTAAACGATGATGGTAATCTTTGCTAGAATGAAAAGTAAGAGGCGGCCTTCGATTGTAAAGGCATCCAGATTCAGAAGATAACATCCAAATATAATTTTTATTTAGTATATTATTACCCAGTATTTTTAACTGGACTGACGAGAGTTTTAAAGCACGATGTTTTTATTTAAATGTCACAGACCTTTCCTTCTAATTTTATTTGTTATTTAATATAACATGAGTTACATTTGAAACTCTTGAAAATAAATAACTTTGATTTGAAACTCTTGTCATGTCTACTGCTATGATTTGGATTTCGAAGTAAGTACTTTAAATAACTAAACATAAACTTTAAATAGTAATTATTATTTTTAGAAATCATCCAAGTATAGTTCTTCTGTAATATTTAGCTGCTTCGCACGCTTTCACTTTGCTTTTTCACAATTCTATAACTTGAAATAAACTAGCAGTAAAATAAGTCGTTCTATCATTAATTTCATATTATGTATTTATTAGTTAAAAATAAAACTTACTATTATATAGTATTCGTGTAGGTACCTAAACATTACGGAAATCACGTTTATTCAATATTTCATCTAAATTCAAAACCGGCGTTGCATATTATTATTTCATTCATTTCACAAGCCACCTTTTTATTTGCTTCTGCGGTTGGTCCAGTTCCCAACATTTAGTAATCGATTAATTCCAAATGAATGTGGCTTGTTCGGGGAGACGCGAGACAACATTGAAATTTAGTATAACGTTTCGGTAACGATGATTGGGAACGAGTACCGCCGCCGCTTCGCTAGGCCCCTCCCTCCCCCCCGACTGCGACTTTCCTGTTTCCGAAACCGGTACTCTCGGTAGGAAAGATGTAAATATCAGTGAAATAAACTCTCAAATATAAATGTTAGGTACATCACTCACAAAGCACTAAAACACATTTTTTGTTCACCGCCGATATTGTGAAGACGAAAACGTGAAACTCACAAGAGGCTACAACGCACGCGTTTTTTAAATGATGCCAGATTTTTGATCACACGAACACTGCTCAAAAGCAGATAGCACTTTTCACTATAGCATACGCATAACATGCGATAGACGAAAACACTTCGCTACTGGCACCAACTGGTGAAAACCATACGAACAGACCAACTCCAGCACAAACTCATGGAGTGCTATTCGACAGACACACAGACAGACGAGTGTGTGATGTGCATTTATGTTTGTGATTTATTTCTTCTTCCGGTCGGTGACGGGAAAGAACAACATTGCTATCCCCTGATAGGAGTTCTTCGGGTATGTGCAGGAAATGATCGATTGGATGAGCTACTTGTCGGTGGTGTCGACGCTCAGCTTTGTGGTATTCTTCGCGGTGGGCCCGGGCTCGATCCCGTGGCTGATCACGGCTGAGCTGTTCTCTCAAGGCCCACGTCCCAGCGCTATGGCCATCGCTGTGCTCGTCAATTGGATGGCCAACTTTGTCGTCGGGATCGGCTTCCCCAGTATGAAGGTACGATGTACTACTTATATTCCATTTGCGATTTATTACGAGGTATTTGCCTTTAATTATTGATTAAAACGGGTATTTATCGCGTATGTACCTTTTTTATTTGTTTGTTATCCCGACGTTTCGGCTGTGTTGCAACAGTCATGGTCTCGGGCTGACATAGAGTCAAGGTACATACGCGATAAATACCCGTTTTAATCAATAATTATGTACAGTGATCGCGAAAGTTTGAAAAATAGTATTTGCCTTTGTCCAAAAATGGACGAAGCATAATAATACATGTATTTTTTATTACAGTTAATTATTATTGATTTCTTAATTAATAAAGCAAAACGAGATTTCCAAATCAACTTGGAAGAATCGAAGTTTTTATAAAAGCATGTTCATACGAGGATAACGTTCGAAGCATTGATTCGATCTTCGTGAAATTTAGTTTATGGGTACGGAATAATGGCATGATTCTGATGTGGTTAAATTAGATAAAAATGTGTGGGGTTTGTTGAGATATTTGGGTTCAAGAGCGGGATAAAATAATCAAAGCCATACAATAAAGAAATAAATTTGTTTTATTATCTAAGGTGTTGATTTCGACGCCTATGAGCATATAGTTATACCTAATCAAAACTAGGTAACGCTAGAAATTACTATTAGGTATGTACTTTTATACATTTTTACAAATCTGTGACTTCAGTAATAATGTCACAGATTTGTAAAAAGCTAAAGGTTTAAAAACACTTATCACGCTCACTTTATCCAGAGATTATTTCATTTTAATTTATGTTTTCATTTAAATCCGTTTTTTTCTATTTTCAGGCACTATTGGAAAATTATACATTCCTGCCTTTTAGTGTATTCCTTGCAATTTTTTGGATATTTACATATAAAAAAGTTCCTGAGACGAAAAACAAGACCTTCGAAGAGATTTTGGCACTGTTCCGGAATTCCAACGGCAGGTAAGTCTCTTGCAGATTACACTTTCTTATTGGATATTGACACAGCAATGACATTTTATTCCACACCCACTAAGCACACTGATTTATGACACAGTGAAACCAATCATACCATTTGCAAGCAAAGCACTTTGTAAATTCATGATGTTGCTTCACAACATGATAAAATACAAAGCCGCGTCTTCAATTTTATGAATTGATATCGCGAATTATCGTTCAACATTTTCGTACATTGGGTAGGGCCGTAGCGGTAGACACACATTGACATGTCAGTGATGACGCGAGTGTGTGCAGGGACAGTTTCCGAGACAGCCGGCTCTATGGCAGCATGATGAACTGCGTGAACGCTCTGGAACAGCAACTGCCACCTCCGCCGCCTCCCGCACCTGTTGACGAGAAACACGACTCATGTAAGTCTCATTACACTGGGGTACTATTAAATAAGGTCTATCACTTTTTGTATAATGTCTATAGTTGAAACAAGTTCGAGTTGTCGTGATAAGTTTGTTAAATATTTTAAAATAAATACAGACCTTGTTTTTATGTCCCGTGGTCCACCGCTTCACGTTTGCCTTCATTATCATAAAACATAACACTTGTGTCTTCAATAATGAACATGAAAGCACTTTGAAACTGAATCGTCTTTCAGGATTGGCACCGTGATTTTAGCAACTTCATTCTCGATAAACCTATACGTTACCATAGGTTCACAATATATGTAAAACTTAATACTTACATAAAGATTTCAATACATCTTGAAACTTTTATCATGCCATTTCAATATATCAGCACAAATTGCATCTTAAAACTGTTTACTTTTATAATGATTCCTAAAAATTGTTTCTATTTCTTTGAAATGAGATATCTTTTCCTCTTACTGGTTTGTGGTACCTACTTGCTAGTACGTCTTGTGTACTTTAATATTTTAATATAAATGGAGTACTGTTATTTATTCTCGTTTGATTAATAACATTGCGGTTCCAGTGTCAGAGCAGTCGTCGGCTGGGGGCGAACAGGGACGCCCGCCACCCCCACTGCCACCTCCGCGGTTCCCTGCGACCGGCAACGTCTGACAATGGGAGAGCACTGCGCGTGCGCCACTAGTCGCGCCAATCAAGGCCGCCGCCAACTTCTTGTTTCGTGGACTCAAGCGTCGAGCGGACCGCGTCTCCTACACTACCACACAACAAATGTTCTAAATCGATGTGATTAGGTTAATGAAAACGAATAGTTTTAAGTCACATAGAATAGTTCTTTAGTCTGTCATTTTATGACGTAATTTATGATGCATAGGTACCTTGTAAAGTGCCATCTGATTCTTGTACCCATTTTACTTCCTCGTTGAAAAACGACGGAAAGTGATGCTCGCGTTTTAGATGCGAACGACGAAACAAAACGTTTGGATTAAAATATACTCGAACTAATGATAGTATGTTCGAGATGGGATGGGTGGGGTGGGATATATTAGGGATATATAGAGATGCGGGTCGTGGTGACTAGCGAATTAATGAAGTGACCCCAATCGGGGGGTCTGCGTACGCGCACGGGTTCTGCCAACTATTCTTCGTAGTAAATTAATATAAAATGGGTACGATGCGAGTACTTGAGCATGAGATGTCACTTACATGTATAAAAAGATACAATGTAAATTACATGCTGTGACTTTAATGTGTTGTTGATTTTTATATATTATTATTATTACGATATTATTTTACAAATGTTTTTATTCTCTTTTACTCATAATTATTATTGTTGTATACATATTGATAAATTAGTCATATCTTAAATGACCGAGATAATCTATAAGTTATTATAAAGTTACCGAATAATAAATGAATAATATAATTGGTAATTTAACAAGACGGAGAATTAATTGCTATCGCGGGAATTGATTACAATAAAACAAATATATAAAATTTTAAGCCCAGTTGACTTGCTAGGCTGTTTTAGTTAGTCACTTGTTACTGTTGAGTTTCGTGTTGGAATTTATTTGTAGCGATTAAGATACATAATTAAATCAATATCGTTTTGATGAATAATCAGAAAATAATAGCGTTATTGTAAGTTATATAATTTTGTGAAGATTTTTAAAAAGCTTCTCAATCATTTGCCCTAATGAAGGAACCCTGTAGCTCACTTAACTCACCTAAGAGGTGCATTGCCTAATATTCGTACATTTTACTCACTTGGGTACATTACTTACACGTATAGTAAGTAAACTTTATTCAACTAACTCACCTGAGTATACTTATAAAAACGACCTACTGCCATTCTGTGTATAGTTGGATCAGCAATAAAGATCCAACTTATTGGATGGTGCACTTGATTTTGCGTTACCTAAGCATACCTTTTAATTTGGTTTCAAGAGTAATATCTTTAGTTTTCTGTGTGAATTAAGTTTACAACACTAACAGCTAAAACTAGTCATTAAAATTACGGATATTAGGTATCCATAATGCACCTAGGTGAATTAATTAAACTACCATGAATGAACATAATTTTATAATTTTATTAGTTAGGGTTATTGTCGATTCGTTCGTCCGTGCGTCTGATAAATGCTCAATTCAAAAAATAATTATATTAAAATAACTATAGGCTCCGTGGCGTATCGTGATTGATACACGGCCTAATATAAAATGTTTGTGTGTATCTGAACGGTGGCGCTGACGATGACTGAATAATATCATTTATATATTGTTGTGATGGTGCGGATACGGACGGCGCGCAGGGGAGCGTAGCCTTACGAGTAGGTGGTCATGGGGCGGCCGGGCGTCGTAAACTAAGCTGACTATGATCAGTCAGTCGCCTTACGTTTATTCTAAAGATCATGCTGCGCAATAAAACTGTTAAACCTCTTTACACACAATATTGTATTATTAAGATCTAGTTTAAATTTTACATTATTATAATATAACTAGTGTTGACTAGGATATTAGAAAAATGTATTAGTTTATCGGTCAACGCAAAATCTTAACGAATAATGTAAATCCATAATTGTCAATTTCACGATCCACGTATGGTTGTAATTAATAATAATGTTACTTCCGCTCGAAATAAAATCGTGTAATACGTTTTTTTGGATATGTGTATCATAAAAATTTTGGACAAATGTTTTAGCATTGCACAGACCTTCGAATCTTTGATTTTACTTTCGATGTTGGATTGTGTCTGTGGAGGAATCGTTTGAGTCGAGTTACAGGCGCCAATGGAACGCATTTCATTACATTTTATATAAAGTTTAAGAATCAAAATAAAGTTAGTAAAAATCAAGTAAACAAATTTTTATTGCTAGTTTAAAAAATACATTAAAAACTTGAGATCCGCACACGGGGAGCACAAGCGAGTTGCACAAACGCTGTATAAGGTCGACACAAAGAGTCGCCATGCAGAGAACATAAAATAAGAGCACAAAGTACAAGAAATGTTAGTAGTTAGTTAATTATAAACTTATTTCCGTTTATACAATCGAGCCCATAAAATTTACGATGACCAACTTGAATCGCTAAGCTTGGCCTACAGCCAACTAAAGCAGCTAGGAACCTGCGTACCATTGGATTACCTACTTTAAAGTTATTACGCAAATCTTTATAGACCTCTGCAGAAGTAATTCTTAATAAACGCAATGTAAATTTTAAAACCAGTAGGTACCAATAGGTCCAAAAACACAACAAGTTTTGGTCTTGGCGTTTGTTAATCACATGACTAAATATTTTATTATTATGTAGAAACAGATTTGGCTATATATATATATATATATATATATATATATATATATATATATAAATATTAGCTTATATATTAAGAGCCCATACTACCTTGTGTCTCGTGTAACTACATGCTAAAAGACGAGAACACTCGTTCGAGAGCGAAATCAGAATAAAATTTTATAAAATAATTATGTATACAATTTACGTCAGTAGAATGTATCCCGAGAGGTGACTTGGAATCGTGATGAAAATCTCGGTCGGGGTTCGTCAATAAATCGTTGGCGATCTGGATGTGTGGAGGAGGAATGGTGAAACATCGCGCAGGATAGGCATAGTTCAGAGGATTTGAGGTAGTTCTTTGCCAGGACGAAATAGGTTAAGGGAAGAAAGTTATGGTTTATAGCCAGATTTGAAAAATGTAAACACAGCATTTGTGTCAATAACTAGGTAAAAGTATCACTATATATATATATATACTATCAAGTATTACGATCTCATACATAGTATTTATTGAATTCTACGGGTTTATTGTACATTTTGGACGTGACCGTGGAATTATTTTCTATCGAGATAATTTTAAGGAATTGTCTTTTCACTCTCTTTTCACTACTTTGTTTATATCCTCAACTTTTAAATATTAAGTAAATGATGCGGTATTACTGATAAAAAACTTATGACGCTATCTGAGGTAGTATGGACCCTTAAACAACTACTAAAAACAGTAGAACTTTTCCACCAAAACTTACGAAGACTTGGCATAAGTCGTAAGCTGCGTCTACGCTTCTATTATTGTTATAAATGTGTAGAACTTAGGGGAATCCCGAAGTAACAGGCTCCAACTAGGTGATTAATTGTTAATTACTTTGAAGTTTTTTTTAACTGGGACAGTACGGCAGCACCCATAACTAGAGGAGATACAGGTGCAGTTTCTTTTAAAACATCAGCTCGGTTTCGAAGAAAAACATTTTGGCATTAAAATATTTTGGTCAAGCGTGAGTAGCGCCTCAAAATGAATCAAGTCGGTATTTTTTTTTGATGCCGATCAATGCAGTCCTATGTAAGGATCATTTTATTGTATTGGATAAAAAAAATCTGAGCCGCGGAAGTTGGTCAAATTTGATAAAATGTATTCTCATACAACAGCACAAAGCAAAATTCCTCCTACAAACATTTTATTAGATTCTAATTGCACATTATAGAAGTTTTAATACTGTAGCGATTAAGAAGTTAAGGAACTCCATGCTCCCATGAGCAATTCAAAAACATTTCGTATATCAGAACTATTTTGAATTTCGAACATGGTTCTTGCATCTGTCGGACTTTTATATCAGTCATTGCATCATTTTATTTGTCTTATCATAGCATTGTCAAATACGCAAAAAGTAGACTTAATTGAAGCATACTTCCTCAACCGACGAAGCCCAACTAATGCGTTGAAGTGGTAACAGGAGAACTACCCATACCGCGATTGAGGAAGTATGCTTCAATTAAGTCTACTTTTTGCGTATTTGACAATGCCATGATAGGATAAATAAGATGATGCAATGACTGATATAAAAGTCCCACAGATGCAAGAACCATGTTCGAAATTCAAAATTCTTCTGAAATACGAAATGTTTTTGAATTGCTCACGAGAGCATCGAGTTCCTAAACTTCTTAATCGCTACAGTATGTGCAATTAGAATCTAATAAAATGTTTGTTGGAGGAATTTTGCTTTGTCCTGTTGTATGAGAATCATCATCATCATCATCATATCAGCCGTAGGACGTCCACTGCTGGACAAAGGCCTCCCTCATTGATCTCCAGGCACTGCGGTTGGAAGCTGCCTGCATACAACGCCGACCTGCGGTTCTTACGGTATGAGAATATATTTCATCAAATTTGACTAACTTCCGCTGCTCAGATTTTTTTCATTCCATACAATAAAATAATCCATACTGCATCGATCAGCATCAAAAAAAATTACCAACTTGGTTCATTTTAAAGCGCTACTCCCGCTTGACCAAAAAATTTTAATGCCAAAATGTTTTTCTTCGAAAACGAGCTGATGTTTTAAAAGAAACTGCACCTGTATCTCCTCTGGTTATGGGTGCTGCTGTACTGTCCCAGTTAAAAAAACTTTGTGTATTGGTTTGCGTTTGACCACGATCTCGCCTGGTCGTAAGCGATAATATAACGAAAATCAAAACAAGTCTTAGGGTATTTAACTATTCTTTTTTATTATCTGTTTATGCGGTTAAGTGGCGGTCTTCTTTGCTGTCAGACTTAGTATCGTCACATATGCCATGTCTATGACGTAAGGAATCTTTTATATGTGGGATTCATTTTATTTTATGCGAAGAGGCAGTCTTACGCTGGCGAGATTGGCAATGTAAAAAATAAGCGGAAGTATATGCTATTCAGACCAATTCCGCCCGACCTTAAACAGTTTTGGCTAGAATAGAAGGTGAATAGGAAGGACGGCATATAAATACACACTGCCCGGTATATGATACCATATTATGCCACATTAGTTTATACAGATATTTGTAAATATATTATTTTTCTGTAAACTTGGTCATAGATCAATTGAATCGGTCAAATTCGTATGCGCTGTGACATATTTATGCAAATATTACTATGTTTAATATTTAGTGGCTCAGTCGAGCAAATGCAGTGCAATATTTGTGTATGTTGGTGTTTAATGTTTTAAGTTGGTGAATACTAATAAATATTGATTAGTTCCCAGAATATTCAGTGAGTTTGCTCTAATAATTACAACATATTTATTTTGTAAACACTGCAAAAGGTAATCAGACGTTACTAAATAAATAACTTCAATGTATTGGAACGCGCGGTTTAGGTTTATTTATTTTTTATAATTAACTGTGATTTTCTTTTTAACGGTCCAAACAATATAATTTTATTGTGTTAAAACTTATTGTTAACTTAGGGCGGGTTCCTATATCCTTCGGTAACTGACTGCGACTCGTATCTCCTTGAAAAAGTGTCAAACTAATGCCAAACTTTTGACACGTTTTCAAAGAGAAACGAGTCGTAGCTGGTTACCGATGGATATAGGAACCCGCTATTATACATTTTGACTGTCGTCGGTCACACTATTACTTGTATTTAAGGTAAGGCATCACGGAATAGAAAATCAGTAAATATTTGTCTTCACCAAGATACAGACGTAAACGGTAACAAATTTAAAATTAAATTTAGTGCTAAATTAGTACAAGTTTATTTTTCAGAAAAATGTTGCTGTGATTTATATTCCGATGGATTCATAAATTAGACCTTGTCCAGAAGCGGCGAATTCGCCGCGAATTCATACGCGCGATGGTGAGATACTTGGCGCCAATAAACTGCACCCACAAGCATCGCGAGAATTTAAAATACGCGCGTAAATCGCGTGCACTTCGCCAGACTCTCGGCCAGCGCGTTCTACGCGCGTGTTGCGCGCGAGTCGAGATACTAAGAGTCTTGTTGCGTCCAGATTACGCGCGAACTTTAGAGCGAGTGCATGTATCAAGAGAAATGGAACGCCAACATATTGATACTGAATTGTTTAACTGTCCCCAAATGCTCGCGCGTTGGTACGCTCCTTCTGGACGCAACGGTCGCGCGTAATACGCGCGAGAGAATCGCGGCGAATTCGCCCTTCTTGGACAAGCTCTAATTGTGTTGTATTCAACCGACAGAACCAAGCCCATTACGATCGTAATACATGTCATCGCAAATTTGACTAATAATAATTATTGTACTTACTAAAAGACGTTGCAATAGTCCTCTTATTGTGGGCACTATATCACTAATCAATGTGTTTACCTTTTGCTCCCACTTGTCCTAATCTTATTTAAATGATTTAACCAAAATTGTGAGGTGCATTAATTAAGTACTTATATTGTATAATACCATTCGAAATGTTTTAATCAAAATACCACTTTTTGTTAATTTATGTACTTCCCCACCAATTGTTTCTGGATTAAAATGCTTTGAGGAACTGCATAAGAGATAATTAAGATTGAACACCGGGCAATATATACATTGTTTCTTGCTTATTTATTTAACCTATCATACTTACATACATATGTTTATTTTTTATTTTTGAAGTTTCTTGTTATAAATAATGCAGGGTTTTGGGCATTCGTTCGTTAGTTTTATTATGCTCGTTACAGGTCGTTATTGCATTTATATTCATTTTCGGTTACTGTTTCACAAAATAAAATTTTGAGAATGTATAATTTTTATTATTCTTTTGGAAAATTTCATAAATTATTCATAGTTAATATTGCATCTACGATTTCGGTTAATTATTTATAAAAAAAATATTAAATAGGACGTCGCGTCGTACATATTTACTAACTTAACATATAAGTTAATCATTATTATTTAAATACCGATAAAAAACTAATAATTAGTATCGAGACGTTACGCTGTGTTGGTTCTCTTTTTGGAGCTAAGTAGTATAGCAGACAATAAAAATTATTTCAATTCTGTTTCAGAGTACTCTTTGCCACCTTTATCTATTTCCATTTGTATATCAATGTAAAATCGGCTTAAGCAATATTAAAATATATATGTTTTGTGTATGTTAATGTTATGTATTAAATGGCAGTTCTCGGAATGCATACTTAGTTTTTGTTTTCACAGTAGATACAAAAAATACTTGTTAGTGTAATAAAATGTTAGAGGGTAGGTAGTAAAATGTCTCCATGCCTCATGATGTAAACCACAAGTTGTGTTTCACAAGACCTTTTCAAAATCTGGTAGCTACAAGAGTCGTTTTAATTATATTTATTATTTGGGTGTATTTGGTGCGTGCGGCTCGCAATACACAAAATGCAAATATCTCGAGAAACAGTAACAGGGCAAATAACAATTTTAGTCAAGAATAGAATTAGAATAAAAAACCATTAGAAATATTATATCTTGCTTGACCATGTAGTGAGTTTATAAAAGTTGGCAGTAAAGTCCAGATTTTATATAAGTTGTTCAACTATTAACTTTTCTTCACAGCGGTTTCATTAAAAATAGCGTGAATTGGTATTATGGTTCTGTAAAGTATTTAAAAAAGCGATGATACGGTATAAGCCACAAGTTTTAAGCTAAAGTAAATAGATTGAAGTCAAAGAACTAGACTTATAGAATACCAGTTTATTCTACAATACATTTTATCTATCTATGCCGTAACATTGCCGTAACACAGTTTACAACTAGCGCGGGAGGTAATGGTTTTAGTAGGTAAATAATACAAGTCTACCCTCAACAAATCGTATGTTTATTATTTAAAAACTTAGCACTTATGTACAACTGTTTTTTTTTTAAGTTCTGGCAAATAAAAATTATTCTATTCTATTCTATTTATACCTACATATTCATGTCGTAGATCAACACAAACGCAGTATAGCAGCTTTTCTTATTGTAGCATAATATAAAATTCTTAGATTGGCATGCCACATTTTCTCTGTATTGTGGGCCACATAAAACGGTGCTTTTTCGGTGTAAAGTATAATTTGGCGGCGCATCGTAATGGGCTTTGCTATATACAAATACGGTACTGTATGTATGTTTGTTCTGACTGGCGACTCAGGACGCACGGACGAGAGGTCATCCCGAGACGCTAGCGACCCGAGTAATCTCCTCAAAGGCCAGTTTGCTTTGAAACGGGGGAAACTCTCTATGTACAAAATGTAAAATTTTATTGGACTACTTGTTATAAAAACTTAACCAAATAAATTTGAGTTTCGATTTTTAGTTCTTGTTTTTTTAAAGCCCCTGTTTGAATCAAATCCGGATTTTAAATACATTTTGACTAAGCAGGGAAACGTGATAAATCATTAAAGACCTATCCATTGTCAATATACTCATCAGTTAATAAGTATAATATGGGTAAGTGGAGAACAAAATACATAACTTACAAGTGACACAAATCTGGTCAGGTCAACGTTACTTAAACTCATGCGTGTGTATTTTCTGCAACACAGACTTCCTTGTATCCCATTCCCACTCTTTGTGACATCATACTCGTAATTACTGAAAGTCTGAGCTTGTGGGCGTTAAGCTCACGTCCAACCTGAACTTTGGCTCGCACATCGAATCTAGGGCCAAAATTGCTGCTATGAAGCTGGACATCTCAGCTAAGGTTCGGCGGTACTTCTCACCGGGACAGCTGCTCAGTCTCTACAAAGCACAAGTCCGCTCATGTATGGAGTAGGTAGGTACTGCTGCCATCTCTGGGATGGCTCGACCAAGTATCAGCTTGTAGTCCTTGATTCGATGAGCGACGTGCTGCTATGCTCATTGGCGATGACTCCCTATTGGAAGCCAACTCTAGAGTACATACGTCGAGAAGACAGACTTTCAGTTTTCTTAAAATATTAATTTTGATGAATGTGCGCAAGATCTTCATGACCTGATCCCCCCCCCCCTTCCCCCTTCCACCACCTGACAAGCAAACATACCGATAAGTACCACCCATAACTGATCGGTATACATCTTGCCGTACAAAACGATTTGCTTCAACTTTTCTTGTAACACGAGTAGAGTGGAACTTACTTCCGGCGTATATTTTTTTTCCGGACCATTATAATCTCAGAGTCTTCAAGTCCAGAGTGAACAGGTTTTTTCTAGGCAAGCGTGCTCCATCTTCGATCACACCATCACTTACTACCTATACCTATACCTAGTGGTCAAGCTTTTGACGATCAACAAACAAAAACAGTACCTTCCCTACTATCTAATATTATACAACCTAATGCACCTAAAGTATTTAAAACTAGTTGTTCGCCCCGAATTGAGATCTCGCGAGTCTTCCATAACAAAAAAAATATGTAAATTGTAAATTGGTTATCCTTTCTAAAGTAGAAATTGCAGTTATTCTAGATTTCAGACTTTTTACATATATAGAGATTTGTATAACTAAAGTTACACGCATACCAAATTGCAGCACTGTGGGATCACTAGTGTACCCTGTGAATTTCGTCAAAGTTCAGTTTTGACTATGGCTAATAACTTAAAAAATCGGCCAAGTACGAGTCGAACTCGTGCACGAAGGGTTCCGTACCATTATCTTTATGAACGGTAAAAAATCACGTTTGTTGTATGGGAGCCCCCCTTAAATATTTGTTTTATTATAATTTCATTATTTATTTTTAAAGTGAATATATAACTAAATATACTGTGAATATTTCAAGCGTCTATCTGTTGCCGTTATCAATATTGAGCTAAAATGAGTAAAAAAATCACGTTTGTTGTATGGGAGCCCCCCTTAAATATTTATTTTATTTCAGTATTTGTTGTTATAGCGGCAACAGAAATACATCATCTGTGAAAATTTCAACTGTTTAACTATCTCGGTCCATGAGATACAGCCTGGTGACAGACGGACAGACAGACAGATAGCGGAGCCTTAGTAATAGGGTGCCATTTTACCCTTTGGGTACGAGACCCTAAAAACTACAAGGTTTAAACTAAAAATAAAAGCGGAGCCGAAATGTACTGATGAAGACCTTTCCTTACATATAGTCCCATTTTGTTTTTTTACCCCTCCTGACCCTAACATCTCAACAACCCGTCACGCATTTTTAGCACATTTAGTCACAACAAAATTGTGCCATCACTACCTACCTATTTACCAAATTTCACGATGATCGGATCAACGCTTCGAAAGTTATCCTCGGCCAAATAAACGTATATACATACAACGCCTATTTGCCCAAGTTGATTCAGAGAGCTCGCTTCGCTTGACCAATAAATAAATAATGCTGGATATTTCTCACAGCGCCATCTAGCCAAAACTAAGCAAAGCTTGTACTAATTATGATTGGGTTTTAAAATACAAACGTATAATAACACACCAAAATATTTAAAATCATTTATTGATATTGCTTTAACAGTAAGGAAAATAGCATTTTTCAAACTTTCGCGGTCACGGTACATAATTACTGCTTAAAACGGGTATTTATCGCGTATCTACCTTTATTATTTGTTATCCCGACGTTTCGCTGTGTTGCAACAGCCGAAACGATAACAAATATGAAAGGATCATACGCGATAAATACACGTTTTAATCAGTAATTAAGTAAGAAAAATAAGAACATAAAATTTAACATATATCTAAATAATTATTAAGTTCCATTAATTTAGAAAAGGTAAAAATGTCGATAAAAATGTCATTTGTTATCAAAAAGGAAGTTCATGCGAGAATAAAAGAGTATTTAACATAAAATGTACCTACTTATCAATTTACCTATTTCAATTACTCATTTTGTAATAAAAACTTCTTACATCACGTCTCTAGTACGCGTGTCTACGAAAACCGTAATCACCCCAAGAGCTCCATCTAGCACAATAGACGTGCGATAACCAAGCGAATGGTCCAACGATCACCTAGGTGAAAAGCCCACTCTCTCAATCATTCTAATCAAACAAAATCAGAATGAGATCAGAGAGAGATCAGACATGTATAATGTATTTTTGTATGGGATAGTGAAATTAGTAACCTTGTATGACCTGTCAAAAAGCAAATAACATATTGGACAGAATATAGAGGTCAGTGCTGTGCTTACGTAAACTCGTTGTAATAACAGATGGCGTTACTTGCCGTAACTGCGCTGACAGCGTATCGTGATGATTTATAAATCAAAAAACTGTGACGCCTCCATGCAGTTTCATTAATAGTGAATATAAGCTGCGATATTATGGCCTATTGTTGAGGCTGCTAATTTGATGATTTGGTTCCGGCGAGACGACAGCGAGTTTTGAAACACGAAGAATGCCAAAAACTGTGACGGAAATAGTGACTTATATTACAAAAAAAAACTAGTTTGATTCATCCTTTCATTTAGCCAGAAAATTAATGTAAGCCCCCCGTAGTGAATCTTTAGATGGCGCGCAAAACGTGGATTGTAACACGAACTGGTAATTTCGAGAATTTATTGTAGATGGCGTCTCTGGCTATTTTAGGTTACGGTTACGACAACAGATGGCGCTTAAATTGTAAAAAGTCTCCAAATGTTGTTCGTATCGCTAGCGCTTGAAAATGGCCTCGTATTATTTATAGAATAGGTTATGCTGTGCACGCCGAAATTAAACTCAAATATAAACATCATATATGTGGCTGTCATACAACAGGTAAGATGAAAGGAAGTTCATATCATAATATACAATGTCAACAAAAATAACAACATCAATTAAGAATACAACATCAATAAGAGAATAAAATAAAATATTTTGATCTGTCTGTTAATTTAACAATAGAGTGCTTTTATTATGTCAGTAAAATTAAAATAATAATAATGGAAAGTACTTATTAAAATAACATAAAATTAATGTAAGATAAAATACAATGGATAAGATGAAAGCTCATATCATAATATTTCAATAAAAATAACAACATCAATCAAGAATACAACATCAATAAGAGGTACTATACAACAAAATAAAATAATTTGATCTGTCTGTTAAACAGTTTAATAAAGGAGTCTTTTTTATTATGTCAGTAAAATTTATATAATAATAATAATGGAAAGTACTTATTATAATAAAATTAAAATAATGTAAGACAACCATACAAGATGATATAGTCATCTTATGTGGCTGTAATACAATGGATAAGATGAAAGGAAGCTCATATCATAATACACAATGTCAATAAAAATAACAACATCAATCAAGAATACAACATCAATAAGAGATACTATACAACAAAATAAAATATTGTCTTCGGTCTGTTATACAATTTAACAATGGAGTCCTTTTTCATTATGTCAGTAAAATTAAAATAATAATAACGGAAAGTACTTATAAAAATAAAATTAAAATAATGTAACATGTTAACTGCAAGACCGGCTGTTGGGCTCCATTTATGTTCTGAAAATATTTGCGTCTTTTATTTGGTTGTTTTTTTACTTAGAACTTAAAACAGAAAAATAATAAACAAAAAACTACGACAAAAGCAGCAATCACGCAAGCAAACGTAAATTAATACTGAGATGTTATGTTTTAATATAATTTGGTTAATCAAATTACAACAGGGATTTTAGATGGCGAGAGATAATAATCGTCAATCTAGAAACTGTATTCTGTTACAACAATTAAAGAATTGAACACGTGTTCAATGCGTGGCTTTAATTGTTGTAAATCTTATTAAAAACAAAAGCCACTAAAGGCTAGCGCACTTTCGCAAACCGCAACGCAAAGCAAGAGGTAATTTTGACAATACTAGGGCCCAATTCGGCAATAAATAAAAGTAAAAATAAAATAAAATTCGTTTAATTCGGGCACAAAAAATACGACCCATATCACATACAAATATGAAATACGCTAAATACAACAAAATTGAGAACCTCGAAATTGAGAACCTTCAAGTTGGTTAAAAATACAGCATATGCGACGGAGCAGATGCTCCAGTGTAGTCATTTTTTATTTCCGTCCAAGTGGACGGAAATCCAATACTTATAAATTCCATTTTTGTATATCTGGTCAGAGACAGCCCTCAGTACGCTATTGTTGGAGCGACTCAATGTAGAAGAAAAACGATTATGGAGCCATACCATTTTTTAACGATCTTCCCTGCATTCTGAATCACCACATAATCGCTGCTAGCGTTCACGTAGTTATTTTGCGTACCGATTCAGTTATCGCGCTGATGACAGTTGAGTGCCGTCAAGGGGATTCGGAACGCTCATGAACGCGCTGCAAGTCAGTGTTCCTTTATTTACATAACAACATTAAAACCAACCAAGCACAGAACACTATTACTCGCAAGCAACCAACCAACCAGCTGTCACGTCACTTTTGACAGGGAGGCTCATGGTGATATCGGTTTGGAGCATGGACGTTGTTAGCGCAAAATGGCGGACATAATGACGTCATTTATGACGATTCACGGGACATCGTTGTCGCGCTCACGGTGACTCGGAAACGCTTGATGGCGCGATGATATCGATTTTAGCGCGATTCGGAATGCAGCCTAGGATTGTTGCTCCTGTCATATGCTGTCAAATTTTGGATGGTATTGCCATAGCAACGGTGGTGTTGAAAAAAAATTGACTGACGTAGAATACTACACGTCGAATTTGCGACGATACCATTGTCACAGTGAAGGGATTGGTTTAGTAGAAATGGGGTAAAATACAGTTGGTATTTATTTACCCAACAAGTTCTATAACTACATGTACGCTCTTGGTGTTTAAATGTATTATGATGGCGATTGTACAGTAAAACCTCTAAAATAAAATCAACAAATTACCCTCAGACAATGCGTTTACAGATACACTTCTCATAAAAAAGCAGTTCAGAACCGAAACATATTATTATATCAGACTATCACACTAATATTATAAATTCGAAAGTTAGGATGTTTGTTTATTTATTTGTTTGTTTGTTACTCAATCACGTCGTAACGGCTGAACCGATTTCGATGAAATTTAGTATGTGTGTAGATTATAACCTGTAATAACACATAGGCTACTTTTTATCCCGTAAAGCAGGTCCTATGGGATAAGTGGGGTGTCAAGTTGCAACAGCGTGTTTAGCTTTATTTCTAGGTTACCTACACATTTATTAGTGTAACGCGTACGTACTGATTATAAATGTTTCATTAATATTATTATTTTGATGTTTTTTTACACTAGGTTCTTCATTAACCGGTGTTAAAGTGTTAAAGTCAAGTGCATATTAAGACGATATAGGTACAAATTTAATTTCGGTGACGATTGAGCGGAGCATCCAGAAATGCAAAAAAGTGACAGTGCTATTTACTTGATTAGGTGAAGAACGAGACAAACATGTACCATAGCCGCGCCGCATTGTCGCAGGAGTAAATGACGTAAGCGACCAAAGATAATCGATAATCTCGAATTGCATGAGAACCAACAAATAAATAAAATGATTTTCCATTAAATTAGGTACCATAATTACCTACATAACTATGTAAAAATACTTTAAATCTTTTCTTGAGAATTCGGAGAATGAACGATATTAGTGTTTTAGAAGAGCCGATTTTGACACATAATAGTATCGAGAAAAGTTTCACCAATTGCGTTTCTGACTTTCATTTATGTAGTTTAAATCCTCAAGTAAATATTGTTTAAATATATAAATGTACCATTTTTCGTTATTGAATACGACAGTTACTTAGCGGCGTATGATTGGTTGGACCTTCACTAGAAGGTCCGTTTGCGAGAACGTTCTTACAATTCAGAAATGACCTTTGGTACTGGGACACCTTCTGCAGACTTGTCTTATTATTATTATTATGGTGTTCAGATATTTTCTCTACTCGATTTTCTAAAGAATCGCTAATAACTAGGGGGCACTGACCTAAACAAAGTGCATCTCAGTGGGTCGAACTTCTATTTTTATGATAAACTAGCTGTTACCAGCGGCTTCGCCCACTTTGTTCTGGGGTATAAAAACATACAGCTAATTTTAATAGACTCTACCTAGAAAGAGCAGACTGAAGAACTCTGCGGAAGCTGAAAATTTGTTGTTACTCAACATTGCGACCTCTATATAACTTGAAGAGACGGGGTTGGGGGTTGCTGCGCTTGCTGCAATTTATTTAATTAATTAATTGAACCCTATCTAACTTATTGTGATTTGGTTACTGCTATTGCTACAATTTTTGATGGTTCATCTCATAGTAACTGATTTACGGGATATACGAAGTAGCATATGTGTAAATCCAGGTTATAATCTACGTACATACCAAATTTCATCAAAATCGGTTTAGCCGTTACGACGTGATTGAGTAACAAATAAACATCCAAACTTTCGCATCCCACTAATATTATAAACGCGAATGTTTGTATTATGTATGTATGGAAGTTTGTAACTTTTTCACGTCGGAACGGCTGAACCGATTTCAATGAAATTTGGTATGTACGTAGATCATAACCTGGATTAACACATAGGCTACTTTTTATTGGCAAACCACGTGTGCGAAGCCGCGGAAAAGCGAGCGGAAGCTTGTTAATAATATTAGTGTGAGGTTGATGGTCGCAAAGATTCGAAAGAAGCAGCTCAAGACCGTTCGTAGCAAGAAACAAATGATACCCTAAGCAACGGTGTGGCCCTAAGTGCGCGAGCATTTACAATTCAAAGGGCCTTACCACAAAAAAGTTAAACAGCCCTTGAAAACCCGTTTAAAAATTCCTTAGCAATAATTGGTAAAGAACATTTTAAACAGGTGTTCAACGGGTGATAAATTTTTTATGGTAGGGCTCAAATGGTCTCATACAATTTGTCTGAAAAGTTCAAGAAAGCACTTGTGAACCGATAGTTTTCTAAAAAATGCTAAGTAATAATAGAAGTAATCTCAATGCCAATGGTGCCCATTGAAATCATTCCATGGTAGTAAACTTCTAAAGTTTTCAGTCAAAATATATAAGAACATGAAGCCAGTAACTTGAAACACACCACAATATAGATAAGTAGATACAGAAGTTAAGTTTAGTGCAAAGAGCGAAAACAGGCTTCGAACGTTCGACCGAGTTGATTCGAGATCCTCGGACGCGCGCGCACCTTCCTACTCGCCTGTTATGCCTCATTGTACTAAACTTTACTTCCGTACAACTTACCTCTCTTCTAGATCCTTGAAAAGGGCTCTCAAATCGCGAGTGTGCGCGTCAAGACGGTACGCGTTCGCTTCAAAGGCATTGATCTGCTCGTCCAGCGCATCTATGGTGTCAAGTAACGGCTTAATTTGAGCGATATCTGCAAAAAAAATAAACTTGCATTAAGTCTCCCAAATCACAAAAAAAAAATTTTACGGCGACTCGCGCAACGAAGCCTGAACTTATTTAGTGGCTAAATATGATTTAAGGAGTTGTCAAATCATACAAATACGTAAAGTTTAAACAGGTTTACTGCCTTAATACGTTTAGGTATCGTTGTGCAAGCCGGCCTTATTCTTTGACTAATAAAATAGTGCCGCGAAATGCAGAAGAACCAAATAACCTACAGTTTCATTCAAATTACAGGTAACGGGAGTTCATAAGATAACATGACTCTTTATTGAATTACCACACAAACAGAAATAATACAAAAATAAGTACTAGAGGCTAGAATAAATTAGGCAATACAATGGGCAGCCTAATCGCTGAAAGCGATCTCTTCCAGGCAGCCTTTGGATGGAGCGAAATTTACGAAGATACGGAGTGCGGTGTACTTTGGAGGATACATTTAAGTACACATATATTCTTAGGTATACTAAAAAATATGATAAAGTTGTAATCCTAATACTTAAAATACTTATAAAATAGGTATATGCATATAGCAAACTATACTAACAAATAAAATACATAAATAGTAAATAAATAAGACTAGGAAGATGACTTCGTCAGGTAGTGTTGCTTCACTTTCAACTTGAATGTGTGTAAGGAGGATAACCGTCTTATTTCTTCGGGCAAAGCATTCCACAGCCGAAAAGCCTGGAGGACAGTAAAAGAAGCGCTGTAAAACGAAGTACTGTACGAAGGAATTCTGAGTATCAAGTTTTCTGATGACCTAAGAGTATAGTTGTTTAGAGAATGATGCAATTCAAATCTATCTTTCAGATAGTGAGGAGAGAAGGATTGAAAAGAATAGAATAGAGAAGAGAGAGGATATGCGTATTCCGACGAAGACGAATTGGGAGCCACATAAGCTTTGAACGGGAGGGAGACACATGATCATATTTACGGAGGCCAAATATAAAACTTTGTAGGCGCTCGAGCTTGCTAAGCTGTTCCTCAGTAAGGTCCAGATAACAAGCATCGGCATAGTCTAGTACGGGATGTAAAAGCGATTATGCAAGCGCAGTCTTAACGGGCGTAGGCAAAAAGTTGCGTAGTCTCCTTAGTGAACCGACTGACGCAAACAACTTCCGGCTCGTTAGTTCAAGCTGAGCCCTCCATGAAAAGTTCCAGTCAATGATGATACCTAAATTCTTCACGGTTTCACTGTATGGGATTGCTATTCCGTCAAAGACCACTTATGGGAGAGTGGACCTGTCAATTTTGCTAAGCGTTCTTGAACTACCTACAATAATGGTTTGAGTTTTGGTAGCATTAACTTTCAAACCGTGGAGCTTGCTCCACTCTGCAATACAGCGTAAATCGCAATTGGTAACGTCAACAGCATCAGCAATATTACTTAGCGTAGCTTGGTTATAAATCTGAAGATCGTCTGCGTAGAGGTGAAAGGACGATGAAAGATTGAGAGAAATAGAGTTTATGAAGATTGCAAAAAGAAGAGGAGATAAAACGCCACCTTGAAGTACACCAGCAGACGTATTACACCACGAAGAGAGAAACTCCTCGAGTCGAACACGCTGACGGCGCCCGTGCAAGTAATTGAAAAACCAACCAACCACCGCTCGAGATACGTCAAAAGAGCTAAGTATTGCCAGGAGAATATCAAAATCAACGGTGTTGAACGCATTACTGAAATCAAGCGAAGTCAGCACGGTAAGTTGCCCATTTTCCATGATGATTTTGACTAGAGCAGTGACAGTACTGTGACTTTTACGAAAGCCAGACTGCATGTGAATTGGATACTCTTTTTTGGGGTAGAAATTGCAGTTATTCTGGATTTCAGACTTTTGCATATATTTGTGTCCCTAAAGCTACTCGCATACCAAATTTCAGCAATGTGGGGTGGGGTCACTGGTGTACCCTGCGAATTTTGTCAAAGTTCAGTTTTTATTATGGCTAATAAATAACTAAACTATAAAATTTAAACTAAAAATAAAATCGGGGTCGAATTGTACTCGCAAAGATCTTTTATAAGATGTGTCACTTGACCGGATAGTCCCATTTTGGTTGTTTTTTACCCTCTGAACCCCAATATCTCAACAACCCCCCTAAATTTTTAGCTCGTTTACTCACACCGAAATTGTGCCATCACTACCTACCTATATACTAAATTTCACGATGATCGGATAAACGCTTCGAAAGTTATCCTCGGACAAACAAACATAAATACATACAACGCCGATTTGCCCAAGTTGATTTAGAGATAATAAACTATATAACAAAAAATAATAAACTTCCGATTACGCTTCCTTGAGAAATTGAGTTGGGGGTCGAACCCTATGTTTGCTGTCACATCCGCGTTAGAATCAAGTTTTCTATTTCAACGTACTGTAGTAAACAACCGAACTCTCCGTTGCACGAGCGCGCGGGTCTGATACACCTCTTTGTTTAATCAAGATTGGTCTAGCTAGACGTTCGATAACAAACAGATAGACAGAGTTACATTCAAGTTATAATATTATTATGGATTGTACACTAATTTAATACATACACAAATATATTACAAACATAAAAACTTACACACAGGGCAGTGCGAGGGAGGACCAACACCCTTAGGTTCAGCTCTACTTTCATGAAGGTATTAAAACACTGTTGTGAATGTATTTTCAGGTTGTACTTACATTCATCGTGGTAAGCCTTGAATGACGTGTGGAGGTTAGAGATGGCACTGCGCAGGTCTCCAAATTTAGAGCTAGCGACACGATTTACTTCCTCTAAGAGCTGATAGTGTTCCTGGTGAAAAATAAATACGGTTGTTTTAAAGGTGTATTTAAGGCTACACAATATTCAGGGTCCCTACGCCTAAATCATCTTCATAATCATCCACAGCCTGACTTCACCCATTGTTGGGTATAGGCCTCCCCAAGTTCCCCATCCACCACGATCTTGCGCTAGTCTCACCCACTGACGGCCCGCGACCTTAACGATGTCGTCCACCCATCTCGCTGCTGGTCGTCCTACCCTTCTATACCCGCTCCTCGGCCACCATTCAGTCACTGTCCTCACACTGTCAGTCACTGTCCATTTGTCATCACCACGTCTAGTCAAGTGTCCCGCCCAGGACCATTTGAGGTACATAACTCGAATCCCAACGTCATGAACCTTCGTTCGTCTATGAACGATTCCCCTAAATCAGAATGGTGTAATAAGAGAAAGGCACTTAAGAGTTCCTAATTAGGGCGTCTGGGCGGTCTCGTTCAGACTAAATTAGGACCCGATTGTTAGTGCAATGTAATAATCGGCGCCCTTGCGGCCACGCACTCCCGAATTATCTAGTAGTATAATACCCGTTTTACGCGGCAAACGAAACGCACACCGTTTGCCGCGCCTGCGCCACGAAAATTGTATCTACGGAAAGCGCATTGTATTTTTATACCACACACTTGCATTACAAAACTGGTGTGTTTAAAAATGTTTTTGATTGCCGTTGCCGCTGCGACAAGCAGCGTTGCCAGAACGTAAGAAAAGGTAAGGTATTCCGAACTATTTTACATCCAACTGTACCTAAGCGCTGATCATACTAACTTTAGTTGTTTTAACGACTAAACACGGCTGGCCTGATTTTGATGAAATTTGGTAATTAGATGATAGATCATGACCGGAATTGAGATTGAGACATAGGCTACTTTTTACTCGACTACTCAGAAGGGACCCAAGACTGGACTCCTTGAACTCTCTGGGAAAGTGAGAAAAAGAAGGTAGACGCTTTCGAGATGTGGTGCTGGAGAAGAATGCTTGGGGTATCATGGACATAATTCCGTACCAATCAGTCCATACTCCAAGAACTCGGCATCAAGCAGCGTCTCTCTTCCACGGTACAATCTCGCCTTCTTTGGACACGTGTCGCGGCGCGGGGAGCTTTCCATTGAACGCTTGGTGGTGCAAGGGAAGGTTGACGGCAAAAGAGCGCGTGGCAGATCGCCTATGAGATGGACGGATCAAATAAAGGCTGCCATAGATGTTCCTTTGAACGAATGTGCGAGAAGAGTGGCTAAGGGTAGTTAAGCGCGCCACAACCCTGACATGACCACCAAGACCACTCTGCAAGAGTGCTACGACTAAGAAGAAGAAGAGACTCAGAAGGGGGGTAATGTTTATCTGCGAGAATATGCTGCGGTAAACCTATAATTTACTCCGAGCATACTCCCTAGTAGTGGGAGTATGCTCAGAGTATCCACGCACTTTTCGTCGATTTTAGGAAAGCGTGCGACAATATAATGGGGAAAAATTCTCTTCGCATTTTTTTAGAAAATTCAAAACATTTTTTAATATAGATTATTTACATTTAACTAAAGTATGTAGGTACCATTTTGTTCGATAACTTTTTGCCATCTTGTAGGTAGAGACATGATCCCATTGCTATAGAAATTTTGGGGCTTCTGATCAAAATACCGCGACAAGTAGTTTTGGCAGTCCTCTCGTGATGTTAAGGGCCCTGTCTTCTGTTACCCGTTTTATGCGAATATTTCGAACAAGTCTGTGGCTCGGTTGATAAAAAGAGATAAACAAAAATAAATACACCCAATGTTTGGTTCATCAAAACTTAAAAGACCGAAAAAAAAATTAAACATATCACATTCGTCAAATAAATTAATTTGTAACTCGCGTTCTCGTAAAATGAGCAATTGAGTGAACTATCTAACCCTGTTTTCACCCAAAAAACGTAGTAGAGTTTTTAACATAAATAACATTACAACAAAAATATTGTCATGAAATGCTTTTAAAAATTTTCAGTATATTAATCCAATATTTAAAAAAAAATAACAAATAAAAACTGCACAATTACAAGGATCACTTTGAAACGTCCAATATTTTTTTTTTAGTTTCTGGAGGGGCGTAAAACCACTTTCTTAGTAAATTTTCAAGTATATGCGACATCTACAAGGATCACTTTGAAACGTCGAATATTTTTTTTTTAGTTTTTAGAGGCGCATAAGGCAACTTTCTTAGTAAATTTTAAGGTATATGCGACATCTACAAGGATCACTTTGAAACGTCTAATAATTTTTTTTAGTTTTTGGAGGGGGTAAGGCAATTTTCTTAGTAAATTTTCAAGTACATGCGACATCTACAAGGCTCACTTTGAAACGTCGAATATTTTTTTTAGTTTTTGGAGGGGCGTAAGGCAACTTTCTTAGTAAATTATCAAGTATATGCGACATCTACAAGGATCACTTTGAAACACTTTTTTCCTCAGCAAATTATCCAATTTATGTAAAACTTTGCACACCGGTAGAACTAAAATAAAAATTCCAGACTATACTTAAAACGTTCTGATCTGATGATGGAGTCAGGAGCTGTTCCGTGGAACTCCTCAGCAAGTTGTCCGATTGAGGTCAAACTATGAATACCGGTAGAACTTTAATAAAAATACTTTACTATTTTAAAAACGCTCTGATCTGATGATCAAGTCAGGAGCTGTTCCATGGAACTCCTCAGCTAGTTGTCCGACTGAAATAAAACTTTGCACATCGGTAGAACTAAAATGAATAATTTCGACTACACTAAAAACGCTCCGATCTGATGATGGAGTCAGGAGCTGTTCCATGGAACTCCTCAGCAAATTATCCAATTGATGTTAAACTTTGCACACCGGTAGAACTAAAATAAAAATTCCAGACTATTTTAAAAACGTTTTGATCTGATGATGAAGACAGGAGCTGTTCCGTGGAACTCCTCAGCAAGTTGTCCGATTGAGGTCAAACTATGCATACCGGTAGAATTTAAATGAAAATACTTTACTATACTAAAAGCGCTCTGATCTGATGATGGAGTCAGGAGCTGTTCCATGGAACTCCTCAGCAAGTTGTCCGATTGAAGTAAAACTTTACGCACCAGTAGAACTAAAATGAAAATAAATCATAAAAGTTATCTAAGTAAATTTGTTTCAGATAGAGACTTCGTTTTATTTTTCCTGTAATCTTTATTGATGTTCCTATCAATCATGGTAATTTGAGATTGTTCGCACTCCAAAACTATACGACAAAAAACAAAATAAAAATTGTTTTGTAATGTGTAAGTTACCTAAGTCTTTTTATATGATACCAAACTGAATGTTATCCTAAATACTTAGGTAAATACTTAAATGCAACTGTAGGTCAAGTAAGTTGGTTATGAATTTCGTGGCGCTGTTATACAAGTGGTTCGCCCCGAACTAAGATCTCGCAAGTCTCTCAAAAAACAAAAAAAATATTATTCATAATTTTAGACTTGTTAAATAGTGCCACGAAATAACAACCACAGACCTACTTGACCTACAATTTTATTCAAATAACAAGTAATGGGAGTTCATGTTAATTGGTTACTTTTATTGGGGTAGAAATTGCAGTTATTCTGGATTTTAGACTTTTCCCTGTATTTGTGTCACTTAAACTACACGAATACCAAATTTCAGCACTGTGGGGTTACTGGTGTACCCTGTGAATTTTGTCAAAGTTCAGTAAACTCAAAAACTACAAAGATTAAACTAAAAATAAAAATGGGCTCAAAACGTGCTAATGAAGAACTTTTTTTTATAAGACGTCCCATTTGACCTAACAGACTTGCAAGTTCTTAGTTCGGGGAGAACCTATTGTACAACAGCGCCACAAAATTCATAACCAACTTATTTGACCTAAAGTTGCATTCAAATTATAAATTACGGGAGTTCATGTTAATTGATAATCTACTCGTTTTAGGTTAAATATTGCAGATATTTCGGATATCAGACTTTTCCTTACATTAGTGTCACATAAGCTACACGAATACCAAATTTCAGCACTGTGGAGTCACTAGTGTACCGTGTGAATTTAGTCAAAATTCAGTTTTTATTACGACTAGTAAATAAAAAACTACGACGAATAAACTAATAATAAAAACGGGGTCTCAATGTATTAATAAAGATCTTTCATTTAACGTCCTATTTGACCTTACAGTCTTATTTTTGTTTGTTTTCACCGCTTTTGAACCCCAATATCTAAACAACCCCCTAACATTTTTAGCTCATTTAATCAAACCAGGATTTTGCCAACACTACCTGCTTATATATTATCAAATTTCACGATGATCAGATCAACGCTTCGAAAGTTACCCTTGGACAAACAAACATACATATACAACGCCAACTTGCTCAAGTTGATTTAGAAACTTCGCTTCGCTCGATCAATTAGTCAAAGATTATGAATAATATTTTTTTTTGTTTTGCGGAAGACTGGCGAGATCTCAGTTCGGGGCGAACCACTAGTTATTTTACTTGTAGAAATCTTGTCAGACCATTATAATCTCAGAGTCTCCAAGTCCAGAGTGAACACGTTCTATCTAGGCAAGCTGGCTCTCTCTTACAGCTTACCATCAAGTGAGTACCTAAGTGGTCAAGCGCTTAACCAATACAATTAAAATATAAATACTTTAAACTACAAATGAAGATAGGTACGAAGATACCAAACACACTATAAATTAACATTTTCATTTGATCGACATGACAGAGGATCAACATTTCTTGTCCTATAGTGAGGTGTATAGGACACAAACTCACACATCCGCAAGCCACGCAGCAAATTCAACGGCCGGCCTGCTTCGTATATATCTAAAATTGACAGCGTCAGATTTTGGAATGCCCTCTTAACCTGGCACTGCCTAAAGAATTCTGAAGAGACCGAAACAGGTGAAAATCTGAAAGTGCAAGGTCAGGACTATACGGCGGATGCATTAACACCTCCCAGCCAAACTCTCTTAATTTTTGCTGAGTGGCTAAAGATGTGTGAGGGCTAGCGTTATCATGATTAAAAACCACACCCCTTCTGTTGATTAATTCCGGCCGCTTTCCCTCAACTTCTTGCTTTAATCTCATTAGTTGTTATGAGTTGTTGTTGTGTCATAGAGTTCAGAATCGATGGTCCTGCCTGGTGGTAACAGATCATAATGAATAATGCCCTTCCAATCCCACCACACACACAGCATCACCTTGTTGCGAGTTAACCCGGGTTTCGCCACAGTCTGTGAAGCCTGACCGGCCTTTGACCACGACCTTTTTCGCACGTTCTTGTCGTACGTGATCCACTTTTCATCACCAGTTATCAGCTTCTTCAAAAATGGTTCGGTTTCATTACGTCGTAATAAAGAATCACAAATGAGTACACGGTTCATTAGGTTGCTTTCAGTGAGCTCGTGGGGTACCCAAATATCGAGCTTTTTTGTGTACCCAGTTTTTTTCAAATGCGCCATAACTGTTTTGTGGTCAATTCCCAGTTCTTCAGCTACGTCGTAACTACTGATATGCCGATCTTGCTCCACTTTTTCAAAAATGGCATCAATTTTATCCGTAATAGGGCGACCAGAGCGACGTGCATATTTGACATCTAAATTTCCGGATTGAAAACGCTTAAACCAAATTTGTGCTACTCTCACAGACACTGCACTAGGTCCATAAACATCGCAAATTTTTTTCGCGGCTTGAGTTGCATTTTTACCTTTTTTGTAGTAAAATTTTAAAATGTATCGAATTTCTTTTAGTTAGATTACAGTACGAAAAACAAATAAAAATCACACATTTTCCTAATTTGAATTTGGAATTATCTTCTATAAAATTTAAACTTTGAATGATACCAAAACCAGCCTGATACAAATAGTATAGCCAAAGAGATTTTATTACAAGTTCATACATACTATAATGCGAAAAGACTTTTTCCCCAACCTATTAGATCGGAGTGCCTTGTATACTATTTTGAGGGAGTTCCAAGTTCCACTAAATCTCGTCGATATGATAGTCGTGGCCACCGGCGAGAGTAAGATGCTAGTGAGTAGAAGGTGAACTTACTGAAGACTTTGCGGTGATTACCGGTCTCAAACAGGGCGATGCTTTGTCGCCGATGCTTTTCAATTTGGTTCTGGAATACGAACTCAGAAAAGTGCTCGCACTGGAGACTGGAGGTCTGACACTAAATGGAAAGCATAAGGTGATTGGGTACGCTGATGATTTAGCTCTGCTTGGGGAAAGTCGCGAAGAAGTCGCAGAGGCCACAAGGGTTTTAGAAAAGGAAGCGGAAATAGTTGGACTCAGGATTAACTACGACAAGACGGAGTATCTTCATATGAAACGATTTAAAAACACTCGCATCCCGCGCCTAGATCTACTCGTTGGAGATACTACGTACAAGGGAGTAGTCACATTCAAGTACCTAGGATGCACTATCACAGACACAAAAACCCGTGAAGAAGAAATTCAAATTCGCATTCAGAATTTCTTACGGTGCAGTGCTGCACTACATAAGGTACTGGTATCCAGGCTTCTCAGCAGAAGAACCAAGATCCGAATTTATAAAACCGTAATACGCTCCATCCTTATGTATGGTTCTGAAACCTGGACGCTAACCCTGAAGGAGGAGAATCAGCTTTTAGTAGCAGAGAGAAAAGTCCTCCGTAAAATCTTGGGCCCAGTAAGAAGAGAAGATGGTAGCCTGAGGGTCCGTAAAAACGCCGAAATCAAATTCGAATCTTGTGTTTCGGATCAGATCTTGTGGCCGAGCCTAACATTATAGGAGAATACAAGTCACGGCGACTCCGCTGGCTCGGCCATCTACTGCGAATGGGTGAAGATCGAAGTGTAAAGAGAGCATACTTGGGCCGACCGACTGGCCGCCGACCGGTTGGTCGTCCCAAGTATCGCTGGAACGACAGGATGGAGGTTGACCTACGCGACCTGGGAGCCGACAACTGGCAAAAGATGGCAATGGACAGAGGAAGTGATTGACAGATGGAAGTGGAGTGTTCTCATATCGGAGGTCAAGACTTACTTTGGGTCCCTGCGCCAATGGAGTAAGTAAGTAAGTAACTATATATTTTTATGACTCATCATTGCAGCACCATCTAACTTATACGGAATGGGCTGGTGGACGCTGCGGTATTGATTTTATGAGTTCTTATTGCCACCCTCTTTAACTTGAAAAAAGTAGACTTGGGAATGCTGCGGTATATTATAAGAGATAGGCGTACTTTTGGTAACTATCGCCAGAAATGCTGATTCAGTGTTTAGTGGGTGTGGGACTCTCCACTGATGTGAACGGTGACGTTCTGCGCGCAAGCGGTCGGTTATCTTACTAGCTATCGGTGCTCAAAGACGAGTTATTGTTACAAAAAATGAACAATAACTAGAAAGGCTGATTCTAGTACAGTATATGGGTAATACCTATGTGAACCGTGAAAAAACTGACAAGATTCATCGGTTGGTTCACTATACTAGAAAAAACATAGCTTGATCTCTGGGACAGCTGTCAGTAAAATCGCGCCTATGAAGTTTAACAGTACGGACAAACGTACCAGTCAATGTCATACTTTATGGGCATGCTGAGCTAATTATAGTGATGAGCGATGAATCATCGTGACCACAGACTATAAACTATCGATATTTTGTATAAAACTTAATTCAAAATTAATTAATCATTTAATTTAAAAAATAACATTATTGAATATTTTAAAAAAATAACATTATTTACAATAGTGAGTAAATAAAATATAAATTCTAACCTACTCGTAACATTCCTTCCGACAACTTTGGGGTTTGAGAGAAGTTTGGCCGCGGCGTGTCTTCTTCCGCAAGATGACGCCAACGCGCCGCCATCTTGTTTGACATGGCCCATTCTCCTCAGTACGAGTGCTAACGCCTTGTATACGCCACGTGTTTTCCGTTCTCATCACTTTGTTTTTGTTACTATTGCTGTTAATTTATATAAGTTTATTTATTATTGTTAGTTTCTTTGTTGTTATTGTTTGTTTTCATTGTTTGTTGGCATAATGCCAAAGAGAACGAAGAAAACTGTTTTGAACAGTCAAAGTCGTGAGTTTGTGATTCGCTTGCGTGAATATTTTGAGCGAGAAATCCAAAATGGTGGACCGCTATTACCCATGGCAAAAGTTTGTGACAGAGTTGCAGATGCTCTTGGCATTTGACGTGCGACAGTAGTTCGCATCAGTAAAGAAAAATATGGCGAATCTTCAACCGCAGTATTGACTGAAGACAAGGAAAAAAAGCTTTCAACGCCAAATAAAAAAATAAGAAAGGCTGCTCCTGTCACAAAAATTGACGACTTTGACGCCGCTGCGATTCGCAACCATGTATATGGTTATTATACACGGGGCGAATTACCTATATTAAAAAAACTGGCGGCGTCCCTAAAAGACGCAGACTTGTTTAAAGGAAGCTTGCCGTCACTATCGAAAATTTTGAAAAATCCTACATAAAAGTGACAAAAGAAAAATTATAATGGAACGAACCGACATTGCTCTTGCTCGAGTGAATTTTCTCCGGAAAGTCAAAAAAATTACAAATTGGGACAAAGTTGTCTTTCTAGGCGAGACATGGCTAAACGCCAATCATACCGTATCCAAAGCTTGGACCGATGATACGGCACAATCGACCACCAAAGTACCCGAAGGCAAAGGTCAAAGATTAATAATAACTCATGCTGGGACGTCATCTGGTTTTGTGCCTTATTGCCTATTGGCATTCAAATCTACGAAGACCAATGAATACCATAAAGAAATAAATTTTGAAAAATTTAAAGAGTGGTTTTTAAAATTATTAGATAATTTGAAGGAGCCACATTATATAATTATGGATAACGCCCCATATCACTCGGTCCAAAAGCACAAACCACCAACTTCGGCAAACAGGAAGTTAGAAATAATTACATGGCTTCAAGAAAAAGGAATAGAGGCCAATGAAACAATGCTTAAAAACGAATTATTGAGACTCGTTGGTCTGCACAAACCCAACACACCAACGTATGTCTTAGATGACATAGCCCAAGAAAAGGGTCATAACGTCATAAGACTGCCTCCATATCACTGCCAGTATAATCCGATCGAGCTTATCTGGGCCCAAGTAAAAGGTTTGTTTTCTCGAATTTCAGTTAGACAGATTCTTTATGTATTAACTCCTGTATAATTTATGATATTAAAATATGTTTTTCTTTCAAGGTTACGCTGCTAGACATAACACAACACCGCCTTTCACGGCAAATAAAATGTTGCAGTTACTAAACACTGCGGTTGAAAATGTATCTGAAGAAGATTGGAAAAAGGTAGTTACCAAATGCAGAAAATTTATGGAAGAAGATTGGGAGCGGGACATTCGATTTGATAATATTTGCGAACAAGAGTTCATTATAAATTTACGAGATTGCTCTAGCTATTCTGAAAGTGATTCGGATATTGATTTGGGGTGTACTTCTTTGGAATAAATGAATGTATGTATTAAAATATTCGTTTCATTTTATTACCCAAATCATAATATAATCCAATATACATATAATTACGGCAGACAGCCTTCGTGGCGAAGCGGTAGTGAACACGACTGCTGCGCAGGAGGTCGCGGGTTCGATCCTCGCTCAGTGCAAATATTTGTATGCATGAATGGGTTTTTGCACTGGTCTGGTCGTGCCTCGGAAAGCACGTTAAGCCGTCGGTCCCGGCTGCCATACGAATATCTAATGGCAGTCGTTACGGGTTGTTGGAGCCCTCAAAAGTCCAACAATTGGTCTTACTGCAAAGCTTCTATCGATAATTACTATCGATATTTTTTTCTGTATCATAACAACCCTAGGAATGTCAGTTTAACAAATGTCGCAGAGATCAAGCTATGTTTTTTCAAGTATAGGTATGGCCGCTTAAAGAAGCGTTATGGTGACAGAAAAATAACGATCACTAGAAAGGCTGATACCTGTATAGTATTAAAATATACGTAGTACCTATATGAACAGTAAAAAAACTGACGATATTCGTCGGTCGGTTCAGGAGTTATATCCAATTTAGATCTAAACATGTTTAATACAAATTTTTAACATTGTGTTATTTTAGAGTAACCGGTTGAAATGAAACTATTTGAAATCCAATAATCACATATAAATATACATTATTTTACAACACCCACTGCTCTCTTGCCCCCTTCTCGCACATACAATGTTAACCGACATGTTCTGTCCATATTCCTGATCCATCTAATATTGTGGTCAAGTGTTCTGATACTGACGTATTAATAATATTAGGTCTTTACCTATGAAATTGCCGTTTTGTATGGAATAAGTGAAAGTACTTATTTTTTTAAACTTTTTTATTTCTGTTATTCAAAGTAATCACCCATGCAATCGACGCATCTTTGCCAACGCATTGGCAGTTTATTGATGCCCTTCTTGTAAAAATCAGCTGGACGAGAGATAACAAACTCTTCAAAAGCATTTTTTACTGCCTCTCGAAAATTGAATTTTTTACCCACTAAAAAGTTGTCTAAATTTTGGAAAAAGTAATAGTCGGTAATAGTAATAGTATAGTCTGCCGTGGGGCACCGGCAATAGAATGTTGCCCCTCCGCTCTTGCCCGTGGATGCAGTAGGAGTCTGCTAAGGGATACCTCCGAAAGATGGGCAGCAGCGTCTTTTCGTGTTTTCAATACCTATACTGCGCTCGCCAACCCGCCTGCCAAGCGTGGCGAGTATGGCAACAACCCCCTTATGGACATAGTGCAACATAAAACCAGGCCCCGAGTCCCCGGCGGCCCCGCTAATCCTGGCTACGGTAGCAGTCACGGTAACGGCGGGGCCAGGGGTGCTAAGAATCCCCGGGAGACGATCGGCTACCAAACACTACGACGACCACTGGCCCTGGTAACACACAACATCCGCACTTTGAGGACAGACGAAAAGATTGTTGAGCTGGAAGAAGAAATTAGTAGATTACACTGGGACATTTTGGGGTTATCAGAAGTCCGTAGAGAGGGCGAGGACACGATATCCCTAAAGTCTGGTAACCTACTATACTACCGGGAGGGCGACCAACAGTCCCAAGGTGGTGTTGGGTTTCTCGTTCACAAGTCACTCATCAACAACATTATCACCAATGACAGTGTGTCGAGCAGGGTCGCGTACCTGACACTCAGAATATCTAAGCGATATTCGCTGAAGGTCGTTCAGGTATATGCGCCGACCTCTTCACACCCAGATGAAGAAGTAGAGTCTATGTATGAGGACATCAGTAGAGCCATACATACGAACAAAACTCACTTTATTGTTGTTATGGGGGACTTCAATGCAAAGCTAGGCATAAGAAGCGATGATGAGTTGAGAGTGGGGCAATTTGGATATGAGCAACGGAACCCCAGGGGACAGAGGCTGGCCGATTTTCTGGAGAAAGAAGGACTCTTTATGATGAATTCTTTTTTCCAGAAGCCGCCTCACAGGAAATGGACCTGGATGAGTCCCAACGGTTCCACGAGAAATGAGATTGATTTCATCTTGACCAACAAGAAACGGATATTCAATGATGTCTCTGTGATTCACAGGGTGAAAACCGGCAGTGATCACCGAATTGTTAGAGCCACATTGAATATGAACGTTAAACTTGAATTCAACTAGATTTCATCAAACGGGACCTGTTTGATGAAATCTACGCTCCGACCCACTCGCGCACATATCCAAAACCTCGAGAGCTTTCAACTCGAACTTGCAAATCGCTTTGACTGTCAAGAAGTAGATGCATCAGTGGACGAGATCAATAACAGGTTCGTTGAAACTGTCCATACGGTGGGGTCCCAGTTCTTTAAGACCCCCCGTACCAATAGACCTCAGAAACTTTCTGATGACACCCTTAACCTCATGGCTGAACGACGTTCTTTGCAACTGCAGTCTCCCGATGATGCTCAATCACATAGGCAGCTCAATAGAAAGATTTGGAAATCCTTGCGGCACGATATTCGTACCTTTAATACATCTCGTTTTAAAGATACGATAGAGCGGAATAAAGGCTCCAAAGTGTTCGCGAGAGATAATTCTATTGGGCAGAGCCGCATGACGAAGCTGAAAAGGGAAGATGGCAGCATAACGTCAAGTAAAGCGGAAGTGTTAAGGGAAGTCGAAAGGTTCTATGGACGGCTCTACGTTTCGGTCACTAAACCTGTTTGCAGTGCGGCCAACGACCCAAGAGCCAAACTGACCCGACATTATACCGAAGATATTCTGGACATCAGCCTGTATGAGATCAGGATGGCCTTGAAGCAGCTTAAGAACGACAAGGCGCCGGGTGAGGACGGAATCACTTCAGAGCTTCTGAAAGCGGGTGGATCACCGGTACTTAAAGTCCTTCAGAAGCTTTTTAATTCCGCCTTGCTTGAAGGTACGACGCCAAAAGCATGGAACGGGGGCGTGGTGGTTCTGTTCTTCAAGAAAGGTGACAACACCTTGCTTAAGAATTATAGACCCATCTCGCTTTTGAGCCATGTTTATAAGCTGTTTTCGAGGGTCATCGCGAACCGTCTCGAACGCAGGTTTGATGACTTCCAGCCTCCCGAACAAGCCGGGTTCCGTAAAGGCTACAGTACCATAGACCACATACATACGCTGCGGCAAGTCATACAGAAGACCGAAGAGTATAACTTGCCGCTATGTCTCGCGTTTGTGGACTATGAGAAAGCCTTCAATTCGATCGAAACATGGGCAGTGCTTGAGTCGCTCCAACGATACCGTATTGACTATCGGTACATCGAAGTGTTGAAGTGTTTGTATAAAAACGCCACTATGTCAGTCCGAGTACACGAACAGAGCTCGAAGGCGATTCCCTTAAAAAGAGGCGTAAGACAGGGAGATGTCATCTCTCCGAAACTGTTTACGACCGCATTGGAAGATGCCTTCAAGCTTCTGGAATGGAAAGGACTGGGCATCAATATTAACGGCGAATACATCACTCACCTTCGGTTTGCCGACGATATTGTGGTCATGGCAAAGTCGATGGAAGAGCTCAGCACGATGCTCGAAGGCCTCAATCGAGTCTCCCAACGGGTAGGACTTAAAATGAACATGGACAAGACGAAAATCATGTCGAATGTCCATGTCGTCCCTGCCCCAGTTATGGTTGAGAACTCGGCTCTTGAAGTTGTCGACGCGTATGTATACCTAGGACAAACAGTCCAAAGGTAGGTCCAACTTCGAGAAAGAGGTCAATCGTCGAATCCAACTCGGATGGGCAGCGTTTGGGAAACTTCGCAACGTCTTTTCGTCCAACATACCTCAGTGCCTTAAGACGAAAGTCTACAATCAGTGTGTGTTACCAGTGATGGCATATGGAACCGAGACGTGGTCCTTCACTATTGGCCTTATGAATAAGCTCAGAGTCGCTCAATGAGCTATGGAGAGGGCTATGCTCGGGGTTTCTCTACGGGATCGAATCAGAAATGAGGAGATACGTAGGAGAACTCAAGTCACCGACATAGCCCGACGGATTAGCACGTTGAAGTGGCAATGGGCAGGCCATATAGCGCGCAGAACAGATGGCCGATGGGGCCGAAAGGTTCTCGAGTGGAGGCCACGGACCGGCAAGCGCAGCGTAGGACGTCCACCCACAAGATGGGCAGACGACTTGGTAAGAACCGCAGGTCGGCGTTGGATGCAGGCCGCTTCCAACCGCAGTTCCTGGAGATCAATGAGGGAGGCCTTTGTCCAGCAGTGGACGTCCTACGGCTGATATGATGATGATGATGAATAGTCGGTAGGTGCAAGGTCTGGTGAGTATGGCGGATGAAGGAAAGCTTCCAACCCCAGCTCTTGCAGCTTGGAGACTGTCTGTTGTGCAGTATGGGGTCGCGCGTTATCGTGAAGGAGCAGTGGGGACGACCGATTGACTAAAGCTGGTTGCCGATGTGCAAGCTTCTCCATCATTGTCTCCAGTTCTTCACAGTACACATCTGCAGTAATGCTCATGCCGTTTTGTAAAAAGCTGTGGTAAATCACACTCGCACTAGACAACCAAACAGTGACCATCACCTTTTTAGGGGTCATTTTTGGTTTAGGGCATTGCTTTGGTGCTGAACCAGGATCTAACCAACTTGCTGAGCGCTTTCGATTGTCGAACAGAATCCATTTTTTATCGCACATAACAATTCGGTTAAAAATTTATTCATTTCTTTGCCTATTGAGCAGCGCGAGTCAGGTCTCGACGCGTACGTTGCGCTGGCGATCGTTAAGTTCGCGGGGCACCCATCTATTAAGTTTTTTTACTTTGCCTATTTGTCGCAAATTTATCAAAATTGTTTTGATGCTAACATCAAAAGCTGCTGCTAGCTCAGCAGTAGATTGAGTTTCGTCATCTTCCACAATCGCCTTTAATTCATCATTGTTGACCAAAGTCTCCGGACGACCACGAGCTTCATTTTTCAAGTCAAAATTTCCAGAACGGAACCGGGAAAACCAATAAAGGGTTGTGCGTTCGTTTGTACAGTTCTCTCCGTAAACGTTTTTGATGTTACATGCCGTTTGTGTCGCGTTGGTGCCACGACGGAACTCATATTCCATAATTACACTAATTTTTAAAGTATCCATTATGACGAAAAATGTTCAAATGTAATGAAAATACAAAGCTAATCAATAAACAAAAGACTGAGTTTGTAAAAAGAATGTCATGTTTTTAAAATAAATTAATTTGAATTTAGAATACAAAGCCATTCCAAACTTTTTTTCTATTTAAAATTACCAGTACTGAAGAACGGCAATTTCATAGGTAAAGACCTATTATTATTGGGAACTTACTACAATAATATTAAAAATGAATCAAACGGTGTTTTCTTATATTTCCATTAAAAATCAACACATTAGATATGTATACCTCAGGTTTATGTTTCCATATATACTTATCGTTGATGCTAGGGCATGATAAGAATGATGGAAAAGTATTATGACGTAAGTAAATGACAAATTATTTCATTTAATACCTAATATTATTAGATCTAAATTGGCTATAACTCCTGAACCGACCGACGAATATCGTCAGTTTTTTTTACTGTTCATATAGGTACTACGTATACTTTAATACTATACAGGTATCAGCCTTTCTAGTGATCGTTAATTTTTTGTAACCATAACGGTTCTTTGAGCGGCCATATCTAGTGAACCAACCGATGAATCTTGTCAGTTTTTTTTAGTGTTCACATAGGTATTACCCATATTATAATACTGTACTAGAACCAGCCTTTCTAGTTATTGTTCATTTTTTGTAACAATAACTCGTCTTTGAGCACCGATAGCTAGTAAGATAACCGACCCACACCCACTTAACACTGAACCAGCCTTTCTGGCGATAGTTACCAAAAGTACGTCTATCTCTTAGACTAGTAGCTAAAAATTTTTGTACATTTTATATTTATATGTTTATATAACGAAAATAAAGCCTCGTGCCCCAAGCGTTGTTATTAATATTCAGAGTATGCATATCGCTATAATCCTCACTTCGGGTAGTTTTCGTTTTAGTAGAACGATGAATAAATGAGTTTAAAAGAAACTATTTTCAGCTTTCTGATAATTATCTATCTAAAAGAATACTTTGATAATTTACTATTTTAACGATATAAACTGTACTAATGTTTTTGCTAGCTGGGGACCAACATACATTAGGTTGGTACTTGAGTTTTGTTTCCTGTGTTTTTAATTTAGAACTCTTTTTTGAAGATTGTTTGGGAGTTGAGCATTTGTGTCAATTTAGGCTATTCGCCCTGGTACCTTCGGCATAGTGTACCTACCGTCTTATAGAGTACACATTTAACTAACCTGCCCAGCAGACATTTCACCCTGCAAGTAGTCATTAGTCCCTTTGAACAGTTGCGTAGCCAGCCGGCTGATGACAGGGTCGTGAGGATCTAGAACCTCAAAGCTGGAGCAGCTCGGCGACATTTGCATATCTGTAACAAACGTAATTTGTAATATTTAGTGTAGTAAGCCTAGTGTCATTTTTTTACACCCTATGAAAAAAGTGCACTTGTGTTGCACGATCCAAAACGGCTGAACCCCTTCAAATCAATATTTTTTTGGAAGTCGGTTTGATTTTCAGATATCTACATGAGTTATAATTAAATTTGGTTAACAATTGGCAGAGGTATCGTGTAACATACAAACCAAATAAAAATACAGCCTTATCGAGAACCTCCTCCTTTTTTAAAGTTCGTTAAAAACTAAAATTGTAATGATATTGATGCTCTAGGATGCTAGCAGTATTTCGCAGTGCCGTCTTTTGCATCGTAATATGGTAGTAGATGCTCGCTTATTAAGATACTGTCTAGATATCGCATTGCATGCTGCAGTCTCACTGGCTCCTCTACGTATATGATTGTAGACTAGCTCGCTTATTAAAATACTGCCTAGATATCGCTTTGCATGCTCCAGTCTCACTGGCTCCTCTACGTATATGATTGTAGAGTAGCTTGCTTATTAAAATACTGCCTAGATATCGCATTGCATGCTGCAGTCTCACTGGCTCCTCTACGTATATGATTGTAGAGTAGCTCGCTTATTAAAATACTGCCAAGATATCGCTTTGCATGCTCCAGTCTCACTGGCTCCTCTACGTATATGATTGTAGAGTAGCTCGCTTATTAAAATACTGCCTAGATATCGCTTTGCATGCTCCAGTCTCACTGCCTCCTCTACGTATATGATTGTAGAGTAGCTCGCTTATTAAAATACTGCCTAGATATCGCATTGCATGCTGCAGTCTCACTGGCTCCTTTACGTATGTATATGATTGTAGAGTAGCTCACTTATTAAAATACTGCCTAGATATCGCTTTGCATGCTCCAGTCTCGCTGGCTCCTCTATCTATATGATTGTAGAGTAGCACGCTTATCAAAATACTGCCAAGATATCGCATTGCATGCTGCAGTCTCACTGGCTCCTCTACGTATATGATTGTAGAGTAGCTCGCTTATTAAAATACTGCCTAGATATCGCTTTGCATGCTCCAGTTTCACTGGCTCCTCTACGTATATGATTGTTGAGTAGCTCGCTTATTAAAATACTGCCTAGATATCGCATTGCATGCTCCAGTCTCACTGGCTCCTCTACGTATATGATTGTAGAGTAGCTCGCTTATTAAAATACTGCCTAGATATCGCATTGCATGCTCCAGTCTCACTGGCTCCTCTACGTATATGATTGTAGAGTAGCTCGCTTATTAAAATACTGCCTAGATATCGCATTGCATGCTCCAGTCTCACTGGCTCCTCTTCGTGTATGATTGTAGAGTAGCTCGCTTATTAAAATACTGCCTAGATATCGCATTACATGCTCCAGTCTCACTGGCTCCTCTACGTATATGATTGTAGAGTAGCTCGCTTATGAAAATACTGCCTAGATATCGCATTGCATGCTCCAGTCTCACTGGCTCCTCTATGTATATGATTGTAGAGTAGCTCGCTTATTAAAATACTGCCTAGATATCGCATTGCATGCTCTAGTCTCACTGGCTCCTCTTCGTGTATGATTGTAAAGTAGCTCGCTTATTAAAATACTGCCTAGATATCGCATTGGATGCTCCAGTCTCACTGGCTTCTCTACGTACATACACTGCCGGCCAAAAGTTTGAGACCACTGTAAAAATCTTTGTCACCAACAAAATATTTCAAAGTACACATATGATAATGAGCTAATTTGAACACCTGCGTATTCTATTATTATTAAAGAATTTCTAAGAGTCATTATTTATGTTGTTGTTTAAGTTATCATCCTAAAAAGGTCTATTGTTTCAAAACATCAATGAGCGCCGCGCAAGGACCAGGTGGTAGAGTCATTGTAATATTTTTATGATCTGCTCATTACTTATTGTTTTGGGTTTGTTTCGCGTTAACCGATATCAGGGATTATGTTAGCTTCCTAAAACATATTTAGTACCTAAGTTTTTATGGAGTAAATTATTTTCTACCTTATTAGTCTGAGCTCGTCGTTGTTACAGTGAAGACATCTTAAAATGGGAAAAGTTCGCGAAATTAGCAGTGAAACTCGCTCTGCCATAGTTGTTTTATACGGCGAAGGCAAATCTGAACGTGCGATTGCCTCTCAACTTAAGTTGTCGAAGACTTGTGTTCATAACACAATAACCCGATACAAGGAGACTGGCAGTAATCAAGATCGTTCGCGTTCGGGAAGGCCGAGAACTACCACTTCTCGCGAGGATCACTTCATCGTCACTACCAGCAAGCGGAATAGACGCCTAACAGCACCAGAAATCCGCGTAGAAGTGAACAAATCCCGATCAGAACCTGTATCATTGACTACAGTAAAAAGACGTTTGAGAGATGCTAAGTTATTTGGTCGCGTCGCCGTTCGAAAACCACTACTAAGGCCACAAAACAAAAAGAAACGGATGCAGTGGGCCCTTACCCATCGAGACTGGACTGAAGAAGACTTTAAACAAGTTCTTTGGTCAGATGAATCCAAATTTGAAATATTTGGTTCAAAACGACGAATTTTTGTTCGACGTAACGTCGAGGAAAAGATGATGCCAGACTGTGTGGTGCCAACAGTCAAGCATGGTGGTGGTTCCATTATGGTCTGGGGATGCTTCTCGGGCCATGGAACCGGAGATTTGGTACGAGTCGAAGGAATCATGAAAAAGGAGCAATATAAACGAATACTACAGCAAAATGCCATTCCGTCTGGTTCAAGAATAATTGGAGATGGATTTTTTTTCCAACAAGATAATGACCCAAAACATAGTTCAAAATTATGCAGGGGTTATTTAGAACACAAAGAAACAGAAGGGGTTTTAAAAAACATGGTGTGGCCCCCTCAGAGTCCGGATCTCAACCCGATTGAGCTTTTGTGGGAAGAGCTTGATAGAAATGTGCGCAGTTGTTGTCCCACTTCGCAAGAAGACATGTGGAAGGCTTTACAAGAAAGCTGGAACAATATATCACAAGATACAATCGACAAATTGATTGCTCGTATGCCAAGAATAGTGAAAGTAGTAATAAAATGCAAGGGAGGGTTTTTCGACGAAAAATCTGTATAAAATATGAGCGACATTTTTAAAGTAAATGGTTGATTTTTCTTGATTATTTTGTTTTCTTCATAATGTATGTGTATTAGGAAATAAGTATTTTAATTCATAATTAAACCTCTTGCTTTGTATTTTGAGTTTTATTTCATTTTCCTACTTTGATGTAGGTGGTCTCAAACTTTTGGCCGGCAGTGTATATGATTGTAGAGTAGCTCGCTTATTAAAATACTGCATAGATATCGCATTGCATGCTCCAGTCTCACTGGCTCTTCTTCGTGTATGATTGTAGACTAGCTCGCTTATTAAGATACTGCCTAAATATCGTATTGCATGCTCCAGTCTCACTAGCTCCTATACGTATATGATTGTAGAGTAGCTCGCTTATTAAAATACTGCCTAGATATCGCATTGGATGCTCCAGTCTCAATGGCTCCTCTACCTATATGATTGTAGAGTAGCACGCTTATCAAAATACTGCCAAGATATCGCATTGCATGCTGCAGTCTCACTGGCTCCTCTACGTATATGATTGTAGAGTAGCTCGCTTATTAAAATACTGCCTAGATATCGCTTTGCATGCTCCAGTTTCACTGGCTCCTCTACGTATATGATTGTTGAGTAGCTCGCTTATTAAAATACTGCCTAGATATCGCATTGCATGCTCCAGTCTCACTGGCTCCTCTACGTATATGATTGTAGAGTAGCTCGCTTATTAAAATACTGCCTAGATATCGCATTGCATGCTCCAGTCTCACTGGCTCCTCTACGTATATGATTGTAGAGTAGCTCGCTTATTAAAATACTGCCTAGATATCGCATTGCATGCTCCAGTCTCACTGGCTCCTCTTCGTGTATGATTGTAGAGTAGCTCGCTTATTAAAATACTGCCTAGATATCGCATTACATGCTCCAGTCTCACTGGCTCCTCTACGTATATGATTGTAGAGTAGCTCGCTTATGAAAATACTGCCTAGATATCGTATTGCATGCTCCAGTCTCACTGGCTCCTCTATGTATATGATTGTAGAGTAGCTCGCTTATTAAAATACTGCCTAGATATCGCATTGCATGCTCTAGTCTCACTGGCTCCTCTTCGTGTATGATTGTAAAGTAGCTCGCTTATTAAAATACTGCCTAGATATCGCATTGCATGCTCCAGTCTCACTGGCTCCTCTTCGTGTATGATTGTAGAGTAGCTCGCTTATGAAAATACTGCCTAGATATCGCATTACATGCTCCAGTCTCACTGGCTCCTCTACGTATATGATTGTAGAGTAGCTCGCTTATGAAAATACTGCCTAGATATCGTATTGCATGCTCCAGTCTCACTGGCTCCTCTATGTATATGATTGTAGAGTAGCTCGCTTATTAAAATACTGCCTAGATATCGCATTGCATGCTCTAGTCTCACTGGCTCCTCTTCGTGTATGATTGTAGAGTAGCTCGCTTATTAAAATACTGCCTAGATATCGCATTGGATGCTCCAGTCTCACTGGCTCCTCTACGTATATGATTGTAGAGTAGCTCGCTTATTAAAATACTGCATAGATATCGCATTGCATGCTCCAGTCTCACTGGCTCCTCTTCGTGTATGATTGTAGACTAGCTCGCTTATTAAGATACTGCCTAAATATCGTATTGCATGCTCCAGTCTCACTAGCTCCTATACGTACATATATGATTGTAGAGTAGCTCGCTTATTAAAATACTGCCTATATATAGCATTGTATGATCCAGTCTTTGATTGTAGAGTAGCTCGTTTATTAAGATACAGCTTAAAGTAAAAGTAAAGTAAAGTCAAAAGATTATTATTTTCACAAAAAAATAGACACTTGTAATCAACGCGAGCTATATATATACATAAAAGGATAAGTAAGTAGGTATAAGGTTATGAGCAGACATAGATATCGTATTGCATGCTCCAGTCTCACTGGCTCCTTTACAATGTCTAATCAAACAACCTGTGCAAGAAATTGACTGTTTGAAAACCTCTGATCATCTACATACTACCTATATCATATCCTTGTACCGTTATACATATATGTATAATGCTGACGCGAGGGTAAAGTTTAGAGTAGGTATATTTTTTATTTTATCACATAGAATTATTATTATTATTTTATCTCTTACTTTTTTTCTACATAAGTAACTACATACCAACTTATTTTTATTACTTATTTAATATATTAAAACATCTATATCTGCCTATCTAATTAATTACATATCACAATATTATGAAAACACCATTGCCTAAACAAAGTTTGTACAGGTTCCAATGACTTGCTTAATGAAGGTTTCGGCCGAGCTGTCGATCGGTGGTGAGGCATAATGCTGAGCGGCAACCCATTTGCTGGAGTAGCACATACAACCATTTATCTATTTACCTACTTGTTTTGTGTTTTCTTTTTTTATATTGTATAACTATAACCTATTTTTATTTATGATTCTTATGTTTGTAATCTATTATATCCTGATATTTGATTTTGTTTAAGATATTTCTGATTGTTTATTGTTGTAGGTACCTAATTCTTATTATACTGTGAAATCAGAAATCAGACTGTTTTTTGCCAGGATATAGGTACATGTTTCGATGTTACATTTTGTTGATCCTTATATATTGTACCATAAAGATGGTGTACAAATATAACGTACCTACCCTAAAAATCAATAAAATTTAACTAAGCGAATGGCGTATGTCATTCAAAATATTAATAGTATCAGTACACGATTAAACAAATAAAATTAGAAATTACAATACAATACAAAATAAAAACAATGTCATAGTCCTAGTAAGTTAATTAAATATATAACCATTTTGTCAACTTTATTTTTTTTGCATTAAATGGTAATTCCTTAAATGTATTTAGCAAATTGTTATACACCTTTATGGCACTCACATAAACATTTCTTTTATAAATGTCCAGTCTGACTTTAGGTAAGTACGAGTATAACTTTTTATATGGACTTCTAGAGGCAGATTTTTTACAACTACTTCTGATTGCTTCTTGAAGTATCCAGGGTATCGTTTAACAATAATGCACAATTTCCTGGTGTACATGCAAGCCAAGGGCAAAATTTAGAGCTGTTTAAAAAGCGGTTTACAACTCTCCATGCACCAAGCACCAAAGACAGCCCTCACACAACTAGACTCTGAAAGCTCTACTCACCTCTACAGACCTACAGTATGTGTGTGCTACACCTAGTAGTAAATAAATTACATTTCCAGAGGGGTAGGCAGATCTTATACCACAATCCTGACCTTTTTGCTTCATTCGCTCTCTCATCACTTCATAAATACATGAACTCTTCTCCAACACGTCTCCAACATGGTCAAGCTATATGTCTTAGCTCAAATTCAAGACCAAATGGTCTAGTCAGTCGCATTTTTTTATGCTTGTATTTTATAGCTTAAAGACTCGACCATAACATTTTTTCTATTTGTGTACCTACATTTGTTGAGGGTGCTAATAATGGAATTTGTGACTCGCATAGCTTTTACATATAGAGTTGCTATTAAATGACATTGTTATTGTTACTTGTGTACTCATTATTTATTAGACGTCACCAGCATTCATTTCTCAATTCAAATGACAAATGAAAATCTGTATTTGTGACATGTCACTTGTAGGTTGCTGACATTAGTTATTATTTTACTGGCATTCAGCCAAACTAGGACCACCACACTAAAAAAGATTACGAGTAAAATAACTTTTTCATCCCCCCCATCTCGGAAAGAGTATTTTTGTTCTTCGATATCTGAGTGAAAAAGCCGTTTTTATCCGCTAGGTAGAGGATAAAGTAAATTGAATTTAGAAAATAGTGTGCATTACGTTTGTGAATTCAAAATATCATTATACCTACTTACTTCTACCTCCATGGTGCCGAATTTATCATACAACCTTTTATAATTTGTTAAAACTCAGACTTCCTTCTTGGTGTATTACTTTTTTTTTGCATTAAGTGGTTTCCTCGCTGAGGTGAGATGAAAAGTTACGAAGTGAAAAATCTTTGCACTCGAGTGCAACATCGAGTGCAAAGATTTTTCACCTCGTGCTCTTTTGATTCCCTCGCTAATGCCAGGATTCTTAATTTTTTAATCACGAGCCTTCGCTTGCTCGGTCATCAAAATTGAGCACAGTTAAAAAGCAACTTTGCACTCTTGTATAACAAATAACTATTAGCATAGGCAGTACAATTAAGTTGTGTTTCCGGTCTGTACTAAAATGACATTTTATTCTATTCTTCCTTAGAGAAAAATTTTTTCATTGCTGTCATGCTACTAGGGCTGCACACATTCTGAGTATATAAAGAAATGCGTAACATGTAAGTAAATTAAGTATATATTGGCTATAAGTTGGTATTGGCTAGTGTCCAACTGTTGTGCCAAACTTTTTAAATCACCCGCAAGCCTCTGAAATGGATTGACAACTTATGTATGCATATCGGACAATTATCAGCTCATAGATCAGATCCATCGCTGGAAAGTTATCAACGGACATACATACATTGCTTTGCTTTATCAATAAAAATAAGTTGTTGTCACTTGTAGAATACTCTGATAGTGGGCTGGAGGATAAAGGCTATGGAAGCCACCAAATGGCTGAAAGACTGCACTCGTTACAAGTACAGCAAGCAGATGACCAAGTTAATAGAAATTAAAAAAAAATACTTACATTAATTTGACACACACACAGGACATACCATTCACAAGAGACTAGTTCAAGTTCCATTGTAATTTGCACACACACAGAAAATTTGCAGATCTGAATAACACACTCCAATAGACATGCAAGCTCTGATAAATAAATTCCTAAAGACCTAGTACCCCATCCTGGTGTCAGAGTTCTTAGCCTATTTTTATGGCTTAACTGAAGATAGTAAATAGCCGTTTAGCCAAACCAAATCCTTTTGATGAATATTATCATACAAAGAACCGTTTTTATATGCAATGGATTTTTAGAATTTGGTGCCTTCCGGACAGTTTAGTGTGAGTAGTTTCATCTCTGCCCTTGGTTAGATATCTATTTATTAACATACCTTTTTCGGACATCGCTTCTGCCAACAGGTAGGTACGAACAACGACGAATACAATAGCAACAGTCTATTCACAACACTTTTGACTACATCAGAACAGTTTTCACACCAGTATACGCCACGATTATCTTAGATATTAAATATACATTAAAATGCAGAAAATGAGGGGCAGGCAAAAATACGCAACCACCCGTCATAACACCAAAGAGAAAGCTGGGCTGGGCTGGGCTGGGCCTAATCTAAAATGTTCGATCGATCGAACCTAATAATTTACCTACCCCTCGCTCGCCAGTGTTGCCAGCACCTCAATCAAAAAAGGTAGCTTTGTTGAAAAAGGCCAACTTTTGGCACGAAAGGCTGAAATTGAAATAAAAAAACGTTACTTAACTATAAAATAAATGTTAATGGTTTAAAGAACAAAGTCTGGACAGTCTTTACTTATATATTATTTTAGTACATAACATTTCTGGTGATGACTCGAAATTTATTATACCACCACAGTTTTCTATGCCTGCAGTAATAGTCATTAGAAGTTACAGTGAGTGCAGCTTTCAGTTTAAATGCTCTTGAGTTTACCACGCTCAACACTCGCGTTTAAAAATGGGAGAACCGGCAGTAAGCCAATTAGTAGTTATTTAAAAAAGGTGCAATTTCCTGCTATATTTTTCAACTGATAAACTGCTTTTTTAAAAGATTCTGCGGGCAAAGTGGTTTTAATCCCCAAACTTTCAAGGTCGGTCAGAAAAAGTTCCCTCCATTCTTACTTTTTTAATACTTTTGACAGATTTTAAATCCCGACGCGTTGATCGCCGGGCAGGTTTACATTGGCAAAAGTAGTATCTCGTAGCTGCTCTGAGACACAACACAACCAGTGTTGCTTATTTATATTTTTATTAATTGAATATTTTAATTATTTTATTAATGGCGGGTAAAGGCTACAAAAAGGCCGATGGCTGCCAAGGGCCGACATAACTTCCCAAAGACCGATAATCGGCCCCCTAGGGGCCGAACTGGCAACTCTGCCGCTCGCTTTCACCAAGGAACAAAAAGTTCCTTGCCACTCACAAAATCTATAATTCCCGCTCTCCTGAACAGGTGAAGTGCTGCCAATGTAAATTTCTTGATTCCCCAGAAAAATGTGCTCGATTCCCCGAAATTGCCCGTTTTCCGCTTTCAATCTCTTTGCTCCAGAACACAGACTCGCAAATGAAAACTATAGAGAAACATAGACTATGAAAACTGACCTGAAAAATTGACTGAATAAAATCTAGCTCCGGAAGTAACTTCAACTGTAGGTTTTCTGCAAATGGATGGTTTTACAATAAATTGATAATGTTATTAAATTATCCGTATGAGACTAAAACAAAACGTGCAATCAGAGAAAAAGTTACATAAACTACTTTATTAAAATATATTTATCAGCTAACAATATATCCATTTTGTTAGTAAAAAGCTTCGAATCTAGGGGAATTATACTAATTGCGATTTAGTCAATGATGTTCTCTATCATTGGATTTAGCACAGAACACAAAAACAATTGTTTTTTATGTTCTGTGGGATTTAATCCTCTGCGTGAGCTTCCACATCAGAGTCTTAGTTGTCTCTATGCTCTAGTTTGTTGTTCGCTTTTGCCTAAAACAATCTCACTAAAAGTAAAAGTAAAAAAAACAAATTAGCTGTACCACATACAAAATAACAGGTAGCTAAGACAAGCGCTCACCATAGGGTAATTTAAATATTTAACAATTTGTCTCTCCCCCACCGTTAGAAAAAAGTTTTTTTTTATACATTATAGGCTGGCGTTATCTGTAATTTGAACGAAACTGTAGGTCAAGTAAATTGGTTCCTTCATTTCGTGGCACTATTTTATTGGTCAAAGATAAGGCCGGCTTGCACAACGATCCCTAAACGTATTTAGCGAATAAACATGTTTAAATTGTTCGTATTTGTATGATTTGACCACTCGTTAAATCATATTTAGCCACAAAATACGTTTAGGCATCGTTGCGCGAGTCGCCCTAAGAATATTTTTTTATTTGTGTTGTAGGAGACTCGCGAGATCTCAGTTCGTAGCGAACCACTAGTCTATAAAAAGGTATATTTAAATATTTTTTTTGGTTGGTTGGTACACTTGGTACCTAGATAGTACCAATAGATTGGAAATAAATTGGCATGTTTGTGAGAAATCTAATTTGATGGAAATTTATTGAAGTCATACGCTGTGCTTTATTTTTCTATTAAAACATATATACAAACTGTTTGGGACTAGGGTTTTTAAAAAAACCCAACCACATTTTTAAGAAACAGTTTTATATTTAAAAATTATTCTACTCTGTTTTCTACTAGCTGGCTTCGTGTAAAAAGACTCTAAATATACGGATAAGACGTATGTTGTGTCAAAAAAGTAAATTGAATTCGCAAAGTGAACTATCTAATTTGGCGGCAATCAAGGAACTTAAGTTCCTTGGCGGCAATAGATTGAAGTCTTGTGAACCCTTTTTTGTCCTGTGCTTTATTTCTAACTGTAAAATCCTTTAAAAATATTTTATAATTTTTAATCTCTGAGGAGAGGTGGTAAATTTTATTCATGTTGGGTTGCAGATTCATGGCCGCAGCGTTTTGAGATGTTAAAGCACCGCCTCATTTGCTCTCAACTCAAGATTTGCGTGCATTAAGGTAAGAAAACTTGTATTTTGGTCTGATTTACAATTCTCCAGAAGGTTGCAGAGTATTTTCTTGTTACGTTTCATGTTTCAGTGGTGATTTATTGAATGTTATTTATTGAATAATAATTTATAATTTGTTGAAATTACAAACGAATCCTATCGCCCATCCAACAGATTTTCTCTGAGTCTCAGCTCACAATTGATATTTTGATACGTGGAGTAACAAGGCTTTACCAGAGGAAAGTTGACGTTTTCTAGAGTTAAGTTTATTTACCTTTCCTTTCATACAATTATATTATGCTAATATTATAAATGTGTAAGTTTGGATGTTTTTTGTTGCTCTATGAATGTGCTGCTCTATCACACCCGTGCTTTGTCAATAATAACATTACTCTCCTTCTCCACACTCGGGTAAAAATTAGCCTATGTCCCAATCCCGGTCTTAATCTATCTGTATACCAAATTTCATCGAAATCGGTCCAGCCGAAAACAGACAGGGACAGAGTTACTTTCGAATTTTATTGGGAGTTAGGTAGAGGTATTATTATTTGTTCGTATGTTTTGGGTAATCTCCGGATTTATTAATCCGATTCTGAAAATTATTTCACTAATACGAAACTGGAAAGAAGGGAGGGAGGCCTTTGCCCTGCAGTGGGACAATACAGGTTAAAAATAAATAAATACCTAAATAGGAAATTGCATTAGCCCTCAGTGCTATATTTTATTTTAATAAAAATGCGTCCTATGCCGGGACGAGTCACCAAGTAGGTATGTATATAATATTAGTACCGAAATATGACGACCTCCGTGGCGCAGTGGGAGAATAGCCGGCTAAGACGCCGAGGTAGCGGGTTCCATTCCCGCCGCGGTACAAATGTTGATGTTTCCTATTATAAAAAAAAGACAATACATTTATTTGACACACACAGGACAGGCAGGCCATTCAGAACAGAACAAAAATACCTACTTACATAAACAATATAAATTATTAAAACGATAAAGTATATAAAAAAAACCACAGGAAAAATACTAGGTAAAAATTGAGTATTATAAGTATGTACATACATATTTACAAAAAAAATATTTAAGTAGATAGTATATGCCGGTTCTGGACCACTGAATTTCCAATGTAACAAGACCCATGTTATGTATGTATTAGGTAGTGTTTGAAGGGTAATGTTATGTTGGTTTTTTTCTCTAAAATCGACGTTTGACCTTTGTGTGCATAGTATGATGTATGCAGCGGGAGGTCTTAGAGCTCTGATTTCTGGTCGTCGGGGACTTGTGGTTGAATTACCAAAACACATGAACTTCCGTTACCTGTAATTTGAATGAAACTGTGGGTCAAGTTATTTGGTAATATATTTCGTGACACTATTTTGATAGTCAAAGATTACAAATAATATTTTTTTTTGTTTTGTAAAATGACCGTCTTGTAAAATGTAACAAAAATATTACAGTATCTACAACCAAAACCAAAGCTCCCAGACCCGCGTGAAGGCACAGGCAAAAGCTAGTTCTATTCCCACGCACGAGAAAAATGTAACTATCTTAGCCACAAGTCCCCGACGACCAGAAACCAGAGCTCTAAGACCTCCCGCTACATACATCATACTATGCACACAAAGGTCAAACGTCGATTTTTGAGAAAAACCAACATAACATTACTCCTCAAACACTACCAAATACATACAAATCATGGGTCTTGTTACACTGGAAATGTAGCGGTCCAGAACCGGCATATCCTATCTACTTAAGTATTGTATTAGTTATCTGGTTCCCATAGTAAAAGCTTTGCTTAGTTTTGGGCTAGTTACCGCTGCGTGAAATGTCCAGCATTATTATTAATAGTGTCGATGTATGAACTTTCAGGGTGATTTCGGCGAAGATGAGCAAGCGCCGCTGCCATGCGACTGCACCGTGGAGCTGGAGCACGCTGAAGCTCGCGCTGGACCTCATCGACAAGTCGCACGACGAGACGCGTCGCGCGCTCGACACCCTGATGGAGAGTATTTCCGAACGTGACGTTACCAAATGTGAGTTGCCTCAAACCAAAACATCGCTAATTTTCGTCTACTATTGCTTTATAGATCAATCGAACCGACGAAACTCTATTAAATATAATGAGTCTTTTAGTACTTAATCGAATTTTTGGACGTGTGGGCCTAAAACAGGTCATTTCGCCTCACCATAAACTGGAAGCGACCAAGAATCAATAAATGTTTTTTGACGTGATTACGTCTTATACATCGATGAACGCCGGCTGCACGCACGAAAAAGCATGACTCATTGTCACGTTCCACCTGAGCCGAGCGTGCAAGCGAGAGCGCGGAACGAGCGATAGAGGCACGATCAGCCTAAGCGTTCGGCTTGTGACGCATCTATCTCTGTTCCACTCGTTATCACGTAAAATTATCGTCCCTAAACCGACTTTACAGACAACCAATTTTTTATTGTATAAAATAAAGGCATGTTTTTAAATGATCATTTTAATTTTGCAAAAACAGCAAGCAAAAAATTTATATCATCTTTCTTTAGGTCATCTTTTTTAATGATTGATCCTCATTTATTGACACATGTCATGAAATAAATCAAAACCAACGATACTTTAATCTGTTTGGAGCTTCGAAAACGAACATGTTTGAGATTTAGAAATTAAATTTGATAGATCCATGTTGGGTCCCTAAACTGAGAGAAATAAGCATCGCACTAATATTATAAATGTGAAAGTTTGGATGTTTGTTTATTACTCAATCAAATCGTAACGGCCGAACTGATTCTGATGAAATTTGGTATATACGTAGATTATAACCTGGATTACCACATAGGCTACCTTTTGTCCCATAAATCAGTTCCCATGGGATAAAAATGAGGTGTGAAGTCAAATTTCCACAGCGATTTTAGCTTTATTTCTAGGTTACCTACACATTTAGTAATGTAACGCGTACGAAGTCGCGCGCAACATCTAGTTTAATAATAAAGTTACAATACATTTTTAACATTAGCGGCACTTAAAATCCGCCATATCTGTAGCTGCGGTGACGTTAATACGTATAAGTACTTACGTATTAACGCCACTGTAGTTTTTTGGGGTGTGCTCTCGCCAGAACTCTCGCGTGGTCGCCCCTGAGTGTCGCTTCACCCACTCTACCTTCACTTCGCTTGGCTTCGCGGGCTTGCTCCACTCAGAACCTTCCACGCGAGCTTTTGGCTTTTTATAACACTCTAGGGGTGTCACGCACAAGACTGCCTAGATTCGGGGTGCTCAGTGTCGGTTCTCCCACTCGTAATTAAAAACGACCAATAATTAAAAAGGTGATCAAATATTATTTTTGAATACCAAATAATTGATTATGCCTAAATATGATTTGATAATCAATAAAGTATAGGTATTCATAATTTGATATAGGTAATAATGATGATATAGGTATTCATAATTTATCTGTTGTTCAATTTTTATAGGCGACCTTAAAGCATTCTCTTTCAGAGCCTTGTGTAATGTGGGAATTGCTCTTTCTTTCAGCTCATGGAGAAGAACTTATACCTGGAGATTTTGAAAAAGGTATACTTTGCTCTTCAAACTATGGTTCCCTAAATCAATAATACTATTCTATATCCTTGAAATCTAATCAAAATATTCCTGCAGAATTCCAGATTCCCGAAATTCCTGATATACCTATCCCTCAAGATCAGTAAGTAAAACACATTTCCCTCTAACCACTATTCCTACCTTCATGTTATGGGGCATGTTAACCGCTTCTTAGGGTTCCGGACCCAAATGGTAAAAACGGAACCCGTATGATGCGACTTTGCCCGTCCGTCCGTCCGTCTGCCACAACTGATAATCTCAGCAACTACTGAACCTATCGGCTTGCGTTTTTCTATGAAGTTAAATAATTATGTCATTTTAATTTACATGTTTATTTTTTAGTTATAAAATACGCCGCAAGGCATAATCTAGCGCTTGTATACAACCCCTACCACCTAACATTTACAAAGAATTAATGAATTTAAATTTGAAATTTTGAATAAATAATACTGACTTTCCTATATTGCAAGTAAAAAAATTCAAAAACATTTTACCAGTTACAATTTGATGGTCAAAATTTCAAAATAGGTTTACTATAAGTATAGGTCAACTGATATCAAAGAGATTTACACATTGTTTTTAATATTTTTTTGTACAGTTTTTGGTGTTATGATGAAAAATGTAAAAAAAATACCGCTCCCTCACCGTTTGATTGCTTATTCCACTTGGATATGCTCTTTAATTAATTATTTAGTTAAATAAACAGGATACTCCTATGTTCCTACTTAAACATTTCACTCAAAATAAAGTATTATCCAGCTATTCAAAAATATAAAGAAAATAAACTAAGAAACTTGATTATGATGTAGGTACGGTTAGCAACCCTAACTGGACCCTTGAGATGTAAATCCCGGCCATAGATATCACTCTTGAATACAATTCTAAAGCAATTATCTATTAGCAGGTTGTCATTGGAATCTGAGATTGTCGAAGCCCAAACACCAACAGTGCAAGAGCCCAAGGATATTGCACTTGAGGTAAGTTTGTATCGTAACAAATAAATAAATAAATAATGCTAGACATTTCACACAGCGTTATCTAGCCGCAAACTAGTTTTAATATATAGCAAACATCTAAACCTGGAACAAATATCTGTGGTCATGCAAACATTTGTTCCACGGCAGGAATCAAACCCGCTACCTCCTGCGTCTCAGCCGGCTATTCGCCCACTGCGCCACGAAAGTCGTGAAAACACGAAGCTAATAATTTGTTGGCCAGATATCGAGAAAAATCGAAAAAATTGGGGAGTCCTTTGCCCAACAGTGGCACAGTCTAAATAAGGACAAAAATTCATCAAATCAAAAATCATTATTATTATGACGACCTCCGTGGTGCAGTGGACGAATAGCCGGCTGAGACGCAGGAGGTAGCGGGTTCGATTCCCTCCGCGGAACTGCATGATGTACGAATGTATGCATGATCTACACATACGATATGGAGAGCGCAGCGTAGGACGGCCTGATAAAGGTTGCTGGGAGCAGTTGCTGGCACGATGGACCTCAATATCCATCATCATCATATCAGCCATAGGACTGCTCCCAGCAAACTTTATCAGGTCGTGTTTTAATCTAGTGAAGCTGCGCTTTCCATTCTTCACACTAAAATCATTCTGCCCCAACGGCCGTCAGTTCTTCGAGCTATGTGCCCTGCCCACTGCCACTTAAGCTTGCTAATCCTGTTGGCTATGTCTGTGATCTTGCTTTTTCTACGGGTCTCCTCATTTCTGATATGAGATCTATATTTTTACGGCTGCCTAAGGAAGTAGTGGCATCTGAAGATATTAAACGTATAACTTGTTACCACCCAAAAAGTTAAAACACTGTTAAACGCGTGTTTAAAAAATTCCTTACCAATTTCTGTTTAGGATTATTTCTAAACATCGTTTAGTGGGTGTTTAAGTTATTTGTGGTAACACCCTAAGTGTTTCATAGGAACTGGAAGATGCAGAGCCTCAAGCGAAAAAACGTAGGTTTATAATCGACAAGAAAACTAATATCAGAGGAATCATAATGAGCTCCGGAATCGACAACCCTAATGAAGAACTAAGATGCCAGGTAACTTTTATTTTCGCCTTTTGAAATAAATTGTTTCCTTGGTTAGTTTAGAAAACTTCATCATCATAGTTAAGAATTGCAAATGTGGATTTTCACCACAGAACACAAAAAACAATAGAAGTCGTAAGTAGGCGGGGCCCGCGTAACACCAAGTACGCGGAGTTCCGCGCACTACAAGCTTCGCTCACTTCAGTCGAGTTTCAATTACTGTGGGGTAAACGTACTTCAAAAAAATATAAAAATGCCATATTGTGCCGTTTTGGAGTGTAAATATTATAGCCGAACCAAAAATTTAACAAAAGGGGGCATATCCTATTACCGGTAAGTATTATTTTATTGTTTTTTGTTAGTTTTGTTTAAAATGCAAAATCGTCAAACAAAATAGACTGTGAATCATACTCCTTAAGGTCGCGTTTCTCTTAAACCTCAACTGAAGCTACTCAATTAGGGATGTGACCCCAATATACCGATGAATGTGTTATCGATAGATTTAATTAGTTACCCCCTATTAAAAGGTGTATAAGTTTTAAGCTGTTAATTCCTTGTTGTTTAATTGATGATTTTCTGAATGTATTTTAGACCTATGGTGTGAAATAATATAATAACTTCCGTTTTCAGTTTCCCCAAGGCGCAAGACATAAAAATAATTAAAAAAAACGTACAACTTATGAGTCATCCAGCATACAGAGTCATGACCTGGCACCGTGTGACTTTTTTCTGTTTCCAAAAATTAAGAACTAATTACCCGATCAACGGTTTTCATCACCAGAAGAGGCTGTCGAAGAGTATGAATAACATGTATCTGACGTCACCACCGGAGGAGTGGCACAAATGTTTTCAAAATTTGTTCAATCTTATGAAAAAGTGCATTGGCGCAAAGGGAGAATATTTTGAGAAACAATAAATTCATTTTTGACCATTATTAGTATTTTTTATTGATTCCGGAAACTTAGTGTGCCCCTCAAATAATAATTCAGTATATTAGGTAAATTACAAAATTTATCCTCATGTTACCGAATCTTATTGGTAAGTTTTTGGCTGTAAATAAATATTTTTCATTTTCATTTCCATATAATATTCCAGTAATATAATATTTTATTAAGTAAGTATTTATGAGTATACCTGTGATTATGTTAAGAAAGAAAGAAAAGAAAAGCTTTTTATTTCGACCACCACAAATATAACCTGACGTACCTATTTCGTTACCCGTAGTAGGTAGGTGATAATCGATATCGATACATTCGTCTTGTATGCTCATTGGTACATCACTAAGTGAGTAGCGCTGTTATTTGAGCGTGCGAGTAACAGCCATTGCATTATCAATCTTGTTCTTTGCAGTTAGAGACTATAACAAAAATCATTTACGACAGCGCCATCTGTTGTTGAGTGGCTTCGTTTTGTGTGTAATCAAGTAACAGCCATTGCATTATCAGTCTTATTTCTAATTAATAGAGACTAAAATAAAAATATTTTCTAAAGCGCCATCTTTTGCCGAGTAGAAGAAGTAAACTTAAATTTTTTGTTACTGTTTATTTTATTGAATTTTAAACCATGTTCCATAGTAGCTAAGGTTTTACATCCGTTAAATTGGTTTTATGGTTTTAGGCCTCTTTGAACGTTCTCTTTCAACCAATTATAACTTTTATTTCTAAGTGTGCTATTTTTTACATGTGTGAGTTTAGCTACACAGGTTTTCTTAGTAAAAAGTCATCATGCTAGTTCTATTGTTTTTTATGTTCTGTGAAATACCCTGTTTGATATAGTTAATCCATGTCTTTAGGACAAGGACAAATTCCAAAGTCCTTTCACGTGGCCATAGATGTCGCTACACATTCATATTTGGTAGCTATTTGCAACTACAAGATACATTATTCAACGAAGTTTAGTATTCAATTATTAATTTTATTTCTACTTTCGAACGTAATACATAAACTTTTACATTTCACTTAAATTCAACAATCAAAGTGCTAAAACTGGCTAAACCTTTTCTACCATAGTAAAATCCTTTGTTCTTTTTACTTTGAAAACTTTCGTGATTTATTTAAATCATTATTTAATTTATTGGCAGGCTAATTCAGACGACGTTACCGTACCGTTGGACGTATATATGAGCCAGCCGAGCCACGCCGGACCTAAAATACACACCAACCTGGCCCCTGCTATCACGCGGCCGTTTATGAGAAATCTTGGAGTTGTGTATCGGTCTCCACGATCTGAGAGGGATTTTCAGGTAAGATAATTGTTGTCTTAATAACCTGTTTAATCTTTATTTCTCATTAAAAAAATTTACACATACAATGATAAAGAATTGTAACTTAACTTAGTAGCATGTAGTAGCGTCGTCTCAAATTAACATTACATCATTAAGTAGGTAGGTACATAAACAAATTAGTTTAGTTATAGCCTTTAAGTAGGTGGTAGGTAGTAGTATTTCGGATAAAATTAATAGATTAATATACCTAGTCAGGTCTTAAGTATTGTCACACAGTAAAAACATTTCTTTTAGAATGCTGGCCACAAAAAAGTTTATAGAATTCGAATTTCGAATTGTTCATGAAAATAAAAATGTATACCTTTTAGAATTTTACTCATTTTTAAATATGGAGTGGACGCTTAAAGAAGACCGTGTTGCAGTTATTGCGTTGCATCGTTGCGGTTACGCGCCAATTAAAATTTTTGACATACTGAAAAATTTTAATATAACCAAAAGATTCGTTTATCGCACCATCAAACGATACAATGAAGACTCTAGTGTAGATGACAGGTCTAGAAGTGGTCGCCCTCGGTCTGTTAGGACTCCAGCAGTGATAAAAGCTGTGAAGGCGCGAATTCAAAGAAACACCAAACGTAAGCAGAAACTGTTGGCCCTTCAGATGGGGTTAAGCAGAACCACGGTAAAAAGGGTGTTAAATGAAGACTTAGGGCTTCGGGCATGTCGAAGAAAAACAGGACATCGTTTGAATGCTCGTCTAATGGACCTGAGACTGAAGAGATGCCGCGTTTTGTTGAAGCGGTACGCGGGAAAAATATATCGGGAAGTTCTTTTTTCGGATGAAAAAAAAATTACCGTAGAAGAGAGCTACAACAAACAAAATGATAAGGTGTACGCACACAGTAGTGAAGAAGCGAGCAACCGTATTCCGCGTGTCCAACGAGGTCATTTTCCATCCTCGCTCATGGTATGGTTGGGAGTTTCTTATTGGGGCTTAACAGAAGTACATTTTTGTGAGAAAGGTGTAAAAACGAATGCAGTTGTGTATCAAAATACAGTCCTGACGAACCTTGTGGAACCTGTTTCTCAAACCATGTTCAATAACAGGCACTGGGTATTCCAACAAGATTCGGCGCCAGCTCATAGAGCGAAGAGCACACAAGACTGGCTGGCGGCGCGTGAAATCGACTTCATCCGGCACGAAGACTGGCCCTCCTCCAGTCCAGATTTGAATCCGTTAGATTACAAGATATGGCAACACTTGGATGAAAGGGCGTGCTCAAAGCCTCATCCCAATTTGGAGTCACTCAAGACATCCTTGATTAAGGCAGCCGCCGATATTGACATGGACCTCGTTCGTGCTGCGATAGACGACTGGCCGCGCAGATTGATGGCCTGTATTCAAAATCACGGAGGTCATTTTGAATAAACTTTAGTGTCATAAGAATCTATGTTTTGTTAAGTTCATTTTGGTATATAAATAATTACATAATGAATAAACTTGTTTCAATTATTTTATATTAAACATGTGACAGAATTTATGACCTGACTAGGTAAATTAGGAAGGGGGGATGGGGGTCTTGAAATTGAAAGTCAAAAGTTTTTTAAGACATTTGTTTAAGAGAAACCATGTAGCGATGTATCGATCCCCAAGTACCTACTGAAATACACTTTAAGGCAAGCTTTAATTTTTTTCCTGTTAAGCTAAGTTTTCATAAAATACCGTCGATTTATTTGCATTTTTTTTTTGTTGTCACGATGTATTTCGCATGGGTTTGAGCAATTGATACTATCTAAATTTAGCTCACTTTTCCAAGTGGGAAAATACATTAGAGTCCGCACTTCCTAAGGCCGTCTGAAATATTCTACAACTGCGCCTCGCGGACAACATGAATCAAGTTAAATAATGCAAGAAATTTCACACAGCCATATCTAGCCCCAAACTAAGCAAAACTATTGGAACCAGATAACTGAAACTCATTTTTTTAGGGTTCCGTACCCAAAGGGTTCAACAGGACCCTATTACTAAGATTCCGCTGTCTGTCTGTCGTCTGTCCGTCTGTCACCCACCAGGCTGTATCTCATGAACCGTGATTGTTAGACAGTTGAAACTTTCATAGATGAAGTATTTCTGTTGCCGCTATAACAACAAATACTAAAAACAGAATAAAATAAATATTTAAGGAGGGTTCCCATACATCAAACGTGATTTTTTGCTCTTTTTGCTCGATATTGAGAACGACAACAGATAAACGCTTGAAATATTCACAGAATATTGAAATATATATTATTCACTTTAAAAATACGTAATTAAATTAAAATAAAATGAATATTTACGGGGGGGCTCCTATACAACAAACGTGATTTTTTTGCCTTTTTTATAGATAATGGTACGGAACCCTTTGTGTGCGAGTCTGACTCGCACTTGGCCGGTTTTATTTTAAACTTATGCTTGGAGTAACCCCCAGACCCGAAACAAATATATGTAAAAAATACAAACATTTGTTCCGTGGAGGGAATCGAACCCGCAACCTCCAGCGTCAGTCGAGTATTCTCCCACTGCGCCACGGTGCTCTTAAGAAGAATGTTAATTCTAAAGCGGTGTCTATTCGTTTTCAGGAAATCATGTTTCCTTCTCAAAAACCCCACACGAGATCCACACTCGAAGCAATTCAAGAGATTGAGGAACCGCCAATCCCAAAATCTTGTTGTGTACCATTGTACATAACTTCTGACGTCGATATTGTGGTGAGCACTTTCTATAATCTATTAGGGACTTGTTTAGATAAATGCGTGCCCTCTAAAGGTTCATCTTCTTCTCGCTCACGCTACGAGTATCCAACGTGGTTTACGGCGGAGACGATTAATTATATAAAAATTAAACACTTAATTTAAATCGATTTCGAGAACAGCGTAAGCAGTTTAACTGGGAAATGTTTAGGTATGTTTTACAAAGAAAAAGTAAAAATTCTAATTGATCAGTCGTACAAAAAGTATATGAGCCAAACCAAATCTGACATAAGACAATAACCCCAAGCAGTTTTGGAAATTTATAAAAGATCAGCAGTCTACCAGACGATCATACTTTGAATTTGAGTATGAAGGTAGCACTGTTTCTGGTATTGATGCCGCTAACGCCTTTGCCACCTATTTCAAATCGGTATTTTTAACCAATGCCCCGACCGTATCGGTAGAACAGGCTGAGCGCGAGGCAGCTACTTCGTTGTGCTCATCTCGTATTGCAGTAGATGGCATCGGGTCGCGTGATTTATTCGCTGCTGTACGGCGACTAAAAACTCACTCCTCGACTGGACCAGATGGTATACCACCATTTATTGTTAAAGATTGCCATGAAATTCTAAAAATACCACTTTTATATACTTAACTACAATTTGGCTTTGAGTTCTGCGATGTACCCATCTCAGTGGAAAGTGTCCTTCTATACCTACCCAAGGATGGTTCTAGATCCAAAGTAGAGAACTATAGGCCTCTTGCTGTGTTATTGACCCTCGGCAAAGTGTTCGAGTCGATACTGAACCGCCATATCACCAGACAGGTTAAGCGCAGCTGAGCGATACTCAACATGGCTTCAGGGCAGGCAGGTCCACTGCCACCAACCATATATATTTTGTAGATTACGTTGTTACGGAGATGGACAACAAGAAACATGTAGATGCGGCTTATTTTGATTTTAAAAAAGCCTTTGATAAAGTTCACAGTGACGTATTACTTAGGAAATTTTCGGTTGCAGGTTTTACCCCAAATTTGCTTGAACTGTTTGCTAGTTATTTCTCAAATTGACTTCAATATGTACTAACTACCGCTCAGACCCGTATATGACCTGCTTCGGCGTAAGCCAGGGCAGCACGCTGGGTCCAACCCAGTTTCTCATTATGATCAACGACCTGCCGAATGTCGTTAGTACAGCTAGGTGCCTAATGTTTGCCGACGATCTAATTTTGACCGGCGCCGCAACATGCGGACGAACAATATCATGTAAGAGTAATGTTGTCGTGTCTGGAGTATAAGTAATGAGCGCATTTTTCCTCGAATGTTCGGCTTAATCTCATTATATAGTATGTTCTGTAAAGAGCTCCAGTAATGGTTTCGCTCTGTTTGAGTAACTCATAACACACCAAGCTGATCCCACCAAATACCACTACATTCATTTTTAAACATACTTATAAATGTTTAAAACTCACGACAGGCTCACCATATGCAATCGATGCTCCTCAGCTGCAAATTTCTACAAATTACAGAAGTCAATTAAAAGTTCCCACAAATGACGCTTATTCGGCACACAACATGACATTTTTGCACGAAAAAAATGATGTGATGATGATATGGATGGAGTCAGTAACAGTTCAAGGCTATGTTGTAACCACATGTCCAAACTAATATGTTTTTCACCTGAAAAATCACACTCGCAAAATCGCAATATGACTTTGATTTGATCCTGCCTACCGATTTCAGAGACCACTGAGGCACTACAGACACAATGCAGAATATCTCTAAATTAATTAGAAAGGGCGTGAAACCAATTACAGTAAGAGATGATGATGATGTCATCCAGGCCAATTTCGGCTACGGCAACATTATTTCTGCTATGTTACGTTACGTTGATGCGCTCTAAGATGACTTGAGTAGCCAATCTTAGTTTTAAATGTGCGTGCAGATAGAGAGTACAAGTCAGAACGCCGTTAACATAATGGTAGTGGTACGTTCTGTTTGCAGGTGGTTTACTTATATAAGTTGGTCACGTCTTTTATCCAGTTCGCGCCTGCGTTCATCTTCTAAAGTGTAGATTTTGCTGCATAAGTCTTCTCCATTTTGGCCTATTTTCTGCCAGTAATTCCCAACGAGAGGGCTTCTCTTTTAAGCGTCTTTGTATCGGAGGAGTTGTCCAGCACTTTAAGTGGAGGACAACTGTAATAGAACTTATATCAGAAGGCACCGTCTTACCCGGCTACAAACGCATTATGGCGGCCAAATGTTTTACTTCAATACTCGTGTTGCTAGAAGATGCGAACAATCATTTATCAGTAGTGATGTCACATATTAAACCGAAAGAGTTACGCTTGGCGTTTAGAACTGAAGGCCGTTGGTACAGGCCGCACAAGATTGATCACTCTGGAAATGTATAGGGGAAGGCCTATGTTTAGCAGTACCTACACGTCCTGTGGTTCTACTTTGATGATGATAAAATAATAGACAAACAATTCTACATACATTTTCTTATCAATGAGGGGTTCTCACAGCTATGTTTTTATAACTGCTAACAGATGGCGTTGCTCTGTCATGCTCTGTTAGCAAAGGAAAGTGAATTATCAATGTCAATTGCCGTGTCAACATTTACAAGGAACTTTAAATAAAAAAAAAATCTTCTGTACTAAACCTTGACATTTTGAATTTTTTTACCACACAGCAACAAATGCGATACAAACAAAGTAAAAGCGGCCAAGTGCGAGTCAGACTCGCCCATGAAGGGTTCCGTAGCAGCAAGTAACATAATATAAAAGTTCTTGTAGTTCGTTGTAACTTTTATATATTTGAGTTGATTGAATGAAATTTAAATTGCGGTTTACGATTTATAACGTATTAAAAAAAACTACTTACTAGATCTCGTTCAAACCAATTTTCGGTGGACGTTCGCATGATTATGTACATCATATATTTTTTTTAGTTTTATCATTCTCTTATTTTAGAAGTTACGGGGGGGGGGGGGGGGAGGAGGAGGAGGAGACATACACACACATTTTACCACTTTGAAAGTGTCTCTCGCGCAAAATATTCGGTTTCGAAAAAAATGCTATTAGAAACCTTAATATAATTTTTGAATATCCATAGATAACCCACACTTATAGGTTTGATGAAAAAAAATTTGAGCTTTAGTTCTAAGTATGGGAAACCCCCAAAATTTATGTTTTCTTTTTCTATTTTTGTGTGAAAATCTTAATGCGGTTTACAGAATACATCTACTTACCAAATTTCAACAGAATAGTTCTTATAGAGTCGGAAAAAAGTGGCTGTGACTTAACATAACGAATCCATAAGGGTTCCGTTTTTTGCCCTAAAAATGAATGGCTAGGGAACCCTAAAAATGGGAAATGGCGCGCAAGTTTTTATTGTTTTGCACGCGCCAAATGTAAGGTGATTGATTATATAGCCACACAGCCTACTTCAAAATTATAATTCTAGTGAAAAAATTCAAATACATATTTTATAACAAATTATTGTGATTTATAAATAATTTTATAATAATAAATGTTTTTTCGTCTTAATTAGGGATACATTTATTTATTCTAAAAATGTAATAGGATTTACAGCGGCATAAAACCTCTTTGTTGTTACAAAAAACTGTATTAATCGGTTAAATTGAAAATGCTCTGTTTACTCGCTTAATATAATTTGCAGTTAGGTACTAACTAAACTTTGTAGGGATAATTATATTACGCACTAGTGTGTAATATTATTACGCACGCGTGCGTTATAGTTCGGTTTATACGAACGATGCAAAAAGGCTCACTTTACGAGCAAGTGTGTTGAAAAGTATATTGTTTGACTGGTTTCAGAACTAAAACAAGCTGGTTTTATAACCACTAAGAAAGGCTCATTGGAGATGGAAGATCTGGCTGGAGGCTGGGAGTAAAGTTTGATTAAAACTACAGCAGACCCGCGGTGCAAGGCGGTGTCGGATTGACGATGACTCCGATGATTTTGATTTTTGTTGATTTTTATTTTTGTTAATTTTGTTAATTTTTTTTGTTAATTTTTCTATCTAGTAGCTCATTGCAACATCATTTTGGAGGTGCTAGAAACAGACAAACATTTCATATACCTACATTTACATATAAGCATCTAAACACTGATGAAGTATGTGCTTAATATTAAAGATGCTGTAGGTGGGCATTGTCAAAGGATTTATTATACTACCAAATTTGAATTATAAATTGGGATGTTTGTCAATGGGTAACAATTATAAATACATATTGAATTGCATTAGGAACTTACTGATTAAGGCATGACGGATTAGACAAGGGCGGATTACTGCGGGTCAACTGTATTCATTTTACTATGTAGGTATTTCATTCACTATTTTTGTACGTTAGACAGTGGATATAAAGTTGCTATGTACAACTTTAATTTACTTCCATTCTGTTCCGCGGCAATATGTAGCCAGCACTACCGGCATCACATGCTGGATCTATTGTCTACTACTCTATTTCACAAAAGATGATTCTGATGACACACGCATAGAACGCAAATCTTCTATGCAATGGCGCACTTCAATTGAAAAATAATCGATTTTTCATGATTGAAAGAAAATTTAGATGCTACCTTCTTTGCTACGATTTTGTTGATTTTTATAAATATAGTTTTTTAGCATGTAGTGGTTTCAATAAATAAAACCCTAAATTGATATGAACAATTTATTTTGAATTTTTTTTTGTCTAGCCTATGCTGTCCCACTGCTGGGCAAAGGCCTCCCCCTAATCTCTCCACTTTTATCGATCTTGTACTAAATTTCGCCAGTCCCTATAAAAAGCGTCCAAATCATCGCGCCACCGCTTCTTAGGCCTTCCACGGTGTCGATCTACAGGGATCCATCCAGTTACGACCTTAGCCCACCTATTCGTTATTTTGAATAATTTGTTTAAATTATATGGATTTCTGTACAAGTTTACCTATACAAGTCATCAACTAGATATTTGTACGAGTATGTTAGGTAGGTTGTGGCTTAGTAATTAATACACTCTAAATAGCGTGAATGGAAGCTGTACGTAAACAGTTTACTTCAATTAATTATTTAACTTACAATAATTACAGTCATTACATTATGGAATTTGGAGTATTTATGAGTAAACTACTTACACTTAATAATACACTTAGGACCATAGATAACTTTATACATAACTAGGGTTGCCATTCGTCCCGATACGTCGGGACATGTCACCGTTATTAACAGTGGTGTCCCGACAAGCTCTAAAATGTCCCGATATACATAATCGAGCGCTCCGCGCAGGACTCGCAAGCAGTCAGCAGACGATTTTTTTATTTTAATGCAAATTTTATATATTTTGTTCTTCTTATTTGTGCTATTTGGCAAATAGCACAAATAAGAAGAAATTATACATAAATAGTATCTGATTCAAATAGTATTTGTATCAGATTTTCTATTATGTATCATCTACACTACACAATCTATCATCTATCTTGGGTATTTTTTCCAGGTGTGTAGGTTCCTTACATCTAGCTAGAGATACAGATGTGTATGACATAATAATACATACCTAGAATTTTTTTCCATGATTTCTGTTACACGCTGTATACAAAAAAAAAGAAACTCCTAATTGTAAATGTCCCGACGGGGCCTTGGGGATTTATGGCAACCCTATACATAACTTAAGATATTATTGAAAAACAATTTGTTGTTTTCCTAACTTGGTAGAACGCCATATCACTATTTTTATACAAAATCAGTCTCCTACTATTTTGCAGAGCTTGCCACATCGATTCTACAAATGTAAAGGCAGTTGCGCTATGTCGTAGGACGTTCATAGAGATTACGAGTATCTAGTGTCAGTCAGATACGCCTTGCTACACTCCTTCCAAGCCCTCACTCGTTACTAGGTATGAACCTACATATTACATACAGTCGTTTACTATTTAGGAATGACAATAAGTTTTATAGCTACCATTATTACTTCATATTACTTAGATATTCAAATATTAATAGCAATGATGAGACTATTTTATAAGGAAACATAAACTTAAGACAGTGCACAAATGAAACATATAGGTAGTTGAAAATGAAATTGGTGATATATCACAGATCACACAGGATATATCCGTGACGGACTCGTGGTCACACCGTTTTGCCACACCAGTGTGACTACGAGTAATTTATTTTCCTCGTGGTCACACTGTGCGGTGTGATCAACAGTAATTAGTGAAACATAAGACTCGTGGTTACACTACTAGTGTCGGGAAAGTGACAGTGTAGGTACCGATCAATACGCTACTCAAAAATAAAATACTAATGTAGTTATCGAAACAAAAATAGTAATTGCATGCTTTTGATCGTGTGTCTGTCCTTTTCAGTGCGTTTATTAGTGATTAGACTTCTCATCTTCATAATTTAGCGTAAAATTTCCAAAAAATGGCCAACAGTTATTTGGTTATGGATAAGCTGCATCTGAGTATTTAAAATAAAATCGTCTTTTTCCGTTTCTGTTTGTCTCCGTTCGTTTGGGTTGAAATTTGCTACTCTAATGTCATTATGTAGAACATTTAATAATTTATTTATTGTCACATAGTTCTTGTGACATACTGACTATTAATCACCGATTTATAACTCTCAGCGACATTATTAGTTCGATGGCGTTCGTTGCTGACACACCAATCTCTTATGCATGCATCATTTTTAAGCCACGTATTCTTCATGTACGCCATAAAAGCGTTAATTTTATTGTTTTTTAAATGAGCACATTGCAATTGTATATACGCCCAACCATCTTTAATTTGGTTCTCCGGTAACAGTGGAAGAGCAGTGCACAAACCTACTAAACGGCGATACAACTTTGTCTTTATGCCTATAGATTTAGCTTTTCGCCACAAACTCTGCGTGAAATGGTAGTAGCAGTTTTTTATTTCGAGATTTGGGAAAATTAATTTGAGTGCATTAGAAGTTGCAACTTCAAAGTCTAGATGGAACTTATCTGGTTTCCATTCGGGAAATTTGGCTTGCAATATGTCAAACAAAGCCGAATACGTGCTTTCTTTTTTGTCACTCATCAGGGCAAATACTTGTGGAACCACATTAGTTGTTCCGGATGAACTTCCCAAATCACCGTAAATAATAAATAACTGATGAAATGGTTTAGGTGTACTTTTGAAGGTTCCGTCACAAAAGTATTCTTTTACTTCACCCAATAACTGTTTTGCTTCGTCAAAACAAAACACCAATAATCTGGAGTCCTCGTACTGATAATCAGCCACCAAAGAATTTTTAAATTGTGCAGGAATCTCAACTTCGCTCAGCTTTGTAAAAACTGTTTTGTCCATTTGCAGCTTACGTTTTCTTGCCGAATATAAGCTGCACTTTACGCTGCGAAACGACGGTACTTCAGTGACTAAGTGAATACCTTTATCATATAAAGGTTTCAAATTATTTTTGTAAATAGCAGGCATTGAATCCGCCGAAGTACCAGCCTCCTCCTTCATATTCACTATCGACATCGCTAAGTCATTTTTGGCGTGATTCTGTTTACACTCCTCGGTATGATTAACTTTTTTCATAATTTTATCATCCTAAAAACACAATAAGTTAAGACTAACAGTTGGAAAATATATAACCCCTTCGTCCACTCATAACTGCTTAGTATCTAGATTTTTTTTCACTGTTGCATAACCATTTCATTTCATTTACGAACGTGGACGAAGTGGATATTTTATCTCATTAGAAAAAAAAGGATGCTATGGCGCTCATTAGGGAAGGCCTATGTCCAGTAGTGGACAAATATAGGCTCATGATGATGAACAAAGGATGCCTATGCAGTCACGGAGAAAGTATTCAATTATTTACCTTGGCAGTAGTGACAGACCCCGTACATTTATGCTTTCGCCGTTGGCTACAGAACCATATAATATTTTTGTTCGCATAAACTTTATGTTTATGGTATTGGTATCCATCGCTTAAAAGCACTTCACCACGTTTTCTTTTGATTCTTTTACCCATTTTACGTTTATGTACCCAACAGTAAAATTCGTGCTATTTAAGCGTAACTTAAACCATAATTTGAAAATTCAGAATGACAATTTACGTGTCACTATTAAATAGTTCCTGATTCATGAAGTATTTATCAAGGAGTTTCAAAGTACTAGTTATTTTACGAATAAGTATTTTATCTATCGGGCACTTCACTACATACCTACTATTCAGTCAAGTGCGATCCTTTTCAGAGTAGTGTAACCACGAGGAATATAAATTACTCGTAGTCACACTGGTGTGGCAAAACGGTGTGACCACGAGTCCGTCACGTATATATCACAGATATCACATGAGCGCGTCTTTTGCAATTTGTGATGATACTCCTGGCGCCTAAATAACTATTGACATCATGCCGCTGGGCCCCGCTCGCTAGGGATCTGGTTTCCAAGTCAACTTATAGCTAAGATGTTGTAGTTCTCGAAAAACATATTCCCTGAATTCGTAGTTCAATAGTTCAGAAGTTATGAGCGTTTATCTAGGTCAGAAATCAGGCTGTACCGTCCGGCTGGATCTCGGAAACTAAGGATCTGAGAGAATCAGTCAAAGTTGAAGTTTTTGTAAATGATTTCAAACAGTTACAAGTAGGGATTACTTAAGTACAACTAAAAGTGAGAGTACCTACTCGTGTAGGTTCCAATAGGTACAGAGTTCCCCTTTTCTAAGAATCATTATTACTGATTTAAAAACGGGTATTTATGGCATTTGTAACTTTTTTATTTGTAATCGTATAAATCAATATACGGCGATAAATACCTACCCGTTTAAATCAGTAATTATGTATATTGACCGCGAAAGCTTGAAAAATACTATTATCATCACCAATTCGAAAATACACCTGTATTACACATAATATTCTATTTTGTATAGTCAAGTGCACTGAAATGTAAAAGTAGGAAGATGGCTTTTACTTTCACACAAAACAGTACCTACCTAGTGCTAGGAGGACTTTATGCTAATATCAATATCTACCTATTATCCTGGTCGTGCTAAAAGAAGGTAAGGCGTCGGTCGTCGTGACACAAGAAAAAGTAAGTAGGTAGGTACCTGTTTCAATGCTAATAAAAATAATAAAGTTACAAATGATCTAAATGGAACATACTATTAATAACTTAATAATAATCTTATGTATATACACCTAAAAAGGTGAAATATATAAATAGGTGTGTATAAAAAGGCGAACAATTCAATAGGGACTTGAGGTTCGTTAGATGAATGGAGTCCAAGTCTTCATATAGGATAGATTTAGTTAGTTCGAGAACGAGGTTCTGCGGAGATTCGTACGCCAAGCGGAGGTTGTCGGACAAACAAACAACATAAATAATGCTTCTAACATATAGACTAATATTATATCATAAGTCTTTAAATAATTAAAATGTAGGTACTAATTATTATAATATTATCTATGTCCTACATGGTTCGGCACGCGCAAGGTCGTCGCACAGTGCATCATCCTCCAGAATATGCTAGCTAGATTAAATTATTTATTGGGGGTTTTTGCTTCATACCTACTGCTTTCATAAGATTCCTTATTGCGGATTTAGTACAAAACACCCAAATAAAAGAAGGGGTTTTTTAATAGGTAGGTAGGGTATAACAGAAATTTTGTATAATTGAGACAGGTACAAAAATAACAATTGAAAAAGGATTAACAAGTCATAATAAACTCAACTACTAATTACCTACACAATGGGACATCGTTACCGGTACCGTTTTAATATATACAAATATACTCTATGATGTAAGTTTATTATGTTCTAAAGTAAATCCAATCTAGAAATGTTTAGAGCTTGAACGAAAATGAGGCATATTTCTCTATGGAATCAGGGCTTTTCAATATAGACCTTGAAAACTTGTTCCAACGAGCGTAATAGATAGCGCGCTATCGAGAGAGATGCCGGCAAAAATATGGTACCTACCTATAGTCAAAATCTCAAAAACTAATTATCTTTGTTTAAAACTTTGTTTAATCTCTCGCGATAAGACCGCCCATTGTACTTGTTGCTATGTGATTTTTTATTCTTAAGTCTGTTTTTTTTAAGTTTACATTATGTATTTTCATTCATTCATTCTCTCTTCGTCAGATCAGAACACAAATGTTTTTTTTTATTCAAGTTCCTTGGCAAATAAAACGACCATTGACCTGATCACAGAATTTAAAAAACAATTGTTTTTTGTGTTCTGTGGACCTGATAATCAGTGCATGAATAGCAAAACCATATTTTCTGTTCAGTTTTATCTTTATAGTGAGGTGACCTGCTTAAAAACATCGATTAAAGTGAATGAATCGATACGGACTTGAAACATATGTGAATTTTAAAAATCATCAGGCGAATCCCTGTCCCATTATTATTTTTTCTTTCGTAAATTTAAGGAGCAAAATAAGACAAGTAGGTACATAATTTAACAAAAAAATTGCATTTATTCAGTTGATCTATCAGAACTGTTGTATTCATCTTCATCACTGCTGTCAGCACTCGGAGATATTATTAATTCATTTTCAATAATATTGTATATTCTCACATCTCGTTCAAAATCTTGTAAAATTATTTTTTTCTCTACGACTTTTCTCCAGTCTTCTGTAGTGACTTCTGCACACGCAGTTTGTAGTAGAGTCATCATTTTAGCAGCAGTACTGAAGGATGGTTCAGTATTGTTCCGCGCTGCATGACCCTTTATTTGTGCCCAAATAAGCTCGATGGCGTTATACTGGCAATGGTAGGGAGGCAATCGAATAACTTCGTGTCCATGCTCTAGGGCTAGTTCATCGATTTCATAGAGGAGCTTGGACGGCTTAGTTGCTTTTACCAGATTTAACAATTCAACTTTTAATAAAGTTGGACTTGCATCCACACCATTTCTTACCTGCCACGAGACAATATCTTGCTTTTTATTTGCTTTAATTGGTGGTTTATCAACTTGTACAGAATGATACGGTGCATTGTCCATTATATTTTTCCATGGGTTTTCTAAGCTGACAAACAGCTTCTCAAACCATTCTTTAAAAACCTCAACGTTCATTTTACTTAGTTTTAGAGTTACTGTCCTCTTTCCTATTCCCAATGCTTCAGCAACGCATTCTCTCGGCTGTGTCAATGGTAAAAGAGGCCCATAGTTAAGGGTTCTTATTCCTAAATCGGCATATTTCCATGTTTTCGCTGCTTATTTACTCAGTGACAATAAGAGTTTTGAAACTTTAGTTTAGGTAATAGAACATTTTAATGCCAGCTCTCGTAACAAAACATTATATTCAAATTGTTTTTTATATTTCGGCCAGAGCTGTTTTCTTCCCACATCTTCTTGAAATCTTGCACATTAGTGCTCATTTTGCCGACGGATAGACAAAAAGTATTTTAAATAACAAATCAGCAACAATATTATTACAAAACATACATTATCGTCTCAAGGTTTCACAGATCAAATAGTATAATTTAATAAATTTTCATAACAAATCTCTCAGAACAACAAAAAACAAAAAAATACGCATATTGACTAAGTTCAAAGCTATTTTTATGGCATATTCGTTAGCCAAAGTATACAAAATAATTTTTATGATACGTATCAACCTATCATAAATAAATTAAAACACAAAAAAACAAAACAGGAGCTTAAATAATTTTATTATAAATATATAAAAACAACCATCTAGAAGGCGTGAGCACCGCGTAATTTTTCAGACCAGGCTAAAGCCTCTTAGAGGAAGGACGTGTGACGCTCTGTCTCCCGCGCATCCAAAATTATTACGTAAACTTCCGTAAGTTATAAAGCAATAGTTTCTATACATAAATACTAAATTAGCGTAGGCTCAACCTGATTTGATACTTGGATAAGTACATAACGTTTGTTTGCGGGTAAGTATAATTATTTTAATTTTTGTGAATTTCGCCAAATTATAGTTAATGTGAACAACAAATATTTGATACTTTTGATTTTGGAACATCCATTTTTTTATTATGTAACAACCATCATGCTCATTTAAGAACACCTAATTTATTTATTTTTGAAGTTAAATCTTGTTTTGGGCGTGTTGGGCATTTTTTGAGATGGGAACAAACCATTGAACTCGCGACACCGCTGTATATAAGTAGTGAAAACTTTTTTAGGCGCGTTGAGCTTTTTTTGAGATGGGAACAAACCATTGACTCGCGAGACCGTTACCGACACCTCTGTATATAAATAGTGAAAACTTCTTTAGGCATGTTGGGCATTTTTTGAGATGAGAACAAACCATTGAACTCGCGACACCTTTACCGACACCTCTGTATATAAGTAGTGAAAACTTCTTTAGGCGCTTAAAAATTGTTTCTTATTTCTATCATACTAAATTCCTAATAAAAGTTATTTTGATTTTAGATTCTCATTTTAGTTAATCATATCATAATCATATACCTTTTTGTTTTACTTTTTTTAGATATGGGTATCGTTTTCGACTAACTTAGGGATGCTGATTACGAATATGATGTCAATTTTAAAATTGAAGATGGCGAAAACTTTTTGTTTTACATTTTTTAGATATGGCTATCGTTTTCGACTAACTTAGGGATGCTGATTACGAATATGATGCCAATTAAAAAATTCAAGATGGCGAAAACTTTTGGTTTTACTTTTTTTAGATATGGGTATAGTTTTCGACTAACTTAGGGATGCTGATTACGAATATGATGTCAATTTTAAAATTCAAGATGGCGAAAACTTTTTGTTTTACTTTTTTTAGATATGGCTATCGTTTTCGACTAACTTAAGGATGCTGATTACGAATATGATGTCAATTTTAAAATTCAAGATGGCGAAAACTTTTTGTTTTACTGTTTTTAGATATGGCTATCGTTTTCGACTAACTTAGGGATGCTGATTACGAATATGATGTCAATTTTAAAATTCAAGATGGCGAAAACTTTTTGTTTTACTGTTTTTAGATATGGCTATCGTTTTCGACTAACTTAGGGATGCTGATTACGAATATGATGTCAATTTTAAAATTCAAGATGGCGAAAACTTTTTGTTTTACTGTTTTTAGATATGGCTTTCGTTTTCGACTAACTTAGGGATGCTGATTACGAATATGATGTCAATTTTAAAATTCAAGATGGCGAAAACTTTTTGTTTTACTTTTTTTAGATATGGCTATCGTTTTCGACTAACTTAGGGATGCTGATTACGAATATGATGTCAATTTTAAAATTCAAGATGGCGAAAACTTTTTGTTTTACTGTTTTTAGATATGGCTATCGTTTTCGACTAACTTAGGGATGCTGATTACGAATATGATGTCAATTTTAAAATTCAAGATGGCGAAAACTTTTTGTTTTACTTTTTTTAGATATGGGTATAGTTTTCGACTAACCTAAGGATTCTGATAAAGAATTCGATGTGACCGCGGTGATCGCGCCGTGCGGTGTGTCGCGCGCCGCTAAATACCTAAAATTGAACGGCCACGCGAAGCTTGAACGCTCTTAACTGATTCACGTTCAAAATAATTGTACAATTTCACCACTAGTTCGCGAGATTGACTGTTTAGCGTTATCCCCCGTTTCGACATGGTTAGACTGTAATGTTGTTCTTGTTTACTAATCGTTAAGCAATCGGAGTCCAATAAATAGTGTACCTAATTAATTAAGCTATTTATTAGACCAACTTAAGGCTTAGTGTTGCTCTTGAAATGATCCAACACGTACATACGATACTTATTTTCGATGAATACAATTTTAGCACACGTACGAATTTTTAAAACTCATTTTATAAAATGTTTAAAATAAGTTTGTTTTAAAAATGACTTTTTGGAATTAATTGTTCCTAAGTACTTTCTGCTTAAAATACCCCAATTTGTAGGGTAAATATCCGATGGTAGGAACACTTTAGTGTTGTCATATAAAAAGTTTGCAAAAAAATCCAGTATCTACTTTCGTTAGCCAGACTCTAACAGATCTGCAGCATTCCAGCGAAGACTTGTGCATCGTGATACGACCATTTCAATGACTTTGACAAGCGTCGATGTAAGCATCGAGCAGCGTAAATCTCTCTGCAAGTTTTGACGTTGGCCGTTCAACACACATCCAGCGACCGCAGAAGTCAACGCTGCATTCTGCATGCACCTCTAATAAACGCAAAAATTAGGTAACTCAATTTTTGAGTCGCTTAGCATTAAATAAGTCGATTTAACATATTTTTTTGAATATCCATACAACAATATTGTACAAATTTTGTAACTTTGACCTCATATATATTGTCATTCCGCTATTCCTAGCACACTTGATATAAAATGTTATATCATGGAATAGAGTACCAATAGTCAAAAGGATACCAAAAAGGGTTATGTTTCTTATATCCTGAAATTTCTACTTTGTACAGCTTTGGTATTTTTCGAAAATTTTAGCCTATTTGTGACTGTTTCTGAACGTACTACGTAGGTTTAGTATGAAATATTTTTAAGAGTTGGCAGCACTGCTAAGTTTGTTTTTTAAATGCTCGATTGCCGGCCACCAAATTCCCGCCGTTTTTACCTTACAGACACAAAAATATGACACAAATCACTTTTGAGAGTAAAAGACGTAAAATAATTGAATACTTTAAATGATAAATTATTTTATTTTGTAAGTAGGTTTGTACAAACACTTTTACACGTCTATCATATTTTAACCATAAACACAATTGTACGGGGGGACGTCGCTGATTCACTTTAAAACTTATTATTATTATAATTCACTGCTCGCAAATTCTTGAAAAGATACGACTTCATGTTCTTTGTGGTAGGAACGATTGTGGATCGTACAGTCTTCTCGGGCTGTTTCACGCCCCATATATCGACCACCGAGCGAATCTCCTGGTTCGTATCGGCGTGTAGAATAATCAGCAACGTAGATGTGCCGACCCCACCCGCTTTAATACTGGCACTGGCCCCGCATGTCCTCGCAGCCAGGTTGTCAACGTGTATGTACTTTATTGTGTGTCCTGGGAAGTCATTCTCGTATACATACATTTGGCCTTCGCTCATCGAGACGGGGTTATTTTGGACGACGGCGGAGTCAAGGTGCTTGAAGTCGTGCTTCCATTGTCCCACTTCGAGTGGTATCTTTGTCTTCTCGCAATACTTCGTTGCGTTGACGCAGGCAGCGTGAACGCAACTTACGAGCAACAATAGGTAATCCATGTACTTAGATAGCGTGCGCTCTATCGAATGAAATGCACCTGTGGTTGGCGTTACGACACAATAGCCACCTCTTATTGTTCTATGCGTGAGCAAAACATCCACCACGATTGCACAGATATTTTGGAATCAGGTACCTACAGTGACGGAAAGGAAAAGGTTCGTCAATTTACAAATTGATTCATTCAATGTATCGCGAGTACATATTACCTTTAGAAGCTTTGTTACAGAATAGACTAAGTTAGAGAAAATAATGTTTAACAGTTCGTTAATAAAGTTCAAAGTTATTCGGATCAAAGTTGTTTGACTATTTATCTTGTAAAAAAGAATTAATTGATTCTTACATTACTGGTGCAAGCGAAAACCGACTCGTGATGAACCTTTTCATTTTGTCACTGTACCTATATTATATATATATGTAACTTTTGAAACTATCATGGTTATGTACACTATTTGCACTGAAAACGGGATTTTTACCATGATTTGTGAGACTTCAGTTTAGCCGTGATCATGGCGCATGCAACTGCGTCCAAATATCACTCAAAAACTCAGAAATCATGGTAAATATCCCGTTTTTAGTGCAAATATTATTAATATAAACTTGCTCAGAATTAGCGTTCTATTTTTTTTTATTTTTGCATCTATTATAATCGGTGGGATTTTATTAAAAAAAAACAGTTTAACGGCTTGTCTTTTAATAATGTGTTATTTTATAATAATATGTCTTTATTTAAGGCGCTTCACAATGGTCCCTTAATATTAATAAAATCGAAACACCAGTGCGTAGATACTTACAGACCAATGTAAGAGTTTGAACAAATCCAGATTGTCAAGTAAACTGGATCTTCTCAAAGGTCTTTGGTAAATCTGTTACAAAATTCATTGAATCAAATGGAAACTTAAATACAAAATATCCCCAAATTACAAAATAACGTTACGATAATATATTTTTACACTTAATATCACTAATTTACTAAATATCTAAACTAATAATGAGATGTACAGTAGGAGATTGCAGCGGCTGAGTCGGATGTGCACTTTGTACACTCAAAATACAAATATTCAGAGTTCCGTAAGATACTTTTAAATATTTGTCATTTTCTAATCATCATCCATCACCAACTAATGCTAAAACCATTTAATGGTAATATATCATATATATTATAGCAGAAGTGTATATTTAATAACGTTGTAAAGTGTATTCGAAAAGGTATATTTTAATAGAAAATGGTATAAAACGTAGCAGTATCGTAACAAGGACAATAAGGCATTTAAGGTCAGGACTGGACTTCTATGAGTTAGCTGTGTATAAAATATAAGTTGCTGTCTGATACAACTCGGGAAGAACTACCACCATACCTATTTCTGCCGCAGCATTCATGTTTCGGTTTTCAAAGGTATGGTTGCTGGTGAAATTACAAGAACATGAGGCTTTACACCTGTATGCCTCAAGTTGACGCAGGGCAGTGCATCGTAGGGCACGTTTGTAAGATGCGTGACCTACGAGGCAATTCTCTGTTATAGGCGATGGTTACCACTTAACATCAGGTGGGCCATATGCTTGTTCCATCTGCATGTAGTATAACAAATAACTACATAGCCCTCAAACAAATTCAAATCTATGAGAAATACACTTTTAAGGCCACTACACACCGGAGAGGACACGAACACTAGTACGTTCCATTGCATTGTAATGTATGACGCGTAGTACCAGAGCTGTGTAAGACAGCTGGAGATCGAGTTCCAGAAGGTTAAGTATACAACCTGTTTTGTTATGTAGGTACGACATTAATTTAAAACACACATCCGGAAACTGATTTTAGAGGTAGGTTTAAAACCGATAGCTTGAATATTTATCCAGTAATCGATACATTTCCAATAAATACATTTTAACGTAAATTGGCGGCGCCCTTGCGATTCTGTCACTTAGTCAGTTTAACAGGTACCTACTTACATGATGAATGAATATGATTTGTTTATCTATTTTATACATCCTTGATATTTAGGACTTGACTTGATTAAAGGTAGATTGAAAATTTTGAAAACCTATTTTAAAACAATACTAGCCATTTACATGTACTAACAATGTGACAAGTATAATAACATTTTTACTAACAAATATGGATCTTTGACAAGTGAAAATAAATGAATTGATTCATTAGCCCTACCAGTGTTTTCATTTAATGTTATACATAACAAAACACGTAGTAATATGTACAGGTTTGCATGACATTAGATACGATTACAAAGACGATTGGCGAGACTCAACTCAAGCAATTTAAAATACATCTCATGATAATCTGAATACAATGGTTATTCGGTTGATGAATTATATTTTTATTCAGACTACGTGATTTAAGTTACATCAAGCGCCAATTTTGAATGACTAATTACTATACTTCATGATAATACAATTAAAATACTTTATTATAAACTTTTATAATTTTGCTTCATAATTATATAATTGTATGTTCGGGACGGAATACCAATTAATACTTACGGAACTCTCTAAGACACTTTTTACATATCTTAGCTCGGCCTGCTAACGATCCCTAAACGTAATTAGCGACTAAACACGTTTGTATTTGTTTGATTTGACAACTCCCTTATTCATATTTAGAGATTAAATACGTTAAGGCATCGTTACGCAAGTCGCCCTTATTGTATAAAAATCAAATAAAAATCGGAGAATTCCAAACCCTCAGACCAGTGGCAATCGAAACGAAAACTCAAAGTTTAGAGACGACAATAACATGTTAAATAGACGTCATGCTTATCAATGCTATTGTCAAATAGGGCTCTATCTATACACTGATTTAAATTGGAAACCTCATCTCTATTAAAATTTGAACCAAACAGACCCACACAATAAGAACTTATTCGTAAATCGAACTAAACTTGATTTGGTTTTTATTGTATCGCAGAAAGTGTGAAAAGTAGAGTATTCTCATCGTGGATAAAGCTGTCTGCATCTTGGGCGTCCTTATATCCCTCTCTGAACTCAGAATTTTAACTCTAATCCTTCGTTACGCTCGGAATTCAATATAGCGCCCGTGACGCAAGACACTGCTTTATGCCCTCGTTTAATAATCTACTAATGCGTAGTGATCCTTTTAAACCTTTTTATATATCTAGTGGTTTTACCACTGTGGTTCAATACTGACCGGCCGTTAATTGTCGTCTCATACAAGACAACAATATATAATGCCGGATAATATTCCCTCAATTCTAGCTCAAAATTACCCAATTTAGAGTTGCGTTTACGATTTTTGTAGATTTTCAGTTTTCGGTTATATTTTTGTTATAAAGTTACTACATTAGGATTATGATACGTATAAAGTATGATTCGTGGCGGCCATGAAGTCCCATTCATTGCAATCGGTGCTGGCAGACATCGCTAAGCATTAACACGTTAACGTAACATTAACATATTATCTCAGTATCCCCTAACTATCGTTTTGTTTCGACTGTAATTTTCAACGAGGCTAATGTAATTGTGCAAAAGAGATAGAGCATAGCAAATGACAGTGCGAGAGCGAGAGGCTAGATATTAGTCACAACTTGTTTCAGCGGGTATGTATGTATGTGCATGTAGAACGCCGACAGATTATCATAAACTAATGCAAAGTTTCTAAGTTGGTCTTTACAACTAATTTAAGAATTTATGGAAGAATTTTATAAGCTGCATTGTTGGATTCTGTTAAAGAATCTACTATAAAAAGAAAGAATGCGAAAGTTTGGATGTTTGTTTGTTTTTCAATTCCGTCAATGAAATGAAATTGAATGATTTCAATGAAATTTGGTATATAGATAGACTATATCCTGAATACAAACATTTACTTTTACACAGCTACTTTTTGCTTACAACCAACGCGTGCGTAGCCGCTGGCGGAAGCTTGTATTCATGTATAATCTGTTGGCAAACCAAATAATTAATCATTGTATGTATATTGTATTTAATATTGTCTTTGATTTAATCAATTTTGATTTGACAAAAAAATTTTGAGTGTGTCAAACTTTTTTTATAAAACCCCTTGCTGGTACTATAATATGCATTGCCATCGTATTTACAAATACTGAATTACCGTGTGCAAAATCAAAATACCCCGAAAAACAGTATTAAAAACGAAATATTAATGAACATTTATTTACATATCAAGCTCCTGACGTTAAGCTTTTATTTAACTTGCAAAGTCTGTTTGTTTATGTCAAATGTTTCAACTGAATTTTAAACTAGTTCCCCACTAACGACTGAGCTGTAGTTTGCAATAGATAACTAGTGAGAATGCAATAATATGGTACCATGGAGGTGGTCTCATGATGACGACGGATGCTAGAAAATGGAACTACTGGACTTTTTTTTATAAAAGCTTTATTAGTAATTTTTCAACAAAAACACTAATTTCATAAGCACTTTTTGATTTGAGACTGTCTGTCAAAGTTGGTGCACTACTTTCAGACATTCTGTGTTTTCTAGACACTGCATTCCGGGAGAAGATGGAATTATAGTGAGTGGTTGTCACGGCCATGTTTTTATAACTGCTAACAGATGGCGTTGCTCTGTCATGCTCTGTTAGCAAAGGAAAGTGAATTGTCAATGTCAATTGCCGTCTCAACATCATTTTCCGAGCTACTTATAATAAAAAAAAACAAACATTTAACATGTTTGTTTATCTCACGAAGTGAGATTATTTTAGACAACTTTTGATATGGTGTCTTTGTGATTTTGGCATTTAAACCATATTTTTTGACGGCGCATCTCCAGACAGCGCCATCTATTACGATAGTTGGAACTAGTTTTGCCTTTTCAAATAGAAAATGAAAAGACCACTTTTATAAAAACTTATCGAATTATGACCATTTTCCGACACTGTCTTGTTTTTTTAAGTTTTACTGCCCAATTACTTTATATTCCCACTTTTTGAGACAATTTAACACATAATATAATCTAATTGATTAGTATAACTTATTTAACAAGGAGCGAAACATAAAACATGAAAAAGACAAAATGACGGGTCGTGTCTGAAGCAAGTTACTAAATGATTGTCAGATAGAATATAAACTAAATTGATTCGTTTATTACTACTAAACAAAAAAAACTAATATAAATTTTGTAATAAAAATCAGTTTTTGGGGATTTGAACCTGCAATGAGCTTATCTCGTACCCTACGCACATTGTACTGTCTCCGTGTAATATTTGAAGATTTGTAACTGAATGATTACCTGATTTAAAAAATTATCAGATATATTAAAAACGTATAAGATTATAGCTGATGCAGATGGGCATAATCAAGATACCTCAACAAGGTATCATTTTTTTAGAACTTTGTTCTTAAAGTAATTACATATTTAGATAATTTTTTAAACCTATCATAATGTAAAACGACGATGAAAACTGATAAGAATTTCATTGTATAATTATAATTAGGTTTTTTAACTATTGACGCGCCTATTAAACTCTCTTAGCCTAATTCATAAACGCTCTCGCTTTTATACCTAAAATAACTTTTGTCTTGGTGTATCTGATGTAAAATGTCACGCGTTAAAGCAGGACAAAACATTATTTAGTTAAAAAAATATACTAAAACGATTACGAATAAGGCCGTATACTACAAATAGTCGTATAAATATCTACAACCTTTCGCATGACTAAAAACTACATTTCAGTCGTGAATCGGCGTTCTGCATGCAATAACTACGGATCACACTACGCGTATGTGGATATGTGGCGTGGCGTTGCGTGACGTGGGGTAGCGTTGCACGTTACATGTGGATGGTCGCCGCGGTGTAGCGCGCCTCACCCCTCTTCCAGCTCCATTGAGATGGCCGGTACTGAAATAAAATGAATAACACAGTGAAAAATGCTTTCTATACTCATTTATTGAAACCGTAGGGACACAATACAACACTCGACGACGTCAATAATGCTTAAATAATTGCATAGGCTTTTGGGTACCTACTACCTACCTAGTCGCTCATTGCACCAACATTTTGGATAATACGTCTAAACACTGATTATGTACTAAAGATTATAGCTGCGGCAGATGGGCATAAGCAAGATACATCAAAAAGAATTGAAATAACAATAAAAATTAATTTACGTGTCGTCAAAAAACTGGTAATGAGACGGCAAGGAGACCATTCCACAAGCAAAGTGTTCGCGGGAGGAAATTCCTCTGGAACGTCACGGTGCCACATCGTCTCCAAACTGTGTGGATGGATTCCCTGCCTGCGGTGCGATGATAAAACGAACCTGCAGGCCCCATATCAAACAACTCCTCAGAACACAACCCACGAGCTTATGGCCCACCTGATCTTAAGTAGTAACCATCTCCTATAACAGAGAATTGCCTCGTAGGTAACGCACCTTAGAAATATTCCCTAAGTTGCACTGCCCTCATCGCATGCGCGTCCGTCAACTTGAGGCATACACGTGTACAGCCTCATGAGCCTGTATTTTCACCGACAACCATACCTTCCAAACAGAAACAACAATACTGCTTGGCGGCAGATATAGATATGGTGGTAGTACTTGTTCAGGCGAGCCCTTTCTCAAGGAACTCTACTACTCTTGAAACCACTCTCGGTATAGGGAGTTCACTACTCGCTATAGCTCCCTATACTAACGCGAATCCCTAATTATTACATAATGTTGTGTAATTTAGTATTTTATTTATATATTGTAATTTTACACCTCGCCTGAAATAAACGTCATATATACGCTAAAGGACGGCCTCCGTGACACAGTGCGCGATAGCCGGCTGAGACTCAGGAGGTTGCGGGTTCGATTCCCGCTGCGGGACTAATGTTTGCCCGGTCTACAGATATTTGTTCCGGGTTTGTGTATTTTTCCATTTATTACTAGCTGACCCGCCTGGGGCTTCTCTCGCTTGAAATATCACGTTCACGTGGGAACTTCGGGATAAAAACTATATAAAACACTCTTGTCAAAGTGACGCGACACTTCATGTAAATGACTTCACGTCAATGAACGACGGTTAAATTATATGGATATTGTACATACAAAAGTACTAAAAGCGCGATTAAAAATGTACGTAGATTATAACCTGGATTAACACATAGGCTTTTCGTTGACTAACAACGCGTGCGAAGCCGCTGATGGAAGCTAGTTCTAAATAAATAAATGTTGATTATAAAATATATATTAATTACCTTGATGAGCAGCTGTCCACTGCGCGTGTGCGGGTTCTTGAACGCGTACAGCACCCACACGGCCATTGTGATGAGCGAGACGGCCAGCACGGCGGCGACCACGCTGCCGACAGAGGAGCGCTGCGGCGCGACGGCGGCCAGCGGCACCGCCGCCTTCTCTCCCGAACCGCTCACGTTTCTAGGCTTCGACGAAGACGTCTCTGGAACTTACAACATGCACTCTCAATTAATATATATATATATATCTAAAAAAATCTGTGTAAATAAATGCCTTTTATTATTATTAAATACATAAAACAAAGTCGGGTTAGTTACACCATTTATAACTCAAGAACGGGTGGACCGATTAAGATGATGTTTGATTTGTTGGATTTATCTCCGCCCCGAATAGCAGAATAACTATTAATATATCGGAAAATTTTCGCTAAAAAAATTATGATGAAAACTAATTTTCTAATACATAGACGCAGCTCCATTATTATAAATACGGGATTTATCACGTACCGTCTTATCGGTCTTTCGGTTCAATTCGTGAACCCTCATCAGAGTGAGTACGATCCGCTCCGAATAACGTCTCTGCACGCGAGTAGACGGGCGGGATGGTGGGGATTGCGTCAAAGAAGGCCCAGCGTGTTGACAGGCTGGATCATAATTACTATCATTACTGCTGCTCTCTTCGGTAGATCTTGGTACAGGGCAAACACACACCACTAACTATGTCTCTACCAGGTTCACTCACTCTTCTGTTACTTGCATCCTGAAGACATGGTCTTCATTCTTCATTGCACGTATGTGTTCAGGTTGACTGTACACATACGTGCAATGAAGAATGTCGACTCCAACAGTTCTGCAGTGGCGGAACATGCCTTAGATTCTGATTAGACGCACTACTTACGTTTCAACAAGACCCGGATCTTAACGAGAGAGAAGTTCTTCATTTCTCGCAAGATCCGAGAGGCGATAGAAATATGTCGTGTGCCGAACTTTAATAGAGATAGAGGATGGGTTCTACCGCCATCCTGGAGGCCATGTCCTCATTATGCAAGTGACAGAAGAGTGAGTGAACCTGGTAGAGACATAGTGTTGTGTGTTTTCCTGTACCAAGAACTACCGAAGAGAGCAGCAGTGATGATAATGATGATGACACAGCCTGTCAACACGCTGGACCTTCGCTGACGCAATCCCCGCCACCCCGCCCGTCTACTCGCACGCAAAGGGCAGCGGCGCTCAGTGCTAGGCGAGACGTTATTCGGAGCGGATCGCACTCACCCTGATGAAAGTTTACGAATTGAACCGAAACATTGTCGGTCGAAACACCGTAAGATGATACGTGATAAATCCCGTATTTATAATAATGATTGAAATCAATCACGAAATTTAAGTTTTTAAGTAAAATAGATGCTGCTAATGATGGCCGATTGACAATCCTACCGGTGACGTACATTAGCAGCCCGCGTCATATGCATGTCAAGGCGGTACGAAGTTGGGCGGGTCAGCTACTAGAATATAAAACACGAATGCGCCATTGAGCGCGCCATGCTCAGCATCACACTCTTAGATCGAGTTCTCAATACCGAAATTCGCACAAGACGACAGCAAGCGAATATTGGGGCTCAAATGGAGTTGGGCAAGACACTTGGCCAGACGTAGTGACCAACAGGTGGACTAAGGCACACGTCCACCAGCGAGATGGGTCGACGACATCCATAAGACCGTGGGTCGTACGTGGTTCAGACTGACACGGGATCGGGAAGAATGGCAGAAACGAAGAGAGGCCTATACTCAGCAGTGGGTCGACACGGGCTGAGAATGATGATGATGATGATAAAACACGAAAGCCTACTTGAAGGAGTGTTGATAAACCATAGGTCGCTAACATAGACAAGAATATTAGCAAGCTGAAGTAGCAGTGGGCAGGCCACATAGCGTGAAGAACTGACGGCCGTTGGTGCAGAAAGGTTTTCGAGACCACGCACTTGAAAGCACAGCGTAGGACGGTCCCGCTCCGGAAAGACGACCTGTTAAAGTTTGCTGGGAGCAGTTGGGTGCAGGCGGCACCACATACACATAGAAATACACACAGTAGAGTATCATAGTAAGTTTCGCGTGGAAATATTAGTACACTCTACGCTTAAATATAATTTTACTCTATTCTTCGATAGATACTTTTCTATGACGGACTACCTCCGTGGTGCAATTGGCGAATAGCCGGCTGAGACGCAGGAGGTAGCGGGTTCGATTCCCGCCGCGGAACTAATGTTCGCATGATCTACAGATGCTTGTTCCGGGTCTGATTGTTTTTCTATATATTACTAACTGTCCAATACGCAGCTTCGCACGCGTAGTTTTTCTATAAAAACATTACCCTCCCTCTGCGCAGTTGGATAAAAAGTAGTCTATGTTATTATGGGATAATGTAGCATTCTAAAGGTGAAAGAATTTTTGAAAACGGAGCCGTAGTTTTTGAGTTTATCCATTACAAACATACATACACACAAAAATACAAATCTTTCCTTTTTATAATATTAGTATAGATAAGTACATATGTATTTATAAAAAAAAGTATACAAGTATTCTATCAGTTATCTGGTTCCCATAGTACATGCATTACTTAATTTGGGGCTAGATAGCGCTGTGTGACATGTGGGGGAGGACATATGCTACTTTTTCCCCGTCAGCGCAAAAGGAGGGTAAGGTTTTTATTGAAAAAAGGGGGGGGGGGGAGGCCGCGGGTGGGTCAGCTAGTCCATACTAATATTATAAATGCGAAAGTAACTCTGTTTGTTTGTTATATTTTTGTTAATAAGTTACTTGTAGTACCGATATCAACTGAAGCGCCATGGTTGGGTAATTCCTTTGTGTCTGTGGAGTAGATGGTCTTGTTGTTGGGCTCGGTAGAGGTGTCGTCTTTAGGCGGAGCTGCGCACGCGCCCTTTTCAGATATCGCAGTATTTTCGCAATCTGAAATATTCACAATAAAATAAAATAATCTTTTTTGTAAACTGTTTATAACAAAATACGGAAACAAATAGTTTGCCCACCATATAACTTTCTTCTTTCTTACATACAACACATAGTTAGGTTAACATCTTTGCAAAATGCATTTTAATATAAAAGAAGCATGATGTTTGATATGGGGTATTATTAACAATACAACTCCGTTTTATTTTTCTAAAATTTTTTTGCTACTTGTCGTGCACTACCTACAAAATGTTTTTTCCACACTACGCAAAGGTTAACTGGAAGAGAATGCTTGCTAGCATTAAGTTCGCCTATGTACAGATCTAAGTATTTTTGTGCAATAACGAACTTTTCAATTCAATTCAAACATAGACCAGACGTTCAATCGTTATAAAATCCTTGCATTGTGCAAAAAAATTACGAAATTAATAATTTTTTAAGACTACATATTTACAAATATATTCTAGTAAGCGATTTTAATGACATAAAAATAGGACAAAAGATCAAAAAAAAAATAACAACTTCTGTCTGCGGAGAGATGCGGATTGTAAATCTACAATTGACATGTGATTCTTGCTGCGCTATTTTGGAAACATTTCAAAACTTTTTATCCTGTATATTAAGGAGTATTTTTAGCGTTCCCTTTTCTACTTATTTCCATTGTCTATATAGCTTTCCTTGTTTGTTATTCTTCTTTGAAAATATTGGTGTATGTGCCGTGCCTCCTTTTGTGGTTGCTTAGGAATTTTGAAATTATTAAAAGTAATAACAGATCTTGAAGGCATGTTTATGACGACCTCCGTAGCGCAGTGGGTGAATAGACTGCTGAGACGCAGGCGGTAGCGGGTTCGATTCCCGCTCCGGAACAAATGTTTGCATGATCTAATGATATTTGTTCCGGGTCTGAACGTTTTTCTATATATTATACGTATGTATTTACAAAAAAAGTATATAAGTATCCTATCAGTTATCTCGTTCCCATAGTACAAGCTCTGCTTAGTTTGAGGGTAGATAGCGCTGTGTGACTTGTCCAGCAAAAATTGATTTATTTATGAGAGATAGACAATGTACCTATTAAAAAACCGTAATGCGTCGTTCCAACAAAACGAGTAAGCGTTCGCACGTATAATTGGCATTCTGAACACTTTGGGACCTTTTCTTTCACACCTTTACTATGTACCCTAAATAAAAAAATCATTTATGATTATTATAATGAGAGTGAAATCTTAAAGAGGTACGACAGTATCGATGCAATTGGAGATCCGTGGTCTCTGCCTACCCCGGAAAACAACCGTGACAATATCAATGTAAACAAATGTACATGCTAGATTATTCTGTAGTGATGCTGATGAATCATGCATCCTGCGACCATTATGTCTGCTCATAACTTAATAATCTCATAACTATTACTGCGTGTCAACACATTTAAGATATTAATTTAAATCACGGGCAAGGCTGATGGCTAGTATCTATTCTTTTCAAATTAAGTCCTAAAATATCAATGACACAGCCTGTATAAAATAGATAAACAAATCATACTCATTCATCATGTAGTAGGTACCTTTTAAACTGACTAAGCGGCATCGTCGCAAAGGCGTCGCCTATTTACGTTAAAAATGGTTCATTGGAAATGTATCGATTACTGGATAAATATTCAAGCCACCGGTATTAAATCTCTCAAATCAGTTAATACGATTCTGCATATGTGTTTAAAATTTAATGTCGTGAATCCAGCGACAGAATGTAATACCCCGAGTTGCTTGCAAGTGTATATTTTTTGTGAAAAAAAAAATACTTTATTTTTACTTTATATATATGTATGCCTTACTTCTCAGTTTCCAGTCTTGCTTGTTCCTGTCCGTACCGCTGGAGCACTTCTGTATATGAGAACACCATGTGCACTGAAACACAATAATTAAATACTTGTGATTTTTCAAAACCCACTACTTAGCGCTTAGCGCATGTTATACTTTTGCTCGGGTCTCTAAGGTTTTTTTTTATATACTACTTATGTGGCAAACGAGCATGCAGTCCACCAGATGTTAAGTGGCTACTGCAGCCCATGGATATTCACATGCAATTCAAAACAAGGTATTATCTTGATTTGATCTTTATGTGGATACGTTGCCATACTATAAGACTAAGCTGGTATGCCTATGTGCCAGTAATTACAGGAACATACCATTACCATCTAACCGGAACACAGCAGCACAAGTACTGCTATTTGGCGGCAGATAAAGGTAAGGCGGTGGTGCCCACTTCCTCGAGCCCGTTCACAAAAGCTCTACCACCAGTAAAGTAAGTAACGAAATTTATACATTTTTTTTAAATAACCCAAAACCTAAAAATAGTTTAGTCAGAATCGAACTAACTGATTTTTAAAAACGCCCTTTACCATTTGAAAAAGCCTTTATTATAATTTCACTGTAATCACACTAACATTATAAAATGCGAAAGTTTGGATGTTTGTTTGTTACTCAATCACGTCGTAACGGCTGAACCGATTTCGATGAAATTTAGTTTTTACATAGATTATTACCTGGATTACCACATAGGCTACTTTTTATGTCATAAATCAGGTCACATGAGATAAAAATGGGGTGTCAAGTCAAGTTGCAACAGCGAGTTTAGTTTTATTTCTAGGTTACCTACACATTTAGTAGCGTGACGCGTACGAAGTCGCGAGCAACAGCTAGTAAAGTTAATAAATCTGAAAATTTGCACAGGACCACTATAAATATCTTAATATGTATAGGTACATACTACATAAATAAACCTACTTAAATACATAAAATTGACTAAACTATACCTTAAATAAAAATACATACATAACAATATAATAAGTGATAAGGAACGATTAAGTTGCTCATTTTTGGTCAGTTAGACTGAGAAGGTGCTTATAGATTCTCAATTAGAATGCTTCCACTGAAGTAGTCTCGAAATAGTTAGCACGAGTAAGTAGTGGAGCTCACTTCCAGCGTCTATTTTTAGGACCACTATAATCTCTGAGTCTTCAAGTCTAGAGTGAACAGGTTCCTCAGGCAAGCGTGCTCCATCAACCACACCATCACTTACCATCAGGTGAGGTTTTTTTTATGAATAGGAGTCATCGACACAGCTTACATTGACAATATTACTACATTACAATACTTACATTAAAGCCTGTCTGGTGGTTGAGACAGGAGTCACAAGTGTTGTACTGAAGGCAGGTAGGAAGGGCAGTGAGCTTCAGAATAGTGTTGTTCGAGATCTCGTAGTTCTTGAAGGTAATTCGGTGGTATTCGTAGATAGTCTTGCGGCGCACGTCTAACATAAGATATATTTAGTAAATCAACGTTACAGCAAGGTTTTACATTTAATTCAAGTGCATATAATAGGTTAAAGGTTATAACTGAAAATCTGTGTTTGCTCCTCGAGCAGAATTATTCGCTGACCATCTTGTCACACTGCAACGCACACATTTTATTATGTTTTTATTGTGTATTTCTAAATTGTTTGTTGATAACCGATTTCAAAAAAGGAGGAGGTTCTATTTTCGACTGTATATTTTTTTTTGTGTGTTTGCCGATTTCTCCGTCAATTGTGGACCGATTTTCTAAATTCTATTTTTATTTGAAAGAATATACTTTCAGATTAGTTACATAGAAATTCCATCGAAATCGGTTCAGTAGTTTGTTTTTTCTGTTATCTGAAGTCGGTTATATTTTTGTTAAAAAGTTACATGTTGTTAATAATGTTTTAGCTTTATTCGATCCATCTAAAAAAATCCAGGACCGCTCTCACTGATAATGCTGTCTATTGTATTCCCTTTTTATTCTAGCTTAGTACTTATTTTAGTATTATTTCTGTTTGTTAGAGTTATCTATTATAATAAAATAAACAAATAAACTTACAGAACATAATATTGTCGTTCAAGTAGGCGTCACTGATGCCCACTTTAACGGGATGTTGCGCGTCATCGATCTGCTGCACGTCGATCGGTATGTTCTTGTACGCGAACACAATGTCGCCGTTCTTATAGAGAGTCACCGCGAATGTGAACGTTTTGTTCACGTTCTCCTGAAGCGTTACGTTCTCCCAGAACGCAGTAAACTTCTCATCTGGAATTGAGAACACGGTTTGTTCATGTTAGGGCGTGGCAAATTACAATTGTATTTAAAATGCGCACTAAAACTAATTATGTACTTACATAAACTTAACAGGTACCAGTTATGGCCTCTATCCACCATTACACTACACACGGCTGTAATAGCCGTGTTATTACGTTGCACAGAACGTTGAAAGAGAAACTTCGCCGATGTGCAGCATGTGCCGTTAGCCGGCGCCGGGTTATGCCACCGGCCTGCGGGCTTTGGTGTGTAGAGCCCTAACTGAATGCCTCGAAATATACATGTGCTTGGTGTGCATGGGTGCTTCGTAGTATGTATGTTAACCGAAGAAGGACCGTGAGCTAAGACGCGTATTCATGAAATGGACAAACTAGAACAATGTTGGGCCAACTCACTTCATCATAGAGTTTGACAAGACGTTCTTTGGTGAGGCTGGTGTCGAAGTTGACCATCAGCGGCGCGATGTACCGAGTGGTCGCGAGCCAAGACGCGTATATATGAAACGGACAAACTAGAGCAATGTTGGGCCAACTCACTTTCATCATAGAGTTTGACAAAGCTCTCCTTGGTGAGGCTGGTGTCGAAGTTAGCCATCAGCTGCGCGATGTAATGAGTGGTCGCGAGCCAAGACGCGTATACATGAAATGAACAAACTAAAGCAATGTTGGGCCAACTCACTATCATCGTAGAGGTTGACAAGACTTTCTTTGGTGAGGCTGGTGTCAAAGTTAGCCATCAGCAGCGCGATGTACCGAGTGGCCGCGAGCCAAGACGCGTATTCATGAAATGGACAAACTAAAGCAATGTTGGGTCAACTCACTATCATCGTAGAGTTTGACAAGACTCTCCTTGGTGAGGCTGGTGTCAAAGTTGGCCATCAGCGGCGCGATGTACTGAGTGGCCGCCAGCCAGTTGTGCACATGCTCGCCCGTGTAGATGAACCCGCCGGTCGCGACCGTAATGTTGTAGATATTGTTGCCGTAGAACGGGAAAGGGAATGATAGTGACAGAGTCTGGAAAGAGAAACCACTTTTTAATAGTTTAATAGTTTAGTTAGTCGGCTTTAATAGTTGGGTAAATAGGAGAAAGCGTGTATTTCGTAACTCTCGTAATAATGAAGTGACCGACTGGATGATCATACTGATATGATAATAGAGATATATTTCACTGGAACTAACACGGGGAATTATTATAATTGTTAAAGACATTATTTTGGAAGATTCTTAATTGCCCTGACCCTAAAGACGGGAGGCAACGTCGGGGTCAGCCAAGAAAGCGTTGGTGTCAAAGCTTTGTTGTTTTCAAAGGTGATTTCGTCACCTTTGAGGATGATGAGAAATATCGACGAATAGGGATGGTTGGACCCTTGCATCTATCCAAACGCAACATCATGCTGAGTCAGACACCATTTTGTGACTTCATCACGTGGATGGCACTGAGAGACACTATTGAATGTATGGTAAGTTTTTTTTATTATGTTTTGTTACTTTCTTTATGTAACTTCTGTTTTCCTGTGTCTGGCTTTGTAGTCCTAATGTGCCGTTACAATTAAAAACTTATTTTCTCTCTTCCTTTGCCCAGAAGAGGGAAGAGATATCTTAGTTCAAAAAATAATGGGAACTCAAGCCACCTGTTGTTAACTGGTTACGTCTGCCATTACCTAACAGCACAAAATAGATAGGGACAGAAGATAAGATTAATACAACGAGCACGCAGATATGCGTGCGTACGAGGACTACTAAAACTGGCCATATACGAGGACGCCGATTCCATCACTCCTTCGCGTTGAGTCTGGCGGGGCAAGAGTTAAAAAAGCACACACACGAAGAATCCACTGCCGCGACTGCAAAGGCTCCAAATGGGCGTGTCTTAATTTATACCCTTTGAGTTTTTTTAAATACCTTCATTTTTTTGATGTACAGAACTATAATAAAAAAAACTTCATGACTGCTCCGACGGTTGCGGACTACTAACTGAGCTCGAATTGGATTTATTGGATAGTTGTATCGGCCACAGATAGCGTGCTCGGCGTAGAATCGCTGCACTCCGCGAGCGTCGAGTCTTGTATTTCTGAATGATCGTTTATCCAAATATTCCTAGGGCTCCGCGCAATCCGCGCATGAGTTTTCGCACGCACTGACGGTTTTTCGAGTCTTTTGGTGTGTTCGAGTGGAATTTTGTAGTCTTTCGTGTTTAGTCTACACAGCTTATGTCTTTGTATACTTACAGTGGCCCTGCGATGAGAGTTGCTGAGCACTGCATGCACGCTCGCGCCAGGGTTGCTGATATTGGCCCAGTACTCGTTGAAGTACGTCACATTGCCGATGAATGTACTGTTATAGAAGCTGTGATCGTCCTGAAACATAGAAACATGAAGGAGGGTAATTAAGTCAATATAGTTTTTTTGTACTATCCCGTACTGTCTCAGTTCTGGGCGAAGGCCTCTTCCTTCCACTTATCACGATTCATAGCCAGATACTGCCAGTCCCTTCGGAAGACGACAATGTACTTATGTATGTTTATGTTAAGTTTGCTAGTTTGTTACTGCTTATTTAAACGCGCCGACGAAAGCGCCGTAGAAGCCCAAAACGCAGATACAAAGTTTGTACGTGAGTTTGAATCGATACAAATGCTGCATTCCGCTTTTTGAGCCTCTGCGGCACGTGACATTACATTTACGTGACAGGTTGCAAGACAGACAATCCGCTTATTAGAATATGTTCTAGGACATGCCGGTTTTCTAACGATGTATTTTTTCACTGTTTTGAACAAGTATAAATGCGCACATACATTTTCAAGTAGAAAAATTCATTGAAATTTCATTCATGAAATTCATACGACTGGGATTTGAACCCCCAATCGGAATCGGAAGTCAGGGTACATCCCACTAAACTACCATGAACACATAACTGCGGGTTTTTGGCTTGAAAATTGTTGTGTCCGAGGTTTTTAGTTATGTTAATTATACAAATGTAATTATACCTTAGTAATATATAATACATTAATATTAGTAATATTATTTTGACCTAGTTTTTAGTATAATTAATTATACACTACGAATGTGTCCAATAGCACTTTTCTTACTGTCTCTAGTTAAATATATTGTCTATTATTACTTACATATGAAAGATTGGTAAGATTCTGTTCAGCTTTAATTTTCTCTGGTGTCTCGCTGAATACAACAGTGAAATCTGCAATTTAAAACATGGGTTTAATAACGATTACGAACACGGACTTGAGATAGGTCGTCCGCACACTCATCGTCTCGCGATAAGGTAAACGATTGAGGAAAGATTGATAAATTTGAATCAGCTCCCGCGTATTTTATTACACCGATATAGAAAATCACAAACATATTGTAAGTTTAAAGTCTGTAAGTTTGCTCGTACGTGAATCAGAGTGGTGTGCGAAAACTATTTTACAACAAAAGATTTTAAAATAAATGATTTCTATCTATCTATCCAGCCTCCAGCATCCACTGTTGGGTATAGGCCTTCTCTCTGTGACTGCAGTCCAATCGGTCTTGAGCAAGTCTCATCCATTGCTGTCTAACTTCCGCTACGAGACTGTGAGACCACCGGGCCGGTGGTCCGCCCTGCGGTCGAAGTCCATCTCTCGGCCACCACTCTCATTCGTCATTCCGTCTAGCCAAGTGTTTTACCTATCTCCACTTAAGCCTCACGATTCGTACACCTACATCGAACGAAGCCCTGGTGACTCACCAAGACGCACTAGCCAGCGTGGTGTTTCATGGCTAAAACCCCCCTCTTTGTAAAACGTGAATAAATGATTAAATAAGCTTATTAATTTAAGTTTACAAACACGCTTCTCGTAGTATGTCGTTACAAAATAATATTGGACACGTTAAAAAAATCCAATTTAAAACCGGTTTAATAAAAACCACTGAAGAGTTGAGCTAGCTTGATCGACTGCTGACCAAAGCTATTCCCATTCATTGCCAAGCTCAATCTTTACCATTAATACGTTATTCATTCATATATTGTTATTTAGTCGCAGGTCATGGACCATCCACCGGCGCTGTCAAAAAACGAGTTCAATAACTAGTGAAAACACCGCTTTCACCGACAATTACTGTTACGCAATCTGAATTTAGCTGAATCGAAATATCGGGTGATTACTCATTTGTCACGCTCTAGGAATCGGACATGCCACAGCTCGCTTTGACTACTATTTCCGGAGAGATACAGTGAGGGACCGCGTCCAAGCCTCTATTGTGTGGCCTCCCTATGTTTGCACCATCCACCACGACCCCGCGCTAGTCTCGCATATCGACGGTCAGCGACTTCGACTGTTATCTATCTTGCTACCGGACGTCTTTACGCTGTAGACAAGTTACTTTTTACAAAAATAAAACCGACTTTAAAAACCATGAAATTTAAAAAAAAAACCGAAACGGTACACTTAAATGAAAAGTGGGTAATGAAATGTCCACTTTATTTTTAAAGAGCTTTTCAACAATATCACCAACCCTGGTAAGCCAGCAAAATTTGTTTTCAACCTTAATGGAAAATAATTTGACCTCATGAAACATAAATGAAGCTATACTGAACCTAACGCAAAAATAATTACATAGTTACTCATTTAAACGGGTATTTATCGCGTATGTATCTTTTTTATCAATCAGTGATTATGTATAGTGAAAGTGAAAGTTTCAAAAATCCTATTGCAAAAAGAATTATTCAAATCGGTTCTTAAACAAAGAGTTTATGCCTGAACATACTAAAAAAACCGACGAATTGAAAACCTCCCTTTTTTTAAGTCGGTTAAGAGTAACCTTGGCCGCTATTCGGTTACAATCACAACATTGTCGTCACCATTGGATCAAAACATTAGTGGCGCAAAAAGGCGCGGCGCGGGCTATACGGCGGCGGAGAGGCAAGAATAGCGTGCCAGGTTCCCGCGCCCCTTTAGCGCCAATGGGGGACAAAACGGGGCGCTTGACCCGGCCGGCAATTTCAGGGGTTGAAACTTCATGTTTCAAAAAAACTTGTTTCACTATGCGCTTAGCTAGCATCCAGCGTACGTCGTACTATCGATTATTCATTTGATTTGAGACCCCAAAACCCCCCTCTGGCTACACCCGATATCAGTGTAAATATGTAGACCCCAAAATGGCATAAAATGTATCAAAGAAAATTAAACTTTGACATTTGACAGAACCTTAAAAACATGAGTGTCTCGTATTAATATCCCCTCCCCCACCCAACCTATCTCACAAACGCTGGAGGAGAGGGGGGGGGGGGGGGCACACATCAAGTTTCTGCTACGGGGGACCGGGCGAGAAGCTTGATGTGCCCCCCCCCCCACACCTCTCCGCGGCGACACGTTGCCCAGTTGCTGCTGCAATCGGCTACGGAGCACCTTTCGACCACCTATCATGGAGTACGCATAACATGTCCAAGGATATACAAAAAATAATGGTAGTATGACTCTGATATTAACATCGACTCTAAAGAGGCGGTTTAACGTCATCATACACACTTTCAATCCAGATTCATTTTAATCAACCTTGAATATCTACAGTTTAACGAATCGACATCTTCGTCATGGTTAAAAACAATGCAATTTCTATCTTTGTCAAAGAAGGCTACTTCATTGTAAGACGACAAGGTGTTTATCAATTATTAACGCATTTGAATAAAACTAAAAAGTGCTGTGAAATGATTGTGCACGGCTCAATTTATTTGATGGTTACATATTTAATCATTTGAAATAAGTTCGAAAGCCTGGCAGAAAAAAATAACTTAACTTAGAGTGGGCTACCCAGTGGTGACTGAATCTGGAGATTAAATATTTTTGAAAAAACATTCAATACATACTCGTAGTATTGATGAGCAGGATCTATATAGGTAAGTATTCTAACCCCTTTCTCTTTTTTTCTCTTTTTAGGGTTCCGTGCCTCAAGTAAAAAAGGAATCCTTTATAGGATCACTTCGTTGACTGTCAAGACCCTCGTTCTCAGGGACGCGTGTATGTAGAATGAGAAGTATCAACGCATACTCACTGTCATCTGGCTCAATAGGATCACTGACTTTAGGCATATTCTCCGTGTTCACTTTCAATTGGCCGGACCCGTTGACGCCTAGCAGGGGGATCTGAGTCACGGACACCGTGGGCACAGCTGCGCCTGGAATACACAGTAAAACATTATTAGTAGACGGGACAAATATATGTCACGTAGCATCACTAGAAAAATCTATAAGTGTAACTATCCATTCTAATTTTATAAATTCTAAAGTTACTCTGTCTCTCTTGTTGTTATCGAGCGAAGAGAGATCTCTAAATCAACTTGGGCAAATCGGCGTTGTATGTATGTATGTTTGTCTGAGCATAACTTTCGAAGCGTTGATCCGATCATCATGAAATTTAATACATAGGTAGGTAGACATAATTTTGTTGTTGTTGAGAATTTTGGTATTGGGGTTTAAAAGGGGTAAAAAAAATGAAAATGAGGCTCACTGGTCAAATGGGGCGTCAAATGAAAGGTATTCATTAGTACATTTAGAATCCGTTTTTATTTTTCGTAAACCCTTTATAGTTTTTGAGTTATTAGTCATAATAAAAACTGAACTTTGACAAAATTCACAGGGTACCCCAGTGACCCCACAGTGCTGTAATTGAGTATATGTATAGCTTTAGTAAAACAAATATAGGCAAAAGTCTGAAATCCAAAATAACTGCAATTAGTACCCCAAAAAAAACCAATTTACATGAACTCCCGTTACCTGAAATTTGAATGAAACTGTAGGTCAAGTCAGTTGGTTTTGTCAATATTTTATTAGTCAAAGATTAAGGCCGGCTTGCACAACGATCCCTTAACGTATTTAGCGACTAAATATGTTTAAATTTTACGTATTTGTTTGATTGGACAACTTCTTACATCATATTTAGCCACTAAATACGTTTAGGCATCGTTGCGGGAGTCGCGCTAAGAATATTTTCTTTTGTGTTTTAGGAGACTCGCGAGATCTCAGTCCGGGTGCGAACCAATAGTTTATTATGTTTTCACAACCAGGCCGGGATATGCTTTTTTTACCTGACTGCACAGAAGGAGGGTAAGGTGCGTATCTAGTGGGTCAGCTAGTAATATGAATGCGTAAGTGCATTTGTTTGTTACGCTTTTACGCCCTAACTACTTACTCGACCGTCATAAAATGTTACACGATATCATTGGGCACAAAAAAGGCGGATTAAATGATACATCAACGGATTAAATGAGGGTTAAAAGTTTGTGTTAACGTCCTATTGTCTCATCAACGAAATCATATTAAACGCAAGCCAAGCTGTGGGAAAAACATAGTATAAAAATAAATATGGATGAAGGAAAGTTGATTATTGACCTTTGTTATTGGGGATATAGTCGTATAGAATCAAAGTTGGCAATCTGTCATTTTGAGTAAAAATTTGTTACGGATGTAACAACACGGGACATTTAAAAAGACAGTATATTATTAATTGATTCAGGATCAAACAATGTAAACTACCTTAAAAACTCACCATAAATTGAGATTGGTATCAAATGTGGCTATCTGTGTCTAATTCTAATGTCAAAATCAAAGGCGACTATCTATCTTGTTTGACCAATCTTAAGCGTTTATTCCATCATGACCTACAACCACAGAACATAAAAAACCTACAACAGATTGGACGTTCTAATGTAGTCTTTTTTTTCGATTTATCAACATACTGAGAAATGAAAGATTGCCATCTTTGATTCTATACGACTCATATGCATGTTTCAATGGACTCAACTCTACTAAACCAATTGCTTTACTATGACAATGGTAGGTATCGTCGCAAAATGACACAATAGATACCTTTTGATATTCTACTAACACAATCTTTTTCAATGACCGCTGTTGCATAACTCCATAATAGTTTTTCTTATAAATTAAGAAAATTGAGTCCCGGATCGTATTAAAAAAGTATTTGATTAAATAAGCAGGCTTCCGACTAATAGTGGATAATCCTCAGATGTTTAACTGAGTATGAGTTCGTGACGAAGTCTGACATATAAGGATGTGCAATATGGAGGAAGTTAAAACTACATTTTATGATTTGTTTGAAGAAGCAGCATTGTGTAATCGCATACAGCAAATATAAGATAACTCGCTGGCAAGACAAGCAAACATCTAAGGCAAAAAATAATTGTGAAACAGCCAGCACATAGCAAATTAAGTATTTTAACTTTAGCGTATGCTTTTTTTAGTTTACAGACAAATTTATACATATGGTTAAAATCACAACTTGAAAATAAATTATAATTAAAAAATATTGAAGTGGCTTTTGCTTGTAAGTGTCCTGACATCATCAATGACTTGTATTTTTCAAAGTTTCGCGATCACTGCACATAATTACTGATTTAAACGGGTATTCATCAAGCTATACAATTCCAGTATAAGCTGATTCTACGAAAAGCCTACACAATGCGAGCTCAGCTTATACTGGAAATGTATAGCTTGATGTGTAGCCGTGTGTACCTTTTTTTATTTTTTTATACCGACGTTCCGAATGTGTTGCAACAGTCGTACGCGATAAATACCAGTTTAAATCTGTAATTATCAACGCTCATGTATTATGCAATTATCAAACCAGTTAAATCATAATAACAATCCTTTTCGTATGTGAAATAAGTTTAGTTTCTAATCTAATAAAGTCAACAACAAATGATTTAGTACATAATTTTGACGTTTAGCGGATGAAATATATAAAGTGATGTTAAAAAATAAACAGTGAACACATATAAAGAAAATTTAAATTTAATTGAGCTGAATTAACATTACTTTTTCATTAAAATCTATGTTGTACCAACACTAGCGGTTGGGCTGTGGCCACAATATTACGCATTTTGACATTTCATAAACGTCAAAAAGATATGTATTTTTGTCGGAGTATAGTACAAACATGTGATTTTTCTGTACCAAAACCTAACCAACAAAATGTGTTTGTCGTTTAGGTTACTTATTTTCAATAGTGATGTACTTATTGTGAAAATATAACAACATTAATCATAGTAAAAACCTCACAGGTATGCGAATAATGTATGTAAATACAATAACACAACTGACTTTAGACCTACCTAAAGATTATCGCTAGTGTCAGGGATTGAATGTTTCCATTCATACGACCTCCGTGGTGCACTGGCTTCGATTCCCGCCACGGAACAAATGTATGCATGATCTACATATATTATATGTTCCGTGTCTGGTTGTTTCTCTCTATATATTAAGCATAAGTATGTATTTACAAACTAAAAAAACAAGTGTGCTTTAGACCTGAAGTAAAACTTCTTTTTCAAAATATTAATTTATAAAATCGTTCAATTACAAAATTGTCCACACGTCTGTAGGTCGATCAGTCTATGTTCATTCTGGACAGACGCAAACAATTCGCACTCGCACATTAATGTTTAAAAATATACGAAACGTAACTCTCTCTCTCTTTATATCTCCCTCTAAACTTCTGATCGCACTTTTCGTAACGCATTCACCAGTTCACTCCCCAAGTCAAGCGTGCGTAAAGTAGTTTTACTTCATAAAAACGTATAGAAGAATTCTATCAGTTACTGGTTCCCATATGCTTTCTTAGTTTGGGGATAGATGGCGCTGTGTGAAATGTCCAGCATTATATATTTTATTTATTTATACATCCAGATCTGATGTTTTGAATGTATGACAGATGAGGGTATAAAGATCAGCGAAACTGGAAGAAATATAAAACACAGTACGAAAATGATCTCGAACTTTACGAATTATACTCAATATAAATTGGTAATGCATTTTTTATTCAACGAATTTTCGGCAAGAAAATAAAACAACATTATTATGTAGGTACGTTCGCTAACAAAACTTCTCACATATTGTAAAAGAAACGTGACTCAAGACGTCCACTGCTGAATATAGGCCTCTTAACGGCTCCCAGCAACCTTTACCAGGTCGTTTTTCTATCTATTGGGGGCTCGTCCTACGCTGCTCTTTCCAGTGCGTAGTCGCCACTAGAGAACCTTTCTGTGCCAGAGGCCGTCATTCAGTTCTTGGAGTCAGTTTTTACTAATTGATATGTGACAAATACTTCGCGAGCAGATAATAAAAAACACAATATTTTCGCAATAGCAAAGCAGAAGCCTTATAAATAATAACAGGGTATTTTATTTAATTATTGGTTAAAACGGGTATTTATCGCGAATGTACCTTGTTTATTTATATTTTATTGTATGGTTCGATTAAGAGTTGACTATACCTCATCCCAAACTCGAATTTCACCCCCGCTTCTCGGCGCGCCGCTGCACGTCCTATCTCGCCGTGGTTCATGTGTTTGCCGGTTTTTTATCATTCAGTCCCTTCATTATCTTGTTGTGTTTATTTCTCATTACTGCGTCTTTACAAAAGCCAACTAAAAATAAATTCTACCTAAGAATTACGTGTTAGTTTAGAGCGACAAGCGTCACGGGTACCCCGTCTGAAAGCCGAGGCCAGACTGAATTGCGGAACGGACGTCCGGAGCGAATGGTTTAATTAGTGCTAAACTTAGATATTTTCACGTTATGGTAAAATCAAAAGGTATTTTGAAAATTTAAAACACAGGTGCCCTTATTTATGTTGTGTAGAATTACTGTATAAAGTTTCAAGATCTAAATTGAAGTATTCATCGCATAAGAACGAGTTAAAGATAAATTTGGTGTCATCTTTGGATTTTTTTCTATAGAGAAAATTTTACGGAATCGTGTTTTCACAACACAGGCACTCTAGCACGTATCCTTAACTATAACATATATTAATTACAAATTGAAATCACAAAATTTGTTGAACAAAACATTGTTTCAAAATCAGCGATTTATCGTCTCCCCAGGTATAGTGCGCCCTTAAGGAATAAACATTCTCACTTACGCATTTAAGATAAGATACAAGTAGGGTTTAAGGCAAGAAAAACAACTTTTATTTATTGACTGTATTTAAAAGTCTCAGATTTAATTATTATATGTTTGTTATAGAAACTTATTGGAACGTGCCCTGCAATGCAATGCCATCAACTGTGTCTTATGTATGATAATAACTGATTTAAAAGGGTATTTATCGCGTATGTACCTTTTTTATTTTCGGCGAAATTGCAACAGCCGTGGTTGCGGGCAGACATGTACGATATTATGTATGATAATTACATAAAATACGTGCGAAGCCGGGCTGGTCGCTAGTAATATACAGACGGCTACAATTAACTGCAAATTTCATTCTGCAAATATTCATTGCAGTAGGTTATCATTCCGCTAACGCGAGTTTATCAAGCGGTTAGCCAGGGGCTCCCAAACTTATTTTGTCTACTGCCCACTTTGAGAATAACTTATTTTTTAGCGCCCCCATTTTTTCACCTACTTAAAAACCACATAATTTCAAATTAAATTAATTATTGTGAGCTATATTAGCGGAGATTAAACATTCATTCTAAACGAGACTTTTACTATAATCTGCAAGAGTTAATTTGAGATCTGAGCGCATTAGGTAGAACACAACGGCGTTCAGGTCTCAAGTTAACTCTTACGGGCTACACCTGGCAATGAGAAAGATTATTGAAACGCAACTTTATAGTATTCAGACAGAGTATCTTTTATTCAAATTAAAACAAACATAATCGATTCTAATATAAAAAACTAATGTGAAGGATGAATCTGATGCTGTTTAATAAGTTTGTTAATATCAGGTTCCATCAATAACAGCCGCAAGTCGCCACGTTTCATAACATGCAAACGATTCCTCTTTTTAGTAAGCAGCGTTGCCACAGCACTAAATCCACGTTCAGACAAATATGACGATGGGAATGCTATCAAGAATTGTTGTACGATCGACCACAATCCAGAGTACAATTGCGGGATCGTTTTTTGTAACCAAAATTCTTGATAGCCATTTTTGAACTTGATTTTTATTTCCTCGTTCGTTGTCAATTCTATAAGTTCTTCTTCCAGCTGAGGTGATATTGCTGTTGACATTTGAAAACGGATCCAACACCCAGTCCGGTATTTCCAAGTTCAAAATGTCCTGGTATCGTTCGGTGAAGTCAATGTGGAGATTTTTCAAATGTTGGCAGTAGGCAAACAAGGCGTCGTTACTGCAGGATACTGATAAATTCGGAAAATTGTGAAACTCACATCTGCCCATTCTTTTATTCATTTTGTGAAGAAGCAGTTTGACTGCGAATGCAGCAACGACATTTTGTGTTTTAATTAAATTTAGTTCATCGCCTTGCAGTTGGAGATTCATGTCGTTGAACAATGTATACAGGTCTGTCATGTAGGTAAACTATATCATTCTTTGATGTAATGAGCTTGTTGCGCAATTCTGTATCTTTAGTTTCCAAGAACTCAGAGTCAAACAGGTTGTAAAATCGAGTCAGACAATTGCCCCTTGAAAGCCAACGAACTTCAGTATGAAACAACAAACGGTTGAAATCTTCGTCATTAGTAACACAAAGCTGATGAAATAATCTATCATTCAAAAAGCTGGTTACGGATTTTATTGACTGCTTTGATGACATTTTGCAGTAATTGAAATAGTCGTTCACTTAAATTTCTAGCAACCAAATGTTGTCTATGAATAACGCAATGTACAGCAAAGACATCTGGAACTTTATTTTTTATGTACGCTATGAAGCCTTAATGACACCCTGTCATAGCCAGAGCGCCATCCGTAGTAACTGATATAATATTTTTCAAGGGAATGTCTTTCTATTCACAAAACTTTTCCAATGCATTGAATATGGTTTCCCTTGTGTATCGGTCTCTAAATTTCTAGCGTACAATAGTTCTGTACATATTTTCTCATCTTTAATAAACCTCACGTAAGACAGCAACAATGCTTCATTAGTTGGTAAAGTGGACTCATCGAGCTGAATTGATAATTGACTAGTCCTCAGATGATTGCACAATGATTCTTCAATGTTTTCAGCCATTTCATCAATTCGTCTTTGCACAGAATTATTACTCAAAAGGATTTTTTCGGCCGGATAATATCTGCGGCCGGTTTATGAAGCACAGTAGTTACTACTTCCTTTATTGCTGGCAAAATTAACTCTTCTCCGATGTTGTGTGGTTTGCCTTTTTGAGCAATTAACAAAGAGATATTGTACGAAGCTCGACGTCCGTCCTCATCTTGCTTAGCAGCCGCCGAAAAGAGTTTTGCTACACTTGGCTGAGTTTTATGCTTCTTTTTTAGGTCTTGAAAATATGCTACATTCTTGTCTTTCTTATCTGGATGCATTTTATTCAAATGATCTTGCAGTCTTGAAGGCTTCATTGCTTCATTCAAAAATGTTTTTAGACATAAAAGGCATAAAGGCGACCATGGGTTTGTGGGATTTTCAATGAATCCGAATTTAATATATTCCGCACAGTATTGTCGTCTCTTCTTTTTTACTTCCAACATTGCTTTGTTTTGAGGCACTGCTTATCTATTACGTGCGAAACCGCAAATGAAAATAAAATAAATAATACGTTGTTTATAATTAGGATTGCAGAGGCAGCAGGCACCGACAGGAATAAGACAAACATGCATAAACTCGTTTATCTGATTCGACGCTCAATCGTACTCAACAAGTAAGAACAAGTATTCTATGAACCAGCCGATTGATACAGGAATGCACTAATCGGGTTATTTAACAAAAACTTGTTAAAACATGATTGTCCTCGGTCTATTATCTATCTACGAAAATGACCTATCTAGGAATACTAATAACTATTAAAATGCGAAAGTGTGTCTGTTGCCTTTTTATTTGTTTGTTTGTGTCTACTTTAATTTCGAAACGGAGCGACCGATTGAAATTATTTTTATTTTATTTATTCAATAAAACAAGACAGATATATGAACTACGCGGAGAGAAATATCGAACCGAGTTAGTTAGAGCAATCTAATAATTAATATTAGTTGATGTTCACAAGTTGTAGTCGACAGTCGAGAGCTCAGTCGGTGTCTAAGAGTCCTCCTAGATGAAATTACAAATAGCCCCCCAAGCCTCTACAGTCTACACAAGGCTCCCATTTTTTTTCTGGGTCTCTTACCCCCGCCCCCCTTTAGGCCTGCAGCGCACACAAGGTGGCGTTATCGCCCACTTTGGGAAAGGCTGGGTTAACCAGTTAGGTGTTGGCCGATGACCTTAGGTTCGTTAGGTATTGCGAAATTATCATACTAATTGGCTGCGTAAAGCACGTCCGCCTCAGCATGAGCGCCTCTTATAATACAAATGATATAGCTCACGACTATATTAATCTCTATGGTGGACATCCTCGGATCTTTTTAACCACTTCGAAAAAAGGAGGAGGTTCTCAATTCGTCGGAAACTCTTTTTTATGTATGTTCCCCGATTACTTGAAGACGCCTGGACCGTTTCGAGATTTTTTTTTGTTTAAAAGGGTATACCTACTTCCCAGGTGGTCCCATTGGCACCAAGTCAGGATCTGATGATGGGATCCCAAAAAAATCGAGGGCAACCCTCAAATGGTATAGGGACAAATAACGTGTTTTATATATTTTCTATAAAAAAAATCTATTCTTAAGTCGGCTATATTTATGATAAAAGTTGCCAGTAATCTTGTAACTTTTAAACGGAGAACCATGAAGATATCACACAAGGGGGTACAAGGCACAAGTAATATTGCGTTTGGTACATGCTTATCGCTGCATAATAGAATACTAGCCCTATATACCCGATTAGTAAATCTTTTATACAGTGGTATTTCAAGATGACGCACAAAGGGCCGCTACTAGAACCGGTATAATAAATTAGTGGGTACTAAATACATACTTTCACAGATTTTAAAACAAATACAGCTAGTGGGAAAAGTGGCTATATTCAAAAAACTTGTACCTGTATATGTAGTTTCAAATTTCAGATACGTGCTGGTATTTATGTAACAATTACCGTTCATTACCATTCAAAAATATGTGTAACTTGAGACTTGTGGGATTCGTCGATGTCGGATGCCAAGTGAGCTGTGTGCAAAGCTCGCTACCGAGTACCCTGAACCGGCCGAAAAGTTTAATTATAGGATACTAGCTGACCCGCCCGTGGCTTCGCACGCTTAAAATTTCCCGTTCCCGTGGGAACTTCGTGACAAAAACTATATAAAACACTCTTGTCGCGACACTTCATGTAAATGAATAACGATCCAATTATATGGATAATGTTCATACAAAAATACCGCGATTCAAAATGTTTTGAAAAATACTTTACAACCTATTCAACAAAAGAAAATCATAAAATCGGTTGACCCGTTTCGAAGGAGTGCTACCACTATAACCGTGACACGAGATTTTTATATATTAGATAAGAAGAAGATAAGACCCGTTGGATTGACATTACTAAATATACTAGTTGCCAGAGCACAGAGGTCGAAACTCGACGGTAATTCTTTTTTTAGTTCAATTTACCTTCTCCATATAAACTTTAACTACCTATGCCAAATCTCACACTCCTCCGTGCGCGCAAAATAGGTACTGAGTGTTCTCTTTACGCATTTATACATATATAAATTATGAAAATGTAGTTCAGTTCCCGTGTTTATTCATATAACTAATGGTTCGCCCCAAACTGAAATCACGCGAGTCTACCAAAACACAAAAAAAATATTCTTAGGGCGACTCTCGCTACGATGCCTAAACGTATTTAGTGGCTAAATATGATTTAAGGAGTTGTCAAATCATATAAATACGTAAAATTTAAACATGTTTAGTCGCTAAATACGTTTAGCGATCATTGTGCAAGCCGGCCTTAATCTTTGACTAATAAAATAGTGCCACGAAATAAAAACCAACTAACTTGACCTACAGTTTCATTCAAATTACAGGTAACGGGATAACTTTTTTAGGGTACAAATTGCAATTATTCTGGATTTCAGATTTTTGCCTATATTTGGGTCACTAAAGCTACACGCATACCAAATTTCAGCACTGTGTCACTGATGTATCCTGTAAATTTTGTCAAGTTGCAGTTTTTGTTATAACTAATAAGTAATAACTTAAAAACTACAAGGTTTAAACTAAAAATAAAAACGGGATCAAAATGTACTCACAAAGACCTTTTAGTAGACGTATCACTTGACCACATAGTCCCATTTTGGTTTTTTTTACCCCTCTTGAACCCCAACATCTCAACAACCCCCCCACATTTTTAGCTCATTTAGTTATATCAAAATTGTGCCAACACTACCTACCTATATACCAAATTTCACAATGATCGGATAAACGCATACGTACATACAACGCCGATTTGTCCAAGTTGATTTAGAGATCTCGCTTCGCTGGATCAATTAAGTAGAACTTTGTAACGCTGCTCATGTAAGCGAGCATTGCGTTTATAATATTAAAAATCAATGTTCATTAGCATCCAGAAATATTTTTAACCCGAGGCATGTGGGAACGTGGAACAATGCCCATCTACAGAGCTATAATCTTTAGTACTTAATCTGTGTTTAGATGTCTTTTATGAAATGCTTGTCTGTTTCTAGCACCTCCAAAATGATGGTGCTATGAGCTACTAGGTAGGTAGTAGGTACCCAAAAGCCTATGTAATTATTTAAGTATTATTGACATACCCAAGTGTTCTATTGTATTCCTACGGTTTCACTAAATGAGTATGAGTTTTGGTCTAAACACGTCAGTCGGATACCATGAGAGCTGTGGGCAACGGTAGCTATAGCTACCGAGTACCCTGACCCAGCGAGAAGGCGACGCGGCAGACCAAGACAGAAATGGCGGGCCGAATTGCCTAAGCTTCTGATAGTCAGGGCTCTGATAGGACGTGGCGCAATGACGTGATGTTTGAAAGGAATGGGGGGGGGGGGGGGGGGGGGTCTTCGCCACTTCGCCAGGCAGTAGGACACACAAATCACTGACATAAATAACTACATATTGAAATTAAATAAATTTATAGGTTCTCAATTATGTTGTATTTAGTGTATTTTATTATTGTTTGTTTATATTTGTATGTGATATGGGTCGTATTTTTTGTGCCTGCAATAAACGAATTTTATTTATTATTTAAAACACGGTAGAATACATTGTAGTGTTATGTATAAGTGAGACGTGCACATGTTTTTGCTTCCGGGCATGCAAATGTAGCAATCGGTATAACACTGACCATAATTAGAACTTTGTGTGTATACATATATTAGTTAAAATTCAATATCTGAATACAACATGCATTAGAAATGTAAAATTAAAAATAAAATACATTAAAATAAATTAACAATTAAAATTGGATTGTAAAATTGTATAAGTTGATAGCTTGAAAACAAACTAAAATTTAGTAAACATTATTTTAACACATAAAAACTAATATTGTAAGTCTGCTAAATGTTGCCTGGAACAGATCAAAGTTGCGAGCGGGCCAGCTAGTACATTATATTCCTCTAGGTAGCCGAGTTGAACGATATGTGTATTCTTGTATGAATATGTGCACGTTTATAATCGTTATTCTTACTATGTGTGGCAATTTAATTTTGAACACAACTTATTTTTTTAAGCTACTTGGAGATGAAACAACCTTATGGCCACCTGATGTTAAGTGGTAACAATCGCCTATAACAGAGAATTGCCTCGTAGGTCAGTTGAGGCATATATGTAAATGTAAAGCCTCATGTGCCTGTACTTTCACCGGCATCCGTACCCTTTCAAACCGAACACACAGCAATGCTGCTTGGCGGCAGAAATAGGTATGATGGTAGTACTTCCCCGAGCGAGCCCTTTCACAAGGAACTACTCTTAATAACTTAAAATTACAATAACTATTAACATAAAAAAATATTGCAATACCCGCCAGTGAGATGGCGGACGACTTGGATTTGCATGTATCAGACCGGCCCACTGCTACACGAGACAAAAAAAAAACTGGATAGAAGGGAGGGAGACCTTTTCCCAGCAGTGGGACAATACAGGTTAGAAATGAACTAAAACTTAGAATAAATTGGTAATAATTTACAACACATACATACGGATCACATAAATTTGAATGTAATTCTGTCTCTGTGTCTGTTTGTTACGTTTTCACGATTAAACGGCTGGATCGATTTCGATGAAATTTGGTATATAAATAGATTTATGTTCGGGATTAAGACATAGGCTACTTTTTACCCAACTGCACGGAAGAAGGGTAATACCATAATAGAGTATATACCAAAGTAGAGTAGAGCACTTAACAATCACGTAGAGTTATATAAATCAAACAGTGTACCTACAATTCGTCAGCAGGCAACGTAGTACGAGAGCCCGCGGCCAATTATAATAATAATAATTTAGGCCAATAATTTTGTCTCATAGTATAATGGCCAAAACCGTAATAATATCGATGGAATTTATTATCCTGAATCCGAAAATATCAATTAGAAATTTTCCGAGTATCGGCAGAAATACACCATCAGTGAAAATTTCAACTGTCTCACTATTGCGGTTACAGATATAGCCTGGTGACAGACGGACAGACAGACAGACAGCGGAGTCTTAGTAATAGGGTCCCGCTTTACCCCTTCGGTACGGAACCCTAATAATAAATAAGTTTGGTCGTGGGCTCTCGCACTATCGCATCAATTGAAGTATAGTGATCGCTCCTCGAATAGGTATAATTGACTAAATTGATCAGCGACGTTTTAGATATAGAGGTCTATAGGACTTCTATATAGAGAAACTAGCTGAAACTCCCGCAGTTTCGCACAAGTGGTTTGTCAATAAAAACATTACTCTCCTTTTGCGCAACGGGTAAAAAGTAACCTTCAATCCCGGTCACAATCTATTTATTGATCGAGCGAAGCGAGATACACGACAGCGAGCACAAAAATGAAAGGGGTTATTTTGATGAGCTAATTAAATAAATTTGTGAAATGTTTACCATAGATATGTGAAATTAATTTTGGCCTGTAAAAACAAACACTTTATCAAATTTATGTTGTACTATTGCATAATGTGCCATCTAGGGAATGCAATCCCGATCTCGTGTAATTTTTCGGGATCAATCCCGTCGCATCATATGACGAGATCCCGTTCGAGATTGACGGGATTGGGCGGTAGTGGTCAGCGACGCTACACACGTCCACTCGGGGCGCAAGCGGCGCGCTGACTGACGGCCGCGAGCGGCAGGAACGCCAAACAGCGTTAGAAAACTATTCCGACTATTTCCGAATATTAGCGACAGGTGACGATAATTATTTAGTTGGTAAGATTAACGAATAAAGATTTTTATTTTCTTTCGAGTAATATGTTATTTTAGTTAACCTCACTATCACAAACAAGCAGTTATTAGCTTTTTCAGTCATCCGAATTAAACATTTTTTTGAAATTAACTAGACGGGATCCCGAAAATTCCGGGATCCCGCGGGATTGATATTTCTAATCCCGCGGGATCTCGAATTTGCAATCTCGAGTCGGGATTGCATTCCCTAGTGCCATCTAAACACAGATACTGTATTGGTGACGTCTCGAGATATCTCTTGTTGTCCCTTTCTAACCAAAAACACGAAGCCAAAAGATATCAAATCTTTCTTTTTTTTTGGATGTCGATTGCTAGAGTAGGCAGTAAGTTTTATATCGAATTAATGACCTAAACGTAGTAAATTTTTTTTAAAATTTGATAACATAACTAGTAGTTTTTTTTATTCGAAAAGTCTTTTATTATGTTTTGAGGAACCGTCAATTTAGATGACACTAACAAGAATTTGTTATCATCAAGCTAATCTGGATCATGGACTCGGATAGAAGAGAGCTGATATTAAGTTATGTAAAGTAGTAATCTTGACAAATTCATAATATATTATATATAATACTCGAAGTCTTTTTAAACCTCGTAATAGACAATTTAAAGTAACCTCGGTCTAAATAATTAAAAACATTTAGGTGGTAATTAAAATGTCCATTCATTGTCAAAATGATAGTTATGCTCTAGCTCAGTAGGTTCCGCAAAGTGTGTGCCGCAGCACACTGGTGTACCGCGCCTTAATTGGTGTGCCGCGGAAAAATCAATTTCTTATAGAATTATAAAGGCGGACGGAAATGCATGCAGCCCAGTCGACGATTACTCCAAATTTGGATCGCCTTTGCTCAATAAAATAAGGTCATGTTTCGCATTAAATACAACTTATGCTTTAAAATTAAGTGTAAGTTTCTGAATTGATTAAAACTTAAGAATATACGATAATTATATGGTTAAAATTTGATTTTTTTATTTATGGTGTACCTCTGAAATTGCCCGATTTCGTAGGTATACCTTGAACACAAAAAGTTTGCGGAACACTGCTCTAGCTAGTGGGCACCCAGCTCGATTATATTCCTGCTTTGAGTAAAATACGATACCAAGCTAATTCTAACACGGATTCAATAAACGAACAAGTCTAGTGTTACTAAGGTTATCAAAACAGTAGTTGGATGTACTTTACGGCCAACTTTAGATCGGTCTGAGTCGGTTGTTATTTAAACAATCTTTTGTTGTATATTGGTTTATACATTTGTTTTTTATTTATAACACGTTTTGTGTGGTTTGAACAGGGGGGGAGAGGGGGGGGGGGGGGTTTATATATCACGATATATTACGATTTGTTGTGACATTCACGTGCATACATATATTTCCGTGCAACGACGTGAAATCCTGAGCGAGCGAATTTATGTCAAACAAGTAACTTTTTCACAAAAGTATAACCGACTTAACTAAACTACTGAATTGATTTTGATGAAACTTCTAAGAAACCAATATGAAAGTATATCCTTTCAAATAAAAAAAGAATTTACCAAATTGGTTGATAAATGACGGAGATCTGAGGTAAAAACATAAAACCGAATTGCGTCATTAAACAATTTAATGATCTAATGATGAAATCCCTAAAAAATCGAGGGCAACCCCGATTTTTTTTTGGGATCCCATCATCAGATCCTGACTTGGTGCCAATGGGGCCAACGAGGAAAATAAACAGTTAAACAAAAAGAACTTCTCGAATCGGTTCAGGGCGTCTTCGAGTTATTGGGGAACATAAATATTGTTACGCCAAGGCTGTTACAGAATAAGTAATACTAGGCATGCAATATACCTACATGCTACGTTTTTGCATACAGTTGCATAGAATAAGAAATAGTAGTCGGTCGAAATACCTACACTTTTCTAGTCGCTAGTGTAAACGTCGAGAAACTTCGAGTACTGGCGCAGTATATATAGTGCGTAGAGACGCCCGAAGGCGCACCGTACAGGCGTATCTAATAGAACTAGAGCGTACAAAAAAGGTCGTCTGGTTCTCGTACGCTCTGCCCGAAGAACTCAGCCTAAAGGTGGCAATACGCGGGCTCCCCGCCGGCACGCCCACCGAAGAAATCGAGGACGACCTCCGCCGGCTAGGCTTCGAACCGGAGGCAGTACGAGCCGTCCGCCCGTCTAAAGGCCGCCCAGGGTGCATATTCTTCTGCATCCTGAAGAGAACCCCCAACCTCACCCCGGACATTTACAACGTGACGGAACTACTGTACATGCCCGGGGTAGACATCGAAAGTTGGAAGGGCAAAAAGGGCCCCGCCCAATGCCATCGCTGCCAAGCCTTCCGGCATAGTAGCCACAACTGTCATAGGCCCCTAGCCTGCGTACGGTGCGGAGGACCACACTTCGCGGGCGAATGCCCCAGACCGCGCGATATGCCAGCAACCTGTGCCAACTGTGAGGGGGCACATACCGCCAATAACAAGTCGTGTACGGTCTTCAAGAGGGAGGCCAGGAACAAGAGGAGGGGCACTATGGCGCGTACCGCCGCATCCACAGCCCCCCATCGAGGAGGCAAAAGAGAGCGCTCCGCTACTACCAGCAGGGCTCAGACACCCGCGCCCCCCCAGGGCCCCACACCCCTACGCACCACCACGGTACAAGAGACTGCTGGTCAGTCGCTGATGGCCCCCGCCAACAACCCGCAGACTGGAAAGGCGGCGACCAGGAGGAAGAAGAAGAAGAAGTCAAAGCGGGTGCGAGTCACCGTTACGGAGGACTCGTCGTCAGACTCAGATGCCCCCACCTCACGCCCCCCGCAGCCCCCTCGGACCACCCAGACACCGGACACCGGAAAACAGACTCCCCGACCGGGAGCTGCCCCGGCCCCCGCCCCCCAAGAACAACAACCACCACAGGCAGCGCCACCACCTACACCCAAGCACAAGGGGGGGAAAACGCACAGAGCCGCTCCCCCTCCCCCCAAGAAGACAACACACCGCTACGACAGCGACCGATTAGAGTTGCTGGACACGGCGCTCCAAATCCTACAGGAGGTCCTCCAAACCCTACGAACGGGGGGAGACCCGATCTCAATTGTGCTCAGCGGGATCGGGAAGCTCTTCAAGGTAGGGAACTAAGAGTCATGTTCTGGAACGCTCGGGGCCTCACAAGTAAAGACAGAGGGAACAAAGTTTTACTTCTGAGACCCCTTCTGAAAGAGCAGAACATAGACGTGGCTCCCATAAACGAGACCCTACTCAAAAGCACCGATAAGCCCAAGTTCCCGGGCTACATCATCTACCGCAGGGATGACCAGAGCGCGGACGGAAGGTGCATCAGGGGTCTAATGGTCTTGGTGAAGAGAAGACTGGTCCACCAACCACTACCAGACCTAGACTTGGTGTCGATGAAGGCACTGGGGGTTGAGATCTGCATCGATGGCAACCCCATACAAATACACGCCATATACCACCCCCCAGGAAGTACGCTTTTGGCACCAGCGGACCTCCGAAAACTGCTCCCTACCCCTCCGATAGGCCCGATGATAGCGGCCGGTGACTGGAATTGCAAGCACAGGAACTGGAACTCACTCAGGAGGAACAGAGACGGTGGTATCCTCCAGCGGTACGCAGAAATCCACGACTACGAGGTCGCAGGCACTGAGACACCTACACACTATCCAGACAATGAGAACCACGCACCAGATGTCATCGACCTCGCAGTCCACACACACCTACCGAACTACCCCAAGCTGGAGGTACTACTCGACGAAGTGCAGTCCGACCACCAACCAGTTCTGCTGATACTGGAAACCAGCCCAGCCGTCCTCAAACCACCGCCACCTAGACCTGGAATCGACTGGATCCTGTTCTCTGAGGCCCTGCAGAAGACAGTCCCCACGAGACCAGTGGATAACCCCGCAGATGTGGACCAACTGGCCGGGGAGATAACGATCGCAATACAAGGGGCACTCTCTGAAGCCTCAAAACCACCTCGTCAAAACAGACTGACCAGAGCACCAGCACACCTGACCAGACTCCTCTCGGAGAAGCGTAGGCTGAGGAAACAATGGCAGAGAACACGGGATCCACGTCTGAAGACCAAGCTGAACGCCCTCTGCGATGAGGTGAAGGCAGAGCTACAAGCTGGCAACGCCCGACAATGGGAGAGAAGGATTGAAGACGCCACAGAAGACTGGGCGTCACTCCACAAACTCTGTCGACAGCTGAGGAGCACCGCAACACCCATTTGACCTCTAAGACACCAAGATGGTAACCCCAGATACCGAGCTGAAGACAGAGCGGAGATCTTTGCAGACAGCCTTGAGGACCAGTTCAAGCCCAACCCAGACAAAGACCCGGCACACACAGTAGAAGTGGAAACCTTTGTCCAAAACTACCTCAAGGCCGACGCCCAGGAGGCAGACACCGCAGAAGGTATTTTCTTCTCTCCCGGGCAAGTCCAACGGGCCATACGTCGGACAAAGCCAAGGAAGGCACCCGGCGAGGACAATATCACGAACGCTGCCATCCGTCACTTCCCCTACAAAATGGTCGCTTCCGTAACCCGGCTCTTTAACGGGATTATACGGAGCGGCCACTTCCCTACTCCTTGGAAATCCGGCCGAGTTATCATGATCCCGAAACCCGGTAAAAACATCCTTCTCCCTGAGAGTTATCGCCCCATCACCCTTCTTCCTAGCCTATCAAAATTATTTGAAAAGCTCCTCCTTACCCACATCAATCCTCACATCCCCCCGCGCCCAGAACAGTACGGATTCCGGTCAGAACATAGCACGACGCTCCAACTGTGTAGAGTACTGCATCACCTCACCACCGCCCACAACAGGCGCGAACACTCTGTCGCAGTATTCCTAGATATGGAAAAAGCGTTCGACCGAGTCTGGCACGCGGGACTCCTTTACAAGATGGCTACCTCACCAATACCGCAGAAGGTTGTGAAGGTAATAGCTTCGTTCCTCCAAGGCCGCAGTTTTTCAGTGCGCGTGGAGCAGGCGACCTCCTCCAGACGACCAATAGGGGCCGGAGTCCCCCAAGGCAGCTGCCTCTCCCCAGTGTGTTACTCACAATACACCGATGACATACCCAAAACAGAAGAAGCTCTGTTAGCCCTATACGCGGACGACGCCGCATACATAACCAAATCCATGAACTTAAACCACGCCGCCACTAAGATGCAAAGGGTCCTAACAGAGCTCCCCGCCTGGCTGACAAAATGGAGACTGAGTGTCAATGTGAGTAAGACACAGGCCGTCGCATTTTCGAGGAAGCTCACCCTACCACCCAAACTCACCCTGGAGGAACAGCCGGTGGCCTGGTCGCACACGGCGAAATACCTGGGAGTAACACTAGACCGCAACCTGACGATGAGAAAACACGCAAGGAACGTACGTGGCCTGGCGAGTATAACCCGAGCACTACTCAAGCCCGTCCTGCAGTCCAACCTACCGCTCCGAATGAAGGTTGGACTATACAAGACCTATGTCCGTCCGCGTCTTACATACGCGACCCCCGCATGGTATGCTTTGTTAGCCAAAGGCCACAGAAAGATACTGCGAAGTCAGCAAAGCCTCTGCCTCAGGACCATCGTAGATGCGCCACGGTACGTCCGAAACAGCACAATCCAACGGGACCTAGAAATTGAGAGCTTAGACCAATTTATAGGCCGCCTAGCAACCAGGATGTTTTGAGAGCCTGGGCAACTCTGCTTACTCACACTTACGAGAACTAGCTCCTCTCACAGACAGACCCCCAAAGAGTAAGCCATATTCGCAGGAACTGGTAACAGAAAACGACCAGACGTCAACAGACTCTGACATCCCTCCATCCCTCCCAACCCCCACCCCTCTTACCACCCAACCTAGATCCGCGTCAAGCAGCCGACCGCAAATCACTCCGTCCTGCGGAGAGACCGTCGGGCGGCCAGCAACGCGTGAGTAAGTCACCTGAGGCTCCGCGAGCCGACCGCGAGCGTTCCCCGTAGAAACGGGGGGCGGAAAGAACTCCGCAGGAAAGGGCAAAAATGCCCGTTAGTCTTGATTTGGTGATACGTGCGAGCATTTCGGTGACTTTTAGTGGTTTATTGTGTAACAGTGGTGTGAATTAGTGTGTTGTGAATCCTTGTGATTAAGATCGTGTATTTATCATTTTAGTGTTAAATAAAAGTGTTATTTCGGATAGATTTATTTTCATTATGTTATCCCGAACCCTCAGCTCGTAACAATATTATAAAAAAAAAGATTCCAACGAATTGAGAACCTCCACTTTTTTTAAGTCGATTAAAAAGCAGCATACCAACAATACTCGTATTTAGCGTTCAGCAGACTGTCCTGTCCTCCCGTGCGCGATCTTGTGCAGGTTTCAGAATCTCAATTTATGATAATAATTAAAACAGATTCTCCAATATTTAAAAAAAAATACACGTGATGTTAGGTGTGGGGGCTGGGGTAGACTAATAGCGGGTTCCTATATCCCTCGGTAACCGACTACGACTCGTATCCCCTTGAAAAAATGTCAAACTATAGTTTCAAACTTTTCGTACGTCGTTGTCAACGTAACAAACGTGTCAAAAGTTTGACACCATAGTGTCAAACTTTTGACACGTTTCCAAGGAAAAACGAGTCGTAATTGGTTACCGACGGATATAGGAACCCGCCATAAAACATTACGACGTATCACCCAGGGGGATGAAGGGCTGGCAAAAAAAACACTCACGTGATTGATCAGCCCCCCCAGGACGACCCCTATTATATGATCAGCTATGCTTTTGGACTCCAATTTTGCATGTTCGGCTCCTAATTGCGTATTTTGCGATGGTTTCTAAAAAAGCCAGGTACGGTAAACAACCTACACGTAAGCAGGGAGCCGACAACCATGCAATGTTTTGAAAAAGTGTCAAAAAAAGTGATGAAAAAACCTTATACATACCTAAAACTTAAAATACACCTAAAAACCATCACCCATTTTATACATCGACTATATTATATTTTTAGGGTTCCGTAGCCAAATGGCAAAATACGGAAGCCTTATGGATTCGTCATGTCTGTCTGTCTGTCCGTCCGTATGTCACAGCCACTTTCTTCCGATACTATAAGAACTATACTGTTGAAACTAGTAGATGTATTCTGTGAACCGCATTAAGATTTTCAAACAAAAATAGAAAAAAACAAGAAATTTTGGGGGTTTCCCATACTTAAAACTGAAACTCAATTTTTTTTCCATCAAACCCATGCGTATGGATAGTTCTTTAAAAATGATATTGTGGTTTCTAATATATTTTTTTTTTCTAAACCGAATAGTTTGCGCGAGAGACACTTCCAAAGTGGTAAAATGTGTGTCCCCCCTCCCTGTAACTTCTAAACTAAGAGAATGATAAAACTAAAACAAATATATGATGTACATTACCATGCAAACTTCCACCGACTATTGGTTTAAACGAGATCTAGTAAGTAGTTTTTTTAATACGTCATAAATCATAAACCGCAATTTACCTTTCATTCAACCACTTCAAAAATAAAAAAGAGTTAGGTACAACGAACTACAAGAACTTTTATATTATGTTACTTGCTGCTACGGAACCCTTCATGGGCGAGAACGACACGCGCTTGGCCGCTTTTTTAATAAGATAAAAAAAGAAAGTGCCCTAGGCATTCTGCTAAGAGGGATATCGGCGTTAAATTTCATACCCTAACATACCTATGTACATCAAGTACATTTGTCTAATAGGAATCAATTACTTAGCACTGTTATGGTTATATAGTACTAATATCTGTAATGTGGTATAGTTTTCCTGTAATTTCCCTAACGCCTGCAGTCTTTGTGCGGTGATTCCCACAAGGTAGAAAACAAGTCAATACTCGGTATAACCTGTTTGTCACCAATAATCGATTATAACTAGACCAAACTTAACTACCGTATTCATTGTAAAATGTATTCGTAGGTACTTTAAAGACAATTAGCTTGTCGTGTGTCATTTCAAAGTCTTAGTGATACTGATTATATATTATAGTAAACATTATTTTGAGATACATGCTCATTTTGGTTTGCAATATATGCTATGTGCCGTCATTCTAATTCCAATATGGCGGATCATCCAAGATGGCGGACTAGTTATTTTTCTGTATTACCACAGTATTGTATCAAATGAAAATGCTTACTGAGGAGAACACAAAAACTAATACAACGCCACATTATTACAAGCTTTTATTTAGCTTGCAATGTTTGTTTGTTAGTCCACAACCTCTTATCCCACGGAGTTGTAATTTGATAAGTTGGTTCAGTTCCGATGACAATGCAGTTTTATGGTATGCATGACCTGATTCTACACCCTGGATTGGCTCCAGACGAAGGAACGCCTCTACGGTCAACATCAGAGACACGAAATTTTGTACATTACGCATTTAATTATGATAGTTAAAAGTTTCACCATGACATGGCTGCTGCATTCAGGGTTGGCTTCCAAGGACCTCCTCCTCAACGGTCAACAGCACAGACACGAAATTTTGTTTATGCATTTAAATTTGGTGACAATGGTATATGGTAGGGATGGAGGTGGGCGATGGAGACGGATGCTAGACAACGGAACTTCCGAATGGATTGTAGTAGGCTACTAGTGTTCGGCTCATTTGCGGTTTTGATTATAAATTTTATAAAAACTTGAAAAAATAATATTTCAACAAAAAACTTATTTGAATTATTTTTGTGTCTATTGGCGCACCGCCTTGGGGGTAAGACCGACTCGTATGCCATCACGCGTATTTATTCTGAGTATATTTTTTTGTTTATTACAGGATCAACATCAATCAATATCAATGTAAAATATTCATATAGCTAATGCTTAATGCCAATAACAGATTCTCATTTTACAGACATAACTTTTAAGAAATTAAGTCACCTAGAGATAATGATTAAAAACACAATATAATATTATTTTTTTAAAGGAATTTAGTAGGTACGCATTTGAAAAACGAGGGAGTGAGGGAGGGAGGGGAGTGTGTGTTATGATACGAAAGTATGGTCCCAAGTCCCGAGGCCTTTGGGCTGTTGTTTTATTTAAGTTACTCCATATTTCTTTACTGGTTTAAATTAATTTTAAATTATACAATCAACTTGGATTTTCACATTTGCCGGGCGTCATATACGACCAAATTTTTTTTTCTAAGATGGCCTAAAACGATTGCAAGTAATGATTTAGTGGAATACACGGAAATGTGTCTGTGTTAACTGAACATAGCAAATTAACAATTGAATCTTTGAGTTCAAATGCGGATGAAAATTACTTCTGTAAGAACAATTTAACATTAATTTTGCATATTTCGGAAATATACGTGTATTCAGTCTTAAATGTCTTAATTTCAAATCATCTCTCTCTCTCTAGCCCCAAAGGTTTGCTGGAAGAAAACTCTTCATAGGGTTAAGCTCGCCTTTGTACATGTCCTCTATTTCTTACTTTATAATGTAGTATCTTGTGTACAATAAAGAATAAAGAGTAAATGGTATTTGAGACCAAAACATTTGCTGGGTTCAGTGATCTCACTAACTACCGTTTTTAGGATATGAAACCGAGCCCGTTTCTTAGAATCGTATACAATATGACGTCCCTCTTACAACTCCCATACGCAATGATGGCTTCCATCACAAAGTAGTCATACGGTTTGGTCTATCGGGAACTTGATAAGATGTCGTGCAATAAGTCCTTGGACTCATACTCTACTGGCCATAATTTTCGGTGGTTCGTTAACAATACAAGCTAAGCGTACATAAACGATTCAACATGCTATTAAAGGCAGTCAATATACCTAATTACTATGCTTATGCCTACTGGTTTCCTAAGTACATACTTGATGAACTGCTAATACCGTGAAGTAAAAATACAAGAAAATAAAATATATCCTAAAGCACCCAGCGATAATGTAGCTTACCATTAGTTGAAAAAATATCAGAATAGGACCAATAGTTTCCGAGATTGCCACCTACATCCAAACAAACCCATAAAAAATACGTCTTTATAATTATTGGTCAGCTAGTCTATTATAATAAATTTTATTATAATAGACTAGCTGACCAATCCGCAACTTCGCACGCGTAGTTATTCAATAAAAACATTACCCTCCTTTGCGCAGTTGGGTAAAAAGTAGCCTATGTTACTCAGGGTGAATGTAGCTTTCCAATGGTGAAAGAATTTTTGAAATCGGACCAGTATTTTTTGAGTTTATTCATTACAAACATACACACAAAAATACAAATATTTCCTCTTTATAATATTAGTATAGATAGATAATTCTTTAATGTTACACTTAATTACCATAACTTAAACTAGAAAACTGAAAGACTAAAACGTGGTGGTACAATGATGCTCAGCGATCTCTTCCAGGCAACCTTTGCGTGAACTGGTTTGACAAAACGTAAGAGGAGTTTACAACAAATATCACTATAAAATATATCACTAGGGATAGATAAAACGTAGCTTTTGTTATATGCTCTCTTGGTAAAACTGTTCGATGAAACAACTATGATAATTTAAACGAACATATATAATCGGATACGACTAATTCAAACAATTACCATCTCTAGATGTATCTATCCTATTCATAGATAACCAGTTAGAAATCAGTTTTATGATTTCTGCGATATGATAGGTTACAAGGATAACGTGCACGTTTTAAAGCAAAGAGATTTGCCAGTTCAGACTATAAGTAGTTACTAGACGATACACTCTACTTAACTCTTAAAAACATCAATTAAATAACACATCTACAATTTATATCAGTAAAATTTTCAGAGTATGGAAGTATAAGAGTATATTACAAGAAGATAGAGAATGTTTTTATTGCACACCATTGGAAATAAATTAATTCAAGAAAATACACTTTTAAATCATAGGTATAATGGGCGGCCTTAACTCTAAAATCGATCTCTATATACATATAGATATACCAGTTTTACCAAAAGGGCGTATAACAGAAGCTACGTTTTAATACATAATTATGTAAAACGATATATACCGACCGATGATGGTATAAAATAACATTTAATTTGTATACAAATTTATAAAATTTGTCACGCCATAACAGGGTACATCTGACTCGTAATATGAATTTACACCTTTATATGTGTACTGATGTACGAGTATGTGTTGCAAATAAATAAATCACAATGGCAAAGTTTGGATGTTTGTTTGTTACTCAATAACGTCGTAACGGCTGAACCGATTTTGATGAAATTTTGTATGTACGTAGATTATAACCTAGATTACCACATAGGCAACTTTTTAGTCCATAAATCAGGTCCCATGGGATAAAAATGGGGTATCAAGTCAAGTTGCAACATCATGTTTAGCTTTATTTTTAGATTACCTGCACATTTAGTAGTGTAACGCGTACGAAGTCGCGGGCAACAGCTAGTATGAATATGAATGAATATTTGTACTGTCTCGCGTAGAAAGGTTTCTGTAGTCAACGCAAATATCATTTTACTCTATTCTTTCGTACTCAGACACTTTTTTAGTGCTACTTTCTCGCTGTAGTTTTATTTTTTTTTGTAAAAGCCACTGCGAAATACAAACAAAATCTCATTTGTTGAAAGGATGCTCCCAATAACCCTAAATGATCAGACTTTTCCATCTTCTGATTGAAAAGTCTGATCGAAACAGATGTCGCAAATTAGCAAAACAGTTACGTATTTCATAACAATTGTTGGTACTCGGAATTAAAACAACAACAAAGGATATTTCTTTGAATTCGAACTGCACTCGATAACCAGTTAATTTGTTAGCACTTGCATGCAACACGCGAGTTCTGAGTCAACAAGGCCGTATCTTAAAATATGATGTAAGACCCCAATTATGGACGTGTCGGAAGGACCGGGAATTAGTAGCAACTAAATAATGCTGGACATTACACACAGCGTCATCTAGCCCCAAACTAAGCAAACCTTGTGATACAGATAAAAACCGGCCAAGTGCGAGTAGGACTGGCGCACGAAGGGTTCTGTACCGGTTATCAATAAAAACTACAAAAAAATCATGTCTGTTTGCATGGGAACCCCACTTACATATTTGTTTTATTTTAATTCAATTATATATTTTTAAAGTGAATATATAACTAAATATTCTGTTACTATTTCAAGCGCCTACCTGTTGGCATTATCAATATCGAGCAAAAACTAATTTTATTCTGTTTTTAGTATTTGTTGTTATAGCGGCAACAGAAATACGTCATCTGTGAAAATTTAAACATTCTAACTATCACGGTTCATGAGACAGCGGAGTCTTAGTAATAGGGTCCCGTTTTACCCTTTGGGTACGGAACCCTAAAAAGTACCTCTTAGTTAATTCGCTTAGCTTTTAGCCTCTGCTTAGTATTAATTAATTTATTTCTATAATTAACTGACATATTTGTAATATATTTTTGACATACTAATGTTATTAAATGTAATGAAATGGTGAATAAATGAATACTGGAAATATCGATACTTTGCATCATCACGTTAACATGCCAAGGTAAATAAATATGGAAACCTAGTTCCCTACAAATCGGCTCGTCTTCTGGTTCAAAACATGATAGTGATATTTATTTTACTGTATCATCACGTCCACTTGTTTGTAAAATCGAGTACCTACTTTATAATCGTAGCATCATCGAATCGAATGCTTTCGATTTCCGCTCACACAGGCTGTGTCAAGGCTGTTGCCCAAAAATGGAGAAGAACTCGTATCTAGAGGCCAAGCCATAATTCGTCATTGCAGAAACAAGGATTGTCACGAAGTTTTGCTAAATACACAAGCGCCACTTATTAACATCACGCTAAGATATCACTTGTTTTCAAAGAACGTTGACACAACGAACCGGTCTCACAAGCATCTTCGCAATTCAGATACAATTTAAAGCCTTATATCCTCGTAATAAAGTTTTATAGATGGCTGGTGACGATAACAGACAATCAATATCCGTTGCAACTTGTTTGGCTCAATTTGTCCTCGTATCTGAGATGAGAAAATGATATTTGATATATGGTTTGAAGGAACATTCAAGATTTATTTTGTCAAATTACATTACCAAATCGAAGTCTGGATCAATCCGAACCCCTGAGATAGAAATCTTATTTAATTGTTTGTGATATAGAGAGGAATCACATGATTATTATGTTTCGGAAGTGACGTGATGGTATTGATACTAGACATTTTTAAAGACCTTGAAATTGTTTGCTTAAAAAATGTTAAGTGTTTTACCTGAAAATGTTGATAGTTCAAAATATTCCATATGTGCTTTGCAATATTCAATCCTACCTTCAAATGTTACAAGGTTTCGTCTAAGAGTACAGTTTCATGAATAAGAGCAAACATGAAACACTTGTATAACCTTCAATTAGCAGAATATTATATTATTTTGCTACTTCTGTTATCTTTGGCAAATAAATTCGCACTGCGTCTTATAATACAAAATTATTTTTCTCAAGTCATTTCTTTTAAAAACTAGTAAGCCTTATCATTTATTAGCTTTGTAAATTGATATAACTTCGTTCAATACTTGTTCAAAATTACATTTTCAAGGTGCATTTTTGTGAAACGTTGATTTTTCCTGTTATAAAATGCTACCGTCTCGCTGGCGCCATCTTGCCCGAAAGTACATGAGACTTTATTGTCATGGACCTCTTCGCGTAATGGAGGTATCTTCGTGAAGACATGCAGCTTAAAATTAGGTCTTGTTACATGGCCTCCGAGGGTCTAATTTAGATTTTCATTCACAGGTCCCTGTTCATTTTGCATTCATAAAGCGTAGCAAGCGCATCTGAGTCTACTAGGTATTAATTATCTTTTGTGCTTAGATTTTGAACAGTTTATGTTCGAGACAATACGCCAGTTGCACTCTTGACAAATTATATTATCGGGCACTGCGAAATGGTTCTATGTAAAAGCCCACTCAGGTAACTAAGCCTTTATGAGCCGGGTCAAATCGCGGTGGAGATGGGTTGGTCATGATGTGGCTTACATTCATACACTTCGTGTACATTCGTCACACAAATAGCATGGTACTGATGTGGTTTTAAGTCAAAGTTTTATTAGAAACTAGAAAGAAGTACCATCAAGAAATAAGGAAACCCATACTAATAAGCACATAAAATTTATGAAATAGGTAGAGCCACATCGAGAACAACCGCAATAGATACGCTAGTATCCCATTAATAGGAATTATAAATGCAAAATTTCACGTGGACGTTAGCAAGAATTATGTGGCCAAACAAGTCTGCAACGGCCAGTCTATCAAGCCAGTAATTTGTAAAATAAAGAACTTACTCTCATTAGCATTCGTAGTATTGTTGTCAATTGTGGGAGGTGAAGGGGCTGGCGGAGTTGGTGCAGAAGGTGGCTCGGCGTTGGTCATAGATCGACGCGTGCGCTCATGGTCCAACCTCACTATGTTCCCCCGGAAGCTTTCGAGGCTCTTCCCGTTTTCCACAGTGTAGTCATCACTCCATGCTGCAAAGGAACTTCACATTTAATAACGGCGAGATAAAAAAATTATAGGGTTTTATAACATATCGGTAGTAAACGGAAATAGTATACAAAGTTTTAGTTTTTAACCCTTGAGGGTGTTATAAGTGTTGACTCCCGTCTGTCTGTGTGTGTGTATGTCTGTGGCATCGTAGTTCGCGAATAGATGGACCGATTCGGACGCAGTTTTTTTAAATAGAAAGTTTATTTACCTGGGCATGTTCTTAGCTATGTCAGTTGTACGGATCTTTTTGTGTCGGGGGTTTTTTAAATTTATAATTTTACTTCTATTAGGATATACCAACGGATAATTTGTCAATCTTAATAATTGATGTATCGTAAAAGTGAGCGTTACGAACACCTAACAGTGTACCCATTCTGCAGCTCTTAGCTTCGAGTAAAACGACTGTGACAGACAGTCAGACGCAGGATTGATAAGGTCCGTACCGACTTGTGACCTATGGGGTTATGATTTTCCGGGGTTTGGAACAGAACCCCTAAACTTTTTCAGCATATTATGTCACGTCATGATATGAAGTATAAATGACGATATTTTTGTAACAGTAGGCTAGGCCTAACGGGCCTGACACTTGGTCGCGGAAATTCAAATGCCAAGTATGCACCGATTCATACAGACCGAAGACCATTTCTTACTAGCAGCATTACGAGTTGTAGTGCTGTCTCTGTCACACTTCAGATCCAAATTGCTAAAATACAAGAAAACACCATCTCCCGTCTCTCTCTCCCGCTCGGCGTCAGTTCCTGGCTTTTATCTCTGGTCGGCCAACCTGTCATTACTTTTTTTTTATTGGAATTAAACAGCACTAGGTAATTTAGTTTGATTCTTAAATATGACCGCAACTAAGAGATAATGACGTAGTTACGTAGTAAAGCAGTAAGTTAAACGAAAGGTGAGTACTGGATATAAAGTCGATGCGATAGGCGCGGTATCAACATCGTTTACTGTAACTGCACGTATTGTAAACAATTTTGACCTTTGAGAGACATGTTATAATCAAGCGGAGTCTAGGCGAACTAACTGATTATTTGCAGAGTATGTAAACTTAGTAATTTTAGGTACATATGCAACATATGTATTTTATCTGGTACCCAGTAGGTGATCTACAGTTGCACAAGCAAGGAGAACGTTAACAAAGGTTACGGTAACCGCTTACTATCAGTTGGGCTATATGCTTGTTTAACACCTTAATGGTACAAAAACACTTATACCCAGTAAAGTCAGGCTGTAAACGATGGTATTGAAAGGGGGATAATGCACAATACTGGTCTAATCCACACAGCACCCCAATGCGACCCGTCGGTGCAGATCTTATTCCCCCAGCCTAGAATTAGATGGCGAAGGTAAGTAGGTATATAATGCTTGTTCTCCTTGGGACCCCATAATTCAAGCCGTGATTAATGATAACTCTATCAGTTTAACGTCTGCGTGGCCCTAATGATATGTAATAGTATAATAAACCTTATATAAACATTGACAAGCCGCTATCTATTATATAAATGTACCCACATAATGTCAAGGAGATATTGATAGAGATAGAGGCAAAGTTACGTGCTTGTTTATAATAACAAGTGTGGTTAGCCATTGATTACAATAATCGTTCCAGTTAACAATCCGTGCTAAAAATAAGTGAATTTTCAAGTGAAGCTTTTATATTAGGAACTGCAAGCTAATCCAAATGAGCCCAAACACTAGTAGCCTACTATAATCTATTCAGAAGTTGCTCTTTCTAGCATCCGTCTCCACCATGAGACCGCCTCCATGGTACTATATTATTGCGGTTACAAATGTACCGAAGTTACATATGTATTCCAAATTTCAGCTCTGTCGTTTGTGGGGAACTGGTTTAGACGTGTCACTTGACCGGATAGTCCCATTTTGTTTTTCTTTACCCCTCTTGAATCCCAATAGCTCATCAACACCCCCCCCCCCCCCCCCCCGCACATTTTTTGCTCATTTAGTCACACCAATATTGTGCCATCACTACCTACCTATATACCAAAATTCACGATGATCGGATAAACGCTACGAAAGTTATCCTCGGATAAACAAACATACGTACATACATACAACGCCGAATTGCCCAAGTTGATATAAAGATCTCGCTTCGCTCGATCAAAAACAGCTCAACCCGAGCCGTTTATATAAACGATTTGGTGGTTTGTGTAGAAAGTGAGAAGGATATAGTTATTTTTGCTGATGACACAACGGTAATTGTAAGTGACAAGATAAAAGATAATGTTTGCACAAAATTAGATAATTTAATATATAGAATCGGTTTAATGCTAATAACTTATAACTAAATGTAGAAAAAACTAACATTGTAAGAATCTTTTTAGGTAAGTACTGGACATAGTGAGGACATAGCAAAAGATACACGGTGACTCTCACCGATATCTATCAAGACATCGAAATAATATATCAATTCTTCCACATAGACTTGCCAAAATAGGCAACAGTTACTTATGCATAAGCATTAAATTATTCAACAAACTTACACTTAATGAACAAAACGCTGACACTGCAGACTTCAGCAATAAAGTCAGAAGGTTGTTGATGGAAAAGTCCTACTTTATTTCTACTTTATTATGACTGTATCATGCTAACTTGTCCTTAAATGTTTTAATGTGGATTTTTGTATGTATGATTATATTCTGTAAAATTATGACCTTTCCAAGTGTACAAACAATGTATATTTTTGGAATAAAAATATTTTCATTTGATTTGATTTAGACAGAGAGGATCGTAGTACCACAGTATAAAGAGACCCAGCCCGGCTTGCACAACGATCCCTAAACATGATTAAATTTGGCCTAATTGTATGATTTGACAACTCTCTTAAACACGTTTAGTCGCTAAATACGTTCAGGGATCGTTGTGCAAGTCGCCCTCAGACTTTTAGTACTCTAGCATATTTATAGAAGTTCTGTCATTTTTTTTTTATGTTATTTGTTTTTTTATGTTATTTCTGTCATTTTTTTTATGTTATTTGTGGCGAAACAGGCTTACGGCCCACCTGATAGTAAGCGGTCACCATCGCCTATTGACACCGGCAACACCCGGGGTATTAAATAAATAAAATAAAAATAAAATTCGTTTATTTCAGGCACAAAAAATACGACCCATATCACATACAAATATGAAATACACTAAATACAACAAAATTGAGAACCTCCTCTTTTTTTGAAGTTGGTTAAAAATACAGCATATGCGACGGAGCAAATGCTTCAGTGTATTGTCGATGCGTTCCTACCCTTCAGAAACCTCTTTACATTTCTCTTGAAGCGTCCTATGTAGTAGCTTAACGGGAAAACCTCAGATGGTAGCTCATTCCACATCTTGCAAGTATGGGTTAGAAAAATTGCCGACGATATATGGAAGATATAAGGACATCATTGAAAATGAACAAAAAAATTACACATGGGGACTAGGTAAACTCCGAGCTGAGAACAGATCTCAATTATAAGCCTGAGTGTTGGGTTTTTCTAAACTTGACACCAAAACGCAAAATACTTTTGAAAAAGTACATTTTTGCAAAACCCCTACCCATTCTTTTGCGTTAGGGGCGATAAAATGGCATAGTTAAGAAGCCTCCTAGTTAAACTTGCTTTCTTAAAAACCCGAATCGGTCCACCCGTTTAGAACTACGATGCCACAGACAGACAGACACAGCAAGACTTAATACATTACATCATTGCGAAAGTTTGGATGTTTGTTTATTTGTTTGTTTGTTACTCAATCACGTCGTAACGGCTGAACCGATTACGATGAAATTTTGTACGTACGTAAATGATAACCAGGATTAACACATTGGCTATTTTTTTATCCCATAAATCAGGTCCCATGGTATAAAAATGGGATGTCAAGTTGCAACAGCGAGCTTAGCTTTATTTTAAGGTTACCTACACATTTAGTAGTGTAACGCGTACGAAGTCGCGGGCAACAGCTAGTTAATGCATACATTACAGTAGGAGGAATCGATCGTGTCACAGTAGCACGTGAAAAATCATACGTCACATCTGCTATTTTCCTTCGCATCACCTGCTAAAAACAGAAATGAATTCACTTTCGGTTTTCATCGTATGTCGGTCGCAGTCATGGTCGGGTCTGCTACAAACCACAGTCATCAGTCAGTCAGACATTACGGCGGCATCATAATGAAAAATCATAGCCTGAGATTTTTCACATGTGAAATAGCAGTGATAAAAAATTCAAGTAACTTTTTATCAAAAATATAACCGACTTCAGATGACAGTAAAAATCAAAGTACTAAATCGAATTAGATAAAAATTTTATGGGACCAATCGGAAAGTGTATCCTATCAAATAATTTAAAAAAAATTAAATCGGTTGATAAATGACGGAGTTCCGAGCTAACAAACATGACATACAAATTAAACAAATTTAAGACATATGGTTTTCTCATGGATGCATTGTCAGAACTGGACCAAATGGAAATGGGACCACACGGGAAGCACCAGCTTTCAAGTAAAAAAAGAATCATCAAAATCGGTTCATCCAGTCGAAAGTTTTGAGGTAATAAACATAAAAAAATACAGTCGAATAGAGAACCTCCTCCTTTTTTGAAGCCGGTTGAAATGATTTAAAAACAGCAATCATTTCCAGGCTTTTATCGTAGACCTTGCCTTGCTAGACGATCATGTAGAACAGAATAAATAATAGTCAACTTATTTTATAGCCATCTTGTATTTTTGCATATCATTATACTTGTGGTTTATGTAGGTTGCAGAATGCAAGACGTTGAACCGGTTACAGTCTGACCAGCATCACATGTGTCCACCATATTCGCGACCTACGTGAAACGAGTTCGCCATATGTTGCCATTGTCAGCGATAAGAAAATCGTAAGTATTTTCGGGGCCAGCCTGTAGTTTTGAGGTCGCCTGAAGGCCTGTCACTATTATAAAGGGTGCTTTGGAATGTATGTATTCCCGAAAGTGGGTCATTGGCCTTTCTAACGAGAACAAAGTAGGTTTTATATGCACTGATGGCCAAGCACACGATATTCGACCACATTTATTTTTTTAGCTTATTTTTAGCTTTCGCCCCTCCTTCATATAAACTGTATGCTAAATCTGAAACTCCTCCATGCGCGCAATAAGCTTAAAAGGGGTATAAAGTTTTCTCTTCACGTATAACCCGAAGACAAACATCTGGATTTAATCGTACAAGATCTTTAGAAGATCTTAGTTATTTTCATGCGTTAAATAACCCCCTGTGACCCCAACCAAATAATCTTCATGGTTAATAGCTGTCTAATATTATGTTGTCTATTTAATAGGTAGTTAATCGGTAACAACATGACGCACTATTTATAAGTTTCAAACAATAGTTGAACAACAATTGTCAAGACTCCGTTCCGTACTCAGTACGGCTGTATTTTAGCCATTAACCGACTTCAGAACAAGGAGGAGGTTCTCAATTCGTCGGAATCTTTTTTTTATATAATTTCCCCGATTACAGAAATTCTTTATCTTTTATTTAAAAGGGTACACTTACCAGTTGGTCCCGTTGGCACCAAGTCAAAATATGATGATGGAATCCCAAAAAAAATAAAATTTTATAAGGATTCAATTCGGTTTTATGTGTTTACTTCAAAAATCCGTCATTTATCAACCGATTTAGAAAAATATTTTTTTATTTTAAAGAATATACTTTCATATTACTTAGTCTCATAGAAATTTGAAGAAATAAATGGTTAAGTCGGTTATGAATAAATGAAAATTCTTTATTATATACAGACACAACAGATATAAAGAAATAAAAGGAAGCATAATGGGCGGTCTTATCGCTTAACAAAGCGATCTCTTCCAGACAACCTTTGGATGGAGAGGATCATTGCTTAATGGAAGATTGGCCGAGGTGTAAAAAGAATAAACTTAATAATAGAAAAAGAAAAATTACGTAACCCTAAATAGTTATACACATACATATTAGGTACATAAATAATTTTAAATAAATAAACGTCTTAAACATATATTACATATATTTTTGTTATATTTTTGTTAAAAAGTTACTTGTACTTACGAAATAAATTTTGCAATTGATTTTGGTCATTTCGTATAAACATTAATATGAGCTGAAACCCAACTACAAACATAAGTTGTCGACTATCGCTCGTAAACTAGAAGAGGGAGGTAGGTAGGTACTTATAGCAAACTTTAATAATTATTCTATACAGTTCTTAGTGTTTTTGAAATACCTTTTCAACGATAGCCAACACGATGAAGTAGCTTAAAAATAAGTTTTTTTTTAAATTACATAACTTACTATGCCTCGCTAAAACGTAGATATCACCATGGCAAATTTCAGCTTTACAGCGCATATCCGGCGTTACCTGTTACCGTATACCTATAGTCTACGAATAAAACGACTGTAACAGGTAGGGCCGAAATAAAGACAGACAGTCGGACATGACAAAACTATAAGGGTTCTTGGTTCGACTACGGAATTCTAAAAACAGTGAGTATCTAAATAGTTTAAATTATCTGTTTTCAAACAAGTTCTAAGTGTTTTTCAAGTTTTATATGTTGACACTAATGAACGTTAACGCAAGCAGTTTTATATTTTTACACTGACTTCAAAGTTACCATTCGTCACTGAAAATATTATTTGTTATAAAAAATCCATTTGTCCAATGTCCAGCCGATCTTTGGATTGTAAGTTGGGTAGCATAGATTTTTAATTGTTTTTACTATCATATTTTTTAATTTTATTGATCGCGCGAAGCGAGATCTCTAAATCAACTTGGTCAAATCGGCATTGTATGTATGTATGTTTGTTTTTCCGATGATAACTTTCGAAGCGTTGATCCGATCACCGTGAAATTTGATACATAGGTAAGTAGTGATGGCACAATTTTGGTGTGACTAAATGAGCTAAACATGTTGCGGGGTTATGATCAAATCAAAGGTCATTAGTATAATTCTTTTTTTGTGTTTAGTAAATTCCTTATAGTTTTTGAGTTATTAACCATAATAAGTACTGAACTTTAACAACATTCACAGGGTACACCAGTGACCCCACAGTGCTGTAATTTGGTATGCGTGTAGCTTAAGTGACACATATATAGGCAAAAGTCTGAAATCCAGAATAACTGCAATTTGTACCCCAAAAAAATAACTACTACTTCACTAACTAAATACTAATACTTTAATCGCAATACATGAGCTGTTTATTATTGAGAAGTGAGTAGAGTATCTTCAAAGCCCGTGGTGACAGACAAGTACCTAAACAACATATGAGTATTGTATCTTCAATACAATACCACAATCACAATTGTCGTTTGTTGTTAGTAGGGTAGCTTCAAATATAATTTTATTACCTTTTATGCGCTCTTCCTATTTCCAATATTTGAGTCCACATGCTCCACATAATTAGCCCGAGTATTCGATACCTCTCATTTGATTAAATAATCTCTGTAAAGTCTCAGAACACAATGCTGTTGCGTAGGCAGCGGCATGATTCAAGTTAATTTATATAATGTCGAATTACACATCTCTTGGACTGAGCGGAAGAATCTGCTTCCCTTAGAGAGTTAAGACCATCTGGCTCTTTTTGTTTGTAGATATATATTGTTAAATAAGTATTTTGAAGAATCCTGCACTGAAAACTGGGTACATGCTGTACGTACGTCAAAACCAGCCACTTTGAATAGTGGCGAGTTACGTGCATTTAAAAAATTGGCTAGTGGGTACAAGAATTAGTAGCTATTTAACTTTCACGATCTGTCACCAATAGGCCAACTGAAGACATAAGTTGGTCGACTACTGCTCATAAACCAGTAAAGCTTTCTCAGCTTTGGTAATTGTTCTTCAGTCAATGGCGCTACTACTACTTTTCAAGTATACAAGAATCGAAGAAGGCATAAACCGATCATCACAACGATATCTTCTAAACGAATGCAGTAAAAGTACTTGTGATTGGACAACAAAGAAGTTCACGTCTTTGCAGTTCATTCACATCGCATCATAGAAGTCGATGAATGAAGAGTGCATTATCTGCGAGCATAACAGGGTAAATTGCGGTCATAATAGGGTCGAAATTGATCAACAAAGATGCATCTCGCCGGGATAACGACCTTAAGTTTATCACAAGCGAGATTGACACTTAGCTTGATTGTGAGGAAGTCTGGAATTATCTTGACGTCTGGATAGGGACTAGTACTCACTCCTATTCTGTAATATATTATTGAAAAAAAATTAAATGTGATAATATAAAAGCAAACTCCGATGCTAGTTTGAAATAAATCTAGTTTGAATTCGTTTTGGTTATTTGTAAACAAAAGTACTACAGGCATATGTTACGGATATGCGTTTTGTATATAAAATCAACGAACATAACAGCAATGCTTTCAATGTTCTTCACCTAGACCATGCAATGGATACACGAATGCATTGATGAGATTTCATTCTTGTGCACAAAATTTAAGTTTGCGTAGAGGGAAAGATGATAAGATGCCAATTTTCTAAAGGTATACAGAGAGTGTTGCATTGGCTCATGCGGATTGCAGGTAGTGAAACAATCAGCATCGCCAGCGAGACTTCCGATTGCAACGATTAGTTTCTAACTCCACAAAACGACTAAAGAACTAAAAACAAGACTGGTTTTATAATTTTGTTCGTTCACTCCAAACCTATAAAAGTATGCAGTTCTTTCATACAATTTTATTTTTAATATGCATAAGAGTTGGATTGAGCTACTGTTAAGACATCTTCCACGTCTTAACGTGTGAATTTATTATCCATATACGTATAAATATTATATTGTAGACGCCTTTTTAAAGGTGCAAGTGCAAACTTAAGTTACAGCTGTATCTAAAATACAATGACAAATGATTTACTGAAAAATGTACGAATGAATGAGTCTTTAAATTGAGCTCCTTTAAGTGGAACCAGTATGAGATCGCGTCACGCGTCAAATTAATGTGCACCATGATTAGTTTTAATTGAAAATGCAGGAAGCGACTATTGACCAAACAATGTTTGAGTACGGATACTATGTTTTGGAACGAGGTTGTTAAACTCAAAACTTTAGAGGTTTATTCAATCTGAAAAATCGTCGGAGATCGAAAATATTTCAATGATAGGTATGAATGAATGAATGAAAATTATGTATTACACCTTACTAGCTAGACACAACAACAGTCTTTTTTATTGCAATAAATCATTCCCATCAATTATCTAGAAATTCAGAACATCGAAAAAACATACATAGACCTCTTAAAAGTTATTTATAACATTAGTTCCGCAAATATAAAACTAAATTAATCCGGTATCCCGTTGCTAATAGAGAGAGGTGTTAAGCAGGGTGATCCGTTCTCTCCCAAACTATTCACCAGCACTCTACAAGAGCTATTTAAAAAACTGGATGTCCTTAAAACATAATATTTAGCCACTAAATATGTTTAGGCATCGTTGCGCGGGTCGCCCTAAGAATATTTTTTTTTGTGTTTTCGTAGGCTCGCGAGATCTCAGTTCGGGGCGAACCACTAGTTTAAATAAAAAATAATGTTTTTACAAAATAATGAAGTTGTACTTTAATAAAGCATATTATGAATGTGGCCTCTTTCATTTTTAAATAGAAATAAGGATTTGTCATGGAAATCGTATTTCATTTTATCTTATTATTAACGCAAGAAGCCTCATCATATTTTAAAATTTTCGGCCCTATTATCGTTATTGAGTTTACAATGATCAACTTTCACTGCATGAGTTATGAAAAATGTTTTACTTACGATAAGTATGTATTCTTCCATAAGTTATTTCGCTAATGTATACATTAATTTTTTGTCCCCTTGCTGCGTCTCGTTGCATCGTCTCGTGGGGGACGACGTGGGACTTCCGTCTAGACTTAATTGATCAGTTTAGTTAGTTGGATCATCCATCCTGGCATTTGAGATCCCATAGGTAGTAGACGACCTAGTCAGAGTCTAATACCCAGATTTAGTATTTATTGATTTCAATGCAACATACATTACAGGTTTCTTATAAGTCATCTAGAAGAATGTACCCTGTAAGGACGTGGCAAGGTAAACAAATAGCATAAAAATTATCATAGGTAAAATAATAAACTTAGGTAATTAAATTAACTTATCTTCAAAAAAATCGTTTAAATTCTAATAGCATTTGTTAATAAGTAACTTTCTAAGCTGTATACTAAATGTTAGATCTTTACATTCATTTTTGATCACAATTGTAATTTTATTGTATATTTTAATTGACATACATATAATATGGACGTTTCATTAACATATAATATATTTCTAATCTGGGTACTGGAAGCACTAGATATGTCTGTCTTCGCGGATTTTTGTCATATTCGTACAGTTCTTTATGTTTTCTTACAAACACGGCAGTTTCATAAATATAAATACATGGTAAAGTTACAATATTCCATTGAGTGAAATGCGGGCGGCAACTGATGCGTTGGTGAATGTTCAGGATTATTCTTAGGCATTTTTTCTGCATGATGAAACAGCTCATTAACGTCAATGCTGTTACCCCATATCACTACCCCGTATCGCAGCCATGCGTAAGCGTAAGCATAGTAGGCACTCATTGCAGTTTCTATGTCGGTGTTGGATTTAAGGATCGATAGCGCGTAAACAAATTGAGATAGCTTGGATTTAGTTTTTTGTATGTGCCCTTTCCAGTTTAGATGGGTGTCAATATTTATGCCCAAAAGGGTGTAATCTTTAACTTCTTTTATGTTAAGAATGGTGCTTAGTGAGGTTAAATTTAGCGGTGTTTTTTGATATGGAATGAATTGCATTATTTTAGTTTTATTAGTATTTACTTCCAGATTATGAGTTGCTAGCCAGGTTTTTACTTTAGAAAAGGAGTATTTGATATCGTCCAGTGAGTTAGTATTTGGTGTAAAAAGAAGAGATACGTCATCGGCAAAAATATAACAAGGGGTGTCAATTGCTTTTGGTAGGTCGTTGATATAGATAATGAACAAGACGCATCCTAGAACACTTCCTTGAGGAATGGAATAATTCAAGGTTCGTATATCAGATTGCACACTTTGAATGAAACTTATATTTTGGGATGGAAATTCTAATTGGACAAGTTGTTTTCTGTCTTGTAGGTAGAAACGTAGGCAGTTCAGAGGTTTTCCTCGAATTCCTATTTGTATTAGCTTGGATAATAGTATATTGTGTGAAACTTTATCGCAAGCCTTGGTCATATCGAGTAACAAACCAACAAGATAATGTTTATCTCTTATATAAGTTAGGGTTTGTAAAATATATTGAAAAATTGCCAGTGTAGTCGAATGATTTTTACGAAAACCTAATTGGTTTTGGTTCAAAAGCTTGTATTTTCAAGAAAACTGTATATACGGTCAGATATTGCACGTTCAAATATTTTAGATACTACGGGTAGCAAAGCAATAGGCATGTAGTTGCTGACGTCGTTAGACTTTCCTCCTTTTTTTAACACCAGTCTTATCTTTGCTATTTTTAGGCGGTCTGGGAAACATTCCTCCACTATAGATTGATTGATCAGTGCAGTTAGTGGGGGTGCTAGTTCATCTATACATGATTTTATCAAAACGGTAGGTATATCGTCGATTCCGCAGCTATATTTGTTGTTTAGCTTTTTCATGAGCGTCGTCACTTCTCCCTCAGTTACTGATGTGAGATACATGGTGTTTATGACAGTGTTCTCTGTAATTTTACAATCACTTTTGCTTTGGGGTGTATGAATATTATTTGATCTACCTACTAATAATGCATAGTATTAGTTAAACGCGTTTACTATTGGATATGGCTGGTCTATTATCTTATCATTTTTTAATAGTTTCATATTTTGTATTTTTCTACACGTTTTTTTATTTGTTACGTCCTTAATGATATTCCACATTGTTTTTACTGTGTTTTTGCATATTTCATTTTTTTATGTTGATTAATTTTTTTGACGTTTTAACACATTTTCCTCGTGCTAGCCTATTCGCGCCTGTAAAGGGTCTCTCTATTCCAGAGGATCGCAAACTTTTTTTTATCATAGACCACTTTCAAAATTTTGCTGGTTCCGGTGGACTAGATTTTTTTAAATTTTTATTAAATTTGCAGCTACATTTCTACCATATTCCCAGCCGACAAAAAATGTGAAGATTAGATCTAACTGGAAAATTTCGTTGCAGCTGAGTTCCAACCACGAATTAAGAGTTTAAAAAAAAAAGTGAGAATTGATTAGTTAATTAATTAATTAATTGATTCTGCTGTAAGTGGATGTCAAAAATGTAAAGTTGACCAATCAAAAAAGTGATTCCATCCAACTTTACTTTTTTGACATCTACTCACAACACAAAAAACCTATCAATTCTCACTTATTTTATTTAGAAAACTCCCCATTCGGAGTGGTAAAAATAAATAGTACATTTTCCTGTATTGTATTTGGTGAGATAACACAAGTTGAGCTGAGTTTCTTAAAATATTATCTGTCTACATTGATAGGCGAAGTCAAGCCAACATTTTCGTTCTTTACTATTGAAACCAGATAAAGGTAAGGACCAGATTTCGTGGACCCCCTTGGCCCCGTGGCTTACGAATTGTGAAACCTCATTTTTTTGTCAAGCCAACGTAGACCCCCGTCAAGTCTCCCGTGGACCCCTGGGGGTCCACCTGGACCACTTTATCAATGCTATATTCTAATCAATGAGTTTTTCAAAGCATGTTCTAGCCGGGTCACGTGGCTGTTTAGCCAACACTATTGTTGTCTCGTGTCTTTCTCGCGCCACGTATATTGGTTACTAGCTTCCGCCCGCGTAGTTTGTCAATAAAAAATAAATAGCCTATGTTTCAATCCAGGTCACAATCTAATTTATATACCTACCACATTTTATCTCAATCGGTTCAGCCGTTATGGCGTGATTGAGTAACAAACAAAAATCTAAATTTTCGCATTTATTATATTACTGTGATTGGGTGCATGAGATGTATATGATACTAGCTGATGCCCGCGACTTCTCACGCGTTACACTACTAAATGTGTAAGTAAGTAACCTACTGCACAACACATTTAACATTTATGTTTTTGATGGAATTTCACTTACACAAAACTAACTTTGTATAGACTGATTTATAGTTGTTGTTATAAAATATGTTATGTTGTTATAAATAAATTTCAGGACTGATCGCTGAACTTGGCACCTATTTAGATCACACTTCTTTTGTCGTTGAAGTCAACAACCAAGGCATATTGACAACCTCCGTGGTGCAGTGGGCGAATAGCTGCCTGAGACGCAGGAAGTAGTGGGTTCGATTCCCGCAGCGGAACAAATGTTTGCATGATTTACAGATATTTGTTCCGGGTTTGATTGTTTCTGTATATATTTTAAGTATGTATTTACAAAAAAAACGTATTTAATTATTCTATCAGTTATCTGGTTCCTATAGTACAATCTCTGCTTAGTTTGGGGCTAGATAGCGCTGTGTGAAATGTCCAGCAATATTTATTATATTTTTTATTATTATTTATATATTATAATATTGAACTTGGCTCTCATTTCATTTATATTTTTGAAGGGATTATTATACCTAAAGAGTGGCTCAGTCAAAATCTCTAACTTTGTGAACGTTGCTGCTGTAAAATTTGACTAAGTATATGGACTTACAAATTTTGATAATTAGGATGACGACAGGTGTCTTTTGGAGGTGAGTTGACAAAGCATAATAAATTAACGAGTTAAAATTATTATTTCATCACAAAGTAAACCTAAAATCACTCCTTTCTACACGTTAACATCTAATAAACCTTTCCATAGTTAGAAGACATAATAAATAAGTTTACAGAAGGGTAAAAACTTTAAAACAACATGAAGAGTTTTGGCTCATCTCAATATAGCACAGCACATCTTGATCTACAAAGTTTACAACAAACAAAGCTAAAGTAAAGCGAAACTCTTGAAAATGAATCACACCAAAATAAAAAATGCATCAGACAGAATCTTTTCCTTGAGTTAAATAGATAGTCGTCAGATTGAGTCACTACGATTAGCTACGTTCGTTAGCCGACGTGTTTATGCCTCGTTTTCATTTCGTGACCTAGAATTTTTGTACAACTCTCAAAATACCACTGTCTTACAAAATTTGGCTAAAGACCCGTGAGACGAATCATCTCGAATACGTCATCAGTAGGTTACACCTCTCAGCACATTATAAGAATTCCGCAAGAACAAACTAACTGAGCCCGTTTCTATGTGGGATGATAAAAACTTCTTACCTGGTACACCTTGGCTGAATGCTACGAGTAAGAATACTCCCCAAACAAACTTTAGCTTTACGTCCACAAGGCATAGATCCATTTTTGACACTTTTGTTGGGTAAAAGTTTTATTTCCACGAATTCGAATTCGTCCAATATCTTTTGAAGAACCGTACGACACGAACAGAATGAACGAACCGTCACTGACACTGGCTCGACCAAGGCTCGCTCGACTCAACCAAACAACGAACAAAGTGTTTTCATTTTGACAATTCACTATGACACTAAGTACTACACGTCAAAATAGTGCTGTCCACATTGCGATATCCATAATCGACCATCGACTAAAAGCACAGATAAAATAATAGTATAGACAGGAAAGGTATTGGTATACAATTGGTTCTAACGACTTTGCTTTTTTATTAGTTATTAAAGTCAGGCCATTTTAATAGGTAAAAGTTGACAATTAATCAAAATTCAACACCGTAACCTTGTAACCGCGGGCATAAAATAATATATTTTTTCGTTTGGTTAGAACTGCACAATTGCTTAACTTTTTTTCAATTACGATTACATAATTTATTGTAATAATGACTGATACGAGTAATTTTACGATTTGCTTTCACTAATAATTCTAAACTTATTAAACGCTTTCTGATCTAAAGAACTCAACGTCGTTACAATGTTGCGTCAGTTAAGGGCGCACTATACCTGGGGAGACGATAAATCGCTTATTTTGAAACAATGTTTTGATCAACAAATTTTGTGATTTCAATTTGTAATTAATATATGTTATAATTAAGGATACGTGCTAGAGCGCCTGTGTTGTGAAAACACGATTCCGTAAAATTTTCTGGATAGAAAAAAAAATCCAAAGACGACTCCAAATTTATCTTTAACTCGTTCTTATGCGATGAATACTTCAATTTAGATCTTGAAACTTTATACAGTAATTCAATACAACATAAATAAAGGCACCTGTGTTTTAAATTTTCAAAATACCTTTTAATTTTACCATAACATGAAAATATCTAAGTTTTGCACTAGTTAAACCATTCGCTCCGGACGCCCGTTCCTCGATTCAATCTGGCCTCTGCTTTCAGACGGGGTATCCGTGACGCTTGTCGCTCTAAACGAACACGTAATTCTTAGGTAGAATTTATATTTAGTTGGTTTTTGTAAACACGCAGTAATGAGAAATAAACACAACAAGATAATGAAGGGACTGAATGATAAAAAACCGGCAAACATATGAACCACGGCGAGATAGGACGTGCAGCGGCGCGCGGAGAAGCGGGGGTGAAATTCGAGTTTGGGCTGAGGTATAGCCAACTCTTAACCCTTTATCTTTTTAAACACTAGGGATGTACTCTAAAAATCGAAAGCTGATAAGTTGAATCGAATGCAATGATTACTTGTGAAGAAATATCACCATAAATTAATAACCACGTTGCGAATATAATAAAATATAATTATGTTTATTATTCTTTTAACTTACTATAAAAATACAAAAAATAACCAAATAGAACAATCATTCATGTTAGGTACAATTTAGGGGGGATGTTGCTGGCAACACCAGTGTCTGTCGATGACGCAATGTCATGTCATGTCGCCATGATTGACATGAAAAATGGCGGTGGCGTACAATGCTACTGGCAGTCATTAAACAACATAAACAAATTGACTGCAAATTGTTGTGAAAATGCATATAAAACAGGTATTATGATTGGTGCATAACATTTTATAATTACTGAGATTGGAATCATAAACACGACTATTCTTTGTAATACAGTGTATCGTTACGACGCTGACGCTTCATTTACCATTGCTAATTTCAGGTGATTATCCAAGGGTTCAAGAGCTACCGTGAGCAGATAGTAGTGGAACCCTTTGACAAGCGCCACAATGTAGTCGTTGGGCGTAACGGTTCCGGGAAAAGGAACTTTTTCCATGGTGAGTGAGCATATCAATAAATCAATGTTTATATTGGGCCTAACCTACTTTTACCTAATTAATTATTACTATTTCATATTTGCTTTGTTTTTAAAATTACTGTATGTGTGTATCCTTGTAAAATGTCTGAGAAACTTCCGATAAATATTAAATTGAAAAATGGCATTTTTGGTACCGTATAAACTTGGCTAGTGACCCTGTTGCCTTCCTATATAATACCTTTAAATACTATGTAACCATGTAGACCACCATGTACATATTTTTTAAGTCACTAAGCCATTTGTGCCTATAAATTGCGACACCAACTCATACAATCTTACTGTTTTTGAACATTACAGCCATTCAATTTGTGCTAAATGATGAGTTCTCCCATCTCCGGCCAGAACAGAGATTGGCTCTGCTTCATGAAGGAACAGGGCCGAAGGTCATATCTGCATTTGTGGAAATTATATTTGACAATTCTGACAATAGGATACCTGTAAGTATTCTGACTGTTTTTGTTTAAAAAGTGATTATTGAAACTCTTGCAATTCATGTAATATGAATTATAACAATGAGGATCAGTAATATTATAGAAAATTCATTAGAACTAGTATCCACGTTATTCTTTAAGACGTATAAATGATATATCTTTTTGAATTATCAAAATCGGACCATTATTTACAAAGATATTAGGTAGTAAACTTATGCCGTTCCTCCCGCTAAAATGTACGCGGGTGCGTTTGACGTCACTACGACGGAACCGAGCGCAAGCGGCACTCTTAGGGCGTAGAGGCCACGCGTTTGTTCACTACATTTGTCAATTTGTTTACTTATAGAGTTGTTAGAGTATAAGTGAGTGTGTAAGAAACGTACATAATATGAGTACTAATAAAATAGAACCTGGTTTTGTGCAAGCTCAATCAGATAACCTTCCAAAAGTCGATTCTTTCATGGGAAGTATTTGATTACCTAGGTAATCATTCTAAGTTCACAAGCGCAGAAAGCCGTGGTTGGAAACTACAAAGGTAAGGGTGCTGCTTATTTATCTACGTACATAGGTGCTTATTAGTAATCTTTAGGTGTACACTATTAGTTGTAGGTAAAGTACCTACAATGTTAAGTATAGGTACAGGGATGTATTCAGAACGTTTGAGGTAAGTGTAAAAAGAATTAATGTAAACTTAAACTTTTTAAACTTATGAATCTTTATTCATAGGTATAGCTTTATTCGTGTTCTTAGTATCTTGATAAACGAACGTTGTTTTCGTTGTTGTAAATCTTTTCGCGGATGACTTTTTAACCAACTTTCGCTTTAAACAGTACATGGTTCTCTGCACTTACTGATCATTATTATTACTATCTCGGCCATTGTTACAAGTCATTAATTCGGTATGTACTTAGTTAGAATGAGTTGAATATAAATAACTAGTGGTTCGCTCCGAACTGAGATCTCGCGAGTCTCCCATAAAAACAAAACAATATTATTCGTAATCTTTGACTATCGAAATAGTGCCAACGTGAAATGCATAACCAACGGACTTGACCTACAGTTTCATTCATATTACAGGTAACGGGTGTTCATGTTATTTGGTTATACTTTTTTGGGGTAGAAATTGCAGTTATTCTGGATTTTAGACTTTTGCCTATATTTGTGTAACTAAAGCTACACTCATACAAAATTTCAGCACTGTGGGGTCACTGGTGTACCCTGTGAATTTTGTCACATTTCAGTTTATATTTTGGCTAATAACTTAAAAACTACAAAGTTTAAACTAAAAATAAAAACGGGGTCGAAATGTACTCACAAAGACCTTTTATTAAACGTGCCATTTGGCCGGATAGTCCCATTTTGTTTTTATTTTACCTCCCTTGAGCCCCAATATCTCAACAACCCCCCAACATTTTAGCTCATTGAATCACACCAAAATTGTGCCATCACTACCTACCTATATACCAAATTTCACGATGATCGGATAAACGCTTTGAAAGTTATCCTCGGACAAACAAACATACATACATACAACGCCGATTTGCCCAAGTTGATATGGAGATCTCGCTTCGCTCGATCAATAATTTGTTTTTTACTTCACTATCATATGTTTTACTTATATATATTTTTATTTACTTATTGCTCGTGAAACCTATGGAGATGATGCTGTAGGATTTGTCCAAGTCCAGAGGTCGGGACATGTTTGTACAGTAAAAGCAATGTAATAACGCGTGAACATAGAATAAAAAGTAAGGCCTATTGCTGCACATTTACATGTGATGAAAAAGAGGAGACGGTTTTGAACGTGGAATTTCGTAGACTGTGCTGCTTTTTTATCATCTCTTTTTACAACAGAATACCATTTTTTACGAAGTTTTGAGTCTTTTGGCACGATAAAAAATAGTTTTTCTGGTGTTTTAATAGAAGTTTTTGTACATTTCGGCACTATACAATATTTATACATAGTTAAAAAGGTGAATTAGACACAAATCAGACCCTTAGTTTCTTTTAAAGTCACAACTAACCAAACAAAACACTGCACGCTCTATCGCTGCCAATGGCTAACTGGCGGCTTTGGTCATAACTTCGTAAATTTTTGTCGAGGAACAACAATTTTTGCACTATATGTTAAGGATTTCTTAGCTCTGTAAATCTGCATTCTCAACTAAAAACGTTACGGATCCTCATTATGCCAATAATATCAAAAAACATCTAATGTTCCATTTTCTTTATAAGAGTTCATCTTGAAAATACTCTTAAGTGGTAATAATTTATTCTTTCTAATAATATCTGATCATAATGCCATCATAATTATAATGTTTAAAAAAAGTTAAACGCCCATTAAACACCGGTTTAAAAAATTCTTTCCATGTAAATAAATTATAATAAGCTATTTATTCCAAACCTTGGGTTTACATGTTTTTAGTATTATTGTGAGTTCAGATTTGATTATAGGATGTCTCGCAGTTTGGTGTGCCTCTTGGCTATCTTGTGCTACCCTTCTCCAGTGTTGTCGAGCTGTAAGTTTTAGGTTGTCTTCCCATCTTGTTTGTTGACGCCCTCTATTGCGCTTATCATCTCTGGGGTACCAATCAGTGACCCTTTTACACCATTTGTCCTGAGGATCTTGGATCATGTGGCCTGTCCATCTCCACTTCTGTTGGTCTATTCGGGTAGTTATATCAACTACTTTAGCTTTTTCCCTTATTATGCTACTTTTCACGTTGTCTAGCTTTTTTATTCCTTTTTAGCTTCTCTCATGGCTCTCTGACATTGTTTCAACTTTTCACTGTGATGTTTGGTGAGAAACCTAGTTTCACAGCCCATAGGTGATGACTGGAAGTATGTGTCCAAGACTCTCTTTTTTATTTGCATGCTTAACTCCTTTGATTTCAAGACTTCTTTCAAGGACTAGTATCTCTACCATCCATTTGCAGTTCTCCTATCAATTTCTTTGGTGGTTTGATCTTTTTGAGAGATTATCTGTCCTAGTTAGATGTATTCTGTCACATATTCGAGTGGCTGGTTGTCAATATCCATGGTTCAGAGTTTGTAAGTAATTTTGTTTTAGGTATCTATGTTCATGGAGTGATTTCGTGCTTTCTTCCATCAGGGATTTTATCATTGTTTTTAAGTTTACCGGGTTTTCTTCAAATAGGACTATATCATCTGCAAATCTTAGGTGGTTCAGTTTTATACCTTGCATTTTGAGGCCGAAGTTGCTCCATTCTAGTTTGCGGAATGGAACAACTTCTGCTGTCATCATTCTCGTTTCTTCCCTGTGGTAGGGCCCACACATTTAAAAAATGTTATTCTACCGGTGTCACCTCACTGCTGGGCAAAGGTCTCCCCCACTGTCTTCCAGGACTTTCGCTCGCTTGCCAAATCCCACCCATTTTTCTCGAAGGCATAGAGGGCATTATCAATAATTAAAATATCTATAATCATATCATTATCATATCTCTTGTATTAAATATGCTGTTATAATCTTTTACTGTATCATTTTTAAATCTTAAAATACTGTTTCATTCTTCGAGTTGACAGATAATTTTAAATCCAATCGAAGTGACAACACAATAGACACATTATATAATTTGAATTTATTTATAAGCCCTCAAGTCTAATTTAGTAAGTAAACAGCCACAAATGATTACAGATTGAAAAAGATGAAATATTTTTGCGACGTGTCATTGGTTACAAGAAAGACCAATTCTTCCTCAACAAGAAAGTGGTGCCAAGATCTGAAGTCCTCAACTTACTGGAGAGCGCAGGGCTATCCAACTCAAATCCATATTACATTGTAAAGCAAGGAAACGTGAGTATAAAGATGTTTGAATGGGTTTGGAGTAAAGACAATTTTTTGTGGTCACAATCAAACATTGACCATAATCTCGCCTAATGGTATGTGATGATGTGACAATTTTGCAATATTAATTAATTATATAATACAGGTAGGAGATACCTACTTTTACTATTATTTTTGTTGTTTGCCTGACTTTTTCCTGGCTTTATCACGGAGGAACAGGTGGTAAAATAGAAGTTTCAAATTGATCCTTGTGATTTTAATGAACAATTGAATATTGACAAATATGGGAGCATGCTTGCCTAGAAAGAACCTGTTCCACAACAATTTCATTAATGCTGCCTTCCAGAGATGTGTCTAAGGATAATGGTGGGAATCTCGTTAACCTGCTAAAGGTTGGCACATCTAGTTTGCTCTTAATAATATGTACTTATTCCACAGATCAACCAAATGGCCATAGCTCCTGATTCACACAGGTTGAAGCTGCTTCGAGAAGTGGCTGGCACCAGGGTTTATGATGAGAGGAGAGAAGAATCTGTCACTAATCTCAAGGAAACTGTGGGGAAGGTATGATTCAATGATGCTTAGTGGCGCCCTGGGGTGTGATTCTCGCCAAATATTATATTTGATCACATTAGATAATTATCGCTAGAAACGTCAAAATATCTATTGAAAATAAATTTCGTTATTGTCCAGTTATCATGTAGATAAATATCGATGGCAAATCGGTAGATATGCATGTAGTGGTCCGGAGCACTCGATGACTATTGAAATATCGAATGCACGCAACAACAAGTCAAGAACCATTTTGTTATTTACGTGAATTTATAGGATAAAAATTAATATTGCTGGGCATTTCACATAGCGCTATCCAGCCCCAAACTAAGCAGATCTTGTACTATGGGAACCAGATAACTGATAGAATACTTATATACATTTTTTTTGTAAATACATGCTTTTATTAAATAGAGAAACAACCAGACCCGGAACAAATATCTGTAGATCTTGCAAACATTTGCTCCTCGGCGGGAATCGAACCCGCTACCTCCTGCGTTTCAGCCGGCTAACCGCCCACTGCACTACGGGGGTCGTCAAAAATAATTCTCTCTATCTGTTTTCATGTCAAAACAAAAGACGTATATTTTTTTATCCCTTGGATAATAGAGTTACTCAGAGATGGTGTAATAGGCACTTGAAGACCTATATTGCTGTCTAAATAAAGAAAATTAATTATTATAAATATATTTTGCAGGTGGAAAAGATCAACGAGTCCCTTCAAACCATCGAAGAGCGTCTGAAAACTCTCGAAGAAGAGAAGGAGGAGCTGAAAGAGTATCAGAAATGGGACCGCGCGCGGCGAGTCCTCGTGTTCATCATCTACGACACGGAGCATCGGGAGAATAAGAGAAAATTGGAGGAGGTAAGCACTGTTACGAGCTCGTGATTCAGATTAAAACCTAACAATATAAAAGTGTGTGTTAATATAAATATACTACATGTTTTGTTATGAACGACATTAAGGCGCTAACCGTAGCCGATGACCTTGAGTGGATGTGCCTAGCTATTGTTTCGGCCCCGCACCTTCCGCCACACGCATCTAACACTAAATAAAACGTCCATGCGCAAATAACTTATAGTACTAAATAAATTGTCTCTGTGCGAATAACATAAAATATCAATAAGCCGACCAGAAAAAAGGTGAGCGCGAGGCAGACGAGCACAATTTTCCCGTACGACAGTCAGCGGTACACTGCCGCCCGTCGCCCGCGCAACCCAACCACCTTCTAAGGGTACGCCCGCTAATAGTTCGGAAAAATAAAAATAATTAATTGCCACGTGAAATACCGTCGCAGCACAGCATCATATGTTCAACTTGAAGGTCACACTTTGCCCACATTTAGGTGAAAGAAAAATTACTAAATTTTATGTCGTTTAGAGGTTGAATCAAATTGAAAGTCGAAAACAGCTACATTTTGTTATTTTTTTTCTCATAGTAAAACTTTTTTGTATGTTCACTTTGCAGATAAAAGGTCAATGAATGACATATATTTTTTTGAGCATATAAAGCTGATTCCTCTCTGAGGAGAAAGCCTCCAAATAAGACTAATCAGCTACTATATTCGCCTTAAATGGAAACACGGGTAGGGTTAAGACATTATTGTACAGTTGTTTATACAAATAAAATTAAATATCATATTATCATGAAAATAAAATATGATAAATATGATTCTTATGAGAAATAAAGTTCTTTAAACCTAAAAGCAATTTAACTAAAACTACGTATTTATTAAACACTTCAATCACAATAACATACATTTAAAAACCGGCCTAGTGCGAGTCAGACTCGCGCACGAAGGGTTCCGTACCATTATCCATAAAAACGGCAAAAAAATCACGTTTGTTGTATGGTAGCCCCCCTTAAATATTTGTTTTATTTTAATTTAATTATTTATTTTTAAAGTGAATATATAACTAAATATTCTGTGATTATTTCAAGCGTCTACCTGTTGCCGTTATCAATATCAAGATAAAACGAGCAAAAAAATCACGTTTGTTGTATGGGAACCCTCCTTAAATATTTTTTTTTTAGTATTTGTTGTTATAGCGGCAACAGAAATACATCATCTGTGAAAATTTCAACTATCTAACTATCACGGTTCATAAGATACAGCCTGAGACAGACGGACAGACAGACAGCGGAGTCTTAGTAATAGGGTCCCGTTTTACCCTTTGGGTACGGATCCCTAAAAACCAACAAAAGAAAAACAGGCTAAAATTAATAATAATAATGAATAACTTTTGAGTTTTTGTATTGTTTTATTGAAAACTTGAAAAAATCTGTTGTAACAAGTCTTCGGTGCTATAGTTTTATAGTGCAGATCTGGGTGCCAGTTCACGTAATAAAATTTTGAAAGCATACGACAGTTGACCCAAATGAGATTGGATTATGAATTGAATATAATTTTGGCATTCTGCTCCATTAATATCACAATATTAGCTTGATATAAATAAAGTGTTTAATCGCATGCCAGTCAACTCATACCATCTTATTGTCAGTAACGTGAATACCGTGGACACTTAACATAACGAGACTAGACACTCGAATTTTACTATTTTGTTACTATTTACTACTGTTCAGAAAGCTTCAACAAAGGTGGGTCTTAGTATGAACATGTCCTAAATTAAGATTATGACCAATCTTGCTGGTCCAAAACCTAACATAATCGTAGGTAACTGCCCAATAGAGGCAGTGGACAACTACATTTATCTTGGACACTGTTTATCCTTTGGCTCACTTTCCCAGAAACAATCGATTTCGAGACGAGTCCAGCTAGGATTGGCCGCCTTTAGTAAGTTAGAAGACGTCCTAAAGTCTAAAATCCCTCAATGCCTCAAGACCAGGGTGTTTAACCAATGTGTCCTGCCCATTCTTACTTACGGTTCCGAGACATGGCCACTCACAAAGGAATACATGCAAAGGATTAGAGTAGCTCAAAGGGCAATGGAACGTGCCATGCTCGGTATATCACTCTTGGAGCACATACCCAATGTAGAAATCCGACGTCCAGCCACAGGTTGTAGACGTGGGTATGAGGATCGCAGGGCTGAAGTGGAGATGGGCTGGACACTTGGCAAGGAGGGATGACGGGCGTTGGACGAAGGCGATTACAGAGTAGTGGCCAAGGGATGCTCGTAGACCATGAGTCAGACCACCCGCCCGATGGTAGAATGACATTGAAAGCGTAGCTGGGTGTCAATGGATGAGACTCGCAAGGGACCGGAAAGAATGGCGTAATAAAGAGGAGGCCTACACCCAACAGTGGGTGCAGACGGGCTGAGATGCTGATGATGTTACATGAATTGGCCCACGGGTTGTTTAATTTCCAGCTTGAAAAAGTGAGAGCAAATAGCAGCAAAGAGCAACAACATTACGCGGATCTAGTGCGGGAGGCGCAGGATCATGTTCGCGAATCAAACAGGTATTTGACCACTCCTATAATAATAATAACTAGAGATTCAACCCGATCTGAGATCTCGAGAGTCACCCAAAAAACAATATATCTTGTACTAATAAAATAGTGCTACGAAATACACAACCAACCTACTTAACCTACAGTTTCATTCAAATTACCAGGTCCCATTGTCAAATGACCTTAGTCGACAGAAGCCCTAGACCAGGATGAATGGATGAAGGGCAGGGAGACCTTTGTCCAGCAGTGGGATCCAGCGGGCTCTTTAGATTACATAATGCCACTTAAAATTGTCACTTGATCATTGTAATCTGCTAATTTAGGCTAATATTTGATGTAACTTACATACTAGTACATTACTAGTAGTTTTTTATGTTAGGTACCTACCTACATATGTACATCGTAAGTGTACTCTAGTTTTATTACAATCTAGCCAAGTAGGCTAATGAGCTATTTTATGCTAACTTAGTTTTTTATGTTAGGTACCTACATACATACATCGTAAGTGTACTCTAGTTTTATTACAATCTAGCCGAGTAGGCTAATGAGCTATTTTATGCTAACTTAGTTTTTTATGTTAGGTACCTACCTACATACATCGTAAGTGTACTCTAGTTTTATTACAATCTAGCCAAGTAGGCTAATTAGCAATTTTATGCTAACTTAGTTTTTTATGTTAGGTACCTACCTACATACATCGTAAGTGTACTCTAGTTTTATTACAATCTAGCCGAGTAGGCTAATGAGCTATTTTATGCTAACTTAGTTTTTTATGTTAGGTACCTACCTACATACATCGTAAGTGTACTCTAGTTTTATTACAATCTAGCCGAGTAGGCTAATGAGCTATTTTATGCTAACTTAGTTTTTTATGTTAGGTACCTACCTACATACATCGTAAGTGTACTCTAGTTTTATTACAATCTAGCCAAGTAGGCTAATTAGCAATTTTATGCTAACTTAGTTTTTTATGTTAGGTACCTACCTACATACATCGTAAGTGTACTCTAGTTTTATTACAATCTAGCCAAGTAGGCTAATTAGCAATTTTATGCTAACTTAGTTTTTTATGTTAGGTACCTACATACATACATCGTAAGTGTACTCTAGTTTTATTACAATCTAGCCAAGTAGGCTAATTAGCAATTTTATGCTAACTTAGTTTTTTATGTTAGGTACCTACCTACATACATCGTAAGTGTACTCTAGTTTTATTACAATCTAGCCAAGTAGGCTAATTAGCAATTTTATGCTAACTTAGTTTTTTATGTTAGGTACCTACATACATACATCGTAAGTGTACTCTAGTTTTATTACAATCTAGCCAAGTAGGCTAATTAGCAATTTTATGCTAACTTAGTTTTTTATGTTAGGTACCTACCTACATACATCGTAAGTGCACTCTAGTTTTATTACAATCTAGCCAAGTAGGCTAATTAGCAATTTTATGCTAACTTAGTTTTTTATGTTAGGTACCTACATACATACATCGTAAGTGTACTCTAGTTTTATTACAATCTAGCCAAGTAGGCTAATTAGCAATTTTATGCTAACTTAGTTTTTTATGTTAGGTACCTACATACATACATCGTAAGTGTACTCTAGTTTTATTACAATCTAGCCAAGTAGGCTAATTAGCAATTTTATGCTAACTTAGTTTTTTATGTTAGGTACCTACCTACATACATCGTAAGTGCACTCTAGTTTTATTACAATCTAGCCAAGTAGGCTAATTAGCAATTTTATGCTAACTTAGTTTTTATGTTAGGTACCTACCTACATACATCGTAAGTGTACTCTAGTTTTATTACAATCTAGCCAAGTAGGCTAATTAGCAATTTTATGCTAACTTAGTTTTTTATGTTAGGTACCTACATACATACATCGTAAGTGTACTCTAGTTTTATTACAATCTAGCCAAGTAGGCTAATGAGCTATTTTATGCTAACTTAGTTTTTTATGTTAGGTACCTACCTACATACATCGTAAGTGTACTCTAATTTTATTACAATCTAGCCAAGTAGGCTAATTAGCAATTTTATGCTAACTTAGTTTTTTATGTTAGGTACCTACCTACATACATCGTAAGTGTACTCTAGTTTTATTACAATCTAGCCAAGTAGGCTAATTAGCAATTTTATGCTAACTTAGTTTTTTATGTTAGGTACCTACATACATACATCGTAAGTGTACTCTAGTTTTATTACAATCTAGCCAAGTAGGCTAATGAGCTATTTTATGCTAACTTAGTTTTTTATGTTAGGTACCTACATACATACATCGTAAGTGTACTCTAGTTTTATTACAATCTAGCCAAGTAGGCTAATTAGCAATTTTATGCTAACTTAGTTTTTTATGTTAGGTACCTACCTACATACATCGTAAGTGTACTCTAGTTTTATTACAATCTAGCCGAGTAGGCTAATTAGCAATTTTATGCTAACTTAGTTTTTTATGTTAGGTACCTACCTACATACATCGTAAGTGTACTCTAGTTTTATTACAATCTAGCCAAGTAGGCTAATTAGCAATTTTATGCTAACTTAGTTTTTTATGTTAGGTACCTACCTACATACATCGTAAGTGTACTCTAGTTTTATTACAATCTAGCCAAGTAGGCTAATTAGCAATTTTATGCTAACTTAGTTTTTTATGTTAGGTACCTACATACATACATCGTAAGTGTACTCTAGTTTTATTACAATCTAGCCAAGTAGGCTAATTAGCAATTTTATGCTAACTTAGTTTTTTATGTTAGGTACCTACCTACATACATCGTAAGTGTACTCTAGTTTTATTACAATCTAGCCAAGTAGGCTAATTAGCAATTTTATGCTAACTTAGTTTTTTATGTTAGGTACCTACATACATACATCGTAAGTGTACTCTAGTTTTATTACAATCTAGCCAAGTAGGCTAATGAGCTATTTTATGCTAACTTAGTTTTTTATGTTAGGTACCTACATACATACATCGTAAGTGTACTCTAGTTTTATTACAATCTAGCCAAGTAGGCTAATGAGCTATTTTATGCTAACTTAGTTTTTTATGTTAGGTACCTACATACATACATCGTAAGTGTACTCTAGTTTTATTACAATCTAGCCAAGTAGGCTAATGAGCTATTTTATGCTAACTTAGTTTTTTATGTTAGGTACCTACATACATACATCGTAAGTGTACTCTAGTTTTATTACAATCTAGCCAAGTAGGCTAATTAGCAATTTTATGCTAACTTAGTTTTTTATGTTAGGTACCTACATACATACATCGTAAGTGTACTCTAGTTTTATTACAATCTAGCCAAGTAGGCTAATTAGCAATTTTATGCTAACTTAGTTTTTTATGTTAGGTACCTACCTACATACATCGTAAGTGTACTCTAGTTTTATTACAATCTAGCCAAGTAGGCTAATGAGCTATTTTATGCTAACTTAGTTTTTTATGTTAGGTACCTATGTACCTACATACATCGTAAGTGTACTCTAGTTTTATTACAATCTAGCCAAGTAGGCTAATTAGCAATTTTATGCTAACTTAGTTTTTTATGTTAGGTACCTACCTACATACATCGTAAGTGTACTCTAGTTTTATTACAATCTAGCCAAGTAGGCTAATGAGCTATTTTATGCTAACTTAGTTTTTTATGTTAGGTACCTACCTACATACATCGTAAGTGTACTCTAGTTTTATTACAATCTAGCCAAGTAGGCTAATTAGCAATTTTATGCTAACTTAGTTTTTTATGTTAGGTACCTACCTACATACATCGTAAGTGTACTCTAGTTTTATTACAATCTAGCCAAGTAGGCTAATTAGCAATTTTATGCTAACTTAGTTTTTTATGTTAGGTACCTACCTACATACATCGTAAGTGTACTCTAGTTTTATTACAATCTAGCAAAGTAGGCTAATGAGCTATTTTATGCTAACTTAGTTTTTTAGTAGAATTATGCTCTAGAATGTGTCCATTGACACTTTTCTTGCAGTCTCTATTTAAGGGGAAGACACTTTGTTCTTGTGTTCTTTATGAATAGCACTAACACTGACACTATATTACACTATTGTACACTATAATAACTCAAAAGGTTTTGTCCTTTTCAGTCTTCTCACTTTATCCGTGTTGTCGAGGAGCGAGCTGGATTGTCTCGATATTAACATGATGGTGAAGTCTTTGTTCGTGAGCTTCTGCATATTTTCTTATTACTCAATCGACGAACTCTATATCGTCATTTCTAATATACCAATAAATTATTTTTAGTTTATTAGTGTTGCAAATAAAAATGTTAGTTTAGAGTTGATTTGATTAGAAAGTAAACTTACAGGAAACTAAAGGAGGCCCATAAAGATGTGGCGGCCGCTCGCGAAGAGAAAGACGTGCTGTCGACTGAACAACAGCAGCAACTGCGCGAGAAGACTAAACTGGAGCTGGGGATCAAAGATCTGTCCGATGATGTGGACGGCGATAATAAATCTAAGGTAAGCGCTCTAAAGTCATTTCTTTCAATCGTCTGCACTACGTGTTTTGTTATGTACGACATTAAATGAAAATAAGGGTAGGGCTAATGGCTAGTATTGCTGTAAAATAGGGTTTTTAATATCAAGTCCTAAAATATCAATGAAACATCCTGTGTAGGTAAACAAATCATATTAATAGAATAACTATAATGGGGGACATAAAATATAAGTTTTTGATAGTAAAAATACTGCCAGTAGATTATAACGCCTTGCGATTTATTTACAGAGGTAACCCAACCCAACCAATGAATACAACCCTAACATGATACAAGAACCGATAAAAACATATGCGGTGACGTCATTGATATTCAGTGCTAACGGTTCACCATTTATAATATCTCTTTTGTATTTTTGTGAACTTATATATAGTTCTCCTCATCGATTTCGATGACGGCGACCCTAACTATATATAAATTTAAAGAAAATGCATAAAAATTACAATTATTTTAAATATACTGCGTTTATATTTAAATAACTTATAAGCACTGGTCGGAGTAGGTAGAGCTATTTAGATTCATTGACCGCAAACATTGATGTTAATATGGATATTCCATTAGATTCCGACTAATCATCCGGAATTTTCCGGACTTATCCGGGATAATTATTTTTATCAATAAGTATAAAAAACGGTTTATGTAAGCCAATAAGCGCCCGAGCGACGTTGTAAATTTTACATCAGCAACACGTTGCCGCTTTGTTGAAACTCGTGATATAGCCGCATATGCCGATAACGAAAACAATAGCGGGGTGTTTCTGTCGGAGCGACGCACCTGTTTTGTCTCTTTCTGCACCACTACTATTCAATGGTTTACCGAGAGTAACTTGTTGTCAAATGTCTCACTCGATTACTTCGTTTCTTAGAGTGCGCTTGTTTGCTTCCTGTTGTGTTTTGTTGTGAGGTGAATTTCTTTTGACCCGGGCTTGTTTACTGGATTTTGGAACCTCCTTGCTATTACGACTTCGGCCAGCATTTACGGACTATAATTTGATCTTTTTGGATTGATTGTTTGGAGTTATTTTATTGGATACCTACTAACTTGGTAAGTTTGATATTTTTTGTAAAAAAGTTAAATATTGACTAAAACTATTAATGTATAAAAATAAAAGAAAAGTTAAAAATTTGGGCTTAGTAAAAAGCTTGCCTTAAGTCAAACCAATAAATAACTTATTGAATACAAAGAGTAAATACAGTGTTATTCTTGTTAGCTAAACGTCACACACGTGTTAATATTAACTTAAAAACTTATTAATAGGATGTATTAATTAACTATACGATAAAGCGCAGGAGTCATACACTGAGATATTTGCAGTTCGTACATATACGATCTAATTTTGAAGTGAGTGTACTACTTGCATGCAATTAACCGTACCCTCTCTTGGCGTAAATTGAAAAGTTTTAATTGCCTGTGCATTTTTAAACTTGGACTTAGAATACATATTTTTACTAGTTTTGTTTTTCGAACAGATCAGTATGTTTTACCACTCAGTGTTGATGTGACTACTCAGCATTTATAATTTAACGACATTTTGATTCAGGTGAAGTACTTCGACATGGCTTCAAGTTCTGTCAAGCCTGAAACAGTTGAAAAGTGGATACGCGACTATCCTGAGCTGATTTTTGACGCTGCTAGCTGTACTATTTACTGCACCAAGTGTGAAAGCCATTTATCAGTAAAAAAATCTAATGTCAATCGACATATTGAAGGTGCCCAACATCGAGGAACATACAAACGGCCTCAAGAAGAATTTTATTTTGACCTTATTAAGTTTTTAATTCTTTGTAACATCCCCTGGTCGCAAATGAAAAATAATGCCTTCAAAGATTTTTTCCAAAAATACATGTGCGGTGTTTGCTGTTGTAATTGCAATAACAAAAAAGTGACTGACGAGTCACAATTACGAAAAGTATATTTGGACAAATTTTATAAAAATAAAATTGCCTCCATCTGTGAAAACGTTAAAGATGAGAAACTTTGGATATCGATAGATGAGACAACTGGCTTTTTAGGTCGCTATGTTGTGCATTTCTTGGTAAAGCCATTAAGTGAAAACTTTTCTGATCGACCTTATTTAATCGCATGTTAAATGCTCGAGGTGGTCAATGGCCAAACCATTTCAAATTTTGTAATCGAATGTTTAAAAAACATTTGGCAAGACAACTTTGAAAGAAAAGTTGATAATGTTTTAGTATTATGTACTGATAGTGTAGCATACATGTTGTCTGCGGGGCGAAATTTGAAAATTGTTTTACCTCAATTAAAACATGTTACCTGTTTGGCACACGCTCTTCATCGCGTATCAGAACAGATACGGTTAGATTACCATGATGTAGATATGTTTATATCAAATGTAAAAAAAATATATTTTTAAAAGCCCCCCGAAGAATAAAATGATTGAAAGATATGTATCCAAATTTACCTCTTCCACCAAAACCAGTGATAACAAGATGGGGCACTTGGCTTGAAGCTGCATCGTATTATAGAAAATATTATAAAGAACTAATGAATGTTGTTTCTCGATTAAACAGCTTTGAATCAATGGCAATACGAAATGCGAAATATATTCTAGAAAAAGAGAATCTACGGAATCAATTACATAGTGTATATAGAAAATCATTATACGATTATTTTACTTTCATTAGAAGAGTTGCAGAAACGAAATTTAACATTAAGCGACTCATTTTTAGCTTTTGATCAAGTCAGAGCTGCTTTAAATGAGTGTGATTCTGATAGAATAAAAATAAAAATTGAAAAAGTTTTGGATAGGAATCCTGACATTGATATCCTCAGAGGATTTGAAGAAAAATTGTCAAAAAATGAAGTAAATGGTGAAATTTTGTCATATAAATTGGTTCCACTAACATCCACAGATGTCGAACGCTCCTTTTCTACATATAAATGGGTGTTAGATGTAAAAAGAAATAGACTAAAATTAGAAAATTTAGAAAAAATAATGTTAATATATTTTAACTTAGGTCACTTACATAGGTACTCAGTCTTCTACTGAAGCTGAAGACGAACTAGACCTAGACCTTCTTGGTCTAGTTCGTCTTGAGCTTCAGTCACAGATGTCGAACGCTCCTTTTCTACATATAAATGGGTGTTAGATGTAAAAAGAAAAGGAGCGTTCGACACCTGTGGATGTTAGTGAAACAAATTTGTAGACAAAATTTCAGCATTTACTTCATTTTTTGTCAATTTTTCTTCAAATTCTCCAGGATTACAATTTTTGTTTGAATAAGTAAATTATTGTTTAACGTGTTGATAAATTAAATCAGGATTTTATTATAAATACATATAGCTTGTTCTGTTTGTATATTTGAATTTTTTGAGGAACAAATAATTTGTATGGTAATATGTTCTTGTACAACTTCAGAATGATAATGTTAAATGATTGTTGAGTCTTGTATGAATTTAAGAAATTGTTACATAAAAAATATATGTGGTTTAATGAATCAAGTTTCTATCTATTTAGTATACTATCCTTAAACCCGTCCTTATACTTGCCCGTCGGAGAGGAAGTGTATTCTTTCATTACTCCTTAAGGCGTAAATAGCTTTTTATTATTTTTCTACTTAAAAGCAAATCCCGGGATTTTATGAACATCCATATTATTCTTACATATGCCAAGTACACAAAATAGCTCTACCAAGTCCGATCACTGACAGACAGAAAATACAACTACTCACATGCCCAAAATACAGAAGAAACAGTGAATCAACAATGAACCGTTGTTGCAAACGATCTATAGATAGCTCAACTGCTCCAGATCACTACCAGGATATTTATATTAGCATGGATGGATGTTTACAGGTAAGGGCCGAAGGCGAGCTCGAGCGTCTTCGCCAACAAATATCAGAAAAGGAGCGGGAATTGGAAGAACTGAAGCCGAAATACGAAGAGATGAAGTCCCGCGAGGAGGAGAGCACGCGCGCGCTCGCCCTGAACCAGCAGAAACGACAGGAGCTGTACGCCAAGCAGGGCAGGGGCACGCAGTTCACCTCCAAGCAGGACAGGGACCGCTGGATTGAGAAGGAACTTAAGTAAGCTCTGCGCAGGGTTCCCTATTCCACCCTCACCAGACAGCGGGTTGATCTACCGATATTTGTTCCGGGTCTGGATGTTTTTCTACATATCATCGGCTTTATTATCAGAAGTCGTAAGTCCATATGGGCAAATTTAACGGAGCAATAAAAAACTGATTTTCTCACAAAGTTTGCAAGTTTTTTATTTAGTCACTCTTACGTTAGGTATAAATTAATGCCGTATTTTTATACCTAAAGTAAGAATGACTCGATAAAAATAGTTCCCAAATGGATGGACCCATTCGGATTCATTTTTTTAATAGCTTAGCTTGTGGTGATTTGATTTTTATACAAACGTTCAGAAGTGATTCACTAGATAACTGAACATCGGAAATGTCTAAACATTATGCGTATTGAATTAGTTACGTCTACGAAGTAGTAAGTTTTGTCAAAAAATCAATGAAATTGCACACTTTTATTCATAGAAGACAAATCGAAAAAAAATCCACTGTTTTAATGATATTTCAATTTTTATTGTTTATCTGCAGCGTTAATTCATTTCTTTCAAATATTAGGATAATTTTAAGTAATATTACAACATAAAATATTTTATAACAACTTAAAATATATGTAAAACCCTAATCTAACAGGCCGCTGCCAGTGGGCAGCGTGCCCAGAATGCTGGCCGCATTGCCACGTTGAATAGCAATGCTTAAACGTTGGCTTAACTATTTCAAATAGGTGAAAATGATGACTACTTAGATATTTATAAAAGAAAATGCAATTTTTAGATTTTTAGATGCATTAAATTTAGACATTTCTGATGTTCACGATTTAATTTAAGTTGAGGTTTCTTTAATTTTAAATATGTTAATATCATCGCATAAATGACGAGTCGAACGGGACTCGAACCCACAACATACCTCTTGATACGAGGGTGCCATGCCAATTTCGCCACGGGCCCACTGCTCAATAGTATTCAAATCTTAACATTTTCCAGTAATGGCATGTTTATTGCGATGTTTCATATCATGCAAACGCTTTTTAACCAACCTCAAGGAAAGGATGAGGTTCTCAATTTGTCGGAATCTATTTTTGAATTGTTTTTATGTATGTGCCCCGATTACTCGAATACGCCTGGACCTTTTTTATTTTATAGGGGTATAATAAAGTCAGGATCTGATGATGGGATCCCAAAAAATCGAGGGCAACCCTCTAATTTTATAGGAACGCAATTCGGTTTTATGTTTTTACCTCAGAACTCCGTCATTTGTCAACCGATTTGGGAAATTCTTTTTTTTATTTGTAAGGATATACTTTCATATTGGTTTCGTAGAAATTTCATCAAAATCAGTTAAGTAGTTTGGTTAGGTCGGTTATATTTTTGTTAAAAAGTTACAAGTACATCAACGCTTTTATACATAACCGTGTGTTTGAGTTGACAGCGCGACGCGCCGCACAATGCGCGATCGATAATGTCAAAAATATTTTACCTAAACGAAACTTAAATGAGTCAACATTGGAGCTATAATGAACCCGACGCAGAAACAACATTGAAATCGGTTCCTAAAAAATGTGATAACAAATATGCAGGCTAATTGAGAACATCTGTCGGGTATCATTCGGAAAGTGTCTTTGGTTCCTAGTCCAAGGTGCAGAGGAATGCAAACAACCGACGCGGATTTACTGAAGTACTATTTATTGTCCGTTACATTGCGCGAACTACTCTATTATAAGATTTATAAGACTTGCATAAAACTCAGTCACAGAATATACTGCAGTAGCTCTTGCCCCAACAACCTCCTTTTTTGGAAGTCGGTTAAAATAATGAATAGAATAGAATAATGCTTTATTGTACACCAGGAATAATTAAAAAAACTATTAATGATAGTAATCATTGTTACTTTTTTTAGGATTCAAATACATTTACTATTTAATTATTTCACGATTTAAATTTATAAATGTTTGTCATATTATTAGGATGGGCATTGAAGCCGAATATTGGGGAGACCTTTGCCCAGCAGTGGGAAAGTATAGGATAAGAAAAAAACAAAAGTTGTCATATTGTTGTAATGTTAATAGTGACGTAATATAATGTTTACGCATCTATAATCTGTTTTTTTATTCCATAGAATTCTGAGAGCTGTAATTTTTTGACATGTCAGAGATTACAAACCTTTTTGGCCAGGCACATTTATTTTTTCAATACGAGTCCCATTATTTGAGTCTATACATTGTATTTGTTAGTGAATGTAACCATTTTATTAAGTACGGCGCTCCAAATCAAAAGGGGATTTACGGCGAGCCGGCGAGCGATACTTACGTACGTCCTTTTTCATCACAAACTGTTGAATAATCGATATAAAATAAAACTAACTGTTCTACCTTCCTAAACTAACCTTCCCTGTGAATGAGGGGTTTTACGGCCATGTTTTTAGAACTGCTAATAGATAGCGCTGCTCCATCAAGCACTAGGGATGGAACGTTTCATGAGTAGCATGTGAAAAATCATATGTCACACCTGTTATTTTCCTTCGCATAACCTGTTAAAACTCTCATCATCATCATATCAGCCGTAGGACGTCCACTGCTGGACAAAGGCCTCCCTCATTGATCTCCAGGAACTGCGGTTGGAAGCGGCCTGCATCCAACGCCGACCTGCGGTTCTTACCAAGTCGTCTGCCCATCTTGTAGGTGGACGTCCTACGCTGCGCTTGCCGGTCCGTGGCCTCCATTCGAGAACTTTCCGGCCCCATCGCCCATCTGTTCTGCGCGCTATATGGCCTGCCCTTTTCCACAAATATAATCATCATCAAATGAAATCACTTTCGGTATTCATCGTATATCGGTGGTTGTCATTCGGGTCTGCTACAAATCACAGTCGTTCGCATTTCTTCGGAATTCATCAGACGTTTTCGTTGCCTGTGATTTTTCACATGTGAAAAAGCACTAGCAAGAATGGTGAGTGTGACATGACGGCATTATAATGAAAAATCGTTGCCTGTGATTTTTCACATATGAAATAGCAGTGATAAAAAAACGAGTGTGATTATTTAGACCACACGATGAAGTAAAACTTCTTTTTCAAAATAATAATTTATAAAATTGTTCAATTACAAAATTGTCCACACGTCTCTAGGTCGATCAGTCTATGTTCATTCGGGACAGAAGCAAATCGCACATTAACGAATATACGAAACGTAACTCTCTCTCTTTCTATCTTCAGTAACTTATATCTCCCTCTCAACTTCCGTTCGCACTTTTCGTAACGCATTCACCAGCTTACGCCCCGAGTCAAGCGTGCGTAAAGTGCTCAAATAAGGTACTTCTCTCCCAAAAGCATTTTGAAGATGAGCGGCACAGTCTTGTGGAGAAAGAGAACTTTTAAAATCATAAAAAATCATTGCTCTAAAATCTTTTCGACTTAATTCTGTTCGTAGAACTTTGATGTGTGATAAAAAACAATTGACAAATGATTTCCCGCCAAGTCTTTTTTTTTTACTAAGAACGTTGCAACGTTTCAAAAAATATAACATTCGAAATTCAAATAGTTCAGATCACAGAACACAAAAAACAATAGAAGTCGTAAGTAGGCGGGGCCCGCGTAACACCAAGTACGCGGAGTTCCGCGCACTACAAGCTTCGCTAACTTCAGTCGTGTTTCAATTAGTGTGGGGTAAACGTACTTCAAAAAAATATAAAAATGCCATATTGTGCCGTTTTGGAGTGTAAATATTATAGCCGAACCAAAAATTTAACAAAAGGGGGCATATCCTATCACTGGTAAGTATTATTTTATTGTTTTTTGTTAGTTTTGTTTAAAATGCAAAATCGTCAAACAAAATAGACTGTGAATCATACTCCTTAAGGTCGCGTTTCTCTTAAACCTCAACTTAAGCTACTCAATTAGGGATGTGACCCCAAAATACTGATGAATGTGTTATCGATAGCTTTAATTAGTTACCCCCCTATTAAAAGGTGTATAAGTTTTAGGGCATTAATTACTTGTTGGTTTATGGATGATTTTCTGAATGTTCTTAGACCTATGGTGTGAAATAATATAATAACTTCTAATTTCAGTTTCCCCAAGGCACAAGACAAAAAAAAAATTAAAAAAACGTACAAATTATGAGTCATCCAGCATACAGAATCATGACCTGGCACCGTGTGACTTGTTTCTGTTCCCAAAAATTAAGAACCAATTACCCGATCAACGGTTTTCATCACCAGAAGAGGCTGTCGAAGAGTATGAATAACATGTATCTGACGTCACCACCGGAGGAGTGGCACAAATGTTTTCAAAATTTGTTCAATCTTATGAAAAAGTGCATTGACGCAAAGGGAGAATATTTTGAGAAACAATAAATTAATTTTTGACCATTATTAGTATTTTTTATTGATTCCGGAAACTTTTAGTGTGCCCCTCAAATAATAATTCAGTATACAGAGTGTTTTTTTACGGTGCGGCTTTGTATCCCTCGCTGCGCTCAGCATTCGAAATAGCGCCGTACACATATTATTTTGCTTTCCTATGATACAATCTACTATTTCGATTATTGTCCGGGCAAGTTATAAAAAACTCTGGAAGACATGGATTATGATGATATATATAAAAAATCTGTGTACCGGGCGGTACGACGTCGACAATAGTTAACGCTTATAATACTGAATAATACTGAGTACTCCGATGTTATGACGGTTGGTAACCCTACTTGAACGGCTCATTTCTATTCAACTATGCCTTCCCGAGAACAGACAAAGCTGTGCACTACTTTCGTTATTTTATCTTTTTAAACAGCGCAAAAAACATTGGCCAGTCTCGTTTTTGATATTTCTCCGAGTATGCGTATTCTTTACAATACGCTACAAAAATCCATATTTGCATACCAATAGAGCTTTCGAGACGGGAATAGCCTCTGTCTGCTCTGTGTTCGATTCACTGAATACTATCTTTCTTTGGCACACCAGTTTTGAGTTATTTAAGGTCAGCGCGGGAATTGACATTCGTTGGTTTGGTAGGTTAAAATTCTAGTAAACAAAACAACAAGTTCTGGCAATGTTGTCTTAAATGTATCCCTGTTCCAGGGGCCCGTCCTTACCCATTGATTGTTCGTGCTGTGTTACCCTGAGCTTATATCGTACGAGAATGCCCTGTAACGCTGTATGCGTACCTACGCGCATCCTCGCGCGATGCGGCTCTCGTGTTAATTTATGTATCTAACATGTCGTGTCTTGTGTTTGCAGTGGCCCCGCTGTCGCCGACCAAGATCACGGAGTATCGTCGGCTGTCGGATGCTGGCGAGCGCCGCCGCGCCTGCCGCCTCTCGCCCGTCATCCACATCACAGAGAATCCGATCTCCGACGCCGTGGCTTGCTAAGCAGCACCCCCTCACCGCCCCCGTAGATACCCCGCGATTTTAACGTCTACTCTTTAAACCCACCAATTTCGATAATTTTTTTGTTTAGTTATAATTTGGCGTTGTACGATCCGTATTCGGAATTAAGAAAGTACTTATAGGAACTTCACGAGACTCTTAGGTGTACATATCGTAGGAGGGAGCGCAAATTATGATAAGCGGGCGATTGTGAGATTGATTGTAATCGTGTGTTGTAGTAAGCTGAGCGGCCCCGAAGGAGGCGGCTGCCCGCAACTAGCTAGACACAAGGAGGAGTCGCACTTTTACATATATCATCTATAATTTATAAGATATTTCTATTAGAAGAACCACTGAAATTAACATTAATGACACTTTCGAGCGTTTGTATCATTGAGGCTAACGTTACACTATTATTATCTATGTTTTATGCGACTGTTAAGAACTGCGTTAGCCTGATTATTGTAATTTTAGTACTAGAATGTAACTTGTGGGGCTGGCGCGCGCCCGTCCGCTGGCTCGCTGGCTCGCTGGCACTGGCCAGCCAGCCCGGCCAGCGGCGAGTGCGTGCGCGAATAGAAGACGCTGGGTGCTATGCAAAGACCAACAAAGTCCTTTGGAAATATATTGCTAAGTTTTTAAAACTCCTACTTGTTACTACTCTTAATTTGTGAGCATAGTATTTGATTAGGTTTAATCGAGGCTTTTAATAAGCTATGTGATTTTTTTGTTAAGTTTCTGTATTGAAAATCTAAAATTAGTTAAAGTTTACTTTGGTAGATGTTATCTATCGGTTATTAATTAATGTTTAAGTTTTTATTATGTTGGTTTAGATAGCTATGTCACTGCTTACAGTAGTTACCTTATAAATGTTATACATATAGGTATTCGTGCATTTATCATTGTAGTGTAATCGTGCTTTGAATATGTATCAACGTATCCCCGATAGGAAAGATCAATGTAATATTAGTAAGGTCCCGAACGGGCCGCAGGCCGCAACCCACTTTGTAAACTGGTACTATTCATACCCCAGTGCGATGATAGGTATACCATCTGACTGCTAAACGGTTGCGGGCCCGAAGCTATAATAATCATTTTATATTTAATCAAGTTGATGGATATTTCAATCATAGATGATTAACTGTTGATCCGTAGGCTGTTGATCTGTCTGACGTAGTGAATCTCAGCATTTGATTGCAAGCTTTGTAGAAATAAATGTTCAGTGAAAATGATTAACCAAATCACGGGTTATTACTGTTTATTGAGCAGTTTCAATTCTAGAATCTTATTTTAAGTTCTATAACTTGTGTATTTTTTTCTTTACGTATATAAAGTGTTTTTCTAAATAAATTATTGTTTTATTTTATTCCTGTACGATAAGGGTGCGTTTCCACTAGAGCTTTGCCAGGAAGCTAAGCGGTGTGCGACGAAAAAAACATTAATTAAGCTTCGATAAGCTTGTTTTGAAATAATAATTTACAACAAAAAAAAACTTAGGTATTAAACAAAGAAGCAACGTAGAAAGCTCTCTGTACTTTTTCTAATAAAAGTTCATACGAGCTCTCATGAGGATACCAAACACAATAGTGCGTCCTTAGGGCTTAGCCAATTATGCACGAGTTATCATTGACTGGATGCACGAGTGGAATAGTCAAGGAGCTGGCGAATCGAGGAGCGAGAGTCATCATAGCCCGCAGGAACATGGAGCCTGCTGAGAAGATCAAAGGTAAAACTTATAAGTATATACCTTGCCGTGGACGAACCTACTACTTTCGGATCGTGTTAATACCTACCTATATGAAAATATTTAGTAAAAACGGGGACTTCCCCTAGTTTTATTTTTTTATGGCAGTTAGTGGCAAAGCGCCTGAAAATAACATCCAGTAGTTTCTACATGAATACCAAGATGATGTTTTGGTGACATTTTCTTAGATAGGTAAAGGCTAGCCAAAAAACGGGGACATTTTTATCTATATACTTAGGTATATAACGCCTGATGACAAAGCAGTTCGGCTGGGTTATCACCTAAACAACAGGTTTTACCGAGTATTTAGCTGTAGCGAACTAATAGCTAACTTCTTTTTTCCAGATGAAATCATTGACACAACAAAGAACACCAAAGTACAGACCAAGAAACTAGAACTCAGTTCCTTCGCGTCCATCTGGCAATTCGCAGGCGACGTCAATAAAACCGAAGCCAACTCAACGTCCTAGGTCAGGGATGGGGAAATAAATTTGGAGAAGGGCCATATAAAATAATTAAAACATTTTCGCGGGCCAAGAAGGATTTATTATTATAATCAAGTAGACAACAAAAATAAAATCATGTTTTATGTTAATAATTGTTTTGATGTGCTAGGTTGGTGTGCCAGATGAACTGTTCATTAATTAAGGCGTCGAAATTAGGCTCCATGTTACTTGAGGTAACTCTCAAAACACACTCGAGATGATGGTCAGACATCCGGTTCCTTAGTTGGTTTTTACGAATATTCATTGAAGAAAATACTTGCTCACAGATATATGAAGACCCGAACATAGAAATAATTTTCTGAGCGTGTCTAATCAAATTGGGAAACCTGGATTTTGGTAGATTTTTGTAAGAGTCAAGCTTTGTATTATTGTTAAAGAGCTGCTTTAATGTTTCATCACATTGTAGCTCAATTATTTCAAGTTGATAATCGGCGGCTATCTGTTCGCAATTAACAGCGAATGGCGACGAAAATATTTGTAAATCTCTTTCTATCCTTTTGAAATCTTCAAATCTTACGTTAAATTCATTTTCCAAGCGATTTAGTTGGCTAACGTAAATATTAATCTTTTCTACGGGCAACTCAGCAGCTGTTTGTAGCTTAGGAAAGTGAATAAGATTTCCTTGCGATATTTGTGTTAAAAACAAGCGTAATTTTAATTTGAATGCTTTTATTTGTGCTCATGTGTCATCAAAGAAATTATTTTTGCCTTGGATACTTTTATTTAATTTGTTTAAATATCCGAGCAAATCAGTAAAAAACGAAAATGTCAGAAATCCACTGCGGTTCTTCAAAAATTCTAAATTTTGAATGCTGTCGCAGAAAATCTATTATTTCATTTTTCAATTGCCACACTCTTTCAAATACTTGTCCAACACTGAGCCATCGGACCTTATTATTATACAGCAAGTCTGAGTATTCTCATTCTATAGATTTGAGAAATTCTTAAAATTGTCTGTGTGCCAATCCACGAGCTCGAATAGTATTGACGAGTTTGACGACCACATCAAGTACCTACATGATTCATTTGGAATGCAGCTTTACAAAATACTTCTTGATGTATGATACATTGTGAAAAAATTACATTGTTGTCTGGATGTTCATTCATGAATCTACCAACAAATCCTTGATCTGTACCTACCATACACGGAGCGCCATCTGTCGTGATGTTTAACAATTTATGCCACTGCAGATTCAGTGAGTTAATAAATTTTTCAAACACACAATAAATGTCCTTTCCGGTGGTAGTACCTTTCATAGATTGTAAACTGGCCAATTCTTCAGTAATGTTAAAGTTGTTATCAACACAAAAATTAGTAACTGAGCGGTACCAGATCTGTCTGTACTTTCGTCCATGGTTATTGAAAAAGCGACAAAACCTTCAATTTTCTCCACAAGTTGTGAATTAAATTGTAATTTTGCAATTCTTGAAGTTATGGTACGGCGTGATAGACTTACTGATTCAAAAAGTTTTTTTTTATCCGAGCATACAACATCAGTCACAGTTTGCAAACAATCCTTTACAAATTCGCCTTCACCAAATGTTTTATTGGATTTCGCAATTTTGTGAGCGATCATGTAGCTAACTTTAGTGATAGCTTTTGAAGAAACATCCTGTTGCACAAATAAACCTTGCTGACTTCGAAGTTGCTTTGATAACACTTCAACTTTGGATGTTATCTCTTCATCGCTGAGAGAAGCATACAATGAAGAACCATGTTTTGTTTTGAAGTGGCGCTGTATGTTAAACTCTTTGATAACGGCAATAGTTTCGTTACAAATAAGACACAAAGGTTTACTTTGAAACAAGATAAGAAATATTTTTGAGTCCATTCGTCCTTAAATGATCGGCACTCACTGTCGACTTTTCTTTTTCTGATCATGGTGATATTTTAATTTCAGCTTATTCGTGAGTAATACAAACTATTATCACAGACTATTATTACGACAAAGGTAATTTGTATTGTAGGCACCTTCCACCCAGCGTTCGTCTGAATTAAACGAGCGCTCCGATAGTAATGTTTTATTATTATTATTATTTTTTTTCGAATGGACTTATCTCGCTTTTGGCCTCTGAGGCCGTTGCAGCTTAACCGAGCTTTTGGCGAGCGCAGAAGGCGCTCAGCCCTATAATTTTATTTTTGATGAGGCAACTAGCGCAAGGGCACCACTTAGGTACGAACCTCGGCTTGGGCTGTTGCCGGGACGGGGATAGGAGAGAAACGCCCGGGTACGTGCTTGTACCTCGTGTAGGCGGCGACTAATGGGACTCGTCGACCTCGCCGGCGAGGTCGGTGTATTTGCTCTGTCTAATGTGGATGACTCACCCGCATTAGCGGAAGTGATTTCGTCATCCGGGTCTCCGAGAACGTGTCTCGGACGACTGAGGGTTTTCCTGTGCTCGGACGATTCAATCGAATAGTCCGGAATGGTATGTACCAAAGGATTCGGATGATGAGTGGCGAGTTCATAATGTCGCTTGGAAGCGAGCTTGATGAATTTAGCTATTGACTCTAATTTAAAATCACGATGCAGATCGTTATTGCGAAAATACCAAGGCGAGCCTGTGGCTTTTCGCAAGAAACGATTTTGTACTAATTGAATGGCAGCAACTTGACGGGAGTGGGCGAATACTACTGAGGAGTATGTCATGATGGGGCGAATGCAGGCTTTGTAAAGGGTCACCTTATTTCTAAGAGACATTTTACTTTTTCTGCTTAGGAGTGAGGACAGTCGTCCTAAGGTGTACTTAGCTTGGTTGCACCTCTTAGTGATGTGCAACCTAAAGGAAAGACGTCTATCAAGGATGACACCCAAGTATTTGGCAGAGGGGGCCCAGCGGATGGGCACACCAAATAGCGAAATCGGTTTTGGGGTGAGATTTCTCCGTGTAAAGTACACCGCTGTGCTTTTCGACGGGTTTACCTCAATCCGCCACTTGCGAAACCAAGCGGCAAGAGCGTGAAGGGCAGCTTGCAGCCTTATACCCACCCGATCGGGATTCCGATTGGATGTGTATAAGGCCGTGTCGTCTGCATATAAGGCTATTTCCACTTGAGGAGTGCGAGGGATATCGCTGGTGTACAGCGTGAACAGGAGGGGGCCGAGAACGGAGCCTTGAGGGACTCCGGCTCTAACTGGCCTGGGGTTTGAGAGTGTGCCTTCCACGGTGTACCGAAAGCTACGACCTTGGAGATAGTCTCGTATGATGAGCACGAGTCTGTCTGGCACTCCGAGTTTGGAAAGCTTGTAAACCAAGCCATTGTGCCAGACCTTGTCAAAAGCTTTCGCTACATCGAGGAAGACGGCACCAGTATCTGAAGGCCAGGTACTTTGCCAATTGGAGAGGACGTGCTCCGTTATGCGGAGCACCTGTTGTGGACATGAGTGTTGGGCACGGAAGCCGAACTGCTCATTGGGAAGGAGTTTGAACTCATTAACATGGGACCAGAGACGCTTCATTAGAAGACGCTCATATATTTTACCTAAGCCATTAAGCAGGCTAATGGGACGATAACTAGTTGGGTCGTTAGAAGGTTTCTTGGGTTTACGGAAACCAATGACATTGGCTTCCTTCCAAGCATCAGGGAAGGTGCAGAGTTCCATAGCCGCATTGAAGATGCTGACTAGAATATAGATAAGGGGAACAGAGAACTGCTTGAGTACTCTGTTGGAGATGCAGTCGGGGCCGGATGCTTTCTTTGGGTGTAAAGCCTTGATCATATCAAAGACTTCAGTGGCCTCAATTGGATTAAGTGGGGAGGTAGGAGGTAAGGAGGCTATACGGTCAACCTCGTTGTTCACCATGTCAAGGTGTGCAGGATCAACGGGTTCGAGACTGGGAGAGCATTGAGCTTCAAGGGTTTCAGCCAGGTAGTCGGCTTTTTCCTAGTCTTCGAATGCTAGGGTCTGGTTGGGTCGGATAAGATTGTTTTATTAAATTAGTGACTCCGCTATTTATACTCCACAAAAATTATCTCTAAATTCAATATTAAATCGATTGAGATGCGCCGTCTCCTTTGTCGGTAGATTATTAACAATAGACACGTGCGCGCAGCGGCAGGTTCAAAGGCGACAAAATATGAAATAAATAATCCGCTATTTATATTTTTCCAAAATTACCTCTAATTCGATTTAAAAGCTATTGAGATGTGCCGCCTCGGTTGTCGCCAAGTTATTGACAACACGTGCGCACGCACGGCGGCGGGTTCAAAGGCGACAAAATATTAAATACAATTAATTCGAGGTGAGAAATACGAAAGTAGATTACACGTGCTTAAGGCGGTAATCCTTTGATGCGTCGGAGAGGCGGCATGCATATACGCAATACAGAAGTGTATTCACATTTCCCTATTAAAAAAATGTGTGATAATTTGCCAGTTGGGTTGTGATCGCGGGCCGGATTAAATCTTGTTGCGGGCCGGACTTGGCCCGTGGGCCGCCATTTCCCCATCCCTGTCCTAGGTAATCCACAGCGCCGGCTACGCAGAAACCTTCAAGAAGAACCGTTCAGTAGACGATATTGAGATGACCATGGCGACCAATTACTACGGACCCTTCTTGCTCACACATCTTCTAGTTGACTTGTTGAAAAAAGTGCACCATCAAGAATCGTGGTGGTAGCTTCATCTTTGTACCGTTTGGTATTTTTTAAATTAGAAAACCCGAATCCTGTCGACACCCTCCCTGGGTACTTGTACTACGCGTCTAAAGAAGCAAACATCCTCCTCACGAAAGAACTTTCTAGAAGATTAGAAGGTACCTAGAGGTGTCATTGCTAACTGCCTGCACCCAGGCTTGATTGATATAGAAATTTGGCGTTCGGTGCCCGCTGCGTTGGTTTAGGATTAGCTTCGATTATCAAAGGTTTCTTCAAGACCCCGCAACAAGGTCGTCAAACATCTGTGGTGTTGGCGGTCGATGACAAGTAAGAAAAGGGAAGTATTTCGGCCGCGTCGAGCGATATGGCCAGGGCGAGGAAACTGTGGGAAATTTCGGAGAAAATGGTTAAGTTGGAGGAGACTGCCCCTAAAATCTCAGTAATTTACTAGTTACAAGTATGTAAATAGCATAACATGTTCATAATGATTTTTTTTATTTATTTTTAATATTTACTACGTCCAAAAATGTCATCTTCATCAAATAAAATAAACCATATTTGTTTTCTAAAACTTTTTTATTATAACTCAAGTACACGCAATTAGATATTAAAAATTATTTAAACAAACTTAATGTAGGTACTTAGTATATATTTTTTTGGTTTTAATCCTTCGAAAATCTAATTAATATTATCAGTCTAAGAAGTTAAATAATTTAACAATAGAGCTTAAAAATAGCAGTGTTTTAGTAGAAAATTTAAGAAATAGGTAAGTACAATATTATAAGCCAAAAATGTTAACAGTTAGCATAAATCAGATTCTCTTTTACTAAAACTCCAAAATATTGTAAAAATGTGAGGTTCATGTATTCACCAATGCCCTTGAATTAACTATTATAAGCTTCAAAAGCTATTTAAGGTTTTAGTTATTCAAAGTCTCTTCAAAAGACCAAACTACTCATGTACAGTAGTGGGCAAAAAGTAGGTACCTGAAGAACCAGGTCACGTGGTTTCCACGTGACTCCACTGATCAATTTGTTGACACTTGATCAATTTGTATGCTGGCAAAAACACGCCATAAACGCCTTTATAAAAACATATTTGACTTGGATTTACAGTAATTTAAACTATTATTGGTAGATGCGTTGTGCTTTCAGAGATCAAGCTTAAATAACTAAATTTTAGTCTATTATATCGATATATCGAACTGGCCCAAGAAGGCTTGGGCCTCGCCCAGCGCTGTATCTAAACTTTCTCTTGGCTGGATCCGGTTCTACTCATCCAAATCCAAACAATCTTTATCCAAACACTCATCGAACTGGTCCAAGAAGGCTTTGAGTTCGGCCCTCGCTGTATCTAAACTTTCTCTTGGCTGGCTCCGGTTCTACTCATCCAAATCCAAACAATCTTTATCCAAACACTCATCGAACTGGTCCATGAAGGCTTTGAGTTCTGCCCGCGCTGTATCTAAACTTTCTCTTGGCTGGCTCCGGTTCTACTCATCCAAATCCAAACAATCTTTATCCAAACACTCATCGAACTGGTCCAAGAAGGCTTTGAATTCGGCCCGCACTGTATCTAAACTTTCTCTTGGCTGGCTCCGGTTCTACTCATCCAAATCCAAACAATCTTTATCCAAACACTCATCGAACTGGTCCATGAAGGCTTTGAGTTCGGCCCGCGCTGTATCTAAACTTTCTCTTGGCTGGCTCCGATCCTACTCATCCAAATCCAAACAATCTTTATCCAAACACTCATCGAACTGGCCCAAGAAGGTTATGAGTTCGGCCCGCGCTGTATCTAAACTTTCTCTTGGCTGGCTCCGATTCTACTCATCCAAATCTAAACAATCTTTATCCAAACACTCATCGAACTGGTCAAAGAAGGCTTTGAGTTCGGCCCGAGCTATATCTAAACTTTCTCTTGGCTGGCTCCGATCCTACTCATCCAAATCCAAACAATCTTTATCCAAACACTCATCGCACTGGTCCAAGAAGGTTTTGAGTTCGGCCCGCGCTGTATCTAAACTTTCTCTTGGCTGGCTCCGATTCTACTCATCCAAATCCAAACACTCATCGAACTGGTCCAAGAAGGCTTTGAGTTAGGCCCGCGCTGTATCTAAACTTTCTCTTGGCTGGCTCCAATTCTTCTCATCCAAATCCAAACAATCTTTATCCAAATTCTGACTCCGCAGACTTCTTGCTAACCACACTGCAAATCTGACATACAAGATCAGGTAAAGATCAGTAATTCTGTTTACTGTGAATGAGTTCATAATAATTTTTTTTCTTCAGCTACTGATCTAAATTCATTTATAGTCCTTTTAAACATTTGTGCGTTATTTTTTGGAGTTTCAGTCTTGGCTTGAGTTTCTTTTATAGTATCTTCCAAATTGTTTAAATCTATTTTGAATTCTTCAAGCATTTCATTGAAATTGGCAAGGTAGTATTTCCTGGGTATTCGATTCCGTGTCTCGACTCTGTATTTTTGGTATTTCAATAACTTAATATGTAATTTACAGTAGCTTAAAATGGATTTCCGCAAAGTAACGCCTGATTCAATTGCCAAACATATTTGATCAACAAATAAATATATATATATACTATATATATATATATATACATATATATATATATACTATATATATATATATATATATATATATATATAAATTTACCATTTTATTTGGAAAATAGTTTGGGGCCAGGGGCCTCCACTTCTTTGTTGCCCCGAGGCCTCCAGCCCTCTAAATCCGGCATTGCTCGTATTGTCTATTTTTTCATAATAAAAATATAAATATCCGAGTATATTCACGAGACTTGACTTGGGTGACATGACCAGCCTTGCCAGAACGTAACTTTTGTGTTACTTTTTGAACCCCTTACGTTACATTTACGTTACACGACTGAAGACGTTACTTTTACGTTACTTTTCAGAGTAATTTTAATTGCTTAGAGTTGAATAAAAAAACTAGATGAAACGGAACGCAATCGTCGTGCCGTGCGTGCGTAATGTTGGCAATTCGGCATTGCAACTAAACTAAAATGAAAGTTATGTAATGTCTCTCTCTCTCTCTCTCTCTATATATCGCACTGCTAGAATGAGCAAACAGAAAGAGAAGAGTGAGTTGTATGAATTCAAGTTTGTGTACATTCCTGATTCCTGTCATAATGTTATGGTGTTTGTAGGCTGTACTATAGGCACTTTACTTTCATTCATTGGTGTTCCGCGGTGTTCGTTTGTTTCAATTTGTTTGTGCGTGCAAGTTTTGTTTTATTGTTTTGAGTGCATGATATACTTAGGCCAAAGAAAAACTGAAAGGATCAAAGAAAAGAAATAGCTTTTTCGTTCATAAGGTAAGTACATTCAACAATGGGGTGTCGTATCGTATTTTTCGCGCGAGACGCTTGTCAATTTAATACATAGGTAGGTACTGCGTTCACTAGTATAATACCATGCATACTAGGAACCTATGTGTAGTACAATCACAAAGACTTTAGAAGAGACTGACCTCTGAGTTTGTTTCGGCCTTTCTCCTCAGACTAGTCAGTTAGGAAACGCCGACCTCATCTAGTTTTAAAATATGATAGACGTGTAAAAGTGCTTGTACAAACCTACTTACAAAATAAAATCATTTATCATTTAAAGTATTCAATTATTTTACGTCTTTTACTCTCAAAAGTGATTTGTGTCATATTTTTGTGTCTGTAAGGTAAAAACAGCGGGAATTTGGTGGCCGGAAATCGAGCATTTAAAAAACAAACTTAGCAGTGCTGCCAACTCTTAAAAATATTTCATACTATACCTACGTAGTACGTTCAGAAACAATCACAAATAAGCTAAAATTTTCGAAAATTGCCAAAACTGTACAAAGTAGAAATTTCAGGATATAAGAAACATTAAAACCCTTTTTGGTATCCTTTTGACTATTGGTACCCTATTCCACGATATAACATTTTATATCAAGTGTGCTAGGAATAGCTGAATGACAATATATATGAGGTCAAAGTTACAAAAATTGTACGATATTGTTGTATGGATATTAAAAAAAATATGTTAAATCGATTTATTTAATGCTAAGCGACTCAAAAATTGAGTTACCTAATTTTTGCGTTTATTAGAGGTGCATGCAGAATGCAGCTTTGACTTCTGCGGTCGCTGGATGTGTGTTGAACGGCCAACGTCAAAACTTGCAGAGAGATTTACGCTGCTCGATGCTTACGTCGACGCTTGTCAAAGTCATTGAAATGGTCGTATCACGATGCACAAGTCTTAGCTGGAATGCTGCAGATATGTTAGAGTCTGGCTAACGAAAGTAGATACTGGATTTTTTTGCAAACTTTTTATATGACATCACTAAAGTGTTCCTACCATCGGATATTTACCCTACAAATTGGGGTATTTTAAGCAGAAAGTACTTAGGAACAATTAATTCCAAAAAGGCATTTTTAAAACAAACTTATTTTAAACATTTTATAAAATGAGTTTTAAAAATTCGTACGTGTGCTAAAATTGTATTCATCGAAAATAAGTATCGTATGTACGTGTTGGATCATTTCAAGAGCAACACTAAGCCTTAAGTTGGTCTAATAAATAGCTTAATTAATTAGGTACACTATTTACTAGAGAAAAACTTGGCAATTTTATTTTAAAGAAATTAATTAGTGATAAAAATTACGATGTCGAATCAACATTGACTATCGACAATGTCGATAGTGGCGATAGTAGCAGTATAGAACGAGAGATGCCTCCTCCAAAAAAACAAAAAAAATTATACAAATTTAGTGATAAATGGCTTGCCGACATAGAGTTTAAAATTGGATCTCAAAGAAAGATCAAGAAAATGGATCAATTACTGCCTTTTGTAAAGTATGCAATTGCATTGTACTAAATCATAGACCAGCTCTTGTCAAGCACATGATGACTTCGAAACACAAACAAATTGTAAACTCCATAAGTAATACAACACTTATCGAGCAATCGTTTAAACTTAAAAAAGAAGAAGAACTAAAGAAAAGAGCGGAGTTAAAATTATGCGCTTTCATTGCTCAACATAATTTGCCACTTTCATTGTCAGATGATATGATACCTTTTCTGGTGAACACTTTTCCCGATTCTGCAATTTTAAAATCGGTTAGCTTAGGGAGGACGAAAACAACCAACACTATAACAAGTATACTAGGACCGATAACAACACAATAACTAGTATCAAAATAGAAAGCAACACCATTTAGTATCATAATGGATGAAACAACGGATGTAAGTGTAAAAAAACAGTGTGCACTGGCATTCATATCTTGTGACGCGGATGACCTAGTAGTTCGCACACAATTTCTTGATATGTATGAAGCAAAATCCGGGAAAGCCGAAGATCTTACAAAAGGTTTACTAACTTGGCTTGAAAACATACAAATTCCTTTAAAAAACTTTGTAGGCTTTGCCTCAGATACAACCACCAGCATGGTTGGCCCACACAATTCTTTATTCAGCCATTTAAAAGAAAAAGTACCACATATTGTGTGTGTGTTAAATGCAGCTGTCACATGATACATCTCGTAGTTTCAAAATCGTGTCTCAAGTTGCCAAGATCTGTAGAAGATTTATTGAGAAGTGTGGGTTCCCATTTTAATCGCAGTTCTTCAAGACAGGACAAGTTGAGAGATTTCCAAGCATTTTTTAAAGTTGAAATCCATAAAATTTTAAGTCCAGCAACAACAAGATGGCTATCTCTAGAGACATGTGTAAAAATAACGTTATAACAGTATGAAGTTCTCAGAGAATATTTTATAGTCGTAATTTTTGAGGATCCAAGTAAAATTTCAGAAGACATACTGATTACACTAAATAACAAATTCACAAAAAATTATTTAGAATTCATGTCATATGTTCTAGAAGAATTTAATGATTTTAACAAATTATTTCAATCTGAAAAACCATTGCTTCATCAGCTGAAACCTGAGGTACACAAATTTATAAAAACTCTAGCTAGCAATTACATGTAATTCAATTATGTCAAAACTGCAGATGCCTACAGTTTTTCAATCCACGATTCTTTGTGCCATTAGATAAATTATATTTGGGTATGCGAGCAAAGGAATCAATTGATGAATTATCTCAAGAAATTCCAAAACCTAAAGCTCAAATTATTGACTTCAAAAAAACATGCTTATCATTTTACATAGAAGCACTAAAACAAATAACACAGCGTTTTGATTTTTCTGACCCACTCTTTAGTATACAAGGAGAAGTCATCGATTACAACAGAGCTCAAACATTCGAAATAAAAGATCTATCAAACGTAATTAGAAGATATCCAAACATTAAAAGTGATATTGATGACGAGGAGCTGCATAGAGAATGGAAGAGGCATGCCTTCTTAGATCATAGTCAATTAAAATTATCCCCAAATTTAAATATCCCCGTGGAGGAATACTGGATGAATATTTTAAAAATGAAAACTGCTGCAGGGGAACCACTGTTTCCTAATTTAAAAAAAGTTATAATGCTTTTGCTCGTGTTGCCATATTCGAACGCCAGCGTCGAACGAGTTTTCAGCCAATTAAAATTAATAAAATGTGACAATAGAAATAGACTTCACACGGAAACTATTTCAGCTTTGATGGCTAGTAAAAGAACCATCAGGGATGCCACCAAGTTTGAGCCACCAAAAGCCATGTTGCTTGCAAAAATAAAATACAACAAAGATGGTGAAGGTATTGGTGATGGTGAAGGTATACCTAGCTTAATATTTAACGAGTCAAAGTCTGAAATATTAAGACTTTTGTTTACAACTTTTATAAATATTGAAACTTGTGTTTCAGATGCTAATTAACTAAATTAAGAAAAGAATCAGTTGAAGATTTATTGCAATTTATTAATGCCTGGTAAGTTTCTAGGATCATGATCACGTAAGTAACAATAATTTACTGTTTTTACTGTAGTATTTTTCTTCTTTTCCAGGATTACACCCGCCGATTAAAAAAAAACATAAAAAATGCTGAAATAGTTATTGAATTGTGTTAAAAGTTCTAAATACAATTCAAATTGTTTAAATAGTATTAAAATACAAAAATTTTAAAAAGCGTTACTTTTTTTGTGAAAACGTTACTTTTCGAACAGTATTGGGTAACTTTTGACAACAGGGCACTGGCAACACTGCATACTATCTTTATGTACTCATTTCAGTTTTTCACAGGGCTATGAAAGGCTTAAAATGAGAAGAGTTTTAAAGAAGAGTATACGTTTATCCCAATTTATTTAATAAGAAACCATAAACTTAATGCTGGTTAAACAGACTGAGCTTATTTATGATATAGATAGGCAAATTATGCTAATTTATATCTAAATTTTCGTGAATATACTCGGATATTTATATTTTTATTATGAAAAAATAGACAATACGAGCAATGCCGGATTTAGAGGGCTGGAGGCCTCGGGGCAACAAAGAAGTGGAGCCCCCTGGCCCCAAACTATTTTCCAAATAAAATGGTAAATTTTTATATATATATTTATATATACCTAGTCAGGTCATAAATTCAGTCACATTTTTAATATAAAATAATTGAAACAAGTTTATTCATTATGTAACCATTTATATACCAAAATGAACTTAACAAAACATAGATTCTTATGACACTTAAGTTTATTCAAAATGACCTCCGTGATTTTGAATACAGGCCTTCAATCTGCGCGGCCAGTCGTCTATCGCAGCACGAACGAGGTCCATGTCAATATCGGTGGCTGCCTTAATCAAGGATGTCTTGAGTGAATCCAAATTGGGATGAGGCTTTGAGCACGCCATTTCCTCCAAGTGTTGCCATATCTTGTAATCTAACGGATTCAAATCTGGACTGGAGGAGGGTCAGTCTTCGTGCCGGATGAAGTCGATTTCACGCGCCGCCAGCCAGTCTTGTGTGCTCTTCGCTCTATGAGCTGGCGCCGAATCTTGTTGGAATACCCAGTGCCTGTTATTGAACATGGTATGAGAAACAGGTTCCACAAGGTTCGTCAGGACTGTATTTTGATACACAACTGCATTCGTTTTTACACCTTTCTCACAAAAATGTACCTCTGTTAAGCCCCAATAAGAAACTCCCAACCATACCATGAGCGAGGATGGAAAATGACCTCGTTGGACACGCGGAATACGGTTGCTCGCTTCTTCACTACTGTGTGCGTACACCTTATCATTTTGTTTGTTGTAGCTCTCTTCTACGGTAAAAAATTTGTCATCCGAAAAAAGAATTTCCCGATATTTTTTCCCGCGTACCGCTTCAACAAAGCGCGGCATCTCTTCAGTCTCAAGTCCATTAGACGAGCGTTCAAACGATGTCCTGTTTTTCTTCGATATTCCCGAAGCCCTAAGTCTTCATTTAACACCCTTTTCACCGTGGTTCTGCTAAACCCCATCTGAAGGGCCAACAGTTTCTGCTTATGTTTGGGATTTCTTTGAATTCACGCCTTCACAGCTTTTATCACTGCTGGAGTCCTAACAGACCGAGGGCGACCACTTCTTGACCTGTCATCTACACTAGAGTCTTCATTGTATCGTTTGATGGTGCGATAAACGAATCTTTTGGTTATATTAAAATTTTTCAGTATATCAAAAATTTGAATTGGCGCGTAACCGCAACGATACAACGCAATAACTGCAACACAGACCGTGTTGCAGTTATTGCGTTGTCTTTAAGCGTCCACTCCATATTCAAAAATGAGTAAAATTCTAATAAGTATACATTTTTTTTTTCATGAACAATTCGAAATTCGAATTCTATAATTTTTTTTTGTGGCCAGCATTCTAAAAGAAAAGTTTTTACTGTGTGACAATACTTATGACCTGACTAGGTATATATATATATATATATTTATTTGTTGATCAAATATGTTTGGCAATTGAATCAGGCGTTACTTTGCGGAAATCCATTTTAAGCTAATGTAAATTACATATTAAGTTATTGAAATACACGGACACACGGAATCGAATACCCAGGAAATACTACCTTGCCAAATTCAATGAAATGTTTGGAGAATTCAAAATAGATTTAAACAATTTGGATGATACTATAAAAAAAACTCAAGCCAAGACTGAAACTCCAAAATATAACGCACAAATGTTTAAAAGGACTATAAATGAATTTAGATCAGTAGCTGAAGAAAAAAAAATATTATGAACTCATTCACAGTAAACAGAATCTTATTACCTGATCTTGTAAGTCAGATTTGCAGTGTGGTTAGCAAGAAGTCTGCGGAGTCAGAATTTGGATAAAGATTGTTTGGATTTGGATGAGAAGAATTGGAGCCAGCCAAGATAAAGTTTAGATACAGCGCGGGCCTAACTCAAAGCCTTCTTGGACCAGTTCGATGAGTGTTTGGATTTGGATGAGTAGAATCGGAGCTAGCCAAGAGAAAGTTTAGATACAGCGCGGGCCGAACTCAAAACCTTCTTGGGCCAGTTCGATGAGTGTTTGGATAAAGATTGTTTGGATTTGGATGAGTAGGATCAAAGACAGCCAAGAGAAAGTTTAGATACAGCGCGGGCCGAACTCAAAGCCGTCATGGACCAGTTCGACGAGTGTTTGGATAAAGATTGTTTGGATTTGGATGAGTAGAACCGGAGCCAGCCAATAGAAAGTTTAGATACAGCGCGGGCCGAACTCTAAGCCTTCTTGGACCAGTTCGATGAGTGTTTGGATAAAGATTGTTTGGATTTGGATGAGTAGAACCGGAGCCAGGCAAGAGAAAGTTTAGATACAGCGCGGGCCGAACTCAAAGCCTTCTTGGACCAGTTCGATGAGTGTTTGGATTTGGATGAGTAGAATCGGAGCCAGCCAAGAGAAAGTTTAGATACAGCGCGGGCCGAACTCAAAACCTTCTTGGACCAGTTCGATGAGTGTTTGGATAAAGATTGTTTGGATTTGGATGAGTAGGATCGGAGCCAGCCAAGAGAAAGTTTAGATACAGCGCGGGCCGAACTCAAAGCCTTCTCTGACCAGTTCGATGAGTGTTTGGATAAAGATTGTTTGGATTTGGATGAGTAGAATCGGAGCCAGCCAAGAGAAAGTTTAGATACAGCGCGGGCCAAACTCAAAACCTTCTTGGACCAGTTCGATGAGTGTTTGGATAAAGATTGTTTGGATTTGGATGAGTAGGGTCGGAGCCAGCCAAGAAAAAGTTTAGATACAGCGCGGGCCAAACTCAAAACCTTCTTGGACCAGTTCGATGAGTGTTTGGATAAAGATTGTTTGGATTTGGATGAGTAGGGTCGGAGCCAGCCAAGAGAAAGTTTAGATACAGCGCGGGCCGAACTCAAAGCCTTCATGGACCAGTTCGATGAGTGTTTGGATAAAGATTGTTTGGATTTGGATGAGTAGAACCGGAGCCAGCCAAGAGAAAGTTTAGATACAGTGCGGGCCGAACTCAAAGCCTTCTTGGACCAGTTCGATGAGTGTTTGGATAAAGATTGTTTGGATTTGGATGAGTAGAACCGGAGCCAGCCAAGAGAAAGTTTAGATACAGCGCGGGCCGAACTCAAAGCCTTCTTGGACCAGTTCGATGAGTGTTTGGATAAAGATTGTTTGGATTTGGATGAGTAGAACCGGAGCCAGCCAAGAGAAAGTTTAGATACAGTGCGGGCCGAACTCAAAGCCTTCTTGGACCAGTTCGATGAGTGTTTGGATAAAGATTGTTTGGATTTGGATGAGTAGAACCGGAGCCAGCCAAGAGAAAGTTTAGATACAGCGCGGGCCGAACTCAAAGCCTTCATGGACCAGTTCGATGAGTGTTTGGATTTGGATGAGTAGAACCGGAGCCAGCCAAGAGAAAGTTTAGATACAGCGCGGGCCGAACTCAAAGCCTTCGTGGACCAGTTCGATGAGTGTTTGGATAAAGATTGTTTGGATTTGGATGAGTAGAACCGGAGCCAGCCAAGAGAAAGTTTAGATACAGTGCGGGCCGAACTCAAAGCCTTCTTGGACCAGTTTGATGAGTGTTTGGATAAAGATTGTTTGGATTTGGATGAGTAGAACCGGAGCCAGCCAAGAGAAAGTTTAGATACAGCGCGGGCCGAACTCAAAGCCTTCATGGACCATTTCGATGAGTGTTTGGATTTGGATGAGTAGAACCGGAGCCAGCCAAGAGAAAGTTTCGATACAGCGAGGGCCGAACTCAAAGCCTTCTTGGACCAGTTCGATGAGTGTTTGGATAAAGATTGTTTGGATTTGGATGAGTAGAACCGGATCCAGCCAAGAGAAAGTTTAGATACAGCGCTGGGCGAGGCCCAAGCCTTCTTGGGCCAGTTCGATATATCGATATAATAGACTAAAATTTAGTTATTTAAGCTTGATCTCTGAAAGCACAACGCATCTACCAATAATAGTTTAAATTACTGTAAATCCAAGTCAAATATGTTTTTATAAAGGCGTTTATGGCGTGTTTATGCCAGCATACAAATTGATCAAGTGTCAACAAATTGATCAGTGGAGTCACGTGGAAACCACGTGACCTGGTTCTTCAGGTACCTACTTTTTGCCCACTACTGTACATGAGTAGTTTGGTCTTTTGAAGAGACTTTGAATAACTAAAACCTTAAATAGCTTTTGAAGCTTATAATAGTTAATTCAAGGGCATTGGTTAATACATGAACCTCACATTTTTACAATATTTTGGAGTTTTAGTAAAAGAGAATCTGATTTATGCTAACTGTTCTTAGATTAACATTTTTGGCTTATAATGTTGTACTTACCTATTTCTTAAATTTTCTACTAAAACACTGCCATTCTTAAGCTCTATTGTTAAATTATTTAACTTCTTAGACTGATAATAATAATTAGATTTTCGAAGGATTAAAACCAAAAAAATATATACCAAGTACCTACATTAAGTTTGTTTAAATAATTTTTAATATCTAATTGCGTGTACTTGAGTTATAATAAAAAAGTTTTAGAAAACAAATATGGTTTATTTTATTTGATGAAGATGACATTTTTGGACGTAGTAAATATTAAAAATAAATAAAAAAAATCATTATGAACATGTTATGCTATTTACATACTTGTAACTAGTAAATTACTGAGATTTTAGGGGCAGTCTCCTCCAACTTAACCATTTTCTCCGAAATTTCCCACAGTTTCCTCGCCCTGGCCATATCGCTCGACGCGGCCGAAATACTTCCCTTTTCTTACTTTTCATCGACCGCCAACACCACAGATGTTTGACGACCTTGTTGCGGGGTCTTGAAGAAACCTTTGATAATCGAAGCTAATCCTAAACCTACGCAACGGGCACCGAACGCCAAATTTCTATATCAATCAAGCCTGGGTGCAGGCAGTTAGCAGTGACACCTCTAGGTACCTTCTAATCTTCTAGAAAGTTCTTTCGTGAGGAGGATGTTTGCTTCTTTAGACGCGTAGTACAAGTACCCAGGGAGGGTGTCGACAGGATTCGGGTTTTCTAATTTAAAAAATACCAAACGGTACAAAGATGAAGCTACCACCACGATTCTTGATGGTGCACTTTTTTCAACAAGTCAACTAGAAGATGTGTGAGCAAGAATGGTCCGTAGTAATTTGTCGCCATGGTCATCTTAATATCGTCTACTGAACGGTTCTTCTTGAAGGTTTCTGCGTAGCCGGCGCTGTGGATTACCTAGGACAGGGATGGGGAAATGGCGGCCCACGGGCCAAGTCTGGCCCGCGACAAGATTTAATCCGGCCCGCGATCACAACCCAACTGGCAAATTATCACACATTTTTTTAATAGGGAAATGTGAATACACTTCTGTATTGCGAATGAGTATATGCATGCCGCCTCTCCGACGCATCAAAGGATTACCGCCTTAAGCACGTGTAATCTACTTTCGTATTTCTCACCTCGAATTAATTGTATTTAATATTTTGTCGCCTTTGAACCCGCCGCCGCGCGTGCGCACGTGTTGTCAATAACTTGGCGACAACCGAGGCGGCACATCTCAATAGCTTTTAAATCGAATTAGAGGTAATTTTGGAAAAATATAAATAGCGGATTATTTATTTCATATTTTGTCGCCTTTGAACCTGCCGCTGCGCGCACGTGTCTATTGTTAATAATCTACCGACAAAGGAGACGGCGCATCTCAATCGATTTAATATTGAATTTAGAGATAATTTTTGTGGAGTATAAATAGCGGAGTCACTAATTTAATAAAACATTACTATCGGAGCGCTCGTTTAATTCAGACGAACGCTGGGTGGAAGGTGCCTACAATACAAATTACCTTTGTCGTAATAATAGTCTGTGATAATAGTTTGTATTACTCACGAATAAGCTGAAATTAAAATATCACCATGATCAGAAAAAGAAAAGTCGACAGTGAGTGCCGATCATTTAAGGACGAATGGACTCAAAAATATTTCTTATCTTGTTTCAAAGTAAACCTTTGTGTCTTATTTGTAACGAAACTATTGCCGTTATCAAAGAGTTTAACATACAGCGCCACTTCAAAACAAAACATGGTTCTTCATTGTATGCTTCTCTCAGCGATGAAGAGATAACATCCAAAGTTGAAGTGTTATCAAAGCAACTTCGAAGTCAGCAAGGTTTATTTATGCAACAGGATGTTTCTTCAAAAGCTATCACTAAAGTTAGCTACATGATCGCTCACAAAATTGCGAAATCCAATAAAACATTTGGTGAAGGCGAATTTGTAAAGGATTATTTGCAAACTGTGACTGATGTTGTATGCTCGGATAAAAAAAACTTTTTGAATCAGTAAGTCTATCACGCCGTACCATAACTTCAAGAATTGCAAAATTACAATTTAATTCACAACTTGTGGAGAAAATTGAAGGTTTTGTCGCTTTTTCAATAACCATGGACGAAAGTACAGACAGATCTGGTACCGCTCAGTTACTAATTTTTGTGTTGATAACAACTTTAACATTACTGAAGAATTGGCCAGTTTACAATCTATGAAAGGTACTACCACCGGAAAGGACATTTATTGTGTGTTTGAAAAATTTATTAACTCACTGAATCTGCAGTGGCATAAATTGTCAAACATCACGACAGATGGCGCTCCGTGTATGGTAGGTACAGATCAAGGATTTGTTGGTAGATTCATGAATGAACATCCAGACAACAATGTAATTTTTTCACAATGTATCATACATCAAGAAGTATTTTGTAAAGCTGCATTCCAAATGAATCATGTAGGTACTTGATGTGGTCGTCAAACTCGTCAATACTATTCGAGCTCGTGGATTGGCACACAGACAATTTTAAGAATTTCTCAAATCTATAGAATGAGAATACTCAGACTTGCTGTATAATAATAAGGTCCGATGGCTCAGTGTTGGACAAGTATTTGAAAGAGTGTGGCAATTGAAAAATGAAATAATAGATTTTCTGCGACAGCATTCAAAATTTAGAATTTTTGAAGAACCGCAGTGGATTTCTGACATTTTCGTTTTTTACTGATTTGCTCGGATATTTAAACAAATTAAATAAAAGTATCCAAGGCAAAAATAATTTCTTTGATGACACATGAGCACAAATAAAAGCATTCAAATTAAAATTACGCTTGTTTTTAACACAAATATCGCAAGGAAATCTTATTCACTTTCCTAAGCTACAAACAGCTGCTGAGTTGCCCGTAGAAAAGATTAATATTTACGTTAGCCAACTAAATCGCTTGGAAAATGAATTTAACGTAAGATTTGAAGATTTCAAAAGGATAGAAAGAGATTTACAAATATTTTCGTCGCCATTCGCTGTTAATTGCGAACAGATAGCCGCCGATTATCAACTTGAAATAATTGAGCTACAATGTGATGAAACATTAAAGCAGCTCTTTAACAATAATACAAAGCTTGACTCTTACAAAAATCTACCAAAATCCAGGTTTCCCAATTTGATTAGACACGCTCAGAAAATTATTTCTATGTTCGGGTCTTCATATATCTGTGAGCAAGTATTTTCTTCAATGAATATTCGTAAAAACCAACTAAGGAACCGGATGTCTGACCATCATCTCGAGTGTGTTTTGAGAGTTACCTCAAGTAACATGGAGCCTAATTTCGACGCCTTAATTAATGAACAGTTCATCTGGCACACCAACCTAGCACATCAAAACAATTATTAACATAAAACATGATTTTATTTTTGTTGTCTACTTGATTATAATAATAAATCCTTCTTGGCCCGCGAAAATGTTTTAATTATTTTATATGGCCCTTCTCCAAATTTATTTCCCCATCCCTGACCTAGGACGTTGAGTTGGCTTCGGTTTTATTGACGTCGCCTGCGAATTGCCAGATGGACGCGAAGGAACTGAGTTCTAGTTTCTTGGTCTGTACTTTGGTGTTCTTTGTTGTGTCAATGATTTCATCTGGAAAAAAGAAGTTAGCTATTAGTTCGCTACAGCTAAATACTCGGTAAAACCTGTTGTTTAGGTGATAACCCAGCCGAACTGCTTTGTCATCAGGCGTTATATACCTAAGTATATAGATAAAAATGTCCCCGTTTTTTGGCTAGCCTTTACCTATCTAAGAAAATGTCACCAAAACATCATCTTGGTATTCATGTAGAAACTACTGGATGTTATTTTCAGGCGCTTTGCCACTAACTGCCATAAAAAAATAAAACTAGGGGAAGTCCCCGTTTTTACTAAATATTTTCATATAGGTAGGTATTAACACGATCCGAAAGTAGTAGGTTCGTCCACGGCAAGGTATATACTTATAAGTTTTACCTTTGATCTTCTCAGCAGGCTCCATGTTCCTGCGGGCCATGATGACTCTCGCTCCTCGATTCGCCAGCTCCTTGACTATTCCACTCGTGCATCCAGTCAATGATAACTCGTGCATAATTGGCTAAGCCCTAAGGACGCACTATTGTGTTTGGTATCCTCATGAGAGCTCGTATGAACTTTTATTAGAAAAAGTACAGAGAGCTTTCTACGTTGCTTCTTTGTTTAATACCTAAGTTTTTTTTTGTTGTAAATTATTATTTCAAAACAAGCTTATCGAAGCTTAATTAATGTTTTTTTCGTCGCACACCGCTTAGCTTCCTGGCAAAGCTCTAGTGGAAACGCACCCTTATCGTACAGGAATAAAATAAAACAATAATTTATTTAGAAAAACACTTTATATACGTAAAGAAAAAAATACACAAGTTATAGAACTTAAAATAAGATTCTAGAATTGAAACTGCTCAATAAACAGTAATAACCCGTGATTTGGTTAATCATTTTCACTGAACATTTATTTCTACAAAGCTTGCAATCAAATGCTGAGATTCACTACGTCAGACAGATCAACAGCCTACGGATCAACAGTTAATCATCTATGATTGAAATATCCATCAACTTGATTAAATATAAAATGATTATTATAGCTTCGGGCCCGCAACCGTTTAGCAGTCAGATGGTATACCTATCATCGCACTGGGGTATGAATAGTACCAGTTTACAAAGTGGGTTGCGGCCTGCGGCCCGTTCGGGACCTTACTAATATTACATTGATCTTTCCTATCGGGGATACGTTGATACATATTCAAAGCACGATTACACTACAATGATAAATGCACGAATACCTATATGTATAACATTTATAAGGTAACTACTGTAAGCAGTGACATAGCTATCTAAACCAACATAATAAAAACTTAAACATTAATTAATAACCGATAGATAACATCTACCAAAGTAAACTTTAACTAATTTTAGATTTTCAATACAGAAACTTAACAAAAAAATCACATAGCTTATTAAAAGCCTCGATTAAACCTAATCAAATACTATGCTCACAAATTAAGAGTAGTAACAAGTAGGAGTTTTAAAAACTTAGCAATATATTTCCAAAGGACTTTGTTGGTCTTTGCATAGCACCCAGCGTCTTCTATTCGCGCACGCACTCGCCGCTGGCCGGGCTGGCTGGCCAGTGCCAGCGAGCCAGCGAGCCAGCGGACGGGCGCGCGCCAGCCCCACAAGTTACATTCTAGTACTAAAATTACAATAATCAGGCTAACGCAGTTCTTAACAGTCGCATAAAACATAGATAATAATAGTGTAACGTTAGCCTCAATGATACAAACGCTCGAAAGTGTCATTAATGTTAATTTCAGTGGTTCTTCTAATAGAAATATCTTATAAATTATAGATGATATATGTAAAAGTGCGACTCCTCCTTGTGTCTAGCTAGTTGCGGGCAGCCGCCTCCTTCGGGGCCGCTCAGCTTACTACAACACACGATTACAATCAATCTCACAATCGCCCGCTTATCATAATTTGCGCTCCCTCCTACGATATGTACACCTAAGAGTCTCGTGAAGTTCCTATAAGCACTTTCTTAATTCCGAATACGGATCGTACAACGCCAAATAATAACTAAACAAAAAAATTATCGAAATTGGTGGGTTTAAAGAGTAGACGTTAAAATCGCGGGGTATCTACGGGGGCGGTGAGGGGGTGCTGCTTAGCAAGCCACGGCGTCGGAGATCGGATTCTCTGTGATGTGGATGACGGGCGAGAGGCGGCAGGCGCGGCGGCGCTCGCCAGCATCCGACAGCCGACGATACTCCGTGATCTTGGTCGGCGACAGCGGGGCCACTGCAAACACAAGACACGACATGTTAGATACATAAATTAACACGAGAGCCGCATCGCGCGAGGATGCGCGTAGGTACGCATACAGCGTTACAGGGCATTCTCGTACGATATAAGCTCAGGGTAACACAGCACGAACAATCAATGGGTAAGGACGGGCCCCTGGAACAGGGATACATTTAAGACAACATTGCCAGAACTTGTTGTTTTGTTTACTAGAATTTTAACCTACCAAACCAACGAATGTCAATTCCCGCGCTGACCTTAAATAACTCAAAACTGGTGTGCCAAAGAAAGATAGTATTCAGTGAATCGAACACAGAGCAGACAGAGGCTATTCCCGTCTCGAAAGCTCTATTGGTATGCAAATATGGATTTTTGTAGCGTATTGTAAAGAATACGCATACTCGGAGAAATATCAAAAACGAGACTGGCCAGTGTTTTTTGCGCTGTTTAAAAAGATAAAATAACGAAAGTAGTGCACAGCTTTGTCTGTTCTCGGGAAGGCATAGTTGAATAGAAATGAGCCGTTCAAGTAGGGTTACCAACCGTCATATCATCGGAGTACTCAGTATTATTCAGTATTATAAGCGTTATCTATTGTCGACGTCGTACCGCCCGGTACACAGATTTTTTTATATATATCATCATAATCCATGTCTTCCAGAGTTTTTTATAACTTGCCCGGACAATAATCGAAATAATAGATTGTATCATAGGAAAGCAAAATAATATGTGTACGGCGCTATTTCGAATGCTGAGCGCAGCGAGGGATACAAAGCCGCGGAGTAAAATATTTTGTGACTGAGTGAGAGTCAACTCTATTTTCATCTCTATGAGAATATTAATTCTTGATTATATTTATTTATTAATATACATATGTATATACACAACAACAAAAAAATATAAATTTGAGAAATTTTGAATATTTATTATCACTGAGATTGTTGCCATAGGTTTTTTTAAAATTTAGGCAGCCTCTTTCACCGGCAACTAACTTTATTCATACAATATTACGATATTTGGCTTTCGATTTCTATGGTCGCCTCACGCGCAACACATTCGAAAATACATGTTCCAAATTTGTACTCATTACTACCAGCTGTAAAAGTCTAATAGAGAAAAAACCTCGCACTTATTGAGGAACAAAACGTCGTTTTTCAAATAGATGTACTTACCTATTGAACACCTCTTTTTGGTGGTCGCGCTGGAAATTTTGAGAATAGCAACTTTGGGGGATATGTTTATCAGTGGACGTTCTTTGTCTGATACAATGTTGGCAACCCTATGTATTCTGTTATGTAATTCAATAACGAACAAAGCTTTGCGTGCTGCCATAAACAGAAAAGGGACGAAAGCAAAACGTGTAATGTAGCGAGTATTAAATAACTCCGTGGTATCTTTACGTCTCTTTACCATAATATCTTTGAAGATGAGATAGAAAATTGGATTTTTGAGGCAATCCCTTTTATTTATTTAGTTTAACTGAGGGTTAAGATTATAGTGCTTAGCTTCGGGCTGTGAGGCAATAAAGAATACCACTGACAAAAATACATACACACATGCAAAAAACTTACTTTTAACGGTGATTTTCAACTAAAACGTAGCTGAGTTATGATGAGATGTAGAATCATGTCAAATGTATTATTACGTGATCTACGTGCGTTACTATTGGTTTATGTAACGCATGACCACTCAATTACACTTCTATGAATAGATGCCCTTAAGGTGCATCTACACGTACGTTCATGCCCGACGAGCAAGTTGGACGAGATAGAACGTTAAAACGTCGAGCATGTGCGCACGTAGTTTCTCAAACGTTGATTAAGTAACAATATTTGTATTAACATAATTGTTAGATAAATTTTATCTCAACGATTACCTTAAGCAAATCTTTGATTGATTAATAAAATGATAAGATCAAATTCCTGTTGTTTTGAGAATAGTTGTGTTAAATACTTCAAACATACTATCCTATTTAGTTGTTTAAGTTCTCATTATTAAATAAATGCAAATTCTTTTTGAGAATAACGTTTCTTTAACCGCAAACAACTATCATCTAACCAACGCATGAGAAACTGTCCTCTACCCATGTAACCGGCCGACCAATAAACATCCCAGTGTTCTGCCAGATGTGGGTACAATATCTACTTACTATAGCGCCGCTAGTCGGTGGGCCTAGTCGCCTGCGAGCTACTACCAGATGCATCACTGGAACAGCGGCTACTCTGGTTAATTTTTTGCAGATTTAACACGGCTACAGGCAAACAAAACAAAAAAAAAACAATATAAAAAGTGCAAAAAAAACTAATCTACTAATAAATGTGCTTATTCTACAAAATATCAATGAATGTGTGAAAATAGTACAGATTAGGTAAAAAAAAAATCGTGACGATTCTGTTACAGGGTGGAAAATTGAGATTGGGCAAAAAGTGAACATCTTAATTTTATAGTACAGTATATTTTCTCAAAATATATGAATTCACAAGTGATTTACTCCAAAAGTTAGGATTGCTACAGATTTCTTGAAGCTAGTATTCTAGCTAGTACTAGTATCAAAGCTAGTAAGATTTCTTGAAGCTTCAAGTAGTCGCCCTTTGAACTACATATCAACTTTCCAACCTGTTTATTCTTTACAATTAACAAAACATACAGAACTACAAGGCATAAAAGGAGTATTTTCTAATTCCTTACACCACACTGGTTCACCTACCCTCTATTCTTGAAAATCACTTAATTCTTTAGAAAAATATCCCATGTCCCACCGCATCCACTTGAAGTTTACTCACAATAAAACCTTTTAAAATGCTCCTTAAGATTGTAATTAATAAATATTACTTAGTTTGACGTAATTAAACAGAGGATCGCGCAATTTAAGACTGAATGATCTCTACTTTGTATTGGATTTTGTTATAGTAACTTTAAGCAGTCGATAACCGTTTTCAAAACAATCGTTGGAAACTGGATGATTTTCAAGAAACGAGAGGTGACGGGAGGTCACTTTGAACTAAGGTGACCAGAAAGAACAAGTATTGCGACATAGCTATATGGTTAACCAGTAGTTATACTTTTCACTCAGAAATTCACAAGACAGTAACAGGAACAGGACAGTAACAGGAACAAACTGCCAGTACATACCATATTAGATGGCAGCAAAACTCATTCCAGGCTCAAATATAATCAGGAAAAAAAAATGGGGTAAATTTGTTTATAGTTTAGTAAATAATGTTTAAGCAGAGTAATGACAAGCGAGTATATAGCGCGCGCATGGTATTATAACTAAATGTGGTTGTACAAATTTTAATAAGCATTCAACCCCTGACGCTTAATCTCCTAATTTGTCAGGAGTTATAATTAGTTTGAGCTGTCTGTCCTTCGATATGTCTGTTTGTCTGTAAAAATGTAGTTCTTAAAAAGATCAATTTCAATTCTTTATTAAGAATAAGAACTGTGAGATTATCAAAAAGATAATAAACACGACTAGTCTCTTATTAACCACCGAAAGGTTATATTATTCACCTTCCTTTTTTACCATTCAGTATGTTGTTACAAAAATATTGTACTGTCACTGAAACTTATCAATTATACAAAATTTCATGTGATTCTAATAAATTTGGTGTGCAAGTCTTCCAGCAACAAAACAAGTTATACTCGTAAAAACGCGTAATAAACTTGACCAAATACTAGATTCAAAAATATTAATCCCAATAGTAGAAATAAAAAGTCCCCTATACTACTCCATAGAACAAATTGACAACGGGACTAGTCCAAGTGACTAATCCTCTTGTGGACGGATTATATTAGAATGGTTTCTGCGCTATGCAGATTACAACACCAGTTGATTCTTGCCACCAGTTAGACTTGTTGACGACCTCCGTGGCGCAGTGGGCAAATAGCCGGCTGAGATGCAGGAGGTAGCGGGTTCGATTCCCGCCGCGGAACAAATATTTGCGTGATCTGCAGATATATGATCCGGGTCTGGATGTTTTTCTTTATATTGTAAGTATTTATTTACAAAAAAAAGTATATAAGTATTCTATCAGTTATCTGGTTCCCATAATACAAGCTCTTCTTAGTTTAGGGCTAGATATTGCTGTGTGAAATGTCAAGCAATATTTATTTATTTATTTATAGTCTGTCAATTTTAATTCAATTCATATTTTTGACGTTTAGCGGGTTAATAACACTTTTAGAGAAATAATAAATAGTGACGTTTATGAATGAACAGTTGATCTGACGACTCATTGGCTCATTGAGTTGATGAGACTTCAAGTTAATTTAAAGAAAATTGAGCTGTATTTAAACTGAATTGAATCACTCTTATATTAAAATCTGCGGTGTACTAGCGTTTGGGTTGTGGCAACAACTAATGTTGCCACAACATTTTTGACATTTGATACGCGTCAAAAATATGAACCGAATTATTTATTGTAATTGAATTGTTTATTGTACAGAATGCCGGATTTTAAATTTTATCATTATACGTTCACTACGCGCACAATAACTTGCTTATCATTAATCCGAGGTTAACAATCTGCTGTTGATGCAAAATCATAATTTAACAAGTCTGAAAAGAAATCACTGCTTATGCAAAACTAATGTGCAATTTTGAAAAATACTAGTGATCACGTTTTGCAGGGACTTGGGAGAATGTGGTTTATTATGTACGAGATAAAAATAAAACACTATTTTCTAATAGATTATTAAAACCTATGTTGCAAGAGAAAGGAATGATTGCTGCATTAGGTAGTAGGATGACATTCTAAATCTAATACAACCTGATATGTTAAGTACGACATCAATTTAATACACAGAATAGTATTTACGGATTTTAGAGGTGGGTTTAATACCAGTAAGTTGAATCCAGTAATCAATACATTTCCAAAAAAAAATTACCATTTTTACCCATCAAATCTGCGGCGCCTATGCCACTTAGTCGGTTTAACTGGTATCTACTTACATGATGAATGAAAATGAAAATGAAAAATATTTTATTTAGCAAATTATTCCTTTTAATTCCATTCCTTCCTTTCCAATTTACTCCAAGTAATTTTCTGATGAAAGTAAATGCTTATGCGCTGATACCGATGTTTTTAATTTTTTTGTAGTTGGATTTCTATAAGGTTTCATAAGCATGACTTTGAGTACGGAGCGTTGCGCTCGTTCGACTTGAATAAGGCAAGTTTTAGCGGCACTTCCCCAACACGTGATGCAATATGGTATAAGGGACTGGCACATCGCAAGGTATACGGTTTGGAGCAGTTCCCTGCATGCGACGTTTTGCAAATTGTGCATTATATTTATTACTTTTCTAACACGTGACGATAGACCCTGAATATGTTTTTTAAAGTTTAGTTTTTCGTCTATAAAGATGCCCAAGTATTTAATAAAATTTGTTCTATTTATACAATCACAACTACAACAGGAGTTGTAAAACAGGCAAAATTGTGTATTTTAATATTCAGATTATTCATCGGAGGAGCAGAAGCAGAGGTCTTATGGAAGCACAGATACTTAGGTTTTTCCGTGTTTAGAGTTAGAAGATTCTCACGAAGCCATCTACTAATATGTGACAAACCAGTTTCAGCAAATGATGATACGTTTGGCCAGTTAGGTCCGTGAAAAATCACCGCGGTGTCATCAGCATAGCATATAACTTGGGCATTATCAATGGTGAGATCATGGATATCATTTATGTACATATTAAAAAGCGTAGGTCCCAGTATACTCCCTTGTGGTACTCCAAAAGAGACCGATTGGGGCTTACTGATTACCTGCGAGATCTTTAGACACTGTCTCCTTTTTGACAAGTAACTTTTGAACCATTCTCCAGCAACACCTCGGATTCCCATGCTGTCCAGTTTCTTCAAAAGTATTGGAATGGAGACAGTGTCAAAAGTCTTAGCTAAATCTAAAAAGATTCCCACGCAGCATTGCCCATTGTCAAGTTGTGACGACATCTCAGACGTTAGCAGTGTCACGGCATCTTCTGTGCTCTTACCTCTACGGAAGCCAAATTGCCTTTCGGAAGTCAGATTCCGTGACTCTAAATAATCGACCAGCCTCTTATTGACGATTTTTTCCAGTAATTTTGAAAGCACTCCCAATAGAGAGATGGGTCTATAGTTATTTATTAAGCAAATCTTTGGGGCCATCCTTGTGTATCGGACAAACAGAGGCAAGTTTCCACTTTGAGGGGAAAACCCCGGTCGCTAGGCTCAAATTTAAAATATGTGTCAACGGTGCCACTACACCAACTCTTATGTGCTTCAGTAAAGAGTTATCTAGACCATCAATGCCTGGGGCTTTACCATTTTGCAGCTTAACAATAAGTGTCTCAACTCCCCTAACGTCACTTGGAGTTAAATAGAAAGAGTCAACAGGGGTGCGTGTGATTCTAACTGAATTTGCTAGATCAGCTTCACTAATATTAGTATCAGTTAAAATTTTGTTTTCATGTCTCTGGCCGACTGTAGAAAAGTGAGTGTTACACTGGTCGATTGAGTTTTGTGAGTTTACTGTACCAGGAATACATAGAAGTTCAGATGATTCCTGGTTTGGTGAGGATAAATTACAAACGTTTTTAATAGATTTCCATAGTTATTTGGAGTTTTTCACATTTTCTTTCAATTCATTGGCTTGATACTCATTTCTAAGATCGCGAAGTAGCCCTATGAAGAAGTTTCGGTACCGTGTATAGGTAAGATGGAGTACTTCATTTTTGGGGTCCTTTTTAGCTCGCAAATGTAGTTGATCGCGATGTCGCATACATCGCATAAGGCCCAGGGTTATCTATGGCTTTAGGTTAAACTTAGATCGGGTCATTCTTATTTCTTTTGTGTGATTATTGATAATATCTGTTATTTTCGTAGTAAAAACATCTGTTGCGTCATTTACAGCTTCACTTTTATATAGGTCAGTCCAATCAATAGCCTTTAAATTATTCACAATACCATCATAATCTCTCTTAAGTTTTAGGCGCGTGAGTCTTTCATGTTTTGGTTTGTCAAGATTTACACCTTAATATGATGTTTAATTTTTTTCTTTTTACGAATTTGATAAAACCTATTTTACAACAATAATTATACTAGCCATTAGCCCTACCCGTGTTTTCATTTAATGTCGTACATAACTTAAGACGTTGTAATCAAAGTGCAACAAAAGTTTCTGGTCAAAATCTGCAATGCGCTTAAACCTCGTAGGCTCTGGGATCCTCGTCCCCAGACATTGTGTCGAGACACGGTCTCTGAAAGTCTCATGTCGCGAGACACGTCTTGCGTGTTTGAAGACAAAGCTAGTGCTTGCGAGACATGCCTTGAGCTTTGTAAGCACCAGGAGACATGTATCGCAACTTATTTCATGATTCGTCTCTGTCTTTGTTTCGAAGCCATCTTGCGAGACAACCCTCCAGAGTCCGTTATGATGTCTCAAGAATATCCTAGTGTGTACGAGTCTTGACGGTGCTCCTTGGACGGACATGGTTTCCAAACATGTCATGAGATAAGTTGCGATACATACATGCCTTTGGACAATAATATGTCTCCTAGCGCGTACCTTTAGAACCAGCAATACAATCGCGTAGAAAATAATCAATAAAATGTATTGATTAAAATCATGACAGCAGCTCAGCGGCGCGGCGGGTCTCTAACATTTTATAAATCACAATTTAAAGCCATTTGCTTTGCATGTTTAAGCACTTTTTTCCAACAAAATATATTATTCTAAACAACTTTTTAGTATTAAGTTAAATTATATTTGTACAAAATTATCTGTGCATGCAGGAAGACCTTAAGCCTTGAGCCCTTACCTAGTGCCGTCCGGAGAGACCGCGCGCAGCGCTCTTTAATTCCCCTTGACGAGTCATCAGGAAATAGTAGAAGATGACTATAATCATGAACGCGATGCAAACTATTGCGAAAAACATAGCGCGATCCATTTTAGTTGCCCGTCACCGGTGTTAGGGCCCGGCTTGAAGTAGGTACCCGAGTGCGTACCAACTTGTTGAAAGTCTCACTCCTAATGAAAGCGATAGGGATAGACGAGGTACGAGGTACATCGATTCATAAAAAATAATGCATCGAATTCAACCGATGATTATTGATGCATTAATATATTCGATGTATCGATATTTTTCATTCGATATATCGAATGAGTAATCCTAATTGTATTTTGTTATTTGTATTTCATATTTTTAAACGTTGTTATTTAGTACGGTCTTTATATTTTATTTAATACTAGCTGAACATTAACCTCTTTCTGCGCAGTCAGGTAAAAGGTAGCCTATGACTGAATGCCAATCATAATCTATCTATATACCAAATTACATAGAAATCGGTCCTCCGTTCTTGAGTTATAAATGCTGTACCTAACCGACTTTGTTTTAAATATTTAGATGAGGTTTACTATGTTCTAAAGTTGAACAATTTGGTTAAATTATTTATTTTAAATACTTAACAATAGTCGGCACATCTGTTCCATCCGAGGCACTATTTTCACCGGCAGTACACGATTTTTTTAACTATGTGTATTTTCTAATTACATTTCTTATTTTTGTACCTAACGCAACTATTTCCTCACATCAGACAGGCAGAATACACATATGTGTATTCTGCCTAACCTACGTCTGCCTTTCCTTTGGTTACATCACTAAAACGTCAACTCATCGACATATGTCGATGAGTTGACGTCATAATGGAAGGTCGCCCTTCATGAATGTCTTCATGGACCAGTAGCTCTTCCAGGCATTGTCGACACGACGATTGATTTCTTTGTCCTGCCTGTTTTCGAAGGAAGCTAACTGGCCCAAGTAGATGTACTCATCCCCAATACTTAACATAAAAAAACGATGTATTGCAAATACCTCTGGATTTTTTAATACATCATTATTACATCGATGTCACAAAGCACCATCCGATATAAACAAAAATATCGATTTTTTATGTCCATCCCTAGAATGCGGTTGTTGATTTCAGTTGCCAACTAATAAAAACTACAGGTAATAACATTTATGATCATAAACCAAAATTCAAATTATTACACTTGAGAATATCTGTATTAATTGATTTATATTTGTATGAATTCATGAACTCTTTTCATTTTTGTCTATCTGTGGCAAGAAACTGACCTTCAAAGTTGGCAAACCACATTATTTCATAAATATGCTAGTTCTCTTAGTACGAAGTACAGAGCACTTCAGATTATGCAACAACGCCATCTCGATGCAGTTTTGGAAATTGAATTAGTTCAATGATTCCACGCAAGATAGTAGTAGTGATGCGTTTCAATAAAGTTTACAGTAGTTTTGAAAACTGTTCAAGGTCATGTGTTTTGTGCTAAAGATCTTGCCTTGAAACTGATGGCCGTCGCGAGGCATACTTGATCACACCGTTTTATACTTAACCAGTCACGAGACACGTGTCAGGTCTACAATGCCTCAACCTTGACAGTTAAAAAGACCGAACTAGTGCGACTACCAGCGAACTAAGCCATAATACCTTAATTACTTTTAATAATTAATTTCAGCCAAAGCCCTCGTAGCGAAGCCTGCCTCTAGCTTTATAGATTGACTGTATTTGAACTTCTAAGATACAAGCTTCCACGCTCATTCCATCTCTATAGAACTGGGTGCCCAATATATTTTATTATTTAAGATATTCTGTTAGTTTATAGTTCAGACTAATTTAGACTATTTTTTAAAGTACTTTAGGTTAGTAGAGTATATTGATTTAGTATTAGAATACTGGTTGCGCTTTTATGCTGTTGAAACTAGAAACATGAATGCACAGATATTATTGTATTTCACGTTTGTTTACGGTTAAGGCTACATTAAAGAGGCTATATTTATATTGATCTAGTTTTAGATTAAAATGCATAATTAATAGTAAAAACTCAAAGTCAGCAAAAACAAGAACAAATACTAATAAAATTACAAACAGAAATTATGTACAGATATTTTTTTTGCACGTCTTAAACTACATTGGTATTGGTTTAGAGTTTAGATTTAGATTATGTGTAGGTTACTTACCATACCCAAGGCCTTGCAAGAACAGGCGGAAGGCCTCAGAAATCTTGTTGGGCTGCTCGTCGATGACATTGCCGCAATCTTGGATCTGAAACAAAAACTTATCAAGAAAACAGAAAGACCCTTAAAATACACTAAGGGCGATAAGATAGATGCCTAAACCTATTTAGTGGCTAAATTTGATTTAAGGACTTGTCAATAACTCAAGTTTAAACATGTTTAGTCATTTTTTGAGTTGGTTTTAAAATTCTTAGAATTTTCGGTAAGAGTTCAGATAACATTATGAAAATAAAATACCACGTGTAACATGTTTAAATTTGAAGTAAAACTACATTAAACATGTGTAGTTTAGCTAATTACGTTGAGGGATCGTTGTGCAAGCCGGGAAGACTAATTAAAATACAGTTTTCAAACTACACTTGCAAAACTAAGTATCACACTTTTAAAATTGCAATAACTTTTTATGTACACAAGTTATACTAAGAGTTTAATTTTGTACATAAAACTTCATAGTCGGTAACCTTATTTTAAGAAATGGCTGAAAAAAACTTTAAAATCAAAAATAACCCTTTTCGAATTACAATTTCAATTCATTTTTTGTTTTTTAATTTTTTCTTGGTCGATGAGTCTTGTAACAAAAGTTAAGTTAGACAACAGCACCTAAACTTATTTATCATGCCTCTTTCACCTGAATAATGTGCTAGGATCATGACTTTTCTGGAACTAGGCATCAGTATGCGTCGTACTGCAAGAATGGTGGGTGTGACGTTACGAACGGTCCAGAAGGTAAAGCGAAAGTACGAAGATACTGGAAACCATTTGAGGAGACCTGGTAATGGCAGACCCAGGTGTACAAGTGCCCGATAAGACCGTTATATTGTTTCCACCGTGTTGAGAAATCGCCACCTAAATGCAGTTGAAGTCCAGCAACAGCTTCTTCAGACCCGAAGGGACTACATTAGTGACAGTACAGGGATAAGAAGACTGGCTGAAGCAAACCTGAAACCCAAAAGACCAGCGAGTGGCCCCTAACTCGAGAGAGAGCATCGAGTAGCGAGACTGCGATACGCCCGTGAACACATACAGTGGGATCAAGAAGAATGGTCAAGAATTTGTTTACAGATGAGTCCCGATTCTCACTTTACACTACTGATGGAAGGCGAAGTGTCTACAGGTGACCTGGTGAGTGATACCTTTAAGCCTGCTTCTTAGAAAGAGTCCAGTATGGTGGAGGCAGTGCACATGTATGGACTGGCATATCTTCAGGTCAAGGTCGCGAGTAAGTGGCCATAGGAAAAGATATGCTCAGGAGATTCTCAATGAGTATGCATGAGTATTTAGTAAATATGAGTGATGGATCGATGCTGATGCATGATAATGCCCGGTTACAAACGGCTCGGGTCGTGCAAGAGAATTCAGTAGGTTGGTATCAGCGTGATGGCTTGGCCATCAAGAAGTCCTGATCTCAACCCGATTGAGCACGCCTGGGATGAGCTAGGGAGTCTAGTCAGAAGCCGCAGACCACCACCTATCACCCGACGGAGAATATTCCACAAGATCGGCTACGAAACCTCGTGTTCAGTATGCCAAATCGACTCGAAGCTGTAAGCAGAGCCCGAAGAAGCAATTCCAGTTATTAAAAAATAAATAACATGTAAAACATACTTGTTAATTGAGTTTTATGACACTAAGCTTAAAATGGCTATTATTATTGTTTTATTTTTTTTAGACTTAAAAATGTTTCTAATGTATAATTTACTATAGTTTCAAAAAAAGCTGCTAAAAATTGCTATAAAATGTTTTTTATTTTAAATCTATAACTTCTATAGTTTAGAAAAAATTGAAATTTTTAAAGTGTATACATTATCAAACATATCATTTGAACCGATGATGATATGAAACGTTCTTCAGTCTAGTCTAGTCTGAGATACTAACGTAAATCCCATTTGACATCTATCATATTGCGCCACGATACGAACGTCTACACAATAAATCGAAATATCAACCACAAAGCCTAATGTGGTTGATATTCAAATTATACTCGGAAACACTAGGTTAACCTGTGGGCTTAGCCAAGTTACATTCGATTATCGATGTCGCTAGTCGATAAGTCCGAAAATGTATGGGATTTGACACATGCTATGGAAATATCACGTGATATATCGACAAAAAACCTATGTAAGAAATCGAATCGATTCAAAGCGAATGTAACTTGGCTACGGGCCCTGGAGAAATCTTTTGACGAACGGATTAGCAAGCTGAAGTGGCAGTGGACACATATCTAGATATCTAGAAGAATTGACGACCATTGGGGCAGAAAAGTCGACTAGAAACCACGCACTGGAAAGCGAAGCATAGAAAGCCCACTCGATGGAAAGACGACCTGATAAAGGTTGCTGGGAGCCAATGGGTGCAGGCCGCTTAAGATAGGTCACTCTGGAAATCTATCGGGGAGGCCTATGATCAGCAGTGGTCATCATATTGCTTCTCTTGTAGCTTTGGGCTGTTGATGTGCGTTTCACTTCTCAAACGGTCACCGGGTAATTTACAGGATACGGAATAGGGGGGAGGTGGGTTTTTGAAAAAACCAGAGCCGCTATCAACGTACTAACTCAATATAGGGAGAAACTAGGTCAGGGGTCAGTGAACTTATTTTCAGTTTGGCAATGAGCCACATGCCATGTTATCGAACGTTCTAACGATTTAAAGAACCGAGCACATGTAAATACCGACTTTATGACGTAGAACATAATATGCATAATACAATAGGCGCTGTGCAAATGTACTCTTTTTGTTGCTGTCACAGGAAACCGTGGTTTTTGTGTACAGTAACGGTAAGCGGTAACAAACACAAAATCATGGTAGACGGGCAAGAATTATACTACATCGATGAGTACATTTATTTGGGCCAGATTGACTCCTTCGAAAACAGGCAAGATAAAGAGGTAGACCGCCACGTCGCGTCGCCTGGGCCAGTTAACTTCCTTCAAAAACAGGCAGGACAAAGAAATCGATCGTCGTGTCGACAATGCCTGGAGGAGCTTTTGGTCCATAAAGACGCTAATGAAAGGAGACCTTCCATTGTCACTTAAGCGTAAACTCATCGACATGTATATTCTGCCCGTCCTTACCTATGGTGCCCAAACTTGGTCATTGACAGAATTTCAAAAGTCCAAACTCAAAGTTTGCCAAAGAGGCATGGAACGCAGCGTGTTAGGGGTAAAGAGAATCGACAGGATCCGCAATACCACACTGCGCGCGAAGACCGGCATCGCAGATGTTGGCGACAAGACTGCCAGGCTGAAGTGGGACTGGGCGGGTCACGTCAGTCATATGGTCAGACAAATAGGCAACAGTCGTCACACAATGGGTGCCTGCATATGAGCGTTGAAGCCGGGGCTGGCCGAGGAAGTGTTGGCAAGACGACCTCGAAGCATTTCAAGATGGCTGGTGGGACGTGGCGAGTGGTCGTGAGATGTGGAGGAACATAGGGAGACCTTTGCCCAGCAGTGGGAAAGTATAGGTTAATAAAAAAAGTTACAGGACTCCGGTCCGGGTTACCGGACACAGTCGCTGATTATTTATTACTTCTGAACACAGGTCGGTATAAGTTCTAGAAAAAAATCACCTCCAACTACCATATGAGGAGGATTTTTTCGATATAATAGCGGTTTTTTGACATTTTTCTTTTTCTTGTGCTGTGTGACCTTGCTTCTGGCCAAATTTCATGATTCTAGGTCAACGGGAAGAACCTTTTTGATTTGTTTGAGAGTCAAAATATAGATAGATAGATAGGTTACTCTTCATTGAATTACCACACAAACAGAAATATTACAAAAATTAGTACTAGGCTAAAATAAATAAGGCAATACCATGGGCGGCCTTATCGCTGAAAGCGATCTCTTCCAGGCAACCTTTGGATGGAGCGAAATTTACAAAGATACGCAGTGCGGTGTACTTTCTAGGATACATTTACACATATATTCTTAGGTATGATAAAAAATATGATAAAGTTTTAATCCTAATACTTAATATACTTATAAAATAGACTAATATATAGGTATATACATATAGCAAACTATACTAACAGATAAAATACAGCACAAATATACAGCATTTACGGCCGTAGTTTTTGATTGCGTTGAATTAAAAGCTTGATTTTTTCATGCTGTACCGTAGACGTAATTTCAACTTGATACCTGTACGCGTTCCTGAGAAAAATCGTCTTCACAGTCAGACAGCCAGACAGACGGACCTAAGTGATCCTATAAGGGTTCCTATTTTCCTTTAAGGTACACAACCCTAAAAATGTTAAAGTTAGCAGATTACCTTCATCCAGGTAGAGTTGTTGGGGTTGAGGCGTCCGTTGAATGTAACAGTGTCCTCGACGTGGGGCGATAGGGCGCCGGTCACGTTGAGCACGGGCACGCGCAGGGTGGCCCCATCACGCACGATGCCGAGGTCGGCGCGCCGAGCGTAAGACTCGATGAAGTGAGCCAGGTTGGTCGGGTTCACGTTGCGAGTGAAGTGGGTGCGGTACATCGCAGTCAGGTCTTGGTTGCGCTCCTCAATGCCCTAAGGAGATATGGCTGGGTTATAGGCGAGTGTTGTGACTTGTGACCCGTTGTATTTACAAGGCATAAGAAGTTCCTGTATTATAAATCTTGTGTAAGTCACCAGATCAGAGAAATTTGTAAGATGGAGTGGTATGCGTGGTGCAATACTGCAGTGTCTGAGGGAAATGAGGCAGACCTTTGTTCGATAATAAGACAACAAAGGCTGACAGTAGCAGAAAACCATAGTCTGCCCTTATTGCTATATCACAGAGCTGGGTCCTAAGATACGCACTCTTGTCGTAGGTTTTTCTTGACCAACTAATAATATATATTTTCGATAGCCACTGCAGTTTTCGTGACAATCTAGTAGATTTAAATCGCAATGCGCGCTATGTTAGGGTACATAAATTAATGATACACAACTAACAAACACGAAAGCATAACATCTCGCGCTCAGTACAATCGCAGATGCGTTTATAGCCAGCCTAGAAAATTTGGAATACGGTGAAGGTACGAAATTAATTTATCCAAACACAAGCACCCCTAGCTTTTCTTTTTTTACTCATAAATGGCTTTAGATTTACTGGGCTGTTTATTTTGCAAGCAACTGTGCCGATTAACGGCGCCTTTTGTGCGCAAACGCGATGAATGCAACCACCTAGCCTCCACCGATAGGAATCTCCGCTTGATCTGGCCGCGGCTAAATAAACCACAAGCGGACGGCGAATCGTTCGTCGACTCTATGTAATTGGTTGTTTAATTTTTGATGAAAGGAACATCGTGGTCTACAGGCGACTGCATGAATGACGATTCCCTTTTCTCTTCAACTAAACATAAAATGTATATGAATCTATGACTTTTGAACGAACCTTTTGTTTATAGTGGTCATGCTAAGCCGACTTGAATACCAATTGGGATGGTTTGTATCGAGGTAACGTGAGCGAAGTAGTTGCGTAATCAAAACATTCCGTATTATGATTCTCATTAGATTCCGTTGGCGCCAGCCATGTGGGATACAAATTATAATTGCATAGCGTTTAATTGTTGACTCGCTTCGCTTACTTATATTAAATCAGCTGGAATGTATGTATTTTCAAGGTGGAAGTGGAGCTTAATACAATTATAATATTGCCAATTTCGCGCACACACAGCAAAGCGCGGTTCATTTTTAAAATTTTGAATAATAAGCTTGAGCTAAATTTTTATAAGTACTAATTAAACATTATTTTGTATTAGTACACGGTAATATATGTAAAGTTGGGAAAATTTGTGTAAAAAGAAATGAGCTAGATAGACAAACCTCGGCACGCTAGCATTAAATTCAAAACGCTACTAGTGGTCACCTAAGTAGCGACTGCAAACGAGTGCGTTTGCTTAAAGGATTTCTCCTTTCCAGGACAGGTGAATTGCGCTGATTTGCGCCTTGGGGCCTGAATTACGGGCACATCCCATCAAAGTGAGTGCCGCTAAATAGCAGATAAGATTTCAACTACAATTAACGTGCAAGTATGAAACATAAATACCAGTGCAGTTTAGATGAAGTGTACACTTAGAGCGTTATTCAGAATGCAGTTGTAACTTCGAATAAAGTACGCTTTCGTACTAGAAGTTTTTATCCTCTCTTCTTCATACGACTATGTTCTAGTAACTAAACCATTAGTGTCATTTTGATAACATTAAAAGACTGCTGGAACCTCAACGCATGCGTTGAGGTTCCAGCAGTCTTTTAATATTACATTTATTGCGACGACACAGCCATAGTACAACTTTTTTAAGTGCCAACGCAACGGGCATTAGAGTCATGCGACTCTAATGCCTCTAATTCGTCGAATACCTCGACCATTCAATACCATTCACCTCAGGGTGACCTGAAATTTACAGTTGACACAAGAGGAGTTACTAATGGACTTACTTCGTGAGGGTATATTATATTTTAGGCGAGTCTTGCGGGCGAGTTGCACATATTGATGAACATTTTTACGCCCTGAAGTTTTCGGGAGTAGTTTTGTTACAATGTTCGAAGGTAGGATGCGACTTACCTACAGATCTGTGATCCTCAATAGCGCTATGCAAGATTATGTGTGGAGGTCAACGCCCTTACGCTAAGTACAAAAACAAATTGTTATTTATCCGTCTGTGTAGCGAGACAAAGGTCGTTTGCAGGGCGGTTCAGTGGAACCCTTACCACAAGTTTCTGGCATTACCAAGTCGCAGGCGAGTTCATCGCCAATCTTCATATCATAATCAAAAATCTAGTCATTGCGTGCATCAGGAATGTTTTCCAATTATAACACAGATGGCTTTACGCCATCATGCGCAAAGGAACGGCATCGCTGATTAACAGAGTTCAGGACAGTCGCAACAGCATCCTGAGCACGGTGGCTGAGTGTTGGATATATCCGCTCTGTAAGTGCCGCGTGCGAAGGGTGACTAATGAAGGAAATAATTTCCTCAATTAGTCATCTTTGGCACAAAATGGTGGCTTCTGTTTTTCATTCATTTTATTCTTGTATATTTTTGATCGTTCATTATTTTAGTTTCTATTTTGGATATGAACTTTATTTATGTTGCCTGATATAAAATATTTTATTTTATTTATTGCGGTTCGTTTTAGTTGAACTTTATTTATGTTGTCTGATATAAAATATTTTATTTTATTTATTGCGACGAATGCTGATTTTAGTATTCCCCCCATTCTCACTGCTTAGTCTCCGTGAGAAACTTATGGTTAGGGTAAATATACGTAAACTTTCATGCATTACACAACAAGTTTTCTCGTAGTCGGTACTCTGACTGGTCGAGAAAAATACTAAAATAACGCTCCTCTCAGGAGAGCGAGTCCTGTGGAATAAAAATACAATGATGCGACGACAAAATACGCTTTGATGATATATTACGGGTAAGTGTTTATAAATAAAAACATGACTGATCGAGTGCGAGTTAGACTTGCATGCCGACGGTTAAAAAATAAAGATAAACATAGTTTAAAAGTTCATCCTTTTTTTGAAGTCGCTTATTAATAAATAAACTCACTGTTACACGCAGCCATTCATGAGCAATAAAACTATTTCTTTAATAGCAGCCTATGAATGAATACGCTTTTTGTTGAAAAAATACTTTTTAAAATAAGCTTTTATACAATTCATAATCGAAACCGCAAGCAGATTAAAATGAGCCCAAACACTAGTAGCCTACTATAATCCATTCAGAAGTTCGGTTGTCTAGCATCCGTCTCCATCACGAGACCACCTTCATGGCACCATATTATTGCATTGTCACCGAAGTTACATATGTATTCCAAATTTCAGCGCAATCGGTTGAGGGGTACGGGGTTTAAAATTCAGTTGCAAGATTCCACCCGGACAAACATACATACATTGCAAGTTAATAAAAAGTATGTAAAATAGAACAAAGACCCCACAATTAAAAACTGGATTTATCTTAAACGCAATTAGAAACAAATGCGATAATAAGGTAGAGTGAGGTGCATCGAACGCGTTTCCGGCGAAACCTTAGCAAATGACTATTTATCGTCCTGTCAGCGGTCGCGACCGGCATGCATTACTCAGTGGGGTTTAGAAATTGGATTTGCTCATGAATGTGGGTTGTTTTCTTTGTAAAACTTTTTGACTAGGCATTTATTTTGTTTTTTTTTAAATCCAAAATAGATCTTTGATCACAATCTCAGTTTATGGTAAGCTATGATGTGGTCTAAGATAGGTCTATAGATAAGACAGATACCTAATCACTCTTACCAAAAGACCGTGATTGTAGTTCTTAGGAAATAAATAAGAACGAATAACAAAAATGTTAGAGCGAATGGGTCTGCTTGTCCTATGATGAAGGGGCATTAAGAAATTAATGATTAATAAAATTGGTTAATGTATACACTTATTATTCTTATACCTCCCGCTATAGCGTTTAAATAACGTTTATTCATCATCAAATTTTTCCTCACTAACAAGGAGAATAAAAGTTTATTACGACAGGTTTTGTTAAAACAGCTTACAGGTGGTTTAGCGAGGGATCATTTTAATCAACTCTCCCGTCTTTCTTTTAAAAAAGCGAAATTTTCTGTCCTGAAAATTTCATCTGTCTAACTATGACGGTTCATGAGATACAGCCTGGTGACAGATGGACAGACAGACAGCGGAGTCTTAGTAATAATAGGGACCTGTTTTACCCTTTGGGCACGGAACCATAAAAATTGTGAAATTGTATTTGCCGTGTATTTTTTAAAGAACCGTACTATTTCAGTTTCATGACTAGAAAATACATAATGCAAGTGGCCAGCGGAATGCAATGCCTAAAAGGCAATCAGTGGGTTTTACACGGCATGTTACTTCGGTAATAAACGTTGTTACTACCGCTATGGGTATTTTCCACTGTGCTTTAAGGGGTCTTCACTTGAATCATAAACATTTATCAGCAGATTGGTAAGCAGTTTGCTGCGATCATACTAGATGGGGAGCGAAGCAGAAGGCAGTGAGTCTTGGAGTAAACCCGTCGCCAGCGGAGTAGTCGCTGCCTGGCTCGATCATCTATCTAGCACATAAGCGGGCGGTAAGACGTATTCACCTGTGAAAGGTGCGGTCTTGGCTGTCGCTCCCAAATATACCTCTTTAGCCTTGAAAGAAAGCGCCTATCCTATCCAACCTGACGCTTAAATAAATCATCTTTTAATTATAATAATAACATGACGATACAAATAGTAGATTATGATAAATAAACATAATTTTGTTTTATTTCGTTTCTAATTCAGTGTCCACCTCGTTGTCAAGTTCATAATTTTAATTTGTAATATTTATAGCAAAGTGGAAATGGGCTGATCACTTGGCTAGGAGGGATGACGGGCGTTGGACGAAGGCGATTACAGAGTGGTGGCCAAGGGATGCTCGTAGACCAAGAGGCAGACCACCCGCCCGATGGTCGAATGATATTGAAAGCGTAGCTGGGTGCCAATGGATGAGACTCGCAAGGGACCGGAAAGAATGGCGTGATAAAGAGGAGGCCATCAGTAGGTGCAAACGGGCTGAGATGATGATGATGATGATTTATAGCAAAATATTCTCTAGAAGAGTTCAATTTGGCTGGTCTCACTGTAACTATTAAAGATTTGGCTATGCTATATGAATATTGCAAGCCATATTCCAATTCACATCAATATTCACTAATTATTGTTATGATTGATATGATAAGGAATGGCTGATAATTTCGACATAAATGACATTGTATGACATAATTCAGTGAATTGTAAATTTAAAATCAATAATAATTAGAATAATTTAATGTTGTTTAATTGACTTGTAAACTTATTCTAGCCAATAAAATGATTATTTTTAGGACATGCTGTCATAATATAATACCATTTCAAATTATTTCACCATGACGCTACTTTTTATACAAAGATAAACCAATCAGTATCGAAGAGCGTGCTACCAGACTAGAAATTCTATAGAATACCAGGCACCGGGCAATCGTTGCGGAATCAGTAAAACCCATATAAAAATAGGTCAAGAGCTGATTGAATTTCCCATCAGCCCATTACGTTGGAAGCTTTTTTCGAATTTTTTAAAGACTTCACACTCTTTCCTTTCGTGTAGCTAGAAGTACTTGTTTACAGGGTTGATTGTTAACGGTATTTTTAACATAAGTTAACACGGTTTTACGCATTAGTGATCTACTCATGCTAATGATAAATCATAAGTCCCTATCGACGAACTGCAGCATGTGGTGAATGTCATTCACAATAATACCTAAGCAAGTTCGTAAGAAGTAGTGCCCGACATGGTAACTTCTCTAGACGATGCGAAATCATAATTTGCCATACGAATAACTGCACTATATTACATTCCCCAATAGTGGTCAACCACAATCTTGAGCACAGTTTATGTTTAGTTAGTGTTTGTTACCACGAAAATTAACCGTCCAAAAGCGATTCTATTGCTGTATTTTCCCTCGAATGAGTGATACAGTGGACATATTTTAATTCCTAATGAGCTAGACATTAGGGAGTGATCGCAAACGAACCACTTATATAAGCTTAAATGAGGCGCGGGAGGCAATAGTCTGGATTGCAAGGCTGTGTTTCTGTCACCGAGTTAGGTCCATTTAGTTGGAAAGAAGGTTGTCTCCAACAGTCCAAATTCGCCTTTACCGATCGGTCAGAGCTGGCTAGCTACGTGGTCGTGAGATATAAAAAAATGTATGTATATAAGTTTTCCCTACCTTAGCAAAAGACTTTTACTAGCACCGTGGCCTATCGCGTATAGTTCACTCTAGGCTTAACAGGCATAATATATCGGGTTTTACTTTGAAATCGGGGCCTCAATTTCTCTTGCGCTGAAATCGGTCTTACAGAAAACCTATTTCAGGAAATTCTTAGAATTTTATTTTTAGGTAACCTCGCACTAAGTTCATCATGTTCATAGGTTTCTACAAAGCACATTTTTATCGATATGAGCATCAATATCACATTGGAGGAAGGAAAACTTTGTACCGGTAAACGTCGATAACCGGTCAGTTACCTGCTGTTTACGTGAAAGTGGCTATATGTTGTATTAGCTAATTTTACAGGAACTTTGACCGTCCCCATTTGTGTCAGACTTCAAGGGAACTACGAATTATTGTACAATTTCAAACGGAATCGCAGACGACACTTAAATCCGGTCATACCAAGTTGAGGCAATGCTACAAAGTCCTTTACAACGTATGTATATGCCTGTGAGCTAGTGCTTTCCTCCAGCGTCATCTAGTTTACATATGACAATTGATATCGTCCAGTGGCGAGGTGGACCATGTCTTTATACCTAGGTATGAGTAAAAACACGACCGAACAAATGTTTCTACTCTCTATGCAAAAATGTATTTTTTTATAGATTATCAGCTACCGTTTGACCACGATCTCGCCTGATGGTAAGCGATGATGCAGTCTACAATGGGACACGCAAACAAACGTAGACGAAAAACTAAGTCAAGGGTTCATCTTTTAAATAAAACAGAAAAAAAATTTAATTCGCTCTTCGCCACAGTCGCAACCGCAAAATGCATAGTAAAGCAGTCGTAGGAATTAACCTAGTTAAATGTACCTATCTATTTTTCAGAGACTTGCCGCACGCGATGCCATTAAACAATCATCTGTATTCTAGAGCTACGGTACGTAACAATACATCGGGTAGGTTCTAAGCTTAACCCAGCTTTGGCACAGAGAAACTCCATGTCTTCATATTACTTTTTAAGGACGCGGCGCGCGACGTGTCTTTGAAAAGTACTACTATCTAAGGATGATTCTCGTTCCTCTCAATTGTAAACCAATCTTTCCAATTTTGATACTACTAAGAAAAGTCAATCGTTCACACGAGTCGGTAGTTTGATCAGTTGATCTAATGCTTAGTTAAAATCGGTCTAATGGGGATTTTCCTGTGTACAATATGATTTATGAAGTAAAGAATAATGGGACAAAGGAAGCAATTCGGAAACATTTCAAAATTCACATAAAATATTATTCAAATCACAAAGATAATTTTGTAATGTCAATTTTACTGGCTGTTCCTCTGCGAAAGCCAACAAGGTATCAGGCAAGAAACCAAGCTGATTATAGCTGACATAACAATACAAGAAAACTAGTACAGTTGTTGCAAAAATTGTTATATTAGCTGTCAAGTGGCTGGACGGCATCGGGCCACGCGTATCATCTTCAGTAGCTATCAAGCGAAAAAATAACAGGGCGAGTTGTCGATCACAAATAATATATATTCTGGAAATCGCTATCTCGCAGACCGGCGAATTTTAACAGAGTTTTAAGCGGGCGATTTGACGATTGACACATTGGAAGAATAAATAGTCTGATCAGCGGTTTAGAACTCCTTTTTACAAATTGAAGCGACAATAAGTAATAACAATCGATTGGTCGAGAATCACCGAGCGTATTTGACAATTTCACTCACCCGGCCGAAGTGATGCCACATCAGATATTCAATCACGGACGGAGTCATCCCGCGGGAGCGAAGCGCGCGCGTGTTCAACTTCTGGTAGGCCCACTCGATCCAGCCGGCCTTGTAGGAGCTGCAGTTGATCAGAGTAAGCGCGTCCACCTGCAAAATAAGCGGTGTTAATCTTGCTAAAGAATAAGAAATAGATCAATGGCCCAATTCACGTAATACAATCCTAAAAACAACTAAAGTTGACCCAACTGAGATTGTCAGGGACGGCCTGAGTATCGACAGCGACGCGACAGCAACTAGCTTACTTAATAAATAATTCTGGACGATTCATACAGAGTTATCTAGCCCCAAACTAAGCAAATCTTGTACTATGGGGACTAGATAACTTATATAAGCTTTTTTGTACATACATAGGTACTTATAGTACATGGAGAAACAACCAGACCCGGAACAAATCATGCGAAAATTTGTTCCGCGGCGGGAATCGAACCCGTAACCTCCTGCGTCTTAGCCGGCTGTTCACCCACTGCGACACGGAGGTATAATAATGCTACGAATAAGGCTACTAGTTTATTTTCTGATTGTCACATAAGAATGACTTACATCTTTTTTATATTGGTCGTACTCAAGCGCTTAACCACTAACTCTCTTGATGGTGAGTGATGGTGAGGTTAAAGTTGGATCATGCTTTTCTAGAAAAAATCTGTTCATTCTGGACTTGAACACTCCTTGATTATAGTTGAAACGGAAAAGCAGACGTTGTACTAGCAATCAAAGTTGTAAGACAATCGTTTGGTACGATACCGCAATACATCAAGGTATTCTGACGGTACGCGTATTACTTTTCCGTACGTCTCATTGCCAGATTAAAAAAAAAATCGAAGACCAATCTACATTATCCCACCAAACTATTACGAGGCAACTTCTGTGGAAGCATTCAGATTGAGAATCTATAGGCACCTTCTCGGTCAAACTAACCAAAAATGAGCAACTAAATCCTTCCTTATCACTTCATCTATATTTTTATTTGATATTGGTATGGTTTAGTCCAGAGGTTCCCAAACTTTTTTAATCATAGACCACTTTAAAAATTTTGCTGGTTCCGGTAGACCAACCTACAGCTACATTTCTATCATATTCCCAGACGACAAAAAAATGTAACAATTAGATCTAACCATGGGAATTTGCGGCTGAGTTCCAACCACGAATTAATAGTATTCGATGCAAGTTTTACAAGTAACAGTCGCTGAGCTTCTTAAAATATTATCTGCCTAGATTGATAGGTCAAGCAAATATTTTAGTTCTTCACTATCGAACCCAGATAAATTTTTTGTCAAGCCCGTAGACCCCCGTCGAGTCTCCCGTGGACCACTGTGGGTCCACCCGGACCACTTTGGGAGTCAATGGTTTTTTTATTAAAAAAAAATGTAATTTAAGTAGGTTTATTTATGTACTAGCTTCCGCCAGCGGCTTCGCACGCGGTTTTTGCCAACCAAAAAGTAGCCTTGTTAATCCAGGTTATAATCTACGTACATACCAAATTTCACTAAAATCCATTCAGTACTTTTTTGAGTGAAAGAGTAACAAACATCCACACATACAATCATACAAACTTTCGCGTTTATAATATTAGTGGGATGAGATTATGCAACTATAATATGATATTTTTATTAGTACTGTACACATTTTCATTCGTTTCCTTTTCTGTGCATTACCATCTTTCTCTACAATACGCAAAGGTTATCTGGAAGAGAATGCTTCTTTAGCAATCAATCAATAAATATAAAAGTTTGGATGTTTGTTTGTTTCTTACTTGATCAAGTCGTAACGGCTGAACCGATTTCGACGAAAATTTGTATGATTATGACCTGGATTAAATTATAGGCCACTTTATATTGACAAACAACGCGTGCGAAGCCGCTGGCGGAAGCTAGTTTGTTATATAAGAAATACCGAATAATAAGCCACTAACAATCTAGATAGGCTGAAACTTTTGATGGTGTATTGATCGCTTACTCCCGAGTATAACACATAATATTTCAACATGAATGCGAGGAAAATAAAAGTATTTTTATTACAGTTTGTTGCTAAAAAAATGTGGCACTCCGATAGGCTTATTAGCTTATTATTATAGTCAATTGCTGTCGTGTCGCTATGCTAGTCAGGCCATCCCTTTCATACGTGAGGTACGTACTGTACGTGTGAAAGGGATGGCCTGACTAGCGATAGCGACATGACAATAATTGACTTAGGTAATAAGGCTACGGGAGTGACGACAGAAGTGAAAACTTGAACAATTACGAGATAATTATATACAGAGGTGTCGGTAACGGTAACAGTGTCACGAGTTTAATGGTTTTCCCATCTCCAAAATGTCAACCGCGCCTAAAGAAGTTTTCACTACTTATATACAGAAATGGTCGGTAACGGTAACAGTGTAGCGAGTTCAATGGTTTTTTTCCCATCTCAACAAATACCCAGTGCGCCATATGAAGTTTTCACTTCAAAAAAATTTGCGTTCCCGGTATCCATTGTTTTTTGCACTACTAAACTATGGTTCTTTAATTTCAAATAGAAATAAGGATTAGTCATGGAGATTGTATTACATTATAACAAAACAAGAAAGTGGCCTTTTTTATTTTTATATATAAATAAGGATTTGTTATGTAGATTGTGAGGCATTTATGAATGCAATGAGGCCGTAAATCGCATTTACGACGCCGTAATCGAGTTTACAATGACCCACTTTCAGAGCATGATTGAAGAAAAATTATGAACTCACTATTATTCCAATTACTGGGACGTACTCGTAAATAACAGGTCAAATTATATATAATTTTGAAAGATATATTCCGAGTAACAAAGTCTAATAAATTCGAAATGTAGTTCCGATTCTGTTTAATTAAAAACAAGTTTTGTAGTTCACTATACTAGACGCCACGAGGTCATAAACCGTGGGACAAACGACGTTGATATTGCTATCTCGCTCGCTCTTGCAGCCCTTATGGAAGCCGTTAGTGACGCGCGGAGTACCTATCGATAACACTAATTACAGTAATTGTCCCGTCCGGCCGGAAGGTTTTTGAGATGGTTTTAAAAATCTTTCAATTTTCCGTAATTGTCGATAACACTATAAAAAAAAATACTAATTATATCATCACCCACAGCCCGACTTCATCCACTGCTGGGTATAGGCCTCTCCAAATTTGTGCCATCCGCCACGATCCTGCGCTAGTCTCACCCATTGATGGCCCGTGACTCTAATGATGTCGTCCACCCATCTCGCTGCCGGACGTCCTACCCTTCTACAGCCATTCCTCGGCCACCATTCGGTCGCTACCCTGCTCCACCTGTCATCACCACGTCTTGTCAAGTGTCCCGCCCAAGACCATTTGAGCTCCATAACTCGATTCCCAACGTCATAAAAAATCGTTATTCTGCGGATCTCGACGTTTGGAACTCGATCTTAGAGTTTGATGCCGAGCATGGTACGCTCCATGGCTCTCTGTGCAACTCTTAACCTGTACACAGCCTCCTGCGTGAGCAGGATGTGATGATGAATGATGTGTCATGTCTCAGCACCGTAAGTCATGGTGGGCAGAACTGTGTGGAGTTTTAGGTGACTTATGGATGTCGTCTAGCTTGCCGAACGCGGTCCATTCCAATTGGATCCTTTAGTTGATGATCTTTACCAAAGTATAGAATATGTCCAAGATAAACATACTGATCCAGCTTCTCATTTCCCACTATTACCACAGGATTTATGATGTCAGAGACATTCTATAGCACCTTCGTCTTGGACATGTTCATCCTCAAGCCTACTTTCAAAGAAGCATTATATATAGTAATTGTATTGAAAAGGAAATAAAACATATTTATTGGTTGGCCCCCTCAGCCACGAGTCTTGGAGTATATAGTTCCAGGCGGTAACTAGCTACCCGTGGAGTCATCGGGAACTTGAAAAGCTTCTTGACTCAATTACTATATTGAATACGAGCTTAAAACTCGTGTCAGTAATTATTTAATGCACCTCTTAAAAGCTCATCTATCTCCTCTCTATTAAAAGCTCAGTCGAAAATCGAAAAAAAAACAATTGACCAAAAGTCTTGCAAACAATCTACCTTATAAAACAGCGAGTTCAATTCTACGAATCAATTCAATCTACGTCAATTCTACATCTCGATTATAATAAGTTTGAGGTTTTGCGTTATTTCATAAAAACGTATGCTTATGTATAAGTCTTCAGATTAGAATCGATATAAGTATTAAAAATATACAAACGAGTATGTTGTAGCCAACACTAATCTCGGAGTCGGACATATAAGCGTTCTATTTGGAGCGCAGAAGCACACATTTGAAAATGGCGCGCCGGTCAACCTAGCTGATCTGTTAACAACTAAGCACTAACCCTTACGAGCGCTTCTAATGGTTAGTAGGGGAGAGGGGGGGGGGGGGGGGTATAGCCGTAACACAATAAGCCTTCCTTCAGACAATATTGTCTGCATGTTCAATGAGAGCGTGCTCAACCAGACGAAGCCATCTTAAAGGTTGATACAATACATTAGTTATTAGTTTACGCCTAGCTAATTATCTTTACTTTTTAATTTATTTATGAGATTAATAATCATGACATAATAATACATCATGATATAAATGAGAATGAACCAGAGTAAAGGAGAACGGGCATAAGTGTATGGAAGCTGGTCTACCTTGCAATAAAAATGAGTCATATGTCAATATAAAGGTAATTCTATGTATTTTCATATGTAGAAAGTCGCATTTCTCTAAGTATTGTCCGATCTGAGTTCTACTAAAAATTGAATCTGATAATATTTAGTGCCAAACATTGAATATCGTGGTAATTAAAAAAACATTTTGTGTAATGTAATGATTTTATTTAAGTTAGGTAAGTAGTAATACAAATAAAAACAACATCTTCTTAAAAAATCAAAACAATATGTTATTAAACATTATCATCATCATCATCATCGATGAGAATACTGTTAAGGAACAATGCAGGTTCATTGAACCCTTCATGACGGGCATAACCTACGTACCATATAATTGACAGTACATGGGCACAAGTACCTATAGTACGTCGCCCTGTCAAGCAGGTACAATAATATTGTGTAATATTGTTATTAATATTATTGATTAATATATAACAAAAATATTTCCTGGCTCGGACATGTCGAGACTGTATACGTCCACGTAATAGCCAAGCCTCTTCGTTGATATCATATTGTGCCAAGTCTTCTAGAGCGTTATCTCTATACGTCTCGATTATATAAAGACCATTTTGTAAGTGCTCGCTACAATATGATCGAGCGAGCTTTAACTGGTAAGTTCCCAAGGCAAAATGTATGACTTGTTCTTCACTAAGCCTTGGGAAGTTTTCTATTTCATTTGCTTCGATTCGCATGAAGTCTGCTCTCCTATAATTCAATCTCTTTGCTTCCACATAATTGTGCAATGTGTTTGGTATGTGTATTTTAGCTCTTATTGAATTCAAAGAGGCTGCTGCGTGTGAACTATCTTCGATGGGGGCGTGGAAGTGGGTTAGAATGGCTGCAGCTATTTTGAAGTCAACAAACATTTTTGGCAACGTTTTATTAAAATAGTTTTGACGCAAAAGTTTAAAATCTCGCTTAAATCTCCCATTTACTACTTCCACCACCCATCGGCACATGGTGACCAAACGAGACTGATTAGCTTGTTCTGTAGTGAGTTGATTTTCTCTTCTGTCTTTAGTTGGTGGCACATGATGTTCGTAGCCACAAGCTTCTATATCCTGCAAACTATCTCTAAATCCTCTGTCTAGGATAAACGCATCATTACGTTCGAGTAACCAATGCAGCGGCTCATCTTCGTTATTCATTATTTCACTCATGATCTGGGCATCGGTTCTGGTAGCGGCAAATGGCCCTTTGACATCTAATATATAGCCGTCCGTGAATACCATTAAAAACGGCTTCAACAAGTTTTGATATTTGTGTAAGCTGTATGACAGCCGTTGAAACAAAAAGTTGGAGCTTTTGTTAATATATATATATGTACCGTCACATATAATTATGGCTTTGATGTTTTCATCGTTTCCAAATAAAGCCCTTGGAATTGTTAAGTTTCTTTGAAGGATATCATTTCTGGTAATGTGGTCCACACCTAGATGCAGCACAACGTAATCGTTGCTCAGACATTCTCGAACTATAGGCAAAAAACGTTCTAGTTTTCGACGAGACATATGAAATAACGTTGCCAGTCTCTCATCAGAGTCTCCAGTTCTAAGTTTTGTTAAATAGATGCCTAATGCAGTTCTAGGCTGGTTACAACGTTCACTTAGTGACGGAGTTTGTTCTAATATAGCTTCGAACTGATCGTAAGTGCGCCCAGTCCATAAGTGCATCTCTTCATTAGACAAGGTGCCTCTGTTTTCGAAGTCGATTCTGGGCTGGTTGTTAGCAGCCATTCTCATCAAGTCACAGAGCGATGTAAACTGAGCGTCATTAAAACCATGTGTCACATTACACATTTGTGGCAGGTTGCTCCATTCATTATTTTGTAAGTGTTCTGTACACACCCTAGCGCTATCAGGAATAAAAAGCTTGCTCTCACAAAATACATTAATTCTTATCGCGTTTGGTATATGATTACGGGTAATATTAGCACAGTTGTTGTAAATACAATGCACCGAAGTGTTCGGTGCCCTCGTGTATTCTTGAGAGTGCAATGTACCAGGCGCTCGCGCCGCTTGCTGTGCAGGTCTATGATCACGCTCAGTCCTCTGCCAACATCGGTGACACAAGCTTCAAGTACTGTCGAACACCACCTGAAAATAATAACAATTAATACTTAAAATAAATAAATCCTATGCCTAACTACTCAATATAATAAAAATAAAAGGTAACTAACCTCCAACACAGCATGTTGTTGTATAAACGCGGCGAATTCTGGTCGTTCCCTTTGCAGGTTATCAGCCAAGATATGCTGCTGGTACCGTCCGCGGTAAAGTCCTCGACGACACATCACACAGTTTCGAAAAACTTCCATTATCGGTAGGCAGTTCAAAAGTCAATAAGTCGAGCCAAAGTTAACACATTAGGGAAAGAAACAGGGTCCAAAAGCAAGCCAGGGTCAGTAAAAACAGAGAAAGAAGTTCAAACACAGCACTATCGTAACAAGACGTGACGTAGCCACTCACTTGATGCGATGCGACTGATTATTGTAGCCGTCCGGCGCGGCGCGTACACAACCGTTCCCCTCCCCCGCGTACGCATCCCTCTCCCCACGGCCCTTACATCGCTCTTCTCCCTTCTCGCTCTTGCTACTGCATTGTATAGGAGCCTTTATGTATGGATATAGTAATCGTGAAACCGTTATTTTATGTTCTTTAAAACAAAAAATGCTGGTGTTTGCATGGCTGTAACTCAAAACGGACAGACTTTTGGGAAAAGTTCCAATAGTATATTTTGATGTACTATTGTATGCCAATTCGAAAATGTGCTGCTCATTTTTATTGGACTGTAGACCAGGATGCCCGTTCTCCTTTGTTGTTCTATTTTCGAAGATCTAAACTAAATTAATAATATCTATATTATAACTAACTGACCCGCCAGCGGCTTAGCACGCTTGAAATTTTCCGTTCCCGTGGGAACTTCGGGATAAAAACTTTATACAGGACTCTTGTCAAAGTGGCGCAGTACTTCATGTACTCGTAAACTTCACGAACACTCCTCGAACGACGGTTAAATTATATGGCTATTGTTAATAGAAAAATACTAAAATCGAGATTAAAAAATTGGGGGGGGGGGGGGGGGGGGGGGCGTATGAGAGTGCAAAATGCTTTACGATGCTCATACCTACCAAATATAAGAACAAAAATCAGTAAATCGGTCGACCCGTTTCGGAGGAGTGCGATCACAAACACCGTGATTATAAAAATCTCGTGTACGAAGTTCGCCGGGTCATGTGACCCGGGTCATGTGAAAACTTCGTACCGCCTTGACATGCTTATGACGCGGGCTGTGCCAATGAATAATTGTCAATCAGCAATCATTAGCTGCATCAATGTTTGAGGAAATTTTTTGCGTGAATTTTTCCGATATTTTAATAGTTATATTCTGCTATTTGGGGCGGAGACAAATCCAACAAATCAAAGATTTTCAAAATCTCAAAATCATCATCTCAAATTTTTGAGATGATTTTAAAAATCTTGGAATTTTCCGCATGTGTTCGGATAACACTATAAATAAAAATACTATTTGAAAAAAGTCATCAAATCGATATCAATTTACATATTAGGTATATAGAAAGAAAGAAGAAAGAAAAAAACATTTATTTGTGACGGTACAAAACACACACAGCACACAAGTAAGATACACGCAATATAACAATATAATACACACAAAAACAGCAATACCCAACAAATGTGTCTCACAATTACCTATATATAAATGACTGACGTCACAAAAAGGCGTCCAACTCAGCATTTGTTGTGCTTTTGGCACAACGCTGATCTTCCGTTGGAACCATTTAAAAGTAGGATGTCACGGATGACTTACCGCACAGTACCACAATTACAAAAAATATGAATATATAGATAAATATAAGTTGCCACACTAAGAAAAAATACATAAATAAAAAGTATAAAAAAGTAGCTAAGGATATTAAGTTATTAAAAATTAAAAGAACAAAAATTGAGAGGATTGGGGAGAACTAGGCGAGAATGTGCATTAATCACTCCCACTGCTAAGAAAAGTCCAACTGCTATATGAAAAAATCATAGCAGAAGAATGATTATTCCAAATCTCTTCGACATCAGCATGGGAGATGTTTAAAACAGTTTATTTCTTAAGCAAAGTTCAAATATCTGAGAGCACAATTAAACTAATTGTGTACATGACGACTGCACCTTAGTTCTTTTAACTTGAGAGAGGACATCGCGATCTGAGATATGAATAACACAAGGGTTTAGTTTTTGTTACAAATCCTAGAAAAGAAGCGTGGGAGCCAAACTCCCTTGAATGTTCAAACTGAATAGTCTTGAGTGCGCCAAAGTTCCAATAATACATATACAATTAACGGTTCTACGTAGTGGCTAAGTTTTTGTTGAAAAATATTGTTGTTGTAGAAAAACAACTTTTTATTTTATTGTTGCCGGAACACTTTTGAATGTTAATAATCATTCGTATGTTGTTAATATATCATTTCGTATCTGATATTTTTTATTTTTATTTATTTGATAAAGCACACATTACACATTACAAGTAATAAAAATAAAACTTAACTAAAATAACAATTTTATCTGGCTTAAAACGTAACTTATGTGCGCACAGAAAAACAGAAATATACTCATCGAGGAAACTAAAGGAAAAGCAAGTTCAAGGACATAACTACTACTAAGTAGTAGTCCACGATGACGCTACTATGAGCGTCTGCATCCCCGTTAAAATGGAGGATGTCTTTGCTAACTCATGTACTGCCGAGATATTCTCTTTAATAGATTATAATAAGAAATATTGTTTTTATAAGTAAGTAAAGCAAAAATATTAGTTCTATTAGATCTACTAAACTTAATATTGAAGTAGATTTGTGACAATAATGCTGGGGAATCGATTAGGGAGTGTGATATTATATACAGATATATCAAATCGAAGTATGTGCGACGAATATGATGATGATGATAATCAAGGTAAGTGAGATGCCAGAATGCTTATATTAACAAACCAAACAGCGATAACAATAGACAACAAGAATTTAATTGGCTAGCGATCGAAACCACTTCCAAAAATGAATTGCTCTCAGTTAATGGCTACGTGCTAATGACATGAAGTGTACGAAACCAGTGCATAATTAATAAATGCAAAATAGCTTCAGCGTTTCTCAGTCAGCTTCTTGTTACCTTATCTATATTAAACTTTAAAACTGTGTAAACTTTAGAGAATTTAAGCTTTTGCTATGTTTATTAAAATTTCTGAAATTAAAGCGCTTCCGGCCAACTTAAAACTTTTGGCCGACTCGTGTTCGTGATGTTAGTTGTGAGGACGTGAGGAATGCTTCAAATTTTAAAGTTCAGTTACCTATACCACGTTACAGATAAAGTGTTATACGCTCCCTAGTTAGTAGTCTTACTTGCTAAATTGTTGTGCTACAGAGCAAAATATACCACATATTTGGATCACGGATAAGAAACTGCAGTAGGAATAAAACAGTTTGTACATATCTATATAACAATACGTGATGAAAAAGTGTGAGATTTGGCATGGTTAAGTTTATATGGAGAAGGAGGGGCGGACGCTGAAACAAAGCTAAAAAAATATCGTCGAATTACGGTCGAATTTCGACCACTGTGCATTGCCAGCTGTTTTTTCCTTAAAAAACTGGAGAATCAAACAACAATGAATCTAAAATACAAACATCTTAAGTAGATAATACGGAGCGCGCAATAATACAACGTGACGTATTAAGTCTCTTTGAGGCAAAACGAAGCATCTCCTCCGAGAAGAATCACATGCTAAAATCGTTTTCAGACCCGTTCGATCTCTGTGTTTTGCTGCATCTTCAGAGTACTTTTAGACTGATGGCAAAATTTGTAGATGTTTTTAACGTCTACCAATAGAGGAGCTCGTCAGATATTAAGAATTCAAGTGGTGTCAATTACTTCGTGCTAAGTTACAAAGTATCATGTTGAAACACATCTATTTTAAGTATTTTGCGAACAGGCCAGTTAAAGTCAGGCTAGCTCTTAACCCTTTAAAATACAACTGCCTTTATTGGGAGCCAACAACAATTATATAAAAAATCTATGGTTTTTTATCTTGGGTTTTCACAGATTAAAGTAGTGGTGGCGGTTTCTTACCTTATCCGGATGAGTGATGGCGAACCGGGCCAACACATGAGCTCCGGAGCCGATACCGAACCCGATGAACGTTTTGATGCCGAAGTGCGCCATCACGTAGTTGATCTGGTTGGCCATCTCCTCCATAGTTGGGTACGTGTAGCTGAAACAATTACTAAGTTAAAATAGTCACAGGACTTAACTGCTAGAAAAGAGTCCGGTACTGATAAAAGTATTGCATTAAAAAAAACCGCTTTGAATGAAATCTGTCAGTCTGGAAGTCACAATGTCACGGATAGACATAGAAAGAGAAGAAGAAGAAGACGATAAAATGAGACAAAAGCTTATAACATATAATACAGCTCTTTTTAGAGCTGAATTTAAAAAGTGAAGACGGACAACGAATTTTTTCGTACGATTCTCAAGTGAATTGAAGCGAAGAGTTCTTTGCTTATGGCAAGTGTTCAAGTGAAAAAATAGAAGAATGAAAGACGATGGGATTTTGTTAAAGTCAGCAGCTAACACCGATTAGATTTGCCACGGGACGGATGTAACTCTCAAACAACCTACTAAAAATAAATCCCGCACTACGTGCCGTTGGCTCTTCTCGTTCCAACACTATAGATATTATTTCATGCCACGAATGACATCTGAACAATTCAGTTCTGTCATTGGTTCCACTCTCCGGATTCTGGCGAAGTATAAGGATGTGTTACTTCGATCGTTTACAGGCGCTACAGGGAAGCGGCTACGAAGCAAAATCCCCCAAATAAATAAGTGTTAGTTTTTTAAGTTTATTGTTTTAGTAGATATGGGCCTTGATGTTATATTTTGTATGTGCGTGCATATTGTTGCTTGAAATAAACGTTTTATTATTTATTATTATTTTTCGTGGCTTTTTTCTCTCGTTTAACATAGGGTTGACGAAAATCGTGAAATATTAACTATTGATTAACGGATAATAATCGAACTATGCGGCAAGTATTGAAGATGACCGCTTTTTGAAGTTGGACGTACGTACGTTTTGTATTTTGTATTGTTAATAAACCTCTAAACACACAAACTATCAAAAGGATTAAGCCTCGAGGCGAGGATGAATCGAACTAAGCTAGGCTTTAGATATCCGAGACTTAGTGAGCGTACTGTGTTGTTGTAGTTCAGATGTTCCCTTTGTAGGATAGACTTAAATCTGTGTTAGGCCAGCAGTAGCACCTGCGTTCTGGATATCCAGACAAATGTCCACGGAAAACGTTACAAAATCGCTCGCAAATCGTATCAACAATACTAGAGAGATGATCACGCGCCGTGCAATATAGGAACATCTATGAGGTGCAGTGAATCCTTTCTAGATCTTATTTTATTTATTACAAAGCGGAGTAACTTTAAGATAATGAAACTTTTCCACTAGTAGTGGATGTAAACATCCACTACTAGTGGAAAAGTTTCATTCGCTTGTATAAATACTAGTTTAACGGTGAAAAGGGAAAGTAGAAACATAATCCTTTCAACAATATATTTAATTTCAATTATAAACTCTAAAAAATACAAAAGAAATATGTAGTTGAATGATCTAAAGACCGTTGCAAACGATAGATAGCTCAACTTCTCCAGATCACATCAACATACGTTATACATACTCGTATACAAACGCCGAATCGACCACGTTCGCTCTGTCAATTTGTAACGCGGTTTTTCTAATAAACTCCATTTGTCTGAGGCGGCTGCATGAAGCGACATGAAATGCACATGCAAAGCTAGTTAATTTCCACCGACATCCATAACATAGTTCAATAAATATGCAAATGCGGCGTTGGAAATTTTATTTAGAAATATTTTCATTGCATACATTTACAATGATATTATCGGTTTTACGTTACACAGGATAAATACCTACGATAGCGCAAGGTCACACATACAAATTGGAAAGTTTACATAAGCAGCTACTAAAATCGTTATAGCTTCAAGAAAACTATTAATCCCAAGAGAAATAGACAGACTACCTTACATATATATTTTATTCCGTAATAAATAAATTAAGCTTTGAGTCAACGTTATTGACAAGTATTGTAAAATCAGATTTTATGATTTTATAAATTAGCCAGGCAATCAATATATTTTCCTCTCCGTGGTTCTCCATCTATTTAATTAGACAAAGATCACTTCATTTTTTTATCACATGTTAGCAGAATTGCACTGAGATAATTTTTGTGTTTTTTATAGTTTTATATAGGGTTTGCACCGTAATTAAGGACTATTTTTTACATTATTGTATTTGATGCTGAAAGCAAAATCAATATTATGTATATAACAATTATTTATTCACAATAACATCACTGTTTGTATCAATGCATTCTGTTAGGAGAGCACGGACGGGATAGTTCGATATTATGAATTAAAAATAGCCTCTGACAGACCACTGTTGAATATCGATTGAACATGGAAATTCAATTTCTGAGACGAATTGCATGATCCTTACATAACCAAATATTAAAGTTTTGTTTCGTGTATGTATGCAAGTTTAAATACTGACAGGCCATCTACGAAAGTATCAGCTAACGAACTCTTATTATAGGAAAATCAAAAGACCAACATGGAACAGTAAGCGCCTATTTCACTACCACCCTGTAACGCTATCAAATGTATAAAAATATGTCTTCTGTTTTCACATGAAAACAAATAATGAGAGGATGCTTTTTATCCGTCAATTAAAGTTACTCAGAGGTCATGAAACAGGCACGTATGGTTACAAATAAACGATCGATTGGGAGCCAACAAACAAATCAGCATGTCAACCAAAGGACGTCCACTGCTTCAGCAGTGGCCCATAGGCTCCCAGGAACCTCTATCAGGTCTTCTGTCCATCTAGTGGAGGCCGACCTACGCTGCGCTTTCTAATGCGTGGTTCTACCGCAACAGCCATCAGTTTTTCGAGCTATGTGCCCTGTCCACTGCCACTTCAGTTTCCTAATCCTTTATGCTATGTCGGTGAGTTTGGTTCGTCTACGCATCTCCTCATTTCTGATTCGATCTCGTAAAGAAACACCAAGCATATCCACTCCATAGCACGCTGAGCGACCTTGAGCCTCTTATGAGGCCTATAGACCACGTTTCTGTGCATCAACAAGCGAGTGCTTGAGACAAATTTGACTTTTTTTTAATAAATCTAGACTATAATGATGTGATGGTCCAAAATACAACATGAAGATCTAGAAAATCCTTTTTGACTCATACCTTGTAGTCTTCAGGAAAAACAGACGACGGTAAAGTGTTCCATACCTTAGTTGTACGCATTTTAAACGTAGAACCAAAACGGTGCGTGCGAATGGAGGTATATTTATCTGTTTACATCAACTGCAACAGTTAAATAATTCATACTAACCGGAAGAATGTGATTATATCTCGGAATTTATTAGGAACATTGGTTGTACCGGGTAATTAAAAATCCTATCGCATAAACGACCGCAACTTTAAACATAAATAAACTTTTCTATTCCTTTCATTCGCAATATTAGAATCGTTATAAATCATCTTTATTTTAGATAATATGGTATTTATTTATAATAATCTGTACCTCATATTTATGTAGGTTAAGCAATTTATTTCTTTTAATACTTTATTGCACAAAAATACAAATTACATGTACAAAAGGTGGGCTTAATCCTAATAGCATTTTCTACCTGCCAACCTCAGAGATAACAAAAAGGTTAGCGTACTAACTTAAAACATAGCAAGTCTTGTTTTTCTGTTATTTTATTAAGTATGTTCTTTTTTACTCCTTACACCTTTTTGTAATCGTTTTGTTAGACACTGTTATAGCGGGTTCCTACGAGACATCTGTCGGTAACCAGCTACGCTACGACTCGTTTCTCCTTGGAAACGTGTCAAAAGTTTGACTCTCTTTCAAGGATATACGAGTCGTAGTCGGTTACCGACGGATATAGGAATCCACCATTAGTCCCTCAGCGTGTCACAGACAAAGCTTGTGTAAATGGGGTATAAGAGACTCCTCCCGGAATAAATGCGACTGCGGATCACCCATTCAGTTCATGTCTCATCTGCTCTCCTGTCCCTTGTTCCCTACCACCTGCACAAGGGATGACCGCAACAAAGCCAAGCCCAACGCTATCGAAGAGGCAAAGTACTACTCTAAAATAGTTAAACTTACCAGTGACACAAAAGAAGAACTGTTAGTGATAGATTTCTCATTACTAAGAGCACGCAATAGTAGGCAAATGGGCAAGGTTGTGAAATTACATAAGTTAGAAAACCTCACACCCTCTTTTTACGCCTGTGCTTAAAAACTGACATGCTAAGAAACACAGCAATTGAACTAGCTTTTTTCTATTAATAATACCGAGTCTAAATCGGTCCTTCCGTTTGGAAGCTACGATGCCACAGACAGACATACACACAAACACAGATACACAGAGACATGAGCGTCAAACATTAAAACCCTCTGTTTGCGTCGCGTCGGTGATTAAAATATAAAATGTTTCCGTGATCATGGCGCAACTGAGCCGAATAAGCGAGACACTCAAAAACTCACAAATCAAGGCAAATATCTTTTTAGACAAAATAATCTTAAAAATAATGAAGTATTTCTTGTGTTTAAAGTAATATAAAGCTACAGTCATATGCGCGATCGCCACATCGACCGCCCCTCGTTACATAATACTGCGGCGGTACGAGTAGCAAATAAATGAATTACCTTGTACTTTATATATAGTTCAAATGAACTGTAGTAAGTACAGACAGCGTACTGGTAGCCCTCTGCATCTTCAGAGGTTAAAATAAAAACTTGTACGAGGATGACTGTCAAAAAGTTTTAATTACACGTCGTGTGTTTAGATAACATCTATATTTTAATAAACAAAGTTTTTGGAAATCACCTTTGTCTACGAGTTTTTAAACACCCCGGGGGCTTCCAGTTCGCAGGCGACGCTGCGTCTGTACGTTATCGAAAGTAGTGGCGTTACGCGTTACGTCAAACAGATCAGTTATGAAACATTGCGTAATCGGTTCTTTCTTGGACCCTGCATTCAGTTGACTGTGAATCTTCTGTCGATTGCCACTGGTTAGTTTGAATAAGTTTAGATACTACTATTTGTACTAAAATCGGGATATTTACCATGACTTGTGACCATGATAGTTTCAAAAGTTAGATACTACTAGTAAAAAAAACCGATGTGGATAAAAGATTCAGTGATCGTTTTAAATAAACAAGATTTTGTACACCGATTCTCATAATTTTTGGTTAACTTTCCGTCACATTAAGATGAGAATCTGGCATTAGCTATAAGAGTTTGTTTACATTGGTACATTGGTACCAAGTGCTATTGATTCTGTAATGAATAAAGCAAAAATTTAAAAAGATAACAGGCGTCTGTAATACATAGAAACATCATTTTCAAACTCAGAGCGTGGCATTGGCTCAATTTTTTTGTCTTTAATACGTATGTAAGACGTATAATATTGTGGTATTTGATCGCACGCATCCTTTACAATCAGGTGGAGCAGAAGCATTAATACTTTCCCAAACTGATAGCACAAATTCTTACTCATACTTCTAACGCAATATAAGTTCATTCACAAGAAAATATATTCCAAAGAGGTATAGGTATGTTCGAATCCAGGCTATATGCCATGTCATTATGGCCTTGAGGGTGCGGGGATTGAATGTCTGCGGATGGGTCCGACGGTCGACCTTTCAGGCCCGCCTAAGCGCACAGTGACATAAAAACGATGTTTGTCTTAACACAGGTTACGCAGGTTTACTGGTTCAAGTCAAACACGATCCGAATGAAATGTCGCATATAACAACTCAATGAACTGAACTTTTGGGATGCAATTGAAATAAGGCTTTGTTTTAGCCAATTTTGGGGTATGTTGACTTTGAGTTCCGGCTACAGAGAGACCTATATGCAATGTGGCAGATGAATGATGAAGGCAACTACGACATCAGGGTTGGCCACCAGATAAACGAACTTATTTTACATGCCTCTAAAGAGAAAAATGTTAAAGGAGTCTGCCAGGAGCAGAAAACTGACTTCATTCATGTTCTTATTTACTGATTGCCTATCACCGGATTCTATTTATATATTTCAATGTCGTATCAATCTGTGTTCTGTTTAATCGTAACCGATGTTATTACAAGAACCTTGAATTGGACAAATTACCTGCAAAGCAACGTTTATAGAAATGTCGTCTGGCATGCAATCTTCGAATTAAAAGAGCATAAAGTCTGCCATATTTAGGGAGCGCTTGGTACGATAAAAAGAAGGCAGTAGTGTTTTATAATCAAAAATCTTACGTATTATACACTTAATTATGCGTGGCTTAATGATGCATCATTGCTGGAGTATGATGCACGTCATCCTTTTTCCTAGGACTGTTTTTAACCAAACTGAAACTATAATAATAAATGACAAAAGGCGAGCGCTTCATTCGATAAAAACGGCTAGCAGTTACTTAGCGAAACAATTTTCCGGTGAGCGATTCTTTTCGTCCCCAAGGATATAAAGCCGTGTAAGCAGACGTCGCCGGTGGGCGCCGCGCCTCGCGCCCGGCACGGCATATAGCATGAGTAGGTACGGTCCATATCGAGCGGCGCTGGTTACATAACACTGCGGTACGAGACCCAAGACCCGCTGTTCTGTTCCGCCTTACTAACAAAAGGCGATTCCTTTGTATCGGGTAGTGTCCTTGCCTATACGAAACCAACGCATGCCGTTCGTACTTTCAAACTTACATTTACATCAATTTAATGTGTGTCATTTTTATATTCGTATGAAAACATGAATTAAAACTTAACGAAACAGCTAAAAGTGATACACCTAAAAATAAGGATAAATTGGCATATTTGCCGAACTGTGCAAGCAATAATCCGGGGTAGCGTAAACTAATCAGTATTGCCTGAGTCAGTCCTGAGTGCCACATACTGTAATAAAAACGCGATATATTGGATTTAAGAGGCGTCACTCTGCTGTTCCACGCTCTTTTTTATTATATCCTGTTAAATATACGTATATATTGTTTTGATAACAATCCGTGCGAAGCCGGGGTGGGTCAACTAGTATTTTATAAGGTTGTTAGTGACGTGCTGTTACGGAAAATTGTATTGACAGTACAAAGTGCGGACATTGGCGAGTGCACAGCTATCTAGATGTGCACTCGCCAATGTCCGCACATACAAAATAACGACGGACAATTAGCGGAGACAAAAGGGAGGATCTGTAACCGAGATAACGCTTATGAAACTGTTAACGGTACTAACAATAGGAGGGGAGGGATAATCATTTTAAACAGTACTAATATACTTACTAATATAAATAAACTTAATGCGTTATGTGATAAACAAACAATAATTTAAATCGATAACACCAATCGTCCATTTTTTTTACAAAATTATACGAAAAAAATACAAGTAGAAATCACAAACTTGTACACATATGCAACAAAAATTACATTACTCGAGTCGGGAAAGGCGTGGTAATTTCGCGGATCTCATGGATCTTCTATCGGTGTTCATTCGCCTCCAGAAATGCTACTTATGAGGATAAGTAGCATTTCTGGTTCTGTTCTGGTCCGAAGTTTCTAATCTTAGTTCTGGTGCAGAAACTATTTTACTGTACCTTCGCCAAGAAATGAGCAAGGAGTTTGTTCACAATTGATTTCGGTGAAAAAACAATTTAGTCTTTGAAAAATACAACTGTTAGTAAAACTGGTAATTAGTAAACACACAGACTGAATACACCTTCGAATTCTTACTAATCATTCGCATCTTTGTGAGACGTGCTCGGACAATTGTGTGAAGCAGGCGTCAAAAGAGCTTCCTGTTAAGAAACAGTTCCGATCGTAGGAGATAAGCACAATAGCTGAATCATAGTAAATACTTGTGTGAATAGGCCAAATACAATGTGGCCCTGTGCATATGGTAGCCCACTTTAAATAAAAAGCGTTTCCATTGATTCAAAGCTGTTTCAATTTCGCGGGAATGTGTGAACGCATCCATAAACAAAATCTCAACTCGAAACGAACGAAGCTAGCTGCCATTTTGAAAGCAGGCATCAGGTTTGTCAGTGAGATCCAAAACCATGGATCTACATGTCCAGAACATAGACCCATTTTTGGTAACGCTACGTCACTCACTACTCGATTCGGTCTATGACAGTTTACGTTTATTGCTTATAAGGCAGTCTCGTCCGTGGTGATCAAACTTTAGTGCTCCTTTCGTGATTCATAAGACGATATTAAATGTTATAATGATCCAATCGAGTGCAAAACTTTTTTCTGTTACAAATCAAACACAGGTACGCCACGCCCTCTGTAGAGGTAGCCAAACTTTTGAGGTATGCGGTCGATATTATGATACAAAATATCCTGGGATAGCGATCTACCATACACCGCCGTCATCTCTACCGTCAGTCAGTAGGCTCGGACTATATGGCATCCGGGTCTTCCCGATGCTGCGAATCCGGAGCACGTCCCGGTTGCTTCCAGGTAAAAATCGAAGTCGGATGGCCTCGGATCGTGTGTAGTCGATGCAGGAAAATTCAAATGTTTGGTTGTGCGACGGATTGATCAGGGGCCGTTTAAAACGGTCCCTGACAAGTCCGGATGCCATATAGTCCGAGCCTAATAGTTTAAACTAAAAGCCGAAAATCAATAAAGTCCAAGCATGTTATGACGTAACTGACCCTTTGCATTGACAACTGACAAATTACTTGCGCTCTAAACTCAGAAGCTTCTGGAAAATGTCATCTTGATTAGAATTTCCAGTGCATACATATGAAGACCTCCGTGGTGCAGAGACAGAGAGACGAGAGGTTGCGAGGTCGATTCCCGCCTCGAAACAAATGTTTGCATGATCTGCAGATATTTGTTCCATCTCTGATTGTTTCTCTATATATTAAAAGCATGTATTTACAAAATAAAGTATATACGTATTGTATCAGTTATCTGGTTCTCATAGTACAAGCTTTGTTTGGTTTGGGGCTAGATAGCGCTGTGTGAAATAACCAGCATTATTTATTTATAAGTTTTCATGTCTTTGCAGTTCAGGGCATATGTCGGTTCGACGTGTTAGTTCACCCGACGTCGTCGCCGCCAAGTCGGCGCTCTGTGGTCGGCCTTTATAAGTTTGTACTACTCCAAATCGATAATCAATGTAAAATCTGTTTTATTGCAATATTCATAAGATTCAATAAGGGTCTGGATACAAATAAATACTGATGAGTTTGGTTATCAATTAAGTAGAAGATGTAGAGAGGCTATGTGATAATCATTGCCAATTGAGTTGATTTCTTATCCATGCAATATGCCTTTTATTGTCTGCGAAAAGAAAATATTATATATGTCTTACATTAAACTACTATTTACTTATCTTTTACATTTAATTGATCGAGCGAAGCGAGATCTCCCAATCAACTTGGGCAAATCGGCGTTGTGTGTATGTATGTATATTTGTTTGTCCGAGGATGACTGTGGAAGCATTTATCAGATCGTCGTGAAATTTGGTATATAGGTAATTTGGTATATAGTGATGGCACAATTTTGGTGTGGCTAAATGAGCTAACAATGTGTTGGCTGTTGAGATATTGGGGTTCAAGAGGGGTAAAAAACAACAAAATGGGACTATCCGGTCAAGTGGCACGTCTAATAAAAGGTCTTTGTGAGTACATTTCGACCCCGTTTTTATTTTTAGTTTAAACCTTGTAGTTTTTAAGTTATTAGCCATAATAAATACTAAACTAAAAAAACTAAAGCAATGTATAAGCTGCCAGAAAGCTACGCATATAAGTACCAGTAATTACAGAGGTTGGCCTTTCAAAGTTTAGATTTTCATTAAATTCTTTAACCACCGCCTTTAACGAACCGTCAAGATGACAGAATTTTAAGCTTGTAATTTCTTTGCCCGCGATGAATGTGAAAAGTCTTATTCATTTCCATCATCGGAGTGAAGGGTCTACGATAGTAGTACCTGGGTATTTTATGAGCTATCGATGTGACATTAAACTCTTGTTTATGGGTTACCTACTATCTGGCTTATCTATAAGGCTTTTCTTTACATATTTTCTTAGGTAATACAGTAATTGATATGTGTATATATTTTATTATATTTTGTTGCATATTTAGATGCTTACTATGGAATTCTATTATGTTAAATAAATGTTAAATTAAATTTAGAAATTTATTATTAATTTTTTTATATTCTTACTTATATTATAAATTCGAAAGTCACTGTCTGTCTGTTTGTTACGTTTTCACAACTAAAAGGCTGGACCGATTTCGATGAAACTTGGTATACATATAGATTATGAAATTGGAATATAGGCTACTCTTACACGACTGCGCAGAAAGAGGGTAATGTTGTTGTTGAATAAGGTCGCGCGCGAAGCCGCGGGCGGGTCATCTATTTTACATATAGAATGTGGCCTATTTGAAACACTGCTGAAACATGCTTCACATAAAGTGTCAAAGTTGATTGAAAATTACCACAATTTATCCTAATTAACTAATTCCTACGTCTACAGTTTGATACCGTAAAAATAAAACATTTTGTCTAACGATACGGAACGGCAAACGGTTAATTTGAGTAAATTGGGGGGCTATAGTTAATTTAGTGATAGACTGCGGAATTTCCTCGGGGATCAGAGCAATTACATCAACAGCGACATCTATTTCTTCTGTCTTGGACACCAAAGTTTTACGGCCATTTTTAATCCTAAGGAAAACCAATTTCACACGCCTACATAATATTTGCAAAAGTGACACGACTTCCGCTCCATTATTACTACACAAAAAGCTCGGTCTGAATTATAGTAATAAAATGAAACCAATTTGCAATGACCAATTTGTCATCTAAATCAAAACAAAAGCAACCAGTCAATCTAATTATGGCAGCCTTCGATATGAAAGCTGTTGGTTTCCCCCCTATTATTTGCACAAAACTTTCTGCGTAATCTCTATTACAAAAACCATAGATCGTAGTGTATCGAGCCAATGCGGCCAATTTACTAGTTGTGTATTCATTCCGTTGCCACGATACCGAGCGCAAACATATAAACCAGAGCTTCGATGCATGCGTAATTGCGGTCATAGCGTGAATTAAATAAAGAATGATGTATAAGTGTGTGAGTTGTTATGCCCACTCCAGCGTCCACATCCACTCGGGTAGAGTAGATGCGTGATGTTATATTACAGCGAGTTTCAATATATACCTAGTCAGGTCATAAACCAGAGCTTCGATGCATGCGTAATTGCGGTCATAGCGTGAATTAAATAAAGAATGATGTATAAGTGTGTGAGTTGTTATGCCCACTCCAGCCAGGGTCCACATCCACTCGGGTAGAGTAGATGCGTGATGTTATATTATAGCGAGTTTCAATATATACCTAGTCAGGTCATAAACCAGAGCTTCGATGCATGCGTAATTGCGGTCATAGCGTGAATTAAATAAAGAATGATGTATAAGTGTGTGAGTTGTTATGCCCACTCCAGCCAGCGTCCACATCCACTCGAGTAGAGTAGATGCGTGATGTTATATTATAGCGAGTTTCAATATATACCTAGTCAGGTCATAAACCAGAGCTTCGATGCATGCGTAATTGCGGTCATAGCGTGAATTAAATAAAGAATGATGTATAAGTGTGTGAGTTGTTATGCCCACTCCAGCGTCCACATCCACTCGGGTAGAGTAGATGCGTGATGATATATTATAGCGAGTTTCAATATATACCTATACATACTTTTACGTATGAGTATTTATTCTCAGAACTACTTTTTACTATAAAATTACCACAAAGAATATAAAATTACATACTAATGAAAAATACAAAAGAACCAGTTGAACCATCTAAAGCAGAACTTCCCAACCCGTAGGGCGCACTCCCTGAAGACAGATCCGAAGGGGGCCATAAAATGCTAGGACATTTTAATCTACCTACTCATTAATGTTCATAATTTAACACTAAGACTCAGAGTTACAATCGGGCGAACTAACTAAACAATACAGTACATACAGTAACACCAGCGATGTGATTCAATTTTCGCAATAAATGTCGTGAAAATAAATTATGTGATGGAAAAATGGATAAATGGATTTTGATGGAATTTGGTTTAGATATAGATCGATTTTAGATTATGATCTGGATTGAAATATAGGTTACTTTTTAATTACAAACCACGCGTGCGAAGCCACTGGCGAAAGTTTTTATTTATTATATTAGCCTAGTTTGTAAATTTTTTTGAATGTTGGACTAAAAATTACCAGAAAATCGCGTCTCACGTTTTATATTAATTAGCCATATCCAGCTGCGTGCAAATAACGATTTAAAAAAAATATACAATGTTTTGTAGCGCGGAGAGGACAAAATTTTAATAAATCCACTGAAGTTGAAGGTCCCTACAAGTTTTATGACAGCAGTTACTGAAAGTTCTTGAATTCCGCGGAATTTGCTCAAATAGGTCAAGTATGCAACTTTCTAGACTAGAAACTTCAAGGAAAAAGTGTAGAAATGATGATTACTTGTATAAAAGAAAAAAAATGCTAATTGTCTTTTTGCTGCTTAAGGATTTTGATCAAATATTTCACAGTACTTCCATTACAGTACGCATCTACTAAAAAATAATTTAAATAATACGGAAAAATAATAGCTATTTATTGACACATCGGCGTTAAAAAGTGTGACAATTTGAGAGGCTGATAAAATATATCGCTGAGGTAGATATATTTGTGCAGAATAGTCTTTGATGCTAAAACGAGGGTAGTTACGTTTTCCATTTGTGTAATGTGGGTAGAGTTTAGCTCGGGTGATTTGTGTAGTCGTCTGTAAGCGTAGTCGACGGCGTGATCTCATCTAGGGCGGATGTCCCGCCGCCGCCGCCTAATGACTGCTCCGTCAACTCGCTCACGAATACCCGTCAAATTAACTGGATACGCACTGATTGTTGTACTTTATTTTATGAGCTGTTATTTAGATATGCTACGTGGTTATGCAGAGAGAAAACCCGGTTGTCTTAATAACACCAGGGAAACTTGGTCGAACCATTGGAAGTTTGATTAAATATTTTCTTTAAAACTTTTCTATAACCCAAATCCTCAAACGTAGCTTACATTTGAGGAGTTGGGTTATAATAACACGTCTATATGCTAAACTTTATTATGAAGGTACTCGAGAAAATAAATTGAGGAAGAAATCATGTTAGGGCACACTATTGAACATGACGAAATTATACAGATTTCGTTACTCGTTTTTGCTTATCGGACAGCAAGGCAGAAATGAAGTTGTAAATAGGAAGTTACTTTTGTCAACAGCTTTAGTGATTGAATCTAAAATTTATATAAGGTAAAAAGCGTTATATTTGAGAATATTTCTCCGATCCATCAATTCACTGCGATAAAAGTAATTCAAAGGTGTAAACAACTCAATAATATGAATTGGCTGAATTGGTCCGAAGGTCACCCTCGGTTACTACTTCACAGGACATCATTGAGATGTATTTATATGTGTTTAATTAAAATGACCTGGTTGCATTGTAAGTGGTTACAATTGCAGACAACAATCAGACACACCACACCAAGGGGACGTTAATTTATAAATAGAAAATTGTTATCGGGGCAATGGTTCAATGGTTCGATCGTAGCATGTCCAATACGGTTAAAGCGGAGTTTCGTCTAATGCCGGAGATGGGCGCCTGCCGACCGTCACAGTCAGCGTGGACAAGTCCGCTACACGTGGTGCCGAAGAAAAATGGAGATCTACGGCCTTGCGGTGACTATCGCAGGCTAAATGCGGTAACAAAACCAGATCACTGTCCGATATCAGGATATCATTCAAAGTTTAAATTTTTAAGAAGATAATTCCAAATTCAAATTAGGAAAATGTGTGATTTTTATTTGTTTTTCGTACTGTAAAGATGAGCGAATATAATGAAGAAATTCGATACATATTCGATCATACATACAAAAGGTAAAAATGCAACGCAAGCCGCGAAAAAATTTTGCAATGTTTATGGACCTAGTGCAGTGTCTGTGAGAGTAGCACACATTTGGTTTAAGCGTTTTCAATCCAGAAATTTTGATGTCAAAGATGCACGTAGCTCTAGTCGCCCTATTACGGATAAAATTGATGCCATTTTTGAAAAAGTGGAGCAAGATCGGCATATCAGCAGTTACGACGTAGCTGAAGAAATGGAAATTGATCACAAAACAGTTTTGGCGCATTTGTAAAAAACTGGGTACACAAAAAAGCTCGATATTTGGGTAACCCACGAGCTCACTGAAAGAAACCTAATGAACCGTGTACTCATTTGTGATTCTTTATTACGACGTAATGAAACCGAACCATTTTTGAAGAAGCTGATAACTGGTGATGAAAAGTGGATCACGTACGACCAGAACGTTCGAAAAAGGTCGTGGTCAAAGGCCGGTCAGGCTTCACAGACTGTGGCGAAACCCGGGTTAACTCGCAACAAGGTGATGCTGTGTGTGTGGTGGGATAGGAAGGGCATTATTCATTATGAGCTGTTACCACCAGGCAGGACCATCGATTCTGAACTCTACTGCGAACAACTGATGAGATTCAACAGAAGGGCAGTGGTTTTTCATCATAATAACGTACCTCACACATCTTTAGCCACTCAGCAAAAATTAAGAGAGTTTGGCTGGGAGGTGTTAATGCATCCGCCGTATAGTCCTGACCTTGCACCTTCAGATTTCCACCTGTTTCGGTCTCTTCAGAATTCTTTAGGCAGTGTCAGGTTAACATCACGAGAGGACTGCCAAAAACTACTTGTCGCGGTATTTTGATCAGAAGCCCCAAAATTTCTATAGCAATGGGATCATGTCCCTACCTACAAGATGGCAAAAATCGAACAAAATGGTACCGACATACTTTAGTTAAATGTAAATAACTATATTAAAAAATGTTTTGAATTTTCTTAAAAAATTCGAAGAAACTTTTCCCCAACCTAATATGATTTTTAAGGCTAGGATTTGGATTTCGAAACGCTAGTCAAACGTTTCAACGTTTCATGAATACTAAAGTGCTACAAGGACTAGATTTTTTGTTTTTCTGTATTGACGCGAAAGTTTTCTATGTAAAAATTTATTTATTTTTAATATTATAAATTTATTGTACCAGCCGGTATTTTCTTATTTTGACTATGTTTATAAATAAATACGCGTCCAAATATTTTTAAATGGATCGCATGTTGGGTTTCAGCCAATGAATAATGCAAGACATGAATTCTAATAGAAATTATTGGAAAATACTCAAACAACAACTCGATATGTAAGAAAATATGAATTATTTTCTCAAGAGAAGTTCCGAACAAGACATGTTAGTATGTGTTAACATATACGCGCAAACATTTGTGTGCATGTAGGGTATGTATATTCATACCGGGTAGACCTATTACATAAATGACGGTGATGATACCCTACTATCATAAACGTTACATTTATGTATGTGCCGACATAGTTATACATAAGTACGATGTACATAAACATAATCATATAATATACAGATTGTCTTATACCACGAATATTGCATCTAAATTAGGCATCTATTATTTTTACGTTTTTTTTAACTTTGTTGCTCATTACTCGACAAGCAAACAATATCTACCCCTTTATTTTCTGTTTCAGGCATTTGAGCCAGTGATACGACAGAAAAAAGAAAAATGTGGCCATTTTCACGCCGAACATGTGCTACGCGTAAAATAAAAAATAACCGATATGTGCGAGTCTGACCCGCGCATTGAGGGTTCCGTACCAGCAAGTAACATAATATAAAAGTTCTTGTAGTTCGTTGTTTTTTTATAACTTTTTTATATTTGAGTTGATCGAATGAAAGGTAAATTGCGGTTTACGATTTATGACGTATTAAAAAAAACTACTTACTAGATCTCGTTCAAACCAATTTTCGGTGGAAGTTTGCATGGTTATGTACATCATATATATTTTACTTTTATTATTCTCTTATTTTAGAAGTTACAGGGGGGGGGGGGGGGGGTTGCTCACATTTTACCACTTTGGAAGTGTCTCTCGCGCAAACTATTCGGTTTAGAAAAAAATTGTATTAGAAACTCGTATGGGTTTGATGAAAAAAAAATTGAGTATCAGTTCTAAGTATGGGGAACCCCCAAAATTTATTGTGTTTTTTTCTATTTTTGTGTGAAAATCTTAATGCAGTTCACAGAATACATCTACTTACCAAGTTTCAACAGTATAGTTATTATAGTTTCGGAAAAAGTGGCTGTTACATATGGACAGACAGACAGACATGACATGTCATACATGTGTAACATGATTAACATGACGAATCCATTCCGTTTTTTGCCATTTGGCTACGGAACCCTTAAAAGAACCCCTTGGAGATGTAAAAAAACCCAATCAAATATACGGCTCCTGAATCCGCATATTTTGACACTAAATAATCAAAAGGGTATTTCCCATTAACTTAAATTAAAAAAAAATGCACAAAACAGCTCAAATTAATGGAAAAATCTACAAATTGTAATTACTTAAATCACTACTTTGAGCGCGTTTAAGAAATGGGTTTGATTAGACACGCGCTAGCATCGCAAACATAGAATGTTTCACGAAAATAAAAAAAGAAATAAATTTTGTAATGTACCTTTGCTTTAATTAAGGTTATTCACAACAAACATTCACTTTGTGAGGGCAAATGGACACAGTCGCTGTAGAGCTTGGCCCAGCATTTAGACAGAAGCCTTGCCCGAGCCATCGCGCAGTTGCTTAACATCTTTCAACGCACTTTACTTTAGGGCGGTGATGGGGCTGCCTAGATTCTGCAGAGCTTCGGGGATGGTTACCGATGCGCGAGTTAACTGTTTCTTATAGTCATTCGAAAGCGGTGCACATCTCTGTTACGCAGGATTCGAGCTAGCTGCAGCGGCATCCAATGCGTGTTTGCGAGTAGGTTTGATTGCTAGTATATGAATCATTGATGCATGGTACATAAACTGGCAATCAAAAATACCTCGATTAGTTGTAGTTTTTAGATATAACTACTAACATTAGTTTATCTAAGGAATTTTAATTATACGAACACAATTGTACCCATGTTCTTAATAATAAGTTGATCGAAATAAATGATTAATTATAATTAGTATTATTTACTTTACTTAGCTGTGGGTTGGTTTTTCACCTTCGCAATTATGAGTAAACACAATTTTTTTTTGTAAAAAACATATTTGGTTTTTGAAATTAGTAAACGCTCCCGTATCGTAATTCAGGGTTCATATTACCACAGAATAAGAACAAAATTTAGCACACGACACGAGCGAAATCAGTCACACGCAGACACAGACACGCGCGTATCTCGTATCAATTTATTCGAAGCTTCGACCGACTTGACCAGAGATTCTCGTACGCGAGTGTTGTACTAAGCTAAAACTCTGTTCCAATCTAATTTGTGATATAACTATTCCAACTTGTCTCCAAATGGAAACACACTACCAATTTATATTTATGAGCGGTTAATTGGTGTGACAGTTCCTCGTTAATGGGAGATGATATGTCATTTCATTGCTTGCAGTAATTACCAGGACATTTCCAACTGGATGCAATTAATTTTCGATCCACTTCGTGTTCCAGTTGATTGCCCGCCTAACATGCTATCAACAGTAATCGGTACTTTCAATGCTCGCCAAATAACATTCTCTTGGTATAATAAACAAGCTACTGCCGTAGAAGTAGCTAATGATTCCATGTAATAAAAACCGTAGTTACAACGGACACACAGTTACAAGGAAAGCAAACTGCCACCTATGCAAACATATATTATCTTCGAAAATCATCATATCGTCATAAAAATTTGCAAAAATTTAATAAAAAAACATGTTATCAACCAAAACAAAGCTAGTAGCTTTTATTAACCGAGTGCTTTTAGAATAGAATAGAAGAATGTTTTATTTGCAATAACAAGGACACATACATTAAACAAAAACACATATCGTAAATAAAATAAAGTTGCTGTATGTCATTGGTGCTTTGGAGAGCACGTGCATGTCTCTTGCAAATTAGTCGTCAAAACATTTTAGCCACTAGTTCATACGAACTTCGCGGTCATCACTCGCATACGAGTAGGTGACCAATGGGTGGTCTATCATCCACGTTATAATAATAAATAATAATATAACGTTGAGGCGGCTGACATATTAGCGAAGCAGGCGATTTCAGAAGGCTTTGAGTATAACGTACTACCTAACTATTCTAACTATTCAGAGTTTTTACCAAAATATAGAAGAAGCTGTTACAATTTTTGGAAAGAACATTTTAACCAAAGATCAGTAGAAAAGGATATTTGGTACACATGTATCCAATGTGAGCCTCCCTCACATACCTTGGTTCGGCCATACAAACATTTCACGTAGGCTTATTGTTATAGCACACAGATTGAGAACAGGTCATATGCCATTAAAAATGTTTGCGTTCTTAATGCGGAAGACTGACACACCTAATTTTGACACATGTGGAGTGGTGGAGGATGTGCACCATTTATTAGTAGAATGTGTCCGCTTCCAGCGAGAAAGACAGTCACTGTTGGCGACTTACGAGTACAACTTGAACAGATTCGACGTGGGTATTTTCAATGAAATCTTAGCTGACCCTACATCAGATGCAGCTAAGGCATTATTTAGTGATGTAAGTCGCCACAAGTAGCATACATATAGATAGGTATTATAATTTACTCGTGTCTAAATATATATTTTTTTAGTTAACCCGTCAAGGATCACATCTATACATTTTTGTATGGTTGTGGTTCCGGACCGATTTAAATAAGTTGTTATTCGTAATATTTGTTTGTTTTGTTTAACTTAATTTTGTTTGCTTTGTACCTTTGATCTAATTAATTGTACATACGATAGGACCGACATGTATTTTTATAAAGGTCCTTATAATATTGGAACAAAAAAAATATATAACGTTTATTTTGGCAACAATGTGCACATACAAAAAATGATAACAAGGCCCATATTTATGAATTAAGTTGTTATTCGTAATATTTGTTTGTTTTGTTTAACTTAATTTTGTTTGCTTTGTACCTTTGATCTAATTAATTGTACATACGATAGGACCGACATGTATTTTTATAAAGGTCCTTATAATATTGGTACAAAAAAAAAAATATAACGTTTATTTTAGGCAAAAATGTGCACATACAAAAAATGATAACAAGGCTTATATTTATGAATACCTTAAAGACATATACATAACATAACACAATATACATAATACATAAAATAATACACTTAAAAACTAATGGTGGGTACACATGTACATATGTACATACATGCGCGATGAGCATGTTTCATCCGAGCATGACTATCTATAAACATGCTCGACCCTGCGTCTTCACGTAAAAGCTTGCTCGAAGAACATGTTTAGTGCGCGTTGAAACTCTTCGAGCAATGGACGATTTGTTGTTGTGTTTGGTGGGCAACGCCTGCTACATTTACTGTCAGGGAAAAACTACGCGAAGAAAGCGTCGTCGTCGCTGGGTTAGGCCAATGTTACAAAGAAGAGAACGTCAGTCATGTTAATTTGATAAAGGAGTTAGAACCTGAATAGTTTCGTAACTATTTACGAATGAATATGACTCTATACAACAACTTGCTACGTTTGGTAACGCCTAAATTGGAAAAACAAGATACAGTGATGAGAAAATGCATTAGTGTGGATGAGAAATTGAAAGTGACGCTACGTTACCTGGCAACGGGAAGCTCGTACACTGATCTACAATACAGCGCAATTATTTCAAAACAAGCCCTGAACTCAATTATACCTGAAACCTGTAATGCAATTTATGAGGTTATGAAAGAAAAATACATGAAGGTATGTGAGAATTTAAATTTATTAACTAGTTATGTGTAGGATCTAGTTACATCGTTTCATCGTTAAAATTTTGAATATATTGTGCTGCAGATTTGTTAAATCCTGGAATGGATGGAGTATATATTGTGGAGTGTACGGAGAGAGTACCCATCTGGGCCTGGAAATACACATCATTGATAAGTTTTTCTGTAATTAACTGCATAGATGGTGATAATTTTCGCATTTTATTAACAAAATGTTTTCCCATTATATCACATTCATCGTCAATTTGCTTAGGTTCAGCTAATTTATCTCCAATCAATTCAAGAATTTTTTCAGCTTTCTGCGGGATATTAGCTATTTGATGAGATCGTTTGTTGGCTTGCCGTGGTGGCCTTACGCTACTTAGTAATTGAGTCGAGTATGCAAGTAGGAAGTTGAGGCTAGGGGCTGTAAAATAGACTCGCTTGATTCATCTGTAATATGGGCAACGTCAGGCGAAGTTATCGATGAAATGTCCTGAAACAAAATAATACTATCGTCTTTTTTTGTTACAGTTTCCTACGTCTGAAGAAGAGTGGAAAAAAATAGCAAGGGAGTTTGAAGTAAAATGGAATTTCCCTCATTGCCTTGGTGCAATCGATGGAAAACATATTCGAATAAATGCCCCACCAAATAGCGGTTCTAATTACTACTGTTATAAGGATTATTTCAGTAAATTAATGGCTGCTGTTAATGCAAATTATGAGTTTTTCATGGTCGATGCTGGGGCAAACGAACGTATATCAGATGGTGGAGTAATAAACAACACAATATTTTACAAATTACTTAAAGGTCGCCAACTGAAAATTCCTCCCCCCGAAAAAAATGGAATAAGTGAAGATATTTTACCCTTTGTATTTGTCGGCGATGAAGCTTTTGCTTTACGAACAGACTTTATGAAACCATATTGTTCAAAATCACTTAACCACGATAGGAAGATATTTAATTACCGTCTTAGTCGTGCAAAAAGAATAGTCGAAAATGCTTTTGGAATTCTCGCTAATAGATTCCGGGTGTTTCACACTCCCATATCGATTCAGTCAGTGGATAACATCAAAAGTGTTATTATGGATTCGTGTGTTTTACACAATTATTTGATGCGAGTATCTCCAAATACATACTTAACTACTCAAGACATAGACAGAGAACATTTTGAACAAGGTACTTTAAATTCAGGATTAAGAGCTGAAATGTTATTAAATGTTACATCGACTGTTCAGACAAACTCGACAAATCAGGCTAAATTAGTCAGAGAAAAATTTGAAAGATATTTTAACAACGAAGGAGCTGTTGACTGGCAGGAAAATATGATTACATAAAGCATAAATACATACCTGTGTGTCTGGAGGATGAAATTTGGTGGCATAGTCGGATGATGTTGATTCTATGTTGGATATCGATGACATCGGAACTATTTGGTCGTCCAAAAATGAAAGAAGTGAGAAATACCTCAAACGAGGCTCATAAATTTCATCTTTTCCTTTTCCACTTCTTTTGGAATCATCACTTTTTTTTCTCATTTCTCCAAGATGCTCTTAGAGAGTTATTACTCCGTTCTTGTCAATATTAGATTCAACAGTTTTGCACAATAAAATTAAACGTTCATATGCTGCGTTTATTTTACCCTTATCACAATATTCTTTTAACGTAGTTTTCCACAAGTACTCTTCCTCCTGATACATATTTATAAATTGATCCACAAAATCCCGAGAAAATGAACGAAAGTCCGACATTTTAACAACGCACTCGCACCCTCTTCACAAAAATATCAATCCCGACTAACATGCTCGACTTCGCAGCTACATGTACAAACATGTTTGCATCGAACATCGAGCAAGAATTATGGACGCTTGAATCTTGTTCGAATTGAACATTTTGGTTGGCTTCGAGCATTTGTCTTGAGACTTGCATGGTACACACGTTCGTACTTGCTCGAGATCGAGCAAGTTTGTCGAGCAAGTACGTACGTGTGTACCCATTATAACACTTTTGTTTATTCAGGGGATTTTGCTTCGTAGCCGCTTCCCTGTAGCGCCTGTAAACGATGCCGAATGGCCAGAAATCCGGATCACGTAGCACATCCTTATAATTCGCCAGAATCTGGAGAGTGTAGGACTTGAAGTTAGTAGTCCTACTGGACTCCAGTCGCTGGGGAGACATTCGGAACGTTATGAACGCCCAAACCGTTGGTTATCTTAACTGATTTATTAAGACCGAGAAGAAGAGCCACACCAATAGTAATTAATATAAATCAGCGACAATGAACCAGGAATAATTGCCAATACTCTAAAGTGCTATCACACCGACTGGAGGTGCATTTATCTTTTTGTTAGAATTATTTCCGACTTTACATTACGTAATTGGAAAAGTCCGTGGAACTGGTATTTCTAAAACCTGATTGGAAACGCAGCAAAGGTGTTTAATTACACTGTCGAATACTCCAATTCTACGGCAAAACGTTTTTCATGTAATTATATAAATTACTAGAAAACCGTACCTCCGTTCCGTACCTCAAAAGGTTTAAGTTTAAGTTCTTTTGAGAATAAACATCTTTAAACCGAAAAGGTAAAAAGGAACCCTCTTTTCCGTCTGTCTGTCCGTGTGTCACCACCGATTTTCTCAGGAACGAGTGGACCTAGCAAGTTGAAATTTATACCAGATACTTAGGTCTATAATCCCTATTAGGTGTATAAAAATCAAGGTCCAGAGTCAACACGATAAAAAGATATGGGCAAATTTAGATTTTCGCGAAAATTTGTAAGTAGCAAAATTAATCATTTTTATAAATACGGGATTTATCACGTACCGTCTTATCGGTGTTTCGACCGACAATGTTTCGGTTCAATTCGTGAACCTTCATTAGGGTGAGTGCGATCCGCTCCGAATAACGTCTCGCCTCGCACGTGCGAGGCGAGATAAGGATAAGGAAATACCGATAAGACGGTACGTGATAAATCCCGTATTTATAATAATGATTGAAATCAATCACGAAAGTTTTCTAAGTAAAATAGCAAAATTAATATTAATTTTCAACTTTTTTTTATTTTTCGGAATTTTCCCTTTACTTGTGCTGTAAGACCTTGTTTTAACCAAAATGGTAGTTCCCGTTGACCTAGAATCACGAATTTTGTCAAAAAACAAGGTCTTACAGCACAAATAGAATATAGAATATATACACAGTATTATAGAATATAATGCAATAATTTGGTCTCCTTTCTATAAAGTCCACATTGACAGCATTGAAAGGATTCAGAGGAAGTTCTTGAACATCTTGTGTTATTAAAGTGGCATACATCGAACTCTCCCAACATATGAAGAAAAACTCAATAGGTTTAAAATCATGTCTCTTGAAACCCGACGTAACCGAATACCTCGACTTGATTAATCTTTTCAAAATCATACATTCGTTGACTGATTCTCCTAGCTTATTGTCTTGTATTAGGTTTAATATCAAGCCACGATCTCGGCATCTTTTTCAAAATACTTTCGCCCTACAGGTATATACTAATAATACGTCCTTTTATAATCCGATAGTCAGAATGTGTTGCCTTTACAATGACCTGTTAGTAAATAATGGTGCTAATAACAATATTGACATTACAATAATAAATTATTTAATTTTAAAAAAAGATATCGAGGCCACTCTTAATAAAGAGAGTGACTCGGCCTTAACTCTCTAAACATTTATAATTCATTGATTATTATTTTATATTTATCTCATTATTGTAAGGTATTTATTTTTTTATTTTTGTTGTTACTTTGTTTTGCCTGTGTAAGTGAATCTTTCTCTTTAGCTGGTCTACACAGAACTGCGCTAGAGTTATTATGCTGTGTACACATGCTTTGGGATACAATCTAGATCTAAGAGTCGATCACTATATTTTGTATCTGATTGGGTGTATTCTGTTTTATGTGCCTTAAGAATAAAAAAAAAGTAAAGGAAAAATTCCAATTAATAAAAAAGTTGAAAATTAAAGGGTGTCCCCACACATACATAGTTGACGCCAATTAAGATAGTCCTCTGAGTTGTATGGGCGCTCATACAATTTAGCTACGACTAGCTTATGGCGGGTTCCTATATCCGTCGGTAACCAACTACGACTCGTTTCTCCTTGAAAACCTGTCAAAAGTTTGGCACTAGTTTGACACTTTTTCAAGGAGATACGAGGCGTAGTCGGTTACCGACGGATATAGGAACCCGCCATTAATCGGCACCAACCTCAAATAAGGCAAAGAAATAAAATTGTACTATTGAATAAAATAAATATTTAAGTGGGGCTCCCATACAACAGGCATGATTTTTTTGCCGTTTTTATAGATTTGCCGAACCCTTCGTGCGCGAGTCCTTGGCCGGTTTTTTTGCACTGAACGAACTTTTTAATCAGCGCCACTAAATTTTGTTAACTATAAAATTTTTAAAATCATTATCATCATTATATCAGCCAAAAGACGTCCACTGCTGAACATAGGCCTCCCCCATAGATTTCCAGAGCGACAGAACTGTGCGACCTGCACCCAACGGCTCCCAACGCAATCCAACGGACCGAACAATGTTGTGCTTTCCGGTGCGTGGTCTCCACATATAACCTTTGTGTCAGTTCTTTGAGCCCCGCCCACAACCACTTCAGCTTGCTAATCCTTGTGCTAAGAGGGTGACTTTAGTTCGTCTATAAATCTCCTCATAAAAGGCTCACATTCGCTTAGCGTGCTACGAAGAGGGCTATGCTAAAAAAACCAAAGAAAATGAAAAATAACAAAAAAAAACTTACAAATATAAATTAAGCTGGTTAACCGTCATTCGTTGTCCTTGCCCGTGTCGAGCCGGGACGTGCGGGTTGTATTGATTTTTTTAAAGGCACGCGCCCCTGCTGCCTTTTATTACCATTTGAATAACGCGGTCTTACCCCGATATCATACGAAGGCTCAAGGTCACTCAGCGTGCTATTGAGAGGGCTATGCTTAGTGTTTCTCTACGAGATCGAATCAGAAATGAGGAGATTCGTAGACGACCCAAACTCACCGACATAGCATAAAAGAGGAAAAAAAGGAAAAAGGAAGCTGAAGTGGCAGTGGGCAGGGCACATAGCTCGAACAACTGACGGCCGTTGGGAGAGAAAGGTTCTTGAGAGACCACGCACTGAAAAGCGCAGCGTAGGACAGCCCCCCCATTAACTAAAAAGATGACCTGTTAAAGGTTGCTGGGAGCTGTTGGGTGCAGGCCGCACATGACTTTGATTTGATTTTTTGATATGATGATAATAATGACCCCAATATCCGTCTATCTTATTAAACGAGAAGGGTTATTATGGGTTTGACAAGCTTTTACGATTGTAAAATATTATTCTAAACACACAAGGCGTTATTAAAACCACCGCATACCGAGCTAATGGTCAGACCAACAGTAGACCAAAATCTAACGAGCGTATTGCATACCTAACGTATTTTTTGGGGTTCGTACCTCAAAAGGAACCCTTAAAGGATCACTTCGTTGTCTGTCCGTATGTCTGCCTGTCTAACAAAATGTTCAATGAGAATAGGCGATTGACTTGAACCTCGTATGAACGATCAACAGATGATACTTTTGCAGACAGAGCGATTACTCAGAATCGTGCAATCTTACATTAATTTTAAATTAAGCGCGATACATGCTACTTATACATTAGAAGAGTTTTAAAGTGTTTGTCTCAAAAAATTTTAATTAATCACGGAAGGCTTACTTAAACAGGGATAGCATCTGGATAATTGTCTCGGGAACTGGCACAAAGATTTATTTTGAGTTTACTCCTCGAAATCGATATGGTACGCCACATTAGTATTCAAGGCGGCTGTAAATTAGCATTTCCCTCAAAGACGTCCAAAGAACCCAAAAATATTAGAACAACTTTATTTTTACGAATAAAGTTTAATTATTTTCACAAACCCCTTAATCTAGAACTTTGGTAATAGTCTAGCAAGATGAATAAAATAGTGGACTAGCGAAATAGGTACTAGAAAACTTTAGCCGTTTTAACCTAAATTTTTAATGAAGTAGGTAACTTGTGCTCTTCATCAAGTAAACTGAGGCTACTCACACGCCCCTGTACTATTTAAGAGTAAAAAATACTATATTTATCACCATCATACACTTATCTATATGTATGAATGAATGAAAATTCTTTATTATACCTTACAAGCTAGACACAACAGATATAAAGAAATACACAAATAAATGTAAGCATAATGGGCGGTCTTATCGATTAACAAAGCGATCTCTTCCAGACAACCTTTGGAAGGAGAGGATCATTGATTAATAAAAGTCTATATGTATTGCATTATGTACATAAACCGTTTTATTATGAAAGGAATAAATATTTTATTATTGATAATTTTATATTTATAGGCTGCTGAGACGCAGGAGGTAGCGGGTTCGATTCCCGCCGCGGAACAAATTTTAATGTTAGCATGATCTACAGATATTTGTTCCGGGTCTGGATGTTTTCTATATATTTCTAGCTGACCCGCCCGTGGCTTCGCACGTTTGAAATTTCCCTTTCCCGTGGGAACTTCGACATAACAACTATATAAAACACTCTTGTGAAAGTGACGCGACACTTCATGTAAATGACTTGTCGTCAATGAACGACGGTTAAATTATATGGATATTGTTCATACAAAAATACTAAAATATAAAATCAAATAAAAATATCGATAAAATCGCGATTAATAATGGGGGGTGGAGGTTGGAGGGTGAAAAATACTTTACGACCTATTTTCATACCTACCAAATATAAAAAAAATAATTAAAATCAGTCGACCCGTCTCGGAGGAGTGCGACCACAAGCGAAACGAGATTTTTATATATTAGTTAAGTATGTAGTTACAAAAAATGAATAAGAAAAGAATATTTATAATTATCAGTTATCTGGTTCCCATAGTTCCATAGCTCGACTTTTTTTAGGGCTAGATAGCACTGTTTGAAATGTCCAGCAATATTTATTTTATTATTTTATATGAGGGATAAAACAGGCAACATGGTTGGGAATTTGGACCCTATTTGCGTAGCGATGCAAGAAATCCAAAAACCTCTAGTATTACGGTCGAGGGGTTATTGCAATATATTCATATTCATATTCATTTATTAAACCATAAAGTTACATTGCATAACATTGGCAAGTCAAGATACATAGGGTCGGTACATAGTAAAAAACACAATAATTTAGATAAATGTCAAACTACTAACTAAATTAAACTAAAACATAGGTACATCTACATAAGCAGGTACAGCTTAGAGACACACTCGCACCTACAAATCAGAGAAGGAACAGCTCATAAACTCGTCAATGTGATAAAACGGATTTTGTTGAAAGAATAATTTTAATTTTAGTTTGAATTGGGCTAGCTATATAATTGTTCTATACTCCCCAAAGATATAAGGATGTAGATTTAATATAAGTCAGCAATCTTATCTTATCTTACCGTGGGATCACAAGTTAAAACCGCGTACTAGTACATGGATTGTACTACAAATATTTTAAATGCGAAAGTAACTCTGTTTGTTTCTTTATTACCTTTTCACGACTAAACGGCTGGACGTATTTCGATGAAACTTGGTACACGGATAGATTATGACCAGGATAAGGACATAGGCTACTTTTTAACCAACTGCACAAAAGGAGGGTAATGTTTTATTGAAAAACCACGCGTGCGAAACCGCGGGCGGGTTAGCTAATAGTCAATATTTTTCTGGCCTATGTTTGTACAATGTTTATAGTTTTTGTACACAGAAATCGCGGTGCTCCTTTTTTTTTGGTTATTTATTTCTTAACATATAGGAACGCCAACAGCATACATATTTTCACAATTTTTAAATTAAATTCTAGGACTATTAACATAACATATGCCTATTATAATCGTACACAATACTGAATCGAGTTAGAAAACATATAAAGCAACTTATGACCCAAGATTTGATAGATTTTACAAGCTTTATATTAACTTGCAATGTATGTATGTTTGTCCGGGTATATTGTTGCAACTGAATTTTAAACCCGTACCCCTCAACCGATTGAGCTTAAATTTGGAATACATATGTAACTTCGGTGACAATGACATGGTACCATGGAGGTGGTCTCATGATGGAGACGGATGCTAGACTACGGAACTTCTGAATGAATTACAGTAGACTACTAGTGTTTGGGCTCATTTGAATCTGCTTGCGGTTCCGATAATGAATTTTATAAAAGCTTGTTTTGAATAAGTAATTTTTCAACAAAAAACTTATTTGTTTGTTGTCAAGTACTGGTAAGAAATTGCTAAAGCAATCTTTAACCTATTTGTTAGATTTTACACCATTTTATACGCTTTCCATTGTGTTAATCACTAGATACTAAAATTATTGGAACGAAGTTCCTTATCGCGCGTTGCGAAAGGGGGCTAGACGGAAAAAATTAAGACCACGTTTTTCTATTTCGCATTGAACAGTGTGGTGTCGCGACGATTATTTTTGTTGAGTGTATACAGGTTTTTTGTACATCTATATATATATAAAAGAAAGTCGTGTTAGTAACACTATTTATAACTCAAGAACGGCTGAACCGATTTGGCTGAAAAGAGAAGGACATTGGAGTAAAATGTCCTCTCTTTAAGCGCTATCTGCTTAGAACTTCGATGTGAATGCACTGTAGAAAATGAGACATGCCGCTTGACCGTTTCCACTAAAGCTGATAAAACAAAATTACACGATGATCGGATAAACGCTTCGAAAGTTATCCTCGGACAAACATACATACATCGCCGACTTGCCCAAGTTGATTTAGAGAAAAGAAATTCGAGAATTGCAATTCGATGCAGTTTTTTTAAGACATTTAAATAAAATAGAATCCCAAACATATGTTTCCTACTTCAGTTACCACAAGCCAATTATTATCTGGTACCCATAGTACAAGCTCTGCTTATTTTGGGGCTAGATAGCGCTGTGTGAAATGTCCAGCCATATTTACTAAAATTGAGCCTACTGATTAAGTTTATATTACTTTATATTTGTTAATAATAAAAAAAAACTATTATAACTTAAAAAAAAATAACATTTTTTTCCTTCACTAATTAATCGGAAAGAACTTCGTTCCATCCGGGTGTCCCTTGACACCTCTCAAGTTTTTTTGATTAGTCGTTTTCGTATTTCCATCACAGCTTTTACAAATATTGAGCTGTAAAAGCTTTTGTATATTTTAGACTTAAAAAATAGCATAATATCTTAAGATGTAAAGTTCTCCAATCTAAGTAAGTATATCTTTATTGTACCTACCTCCTGTAAACACTGTCAATGTCTTCGACACTTGTTGTTGCAATACTGTACTCTTAGACTCTTAACAGCTCTTTATTTGTAACAAGTATTTGTTTTAATATGTGGATAACGTTGTGGGCTACATTATCAATAACTTATACATTCCCAGAATCTACCTACATGGATGGTATTTGAACCATATAATATGTTGTTTATTGTTCCTTAATTAACTAGTGGTTCGCCCCGAACTGAGATCTCGCGTTTATATCTTTGAATCCATGTACAAAATAGAGCCGCGAAAACATATCCAACTTATTTGGCCTACAGTTTCATTCTAACTACAGGTTACGGGAGTTCATGTAAATTGGTTAATCTCTTTTGGGGTAGAAATTTCAGTTATTCTGGATTTCAGACTTTTGTCTATAATTGTGTCACTAAAGCTACACGCATACCAAGTTTCAGCACTGTGGGGTCACTGGTGTACCCTGTGAATTTCGTCAAAGTTCAGTCTTTATTATGGCTAATAACTCAAAAACTTCACGGACTAAACTAAAAATAAAAGTCGAAATGTACTCACAAAGACCTTATATTAGACGTACCACTTGACCGGATAGTCCCATTTTGTTTTTTTTACCCCTCTTGGACCGCAATATCTCAACAAGCCCCTATGACTAAACATGAGGGGCATTTTTAGCTCAGTTAGTCACACCAAAATTGTGCCATCACTACCTACATATGTATCAAATTTCACGATGATCGAATCAACCCTTCGAAAATTATCCTCGGACAAACAAACATACATATAACGCATTTGCACAAGTTGATTTGGAGATCTCGCTTCGCTCGATCAATAAATAATAAATGAATCTAAAGATTTAAAGTTCTTGGTGGATAACAGTAGAAGGGTTGTGTTGGGTTCTTTAATAACACACTATGATAACGTCTATTTTCGATGTTTATGTTATCACGCCAACCGATTTTGATTATTCTTTTTTTAACAGACTTTAAAAAATGAGGTTCTCAATTATACTGTTTTTTTTAATGTTTTTACCTCATAACTCCGTCATTTATCAACCGATTTGGAAAATTCTTTTATTATTTGAAAGGTTGTACTTTCAGGTTGGTCCCATAGAAATTTCATCGAAATCAGTTCAGTAGTTTGTTTTGACTGTTATCTGAAGTCGGTTATATTTTTGATAAAAAGTTACTTGTTTACAGGTTGGTCCAAAGCAACTATACACGTTTAATAGTTCTACGCGTATGAAGCCGCGGTGGATACAAGTACACAGGTACACTACAAAAATCCTCTGCCACTTCACTAGTTCGAACCCCTTTAAAGGAAAATGAAAGGTTTTCTACGTCATGCACCGCTTATAAAATTCTTTAAAAATTCTTTCAAGTGCAGTGCGGAAATGGCGAACGTTTACCTACCTACTTCCGCTGCACTGTAAATGCTGCAAAAAAAGTTATAAACGTTTTAAGAACATAATAATCACTGTTAGATCGCCCGACGCTATGGCAGGCCTCTTGATATTCAACGTAATATTAAAAGAAAGAGAATGGAGAAACAAAATAGCGAAGAATGCATATCTTTTCCCAGGCTAAGAGTAACAGGTATTTTATCTTAAATTTTTTTAATGATTTCGCGTTCCATATGTTGTCAAAATTGAGCATAACGTTTCCAGAGGGATAGTAGTAATTTTAGCTGAATAGTATTTAAATTCGTTGTATATTTTCTATAGAAATGCCAATATGCGCGTTCACAATAGACAGATTGGTTTTATAGAATTGGCTATCAATTTGAAAATCCTCTTTTCCTGTCCTGCTCCTGCTGATGGGAAAATTACTGCAATTCCAATGGGAAAATAGTATAACTGAGCATGCTCGCTTTTACTTCGCCAATTTGTAATTGAATCGACATCAGATCGGCAAATAAGATGAACAAGTTCACTGGCTGATTGCGTTTAAACTGATTCACCTCTTTTTATATTTACAGCGGAAATTGTTTACAGTCCTTTGCAGATGAAAATGATTGGCAATTATTTATAAATAAACTGAAACCTGACTTTGAAGAGCTGTTTATTATTGGTAATGACTATGGTTAGGTCAGTTGTCAACTGAGAATAGATATTCCTCCTGATTTCCATAATAAAAACGAAATCTTGATGCGTTTATGATCCGTTGGGGAGATCCCAGTTTCTATCTTCCTTACTAAACTTATATGACTAATCTATCTAATCTAAAGAGCCCGCTGGATCCCACTGCTGGGCAAAGGCCTCCCCTCCCTTCTTCCATTCATCCCAGTCTAGGGATTCTGTCGACTAGTTCGCACTATCGCGTCAAGTCCGTCCCGCCATCTCCGCCTGCGGCCACGCGGCCTAGATCCTTGTGGTGGTTATCTTAGCTCACAAGTCATCGCGCATTCGACATACGTGTCCCGCCCAGTCCCGCTTCAATCTAGCTGTCTTTTGCGTGACATCGGCGGATTTTGTCTTAAATAGCAGTATGGTGTCTTTTATGCGGTCTGTGAGTCTAACTCCCAATATACTACGCTCCATCAACCTCTGGGCAGACCCCAAGTTTAGACCTTTGAAATGTCGTCAAATACCAGGTTTGTTAGCTGATAAGCTGTTTTTTGAGGCAGAGGGGAAGGTTGCTCTTCATTAAGTCCTTCATGGCCCAATAGCACTTCCAGGCGTTTTCAGTGCGATGAACCATTTCTTTCTCTTGTCCCGCCCGGAATTATATGACGATATAAGATAAAATAAGTAAATAAAATATGGTTTCACACCACCTGCTCGAAAATGTCAAATTATATGTCACGTAAACCTCATCGAAAGCAGGTGATTAAATCTCTACGGCTGTAAAGTTGTACTGAATTTCATTATGCCCTTGAGGGCACAATGTGATTCGAATTTGGAAACTCATCTGTATTAAAATTTGAACCAAAGAGACCCACACAATAAGAACTTATTCCTAAATCGAGCTAACCTCTGCACATAATGCACCCACCTAGATTTTGTTTTTATTGTCTCGCAAAAAGTGTGACAAGTAGAGAATTCTCCTCGTGGATAAAGCTTTCTGCAACTTAAGCGTGCTTATATCCCTCTTTGCATTCAGGATTCTAGTAAGTCCCTAGCTCCGCACGTGAGTTAACTCTATAATCCTTCGTTATGTTCGGGATTCAATATAGCGCCCGTGACGCAAGACACTGCTTTATACCCTCGTATAATAATCCACTATTTTTGGATGGATGAACTGTGTGAAGAATGATATGGGTAAGAAAGAAGTGCCAACGGAGATGACGACTGATGGAGAAGATTGGAAGAAAAATACATGTTGTGCCGACCTCACGTAATGTGGGCAGGAAGAAGAAGTAAAATAAAATTTCATGCACATCTTTACGTATTTCGATCTTCTTTTATTAAGTCTCCTGTGTTTTTGTCAGCACTATTGGTGCTGCCACAAATGTGTCTGTCTTTCATTTGATTTGACTAAAAACTTAAACTGCTGGGAACTGGATGCAGGCCGCACAATATCGGTCGCTCTGGTCTATAGTAGGTAGCAAATAGAAAAATCTATTTAACAAAGCAATCTAGATATAAATTAATATTGGTAACATTTTTTGAATACTGTAGACAGGCAAAGATCAAACGATAGATAGTAATATTTTCTGTAAATACGTTCGTAATCCAAACAATCCTTGCTGTCAATTACAGCTCCAGATATAGAAATATCCCGATTTCGCCGAGAGATATGAATCATAAATCCAAACTTCATCTATCCCGTTTTAGACTAAGAACAGATCCAGCCTGCGACTTGCTCTAACCCTATGTTTGACACCCCATTTTATCCTGTACGGGAAACAGGTGGCTTGATGTAAACTCAGATTAGATCCGGTCTCAATCTTGATGTCTTGAATATTTATTAAAGTTTTTCATGAAACAAATACTAATAATTTAAACTAGGTATCGATTCAGTTAGTTTAGTTATAGAATACAACTCGAAAAGTAAGACTATGCAGTCCCTAAACGTCCGGACATAAAGTCCTAAATAAACCATAACACTATTAAACGATGTTAAACGCTCCAAGAAAGCTTTTTAGCTGACAGAACGTCACGCAGTCTAGCTTAAGCATGTGACTGTAAGGTAGTTCTTCAGCTTAAGGGAATTAACAGAGAACGTTTACGCGATACCTAGTATTAAGAGCTATTTTATGACGGAGGCATGGAGACCATGGAGTATGGCACGGCATACTCCCACGATCCAAGCAATAACGCCTTTTGTAAGAGAAAATAAAAAGAGGAATGCTTGGTGCCGATTTATGGCTATTCGCTCTTTTCTATGAGCTCTTCCATAATTGCCGCGAACCTCGCAACAATAGCGATGCAATTTCTGACCTGTTTTAATATGATAGCTTCTTATGTGGTTGCGTTTTCGAGCATTTCCTACTTTCGCTTTCAAGATCCTTTAAAAATGTTACTTTACATCATTTATTGTTTAGTAGGAGTTAAATCAATGTTCAATCACGTAACAGACGTCTGGTGCTCGTATTATTGTATTGTATTTATGTGATTATTTAAGCAATGGCAATGCATTAGCCATCTCAAGGAAAGGACGGGAAGAAATGCCCAAGATTCCAGTGCTTCCGACCTGTTTAAAGTTATTGCGTTCCGCGGGCTCTGCGGCGCACATTTCTCGCTAAATACAAAAGTACTCACGAAGCGAAGTCTTATCACCGATTACGGGGAATGATTATCGGAAAATATCCTGCACTGTATTACGTAAAATTTCGAATGACACACCTCTAAAGTTTTTTTATAGTACCTTTAGATGGAACAATCGTATGGGCGTCATCTGATGTTATGCGGTAACCATCGCCTCTACCAAAGTAACCTTGCGTAGGTCACACACCTTAGAAACGTGCCCTATACGATGCACTGCTCTGCGTCCATCAACTTGAGCCATACAGGTTTATAGCCTCACCTGTCCGTAATTTCACCGTAAACCATATGCTTTATACTGAAACACGGCAATGCGGTTTGGCAGAAATCTACTCTTACATATATACAATGTGTCTAACATTTGAGTTTTCGATGTTCGTCAAAGTTTTTCAATAGCGAGTAATTCAGAGAGGGCTCACACATGCAGCGCAAAATATTAAATTAACCCCCTGCTTTTAACCATACAACAAAGAGTAAAAACCACACACCTACATAATTATATACCTAATTAACAAAGTTGCTGGAAAATAGTACAAAGCAAAACATGCTTTGTTATTCCACCATAAAAATACATTGTTGCAACAAAGCCTTCTTTACGCTTAGCAATAGTTTAATCTTTGTATGTAAGACATTTCAATTACAAAATAAAAATTGTACTGGAAGATCTTTCGTACGTAGGTATTAATAATAATATGTTTTTTACCTAGTAATACGCGAGTAAGATCGAGTGTTAGATCAAGTTCCATACGTCGAGATCGTCAGACGAAGGAAGGTTCATGACGTTGGGAATTGCGTTATGGACTCAAATGATCTTGGGCGGGACACTTGGCTAGACGTGGTGATGACAGATAGATCAGGGCAGCGACTGAATAGTGGCCGAGGAGTGGGTATAGAAGGGTAGGACGTCCGGCAGCGAGATGGGTGGACATCGTCAATGGGTGAGACTAGCGCAGGATCTGCACAAACTTTGAGAGGCCTATACCCAACAGTGGATGAAGCTTATGTGGATGGTGATAAGTAAACGCGAGTACAAAAAATAGTTGTGTTTGCATCGGCCAGTATTCGCCGGACTTGAATGCGAATGCACAAACAATTGTATAATTTTAAATCTGCTTAGATCGTGATGCGTCAAACAAAATCATTATTTATTATTTACCGACAACCGTATTATTTATCAAAATTGCTATAAAATTTATGCTTTTACCAAAGATTTTAGACTGTTTATGGTTTTAAATTAAAACATAAAAATTATTTGATCAACTGGCAGAAAAAGCAGGAAGGCCTTTTACACGATACGAGTGCTATATACCTATAGTTGTTTGTGTTGATGGTATTGCTCTTATAAAATTAACTTCGTCTAGGGTACCACTGAAGTATGTAAATTAGTTTAATTTAATCGTTGTTTTTTATGTAAATTTCTTTCACACTTTTATTTATTTATTTTATTTTGTTTGTTTTTATTTGCGGTCTTATTTTGTTAAACACTCTCTCCCTCACCCCCTCAAGTACACACATTTACACAGCATCCCTACCTCTCTTATGTTCTTCAAATGCGTACCTACTAAATTAATAAAATTTAAAAATTGAAAATTGAATATAGTATGTTTTTTAATCTTTTTCTCTAGGTGACTAATTTCATAAAAGATAAGTCTATAAATTGAGAATCTGTTATTGGCATTAAGCATTAGTTATAAGGATTGTTTACATTGTTAACAAGTGCTGTTGATTCTGTAATGAACAATAAAAAAAAAACATGTCCGCAACTAGTGAAATGGCCTTAACGGAACACCAGAGCTGGTTGTTGCAACCAGCACATGCTGAGTTAAGGATCATTTTGCAACTATACTTTGTGCATAAGTACATATAGATTTGTTTTGTGTTATGTGCTTTTTTACTTTACTCGTTTTTTTAATTGTTTTTCTGTGTTAAATCTGTATGTTGCAAATAAATAATATTCTATTCTATTCTAAAATTAAAAAATCCCGGTTATCTGTCGTCGGAAATTAAAAAAGAATCATTTCACGGAAAAACTGCTGGTCGAGCGTAAACTTGATGAACGCGGTCCAAAGTGTCACAACACTAGTGACCTTTTTTACCTGTCCATCAAAGCTTGGAGGAAAAACTCGAGGGTTGTACAGAACTCTGTCCAATGTCTATTTAATTTTATCTATATATCGAGATGGTCGATCATGTACCGGCAGTATAAAACTTCAGCGAAGCACGTACACCGTCCTCGCTTGGCATAGGTACGAGGCCGGAACATGATTTATGAGACTTGGGATATTCGCGTTGGTCCGCTAAGGAATTTGAACTATCGACCCGATCCGGCTAAGCACGGGCTGTTCCCTTTTGGAAACCGAAACCGCGACCTTATCGGTGGCAATTTGGAAACCGTGAGCAAAATCTTGACTGATGCGCTAGTATTGTAAATTAACAGATCATCTAGATCAGCGAAGGAATCTATGTAAGGTAAGCTACCCATATAGGCTAGTGGCATTGAACTATTAGCCGTAGTAATTTTATAAAATCGAAAGTAACTCTGTATCTCTGTCTGGTTGGCACGTTTTCACGACTAAAGCTGAACCGATTTCGTTGAAATTTACTATACTATAGATAGATTATGACCTGGATTGAGACTAGGCTTCTTTTTATTGATAAACCACGCGTGCGTGGAAGAAAAGAACGTTATGTTATGTTATGATAGGTAAGTACAGATTGGTACAGATAGTTGCGTCTTTTCATTTGGTAAAATTAACTGGTCTGTATTTTATATCTTTGTAGGACACTCATATAATGATAGACTCAAATAAGAGGAAAAGCTATTTGACCGTCAATAGCTAAGTATCACCCAGAAAAAATCTCCTGTTGCGGTTCTGAAAGGCCGACGTATTTCAATCATACGAAGTTACAGGCGATTCAGTAGTCTGCTTATAAGAATTCCTCGCACAGATCTAAGATATTTGAATCACAGCTAAAGACGAGACTGCATGGCACCAATCACTGTTATGATAGTACGAGTAATCCACTCGAACCGGCATAACTTGGCATGGAAACTGCCGCCGCCCGACGCCTCGGAAATAAATAGTACTACTTACATTAAAACACCCCATGTTCTCCCATAAGGCTATGAGATGCGCACTGAGATCGAACATAGATAAAACTTTTTCTATACCTGAGACAAGACCGGTCAAGTACGAGTAGGAGTCGCGCACCGAGGGTTCTGAAGTTATTTATGTTAATTTAGCAGCGCCATCTAGTTATGTGAACGGTAAACCAACAAAACTTTTAAGATATATATCTAAAAAACTGTTCTAGATAGAGATTTCGTTATAATTTTCCTGTAATCTTTGCATCTATCAATCAAATTAATTTCATATTTTTCACTCTGCATACCTACTTCGGAGATAGAGGAACGATATTTTCCGAATTTTTTCATCATAACTCCAAAGCAGTAAAAATAAAAAATGCTTTTGTAATGTCTAAATCAATGATATTATAACTTTGATAAGATACTGTACTAGATACCCTACACGAGTACATGACGCCCACTATTTTAGCATATTCTATAATGTTGTTATGTTTACTTTTAATTGATCCGTTAACTCCTGGTTTATACAGTTCATGATAAAAGTAACTGGCATGATAGAAATCTTTGGTAGTAGAAAGAAAGGTACACACATCACTGTTCCAATATCTGTCTCGCGCTTACTTATTGGACGGCTCCGATATGTTTTGTATTTTTCCAATACACTGAACAATTCATTTCAGACTACACGAACATTACTGACGTGGAAGGCTTTCATTTTTTCAACTCAGACCTTTGTTACGATTTAAAATGCTAGGGAATTGTTGATATAAGGGTTACTTTGAGTTAGCGTCAGTTACGGAGCGCATAAATGTTGAGAAGAAAATACTTATACATTTTCAAATTGTTTTTGCCCGACTACCGGAGTTTTCTTTCTGTTCGTAAAATCCGTATGTGTAAATGGGTTTTTTTATTCTTCCTCTAAATAAAATGCCTCGTTCCTTTGAATACGATATTATGAAATGGAGTTTTTTTCCTGTGTATCCAAAAATGCCTCGTTCCTTTGAATATGATATTATGAAATGTTTTTTTTCCTGTGTATCCCCATAGGAAATGAGAATACGGCGGCTGCAGACTATCTTAGATATTATTTTTTATAACTTGTACAGTGAGTTACAGTTAATTCTAGGTTTTAAGTGTAGACTTAAGCTTAAACTAAGTGCTTGCTTCACAATGTCTGGATTAAGCTGTCTAGCAGACAACAAAATATATAGTCATACTAGGTGACCCGCCCCGGCTTCGCAAAATAAAATATAGCCTGATGGTCTTGAGTTCATACAAAAATCCCATGAAAAAGCACTTTCAGTTTTTCTCGAATTTACAAATATACCAGGCAACTTTTCAAACATTTTCTGTCATACAAACCTTGTCCGGAAAATTTCAAACAACAAAAAATAAACCATAACTCTCGAGCCATTTTCGAGTTTATGCGAGACTAACGCACGGGAATTTGTTTTTATATACATATACGACGAGTATATAGATAGCCTTTCTTTTTTACATAGAGGGAAAGCGAGAGAATGATTATTATCTGTCAGATAAAGTTATCCAGACAGCGGCCTTTACACAGACACTCTATCGCGCGTTCTCAGGAGCGTACAGGATTGCGCGCCGGAGAGCCTGCACACGCAATCGTGCGCGATTATGTTTTTGAAGCTGTTTAAGCTGCGCGTTCTTTCGCGCGCGATTACTCGTCAGTAGGGCTTGCAATTCGGATATCCGAATATCCGTATTATTCAGATATCCGTGTGATTTTACTATCCGGATAGTGATGATGAATATATTCGGATAATTCGAAAAAAACGAATAGTAATAATATAAAATTCATCAAAAAATCACGATTTGAACATGAAATCAACTACATTAAAACCATAATTTCATAATTTTGTGCAGTAAGTACATACACAACAGTGTTTTAAATTCAGATTACTTTTAGATAAAAAGTAATCTGAATTTAAAATACTGTTTATCCTTTACTTTTAATATTTGTCGCATCATAAAACATTCAGAAAGTCGCGACTGACAAGTTGCTTACTTATTGCTTTAGTTTTGTGACAGAAAACGGGATCAAAAGTATACCTATCGAGTTCCTTATTGTCAAAAGTGATTTATATTTGAATGGTGAATGTTGGAATAACTTAAACATTGTTTATAGCTACTTTAATAACAATTATTTTAGTTTCTAACGCTTTTCCTAAAATTATTCGAATTATCCGTAATATCCGGATATCCGAATAGTAAAGTTCACTACTATCCGAATTATTCGGATACCAAAATCGTACGGATAATGCAAGCCCTACTCGTCAGTTTTGTCAAAACGGAAAGAGCGACCGCGTAAAGGGTAATCGCGCGGGATAGATCGTCCAGAGCTGGCGCGTGTTGGAGTGTGTGCAATTCGCACAGTTTTACTGAAGTAACACAGTTTACTAGTAGTGATACGGTGAAAATGAATAGAAGAAATATCATGACAAAAGCTATCATATTCTCTGGTGTTAGTCTCCTCAAAAAGAAGAAGAAATGATCCGTGTGGGTAAAAATAATAGACAGCAATATGTTTCCGCATAATGTTTCCCTTACCCTTCTAACATCTTTACACGCTAGCTCTTTCGCGCAGGATTGCTATTTCACGCGCGATAGAGTGTCTGTGTAAAGCCCGCTATTGTGAAACAGACTTGCAAATCGCAATGTAATCTCGATTCCTGAATTTTCGAACTACAAAGAGAATATTAATGGCCTATAGGTATGCAATTTATTACTTCAGGTCTTAAGTTAAGTTAGGTATCGCGTGCCATGTAAATCACTGTTAGCAGGTAGACATTCCAAGGTTTAGACAATTTCCTACCAGATAAACAGAGGGTGCCAAAAATACAAAGACAAAATTATTTCACTGCATATGAAAAAACCAAGTTTGCTTTGCCATTGGGTTATAGGTGGATCCAATTTTACACATTGCATTTTTAAGAATGGACATCCATAATCACACTTCATACTAATATTATGAATGCGAAAGGTTCAATGTTTGTTTGTTTGTTATTCAATCACGCACGTCGTAACGGCTGAACCGATTTCGATGAAATTTGGTATGTACGTAGATTACAACCTGGATTAAGGCCAGGCATTTGTGAGGTTTTGTGCGTGCGGGACTCGTCTATCCGAGGATGTGCTGTTACAGCGATGTCTCGCTCTTACAGCTCATACATATAACAGCTTGTCCATTTCAAAATTCATAATAAAGTAATATTAGGTACAAAAAAATGCAAAATAAAGTTTTCGGCTTCTTTCTTTTTACAATGAACTATCTATCAATACCTAATCAACTGTCAATAACCATCATCATTATATCAGCCATAGAATGCCCACTGCTATACATAGGATATAAAAGAGATTCGTACTCTGCCATTCACTAGTTAAAGTGGAATCACTTCTAACCAAAAGGCAAACAATTTTGTTGATAACTGCTTGACATCGACAAGACAATTATTTGACAATTGACACAAAGTAAATACGTTTCGTTGCGCCTAGTTCGGAAAAAGGCACCAATAAATCAACATTGCGTTCTCAACAAACTTACGTTGCGCTTTCTCGTGCATAGACCATGCACGAGAAAGCGCAACGTAAGTTTGTCGAAAAATTTTGACCCAACGGCCGAGTTGTGTGTTAGTTAGGTACCATTATTATTAAATTATGCATCGATGTCTGTGTCATTGATCGAGCGACGCCAGATCTCTTAAATCAACTTGGGCAAATCGGCGTTGTATGTATGTATTTATGTTGGTTTGTCCGAGGATAACTTTCAAAGCGTTGATCCGATCATCGTGAAATTTAATACATAGGTAGGTAGTGATGGCACAATTTAGGTGTGACTAAATGAGCTAAAAATGTTGGGGGGTTGTTGAGATATATATAACGAGGTAAAAAAAAATGAAAAAGAGACTGTTCGGTCAAATGGGACGTCGTAGTAACCAAATAACATGAACTCCCGTTACCTGTAATTTGAATGAAACTGTAGGTCAAGTTATTGGTTATTCGTGGCACTATTTTGATAGTCAAAGGTTACAAATAATTTTTTTTTTTTGTTTTAATCGGAGACTCGCCAGATCTCAGTTCGGGGCGAACCACTAGTAAATAAATTTTTTCTATTTCTAAATGCGCTGTCTATTTCTTTTTTTTTAAATAATTACAACTACGATATGCATGCAAATAAATTTTACCCTGTAAGTTGGTGGTTCTGGATTTGATAATAATAACCTAAAAATGTAGATAGGTTTTAAAAAAATTGCTTTTGGTATACTACGTGTTTTGTTATGTGCGACATTAAATGAAAACACGGGTAGGGCTAATGGCTAATATTGTTGTAAAATAGGTTGTTTTTAATTAATTACCGTTGGGTTCAGGCCGCACAATATCGGTCGCATTAAAAATCTGGGACAGAGACCTATGTTCAGCAGTTGGCGTCCTCTGGATGATATAATGTACGAATGTCTGGCATCAAATTATGCATAAATCAATATATAAGCTCAAATTTAACCGTACAACAGATTATATTGTTTCTTCAATGAAACACATCGTATTTCGACAACTGGTTGGATAATCGTTTCATAAGTACAGACAATGTTTCATGTTAACATATTCCGACCTCACGGTAGAGCTATATCGTCGCTCTTCTGACTAAGTGACGTAACTGACATTTTAAAAAATATTACTTAAAGTCGTAAGTGTACTTAGGACACTTCGAATGATTTATAATTTTAAGATATGTAGATACGTCAAACATACATCTAGACATAGGTAGAAGATACAAATACGCCGATTAGACAGATTGGTTCGTCTGCAAAAGTAGATAAAAGTAACATTACAAATGTCAGTTACGCCAACATGTCAGTTACGTCACTTAGTCAGAACAGCGACGATATGAGGGGTCTAGCTAGATTATAATAAACTAGCGGACCCGCCCGCGGCTTTGCACGCGTGGTTTTTTAATTAAATCATTACCCTCCTTTTGCGCAGTCGGGTAAAAAGTAGCCTATGCCCATAGCCAGTATGAAGTAGGCATGTCATAGTCTATCTATACCAAATTTTATCGAAATCGGTCAAAGCCGTTAAGTCGTGAAATCGTAACAAACAAACAAACAGAGTATAATACTTTCGCATATAAGTGTAGATTTGAGTGCCACATTTACCCGTGCAAATTTTCCATAGCAGTTATTAAAAGCGGATTTTCAATTTGAAGTTAATAAAAGTGAAACTTTAAACGAATCTGCAATTTGTACAAAGTTGTTGCTAACTTTGAACCGCAATGGTGTCCATAGTTTTGCTAATAATAAGGCAACTGCAGCAATAAATTATGAGGGTAGTATTATCGTGGTCTAGGTTTCCCCGCGAATAAGGAGTTCATACTCTCAAAATTTTAAATTAGGCTTGTAATAGCTTCAGGTTGGCTAAGATGGCTAAGATACGTTAGTGGTATTATATATGAACTGAGTATTGATCATGTCCCCATTTTCTATAGCTTAAAGTCGTGGTCCTATTTGTTATGAACTCTGTTTGTATGCCATATAGCGATAGTTCATCGAGCCGATAGTTACAGCTGCGGAAATAAAACTTTCCGCGCTTTTTCATTTAACGAATTTCAGTTCACACTCTCTTCAATTAGTAGTTTTCTTTAGAGTATTTGCGCCGAGGAGTTTTCATTCACGTTATTTAAGCGCGCATTTAAAAAGCGAGATTTTGATGAAATACGGCTGAGAATAATCATTCACACAATATTCGAGGAGCCTACTTTAATCGTATGTAAACTAAAAAGAATCTTGTTTATGTCTTGTTGAAGAATATGTCAGAGTGTGGCTCGTTTTAGTGTTACTCATTGGGAACCCGTCAAAGAATGGGCCTGTTTCTCTGTGATAGAACCTATAAGTTTTATGCTATTGTAGAATGAAAGGGGCCACCGATCATATACCCTTTACCTGGTTTATTTACCAGCAGCCGGCGGGCTGTTCAGGGCTATCGAGTACGACCTGATTTATTACCTTGATCGGTTGAACTGTGGGATATAACACTGGTGTGGTATATCTACAATATAAGAGAAAGAGAGTGTGACAAGAGCTTTCACTTTAGAACTACTATAACACTAAAAGCTCTCTAAACTCTTAAGCAGAATCACAAGCTGAAACCTCATAAGAGAAAGATTGAACAGAAGAGACAATACCCGTTACTTTAAGGAAACTATAACACCACAAGTTGATGACTGATTATGGTGACCAGTAGAAACCTGTAAATGACAAAAAAGAAACAAGGTAAAGATAGAGAAAGAGTTAAAAGGTACTCACTCTTCAGGCAAGGTCGGGGCCCCGTCCTCCAGGCCCGGCGCGTTCACGTGGAAAACGCAGAAGTTCTCGATGAGGGCCCTCATGTCCACGTAATTGAAGAATGGCTGGAAGGAGACATCTGAAAAAATAATGCAAATTAGGATCTGCATCACATGCTTAAAAGGTTCAAATCAGGATGTTATTAACTCTCATGACGTAGCTTGCCTGCTTGTTCCTGATTACAATAAGTTTTATTTAAACTAAAATAGAGATATTTATCATTATTTGTGAGTTTTTGAATGTTCCGATATTTCGGCTATGTTGTAAATATCCCGTTTTAGTGAAAATTGTGTTTCCAGTCGATCAATCCAAGTAATTACCGAGCGGAACGTTGCCTAGTATAAATAAGGTTGTTTATAGTTATACTACAGGCTCACCAGAATTATTTTAGATTTGATTGATTAATATGAACATAATGTAACGCACACCTACTTAAATGCTATAAATAAACTTGCTACGCTATAATTGATAGAGCGAAGCGATATCTCTAAATTAACTTGTGCAAATCGGCGTTGTATGTATTGTATGTATGTTTGTCCGAGGATAACTTTCGAAGCGTTGATCCGATCATCGTGAAATTTAATACATAGGTAGGTAGTGATGGCACAATTTTGGTGTGACCAAATGAGCTAAAAATGTTGGGGTGTTCTTGAGATATTGGGGTTCAAGAGGGGTAAAAAAAATGAAATTGAAGCTAAATGGTCAAGTGGGAGGTCAAATGAAAGGTATGCATTAGTACATTTAAACACCGTTTTTATTTTCGTATACTCTTTACAGTTTTTGAGTTATTATTATTAGTCATAATAAAAACTGAACTTTGACAAAATTACTACGCGTAGCCTTAGTAACACAAATATATGCAAGTCTGAAATCCAAAATAACTGCAATTTGTACTCCAAAAAGAGGAACCAATTATGTACATGAACTCCCGTTACCTGAAATTTTAATGTAACTGTAGGTCAAGTTGTTTGACTTTGGCACTATTTTATTAGTCAAAGATTAAGGTTGGCTTGCACAACGATCCATAATCGTATTTAGCGACTAAACATGTTTAAACTTTACGTATTTGTATGATTTGATCTTAAATCATATTTAGCCACTAAATACGTTTAGGCATCGTTGCGCGAGTCGCCCTTAAAAATTTTTTTTTGTTTGTGTGGGATACTCGCGAGATTTCAGTTCGGGGCGAACCACTAGTAATGTTGATTTGAGACGACATATGTTACTAAGTTTATAATTATTTTTCGAATACATTCGTTACTTGAAAAAGTCAAGTAACAATATTTTCAAATGAGAAATAAAGATTCTGTAAACTGAAAAGTGCTTATTAGTTGGCCTTTGGAGAAGCGTTTGTCAAGTAACTGTCACTAATTGGTGTCCAATTTGCTAAGTCACATCCTAGAACGCGAGCGTGCAATTACTTTGCACATGCTTCGCGCAAAGCATATAGTCTAGTCACGTTAGACTTGTATCAGATACACGAGACCCGACGGATACGGATAGCAGAACTAGATGACGCTAATCTAAAATGTTAAAGACGTGCGGGGGAGGGGGGGGATATTGTAATATTACACCGCGCAAAGGAAGGGATAGAATAACTTCCTCTCCTTAAACAAATTTAAAGAATTGGATCTCTGAAAAGTGTTTAGGGTTCAGTACGTTGAACTAGTTTCTGTCAAGTACGTCTGCCTGACTGTCTGTCAGTAGTTTCGGAGCCTATTCAATACAAACACACAAATATTTTCTCTATAATATTAGTATAGATAAAAGCGAAGTCCACTGACTCACTCTCAGGATTTCGCCGAAACTACAAGGAGTACGAGTTTGAAATTTGGCATGGATGTTTGTTATAGTCTGTAGGCGCTAACTAAGAACGGATTTTCCAAAAATCAACCCTTATTAAGTGGTCGAAAACGGGAAACTTGAAACTTAGTACAAATACTCTTTAGGTAGGTAGGATATGGATTTATAGAAAAATATCGTCTTTGTAAACACACTAGTGTAGTCTCCTGACTATTATGGTGGCACCTTACTACTATTCCGTGTCACGGTCTCGCACCCCGCTTGCTAATTAAAGCTTGTTTTCAAAACACTAAACCGATTCCCATGCGCCTGGCCACACTGCAGCTTGAACAACACTGACACCAGAGTTTTGCCACTAATTCGTACAACGTACAACTTGCATAATAAAACTGCAGCAAAAAGATGTGACTAAATACTTTTAATCGTTATCATTTTCCAACATCATTATGCTCTCCCTAATATTTTTATTTGAGCTTAAAGCGCAGTTAATTTTGTTTACTATCCGTCACAACTAATTTCTGGCACCTTTATTTTCGAGTCGCCATGTCTCACAACATGGTCACCAGGTGACCTAGAAAGAACTAATGTTACTAAGTTTATAATTATTTTTCGAATACATTGTCTTTTTCAAGTAACAATATTTTCAAATGAGAAATAAAGATTCTGTAAACTGAAAAGTGCTTTACACTAAACCAAAGATCCTTGAGACATTTACTGTGTTTTAATCATACTACTTGTCCATGTTAGCTTTCTAGCAATTAATTAATTTCCAGAATTTTCACAGAACAAAGATGATTAAATAGTACAAGAAACCTCTAAACTTCACCTTTAGAGATATTACATCTCTTATAGATACAGGTGCCAACCAAAGCCAAATATAACTATATATCAAATATAGCTATATACGAGCAATGGAGAGGGCTATGCTCGGGGTTTCTCTACGGGATCGAATCAGAAATTAGGAGATACGTAGAAGAACTCAATTCACCGACATAGCCCGACGGATTAGCACGTTGAAGTGGCAATGGGCAGGCCATATAGCGCGCAGAACAGATGGCCGATGGGGCCGGAAGGTTCTCGAGTTGAGGCCACGGACCGACAAGCGCAGCGTAGGACGTCCACCTACAAGATGGGCAGACGACTTGGTAAGAACCGCAGGTCGGCGTTGGATGCAGGCCACTTCTAACCGCAGTTCCTGGAGATCAATGAGGGATGCCTTTGTCCAGCAGTGGACGTCCTACGGCTGATATGATGATGATGATGATGATCAAATATAGGGTAAACCCAGGATAGATCCCGCAGTGTGATAAGTGCCTCGTTTACAAAAAATACAACTTCCTCTCCAACTTGTCAAAAACCACTCGATTGTGTTTAGTTTAGTTCTAAATTAGAAAGGCATCTAACCGTATCAAAAAGGATAGTCGCCCCAATTTTTCGTGGTATAAGTGCCCTTAGGGGCATCTATCCCTCAGAGTTATATACATGGTCAGTGTGGTTTGAAAACATATTTTGTTATACTCGTATATTGTTATATTTTACGTCGGAAATTTTGTGTTGTATTAATATCTTATGTGTACATATTTTTTATGCCACGAAAATATAAAAGAAAGGCAGGAGTACGTGCTCGAATATTTTTTGGACTACAGCCCAATTACAACCAGCTTTCTATGAAATTGAAAAAAAAAATATTGGGAATCAATGAAATATCCTGAAAGTTTGGGGTTCCATCCCGAGCATTACTTACATTGTTATTATTTATGCTCTAATAAAACATTATTAAATTACTTATATGTTACTTTCATTTATTGTATAGGGCATCTATCCTACACCACTGGCATCTATCATCCTTAGCATTTCCATGGTGGGGCATCTATCCATATAGATAGGAATCTATCCTTAAAAAATGCTTCTGCGGAAACTCAATTTCTGCACAATCAGTAATTGTTAGGTCAACAAAGACAGCTCGTAATGCAAGATAAAAGATTTAACTAGCTATATTCAGGTGGAGTTATTCATGGTAAATTAATAGTTTTAAAATGACGAGGCACTTTTAAAAAGTGCGGCATCTATCCTGGGTTTACCCTAACCATTAACTATTAATTTGCCGCGAACTGAGATCTCGCGAGAGTGCCCCGCCCCAATTTATTATTAAGCAAATCAGAATCTCTATATTTAAAATTAATTAAGATAACTATTAATTGAGACTATTAAAAAAGTTAATCGATAAATATTATTATAGAAAAACTGCGACATTTTAAGGTATCGAAATTCTTGACCAACAAACTGATCTACCGCGTTACTTATAAACTTACACATATTATAACAAACGGGAATTTATTTTATATTTGATGATGCCTTTTTTAAGGCAGAATTGGCAGTTATTCTGAATTTAACACTTTTCCTCGTTTTTATCTAACAAAGGCTACGAGCATACCTTTCAGCACCTTAGAATTACCTAATCGCTGATAATACCTGGATGCGATCTTCCCAAGATAGAACTACATAGCATAAAATAGAGGAGGCTTATACCCTACAGTGGGTGTATAGAAGCTGAGAATGATGATGACGATGATAAATGAGTCCAACATTTGATCATTCCTTCACCTGATCGTAAGTGATGCCGGGGTCAATGCGTTATGGGCTAAAGCCTCCACAGAGTGGACGCTTCTAAACGGAAAACGACCTCGTGGCGAACCGCGGCGAAGATGGAGAAGCCAAATTGATGTCCATTTACATGATTGGTCCACAATAGACCAAAATAGAGAAGACTGGAGAGAAGGAAGGGAGGCCTTTGCCCTGCAGTGGGACACTACAGGCTCTTAATACTAATGATGTGCCTTCAAAACCACAAAACCAGGTAATACTCGTAGCAAATATCACTGCGATATATCCAAACATGATGAATGTAGACGTTGGTTTCGATCTGATGAAACGACGGGGTACGTTTATAATTTCTAAAGATTTCGCTCATTTATGAAAGCGCCGCATCTCGGTCGTCACGACTGTTTAAACGCAAGTCGTCACTAACGCGCGGGGACTACGAAGTAACTTTGCTTGACACGCAAGACATAATTGGACGATTTTTGGACTGCGTGCACTAATTACGACCAAACCTATGTTTGGTTGGCTATCCAAGAACCAGCCCGAATTAATTATTTTTAAATATTCGTGTTATATCCTCTTATGTTTTATATTTGTACAGTCAAGAAAAATGAGTTTAAAAACCATTAAACCATAGACTTATAACGGGTTTTTTGTTCTCTCTCATTCCATGTTACACGTGTCATTGTGTGTATACCAAATAAATAGTTATTCTATTGTATTCCATGTAAGTAGGGTTGGCTACGATCACCGTTCACCACCAATGTAAACCAAGCCGCAGAGATTATTTCATCTACTCCCAAATATTGGAGATGGAGACACTTCAAACGATTACACAGCAAAGATAACAATGCTTGTCCATTGCCCTGATGAAAACGAGTAGATCGACAGGTGAAACGTGAAAAGAAACCATCCAAATTTCAAGTCTAGAATTCTCTATGACCAGCAGTGCTTTGTATATCAGTCAGGACTTTGATTCTGAATAGTAGATTTAGGAAACATCGTGCATGGTTGGTAAGCTGACGTTAAAATTGGCCCATTGGAATGATAATAGATGTATAGAAAAACGTTAATTTAGAGAAATGATACAAATATTTATATAATTATAAACAAAGGAAACAGCTAGACTATCGCTAACTAACGTTGCTACAGTTAACTCCTCCAGCAAAGGCACCCAACCAACAAAAATATTAAACAAACAAAAATTACCACATAACAAAAATATTCATTTCAGAAATTACTTTTTCTATTATCTCCAACTAAAACCAAGGAATAAGATATTCTCTTCCTCTCACAAAATATTTACCTTTTCCCACAAACGAGGATAAAAATCGCCGATGAAAACCGACAGATATCTGAATTATAATATAGGAGTGTCGTATCCGGTGTTCAAACGCGACATCAATGTGTATTCATTCGTTTCACGACTTGCGCCAAGGGTCGGATTACAAAGGTCAAGCCAGCCTTTGTAATCAACGTAATTACATCATTCTAAATCAGAAAATGATTTCGGTGTATCCCGGAAAAATATGTTAAAAATACTAGTGTTTTTTTTTTATTTTGATCCTAAATGCATTTATTAATAGAAAGAATATATAACGAATTATAAGACTAAAATACAGAAGAAACAGTTGAATAGATCACTACAAGGCGGAAGTATCCCCAAGACACTGGCTGCATTGCCCCGCTTAATTGCAATGCTTATTCGTGAATTGATATTTTTTTTACAAACCCATGAAATTATACAGTATTGTATTGTATTTATACCACACTGTACCAATGTTGGGCATAGGTCCCATTCTCCGGACTTTCCAGACGTTCTAACAGCAATATCGTCCACTGTTTTATGAAGGTCTTAAGCTCATCTCGCTATCTGTCTGTCGAGACGCCGCGCCGCCTCACAATCTTAGCGCTTCCGGTCTTGATCACGTTCACAGTTCGTCGGCCATGCGGAAGAAGTACCCTGACTAGTCTCATTTAAGTATAAAAGCATCCGAGTCGTTTTTAAGCTAGAGGTAGATGAGGTACCGAAATATTAATAATGGTACATGACTGATAATGGAACCGTAGAGCTTATGTAGAATATAATAGAATAATCATTTATTTTGTACACACAAAATGAGACATTAAACAATTATAACGAACAGTAGGTACAATTGAAACTAATAAGACAGTTCGACTCATGTGTCTGCGTACCAAAATGGCGCACCCAACGCTGAGTTCAGCTGAAACAAGAAGCAATGGTAGGACAGCAGCAACGCAATAAAATAAAAATAAGTCAGTAAATAAAATGTGTGTGCAGTTTTATTAAAAATATAGATATAAATTATATAATCATGCTTTTCTAAAAAAAAATATATATAATAATAATAAATATTGCTGGACATTTCACACAGCGCTATCAAGCCCCAAACTAAGCAGAGCTTGTTCTATGGGAACCAGATAACTGATAGAATACTTATATACATTTTTTTTGTAAATACATACTTATAATATATAGAGAAACAACCAAACCCGGTACATCTGTAAATTAGGCAAACATTTGTTCCGCGGCGGGAATCGAACCCGCTACCTCGTGCGTCTCAGCCGGAACTTCATGTATATATATATGAAGTTTGTCACATGTACTTATGTAGAATTATGTAGACTTATGTAGAATTTGTATGTGTAGAATCGTAAATGGTTATATATAAATAAATATGGGCCAATATTTAAATATTATATTATGTATGTCAGGGTTCATCCGTAATGCAATATGTGAAAGAATTCAATTGTCCTTTGACTGATACGATGATGAATTAGGTAGCGAATAATTTAATTAAGGTACGTTTTCTGTGATCCTCTCTACCTAAATGCACTTCAAGGTTCTTCAAAGCAGGCATTTGACAGGCTAACAAACACCCATTTAAAATCTATTGAAAACAGCCGGTACCCATTATTATAAGCAATTAAAAATAAGCAATATCGCAAACAGTGCGTGCATACGCTTTTCATGAAAACAGTTTATAAAAAAACTTTTATTAAAGCTAGCTTTTTATTACGCTATAACAATGCATGATTTTTGAAGCAAAGTTTTAAATGGAACAAAGGCCCATCTGACGCACGACGAAGCGCTATGCAGAATAGTTACTGAACCGCATTTACCAAACACACAACCCAGGGCAGGGAGTATGCTAAATATTCACTAGTGGCCGACAGCCCGATTCAGTTAATTGGTGTACTGACATACAAAATAAAATTTATCGGTACATGCAAGCCCGCACGCGAAACTAGTTTTAAACTCATCTAAACAGCTTCAAGTGTTCAAATATCTGATTAAATAGCTCATCTCGTAGGGATTACCAAGTATGAGCGAGTGCGGTTGCAATTCGCGTGCAACACGTAAGTTCTAAAGCTCTGGCTACATTTATTGGCAACTAGTCAACTATTAGGAGAGGAAGGCTTGATTGCATGATACCCTATAAGGGTAAGGTTCAATCAACACCAATTCCAAAATTTACTTTTCTGGCTCGCTTCGGTCGCCGATAGATGTACAATTTCCTGGCTCGTTTGTACCATTACTTGTTTCGCTCGTCTGCTAACGTCGTCTGCTAGAGATCGTTCGTTAGATTTCATCGCTCACGAATAATTATCATTCGAAATATCTTAGGTGACACTGGGTCCGTCCAGTATGACAATATACCTACCTAGCTACACCACTGGCTGAATAGAACCATAAATTGAAATTGACTTGCATTGGCCCGTGTAGGCAGCGTTTACAGCGGGGTTGCGATGGTAGGTAAGGTTTTAGATGTACACGTAGACATCAAACTTCGAAGTTGGATGAGTCTGCAACCTAGTATAATCTGCGAGATTCGAATGCTTCTTCCAAGGCGTATAAGCCGAAAGCTGTGTAACGTATTTAGTCAACAATGTAGTATGTGGCTTTGTTATTCTCTATTATGTTCGACACACCTTGACTACAGTACCTAAAATGTTTTTCTTTAGATTACGTTTTCAATGTAATTTTATTACAACCTAACCTAGATAAGTAGGTGAGTGAGTAATTTATAGCTGACCAATCCGCAGCTACGCACGCGTAGTTTTTCAATAAAAACATTACCCTGCCTCTGCGCAGTTAGGTAAAAAGTAGCCTAAGGGATAATGTAGCATTCTAATGGAGAAAAAAATTTTGAAATCGGACCAGTAGTGTTTGAGTTTATTCGTTACAAACATACAAAAATACAAATCTTTCCTCTTTATAGTATTAGTATAGACAGTTTTTAATGAGAATTGTGTCCATTGGCACTTTTCTTAGTCTCTTTTTAAGAGGAAGATACTTCGTTCTTGTGTTCTTTATATACGTAAAATGTAAGACTAGTAAATTCTTATTTAATTTAGTTTAGGTTGTACGTTCTTGTTGCTTAGCTTAGGTGTGGATGGAACACTTTACCGTCGTCTATTTTTCCTGAAGACTACAATCATGGTCTTTAAGATAAAAGTGAATAGGTGTCTCCTAGATCACATCATCGCTTACCATGAGGTGAGATTGTGGTCAAACAAAGATCTAATAGTAATAAAAAATTAGATACACCGTTTTACAGATTAATTCAATAACTCGGTCAATGGTCCAACGTGCCAAATGGCCGATTTACGACTAATTAATTAATTATCGAATTAGTCGTTTTACAGATGTTACCACGGTGATTGATTGAACTAAAGAACATTAATTGACCATAAAATAACTTCACGGTTCACATAAAATGAACAGAATAGAATGAAATTAGACTTAAGTGTAACTTCGGTTACATAAATAGTGTAGACAGGATCTAGGTTCCAAGTTCTAGGTGTCACAAAATATATTAATTAAGTACAAAACAAGTTTGCTTAGTAAAACCGAAAAACATTTAAAAACTTAACTTGTGCTGTCTCGAAAATATGTCAATTTATAGGTATTGGAGTTAAAAAAACCAGCAGACAGTGAAGTAATTTGTCAGTATCCCGGGCATCATACACAGAATGAGGTGAAGAGAAGGCATGAATGACTGAAAAAGACGCCATTCAGAGACGTTCGCTGGAGTGTACTAAAAATATGCAGTCTGAATATAATACAGATATTGCAAAAACTTGAAAAATAAACTGACTTTGTGTAAAGTTTCCAAATGGCTGATTATATTTTTATTGTCAACCAATAAATGTATTGTATAATTGGGGAAAGAAAGTACCCTGATCATTGATGTTTTACTTGTAGAAAACTTCGGTATTCATTAATAAAAATAATATTTATTAACTTTATTGTCTTCAGCCGAGCCTGTATTTATAAGGCATCCATCGATAGGGTTAATCAAATTGATTAAAATTTGTCTCGTAAAGAAATGCCACCTATTTAGAAGTAAGTTAAAAGAAAAAGCGTGGTTTATTAAAAATAAAGCTGCGCTAGACGAACTTTGAGCGATGCGTCAAGTAATGTGGGATTACTTGACACGAAAAATGTCCTTTTGTCTCATTAAATGCAGACTTTACAAGCTGCACTGCTTCTAACAAAGGCCAAGTATGAGATAGGTACCTAGCAACCTAGTAACCCTGGCGTTAACGAGTTTTATAGCTGGAATCGACACCGTGAAATGCTCACTCAAACCGTTCAATATCCATCAGGATATTGAACGCTTTGAGTGAGCATTTTGTTTGGCCATACCGAGTGTATCAAGTTGTGATTATATGGTGGTTTGCTCTCTTCGATCATCAGTTGTATGCAGGGTACCTATGTACGGAACGCATATCTTCGGAGAGACAATCGCTAACATCGATAAAATCAATAGGCTGATGAAAATAATCAAGCTATGTTCAGGTAATTTATGTGTTACAATGACCACCGCATACAAATAAACCACGATACTTCCAAAAGTGACCATCTTAAGATAACAAGGCATATCAGTTTCTGCATAATGATATCTGATTATGTTAAGGCGAAGTTTTGTGTTTCTACTTTTTCTGTGTTCGCAGTATATCGTCCTAGACCTAGTTCGACGACCTCTGTGGCGCAGTGGGCGAATAGCCGGCTGTGACGCTTTGAATGATCTACAGATATTTGTTTCGGGTCTGGATGTTTTTCTATATATAAAGTAAGTATTTACAAAAAAAAAGTATCTAAGTATTCTATTAGTTATCTGGTTCCCATAGTACAAGCTCTGCTTAATTTGGGGCTATACAGCGCTGTGTGAAATGTCCAGTAATATTTATTTATTAATTAGTCAAAATTTGTGTATTTGTTTATTAGTCAGGGTAAAAGTAGCAGTGGCGAGACAAACCGAGCACTGTAGAGGTATTCATGCGAAAATCTGGCCCGGGTTAAGGAAATATGTAGTTATGCAACTGAAAATTAAACTCAAGAGAAAATAAACGTAGCTTTCCCGTTGAAACATTATTATCTCCTATAACAAAGGAACGTTGTCATAGTCAAATTAACATTTCTCATACATAATTTCAAGTTAAGTAAAGTTAATTAAGTTGAAGTCGTAACTCCGTTAATAAGGTTAATAGTGACACGAAAATTAGACAGAAAGGACCGAAAGGAACATTGGTTTAATGATATACTACGTGTTTTGTTAAGTAGGACATTAAAAGAAAACATGGGTAGGGCTAATGGCTAGTATTGATCTAAAATAGGGTTTTTCATATGCATTACCATAGAAAATTTTATATATCAAGTCCTAAAATATCAATGAACCGGCATGTATAAAATAGGCAAACAAATTATATTCATTTATCATGTAAGTAGGTAGGTATCTGGCAAACTGACTGAGCGGCATCGTCACAAAGGCGCCGCTGATTTACGTTAAAAATGTTTTATTGGAAATGTATCGATTACTGGATAAATATTCAAGCTACCGGTATTAAACCCACCTCTAAATCAGTTAATACAATTCCGGATGTGCGTTTTAAATTAATGTCGTACATAACAAAACATAAAAAACTTTTAGTTTATTATGGAACTATCTAATTAATTTGCGTTCCACTTCTATCTCTATGCGTAGAGAAGATAACATCATTAGCCGCGTATAATCAGTTATTCAGAGAGCCGGTACAAACAAACGACCAAGTGCGAGTCGGACTCGCGCACCAAGGGTTTCATACCATTATCAATAAAAACGGCAAAAAAATAATGTCTGTTGTATGGGAGCCCCCCTTAAATATCATCTGTGAAAATTTCAATTGTCTAACTATCACGGTTCATGAGATACAGCCTGGTGACAGACGGACAGACAGACATACTGACAGACAGCGGAGTCTTAGTAATAGGGTCCCGTTTTACCCTTTGGGTAGACGGTACGTGATAAAATCTGTATTTATAATAATGATATATGTCTCTCTGTTATTACAAACTCTTCCAGAGAAAGACAGGCTTATTATAAGTTATTTTTCACTATTTGGTCCAAATAACAAAGTTGCCTCACACCACACCAATATCAGAAAATATCAAGGTACTAAACCGACAACTTTCATTCAAAGCGAGTTGTCGAGTTGAGTTTTTTCTAGCTCTTGTCACTGTGACATAACAAAGGAGAGAGGAAGTTCTCGCCGACATCGAAAGGTCGGCAATCAACTATTAATACAACCTGTTTTGTTATGTACAACAATTATTTTAAACACACATCCGGAATAGTATTAACTGATTTTGTAGGTGGATTTAATATCGGTAGATTGAGTATTTATCCAGTAATCGATACATTTCCAACAAACCATTTTTAACGTAAATCGGCGGCGCCTTTCCGACGACGCTGCTTAGTTAGTTTAACAGGTACCTACTTACAGAATGAATTAATTATAATTTGTTTACCTATTTCATACAGGCTGTACCATTGATATTTTAGGACTTGATATTAAGGTTATTTGATTTTTTATTTTATGTTATTTGTGGGGAAACAGGCTAACGACCCACCCGATGGTAAACGGTCACCGTCGCCTATTGACACCGGCAACACCCGGGGTATTGTCGATGCGTTCCCTACACTGTAGACACCTCTTTACATTTCTCTTGAAGCGTGCCATGTCATAGTCTAATGGGAAAACCTCAGATGGTAGCTCATTCCAAATCTTGCAAGTGTGGGGTAGAAAAGATCGCGTGAAGCGTGTGGTGCGCGATACCTAATAGTCGATTATATGTGGATGAGCTTTATTACGTTGTCGAGAAGTGCGGTGGTAAAATCTCGACGACGGGATGAGATCAAATAGCTCCTCAGAACATTCCCCATTATACAGGCGGTAGAATACACGAGATCCGAGAGCGATCCGATGTCACGGCGTTGACTCAGCGGTTCCAGCATGTCGGCGAGTTTGGGATCACCGATGATTCTAATGGTTCTTCTCTGAAGGGAGTCAAAACGAAGCAATTGGTACTTTGGAGCTCCGTGCCAAAGATGGGAACAGTATTCTACGTGCGGCCGAACTTGCGCTTTGTACAGCAATAGCCGTTGTTGGGCCGTAAAATACTGTTTGGCACGGTTAAGGACTCCCCAAGTTTTTATAATATTCACATTTTTCTATGGAAATTAATTTGAACAAAACAATTTTACAGCATGACATTACCATTAGCCCTACCCGTGTTATCATTAAATGTCGTACATACATAACGAAACACGTAGTATATATGTATCTTTATTTTATTGACACGGAATCATACATTAATTGTACGTTTCTTTAGCGAGAAAACAATCGACAGATAGACGCTTCTTCATCATAGCATTATTATCCCTATAATCATCAGTAAACGTTAGTGCTTTAGCGATGTGTGTAATTATGGTGCAATGTAAGAGAAGATAAGATAACTCTTTATTGTACACCAAAGTAAAATACAGAACATAATTCTTACAAATAGATTTATTACAATGGGCGGTCTTATCGTCTAAAAAGCGATCTCTTCCAGACAACCTTTGTATGGACAGGATTATAATGTAACACATGACAATGTACCTACCGGTATAGACTTTTTAGTAGAACATGGAATGTTTATCGCCATGTTTGTGTGTCTGTCCGACCAGTTACAGCCTTTTTACTCAGACAGAGATTTTTAGTGCTGTAAAGCTGAAACTTTGTACGATGATAAGTTTTAGTGAAATAACCGTAAGGTGAAATGTATAGCCAAAATCCACATAATTACAATGTAGTTGTAAAAAAATGATAAAAGCTGAGTTGGCGTCATTAATTACGTAACAAGTGCATTGGCACGCCTCCCCTCAGGGCTTTACACCGGATCGATTAGCGGTTGAGGGTAAATGAACGAGTAATTTAATCCGTTACCAAATATCTGGGAGCAGTTTGAAACTATAAATAATAAATAAATAAATATTGCTGGAAATTTCACACAGCGCTATCTAGCCCCAAACTAAGCAGCGCTTGTACTATGGGAACCAGATAACTGTTGGGATACATAAATACATTTATTTTGTAAATGCATACTTATAATATATAGAGAAACAACCAGACCCGGAACAAATATCTGTAGATCATGAAAACATTTGTTCCGCGGCGGGAATCGAACCCGCTACCTCCTGCGTCTCAGCCAGCTATCCGACTACTGCACCACGGAGGTCATCTACGAATATACTATGAAATACTTACGATTATCTGTGTAGTATATCTTAAAGCATTGTGTTTGCTAGTTGACTTTTTAAGGAGATCTAGAGCTGTTTGAACAATAGTTGTACTATAACCAATAGGTATATTTTATTTTGTAGGTTCTGTTTATGTCTGTACTCTTACACCGCCGTCTTTCGATTTTGTTTGTCCTGTCCATCCAAAGGCTGTCTGGAAGAGATCGCTTTTAGCGATAAGACCGCCTTTTATTTATTGTTTATTTCCATTATTACTGTACTTTTGTTTGGTGTGCAATAAAGAGTATTTCATTCATTCATTCAACAATAGTTGAAAAACAGTTTTTTTGAAGTAAAACTTCTTTACGCACGTTTGACTTGGGGAGTAAGCTGGTGAACGCTTTACGAAAAGTGCGAACGGAAGTTGAGAGGGAGATATAACTTAGTGAAGATAGAAAAAAAGAGTTACGTTTCATATATTTTTAAAGTGCGAGTTGCGTCTGTCCAGAATGAACATATACTGATCGACCTACAGACGTGTGGACAATTTTGTAATTGAACAATTTTACAAATTAATATTTTGTAAAAGAAGTTTTACTTCAGTCGTTTTTTCTTAACCTTTTCTTTCCATGGATTGGCGAAGCCCCTCAAATCCTTCCAACTATACCTATCCTGCGCGATTTGCCACTATTCCTTTTCAAAAACATTCAGATCGTCTCGCCAAAGCTTTCTTGTCCGACCTCGATCGCGTCTTTCATCAGAACACGAGCTCGTAGTAAGTTTCTATTTTTGATATAATACGCATAGGTCTTCATTTAACCTGATGATAAGCGATGATATGGTCTAAGATTGTATGAGCCAACCCTGCTGTCGGAGTTTTAAAGCCGCTAGAATCTCTTGGACTACACTATACTACTACTATGAACGCTTCGAGAATAATGATGGCTATCGTTTTCATTTGAAAATATTATAGTAGAATTGGCATTAGAGATTTTTTGAATCATGAGTAATCAAGAGATTGCAAGACGCACGGAAAACGCCTGGAAAAACTATTGGCCCATGAAAGGACCGCTTCCACTTTCTCGAAAGCGGATACTCATGGACATGTGCATTCTCCCCATTCTCACCTGGTACCTAACCTGGTCGTACTAAAACCTGGTTGCTAACAAATCGTCAAAAGTCCTCCCTTGGGGTATGCCAACGTGCAATGTGTATTGTCCATGAATGGAGCGTAGTATCCTGGGCGTGAAACTCACGGACCGAATCAGGAACTTTGTTATAGAAAGAAAGAAAAAAAAAATTTATTCAGACCACCACAAATGGACACAGCAACAAATGACACAAAAAATATAATCTAACTAAAAATTTTAAATGTGGTGGCGAAAGGGTCCTTAGTTCAGCATTTGCTTATACGCTCCCGAACACAGGTAGCCGACGTCGCTCAAAAAGCTGTAAGACTCAAGTGGGATAGGAAGACCCCAGAATGGGTCCCAAATAACGGACGACATCCGCGTGGAAGGCCCAGGCGAAGGTGGCGGGATGAGCTAAAGGATTGGCCCTTACTCGCGAACAGTAGAGACGAGTGGAAAGAGGGAAGGGAGGCCTTTGCCCTGCAGTGGGACACTACAGGCTTATAATAATAATTATGAGTAATAAGTAAAGAGGAAATTCAACCAAAAATATAGAAGTCGTTTGTGAAGTGAATGTCGCAAAACATCGTATCTATTGTAAATACTGGGGACAGAGAATCATAAACAAGTATTTTATGTTTATTGTTCACTGGACCAGAAAATGCAAAAGCTCTTTAAAACACATTGACTTTGTTATTGCATTCTTGTCGCTCCAGAATTGTGAACATTCTCGGAAGGACTCGATGGAATATCAGAGGTCTACGTGGATCAAATTAGCCGTGTACCAAGAGATATAGGAATAAGCAGAGAGCAAATATTTGAATACTTGAATACTTGGGGTGCGGGAGAATTTAAGCTGGTAAAATTAAGCAAGTAATTTCGTATGAGCTTAGCTAAACGGTGTCGAAGTTTTTAGGTCGTCCGACAGTTTCCGAAGTACTTAGAAACGCAAACGTTAGTCCGTAATAAGAGAATACGCTTTAAAACCCCTAAACATTAAATGGTATCGATTAGTTTTTTAAAACATACGGCTCGTAAAAAAAAGGTTTAGTCAAAAATGATATTGGTGCTAAATAAGGCGACGAAAATAATCGGTACAATGTATACATCAGTACAATAATCAAAATCGAATAGGTCAGATCTAACGGAATCTAATAGATATGGCAAGTGTCAAAATATTACCAACGAACAGTATAACCAAATGATACAACATTGGAATAAATTTTACGGAATGATTTTTTTCAGTCTATAGTGAAAATTGGTGCATATAAATTATACTCGTTACAGTGCATACCATATTAATTATTTTGCATCGTGTGGTCGATGTTTCGATTTCTTGTTTATACATTCGAACAAAGTTATCGCGGCATGCAAAATGATAGACTTCTAGGGCCGGCTTGCACAACGATCCCTAAAAGTATTTAGCGACTAAACATGTTTAAATTTCACGTTTCTGTATGATTTAACAACTCCTTTAATCATGTTAAGCCACTAAATACGTTTAGTACAGCGCACGTCGCCCTGAGTGATAGATTTAAAATTGGTCATATTAGATTTTCCTTAGCAATCTGGGGCTTACAATAACCTCAATTGAATTTGACATTGAGAAATGCCATTGAATCGGCGACAGTGACACAAAATCAGGACTTTGCATCTCCAGATACCAAAACCAAGACAAGAATATCAAATAAGAGTTGAAGGAATGCAAACTAAATTAACATAAAAATACATCACATCATGAAATATTCAATACGCCTTTCCCGACTGCAGCCACGTCGACAAGCCGGACGCCTGAACGAGCTGAAATACCACAAGCGCTCAAAGAAAAATGCGCGAGAAACTCTCTCTACTCCATGAAATATGCAAATTATGCAAGTATATAACAAAAGTGATACAAGAACTGCAGGTTAAAGAACGTTGAGAGCAAGTTACGGTTCGTTCTTCTGTCAAATATGCTATTGATTAACTGTCGGCGCTTTCAGGTCGCACAAAGGACTTAAAAATGGCCTTATTTTTATAGCTAGATATTAAACGAGATCGATATCTAAATGGATATGTCAATCTGTGCACCAAGGCTATTTAGTGACCCCGCGGAACATGCGCAAACTTAGCTAATTTGTTAACTGTTAACTGTTGTGAAGATACTGCAAGAATACTAAGCAATTACGAAAAGAAGCGACACTCCGACCCAACCCCCGTCATTTTATTGTCGCCTGCGTGCAACGTAGCGATGTATTGACGGGACGAATTCATTCAGTCGTCATTATAAAATAACACAGATACATTACTAAGTTGTTTAAGTATAGTGTTCTCCCTGCCCCGCACAGAACAGACAATTCCTACACATGCAAAATTGTCTAGGTAATCGCTAATTAAATCAGTCCGTTTTCATGGAGTGTCAAGGCGTGGTAGTAGCTCTTAGTGCTATACGGGTCGTCCGACTTACAACAAAAACCGACCAAGTGCGAGTCGGACTCGCGCACGAAGGGTTCCCTACCATTATCTATATAAACAGCAAAAAAATCATGTCTGTTGTATGGGAGCCCTCTTTAAATAAAAATTTTATTTTAATTTAATTATTTATTTTTAAAAGGAATATATAACTAAATATTCTGTGAATATTTCAAGCGTCTACCTGTTGCCGTTATGAATATCGAGCAAAAACGAGCAAATAAAACACGTTTGTTGTATGGGGCTCCCATACATATTTAATGTATTATGTTTTTAGTATTTGTTGTTATAGCGGCAACTAAAATACATAATCTGTGAAAATTTCAACTGTCTTACTATCACGGTTCATGGGATACAGCCTGGTGACGGACGGACAGACAGACAGCCAGCGGAGTCTTAGTAATAGGGTCCTGTTTTACCCTTTGGGTACGGAACCCTGAAAATCGCATATCCCTTTATTATGCAAGGATACTAAATTAAGCATTTTTAGAAATTACAGGTTACCGATCAGAAGGACACACAAGAACATATTGTGACTAACAAAATGTATCATCACCAGGCGAGCAAGATCGCCTTTTTAAACCAGAAGCATTATTCGCACGTTGCATAGTTTGTTATCTAAATCACTAAATTTTGCGTCAATAAATCAACAATTCCCTGTCAATAGCTCTTGGGTCTCTTGGTATTGCAATCGTATAATAATGATTGTTACGGACAATATAATCTAAGTCTTGATTGTGAACCTCATAGGCCAGTGTACCTAAAAACATATAGCGCTAACAAATTGTACGACCTAAAGCGCAAGACAAAGCATTTAGAGGGAATATTCTCGGTCTACTCGCAAAAAGAAAAAGAGGAATGTAACGTTTGAAGCCCCTGTCTGTCTGTGACGTCAATGAACCCGACAGGTCAACAGGGCGCGTATGGCGCGTACCTACGGCAGTGCGGTAAGTGCCTACATTTTAGGTACAAAAACACAAAAAGATTTTAGATTAAAAAAAATATCCGTCATTATTTGTAGTTTAAACTGCAAGAACATAAGTGTTATTTGTAATGTACGCGTCTCTGGTATTCACAGGTATTAAACGGAGGTACTTGAGTAGGTTCAAAATTGAGAAATATAAGAGAAATATTATTGTATAGATGGGAATAGTACCGAATCCGGATCCGTATGTATTTTTTTGAGTAGGTATGACGCGACATGACAAAATGTCCAAAAATTCAGTTACCGTATCGAATTCTAAATTGTTCACAGAAAACTATTGTCATATCAACTTAGTGTCCAATTCTGTACCTTCGATCGGAGTTCATAGGCCGACATGACCTGATTATACCAATTATTTTAACCGGAACTGGTTGCAAAGCACGGAACCGTTTTTAGTAAATGCCAGTAACGAACGTCTGTAAAATATTGACCATTAATAACGGTCACATTGTTAAAAAAACAATAAGTAAATTTTACAAATTCCCAAACAAAATATCATTTAAAATCTGCAGATGACAGCAACATGCATGAACACACGAAAGGTGAAATACCGTGAGGTGTGTTATACTTGAAAGAAAAAACACATTGAAATCGGTTAATCAGTTTCAGAGCTACGCTAGTGGCTAGCATAGATTGATTGAAAAAGCCTTCAAACAGCTCAACTCGTTTTTTGTGACAGGGTTTACAATGAAAACGATTTTCCCGTTACTCCTCGAGTTTTATTACAGTGAAAGATTTTCTATGTCCATAAAAATGTTCGGATTCGTTCGTAAAAGTTAAGCCGAGTTTAATGATAGTGGATAGGTATATATTTTGGTACGCCTAGCTCTGAAGATACATAGCAAACAAATGTATTGTTCAGCGATGCTAATATTTTGCTCTTTTGTAAGATTTATTACAAAATAAGCAATATTCACAAATTGTAATCATGTAAATGTGAAGGTATCAAGCAGTTAAACGTGTTTTATATCAAAAAGGGCAGTAATTTTTTTTTTGCTAATGTCCGCCAGTAGGAAATAATGCTTACTGATTTTCTACCAGGCTGATAAATGTGGGAGAGCATTTTAGCTGATGTGATTTAAACCGAAATATAATAGTTTTGATCGAACGAAGCGATATCTCTAAATCAACTTTACTATTGGCATCGTGTAAATTGTATATTTTTGACCTCATATATACATGAATAATGACTCATGTAATGCCATGAGCATTACTCATAAAAAGGTTGTATTAACATCATGAACATTAACATTATTGGATTTAGAATTTGTAGTTATAAATACTTTAAGATAGTATTGAAGAGTAGTGTAGAAGAGTCGTAGAAAACACAAAGACTTGAATAGCCCAGAGGCTAAGCAAAGATAACGTGGCAGTCTGCGGAGCACAAAGCTCGAAGTACTGACGGCCGTTCGGGCAGAAAGTTTTTTGAGTGGAGGCAGCGCACTAGAAAGCGCAGAGTAAGACGGTTCTACATTAGATGGATAGACAATCCGATTAAGGTTGCTGGAATCCTTTGGTTGGGTTGCGTGTAGGCCGCACAAGATCGGTCGCTCTGGAAAACTACTATAACACAAACCACTTTAGGTGGAAAATAAACGTCATGGTACGATCACCTAACATGTAGAACGTGAGGATGAAGGACGAGAAGGATCTGAAACTCGGTGACTTTGATCAAGCACAAATGCATAAAGCCGAAGAACCGCTAAATATTTTGACTCCATTTATCCACTACAAATGAAGGATAAATGACATAATTTATTCGCTGCTATCTTGCCAATGAAACTCGATGAGCTCGTAACGAGCTTGTTAACATGCATAGAATAATTTCACCATTGTATTAATCAGCTGATACGAACACTCCCGGGCGCTGTGGGAGAATCTTTTGTTCCCTATTTGGTCTATTTTTCTGACGAGCTCCATCGAATTTTGTCTTATCTTTTTTGACATTAATTAGTTATAGTATAACGAACCATTTTCCTGAACAACTGACCAAGAAGTTTCTTGGTACGGTGGCCAAAAAAGACCCACGGCAAAATGATAAGTGTAGTAAACAGATTAATTATATTTTGTAAACTTTTTCATGAGCATGTTACATAATTTTCGAATTTTCGGTTGTCGTGGCGATACCTTCAAAATACTCAAATTGTCATAGCCCTTTGACGTCATCAGAAACAAAGTTCCTGTTTCAACAATAACCATCGGCAATATGACATGGTGAACAATACTTAAGTACGAGTACATCCCTCATTACTAAAATATCAGATCGAATGTCACTTTATTTAGGACCGCACGCGACTTGCGTAACCAAAATCAATAAAGGGTAGGTAAGATACAATGAGGGCCTAACCTGTTTAGTCGCAGTGTCTACAGCAGTAAACGTATTATAAAAAACGCACTGGTGTGGACGAGGAAACGTACCTTTGAGGTACTTTCTTACTTTACTTTGACGACCTCCGTGGCGCAGTGGGCGAATAGCCGGCTGAGACGCAGGAGGTAGCGGGTTCGATTCCCGCCGCGGAACAAATGTTTGCATAATCTACAAATATTTGCTCCGGGTCTGGATGGTTTTCTATATATTATAAGTATGTATTTACAAAAATAAAGTATTTAAGTATTCTATCAGTTATTTGGTTCCCATAATACAAGCTCTGCTTAGTTTGGGGCTAGATAGCGCTGTGTGAAATGTCCAGCAATATTTATTTATTTCCTGCCAAGGTTTTGAGAATAGATCACAGTGATTTATCTTTATAAAAGCTGCCCGAGTTGACATACCTACGCACGGAATGGGAAACTCAGTTTACGATGCAAGCGTAGCCACAACTAGGCGCTACGATGTGGGCGTTCGTATGTTCACAAATCCATACTCCATACTTATTTATAATTTCGAAAATAACTGTGTCTGTTTCTGTGTCTGTTTGTTACGCTTTCACGATTATATTATGGCCCGATCTTGATGAAACCTAACAAGGAAATACCTAATGTGTATCATTCATGAGAGAATGAATGATACAAAATGAGAGAACATGAAAATATATTGTTAAAAAATTTATACAATGTCTATAGGCTGGGATAAAGTAATCTAGTCTGGCTCTTAGCACACCCCTACCCTACTATTGTAAGGTAATTAGGAGCGTAGTAAATGAACTAGATATAAGCACTATGTTTTTAGATTTAAGCATGCTATGTACCTACATATTTACTTGTATTGTTCTTGTATCCAAATAAATAATAATTTTATTTGAATTTGATAGGATAGTTTTTTTTTGGAAAATTAAGATTTATTGCCATAAAAGACTTGACTTCAAAAACTATGCTTTAGAGAAGAGTCATATAGTTTGAGATGAAGGCAAACCGTACCGACAACTTAGTGCACAGAGCTTTTATCACTGTTGAAGCGCCACTGGAGCAACAATCCGAAGTTATGATCGTGCTAATTTAGAATTAAACTGTCGCTGCAAAAATATGCAAGGCCCGTATGCTGTCACATAAACCCGCTTATCGAATATTCCAGGAGCACAGAACTTAATCCTAGTGACTTTCTGTTTTATGATACGTGAATACATTGGCTTAAGTGTTTCATAACAAAGTATACATACATGGTAGAATAGCCGCTTATTACTCAGGGCGTGCTTTGAATATTACAAAACATTGGCCGTTAATCCTGCACTAATATTCTTCATTCCAGGATTATCAGTTGGCTAATTTACAAAATAAATCAGAGTCGCTAGCAGGATATTTTAGCGGAATTTTTATATTTTTATTCGTTAAAATATTCGTTTGAAACCCTCCACGCGTCAATCAAGTTCGTCAAATATAAAAGCTTTTAGGCAGGATATCCAAAAAGCAATTGGGATTTTGTGTAGTCCTTACAAAAAAATACTGAACGAAACTGTATTAATGCACCAACTGTTTCCTCTAGTTTAAAACGCTACGGTGGCAGTGGGACACTGGCGCGGGAGATAATGCACAAGTTTGATAAAGTTCCCTCTATGTATTTTCTTGCGACAATGCACCCTGCATTCAATAAGATATAGATAAATATACTGCTATCTGTTACATAAAGAAAGGAATTATTTTGGTGCAACTACATTACTTTTGTGTGATATGTATTTTAAGTATATTGAGTTTAAGTACCTTGCAGTATTGAGCTTCGCGAACCACAAGTTATGGTTAAATAATTAATTCTCAAAATAAAACATACATTTCACTAATAACTGAAATGTGAATGAGAAACAATAGGTTTAAACTTTTGTTAAATATTCAGTGAGCATGCAGAACGTTTTAAGTAGTTAGAAAATAGGTAATACTCAAACATTTTGTTTACATTCTCATTTTAGAGTCAAACTATAATCATACGAGATGATCCTTGTGATTTTAATTTACATAATGACTATCGAGTTTGTATCCAATATGTGTTTGGAAGACGTTCATTATTTTTGTTTTTATACCTATATTTTTTTACATCGGACTCGACGAGGAAGACTTCGCACACAACCATATAGTGAACCTGGTAATTACGATAGCTTTGAGTTAATTTGGGATATACTAGTGGTCCGCCACGAACTGAGTTCTCGTGTAATCTTTAAATACAAATCGAAAAAAGTGCCACGAAATGCATAACCAAATCACTTGACCTACAGTTTCATTCTAATTACTGGTAACGGGAATTCATGTTAGTTAGTCTTTTTTGGGGTATTCATTGCATGCATTCAATTGGATGTTATTCTAGATTTCAGACTTTTGCCTATATTTGTGTCACTAAAGCTAAACGCATACCAAATTTTGGCACTGTGGGGTTACTGGTGTACCATGTGAATTTCGTCAAAGTTCAGTCTTTATTATGTCTAATAACTCAAAAACAGCTAAAAACTAAACTAAAAATAAAAATGGGGTCGAGATGTACTAATGAAGACCTTCCATTTGACGTCCCATTTGACCTAACAGTCTCATGTAAAATTTTTTATACCCTTCTTGAACCCCAATATCTCAACACCCCCAAAACATTTTTAGCTCATTTAGTCACACCAGGATTGTGCCATCACTATCAAATTTCACCTATGTATCAAATTTCACGATGATCGGATCAACGCTTCGAAAGTTATCCTCGGACAAACAAACATACATACATACAACGCCGATTTGCCCAAGTTGATTTGGAGATCTCGCTTCGCTCGATCAATAAGCCTTCCACGTGAGCCCATCGTCCAGTATTACGTAGCCACTATGTTATGTTTTCTGTTTTTGTTATTATTTTAGTTTCCTTTATAACCTATATTTGTATTTCTTTATTTAGTTATTTTGTTTTTTATGCTACATGGAGATTGAACAAGATTATGGTTATAGCCCACCTGATGTTAAGTAGTAACCATCGCCTATAACAGAGAATTGCCTCGCAAGTCACACACCTTAGAAATGTGCCGTATGATGCACTGTCCTATGTCTATCAACTTGAGGCATACAGGCGTAAATCCTTCAAACCGAAACACAGCAATGATGCTTGGCGGCAGAATTAGATATGGATATAGTACTACCCGGACGAGCACAACGTTCACGAGGAACTCTACTTTCTTAAATGTCTGCAAATAAATGTATTTGACGACCTCCGTGGTGCAGTGGGCGAATAGTCGGCTGAGACGCAGGAGGTAGCGGGTTCGATTCCCGCCGCGGAACAAATGTTTGCGTGATCTACAGAAATTTGTTCCGGGTCTGGGTGTTTTTCTATATATTATAAGTATGTATTTACAAATAAAAGTATGTACGTATTCTATCAGTTATCTTGTTCCCATAATACAAGCTCTGCTTAGTTTGGGGCTAGATAGCGCTGTGTGAAATGTCCAGCAATATTTATTTATATGTATTTATTTATATTTATTTTCTTTGTTTCAGTATTAGACCTCAACTATTTTTTTACCTCAGCGCACGGCAATACCCAAGTTATCGGGTTCGTGGGTGCGTTGTTTTCCGTATCTCTTCGTATTGCAACTTTTATCATTTTTCTAATGGCTGAACACGCAAAGTTTTCCGCAGTTACTTGGATGCTTTCAAAATATAAGATCAACTCTTCCTTGGACTCGGATTGTAAAGACAGGACTTTTGAAAAAGAATGAAAATACAGATGAAAAGGTAAATTTTAGTTACGAATAGTAAGAATATTCTGCCTTTTTCATATTCATGTAAACGTGAAATATGATGTTTGTTTATTTAAGTTTTGGCGCCAAAACAGAAATGAGACGATTTTAAATAGATATTTGACCCACATGTGTCAACACGTGTGTACTACCTACTAATACAAATGGCCTTGTAAACCTACTATTTGTCTGAATTAAGGGGAGACCGGAGGGGAATCGCCCATACAACACGTGCTACCAAGATCATTTCTAATTGGAGCATATTTCTACCTTAATAGGGTATTATTTTAATATGAATAGTATTTATCTAGTTTCTCAACCATATATTAGATCAAAATACTTACCTAAAATGAAATAGAAGCGTATTGCATTCTGCATGTTTTTACGTCATAAAAGACCTGTTTTCAACCTAATTGTTTCGTATTAAAAACAACAACTTCTTACGTATCCTAGTCATGGGAACATAGATTATATCGTCTAGTTACAGAATAATAACACAATGAGAAAAAAACAACAAATTTTCAGTCATAATTTTTGGTATTACGGAACACGGTCAAAATCTAATCAAATTTAGAATTGTTCATTTGCTAACACTGGCGCTCTGCGTGGCTAAACTTCGTCACTAAACAGGGATAGCGATATTCAGGCTGAAGTTTTTGACGCGGACGAATTTAAGTTGCGCTCTGGGTTCGCCGGCTTCTTAATGAATGAATTTAACTTAATTGATATCAAATAGTATGGTAAACCGTACCTTTTGGTACGTTTAGACAACGCTGGCCCTAGCCTCGATTCCCAATCCCAAGACGCATGCGAAACAGCGCGTCATGATAAAAACGTTCCACTTCACGCTTTGCTGTTAAAATCAATACAAGATTTATTTGCTAAGCGAGTGTTATGATAATACGAAGAGTGTTTAAAGGTTGGTCGAATATCTGAAGGAGATACGACCAACTTTACTTAGAAAACTATCGTGATTTATTTCAATCATTATTATAAGTACGCGGTTTATCACGTACCGCTTAACGATGTTTCGACCGACCATGTTTCGGTTCAATTCGTAAACCTTAATCAGGGTGAAACCCAAGATGATGAAACATTTGATCGGAAGTAACAATGCAGTAGCTTTCTATCAGTGAAATAATTTTTAAAATCGCTTCAGTAGTTATGGAGATTACCTCCTACAAACAAACAACTACAAATTTTACGTCTTTAGTAAAGTTAAATTAACTTATGTGTCTCAACCTTTTTCTTTAACAAAAATCTCTATAACTTGGTTCATATTACACTTTGTTGTTTAGAAGAATCATCAAACCGACTCTTTTTAAAGTACCTAGTTAATTTTTATATGAACTGGTGTGGTTTTAAACAAATTTTTGTTATGATGATACTACATAAATATGCGGTGGCTAGCATCAAAACATTTTAACCGCGATGAAGTTATAATTTTAAGTGTGAATAACCGGTGCAGATGAGTTATCAAACTTATCAACGTCAGAAGGGCAACACCGATTATAAAATTGTACAAATGTAATTTTATAAAGTCATAGCAGCATAAAAATTGTTTTAACACATTTTATTAAAACTGGTACATTTTGTGATATTTCAAGTTTTTTTGATATATTTTTTTTTATTAGAAAAACAAATCCATGTGTTGAAAGTTGTTGGGTTGTCTGGATGAAGTCGCATTAGACCGCCCATTGTACTATTTGCTTTGTGTCTTCTATTATGTTTTTATGGTGTACGATAAAGTATTTTATTCATTCTTCATAAATTGCATGACATCTTGGTGCTATCGAGGAAAATTCTAATATTCTACAGAGCAAGCGAAATTTATTACATGTTTTAGTCGTCACAATGTTTTACAGTTTTCGTTTTATTTAGTTTTAAATAACATGCCTCCATTTTAGTTCTTCTTAAATTGCATGGGCAGTTAATTCCAATTTAAGTACAGTCGAGATGGTATTCGAATGCAATCAAAAGCACGACTCGAGTACGACTGCCCGAGCAAATTGCTTATCTAGCAGTCTTGTCTAAGAGCCATTGCAATTTGAAAGCTTTGTTAAGAATTTCTTGCAAGTTGATTAGTTAATAGAGAAGTGTGCTGTTGTTGTTCTTTTAAAGCTTTTTTGTATATATGTTTGCTTTTTAGCCAGATAATATTATTGTTAAAATATTTGTATGTAATGGTTATAGCATTCTAGGGCTAGGTATTCTTAATTGATCGAGCGGAGCGAGACCTCCAAATCAACTTGGACGAATCGGCGTTGATGTATGTATGTAGAACAGAACAGAATTATTTATTAGACACACACAAAGAAACATAGAACGGGTCACAAACAAAATAGGTAGATAGACAGGAAATTTACAAAACAATGAGATTAAATTAGACCTACAGCTAGTACACATACGTACCTACCCCACCAGTAGGTAGTAGGTAGGTGTACCAACTAGTCCCGCTTCGTGTCACGCGTTCCCAAACAGGCTCTGCCTCAGCTTTATGCTTCGTTGCAATAAATGACGCAAAGCAGCGCTGGTTTTCAGGAAGAGCCTTATGTAGGGTGACGTCACAAATTTAAACAAAATAAACATAATAAGACTAATTATACAAAAATAATATGTACTTATGTTTGTTTGTATGAAGATAAGCGTTGATCCGATCATCGTGAAATTTGGTATTTAGGTGCAAGTGATAACCCAGCCCCCAACATTTTTAGCTCATTTAGTCACACCAGGATTGAGTAATCACTTGCGCCTATATACCAAATTTCACGATGATCGGATCAACGCTTATCTTTGGGTTAAAAAAATAACAAATTGAGACTATTAGGACATGTGGGACGTTTAATGAAAAGTCAAAGAATACAAATAATATTTTTGTTTTATAGGAGACTCGCGAGAGCTCAGTTCGCTCGGGGCGAAACACGCTCGGAGAATTTACACAGATTTTGATGGTGGTACTATAACAGTAGAAATGAGATGTCAGGGGCGATTGGGTAATCCACTAATTTCATAATAGTTTTTTGGCGCTAGGAACGCAAATTTTTAACCATCCACTAAAAACTACTCACACCTAAAAAACCCTAGCTGACCCGCCCGCGGCTTCCCACGCGTGGTTATTCATTAAAAACATTACTCTCCTTCTCGTCTATAATCCCGGTGATAATCTATGTATATACCAAATTTCATAGAAATCGATCAAGCCGTTTAGTCATGAAAATGTAACAAACAGACAGACAGAGTTACTTTCGAATTTATAATTTAGGATAGATTGATTGAAGGATATTTGCGAGCTACTAGCTTATAAGAACTTATATGCATTCGTTATTCTATTGTTAGCCAGTTTTCCCAAAATGATACTGATTAAAACACAAATTGTTCAAACCGAAAGTAGGACGAGGAATGCATTCAATCGAACCAATTGTCAGGCGTACGTCAAATTGACAGTTCAGACAGACTCGCCGCTGCTCGGGAGGAAGTATAATTAACAAAATATGCTGCAGCCGTATGGAATTTAGTGAATCAAGGGATTCTATACATAGATATACGCAAAGAGAAAACTATGTAGTGTGTACCCCTTTTTAAGCTTATTGCGTCCACGCGTGGAGTGAGTGTTTTGGCATAGTTAAACTTTATTTGGAAGAGTGGCGAATTTTAAGATTAAGTGCACTGGCAACTATTTTTGATAAAACACCAATTAACTCATCCAGCAATTCATGTGTATTTATTACAGTAATTTATTTCATATTATATTTAATAATTAAGTTTATTATTCTATTCTACTTATCCCTAACTTAGCTTAGAGGAAGTTTGAAAATAGCAGTGATAGAAAACATTGAGGAGTATAGGCTACCGTGGTATGGGCATGTCATGCGGAGGGGAAAAATAAATAAATAAATAAATAGTGCTAAACATTTCACACAGCGCTATCTAGCCCCAAACTAAGGAGAGCTTGTGCTATGGGAACCAGATAACTGATAGAATACATAAATACTGTTTTTTTTTTGTAAATATATACTAATAATTATATAGAAAAACATCCAGAGCCGGAACAAATATCTGTACGAGTAAATCATGCAAACATTTGTTCCGCGGCGGAAATCAAACCCGCTACCTCATGCGTCTCAGCCGGCTATTCGCCCACTGCGCCGCGGAGGTCATCATGTGAATAAAAGAGTGCTAGAAAGAATGAGGATGGATATAGAAGTAGAGAGGGCCAAAGAAGTGATGGATGGACTGTGTGAAGTGTGATATGGGTAAAATAAGTGGGAACGGATATTTTTTTCTTTTTTTTATACATTATAGGCTTGCGTTTGACCACGATCTCGCTTGAGGGTAAGCGATGATGTAGTCTGCGATGGTACACGCTTGCCTAGAAGAAACCTATTCACTCGCGACTTAAAGATACCCAGGTTGTAGCTATCAGGAAAGAGATGACGGCTGATAAAGAGGTATGGAATGAAAAATACATGTTGTGCCGACACCACGTAATATGTAAATAGGGCAGGAAGAAGATTTAAAACAGCGCGAACGGAGTTAGCATGCCATAAGTTTTCCAAGTTTGGGGAACATGTTGTTCGACAAAGACCGCCAGGAATTATTGGTTAGGGAAAAGGCCTGTATCCAAGATTAGAGCACGAAGAGGTCACCATTATGATGATGATGGAGTTACTAGATTGCTAGATGATTTATTTAAAAAGCGAACTCGGATGTGGTTTTGTATACCACCCTTTACTCACACCAACTCTCCGTTATTAAAAGTGAGTCAAGTGCAAGCTACAAAAATAGACTCAACGTGTGGTGAAATAACGTGGCTTTGATTAATATCACACAAGTATTTTTTATTATGCAGACAACGTTGCAATGTATGCAAATATTTTTAGACTTAACTTTAAATTATTGATCGATTGAAGCAAGATCTCTAAATCAAATTGGACAAATCGGCGTTTATGTATGTATGTTTGTTTGTTCGAGGATAACTTGCGAAGAGTTTATCCGATCATCGTGAAATTTGGTATATATAGGTAGTGATGGCACAATTTTGGTTTGACTAAATGAGCTAAAAAATGAGGGGGTTGTTGAGATCTTGGGGTTCAAGAGAGGTAAAAAAAGGAAAACAAAATGGGACTATCCGGTCAAGTGGCACGTCTATTAAGAGGTCTTTCGACCCCATTTTTATTTTTAGTGTTAACTGTGTAGTTTTTAAGTTATTTTATTAGCCATAATAAAAACGGAAAAATGACAAAATTTACAGGGTACACCAGTGACCCCACAATGATGAAAGTTGGTATGCTTAGCATTCTCTCTTACTTTAGTGCTTTGTAGCTTTAGTGACACAAATATAGGGAAAAGCCTGAAATCCAGAATAACTGCAATTTCTACCCCTAAAAGTAACCAATTTACATGAACTCTCGTTACCTGAAATTTGAATGAAACTGTAGGTCAAGTAAGCTGGTTTTCTATTTCGTGGCACTATTTGTATAGTCAAAGATTAGATACAAATATTTTTAAAGGAGACTCGCAAGATCTCGTTTTCTCTCTATTATAGCAGATATGAGGATCTATTATAAGGAGCCTGCTCGATTCCACGGCTGTGCTAACGCCTCTCTTCCCTAACATAAAAATACTTGACTAAAAAAGAAACAAATATAGGCAAGCCTGATTGGTAAAATAAATAGCCTGCTTTTAAATAACAATAGTAAAGGCTTCCGAAGGCTTCCTAATGAATAAATGAGTAAAGTTATGCCTGGAGATTTAATAAGAATAGCCTAGCCTGCTGGTTTTTATACTATTAATAGTCATATTGCGTTTATGATATTATAGTACAGGCCTTTTTACATCTCTTTACAAACGGTTATTAAAAACCAATTAGAATGTCATTTGGTTTTATGATATTCGAGAGTTTTCCTAACTTCTGAAGCTTACATCAGCTATCTTCAATAGAAAAATTGATACAGATACAGCGCCTGGAGGCAAGGTACGCCTGGAGACTAGGCCTGCCTAGCTCTATACTCTGAGGATAATAATCTTTCGCAGAAAAAACATGACCAGCTTTCCTAACTTAACTTTATCTCAATCTGAAAGACCTGCTTAGCTAGTACTTACAGTTCACTCCTACGTCGTGGTAAGTCAGTATAGCCGGCTTAGCACGGTCACCCTGCACAGCCACCACCAGATCTCCGCGGTCGGTGCGCACACGCTGCTCCGTGCAACCCACGGCACCGCTCAGACGCAGAGAAGAGGAAAACTGAAGCTGGATGTTCTTCAGCTCAACGTCGTCCATTCTGCAAAAGAAATGTGCTTTACCATCTGGAGTAATGGTAGCTATAGTTTTACAAACTTTATGACAAGTAATAACAGAAAAAATATATACAATATATATTTACAAGACTAAAATACAGAAGAAACAGTTGAATCATCTTAAGACCGTTGCAAACGATTTATAGGCTGCATTGCCCCGCTGAATTACAATGATTATGCGTTGACCCAGATAAGCGCCAGCTCTCGGATCGCACGTCGCTTCGATCAGGCATCCAGAAAGAAATTTGAAAACGCGTTGGGCCGCAGTACCCCATGGACCCAGGGTCTCGAAAAGGTAATACATAATAGGTAAATAGTAATAAAACAAGTACCTAATAGGTTCTACCTACTCCACCAGCCCCCAAACAATCTAACGTGAATAACTTAAGATGCTAACGAGGCCATAATAAAATAGTAGTAGCGGTCATGTCTCAGACGCTGCCATATTTGACATTTATCTCAATAACCTCATTAAAGTACAAGTCTCTCTGACTGACCCATGGCTGGCCATATTAAAGTTTGACAGCTAGTAGTGCAATAAACAAGAATACGACATCTAGCATTAGAAAAAAATACTGGTTGATTCAGTAACACGAAACAGAAGCTATCATCAAAATCACGCAACGCCATAGCTAAGATCTTACCCCAAACTAAAGATAACAAGAGAGCAAAAGTATAAATATTAGCTTTCAACTGTCTGCCGCCTTTAGTAGACAAACCAAGGTCACAGACAAAGCCAGGATGAATAGCAAGCTGAAGGGCTGGGGTGCATAGCTCAAAGAACTGACGGCTGTTGGGGCAGACCGGTACTACAGTGGAGATCACGCACTGGAAAACGCAGTGTAGGACGGCTCCCACTGATTGAAAGACGACCAGATAAAGGTTGCTGGAGCCAGAAGGTGCAGACTGCTTGAGATCGGTCGCTCTAGAAATCCATGGGGGAGACCTACATTCAGCATTACACATCATATGGCTGATTTGATATTAGAACTCTGTCTTTGTTTCTCAAAAAGGAGTTTATTTCAGCCTATGTTGAACAATAAAAACAATGAAAAGTATGTAAATAAATGTAAATATATTATATATATAAATAATATACTCATCTTGTACTTAATGATTTAAATACTACCACAACCCGTCCACGCGCGGATATACTCCTTAGTCAGGCCGACATTTAATGTGATCTAAATATAATTTATAGTGGTGAACTTAATTTGTATTACGAGGGCTGCTATTTATGTATCCGGAATAAAAAAAAATAACTATCATTGACTGTTAAATATGGTTTTATTGCTTTTCAAAATATTCGCCATGATGATCAATGCACTTTTGCATTCGGTGAAACCAGTTTTCATAGCACTTTTTCCAATCGGAAGACGGTATTTCCAAAACATGATTTTTGAATGCCTCAACGGCTTCTTCTCGGGTTGAAAATCGTTGACCACGTAATTTATTCTTCACGGTTGGGAATAAAAAGAAGTCGTTGGGTGCCAAATCAGGGCTATATGGCGGATGACCCGTTAATTCCACCGTTTCACCCTCCAAATATCGGGTCGTTTCACCCGAAGTGTGACAGCTTGCATTGTCGTGATGGAGAATGATTCTGCGTTGTGGATTATTCTTCCTGATTTCTGCAAAGACTTCTGGCAAACAAATGGTCGTGTACCACTCTGAATTAACAGATTTACAATTTTCTAGGGGTACAGTAGCCACGTGTCCATCTATACCAAAAAAATAGGCGACCATTTGCTTCAAAGTGCTTTTCGCACGAGCAACTTTTGTTGGGTTCGGCTCATGTTGGAAGACCCAAACTGTTGACTGTTGCTTAGTTTCGGGGTCATATGCATAAATCCAGGATTCATAACCTGTGTCGATATTATATACAGCTTTTGATGCACCACGATTGTATTTTTTTATCATTTTTTTGCACCAATCGACACGAGCCTGTTTTTGATCTATTGTCAAGTTGTGCGGTATCCAACGCGAACAAACTTTTTTTGCAGCCAAGTGTTCATGTAATATCTTATGTATACTCGTCATACTAATGCCCAAGATCGCCTCTATCTCTCGATATGTCACATGACGATCTTGCATTATTAGTTTACGCACTGCGTCGATGTTTCGTGGCACAACAACTGATTTAGGCCGACCATCTTTAATTTCGTCCGTGAGCATACGACGTCCACGATTAAACTCACTAAACCAGTGATACACAGTAGTCTTCGATGGTGCTTTATCCCCAAAAGTCGAACTGAGTTGATCGATACACTGCTGTTGAGTTAGACCACGTCGAAAATCATAAAAAATCATCGCACGAAAATTTTCTCGAGATAAATCCATTGTGATAATGACACGCAATTTTTGAAATCGCGCCACACAATGAAAACAATTTACAGACGGACGAAATAACCTGCATTCTACAGCCAAAGAGTTCCATTTTCAAACGTGATAATTTCTTTTTAAATATTATTTATGCAGTGGCCAGTTCCGGATTCTTAAATAGCAGCCTATGTATGTAGAGGCGTTTACTAGAATATCCCTATAAAGTAATTTATTTCTAATGGAATGCGATAATTAACGGTTAGACGTAATCATATTAAGATTTTATTTTAATTAAAACCTCGAAAGCAGGAATAAGAACGGACCAATGTTATCTTGCCATTTTTTATTGCTGATTCAATTAGGTACGTACAATATTCTTTGGTAATCCCTTATCCTTATCCCAGGGATAATGTAAGGTGAATGTACGAGTATGTACATGCACGCAGAAAAATACAGTGACATAGCACGTGTGCCGTGTGTAGTCAATTTAGAGGGTCACAATTAAGACGTGACTTGTAAGATGTTTTTACCAATAATGTATTCAAATAAAGTTAAATTAAAATTTTAAATAAGTCCCGATCCCCTCTTTTTACGGGATTAAAAATTATATAGTTAAGAACTATCAAACTATGTAGATGACATACTAAAATCCACGCATTCCACAATGTCTTAAAACACGTCTCTATAACCAATGTGTCCTGCCAACTATGACTTATGGTGCCGAGACATGGAGGCTCACGATGGAGGATGTGCACAAAATAAGTGTAGCACAGAGAGCCATGGAGCCCGCCATGCTCGGGACCACACTCTTAGATCGAGTTCCCAATATCGAAACTCGCAAGCAGACTAAAGTACAAGACGTCAGCAAGCGAATATTGGGGCTAAAGCAGAGTTGGACAGGACACTTGGCCAGACGTAGTGACGACAGGTGGATTAAGGCACAGAGTGGAGGCCGAAAACTGGGCATCTAAATAGGGGACGTCCACCAACGAGATGGGTCGACGACATCCATAAGACAGTGGGTCGTACGTGGTTCAGACTGGCACAGGATCGGAAAGAATGGCAGAAACAAAGAGAGGCCTATGCCCAGCAGTGGGTCGACACGGGCTGAGAATGATGAAAAACTATCCCGTTGCTACTAACTTTGACTTGCTTTGACCGTTGGGGAACTACGATGCCATAGACAAACATAGGCATCAGACTTATAACACACTCTCTTTTTGCGTTAGGAGTTAAAAATAACGAAAATCATGATACTGTAATGTTATCAAGTTTATTAATGGGTGGATATGGCAATTTTAGCTTGGATAATCCGAACGGATAATCGAAGTGCTCTAAAATTTAATTAGAAGATTTGATAGTCACTTAAATAAAATCGTTTAGTTACAAATATGAACATTCAACATTGCTAACGAGAGTTTATTACTTACCACCTTTGTCAGAGTTCGTGACGTCGTCGCGGGAATTGAATGCCACCCGGCCCTTGGCATCTTAAAATTTCATTATATGCGCCTTTAAACATTTCATTTAATTGCAAAGTTTATTTATTTTCTTTTACAGTCGCTTAGGGTATAAATATTATGCCTTTTCATAGCCCGCGGAAAACTTTTAAGCAGAGTTGTAAGTGTTCATTATGAGAAGGCGCGTAAGAGTTAATATAAAGTTCTATAACTATAGCATTTTATATAAACTTTAACATATTTTTATTTTGCAGCACTTGAAGAGAACTCCTTCAGAAAATTCACACGGGGCAGTACTACCACCATACCTATTTCTGCCACCATTAGCTGGCAATGCTGCTTGCCGTGTTTGGCATTTTGGTATTAAGGGTATGGTTGCCGGTGAAATTACAAAAGTTAAAAGTTGCGTGAACTACGAGTCTACTTTGCTATAGGCAATGGTTTCCACTTAACATCAGGTCATATGCCTGTTGCAATTCAGATTGAACAAAAAAACCATTAATAATGAAAGAAAACCACAAAATTGATCATGCAACATCAAATTAATTTTGGAAAATACCACAGTGCGCTAGTCTGTTTGCTGGTAGATAGGTAAATCTAATTTGAACCTGAATCCGGAGGTCCAGACGCTTGGAAACTCCCAGTCGACAGTTCGTATTAGACTTTCCTTAAAGCCAAACTTGGGTTACTAGCATGTTCGATCAGTTGAAACCGTTTGATTCTCTGCACTTGCCACTGACTTAATTGAAGCAAGCAGGCTGCCTTTAGATCTTAAGAAAACCATAGTGTAACTATCTCAGTCACTCCATGCGAAAATACCCGCACTGCGAGATGTAGTAATTCGAGGCGCGAGAACGAAAGCCAAATAAAATCGCATAAAATAATGATTTATAACAAAACTAATATGAATAATCTAAACACAGGAGCGTCATACGACTACCTTCGGCTACCTCCGTGGCGCAATGGGCGAATAGCCGGCTGAGACGCAGAGGTAGCGGGTTCGATTCCCGCTGTGGATCAAATGGTTGCATGTTCTACAGATATATGTTCCGGGTCTGGATGTTTTCTATGTATGATAAGTATGTATATACAAAAAAAAAGTATATAAGTATTCTCAGTTATCTGGTTCCCATAGTACAAGCTCTGCTTAGTTTGGGGCTAGAGAGCGCTGTGTGACATGTGCAGCAATATTTATTTATTTTATATAAATATCGATAAGTAAGTAAAGTTTCACGAACTCATTTATGATATTTATGTGACTTTGTAATTATTTGAAATAAATAATAATTAAAACTTTATTTACTCTTCACAAAAGGTTCTCATAATAGATACAGGAGATTCATTGTTCGGACTTATAATAACCTGTACTGCGAGAGACTAGTGCCTGAGATAGGTTGAGAACCTGTGTTACAGGTCACCAGTGCCCCACTCCACGGATAATTACACTTACAGATTAGTAATGTACTTACTGCTGAGCATTTGAACGATCGTGCAAGAAAGAATACAAGAATTAATAACAAATTTAAATATGTACGTGTCAGGCGTACACCAATAAATACTGAAATATTGATTACAGGCATGAATGTGTGTATTTGTGTGTGTACGCGATGTGAGGGTCGGTGTGTGCGTGAGTCGTGCACGTATGTGTATTTATGTGTGTACGTATGATTGAGTCAGTGCAGAATTCTGTAAAACGAACGATGTTAAATGATTTGTACATATTTGTATTTTCTATCGTAAAAAATTTAAGGATCGTGATTTCGCTACATATAGTCGTTAGCTTATATTCTCAACGTTTACATATATTCATTACAAAGTAAATAATGCAGTATTAATGATAAAAAAAGGATCATGTGAAGCTATCTGAGATATAGAACACGAAAACGCAGTCAAATGTAGAAAAATTCCAAGCTCTATTCATCACGTCTATATTCGAAAATAACACTTTATCTTCTCTCTGTTTGTTACAGTTTCACAACTAACTGCTGAACCGATGAAATTTAGTATGTATATAGATAGATTGCGACATAGGCTACTTTTTATTGACAAACATGGCGTGCGAAGCCGCGGGTGGAAGCTAGTATGTAAATAAACAGCACCTAAGTTCGCCTTTTACATAGTATTTTTAAGCGCAATAAAGTATTTTCAATCAATTAATTATAAAATGGACACTTAGGGCAACTTGCGCAACGATGCTTACGTGTATTTAGTGGCTAAATATGATTTAGCGAATGTCAAATCATACAAATAAGTCAAATTTAAACGTACGTTTTAGGATCGTTGAGCAAGCCGGGCTTAGTCAAGTCTAAAAAAGCGGCCAAGTGCGAGTCGGACTCGCCCATGAAGGGTTCTGTAGCAGCAAGTAACATAATATAAAAGTTTTTGTAGTTCGTTGTAACTTTTTTTATATTTGAGTTAATTGAATGAAAGATAAATAGCGGTTTACGATTTATGACGTATTAAAAAAAAAAACTTACTTGATCTCGTTCAAACCAATTTTCGGTACAAGTTTGCATGGTAATGTACGAGTACATCATATATTTTTTTTAGTTTTATCATTTTCTTATTTTAGAAGTTACAGGGTTGTGGGGGGGTGGGCACATTTTACCACTTTGGAAGTAGGTATCTCTCGCGCAATCTATTCGGTTTAGAAAAAATAATATTAGAAACCTCAATATCATTTTCAAAGACATATCCATAGAAAATACGAATGGTTCTGATGTTAAAAAAAATTTGAGTTTCGGTTCTAAGTATGGGGAACCCCCAAAATTTGTTGTTTTTTTTCTACTTATGTGTGAAAATCTTAATGCGGTTCACAGAATACATCTATTTACTAAGTTTCAACAGTATAGTTCTTATAGTTTCAGAAAAAAGTGACTGTGACACACGGACGGACAGACAGACAGACATGACAAATCCATAAGGGTTTCGTTGTTTGCCATTTGGCTACGGAACCCTAAAAACGAGTGTGCTTTAGACACGACTGAAGTAAAACTTATATCTACTTATATAACTCAAAATATTAATTTATAAAGTTGTTCAATTACAAAATTGTCCACACGTCTGTAGGTCGATCAGTCTATGTTCAGTCTGGACAGACGCAACTCGCACTCGCACATTAACGTTTAAAAATATACAAAACTCTCTCTTTCTATCTTCACTAACTTATATCTCCCTCTCAACTTATGTTCGCACTTTTCGTAACGCATCCACCAGCTTACTCCCCAAGTAAAGCGTGCGTAAAGAAGTTTTACTTCAATAAGTTTAATTTATTGTGACTGTACCTAATGTTAGAGTGTGTTTACACAAAGGTTTTTTAATTGTTTATTGAAGAACATTACCAGAGCTAAAGTCGGAACTGTATTGCGGCCGGTAAAGAATGACTCTTTTCTCCTACAAATAAGCGCTACATTCCACCATTTTTCTTCTACGGTTAACATGACATGGACAAAAAACTACGGGAAAAGTTGCGGGAAATCTCGTATATTTCTATAGTAATTTGTTTCTTTGAAATTAATATACAACACGTGTACGGAGAGGTACACGTTCGGAATATTAACCGTGTACTCATGTGGATAAAGGAGTTGACAAGAATATTTTAAACGGAAAAGTGGGTGGAGTCAGAATTACTTGTACATATTTCAAACTCCCCCTCTTTTTGCGAAGAGAGTAAAAAACTGGCACAGCTAAGCACTACCCCGGTTAAATAACCTTCCTTTAAAAAAACCGCGCCCGAATCAGTAAATCCGTTTGGGAATTACGATGCCACGGACAGATACACAGACAAGAATAGGCGCAGTTCTATAACACTCCTATTTTGTGTGCCGTGGGTTCAAAATAAATATGATAAGATCAAGAAATTTTTATAGTTTAATTTCAGTGATAATCAATTGAAGATGTTTTAACATTAATGTATGTGTGTAATGCAAGCAACCCCCAAAATTAATCAGCAATGAGTCCTGTCCTGGCACAACAGTTTCTAACAAATACCTGAAGTATATTTAATAACAGAATTAATATACAATTATTTACAAAACTTGAATATGCGAGTTTAAACAATATACTGCGAGAGTTACATTTCATATTTCGGGAACTAAAAGGACCCCTTTCAAGGTCGGCGTCGTAAACACAGTTTTCCGCTGAACTGGTTAGCTCGGTTATAAAATAAGCATAAATAACTAATTTATGAATTAATAGATAAGTCTATAACAGGCTAATGGTCACCCAGCGTTTAACAAAAGGTTTAATAAAAATCAAGGCTCATTTAAACAAAATAATATAAAAGGCATATGCGACAAAACTAAATTCCACTCAAATAAATAATTGCTCTTTGTGAATTTGGTTTGATACGGAACAATGAAGTTTATGAGCTGTATTCCCGCCAGCTTTTCCACCTCGCTTTTCAACAGGAAACGAAATGCTAACTTTGCATGGTCATGTTTCCAAAATACACCTAGAAGCTTTGTTTGAATTTGAACTCATTGTTACTAAACATCATAATGCGCCAAAGGTATTATTTGTTAAAGACCCGCTCACGCTATGGGTTTATTGAAAACGCTTGGGACGGGTACGTTTGAGTAGAGCAATAAAGCTGCAATTCCCTTAGGAACTTCATAAATACGGTGAGTCAACACGTCGAGGACCGTTGTGAGCCAAGGGGCTCAGGTGTCATAGTGATCCGGGCTTTGGTTCACTTTCAAAAACCACTTTTCCGCGCGACGCGACGTACAACTCTTTCAAGAAAATTCAAAAGAAATAATCCAATTGGTTAGGAGTTTGGATGGCATAACAACATCGTTCAAAAGATGAAAGAGTCATCTCTTTTTATGTAATTATGTATATTTTAAATTAACCTTATTTCGGGATACAACTAACAGATTTTGGGGTCAAGAACGAACCGCGAGTTCGTGTGCTGTTTTACAAATGAAGCCTGCACCATCCTAGTTTATACCTATCTTCGGTGACTTCCATCTGTCAATGCCAGCTGACTTCGATCCCAGCCTGAGTAATCATCAGCATCACATATCAAACAGTTTCAAGTACATAATGAAGCCTTTTTCTGTTGCTACAGAAACTATAATAACTTTAAAGTGTATATTATAAGTAGTTAAGTATATAGTTATATATAAGTATAGGATTTGATTGCAGAAGACCGATAAGAGCCCAGCAATTAAAAGGACTGTTTTTTAATCAGAACTCGCAATTTACCGTCCCAGGGCTAGATTTCGTATAATTTATTATATAATAATACGAGAAAACTTTGTATTGCTTGCGCTCGTGATAAAGCTTTCGTAATTAACCGAATTTATTTGCCGTCTACAAAATTATTATTTAGGCATAAGGCAAGTCAAGAGGCGATACCGTAAGGCGGCTTCCATTTTAGAAACATGAAGGTCTCAATTAACAGACGATAACTAAGTCAATTAAAAATCATTTTATCCACTCAGTAAGCCGTTGTCTATAAATTGATATTTGTTTTTGCCCTGAATAAATATATATATGTTCTATGAATTTGTATCTTAATATTCGATTAGAGGGAATTAAGTGTGGCGACCGGCTCGCGGCGGCGACGGCGTAGCCCGGGCCCGTACCCTAGAAAAATAATAACGTCATACGTTTAGAAACGAAACTCTTAAAAATTTATTGCGCCAACAAAACAAAGAAGAATATTTTTTCAGCGATGCCTCGGAGCAGGAGTTAAAGCTGGCAATAGCAGGGGAATCAAAATTTCTAAAAAAAACTACCTAAGTGTTGGCAGGACGATCTGGGTGCCTTAGTGAGAGGATAGTGGGTGGACTGCTAAGATCAGAGCTGATTGGAAGGATTTGGGGGAGACCTAGGCCCAGTAGTGTGTAATGTGTTTTTGTGGGGCGGTTTCGTGGTAGTATATAGTGATTTACTTTCATGATGTAGACGTGTTTATTAAAGGGTAATGACTTGTTTCGATAAAACATAATTACAATGTCTTAAGCTATTGTATGACTAATTATGCTGAGGTGTACGCGTCGCTCACACTACAAATGGGACAATACAGGATATAAAAGATAACCCGTTCGCTCGTTGAATAGTAAAGATAAATCGCAATCGATTTAGACAGACTCCACGAATGCCCGAAGCTTCTGAAACTTGAAAAGAGGAAATTTCTCAACCTAACCGTTCCCCTATTCCAGTTTCAGAAGGGGCTGGAGTTTCATCTCTATAGTATCTCTATAGTACTTTAAACCCGTACTCCGTACAAGGATAGGATCTGCTTGGGCTGAGGTGCTCCACTACGATTTGCTCTTAAAAAACGTTCGAGTTGATTCTCATCACGTTTTTACATCTCTATGATGTGGTGGACCTTCGGGTTTATGGGATACACTTGTATCTTGATAAAAATCTACTCCAAAGAGAGTCTGCTACAATATTGATTAAAGAAGAGAAAAGAAGATCATCGTAATGGAAGACTAGTGTTAACTATAATATACTTAAAGAACCAGGTAGTTCTGACTCTGCTGACCGCTTCGGTTTTAAGGGAAAACTAAAACTACTTTTTCATCCATTTATAATAATAATATTCAGTAAACATGAATAAATGGCACCGTTAGAGAGGTACGCAAACAAGAATATTATAATTCAAAATACAAAGGAGATGTGAGAAGTGGAGATAATAACTAGGGATGAAAAACATTCTTGAAATTTAATACAGTTGCCAGTTATTTCTGCAAATGGAAACTGATACCCTTAGTAGTGAGTCGCACGAACTCCAAGTAAAATCATAAGGGTTACCAGTTTAGTTCGCGCAAGAATGTGTTACATTTATACAGGCCTCTATTTCTGGATGGGTATTTTAGTGTGGAATTTAAAGTGAAAGTTTATCACTCTTTCGGAATAAGGTCGAGACTTTAGAGGCCTGGAGCTGGAGATTTAGGTACTAGTCACTACCCTGGGTACAGGGGAAGGGGGCACGGGGTACGGAATCGACCGAGCTTCTTGGCAAGTGGCCAGGACGAGTGGAGGCCGGGACAACGCCACTTTCAATTGGAACAGGCGAACAGCGGTACCAAGCACGACTTGAACCACCTTGACGCTTTTACACTAATTACTTTTCTATTAATTTGGGTCTGAATCGTTCGACTTGTATAAATGTAACATAATTCTGTTACTATTTAGGTACTACATATGTTACTGTTTAGGGAACATTTCTCATAGTATTCTATGACGGAGATCTAAATCTTTACCGTTTCTTCGCCCATATCTTCACACTGTGATTTAAGTTTAAAAGTAGATATATGTATTATTAAAATGATAGGAAAAATTGAGCAAAAGTTATTTATATAAACATGGGCATTTATACAATACTAGCTTTCACCCGCGGCTCCACAAGTGTGGTTTGTCAATAAAATATATATTTACACAATACCGATGAAGTTGCGAGCGGATCTCGATGACCCGTTTTTTCTTCAACTTGCCAAATATTCGTAATAAAAACACCTTTTTATCAGAATAAATTCAGTGTAGCTGTCTATAAGTAAATCACACTAATATTATAAATGCGAAAGTTTTAATGTTTGTTTACTTATTGTTAGTTTATTAATCAATCACGTCGTAACGGCTGAGCCGATTTCGATGAAATTTGGTATATAAGTAGATTATAGCTAACTTTTATCTCATAAATCAGTTCCCGTGGGATAAAAATGGGGTGTCAAGTCAGGTTGCAACAGCGAGTTTAGCGTTATTCCTAGGTTACCTACACATTTAGTAGTGTAACGCACACGAAGTCACGGGCTACAGCTATTTATATAAAACCTACAATCTGCAACTTTTACTTCTTTATAATATTAGTAAGCACTAAAGCAAGTATACTATAAGAAAGATCAGGTCAACATACCAAAGAATTTCTAAAAAACTAAGAGAACTAACGGAATTCCCCTAATATATAAAATGCTGCAACGCTATAAACCACATCGTCCGCGTCGGCAGTGCGGATACACGCGGCTTATAGGACGTTGGCTAGTTGAACCAAACGGAAATTAAAGGTATCCCGAGTACCAGAAACTACTTGGAATTGATGGGACCATGATCAAAAACATTATTTTTTATTCTAATAACAAAAAGGACTTTGACGCTAGCACAAACTTTAAACTGGAATTACTTATTCTGGAACGTACGTAATGAGAATCCAGAACCAACTAAATTAGCGTCAAAATTAGGAAACTTTAGACAACAGAATTAAAATGGATTGGTGGTTGAGACTACACAGCGCGACAGAAGTTATAATAACATAACATCTGATTTTGAGTCATTCCATTACACTTACTAGATTCTAAATCCACGTACTATAGCATACCTAGTGCTCATGGTATTGGCGGCTACATCCGGGGGATATTATTGGCTGGAATACGGCCGCCTTGACGAGCCGAGTCCGAATATTATTTATGTGCTTATTATATTGGCATATGCGACGTACCAATACAAAATGTTTTAAAACTTTTAGTGCAATAGATATTATTGGTCCAATAAACGTGTATCTAAAGAAAAAGGTTTAGAACTTTATAAGGTTATAATCAGATTCGCGGTAGTTATTAACTATGAAGCATATTTACAAGAGGAATGTAGCAAAATAAATAAATAATGCTGTACATTTCACCTTGCCCAAAACAAGTTGTTTTGGGCCCTCATGTCACACGTGTCGTGATAGTACGAGCGCCGATCGCAAGATTGACTACGTTATTTGATAAAAAGATATGCTTGTTTAAGATAAGTTTTAGATTGTAAGATAAAGCATGTTTAGAAAAGTGGTGCTAAGCTTGAAACAAGCCAAAAAATATATTGGCGGAAAATACAAAAAGACGTACCACTTACGCTGAAAAAAATGGTGTCCTAACTCGTCGTTTCACACCGAATTAATACATGGCATCAAATAGTTTATTGGTATACTTTATTGGTAGCGACAGAAAAATCTGATCTGTTAGTTCTTGTATGGCCTATAGTACTATGAGGGAACCTCTTTCATTTTAGGGCGGCAGCTGCAATCTTAGAGCATCTTCAAATTAAGAAAACAAACCGCTGATATTTATACAGGTACGCATTAATGTAGTTCATTTATAATTCTTTTTTTTTTTAATTATAATGAAAATATTTATTTGACACGACATGATATACAAACACAACAACAGATGGTGGGATACCTACACTACTGGCTTATTACGTTAATTTGTACATAAAATAAGACAAAATGCCAGAAGTCAAAGTTTATATCCTTGAAATTTTGATTTGTTGTTAAGTTCTGAATTTCTGCAAATAGATAACATTATATTCTAAATGTTTCTATAGTCAAAATCAAAATCTTTTTATTCATTAAAATCACAAGGATCGCTTTGAAACGTCAAAACGTCAACGTTAAAGGATAACGAACAAATATCATCAGCGCGAACCGAGTAGGTAAGCACCATAGGTAATTCCGCAGAAGGGAAAATTAGACTCGTCCGTTTCTTTCTTATAGGCTGTAAAACACACGGAAATTCGGCCTAACTCTTTCCCGACATTGATAAAGTTGAGCGCTGACGTAAACCGAAGCAATATTGAAACGGTTTTATGTGGATTTTTGCCGTCCGCGTCTGATCGAGTTGTATACAATTTTTAGGTACTCCTAGTCTGTCCACTGAACACTGTATTATCAACATAAAAGCTTTTGCACGCGCCTCTATTTATCATCGACACAAATTCAGTATATTAAAAACGTTATTTTTAAAACAAGCCTGTGCAAACAGATAATTACGAGAAGCAAAAAGCACTTCATCATTAAAAGGAGCTCTATTGTATACCTAGCTCGGAGCCTCGGCGACAGGTCGAGGACTTCATTATTGCGATGATGAATAACGGTATTGTCATCCTACCCGCATTTTTATGCGAAACGCAAACGATGGGAGTCCTGAACAATGAGAAGAAAAAATAAAACTTTTACAAAATATACATTTTAGCGGTACTCATCGTAAACTGTCCATTTATGTCCGCATAGCTCTGAACCATTACCATCTATTTAAAAGCTACACGAAGAGTTTCTATTATAAGTTATTTTTCTGTCATACAGATAAAACAGACCGGTCAAGTACGAGTGAGTCTCTTCCTATATTTATCTAAATTTAGCAGTACCATCCAGTTATGTGACTCAGAAACCTAGTTAACTTTTAATCCTCACCAATTTAGAGACAATATTTATAACTGTACTAGCTGACCCGCCCGTGGCTTCGCACGCCTGAGATTTCCCGTTCCCGTAGAAACTTCGGTATAAAAACTATATAAAACACTCTCGTCAAAGTGACGCGACACTTCATGTAAATGACTTGTCGTCAATGAACGACGGTTAAATTATATGGATATTGTTCATACAAAAATACTTAAACCGCAATTAAAAAATGGGGAGTGGGGGTAGGCGGGTGAAAAAACTTTAGGACCTATTCTCATGCTTACAAAATATAAAAAAAAATATTAAAATCTGTCTACCCGTTTCGGAGGAGTGCGACCACAAAAACCGTGACACGAGATTTTTATATATTAGAAAGAAGATAGAATATTTTATCAGGTCGTGTTTTGAAGGTTTAGTTTTGTTCTAAAACCGGTTCACTAGGAATTAGGATAGTTTGTGACGAGTTCTGTTTGGGATGCGGGCGCCGCCTCCTTGCCTAGTCAGAGGAATAGAAATGAGGTTTCTGACGAGTTCGGAATATTTGATGCTAGTAACTTTAAAGCGAAAAATCGATCTGATAGTACTCGTAGTTCTTCTGGCTTTTATGGTATGTTGTGATTTATTTAACAAGTAACTTCTTAATTTCGGGCTCTAAATACTTATAATTTTAAGAATTCCATGATGAGAGTATCATCATGAAATATTTATGCCTAGCCGCCATCCTTTTACGAAATGAGGAATTTGTGAATCTAACTTAGCAATCATCTATAGCATTTAGCATTGTTTATACCAACAGGATGTTTGAAATGTTTATGTTAACCCAGAGTCCATGACAGTTAATAACCTTGTCTAATACTTGAATTTAACGATTTTGAATAATATCATTAACAGATGTTTTATTACTCGTTCCCCGTTACATCTTTAACTAAGGGTATGAGTACTAAATTTCGGCTTGATCTAATATTCGAAAATGGGTTTAAATTCTTTAACTCTTACTGCATTGTCCGACAGCAGTAAAGCGCAATAAAATTGTATAATAAACTATGTGTCATACAGGATCATCTCTAGCCTTTTTCTATAAGAATATTCTACGCAATCAAAAATGATAATACAATTCGAGAATTTAAAAACGTTTAAGAGACGTGTTATCGTTCCGACGTAATAGATAGTAATGTAGACAGACAGACACATTGTAGGAGACAAACGTTAATACTATTAACGGCTTAATGTTAATAGCCTACCGTATTGAGAAGCTCATTACTGAACCCTCCTGGGTTGCAAAGCTGAGTGTCATATTGAAAATAGTGGGGTTGTATACTGAAGGGCGTTAACCGCAGACGTTATTACTATACTGTTTGAATTCAGTACTATTTTGTTTATGGTTAAGATTTTGTTCCTATGAGAGTTCCTCAGTGGCCTGCTGTTTTCTTTAAGGTATGGCCTGATAGAATATTATTTTTATTAGGGGTGGTAGATAAACTTACAAACGTAAACGACAAATATAAAAACAATACTTATTATTAAAAAGATTAGCTGGGTGGGAGAAGATGGATGTCAATGAATGATACTCGCAAGGAGCGGAAAAAATGGCATAATAAAGAGGAGGCATATACCCATAAGTGGGTGCAGAATGGCTGAGATGATGATGATGATTAAAAGGATTGCGGCTATTGATGACCATACCGAGTGTGAGCATGTGCGGCAGGCGTAAATATAGGATTAAAAAAACGAGTGTGCTTTATTAGACCACACGACTGAAGTAAAACTTCTTTTTCAAAATATTAATTTATAAAATTGTTCAATTACAAAATTGTCCAAACGGCTGTAGGTCGATCAGTCTATGTTCCTTCTGGACAGACGCAACTCGCATTAACGTTTAAAAATATACGAAACGTAACTCTCTCTTTCTATCTTCATTAACTTATATCTTCCTCTCAACTTCCGTTCGCACTTTTCGTAACGCATTCACCAGCTTACTCCTCATGTCAAGCGTGCAGTTTTACTTAAAAAAAAGTCAGAATCAGCCATCAGGATGCCATTGTTGGTGCGATGCATCCGATCCCAAAACGAAGCCACACGTTACTCTACTATAGGATATAAACATGCAAACGTACTCGACGCGCTGCAGTATTTCGGTAACCTCGTAAGTGCCCAGTATTCGTTATCACGTAGTTTTCTATTTCTGCAGGTGGCCTACGTATTTGAACTGCTGAACCATTTGAATGGTAATTATGATTGGTTTTAATGAACAGGGGAGAAGTTAGCTAAACCGATGACCCACATCGGACAAAGCACCTACTCTTATACCTATTAGAACAGAGCTACACGATACACATCACGACATAGACAGTAACCAGTAAAACGATTTGTTTGCATGAGTGTTTGTGACGTGTCTCAGTCATGCAATGTGCGCAGTAACAATTGACGGCCTAGACTAGACCATTGATTCCCAAAGTGGTCCAGGTGAACCCCCAGGGGTCCACGGGAGACTCGACGGGGGTCTACGTTAGCTTGACAAAAAAATGGGGGTTCACAATTCGTAAGCGGGGTTACACAAAAATATATCTGGTTTCGATAGTGAAGAACTAAAATGTTGACTTGACTTCACCTATCAATGCAGGCAGATAATATTTTTAAAAACTCAGCGACTGTTACTTGTAAAAACTTGCATATTCTATATTCAGTACAACGTGCCGAGACTTGCAGCTAAAACTGTTAATTCGTGGTTGGAACTCAGCCGCAACGCAAATTTCCATAGTTAGATCTAATCTTCACATTTTTTTGTCGACTGGGAATATGGTAGAAATGTAGCTGCGGGGGGTCCACCGGAACCAGCAAAATTTTGAAAGAGGTCTATAAGTAAAAAAAAAAAGTTTGGGAAACTCTGGCCTAGGCATTACCTACTAAGGGATAATATACCTACAGCAGTTATCGTTCAAACTATAGCAAAATTCTATAGAATTACAAGGTGGTTTTGGTCTATTATTTAAAACTCTAAAACAATGTGAAATTGCGCGTCCTTCACTGGGTTTACTTGAAGTTATGATAAAAATTATCCTTATAATGGCAATGAATAAAGATTGGTTAGCTTTAACGTAATGAAGTAATAGGCCGCAATTTAAGACTAGAATATCTCCAGTTACTCTATAAATATACAATGAACATATCTTTCGATTGACATAATCAAATCGGAGATATCGAGCAGTTTCTTCAAGCGATAACGACAAAAGACTATAATCGCTTCGAAACGAGTCACTTGTAGGCTCTCTTGGAATGTTTAATTATCGACGCTGTGTGAAATCTTTCAGAATATGTTTCAAGTGAACATTTATATAGGGAGTTTGGTAATATACGCAAAAAATGAAAGGGGTTATTTTGATGAGCATAATAAATAAATTTGTGAAATATTTACCATAGAAATGTGAAATTTATTTTGGCATGTTAATAAATAAATAAATACTGCTGGACATTTCACACAGCGCTATCTAGCCCCAAACTAAGCAGAGCTTGTACATACATATAACTAGTACCTAGTTTTTTTTTCGAGAAGTCTTTTTTTATGTTTTGAGAAAACGTCCCTTGAATATCGTCAGTATATTACCAAACTCCCTGACCGTTTTAACATAGCGACTTCTGAATGATAAGTTCATATGAACTATGGGCCGAAAAGTGAAAACTGAATAGGGGCTACAGACTGTGGGCTATATCAGGGATGCCTACAGGCAGGATGAAGAGACAGTGGAGTACTTGCTGCTGCTGCACGGCTTTAAATGAAGCCAGACCAAAGACGGGATTGCGTGAACTCATCGTTTAGACGTGAACATCACCCTCGAAGACACTGGAAAGCAGCTGAAACCAACGCAGCCTTTCTCCGTTGCTTTAAGAAGTTGGAATGGTTGGACGTTGGCCGTTATAAGTTAATCCAAACTTATAACGCAGTAATGCAATACACCCCTTTGCCGAATGTCAGTGCAGATCTTATAACCTATATAAGATAATATCTTATACGTACCGTAGAATCAAAATAAGAAGTCTTGGAGCTTATACTACCTTGTGCAACTGTCTCTATCACTCCATGTGATTATGTGCGCAGTGCGCGGACGAATTCGAAGCGCGAGCGCAGAACTCAAACAACGAATTCGAAGCGCGAGCGCAGAACTCAAACAAACTTATATAAAATAATGAAACTGTTGGTTAATATGAAAAATCAAAACACAGCACTTGTCGCATATTAATTTATATACATAACTAGTAACTATACAAAGTTACACGATCTCATTTAAAATATTTTATTGAATACAACAGGTGTATTATTAGTTTAGGACGTGGAAATTATTTTTTATCGAAAAAATTTCAAGGAATCGGGGTTTCGCTTCACATTTCTTAGTTTATATTCTCAACTTTTACTTAAGTATAATATTTATTACAAAGTAATAGATACAGAGGAGTATGGAGAGGGCTATGCTCGGGGTTTCTCTACGGGATCGAATCAGAAATGAGGAAATACGTAGGAGAACTCAAATCACCAACATAGCCCAACGGATTAGCACGTTGAAGTGGCAATGGGCAGGCAATATAGCGCGCAGAACAGATGGCCGATGGGGCAGGAAAAGTCCTCGAATGGAGGCCACGGACCGGCAAGCGCAGCGTAGGACGTCCACCTACAAGATGGGCAGACGACTTGGTAAGAACCGCAGGTCGGCGTTGGATGCAGGCCGCTTCCAACCGCAGTTCCTGGAGATCAATAAGGGAGGCCTTTGTCCAGCAGTGGACGTCCTACGGCTCATATGATGATGATGATGATGAATAGATGCAGTATGACTACCGCTATAAAATTTAAATAAAGATACGAGTAGATGCATGTAGATACGCACGATAAACGTACTTTTCGGCAATCGAGCAATAACTGTAAAAAGCAATAGCGCACTTGGCATATAGGCGCTCAGCCGATGAGTGGTGACATTACGTTTTAATTTTAGTATTAGGTATACGAAATCGATCAAAGTTATCGTAGATTATGGTTCAAATCTAAATACGCCCTGCAGAACTGCTGATTCATCTATTTTGGAACGGGAGATAAGGCCTAGCGTGATAAGGCAGCCAAGGGTTTTCGTATAAACTTTGGCTGCCGAAATCACCTACAAACTCTCCTAAAGCCGCTTTAGCTATAAAAACCTCAGGTTTTTGAGTTTAATTCCATACCGTTAGGAGAAAATAAATCTACAAACAATCTACAATCTTACCTTAGAGTCTTAAAGTCTACAAGAACATGAGTCTATGATATAGCGTGTAGGACTTACCCGAGGAGAGCGGTTTCTTCCATGCTATAGGCGGGCATCGCTCTTAACTTGTCGAACCTGGCCGATCTGAAAACGTGCTGTGGTTGTAGCATACTCGAGGTGTTATGTTATTGTACAGTGAACTGTTAAATCAGCGACATTACCAAAGAATAAGAGAAAGCGTCGAAGAAAGCCTTTGCTAATAACTTAATTTTGCAGCACGCCTCTGCCAGTAACCTGAACAAAATATGTTTATCTCAATCCAATATTGAGGTTACTCCTATCAATATACGTTGCACAGTCTAAAAACATTAACAGACGACCCAGTTTGGGTGGATCCCACCATCCGAAGTGGCCCAACCACCAGAAAGAGACAGCGCCCGACCAGCCTGTACACGTTGCAATATGTTGCACGTGACGTCACATCAGGTGATTGGGTCCAGTCAATCTGGGTCGTCAATTAATGCTCCAACTGTTCAAAAGATGACTTCAACTTCATTATTAGATTGAAATAAACACAGTTTATATTTCTTGATTACGGGCAAAATCGTTTCTCAAAGTAGACTAGGTACATATTCATATTATTATAAATATATGCCCAAGCGTGGATTGGATCTAAAATGAAGTTGCTTGGCAGTTTTCAACGAAAAAACCTACAATGAGTTATCCTTGCGCTGTTTTCATGCTATGTGTGAAAATTATATATAATCAGCCATTGACATGAAAGAAGAAGAATAGAAAACTGCGTCTAAACATAGATTCAAGTCTCACGCTTGAGCTTATTTCTGGAACACGGATCTGAAACTTTATCAATTTCATAATGTTCTTAGCAAAAGCTTCTTTGCTTTAATTGTTAGTGTTCTTAACCTGTTAGACGCGCTACTTAATTTATATTTCAATGTGCTAAAAATAGGATTCCAAATTGTGTACAGAAAACAAAGAAAGGCTTATACAGTTATTTTGATTTTGGGTTTAGTACGAAAGCGATTCCATTCGCCTACTCTAATATATAAACGGTAAAGTTTGTGACTTTGGTTGGAAGTAGGCAGTAATCTCCAGCCGGGACTCTACTGAAATCTACTGTACGGGTTCTGAAAATTATTTGACTGATAGTAAACTAAATTATCCCAGAGTGCTGTAGGCTATATTATAAGTTGATAAAAATCCGTGCGAATTCGGGGCGGGCCAGCTAGTCCCACTAATATTATAAACGCGAATGGATGTATGTGTGGATGTTCGTTACTCTTCACGCAAAAACTACTTAATGGATTTTAATGAAATTTGGTATGTATGTAGATTATAACCTAGATTAACACATATGCTACTTTTTATAGACAAACCACGCGTGCGAAACCGCGGCCGGGAGCTAGTATTTTATAAATATATGTAGGTAACAGCTGAACTAGAAAATTTGCAATTATTTGAGTTTATGTGTGGCAACACATTGACAACTTTTTAGCCGGGTACCAATCGATATCAGCAAGCTGTTATAAAATTTGGGATAGCAGCCATTACAACTTCGGGTATAGCCATTGAAACTTGAATTTATTAGGAACATTAAATATAACTGTAGACTTAAACAGTCTACAGAATAATGTTACTATTATAATTAAATTTGCGACATCACTCTTAATTAATGTGAATGTGTCACGCACTTCTACAAAATTTATTTCTGATTAACTTCGCCGTTTTGAACTTTAGACCCGGCGGTAAATTTAAAATTGTCTAAACTCTGACTAGAATATAATCCATCGGTAGAGTTTGCGGCTGAAATTGGACTCGATTCAGTATTTCACGAATTATAAATGAATAATCCAACCAACAGACTATATTATTTATAATTCACTTACTAATTTGATAAGTAAATATTTTGAAAGGTTAGCAGGTTGTGTAGGACAGTAGTAAAGTGAATGACGACTGTTTTTAATGGTTTGTGTTACGTTTTATGTTATGATGCTTCAGGCATACACAGTAAATATTCATTTATATGTTTTGTTTCATACTCGCATTCGAACTCCTAGATAGGCATCTAAAAATTTCTTTCCGGCAAATTAATTTCTTTTTATTTAAAGCTAATAATGTCAAATTCGATAGTGGTTACTGCGATACGCAGTAATCACTATCCAAAGCCGACCATTTTTGTCACTATGTTTTAGCTTACGCCTAGTTTAAAGATAGCATTTCATTTCTGTGTACATTGGTGACAAAATAAGTGTTTTTTAACTTTATTTAAATTTTATTTATCGGTTGTGATTGATGCCGTAGTTTTAGTTGGAGAAACTCAAGTCCATGTTGTAATTCCATCGACGCCGACGCGTCCGCGTCGATAGACCGACGGTCGTCGGTACGAACGCCAAATAATATAGATAGTAACACTATTATGTTGAAGTATTATACAAGTATAAAACTTGTATACAAAGTTAAGAAAAATCCTTTGAGGAATTAGTAGAACTCATAGCGAAGACGCAGTATCATAGAATCCAAATCTAGTCCACATACCAAATCTATAAAATTGCAAGATTATTAAACATTTTAATTTGTTGTAACATTGAATTTATTAAATCCCGCAATAAGCCCAAGGGTTTGATACATAGTTTAAATAATTGTATTAGCTACTTTATAAGTATGAGAAACTTTATCTTCCGCAACAGTTTTTCGATATCTTCTTTACATAGTATACAATGAAGTCGCTTCCGCTGTCTATTCGCTTAGATCTTTTAAACTACTCAACGGATTTTGATGCAGTTTTCAGAAATAGATAGAGTGATTCAAGAGGAAGGTTTTTATGTATAATACATACAACTTCTACCTTGGTGCTACCTACAATAATGTTACTTAGAATTAAGCCTACTGTTATACCTACCTAGCTTTATTTAGTACTTATTGTACCTACCTACTTCTGTTAGCTTAATAGGTGTGTGTGTAAATAAATGCCAGTTATTTATTTATATTATAGTACAGAAAAGCCGAAAAATATATTTTGTGCGCTTAAATCGCAAACGCTGGCGAAATCTTACGAGATAGATCAAATTAATGTACAACGGGATTATATATCTTACAACATCGATTACCTGACTGCGCAGGATAGTAATGTTTAAGGAAAAAAACGCGTGCGAAGCCGCGGGCGGGTCAGCTAGTATTTTATAAGAATCTAATTTTGATTGTTTACACTTGATAAACTAGATAGCCCTATTTTTTTAATTAAATTAATTACTTAATAATTTATTTTAAATAATTCTGAAGAGACTAGCCACCCACCACACAGAGTATCCTAGTGTGGGGGCTAGTATTGTTTTATGTAACCTACCTACTTAAACTAGCTAAGTACCTACTGTATTACTAACATAACAAAATTGTATTTACACGAAATAATTTTATTGAAAAAAAAATTGTATTGTAACTTATAGATAAAAAAATGGACTGCCATATCAGGGTTCATATTACCCAAGACCAGTAAAATTTACAAACCAAAAACCTTAGATGTAAAGTATGTTCGCAATAAAAAAAATTGGCTTCGCTACTTTTTATTACGAGCGAGGCCCTGAACTACTTATTTCAAAGCTAAAAATAAATAAAGCTGTTTAGAGATCCACAACATCCATCTTATAACCATATCCCTGTGCGTATTCCCCTGATTGAGAGCGACCTTGGAACTATATTTATCCTGAGTAGGACGTTGATATTCATCCGAGAATAACATTCAATTTGAAATCTAATCTAGAATACTGTAAATGGTATATATTTGCAAAACAGTTAATGTTCAAGATAATTTTAAGGATTTGAATAAAAAAGTTTTTATCTTAAGAACGTGTGGCTACTGGCTAACTCCTGTACTTTATGCTACTGTGAAGTTTGTTTACATTTTTCATGTTCTCGCGGCTTTGCACGCGTGGTTTGTCTATGAAAACCGATCAAGTGCGTGTCGGACTCGCACACGAAGTGTTTCGTATTATTCTCTAAAGTTAACAATATAACTCAATATTTTGTGAATATTTCAAGCGTCTACCTGTTGCCGTTATCAATATCGAGCAAAAACGAGCAAAAAAAATCACGTCTGTTCTATGGGTGACCCCCTTAAAAATAAATTTTATTTTAGTTTCATTATTTATTTAAAAGTGAATAATGTAACTCAATATTCTGTTAATGTTTCAAGCTTCTACCTGTTGCCGTTATCAATATCGAGCAAAAACGAGCAAAAAAAATCACGTCTGTTCTATGGGTGACCTCCTTAAAAATTAATTTTATTTTAGTTTCATTATTTATTTAAAAGTGAATAATGTAACTCAATATTCTGTTAATGTTTCAAGCATCTACCTGTTGTCGTTATCAATATCGAACAAACACGAACAAAAAAACGTTTGTTGTATGGGAGCCCCCCTTAAATACTTATATTATTCTGTTTAGTATTTGTTGTTATACCGGCACCAGAAAAACATCATCTGTGAGAATTTCAACTGTTTAACTATCACGATTCATGAGATGCAGCCTGGAGACAGACGGACAGACAGACAGACAGCGGAGTCTTAGTAATAGGGTCCCGTTTTACCCTTTAGGTGCGGAACCCTAAAAAGTCGCCTATGTCATACATAATCTATCTATAAAATCAAATTTCATGGATTACTTGACCTTCTCCATGAATTTTTTATATCTATCTATACTAATATTATAAAAAGGAAAGATTTGTATTTTTGTGTGTATGTTTGTAATGAATAAACTCAAAAACTACGATTGGATTGGTCCGATTTTAAAAATTATTTCACCATTGGAAAGCTACATTCACCTTGAGTAACATAGGCTACTTTTTACCCAACTGCGCAAAGGTTTTTATGTAATAAATGATAATGTTTTTATTGAAAAACTACGCGTGCGAAGCTGCGGATTGGTCAGCTAGTCTTCTATATATGTATGTATATAAAACAAAGTCGGGTTAGTCCTTCTGAGCAGTCGAGTAAAATGTGGTATATGGCCCAATCCCGGTCATAATCGGGCGGCAGCTAGTTTATACAAAGAAGATATATCTGTATGAACATAATATCAATTTATCACGCTAAACCCTGTATGAACTTTTGGGTCTTTGTAATAGCAAGACGTTTGTCCCAGGTTTTAACAAGAAACTTCCTGGTCGCATCATTTCTACTTAAGTCCATCCTTAGTCCTTACGTTATGTAGGGCAATTTAGTTTTAAACTAGTGGTTCGCCCCGAATGGAGAACCCCCGAGTCACACAAAACACAAAAAAATTGGAGCGACTCGCGCAACGATTTCTAAACGTATTTAGTGGCTAAATACGATTTAGAAGGAGTTGTCACATCATACAAATACATAAAATTTAAACATGTTTAGTAGCTAAATACGTTTAGGGATCGTTGTGAAAGTCGGCCTTAATCTTTGACTAATAAAATAGTGCCACGAAATGCGCAACCATATAACTTGACCTACAGTTTCATTCAAATTACAGGTAACGGGAGTTCGTACACATGGTTAATCTTTGTTGAGGTAGGAATTGCCGTTATTCTGACTTTTTCCTATATTTGTGTCACTAAAACTACACGCGTACCAAATTTCAGCACTGTGGGTTCACTGGTGTACCCTGTGAATTTTTTCAAAGTTCTGTTTTTATTATGGCTGATAACGTAAACACTACAAAGTTGAAACTAAAAATAAAAAAGGTCGAAATGAACACACAAAGACCTTTTATTAGATGTGCCATTTGACCGGATAGTCCCATTTTGGATTTTTTTTAACCCCAATATTCCAACAACCCCCTTACATTTTTAGCTCATTTAGTCACACCAAAATTGTGCCATAACTTCCTACCTATATACCAAATTTCTCGATGATCGGATAAACGCTAAGAAAGTTATCCTCATACATACATACATAATATACATACAACGCCGATTTGCCCAAGTTGATTTAGTGATCTCGCATCGCTCGATCAATGATTATTATAAACTTCATCTACGCTAATATTATAAGTAATACAAGTATGTATTTACATAAAAAAGTATATATGTATTCCATCAGTTATCTGGTTCCCATAGTACAAGCTCTGCTTATTTTGGGGCTATATAGCGCTGTGTGAAATATCTTTCTGTATCACACTAATATTATAAATGTGTAAGTTTTGACGTTTGTTTATTTATTTATTTGTTACTCAATCACGTCGTAACGGCTGAACGGATTTCGAGGAAGTTTGGTATATACGTAGATTATAACCTGGATTACCACATAGAATACCTTTTGTCCCATAAATCAGTTCCTACGGAATAAAAATAGGGTGTGAAGTCAAGTTGCAACAGCGAGTTTAGCTTTACTTCTAGGTTCTAGGACACACTACACATTATAAAAAAAAATATTTAGTAGTGTAACGCGTACGAAGTCGCGGGCAACATCTAGTTTATTATAAATTCGAAAGCAACTCTGTCTCTGTCTGTTTGTTACGTTTTCACGACTAAACGGCTGGACTGATTTCGATTAAAATTTGGTAATACATAAATTATGGACGAGATTATTATTTAAAAATGTATATAAGTATTTTATGAGTTATCTGGTTCACATATTACAAGCGCTGCTTAGTTTGGGACTAGATAGCGCTGTGTGAAATGTCCAGGAATATTTATTTATTAGGACATATGCTATTTTTAAACCAACTACGAAGGAGGATAATATTTATATTGACAGACCACGCGAGCGAAGCCGCGGGCGGATCCACTAGTAGGTAATTCATATTTTTTTGTAAAGGTAGGTACATACTAAAATTATTCGGAAATTAGTAATCAATTCTGCCTTTAACGAATCTAGAATCTAAAATTGTATAACAGTAACAATGCTGTTTCGGTTTGAAGGGTATGGGTGCCGGTGAAATCACAGGCACATGTGGCTTTACCTCTGTATGCCTCAAGTTGATGGACTCACGGCAGTGCAAAATTCCTTTCGCCACACTAATTCTTTGATCCTACCCGCGTATTCTTCTTGGCCATCGCATGACTCATGCGAAATATTTGAATTTGTTTGATTTTGTTGAATTTGATTAGAATTTTCAATATATTTTTACCTAATAAAAACTGCTAATGCATCTCTGTCTTTCATGTGACGAATGATACAGATAGAGAGATTATAGGGAGAGAACACCGCAGGCCGACAATGTGACCGGTCGGTTAAAGATAGCCTTTCTTTGTTTTCAGTGTAAGTGTTAGTCCAAAAAAAGACGGGTGCTTGTCATTCATAAAATGCCTAACCATAAAAAATCTATTACTTAACGGCATTTTGTATTATTTACCGCTATCAAGTAGTTTTGGTACAATTCAGAAGCGAACAACACACCACAATAACCATAATATTTTTTTTTTATTTAAGTAGGTAGTCTTTCTTATCTAAGTGCTTGCTTATGTAAGGTAAAGCATTTTATGACAACGCATTGAAATATATTAGGATATTAGAATATATATACGAAATATAAAGAACGCATTTAAATATATTAGAAAAAAAATTAAAACCGTGCCGTGCCAATCAGAAAATGTATTTGGAATAAATGGCACCACGTAGGATCGAAAGCCAAAAGGCTTTGTAATTAAAAAACTTTTCTGCCCATTAATTTCAACCAATCAAAGTGATCATTAATTAAATACAAGATTAAACTACCCTTTCATCTGTGTTAAGCAATGATTTTTTTTGTATTTTATATGTATGATAAAAACTAGCCCCATACTTTTATTAATTCTGATCTGGTTATTTCTCTATAAATTAGAAGTATGTATTTACAAAAAATATATATAAGTATTCTATCAGTTATTTGGTTACCATAGTACAAGCTTAATTTGGGGCTAGATAGCGCTGTGTGATAAATAATAGATAGCATATTTATTATTAACTCATGATTAGAAAAGGATCATAGGTAACAATTTTCTGTATTGGCACAGCTGTTAGTACCATCTAACTAAAAATATATTAATATTAAAATCCCACATTATTAAGTTTCCATTTTAATAAACCTAAGCCTAGTACACATTTAAAATTTATTTTTGAAAGGATTTCTAAATACTTAATGTATGACTAACTACATAGCTACATAATAAAATATGTATAGACATTTCTAGATAATACTATATTACTTCTAAAATAAAATGGGTACTAAATACTACTGGTACTAAATGTGAGTTAAGTAATAATAATAATTCTCAAATTACTTAATACTCACACAAGACTAGATACAGTCTGATTAGATGCAATATCATTAAGTAATGGTAATAAATTTCTTCTCGCTGAGCTGTGCCGAACCCTGTTTATTGTGTTCTTCAAGCTCATATTAAGCACTATGCCTGGTTTCTTACTTGATTTGTGGTTCAACTTTTCCTTCGGCATTATTATTAAATAATTCAACTAAAAAGAATATCTATGTTAATAAGCCAGAAACAGAAAGGTGCCAAACATTATAAACATCTAAACTGAACACAATTGTTAGTACCTACTTTGAAAAGTAAAATAGTTTTATCAAACTATTTTCAAGTTCATTGTAGGTAGATAACATATAATTGGTTAACAAGTGTGAAAAAGTTTGAAAAAAGTTTACAGAAATATAATAAGTTGCTTACCTGGTTGGAAGATTGATGGCTCCTGGGAGTCGGAACTTGGGCGGACGATAGCGAGGGAGGCGAGCGCGTGAAACAAGTGGCCTCCTTGCACCGGATTCGCGAAGTGACGACAAGACAAATGCTAGCTGGAAACTCCTCGCTCGGAACGAGTGCCTCACTTCGCTCTATTCAAGAGCGCATGCGTAATATAACGCCAAATAATAAATTTATTCTATGGAAGGAAAGTTAGAGTAGAAAGTAAAAACCTGAGTTCTTGATTATGTTGAGCTTCTCCGAAAAATTTGATTTTTGTACTGTTTTCAAACACGTAACAAATATTAATCGGATTACAAATAAATTACCGCCTAGGAAAGTACTTGCGTAATGTTGTTTGCTTGCAGCAATATTTTAGTTTGTCATGTACTGATTCTGAGAAAACCTGAACAAATCAAAAAAGGTTTGTCTATTTTGTCGTTAATTATGGTATTTTTACTAGTCTATTTTAGTATTTGAGGGTATACTTGAGCGGAAGGAAGTTTAATTAACATTAACCAACCATAGAGAAAGGAAAGACAATGTTACAAAATAAAAAAAAAATGTGCTCAAATACGATTAGCAGCAATCATACCAAATTGTTATAAATATGCCAAGGTGTCTGGATCTATCCTAATAAACATAGTTGAATACCAATTGCGCACAGTCCGAGATACAGTTTATTACAACCAGCAGCCATTGTTTCAGTCATTTCCATACTTTGAACCTGTCACTGTCAACGTGCTGTAGGTTGACAGTGACAGATTTCAAATACTACACGAGACAAGCTGGCAGTGCTGCCAGCACCTCAATCAGAAAAAGGCCGGTAAGCCTTGTTGAAAATTTGCCGAAATAGAAATAAAAATGTTATTCAACTAAAAAATATATTTAAATGGCGCAAAGAACAAAAACTAGACACAAACAACTTATTTACTTATAACTATTTTAACTTATACATTAAAAGTCTTTACTCATATTTTATTTTAAAACTTACCATTTCTGGCGATGACACAAAAAGGCCGATGGTTGCCAAGGGCCGACATTAATTTCCCAAGGGCCGATAATCGGCCCCATAGGGGCCGATCTGGCAATCCTGCAAGCCGGAGCTCTTTGGATAAAGAACACAGCACGAGATCTCTATTTTGATATACTTGAGCCTTGAGCGGAAGAAAGTTATCCAACCATAGAGAAAGGAAAGACAATGTTACAAAATAAAAAACAACAAAAAATGTGTTCATTTACACAATTTTTTTTTTACAATACAAATGATTAGCAGCTAGTACCTAATAACTGTTTTAGTCATTTCCGTACTATTTTATTTTATTTATTATTACTTAGATTCACAGTTACATTACCGTTTATCATACACTAAGTAATACTGAAATATCTATAAAGATTTTAAAGAATTTTATAAATTAGTGCCCCTTGAGCTGCAATGTTTGCTTGATCGCATTTGAGATCTGTCACTGTCAACGTGTTGTAGGTTGACAGTGACAGGTTTCAAACACCACATGAGACAAGCCGGAGCTCTTTGGAACACAGCACACAGCACGCCATCTCTATTTGGTTTTAGTTACCTTTTCATCTCACGTTGAATATAATTCGAAACCATGATGTGATTCAGTTCGCCTGCGCCCTAGTAGGTCTCTATTTAGTTGGTTACTTTAGGAACAGATGGCGCAAAGCAAAAACAATCCATGTATACAAAACACAAAATAACTCAAAAGAAAAAGCCAAAGGAATTTGTTTTGCTCCTCCCGCCCCAAGCCCCAGGGCCGTAAATCGTATTTACGGAGCCGATATCGAGCATACAATTACCAACTTTTAGAGCATGAGTGATGAAACTGATGAATAACAAATGATTGATAACTAGTGGTTCGCCCCGAACTGAGATCTCGCGAGTATCTAACAAAAAAAATATTTGACTATCAAAATAGTGCCACGAAATGCATAATCAAATAACTTGTACTACAGTTTAATTAAAATTACAGTTAAGGGGAGTTCATGTAAATTGGTTAGTTTTTAGGGGTAGAAATTGCAGTTTATTCTGGATTTCAGACTTTTGCCCACATATCGAATTTCAGCACTGTGGGGTCACTGGGATACCTACCCTGTGAATTTTGTCAAAGTTTTGTTTTTATTATGGCTAATAAATAACTCAAAAAACTGCAAAGATTTTTTTTGTTTTATATTAAAACTAATGAAAGGTGTCTATTAGCACATTTCAACCTCGTTTTTATTTTTGATTTAACAAAAATAAAAACGAGGTTGAAATGTGCTAATATACACCTTTCATTTGACGTCCCACTTGATCTAACATTCTTATTTTCATTTATTTTACCGCTCTTGAACCCCAATATCTCAACAACCCCTAACATTTTTAGCTCATTTAGTCACACTCACACCAGAATTGTGCCAACACTACCTACCTATAAAACAAATTTCACAATGATCGGATCAACGTATCGAACGTTATCCTCGGACAAACAAAAATACATATACATACTCGTACATACAACGCCGATTTGCCAAAGTTGATTTGGAGATCTCGCTTCGCTCAATCAAATATATAGGTGCCTAATTCAAATAAGTATTTATCATGGAGATTGTATTTCAATTTAGCATAATAATGATATTTTTTATTTCAATGCAACATACCTACACTACAATAGGTTACCTAAAATTAGTATTCTAGGTGTATGTACTTACCCTCTAAGTATGTGGCAAGTTATGGTTTAATAAAAAGAATTAGAAAGACCAGTCCAGAATCTCTGTATCCTGGATAAAAGGCAAATCGAGTAGGTACCATGGTTTAGTTTGATCGGCATAGCTGAATACAATCTGTTCATAGATTGACTTGTTCACCAGGAGTGTCATCCAGACCAGTCCAGAATCTCTATATCCTGGGCAAATCGAGTACGTAGGTACCAATGGTTAAGTTTGATTGGCATTGCTGAATACAATCTGTTAATAGATTGACTTATTCACCAGAAGTATCATTGCTGTGTCGTATTACACACTTCTGAAGAAATGTTCAGGCGCAAGATACCTGTACTCAGCCTCACGTAGCGTCGACGATAGATCCTTTAAATAGAGGTATGGTATTGATACTCACATGCCACAAACAGGTACCACTGTACCCTCAGCCGGTCCGGCGACGCTCAGGCAGGAATTCAAAAAAATATTAAAATTGTTCCCCGACTGGTAGATAGCACATTGCTCATCTGGGGCCGAGACCTGGCCTAGCACTGGTAAGCTCTCATCAAAAACAAAACCGATGTTATCCATCGCAAAAGAACCAAAAAAGTGGTAGACTTTCAAATTTATTTAAACGTAATTATGTGATTTATTGTTAAAGGCCCTTTGAAGGGTTTAGTCCTATATTTAAAGAATTATTTATTATTTTTGTGAGGTCGCGAACGTAGTTTGAAGATAGAGAACCAACTGATTTGTAGGTATTGTGAATTGTGATACACTAAGCTTAGGCGTGGCCTACCTATTGTAATCAGCCTGTATAAGCGGTCGACTGGAAAATATAAAAACCTTGCCGAATGACCAATTATCTTTTATTTACTACTTACATAGGGACGTAAGTTAGTACAAAATTTGTCATTTTCTGCATACAATTACAGAAAGACATCCTTGCAATATAATATATACTTACTATATACCAAAGTAACTACAAGGAAATTATACGAGCATGTAAAGTAAAAAAAAATAAATGGTTAAAACTTGGACTGCCTTGCAGGTTTAGAAAACAAGTGCCATCGCCAGTATCCAGCAACGTTCTGCGCGGTCACAGTTATTATGGGTGACTATTCAATTCGCTAATTGAGTTTGCAACTGACCGACGACGTTGGTTTTTACAAGCTTTTTATTAACTTGCAATGTATGTATGTTTGTCCGGGTGGAATCTGACAACTGAATTTTAAACCCGTTCCCCTTAACCGATTGAGATGAAATTTGGATTACATATGTAACTTCGGTGACAATGCAATAATATGGTATCATGGAGGTGGTCGCATGGTGGAGACGGATGCTAGACAACGGAACTTCTGAATGGATTACTTATAGTAGGCTACTAGTGTTTGGGCTCATTTTAATCTGCTTGCGGTTCCGATAATGAATTTTATAAAATCCTGTTTTGAAAAAGTAATTTTTCAACAAAAAACTTATATTTATAAAAGTTTTTTTTTGCTTTATGGTGGGTTCCTATAACCGACTACGACTCGTATCTCCTTGAATATGTATCAAACTAGTGTCAAACTTTTAACACGTTTTCAAGGAGAAACGAGTCGTAGCTGGTTACAGACGGATATAGGAACCCGCCATTACTAAATACTCCGATACTAGAGTCGGTCACTTTGGTCACTTATTTGATCCCATACGCTCTGCGGTACGCCACCGCTATATGGTTGAACTACCTCCCATACACACAAAGCGGATTATCTTCCACCTTTATTATCCACAACGCCAAAGAGTGGAACGCCTTGCCAGAGTCTGTATTTTCTGATAACTACCACCTGGGTGTCTTGAAGTCGCGAGTGAACAGGTTTTTTCTAGGCAAGCGCGATCCATCGTAGACTGCATCATCGCTTACCATCAGGCGAGATCGTGGTCAAACGCAAGCCTATAAGGTATTAAAAAATAAAAAAAAACTTTATATTCACGAGAACACTTCGCCGTTATTTCTACTAAGATGTGTAGGAAGGTTGTACTGTAAGCGAAAAGAACAACTTATGTACCTACTTACCAAGGTAGGTATTTATTCTCATGTTTATTTATGTCGCCTTAGGACCCTATGAGACATAAATACGAGATAGGTACCTTATTATGGTAGACTAGACCTCAGACTAGACTTATAATATTCTTTTATCAGATTCAAAAAGCTGGTTACACATTGATTCTATGATGTCTTAAAACCTTTACTAGGTTTATTTATCACAAATCTATATCTTGCAAATTCGTTAAGAAATACCTAGTTAGTACCTACCTACCTGATAACTACTAAGTATAGCTATGGGCATGGTATTTACCTTAGGGTTATTTATTTATTTGTAGGTACCGACTTATTCTGTTATTCTATGTGGCCATTCTAGTTGTCCAGTTATAATAGCATGTGGTTTATAACGAGTAGTTTGCCCCGAACTGAGATAATCTCGGAAGTATAAAATAACATAAAATCAATAATAAATATAATTAGGTCATGTAAACTTTACAGCGTAAAGTATCCAAATAAACAATAAAAAAAAAAAAAATTTTGGTTAATATTAATCTATAGTTTAATTCAAATTACAAATAACGGGAGTTCATGTAATTCGTTATACTTTTTAGGGGTAAAAATCTCAGTAATTATGGATTTCAGACTTTTCCCTATATTATATTTGTGGCACTAAAGCTACAGACATACCAAATTTCAGCACTGTGGGATTACTGGTGTACCCTGTGAATTTCTTGAAAGTTCAGTTTTTATTATGGCTAATAACTTATACAAGGCTTAAATGTTAAAAAATCTAAAAATAAAAACGTACTGAAATGTACTGATAAATACCTTTCATTAAACGTCTCACTTAACTTATTAGTCCCATTATGATTATTTTATCCCTCTTGAATACCCAATATCTCAACAACCCCTTCACATTTTTAACTCATTTATGGCGGGTTCCTATAGCCGTCGGTAACCAGCTACGGATCCTTGAAAACGTGTCAAAAGTTTGACATTTTCAAGGAGATACAAGTGGTAGTCGGTTACCGACGGATATAGGAACCCGCCATTAGTCATACAAGGATCGAGCCATCAATACCTATATAGCAAATTTCAGTTCGACTACAGAACCCTTAAAACGTAGATATTGTCTAAATAAAGACTGCTGTTTGCGAGATAATTTAATTGTTAGCTAAATTTGGTTGGAATTGATGCAGCCGTTTCATCTATCCGAATTGAATTTTCATTCTAAAATTCTCGTGAGAGCTGAAGCTAATAAAAAATATTGTGTACATTATTGATCAATATTTATGTATTTATTCGTAGCCCAGGTTTTGTAGACAGTCCGTCTGTCTCGAGCCAAATTAGCTGCTCAGATGGGAGATCAGACGTCTCTCGCAACCCGACAACAGGAATACTTAAATCCTTGGAACTCGAGGCAGTAATGTAATTACCGAGACGGAAAAAATGTGTTGCTGCTGCCATTGGGAAATTTAAAATGACTATTAAATTCAAAAAGTAATTATTTTATTACGTAACTGGGCTGAGCAAATGAGGGGTATGGCATAGTGTTTGATAGATCTCGTATTATAGTATTTTATCATTACGTTATTATTATAAATTAGGAAGTAACTCTGTTTGTTACGTTTGACGACTAAACGGCAGAACCGATTTCGATGAAATTTGGTATATAGATAGATTATGACCGGGATTGAGACATAGGCTACTTTTACTGTGCAGAAGGAAGGTAATGTTTTTATTGACAAACCATGCATACGATGCCGCGGGCGTGTCAGCAAAGTAGACAATGAATATGGTATCAAAATAGTATTATTTATTATTAAGAACCTGTAGTGTCCCACTGCAGGGCAAAGGCCTCCCTTACTTCTCTCCAGTCTTCAATATTTTGGGCTATTGTGGACCAATCCTGTATATTGATATCAATTTCGTCCCTCCATCTTCACCGCGGTTTGCCACGAGGTCGTTTCCCGTTTAGAGGCGTCCACTCTGTGGTGGCTTTAGCCCATAACGCATCCGACATGCGGCAGACGTGGCCCGCCCAATCCCACTTCAGTTTACCCGCTTACTGTCTGACCTCCGCGATTTGCGTTGAGCGCAGTATACGCTGCGCGTTACGAACGCGGTCTGTCAATCTGACTCGCAGAATACTGCGCTCCATGGCTCGCTGACAAACCCCGAGTCTGGACTTTTGCAGACCAGGTCTGCGCGCCGTAGGTAAGGATGAGGAGGATGCACACGTCCATGAGCTTCCGTTTCAGAGATAAATGAAGTGTAGCTCTCATTAGCTGTTTCGTTGACCAATATCCCTTCGAAGCGTTCTCGGTTCTTCTTGCAATTTGGAGGTCTTGTCGTTCTTTAAAGGATACCAACTGGCCTAGGTACAGGTAATCATCGACGTATTCCACCTCCCCACCCCCAACCAGCTATTTGTCATTAGCTTTGTCTTTATTCTGTTCATACTAATAAGTCCAACTTCGAGGCTTGCCTTGTTAAATTTTTTAAACCATTTTTACAACATAAAAACATTTTAACAACATAACAACCGGCCAAGTGCGAGTCGGACTCGCGCACGAATAGTTCCGTACCATTATCTACAAAAACGAGTAAAAAAATCATGTTTGTTGTATGAGAGCCCCCTTAAATATGTGTTTTATATCAATTTAATTATTTGTTTTTAAAGTGAATATATAACTAAATATTCTGTGCATATTTCAAGCATCTACCTGTTGCCGTTATTAATATCGAGCAAAAACGAGAAAAAAATCACGTTTGTTGTATGGGAGCCCCCCTTAAATATTTATTTTATTCTGTTTTTAGTATTTGTTGTTATAACGGCAACTGATACTAATACGTCATCTGTGTAAATTTCAACTGTCTAACTATCACGGTTCATGAGATACAGCCTGGTGACAGACGGACAGACAGACAGCGGAGCCTTAGTAATAGGGTGCCATTTTACGCTTTGGGTACGGAACCTTAAAACCGACTTGACTGATTTTGAATATTATTTTGTGTGTATTTGAATGGATAATTTAGAATGACAATTGGACCCGGTAGGTGGCGCTGTTGTCGAGATCCTGAAAATTGCGAACTAAGTTGCAGGCATACAACTAGTCTTGATATACAAAATAAAGGTCTATAATCGCATGTCAGTCAGCTCGTATCGTACCAATGTTTTATATACGTGAATACCGTTTATGACATTTAACATAGCAAGACTAGATCGAACCTTGAATTATACTATTATTGGCCTTCTGGTCGCTAGGCCTCATTCCGTTCGTCGGAGGCACGCTCGCCGTTCGTTCTCTGTTCGTCGTTCGCTCGTTAGTCGTTAACTCTCTCTCTCGGCCGACCGACGTGTTAGTGAGTACCACAGTGGTACTAACTTCCGTCTTCACCGCAAATACGAGTTCGAAAACACAGACAACAACATGATCATTATAAGGATTAAAATTATTTCTCGGCACGGATCTTTATAAAGAAATGAGATAACGTGGCTGCGGAAATAAATAGATTTTCCAGCAATTAGAAACGGAAGCACGGGGGCCAATCGCGACCGACGAGCAAAGGCCCGTGACAAATATTACGCGGCATTACAGTCTCTACATTTATGAACTTGCGACATTTGTAGTAACAATTAAGGACCTCTTTATGAAACGTAACAGCAAACGCCACAATAATAAAATTTGTTTCCCTCGTAATAGGACTGCTTTTTATAACAAAAGTGTTATCTGTATTGCTGCCAGTATATATAACAAACTAGTCTGTGTTAGATGATTCAGGTCTGAGAGTATTCAAGGCAAATTTGAAAAAAATGCTTGTAGGAAAAGCTTATTATAGTTGTAAGGAATATTTAAATGACAAGGATCTTGTATAATAATAACTCAATGCTTTTGACATTGTTAATAAAATTAAGTAAGAACCGCAGGTCGGCGTTGGGTGCAGGCCACTTCCAACCGCAGTTCCTGGAGATCAATGAGGGAGGCCTTTGTCCAGCAGTGGACGTCCTACGGCTGATATGATGATGATGATTAAAATTAAAATGGAACCTAATAATTAAAATCGACATTGTACAGTATTTGGTTCAAAAAATAGTGGTTACCTGGAAAGTTTTGCAGGAGTTTTGAAAATTGGTAATTTTATAGATTTTGGTGTGCTCTTTTCGAATTTTGACTTTGCCACCTCGTATTTTTCCCGCTCGCACCGTCATATTGGAAAAATAGTGCTAAAAGCAGTTTTTTGACAATACCTCCTTTACGTCTTATTTTACATTAAAAACAATTATATACAAAATAAACCTAGAGATTACCTACAATTTATGTATCTACCGTTTTTCATAAAGTCATAAAAAATCGGTTACCGTAGCATCCTCCAGCCCAATCTTCTTGAGATAAATCAGGTCGCAATGATTGGTCATAAAATAAATCGGATATCGCAGAAATACCCAGCCCACCCTCATCAAGATAAATATAGTCGCAATGATGATGATGATACAAAATTTCAGCTACCACAGTGTTTCTCAAGGCACCAACCAACTCACTACAAATCACATGAGGGGCAACGAGTCAATGAGTCATAAAAAATCGGCTACCGCAACATCCTCCAGCCCAATCTTTTTAGGATTAATAGGGTCGCCATGATGATTCATAAAAAACGGCTACCTCAGCGTCCCGCAGTCCACTTCCTTTAAGTTTGATAGGATAGCAATGATGAGTGGCAAACGTTTGCAGGAACCACAGCGTCCCCACTCCTCAGGGTAGAAATGATGAACCATAAAAAAAATAGCAACTTCAGATTCCCCTACACAACAAGTTAGATAGGGGGCTGAAATGATTAGTAAAAAACAATTCAGTAAGCGCAGCATGCTACAGCCTACTCTCTTCGAATTATCTAGAGTCGCAATGATGACCTTTAACAAATTTTCAGCTACCGCATAGTTCTTCAGCCTGTTCTTTCTAGGTCTCACTAAGCGTCTCGTTAAATTAGTTGTATGTATTTTTACACCCAAAAACAACGCGGGCGAAGCCGCTGGTCTGGTAACACCTAGTTTTCCTATTAAAATAGTCGTGTCCCCCCCCCCCCCTTTAAATTTGGAGATCCGTAGACAAATCTAGGTCACATACATAGCCAAGAGGATGAGTAAGCTGAAGTTGCAGTAGGCGGGGCAAGTAGCACGAAGAACTGACGGCTTTTGATTGACTGAACAGCGCAGCGTAGGTTAGCCCCCACTAGATGGAAAGACGAGCTGATAAAGGTTGCTGGGAGGCATTGGGTGCAAGCCGCACAAGATCGATCGATTTGGAAATCTATGGGAAGCCTTGTGTTGAGCCGTGGATGTCCTATGGCTGATATGATGAGAATGACCTATGGTTAACGTATAAAGCTAAATTTGACCCAGATTCAGTTATCCGATGAAATATTGCATAGTACCTGCCAAGTCCCTGTTGCAATAGATTGTTACAAAGACACCGAGTCTGATGATAAAGACATGAAAGATATTGATCATTTGCATATTCATTCTAATTTATTCAAACCATAGAAACAAATCTAACACATGGTTGCGTCATTTATTATGGGTATACCTATAATTAGTATAATTGATCGAGCGATACGAGATCTCTAAATCTTGGGAAAATCGGCGTTGTTATGTATGTATGTTTGTTTGTCCGAGGATAACTTACGAAGCGTTTGTCCGATCATCGTGAAATCAAGTGGCATTTTTAATAAAAGGTCTTCTTTGTGAGTACATTTCGACCCCGTTTTTATTTAACTAAACCTTGTGGTTTTAAAGTTATAGCCATACTAAAAATTGAACTTTGACGAAATTCACAGGGTACACCAGTTACCCCACAATGGTAAAATTTAGTATGCGTGTAGCTTTAGTGACACAAATATTGGGAAAAGTCTGAAATCTAGAATAACTGCAATTTTTACCCAAAAAAAAATAATTAACATGAACTCCCGTTATTGTAGTGTAATTTGAATGAAACTGTAGGTCAAGTTAGATGGTTGTCCATTTCGTGGCACATTTTTTTAGATTAAGGCTGGCTTACACAACGATCCCTAAACGTATTTAGCGAATAAACATATTTAAATATTACATATTTGTTTTATAAGAAAACTCCTTAAATCATATTTAGCCCGTAAATACGTTGAGGCATCGTTGCGAGAGTCGCCCTAAGATTATTTTTGTTTTTTGGGAGACTCGTGAGATCTCAGTTCGGGTGCGAACCATTAGTTTATTATACCTATAATTAAACATAGGTATTCATATTTTTGGTATCTAGTTTCTAGTATCTCAATCTATACTTCTATACTTGCTCATTATCATTAATAAGCCAGAGGACGTCTTCTGCTGAACATAAGTGGATCTGCATCATCTATCATCTAGTTTAAAATATCAAAAAGCTGTCGAATCGGAAACCTCAGTTTGATATAAGGGTCAATCCAAAAGAGATTTACCGTGTTTGCTCTCCCTTGGTCGTCTCTCGGTCAGGCCCTTACACCATCTGACATCAACAAACTATCAAAACCTAACTAATGAAATGACTAATCAGTCAGAGCTTCTGCTATGCTGTGGATGCTATGTTTAGATAGTCTTCATTTTAATTTCCTTTTCTACATGTCACCGTTCACGTTCATCTTTATGTAAATTAATAAATAGTTTGACTACATTACTGAGAAAACTCTTTGAAAGTTCAGCTAACCTAGAAGTTGGGTGTCGAACGTTGGCGTGTATTTTTACTTACGAATGGGTAGGTACATTAAAGTTGGAAAATCTTGCTATTATTTCATAAACATAATGCTATATAAGTAAGAAAATAACATTCAAACCACACACACCTCTTTTATCTGTTTAGTAGCACAGCTTTTTAGTACTATGTTTGTTCCACCTCAATAAAAATAACCTTTCTTTTGAAGTGCACAATAAAGTATTTTCATTCATTCATTCATTCATTCAAAATAACACAGTAATAATTACATTGCCGTTAGTGTTACAAAACGTATAATTGTTTATCCTATCGTTTTAGGGTTTTCATTAATGATGTATCTTTTTTATCGTTCTAAAGAACTAACAGACCAGCGTACGGCTTCGCACGCATGGCTTTATCAATAAAACATGATCAACGTTATGCGCGGTCGGGTAAAACGTGGCCTATGTCTCTGTGCCGGTCACAATCTATCTATGTTCCAAATTTCATCAAAATCTGTTTGCCTTTTAGTCGTGCAAACGTAACAAACAGACAGAGACAAGAGTTACTTTTTATTAGTAGGGTTTACATTTTTATCTATCGCTTGTTGGCTTCCATAATTAAATATTCTCTATCCAAATGTTATAAAAAATTGTTTTCCGGGCCATTATAAGTCTTCTAGTCCAGACAGACAAGCGTGCTCCATCATCGACCACACCATCACTTACCGTCAGGTGAAGGGTTGTCTAACGCTTTATTTGTTACAATTGTAAGAAGTCATCTTATAACTTTGGATGGCATAAAAATATTGACAGGGTTTTCCACTAGCTTATACGAAGTTATTGTAGGAACACAAAAATACACCAGGGACCACAGAAAGTAAAAAGAGGTCAAGTGCGAGTCATCTCGCGCTCAGTGTTCTATACTTTTTAGCCCTTCTATATTTTTTATGTTAATTTGGCGCATATTTTAAGAAAAGAGTATCATTGAAATCGTGTGAATCACGCGAGTGATTCAGGCTATACGAAATTTTATGACAAACAACAATGGCTGCTACCTAGTTATTGGCTAATGTTGGATTTTCTACGAAACAAAACTTTTTTTAAACTTGTCGAAAGAGGTTTATTAATGCTATATGGAGATAGAACACTCTTATGGCCCACCTGATGTTAAGTGGTAGCCTATAACAGACACACACCATAAAATGTGCCCTAGGTTGCACAGCCCTGCGTCCAATAACAAAGACATACAGGTGTAAAGCCTCATGTACCTGTAATTTCACCGGCAACCATACCATTCGAAACACAGCAATGCTGCTTGGCGGCAGAAATAGGTATTGTGGTAGTACTTCCCTTTCACAAGGAACTCTACTACTCTTAAAAGGCATTAAGGTATTTTATTAAATGTATTAAAATTAATAACTATTTAAAAGAAATTTCTAAAAATAGTGGTTCTCCCCGAACTGAGATCACGCGAGTCTCACAAAAACAAAAATAAAATGTTATTCTTAGGGTGACTTGCGCAACGATGCCTAAACGTATTTAGTGGCTAAATATGATTTAAGGAGTTCACAAAATATCATAAAAATATGTCAAGTTTAAACATGTTTAGTCGCTAAATAAGTTTAGTAATCGTTATTTCGCATAAAATAGTGCCACTAAATGCACATCCATATTATTTGACATACTGTTTCATTCAAATTACAAGTAACGGGAGTTCATGTTAATTGGTTTTTTTTAGAGGTAGAAATTGTAGTTATTCTAGATTTCAGAATTTTGCCTATATTTGTGCTACTTAAGCTATACGCATACCAAATTTTAGCACTGTGGGTTTACTGGTGTACCCTGTGAATTCAGAAGTTCAGTTTTTGTAATGGCTAATAACTCAAAACATCCCGATATCCCGACAGACATTTGACCGAATAGTCTCATTTAAAGATTTTTTTACGCCTTTTGAACCCCAATATCTCAATTATCCCCAACATTTTAGCTCGTTTAGTCACACCTTGTGCCATCACTACCTACCTATATATCAAATTTCACGATTATCGGATCAACGGTTCGAAAGTTATTCTCGGACAAACAACCATACATACACCGCCAATTTGCCCAAGTTGATTTGGAGATCTCGGTTCGTTCGATAAATTACGCCGACTGTGTGCTAAATAGATAAATGTATTTTCTCTTTTTTCTTAGAATTAATAACAAGGTCGCATCCTGCATCAAGTCTTTACGGAACCCTCGAAACTTCCATTTTCTAATTATCTTCGTGCTCGCAAGGCTTCACTTTCCTATTGAGTTTCGTTGAGCAAGTTGATCGCACCAAAGCCCTGTGTCCACAACGTGCAAATGGTGCCCTCTACACTGTATATACATACTATGTAATATTAATATTATAAATGCGAAAGTAACTATGTTTGTTAGTTTGTTACCTTTTCACGACTAAACGGCTGAACGGACCGTACTAAAATTTGGCAATAAGATAGATTATATCCTGAGGAAGGACATAGGCTATTTTTATCAAAAAAATAATCTTGAAAGGTAACTCTATGGAGTTGAAAATTTGCATGGGCAATCCATAATACTTCATGTTAGGGATCTGAAAATTCATATTTAGGCTTTCGGTAAGAAATAAAGAAATACTTGTTTCAACCTTTTTTGCAAAATCATACCTAAGGGGCGAATGGGGTAACATTATAATATAATTCTTTAGATGCACTCCCTATGTACATTTCGTATATACTTAGATAGATTGTGACCGGGTTTGAAACATACTAATAGGCCCATATCTATAAATCCCACATACATAAAACAACAAACTTGAAAACGAGTACTTTTAATTATTTTGGGGATTTTGCTTCGTATCCGCTTCCCTGTAGCCGCCTGTAAACGGTGCCGACTGACCAGAAATCTAGATCAACTTAAAATAAACAAATAAAAAGTAAGTAGGATAAAGCTCAACAGAGGACGTCCTATAGTTGATATGATAATGATGAAAGCTTAATTTGATCAGAAGATCGTTTAATTGTATAAGTACGCTTTTTTATGAATCCTAAAACTTTACAAATTGCACTTGTTTGGGGTTGGTTGTGCGGTGCTGCGCCCCGCATCAGTGCCAGTGCGGTACGGTAGTTAACAGCTTGCTCACCATGGATTATCGTGTTCCAGGGCCACCGGTAGGAATTCCCGTCACGCTAGCCTTAATGATATCATACGCCGGGCTTTTTGCAGCGTCAACATTCCAGTCGTTCCTCGAACCGACCGGTCTGATACGTGACCATGGTAAGCGGCCTGACGGTATGCCTCTTGTACCTTGGGAGAAGGGTTTTGGTGTAGGACGCCACGTGCGTCGATACCCTTGCGCCATCTCATCTGTCTGGTACAGTCTGTAAGATCTCAAGCGGCGCAAATATGGACAGTCGACAGAGCTTATGTATATCCATTGCCTTCCTATGATAGGGCATTTTTCTACATATGTTCAATTTTTTTCTACTCTCGAGGGGTACTCAGGTGATCCTATATCTACCACTTTTTCAGAATTTATATATAAGCCGTATACCTACGTTAATTGAGCCAATATCAAACTTTTACCCAAATTACAATATTCTAGTTGGGATTTACACTATTACCTGATTTACAGGGTTCTAGCTCATGTAGTCCATTCTATATTCCTACCTCAGGTCATAAATAATGTTTATGTACCTACAATAGTTAAAACTGAGAATTTTATTTCGTTACTACCTCTAAGTTACTATCTCTATAGACTTTAATTTACTTACAGCCATGTATATAATGTCAAACTTCCTATATACGTATATCTATGCCTAAACTGTGAAGAATTTATTTCCTTAAAACTAGGTATACAGTGCCATTAACCTATATTAGCCTAATCTATCTTATATTGTAACTATGAATTTAATTCTACTTTACCTTTTCTTGGTCAAAACCTCAAAAAAATACCTACAACTAATTTACAATTCAATTTTATGTCCGGTCGTTCGGAACACAACGCATAAGCATTGCAATTCAACGGGGCAATGCATAGCCAGTGTCTTGGGGACACTTCCGCCTGGTAGTGATCTGAAGCAGTTGAGCTATCTATAGATCGTTTGCAACGGTCTTTAGATGATTCAACTGTTTCTTCTGTATTTTAGTCATGTAAATATTTTATATTGTTAATAAAGGTATTTCCCCCTCATATGTATTATCAATTATATAATCCGACTATATTTTATATGAGTTGATTATAGGACCTTAAAACTGGGGCCTTAAAACTTTACCTTACCACATGTGGACCTCCGTGTACTATACCATAAAACAGCTGATTTACTAAATTTTCCGCGAAACAGCTTACTTTTATTTAAATTTATTCAATAAAAGAACAAACATTGTCGACCATGACCTCCTTGCAAGTTAATTACTATCTGTAATAATAAGCAAGATATTATTAAATTTTATATTTGCTAAGGAAAAAAATATTTACTTTGAATTATGCTTTTCCAGTTTCTTTGTTACCCTAAGACTATCTCAAAGGAACCTACAGGTAAAAGATAAAATAAAAATGTTTTTTGCAAAAAGAAAAATACATCATTTGCCACATTTTTTAAACAAGATACAAAAAAAATTAAGAGCTTGATAGCAAGACCCAAACTAAGCATGAAGCTTGTGTCTTGGGCTTCTAGAGTGCAGTTTACAACAGTAGGTAAGGATGTTTTACTTTGGGATTAGCACTAGTAAAAACATAACTTATCTACATAGGTCTTCTCAGTCGGGCACTCTTGGTAGAGTTGTCGTGGTTACGTCGGTTCTTCGTTCTTGGTGGCGGTTTTAGCGATGCGTCTCCATTCACAAGTCAATTACCATGACGTGTGATTAGAGTGTAATAATCTACATCTATATAAGACATCTAAATAGGTATTTATGACATAAGAAGTTAGGGTCTACTAGAAAGCTACCGTCATTACAATCGGTTCCATCAAAATCAAAAATTCATGTCGCCTGCAACTCTTGTCACAGCCCTCAAATCGTTAAATGATGCTGAAAGGCGCTTTATAAAAATAAAATTTTATTTATCGATGACATAGAGGTAAAGTGAACCAGCTGAAGGTGTTTTATCACCGATTTGATTTATTCCTAGTCTTAGACAGTTCCTTTGAAAGAATTATTGAAAATAGGAACTATATAGAATATTGGAAAGACAAGTTCTAGCAGGTTTTTTCACAGGAACCAAAGGTAGTGGAAATACCTATATAATCATGTCATCATTAGAAGCTTTCCAGCACTTATGAGAGTGTGTAAATGCATACATGTTTCGAATAAAAAAATCCTTTGTTATGTAGTACTAAAGGATTTTTACGACAAGTAGCTGTATTTTTCACCTGGCTAATGCTGCAACTTCCAGCCAGGCGCTGCATAAATGACTTTAATTGATAAGTGTGCAGATTTCCGTTTTTTTTTAATTCTACAATACATAAATACATACAATACAACATATAGACAGTGTCTGTGATAGACTACGGGCAATTCTAGGCATATTTCAAATTATAAAATATAAATTACCTTACAAGGTTCTTTTTAAGATATAGTATAAGCACTTGCTGAGGCCGTTATTTCGTACGGAATTACCTGTTACGGCCGTACCTTCAAAACTTACCTAGAAAAGATTTTTAAACTACAGTTCATGCTTTTAAAAACGATTCTACCAAAAAATATTAAAAACCAGCATAAAGATAACATTTAAGGCCTGTTTAAAGCTTGTGGCATACTGTCTGTTCAACAAAAGGTAAAAACACTTCTACTGAGCGAACAATATGAAAATAACGAAATAATAATACTACTATCACATAAAACAATGACTAGAAAAATAATACTCCAAAAGCTGCAGATTCCTAGAATGAACAATTATTACGAGAGACGCACCACTGCATACCTAATTCCAACTTTGACCAATGATATACCAGCCCCAACTTTACATGAAATTAACACAAAAAATCATATATATAAATTTTAAAAATACTTCATGAATACTCTCGAGGACAGCTAACAAATAATTGAAACATTACCTATGCATAAAATATATATATGTAATTATTTTTGTTTGTTTATCTTATATAAGTATTTTAGAAAATCAAGTAAGTGGTTAAGTAGGTACCTATTTAAATAATGTTGTGCGGCTCGAGTGTCTCTAAGCACTGAGACAAACCTTTAAGGTTTTACGATGATTTTTGTATTAAATAGTAGTTGTATGTAATTTTGTCAATAAAAAAAATAAGTTTAACACTTTTTTAAATAATTCAAGGCCAAGAGCATTTTAGATCAGACCGTTTTGGGTTCCGTACAAGAGCTTAGTAAGTCTAGTAGTATTTTCTTACACAAGAAGCTATCAACTTGGTCATGTTCCTGATAGCTGGCTCAGCTTAATCAGCAAAGACCATTGGTGCAAGGTGGCAATTTTGTTGTTTTCAATTCGCGCCTTTGGAAAATATGTGATATATTTCATTGGAAGATTGGCATAGTCGCGACCTTTATCTGTGTATTAAATAAGTAGGTTTGTATTTTGCTACTTTATGAATAAATCACAAAAATGCACACGACTATAACAAAATTTTCCTATCACTTTGCGACACTAACGTGACGAAAACTTGCTGCTTTACTACTAAGACTTTAATTTTAATTTTTTTTTAAATCATCTCAAAAATTTCAAGCCTAGACGGGACTTGAACCCGCGACCTTCCTCTTGATACGAGGATGCACTACCATCTGTGCTACAAGGCAATTCACGTCTAGGTCGAAATCAGTGAGATCATTCAGAATTACGACTAAAGCGCAGTTAGCTCCATCTACAGGAAAACTTATATAGTTCTTTGTACCTGCTCAATACCGAACGTTGCAGTTCAGTACATTGACACAGTCTCTTGTCAATGTACTGAACTGCAACGTTCGGGATTTAAAAAAAAATCTTGGAATTTTCCACATGTGTTCGGAATTCGGATAACACTATAAATAAAAATACTATTTGAAATATTAATATGCTCTATAATGAATTCACAACTGTTTTTTTCATAACGATTCATATTGATCAGATTTTCTCATTAAACAGAAGATTAGACGACATGTCAGAATTATAAAAATGCCATTTAATACTACTAAAACGTTAAAACAGCCAAGTTTTAGTCGCAAAAACTGAGACCACAGTGTTGCAACCAATTATTACCGAGTTCATTGTGAAGCCTTTGCTGTAGAGTGTATAATGTTTTAAATATCAATTATTGCAAGACCTACTCTCGTGTTCAGCAGATAGCATGACTGCTCTAGAAAAATTGATAGTTTATATCCACGGAAGAATATACTAACATGAAGTTTTAGCGTAGAGAGTAGAAACACGACCGTACAAATGATTCTACTGGTTACGCTAAAATTTATTTTTATATACTATTTTAGGTTCACTAAGGGTCCATTAATCCACTTCCTTCCTAAACTGCAGCTGACGCAGATTAAAACTTCGCTAGATTCATAGCAGTAGTGGAATTGAATACCCACCGATATGGGAACCATTGCAAAGTTTTGATCGACGCCGGCGGTATCGCGAGAACTAAAGTAGAGCAACGTCATTAAGTCTGGCACTACTACTCTACTTGGCATAGGTACCGTGAATAATTGAAAATTAGGTCTCATCTTTTATTAAGGTACCTACCTATTTCAAAAAACTCAGCGACACTAGACTGTTTTATAATTCAGTCGACTAATATCCGGTTTAAGGTTAACTATAAATTAATTCTAAAATAATGTACGAAAACTATTAAATAAGTTGGCAAGTTTTTTGTCAAAGTGGAACGTATAGATTGATGGAATCACGTCACCATCACCATTCGCGTGGCCGGCTTAAGGAAACGCCGCGTCACCAGCGCGCTGGAACCCGATAAGTTATAGCGTTCCTTATCTGACAGCTCACAACTCCACGCGCATGAGCAAGACCGAGCACGGGCCGGTTCCACAACACCAGCGAACGGCAAATTTCGTCCAAATTCCAAGTTTGCTCGCCTGTAACCGCTCAGTTATTCCACGGCCGCCTTTGGTAGCGCACGCATTTCTCTCTCACATCTCTAACTTTTCGTAAGTTCGCTATGACGTTGCGCTGCGTGCTAGTGGTGCTGGCTTTTGCCGGGGCCACGTTCGCGGGTCCTGAGGTCACCGAACTTAAGGTCGACGTGGAAAGCGTACCAGAAGGATGCACCACCAAATCCAAAAACGGCGACATGTTGACCATGCACTACACCGGCACACTCGACAACGGACACAAGTTCGATTCCAGGTTAGTGCATAATTTTATAGCGAAATTTAAAGTTGGGATTATTCGCATTAGGATATATTACTTGTTTAACGCGAACAGGAAACTCGACTACGCAGTTTCACTATCCATTTGTACCTAGTTGGATTGACCTAAATGCTTCTTATAACCATCCTTAGGCATGCCTTAATCAACATGATGAAGTTAAAAATAATTTAGAAAAAATTAATAAAAAGGTATACATGTATATTCTCAATCTGCTGATGCAAGGTGTAAGTATTAAATTCGTCGTAGAGTAGAAGCATGTTGCGTAGGGTTTTAGTACCGATTACTCAACAGTCAACACGTAGAACATTGTACCTATTGTTCTGTGTACCTAAGCGTATATTTTAAGGTGATCAGAATCGTCATCGGCCGGTGTGACAACTGAAGGGAACCCTAAATTCCAATTATTCGTTTTATCTTAAAAATAAACTTGTTTTCTTTAAAACTGAAAACAGAAAATGCGATAAGAACTAAAATGAATTGTCAAAATTAGTTGCATAATGCATAGTTAATCTTTTTAGTAGCTATTACGTAGGTAACAGTAATTATTTTTTTTAATTAAATTTCTGTCTACTAAGCACATAAAATGCAAATTCGTCTACCTGCTATTTTGCATCTAATAAAGTTCGCTTATTACTCATTATAATTTATATTAAGGCGAGTCCAACCTACTGTTAAATAGTAATTTTAAACTAATTAAAACTGTAATTTTTCCGGTTGGACAAATCTATTCAAATATGTATATCAAACAAACAGACAAGTCAAAACTGTGAGGATTATGTTTTGATATTGATGAAGATGATCATAAATCCAAAATAAATCTAACTAGCGACAACCGAAAATTCTTAGTTTTAAATATATACTTTAGCCAAACCAAGACAACAGGTCTACAGTTACTAAAACTAACATCAAACTCAGTTCAGCTGTTTTGGCGTGACAAACAAACTTACAGACTTCCGAATTATTATTTGGGGTTAGTATAAAATTAATTAAGTATTTTAACCAATATGAAGACCAACATTTCTAACAAAAGGTGGACAAGCTCTGTGTTGCTACACAGAGATTGTCCAACTTTTGTGAGAGTGGCGAGAACACCCACGATAGCGATTAAATGGTTATCTGCTAAACACATCCACACATGGCTCCAGTTACTGCTGCCAATCGGTAGCATTTACAGACAGTAGCGTTAATCGGTAACCCCTCTGTATGTTTGAAGACTGAAATCAAAACTTACAGAGCTCATTTCCAAAAAGATTATTTACTAAAATATAGATTTTAACTAAACACATGGCGTTCTATAAAACAATACTTGTAAACTAATATTTTTCTTTTTCAAATTTGAATCTCTGATTTATATTAAATTAGTTATATGGTTCCCACAACTAAGCACAAACTTTGCGTAGTTTGAGGCTAGATGGCGCTGTATGAAATATCCGGCATTATAATATATTATTTAAAGTGGTAGCCATTCAGCGCTGCTGTCTGTACATAGTTCCTTCTACTTCTTACATAAATAAAAACGAATACTTTTATTTAAGACATACAAAAACTAATATTGAACTTAATAACTTAATATTGAAATTAAACTAATAAATGCGATAGTTTGGATGTGTAAATGTGAAATAATTTCACGTGTAAAAGCACATATAATAATTTTGCGTAGAAAAATCTTGCCCTCCGAAACGGAAGTCACGGTACATTTTGAGATTTTCTTACTGTGTATCTTCAGTGTTACTGTATATCTTCAGTAATATTCTTCCATGCAATTTACCATTTCGTTTACGGGATATTACTATTCCAATTTCAGAAAGAGGTTTAACCTCAATGTCCATGTTTTTCTTTCATTGCGTCAAAAATAATTTCTAACATCAGTTCATTGCAATGAACTTGGGCACTCCCAAACTTTCTTTTACTCGTATTTGCATTCTGCTGGAACTTTAATGGCGGAAATTTTTTTGCAAGTCTTTTACGGCCCATTTGTAAACTTGTTTATTGGTAGAGTATCATTAAAATCTCAACCCTAATTTGAGAGGATGGTATAAGTACTGGCCAAACTTAGTCCGTCTTAAATTCTGTCTCATGCATTAAAGCGGTTCCGTTCTTAACCCAGCTATACTGTAACTTGCCACCGGTCGCTATATAAATCATCATCAATTTATAGATGTAAAATTCCGAAGGTAAACCTCAAGCCGTAATTAAGACCTATTCAATAATAACCCACTTAACGCGTCATCATGCCGTGTTTCAGCTTTACTGATTGGACAGACAGACGGACATAGTGAAATAAGGGTTTCTAGTTCGACTACAGAACCCTAAAGAGGGGTTATGACATATAGGCAGATAGGCAAACAAGCATTAAGTTCTGTTTATGCCTTTCAGGTACAGAACCCAAAAACTATAACAGGTCCCCCAGCAACAGGCCCAATTATACTTCAGATAATTTCGATTATGTTATCTATACCACGTCGACTACAAACAAAAAATGCATAATTTTTATCATTTTTTTTTATCAAACTGTTGGTCATGGGTCACCTTATCCATTGCCCCGATAGCGCTCTCTTATAACGGTAGTAGGTATTCGTGTCTACTCTTAACTCGAATTCACAAGTCGTGACTAGAAAATTTTTAAGTAAACAAGTATTTCTTTCTCCCGGATATAAAAAAGAATTACTACATACAGCGAGTATCAAGACCCTGTAATACCGATTTAACATGACATATATGTAGGTACCTGATTTTTTACAAATGAGACTCGGTCCGATAACGTGTTAAATTATTTGTCAATTTGACATTCAAAATGTAGAATGTAAATGTCTGTCTATGCCTATATATTTTTATATCACTTATTATGTACCTTGTACGATTATTTTCAGTTATACGCTACAGACAATATGAAAATATTATTTAGACAATGACATCAGTGTTCATGTCAATGACATACGCGGCTGATATTATGTCATTTCCTATCGTCTCGATAGCGTAGCACCGTTTCTTACAAAACTAAATGACGCATTAAAAAGACATCAACGCGCTAACTTTTTAGGGTTCCGTAGCCAAATGGTAAAAAACTGAACCCTTATGGATTCGTCATGTCTGTCTGTCTGTCTGTCCGTCCGTATGTCACAGCCACTTTTTTCCGAAACTATAAGAACTATACTGTTGAAACTGGGGAAGTAGATGTATTCTGTGAACCGCATTAAGATTTTTTTTTAAACTGAATACTTAGCTTGCGCGAGAGACACTTCCAAAGTGGTAAAATGTGTAGTCCCCCCCCCCCCCCCCTCCCCCCTGTAACTTCTAAAATAAGAGAATAATAAATTTAAAAAAAAATATTATGTACATACAAACTTATTACTATTAGCATGCAAACTTCCACCGAAAATTGGTTTGAACGAGATATAGTAATAGTTTTTTTATAAGTCATAAATCGTAAACCGCTATTTACCTTTCATTCAACCAACTCAAATATTTGATAACGGCAACAGGTACACGCTTGAAATATTCACAGAATATTTAGTTATATATTCACTTTAAAAATATTCTTATAACAATAAGCAGTTTTCAGTATACCTTAAAGTATATGCCCTCTTAGGGCGTGATAACAATTGAATATTTATTTCGAAAAAAAAATTACACAGTGCACTTATAGGTATAAATAATTCTATTTTTAGGACCTAGGTGTTGAGGCTTTAATTATGCACTACGGCCTTGAATATCGAACGATTAGCTTTACCATACAAAAAGAAACAGTGGGTTCAAAGGTTATAAGACGCCATAATCCGACCCCGTTTCAGACAACGCGTGATCAAGTAAAAGTTGATCTCGTTACAAAGTTCTGTTATAACCGTTATAGGTGAGAACTTCATATACATTCTTAGAGGTTTTACTCATTTCGCTTATTTCAATTAGGACACCCTTTCCCACACATCCCTACGTTGTTGGTTCCGGAAATTGATGCGGTTTCTCAGATCATTTTGAGAGGAAATTATGCGTCTCAGAGAACGGTAACTAGCTCTTGTGAAGTAAATGCTTTGTAGTAGCTAATCTGCGACCAACTTACACGTATGTTCTGTATAAGCACGGACATATTGACATATTTGTTGGTACTTGGGAGGTATTTGATTAGTCTACTGCCCTTGGTTGATTGCCGAGCCCTTTGATAGCAAGTGTAGGTATTCGAATAGTTTCCAACATGTCATCTGTTTTGTGGGCAAAACAATGAATCCTAAGCCCGTGCAATGTAGCGCGCTCTCTAATTTTCAATAAACAGACCCGCTCAAAACAGCGGATGCCCTTAGATGAGTTAGGGGACTCAAGGATATGATCCAATCACAAGAAACTTTCACAAATTAAAAGGTGAAGTTTATTCTTGGTAGAATTATCCAATCGCTTTCTCCTACGTGAGTCGTAGTTAAGTGGGAGGAAACTTGACTTGTGAATGCAAAGGTCGTCGGTTGAAATTCTCGAATGACATAAGACCTAAAAGCAATACACCATCCTAGTTCTCTTTATACATATATCATTTTGAACCGACTTTAAAAAAGCAGGAGGTTCTCAATTCATTGTTTTTTTACGTACTTATATTTTTTTTATATTATACAAGTGGGCCCGACGAACTTCGTACCGCCTTGACATGCATATAACGCGGGCTGTCATTAAACGTCACCCTGTTAGAATTGTCAATTGTTGCCCCGGCCATCATTATACAACCATACTTAACCATAGACAAAATTACGTTTAGCTGACATTTGCTGTCATAGCTATTTTGTTATTCCATGTCAGATGCGTTTTTGATATACGACTTCCTACCAATTTTCAGCCAAATCGGTTCAGCCGTTCTTGAGTTATAAATAGTGTAACTAACACGACTTTCTTGTATATATTTAATATAGATTTAGTGATAATTCTTCACTACTTTGTCCGATTTTAATGATTCTTAGAAAAGGTATACTTACCTACTTCATGGATAGTCCTATATAAATTTAGTCAAGATAGATCTGATGATGCGATCTGTTAGAAAATCACCAATTTGCAAAAGTACATTATTGCCATTTTCTGTTTTCTGAAGTCGGTTATATATTTGTTAAAGTTACCTTTTAACGAAAAAACTTCAGTCAAGGTGTCATAAAGCAACTTGTATTTTTTACTATGTTTTTCATCTTTCATCAGTTGAGCAAACTGATATATATTTGGTCAATCATTAGATTTTATTCTTGACGTCTGTTTCACAAGCATTTTTTTGGTTCGTTATAAATACATACGTTATAAATACGTACGTTATAAAAAAATATTCTTGTTATCCTGTGCCTATGTTTTTTTCTATAAATATACTTTAAAATAACGCACTATCTGTAGACTGTGGCTCTTTATTTTCAGCAATCTAGAGGAAGTTCAACTTTACCGAAAGTTTGCAACATTACCCGCTACCAAATAAATAACGCGCGTCCTAAGAAATTTATTACTCCATACTTTTATAATTTTATACACTTGCAAAGAATTAAAACCGTGCATTTTATTATAACCACATACTTGTTTGAAAACAGTGTCTGGTAGCAAGTTGCGGCAACAGTCGCTGCAGTGTTTGTGTCTCAACTTTGTAGGTGGAGTACCATTCTTCCATTTTAGAACCTGCACTAATAAGTTTTCTGTGGGTGGATTGGTATAAAATAGTATGGTTAGCTTTGCACACTAATGTTATAATCAGGATCATCTTATAAACTTACCTACTTTTGTTAACTGATACTGCTAAAAGCCCAAGATACAAGCTCCATGCTTAGTTTGGGTCTCGCTGTCAACTACTTTGTACCTGGATTATGTAACCTGGCAAATGATGTATTTTTCTTTTGGCAATACACATTTTTATCTTTATCCGGAAGATGGGTAGACGTCGTCGTAAAGGTTGCAGGACAAGAGATGCAACAGACAACAGGATGCTGGCAAAACAGAAACGGGTCATAGTCATAATCACTCCCAGCAGTGAGTGATACTGGGCGGAGACGATAAACGTCATTCATTATACACAATTATTGTTATAAGCATGGTAATCGAGGTATCTAAATATCAGAACTTACTGTTACTGCGGTTATTCAAAATTCGATTTTTTTAAAAGACACGTCGCAGCGTTACTTTCATTTCTACCATAAAGTTAGCGATCTAAAGTCAATTACGTGTGTATCACTCCATTGTTAGTGGGTAGGTATGTGACGGAACCTGACATCGTTCATGGAGAAAGTTTAGTACTACTTATTTTCTAAAACAATGGCATGCTACTTAGTTAGTGACAGCTTTTGCAATAAACATAGCTAGTTTCCGCGTGTTTGTTTCCTTGGGGTCGCGACTTCTCTCAGCTCTGTGCGCGTATAAATAAGCATTTTATTATTTGTTCTCTTTCTCAGACAGTGCTGCTAATGTGAATTTCTTGATTCCCTATAAAAGTGTGCTAGATTCCCTTAAGTTCTCCGCTTTCCACGGATACCTTCCCTAAAAATTCCAATCAATTTTGCTTTGGTCGCTTGTGTTTGTATTCCATTCTCGTCGTCAACGTAAAGTCCTTATTCCGGGAAGCAAATAAAACGCAGTATTAGTCTGTAACAGGGATCAACTGACTCATATCGCTAAGTCTTGGTAGATATGAATGAAATTTAGATATAGAGGTGGAGATCTATATCTAGTTTTCAATCATATCTACCTACAATACACTACAGATATTATTAAAGAATAAAGCACATAAAAAATATGTGTAACGTTAACTAAATTAACGTAAGAATGAAATCTCAAAACCTAAAAAAAATCTTTTTCAATTTGGTACATACTTCTAACAATTTTTTTCTTCGTTTCGCTCTCGGCATAGACCGGTTCCGGGAAGTCCCGGGATTGATATTGCGAATTCCCGGGAGCATGCCGCATGCCCTAGTATGAGTACTCGTTTGCTTCGGCCTCAGAATTGTCGTCGATCGGGTACATATAAGGCAACCGGGTGTCATTAAGAAAATTAATTGTGAACTTTATAAGATCATCATCATCATCTTTTCATCCATGTAACGTAGTTATTGTACAGTATACATTGTCAAAAGAAGATTACGTACGAAGACATCACACACAATGAAAATGCGAAGGGTTTTTTGAAGTGAAAATTTCTTTAGGCGCGTTGAAAATTATTTGAGATGGGCTAAAACCATTGAACTCGCGTCACTGTTACCTACACCTGTCACTGACTGTTACGGACAGGTATTATATTCTCTTTGGTTACTGACACCTCTGTATATTAGTATCTGTAGTGCCACTTAGTTACGTGGTGATGGAACAACCTTATTAAGGCCCACGGCCATCTAATGTTAAGTGGCAACCATCGCCTATAACAGAAAACTGCCTCGTAGGTCACGCACCTTAGGAAAGTGCCCTACGATGCAATGCCCAGCGTCCATCAACTTGATGTAAACAGGTAAAGCCTGTTAGCCTGTTGATAGGTAAAGGTACACAGCAATGCTGCTTGGTGGCAGAAATAGGTATGGTGGTAGTACTTCCCGGGCGAGCCCTTCCACAAGAAACTCTACTATGCTACCTCTATATACCTCTGCATATCTGCATATGCCTTTCCCGACAACGCCGAGCGGGGACGGGTCGCACTCCCGACTCGTCCGATTGGACGCTACTGTGTGCATTTTCATAGACAGTTCAGTACATTCAAACACGCCGAGGCCCGCCCAGGCATGACGCCACGCCGCGCGCCGCGCCGCAGTCTTGTCGCGCCCGGTATGTGCATTACAACCAGTCAAAGTGTAATATTATTTTTGTGTTAGATGTTACTCTAACTACTGTTGCGCTAACTTAAATTAGGTATTCGTGCTTGGTGCTATCGCTCCGCGTCTGATATATGATAATAATCGAGTTATACTCCAAATGCAAGTTCCGCAGCTTTCAACTAGTTATACCTCACTTAGCAAGTCGCTTACTTAAGTCGCTTACCCTATTTACCTTCCGGGCGACTCGCATACATCCCGAGTAATGACGTCATTATGGACTTTACTCCTCAGCTGCGGAACTCCTGTGCAATGCAATTCTAAGTTGTAGCAGGTTTATAAGCTTTTGTCATTTTCTTTACGGGTTGCGCGTGACATAACATAACCTATCATACATAACTGAGTGAATGTCACCGGAAGCTGACTAAAGTATAAATTACGAGGATTGGAGAATTACTGATATATGTATTTGGATCAATGGTTAATGCTAACTATTTTTTTTAAATTATGGTGTACTATTTCATATACACCACTAATAATAATACTATCTCTTGAATTATAGACTAATGGGAAATTTAAATGCGATCTATTAGTTTAGTATGTAGTATTCATAATTATTTTGTGATTTTAGTTTATACCTACGAACGAGTCCAATGCCACCTTTCTTACTGTGTGCAACTCGTGAATATAATGTCAAAAGTTTACGTAAGTGACTCGGCAAGATACCAGCATCGCTTAGCGAACTATTTCACCGCAAAAACAATGTGTCGAAGGACCAAGATTGCATAGCTAAACTGTACTATACAGTGTGCCATCTGTATTATAAAAGTGGTTTATAAATTGTATTCATTAGCAAATAATACTTACTATAACCGCAAAATAAATAGGGACAGAAGTTAAGTTTAGTACAACGAGCGAAAACAATCACACGCACACATAGAGCGTGTATACGAGGTTCTCGGATCAAGTCGGTCGAAGCTTCGAACGCCTGTTTACGTAATATAACTTCTGTCCAATTCTGTGCTATAACTAAAGTACGCCTTGTAAGTATTTTGGATGAATTGCGTATAGAACTGAAAAATGATTTTACATAGAAATCATAGCCCATTTTTATTAGGGTTCCGTATCTAAAGGGTAAAACGGGACCCTATTACTAAAACTTTGCTGTCTGTCTGTCTGTCAGTCATCAGGCTCATGAACTATGATCGTTAGACAATTGCAATTTTCATAGATGATGTATTTCTATTGCTGCTATAGCAACAAATACTAAAAACATAATAAAATAAATATTTAAGGGGGCCTCCCAATAAACGTAATTTTTTTCTTGTTTTTGCTCGATATTGGTAACAGGTAGACGCTTGAAATATTCACAGAATATTAATAAATAAATAAATATTGCAGGACCTTTCACACAGCGCTATCTAGCCCCAAACTAAGCAGAGCTTGTACAATGGCAACCAGATAACTGATAGAATACTTACATACTTTTTTTGTAAATATGTAGGTATACTTATAATATATATAAAAACCACCAGACCCGGAACCAATATCTGTAGATCATGCAAACATTTGTTCCGCGGTGGGAATCGAACGTCCTGCGTCACAGCCGGCTGTTCGCCCACTGCGCCACGGAGCTATTTAGTTATACATTCACTTTAAAAATAAATAATTACATTAAAATAAAACAAATATTTAAGGGGGGTCCCATACAACAATCATGATTTTTTTGCCGTTTTTATAGATAATGGTAAGGAACCCTTCGTTCGCGAGTCCGATTCGCACTTGGCCGTTTTTTTTTACTTTCTGCGCCGGTCATCAAATTGTGTTTTGCGCTTTCTAGGAATCCAACACAAATAAAATATTTCAAGTATTATATCTTGAGAAAGACAGAAAACATGCTAATAAAACACAATTATATAAAAAGAAAAAAAATATAACAATATTGAATTTTATTCTATATTAAATATTAATTACTTTATGTTTATGTTCTTATAGATTTAGAAATGAAATTGCCAAGTCCGGGAAAGAAAATTAAGTTTTGAATGCGATTGCCTAAACCAGGGGTTCTCAAACCTTTTTAGTTGGCGGCGCACTTACAGGTTAAGTAATTTTGTCTCGGCGCACTAGCTAGTTGAAGTAGGGTACAATGATACTAAGTAGATAAGTACAAAAATTAAAACATCCACAATATGAAGCTGAATTTTTATATTTATACACAAGAAAACATTTATTATTTAAGAAAAATAGGAAATAAAATACAATGGCAACTTAGTCAATATGACGTGTGAGCTTGGTGATCTCCACACATTTTTTCAAAGCGTGGTATGAGGCTTGACATCGCTACTCTCATTTCTTTCTCCACATTGATATTTGATTGTCCATTTTGTAACAGCGAATGCCTAAGTTTAGTTTCTGGTGAAGGGTAAAGAGAAGCGCCTCACGGCGCCCTTCCGCTCTAGGCGCGCCAGGGCGCCGCGGCGTACACTTTGGGAACCCCTGGCCTAAACCGAACGAATTGGTTTGTGTAAACACGAGTAGCCGGGGACTAATCCTCTGTATAATGAAACTGTCATCTCTATTTGAGAACCGAGAAAGATCAATACTGAAAGTTGATTAGAAGTTCTTCGCTACTTATAGAAAGTAGTTTTTGTCCACGGCTTCGTCCGCTTTTTATCCGCATAAAATGCCGGTGGCAAAATTATGACGGAATTTGAAATTTGTAGCCGTTCCTTGTCCGATTATGGAACGCTGAAAACGAGTTTAAAACTATTATTTGCTGCCTGCAGTCACCACAATTAAGACTTATTTAGGCAAACAAACTGACTCCACACCAAGCTTTAATAGTTGGGAATCTATTGTATTTTCTTGAGTTTTGACATAACTCTTTCACCATCTCAAGTAGCTTTCAGGGCTACCTAGAGAGAATAAATTATTAGAGAATAATTATTATAACGCGGTAAATTTGAATATGATTCGCTTTAAAAGTGCCTGTCGACAAAGAGCTTCTCTAGCTCTGTCTAATGGAGTCTGTCAGAAGTATCTCTTCTCTAATAGAAATCAGCTCGGCTACTGTTAATATTATCTCATACTCCTTTAACTTTTTAGAATAATTAAATTTGCCCTATTTATTATTGGCCACCGCTTGGCAACCATTTTTTTAATATTTTTCTCGATTTTTCATAACCCCATTTAAATAAATTTATTTGGTATCTATTTTTACTCAGTAATATAACACAATTTTCCCATTAATATAACTTGATTATTTAATAATATTGCAGCGACATTGCGTCGGGAACTTTGCCTCGATAGTAAATTTAATAGGAAATAAAAATAAGAAAAAAGAGATTCAGAGCCTCGCCATCGACGGACGACGCTGATAAAAATAAACTAAGAGATATTTGATTTCATCGTGTCAAGTAATTTTCCTTTGAATGTAAAGATTTCCAATTTATAATAGTAGTTGATTTATTTAGAAAAATTAAATTAAGATAAAGTTTTTTTCTAACTTCATTAAGTTAATAAATATCTCCTTTTCTAGATCTCTGTAATAGTTTGTAAAGAAGGCTATGGAATAGATTTAGAAATCCTTGCGAAGCCGGGGCGTGTCACTAGTAATAATAATAATAAACCAGCTGTCAAATAATAGGCTTATATTTTAGTTGTCCAGAAAAGAAGATCATTCTTGTTTTATATAATCATTAATTAATTTATATTCATCATTTGATTTTCGTTAGAAGCCTCACTGTGGTAGATAGAAAATTATTTGTTTAATGTAGAAACACAATTATGTTCCAAGTTTATAGTTTGATTAAGTAATGTATTGTACTTTGATCAGTCTAATTTTAGCTGGGTTAGGTTTTGTTAAATAAATAAAATAAAATGGTTGGAAGGTTCGATAATTTTACGTGGTTTCCTGATTTAACAGATGCCATCATTATGTTCATGTGAACGAAACATTTGCGATCTTAAATACATTCTGCATTGTGCTGACCGCCGCTATTGTGCTCCGAACAAAGCTGTTCTCAGGCATTTGATATTGCAATTTAGCAAATTCATAATTCACTATCAGATCTGAAAAGACCCTTCACTTTACTGTAACATGTTCTTTGTGCGTTACGAACAAAGATTAAAATATTAATTTAATAATACACCATAACTACTTAACCTACTTCAGATAATAGTGAAAACCAAACTTCTCTGCTACTAATATTAATTAAATTTTCATAGAATCAATCAAAAAGTATGTCCTTTCAAATAAAAAACTAATTTTTCAAATCGATTCATAATATATAATGGAGTTATGAGCTAACAAACATAACATACCATAAAAATTAAACAAATTTAGGACTTAAATGGTTTTACCATAGAAATGGAAATGAGACCGCACGAGAAGCACCAGCTTTTAAATAAAAAAAGAATCATCAAAATCGGTTCACCCAGTCGAAAGTTCTGAGGTAACAAACATAAAAAATACAGTCGAATTGAGAACCTCCTCCTTTTTTGAAGTCTGTTAAAAAATATTTGAACCATCCATAACATCTATTCTAATTAAATCTAATCTAAATCTACAGTAACTATATATTAGTAGTTATGCTGAGGATTCAGATTTCAAACAGACAGAGAGTAGATACTCAGATTTAGCCCCAACATTCAAGTGGAGCAATTACTCGTACCTTAGTTGTTCTCGTAACTGAATGTGTATGAAATTTGTACAATATTGACTACCATACTCGTAGGTCAGAAGCTTTCTCTGAAACACCATATCTATTACAAGATATGTTGGGATCTCTTGGGCCAATATATGGGTATCCTTGGTAAGTTACTAAAGTTTTAGTATTTATTCAAAATCAAGTACTAAAACCATCCCCATTTGCCAATTCTCAGTGCACTCATATAATGTGCGCTCTATTATCTCCAAAGAACGCGCTGCCAAGTACGGTTCTTAGAGGCACCAAACGTCCTGCGTTATTAAAATAAAAGGCACACAATAGTTGCATTGATTTCTTATAACAAATGTATTATAACAATTGTTGTTATAACAAATCAGGGCACCTTACAGTTACGTAAGTTACATACTGTCATTTAAGAAAATTGATTTTGTTAGTAGAACATATACGAGTAAATAATAGTATATTGTTCTACTTACTTCTACTAACCGCTGATTGATAGAAAAAATTGATGGTTTATCGCTATGGTGATCGAATTCGTATGTTAACCCACTTACACAAAGTTGAAAGTTTGCAATGCTGCTCATAATAACGGTTGATAAGGGCCATCGCAAACTGGGCCACTTCTCACCGCGTCTAGTCGCCGCGACAAGACGCGTGAGTTGTCATTTGCATCTGGCGTCTTGTCACCGCGACTAGACGCGGAGCTGTTGCTTGCATCGGCGACCAGTCATTACGACAGACGTCGTGCAGGAAGCGATCATTAGTAGTTGAGTATTCCAGAGAGTCGGCCGTGTTGTTCATCTTGTGAGTGAATATGGAGCCTCTAGTTGCACTTGCCTTGGTGCTTATCATGCGAAGGCGCAGAGTACGACGAATCCATCGTCGTTATTAGGTCCATCCAATACTAACCTCTCACCAAGAACGTGGGCAGTTTTCTCTGCTTTTTGAGCTCAAATTGCATCCCGAAAATTGTTAAAATACCTCAGGATGAGCGTGAATTAATTTAATGAGTTACTTCCTACTACAATGATGAATTGATACATGAAGATACACAACCGAGAAAAATCATCAATCCTGCGGAAAGGTTGGCTATAACAGCGAGACTGACGTTGAGCTGTCGCGTGGCTGTTGACGTGTGCGCGCGTGCACAGCGCGACTAGACGCGGCGATAAGTAGCTTGCTGTCGCGACTCCGCGACTCAAATGTGCGGAGCTTTGAACAAAATACATTATATGAAAATTGACATTACAACAGGTGATGCAGTCTTTACTAATTGTAAGTAATACAACTGAAAGTTGATTGTAGTTTACATTTAGTAGGTACCTAACCTACATATTGCTGATAAGGTGTAGGACACGGAAACCATAGTTAGTCACCTCCGCACATGACATATACTTTTATTTGAAAAGAAGAAAAAAATAATTAGTTATCACAATATATATACATACATCCATTCTAATATTAAAAATTCGAAAGTAACTCTGAATCTCTGTCTGTTTGTTACGCTTTCACCATTAAACATCTGTACCTACCGGTATCGATGAATTTTGGTATAAAGATAGATGAGATTGAGACATACAAATACAAACCTATTTATTGCTTAATATGGGTAGGCACAAGATGTTTAGTATGTACATAGTATAAGTGCACAAATATGTCGAGTTTAATTTGTAGTTTGTTTATTTAATTGCAATAAAATGTCTAAATTATTGAGTTAGTTATAATAATTATAGACATAGGCAACTTTTTGAAGTTAAATTTCTTTACCCACTCTTGACTTGGGGAGTAAGCTGACGAATGCGTGACGAGAGCTTTACGAAAAGTGTGATCGGGCGAGGCGAACGGAAGTTGAGAGGGAGATATAAGTAAGTGTATATAGAAAGAGAAAGAGAGTTACGTGATTTCTTGATTGTTTTTCGCAATTTAATTTTGTTCTTGAACCATTTTATAAATTAATATTTTGAAAAAGAAGTTTTACTTCAGTCGTGTGGTCTAAATTACACTCGTTTTTTTAGGGTTCCGTACCTAAAGGGTAAAACGGACACTATTACTAAGACTCCGCTGTCTGTCCGTCTGTCACCAGGCTGTATCTCATGAACCGTGATAGTTAAACAGTTGAAATTTTCACAGATGATGTATGTCTGTTGCCGCTATAACAACAAATACTAAAAACAGAATAAAATAAATACTTAAAGGGGCTCCCATACAACAAACGTTATTTCTTTGCTCGTTTTTGCTCGATATTGATAACGGCAACAGGTAGACGCTTGAAATAGTCACAGAATATTTAGTTATATATTCACTTTAAAAACAAATATATTAAATTTAAATAAAACAAATACATAAGTTTTTACTTACAAATACGTAAGTCCCATACAACACACGTGATTTTTTTTGCCGTTTTTATAGATAATGGTGAGGAACCCTTCGTTCGCGAGTCCGACTCGCACTTGGCCGATTTATTTTTATTGATAATCCACAAGCCGCTGGTGAAAGCCTGTTTTACGTAATTAGATTGCACATTATAATCAATTTCGAACAACATAAGCGAAAATGACCATAGTTTACTGTAAAAATCTTAGTTTTGATAAAATTACGTGGCTACGTGAGTTTATCTTTAATTGGTCATAGTAAGTCGAAGTATTAAAACAGTACGCAAACATGAAATAACGATAAGCGATAAGTCAACGTATTGAATTGATTAGCACTGGTGTTGCAACTGACGTGCCTCAAGCCCATAGGATTTAGTGCGAAAATTATTTGAGCATACATGTGTATGTATTGTTATCTGTAAAATATAGGTTTAGATATTTTTACATATATCTTTGAAATAAAAGGATCAAGGCTATCTATGGATAGCTAAACTTCTCCAGATCACTACCAGGCGGAAGCGTTGCCAAGACAATGACTGCACACATTGCCCCGCCATAAACTCCAGCTCTCGCATCACAAGTCTCACCTCACTCTCATGAACGAAAACTACAAAATGTTCATGTCTTGTTTTGCCTTCATAATTATTTCTTGTAGTAAAACCGTTCCCCGGCTTGTACGTACTTTTGTAAGATAAAAGGTAAACCCAAATCCCTCATCTGAGTTCACTTCATCAACGTTGAAGTTAACTCATCTCACACGATCGACATTCACTTCCGTGCGAGACGAGCGATGAGAAGCAACTCCTACCCTGACAAATTATTGAGTACGAAAGTTTACTAAAACATGCTTAACACAAAGAGATTAACTTTACTGGTATACTTAATAGGTTATCTATACTCAGCAGAACATGTTATGAAATCATTTAAGCAGCTGATAAGTTATTTTCCTGGCACCAGTTTTTATTTTACGGTCGAAAGGATGTCGCATTCGATTTTGAATCTAAAACGCAATTTCAAAACTATTTCAGATCGACCAGAAAGCTCGAATAACCTTACGACACGCATTTAAAAGAAGAGATTTTACAAAATAGCGTTGTCGATTTCGAAATCATATCCGACAAAAACAGTCGGACTGATCCGATAGCTTTCCTATGTTTTAAATATCCCCGCAGAACAGCGAATAGACTTTTACAATAATAAAGGAGTTCTGTCAAACTGAACTAAATTATTGTTTGAAAGAACTAAAATGAATTCCATACTATTTTTATATTGACAGCGATAGCTGTCAATTTAGCAAAGCGCAAGATACATGTACATTCACAGTTTTTTAGTAAACTAAAAGTGGTTCCCTTGATAACTTATTAGCCAACACACATTAGCAATTGATAACTCTGTGTTCAAAATTTTGGTCCCGTCTTTTAGGTCGCCTAATTTTTTTGACAATAGTTGATGTAGTTAAAATATAATTGTAATTAAATATGAAACTCATTAACCGTTAACAACAACGATATTTGGTACAGGATATAAAATATTAGGAACGGCAATATTTTGTGCGTTAATATGCTACAATCAATTACTAGTGCTCACGATAAATTCCGGTAATCTGGATTATGACTTTAGAAATAGTGGTAGGACCCGTTTGTTAATGATAAAGTGGTGCACGACCAAGGTCGGGCCTTCTGCGTCATGCAGCATTATGTAATTACCATAATATATTATTCAAAATGTAGCTACGTCACTTTTAAAATATACATGACAACGTCATTTCATAGGAAGCAGAAAACATTTCACAGGATGTTTTTTAAGACAACTTCAAGAAGGCAATGGAATCAAATTGTGTCGCAAAGCCATTCTACAACATTCAAAGAATATAATTACACTAGCGGCCCGTCCCGGCTTCGCACGGGTGGACATAAGATTTTTTTTTATATTTTTTGTCGTATTTAATCTTAAGTGAGAGAGATTACTCAGTATTTTTTATTGAAATTTTTACAACATTTAACATTTTTATGTGATCCTACCTAAGATAATTTCCTAATGAAGTTTTTTATATATTTACATTTTTGATTTATATTATTTTATTGTTTTATTTATTTTATACTTTTTTTGTGGTTTTATGTGTGTATTTATTTTTAAAAGTATTTCTAAGTTATTTTAATTTTTACATTTCTCTATTTACATTTTTATTTTAAAGCTTTATTTAATTCTATTGGTTGTTACTTTTATTTTACAAAACTTTTATCTTAAAGCTTCACTGTACATTATGTTGGCAGTGGTATTTGTAAGTGATAACAAAACATATTGATTTTCAGGAGATCCTACTCGATAAATGTAAAAAGTGGTTATTGTGACATTAATAGTTGGACATATGGTATTGCGTAGTTTTTTGTAGATATTTATATGTTCTTTAATATTGTAGAACATACTTTTGTTCTATCATCAATAGTTTCCGCAGCGCATGCGACGAAAGAGATTTTAGGGCACTTTTTTAACACCTTGGGTTACGTTACTTAAGTTTTAGTAAGGATCCCTAATCTTTTCTAGCAATAAATATAGCCTACATATGTCACTCAAGGTGAATGTAGCTTTCCAATGGTAAAAAAATTTTTGAAATCGGAACAGTTATTTTTGAGTTCATTAGAAACATACACACAAAAATCCAATCTTTCCTCTTTATAATATTAGTATAGATTAAAATATGCAATTTTCTGTGAAATTCAACTTGTATGACAAGATGTAATAAGGCTAACTCAGAGACTCAACTGAATGTTGACGAAGTTGGAATGCGTAATAGAGCTGATGCATAGTTGACAAAGTGTTAATGCATTTGATAACGTGTCACATTTTTTTTTTAGACAAACCAACTTACGTAAGCATCGAACTAATCGTAAGGCTAATAACAGGTTTCTACGTTTGAACATTTTAAAGAAAGATGTCGGGAACAAAAACAAAACAAAAACAGCCTAGTTAGCCTATTTATTAGTTACAATAAAAATAGTATTAGCACAATAATTCACATTAGATTCACAAGATGTGAGTTATTGTGTTTTATGTTGTATAAACCACGAAAATAATATGAATAGATAGCAAATAACTGAAATGTAAATACCTACTTGTTTATTCTTTCAAGTTTGTTTTGTACATAAATATGGCTATTCAATCATAAATAAATATAAATATTGCTGGACATTTCACACAATAACTAAGTGATAACCAAACGTAAATCACTCAGCGTATGTATAAATTTAACAAGTTATTATAGGTACGTTCGTATGGTCTAATGGTCAAACTTTGACAGAAGATTTGTTAGAAATTAAATAGGGTAATAATTAGGTATAAGTATTATAGATTTTTTTTTATCCTAGGTACCTACCCAAGGTAGGTAAGTGTTTAAGTGTAGAATTTAAAATAAACACATGCGATTTCGATTTATACTTGTCACATTTACATATATTACAATTGTTTCCGCAGCTTATCACGCGTAGTTTTTCAATAAAAAACATTACCCTCCTTCTGCGCAGTTGGGTAAAAAGTAGCCTATGTCACTCGCGGATAGTGCGATCTGTGCTTCCCAACAGTGAAATAATTTTTTAAATCAGTCCAGTAGTTTCGGAGCCTATTCAATACAAACATACCAACAAATAAATCTTTCCTCATTATAATATTAGTATAGATTACTGAATATAATAGCTACAATATCTGTTTCTAATTGTGTCTTGTAATCTGCCATTTATAATATAACTAATAGATTTATAAGCCTATTTAGTTAACGAATGGTTTATGACCTCAGTCGCTTTGTTATGCTAAAAATGTATTTATAGAAACCATTTTGTTAAAAAAGTTATACAACGATAAACCAACCCAAAAATGAAGACAAGATAACCCGTGGCAAATTTATATTCAACTAGGTATTATAGGATTGTAAAGTGAACTAAGTATTGATTCGAAAGACGCTCACTTGTCACCAGTCAGACATCTTGTGTGATGATGACATATTTTTATATTTTACTAGCTGACCCGCTGAACTACGTACCGCCCCTGGACATGCATTTGACACGGGCTGCCAATGTACGTCGCCGGTACATTTCATTTTAAACGTCGCCGTCGTTCATTTTAAACTATTCTTTCAATTTGATTTTTGAACGACGGGGGACACATCAAAGCAAAACCCAAGTTGTTTTTTTTTTATTTAATTCCGAGCATTTTCATATTTATTCACCTTTTACTTTCTCTGGACTTCCACAAAGAATTCAATACCAAAATTAGCCAAATCGGTCCAGCCGTTCTCAAGTGTTAGCGAGACTAACGAACAGCAATTAATATATATATATATATAGATTAAACCGCCTTATGGTTTAGTAAATTACATGGCTTTCTTAAAATACGGCAAAGGGACTTAAAAACTTCGTATCAAATATAGATAACTTTTGCAGCGACACAATGCAGGCGGTAAAACTGACGTTTCTAAATAAATAAATCAATACTGATAATTGAATGCTTCCTAATTACAATAATATCATGGCTTAGCCAAAGAGTTCAGTTTTTTAAATTTATTTCTTCGTCTTATTTTCATGGCTTATTGTATTCACGTTCATGAAAGTGGCACACCAAAGTAGAAATAAAATTGCTATAAAAGTTATTCTTACCAATTTTTCTAAGCTAATAATTATTTTAAATCTGTAAAAGAACTGTCTGTTTCCAATATGTTTTATTTCTCTCTTTTAAAGTATTTTTGTGATTCCTAAAATTTTGTACATGGTAATAAATTTTATTAGTCAACAATACTACATCAGCTAACGTAGGCCGACCTTATCAGGCCGCTTTTTTCACACAGGTTAATAATTCTGATAAACTTATGTCATTGAGATATATATAACGTTATTGTGGAAGATAACGACATTGTTTTTGGATAATAAATTGATAGCTAATCGTAGGGACACGTCAGAAGCTACTTGAGTTGTTCTGCCTTTTGATAAAATTGATCGAATCAATAATGATCTTGTAATGACCGTAACACATAATTTAGTATGTATGTTGAACCAAAAGTATTCTACGGTATTAATATCGCTTCATGTTTGGGAGAAACAATAGCATGAATACTCTGGAAAATTTATTTCTTAGGAAGAATAGAGTAAAATGATATTTTAACGTAGACATTAGACATTGTACGGTCTTGCAAAGAAATGTCTGACAACTAAATGTTTACTATGCGCGCGCACACCGATAGCTAAAAAGCGACATGATGAAGTTAGCCGATAATTGTCTAATGCGCGCGTACACCGACAGCCTAAAAGCGACATGATGAAGTTAGTTTGGTTCGGCGGTACTTCTCACCGGGACATCTGCTCAGTCTCTACAAAGCACAAGTCCACTCATGTTTGAAGTACTGCTGCCATCTTTGGGATGGCACGGCCAAGTATCAACTTGAAGCCCTTGATTCGATTGAGCGACGTGTTGCTAGACTCATTGGTGATGACTAACTAGTGGACGCCAATTTACAAGTCTAGAGCACAGACGCTGAGTAGCCAGACTTTCAGTTTTTTACAAGATACATTTTGGTGATTGTGCGCAAGATCTTCATGACCTTATTCCCTCCTTCCCCCTTTCACCACCGGACAAGCAGACGTACCGAGAAGTACCACCCATACCTGGTCGGCATACCACCTTGCCGTACCAAACGATTTGATTCAACTTTTCTTGTTAGCACAAGTAAGGAGTGGAACTCACTTCCGTCGTATGTTTTTCCAAACCAGTATAATGTTGGAGATTTCAAGTCCAGCGTGAATAGGTTCTTTCTAGGCAAGCGTGCTTCATATTCGATCACACCTTCACTTACCATCAGGTGAGGTAGTGGTCAAGCGCTTGGCTATCATCAATAAAAAAAAGTTACAAACAAAGAGTTGTGGCATACGGGATAAAATCTTTAGCTGTCTTTGTTCTGTTACGCCAAAGAAGTATAACTTCTAACGTGCGTACATAAGTACACTCACGTTTTTTTTTGCATAATCAAGTCACCTATAACATTTATTATGTATACATTAAAATATAATATGTATGTGCTATTGAGCCGTCTAGGCTGCTAACTATATAAGAAAAATATTTAATTTTAGGTACTATAGTCATTCAATATTCGCATTTACAATTTGCATTGTTGATTATTTCAGGTTACAGATAGATTAAATTATTTACACAGACTACTATTAGCTATATTTGATTCAAATATAGGCAATAGTGGTCTGTATCCTCGGTAGACCACTGGACAAACAATTTGCGGTCGTCTGACACGTTCAGAGTGGTATAGTAAACAATTTGAGGCCAAGCGTATATCCCTGGTGGGTACGTAATACGCCTGATGCAAATAATTTTCAATAGGTACGGGTCAGTTGTTAACACAACCTGAATTATTCTTATATTTATTTAGATCGGCGAGATTTTAGTTCTCTGAAAAGTTTGTAGACTTTTAACTTATGTATCTCCAAGAGTTTTGAAGATTTTGCTGTAACTAGTTGTCCTCATAATACCAGTAAAAATGTTTACTAGTATATTAATATATATAAATATCCTTACTATAAGAAACACTATCTTTTTCACCACACTAATAAATTCAACTTCATCAAAATCGGCACCCTTTAATATTTTCAGTGCCCGAAGTTCATAAATAATTTTTTTTCTGCTTATGAGTCGATGATTTACTTTACAATACCAGCAGGACATCCACTGCTGAACATAAGCTTCCCCCATACATTTCCAGAGCGACCGATCATTTGTGTCAGTGGCTTGAATGAACTAATATGTGTACTACATCATATATACGTCGTACATTTTGGAATAGCAAGTTGAAATATTTGATTGCTTTTAGCAGAATAGTAACCAATTCCGCGCTCAATATATATATGATCGAAGTTGTCACCTTACAATCGTAGTAGAAGACAAGTAGGTATTTAATATAGTATAAACAGCACTGGCTAGAGCGATTGTTTTTAGTATATAAATATTTACACGGGACTAAATGCGAAAGTTTGTTTAAATATCTGTTTAATATAAACTCCTACATTGATCTGGATATAAATTCAGTTAGAATGGAATGTAAGGCTTCAATTTGAATGGAAAACACGAGCAAAACCGTAGTCAGAAGCTTACGTATTTTGCTTAGTAAAATATAATTTATATAAAACTATTTCAAACTACATTCATTAAAATCCACGCTCCGTACCTTCAATAAGCGCACTAACAAAACAATGCAATTCGTTGCGAAATTCTGCAAAAGCGAACTGAATGGCTGGCGTTATTTTAAACATTCGCATGTTGCTTGTTAAGGTATTATTTGGCCAGGAGTAAATTACAAACCAAATTCAAAAGAACCCGATACAATAGATGACCGAATCAAACAATTTGTTCAGACATGCAAAATGTTCATCGACCAATTCCAATGATGAATCTGACAAATTCTAGTTTCTATTTAATCTTTTTTTTTAAATTAAATAGATCATCGGTTGACCACAATCTCACCTGATGGTAAACGATGATGTGGTCTAAGATGAAGCACGAAGATCTAGAAGAAACCTATTCACTCTTACCTTAAAGAGGCCCGGATTGTATTCTTTAGGAAAAACAGACGACGGCAAAGCGTTCCATATCTCAGCTGTACGCATCAAGAACGTAGAACCAAAACGGTGTGTGCGAATGGGTGGTGTATCAACTAGGTACGGATGGTACTGAGCCGTGCTCCTACTTGTCCTTTGATGGAAAGGAGATGGCGGAATCAGATCGTAAAGTTCCTGGGCACATTCGCCGAAATGTATTCTGTAAAAGATCGATAGACTTGCAACTTTACGGCGGTGTTCGAGACTATGGGTCTTAGCCTCCGCCATATAATGCTCACCTATTAGCCTAAAAGCCCTACGTTCTATCGAGTCTAAGGTAGCAAGCTGGTATTTGGCCGAACCATCCCAAAGGTGGCAGCAGTACTCCATACCAGACCGGTAATGTGTGCAACGTTTGACGTACGATTACGTAATGCAAGACGATGCTGCCTTTCAGTTACGTTGTGGTAAGTAACTCTGTTTTCGCTTCGTAAGTCGAATCACGCACGAAAAGAAACTATCGTAGTAACGCAAGTGAGGAGAGAATGTGTCATTGTGTTGTGTATCCCTTGTTTGAATGGTCTCCCGGGCCCACTGTACCCACTCTGGGGCTCGGAGTGATACAGATTGGGGCCGATTTACGCGTGCAGTTTGAACGCAAAGGCCTCGCGTCGGTACTCTTTCTGTGAATACACACTTCGAGATTGTAGGGAATGGGCGCGGATTGTATTGCTAGGGATGCTCTCGGCAGGTCGGATAAACACTTTTTTGTGTATTCATATCACTGTACGTACTTACTAGGATTCATTTTATAAGAAAGAAAAGACGAAAGAAAAAACACATCAACAAGAATATTTCACTAACAAACTTTTAAAAGCTCTGTTTGGAGATGAACTGGTACTCAATTCAGCATGATACTACGGCATGCTAATATGCCGCAGCGCTGGTCTTCCGCGAGACCAGTTTAATTTACCCATTGTACATTATGACTTAGCCTTTTTTTGCCCTGAATACCTACTTTTAGATAATTTAAGACTGCGTAGCGGCATTTTTTGTTAGTCCCAATTTACGTCCTCTGCAGGTTTACAATTTTGTGTTCGGTATGTCCGTATATACCCTGTACACATTCATGGCTTTTTAATTTTTTTAAGAATGAACAACGTGTTCATTTTTAGGGTTCCGTACCCAAATGGTAAAACGTGACCCTATTACTAAGACTCCGCTGTCTGTCTGTCTGTCTCTCCGTCGGTCACCAGGCTGTATCTTATGAACCGTGATAGTTAGATAGTTGAAATTTTCACAGAAGGTGTATTTCTTTTGCCGCTATAACAACAAATACTAAAAATAGTATAAAGTAAATATTTAAGGGGGGCTCCCATACAACAAACGTGATTTTTTTGCTCGTTTTTGCTCGATATTGATAACGGCAACAGGTAGACACTTGAAATATTCACAGAATATTTAGTTAAATATTCACTTTAAAAATAAATAAGTTATTTAAAATCAAACAAATCTTTAAGGGGGGCTCCCATACAACAAGTGGTTTTTTTTGCTCGTTTTTGCTCGATTTTGATAACGACAATAGGTAGACGCTTAAAATATTCACAGACTATTTATTTATATTATTCACTTTAAAAATCAATAAGTAAATTAAAAGAAAATAAATATTAAAGGGGGCTTCCATACAACAAACGTAATTTTTTACCGTGTTTATAGCTAATGGTACGGAACCCTTAGTGCGCAAGTCCGACTCGCACTTGGCCGGTTTTTTTAAATCATTTTCCTGTTTGTTTTAGGGTTTCGTGTAAAATTGTAAAAGCGTGCGTCTTTGTTTACCGTCACCGGAATATCGGAAATATTTCTTCTGTTTTCGAGTTTAGGATGCGTCCAGTAAAATAACTTTAAAATGTGTGAAATGCGTCACCATTTTTTTTTTTTTATTTATTTAATAAATTCTGTAAATTCTGAGTTGATAGCATTCTGTGTCAATCTTTTATATACAAATAATGATTTAACATTGTAGGCTAATATTTTGTTTTTAGAACCTCGAAATTTTTTCTTAGAAAACTTTCGTGATTGATTTCAATCATTATTATAAACGGGATTTATCACGTACCGTGACGAGACGTTATTTGGAGCATATCGCACTCACTCTGATGAAAGTTCACGAATTGAACCGAAACATCGGTCGAAACACTGATAAAACATTACGTGATAAATCCTCAAAATTTTGTACATTTCGATGGAAGATTTATAAAGTGCCAGGTCAGCAAGTGGTAGTTAGTTGAGTGACGGATGCAGCCGCATCATGGCTTAGAACACCTATACTCTCCTGACATATTTAAACTAAATATATTGAATACATCTCAACTTTTAAAGAAAATACTCAAAAATGTCGTTCCAAACTAAGCATGATAGAAGAACATAGAAGAAGACACAATAGAAAACCTTTTACGTCTAACAGTTATTTTTAAATGTATTTTTTTTTTTTGTGTTTAAGGGTCGGGGGTTTTTAATTTGTTATTTAAAATTTTAACCAACATTTACGGGAAAATCTCAACAACGCGTAAGCGTGATGGTTGTGTGGCGAAATTGGTATCGTACACACGGCTACACATCTATACATTCCAGTATAAGCTGACCTCGCATTGTGTAGGCTTTTCGTAGACTGAGAGGTCAGCTTATACTGGAAATGTATAGCTTGATGTGTAGCCGTGTGTACCTACTCTTCCTCGTATCAAGAGAAGGTTGTGCGTTCAAAACTCGCTAGGCAATTCTTGCAATGATTTAAAAAATCATACGACCGTACCACGTACGTACCGACCGTACCGTAAGTTATCGTACCAGCAAATAACTTAGGAGTAAAATATAAGTACTTACTACTGAATCATTAATTGTTAATCGCAAATTCATGTAAGATTTGTAAATTTGTAGGCTTGTCACAGAAAATGTCACAATTTTACACAGTTGTCCATAATTGTTGTGTTTCGGTATAAAGTGTATGGCTGCCGGTGAAATTACAAGCACACAAGGCTTTACACCTGTATGCCTCAAGTTGATGGACATAACGCTGGTTGCTTGTATCATCTGCAAGTGGAAAAAAAAAGAAAAATAAGTCACCACATCCGGCCAGCACTAGTCAATAAAATAAGATTGTCGGTTGGATCCGAGACCCATGTACCCAGGTGATACATGTAAGCCAAACTTTATAGCCCGGGTGAGGTTTGCCGCCCTTAAATATTTAATATTGAAAAAAATACCAGCTATCCATCGCTGCGTGGAATAGCAACTTATTTATGGATGTTGCTTCGAGTCCGCGATGTATTGCTGATCGGTGCGCGGAATCGAAATAGCCCTCTAACCGACCGACTGCCGATCGCGGCCTGAGGAAACTAATGTGATTGCTGGAAATGCGTTATATGAATTATTTGAACGCCAACATTTTACATGAGAACATGAAACTTAGAAGTGGTGGTTTTTTAAATATCATCATCATCCACAGCATGACTTCACCCATTGTTGGGTATAGGCCTCCCCAAATTTGTGCCATCCACCACGATCCTACAATAGTCTCACCCAGTGACGGCCCACGACCTTTACGATGTCGTCCACTTATCAAATTTAACTATAACACAATACAATAATATAACACAATTTTAAATATATATATTGAAAATTTAGACACACAAACTCACAGGCCTCCTGATGTTTAGTGGTCACCGTCGCCTTTAAATTGCATCAGGACTCGAGGTACTGCAGTCGCGTTGCCTAAAACTCAATGTCGTACTTACACCTCTCTTGAAGGCGTAAAATTATAGCAGTATTATAAATATTAACCAAACATTTTTTTTTATATCACCAGAATCTAATGCTGGTGTTATCATCTATCTAGTAGTTAGTATCACGTTTATTTATTTAAACCTTTTAGAGTAATTATACTACACACATAGTACCGTAGCTCTATGCACTCAACTAGCTCTATGGTTCATTTCGCAATTCCATTTAAATTATAATACGGAACTCTAATTACAGTCAGACTTGCACTTGACAGACCATAATAGTCGTATCGATCGAAGCGAGATCCACTAATCATCTTGGGCACATCGGTGTTGTATGTATGTGGATGTATGTTTGTTTGTCATCGTGAATTTTGGTATATAGGTAGGTAGTGATGGCACAATCCTGGTGAGATTAAATGAGCTAGGGGGGGGTTGAAACGGGACTATCCGGTCCAGTGGCACGTTTAATAAAAGGTATTTGTTTGTACATTTTGACCCCTTTTTTATTTTATGTATAAACCTTGTAGCTTTTGAGTTATTACTATTAGCCATAATAAAAATAGAACTTTGACGTGAGACTTTGACGTTTGACACTCGTGAGTGACCCCAGAGTGTTGAAATTTGGTTTGCGTATAGCTTCAGTGACACAAATATATCAAAATTTACATTTAAAAAGCATTATAAGAAACATTTAATAGAAAAACAAAAAAACTGGGTTGTCTGGTACAAATTGTTACAGTCCACCGTTCACTTGCTGACGCGACGGTAAAGCTCCTAGTATATTTATATTAATTGCATAATAATAATGATAAGAAATGTTAGAGTGTAAATTATAAATAATAATACATTATGTATAATTTACACTCTAACATTTCTTATCATTATTATTGTTCCTTACATAATATACTTATCATAATTATCTAATTAAGCCTATCATAATTGTATGCAAATACATTCGTTCATACGATTTCTAATGACTTGCCTAAAAAAGGTTTCTGCAGAATAACAGCGCCGAGCTGTCGATCGGTGGCGAGGCATAATGCTGAGCTGGAACCCATCTGCACATACACACCTACTTGCCTCTTTTTAATTTTTCCCTGACTACACTGTATATTTATTATTTCATTCTATTGTTCCTATGTTTGTTGAATGTAATTTTCTGTTTTCTCTTACTTGTGCTTTCTCTTCGATGTTATACCTTTTGATTGTATTGTGTGACTTTGTGTGTGCTGTGGTAGCAAATAAATGTCTGTCTATGTCTATGTCTAAATATAGGGAAAATTTAGAATAACTGCAATTTATACCCCGAAAAGTTTAACATGAACTCCCGTTACTTGCACTAGTTTAATAGTCGAAGATTACCAATAATATTTTCTCGTTTTTCATGGATGACTCGCCAGATCTCAGTTCGGGGCAAACCACTAGTTATGTACAAGTAATACAATTTCGTGATTGGATAAAGGTATTTTTTTTGTTACTTCGCATATATTTGTTTTGTTTAAATAATTTCATCTGCCCACAAGTAAGGCTCCCACCAGGACACGATCTGCAGTGGCTAGTGTGAAAGTCGAACAGACTCCGCACCCGAATTGGCGCTGCAGACTCAGTACTGCAGTGTAAATGGGGTTTCCGAGCCTAACAGAATGCGAGTGCGGCGCTCCAACACAGTCCAATATTATAAACACGAAAGTTTGGATGTTTGTTTATTTGTTCAATCACGTCGTAACGGCTGAACCGATTGCAGTGAAATTGTGTATATGGATAGATTATGACTCGGATTAAAACATAGGCAATTTTTTATTGTCAATCCATCCGTATGAAGCTAGTTTAGTAATAAATGCGATCTGACCATACGTTTCAAAATAGCAAGTGATTTGGCACATCTGATAGCTAAGGATAGCATAATGTATCTGAGTTTTATTAAGTATTGACACGCTAAGAAGGAGAAGTAAATAGAAACCCATCGAATCGTTTTTGTTTCCATTATTTATTTGTTCTAGACAATTCAACGTACAATTTTAAAACGGCGTAAGTGGATTAAGTCGTGCCATTTTCGTTTTTTTGTTTATCTGGTGGTTTAGAAGCGGCTATGATTTCGCAATGATTGATTTTCTACAAATAATGTATTTAAAACTAAGCCTAAACGCAAGCCATTTAATTAAGCTAAAATATAAATACATCTAACTATTTTATTCATAGTGGCTACCTTATTTTTTTCTAAAAGACTACCTCCGTGGCGCAGTGGGCGAATAGCCGGCTGAGACGCAGGAGGTAGCGGATTCGATTTCCGCCGCGGAACAAATGTTTGCATGATCTACAAATATTTGTTCCGGGTCTGGTTCTTTCCCTATATATTATAAGTATGAATTTACAAAAAAAATGTATATAAGTATTATATCAGTTATCTGGTTCCCATAATACAAGCTCTGCTTAGTTTGGGGCTAAATAGCGCTGTGTGAAATGTCCAGCAATATTTATTATTATTATTAAAATGGACGATATATATTTCAACTTTATTTCCATGACTTGCTAGTCTTAATTTCCCACCTCACGTCAAGGCAACCAATCTGTCGTCATCATTTTTACAGCCAGCAATCACACAATCTCATTTATGATATTAGTACCTTACCTAACTTATTTAGATTTACCACTGACTTCTTTCCTAAGTCCTCGTACTGAGTAAGATGTCCACCATGGGAACTTAAAGTCGTAAGCATATTCTTTTTAGTAGTGTGTAGCATAACATTGTAATATGTACATGGACCTAAGGAGAAGCAAAAGCAACAGTCGTAAACTGAAACGCGCACACCCACACAGATATACATCTACACGATACGACTACCCTAAAAAAGGAAGATAAGATGAGATAAGATAATTATCTTTATTGCACAGCATTAAAAATAAACAGACATAATAAATAATACAGTATCAAATTATAAAATTAAAGCTTTATTTGCTTGAGAGGCTCATAGATAAAATGGGCGGCCAAAGCGATCTCTTTCAGACAACCTTTGGATGCTAAATTTCAAGCGAGAGCTAATAGACAAATTTATTTTAAGTCCCACGGCCGCCTGAAGGCCTCGGATGGCTTGATTTTCTGTAAAATTTGATGCAAGTTAATGCAACGTTTGATATTCCCTTTAGAGAGAAACGAGATTTAGGTACTTAGGTATCTCTGTGTTACTACCTACTGGAGAGCGTTTTAGTACCATCGGTATAATTTTGAGAGCATATACAGATTGAAATAAAGAATCTGGGCCACTCGCCGAAACTATTCAAGCCAAGCCAGGCTTCTCCAAAATGACCGCAATATTAAATTACACATACGTTCACGCATCTCTCTATATTATATAATGATATTATATCTATAGTGGTTGTATTGGCCATGCAGAAAACTCTACGCAAATTGAGTTATCCTACACTTCATAATATGACTAAAGAAGATTATTAATATATAATTTTCTTTAGAACTCGTAATATAAGTTAATTGAGTAGTTGGTATATATTTAGAGTCAATAAACAATGTCGTGTTCCCATAATTATTAAAACGATTAAAGAACGATGAATGGTGTACTTACTTACCGGACTTACCGGGTACTAACACTACTTCCTTCGCTGAGAGTATGGGTGATGTATTCAGTATGAGTATACCCAAACAATCATCGACAAAATCATATAAGTTCAGGCTGTTTTTAACCGACATCACACATAATGTATTGTATTAGGATATGTACACGTACTTGCTACTAATTAGTTTGTGTATTTTGGAAAAAAACTGCGATATAGTAGCTCGGGCAACTCCTGGATGCGCGCAGCACAGGACCGGGAAGGGTGACGTTTACACATGGAGGCTTACATCCAGCAGTGGGTAGATACTTATGGGCTGTGGATGATGATGATTAGCGCTCTCTAATAGACTTACAGTATGATACAGTATATATAACCTGTCCACACAAAGGTTTCCTGAAACAGATCGCTTTTAGCGATAAGACCGCCCATTGTACTTACCTATATTTTTGTGTATTTCTTGGTATGTTTAATTTTGTTTGGTTTGCAATAAAAAGTATTCTATTCTATTATGAGTATTGTTCTTTTTGTTTATTTACCTAGTCAGGTCATAAGTATTGTCACACAGTAAAAACTTTTATTTTAGAATGCTGGCCACAAAAAAGTTTATAGAATTCGAATTTCGAATTGATCATGAAAATAAAAATGTATACTTGTTAAAATTTTACTCATTTTTAAATATGGAGTGGACGCTTAAAGAAGACCGTGTTGCAGTTATTGCGTTGCATCGTTGCGGTTACGCGCCAATTAAAATTTTTGACATACTGAAAAATTTGAATATAACCAAAATATTCGTTTATCGCACCATCAAACGATACAATGAAGACTCTAGTGTAGATGACAGGTCAAGAAGTGGTCGCCCTCGGTCTGTTAGGACTCCAGCAGTGATAAAAGCTGTGAAGGCGCGAATTCAAAGAAATCCCAAACGTAAGCAGAAACTGTTGGCCCTTCAGGTGGGGTTAAGCAGAACCACGGTGAAAAGGGTGTTAAATGAAGACTTAGGGCTTCGGGCATATCGAAGAAAAACAGGACATCGTTTGAATGCTCGCCTAATGGACCTGAGACTGAAGAGATGCCGCGCTTTGTTGAAGCGGTACGCGGGAAAAAATATCGGGAAATTCTTTTTTCGGATGAAAAAATGTTTACCGTAGAAGAGAGGTACAACAAACAAAATGATAAGGTGTACGCACACAGTAGTGAAGAAGCGAGCAACCGTATTCCGCGTGTCCAACGAGGTCATTTTCCATCCTCGCTCATGGTATGGTTGGGAGTTTCTTATTGGGGCTTAACAAAGGTACATTTTTGTGAGAAAGGTGTAAAAACGAATGCAGTTGTGTATCAAAATACAGTCCTGACGAACCTTGTGGAACCTGTTTCTCATACCATGTTCAATAACAGGCACTGGGTATTCCAACAAGATTCGGCGCCAGCTCATAGAGCGAAGAGCACACAAGACAGGCTGGCGGCGCGTGAAATCGACTTCATCCGGCACGAAGACTGGCCCTCCTCCAGTCCAGATTTGAATCCGTTAGATTACAAGATATGGCAACACTTGGAGGAAAAGGCGTGCTCAAAGCCTCATCCCAATTTGGATTCACTCAAGACATCCTTGATTAAGGCAGCCACCGATATTGACATGGACCTCGTTCGTGCTGCGATAGACGACTGGCCGCGCAGATTGAAGGCCTGTATTCAAAATCACGGAGGTCATTTTGAATAAACTTTAGTGTCATAAGAATCTATGTTTTGTTAAGTTCATTTTGGTATATAAATGGTTACATAATGAATAAACTTGTTTCAATTATTTTATATTAAACATGTGACAGAATTTATGACCTGACTAGGTATATGTTAACTAGCTGTTGTCCGCCACTTCGTACGCGTTACACTACTAAATGTGTAGCTAACCTATAAATAAAGCTATACTCGCTGTTGCAACTTGACTTGACACCCCATTTTTATCCCATGGGAACTGAGTTATGGGATCAAAGGTAGCCTATGTGGTAATCCAGGTTATAATATACGTATATACCAAAATCGCTTCATCGAAATCGGTTCAGCGATTACGACGTAATTGAGTTACAAACAAATAAATGAACAAACATCCAAACTTTCACATTTATATTATTAGTGTGATGGTATGCAATAAATATACTATCTATCTATCACGATCTATACTATATATGCACGGTCGAGGTATCGAGAGGTCGTCACAACACCAAGGATATTAGATAAGAATAAAAATGATATAGGAAGATGATATAAAATAGGAGTTGTTAGGTCGTTCCATTTTCCGTATCTCCGTGCCTCCGTGGCGCCTCCTCCGTGCCGGTAACGATGCGGTCTCCCCCAGTCTTGAATTATTAACACGCGCCATCCTAGAAGTTGAATCGACAGAATTAAAACTTACCGACCTCTTTCATATTTCACCTACTTACGTTGTTTGCTAGCACGCCTCTGAGGCTTTTGTAAGAGGCTTTCGCCGAGAAATTTCCTTAGTGTTCGTTATTATTATTGCCTTTTGCAATTTTGATCGTAGCCTCCTGTGGCCTCACTTGTCCTTGAACTTAGGCTGAAGAATGTAGATATCCAGACATGCGTAATATCTTCGTTATCGTAATATCGCTATTTGTGAATACGATTCTATTGGTTGATTTGACACCATCGTGATTAGCAAAGTTGCTCTATTGCTCTAAGTCTAGCAATCGCAAAAATTCTAAATTTCAGCTTCCTATTTATTTGACACTAGCTGACCAAGCCGCAGCTTCGCGCGTGTAGTGTTTCAATAAAACTATTACCCTCCTTCTGCGCAGTTGGGTAAAAAGTAGCCTATGTTACTCCAGGATAATGTATCATTCTAATGGTAAAAGAATTGTTGAAATCGGACCAGTAGTTTTAGAGTTTATTCGTTATAAACATACAAATATACATCTTTTCTCTTTATTATATTAATATAGAAAAGGATAGAAAATGTCGATCGTCAGTCGTCGAATGATCTTACTATGTCAACATTATAATAGAGTTTTTAGGATGACTTTGCCCCCACTCTACCCCTTTTCTTAAAAAGTAATAACTCACACTTTACTCACTAAAGTTTTTCGCCAGTACATGATACGATTCCTCCCAGCGGGGCCGTAAATAAAACATTTGCATGCCTATAGACCGAAGCACCATACCACATGCGTAAGCGGAATATTTTACACTTCGATAACTTAAATGCAGCAGGTTATACGTGCCGAACGTACCCAGGAAGATACGGCTAACGGCTAGCAACATAACACTTAAAACTTTGGAAAATACTGTAGCAACTCAGTACCAAGCCTGTATTAAGGTTCACAGCAAAATATTGAGATTCTTAAAGATGCAGTTGAGAACAGTATTGGTCTTGGTACACTCTATGAGGCATTAATAATGCAGATCGCATTCAAAATGCAACATTCTAAAATGCTTAGAACGAGGGCAGTTTTATGCCATAGTGTAACAAGAAAAGTATGATAACATTAGTACATTGTTATACAAAGGGCGTAAGCGATCCATTTTATTGCACCCTTGATTTTGGTGTACGAACGAGCGAAAGTAAAAAGTTAGAAGTCAAGGTTTTTTCTATACTTTGCAGAGTATACATATAGAGTACCTACTTAACTTTCATCACGAGTGCGAGTAAAAAAAGTCTTTACAATAGTTTGTTACTAAAAAGAAAATTCGAGTTCCCGTTATCCGTTGTTTTTTTCACTATTATACTATGGCCTCTTTTATTTAATAGAATTATGGGTTTTTGGAGGTTGTATTCAATTTCAGCATTTATGAATGTAACTTGTTTTATTTTAAATAGAAATAAGGATTTGTCATGATTGTATTTTATTTTAGTATATTATGAATGCAATGAGCCTCATTATATTCTCGAATTTACTTACGGCCTTAGGGGCGTTAATCGCATTTACGCATCGAGCTAACAATGACCAAAATTCAGAGCATGAGTGATGTAAATTACATTTCATCCCCCCCATCTCGGAAAGAGTATTTTTGCTCTTCGATATCTGAGTGCAATTACCGTTTTTATACTCTAGAGGATAAAGCAAATTGAATTTAGAACAACGTGTGCACTAAGTTTGTGAATTCAAAACATCATTTAACCTATTTACTTCTACCTCCATGGTGCCGAATTTATCATACAACCTTTTTTAATTTGTTATAAACTCAGACTCGGAACCTTTTTGGTGTATTGCTTTTTTGCATTTAGACATTTCCTCGCTGAGGTGGGATGAAAAGTTATGTGTTGCACTCGAGTGCAAAGATTTTTCACCTCGTGCTCTTTTGATCCCCTTCCTAATGCTCAGGATTCTAATTTTTTAATCCCTCGCTTGCTCGATCATCAAAATTGAGCACGCGGTTAAAAAGCAACTTTGCTCTCTTGTATAACAAATAACTATTGTTAAATAGCCGCGCTAATTTTCCTATAACATTATTGACCTTGGAATAAATATTTTATGCCACTTTACAAGCTTTTATTTAACTTGCAATGTATGTTGTATGTTTGTCCAGGTGGAATCTTGCAACTGAATTTTAAATCAGGTATCTGTAACCGATTGAGCTGAAATTTGGTATTCTTAGCTATGTGACGACATTCTAACTCTAATATGGCGGATCATCCAAGATGGCGGACTAGTTATTTTTTTCTGCACTACCACAGTATGGGTATCAAACGAAAGGGCTTGCTGAGGAGAACACGAAAACTATTACGTCACATTATTACAAGCTTTTATTTAACTTGCAATGTTTGTTTGTTAGTTTGTTAGTCCACTACCTCTTATCCTACGGAGTTGAAATTTGATATGTTGGTTTAGTTCCGATGACTATGCAGTTTTATGGAATTCATGACCTGATTCTACACCCTGGATTGGCTCCAGACGAAGGAACGCCTTTACGGTCAACATCGGAGACGATATTTTGTATACGCATTTAATTATGATAGTTAAAAGTTCCACCATGACATGGCTGCTGCACTCAGAGTTGGCTTCCAAGAAGGAACTCCTTAACGGTCCACAGCACAGACACGTAATTTTGTTTATACATTTAAATTTGGAATAACTTTGGTGACAATGCAATAATATGGTACTTCCGAATGGATTGTAGTGGGCTACTAGTGTTCGGGCTCATTTGAATCTGCTTGCGGTTCTGATTATGAGTTTTATAAAAGCTTGTATTGAAAAAGTAATTTTTAACAAAAAACTTATTTATAAGATGCGGTGCAAATTCTGAAACTATGACCCAGTTACATACTATACTTTTGACTTTAAATTATGAGCCATGAGTTTCAGTGGTGTAAAATCTACTGACAGACCGCCCGTGCATGTGTGAGTGCGAATATCATTTCTACGAAGATATCTAACTATTTTTATTTGAGTCTTATTGGTGGTGAATTGTCCGTGGACACATGTGTGCTTCACTCCCTGAATAATACACGAACGCTTGAGGTTGCGATCTTTTATGGCGGACGATTGGACGCAGACCGCAAACACGGTTCTTTCCATCGCTTCATTCCAAAAATAATCGTAAAAATGCCAACATAAGGAAGGAAAAGACGACACGTCTTCGTTTTTGATTACGCTATGCTCCGCTGCGCTCTTAGTCCTCTTTTGTTTTCCGAAAGATATACATATAAATCAAATAAAATAAATACATAAAATGAGACTTTATTTCTACTACTATTTCTAACATTAATTTGACTATTTAAAACGAAGCTATTGTGTCTAAGCCGCCGTGGGGCGCCGGCAATAGAATGTTGCCCCTCCGCTCTTGCCCGTGGATGCAGTAGGAGTCTGCTAAGGGATACCTCCGAAAGATGGGCAGCAGCGTCTTTTTGTGTTTACAATACCTATACTGCGCTCGCCAACCCGCCTGCCAAGCGTGGCGAGTATGTCAACAACCCCCTTATGGATATAGAGCAACATAAAACCAGGTCCCGAGTCCCCGGCGGCCCCGCTAATCCTGGCTACGGTAGCAGTCACGGTAACGGCGGGGCCAGGGGTGCTAAGAATCCCCGGGAGACGATCGGCTACCAAACACTACGACGACCACTGGCCCTGGTAACACACAACATCCGCACTTTGAGGACAGACGAAAAGATTGTTGAGCTGGAAGAAGAAATTAGTAGATTACACTGGGACATTTTGGGGTTATCAGAAGTCCGTAGAGAGGGCGAGGACACGATATCCCTTAAGTCTGGTAACCTACTATACTACCGGGAGGGCGACCAACAGTCCCAAGGTGGTGTTGGGTTTCTCGTTCACAAGACACTCATCAACAACATTATCACCATCGACAGTGTGTCGAGCAGGGTCGCGTACCTGACACTCAGAATATCTAAGCGATATTCGCTGAAGGTCGTTCAGGTATATGCGCCGACCTCTTCACACCCAGATGAAGAAGTAGAGTCTATGTATGAGGACATCAGCAGAGCCATACATACGAACAAAACTCACTTTATTGTTGTTATGGGGGACTTCAATGCAAAGCTAGGCATGAGAAGCGATGATGAGTTGAGAGTGGGGCAATTTGGATATGGGCAACGGAACCCCAGGGGACAGAGGCTGGCCGATTTTCTGGAGAAAGAAGGACTCTTTATGATGAATTCTTTTTTCCAGAAGCCGCCTCACAGGAAATGGACCTGGATGAGTCCCAACGGTTCCACGAGAAATGAGATTGATTTCATCTTGACCAACAAGAAACGGATATTCAATGATGTTTCTGTGATTCACAGGGTGAAAACCGGCAGTGATCACCGAATTGTTAGAGCCACATTGAATATGAACGTTAAACTTGAAAGGTCCCGTTTGGTGAAATCTACGCTCCGACCCACTCGCGCACATATCCAAAACCTACAGAGCTTTTAACTCGAACTTGCAAATCGCTTTGACTGTCTAGAAGTAGATGTATCAGTGGACGAGATCAATAACAGGTTCGTAGAAACCGTCCATACGGTGGGGTCCCAGCTCTTTAAGACCCCCCGTACCAATAGACCTCAGAAACTCTCTGATGACACCCTTAACCTCATGGCTGAACGACGTTCTTTGCAACTGCAGTCTCCCGATGATGCTCAGTCACATAGGCAGCTCAATAGAAAGGTTTGGAAATCCTTGCGGCACGATATTCGTAACTTTAATACATCTCGTATTAAAGATACGATAGAGCGGAATAAAGGCTCCAAAGTGTTCGCGAGAGATAATTCTATTGGGCAGAGCCGCATGACGAAGCTGAAGAGGGAAGATGGCAGCATAACGTCAAGTAAAGCGGAAGTGTTAAGGGAAGTCGAAAGGTTCTATGGACGGCTCTACGATTCGGTCACTAAACCTGTTTGCAGTGCGGCCAACGACCCAAGAGCCAAACTGACCCGACATTATACCGAAGATATTCCGGACATCAGCCTGTATGAGATCAGGATGGCCTTGAAGCAGCTTAAGAACGACAAGGCGCCGAGTGAGGACGGAATCACTTCAGAGCTTCTGAAAGCGGGTGGATCACCGGTACTTAAAGTCCTTCAGAAGCTTTTTAATTCCGCCTTGCTTGAAGGTACGACGCCAAAAGCATGGAACGGGGGCGTGGTGGTTCTGTTCTTCAAGAAAGGTGACAACACCTTGCTTAAGAATTACAGACCCATCTCGCTTTTGAGCCATGTTTATAAGCTGTTTTCGAGGGTCATCGCGAACCGTCTCGAACGCAGGTTTGATGACTTCCAGCCTCCCGAACAAGCCGGGTTCCGTAAAGGCTACAGTACCATAGACCACATACATACGCTGCGGCAAGTCATACAGAAGACCGAAGAGTATAACTTGCCGCTATGTCTCGCGTTTGTGGACTATGAGAAAGCCTTCGATTCGATCGAAACATGGGCAGTGCTTGAGTCTCTCCAACGATGCCGTATTGACTATCGGTACATCGAAGTGTTAAAGTGTTTGTATAAAAACGCCACTATGTCAGTCCGAGTACACGAACAGAGCTCGAAGGCGATTCCCTTAAAAAGAGGCGTAAGACAGGGAGATGTCATCTCTCCGAAACTGTTTACGACCGCATTGGAAGATGCCTGAAGCTTCTGGAATGGAAAGGACTGGGCATCAATATTAACGGCGAATACATCACTCACCTTCGGTTTGCCGACGATATTGTGGTCATGGCAAAGTCGATGGAAGAGCTCGAGTTCGAGCACGATGCTCGAAGGCCTCAATCGAGTCTCCCAACGGGTAGGACTTAAAATGAACATGGACAAGACGAAAATTATGTCGAATGTCCATGTCGTCCCTGCCCCAGTTATGGTTGAGAACTCGGCTCTTGAAGTTGTCGACGCGTATGTATACCTAGGACAAACAGTCCAATTAGGTAGGTCCAACTTCGAGAAAGAGGTCAATCGTCGAATCCAACTCGGATGGGCAGCGTTTGGGAAACTTCGCAACGTCTTTTCGTCCAACATACCTCAGTGCCTTAAGACGAAAGTCTTCAATCAGTGTGTGTTACCAGTGATGACATATGGAACCGAGACGTGGTCCTTCACTATTGATGGCCTTATGAATAAGCTCAGAGTCGCTCAACGAGCTATGGAGAGGGCTATGCTCGGGGTTTCTCTACGGGATCGAATCAGAAATGAGGAGATACGTAGGAGAACTCAAGTCACCGACATAGCCCGACGGATTAGCACGTTGAAGTGGCAATGGGCAGGCCATATAGCGCGCAGAACAGATGGCCGATGGGGCCGGAAGGTTCTCGAGTGGAGGCCACGGACCGGCAAGCGCAGCGTAGGACGTCCACCCACAATATGGGCAGACGACTTGGTAAGAACCGCAGGTCGGCGTTGGATGCAGGCCGCTTCCAACCGCAGTTCCTGGAGATCAATGAGGGAGGCCTTTGTCCAGCAGTGGACGTCCTACGGCTGATATGATGATGATATGATGATTGTGTCTAAATGTAATACTTAAAACTCTTTAAGACGATATAAATCGTAATAGAAAAGATATAGTTTTCGCAAAATCTCAGCGCCTCAGATGCTTAGAAAGTGTTTATTCATAAACAAAGCGATGCGATGGCAAAATTAAAGCCTTGAAATAACGATTTCAAACAAATGTATTTTGCTCTTATTGACACAAAGGCGCTCACTCTATCAAACTAATCAGCGTTAAGCACCTATAAATGATAGAATACAGACATGCTGTAGCTCTTTACCTACGTTACTTCCTTATGTAGCGAGCGGGGCGACGCGTTTACGAAATGCTCTGACTGCGTTAATAATTAAGAGCACTTTTCCTGAGGCGGTTTCAGTCTGTGGCTCCAGATGAGCAATCATAAGGACCCACTTGAAAAATTAAAAGACGTTTGCATTAAGACCAAAGGGTTTGCACACTTTTTTAATATATCTACGCTACGTTTAAAAAGGTTGATAGGTATATTAACTACTTATCCTACTTTATGGTAATGTGTTTTAAACACGGAAGGGCATACTCGCGATTTATTACCAGAAATCGCAGAGCAGGTTTTAGGTCTTTAATCGTAGTGCAAGTAATAACTGGCCTGGTTGCCATTTGCGAAACCCGTTTTCTGCCTTCTCCTTTGGAGGAGTTAACGTAGAGCAGTCAAATTGAGTTTCGATCTAAATCTCGACACCTGTCAATGAAACTTTTGACTGATGATAAAATTAAGTGAATTAGGGTACGATTTCGCTTGTTTTTTATTCTTGCTGACTACGGCGATTGTTCGTGCTGCGTGTTTATCTATCGTGTAACGAATGATGCAGATACACAGAGTCGTACAACACGAAGCTTCGCCGAAGCCCGATAATGCGGACGCTCATAGACACGCGCAAAGTGCAATGTACGAGTATAACCACTTTCGGCAGTAGGGCAATTATATTGGTTGTAACGAACTTTCCATATTAGTAACAGACGACTAAGTACTTACTCTGCATATTGCATCTCCATTTTTCCATCCAAACGTAGCTAGGTGTTCATCTCGTTTCGCCAAGTGAAGTAGTTTACCAGAGTGATATGAAACGTTCCATCGTGTGAGTAGGAATATTTTTAGGCTGATCGCAGACGGCCGACAATAATCGTTGCGACTATAGTCTACCAAAATAGAATACGATACTTTTTTACTTGAATGAAAGAAAATAATGAAAATATATATCGACGAAACAATAGTCTTACAAAATACGCACTAATGTCGATCAAACTCTCGTACATTAGATCTAACTATTGTCGATGGTATGTTATAGAAAAGCATACACGGTGTTTGATGGGTTATATGTAGTCTAACTAAACGATGAAAAATATTTATCTGGCGAAATCTGGTTATTTACCTGCCGAACTTGACTACAAAATTATTGCAACGCCCTCCTGGGTGCATGCACCTATACCCACCTAAGACTTATAAGCTGTAATGACTTTACAGGTAGGCAAAAAATGTATATGAATGAATGAATGTCGGCCGTCTACGTTATGCCTTAAACAGGTACATATCTCAACACACGTAAGGTGAGGGCATATTTTTCTCCACGCATTTCCCTACTAAGTTAACATAAGCCTCGCATGACAAATGTTTAAGATGAACGGTTATTTTCTACTCTGTTTATGTTTTTTTTGCAGTAAAAAAGGTTTCTGCTCGTATGAGGCTTCAAGAAAGATAAAAATATAGCCCACGGATATTTTGCTGTTGTAATGACAAGGTGCTTTGGCCTGGATTTTGTGGGGTTGTTTGAAACTCATATTTTTACCTTTCTATTAGACACTAGTTTGGACGCGATACCTCTTTCATAGGAAGTGACGACCGTATAGTGGCAAATACGAAAGCTCGCCACTTTCAACCTAAATAAATACATAATATATATATATATATACTAGCTGACCCTGCAAACGTTGTTCTGCCGTATACATTTTCAAAGAAATCAAATGCAGAATGAAATGTCAAAGTGACGCGACACTTCATGTAAATGTCTTTACGTCAATGAACGGCGATTTAATTATATGGATATTGTTCATATAAAATACTAAAATCGCGATTAAAAAATGGGGGTGGAGGTAGGAGGGTGAAAAATAGTGTACGTCCTATTCTCAGACCTACCAAATATACACAAAAAAATTCATAAGAATCGGTCAAGCAGTTTCGGAGGAGTTTTGTTACAAACACTTTGACACGAGAATTCGTTTACTGATATATGATACCTACTACTTTTTCTGCTACACGAAAAAGGTCAAATGCTAGCCTGTAATTAAAAGAAATGTAAGTGTGGTGGATCTAATCTCGATGCCTGAAAGTGACCTATAGTTGCATTTGTTGACTAGAACAAAACATACCACCAAAATGTATGCGCCTATTCGAAGCACTGTTTCCAACATCATGTGTAGAGTTTAGCCTTTAGAGAGAGCTTGTTAATCTACTGAGCTACACTTAGCTCACGAGCAAAACTCGCATTATAAATATAAATTTACTCTGTTGGCTCAGTCTCTCCAAAACTGTAGTAAAACATGTTTAAGACGACTCGGCTTCTTAGCTACTTTAACGCGTTTCTTAGTTCTTTAGAACATCTGAATTTTTTATTTAATTCAGTTTTTTCTTTAGCACCGCTAGGTTTCGACAAGACTCTTATAATACAATGTGACCGATTGTGAAAGAAAAGGTAATAATGCCTTTGTAACTCACGGCCTGACATCTTGCAGTCTTGGGTGGGAGTCCGCCAGTGGCGTTTCCAACTGTGTGCTTTCATACTTCGGTTGAATGGCACGTAGGTCTCTGTTTAGTCGCCAAGACATAAATATGGGGGGCCATAACACTGTCTATAAATACTGAAACAAGGATTATACCGTAGCTCATAGATGTAGCAAATGCTGGTCCATACAAAAAGAGAAAAAGGTTTTTCGTCCTATCTCAATGCAATCTTTTAGTATAATTAAATATATAAAAGTACTTCTTTAGAGTTTTAATGAAAGCTTCAAATTCTTAAACGCAGGGCGCAGTAGGCGAATAGGCGGCTAAGTTGCAGTCGCGGGTTCGATTCCCGCCGCGGAACCAATGTTTGCACGATTTACGTTGTATTTGTTCTTAATCTAGTGTTTCATTACATTATAAGGAGGTATTAACACAACAGAATGTATAAGTATTCTTACAATTTCTAAAATTCCCATAGTACAAGCTTTGCTTAGTTTGGGGCTAGATAGCTCTGTGTGTGAAATGTCCAGCATTATTTAATCTCTATGTCTAAAACTCTAAAGTTTAAATAGTATATTGAAAGGCGGATACTGTTCGCTCAGTTTGATTGATCGAGCACCCTTCTGTCCAATAAATATTATATAAACTAATGCGCAATTTGTACGTCTCGCTTAGTTACGATGAAATGATATATTAATCCTCGGGGTAGATGCATCGGTTGAGGTTATGGCTGGGAGCGAACGTGACGGTGGCCACAAGTGGTATACTATAGTGGTATTGTGTACCTACCTTCAATGCGAAGTATACATAAAGGTACTATGCAAGCTATTCTGTAAACTACTGCACCTAGGCTTATCTTCCATTATTAAATACTTATCTCCATCCAAGGTTTTCTTGAAGAGATTTCTTTATTTAGCGAAAAGATCAACATACATTTATTTTGTTGTAAATATTAAGAATTTTTACGTAAAATGGTAAACGATCAACGAATAATTGCAATAACAATTACAAAATATTACTTAATAATAAATAAATATTGCTGGATATTTCACATAGTGCTATCTAGCCCCAAGCTAAGCAGAGTTTTACATGGGAACCGGATAAAATACATACTTATACACATTTATTTTTGTAAATCCATACTTATGTAGAAAAACCTGTAAGAGTAAGTATTGTCGCTAAAATAGTACTTGCAGGAGTATGCAAATAACTATTTGCGAGCCAACAAAAGAAATACCGCCAAAAAGGCAACATTAAAGGCGAGAAGTTAAAAGCGCGCTCTCACTCTATAACAGCGCGTGGGGGCTACATCCTAACACTAAATTATGTCAACAAACCACTTCACTGTAAATAGAAAATACAATTCAGTATTCATGTACCATCTTCGACCAGTAAGTACCTACGCATTTATACCCTGTGGCCAGTTGGTCGGACTACGGCGAATGTTCATCTTGTATGCCGTTAGCGTCGAGATTAGATCCAACCGATTCTTAAGAAAGTAATTTATAAAAAATTGTAACAATGTCAGGTATTTATAGCGTATGTACCTTTTTTATTTGTTATCCCGACCGACGTTTTGACTGTGTTGAAAAATACTAATGTATGTTTAAACAAAGTATCTTAGTTTTTTTCTTAAACTTTTCTTGCTACATGTCGTGCAGTATCTACTAAATATATGTTTCACATTACGCAAAGGTTAACTGGAAGAGAATGCTTTACTCCAGTTTCGACTCACGTTTCAGCATGGATCTAGAATGAGTATTCCAGTAATTTCACGAAGTTGTAACATTTATAACTAAATAAGATGCGCAGTGCGCTTACAACAAATGAAGTTCATTACGTTGGATTCCTGAATTCCTCGTTAGCCTTCGGTGTACTAAGAAACCACGGTCTTATTATTGAGTCTACCTTACATCTTGTTAAGACTAGTAGAGTTCCCTATGAAAGGGCTCGCCTGGGGAAAAAATGTGCCTGTCATTTCACTGAAAACCATGCCCTTCATACCGAAACAGGGCAACACTACTTGGTGGCAGAAATAGGTATGGTAACTTAATCCTACGTTGAATAGGTACTTTAACGATTTTCAATTACCTGTTTAGCAACTTCGGAATCAGGTTTTGTTTTTTTTTTTATTTGGATACACTCCACCATTATATTCTGAACAGACTTTGGGTACAGAACCCTAAAAATGCAACATAAAACTTATTTGAGAACAACGCCTAGTTAAGTTTTTTAAATTTTTATTTGATGCTATTGAATGGTAGTGGCCCATGGTCTGGACAAGGTTTGTTCTGTGATTTCAATTTCTCAATTTTCAAAATGTCAAATAGGGTTACTAGGTCAAGTGGGGTATTATATCAAAGAAATTGATTTACACATTCACATTTTTTTTTTAAATTATATTTTACAGTTTTGGAGTTGTTATGAAAAATGTCGAAAAAAATACTACGACGTATGACTAATACTTATCTAGAACTCTTTATCTAGAAAAGTCTTTGTCTAGAACAGTTAGTTTAGATATGTGTCTTGGTTCACTGGTCACATAACTTAATGACGCCGTATAATCAACATAAATAAACCTATCTATAGATATCTATAGGTTCGGAACCCACGGTGTGCGAGTCCTACTCATACTAGACCGGTCTTATTACGGCGGCTGCATACGCCAATAAAATAATTGAATATTTTTTCGTACCAAGTTTCATCAATTTTTATACTTAGGTATTATTAGTAAATATATAATGGTATGTAATTAAGATGACTTAGTGGGGGATAGCCTAGTTAGAGTTAAAGGAAACCGTTCGAAGGACCGATGTCGTAGATTTTAGTAATTGGAATATCTCCATTCATGAAATTTGGAATCGAATACTTTATCCAAACTGATATTCTTGAACTGAGAATCCAACCTACTCCTTTTGGTGCAAAGCAATCGCCATTCAGGGTACCATCACAGATGGCCATCAGGAACGTCAATTGTTTCTTAGAACAACTCCTATGTTTGATTATCTACAAGCTTCAGTATCGAGACTCGGACTATCGAGAGTGCTGCCGTCTGTTTGTCATACAATTATTTTGCATTTAAATAACGTTTTAAACCCGTTTTGTATTCAGTCTGTGGATCACACCATGTTATTTGGCCTTTTTAAACTGGATGAAAAGTTGCGATACGCTGTGGTGGCAGTTTTAAACATTCATCGAGAATGTTCAGCAAAATTCTGAATTTTAACCTTTTGTGTTATTCCGTTCCATTAACGTCACACCTGGTTCGGGAATAACAAACTTTTACAAAAAATAATGGAAAAGATACCTAATAGTTTGGGATCTGGAATAACAACTTTGTTATTCCAGATCCCGGTATTCATCATCAACCTATAACGTCCACTGCAGGACATAGTTCTCTCCCAGAGTGCGCCATTGAGCCAGATCCTCAGCTTTTCTCATCTAATCCTTGCCAGCCACAGCGTGCAAATCGTCACTCCATCTAGCCGGAGAGTGTCCTACACTTCACTTGCCTAGACGTGGTCTCCACTCCAGAACACGTTTACCCCAACGGTTATCGGTTCTGCGGTCGATATGGCCAGCCCACTGCCACTTCAGCTTGCTGACCCTCTGAACTATGTCGATCACCTTAGTTTTCTGTCGCTTAATCTCGTTTCGGATTCTATCCTTCGGAGAAATTCCGAGCCCTTTCCATAGCTTGCTGAGCGACTTTCAATTTGTGGACCAATCCCACCACAAGTGCCCACGTTTCGGCTCCGTAGGTCATCATAGGTAGGACGCACTGGTTAAATGCTTTCGTTTTTAAGCATTTCGGGATGAGTGACGAGAAGACCTGACGCAGTTTCCCAAACGCTGCCCAGCCCAGCTGAATTCACCGGTTTACTTCTTTCTCGAGATTGTATCTACCCAATCGCAGAGTCTACCCAAGATAGACCTACTCCTTCACAACCTCGAGAGGAGATCCAGCGACTGCAATCGGCTCTGGGGTAACACGATCATTGATCATGATTTTGGTTTTATCTAAGTTCCCAGGCCGATGCGTCTAGAAGCAGCAGCTAGGCTGTTCATCATTTGTTGCAGCTCCTACACCGACTCTGCCATTATGACGGTATTGTCAGCTAATCGTAAGTGCAAGATGCATTCCCCGTTGATGTGGATGCCCTGTCCATTCCTACTCAGCGTCTTGAACATATCTTCTAGTGCGTTTGTAAAAAAAATTAATATCCCCTTGTCTCACTCCGCGGTGCAACTGGATTGGGTCTGACTGCTGGTTCTTGATATGAACTGACATGGTTGCCTCGTTGTACAGACATGTCAACACTTCGATATATCGCTTTATCGTTCGCGATCCCGGTATTATCTACTCCAATTTTTGTGCTATTCCTTTATGCCACCACCTCAACATGGAACTGTGTTCATCAATATCAGCATCATTATAATCAGAAATAGAACGTTATAGGCCCGTAGATTTTCAGAGCGGCCTATCTTGTGCGTGGTACCCAACGGCTCCAAGCAACCTTTATTATGTCTTTCCATCTAGTGGAGGCATCGAGATTTTTCGTAAATCGATACGAATCTGTCTGGATTTTTTGAGGGGTATGGCTTGCAAGAGGTCTACAGTGAGCACTGTAGGTAAATCATTATAAATATGATACATCAGCATCATTGTATATCTCTATTATTTGTAAAGTGGACTTATACAAAGCATGTCAAAGCAGATAAATTATATTGCTAGAACACTGCGAGTAGTAGAGTTCCTTATGAAAGGGCTCGCCCGGGGAAGTACTTCCACCATACCTATTTCTACCGCCAAGAAGCATTGCTGTGTTTCGGTTTGACGGGTGTGGTTGCCGGTGAAATTACAGCCTAATGAAGCTTTACAAATGTATGCTGCAAGTTGATGGACGCAGGGCAGTGCAACGCAGTCACATTTATGTGGTGCGTGACCTACGAGGCAGTTCTTTGTTATAGGCGATGGTTACCACTTAACATCAGGTGGGCCATACGATTGAACCATCTCCATGTAGCATAAAACAACAAAAAACTATAAACTAGAGATATGCTATCAGATTTGTCGCAAGATCAAGAATCTTCCCGGTGATTGGTAGTTTGATTATTTTAGAACTAAAATTAAATTTTAAAATCCCTAAAGCAGGCACCCTTGGGCTTCTTCTTTGGTAATATAATGTTAATACTATGCTATAATATGGACTAGAAGCTGTAGGGAGTGGGTATCGACATCCCTTTGAGATGGTTTCCTAGAGGCTGGTCGTAATGCTGTTACTGTCTACGACGTGAACAAGGCAGTGAAATATCGTTTGTGGCCGATAGAGTTACGTAATAAAAGGCCTTTGAGAATTGGCTATTGATAACAACTTAGACTATAGAATAGAATTCGTTTATTTGCTGATAACATATTCATAACTACTCGTTCTTTGCAATAACTGCCGATTTATCAATTTTTTATATCTTCTGAACCCTACAAGATATGTACTCGTAAATGGAACAAACGCGAAAGTTCAGTTATAATTCCTGTTTTAATCGTCGAGCCGTTTCGGAGCCTATTCAAGATAAATTTTGCGGACAGACACAAATTATAAAAACGGTAATTTATGATTAGTTAGTTTTTGTATCTTATAAATAGTCGTAAACACTTAAATTTTGGCATTTATATCGAAATCACTAACAGATACTTCAATCTTATTATTCATACGGGTATATAGAAGTACAGCTTAACGTATTTATATGATTAACTAATCTCTAATTATGTTTAAGCACTAATCACGAAAAGGGTATTGCAATTTAAAATTTATCTATACTAAATTATAAAGAGGAAAGATTTGTTTGTATTGAATAGGCTCCGAAACTACTGAACCGATTTAAAAAAACTCTTTCACTGTTTGAAAGCTACACTATCCCCGGGTGACATAGGCTACTTTTTACCCAACTGCGCAGAAGGAGGGTAATGTTTTTATTGAAAAACTACGCGTACGAAGCTGCGGATTGGTCAGCTAGTCGGTTATTATAAAATACAAATATAGATATCAGAATAATCAATTTATTGCTAAAACAATTTACAAGTCAATTTAAACACAGATAATAATAATTATTTTTATAGTACAATTAATAATGACAATAAAAATTAATTGGTATAAAATAATATAATTGAGACATTGATATTGATACCAATTAATAAAATAATCTGAATATTAGTTAATACAATGAACAAAAAAATAAACACAAGTGGACTTTGCAGACGCCCTCTCGATGAGCCATGACTTTAATTTAGATTTAAACGATGTTAAACTTGGTGCATCAATGACATGCTCTGGAAGTCGATTATAAACAGCTGATTCCAACACGTATGTAAGCTAGATAGATAATACTTTCTTGCACGCCATAAACGACAATACAATTAAAAATAACAGTAATCAAATAAAATATCAAGTAATAATCAAGTAAATAAATAAATAACAAATATTGCTGGACATTTCACACAGCGCTATCTAGCCCCAAACTAAGCAGAACTTCTACTATGGGAACCAGATAACTGATAGAATACGTAGATACATTTTTTTTTTTGTAAATACATATTTAAAATAGATAGAGAAACAACCAGACCCGGAACAAATATCTGTAGATCATGCAAACAGTTGTTCCGCGGCGGGAATCGAATCCGCTACCTCCTGCGTCTCAGCCGGCTATACTAAATGAATGTACCTATTTATAATCGGTCTTATACCTAATATATTCAGTTGTTAGAAACGTATTCTCTTATGAACTCCCATTACTGACTGTATCCATTTATTTAATGTAAAACTCTTTGAAACTAGATCTTCAACATGTCTCCTGTTCCTATAAGTAGCTACTACATAAAGGATTCTGCTATTCATTGCGTTATTATTGAAAAGGCACTCCCCTACTGTCCTGCACCTCCCTCCCCGTTTTCTGATAGGAAATTGATTTCTATTTTATAAAATTTCATTTCACGGTTATTTGCCGTGTCTACAAGACGGACTCTTCTGGTGATGCAGTTCTCGAATATAACAAAGAAAAATAAAATTACTATGGCCCAGCGCTAAATAAAATAAATTTATTTCAAACAACTTGGTAGTTGTGACTCGAGCGCCAAACGGGGCCCATAGATAACGTGCCTGGTGTGTGGGCAGACTAATCGGTTTATCATTGACACAAAAAACGAGTGTGCTTTAGACCACACTAATGAAGTAAAACTTCTTTTTAATATATTAATTTATAAAATTGTTCAATTACAAAATTGCCCACACGTCTGTAGGTCGATCAGTCTATGTTCATTCTGGACAGACGCAACTCGCACTCGCACATTAACGTTTAAAAATATATGAAACGTAACTCTCTCTCTTTCTATCTTCACTAACTTATATCTCCCTCTCAACTTCCGTTCGCACTATTAGTAACGCATTCACCAGCTTACTCCCCAAGTCAAGCGTGCGTAAAGAAGTTTTACTTCATAAAATTACATACTCTACAAAAAACTAGCGTTACAGAAACGTTAATGTCACAGTGGCCATACACGCAACGGTATACCATCATACATATATAATGTCTCAGTCGCTTGCAGAGTAGCTTCACGCCACAGCCAAATATACTAAAAATAGCTTACCTAATGCTAAGGTTTGGTTTCCTGAAGTGGCGGACGGAATAAAACGGCTGTATGTTCTAACTTACTATACTGTAAAAATTCACTTTTCTTGTCTCCTCTATATGACAGATCAATAAATGATTTACCCATACACTTGAGTTTGGCTATTAGAATGGAATAGTGGATTAGGTCTACGTTCTGAGACTTGTTTAAAGCTCTTAAGTAGTTGTGTTTTAGATTTCGATCAAGTGGTATGTTTTACACGGTAATATGCTAAATCATACGTAAATTGGACTTGAATTTTGATATTTGGACTGGTTATTTTCGGAAATAACGTCCGAGGTATTTTGTATATGAGTTGTATGAGTCTGCATACTGATTACTGAGTAAGCGTGAACTGAGTGCATTGGCGAAGTCAATGCTAGCAAGCATTCTCTTCCAATTAATCTTTGCGTAATGTTGAAAATATATTTTGTTTACGATTAGAAAGTTAGTTTATTGAAATACCTTGTGTTTGTCTAGGTTTAGTTATATGTACATATGTAACTTGGAATAAAACTTCTTCCACTACCAAATATTACCTACAATAACTGTTTTTCCGCATTAAACAAAGGTTAACAGGAAGAGAATGTTAACTAGCATTAAGTTCGCCTATGTACAGTTTACTTTTATTTTATGCAATGAATCTTCTTCATTCATTTATGCATGAGTAGGTATTTTTACTTAGAAAACTTTCGTGTGTATATCAATCATTATTATAAATACTAAAGCTACGATAATAAAAATCCGCTGTTATGTCCGCTTTCTCGTGCGAATACGAGACAAATGCACGATATAAGCGTAGCCATAAAAATTGTCAGGCTTGCAACATTTTGTAGAGGCGCGCCAGGTCATACCATTTATATACCTTTCATCGAACTCGGTTTAGCTGTTTAGTCGTGAAAATGTAACAAACATTCAGAGAGACAGACTTGCTTTCGAATTTATAATAAATAACATATGTATATATAAATATATTGTCCTGCTTGTCGTATCCGACAATGGCGATCCTGACTTTACCCGAAGATCCTGTTTGACCACTGCTATCGTAGGTAAAGTTATAGGAAGGTTTCGGACGGGTCTGTTCACAAGGCTGTAACTGACTCAAAGTCAATACTCAATACTCAATCGTTTATTGTATTCCACAATGTAATAATAGGTGGTAAATAATAGGTACATGTTCATTATGGGCCCTGTTGGGCGCAACAATATCATGGAGAGATGAGGACGTCATTGTTCTTGTTAGGTCATATTTATTTTAAAAACGAAAACACTCAAATCTAGTGTCAAAGTATATAGTATGTAAGTATCTAAAATATGTCATTTTTCATTAAATTTATCATTAAAATATTCGTCAATTGTATAGTAAGTTTTTTTAGTTAGTAAGTCAGGCCATCGATGCCAAAAGCCTTATAAAAAATGTGGATGATGCCGTCGTCTTATAGGTTGCCAATCGGTAGAGATCTTAGCCCACCTCAAGATGCATTCGAGGCAGACCACTAAAACGTTAGCGCAACGATCTGGATGGGCTCCACTCTGACTGGCAGGAAATTTCGAAAAAGAACGCAAGGAAGAACGAATGGAAGAAAATGGGGGTGACCTTTGCCCAGCAATGGTTCAGATTATTTAAAAAAAATTGTGGAGGTGCGTTTGATGTTAGTTGCAAATTGTAGCTAAACAAAGGAGCAGGACTCAGGAGCACAATCGATTCTTGGCACGTCATATTGTAAAAACAAGGTGCGCTTGTATAAATATTAGATTTTCCTTATTCTGAGTTCGGCCACCGCATCTGGTTGAACACTAACCCCGCTATTAAACATTCAGCGGGGCGTTATCGTTGCTCCAGCCTTTGTCGTGGATACTGGCGATCGGGAGCTTGCTTCTACAGAGTGCTGCGGAATATGTATCAAAGTCGAAAATACTAGGAATTTGCCTCGTTTTCTGGTTGGTTAGGAATTTTGGAATAATTGAAAGTAAAAGTAGCGTGTATTTTATGAGAGACAATGTACGTATACCTATTAGAAACCGTAATGCGTCATTGCAGGAATAAAAGGAGTAGGCATTTGTGCGAACACATGTAACTAAGTTTTTTTGTAATCAATTTTAATTCTTATATATTAATGTTTTATATAAGTTTTATAATGTTAATTTTAATGCAGTTTGCGCTTTGGTTAAAACTATTAACAACTGTTTAATTTAATAAATAAATCTTTAAATCTAATTTCTCTAATATTTTTAAAAATAGCATGAGTTTAAATTTTATTAAATAATTTTTCGTATCATTATCATATTTTATTAGTTTTTTTTATGAAACGTACCTTATGCTTAATTTACTTAAAGCTGTTACTGATAGATTTTAGAAGAAGATTAAATTAACCTTTATTTTAAGGAAAAAGTTTATTTTTTTATTTTCACTTTCATGGATTGAATGTTTTATTAACTGGTTAATATTTCCAACATACCTACAACTTAACCTCAAAGTAGTTATGTGCAACTTCGGGATAAGCACCTAAGATAACTGATTAATTACAACATCACCGAAAATAGATTATCTCCAAGTTTCAATACCAAAGAACGAATTATAGGACAAGAATTGTTCCGTTTAGGATAATAACCCTTTTTTAGATTATCATACATATTCCGAATCACCCGCTATATGTATCCTGACTTCAATCCAGAGGTAATGAATTTTATTTTCACGCACGGCCATTATTATTATATTATATTACATATTTCATTATTTTATATTCGAAAAATGTATACACATTAGTAACTTTCGCGATCATTATACATAATTACTAATTTAAACAGGTGTTACCTAGTATGTACCGTTTTATTAATTATCCTTGTTTATTTAGTGTGTTGCAACAGCCGTCGCGTGTATAGAAACGTCGGGGTAACAAATAAATACCCGTTTAAATCAATAATTATATCATCATACTAATATTATAAATGTGAAAGTTTAATGGATGTTTGTTTATTTATTTGTTTGTTACTCAATCACGTCGTACCGGCTGAACCGATTTCGATGAAATTTGGTATATACGTAGATTATAACCAGGATTACCACATCGACTACCTTTTATACCATAAATCAGTTCCAGTGGAATAAAAATAGGGTGTCAAGTCAAGTTGGAACGGCGAGTTTAGCTTTATTTCTAGGTTTCCTGCACAGTTAGTAGTGTAACGCGTACGAAGTCGCGGGCAGCAGCTAGTTATAAGATAAAGTTATTTTTCAGTACCTATAAAAATCATTAGCCTAGGTAAACTTTAATTTGGTCCTAAGGTAGGCACAAAGCCCGAAAAATAACTGATACATGCTACAAAGTTTTAAAGCTACATCAGAAGGCAACAAATTATTATTTGAAGATATCATTTTCTATCAATCAGTATCCACTTTTGGGTATAGATCTATTATGGCAATTCATTCGGTCCGCCAGTTTGATACATTGATGTCCAACTGCCGCTACGAGATTGGCAGAATTAAGTGAAAAAAAAAGATTGACAGACCATTGGGCTGGCGTCGCGGCGATTGCGATGGTCGGCCCTGTGGTATTTCCAGAAAATGTTGTTTATTACCATGAGACTCTTTCATTTTTATTACAACATACTTGTTCTGGAGCAACCTGTATAAATATGAGTTGCACGCGCTCAAAATATGTATAAAACAGTGACGAGTGGTGCGTTTTATGAATGAAGTCAGCTTTTGCAAGTTTACCTAAAATCCAGATGTGGTTTGTTCATGCTCTTTTCAAAGACGATCAGGTACTTACTACTTACTAGGTACGTATGAATGAAAGAAGCGGTTTTTATAGAAGTAGCCAAGTTTTAAAGACGATAGGCAAGTTATTAAAAGCTTTATACCCTGGTATCATTCTCAGTCTAGGTAAAAGTCATTTTTCTTCGCCGTTCTAAGAGGCCCGATTTGACGTTGCCAAAACACAGAGAGTAGAGATAGGAACTAGAGTAGAAATTATAAATCGTTTGCTAGAAAAACCGATTTTACATTTTGATTAATTATACTCCAAGAAAATATTGACGATAATGATAAGTAGATTAGATTAGAAAATTATTTATTGTACTGATAAAATAATGATGAACCCCCTTATTGTGGGTGCATCAACATCTATAATCGATCTTATGTATAAAAAATTGTTTCTGTTTTTATAAACTTAAGGTTTAGTAAATATTTAGATTTTTATATAAATCGATTTTGTTTGGTTTCAAAGTGTTTAAAAACGATCGCAACAATCTTAAGTTTACTAAATGTTTCGAACATTATTATAAATACGGGATTTATCACGTACCGTCTTATCGGTGTTTCGACCGACAATGTTTCGGTTCAATTCGTGAACCTTCATCAGGGTGAATGCGATCCGCTCCGAATAACGACTCGCCTCGCACGGAGCGGATCGCACTCACCCTGATGAAGGTTCACGAATCGAACCGAAACATTGTCGGTCGAAACACCGATAAGACGGTACGTGATAAATCCCGTATTTATAATAATGTTCGAAACATTTAGTAAACTTAAGATTGTTGCGATCGTTTTTAAACACTTTGAAACCAAACAAAATCGATTCGTCACGAACTTTCAATCACGAAAGTTTTCTAAGTAAATGTTTCGATTTTATTTGGTTCCCAAGTGGTTAAAATCATTGGGTCAACTCTAGGGCATTGAACCCAATGATACAACATTGGAATAGCGTCGGATATCATAATAATTTTGACATTACATATGGTTTATTTTTTGACTTCTTGTGTAGACGTTCGTTCAAAGTTATCACGGCGAGAAAAACGACAGACGTCAAATCGGGCTTGTTATAACGGCGCAAGTATAGTACTCTATCTAAATGCTCTCTAGAATGATAACATACTTACTTAGATAAGAATGTTTTATTATGTATACAGAATGCATTCATTTTACTTTTAAATATTTACGTAGAAACGACAAAGCACGGATATTAAAATGCTAGTACACAATTACACGTACATTATTTAAGTATCAAGTTACTGTACTGTTCAATTCAGTGAATAATTCAGTAATTGCAATAAAAAAAATTCGTTAATAACTAAAATAATGTTCCAATCACCTCAAGCTTTAATAATTTTTTTTCGTTTAAAATGATTTTTGAAGTGCCTATTAAAGGCCAAAACTTGGTTCTAGTAGATGGCCAAAGTGATATGATAAGCCTTCAAAATCAGACGTACCAAACAACAGGAGCTCACATTTTTAATTTACACATATTAATGAACTGTTATCAAACTTAATTCACATTCATGATTATAAAAGCATATTTAGTGTAATTTGCGTCCATCCCGTATTCGCTGCCACTCCACATTTGTTCACTTCTCTTCATCTGAATAATTAAGTTCGTTTAAAAACGCAGTATAACATCATTGCAAACAGCCCAAATGCTTACAACATCTCAACAAAAAATATTTTCTTCATTATGTAGCTTTTGCTTATTCGATTCTTTGGTAATCTTGTTATAAGTAGTGTTATTGAAAGAAAGAAGGAAAGAAAATAATTTTATTATGCCAACCACTAATAACAACAATCAACAACACAAACACAAATTACAGTACAACAAAAGATTACATAGATATAAGTTAATGGTAGCCGCCACAAAAAGGTTCCAACTCAACATTTTGCTATGTCACAGCAAGGTAACACAGCGCTGGTCTTCCGTTGGAACCTTTGTGGGTACACGGAAGTCTGATAACACATAAAAATAAACAAGTAAGTTACTTATATTTAAACTAAGGAATGCAATTCCGACTCGAGATTGCAAATTCGAGATCCCGCGGGATTAGAAATATCAATCCCGCGGGATCCCGGAATTTTCAGGATCCCGTCTAGTTTAAAAAAAATGCTAAATTCGGATAACTGAAAAAGCTAATAACTGCTTGTTTGTGATAGTGAAGTTAACTAAAATAACATATTACTCGAAAGAAAATAAAAATCTTTATTCTTTAATCTTACCAACTAAATAATTATCGTCACCTGTCGCTAATATTCGGAAATAGTCGGAATAGCTTTCTAACGCTGTTTGGCGTTCCTGCCGCTCGCGGCCGTCAGTCAGCGCGCCGCTTGCGCCCCGAGTGGACGTGTGTAGCGTCGCTGACCACTGCCGCCCAATCCCGTCAATCTCGAACGGGATCTCGTCATATGATGCGTCGGGATTGATCCCGAAAAATTACACGAGACCTCGCGAGATCGGGATCCCGCGGGTTCGGGATTGCATTCCCTAATTTAAACCCAGCTAGCATGATAAATAAACACAAAAATACACAAGTAACACAATTAGTGCGCTCAGTGACATAATTTATAAGTTATACAATAAAACACTAAAAATATTGTTAATAAGGAGTTATAGGTTGGTGGGACAGTTAGATCAATCAGTCAATCAAATGCATCAAGTTAACGGGTGCTGGCACCATAGTTCTCAATGCTACTGCGCCGCACTTATTGTATAGGTATATGCGCTATTAAAGGTTTTAAACTACAGTATAATGCAATATTCCAATTTTATAAAAGAGTCGCGTCCAACTGTCGCATTTTTAATATTAGTGTGAGTATCAATCGTCTACTGTTGCACCAGCCTGCGTTTTACCAATATCTCTAGTTAAAAACATTACCCTCCCTCCTTACGAGTAGGGTAAAAAGAAACCTTGACTAATGGTTTCTATGCCTAAATAGCGTAATTTTATAAAAAAGTGCAATGCGCAAGTGGAATGCGCAGCTCTCAAAACCCGAATCCGTAAGTTATCTCGATCCAGATATATTGTCGCACAAACCGTGGGGTTTATATTTTTGAAATGTGACGAAGTCTGGTTGATATTTTATTAACTGCAGGGTGGCGGTGGGGGTAAAGAGTGTGAAAAATTCAGCATCACTACGCCACCGCTTCGGTTCGCTCCTGTAAGAGGCTGTCTCCTTTTAATATGTATTTTTATGTTGCGGCCCGTTTAATGCGTTTCGACTTGCGTCAGGAAATGCTAGACCAGACGTACGAATACGCGAGTACATTTAGATTAACTGAGTAGATAAAAACTATATCTTCTTAATCGCATTACTTTGTACGCATTTACTTCATTCTGCTTGCGCTTTGCCGTCACGGTCAATTTATTTTCCAAATTTCATTATCAACCGGTAAGATACCGCTACAATGTACATTCACCCAACATTTTAATATAGTTATAACTTTTGAAACTATCATGGTTATGAACACAAGTTCGTTTTTAGTATAAATTTTAGTATAGTGTCGTGTCTATGTTTAAACCTTAACATATACGCGACAGAGATAACATATCCATCTTACCTAAACTAGAGGTGTGCTAATCCAAAAGCACAACGCAAATGCTGCTTTTTCAATATTTCTGTACGTCTGTATTATGTTATAAACTTTATGCGCTAGTTTCCTAATTAGAATTTGAATGAAGTCGGTCAAAAGTCACGTTGTAATTTGCGTGAGCCGAGAAAGGATTGTCTGCTCTTATGCTGTGTCACAAGGCATGTTATTCTATTTTCTACAATAGCCAACCTACTAAACTTTGAAATACGAGCTGTTCCTATGAAAGCATGAGAAATAATGCGATGGAAACCGAAGCTGAAAGAGAAATTCATATTAAAATGCAAGAAGCAAACAAAATCGTTTAACTAATATGTATTGAAGTTATTCAAATTTTAATTATACTGAAATTACGGTACACTAAAGTTAAATTATAAAAAATAATAATACGTCATTTATTTCAAACTTTGATTTTACATGTTTTTAATAATTGTGAGTTCAGATTCGTTCGTTTAAAGGATGTCCCGCAGTTCTGTGTGCCTCTTGGCATAGGCCTCCTCTAACAATTTCCATTGGGTCCTATCTTGTGCTACCCTACTCCGGTGTAGTCGAGCTGTAAGTTTTAGGTCGTCTTCTCATCTTGTTTGTTGTATTACTATCTCTGGGGTACCAAACAGTGACCCTTTTGCGCCATTTGTCCTGAGGATCTCGGATCATGTGGCCTGTCCACCTCTACTTCTGTTGATCTATTCGTGTAATATAATATATATATATATATATATAATCAACTACTTTAGATTTTTTCCTTGTTATGCTACTTCTCACTTTGTCTAGTTTTTTTTATTCCTGTTAAGCTTCTCTCCATGGCTTTCTGACATCGTTTCATCTTTTTACTGTGATGTTTGGTGAGTGACCAAGTTTCACAGCTATAGGCGATGAAAGTTTAATACAAATTTTTAAAAAATACTGACAAGAGTTTTTACAATCAAATCAATACAATAATTAAGGGGAAATAATTTAAATAAAACTATTACTGGTAAAATGATTGAGTTAGAATCAAAGTTGCATAGAATTTGGCCTCATTTCTTTGAGTTTACCTTGCGAAAAACAAAACACTTGTAAGTCCCTATAATGCAAGTCTATCAATACTTAGCCATACTTAGCAGCACAACATTAGTTTTCATGCAATTTTAATCTCGATATTGGATGTTACGGTTGTACTGACAATCATAATAAATCAATTATGTAAACAACACTCGTAAATTGTGTAGTGATTTGTGTTTAAACTGTTTTAAAAGCTTTTCACCAACTTTTACTATACAAAGGATTATAGTCAGATTAAATTCAGTTAGTGTTGTGTGCGTAATTGAATTCATACATAGTTTTGATGATTTTAATAATTAATAACGCAACACTCCTGAGTATGAATACTGAATGAGCTTTAGTAAGTGCATTATTGTGAGTGGCTATTTATCTATGCAATCAATCTTTAATCATCAATGGTAATATTCAAGAATCTATAATCAATCAATAATAACTGTGGAGGTATCCCGCGGCAGTTATGAAGTTAGGAAGTTAGCTCTGAAAGTCCATGTCTTTCCTATAAATATAGCTGATCCAGCTGAGGGGATGGTATACGCGCTAGTCAAGGCGTACTCACTCTAACATATTATCTCAGGATCTACAGCTGTTGCGTTATACCCAGTTAATGCTACAACTTCCAGCCTGGCACTGTACCTATATCGTCAAAAAAAAAAAGAACTAAACACTTAAAAGACAAAATATTATTATGGTTATATAGAACAACATGTTATGTTGAATAGGCTTTGTCTATTCACGAAAAAGAAGACCTAGAAGTACCGTGCTAAGCCTGTAGTCTAGTCTTTTATCGTGAATGAATGAATTAAATGAATGAAAATATTTTATTGTACACAACAACAGAAACAAATATAAAATGAAAAATTCTCAAAGCAGTACAAAAGCTTTATTTTATAAAGACGCCATGTCTCGGTCAAACTAAGGTCTGGATAACAATATTGTAAGTTTAAGCTCACCTTTTGTTAAATTGCAACAAATAATATAACAAACCAACTTAAAATAAATGTTGTGCTTTGTACACTGGACACTTCAGCGCTTTAAAAGGACTGTGACGTAAAATGTTGTCAGTGAAAAGAATCGTTTACAGTAAACCAGTAAACAGTTTACTAAACTGGAAAACTTATTGTGGGGCCAAAACTATGTTAGATATTTATTTACAGAACTCAGAACTACTTATTGAGATGAATTACAATTTTCATTTCTGCTACTGAGAGAACTTTTATAAGCTCTTGGAAATTTTAAGAAAAGGCAATGCCAACTTCGTTTCAAATATTTTATTTTCTCAACACTATATTGTTATATAATATAAAGTATGATAAAATATTGTGATAACAATGTATGTATGTTTGTCCGGGTGTAATCTTGCAACTGAATTTTAAACCCGTTTCCCTCAACTGATTGAGCTGAAATATGGAATACATATTATGTAACTTCGGTGACAATGCAATAATATGGTACCATGGAGGTGGTCTCATGATGAGGACGGATGCTAGACAACGGAACTTCTGAATGGATTATAGTAAGCTACTAGTTTTTGGAGTCATTTGAATCTGCTTGCGGTTCTGATTATGAATTTTATAAAAGCTTGTTTTGCAAAAGTAATTTTTCAACAATAAACTTATCTTTGTCTAAATCGTTTACCAGCTTTTTATATAAAGTTGTTATCTGTTGGTGACCCACTTAAAAATAGACTACATAAAATCGGAACTGAGGTTTATATATAATTAAATTTTGGACGCTATTCTTTAATTCCATGGTCGCGGGTATGAAAAAAAAATAATGTCTAATCATAACCGCAACATCGCGCAATTCTCCCACGACGTCGCAATGGCTTTTAGACTATGTCGTCTGGTGATTATGACTGTCAGGACGAGTTAGACTAGACAGCTTTCACTTGAGGATCGCGGAAGTTTACGTTTATATATCAACGTGTAGTTTTGATAATTTGACTCTTCCTTGTCGGAGCCAATTGATTGGAAATGTGACTTTCTGTTTTTGTGTCTGTTTTATACCCCAGGTTTGGTTTTATAATTAAGATTCGGTCTAATGCACTACAGCAGCGGCGTCCTTCACCCAGCAAGTACTAAAAACTTGCCACCAGTCGTATTAAAATAATTTCAATTGTAACTTCAATTAGAATTAACTTCAATTGATAGTTAGTAAACGGTCTGAGTTTTGTAATGCGTAACTTGATCATACGTTTGTTATGCATATAATCGCATAGACTATTAAAATGTTTCGTTTCGCAATTTTTTTCTTTATTATGCAAGCATTTTCAACTTCCACGCAGTTTCTAGTGGGGACAAACGATGTATAGGGCTATCTACCTTTTATATCTGTTTCCAACAGTGCATATGTGAACTAAAAAATTCAAGGCAAAATGTATAAAAGTCACCCAGCAATTTCGCCTATTTCGTTCCTTTAATATTATCACCAGGATTACACGTTCTCGATGACACAGGGATGCTTGCAGCGCGCTTCAAGTCTATCAATAATGGTTGTCAGTGCAAGTGTCTGGTAGAAGCAATGGTAGGACTGGTTATTCCGGGCAGTCCACTTTCACCGGTCATGACTTGCCCGGTCACTTGCGTTTCTTTATTAGGCTAGGTTCCGATATAGCGTCGCGCGTATGGCCTGGTTTTTGGTGACAGAGTAAATGCGATCCTGTAATTACTATTTAAACACATTTTATTATGTTATTTTTTATTAGTTTAGTTAATTTTTAGGGTTCCGTACCCAAAGGGTAATGACCTATTCCTAAGACTCCGCTGTCTGTCTGTCTGTCCGTCTGTCACCAGGCTGTATCTCGTGAACCGTGATAGTTAGACAATTGTCATAGATGATGTATTTCTATTGCCGCTATAACAAAAAATACTAAAAACATAATAAAATTAATATTTAAGGGGAGCTCCCATACAACAAACGTGATTTTTTTGCTCGTTTTTGCTCGATATTAACAACGGCAACAGGTAGACGCTTGAAATATTCACAGAACATACAGTTTTATATTTACTATAAAAATAAATAATTAAATATAAATAAAACCAATATTTAAGGGGGGCTCCCATACAACAAAAGTGATTATTTTGTCGTTTCTATAGATAATGGTACGGAACCCTTCATGCGCTAGTCCGACTCGCACTTGACCGGTTTTATTATATATTTGGTCTGTTTGTGCTTTCTTTGTAAATATCAAAATTGCAAGCGCAGCGTAGGACGTCCACCTACAAGATGGGCAGACGACTTGGTAAGAACCGCAGGTCGGCGTTGGATGCAGGCCGCTTCCAACCGCAGTTCCTGGAGATCAATGAGGGAGGCCTTTGTCCAGCAGTGGACGTCCTACGGCTGATATGATGATGATGATCTAAATTGTTTGCGAATAAGTCTTTTTGTAAATAATATGTATGATTGTGTTTGATATAACAAATAAGTGCTGTATCAATTTAAATACTATTTACAGGAACAAACCTGCCACATTTAGTTTGTCTATTCTGTTTTAGTCTAGTCCCAAAATAATCTTACATGATCGCGATTAATATATTATTTTATTCTGCATTACTGTTCCGATTTATATTTATCTTAGTGGTATCCGAATAAAAGTTAGGTAGTTATATGTTTATATATTTACTAAACTTAATTTCAACTTACGTTACTATCTTGAACTTTCAGTCGCTAACGATGTTTAAAACAATTTCGCGCAAAGTTCTCAAAAGACAGTTATTTTGCGTACTGCGCGAAATCAGTATGTTGAAAGTTCCTTTACATGACCTTATAACATTATATTCACGGGTTGCATGCACCAGAGAGCCAAGTAATTAATAGCGTTTGACGCTTATTGGCTAAAATTACTATTTTCTTGCTAATACTAATTTTAGCCAATGAAAGACTGCTTGTAGTTGGCAATTATTTTAATAAGTAAATATAGTAAGTAAATATTTACGATATACCCAAGTCATCAAGAATCGAATGCAAATTAACGCAACTCGTGATGAGATGACATTAGCTCATGTGAAGTGAGTCACGACAAATTTAGTATCACATGTCTAAAGAAAGATACAAATTACACCAACTTTTGCTACGTAAGTGATTCACATAATATATGAAGCTACGAGGAGCCATAATGCTGAAATCTGAGTACTTGCAGTAGGTATTAATGTAGGTAACCTACATTTGCCGGCTCTTGCTGAAACTGCAGTAATAACCCTATTACAAATTCCTAATAATTTGTACCTATAAGTATGATATGGTCTTTGACCAATTTTTTCCCTAATACCTATATTAATATAATTGTTTTATAAGGCCATGGCCCTTCTAGTTACACACAAAGCTTTTCATCTGCATGAAAATTAAACACGAACACAAAATGGTGACGGAAAACACCGCGGATTAGTTAGTTCTGTACTCATTGACGATGTCTTGCCTGAGGATAGTGCGGAGAGAGCTGAGAGGATGGTACTGGTGGTAGAGCTTTTGAGAACGGGCTCGAGGAAGTGGGCACCACCGCCTTACCTTTATCTGCCGCCGAATAGCAGTACTTGTGCTGCTGTGTTCCGGTTAGATGGTAATGGTATGTTCCTGTAATTACTGGCACACAGGCATAACAGCTAAGTTCTATAGTATGGCAACGTATCCAGATAGAGATCAAGACAAAATAATAGCTTATTTTGAATTCTATGTGGATATCCATGGGCTGCAGTAGCCACTTAACATCTGGTGGACTGCATGCTCGTTTCCCATATAATAGTATAAAAAAAACTTGTCTTCAGTACGCCCAATCCATCTTAAATCCCCTCTAAGACACCACCCAGCTAATGCTACAACTTATCACCAGGCGCTGTTATAATCATTTTCAATTCATTTGATAGACCAACGTACTTCAGCTTAATCATAACCATAAACAACAGTCGCTGTAAAAAAATGTTTTGTTCATTTGATAGTCCAACGTGTTTTAGCCAAAGATGTTTATTATCATAGTTTTCAGATAAAAATCTCTTCTATGTTCGCGGTTCTAGAATTCATTAAAAATTATGTTTTTCATACTTTTAAATGAAACCATTGCATTGAAACCGTTGAATGAACTTGTATTATCGAACATAGCAGAGATCGGTAACCCACAGTGTGGTTTACAGTGTGGGCGAATTTTCATGTAAATTGATACACGCTCATGTTTAACAAGGTTGAAATTCCTGCGGGATAATTGTTTCCCATCGAGACCTGCCTAGGCATGATGAGCTTAACTTGTTCCGTGTATTTAGTTAAACTTTGCTTTTAGTTTGAATAACAAGAAACGATGAATGTGTTACGATTGACTCGTCGTCGGTGGCTCTGAATCTCCAACGCGTGCTGTTTATTTTATGATTTAGAGCTTCTTAGACAACCCAAAGGTAATAAAGGTGGCCAGGACCCATTGGATGAAGGGTTCACAAGATCAGGTGCTCTGAAAATCTGTGCGGTTGGCGTATGTTCAGCAGTGGATGTTCGTGGTTGATATGACGGTCATAAGGTTCGGCCCTGAAGGGTTCAAGCGGGACTATATTACCTACTAAGCCTGCGTTGTCTATTTAAAGCTAACATGCGCAACGTCACATAATAATCTGGACTCGTTTTCTCGTGCAAAATGGAGGTATCTCTGTACCCAGATGCATCAAGAGCACCTCTCCCGAATATATTGGATGATATTCCGATGTATTTCAGGAGATGATGTACTCCGATTCGTGAGGAAAAGGACCCAGGGTCGGATTACAGGCACGTTCCGAATGTTTCTCCAGCGACTGGAGTCCAGTAGGACTTCTAACTTCAAGCCCTACAATCTCCAGATTCTGGAGAAGTATAAGGATGTGCTACTTGATCCGGATTTCTGGCCAGACAGTATCGTTTACAGGCGCTAAAGGGAAGCAGCTGCGAAGCATAATCCCCCAAATAAATAAAAGTGTTAGTTTTGGTTATATATTAGTACATTACTGCAGCGACCAGCAAAAGAGGCATTGATGGATGTACGTGTAAATGTGCGCTTACTGTGTTAATTTTTTTTTATACTACTTATATGGCAAACGAGCATGTAGTCCACCAGATGGTAAGTGGCTACTGCAGCCCATGGATATCCACATAGAATTCAAAACAAGCTATTATGTTGTCTTGATCTCTATGTGGATACGTTGCCATACTATAGGACTTAGCTGTGATGCCTAAGTCATTTGTTTTTTTTTTTCAATAAACAGCTAGGTATATATATTTGCAAGCCAGTTCGAAATTTAAATAAAACCTTTGATAAGTTACCCCCTTGGTCGCCATGTTTCAGAGTAAAAGATAGTTCCATTTTTAAATTACAGGAAATGTATGAGTTTACTATGTAATTTATTTGGCCGCTAAACCACGACAGATATGGATTTTCATACAATTTTTGCCGGCCGCTGCTCGCATGTAAAGCAAAGCAAAGCAAGGCCAGTAAAGCAATTTCGATTTATCTCGAAGAAGGTTGTCAAAATAATGCTCAAATTTCCAAGCATGTTTTAGAAAAAGGTATTTATAGATATGGGCCTTGTAGTAATTTTTTTGTTTGTTCACATTGTTGCCTGAAATAAAGGTTATATTATATTATTATTTAACTCTTCCTGTGCTAACGTGCGCAATTGCGCACCATAAATTAAACCAATTTTGACACTAAACCGTCGTTCAGTATTTTGTCGTCGAACTACGACGACGACGAGATACGACGTAGAGGTAGAGTGAAGTTGTAGTGGTGCTCCCACACACCAGTTATACAATATACATATTACTCGTGCGCGATAACTTGGGACCTGCTAGGAATGCGACTCCCCGACCGCTTCCCCTGCACTTCCCCGATGGCGCCCGTATTGTACCGTTCGCATCACTATTTTTTACTAGGGTTTTTAGTCTCGTACTGGCCTACGTCACGTAACGACGCGCTTTGGAATTCTTTTAGTTTTCGTTTGTGTTATTGTTTTGTTGTTATAGTTTGTTAACGAGAGATGCAATTACCAGCATAAGTCAGAGTGACTGAAAAAAAGAAGTCAACCATGTGGACAGGCTTCGACAAAAGTATTGGGTCGATGACCTCTTACAAGAGACGAATGAATCGCAATTAATTGAAATTTATCGGATACCTTTTCGTCAAGTGATTATAGTGAGACTGAGGACGAAGAACAACCCCTAGAAGGCATAAATCCACTAAGTAGTGACGAAGATGAGATAATGTAAATAATAGATTAAATAAATGTATAAACTTAAACATTGTATTTTTATTTTATTCAAATAGTGTAAAAAAGATTAGATAAAAAGCAGCGTCCTCCCTGAGTAACATAATAAATTAAGTTAAAAAAAACAAAGACGAAGCCGCGGGCGGCTGCTTGTTATGTTCGCTTTTTTGCGGGCGGTACAAACACGCCAATATGACGTCACCGCGCTCAGGTCCCAACTTATCGCGCACTGGTAATATATCTTTTGTATAACATTTTATCCCTTTTATTTAGACAAATTTTACAAAATATTATCGTATTATAAAGGCAGTGTGGGAGCACCATATGACCACAAGAAGATTACAGCGAATGACGACAGACTTCTCTAGTAGCGTGCATGTTAGTCGATATCGACAATATAATTCTCGTGTCACTTAATCTGACATTGTGACATAATCTTACGGCGCGCATGCTACCCCTGCAGGTATGTCCGTCTGTCACAGGGGCGACCATAAATCCCACTTGAAAATATCACAAACTATATATTGTTATGTCTATAAACTCTATAATGATACTAACTTCCGCCAGCGGCTTCGCACGCATTGTTTGTCAACAAAAAAGTAGCCTATATTTTAATCCAGGTTATAATCTACGTAAATACCATGTTTCATTAAAACCCGGTAGTTTTTGCTTGAAAGAGTACCCACACATGCATCCATGCAAACTTTCACGTTTATATTATTAGTTACAAGTGGGATATATGGATCATATGGAACGTTTTGTAAGATGGTGGGCCTCTATCATTTAAAATAATTGTCTTTACGTCACAATAATAATTAAACTTGCGTAAGCCTGTTGATAAGTAAACGAATGAAAATCGCTACAAATATGTAACAAATAGTTCAAGTAATTAAGTGCTATTGTCTGACAAAACCAGACATTGCTTTTATATTAGTACAAACCCCTTTCAAATCATTACCACTCGATAGTACCTTGTCTTTTGCTTAATTAGAAATGATGGTAGTGTCACAACACAACTATAACAACTATAGATGAACCTGTGTCGTTAAGTATTTTAAATAATAAATACGGACGGATAAATACATATTCTGTAGTCATAATAATCAGGTAAAAACAGGTTAAACTTACGTTTATTTTTATCTTTACTTGACGTGGATTTAATAAATACTGCTATGTATTAATTAGGTACTATTGTAGTTTTTGGTGTTAGTTTTGTAGAAAATGTATTATTATTAGTGATAGTGTGATTCGTTACGATGAGTTGTTCAATATTAATGTTATATATGACGTATCTAAGTACATGTATATGTCAAAAGATAAATAAACATTATAATTATCAATAATACGTACTTACCTTATAAGACTCTCATTAAGCTATGGTAAGTGGCGTTTTTTTTAATGTCGTAGGTATCTATTTCTATGGTTGATGGGGTAGAATTAACCCGGTTTGTTTTAAGTTACTGAACGTTGAAAGTTTTTAATTATTGATAGCATAATCTGGACATTCCATTTCTGACTATCAGCTTACATAATGTGTATATTATCCTCGGGAGTTGCACTACAAACTGATCTAGAACATGTACAGTTTACTCGATAAAAATGCAAGAATATGTAAGTTCTAACGTCTTTAAACGTAAAATGACAGCTTTCATTGTAAAGGCTGTCAAAATCTAGTTTGATTCATTTTTGAATTATGTTTATCAATATGGGCATTAGTTACATTTTAAAATATTTTCCTCTAATTAAATTTACTTGGAAAAATATGTTTTATATTGACGAGTGGAAAGAGGGAAGGGAGGTCTTTTCCACAACAGGCTTAATAATAATAATATTGATTAATTTTCTTTTTGATAGAAGTAGATAACATGTAGGGTAAGATTGCTCATAAGACGTACAATTTGTAACCTTCTTAGCTATTATTTTGTTTATATATTATTTTAATGATTGATTGATTGATTGATTGAAAATACTTTATTGCACTTATAAAACTAGTACAAAGGCGAACTTAATGCTAAAGAGCATTCTCTTCCAGATAACCTTTGTGTATTGTAGACAAAGATGTGTAGGTAGTGCACAGAAAAGGTAAAAAAGAAAATTTGCACAGGACTAATAAATATAGCATAATATAGGTACATACTACTTAAATAAACCTACTTAAATACTTTATATGATAGACTAAACTATACCAATATCGAATTAAAATACATACTTAACAATAGAAGAGAAGTGTTATGGAAATATTAAGTTGCTCATTTTTGGTCGGTTTGACCGAGAAGGTGCCTATAGATTCTCAATCTGAATGCTTCCACTGAAGTAGCCTCGAAATAGTTTGGTGGCATATTATTCCAGAGACGAGTAGCGGTTATGGTGTAAGAGTCAGAGTAAGTAGCCGTGTTATGCTGTGGAGTAATTAGTTGGAAACTACGAGACGATCGCACAGGTCTGTCCTCAGTTGATACGGATGCAAATCGCTCTCTGAGGTAGCTGGGAGATAGAGGGTTGCGAAGAATATTATATAAGAGGGATAGCATGTGCGCATCTCGACGAGCTCTGATGTCAAGCCATTTTAGCTGCTGACGAAATACCGAGACATGATCATATTTTCGTAGGCCGTAGATATAGCGAATGCAAAGATTCTGCAGACGCTCCAACCTGTTCAGTTGCTCTTCCGTATTATAATGATTAGTAATACATTAGAAAACAAATGGATTTAATTAAATTGTGTAGTTTGTAAAGCATTTTCATACATGTTTTGGGGCACTCTGTGGTAGATAGTCTGCGATGCGTTATTATGGCGGTATTATGACGCAATTCGGCGCACATCGATACAGTTCATTAGCCCGATACTAAAGGCTTGCGAGCTTTCCAAGCGGCATTATCACTAACCAGTATAATATTTTATACACCGGATAAGCACTTTAAAGCCTAACCTCATAGAACCAACTTTCAGCTTGGCTATAAAGTTTACACAACAATGCGAACATAAACGCGAAGTTTGGTTGTATATTCGTTACTCTTTTACGCCGTAATTGCGTATTTACTGCATCTAAATCATCTTTTCAATCCAGTCCATCCAAAGGTTGCCTGGAAGAGATCGCTTTGAGCGATAAGTTCTTTAAGTTTTCTAGGTTAAGTTAACAATAAAGAATTATCTCTCTCTCTCTCTCTCTCTCTATCTAAATCCATAGCAGGTATTTTTAAGATTGCGACTATGTTCTATGTGCGACAAAATTTACGTGAAAATAGGTACTGAGTGATAAAACAGTTTGAACCCTGCACTCGCGCCCACACACTTGGCCAATAATTAAATGCAGTGATAGAAAGGAAAGGGGACACAAATACATAATTGAATTGTCACATCATTACAATACAAGGAATCACTTTCGCAGATTATTACGTAAACGATTGCGTCTACGTGAGCTTCTCGAGATAGGTAATTGTGCAACAAACAGTAGGATATGCAAACTGTGAACTCTACGAGTGAAAGTATGTGCCCATGCACGTTCATAAAATGCGCCAATTTGGTACTCAACGAGCTCTTGAAGAGTTTTCCTGACTTTGGGGTATTGGGTAATCTATTAGATATCTTTTTATGATGTAATAAAGTAGTTTTATCACACGGCTTCGTTCGGATACAATCTGGATAAAAACAGACTACATAAACCCAAAATGAAGATGCAAACTACATACTAGTATTATTAAAGATAAAGGTACACAATGCCTGGATAAATAATTTTGACAGATATAATTATTATAGAATATATTTTATATGTCGTCCCTGCCCCAGTTATGGTTGAGAATTCGGCTCTTGAAGTTGTCGACGCGTATGTATACCTAGGACAAACAGTCCAATTAGGTAGGTCCAACTTCGAGAAAGAGGTCAATCGTCGAATCCAACTCGGATGGGCAGCGTTTGGGAAACTTCGCAACGTCTTTTCGTCCAACATACCTCAGTGCCTTAAGACGAAAGTCTACAATCAGTGTGTGTTACCAGTGATGACATATGGAACCGAGACGTGGTCCTTCACTATTGGCCTTATGAATAAGCTCAGAGTCGCTCAACGAGCTATGGAGAGGGCTATGCTCGGGGTTTCTCTACGGGATCGAATCAGAAATGAGGAGATACGTAGGAGAACTCAAGTCACCGACATAGCCCGACGGATTAGCACGTTGACGTGGCAATGAGCAGGCCATATAGCGCGCAGAACAGATGGCCGATGGGGCCGAAAGGTTCTCGAGTGGAGGCCACGGACCGGCAAGCGCAGCGTAGGACGTCCACCCACAAGATGGGCAGACGACTTGGTAAGAACCGCAGGTTGGCGTTGGATGCAGGCCGCTTCCAACCGCAGTTCCTGGAGATCAATGAGGGAGGCCTTTGTCCAGCAGTGGACGTCCTACGGCTGATATGATGATGATGATATTTTATAATTGAAGATGAGAAAAAGGCAGTTTATTGTCAAGGCATTTAAAATAGTATCTGCACTTGTCATTACAATTTCCAACTCAATAAGCAGAGTGCGTCGATGACAGCCGCGTCTCTCACGAAAATTACAAGATTTCAGGTAAATTAAGCGCAAATTAAATTTCAATTTGCAAAGCTCTATTCGTCTGACATGACATTCACCCATACAGACCGAAAGCAGGCTCAGATAAGAGCCTTTCACGCGGATACTTTCGCCACTTTCATTGATGAGTAGTAGTCGCATTTTCATATGAACGCTAGGTGTCGGTTGTCGGTCCTGGCTATAAAAAAGATGTTAAGCCATGTCGGAGGCCTTTGAGCAGCCATTTTTTAGATTACGATATCCAAATCCAAAAAGCATAATCTCGTATCGAGAAGCTTATCCTGCAAAACTGCAAGCTACGTCTACCAAGACAAATTGAGTTAGGTCGTTCACAGGGTTTTTTCATGTATATGAGTGATTTATTCTAGTACACAATCAGTTAGGATTATATACGGTCGTCATCCGATATATAAATCTAATCGAGGTCTAGAACGGGAGACTGTTTTCTATGTAAATGCGACTTACTTCGCCAAGCGAGCGCAGCGGGTTGCATGTCACTGGAATTTTGAGTACTTACTTCATTTCGATTCCGTGATTCTAATTTGGACTATAGTAACACCAACTTTATCTACCCCGAAGAACATTGGTCACGACAGGTGCAAAACTGGACTAAACGCAATAGATATACACTGTGGTCACCAGGCTAGATAAGTTGGGTGTAGATACTCTACTGTATAGGTATATTCGCAAAGAAAGACAGTAGGCAGTTCACGCTGGTATGAACTATTACAGTTTCTACTCTTCGTAATGTCACGTAATTAATAAATAAATGCTAATGTCGGAGTTTTAGGGCCACCTGAAGGCTTCCAACATGATTTGATGTCTTTTGTAGGCGTTCTAACGTCGTAACCTATCCTCTATGTTATGGAGCGCTCAGGTCGTGATTTCAGATCATATTTGCTTTGCTTATCTTTTAAACCTTCCGAAATTGAGTGAGCTGAGTATGCGCTAGTTCTCTTATAACATGTCGCCATATTTTGACATTTCATTCCCATACTAAAATAGAACCAAGTGCAGAAGCAATACCTAGGTACTGTTACTCACACAGAGAACTTGGTTGAGCATGTTCATTTGTATTTTTGTTTAAAATGTTTTGTGTTTGCGAAACTTATCATCTTATGTTGTATTCTTAGTAATGCCGTGTCAAGTAAATGTTTTAATTCATTTTGAGGGTTCCGTACCCAAAGGGTCAAACGGAACCCTATTACTAAGACACCGCTGTCTGTCCGTCTGTCAACAGGCTGTATCTCGTGAACCGTGATAGTTTGACAGTTGAAATTTTCACAGATGATGTATTTCTGTTGCCGCTATAACAGCAAATACTAACAGAATAAAACAAATATTTAAGGGGGGCTCCCATACAACATACGTGATATTTATGCTCGTTTTTGTTCGATATTGATAGCGGCAATAGGTAGACGCTTGAAACATTCACAGAATAATTAGTTATATATTCACTTTAAAAATAAATAATTAAAATAAAGTAGATATTTACGGCGGGACTCCCATACAACTAACGTGATTTTTTTGCCGTTTTTATAGATAATGGTACAGTACAGAACAATTCGTGCGCGAGTCCGACTCGCACTTTCCCGGCTTTATTTTGCTTTCGCATGCAACATTTCTTGCATACGGTACCTAATTTTAATACTCCTTTAACTGCGTGCGTCAGTTAGCTACATTCCAAAGCGAGCTATATAGTACACCTGCTCTCTTTACAACCTAGTGCCTACCAAAGTTCACTAATACGTAAACAAATAGCTACTTACACTGTTTTAAAGTTGTCTCGTTTCTATAGTACTCTATTCATATATTATTTTATGCTTTACGTAGAATTATGGACACGGAACGGATGCAGTTATATAATAAATACAAAAATACAAAGTGAATAATGTTCCATTTTTTTTATTAGATAAGCATTAATAACTATTAGGTAATACTAGAGAGAGACGTCCAAATTTTTGTGTTGCCCGCGTGATGGTCTAGTCTAGACTTCGTGGACATAGATTTAGTTGAGTACTTTGTCCTCGCTTCATCATTATAAAATCTGTGTTTATAGTTATGTTTTCACAAAACAGAGCTAAAAGCCATCTCGGAAACACCAGCTTTAAGAAAACCGCCAATGAGAGCTACGATGCCACAGACAACTTATTACACTCTGTTTTATTTCAAATTTCCAAAATTATACCTCACGTCGCATACCCAAAGCTTTTTTGCTCGTATGAACTGAGGTATGTATATTTAGCCTACTTCAGATCCTTATGCCGGCTTGCACAACGATGCCTAAACGTATTTAGCGACTAAACACGTTTAACTTTGACGTAGGTGTTTGTATAATTTGATGACTCGTTAAATCATATTTAGCCACATCAGATCAAAAAAGTTCGAATATAATCTAGTACAGCTGTCAAATGTTTAATCTCCTTCAAGAATCAAACTCTCCATTTTATTATAAAGACAATTATAATTTTACATTGAGTATTGCAGTATTATAATGAAGCTTTTAAGTTCAGGTAAGTATTATGTCATGCCTGTATTAATCAGATTAGGTCTGATGAAGCGAAGAGCTCGATAAAACCCAGACAGACATAACGTTATGAAAAGGGTTGGAATATGGAATAAGAAATTGCATATTTAAAACACAAAACACAACTCCCAACAAATCTTTCTACTATATGCATGTCGGTTCGTTTGTGGACAAAAGCCATTCCTAATTTATTACTATTGTCTATCTCCCTTTTAACAGTAGGTAAGGTAAACGAATGAACGACCGACTGGTTCTTAGCTATGACAGTTTAACGGGTTATTTAGGTGATGCGTTTTCTTTTTAATTAAAAATTTAGCTTATTTTTTATTCAGTTTGTCAACGGCCCAAAAAAAAGGCTTCGTTACACACGGCTACACATTAAGCCATACTTTCCAGTATAAGCTGACCTCTCATTCTACGAAAAGCCTACACAATGCGAGGTCAGCTTATACTGGAAATGTATAGCTTGATGTGTAGCCGTGTGTAACTAGCTAAAAGGATGGAACAATGCTATTTCTGGTTTTGATTTGGCTCCGATACGCCAATACGATACGGATCTCTATCGGTATCGGCTGCATATTGCATTCAATATATTAGGCATGTAGGTAGGTATGTTATATAAATACAAAATACTTAAATATTACAGTTCTATTAGCACATGCGCTTTGTGCTTTGCCCACCGCAGAATATTTTTCAGCAAAGCTAGCGAATTAAGTTATTTGTGAATTTTATGGCAACACTAATTATAATTTATGGTTAATTTGATTTGCAAACTCTTTGTTCGTCTTTCCCGCAAGCAGTGTAATAAAGTTTAATGGGCCACTGGACTACAGGAACAAAAGGTTGGGTTAATAGTGTGGGCCCGTGGTCGTATCCCATCTATTGATGCCAGCTCACCGCCATATTGGATGCGCTTCGATACAAGCACTCTATCAATATCATGCGAGGTTAAAAACTCGAGCAATGTACACCTACAACAAAATAGGCGATCAGTGATAACTTTTTTGCATGTATTAGGGTTCCGTAATCAAACTAGGGACCTTTATAGTTTCGCCGTGTCTGTTTGTCTGTCCGACCAGTTACAGCCGTTTCATTCGTAGACTATTAGTGCTGTAAAATTTGCCATTGTAGTGACGTCTAGTATGTCACGAAAAAAACTCTAAAAATACTAGGTTTTTTAGGGTACCTACCTCCCCTATTACTTACGCACCAAATTGTGCGGGGTGTTGTTGAATATGTCTTCGCTTTTTGATACAAGAGCCCGTTTACGAAATACCCGTTACTTCAAAGTTAACATTTTCGTAACAGCCGTGTGTGTGTATAACAATTTTACAGAGATATGACTTATTTGATATACCTACTATTGCATTTAAAATGCAAAATACCAATTTCAATTTGGCATTTAAATACTTTTTAATAAAAAGCGTTTAGTATTTTATTTCTAATACTTTTTTGATCGTATTTTATATTTACTAGATGCAATAAGTATATTTTGGATTGGTATATAAGTATTTATTTTAACACCGCCTCCTCTTTTCAATCCAGTTCAAATTGTTTTTTTTTCAATCCATTCCATCTAAAGGTTGCCTGGAAATGATCGCTTTAAGCGATAAGGCCGCCGATTGTACCAGCACTTATTAGTCTTAAAGTTTTCTAAGTTATTCTAATTTGGTTTGGTGTAACAATAAAGAATTATCTCTCAAGTGTTACCTACATTATCGATCGAACGTTACAAATTATCATATTTTAACAAAAGTTGTTCACGCCGACTATTAGAGGCAAAGTCAAGTTAGACAAAAAAAAGAAAAAAAATGTGTTGGATGTGTATCATTGATTATACCTTTTTTCGTTGAAACATTTTTTTATCGATACATTTATACTCATACATAACTGATTCTCGACAACGGCGCAACTTACCGGAATCAACTATAACTAAGAACCATTTAGGAGAAGTACAAAAAAAAATACCTATTTTGCATTTAGTATTTACATACAAAACGAAGAAAATATTATGTATTTGTATTTGAAAGAAAAACCCAAAAAGTATTTGTATTATGTCTTTAAAAAGTTTTATCAAACCCTTTTGTACATCTCTGTAAGTTTACCTTTATTCTATACCTATACCATTATGTACCTACTTGCAAACCACAGGCTAAATTTATTTTACCATGGCACACGGACACCAATATCGAACCAGCGTAGGTATCGTGTGAATGTATAGATGGCACATAGATGGCGATTCATCACGTTGAGTTATTTGCAATGAAACTTAGTTCCCTCGTTCCTAAACAGATGGCGCTAGTATATAAGAGAGTAAACTAACAGTTTTATGTTTAGTTCCGCAAATTTCCGCAAATATTATTTGTGATATTGTCACTAGTTGTTGCTTTGGCGTAAATCTAGTAGCGCGTGCGAGGTGAAGTGGGGGTGAAAACAGAAACCTGCGCGTCGAAACTCTGGGCCGAATGGAATTCTGAAACCCCGTATGCCCGTATATCACTCGTCAATGCTTCTAACTAGCGAGATCGAAATGCGATGAAATATTTTGTCAGTCGGTTCGACTGTGAATTTCCATTGCGTAGGCAATGGAAATTCACAGTCGTCATGCGATGCAAATAATCCAGGCTGCTTGTTATACGAGTATGTGCCCTTTATCCTGGTATTCAATTAAAGGGTTGCTCTGTCGATCTGAATCAACCTATATATAGATCAATACTAAGGGGAGAATGAAGACACAAATAACACTTCAGTTTATGCTTGTACTCAATAAATAATAGTATTTTGTAAAAGTGTCTACTCAGGCTTTATTTTACGAGATGTGTGTACTTAGTGTCAAGTCCGATGATAGATTCCCGCAGGTAATTGAAACGACATTGCATTTCCTCGCCTATCCTAACATTTTTTTATAATATTTTTTTGTAGGTCCTATATGAAAACGAAGTCTTATTCGAGAAACGGATGTGAAAATAAAACGAAGCTCACTGCATTGATATTGAATACTCAAATGAATTGAAACCATATTGAATTGAAACCTTTGCACAGGGTCAACTACATCCTGTGAGGGATGCAACGATACGCTGATTTGCCGATATTAAACCATTACCTAAATTTTAGGGTTGTGTATCATCAGTATTGTTTTAACGATGCGATATTAAACCGTTATTTTAGGACAAAGTATCGGAAAACACGTTCTTGATGATATGATTTTATACCTACCGGTATTTTAGAGCGGCGTATCGGCCGTTACAAATACGTAGGTATACGCACAAAGCGGTACTCTTCCACCTTTATTATGCGCACCGCCAAGGAGTGGAACGCCTTGTTTGAGTCTGTGTTTCCTGATAACTACAACCTAGGGGTCTACAAGTGTGTACCATCGTAGACTGCATCATCGCTTACCATCAGGCGTGGTCAAACGCGGGCCTATAATTTATAAAAAAGAACCTAGTCAGTAAGTCAGTCATCCTAAAGATATTGGCAAACATTGATGCTTCGTTTTTCGCGTAAATTTTTAGAGTATTATATGAAGTAAATTAAAAAATGAACTCTTGTTCGTTACAATATTTAGTCTAAATGTAGGACCAACACGTCGGTCGTTTCAATTAAGTTATCCAAAAACCCTTATGTATATGTATAAAGGTACTTGCAGAATAACGTCATAACCACTACAAAAACATACCACGTACCTATAAATTTTTAAACTTTGATTTTTGTAAATAATCGTTGCGTCGCGTCGTGAAGTCCGTGGTCGCGTCGTATGTATTGATGTACCATCACCAGACCCACCACGCAGACCAGAAAGGCATAAGTACATACACGGTTTGTGAAACGAAATCTTCAGTGCGTTCACCATCATTCGTTTTTGGAAGGTCATAAAATAAAAGTACTTTTGGAGTTACTTTTCAATTCTGGAAAAGGTACCTAGTAACATTTATTTATTGGTAAAACTTGAGTATGCTTGTTCAAACGGAATGGATTGACCCTTGTTTGTTGATATATGTATATGTATTGAATAATGGATGACTAACTGACATCTAGGTGTATGACGTCTGTTGTTCCCAAATATGTTAATCATGAATTCATGTCCTATGAATGACCTATGAGGCAAAACTTTGTTATAGGCGATAGTTACCACATGACATCAGGTGGGCCACATGATTATTCTATCATCAAATAGTATAAAGATAAATAAAAAAATCCCACACTTTATTATAATTAGGTAGAAAGTAGATACATAGTCACCCCAATAAACATTTAGTTATGCAAATCATCCAATCACTGCTGGGCATAAGTTCTAAGATTCAAATTTTATCAATAAAATTAATAAATAGTTATATTTGTTAATAAAATTTGAATCTTCCAAATAGCTCTGTTTTCTGTACCCATGTAGGTACTTTATGTAGTTATACCCATTTGAAACTATCAAAGTATGTCCAGTTGGTTTATAGATTTCCCACACAAGTTTTCTAAAGACAACGGTCTATAACGTAATCGTATCGTATAACGTTCTTTATCGTTCTCGTAAAATCCAGTCCATCCAAAGGTTGTCTAGAAGAGAGCGCTTTTAGACCGCCACTTGTATTGTTATTTGTTTTTTATATTGTTATATAATTTAAGTGTGATACAATAAAGCGTTTTCTTTCTATCTAACTATCTAAGGATAGGTCTAAGGTTACGTTAAACCTATAAGGATAGGTTTAAGATATAACCTATAGACAAGACAGTTAACACTACCTATCGGAAATGACATTGGTTGAACTGCCGTGAATTTAATGTTAGGTATATCATTAATTACAATTATTCGAACCTTGCTCGTTGAATATGTAATTTGACTGAAGACAGAGGTTTAACAGTATGTCTATTTGTTCCAGCTATGACCGCGATCAGCCCTTCACCTTCCAGATCGGCGTGGGACAGGTCATCAAAGGATGGGACCAGGGTCTGCTTGACATGTGCGTTGGTGAGTATCACAACACAACCTTTAAAAATACTAAGAGTCGGTAGGTGTAAGTAAGTACGAGTAAGTAGATGCCTAAGAGAAGTGAGTAAAGATGTTTCTTCTAGGAAAACGTGTTCCATCGTAGACTGTATTATCGCTTGCGACGAGAAAAAAACTAACATTGACAAATACGCACTAGATAGAGTAGTAGAGTACCTTGTGAAAGCGCTCGCCCGGGGAAGTACTACCACCATACCTATTTCTCGGTTCTTCGGTTGGAAGGGAAGTGGTTTCCGGTGAAATTACAGGCAGACTTACCTCAATGCCTAAAGTTGATCGACGCAGGGTAGTGCATGTAGAGTAAAGCAAGTTACTTACGTGGCAATACTTTCTTAGGCCGCGCACTAGGCAGCCAAGAATTACTAGCTGCAGCACTTAATAGAACGCTTACACTAAGTAAACCAACTGGCTGCCGCAGTCAGAGCGAGACAAGCAGACTGTTTATTTGTCAAGGCCCTCTTAAGTTAATGTTTTGTTTTTGTATCTTTTCCACAAAATAATGATTCCAAAATTCTTGTTACAATATTTCCATGCAACTCAATAAAAGGAAGTATTTGGGTAAGTAAGTGACAATAGCCAGGATCGTTGGTGGTAGAAGACATTTCTGTCTACCCCCGTCCAGGAAGTATGACTCACTTGACTTGGCTTGTAATAATATTTGGATTTTCAAGGAAAATCTGTGTCGGATCGTAACCTACTTTACCAACAGCGTACTTAGGGTACTAATAAAATATATACGAAAGTCTTGAAGTTTGTATCGGTTCTTCATAAAATCCGTAACGGATGAACCGATTTAGATAAAATTAGGAGCAGTTCGTGACCTAGAATGATCATTAAACCCACCTATATACATTTGTATTTGCATTTATAAACAAAAAAAGGAGCGTGTTTTAGACTACACGACTGAAGTAAAACTTATTTTTCAAAATATTAATTTATAGAATTGTTCAAGAACGAAATTAAATTATGTAAAATAATCTAGAAATCACCGTTCGCGTAACGCTAGAAAACTCGCAAACGAACTACTGACTGAGATATATATATATATATATATATTTCATGCACTGGTTATGAGAGGAAGAGAGAAAGAAGATGTGCGCGCGCACTGCTCTTTCTTGCTCCTACAGTGTGATACAGACAATAGGCCTGCACTGTGTCTTAGATATACAAAACGTAACTGGCTATGAGAGAAAGAGAGAAAGAAAATGTGTACTCGCACCTCTCTCTCTTGCCCTTACAGTAATATACGAAACGTAACTCGAACATGTTTTCTATCTTCACTAACTTATATCTCCCACTCAACTTCCGTTCGCCTCGCCCGATCACACTTTTCGTAACGCTCTCGTCACGCCTTTACCAGCTTAGGTACTCCCCAAGTCAAGCGTGCGTAAAGAAGTTTTACTTCAAAAATATCTTCCTAGCTGCTCTGCACTTATCCATACTTTCCACTAATATTATAAACGTGAATGTTTGTATGGATGTTTGTTATTCTTTCACGGTAACGGCTGAACCGATTTCGATGAATTTGGTATGTACGTAGATCATAACCTGCATTAACATATACTTAGGCTACTTTTTGTCGACCAACCATGCGTGCGAAGCTGCTGGCGGAAGCTAGTAAATTATAAATTCGAAAGAAATTCTGTCTGTCTTTTTGTTACGTTTTCACGACTTGACCGATTTCGGTGAAATTTGGTATACAGGTTATGACCGGAAATGGAGCATTTTACCCGACTGCGCAGAAGTAGAAGTAAGCCTCTGAACTTACTTTGTTCATTCGAGCACAACGCAAGCAAAGCCGTGTGCGGTAGCTAATAGAAAGCATATATCTAGGTACATGTCTGCCCTAAAGGAGGCTACTTGGCGACGTTCCCAATACTCCAAACCCCTTGGCGCACTTTGCAATAGAAAATGTCAGGTTTTTAACCGAATAATTACCGTGTCATAATTATTTTAGGACACTGTTAGATAAGCACCCGCATATCCCACTAATACTAGTGGTTTACCCCGAACTGAGAGATCGCGAGTCTCCCATAAAAACAAAAAAATATATTATATGTAATCTTTGACATCTTGACTTACAGTTTCATTCAAACTACAGGTAACGGGAGATCATATAAATTGGATACACTTTTTTGGGGTAGAAATTGCAGTTATTCTGGATTTCAGACTTTTCCCTATGTTTGTGTCACTAAAGCCACGCATACCATATTTCAGCACTGTGGGGTCACTGGACAAAATTCACAGGGGTAGGACCCTGTGAATTTTGCAAAGTTCAGTTATTATTATGGCTAATAACTTAAAACTACAAGGCTTAAATTAAAAATAAAAACGTGATCGAAATTTACTCACATAAACCTATTATTAGACGTGCCATTTGACCGGATAGTCACATTTTGTTATTTTTTACCCCTCTTGGACCCCAATATCTCAACAACCTCCTCACATGTTTAGCTCATTTATGGCGGGTCCCTATATCTGTCGGTAACCGACTATGCCGCGTATCTCCTTGAAAATGTGTCAAACTAGTGTCAAACTTTTGACAGATTTTCAAGGAGAAACGAGTGGTAGCTGGTTACCGACGGATATAAGAACCCGCCATTAGTCACACCAAAAATTATACCATCACTATATATACTATATATCACTATATCACCTATATACCAAATTTCACGATGATCGTATAAACGCTTCGAAAGTTATCCTCACACATACATACATACATATAACGCCGATTTGCCCAAGTTGATTTTGATCTAGCGAAAAGTTCAGATCTTTGTTTATTTGTATATTTGTTACTCAATCACGCACGTCGTAACATATTCGATAAAATTTGGTATGTTGATAGATTATGACCTGGATTCAAACATAGGCTACTTTTTATTGACAAACAACTCGTGCGAAACCACTGGCGGAAGCTAGTTTACCATAATCTAACGATTCCTACCTCCACTCCACATGGAAAGACTATCATGATTCCTGTAAACATAGTGCCTGGGTTAGTGCTAGGACTTGTACCTACCATACGGTTAGTTCAGATAATGAAACTAAAAAAACTCATTGAATCACCTGCAACGGAGAATTGCGCATACGTTACCTAGGTGCGCCATCATTCTGTACTAAGTACATAAAGGTCAACAAACTTTCTTTCTCTTTTCAGGTGAGACGCGGAAACTGACAATCCCATCCTCTCTCGGTTACGGAGAACGTGGGGCCGGTAACGTTATCCCCCCCCACGCGACCCTCCACTTCGATGTCGAGCTGATCAATATCGGAGACTCCGCACCAACCACCAACGTGTTTAAAGAAATAGACGCTGACGCAGACAACATGCTGTCCCGCGAAGAAGTGAGTATCGAGTTAGCGTTCCAAGCGATCGACGCGGATGGGGATAAGGAGCTATCGCGGGAGGAGGTCAGTGAAAGCACGGTTGTTGAAGTGCTGGCTGTAACCAAGAGGCTTGTCTGGTGACGGAATGGATGCCCCTCTATGTCTCTCCTATCGGCTATGCATCCCACAGTAATCACCTTGCTACATAGTTTTCATCCACATCGCGCTACCCTCGACATCTTCCAACGTGGATGTCAGTTTCTTAGCATGAGTATTTAGTAGATATCGTGCTGAAAGTAAGACCAACGGTGGTGGCTCTTCAAATATTCTGAGGCTTCTTTACTAACAGAGAATAAATAGCTACTCATAAAGGTTACCACTCTTGATATTCCAAAATATAGAATTCCATGTCTTGGGATGGTTTTCGTATATCATTGTGCAGTCAGCGAAGTAACTGATTAACGAATTATACGAGTATACTCAAAACCTGTAACTTTAAATTCTTTATACAACAATGTTCACTCCATTGTATTGATCGAACGAAGCGAGATCTCCAAATTAACTTGGGCAAATCGGCGTTGTATGTATGTAATATGTGTAATGTATGTTTGTTTGTCCGAGGATAACTTTCGAAGCGTTTATCCGATCATCGTGAAATTTGGTACATAGTTATACTATATGTATATGGTATATAAGTAGTGATGGCACAATTTTGGTGTGACTAAATAAGCTAAAAATGTGGGGGGGGTTGTTGAGATATTGGGGTTCAAGAAGGGTAAAAAAAACAAAATTGGACTGGTCAAGTGGGGTGTCTAATAATAGGTATTTGTGAGTACATTTCGACCATGTGTTTATTTTTAGTTTAAGCCTTGTATTTTTTAAGTAGCCATAATAAAAACTGAACTTTGACCAAAATTCACAGGGTGCACCAGTGACCCCACAGTGCTGAAATTTGGTATGCGTGTAGCTTTAGTGACACAAATATAGAGAAAAGTCTGAAATATAGAAAAACTACATTTTCTACCCCAAAAAAGAGTACCTATCCGATTTACATGAACTCCCGTTACCTGTAATTTGAATGAATGTAGGTCAAATTATTTGGTTTTGCATTTCGTGGAACTATTTTGAAAGTCAAAGGTTTACACATAATATTTTTTGTTTTTATGGGAGACTCGCGAGATCTCAGTTCGGAGCGAACCACTGGTATATACATTATATATACCAGTTTTACATAAGTACCACCTATTCTCTTGAAAAAATCGAAATCAACTAGGTATACCACTGCCTATAAGTGCGACCACTTTACGTTGCTCTTTCTTTTTTTAATGTTTTTTGTATGCTTATTGCGTAATCCATGTCTGCATGCCTGTCCAGACTTGACGGCTCACAACAGTTTAATGTACATACTCTAGAGAACCATATGAAAACCTTAATTTGCGGAATCGCCAACTCAAGGCAGGCGCCTTGAACACACGATACCTAAGAACCTAGCTAGAATAATATCATTAGACGAGATGATAGGAAAATCACACATAACGTCATTGGCGTTTTTGAGATGCCAACGTTGTTGGATAAAATGTTTGTCTCGCCAACGTCTAACGTAAATATTCTCTTTCTAGGCCCGAAAAGTTGACTAAGTAGCTCATATGAACTTAGTAGTACTTTAGAATCTATAATTGAACTTTTTATATACCCATCTGAAATTAACCTATTCTTGTTTCAGGTCAGCGAGTACTTAAAGAAGCAGATGGTTCCACCGGAGGGCGGTGAGATGAGCGAAGACATCAAGCAGATGCTCGAAGGTCACGATAAGCTGGTCGAGGAGATCTTCCAGCACGAGGACAAGGACAAGAACGGCTTTATCAGCCACGAGGAGTTCTCCGGACCCAAACACGATGAGCTCTAAACACCTTTAGCTCCACCTCTGCCTGGTGATTCGGGAAGCAGGCCTTTATGCATGAACTAATAAGAGAAGAGAAGACCACTTAGAGAAAATGCAGTCTGGTACATGCTATTCCACAATCATAGTTATTCATGGTCGCTTGCCGAATCGCACTAAGTATTGGTGTTTATTTTAGAAAAAAAAAACAATTTTTAACATTGTACCTACACTTCTTGATTGATTCTCATGTTAAAATTCGTAATCCGTTGTTTAGAAAATAGTTACTTAGCCTGTAAGGGTAGAGTCAGTCTTGTTGAATTGTTCTTGTACTTAGTTTGTAAACTTGTTGGCGTGGTTTGTTATATTTAGCTAAAGTTTAGTCTCGACGGCGCTTAATATTTCATTACCTTTCCTAAGTTGATATTCTCTTACCATGACGTTTTTTTATATTTTTCGCTTCTATAAAGAAAATATTTATTTTTGTACATCATAGTTTATTTTGAATTGTTTATATACTTACAAACTACTTAATTTAACTTTTACTTAGGTAATAGCTAGTAGGATTAACTACTGTTTGAATTCCACTGTGGTTCAATAAATATTTATAACCAAATGGTGTTTTTAATTTTAATAGGTACTTCCTAGTCAACTCAATAGGTATACTTACTTACTTATATTTTACCTACAGGGTGGAAAGGAGAAAGGTGACCAGGTGGAACAAAGTGTATTACAGCCCGTTCAGCCACACTAGCACATATGTACCTATCTACGACTTGGTCGTTGCCGTCCAGTGGGCCGTCTGGTTTGACTTCTGGCGTCTTCTATTCGTTCTACGTGACCAGCCCATTGGAGACGACCAACATTGATAAACTTCAATATGTAGGGTATAACTCCAGCCATGTACCGTTCGTTCCTCTGAGATATTTTCACAAAAAGTACCAACACTAATGATAGGAATGAGAAAGTGGGGTCAGAAACTCTTAAAAATATATGTAAAACTTAACACAGTATCAGCTTGATTTTTATTAATTGCATTGTTATTACTTATCAACCTACTTCAAAGCAAGTGCATAGCTGGTGGGATTTATGAAACTATTCTATATAAATCATCTTATAGGTAGGTAGTAAGTAGTAAACTAGTTGACATATTTATTTGAAAGTTTTCTATGGTTTTTAAAATGTATTTAAAATGCAAATACAATCATTCAAATCGGCTCTTGAACAAAATCCCCAAAATTTCCCCAAAATCATGTCCGTACCTACAAGATGGAAAAAAGTTATCGAACAAAATGGTACCTACATACTTTAGTTAAATGTTAATAAACTATATTAAAAAATATTTTGAATTTTCTTAAAAAATGCGAAGAAACTTTTTCCCCAACCTAATATATTAATTATCAAAAGATTCAACTGAAATTAGACAATACAAAATAAGAAAAATAAAATTACCATAGGTTTTATAATATGTACTTTATTAAATCAAACATTGCACCCTAAAGAACTTAAGTGTAAATAAAAATAAAGAGATAAATTCTATTACTGCACTATTAGTGCTGGTTTTTATTTAGAGGGACGCCCTCTTTTTCGTTTTTGACCTATAGGTACATTTTTCGCCTCTGGTGGGTTTACAATTTTTAAACGGATTGCTAACCCTATTATGTGTTTGCATATGTACTTTTTATAAAAATTAAGGTTTGAGGTTAAGAACGATAAAAACTATTTTTTAGGCAGCGTCCAGGGGTTTGGAGTAAAAAGTGGTCTATGAAAATGTTGCTCCCCACGTTTTCATAGACCACTTTTCTTCCAACCCCACGGACTCTGGGTGGGCTCCCGCGAGAAGCCTGAATAAAGCAAGTCATACGAGGTCAAGTGAAGCGAAGCGAAGCGTAGCGGAGCGAAGGTCGAGTGTGACTTGCTTCACTCAGGACCTCCCGCGAGCTTCTGGCTCCCGCGCTCTTTACATACACTCTAGGGGTGTCACGCACAAGACCACGTGGGGTCGGGGTGCTCCGTGTCGATTCTGTCACTCTTTTTGAACCTAATCTACTCAAGTTGGGGTGCTCCGTCTCGATTCTCGTCCGCTGCTCGTCACTTACTTTTTAGAGGATTGATCTTATATTCAGGCTATAGAAAAAAGTGATCTAACTATAATTTAAATTACATATTTACATTAATTCGAAAATTCATATTTAGAGACAGTTTTTATTAATATGATGGATGACTAATATATTTCATGGGGATAGATATTATAATTAGGGTATTGCAGATACACATCTAAACTTAGGTGACATAAAATAATGTACCCATTAAAAACTCCTAATCGCAAGGTTAGCCCTAAAAATAATTCAGCAACTTCATCTCTGTGCAGTTCACGCTTTAGAAAGTCAAACAAATACTTCGATTTTAATATATTGGTTATAGTTTTTAACAAACCATTTTGATGTGGTTGATTTTCCAGGTATTTGTTTGCTTCTAGATTAATGTTCCCGAAAAGCCTGAGCACGCTCTGAAGGATAGGTTAATTTATTTCACTTTATACTTTTAAAATCTTTATAAGAAATCCAATTATGAATTGAATCTTTTTCATAGTTGGATTCTTTTGTGGATATATTTTCTTGACATTCAGTACCTACATATTTTTTTTAATATTTTCCTTTTAACCTATCCTGCAGTGTATGCACGAGAATGGACATTGAGTCTTTCTTGTTTCGATGGAAGAAAGCTGTCATTTTCTAGCCTGTTCAGAAGCTCAGAGGACTTAAGTGAATCAATATTATGTTCTGAAATGTTTTGGCCATCTTTTTTTTCGCCTCAAATAAAGCTTTCGGTTTTAATAACTGTTCACCTGAGTCCTCTTCACATTTATAGCTTTCCGAGTCGAATTTTATAAATCTTGTGATTAGCAGTGATCTAAAGGTACTTTTAAAAGTTTGACAATCTGGGGTAATGTTTCTAAAATTATATGCCCGCCAAAAAAGTTTTCAATTGGATCTGAATTTAAATAGCGTAGGCGCATAACTTTGTTGCAAATGCAAAAGCTTTTGCTGTTTTTGATATATTTTTCATGTATGACAGCAATTTTGCTGTCTTGTCAAATCGGTCAAATCAAACATGGCGCTGGAAGACAGGAAGGAAGGGAAAGAAGTATGAAAGAAAGGGGAGGGAACTGTCATATAAAATAAATGAACCATAGATTATATCTATACTAAAAAAAACATAGGTTGATCTCTGGGACAGCTGTCAGTAAAATCGCGCCTATGAAGTTCTGAATTTAACAGTACGGACAAATGTACCAGTCAATGTCATACTTTATGGGCATGCTGAGCTAATTATAGTGATGAGCGATGAATCCTCGTGACCACAGACTATAAACTATCGATATTTTGTATAAAACTTAATTCAAAATTAATTTATCATTTAATTGAAAAAAATAACAATAATGAATATTTAAAAAAAATAACATTATTTACAATAGTGAGTAAATAAAATCTAAATTCTAACCTACTCGTAACATTCCTTCCGATAACTTTGGGGTTCGAGAGAAGTTTGGCCGCGGCGTGTCTTCTTCCGCAAGATGGCGCCAACGCGCCGCCATCTTGTTTGACATGACCCATTCTCCTCAGTACGAGTGTTAATTTGTTAAGTTTATTTATTATTGTTAGTTTCTTTGTTGTTATTGTTTGTTTTCATTGTTTGTTGGAATAATGCCAAAGAGAACGAAGAAAACTGTTTTGAACAGTCAAAGTCGTGAGTTTGTGATTCACTTGCGTGAATATTTTGAGCGAGAAAACCAAAATGGTGGACCGCTATTACCCATGGCAAAAGTTTGTGACAGACTTGCAGATGCTCTTGGCATTGGACGTGCGACAGTAATTCGCATCAGAAAAAAAAAAATATGGCGAATCTTCAACCGCAGTATTGACTGAAGACGAGGAAAAAAAGCTTTCAACGCCAAATAAAAAAAGAAGAAAGGCTGCTCCTGTCACAAAAATTGACGACTTTGACGCCGCTGCGATTCGCACCCATGTACATATATGGTTATTATACACAGGGCGAATTACCTATATTAAAAAAACTGGCGGCGTTCCTAAAAGACGCAAACTTGTTTAAAGGAAGCTTGCCGTCACTATCGAAGATTTTGAAAAATATTGGATTTTCCTACAAAAAAAGTGACAAAAGTAAAATTATAATGGAACGAACCGACATTGCTCTTGCTCGAGGGAATTTTCTCCGGAAAGTCAAAAAAATTACAAATTAAAATATTCGTTTCATTTTATTACCCAAATCATAATATAATCCAATATACATATAATTATGGCAGACAGCCTTCGTGGCGAAGCGGTAGTGAACACGACTGCTGCGCAGGAGGTCGCGGGTTCGATCCTCGCTCAGTGCAAATATTTGTATGCATGAATATGGGTTTTTGCACTGGTCTGGTCGTGCCTCGGAAAGCAAGTTAAGCCGTCGGTCCCGGCTGCCATACGAATATCTAATGGCAGTCGTTACGGGTTGTTGGAGCCCTCAAAAGTCCAACAATTGCTCTTACTGCAAAGCTTCTATCGATAATTACTATCGATATTTTTTTTTGTATCATAACAACCCTAGGAATGTCAGTTTAACAAATGTCGCAGAGATCAAGCTATGTTTTTTCAAGTATAGGCTAGGATTTTCAGTTCACAGTTCACCGACCGTGCTTGGTTGGTATGTAGTAGAAAAAGAATTATCCAAGCCTAACAATTAAAAAAACAACATGAATTCACTTTGGTATTTGTGCAAATGTCAAATATGTCAATGTAACTGATTCCGTCCGCAGTCAGTGTGAGGCCAAACAACAAGCAAACAAAATAATTATATCTAATAGGATTTTCAGTTCACAGTTCACCGACCGTGCTTGGTTGGTATGTATGTAGTAAAAGAAGAATTATCCAAGCCTAACAAATAAAAAAACAACATGAATTCACTTTGGTATTTGTTTAAATGTCAAATATGTCAATGTAACTGATTCCGTCCGCAGTCAGTGTGAGGCCAAACTGCAAGCCAGGATGGCACTCCGGACATCACCCCGTTAATCGTCTCTGACGTTGAAGCCAGGGTTAAGCACGAAAGTCCAACCCTTACCCATACTTCCCAAACAAAAATGGTCGAAGTGTTGAAGACCCATGACAGTCAGGGACAAAGAAAGAGGATATATTTAAAGTTTAGATTGGTGATTTAGTGATTAGTACTTTATAGCTAGATCTAGCCACTTTTCAATGTAGTACATACAGTTACATAATAAACAAAATATAGCTAAATGTTCCAGATTTCAGCGTTCTTCTTCTATAGGCCACTTTTTGTTGACTTTTATATGTCAAATTGACAGAAAAGATTAATCTAATTCACTTTTTTGTTTGGTGGCTAGGTACCTATCTTGCACACGGTTCGGCCCTACCCCTAACTTGCTTAACAACGCATTTACATTATCGTTTCGAATAAATTGAAAATATGAAGAAAAAATGAAAATTTTAATTTCTAAAATTATTAGTCTCAGTGTTCACGCACTTATTGGGGTTAATTTCATGTAAGTACAATCGCCTATTGTGATTTAATTACAACTTGGGTGTTTTTACAAGCCAAATCAATAATGTACGTATAGATTTTGAAAATATATGGAACTCCAAATTCTCACAACTTTTAACTTCAAAATATGGGAATCTAGCATATTTTTAGGAGAGTTAAAAGGCTTATTAGACATTACTAAATTCAGTTGTCTAAATCAACTCATCTAATTAGGTTCCTAAATGATTTAGTGAGTCAGTAGCCGTACTTTTTTCTAAATTTAGAAACCTACCTTCCTAAATGCAATTGCATTTGTCTGAATTTAGTGACTGAATCATTTAGACGACTGAATTTAGTAAGGTCTAATAAGCCTTTTAGCGAGGTGGACCCAGTTGGCAGCCCTGATTGGATTTTGTAATGGTCTCTCTGTACTGTAATTGTGACTGTAATGGTGGCAGTGTTGCCGCTAGTCACGTTTTCGCTAGATGTAGCCACATTTTAAGACCAAACAGGTACCAAAAATGCATTGGTAGCTAAATAATTAAGCCTCATTCTAGCTACCTTTCAATTAATCTGTACAATTCCACTAAGGTCTTTTTTTTGTTTATTTTGTCACAAACAATTTGACACAAAAAATAAAATACGCAACCCGTGTAAATATTTCAGAACACATTAATAAAAATATTATTATGCCTAAATCTTAAAGACACAAAACAACAAAACAAACCTAAAACTGTCTCACTTCGTCATGTAGACAAACTATTTTTTTTTTAATTTTTAGGTTGCTGAGAATATATGTAATGTTGACAAGGTACTTGACATTGACAATTCACTTTCCTTATGACAGAGTAACGCCATCTGTTAGCAGTTAAAACATGGCTGTGAAAACCCCTCATTGCTAACTGATGGCACTGTTCTATGCTCTTCTAATTAAAAGTGAATTGTCAATGTCAATGGCGAGATCCGAGGATCTTGAAATCATTTGTGTTTGCATAAAAAGAGTAATTAAAATTAGAGTCTGGCTTATAAAAATGTTTTCATTACTTTTCCCTACTTTCATGTATGTGTTATTTATTTAGATTTGGTGAGAAAAACAGAAAAAAGTAATCAAATATCACTTTTTGATTATTTCCGGTTACTTTTTTACCTAACAAAAACATAAATGTGAAATGAGAGCCAAGTTCAATATTATGATATATGCCTTGGTTGTTGAATTCAACGACAAAAGAAATGAGATCTAAATGGGTGCCAAGTTCAATGGTCAGTCCTGAAATGTAATTATAGCACCATAAAACAATTTTTACCAACTTAAAATACCATTTCTTCTTCAAACTTAAGATAATAATATTGAAGCTTAAGGTCTGACTTGGCTAGTTCTCATATCCTATTATCCTAATAGAATCAATTAATTCAAAAATTATAATAAAATGATAAAAATTTACTAGTTTCTGATTTATTCTTTTGTATTCACCTATCTACCTATGCCAAATTTAAACGTTCTAGGTCATCTGGAACTAGTTTAGAGTTTTGATATATCTATAGGTCGGTGAGGCAGTGATAAATATGTCGATTTTTGGACGTTATTATCTAAATAACCATTTGAGATGTTTTTATGCAATTTGGAGCACATATATATCTCGCAAGTCTCAATATATGAGTCAAATTTGACATTTTTATGTGCAATAGTTTTTGAATTATGAGGTGGTCAAAAGGGGCTCCAAATGGTTCGTGTAATATTACACACGGTGTTGCTCGCCAGTTCTGTTAGCTTGAACTTGGCTTGACATGCTACCACGTGTCTAGATGTTTAGTTTAGCCACTTCTGCAGATATTAATAATTCTCCAAATCTAACCACTTTCTCGTTCTCGGTACGGCGGCAGGCGGCTTAGCGACTAGATCCGTTGCTGAGGTGGCAGCACTGACTGACTGCCTGCCTGAGTGGGTGGACTCATGGACTGTCTGACTGAGTGGTGGCCGATCGTAGGCGGTGGTGGTGTATATTGTTTATTGTTTTGATTTCAATTCTTTCCTCTCGTATTGATCTCCGGCCGTATTTAAGCAAGTGTAGCGGTGTGCTGGGTTAAATAATCAAGAATCTAATCCAAGATCTAATAATTTGTGTTAGAAATCTCAAGAATTTCTAATAACATGCTGTCTAATAAAAGATTAGTCGCTTCTTGCGCTGTAGCTTTCTGTTGCAACGTAGCGCTGTTGGTGCTATTCGTGAAATATAAATCCGGTGAAAAATGCTTTGTTACTATCAACGAACATCAGAAGGTAACTACCATTTTACCAGACAGCTTTCTAAGTATTGGAATAGACGCATCAAAACTTCAAGATGAAGTTAAAATCAACTTCTCGAACCCTAGAATGAGAGAACTCGCGGCCGCTCTGGCACCGGCGCGGCTCCGCCTCGGCGGCACCATGTCTGAACGCCTTATCTTCAGTAAGAACGATCTCCAGATGTCCTGCGAAAAACCCTGCCCAAAGGAATCTCATTCCAAACATTGCTCGTATTTCCACAAATTATGCAAACACAAGGTATTGCCATTTTTTGTTATGACAGGAAGTGAATGGAGTTCTATAAATGAGTTCTGCAATGCCACAAACCTTAGATTACTGTTCACATTCAATGTACTCCTCCGTAATGAACACGGCTGGAATGAGCACAATGCCAAGGAACTCTTAGAATACTCCAAACACAAGCAATTTGATGCAGACTGGCAGCTCGGAAATGAACCTAATTCGTTCCAACATGTTTTTAATGAGACTGTGACACCTAAAATGCTGGCACATGACTTTGAAAAATTGAGAAAACTTCTTAACCATACTGGATATAAAAAGTCCTTGTTGGTCGGTCCGGACACCACACGCCCGCAAACTAGCCGTCCAGAGTGCCTCAACTACATGGAAGAATTTTTAAGCAACGCATCTCACTTCATTGATGTGAGGTCATGGCATCAATACTACTTGAACAGCAGAACTGCTACTCTTGAGGAGTTTTGGAACCCTGATACATTAGATTTACTAAAAGGACAAATTGAATCGATGAAGAACCATACCTCACAATATAAACCAATACCCATGTGGCTCACTGAAACAAGTAGCTCTTATGGTGGAGGAGCACAAGGACTATCCAACTCATTTGCAGGAAGCCCGCTGTGGATCGATAAGCTAGGACTATCTTCAAAGCACAACATCACAACTGTAGTAAGACAAAGTTTTATCGGCAAGTATTACAGTTTGATCAGTGATGATTTAGAACCACTACCAGACTGGTGGATAAGCCTTTTATACAAAAAAGTGGTTGGAAACAAGGTACTACATGTGAAATGTAAGTGTTCCCGCTTTCAGAGGATGTATGCTCATTGTGCGAACAGGAAATACACAAATGATACATCAGCTGTGACTGTGTATGCGGTTAACTTAGAGATGAAAAAGGTGCGTTTTTTGTTGAATGGCACAGCTTTCCATGGTGATAATTTGATAATAGATGAGTTTATTATAAGCGCTCCCTCTAACAATAGGAAATCGAAGACTATACTGTTGAATGGCTGGCCTCTTTATTATGAATCTCCTTTGCCTGACCTTCAGCCCCGACACAACAGGTACGGAACCTATATTTCAATGCCCCCATACTCTATTGCTTTTTGGGTGATTAAAAACACATCTATTAAAGTTTGCAAGTAAACTTGCTACCATTTAGATCTCCATTCCAAAAGATTAATCCTGTTAATATAACCCAGTTAATTATCATTATAAAAATTGCCAATTCTAATTTAATCAAATGTTTTTTGTTAGATCTTATAGAAATCTCGATACTATCAGATCTTTTAATTAAGTTTATTACTTTTTTCTGTAGTCCTTATAAACTTTAGCTGAGTCTGGACTGGAACAATGTATTTAGAGAGCTAGAGCTATTAGGTATGCCTAGATAAACTGGAATTTTATGTATGTACATTGTACATAAGTATGGTTTAATGAAAGATCTACAATCTGCCGTAGCATTTTAATGGTTGTACTAGAAACTTATGACTAGAACTAGAAAACAACTGCACAAGGTCATTGAATATTTAAAAAAAATCTGATTTTATTTAATTTTTTAGTTTAATATCCATATTGTTGTATTATAGAAATGTCAAATATCATAGTTTAGCCTAGCTTGTGTACTGCACTGAATGTACTTCAAATTTGACTTTTTCCTTATTAAGGCTTAAACAACAGAATAAATATTAAAACTATAAATATGCTACAATTAATTTATACCATTATGACCCCACTTTTTTAAGTCACTGCTTTAGCTCTCAGTGAATTACCCCCAGTTCATGGGGTCATAAAACTTGTAAGTTAACAAAAGGGCAACACATTACATTTAATATTCGCATGCAGCTTTAATAACATCTTGATTAAGATGTTTTCAACATGGTTACTTACAAATGTAAATTTTAAATACGAGATACTAACAAAACCTAGTATCTATTTCAGGGAGTCTAAAATGGCTTGCTTCTTGCTGCACTTGTTATATTTTGTATTCAGATCAATAATATTGCTTTCATCTTACATGTATCTCCATTTTATGGATAACTAGTTGACCAGCCCTAGCTTCGCACGGATTTTTATCATCACACAAATATTATAAATGTGAAAATTTGGATGTTTGTTTATTTATTTATTTGTTGTAATCGCGCCGTAACGGCTTAACCGATTTCGATGAAATTTGGTATATACGTAGATCACCACATAGGCTAGGTTAAGTAGTTTCTGAGATTATACTAACTTAAAAACAACAAACTTTACCTCTTTATAGTATTAGTATATGAAATATGACGATTCACCTAAGTTATCTTTTTATATACTAATATATATATATTATTGTTAAGTTAGACCATCGGTTAGGAGTGAGTGTATTAGTCCTCAGAATATCTACTAATAATTTCCACCCATAGTAAGTATAATTATTTAAAATCTAACCTTAAGTACCTTTTAATTAAGTACTAAATGTATGTGTATCAACTAGATAGTCTCTATTTAAACCGGATAATTTAGAATGGCCTGACTATAAGGATTTATTACTCATTTTTCAAATAGACACTTAAAGTTATTTTCACTTTTGTGGCACAAAACAAATATTTACACAAGTTAAAAGTACAAGTGGTGCACGCACACGTAGACGCGTGCGCACGAGGATCTCGGATCAACGGATCGGGTCGAACGTCAGTTGCGAGTGCCGCTCTTTGGCCAGACGTAATCACGTTTTGTGTGCCATAATTTGTTAGCTGGTTGTGAACTAAACGTAAATATACGTTCTTATCAAAATTGTTGTGTATTTGGTTGTAGAATATTCTAGGTGCTAGTTCAGCTCGAGCGTAGAGTACTTTACTTTTATTTCGATCTATTTTGTGGTTGTGGTAGTCTCAGAGCAAGTGATTATATATTTCTGTATAATGTGTGAGACTTCACAGTGTGTTCAATCTTGTTTAAGTATTCTGTTCTACATTTTAAATTGTTCATGTTGTTTGGTAACAAATCATGATAGGTACACACCTAACTTAGTTAACATGGCCACATCACAAGTCTCCCGTAAACATCCAGACTGTCCACTGATATATTATAGGTACGCCTCCCACATAGATTTCAAGAGCGATCGATCTTGTACCCAACGGGTCGATGAACGTAAACCATTTTCTAGAAAACATAATAGTCTTGACTCATGCATGAATGAGCATATTAGTTGTTCTAATGTAAAATCTAAAAAGTTATTGTGAGACTGGCCTTGCATAAAAGTCAAGGATAATTCATATTGACTTTGAACTTCTTATCATAATGATAGCGGAGATGGCTCGGACTGTAGGCAAACAGATCATCTTGCTAACTTAAATTCTAGCTAAGTATGAATCTTTAACCTTAATTTCTTGGTTGTTCCAGTTTTTTCGTGTCGTGTCAATCTGCCTTTATTGAAGTACCTATTCTTTGCAAATTATAAACAGATAAAAGAACAACTCGTAAAAACAAAGGGTCTTACCACAAAAAATTTAAACACTCCCTAAACACTGTTTAAAAAATCCTAAACATAAATTGGTCTGGAATTTTTAAACCATTTTTTTTAAATAATGTGTGTGGAATAACGGTGTAATAACGGGATAACGGTAATAGGTGACAAGGAAAGGTTTTTATTAAGCATAGGTGCAAGAACTTGTTCCTAGTTATAATTAACATTTTCAAATTGAAGACAAGAAAGATAGCACTCGACATTTCATTCCAAAATATTTTTATTAAGGTAGGTAAATAATCTCTATAACCTTGTTACATTAAAATTACGGAACATTGTGTTCCCGTTTTCAGATTTTACTGACTACCTTATTTTAATTGTACCTATTATGAAATCTGTAAAAAAAAGAATTCGATTGTAGCACAAAATAAAAGGTACAGAAGATAAGTTTAGTGCAACGAGCGATAACATGCGCATGGACACATAAACGCGTGCGCACGAGGTCATAATTCATTTATTCATTTGCAAACATGTGTAAATATGTATAAAAACAGGTGACAAATACAATATATAGGTTCCAGACATGTTTTACCATATTAGTTGGCATGCAAATGCAGTTAATATAATATAACTTAGTCTATTTCTAGAAACATTTCTAGAATTTAATTCAATCAAAGTCAAAGTTTAAAAATAATAACAATAATGATGATCAGGAAATTAGATTTAAAAGGTCTCGGATCAAGTCGGTCGAACGTTTGACTTTTACTTCGTAACTATTTGTTTTGTGGTTGTAGGTTCATAAAATGTAGTCCATACGAATTGCACGCTTTCAGAAAATGCAGTAGGCACTCGTAACTCGTAAGTAGGTACATTCACAACATTGTGCCTAATCCGCCGTGCAATCTAAACTAGACAGTTTTCTCTTTGTAACTAAGGATACAATACCTATAATTCACTGCCAATTCGTGCTATTTCTATCACGTTACTTTTTAGATGCCTAAATGTTAAGTTTCTTATTTAATGCAGTTATAATAGTGCCTTAATTGTAATAAGAATTCTACACCAACCCAACTGTCATGTTGAAATGTATTTACTATTAATACCTATACAAAATATTTTAAGATTTGTGGCTTATGTATTCAATAAGTACCTACACTATGACTTATGTGTAATTAATTAAGATACTCTAAGAGAACCGTAAATAATGAACTAATACATAAACAGCTTTTATTAAGTAGGTACATATATGTATGTTAGCTTATCTATAATTCTACACGTAGGTAGTGTGGATTTTTTATATATAAAATAGAAAACTGTTAAAATGTTAAAGACGGTGTCGCCGATTGTTTTTTCTAATTTTAAGTCACTACACCAACCATAATTGTACATATTATTTTATAACTAGCGGTTCGCCCCGAACTGAGATCTCGCGAGTGTCCCGTAATAACAAAAATATGTTAATCGTGATCTTTGACTATCAAAATAGTGCCACGAAATAAATAACCAATCGACTTGACCTACAGTTTCATTCAAATAACAGGTGACGGGAGTTCATGTTAATTGGTTTTTTTTGGGGTACAAATTGCAGTTATTCTCGATGTCCGACTTGCCTATATTTGTGTCACATAAGCTACACGCATACCAAATTACAACACTGGTGTACCCACAGAACATAAAAAACAATAGAACTATCATGATGACTTTTTACTAAGAAAACCAGTGTAGCTAAACTCACACATGTAAAAACTAGCACACTTAGAAATAAAAGTTATAATAGGTTGAAAGAGAACGTTCAAAGAGGCCTAAAACCATAAAACCAATTTAAAGGATATAAAACCTTAGCTACTATGGAACATGGTTTAAAATTCAATAAAATAAACAGTGACAAAAATTAAAGTTGTTTTTTGTGTTCTGTGGGTGTACCTACCCTGTGAATTTGGTCAAAATTCAGTTGTTATTATAGCTAATAACTTAAAACTACAAGAACTTCACTAAAAATAAAAACGGAATCGAAATGTACTAATGAAGGCCTTTCATTAGACGTCCCACTTGGCCTATTATTCTCATTTTAATTTGTTTTTACTCCTCTTGAACTCCAATGCCTCAACAACCCCCCACATTTTAGCTCGTTTAGTCACACCCAAATTGTGCCATCACTACCTACCTCTATATCAAATTTCACGATGATCGGATCAACGCTTCGAAAGTTATCCTCGGGCAAACAAACATACATACAACGCCGATTTGCCCAAGTTGATTTGGAGATCTCACTTCGCTCGAACATATATATTTTACTTTACCCTTCAGGGATCACGCCAATACATTTTTGTATGGTTGTGGTGCCTGACCAAATGTAAGTATATTCTGCCTACCGCTAGAAAGAAAGTAACTGAACTGAATCGCTTTAGTTTAAATATTGTGATTTGCGATGCCTAAATTCAAGACTGATTAGTAACCATTTATAAATGCGAATAATGGACAGATAAAAGTTTATAATCATAAATATTTATATAACTGTTATATTTATATAAGATTGATTTAATATATTGAAATATTATATTATATAAAACTATAAATGTCCATAGGTATAAGTATTATTATATTGTTATGGCAGGGAATAATTTATTGTCTCATATATCTATATAAATAACTCTTTAATCTGTTATTGGATTTTAAATTAACAATTTAGCGAACAATCACCGCGATAAATCAGAACAACTCGGCTGGTTATTTTGTTGTAATATTGTAAGGTACCTTCTTACCTTGCGACAAAGACTATCGCATTGAAGTCCTAAAATGTCATAGGTATATTGTAGTCCAGAGCATATTCTTTCAATTACCTACAATATGATACTTGACTCATATTGTTGACTCTTTTTCAATGTCGTGCATAAACTGCCTAGTGCATACCATTATTTATTTTTCTTGGGATGGATTCTGCTGTGCTGCTAGTGTAACCTTGACACTTAAATTAATCGTTCTAGATCATATAATAAGGTAACATTTAAGTAGGTATTTTGTCAAACTACTTATTTATTTTGCATATGTATAGATTATTTTTATTTTGTTCAATAAATAATTTTTCATTCATTAATTCATATTTTCTTTGTACCTATCCAACTATACGTCTATTCGTATTTTATATGTTTTTTTATTCAATCTGTGTCATTCCTGTATTATTCATGCTGGGCAAAGGTCTCCCCCACTGCCTTCCAGGACTTTCGCTCGCATACCATTTTTATAGACCCACCCGCGGCTTCGCATGCGTGGTATTTCAATAAAAAAATATTACCCTCCTTTTGCGCACTCGGGTAAAAAGTAGTCCATGTCCATTACGATCCGTTCAGCTGTTTAGTTATAAAAAGGTTACAAACAAACTAACAAACAGTTATTTATTACTTTCGCAGTTACTATGTATATAATATACATTTAAACCTTCCTCTTGAATCATTACACATCTATTGCTGAAATCCTGTATTATAAGCCGTTGAGTAGTTCAATAGATCTAACTAAGCGAACAGACGGCGGAAGCGACTTCATTTTATACTAAGTATGTAAAGATATTATTATTATATTTAACCATGTTAGGTCTTCCAACCATAATGCAGCTTTGATTGCATGTCCAGATGTATTGATAATGGCATGACCTTGAATTATAATTTGTGTTCAGTGGAACACAGCTGAGAGCGCTGTCGTGTGCCTTTTAGTGCCTGAAATTGTAATGGCTCTAAGAATATTGTCTGTATTTGTGCATTGATTCATACTTTTTTAGAATAGGTACTGTTTTCTTTGGTTAGTGAATTTTCTCAGCTATAATTATTGCAGATTCCTGTTTATGGAAAGGGCCCAACCTACCTAGAACATATTTTTTTTATGTTGGCTTATAAATAGTAGGTATATATATTAGGGTGAAAGCGTTCTCCCTAATAGGTATATCTACTATTTAACAATTATCAATTTTCGTGCGATGAAAAGTACCTAGTACACACGGCTACACATCAAGCTATACATTTCCAGTATAAGCTGACCTCGCATTGTGTAGGCTTTTCGTAGAATGAGAGGTCAGCTTATACTGGCAATTTTTAGCTTGATGTGTAGCCGTGTGTACCTACCTCCTACCTATAGGTAAGTTTTTCTATTAATATCAATTGATCAGGTTTGGTGAGAAAGACATTGCAATGATAATTTACCGTCTAGAGTTGATGGTGTATGTTGGTCTAGGTAGGTAATTAGGTAGGTTAGGTAATTCGTGCATTTCGTGGCACTATTTTGATAGTCAAAGATTAGAAATAATTTTTTTTGTTATTAGGAACAAAATCAAATAAAGATATTTTTGTAATCTTTGACTATCAAAATAGTGGCACGATTTCACAAACAAATTACTTGACCAACAGTTTCATTCAAATTACAAGTAATGGGAGATCATTGGTTAGGTAGGTACCCTTTTTAGAGGTAGACATTTTTATTCTGGATTTTAGACTTTTCTCTATATTTGTGTCACATAAGCTACACGATTACCAAATTTTAGCACTGTGGGGTCACTGGTAGATAAGATAAAGATAATTTATTTTCAGTAACGAACTTCACAACACTGGTGTAGGTACCTACCCTGTTAATTTCATCAAAGTTCAGTTTTTATTATGGCTAATAATAACTCAAAAACTACAAGGAATAAAGTAAAAATCAAAACGGGGTCGAAATGTACCTACTAATTAATGTTATTTAATTTTAAAAGTTCTTTGTTAGATAATAAAAGCATAACTAAAGTCTAACTTTTTATTAGCTGCAGTAAAATGACGTTTTGTGGGTTGCCGGTTTTTGAAGAAAAATAAATAGGGATGTAGCTAAATGAGTGAATCATAAAAGAATAATCAGTTTGGTTGTTTTTTTTGAGATTTAATATTAAGTTGTAATGTATTTTTTAACCTATTATTATTACTATACTAGAGGATTGATCTTTTTTAGTGGAAGTATAGGGAGGTACATTCAAAATGAAACAAAAACGTCATAATAATGTTATTTAATTAATTTTTGTGAACTGAATCACATCCCTATTCAGATTAGGCTGGCAACATTATTTTACGGAATGACATTTAGAAACGTCATTTTACTGCAGCTAATAAAAAGTTAGACTATAGTACAATTCCAGTGTGAATGAAATCCTAGAATGAACAATCATATAATTTATAACGTCGCTTCTCAAAACTTATACAAATAAGTATAACTTATACCTAAAGTAGGTACCTACCTACTTAGTTCGTGTTACGATTCATATTGTTGTTTTAAAGATTTATGTATAAGCATTACACTAAACATCAGGCCATGTTTATACAGGTTTCAAATGCCGGAGCCTAGGTAAAAGGCGGTAAAATTAAATATTGTCGCTGAAATAAGATATTAGAAAGAAAGAAAGAAAACATTTTATTCAACAACCACACAGTAATAAAGGCAAATAAAACACAACAACAATAAAATCTAACCTAAGCACTAACAAACTAACAAACTTACAAGCTATGTGTGGAGATGAGTAGGTACTCAGCTCAGCATGATGCTACGGTATGTTAATATGCCGGAGCGCTGGTCTTCTGCTGAGTCCAGTTTATACTACCTTACCTACCTCTTGATCAAGGGTAGCCATAATAAGACAAACACAACTATTTATTCAATTGTATTTGTTCAAATCAAACCATATTAAAATAGGTACACACGGCTACACATCAAGCTATACATTTCCAGTAGCTGACCTCTCATTCTACGAAAAGCCTACACAATGCGAGGTCAGCTTATACCTTATCACAAATATAAAAGCTAGTATTATTTTTTATAAATATTATCTTTGATTAGTTAGACAACTAGCTGTATTCTGCCTGATCCTAAAGTTGCTGCTCGAGCAGAATATGCATTTGGTAGGTATATTTTATACAAGCTTCCGCCCACGGCTTCTCACGCGTGGTTTACCAATGAAAAGTAGCTTATGTGTTACCATATCCATATTCTTTATTTGCGACACGAAATCAGTTACATACAAACATCGTATGATTAAAATGTTGTCTAGTAATCTAAATGAGATGTACATAACCTGTTAGGGCGTGGCAAAAAGCCTATGTGTTAATCCAGGTACAAACCAAATTTCATCGAAATCGATTCAGCCGTTCCGACGTAAAAGAGTAACAAACATCTACACATACATACAAGCTTTCGCGTTTATAATATTAGTGGAATATTTTTTTTCTATTCTGTGAGCTTCTTGGTGTCCGTTTCAATAAAATAATATAAATATGTATTATAAAAAAAATCATTATGAACATGTTATGCTACTTACATACTTGTAACTAGTAAATTACTGAGATTTTAGGGGCAGTCTCCTCCAACTTAACCATTTTCTCCGAAATTTCCCACAGTTTCCTCGCCCTGGCCATATCGCTCGACGCGGCCGAAATACTTCCCTTTTCTTACTTTTCATCGACCGCCAACACCACAGATGTTTGACGACCTTGTTGCGGGGTCTTGAAAAAACCTTTGATAATCGAAGCTAATCCTAAACCAACGCAACGGGCACCGAACGCCAAATTTCTATATCAATCAAGCCTGGGTGCAGGCAGTTAGCAGTGACACCTCTAGGTACCTTCTAATCTTATAGAAAGTTCTTTCGTAAGGAGGATGCTTGCTTCTTTAGCCGCGTAGTACAAATACCCATGGAGGGTGTCGACAGGATTCGGGTTTTCTAATTTAAAAAATACCAAACGGTACAAAGATGAAGCTACCACCACGATTCTTGATGGTGCACTTTTTTCAACAAGTCAACTAGAAGATGTGTGAGCAAGAATGGTCCGTAGTAATTGGTCGCCATGGTCATCTCAATATCGTCTACTGAACGGTTCTTCTTGAAGGTTTCTGCGTAGCCGGCGCTGTGGATTACCTAGGACAGGGATGGGGAAATGGCGGCCCACGGGCCAAGTCCGGCCCGCGACAAGATTTAATCCGGCCCGCGATCACAACCCAACTGGCAAATTATCACACATTTTTTTAATAAGGAAATGTGAATACACATCTGTATTGCGAATGAGTATATGCATGCCGCCTCTCCGACGCATCAAAGGATTACCGCCTTAAGCACGTGTAATCTACTTTCGTATTTCTCACCTCGAATTAATTGTATTTAATATTTTGTCGCCTTTGAACCCGCCGCCGCGCGTGCGCACGTGTTGTCAATAACTTGGCGACAACCGAGGCGGCACATCTCAATAGCTTTTAAATCGAATTAGAGGTAATTTTGGAAAAATATAAATAGCGGATTATTTATTTCATATTTTGTCGCCTTTGAACCTGCCGCTGCGCGCACGTGTCTATTGTTAATAATCTTCCGACAAAGGAGACGGCGCATCTCAATCGATTTAATATTGAATTTAGAGATAATTTTTGTGGAGTATAAATAGCGGAGTCACTAATTTAATAAAACATTACTATCGGAGCGCTCGTTTAATTCAGACGAACGCTGGGTGGAAGGTGCCTACAATACAAATTACCTTTTTCGTAATAATAGTCTGTGATAATAGTTTGTATTACTCACGAATAAGCTGAAATTAAAATATCACCATGATCAGAAAAAGAAAAGTCGACAGTGAGTGCCGATCATTTAAGGACGAATGGACTCAAAAATATTTCTTATCTTGTTTCAAAGTAAACCTTTGTGTCTTATTTGTAACGAAACTATTGCCGTTATCAAAGAGTTTAGCATACAGCGCCACTTCAAAACAAAACATGGTTCTTCATTGTATGCTTCTCTCAGCGATGAAGAGATAACATCCAAAGTTGAAGTGTTATCAAAGCAACTTCGAAGTCAGCAAGGTTTATTTATGCAACAGGATGTTTCTTCAAAAGCTATCACTAAAGTTAGCTACATGATCGCTCAAAAAATTGCGAAATCCAATAAAACATTTGGTGAAGGCGAGTTTGTAAAGGATTGTTTGCAAACTGTGACTGATGTTGTATGCTCGGATAAAAAAAAACTTTTTGAATCAATAAGTCTATCACGCCGTACCATAACTTCGAGAATTACAAAATTACGGACAATTTAAAATCACAACTTGTGGAGAAAATTGAAGGTTTTGTCGCTTTTTCAATAACCATGGACGAAAGTACAGACAGATCTGATACCGCTCAGTTACTAATTTTTGTGTTGATAACAACTTTAACATTACTGAAGAATTGGCCAGTTTACAATCTATGAAAGGTACTACCACCGGAAAGGACATTTATTGTGTGTTTGAAAAATGTATTAACTCACTGAATCTGCAGTGGCATAAATTGTCAAACATCACGACAGATGGCGCTCCGTGTATGGTAGGTACAGATCAAGGATTTGTTGGTAGATTCATGAATGAACATCCAGACAACAATGTATCATACATCAAGAAGTATTTTGTATAGCTGCATTCCAAATGAATCATGTACTTGATGTGGTCGTCAAACTCGTCAATACTATTCGAGCTCGTGGATTGGCACACAGACAATTTCAAGAATTTCTCAAATCTTATAGAATCAGAATACTCAGACTTGCTGTATAATAATAAGGTCCGATGGCTCAGTGTTGGACAAGTATTTGAAAGAGTGTGGCAATTGAAAAATGAAATAATAGAATTTCTGCGACAGCATTCAAAGTTAGAATTCAAAATTTAGAATTTTTGAAGAACCCCAGTGGATTTCTGACATTTTCGTTTTTTACTGATTTGCTCGGATATTTAAACAAATTAAATAAAAGTATCCAAGGCAAAAATAATTTCTTTGATGACACACGAGCACAAATAAAAGCATTCAAATTAAAATTACGCTTGTTTTTAACACAAATATCGCAAGGAAATCTTGTTCACTTTCCTAAGCTACAAACAGCTGCTGAGTTGCCCGTAGAAAAGATTAATATTTACGTTAGCCAACTAAATCGCTTGGAAAATGAATTTAACGTGAGATTTGAAGATTTCAAAAGGATAGAAAGCGATTTACAAATATTTTCGTCGCCATTCGCTGTTAATTGCGAACAGATAGCCGCCGATTATCAACTTGAAATAATTGAGCTACAATGTGATGAAACATTAAAGCAGCTCTTTAACAATAATACAAAGCTTGACTCTTACAAAAATCTACCAAAATCCAGGTTTCCCAATTTGATTAGACACGCTCAGAAAATTATTTCTATGTTCGGGTCTTCATATATCTGTGAGCAAGTATTTTCTTCAATGAATATTCGTAAAAACCAACTAAGGAACCGGATGTCTGACCATCATCTCGAGTGTGTTTTGAGAGTTACCTCAAGTAACATGGAGCCTAATTTCGACGCCTTAATTAATGAACAGTTCATCTGGCACACCAACCTAGCACATCAAAACAATTATTAACATAAAACATGATTTTATTTTTGTTGTCTACTTGATTATATTAATAAATCCTTCTTGGCCCGCGAAAATGTTTTAATTATTTTATATGGCCCTTCTCCAAATCTATTTCCCCATCCCTGACCTAGGACGTTGAGTTGTCTTCGGTTTTATTGACGTCGGCTGCGAATTGCCAGATGGACGCGAAGGAACTGAGTTCTAGTTTCTTGGTCTGTACTTTGGTGTTCTTTGTTGTGTCAATGATTTCATCTGGAAAAAAGAAGTTAGCTATTAGTTCGCTACAGCTAAATACTCGGTAAAACCTGTTGTTTAGGTGATAACCCAGCCGAACTGCTTTGTCATCAGGCGTTATATACCTAAGTATATAGATAAAAATGTCCCCGTTTTTTGGCTAGCCTTTACCTATCTAAGAAAATGTCACCAAAACATCATCTTGGTATTCATGTAGAAACTACTGGATGTTATTTTCAGGCGCTTTGCCACTAACTGCCATAAAAAAATAAAACTAGGGGAAGTCCCCGTTTTTACTAAATATTTTCATATAGGTAGGTATTAACACGATCCGAAAGTAGTAGGTTCGTCCACGGCAAGGTATATACTTATAAGTTTTACCTTTGATCTTCTCAGCAGGCTCCATGTTCCTGCGGGCCATGATGACTCTCGCTCCTCGATTCGCCAGCTCCTTGACTATTCCACTCGTGCATCCAGTCAATGATAACTCGTGCATAATTGGCTAAGCCCTAAGGACGCATTATTGTGTTTGGTATCCTCATGAGAGCTCGTATGAACTTTTATTAGAAAAAGTAGAGAGCTTTCTACGTTGCTTCTTTGTTTAATACCTAAGTTTTTTTTGTTGTAAATTATTATTTCAAAACAAGCTTATCGCAGCTTAATTAATGTTTTTTTCGTCGCACACCGCTTAGCTTCCTGGCACAGCTCTAGTGGAAACGCACCCTTATCGTACAGGAATATAAAGTGGGATCATAAAATAAAACAATAATTTATTTAGAAAAACACTTTATATACGTAAAGAAAAAAATACACAAGTAAAAGAACTTAAAATAAGATTCTAGAATTGAAACTGCTCAATAAACAGTAATAACCCGTGATTTGGTTCATCATTTTCACTGAACATTTATTTCTACAAAGCTTGCAATCAAATGCTGAGATTCACTACGTCAGACAGATCAACAGCCTACGGATCAACAGTTAATCATCTATGATTGAAATATCCATCAACTTGATTAAATATAAAATGATTATTATAGCTTCGGGCCCGCAACCGTTTAGCAGTCAGATGGTATACCTATCATCGCACTGGGGTATGAATAGTACCAGTTTACAAAGTGGGTTGCGGCCTGCGGCCCGTTCGGGACCTTACTAATATTACATTGATCTTTCCTATCGGGGATACGTTGATACATATTCAAAGCACGATTACACTACAATGATAAATGCACGAATACCTATATGTATAACATTTATAAGGTAACTACTGTAAGCGGTGACATAGCTATCTAAACCAACATAATAAAAACTTAAACATTAATTAATAACCGATAGATAACATCTACCAAAGTAAACTTTAACTAATTTTAGATTTTCAATACAGAAACTTAACAAAAAAATCACATAGCTTATTAAAAGCCTCGATTAAACCTAATCAAATACTATGCTCACAAATTAAGAGTAGTAACAAGTAGGAGTTTTAAAAACTTAGCAATATATTTCCAAAGGACTTTGTTGGTCTTTGCATAGCACCCAGCGTCTTCTATTCGCGCACGCACTCGCCGCTGGCCGGGCTGGCTGGCCAGTGCCAGCGAGCCAGCGGACGGGCGCGCGCCAGCCCCACAAGTTACATTCTAGTACTAAAATTACAATAATCAGGCTAACGCAGTTCTTAACAGTCGCATAAAACATATATAATAATAGTGTAACGTTAGCCTCAATGATACAAACGCTCGAAAGTGTCATTAATGTTAATTTCAGTGGTTCTTCTAATAGAAATATCTTATAAATTATAGATGATATATGTAAAAGTGCGACTCCTCCTTGTGTCTAGCTAGTTGCGGGCAGCCGCCTCCTTCGGGGCCGCTCAGCTTACTACAACACACGATTACAATCAATCTCACAATCGCCCGCTTATCATAATTTGCGCTCCCTCCTACGATATGTACACCTAAGAGTCTCGTGAAGTTCCTATAAGCACTTTCTTAATTCCGAATACGGATCGTACAACGCCAAATTATAACTAAACAAAAAAATAATCGAAATTGGTCGGTTTAAAGAGTAGACGTTAAAATCGCGGGGTATCGGTACGGGGGCGGTGAGGGGGTGCTGCTTAGCAAGCCACGGCGTCGGAGATCGGATTCTCTGTGATGTGGATGACGGGCGAGAGGCGGCAGGCGCGGCGGCGCTCGCCAGCATCCGACAGCCGACGATACTCCGTGATCTTAGTCGGCGACAGCGGGGCCACTGCAAACACAAGACACGACATGTTAGATACATAAATTAACACGAGAGCCGCATCGCGCGAGGATGCGCGTAGGTACACATACAGCGTTACAGGGCATTCTCGTACGATATAAGCTCAGGGTAACACAGCACGAACAATCAATGGGTAAGGACGGGCCCCTGGAACAGGGATACATTTAAGACAACATTGCCAGAACTTGTTGTTTTGTTTACTAGAATTTTAACCTTCCAAACCAACGAATGTGAATTCCCGCGCTGACCTTAAATAACTCAAAACTGGTGTGCCAAAGAAAGATAGTATTCAGTGAATCGAACACAGAGCAGACAGAGGCTATTCCCGTCTCGAAAGCTCTATTGGTATGCAAATATGGATTTTTGTAGCGTATTGTAAAGAATACGCATACTCGGAGAAATATCAAAAACGAGACTGGCCAATGTTTTTTGCGCTGTTTAAAAAGATAAAATAAAGAAAGTAGTGCACAGCAAATCCCAAAGAAATCTATGTTTGTCTCGTTTCTTCTACAGTCAAACTAATTACGCCGAAATGACACCACAAGACATTGTTTAGGTATTTGTCGTCGGAAATATGGCCAGAGTTGCCAGTGGTCAGGAACAATTTCCCCTGAATGAGTGAAGGAATGAACGAATGTATTCGAAGTAGGTATACAATGAATTACTTGGGCATGATAAAGGCTCTGTGTACATGGGGCACACTAAAAGTTTTGCACTTCTAGCTAATCTGAACCACAGAACATAAAAACAATAGAACTAGCATGATGACTTTTTGCTAAGAAAACCAGTGTAGCTAACCTCACACATGTAAAAACTAGCACACTTAGAAATAAAAGTTATAATTGGTTGCAAGAGAACGTTCAAAGAGGCCTAAATCCATAAAACCAATTTAACGGATGTAAAACCTTAGCTACTATGGAACATGGTTTAAAAGTCAATAAAATAAACAGTAACAAAAAATTAAAGTTTACTTCTTCTACTCGGCAAAAGATGGCGCTTTAGAAAATATTTTTATTTTAATCTCTATTAATTAGAAATAAGACTGATAATCCAATAGCTGTTACTTGATTACCCACAAAACAAAGCCACTCAACAACAGATGGCGCTGTCGCTAACGATTTTTGTTAGTCTCTAACAGCAAAGTATAAGATTGATAATGCATTGGCTGTTACTTGGATGCTTAAATAACAGCGCTTCTCACTTAGTGATGTACCAATGAGCATACAAGACGAATGTATCGATATCGATTATCACCTACCTACTACGGGTAACGAAATCGGTACGTCAGGTTATATTTGGGGTGGTCGAAATAAAAAGCTTTTCTTTTCTTTCTTTCTTAACATAATCACAGGTATCCAACTCAAAAATACTTACTAAAAAAATATTATATTACTGGAATATTAAACAGTGTTTTTTTAACTGTAACAGTACGGCAGCACCCATAACCAGAGGAGATACAGGTGCAGTTTATTTTAAAACATCAGCTCGTTTTCGAAGGAAAACATTTTCTCATTAAAATTTTTTTGGTCAAGTGTGAGTAGCGCCGGTGACGTCAGATACATGTTATTCATACTCTTCGACAGCCTCTTCTGGTGATGAAAACCGTTGATCGGGTAATTGGTTCTTAATTTTTGGGAACAGAAAAAAGTCACACGGTGCCAGGTCATGACTCTGTATGCTGGATGACTCATAATTTGTACGTTTTTTTTATTTTTTTTTTGTCTTGCGCCTTGGGGAAACTGAAATTAGAAGTTATTATATTATTTCACACCATAGGTCTAAAAGACATTCAGAAAATCATCCATAAAAGAACAAGGAATTAACGCCCTAAAACTTATACACCTTTTAATAGGGGGGGTAACTAATTAAAGCTATCGATAACACATTCATTAGTATACTGGGGTCACATCCCTAATTGAGTAGCTTAAGTTGAGGTTTAAGAGAAACGCGACCTTAAGGAGTATGATTCACAGTCTATTTTGTTTGACGATTTTGCATTTTAAACAAAACTAACAAAAAACAATAAAATAATACTTACCAGTGATAGGATATGCCCCCTTTTGTTAAATTTTTGGTTCAGCTATAATATTTACACTCCAAAACGGCACAATATGGCATTTTTATATTTTTTTGAAGTACGTTTACCCCACACTAATTGAAACACGACTGAAGTTAGCGAAGCTTGTAGTGCGCGGAACTCCGCGTACTTGGTGTTACGCGGGCTACTTACGACTTCTATTGTTTTTTGTGTTCTGTGATCTGAACTATTTGAATTTCGAATGTTATATTTTTTTAAAACGTTACAACGTTCTTAGTAAAAAAAAAGACTTGGCGGGAAATCATTTGTCAATTGTTTTTTATCACACATCAAAGTTCTACGAACAGAATTAAGTCGAAAAGATTTTAGAGCAATGATTTTTTATGATTTTAAAAGTTCTCTTTCTCCACAAGACTGTGCCGCTCGTCTTCAAAATGCTTTTGGGAGAGAAGTACCTTATTTGAGCACTTTACGCACGCTTGACTCGGGGCGTAAGCTGGTGAATGCGTTACGAAAAGTGCGAACGGAAGTTGAGAGGGAGATATAAGTTACTGAAGATAGAAAGAGAGAGAGTTACGTTTCGTATATTTTTAAACGTTAATGTGCGAGTTGCTTCTGTCCCGAATGAAAATAGACTGATCGACCTAGAGACGTGTGGACAATTTTGTAATTGAACAATTTTAATAATTATTATTTTGAAAAAGAAGTTTTACTTCATCGTGTGGTCTAAATAATCACACTCGTTTTTTTATCACTGCTATTTCATATGTGAAAAATCACAGGCAACGATTTTTCATTATAATGCCGTCATGTCACACTCACCATTCTTGCTAGTGCTTTTTCACATGTGAAAAATCATAGGCAACGAAAACGTCTGATGAATTCCGAAGAAATGCGAACGACTGTGATTTGTAGCAGACCCGAATGACAACCACCGATATACGATGAATACCGAAAGTGATTTCATTTGATGATGATTATATTTGTGGAAATGGGCAGGCCATATAGCGCGCAGAACAGATGGGCGATGGGGCCGGAAAGTTCTCGAATGGAGGCCACGGACCGGCAAGCGCAGCGTAGGACGTCCACCTACAAGATGGGCAGACGACTTGGTAAGAACCGCAGGTCGTCGTTGGATGCAGGCCGCTTCCAACCGCAGTTCCTGGAGATCAATGAGGGAGGCCTTTGTCCAGCAGTGGACGTCCTACGGCTGATATGATGATGATGATATTTGATGATGAGTTTTAACAGGTTATGCGAAGGAAAATAACAGGTGTGACATATGATTTTTCACATGCTACTCATGAAACGTTCCATCCCTAGTGCTTGATGGAGCAGCGCTATCTATTAGCAGTTCTAAAAACATGGCCGTAAAACCCCTCATTCACAGGGAAGGTTAGTTTAGGAAGGTAGAACAGTTAGTTTTATTTTATATCGATTATTCAACAGTTTGTGATGAAAAAGGACGTACGTAAGTATCGCTCGCCGGCTCGCCGTAAATCCCCTTTTGATTTGGAGCACCGTACTTAATAAAATGGTTACATTCACTAACAAATACAATGTATAGACTCAAATAATGGGACTCGTATTGAAAAAATAAATGTGCCTGACCAAAAAGGTTTGTAATCTCTGACATGTCAAAAAATTACAGCTCTCAGAATTCTATGGAATAAAAAAACAGATTATAGATGCGTAAACATTATATTACGTCACTATTAACATTACAACAATATGACAACTTTTGTTTTTTTCTTATCCTATACTTTCCCACTGCTGGGCAAAGGTCTCCCCAATATTCGGCTTCAATGCCCATCTTAATAATATGACAAACATTTCTACGAAATAAATTTAAATCGTGAAATAATTAAATAGTAAATGTATTTGAATCCTAAAAATAGTAACAATGATTACTATCATTAATAGTTTTTTTAATTATTCCTGGTGTACAATAAAGCATTATTCTATTCTATTTATTATTTTAACCGACAACCAAATGAGGAGGTTGTTGGGGCAAGAGCTACTGCAGTATATTCTGTGACTGAGTTTTATGCAAGTCTTATAAATCTTATAATAGAGTAGTTCGCGCAATGTAACGGACAATAAATAGTACTTCAGTAAATCCGCGTCGGTTGTTTGAATTCCTCTGCACCTTGGACTAGGAACCAAAGACACTTTCCGAATGATACCCGACAGATGTTCTCAATTAGCCAGCATATTTGTTATCACATTTTTTAGGAACCGATTTCAATGTTGTTTCTGCGTCGTGTTCATTATAGCTCCAATGTTGACTCATTTAAGTTTCGTTTAGGTAAAATATTTTTGAGATTATCGATCGCGCATTGTGCGGCGCGTCGCGCTGTCAACTCAAACACACGGTTATGTATAAAAGCGTTGATGTACTTGTAACTTTTTAACAAAAATATAACCGACCTAACCAAACTACTTAACTGATTTTGATGAAATTTCTACGAAACTAATATGAAAGTATATCCTTACAAATAAAAAAAAGAATTTTCCAAATCGGTTGACAAATGACGGAGTTCTGAGGTAAAAACATAAAACCGAATTGCGTTCCTATAAAATTAGAGGGTTGCCCTCGATTTTTTGGGATCCCATCATCAGATCCTGACTTTATTATACCCCTATAAAATAAAAAAGGTCCAGGCGTATTCGAGTAATCGGGGCACATACATAAAAACAATTCAAAAATAGATTCCGACAAATTGAGAACCTCCTCCTTTCCTTGAGGTTGGTTAAAAAGCGTTTGCATGATATGAAACATCGCAATAAACATGCCGTTACTGGAAAATGTTAAGATTTGAATACTATTGAGCAGTGGGCCCGTGGCGAAATTGGCATGGCACCCTCGTATCAAGAGGTACGTTGTGGGTTCGAGTCCCGTTCGACTCGTCATTTATGCGATGATATTAACATATTTAAAATTAAAGAAACCTCAACTTAAATTAAATCGTGAACATCAGAAATGTCTAAATTTAATGCATCTAAAAATCTAAAAATTGCATTTTCTTTTATAAATATCTAAGTAGTCATCATTTTCACCTATTTGAAATAGTTAAGCCAACGTTTAAGCATTGCTATTCAACGTGGCAATGCGGCCAGCATTCTGGGCACGCTGCCCACTGGCAGCGGCCTGTTAGATTAGGGTTTTATATATATTTTAAGTTGTTATTAAATATTTTATGTTGTAATATCACTTAAAATTATCCTAATATTTGAAAGAAATGAATTAACGCTGCAGATAAACAATAAAAATTGAAATATCATTAAAACAGTGGTCTATGAACAGAGTCTTCTATGAATAAAAGTGTGCAATTTCATTGATTTTTCGACAATACTAACTACTTCGTAGACGTAACTAATTCAATACGCATAATGTTTAGACATTTCCGATGTTCAGTTATCTAGTGAATCGCTTCTGAACGTTTGTATAGAAATCAAATCACCACAAGCTAAGCTATTAAAAAAATGAATCCGAATGGGTCCATCCATTTGGGAACTATTTTTATCGAGTCATTCTTACTTTAGGTATAAAAATACGGCATTATTTTATACCTAACGTAAGAGTGACTCAATAAAAAACTTGCAAACTTTGTGAGAAAATCAGTTTTTTATTGCTCCGTTAAATTTGCCCATATGGACTTACGACTTCTGATAATAAAGCCGATGATATGTAGAAAAACATCCAGACCCGGAACAAATATCGGTAGATCAACCCGCTGTCTGGTGAGGGTGGAATAGGGAACCCTGTGCAGAGCTTACTTAAGTTCCTTCTCAATCCAGCGGTCCCTGTCCTGCTTGGAGGTGAACTGCGTGCCCCTGCCCTGCTTGGCGTACAGCTCCTGTCGTTTCTGCTGGTTCAGGGCGAGCGCGCGCGTGCTCTCCTCCTCGCGGGACTTCATCTCTTCGTATTTCGGCTTCAGTTCTTCCAATTCCCGCTCCTTTTCTGATATTTGTTGGCGAAGACGCTCGAGCTCGCCTTCGGCCCTTACCTGTAAACATCCATCCATGCTAATATAAATATCCTGGTAGTGATCTGGAGCAGTTGAGCTATCTATAGATCGTTTGCAACAACGGTTCATTGTTGATTCACTGTTTCTTCTGTATTTTGGGCATGTGAGTAGTTGTATTTTCTGTCTGTCAGTGATCGGACTTGGTAGAGCTATTTTGTGTACTTGGCATATGTAAGAATAATATGGATGTTCATAAAATCCCGGGATTTGCTTTTTAAGTAGAAAAATAATAAAAAGCTATTTACGCCTTAAGGAGTAATGAAAGAATACACTTCCTCTCCGACGGGCAAGTATAAGGACGGGTTTAAGGATAGTATACTAAATAGATAGAAACTTGATTCATTAAACCACATATATTTTTTATGTAACAATTTCTTATATTCATACAAGACTCAACAATCATTTAACATTATCATTCTGAAGTTGTACAAGAACATATTACCATACAAATTATTTGTTCCTCAAAAAATTAAAATATACAAACAGAACAAGCTATATGTATTTATAATAAAATCCTGATTTAATTTATCAACACGTTAAACAATAATTTACTTATTCAAACAAAAATTGTAATCCTGGAGAATTTGAAGAAAAATTGACAAAAAATGAAGTAAATGATGAAATTTTGTCTACAAATTTGTTCCACTAACATCCACAGATGTCGAACGCTCCTTTTCTTTTTACATCTAACACCCATTTATATGTAGAAAAGGAGCGTTCGACATCTGTGGATGTTAGTGGAACCAATTTATATGACAAAATTTCACCTTTTACTTCATTTTTTGACAATTTTTCTTCAAATCCTCTGGAGGATATCAATGTCAGGATTCTTATCCAAAACTTTTTCGAATCACACTCATTTAATGCAGCTCTGACTTGATCAAAAGCCAAAAATGAGTCGCTTAATGTTAAATTTCGTTTCTGCAACTCTTCTAATGAAAGTAAAATAATCGTATAATGATTTTCTATATACACTATGTAATTGATTCCGTAGATTCTCTTTTTCTAGAATATATTTCGCATTTCGTATTGCCATTGATTCAAAGCTGTTTAATCGAGAAACAACATTCATTAGTTCTTTATAATATTTTCTATAATACGATGCAGCTTCAAGCCAAGTGCCCCATCTTGTTATCACTGGTTGTGGTGGAAGAGGTAAATTTGGATACATATCTTTCAATCATTTTATTCTTCGGGGGGCTTTTAAAAATATATTTTTTTTACATTTGATATTAACATATCTACATCATGGTAATCTAACCGTATCTGTTCTGATACGCGATGAAGAGCGTGTGCCAAACAGGTAACATGTTTTAATTGAGGTAAAACAATTTTCAAATTTCGCCCCGCAGACAACATGTATGCTACACTATCAGTACATAATACTAAAACATTATCAACTTTTCTTTCAAAGTTGTCTTGCCAAATGTTTTTTAAACATTCGATTACAAAATTTGAAATGGTTTGGCCATTGACCACCTCGAGCATTTAACATGCGATTAAATAAGGTCGATCAGAAAAGTTTTCACTTAATGGCTTTACCAAGAAATGCACAACATAGCGACCTAAAAAGTCAGTTGTCTCATCTATCGATATCCAAAGTTTCTCATCTTTAACGTTTTCACAGATGGAGGCAATTTTATTTTTATAAAATTTGTCCAAATATACTTTTCGTAATTGTGACTCGTCAGTGACTTTTTTGTTATTGCAATTACAACAGCAAACACCACACATGTATTTTTGGAAAAAATCTTTGAAGGCATTATTTTTCATTTGCGACCAGGGGATGTTACAAAGAATTAAAAACTTAATAAGGTCAAAATAAAATTCTTCTTGAGGCCGTTTGTATGTTCCTCGATGTTGGGCACCTTCAATATGTCGATTGACATTAGATTTTTTTACTGATAAATGGCTTTCACACTTGGTGCAGTAAATAGTACAGCTAGCAGCGTCAAAAATCAGCTCAGGATAGTCGCGTATCCACTTTTCAACTGTTTCAGGCTTGACAGAACTTGAAGCCATGTCGTAGTACTTCACCTGAATCAAAATGTCGTTAAATTATAAATGCTGAGTAGTCACATCAACACTGAGTGGTAAAAGATACTGATCTGTTCGAAAAACAAAACTAGTAAAAATATGTATTCTAAGTGCAAGTTTAAAAATGCAAAGGCAATTAAAACTTTTCAATTTACGCTCAGAGAGGGTACGGTTAATTGCATGCAAGTAGTACACTCACTTCAAAATTAGATCGTATATGTACGAACTGCAAATATCTCAGTGTTTGACTCCTGCGCTTTATCGTATAGTTAATTAATACATCCTATTAATAAGTTTTTGAGTTAATATTAACACGAGTGTGACGTTTAGCTAACAAGAAAAGGTTTTGCATTTTGCACGAATAACACTGTATTTACTCTTTGTATTCAAAAAGTTATTTATTGGTTTGACTTAAGGCAAGCTTTTTACTAAGCCCAAATTTTTAACTTTTCTTTTATTTTTATACATTAATAGTTTTAGTCAATATTTTACTTTTTTACAAAAAATATCAAACTTACCAAGTTAGTAGGTATCCAATAAAATAACTCCAAACAATCAATCCAAAAAGATCAAATTATAGTCCGTAAATGCTGGCCGAAGTCGTAATAGCAAGGAGGTTCCAAAATCCAGTAAACAAGCCCGGGTCAAAAGAAATTCACCTCACAACAAAACACAACAGGAAGCAAACAAGCGCACTCTAAGAAACGAAGTAATCGAGTGAGACATTTGACAACAAGTTACTCTCGGTAAACCATTGAATAGTAGTGGTGCAGAAAGAGACAAAACAGGTGCGTCGCTCCGACAGAAACACCCCGCTATTGTTTTCGTTATCGGCGTATGCGGCTATATCACGAGTTTCAACAAAGCGGCAACGTGTTGCTGATGTAAAATTTACAACGTCGCTCGGGCGCTTATTGGCTTACATAAACCGTTTTTTATACTTATTGCTAAAAATAATTATCCCGGATAAATCCGGAAAATTCCGGATGATTAGTCAGAATCTAATGGAATATCCATATTAACATCAATGTTTGCGGTCAATGAACCTAAATAGCTCTACCTACTCCGACCAGTGCTTATAAGTTATTTAAATATAAACGCAGTATATTTAAAATAATTGTAATTTTTATGCATTTAATAGCATTTTCTTTAAATTTATATATAGTTAGGGTCGCCGTCATCGAAATCGATGAGGAGAACTATATATAAGTTCACAAAAATACAAAAGAGATATTATAAATGGTGAACCGTTAGCACTGAATATCAATGACGTCACCGCATATGTTTTTATCGGTTCTTGTATCATGTTAGGGTTGTATTCATTGGTTGGGTTGGGTTACCTCTGTAAATAAATCGCAAGGCGTTATAATCTACTGGCAGTATTTTTACTATCAAAAACTTATATTTTATGTCTCCCATTATAGTTATTCTATTAATATGATTTGTTTACCTACACAGGATGTTTCATTGATATTTTAGGACTTGATATTAAAACCCCTATTTTACAGCAATACTAGCCATTAGCCCTACCCTTATTTTCATTTAATGTCGTACATAACAAAACACGTAGTGCAGACGATTGAAAGAAATGACTTTAATGCGCTTACCTTAGATTTATTATCGCCGTCCACATCATCGGACAGATCTTTGATCCCCAGCTCCAGTTTAGTCTTCTCGCGCAGTTGCTGCTGTTGTTCAGTCGACAGCACGTCTTTCTCTTCGCGAGCGGCCGCCACATCTTTACGGGCCTCCTTTAGTTTCCTGTAAGTTTACTTTCTAATCAAATCAACTCTAAACTAACATTTTTATTTGCAACACTAATAAACTAAAAATAATTTATTGGTATATTAGAAATGACGACCTTCAACGGGATCTCAATATAGAGTTCGTCGATTGAGTAATAAGAAAATATGCAGAAGCTCACGAACAAAGACTTCACCATCATGTTAACATCGAGACAATCCAGCTCCTCGACAACACGGATAAAGTGAGAAGACTGAAAAGGACAAAACCTTTTGAGTTATTATAGTGTGCAATAGTGTAATATAGTGTCAGTGTTAGTGCTATTCATAAAGGACACAAGAACAAAGTGTCTTGCCCTTAAATAGAGACTGCAAGAAAAGTGTCAATGGACACATTCTAGAGCATAATTTTACTAAAAAACTAAGTTAGCATAAAATAGCTCATTAGCCTACTTGGCTAGATTGTAATAAAACTATAGTACACTTACGATGTATGTAGGTAGGTACCTAACATAAAAAAAAATTGTTTGGTACTAGTATAGAAGTTACATCAAATATTAGCCTAAATTAGCAGATTAAATGATCAAGTGACAATTTTAAGTGGCATTATGTAATCTAAAGAGCCCGCTGGATCCCACTGCTGGGCAAAGGTCTCCCTGCCCTTCATCCATTCATCCTGGTCTAGGGCTTCTGTCAACTAAGGTCATTTGACAATGGGACCTGGTAATTTGAATGAAACTGTAGGTTAAGTAGGTTGGTTGTGTATTTCGTAGCACTATTTTATTAGTACAAGATATATTGTTTTTTGGGTGACTCTCGAGATCTCAGATCGGGTTGAATCTCTAGTTATTATTATTATAGGAGTAGTCAAATACCTGTTTGATTCGCTAACATGATCCTGCGCCTCCCGCACTAGATCCGCGTAATGTTGTTGCTCTTTGCTGCTATTTGCTCTCACTTTTTCAAGCTGGAAATTAAACAACCCGTGGGCCAATTCATGTAACATCATCAGCATCTCAGCCCGTCTGCACCCACTGTTGGGTGTAGGCCTTCTCTTTATTACGCCATTCTTTCCGGTCCCTTGCGAGTCTCATCCATTGACACCCAGCTACGCTTTCAATGTCATTCTACCATCGGGCGGGTGGTCTGACTCTTGGTCTACGAGCATCCCTTGGCCACTACTCTGTAATCGCCTTCGTCCAACGCCCGTCATCCCTCCTTGCCAAGTGTCCAGCCCATCTCCACTTCAGCCCTGCGATCCTCATACCCACGTCTACAACCTGTGGCTGGACGTCGGATTTCTACATTGGGTATGTGCTCCAAGAGTGATATACCGAGCATGGCACGTTCCATTGCCCTTTGAGCTACTCTAATCCTTTGCATGTATTCCTTTGTGAGTGGCCATGTCTCGGAACCGTAAGTAAGAATGGGCAGGACACATTGGTTAAACACCCTGGTCTTGAGGCATTGAGGGATTTTAGACTTTAGGACGTCTTCTAACTTACTAAAGGCGGCCAATCCTAGCTGGACTCGTCTCGAAATCGATTGTTTCTGGGAAAGTGAGCCAAAGGATAAACAGTGTCCAAGATAAATGTAGTTGTCCACTGCCTCTATTGGGCAGTTACCTACGATTATGTTAGGTTTTGGACCAGCAAGATTGGTCATAATCTTAATTTAGGACATGTTCATACTAAGACCCACCTTTGTTGAAGCTTTCTGAACAGTAGTAAATAGTAACAAAATAGTAAAATTCGAGTGTCTAGTCTCGTTATGTTAAGTGTCCACGGTATTCACGTTACTGACAATAAGATGGTATGAGTTGACTGGCATGCGATTAAACACTTTATTTATATCAAGCTAATATTGTGATATTAATGGAGCAGAATGCCAAAATTATATTCAATTCATAATCCAATCTCATTTGGGTCAACTGTCGTATGCTTTCAAAATTTTATTACGTGAACTGGCCCCCAGATCTGCACTATAAAACTATAGCACCGAAGACTTGTTACAACAGATTTTTTCAAGTTTTCAATAAAACAATACAAAAACTCAAAAGTTATTCATTATTATTATTAATTTTAGCCTGTTTTTCTTTTGTTGGTTTTTAGGGATCCGTACCCAAAGGGTAAAACGGGACCCTATTACTAAGACTCCGCTGTCTGTCTGTCCGTCTGTCTCAGGCTGTATCTTATGAACCGTGATAGTTAGATAGTTGAAATTTTCACAGATGATGTATTTCTGTTGCCGCTATAACAACAAATACTAAAAACAGAATAAAATAAATATTTAAGGAGGGTTCCCATACAACAAACGTGATTTTTTTGCTCGTTTTATCTTGATATTGATAACGGCAACAGGTAGATGCTTGAAATAATCACAGAATATTTAGTTATATATTCACTTTAAAAATAAATAATTAAATTAAAATAAAACAAATATTTAAGGGGGGCTCCCATACAACAAACGTGATTTTTTTGCTCGTTTTATCTTGATATTGATAACGGCAACAGGTAGACGCTTGAAATAATCACAGAATATTTAGTTATATATTCACTTTAAAAATAAATAATTAAATTAAAATAAAACAAATATTTAAGGGGGGCTCCCATACAACAAACGTGATTTTTATGCCGTTTTTATGGATAATGGTACGGAACCCTTCGTGCGCGAGTCTGACTCGCACTAGGCCGGTTTTTAAATGTATGTTATTGTGATTGAAGTGTTTAATAAATACGTAGTTTTAGTTAAATTGGTTTTAGGTTTAAAGAACTTTATTTCTCATAAGAATCATATTTATCATATTTTATTTTCATGATAATATGATATTTAATTTTATTTGTATAAACAACTGTACAATAATGTCTTAACCCTACCCGTGTTTCCATTTAAGGCGAATATAGTAGCTGATTAGTCTTATTTGGAGGCTTTCTCCTCAGAGAGGAATCAGCTTTATATGCTCAAAAAAATATATGTCATTCATTGACCTTTTATCTGCAAAGTGAACATACAAAAAAGTTTTACTATGAGAAAAAAATTAACAAAATGTAGCTGTTTTCGACTTTCAATTTGATTCAACCTCTAAACGACATAAAATTTAGTAATTTTTCTTTCACCTAAATGTGGGCAAAGTGTGACCTTCAAGTTGAACATATGATGCTGTGCTGCGACGGTATTTCACGTGGCAATTAATTATTTTAATTTTTCCGAACAATTAGCGGGCGTACCCTTAGAAGGTGGTTGGGTTGCGCGGGCGACGGGCGGCAGTGTAACGCTGACTGTCGTACGGGAAAGTTGTGCTCGTCTGCCTCGCGCTCACCTTTTTTCTGGTCGGCTTATTGATATTTTATGTTATTCGCACAGAGACAATTTATTTAGTACTATAAGTTATTTGCGCATGGACGTTTTATTTAGTGTTAGATGCGTGTGGCGGAAGGTGCGGGGCCGAAACAATAGCTAGGCACATCCACTCAAGGTCATCGGCTACGGTTAGCGCCTTAATGTAGTACATAACAAAACATGTAGTATATTTATATTAACACACACTTTTATATTGTTAGGTTTTAATCTGAATCACGAGCTCGTAACAGTGCTTACCTCCTCCAATTTTCTCTTATTCTCCCGATGCTCCTTGTCATAGATGATGAACACGAGAACTCGCCGCGCGCGGTCCCATTTCTGATACTCTTGCAGCTCCTCCTTCTCTTCTTCGAGAGTTTTCAGACGCTCTTCGATGGTTTGAAGGGACTCGTTGATCTTTTCCACCTGCAAAATATATTTATAATAATTAATTTTCTTTATTTAGACAGCAATATAGGTCTTCAAGTGCCTATTACACCATCTCTGAGTAACTCTATTATCCAAGGGATAAAAAAATATACGTCTTTTGTTTTGACATGAAAACAGATAGAGAGAATTATTTTTGACGACCCCCGTAGTGCAGTGGGCGGTTAGCCGGCTGAAACGCAGGAGGTAGCGGGTTCGATTCCCGCCGAGGAGCAAATGTTTGCAAGATCTACAGATATTTGTTCCGGGTCTGGTTGTTTCTCTATTTAATAAAAGAATGTATTTACAAAAAAAAATGTATATAAGTATTCTATCAGTTATCTGGTTCCCATAGTACAAGATCTGCTTAGTTTGGGGCTAGATAGCGCTATGTGTAATGCCCAGCAATATTTATTTTTATCCTATAAATTCACGTAAATAACAAAATGGTTCTTGACTTGTTGTTGCGTGCATTCGATATTTCAATAGTCATCGAGTGCTCCGGACCACTACATGCATATCTATCGATTTGCCATCGATATTTATCTACATGATATCTGGACAATAACGAAATTTATTTTCAATAGATATTTTGACGTTTCTAGCGATAATGATCTAATGTGATCAAATATAATATTTGGCGAGAATCACACCCCAGGGCGCCACTAAGCATAATTGAATCATACCTTCCCCACAGTTTCCTTGAGATTAGTGACAGATTCTTCTCTCCTCTCATCATAAACCCTGGTGCCAGCCACTTCTCGAAGCAGCTTCAACCTGTGTGAATCAGGAGCTATGGCCATTTGGTTGATCTGTGGAATAAGTACATATTATTAAGAGCAAACTAGATGTGCCAACCTTTAGCAGGTTAACGAGATTCCCACCATTATCCTTAGACACATCTCTGGAAGGCAGCATTAATGAAATTGTTGTAGAACAGGTTCTTTCTAGGCAAGCATGCTCCCATATTTGTCAATATTCAATTGTTCATTAAAATCACAAGGATCAATTTGAAACTTCTATTTTACCACCTGTTCCTCCGTGATAAAGCCAGGAAAAAGTCAGGCAAACAACAAAAATAATAGTAAAAGTAGGTATCTCCTACCTGTATTATATAATTAATTAATATTGCAAAATTGTCACATCATCACATACCATTAGGCGAGATTATGGTCAATGTTTGATTGTGACCACAAAAAATTGTCTTTACTCCAAACCCATTCAAACATCTTTATACTCACGTTTCCTTGCTTTACAATGTAATATGGATTTGAGTTGGATAGCCCTGCGCTCTCCAGTAAGTTGAGGACTTCAGATCTTGGCACCACTTTCTTGTTGAGGAAGAATTGGTCTTTCTTGTAACCAATGACACGTCGCAAAAATATTTCATCTTTTTCAATCTGTAATCATTTGTGGCTGTTTACTTACTAAATTAGACTTGAGGGCTTATAAATAAATTCAAACTATATAATGTGTCTATTGTGTTGTCACTTCGATCGGATTTAAAATTATCTGTCAACTCGAAGAATGAAACAGTATTTTAAGATTTAAAAATGATACAGTGAAAGATTATAACAGCATATTTAATACAAGAGATATGATAATGATATGATTATAGATATTTTAATTATTGATAATGCCCTCTATGCCTTCGAGAAAAATGGGTGGGATTTGGCAAGCGAGCGAAAGTCCTGGAAGACAGTGGGGGAGACCTTTGCCCAGCAGTGAGGTGACTCCGGTAGAATAAAAAATTTTAAATGTTTGGGCCCTACCACAGGGAAGAAACGAGAATAGCAGAAGTTGTTCCATTCCGCAAACTAGAATGGAGCAACTTCGGCCTCAACATGCAAGGTATAAAACTGAACCACCTAAGATTTGCAGATGATAAGTCCTATTTGAAGAAAACCCGGTAAACTTAAAAACAATGATAAAATCCCTGATGGAAGAAAGCACGAAATCACTCCATGAACATAGATACCTAAAACAAAATTACTTACAAACTCTGAACCATGGATATTGACAACCAGCCACTCGAATATGTGACAGAATACATCTAACTAGGACAGATAATCTCTCAAAAAGATCAAACCACCAAAGAAATTGATAGGAGAACTGCAAATGGATGGTAGAGATACTAGTCCTTGAAAGAAGTCTTGAAATCAAAGGAGTTAAGCATGCAAATAAAAAAGAGAGTCTTCGACACATACTTCCAGTCATCACCTATGGGCTGTGAAACTAGCTAGGTTACTCACCAAACATCACAGTGAAAAGTTGAAACAATGTCAGAGAGCCATGAGAGAAGCTAAAAAGGAATAAAAAAGCTAGACAACGTGAAAAGTAGCATAATAAGGGAAAAAGCTAAAGTAGTTGATATAACTACCCGAATAGACCAACAGAAGTAGAGATGGACAGGCCACATGATCCAAGATCCTCAGGACAAATGGTGTAAAAGGGTCACTGATTGGTACCCCAGAGATGGTAAGCGCAATAGAGGGCGTCAACAAACAAGATGGGAAGACAACTTAAAACTTACAGCTCGACAACACTGGAGAAGGGTAGCACAAGATAGCCAAGAGGCACACCAAACTGCGAGACATCCTATAATCAAATCTGAACTCACAATAATACTAAAAACATGTAAACCCAAGGTTTGGAATAAATAGCTTATTATAATTTATTTACATGGAAAGAATTTTTTAAACCGGTGTTTAATGGGCGTTTAACTTTTTTTAAACATTATAATTATGATGGCATTATGATCAGATATTATTAGAAAGAATAAATAATTACCACTTAAGAGTATTTTCAAGATGAACTCTTATAAAGAAAATGGAACATTAGATGTTTTTTGATATTATTGGCATAATGAGGATCCGTAACGTTTTTAGTTGAGAATGCAGATTTACAGAGCTAAGAAATCCTTAACATATAGTGCGAAAATTGTTGTTCCTCGACAAAAATTTACGAAGTTATGACCAAAGCCGCCAGTTAGCCATTGGCAGCGATAGAGCGCGCAGTGTTTTGTTTGGTTAGTTGTGACTTTAAAAGAAACTAGGGGTCTGATTTGTGTCTAATTCACCTTTTTAACTATGTATAAATATTGTATAGTGCCGAAATGTACAAAAACTTCTATTAAAACACCAGAAAAACTATTTTTTAACGTGCTAAAAGACTCAAAACTTCGTAAAAAATGGTATTCTGTTGTAAAAAGAGATGATAAAAAAGCAACACAGTCTACGAAATTCCACGTTCAAAACCGTCTCCTCTTTTTCATCACATGTAAATGTGCAGCAATAGGCCTTACTTTTTATTCTATGTTCACGCGTTATTACATTGCTTTTACTGTACAAACATGTCCCGACCTCTGGACTTGGACAAATCCTACAGCATCATCTCCATAGGTTTCACGAGCAGATGTGTAATAAGTAAATAAAAATATATATAAGTAAAACATATGATAGTGAAGTAAAAAACAAATTATTGATCGAGCGAAGCGAGATCTCCATATCAACTTGGGCAAATCGGCGTTGTATGTATGTATGTTTGTTTGTCCGAGGATAACTTTCAAAGCGTTTATCCGATCATCGTGAAATTTGGTATATAGGTAGGTAGTGATGGCACAATTTTGGTGTGATTCAATGAGCTAAAATGTTGGGGGGTTGTTGAGATATTGGGGCTCAAGGGAGGTAAAATAAAAACAAAATGGGACTATCCGGCCAAATGGCACGTTTAATAAAAGGTCTTTGTGAGTACATTTCGACCCTGTTTTTATTTTTAGTTTAAACTTTGTAGTTTTTAAGTTATTAGCGATAATATAAACTGAACTGTGACAAAATTCACAGGGTACACCAGTGACCCCACAGTGCTGAAATTTTGTATGAGTGTAGCTTTAGTTACACAAATATAGGCAAGTCTGAAATCCAGAATAACTGCAATTTCTACCCCAAAAAAGTATAACCAAATAACATGAACTCCCGTTACCTGTAATATGAATGAAACTGTAGGTCAAGTACGTTGGTTATGCATTTCGTGGCACTATTTCGATAGTCAAAGATTATGAATAATATTGTTTTGTTTTTATGGGAGACTCGCGAGATCTCAGTTCGGGGCGAACCACTAGTTATTTATATTCAACTCATCCTAAGTAAGTACATACCGAATTAATGACTTGTAACAATGGCCGAGATAGTAATAATAATGATCAGTAAGTGCAGAGAACCATGTACTGTTTAAAGCGAAAGTTGGTTAAAAAGTCATCCGCGACAAGATTTACAACAACGAAAACAACGTTCGTTTAATCAAGATACTAAGAACACGAATAAAGCTATACCTATGAATAAAGATTCATAAGTTTAAAAAGTTTAAGTTTACATTAATTCTTTTTACACTTACCTCAAACGTTCTGAATACATCCCTGTACCTATACCTAACATTGTAGGTACTTTACCTACAACTAATAGCGTAGACCTAAAGATTACTAATAAGCACCTATGTACGTAGATAAATAAGCAGCACCCTTACCTTTGTAGTTTCCAACCACGGATTTCAGCGCTTGTGAACTTAGAATGATTACCTAGGTAATCAAATACTTCCCATAAAAGAATCGACTTTTGGAAGGTTATCTGATTGAGCTTGCACAAAACTAGGTTCTATTTTATTAGTACTCATATAATGTACGTTTCTTACACACTCACTTATACTCTAACAACTCTATAAGTAAAAAATTGACAAATGTAGTGAACAAACGCGTGGCCTCTACGCCCTAAGAGTGCCGCTTGCGCTCGGTTCCGTCGTAGTGACGTCACACGCACCCGCGTACACTGACTTTTAGCGGGAGGAACGGCATAAGTTTACTACCTAATATCTTCGTAAATAATGGTCCGATTTTGATAATTCAAAAAGATATATCATTTATATGTCTTAAAGAATAACGTGGATACTAGTTCTAATGAATTTTCTATAATATTACTGATCCTCATTGTTATAATTCATATTACATGAATTGCAAGTTTCAATAATCACTTTTTAAACAAAAACAGTCAGAATACTTACAGGTATCCTATTGTCAGAATTGTCAAATATAATTTCCACAAATGCAGATATGACCCTCGGCGCAGTTCCTTCATGAAGCAGAGCCAATCTCTGTTCTGGCGGGAGATGGGAGAATTCATCATTCAGCACAAATTGAATGGCTGTAATGTTCAAAAACAGTAAGATTGTATGAGTTGGTGTCGCAATTTATAGGCACAAATGGCTTAGTGACTTAAAAAATATGTACATGGTGGTCTACATGGTTACATAGTAGTTACAGGTATTATATAGGAAGGCAACAGGGTCACTAGCCAAGTTTATACGGTACCAAAAATGCCATTTTTCATTTGAATATTTATCGGAAGTTTCTCAGACATTTTACATGGATACACACATACAGTAATTTTAAAAACAATGCAACTATGAAATAGTAATAATTAATTAGGTAAAAGTAGGCTAGACCCAATATAAACATTGATTTATTGATATGCTCACTCACCATGGAAAAAGTTCCTTTTCCCGGAACCGTTACGCCCAACGACTACATTGTGGCGCTTGTCAAAGGGTTCCACTACTATCTGCTCACGGTAGCTCTTGAACCCTTGGATAATCACCTGAAATTAGCAAAGGTAAATGAAGCGTCAGCGTCGTAACGATACACGGTATTACAAAGAATAGTCGTGTTTATAATTTCTCAGTAATTATAAAATGTTATGCACCAATCATAATACCTGTTTTATATGCATTTTCACAACAATTTGCAGTCAATTTGTTTAGTTGTTTAATGACTGCCAGTAGCATTGTACGCCACCGCCATTTTTCATGTCAATAAAACAGTGTTGCCAGTGCCCTGTTGTCAAAAGTTACTCAAGACTGTTCGAAAAGTAACGTTTTCACAAAAAAGTAACGCTTTTTAAAAATTTTGTATATTAATACTATTTAAACAATTTGAATTGTATTTAGAACTTTTAACACAATTCAATAACTATTTCAGCATTTTTTATGTTTTTTTTTAATCGGCGGGTGTAATCCTGGAAAAGAAGAAAAATACTACAGTAAAAACAGTAAATTATTGTTACTTACGTGATCATCATCCTAGAAACTTACCAGGCATTAATAAATTGCAATAAATCTTCAACTGATTCTTTTCTTAATTTAGTTAATTAGCATCTGAAACACAAGTTTCAATATTTATAAAAGTTGTAAACAAAAGTCTTAATATTTCAGACTTTGACTCGTTAAATATTAAGCTAGGTATACCTTCACCATCACCAATACCTTCACCATCTTTGTTGTATTTTATTTTTGCAAGCAACATGACTTTTGGTGGCTCAAACTTGGTGGCATCCCTGATGGTTCTTTTAGTAGCCATCAAAGCTGAAATAGTTTCCGTGTGAAGTCTATTTCTATTGTCACATTTTATTAATTTTAATTGGCTGAAAACTCGTTCGACGCTGGCGTTCGAATATGGCAGCACGAGCAAAAGCATTATAACTTTTTTTTAATTAGGAAACAGTGGTTCCCCTGTAGCAGTTTTCATTTTTAAAATATTCATCCAGTATTCCTCCACGGGGATATTTAAATTTGGGGATAATTTTAATTGACTATGATCTAAGAAGGCATGCCTCTTCCATTCTCTATGCAGCTCCTCGTCATCAATATCACTTTTAATGTTTGGATATCTTCTAATTACGTTTGATAGATCTTTTATTTCGAATGTTTGAGCTCTGTTGTAATCGATGACTTCTCCTATTATACTAAAAAGTGGGTCAGAGAAATCAAAACGCTGTGTTATTTGATTTAGTGCTTCTATGTAAAATGATAAGCATGTTTTTTTGAAGTCAATAATTTGAGCTTTAGGTTCTGGAATTTCTTGAGATAATTCATCAATTGATTCCTTTGCTAGCATACCCAAATATAATTTATCTAATGGCACAAAGAATCGTGGATTGAAAAACTCAATTTTGTAGGCATCTGCAGTTTTGACATAATTGAACTACATGTAATTGCTAGCTAGAGTTTTTATCAATTTGTGTACCTCAGGTTTCAGCTGATGCAGCAATGGTTTTTCAGATAGAAATAATTTGTTAAAATCATTAAATTCTTCTAGAACATATGACATGAATTCTAAATAAATTTTTGTGAATTTGTTATTTAGTGTAATCAGTATGTCTTCAGAAATTTTACTTGGATCCTCAAAAATTTCGACTTTAAAATATTCTCTGAGAACTTCATACTGTTCTAACGTTATTTTTACACATGTCTCTAGAGATAGCCATCTTGTTGTTGCTGGACTTAAAACTTTATGGATTTCAACTTAAAAAAATGCTTGGAAATCTCTCAGCTTGTCCTGTCTTGAAGAACTGCGATTAAAATGGGAACCCACACTTCTCAATAAATCTTCTACCTACAGATCTTGGCAACTTGAGACACGATTTTGAAGCTACGAGATGTATCATGTGACAGCTGCATTTAACACACACAATATTTGGTACTTTTTCTTTTAAATGGCTGAATACAGAATTGTGTGGGCCAACCATGCTGTTGGTTGTATCTGAGGCAAAGCCGTCAAAGTTTTTTAAAGGAATTTGTCTGTTCTCAAGCCAAGTTAGTAAACCTTTTGTAAGATCTTCGGCTTTCCCGGATTTTGCTTCATACATATAAAGAAATTGTATGCAAACTACTAGGTCATCCGCGTCACAAAATATGGCTGCCAGTGCACACTGTTTTATTACACTTACATCCGTTGTTTCATCCATTATGATACTAAATGGTGTTGCTTTCTATTTCGATACTAGTTTTTGTGTTGTTATCGGTCCTAGTAAACTTGTTATAGTGTTGGTTGTTTTCGTCCTCCCTAAGCTAACCGATTTTAAAATTGCAGAACCGGGAAAAGTGTTCACCAGAAAAGGTATCATATCATCTGACAACGAAAGTGGCAAATTATGTTGAGCAATGAAAGCGCATAATTTTAACTCCGCTCTTTTCTTTAGTTCTTCTTCTTTTTTAGGTTAAAACGATTGCTCGATAAGTGTTGTATTACTTATGGAGTTTACAATTTGTTTGTGTTTCGAAGTCATCATGTGCTTGACAAAAGCTGGTCTATGATTTAGTACAATGCAATTGCATACTTTACAAAAGGCAGTAATTGATCCATTTTCTTGATCTTTCTTTGAGATCCAATTTTTAAACTCTGTGTCGGCAAGCCATTTATCACTAAAGTATAACTTTTTTTGTTTTTTTGGAGGAGGCATCTCTCGTTCTATACTGCTACTATCGCCACTATCGACATTGTCGATAGTCAATGTTGATTCGACATAGTAATTTTTATCACTTCTAACAGATCTGCAGCATTCCAGCGAAGACTTGTGCATCGTGATACGACCATTTCAATGACTTTGACAAGCGTCGACGTAAGCATCGAGCAGCGTAAATCTCTCTGCAAGTTTTGACGTTGGCCGTTCAACACACATCCAGCGACCGCAGAAGTCAACGACGCATTTTGCATGCACCTCTAATAAATGCAAAAATTAGGTAACTCAATTTTTGAGTCGCTTAGCATTAAATAAATCGATTTAACATATTTTTTTGAATATTGATACTACAATATTGTACAATTTTTGTTACTTTGACCGAATATATTATAATATATTGTCATTCAGCTATTCCTAGCACACTTGATATAAAATGTTATATTGTGGAATAGAGTACCAATAGTCAAAAGGATACCAAAAAGGGTTTTAATGTTTCTTATATCCTGAAATTTCTACTTTGTACAGTTTTGGCATTTTTCAAAAATTTTAGCCTATTTGTGACTGTTTCTGAACGTACTACGTAGGTTTAGTATGAAATATTTTTAAGAGTTGGCTGCACTGCTAAGTTTGTTTTTTAAATGCTCGATTGCCGGCCACCAAATTCCCGCCGTTTTTACCTTACAGACACAAAAATATGACACAAATCACTTTTGAGAGTAAAAGACGTAAAATAATTGAATACTTTAAATGATAAATGATTTTATTTTGTAAGTAGGTTTGTACAAACACTTTTACACGTCTATCATATTTTAAAACTAGATGAGGTCGGCGTTTCCTATCTGACTAGTCTGCGGAGAAAGGCCGAAACAAACTCAGAGGTCAGTCTCTTCTAAAGTCTTTGTGATTGTACTACACATAGGTTCCTAGTATGCATGGTATTATACTAGTGAACGCAGTACCTACCTATGTATTAAATTGACAAGCGTCTCGCGCGAAAAATACGATACGACACCCCATTGTTGAATGTACTTACCTTATGAACGAAAAAGCTATTTCTTTTGGTTTGATAAATAAACAAGATTTGCTTACTGTACACGTTGATGAATTAAAATCAAAAAATCAAAATGTAGATGTAATTTGCATAACGGAACACAATATGGTCAATAGTGATACCGACATTGTGGGCATACCAAATTTCACAGTAGCTTTAAATTACTGTAGGAAAAATAGAAATGGAGGCTCTTGCGTATTAGTAAATAAAGCGCACACTTTTGAATATATAACTGAAATTAAGAAGATGAGTAGAGAGAATATCATTTAATATAGTGCTATTAATTTAAATGAACATAAAATTGTTATTTTTTGCGCATATAGACCACCGAAGAATACTAAAAATGATATTGAGTTTTTCTTTGCTTCGCTCGAGGATATTCTACAGAAATACTGCTTTAAAAATAAAAAGATCATTATTTGTGGCGATTTTAATATAAATATTTTAAATAAAAATGGCACAGTTAGAGATTTTTTGGATCTTATTGCCTCTTATAATCTTAAAGTGTCGCTTGAAAAGCCGACACGGCTCGCTAGTAATACTTGCATTGATAACTTTATTCACAATGTTCGTGCTTCATCATGTGACGTGATTGATTTTGGTTTGTCTGACCACACAGCCCAATATTTTTCATGCCCAGTGACTCGATATTTTTCCTTGAAATCTTGGTACTACTATAGACGCGACTACAGTAATGAGAACATGATTTAATTTAAAAACTGCTTAGCCAACCTTAGCTTTAGTGACGTTTATAATACTAGTGACCCCAATAATGATTTTATTTGCTTTCATGAATTATTTAAACTATTTTACGATCTTTGCTTCCCTGCTAAAAGAATAAAATAATCTATAAATAAAAAATCGAAGTGGATAACTAAAGGAATCAAAAGATGTGCAAAGAGGAAAAGACAAATGCTCTGGCTAGCTAGATTAAATCGGACTAAAGAAAACGAAGATCTATTTAGATTGTATTCAAAAAGGCTAAAGAATATACTAAAACTTACACAGAAAGCACAAAATGATTACAGCATCGCAATGGCTTCAAACAAGTCTAAAGCAGTTTGGAACGTAATTAACAAATGTAAATATAATGTACCTAGAGTAAATATACAATCAATTATCGACCGTGAAAGGATTTTGACGAAACCTAAAGAAATAGCTGAAGCTTTCAACAAATATTTTGTGAATCAGGTCTATGATAATTCGACACTTCATGAACCTATTGATGTAAAATGGAACAAATCAAATTCAATATTTATGGAGCCAAGCACCCCACTTGCTATATATCGTACTATAAACTGTTTAAAGAACACGAAAAGTACTGGGTATGACGACATTAGTACAAAGGTCGTAAAATATGTCTCTACCACAATATCCCCTATCCTAAGTTTTATTTATAACTTGTGCATTGACGAAGGTAAATTCCCTGACAAATTAAAATTAACAATAGTTAAACCACTTTTCAAAAAAAACGAAAGAACTTATATGGGTTACTACAGACCTGTTGCCTTGATACCCATTTTCTCAAAAGTGTTTGAAAAATGTATAAACTCAAGCTCGTACTTATTTAGAAAAATACAACGTTCTTTGTGATGAACAAGTTAGATTTCGGTAAACCAAATCAATAAATATGGCAATCTACAATTTACTTAAAATCGTCATCACCAATCGTGATAAGAAAACTCCTGTGTGTGCCATGTTTATGGACTTAACGAAAGCATTTGATTGTGTTGACCATAGTATTTTGATAAAGAAGTTAAGCAAATATGGAGTCAGAGGAAACGCTCTCAGTCTAATCTCATCATACTTAGAAGATAGAGCGCAAATCACACAAATAAATAACATTTGTCCAAAATCTAGAACTGAAGAAACATACGCATCGGATATTGCTCCAGTTAAGTGCGGAGTTCCACAGGAAAGCATACTGGGGCCACTTTTGTTTATAACATACATAAATGACCTTCCCCAATCAGTGAATCATCCTATGGTCCTATTTGCTGTTGACAGCACGGTAATATTTTCCTCAAATAATTAAGAATGTGACATTAATAAAACTCTAGAGGACATTGTAATCTGGCTAAAATCTAATAATCTATCAATAAATCTTAGTAAAACTAAAATAATGACATTTAATAATAAATCTTTGACATTAAATATTAATTACTTATGTAAGAAAATCGACGAAATCTCAACCACGAGATTTCTAGGACTCCATATTGACTGTAATTTGACGTGGTCAGATCAGGTTGAAGACGTATGTGTTAAATTGAATCGGTTCTCGTACGCTCTTTACATGCTTGCCAAAATAGTAAACCAGAAAACAGTCCTAACAGCTTACAATGCTTATGTCACATCCACCCTCCGATACGGAGTAATCTTTTGGGGTAACGCTACAGAGAGAGAACAAATTTTCAAAGCACAGAAGAAATGCTTACGAGCCGTCTGTAAATTACGACAAATTGATACATGTAAGCCTCATTCCCGGCAACTCAACATATTAAATTTTCCCTGTTTATACATATTTGAAACAATTGTATTTGTCAGACAAAACAAAAGTCAATTCGTAACATTGGGCAACAGACGTAAATTTAATAAAGTACAAATGCCTCCGCATAAAACCGTTCTTTTTGACAAAAGCGGAATGGGTATAGCACCTAGATTATTTAATAAGTTACCAAAATCAATTTTAGAAACGGATAATGTACATATGTTTAAAAATAAATTAAAAAATTTTTTAATTGAGAAAGCCTACTATAGCATTCAGGAATATTTACTAGATAAATGAATATTAATATTGACGTAATGTATAATTAATATTGCCTGACATCTGAATTAGATCAATTGATTTTATTTGACATTTATTTTATTTTATTTTGGTTTGTTTGTGTTCCTGGCTTAGTTTTATTAGTTCTTATTTTGTAATTTGTAATAATTTATTTTATTTATATTTTAATAATTTGCATGCCTCTGTGGTAGAAATAAGTTGGATCTATAATAATTTTAAGAACTTTGTTTAAAACCTTATTTGATGCAAATAAATGATTTGATTTGATTTTTCTTTGATCCTTTCAGTTTTTCTTTGGCCTAAGTATATCATCCACTCAAAACAATAAAACAAAATTGCACGCACAAACAAATTGAAACAAACGAACACCGCGGAACACCAATGAATGAAAGTAAAGTACCTATAGTACAGCCTACAAACACCATAACATTATGACAGGAATCAGGAATGTACACAAACTTGCATTCATACAACTCACTCTTTCTGTTTGCTCATTCTAGCAGTGCGATATAGAGAGAGAGAGAGAGAGACATTACATAACTTTCATTTTAGTTTAGTTGCAATGCCGAATTGCCAACATTACGCACGCACGGCACGACGATTGCGTTCCGTTTCAACTAGTTTTTTTATTCAATTCTAAGCAATTAAAATTACTCTGAAAAGTAACGTCTTCAGCCGTGTAACGTAAATGTAACGTAAGGGGTTCAAAAAGTAACGCAAAACGTCACAAAAGTTACGTTCTGGCAAGGCTGAATCAAATATCGTTTTGAAAATTGTAAAATCACCAATTGATTTAATATTAAAACGATTTATGCGATACATGTTGGTTTTTTCCACGCAAGTGTGTGAGTTATTTTTCGACATGAAAACATTATTCAAGATTTAGCACTGACATTGATTGAATAACCTAATTGACATTATTTTGGTCTGTTCAACTACCTACCTCTAGCATACTTACATAAAATACCTATCTACTATCACACACGTATCGTGCGTCTAAATTTAATTTAGGTAATTAAATACAAAATTTTAATTATTGACCCAAATCGGCAGTAATAATAATATGACGAGTGCAAGTGGTACGATTTCTATACAAACAATTATTTGACAGTAACTGAACGAAAAATATCAAGATTCTGGACATAACATTTATAACACAAGCAGTGAATAAAACATTACAAAATTCTATTTCAGATATTTGTTGGGAGACGAAACTGGAAGATTTTGTTTTATTTTCAAAACTCTAAGGATTATATCTTAAACCGCGGTGAAATTCAAAATACAAGATGTGTCTTGCTGTGCTTTTGTGTATCATGTTTTCACCGATGTTTTTATGTGACCTGCAGACTGGAGGGTATTCTGAAAGTAAGAATTATTTCACATATTTCAGCATTTTTAGTACCTACCCCACCTTGATCTAAACTCTATTCCTTCATATATTAGGCTTTAAATTACTTAAACCGAATTTTCTCAGTCTTTATCTAACTTTTATAAACTAGGCTAAGCAAGAGATATGTAATCTACCTATGTATCTTGTTTGGCTGACCCAATGATGTTATTTCAGTTGAGTATAAATGCTCGTTGCCGGATGTTACCAGCGAAGATAATAAATTGGACGTTACAAGATTTAGGATGGACTTTTCCAAAATATCTGAGGTAGGCTCTGGGTTTCACTCTAAAGATCTAAAGGTTTGGTAACAATATTTTATCGAGTTTGTAAATTATAAGATCTAAATTGTAAGAACTGAAATCTTATGTGTTGTATAAGTTTAATCTGTAATAGATATTAATAACTTGTAAACTTTGACTTATCTAAGTGCATGTTACCATGTCTAAAGATGAATAAATGATATGAATTAAATTATGGTTTATTAACATAAACCGTGTTGAAGTACTTTTTTATACATTTTTGGTAGCGTTTTAAAAATATAAATATTTTAATTTATTTATTTTGTTTATAGACAAGCAGCATAATTGCTGATCTGTGTACTTACATCGCATAGTGCTGAAAGTCTCTTATGGGTCACTTTTGTAGCAATGTCTTATTAGTGTGTAGCCAGTTATTGATTTAGTTTTTAAATGAGTTTATTGTGTTTAGAAAACTTTCGTGATTGATTTCAACTTATCGGAGTTTATCACGTACCGTTTTATCGGTGTTTCGACCGACAATGTTTCGGTTGAATTCGTGAACTTTCATCAGGATGAGTGCAATCTGCTCCAAATAACGTCTCGCCTCGCACTGCGCGCCGCTGCCCTCTGCGCGCGAGTGGACGGGCGGGGTGGTGGGGATTGGGTCAACGAAAGCACAGCGTGTTGACCGGCTGTGTCATCATCATTATCATCACTGTTGCTCTCTTCGGTAGTTCTTGGTACAGGCAAACACACAACACTAACTATGTCTCTACCAGGTTCACCCACTCTTCGGTCACTTGCATCATGAAGACATGGCCTCCAGGCTGGCGGTAGAACCCATCCTCTATCTCTGTTAAAGTTCGGCACGCGACTTATTTCTATCGCCTCTCGGATCTAGCGAGGAACTAAGAATAATGATAATGAGTTTATTGTGGTAGTAGAAACAAACAGATGCTTGCTTCGCACCACCATTTGAGTAGGTTAGGTTCAAAATGTCCTCCACCCTCATGGTAGTTGACCTAAGAGGTTAATGACCTCTAAAATTTCTTTTCCCAGTAGATAAACTAACAATTTAATTGACTGAACTACTAAGAATTTTGGTCCTATAGGACTTAGGGGGTATACCCCTTAAGTACCAGATGCAGTCATAAATAGGGAGGGGGTGTGGTGAATTGGAAAAGGTTAGGTAGTGACTTTGGATTGACATTCAAGAATAAACAAATATGTGGGTTCAAAGGGTAAGGGGATATTATAGCCGCAAAAGCTAATTCTAAATAAGTTTTTTGTTGAAAAATTACTTTTTCAAAACAAGTTTTTATACAATTCATAATCGGAACCGCAAGCAGATTCAAATGAGCCCAAACACTAGTAGCCTACTATAATCCATTCAGAGGTTCCGTTGTCTAGCATTCATCGCCATCCGTCTAGCGCTGTGTGAAATGTCCAGTAATATTTATTTATTATTTATCATGAGACCACCTCCATGGTACCATATTATTGCATTGTCACCGAAGTTACATATGTATTCCAAATTTCAGCTCAATCGGTTGAGGGGAGCGGGTTTAAATTTCAGTTGTTAGATTCCACCCGGACAAACATACATATACATTGCAAGTTAATAAAAAGCTTGTAAAATTAAAACATATATTTTGTATACAATTTCAGGTGAAGTTTCCTGGTCTTATTGGACCACTGAATGAACGTCTAATCTGCAAAATAAAGTGCATTGATGGGAATTGGGTTGGACCACTGTGTTCCACCACTCCAAGTAAGGGTAGTGCATGTCTACTGTAGATACCACTTCCTTTTGTTCAATTTCAACTGATTATGGCGTAATAATAAGGTTCGTACTATTTTGTTATCCACTAGCTGATCCGCCCGCGGCTTTGCACGCTTGGTTTGTCAATAATACCTCTACATACCCTCCTGTGCACAATTTAAGTTAAAATTTAAAATTTTTGCCGAGACATAAATAAATACAAACTAACAGCTATAAACTTATATTAAAAAGTGGTAGGTATGTATACAATTTGTTCTGTATAAGTTTGTATGGGGCATCCTAGGAAACTCAACTTCAAAATTATAATTTTATTGATAAAATGCAAATATTTTGTAACAAATTATTGTGAATTATAAATGATTTGTTAATAATAATTTTTTTTTCCTAATTAAGGATACATTTATTTATTCCAAAAGTGTAATAGGTTTTTCAGCGGCCTTAAACCTCTTTGTTGTTACAAAAACTGTATTACCCGGTTAAATTGAAAATGCTCTGTTTCATCATCAGCCGGAAGACGTCCACTGCTGAACATAGGCCTCCCCCTTAGATCGCCACAACGAGCGGTTGGTAGCCGTTTGCGCCCAACGGCTCCCTGCGATTCTTACTAGATCGTCGGTCCACCTTGTGGGGGGCCGGCCTACGCTGCGTCTTCCAGTCCGTGGTCTTCACTCGAGAACCTTTCTTCCCCAACGGTTATCGGTTCTACGAACGATGTGGCCTGCCCATTGCCACTTCAACTTGCTAATTTTGAGAGCTATGTAGGCAACTTTAGTTCTTCTGCGGATTTCCTCATTGCGGATTTTGTCACGCAAAGAAACCCCGAGCATAGCCCTCTCCATAGCTCGTTGAGCGACCTTGAGCTTGGTCATGAGGCCATGAGTAAAGGACCACGTTTCAGTGCCATAGGTCATCACTGACAACACACACTGGTTGAAGACTTTAGTCTTCAGGCTCTGGGGAATTTTGGACGAGAAGATATCGCGAAGTTTCCCGAACGCTGCCCAGCCGAGTTGGATTCTTCGTGCGACCTCTTTGTCGAAGTTGGACTTACCTAATTGGACAGTTTGTCCTAGGTATACATATTCGTCGACAACTTCGAGAGTATCGCCCCCAACAACTACCGGTACGGGCGCAACATGGATATTTGACATGATTTTCGTCTTATCCATGTTCATTTTAAGACCCACCTGTTGGGAGACCCTACTGAGGTCGTTGAGCATGGTACCGAGTTCCTCGAGCGATTCGGCCATAATGACTATATCATCGGCAAAACGAAGGTGAGTGATGTATTCGCCATTGATATTGATGCCAAGTCTGTCCCAGACCAAGAGTTTGAAAACGTCCTCCAATGCGTTCGTGAACAGTTTCGGAGAAATTACGTCTCCCTGTCTCACGCCTCTCTGCAATTAGATTGGTTCCGTACTCTGGTCCTGTAGACGGACTGACATAGTGGCGTTACTATACAAACACTTCAACACTTCGATATACCTATAGTCGATTTGGCATCGCTGAAGAGACTGCAGTACCGCCCAGGTCTCGATTGAATCGAAGGCTTTTTCATAGTCCACAAACGCTAGACATAACGGCCGATTATACTCCTCGGTCTTCTGTATAATCTGGCGTAGCGTGTGGATGTGGTCTATGGTACTAAAGCCTTTTCGGAAACCGGCTTGTTCGGGAGGCTGGAAGTCATCGAACCTGTGTGCGAGACGGTTCGTAATCACTCTCGAAAACAGCTTGTAAACGTGGCTCAAGAGCGAGATGGGCCTGTAGTTCTTTAATAAGGTTTTATCACCTTTTTTAAAGAAAAGCACCACCACGCTCTTATCCCACGCTTTTGGCGTGGTTCCTTCGAGGACGACGGAGTTAAATAACTTCTGGAGGACTTGAAGTACCGGTTTTCCACCCGCTCTCAGAAGTTCTGTCGTAACTCCATCCTCACCTGGTGCCTTGTTGTTTTTAAGCTGTTTCAGAGCGATCCTAATCTCGTACAGGCTGATGTCCGGGATGTCTTCGGTATAGTGTCGGGTTAGCCAACTGACCAATGGGGTTTTGTGTTGAGGTGTACATCTGTCCATAGAACTTTTCGACCTCTCTCAGAAGCTCCGGTGTCGACGAAATGATAGTGCCGCTGTCGGTCTTCAGCTTAGTCATTTGGCTTTGCCCTATAGACGAATGCTTTGCAAACACTTTTGAACCTTTGTTCCTTTCTATTGCGACCTTAATACGAGATGTATTAAAGGTACGCAGATCGTGTCGCATAGATTTCGAGATTCGCCTATTAAGCACGCCGTATGCCGACATATCAGTTGAAGACTGCAATCTCATTTCATCCCGGTCCTCCATTAGCTTAATGGTTTCATCTGAGAGTTTCTGGTGCTTAGTTCGGCGGGGGGCCTTAAAGAACTTAGATCCCACCGCTTGGACAGTTTCCACCAACCCGTTGTTTATCTCGTCAATATCATTGCAGCTGGCTAGGCACTGGAAGCGATTGTGCAGTTCTAGCTGAAAGCTCTCGGGGTTTTGGATTTGGGCAGGATTTGGACGGAGCGCAGACTTCATGCTCTGTTTACTCACACATAATTTGCAGTTAGGTACTAACTTAATTTGGTAGGGATAATTCTATTATGCATTAGTGTGTAATATTACTACGCACGCGTGTGTTATAGTTCGGTTTATGGCCTTAAGAACGATGTACTATGGCTCACTTTACGAGCAAGTGTGTTGAAAAGTAGATTACAAAACTAAATAGAGGGTTATCCATGTTTATGATATTGAGATGTATATAAAGTTTCACAGACTGCACATATATATTATAAATGTGAAAGTTTGAATGTTTGTTTGTTACCTACTCAATCACGTCGTAACGGCTGAACCGATTTCGATGAAATATGGTGTGTTGATAGATTACGACCTGGATTCAAACATAGGCTACTTTATATTAACAAATAACGCGTGCGAACCCGCTGGCGAAAGCTAGTTATTGATAAGTTCAACTATAATACTCGTGTATATTTGTTGAAAAATGTTTAATTGCTTGTTAAAAGGAAAATCCAAATTATTTCATTAGAATATATTTAATTATTGTTTAAATTATTTTTTATAATATTTGTTTTATATTTTTAGAATATTCATTAGCTAGATCTAGATATAATAAATTAATGAAAATTATTTATTATTCCATACAAGCTAGATACAACAGAATGAGATACAAGAAAATGTACGATAAGCGGTTTTATTGCTAAAAAAGCGATCTCATATTTATTTCTTTTAAACCATAGGGACTTATAGAACACTTAGTTACGTCAGTTTCATTACATTATAGTACATTATGATATAAATGACATAAGTAATGACATACATATTATGACATAAGTATAGTGTTCTCGGCTGTAATTTTCAACTTACCGAAGTTGAAAATTACAGCTGAGGCAATATTGTTAGCCCGAGCCGTAGGCGAGGGCTAAGAAAGCAGAGGCTGTAATTATCAAAGCGCACGTATGTTATACGACGTTTTATAACATATTTGCAAGGAAATAAATAAAACTCGGACTTTCTTAAACGAATAAATCATTAATCACTTGTTAAAGCAGTTAGAAAAATTTGAACAATTTGTAATAATATTTATTTACTTGTTCACAAATTAGCGATGCGCGCGCATCAGCGCTTTTTTTAAGGCAAAGGCACAAAAACAGCTGGTATTACTAATAAAGTAAATTAATATTTTTATGTTTTTGTTACAGATAAATGGTTGTAATTTATTGACAAAATTAATTAAATTAAAGAATTTAATGTTTATTTTTTATATATTATTTCCCAAAGTTAATTTTATTCATAAAATGTTGACCAGTTTTCTGACATAAAAACTCTTTGCTAAGTTTTAAAAAAGTACTGTTCGTTTTAGACGGAGCATCTTGATAAACCGTACGTTTTACCTTATTAAAAAGAAACTCGTGCGTTTTACATTACAATAACGCACAAGTACATAATGACATACATTACGATATTGAAATTGGTGAAATAAGAGACGCTTTACGAGCAAATGTGTTATAAAAAATATTAGGAAATCATCCAACTAATCATTACACAGTATAAAATGAAGTCGCTTCCTTTGTCTGTTACCTTAGATCTTTTAAATTATTCAACGGATTTCAATGTAGTTTTCAGCAATAGATAGAGTGATTCAAGAGGAAGGTTTATTTGTATAACTAGCTTCCGCAAGCGGCTTCGCACGCGTTGTTTGTCAACAAAAAGTAGTTTATGTATTAATCCATATTATAATCTACGTACATACCGTTTTGAAAGTACCTTTTCACGACTTAACGGCTCGACCGATTTCGATGGAATTTGGCAGCTATATACCTAGATAAAATCAATGAACTTGAGACATGGGATACATTTTACGCAACTGCACAGAAGGAGGGTAATGTTTTAATGACAAACCACGCGTACGAAGCCGCGGGCGGGTCAGCTAGTATATTATAATACAATAATATTTTAGTTGCGGCTGTATACAGGTTTTGTCAGAAGAACATTATTATTATAACAAATTCAAAATAAATTAGGGAGGCTTAAAAAGCGCTGGAGCGAAGAATTGGAAGTCGTCCAAAGGGACTGGCGGGGTCTGGCTCTGGACCGTGATAAGTAGAGGGAAGAGGGGGAGGCCTTTGCCCAGCAGTGGGACAGTACGGGCTAGTACAAATAAATAAATTGATACATAATTACAATAATTAACACACAAATATACTATTGTGATTTCCAGATGGCAGATTTCAACCAGTGCTTCGAGAATGCCTGTACCGACATGACTATCCGTTACTGGCTATATCATTCAAGAACTCCACAATCTCTGTAAGCTTATACATCATATTATCTAATATTAACTTTAGGGCAAAATAAGATCTGTAGGTACTGACTTCTCGCATACATTAGTCGCATGTATTGTGTATTTTCTAGGGTTCCGTACCCGAAGGGTGAAACGGGACCCTATTACTAAGACTCCGTTGTCTGCCCGTCTGTCTGTCTGACTGTTCGTCTGTCTCCAGGCTGTATCTCACGAACCGTGATATTTATACAGTTGAAATTTTTACAGATGATGTATTTCTGTTGTCTCTATAACAACAAATACTAAGAACAGAATAAAACAAATATTTAAGGAGGCTCCCATACAACAAACGTGATTTTTTTGCTCGATATTGATAACGGCAACGTATAGACGCCTGAAATATTCACAGAATATTTAGTTATATATTCACTTTAAAAATAAATAATTAAATTAAAATAAAACAAATATTTAAGTGGGGCTCTCATACAACAGACATGGTTTTGTTGCCATTTTTAGGATTTCGTACCGAAAGGGTAAAACGGGACCCTATTACTGAGACTTCTGTCTGTCTGTCTGTCTGTCTGTCCGTCTGTCACCAGGCTGTATCTCATGAACAGTGATAGTTAGGCAGTTGAAATTTTCACAGATGATGTATTTCTGTTGCTGCTATAACAAAAAATACTAAAAACAGAATAAAACAAATATTTAAGGGGGGCTCCCATACAACAAAATTTATTTTTTTGCTCGTTTTAGCTCGATATTGATAACGGCAACAGGTAGATGCTTGAAATATTCACAGAATATTTAGATATAAATTCAGTTTAAAAATAAATAATTAAATTAACTCTCGCACTTGGCCGGTTTTTACAGATAATGGTACGGAACCTTTCGTGCGCGAGTCCGTCTCGCACTTGGCCGGTTTTTTACCTTTCGTGCGCGAGTCCGTCTCGCACTTGGCCGGTTTTTTATACTACCTGGAATTGGAACAAACATATGGCCCACCTGATATTAATTGTTAACCATCGCCTATAACAAAGTATTACCTCGTAGGTCACGCACCTTAGAAACGTGCCCTACGATGCACTGCCCTGTGCCCATCAATTTGAGGCATGCAGGTGTAAAGCCTCATGTGCCTATAATCTCACCGGAAATTATACCCTTCAAACCGAAACACAGGAATACTGCTGGGCAGAATAGTTATAGGAATCGGAACCGCTGAGTCAACGCCGTGACATCGGATCGCTCAGTGTATTCTACCGCCTGTATAATGGGGAATGTTCTGAGGAGCTATTTGATATCATCCCGTCGTCAAGATTTTACCACCGCGCTTCTCGACAACGTACTAAAGCTCATCGACATATCATCGACAATTGGGTATCACGCACCACACGCTTCACGCGATCTTTTCTACCCCATACTTGCCAGATGTGGATAGTGGAATGAGCTACCATCTGAGGTTTTCCCATTAGGCTACGACATGGCACGCTTCAAGAGAAATGTAAAGAGGTTTCTACAGTGTAGGGAACGCATCGACAATACCCCGGGTGTTGCCGATGTCAATAGGCGACGGTGACAACTTACCATCAGGTGGGCCGTAAGCCTGTTTCCCCACAAATAACATAAAAAAAGGTGGCATTACCTCTAGGGTTGTCAACTTTTTTTAATAGAAGTAATGTATTTCTGGCTCCAGGGGCTAAAAAATAAAATACAAACGTGGAAAAAAAAGTATTTATTTAATTTCATTTCATTTATTTCCAAAAACAAAATACAATGGTGTACATTACAAAATTGTACTCTTGAACTGTTGCGCGGTTCATTTAACTGAACTTTAGGATCATATCAATCGTGTTTCAGTTTGAGGTTCAGTATTTTGTAGAAATAATTGCATTTTATAAGAAAAAAAATGTGCTAAAACGTTTCGGTCGAAATAAAGTACATTTTGCTATTCAAAAATATAAAGCAAACCGGAAGTAGCCGGAAGAGACTGGGGAAAATTTTTATTGAACATTAAATATTTTTAAAATGCAGTGAGAAAGCCACTCCTAACGTCACATCCATCATCATATAAGTAACACTGGACATTTCACATAGCGCTATCGAGCCCCAGTCTAAGCAAAGCTACTTATTATAAATTTTAAAGTTATATTTGTATGCAATAACTAGTCCATACTAATATTATACAAATTTGAACGTAACTGTCTCTGTTACGTTTTCACGACTAAACGGTCCGATTTCGATGTAAATTGGTACTTATACAGATTATTACCAGGCTACTTTTTACCTGACTGCGCAAGGAAAGGTAATGTTTTTATTGAAACCTAGTTAGTATAATATAATTTCAGAAAGAAACGTCCTTCCCCCACGGCTCGTTTATCGTGGCCCGCTGCATCCACTTCGGCTTGTACAAGCTGAAAGGCGAGAGTGTGCTACGCTGTGAGAATGGAGAGTGGATACCTAGATTCCCAGAGTGCGTGCCTACTACCATCGTTACTAATTTTACTGGTAAGTTTTTTACCCCTATCTGTCTAGACCTGCCGTTGTGCCTTCACCGAGAAGCCTCAGGCACATCAAGTTATCACAGTACACCATAAAATATAATAAGTTCTAGTTCGCAAGATAATATTATTTCATCATCATTCGGCAAGAGGCATATTTTTCATATTTATCATCCTGAATAAACATTTTATATAATTACTGATTTAAATGGGTATCGTCGCGTGTGTAAAAAAAAAGGTATATACAGTGGTGTACACACAATTAGAAACATCGAATGTAACTTCTATGTTCAGTATAAACTAACTGGATAACGAATGTGTTGCATACCATTGGGTGCTCCTACGTATTTACAAATAAATAAATAATATAATAATAAAATATTGCTGGACATTTCACACAGCGCTAGCCGCAAACTAATCAGAGCTTGTACTATGGGAACCAGGTAACTGATAAAATACATAAATACTTTTTTTGTAAATACATATAGGTATAGAATATATAGAAAAACACCCAGACCCGGAACAAATATCTGTAGATCATGCAAACATTCGTTCCGCGGCGGGAAACGAACCAGCTGGCTCCTGCGTCGATTCGTCGAATGTATCGATTCTAAAACATAGTATTATATGCTGGTTTCGAAAATATAAAACATCAGTTATGCTAGAATTGAAACGGTTTATTACATAAAGGTAACGGGGATTTCTGGGCCTGATTGTAATAAGTTGACGTATGGTTCAAAAAAGGGTTATATTTTTCTATTTCAGAATGTGAAAAGTCAACTCAATTTACAATCTGGAAAATGAGATTAAAAATCAAAATTCAAAAATAAAGTTATGTTTACGACGTAAATGGAATATCGATTAAATTATAATCGATTAACGTGACAGCTTTCATACTGTTTAAGGAAATGCTTTCACCAGATGATTAATTTAATTAAAATAATCATATCTATTAGAACTAATTGTATTGAACAGTTTAAACCAATAAAATATCTACATACTAAAGATAAATCGATTCACGTTTACTAATCGATTATAGTATTTTTAGTCTGTGCTAACTCTGACATGACATGCATGACATGACACTGACACTTTCTCGTTTCGTATCATTTAGTCACTAAATGATACGAAACGAGAGAGTGTCGAGGGAGTCGACAAAATTTTAGTGCGTGTACGTTTTGAGTATGTTTCCTCCCATAGTTAAATTGATATTTTCCTCGACCCCTGCTTTCATTCTACTGACTTCTGATCTACTTTCTTGTACGACCCTTGACTTGCTACCATATCGGACACGGAGAACCCTGCTTAAACGTTGGACTTGGACTTGTTATTTTGGATTCTACGAACGGCCTACCGATTGGTTATTAACATCATGTATCGTTGTGTAAACTGTGGCATAGCGACTAGTTGTCCATATGATCTCTGGCCCATCAACTTCTTCCCAATAAGCCGAATTAAAATAAAAAAATAATAAATATGGCTGGACATTTCACACAGCGCTATCTGGCCCCAAACTAAGCAGAGCTTGTACTATGGGTACCGGATAACTGATAGAATACTTATATACTTTTTTTTGTAAATACATACTTATAATATATAGAGAAACAACCAGACACGGAACAAATATCTGTAGATCATACAAACATTTGTTTCGCGGCGGGAATCGAACCCGCTACCTCCTGAGTCTCAGCCGGCTATTCGCCCACTGTACCACGGAGATAGTCAATTGAAGAAATACAACCACCGGCACAAGTTCTTGCTGCTGATTCTCCAGTTGAAGAAGTTAGAAGCAATCAGTCTGAACCTACTATTGTATTACCAGATTGCAATTCTCAATGGCAATTCTCTGTTATAGGCGATGGTTACCACTTAACATCAGGTGGGCCATAAAATTGTCCAATCTCCACGTAGAATAAAAACAAAACACATTAGATCTGTTGAAATAGAAAGTACTTGGTGCTTTATTGAAGGATGCCAGAGAACAGAGAAGTTCTAAATTCCACTTTCTACCAGAAAATGTTGCTCAGTCTGTATAAATATTATGTTCCTAAGAATAATCGTCTTTGTGATCGTCATTTTGCTGTAGAAGCATATGATTTTCTTAACAGTTTGAGAAATAATTATGTACAGACTCTACAAATATAATCGACATACTATCTATACTATAAAAACTGTCAATCACACTTCATAAATCAGCTGATATAAGTATATATATTGTTATGTAACCTCACTTTTCCTATATCTCTTTTAACTCAGCTCTCAAATTGCCAACATCCGCAAAATTTTCAGTGACTGTTTAATAATATTTAGGTATAGTAGCTAATAATTCACAACATTTTCGTCTTTTTACATCCAGGCCCAAAATTGTATGAAAGCGTAGCCGTCTCCTATTAATTAATAGTTATAAAACATTTTTATATACAAACTTTTATTTAAGTGCTCTATGGGTATACAAAATTTCGTGTCTGTGATGTTGTCCGTTGAGGAGTTCCTTCATCTGAAGCCAATTCAGGGTGTACAATCAGGACACGCTTACCATAAAAATTCATTGTCATCGTAACTAACCTAAATGACAAATTTCACATCCGTAGCATAAGAGAATGTGGTTCTGATTCAGCTCGCAAGATTTGACCTACTAGAAACCAAATGACGGCCTCCGTGGCGCAGTTGGTGAATAGCCTGCTGAGACGCAGGAGGTTGCGGGTTCGATTCCCGCCGCGGAAACAACATTTGCATGATCTACAGATATTTGTTCCATGTCTGGTTATTTCTCTATATACTTATTATAAGTATGTATTTACAAAGAAAAGTAGGTATATGAGTATTCTATCAGTTATCTGGTTTCCATAGTACAAGCTCTGCTTAATTTGGGGCTAGATGGCGCTGTGTGAAATGTCCAGCAATATTTATTATTATTATAACTATCAAACATTGCAAGCTAAATAAAAGGCTATTGAACTGGGGCCGACAACAAATTATAACACAAAGAAACAACTTCATAAACTTAAAAAAAAACTATTAAAACCACATGATTACAGATAAATACAATGAATTCAGTATCCTTGATGCGATTAGTACTTAGTAGGGTAGACTCTGTTAACTATTACGGATTTACAACGGCGTAATAGATTCTATTTGTTTTTCACATCTCTCCAAAGGAATACATCCCTAAGCTTCTACAAATGCGTCATACAGATTGTTAATATTGGTGATACGTTTAGCCGACAATGTTTTATTAAAGGTGTGCAACAACACAGATTCACTTTGGGGTTTAAATCTGGACTATTTGCGAGCCTCACAAAGTCACCAGTCAGCTGTATGCGTGTTGAAATACCCAAATCACGGGGAAGTTATTATTAGAATACGACATCATTGTCTCCTCCAAGACACTTTTATACTGCCACTGATCTACCAGTCCTATAATCTTACTCACGGGACCAACTCCGTATCCTATAAAAATATCCCCACACTTTAACATCCACAATGATCTCTCTCGATCTAGTTGAGTAAAATTTTGTGGATTTATTCCTTATAAAAAACCTATAGATTTTGGATATCTGTAGGCGAGGCCAGAAATCTGTAAATCTACTGATAAATCTGTGGGTATGTTAACCCTGCTTCATGGTGTACTTTTTATTCAATTCTTCGTTAATTGGGCGTCGTACATATCGTGCTGCATCAGAATTTACTAAATTTATTTTAGTTTTTTTCTGAAAACAAAACTTTTCCACTGGCGAACAGTCCAACTGTCATATTTTCTAGCAAAGCGATTTTCTCTATGTTGCCTGGTAAGTGGCACTTTCCTTGGAAGCCTTCCAAAAAATTTTGTTTCAACTAACCGCCTGCGGTTACTCGTCGAGGGTCGTCTTGGGAAAATATTTCTTTGGAATTAAAAGAGTGTTCAGTACTTTACTATTTTTATGTCCGTAGCGTCTTGGAATACTGTTGCACTATGTGGAACCCACAATACATAATATATGAGCAAGATATTGAGCGCATTCAATCCAAATTCATTAAAACGTTAAACTATCGCACCCATTGTAATAGAAGCATGACTTACGAGGAATCGTGTAGGTTTCATAAACTCATGCCGTTAAAGGATCGGCGCTCTTTGCTGCAGATGTTGTTTTTACACGACGTTTGCAGTAATAGAATTGATAGCACCGAATTGGCGTCTCTCGTTCTTCAATTCAATACTCCTTTTAAACGTACGAGACACACAACCCTCTTTCATATTCCTTTCAGTCGTACCAACTATGCCCAAAATTCTGTGATCTGTCGCACGCTAGATAGCTACAACAAGGATTTTTCGTCAATAGACATCTTCTCTAATAGCAAAACATCTTTTAAGAAACAAATTATATTTGTTCTTAATCATATATAGCGCGTTCTATAAAATATTCAGAAATTCACTCAACACACACTACACTCTCTCCCTCACCCCCTCAAGTACACACATTTAAACAGCATCCCTACCTCTCTTTTGTTCCTCAAATGCGTACCTACTAAATTACGAAAATCCTTGAAAATTTAATTAATATACTATGTTTTTTAATTTTTTTCTCTAGGTGACTAATTTCATAAAAGATAAGTCTATAAATTGAGAATCTGTTATTGGCATTAAGCATTAGTTATAAGGATTGTTTACATTGTTAACAAGTGCTGTTGATTCTGTAATGAATAATAAAAAAAAAAGTATTAATTTAATCACCATTTCATTACATTTTGTAGTATTGGTATGTCAAAAAAATATTACAAATGATATATAATAATAAAAATAAATAATAAGAAACAAATTACATCTATGCAGAGCATTGGAATCTTTAAAGGCATCCGTCTTAACGAATAATAAGTTTGTCTTCATGGTCTGTGGTCTTCCTTAGTCGAACTTTTCTAGGCACCTTACCCGATATTCCGTGTTGTTTTTAATGTGCAATGGTGTTAAATACCATCTTTTCTTGTTGCTGCATCACAGCTTTTTCCATTTTGTATATTAAGAGATAACGTTTTGGGATTTTTTTTAGAAAAATGAAGGCACATTTTGGTTTTAAATTTCAATTTAGAACATTCTAATTAGTTGTCCAATATGCCAGTTATTAAAGATATTGGTATTTTTGTTAATATAGGGGTTATTTTTATTATGACCTACATTTTCATCAAATCTATTGCTGTAAAATTTTAAACTTTACACATAACTAAATTAAAGTACTAGAGGTACATATCCATTTTTAATATATTATTTTTACTGCCCATAAATCATAATACTTTAAGTAAAATGCGAATTTTTCGCAATCTAGATGTTGAATAGAGGTTGCAGATTTAGTTCCAAAAACAGAACTAGATGGCAGTAGTAAAAATGTTCCGTTTCTAGAACGCGCTAACGAAGCGTTTTGGGAAATGAGTGTGGTTGCCGTACTTCGGCTACGAATTCTGTAGATCATACAAATATTTTGTCCCTATTTTTGGAAGTGCCTGTCAGATCCGCAAATCTGCAGGCACTAATAAACTATAAAAATGCGTGATGCGTAAATGATACCTGTTTAAAATTTATTCTTTTTATTAAATCATGGTTACTGAACATTTATATATCGTACATTGTTCAGTAGGTCTCCGCGATTTCTAAATGTGTATAATTTTTTACACTTAATTTATTTAAATGTAGGTTATGTAATTGTTATATAAATATTTATATTATTTTAGTAATAAAAGTACTTGTTTTGTTAGTTATTATTTGATTTACGCCGCCACGCCATCCTCATTTGTTCACACTGATTCTGGCTATCCAAAGATTGCCTGGAAGATATCGCTTCTAGCGATAAGGCCGCCCATTGTGCTTTTGATTTAATTATGTATTCTCTTTTGTTATATTACTGTCTTAATATGCTTTTGGAGAAGTTAGTATAGTAACCACGGAAAAGAGTGACTTTTACTACAGTTGAGCAACGCGCGATTATAAAAAGTAAAAATATACGTTTAAAGTAATATTAATCTATTCATATTTTTACTTTTTAAAAGATGTTTACTTATCTTAAAAGTTACTAAACCAATGTTAAAATTATTTCAGTGATAGAAATAAATAATGCTGGACATTTCACACAGCGCCATCTAGCCCCAAACTAAACAAACCTTGTACTATGGGATAACTGATAGAATATACTTTTTATTTGTTTTATTTTTTACATACATACTTATAATATACAGAGTGAATTTTTGAAACGGGCCAGTAAGTAATGTATCTGACCTTAACCGTTATAAAAAAGTAATAATTTTATTTATTGACATAATTAAGTATGTCATTTTATTAACATAGTAAATGGAATCGTCATAGTTACAGTTATCGTTAGTCGTTATGGTTAAGATATTCTCAACTGCGTTCACAGATTTTGGAAAAAATGTACAGTCAGCAAGAAAATGGACATTTTATACAGAATCTTTTTTTGATGCCAATCGATCCTGTTTCTTATAAGGGTCAAAAGTCTCTACTGGACCGACTGAGGTTTGAGTACTAGAAATGTCAGAAAACACAAAAAACTTTTCCCATACATTTGTACCGAAATACCCCCCTGTATTTCGGTACAAATGTATGGGAAAAGTTTAAGAAAAGCTTAAGATTAATTACAGTTTTTGTCAAGCTGGCTTCGTGACTAAAAACAAAAGCGCCTAGCTAAGTAGAAAATCATCATAGTTGCATCGATAATCTTCTGCAACATTAGAACGAAAACAAATAATAATAAAATAAATCGTTATAATATGTATTTTAGACACAGACAAAAATAACTTACAATTAAATTGCTCAAAATGACCGCCGCTTTCACGAATACATAAGTTCACTCGTTTTTTTACTGAGTTAGTAGCAGCCAATAATTTTCTTGGATGGATATCATTTAAAATCCTTGTTAATGCATCTTTCAGTTCCTGAATACTGTTGTATTTCTTTTTGTAGACTTCGTTTTATAGGTAGCCCCACCAAAAAAAAATCGAGAGGCATTAGATCGGGGCTGCGAGGTGGCCACTTAGTTGGACCATGTGTACCTATCCACTGTGACCCGAACTGCCTATTCAAACTGGAACGCGTAAGGCGGTTGTTGTGTGGCGGAGCGCCATCTTGTTGAAAATAAACTTCTCGCAATTCTGACAGGAGCCATTCATCCAACTGGTTTTGGAGATTCTCTAAAATGACGTCGTTATACACGGCAGAATTAAGAGTACCTTCATAAAATTCCACCATTACCACTCGGTTTGATATCACACCACACCAACAGTTAAAACAGAATCGAACTTGATTGTGACTTTCCCGAACTCTGAATAGGATATTCTCTAGACCAATAGTGGTGATTTCGTCTGTTGTACATTCCGTTATTTGTAAAATTGGTTTTGTCTGACCATATTAGGTACTTAAGAAGTTCGTGATCTCTACTTATTTTTCCTCTTAGCCATTTGCAAAAAGTAATTCTTCAAACATTGTCACCTGGATGTAATGCTTGAACTATCCTCCCCTGTCGATAAGATTTATAAACGTGTTTTTTCAATGTCTTTAATAGTGACTGGGAAACACCCACGTCAAGAGCGTCATATCTGGACGATATCTCTGGATAACCTTCCACATATGTAGGTTAAAATAACAATCTCCGTGTCTATGTCCAGTGCACGAGGCTGCCGCACTAACTTCTTTTTGAACGAACCATTTTCATCGAGATTTGTAATTTAATTACCATTCTTGATGGTACTTCTCGCAATGGATACTTATTCGCGTACCACACCGTTGCAGATTCCGTGTCCCTTATATTTACAAAATACGCTTCAATTAAGTCCAAACGTTTGCGATTCAAAGACATTTTTTTAAACTTATTTTAACTAATTTTCTCAGCACAAACATAAGAATGACCTAAAATAACCCAAGAATTCGAATCGAATTCGAAGTTTGAAATTATAAACTTTTTTTATTTATCTACCTACTTTTTCCAGCCCGTCTTTTTTATAGCGGACTATAGCGGATCCCATAACAAAAAGTTTGGCTAATTTAGAAGTTTGACTCTTTTACCGAAATGTATGGAAAAGGTTTTTCGCAATATCTGACATTTCTAGTACTCACACCTCAGTCGGTCCAGTAGAGACTTTTGATCCTTATAAGAAACAGGATCGATGGGCTTTGACCATTTTCTTGCTGACTGTACATTTATTCCAAAATCTGTGAATGCAGTTCAGAATATCTTATAAATTTAAGGATTGTCTCCTAAAAACGTTTTCCTGTTACTATAACGGTTAAGGTACCTACCCTTAACTGGCCCGTCTCAAAAATTCATCCTGTATTTAGAAAAATCCAGACTCCGAACAAATATCTGTAGAGCGTGCGAACATTTGTTCCGGGGTGGGAATTGAACCCGCAACCTCCTGCGTCTCAGACAGCTATTCACCCACTGTGCCACGAAGGTCGTCAAAGGAAGCCTATGTTTCAATTTAGGTACCTATATACCATACCGGTGCAGCCGTTATGATGTGATTAACGAACATGTAAACTTTCGCATTTATAATACTAACTGACCCGCCAGCGGCTTCGCTCGCCTTGTTTGTCAATAAAAACATAACCCTCCTTTCCGGTCATAATCTATTTATATAAATATATAAATAGATGATGACCGGAATATGTATATTAGGTATATTTATATCTTTCCAAAAGCAAATATGAATTTTCAGATCCCTAACTTGAGGAATTATGGATTGCCCATACAAACTTTCAACCTCCCTTTCATCCCTTTCAAGATTATTTTTTAAGACAAAATATAGCCTATGTCCTTCCTCAGTATATAATCTATCTGCTTGTCAAATTTGATTACGATCCGTTCAGCCGTTTAGTCGTGAAAAGGTAATAAACTAACAAACGGAGTTACTTTCGCATTTATAATATTAGTATGGATTAGTGTGATCTATGAGACCGATGCACATTTCAGGCGACGCGCCGCCGTCCATCCAGTACACGCTGGTGAGCGGCTCCGCGACGGTGGAGCCCTCGGGCGAGCTGTTCGTGTTCCCCGACAGCAGCATGCGCATTGACTGCGTCTCCTCCCGCCTGCGCGGCGAACCGCTCTGGAGCTGGACGCAGTCCATAGGACACTACCACTCGGGTGAGCCAACACTTTATTAACAACTCTTTAATACTAGAAATAAAGATAAACTCGCTGTTGCCGCTTGTAGTCTTCATAAAGTTAGTAAATAGTACATATCAATGTTGTGTTCGCCTGTAATTGTCAAAGTATTAGTACAAAACCAAATCTATAATGTAACAAAACAATAACTTAAACTGTTAGCGTCGATTATTAAACGAGGGGGTAAAGCTGTGTCGTGCGTCACGGGCGCTTTATTGAATCCCGAACGTAGCGAAGGATTCTAGAGTTAACTCCCTACTAGAGTTATTAGAATTACTAGAATCCTGAGTGCAGAGAGGGATATAAGCACGCCCACGATGCAGACAGCTTTATCCACGAGGAGAATACTCTACTTTTCACACTTTCTGCGAGACAATTAAAACCAAATCGAGGTTAGTTCGATTTACGAATAAGTTCTTATTATGTGGGACAAATTTTAATACAGATGTGGTATCAAATTCAAATCACATGTCCGCGAGGACATATTGAAATTCAGTACAACTTAACTCCCGGCGCAGCTGTAGGGATTTAATCACCTGCTGTCGGTGAGGTTTACATCCTACTAATATTATAAACACGAAAGTTTGTATGTATGGATGTTTGTTACTCTTTCCCGCCGGAACGGCTGAACCGATTGTGATGAAATTTGGTACTTTTTATTGGCAAACCACGCGTGCGAAGCCGCGTATTGCTCAGCTAGTAACCTATAATTTGACATTGTCGAGCAGATGGTGTAAAAATAAATAAATCGTTTAAAGGGTAAGGTGTAGGTACGCTTTTGCGCTTGCCAACAAAGCTTTTGTTAGATTTTTGTTATCTAAAGGCAGTGTTTATCAACGTATCCTTATTACGTGTGTTGTAACTGAGCTCATCACAACGCTTTTTATAAAGTGTGATATTTTTGCGGGTGTACATTATGCTCTCATTAATCTCATTTAATGCATGTTCCCTGATTACTCGGAGACGCCTGGACCGATTCGAGAAATTCTTTTTTTGTCTAAAAGGGTATACTTCCCAGGTCGTCCTATTGGCACCAAGTCAGGATCTGATGATGGGATAAAAAAAAATCGAGGGTAACCCTCAAATTTTATAGCGACGCAATTCGGTTTTATGTTTGTTACTTCAGAACTCTGTCATTTATCAACCGATTTAGATATTGTTATTATTTGAAAGGATACTTTCAGATTGGTTCCATAGAAATTTCATCAAAATCGGTTCTGTAGTTTGTTTAAGTCGGTTATATTTTTGTTAGAAAGTTGCATGTTTTTATTGTGTACCTAATAATTTAGTCTTTAAGCTGTTATATAACGGTGTAAATGGATTTCTGTTGTATGAAATCAAATATTTTTATTTATTTTATTATTTATACTTTTTTGTTGAAAAATTACTTTATCAAAAAAGCTTTTATAAAATTCATAATTAGAACTGCAGATTAAAATGAGCAAAAATTCCATTCCGATGTTCCGTTGTCTAGCATTTTTACTAAGATTACACCGACACTAACATTTTTAAATTCCGATGCAAAAAGAAGGGTGTTATAAATTTCACGCCTACGTCTGCCTTTATGTGTATTGTAATTGCAAACGGATGGAAAGATTCGGCTGCAGTTTTTTATATAAATCTTGTTCATCTCGGGTACCTCTTACCTGTATAAAATGAAGATTAGGTGCCCAATTCTGTTAATTTATAAGAAAGAAAGAAAATATATTTATTTGACACACTCACAGGACAGACCATTCAGAACAGTACAAATATACCTACGTACAACAGAATTATAAATTATTATAAAGAAAAATTATATAAAGGCAGCGTATTGCTGCCAACCCAAGAAAAACGATTATGGAGCCATACTATTATTACTTTGAATGGTCAATTTCACTGCCTGTTCCACGGCGACTTTAATGGTTTAAATACTATTTTTAAGATAAAATATCGTGTCAGTAGAAAACAATAAAGTATAGTCATTTTGCGACGATAACAATCGCTTCAATACGTCATTGGCATAGTGAAGCGATTGGTGTAGTGAAACTGGGTCCAAAGTCAGCCGATACGAAAATTATAATAAGCCTATCACCTGTAAAATGGAATTGTATTACGGGTTTTTTGACGAGTCAATGGTTTCGCGAGATCGCTATTTAGCGATAAGACCGCCAATTGTAGTAATAGATTTACGTTTTTAATTTTAATTTGTTTCATTGGGTGCAATAAAGAATTATCTATTCTAAACTTATCCTACTAATATTATAAACGCAAAAGTTTGTATGTAAGTATGTCTATTTGTTACTCTTCCACGTTGGAACGGCTGAACCGACTACCATGAAATTTGGTATGTACGTAGATCATAACCTGGATTAACATAGACTACTTTTTATTGGCGAATCACGCGTGCGATGCCGCTGGCGGAAGCTTGTCTAGTATAAAAATGCATAGAAAGACTTTGTTTGAAAGTTGTTTATTTGTTCCAGCGTGGTCAACGGAAGAAGGAGAGAGGGATACGCTCTACCGGCTCACGCTGTCCAAGATGTCGGTCCGCAACAGCGATCAGTACACGTGCACGACTCCTAACGGAACCACCAATACCATCCACATAAAAGTTGTTAGTGAGTTTAACCATCTTAACTTATACATTACACTAGCTAACCCGCCCGCGGTTTCGCGCGCGTGGTATTTCAATAAAAAAGTTCTCTCCTGCGCAGTCGGGTAAATAGTAACCTATGTCCCAATCCTTATTTAAACCCCTTTGCGGCAAAAGGGTTAAAATAAGGATTGGGACTTTTTCTAAATCGTCCCTAAATGGAGCAAAGTTTGCCCCATTTAGGGACGATTTTTAAAAATGGACACACGTGTTTGTTCATTTCTTAGCAAAAGCCTGAATATGAATTTCCAGATCCATAACTTGAGGAATTATGGATTGTCCATACAAACTTTCAACCCCTATTTTGCCCCTTCAAGATTATTTTTTGAGACAAAAGAAAGCCCCAAGATATAATCTATCTCCTTGCCAAATTTCATTACGATCCATTCAGCCGTTTAGTCGTGAAAAGGTAACAAATAATGTAACAATAATAAAGTTTGTTTGTTTGTTTGAGAATAACTTACGAAGCGTTCATCAGATCATCGTGAAATTTGGGTATATAGTGATAGACCAATTTTGGTGTGACTAAATGAGCTAAAAATGTTTGGAGGTTGTTGAGAGGGGTAAAAAAAAAACAAAATGGGACTATCCAGTCAAGTGGCACGTCTTATAAAAGTTGTGTGTGCATTTCGACCCCGTTTTTATTTTTAGTTTAAACCTTGTAGTTTTTAAGTTATTAGCCATAATACAAACTGAACATTGACAAAATTCACAGGGTACATCAGCGACCCCACAGTGATGTAATTCGATATGCGTGTAGCTGTGACACAAATATAACTGCAATTTGTACCCCAAAAAGTGTAACCATGAACTTCCGTTACCTGTAATTTGAATGAAACTGTACGTCAAGTGTTTTGGTTGGGCATTTTGTGGCACTATTTTGATTGATAGTCAAAGATTACAAATAATATATTTATGTTTTTATGGGAGACTCGCGAGATCTCAGTTCGGGGCGAACCGCTAGTATTAGTATGGATTATATTAGATAAAACTTTATTACGAACCCTAGCGGGTTCAATTCCATCAACTTGAGGCATCCAGGTGTACCTTATACCCTTTCAAACCGAAACACAGCAATGCTACTTGGCGGCAGAAATAGGTATGATGGTAGTACTTCCCCGGGCGAGCCTTTTCACAAAGAACTCTACTACTGTAAAAGTGCGGTGGGAAATTATTCGAATCCCACTAATATTATAAACGCGAAAGTTTGTTATGTGTGGATGTTTGTTACTCTTTCACGTCGTAACGGCGTAACCAATTTCGCTGAAATTTGGTATGTACGTAGATTATAATCTGGATTAAAGCATAGGCTACTTTTTATTGACAAACTTCGCGTGCGAAGCATCTTGCGGAAGCTAGTTTATAATAATAGTATGGATGCAGAACGCACAGTTTACTTTGACAACATAAATAGGGTCAGTATTTGCTCTACATTCGCTGTATACAAATGCTATAACAAATACTGTGTTGTTTTAGATGTTGTGTGTCCCGAGCTGAGTGCCTCGGGTCCGAACCTGCGACAACACAGCCAGGGCTCTCGACTGGGGCACTCGGCACACTTCAGCTGTCAGCCCGGCTTCCACCTCAGCGGTGAACCTATGCTCACTTGTATGGGGGATGGTGAGTATTTAATTTCTACAAGCTTCCGCCAGCGGCTTCGCACGCGTGGTTCGCCAATAAAAAGTTACCTATGTGTTAATCCAGGTTATAATCTACGTACATACCACATTTCATCAAAATCGGTTCAGCCGTAACGACGTGAAAGAGTAACAGACATCCATACATACATACAAACTTTCGCGATAATATTAGTGGGACAGTCTGGGTGCCATAGGCTACAACCTTCATTTTATTTATTACTCCACAAAATCAAAATATTTTTATGCATTAAAATCACAAGGATGACTTTGAAATGTCAATTGTACTGCCTGTTCTTTCGCGACCAAGTCAAGAAAGAAAGGCAAAAAACAAGGCCGGCTGTTTCTTTTTAATGATCGTTTTAGAATACAATACAACAAAGAAAATAAATTACGTCTAAATTGCAACTTTTTCACTGGGTTTGGGCAATTTCAATCCCAAGCTTCACTATCATCTACTAAATAATCCGATATGTTATAGTAGACTTTTTTATAAAGACAAATAACCATCCACTTAGCACTAATCCGCAGATCCTTCTGGTCTGTTGGGATATAACTTTAATTTTTAGTTCAGTTTTTATTATGTACCTGATTGGAACTCATTGCTGTAAAGGAGGAGGGCGTTGGTGTCTGCAACGCAGTTTTCATACAGGCATCATCGTTTCAAATTGTAAACAATATTTTATATGTGTTGTTTCTCAATAAATGCTTGTTCCTCAAATTAAATCAAACATACAGTTTTAGATCTAGATTGAAATCAAATGTGTGGATACGATAAAAAAGTGAAGCATGCATTAAAATCAAATTATCCTATAAAACAAGAAACCGAAAATTTAGACAAGACATAATTAACTTGTCAAAAGCATTCAGATAACCTGTTTTATTATGTACGACATGAATTGAAAACACACATCCGGAGCGTATTACCTGATTGGGTTTAATGCTGGTAGCTTGAATATTTATCCAGTAATCGATAAATTACCAATAAACAATTTTTAATGTGAATCGGCGGTGCCTTTGCGTATCGACGCTTAGTCAGTTTAACATATACCTACTTACAGGATTAATGAATATGATTTGTTTACCTATTTTACACAGGCTGTTAAAACTTGATATGGTTGTTTGAAAATTTAAAATTTCCTATTGGAATGAATTTGAAAAAAACCTATTTAACAACAATACTAGCCATTAGCCCTACCCGTGTTTTCATTTAATGTCGCACATAACAAAACACGTATACGTATAATGTCTTTATTGCACATCATCACACTGATATTACAAATGCGAAACTTTGGATGTTCGTTACTCAATCACGCCATAATAGCTGAACCAATTTTGGTGAAGTTTGATATGTCTATAGATTATGGCCTGGATTGACACATAGGCTACTTTTTATTGACAAACCACGCGTGCGAAGCAGCTGGAGGAAGCTAGTTATAAATAAAAAAATGAAAGAAAATACACTTTTAAATCATAGGTTTACTAACCGTAATAAAGTAAGATTTGAAAGGTTGTATAGTACGTAAACTCATACCTTCCATATCACTTAGTTTATTTAGTTATTTTTATTTTTCTTCATTATGTAAATAGATTCTAAGTTTTGTTAATTTGAGTGTTCATAAGTTACGCTAGTCCTTACGCCAGTACAGTAAAATTACAGGCACATGAGGCTATACACCTGTATGCATCAAGTTGATGGATGCAACAGTGCATCGTAGGGCACGTTTCTAAGATGCGTGACCTACGAGGCATTACTTTGATAAAGGCGATGATTACCACTTAACATCATGTGGGCCGTATGCTTGGTCCAGCATCAGGTGGCAAAAAAGGTTTGAAGCCAATTACAGGAGAAAGACTAGGAACTGGGTTTTTTGTATTGAACGTAGATAAGAAGATTTTTGAAGACTTTTATGTCAAATTAGCTGTCCCGCCGAACTTCGTACCGCCTTGACATGCATATGACACGGGCTGCTAATGTACGTCGCCGGTAGAATTGTCAATCGCCCATCATTAGCTGCATTTATGTATGAGTAAATGAATTTTTTTCATAATATATTTGGCGTGAATTTTTTCGATATTTTAATAGTTACTCTTCTATTCGGAGTGGAAACAAATCCAACAAATCAAAGATCATGAAAATCGGTCCAGCCGTTCTTGAGTTATAAATGGTGTAACTAACTCGACTTTGTTTTATAATGCACCCGGGATTATAAGGTACATCCATATTAAGATTTCGCAGTGACTTTGACCTCATTTGGTACTTATAAACTCTACCTATTCCGATCCCTGGTAATGACTGTTTGTGCGGAAAAAAGCTATCTCATAATCTTTGGATGGATAGTATAGTTCGTTGAATTTCAGGGCGTTGGTCATCACTCCCTCCGACGTGTGTGGAAACATTCTGCCCCGTGCTAGGCTCGCTGGGAGCGCACCTGTCCGTGGTGGAGTACAACTCTTCGTTCGGAGGGCGCGCCGTGTTCCAGTGCTCGTGGGGCTACCGACTGGTGGGCACGCCGGGGCTCGAGTGCGAGGCCGATGGACGCTGGTCGGGTGAAGCGCCTGTCTGCATCCGTGAGTATCTAGGTGTTGTTTTTTTTAAGATAAAGATCCATTTATTTGCGCTACATTCCCATTTATTTATTAATACATTTTTATAACTTATGTATGTAGGTATGACAATATATATTTTATGTATCTTAATATTAATATTTATATAATTTTATGATATAATTATGCATTTTATTATATCTATATTTTTTATAAATTGTAATATATACTTGTTCTAGGGATTCTAATAATATCTTATCTGCCGCCGTCCTTATTTGTTCATATAGATCCTGTCCATCCAAAGGTTGCCTGGAAGAGATCGCTTTTAGCGATAATGCCGCCCATTGTACCTATGATTTAAAAGTGTATTTTATTTTATATGTTTGTATTTAATGGTGTGGAATGAAGAAATTATCTATCTATCTATCTACATGAGTTACATTAGTTGGTAATAAAATGATCTAGGTACATCCATAGTCAGCATACAAGCACGCAATAGTAGATTGTGTCATAACTCATATGGGACCAAAACAATGTATTGAGGGCGTGAGCGATTGTTTAAATCCAGAGCAAAGCGAAGGATTCTAAAGTAGAATCCTAAGCATAGCGAGGGAGTTAAATGATTTTGGTACCGTGTGGCACTCTGCTTTTCACCACCCTCTATGAGAAAAATAAATAAGAAATGCTTTTAGTAGTGACGAATATTTATAATTACGTAACCAAATTACAAATTTATATTAATATGAGATACGTTTTCACAATTTTAAATATATAGTTTATTTCAATGACCTCCGTGGCGCAGTGGGCGAATAGCCGGCTGAGACGCAGGAGGTAGCGGGTTCGATTCCCGCCGCGGAACAAATGTTTGCATGATCTACAGATATTTTTTCAGGGTCTGGATGTTTTTCTACATATTATAAGTGTATATATACAAAAAAAATAGTATTCAAGTATTGTATCAGTTATCTGGTACCCATAATACAAGCTCTGCTTAGTTTGGGGCTAGATAGCGCTGAATAAAATGTCTAGCAATATTTATATTTATTTATTTAATTTCACTGCAGCCACGAGGCATATTGTGATCGCCACTTGTTTTTGTGTCGCCCCTAGGTTATGGGGGCGTTTAAAGTTCACCGCTAAGCCCTACAGCTGCTAAAAACTGTAGAATAATGCTAGGGGTGATAACTGCGTTAGCTCCGCCGGGCTAAGAATGTGTTTGTCCAGATGAATGCTACGTTTGCGCAGTATTGGACCGCGCCTGCTTTGTCAATAAAAACATTATCTGCGGCGCAGTCGAGTAAAAAGTAGTCTATATCGCAATCCCGACCATAATCTATATATATGCCAAATTTCATCAAAGTCAGTTCAACCATTAGCCGTGAAAACGTAACAAACAGTCAGAAAGAGTTAAAAACCGAACTTTTTGGTCATCTCTAAGATATTTATATCGTATTTTTATTCGATTAGGCAAAGGCAAAAGGGACATTATGATTTAGTAGTCTATATGTATATTTGTATATACTTATTTGTTTCACCGTAGCGCCTAAACTACTCATTCGATTTCATTGAATGAAGTTCCAATCGATTCGATATTATAGTGCGGGTGACATAGGAATTGACGACCTCCGTGGCGCAGTGGGCGTATAGCCGGCTGAGACGCAGGGGGTGCGGCGGGAATCGAACCCACTACGGGTTCAATTCCCGCCGCGGATCAAATGTTTGCATGATCTACAAATATTTGTTCAGGGTCTGGATGTTTTTCTATGTATTATAAGAATGTTTTTACAAAAAAAGGTATATAAGTATTCTATCAGTTATCTGGTTCCCATAGTACAAGCTCTGCTTAGTTTAGGGCTAGATAGCGTTGTGTGAAATATCTATCAATCAATAGGCTAGATTTTTACTCGACTACGGCAAAGCCAAATGGAAGGGTTTTAGCAGTCTATGGATGTATGTTCCACCGTAGCGCCTAAACTACTCATCCGATTTCATTGAATGAGATGTCGATCAATTCGTTATGATTCGGGTGGCACAGGTTACCATCGATATATGTAGTTATTACGTATTCAGGTCTCAGTTTTTAAACCTTTATAGCTTGTTAAACTAATTAATTTTTACAGCTATCTACTGCCCCGACCCGTTGGTTCCGGATAATGGAAAACTCCTCACCGAGCCCTCCAAAAATGGCAAGTTTTCTGTGGGCGATCTAATGAGCTACGCGTGCGAGGATGGTTACCACATCATGGGAGAGTCTTCTATCGTGTGTACCGAGAACGGGTTCTGGTCTCACCCACCACCGTTTTGTATCCCGAAGGCTGAAGTCAGGAAGTCGGACACCATCTATGTGGAGAATACCACAATGGTACATGTAGAAGAATAGACGCTTACGTTCAAATAAGATTTACTGATAATAGGTAGTGCTATTATTTATTTTCCGTAAAATGTACCTATAAGTCAAGCCACAAATGATTTATGATATCAATTTGTAGCGACATCTATCGCTACATGGCAGAACATTGTCAAGAGTTAACCTACAGAGCGAGCGTCACGGAGACGATGAAACGGCGATATCTAACGGATATTGGAAGAACATATCCTAGATAGAGCAAACGAAATAATTTTAAACACGAAAGTTTATATGTATGTATGGATATTTGTTACTCTTTCACGTTGGAACGGCTGAACCGATTTCAATGAAATTTGGTATGTACGTAGATCAAAACCTGGATTAACACACAGGTTACTTTTTATTGGCTAACCACGCGTGCGAAGTCGCGGCCGAAAGCTTGTGTATAATACATCTCAACAAGACCTGTTGGTCTTAGGACCCCAAGCCAAAGGTCGCTCGGTAGGAGATCAACCCTTTTCCGTGGCAAATATCTATCAACCTTGATATCTGTCAAAAATTTGTTAATTTAAATAGTGTTGCCGCGGCAAGTGTAAATTTCTAATATTTATCTTAATATCAAGTATGTATTTTGTCTAAAAAACTGCTAGTTAAAAGTTGATTAAATCATCTCTTATTATGTATTAACTTAAATATGTCATTGATTGTATTGTATAATTTAATAATACCAAAATCATGTAATAAATCGAATGTCCAATAGTATGTTATCATATTCAATCTAACTTAATAAATAATACCAGTACATAAAGAGTACAACCCGATGAAGAGAATGCTAACAAAATAAGTTAGCCCTCTCTTTGTTGGGATGTCGAATGTTTACCCACACCACCGCCAGACTTCATAGAATAGAAGAATCTTTACTGTAAACTGTTTTAACTAAATGTAGGGTTTTACCGCTGGTAGGATAGCACAACGCGAACATCTAACGAAAATAAACAATATCAATTGCAACGAAACGATATTTTTGAGCAACTGACCGAATGTGTCACCCTGACACACAGAACACGACTGTTGAATGAATCTGCAATGGGAAGGCCATTGCAGATTCATTCAACAGTCGTGTTCTGTCACGTTTACCTGCACTCGCAAAATTACAGAATCTATTTATGTATATATATTTTAATAACATTTTATCACGATTACTTGAAGACAGTAAGTTTTCTAGATGATAGACAACGTGTTCTGTCACGATTGTTTGGAGAATATCGATTGCCACCAAACCGGTGCCACCGGGCGGGAGGATAACGGGACATTAGCTTTTCGCGATGTGAAAGTTATGGTGAAATCAGATGGCCGTCTAGCGCACTCTGTTTACAGAAAGCCAACACACACTAACCGCTATTTGAACGCTGCGTCACACCACCATCCTCGCCATTTGCATCTGTTGTTTCGTCGTTAACAAACAGAGCTTACGATTTCTGTAACCCTGAACATCTGGAGAGTGACATGACAGCATTTATAGTATTTATATCTTTAAATCCCTTCACTATATTAAAGATTGTTATATTTTATATAAGTATTTAAACATTTGAACATAATAATTTGTATGTTATAACTATAACACACTTAATAACGCAAAAAACGAATTAAAAATCCTATAAGAACCATTTTCGACTTCTACGCGGACGATGTCGCTGGAAAAAGCTAGTCTTACATAAAATTCTTGTAATATAAAATGTATTTTGTCTATGTGTTCATAAATAAAGAGCTTATAGCCTTAAATAGACCATTTCACGTCTAATTTTGTCTTGTTGATAATAATCACAACCCCTCGGCTCGTAGCAGCATGCTACGTGGTAGAGGAATGTAGAACATGCTACGCCGTAGAGGCTCGTGGTAAAACTCTTCGTACACGTGGCTCGTAGCAGCATGCTACGCTGTAGACGGACGTAAAGGTGGGGGCTACACTACCTTCTACGCTTAATGCCCGTTACGAATGTTCATTCAATCGCACTTTACGTTTTGAAGCTACGTGGTAATAAAAGTTTACTTCTTTCAATTTGTAGTATTTTATACGAAGTTAAACTTCTATATGCACGCTTGACTTGAGGAGTAAGCTGGTGAATGCGTGACGAGAGCGTTACGAAAAGTGTGATCGTGAAATTTGAGAGGGAGATATAAGTTAGTTAAGATAGAAAGAGTTACGTTTCGAATATTACTGTAAGGGCAAGATAGAGAGGTGCGAGCACACATTATCTTTCTCTCATAGCCAGTTACGTTTCACACTGTAGAAGTAAGAGAGAGCAGTGCGCGCGCACATTTTTTTCTCTTCCTTTTATAGCCAGTGCATGAAATATATATATCAGTCAGTAGTTCGTTTGCGAGATTGCTAGTGTTACGCGAACGGTGATTACTTAATTATTTTTCGTAATTTCATTCGGTCTTGAACAATTTTATAAATTATTACAATGCACAAATGTTTGCATTATCTTCAGATATTTGTTCCGGGTCTGGTTGTTTCTCTATATATGATAAGTATGTATTTACAAAAAAAAGTATATAAATATCCTATCAGTTATCTGGTTCTCATAGTACAAGCTCTGCTTAGTTTGGGGCTAGATAGCGCTGTGTGAAATGTCCAGAAATATTTATTTAATTAAAAAAACTAGATGGAGTGACGATTTGCGCGCTGTGGCTGGCAAGGGTTGGATGAGAAGAGCTGAGGATCGGGTTCAATGGTGCACCCTGGGAGAGACCTACGTCCAGCAGTGGACTGTTATAGGTTGATAATGATGATTTAAAAAAAAATTATAGATGTCAGTGCCACCAAGTTACTGGCGTAGTAGAACTAAGACTGAATAATCAAATAGATTTTAACTAAAAACGGGATATTTACCATGATTTGTGAGTTCTCGAGTATTTTGATATTTCAACTGTTATCGTACAGTGTTGTACTCTACTCCGGTCAGAAACAAAAGAGTAGAAAACATCTAATATTTGCAGAGGGTTTCCCATTCATAGAAAATGTAGCGGTGAGCCGATGTAATAAAAGAGACGATTTCCAATTAAGAGGCTTTACCGTTATTTGCGGCTGAGACTGTTCCACGCTTCAATGAACATGTTTTCTTGGTACTTCTCAAACCAGCGAGTGTGAAAGTAGCGGTTCCATGAAAACACCAACTTTTTGCACAAAATGAATTTGAATAATAAAAATTGGTTCACCCTGAGATCTAGCAATCCATAGTAATATCATAAATTCAAAAGTAACTCTGTCTCTCTGTCTGGTTGTTACATTTTCATGACGAAACGGCTGAATCGATTTTAAAATAAGTTAAAATGGTAACTATGTGGCTTTATATTTTGGAAACGGGCTCTTGTTTCACAAAAGTGTTGAGCAAACCATATAAATTTCATATTATTTTTTTAACAAATAAAGTTTTTTGTAAGTAAGTAGTTATGTTAATTTATCTATTAAATTCAAAATTAACAGTCAACGGATTAAAACTTATTACTGAACTGTACATCAGCCGTTTTAAAAGGATTTAAAATTAAAAAAATCAGACTTTCGCTAGGTGTAATGGTAAGCATTGCAGGATGTTGTAGAGCCACTCTAGATTAACAAAAGCACGTTTGAAAAATTTGTCTACGTTGGCCTTAAACATTTTTGTGGCCACTGACACAGAAGGACCTTTTTCAGTTTTTCAAAGTTACTAAAAAAGTATAACATTCATCTTGTTGAAATTTAGTCTGCATATTGTCTTATTAAAACACATATTCTGTTAAAGTTTCAAGTCTTCATATTAGAACGGAAGTTATAAAATTTCAAAAAAATGTCCCAAAAAGCGGTTTTTTGCAATTTACTATAAAACTACTGGACCGATTATTATTGCGCATTTTTATTTCACTACACTTTATTTGTCAAATGCATAGTTTTTCCGTAAAACGCAGAAAAAAGTTTTTGACATGTTTTTTAACCATCGTGCGCTAGCCTGGGGACCTGGGGTCGGCGTTTAAACTTGAGATATTATTTGTATTGTTATTATCTAACAAAAAAAATAAAGTCGAAGTTCGCACTTACATGTTCTCTTAGGCCACGAATCAGCTAACTCTAACCGACTACTTAAATAGGACCTCTGAACGTGATGAAAGGATGTACGGGCCGCTAACAATAATTTTGAAATTCTTTTCTTTGTTTTTAAGACACGGCTTACATTTAGAGCATCCTTGAAAAACGGGTCTACATCATAAAACAGCCGGAGAAAGATCACGGAACAGTAACGGTTTTACCAATCAGTCTACACCAAACAGTCAGTGCAGTCCGGTAACAGATAGTTCTTGACAGCGAAGTCCTACCGGTTTAAGCCTGGGAGCCTGACACCCTCGAGGTTGGAGACCCTACATCTGCCTCTGGGACCCTCGAGGCTGGAGACCTAATAACTCCATACAGACCTGGAGGTCTAGCCTGTTCCATCGACCGAGAACTGGTGGTCTAATCTTGGAATCGCCCACCACATTTGCTTCAACACTACAATCTCAATGTTACTTTAACCAGAATACGGTGGAGCTACTTGAGGCCTCTCGTCGACGTCGGCTAGTGAGTTCACTAGCCCATAACACCAAGTGAAGTATTAAATTGTGTGTAATAAGTGAATAATTCATTGTAATAAATTGTTATTCATTGTAAAATACTTTCCCTTTAAACCGTTAGGTAGGTCTCAATTTAATTTAAACGCTACAGTTTGCCTCTATGTTAGACATACAATAGACGGTATTTTATTTTACGTAGGTTTGCTATTCCTGTCCTTAATTACACCAAAAACATACCAACAAAAGTGATTAGATGTGTGTATTTGTTATTTCTTTGCTCCGGGTAGGGTAGCTCCGGCAGAACAACCAAATAACCAACTTGAAATTAAACTATTTTTATTTTACGGGATATTCTCCCGTAAAATATGAATGGTTTAATTTCTGAACCAAATTGGGAAGACAGATGATTTGGAGCTTGCGAGTGAGATATGCTGTTTGATAATACCATTAATAATATTATAGAAAGTTTCCGAGGCTTCTTCAGCAGTGAATTGGCACAACCTTTGATTCCAGTCGACTTCAAGTATTTTATTATTTACAATGTCATAATCTACCTTTCTGAAGTTGTATTTGACTAAAGTTTTTTTCTTCAAACTATGCTCACTCAGGAAGGTGTGCAGGTAGAAATGCTATAAAGGGAGGATGGTTTTTATCTGGGTAGACATGCAAGTTTAGTTGGGGTTGGACTTTGCATGGTTTATATTATGTCTATTAACAGGTCAAGGATATTCCGAGTGGAATAGGGTGTTGCATTGTACTGCAAGGTGTCCAGTAACGACATGAAGCTGCTCAACTGTAGTCCCTGTGGGGATGGGTCAGTGCACACCAACCCGTTGTTGGCATCAGTTAAATTTGGTATGGCATTAGACCAATTAACATCGGTAAGATTGTAGTCTCCAAGAATACAGATGTCATCCACGCTTGGGTCAGTTAGGGTTTTCTGCAGCAAATCAAAATGGTTTTCATAACCAGCAGATTTAATCCAAGGGGGGATATATGCAGCGCTGATAAGGTGGCGTTTACCATTGACTCTACTTGGTAATTCCACTAGGAGATGCTCGATACATAAAGAAACTAGATGAATGTTTATTGGTATTTATTTGCTCTGATAGGGTAGCCCTGGCAGAACAATCAAATAACCAACTTGAAATTAAACCTTTCATATTTTACGGGATATTCTCCCGAAAAACATATATAAGTAATATGTTCTGAAAAAAAGTAATGTGTTGTTTAAAATGTAGATATTCGTTAAACCATCCATCCATAAGAAAAGAAAAGTACCCGTGGGTACTACAACAAAAATAACGATTTAGTGATTAGGTACCTACTGTTACATTTCTGAAGTTGAAACAGAAGTTGTTAACTACCTAACTGAACTGTATAATATTTAGCACTGAAGAGCGACTTGCAGAAAGAATAAAATAAGATAGTACTTTGCACACTGTAATATGTTTTCAACAGTAGTTGGTACAGTATTCGGGCATAGGTTTCCCAGCCAGATCAGACGACAAAGCCCATTCCGTCCTTGCTTTACTTTCAGTGCTTTATCCTCCAGTAGAATAGAATAAATTGTACCCACATACATCTATTTGAAATCGCATTTCGTTCGTACAAATCCATTGTATTAATATCTCCGAGTCGGTTACAGGCCTTTTTATCAACCCTCTACCCCAACCAGCCAGCGCTCGCTATTTCGCTCCCACAGTAAGGCTAGTGTTGCTAGCAAAACATTATTAGGCGTTCGTTCCGAATATTTAAAATCACACTAATACCCCGAACTGAGAAGTCGCGAGTCTCCGATTAAAATAAAAAAAGATTATTTGTAATCTTTGACTATCAAAATAGTGCCACGAAATAAATAACCACCTTACTTGACCCACAGTTTCATTCAAATTACAGGTAACGGGAGTTCATCTATTGTAGTTAATTTTTTTGGGGTACAAATTGTAGTTATTCTGGATTTCAGACTTTTGTCTATATTTGTGTCACTTAAGCTACAGGCATACCAAATTACAGCACTGTGGGATCACTAGGTATAGCCTGAATTTTGTCAAAGTTCGTTTTTAATATGGCTAATACCTACTAATAACTCCAAAAATATAAGGACTTTACTAAAAATAAAAACGCAACCTAAATGTACTAATGAAGACCTTTAATTTGACATCCCACTTGACCTAAGAGTCTCATTTTTTTTTTATATTTGATCGAGCGAAGTAAGATCTCCAAATCAACTTGGGCAAATCGGCGTTGTATGTATGTATGTGTTTGTCTGAGGATAACTTTTGAAGCGTAGATCCGTAGCCTTATTACCTAAGCAAAATTGCTGTCATGTCGCTATTGCTAGTCAGGCCATCCCTTTCACACGTACAGTACGTACCTCATGTGTGAAAGGGATGCCCCGACTAGCAATAGCGACATGACAGCAATTTTGCTTAGGTAATAAGGGGGCCGATCATCGTTAATTTTGATACATTGGTAGGTAAAGATGGCACAATTTTGATGTGACTAAATAAGCTAAAAATGTTGGGGGGTTGTTAAGAATTTTTAAATTTATTACCCCTCTTGAATTGGGGTGCAAATGGGTAAAAAAAATTAAAATGTGACTATTCGATCAAATAGGATGTCAAATGACTGAAATAATCGTCAAAGTTTGTATTAGTGGTAAATAACTTCGTATTTAGTAATAAATGATTTCAACCGTTGCTCATTTGATTTAAACAGTACAAAATAAGCAAACAATTCACAATTTATTTTAATACCACGATTTTTCACTACAGATTCATTGATTAGTTATGTGATGACTCGTTTATTATCCTGCAGGAACGCCTCAGCTAAGAGGTACTCGACTTCCTGAGAGGCATTCAAACGATACTTAAATGTCATTATTCTATTTTTGAATGGAGTAGCCACTATATGAATAATATCATAGTCTGACTTGAAGCAAGCAATTTGATTTGTGCATATTAGTTGTCATGATATTGGTAATAATTACTCTGTAATTCAATATTACATTGTTTGCAGTGTGCGACTCCATTTGAAATTAGGACTGAAAAGAAACAAAAATAATAATGATACAGTAGAACATTTTATTAGCATGAACACTATTTTCTATGATTATATATGGAACTACTAATTCTATGATTATTATTATTACTACTAACAATAATATTAATGGAACAAGTGATTAAACATGTTAGGGTATATACCAGAAATAGAATACTGGTATACAGTGTGTTTTTTTTAACTGAGACAGTACGGCAGCACCCATAGGCAGAGGAGATACAGGTGCAGTTTCTTTTAAAACATTAGCTCGTTTTCGAAGAAAAACATTTTGACATAAAAATTTTTTTGTCAAGCGTGAGTAGCGTCTTAAAATGAATCAAGTTGGTAATTTTTTTTTTGATGCCAATCGACTCAGTCCTTTGTAAGGATCATTTTATTGTATCGAATTAAAAAAATCTGAGCAGCGGAAGTTAGTCAAATTTGATAAAATGTATTCTCATACAACAATACAAATCAACATTCCTCCAACCAACATTTTATTAGATTCTAATTGCACATTAAAGAAGTATTAATACAGTAGCGATTAAGAAGTTTAAGAACTCCATGCTCTCATGAGCAATTCAAAAACATTTCGTATTTCAGAATAATTTTGAATTTCGAACATGGTTCTTGCATCTGTCGTATTTACGAAACTCGGTACAATACCGTTCAAGAATTAAAAGATGCAGTCCATTTTCACTTAAACAAGATTCACCACTCATGGTTGTCTAAGGCCACAAAGTGTTTTGCAACGTGCCTGTACCTGCATACAGCAACATGGGGGCCATATCGAACATCTATAATTGTGATAGTTTTAGTAATGTTTTGTACCAAACTACTAAGAAATCGCATGTGAAAACATTTTATTTCTGACTTACTTCCGCTACTCAGATTTTTTCATCCGATACAATAAAATGATCCTTACTTAAGGACTGCATCGATCGGCATAAAAAATAAAATTTACTAACTTGATTCATTTTAAAACGCCACTCACGCTCGACCAAAAAATTTTTAATGCCAAAATGTTTTTCTTCGAAAACGAGCTAATGTTTTAAAAGAAACTGCATCTGTATCTCCTCTGGTTATGGGTGCTGCCGTACTGTCCCAGTTAAAAAAAACAGACTGTATATACCCTAACATGGTTAATCAATGTTATTATGTACTTATATATTATTATATACATATATACTATGTTATTATATAGGTGTAACTATATTATATTTAATATATACCTACTATTTATTGTATATTCTATTATAGTATACAGGTATTGATAATAATCAATAATACTGACTAATGAATGTAGGTGGACACTTTGTAAAATCTTTTAGTGTAGCAGCTATGAGCTAACCCAATACTCTCCACGTGTCGCTCACATATCACCTAACTGATTTTTATAGTGTTAATTGAGTGCCGCCACCTATTCACCGGTAAAATGTTCTCGATTTCGGCGGTTTTGTATATTTTAACCTCCACATAACATGAACCGCTTTTAGTTTCATTGCTCTGGCGTGAATAACCATTCGCTAGCCTTCCTGTGAAATAAGAATACAAGGGAGCCGCCTTTTTACCTTTCTGGCGTCACCAGCTCCACCTCACTATCCGACCCGAACAAGTCGTGAGCAGTAGGCTTGTTGATAGTGACCGGGCTGATTTTCAGCTTTTTGGCCTTCTTCGAAGGCCCCTGTTGAGGTACCGCAACTCATGATCGTTTCTTCGGCTTCTTTAATTTCTACGTCTGAGCAGCCACTAGCAGATTCATCTTCTGAGCGGGAACAGGGTGTCCGCGGTAGTGTTGCACTTGCCTGGACCTATCAAAAAATAATTTATTAGTATTTTAGGCATGTCACCATGAAAGTCAAAACTTGTGTGGCCATGGGCACTGAATCAGAATTTAACTCGTATAGTAGGTAATAGTTCTAACAATTACTTACTAATAATATTGAGTCTAATTCACAGTGAGTCTTGGTAGGTGTGCTGACAGTCTTGAAAAACTCAAACAATTCGTATTCGTTGGCCTTCTACAAAAGTCGCAATTTTTGAATATTTAGTGCTTTCTAGTGATTACACCACGTTCAGTATATAACATTGCGAAAATAAACATGATTTATTAAGTTTTTAGGACAATTTTACGCTTTATTTGAGCTCTAATCTAATGTGAACATTGTTTCCCAGTGTTGCCAGCACCTCGATCAGAAAAAGGCTGGTTGGTAGCTTTGTTAAAATAAGCCGACTTTTGGCACGAAAGGCCGAAAATTAATTAAAAAAACCGGCCAGATGCGATTCGGACTCGCGCGCGAAGGGTTCCGTACAATTATCTATAAAAAACGAGCAAAAACATCACGTTGTTTTATGGGAGCCCCCCCTAAATAATAAATAACTAAATATTCTGTGAATATTTCAAGCGCCTACCTGTTGCCCTTATCAATATCGCGCAAAAAGAGCATTAAAATCACGTTTGTTGTATGGGAGCCCCACTTTAATATGTATTTTATTCCAATTTTAGTATTTGTTGATAGAGCGGAAACAGAAATACATCATCTGTAAAAAAATCAACTGTCTAACTATCACAGTTCATGAGATACAGCCTGGTGACAGACGGACAGACAGACAGACAGCGGAGTCTTAGTAATAGGGTCCCGTTTTACCCTTTGGGTACGGATTAACGGTATGGTATAAAAACGTACAACGTATGGTAAACAGAGTCTGTGTTTCCTGATCGCTACAACCTGGGTATCTTTAAGTCGCGAGTGAATAGGTTTCTTCTATGCAAGCGTGTATCATCTTAGACTGCATCATCGCTTACTATCAGGCGAGATCGTGGTCAAACGCAAGCCTATAATATATAAAAAAAACGTAATATACTTAACTAAAAAAACGAGTGTGCTTTAGACCATACGACGTAAAACTTCGTTTTCAAAATATTAATTTACTAGTGGTTCACCCCGAACTGACGCGAGTCTCCGATTAAAACAAAAAAATATTATTTGTAATCTTTGACTATCAAAATAGTGTCACGAAATAAATAACTAAATAACGTGACCTACAGTTTCATTCAAATGACAGGTAACGGGAGTCCATGTGTTGTGGTTAACTTTTTTGGGGTACAAGTTGCGGTTATTCTAGATTTCTGACTTTTGCCTATATTTGTGTCACCTAGGCTCACTCACTGTCGTACCCCGTGAATTTTTTCAAAGTTTAGTTTTATTTTGGCTGATAACTCAAAAACTATAAAGAATTTACGAAAAATAAAAACGGAGTCTAAATGTACCTACTAATAAATACATTTTATTCCCACGACGTCCCACTTGACCAGTTAGCCGAATTTAATTTTTTTACCCCTCTTGAACTCCAATATCTCAACAACCCCCCAACATTTTGTCACACCAAAATTGTGCCATCACTACCTACCCATATATTAAATTTCACGATGATCGGATCAACGCTTCGAAAGTTATCTTCGGACAAACATACATTTAAGTAGTGGCACGAAACTTAAGCGCTGACCGTTATTGCGCAGAAGTAAAAAATAAGGTACCTGAGGAGGGCTAGCGGGATGAAGGGCGGGCGTGCGTAGCTCCGATTGGCTCTCCAGTCACATCCCGTCCCCCGCACTCATACGATACCCCGCGCATATCCAGTGTACAGTCGCATTCTTAATTGTATTGTTATTGCTGTTATTTAAATTTGTTTGTTAAATTGAATTTTTTAAGTTTGTTTGTGACTTTAAAGTGAATATGCCTAAAAGAAATACTGTTTTGAAAAGACAGGCAAGGAAAATGGTTTATGACGTGAATTGTTTTTTATAAAGGGAATCTATTCTTTATTCTTTATTGTACACAAATAGATTTACAGATAAAAATAGCTTACAAAATGGACATGTACAAAGGCGAGCTTAACCCTAATAAGAGTTTTCTTCCAGCAAACCTTTGAAGATAGAGATATTTGATTATAGTGGTGGGTACGTGCACAGAGAATGACATTGGAGTAGAATACTAATATATAGTAATCTAATGAATTAATTGATTCTTTGAAACAAATCAAACGTGAGATTGATTAAGCTACAAGTACTCAGTCATTCGGACAGCAGCACTGTAAATTTGAGCCAGATAAAATAAACTGCCGAAATTATTAAGGCGGGAAAAAATTAATGAAATGGCGATTTAGGGAAAATCCAAAAAGGACAGCAGAGTCTACAAATACGTCAATTGCAACGGTAAGGAACATCTCCAATTAAGCCAATTCCAAGAAGATTCTGCTGGCAATGTTGTTATAATTAGTGATCGGCGTAGGTAGTGCTATTTACGGGAATTAGTGACCGTTAGCTGAACATGGATATGCCTTCTAAATCCCGGGAAATTTATTTTTATTTTTAAAGTCATTGTAGTTGTACACATGACGACACATTAAACCACGCGTTTTGAGTATAATCAGATCCCGCCTATGGACCAGTAAGTATTATGGCAAACAGCACTGTGCGGGACTAGTCGAGTAGTCTGATGTGTTGTCGTGCGTACTCATGGTATCTTAAACAGTTTACCTTCATTTACATCGACATTCAGAAAAATATTCGCGGGAATCGAGGAATAAATCCCGGGGCATATCAATATTAACTTATCATTCAGGTTCATTGACCTAAAATAGCACTACCTATGCCGATCCCTAGTTATAATCCCCAAACTTTCATGGTCAGTCAGGCAAAATTCCCTCAAAGTCAGAAATGAAAAAGATTCACGACCATTCTATAATTTAGCACATTTTATGCTAGGAATATTGTGATTGCCCCACTCAAACGCCGATTGCGTGTGCATTTTCAGCCACATTACGGATTTAAAAACAAAATAGAGAAACCATTTGACAACCAAGTCTTCTGCTGGGAATTTATTTACCCAGCAACTCTTATAGAGATCAGGAAAAAAACTGCGTAGATTTCCACCCCACCCACCGATAAAATGATAAATGTTTCCATGTACAAAAGGCTGAAACGCCTGAAACTTAATGTTTAATTGTGAAATAAAATTACCATATTTTATTTTTTGATCTCTCGTTATTTTCCACCATTTACCGTATTTTTAAACTAGCAACACCGTAATTTTGACAAATAGAGTTGGAGACACTGGTTTGTCGTGGTGTGCAAAGCAAAGAGTGGTGTGGTGTGACTGTGGTGTGGTGATACCTTTCGGCGGTAAACATAATCTCTTGCTATTTTTTTATTTTGTACCCGAGCGTGAGTGAAGTAAATATTGCAAAATGAACCTAATCAATTCATTACTATTATTTTATACAACATTACTTTACACGTGTTACTGTGACGATCTTGATGGGGATAAAAAGTGGCCAACCGTTGTTATCTCGGTTCTTGTGCGGAATAAAGCGCCTTCTCTGCCCTATTTTATGTCATGTCTTCGGAGACTGGAGTACCCAAGAGATAGAATGTACATCTGGTGAGTTTTCAATAATATTTAGTGAACAAATTTGAATAGCCGGTAGGCCATTCACATGCTGTTTTATCTCGCAATCAAAATAAGTTCATGGACTAGAATTGGGTAATGCATGACCTAATTTTCGTCCGTGAATTGTCCATGAATTAAGTCATAATAACCTATATTATTAAATGCTGGTTTGTTAACATCCATTCATACTAATATTATTAACTCGAAGGTAACTATCTCTGTTTTTCTGTTTGTTACGTTTTCACGACTAAAAGGCTGGACCGATTTCGATGAAATTTGGTATTTAGATAGATTATGACCAGGATTGAGACATAGACTAGTTTTTTCCCGACTTCGCAAAAGAAGGGTTAGGCTTTTATTAACAAGTCACGAAGCCGTGAGCTGGTCAGCTAGTTTTTTATAAATCTATTTTTTAGAGAACTTGCGTCGTTCTTTACGACGATGTCAGTTCCATAATTGTCTACAGTAATTAATAATTACAATGCAACCTTCTTCAGCAGGACGTATATGTGGACCGGTAGAGCATGTTAGACTAGTCAGATGTTTGTTCAGCTCACTCTGAAACAGGCCTACATCCACAAGTGAAACACCCCACAAGTATAACAATTAGGAGTATCTATCTTTTTCATCAAAAATTTAAAGTTATTTAAAGGCATATGCCCGGAGCGCAATATGAGCGATTACAATCAACTTGCTACTTATACAAGTGTTGGTGAACCATGGTATGTGAGGGGGCTCACTCAGCATAGTTCGATACCAGATGCCCTTCTTCCGGGATGCAATATCAAAGTATTCCTTCCATTTAGATCTTATACCTCTTCTATATTTATGTAGCAATTCTGAATAGTCAGGTTTCACAAAAACTTTAGTACCATTTGATAATGCCTCCCGAGCCAGGGCATCTGCCACTTCATTACATACCAAGTATGTTGACATGTAAAGGAATCCATTGAAATCCCAAAGTCGCTACCCCAACTATGTAGTTGTAAATATATGGAGAGATCTATAGTTTCTGTTGAAGCCTAATTACCAACACCTATATTAACATTGTGAATGCGATGAATGATTGACTATTGAATTATTGTTATTATTTATAGGGACACCAGCAGCTTCAATATTTTGATTATTTTAGTGCAAATGATACATAAACCAACTATTTACCTACATCTTGTGTTCGCCTTTATGTAATTAGTAGGTATTACTCGTGCGCGATAACTTGGGACCTGCTAGGAATGCGACTCCCCGACCGCTTCCCCTGCACTTCCCCGATGGCGCCCGTATTGTACCGTTCGCATCACTATTTTTTACTAGGGTTTTTAGTCTCGTACTGGCCTACGTCACATAACGACGCGCTCTGGAATTCTTTTAGTTTTCGTTTGTGTTATTGTTTTGTTGTTGTAGTTTTTGTTGTTATAGTTTGTGTCATTGTTTTGTTGTTGTAGTTTTTGTTGTTATAGTAAATGTTGTAAATTTATCGGATACCTCTCTTTTTATTTTATCCAAATAGTGTAAAAAAAATTAGATAAAAAGCAGCGTCCTCCCTGAGTAACATAATAAATTAGGTTAAAAAAAACAAAAACGAAGCCGCGGGCGGCTGCTTGTTATGTTCGATTTTTTGCGGGCGGTACAAACACGCCAATATGACGTCACCGCGCTCAGGTCCCAACTTATCGCGCACGGGTAATATATTGGTATTGACAATTTCAAATGTGTCTCTAAAATTATGATCACATGATAGTTATTTGAGAACAACAATGCAAATGAGCCATATTAAAAAAAATATGTATCGGCGTTCTGGCATTCCAAATATGTATTAATGTAGGTATGTGTTTTTTTGGTATACAGAAAACAAATATTTTTATAAAACATACAATTTGAATTTAAATGTACATTATTAACAAATCATATTATTATTTGTAATACACAGGCAGCTCTTAGAGCTGATGCGTGTATATCTTATTTATTGTCAGTGCGCTTAAAATATTTGTCCATTCTGTTTTTGAAAGCGTTCACTGAGGGCGCACTGATAACTGACTCTGGTAACCGATTCCAAGTGTCCACTACTCAATTGGGCAATATGTGCTCCCTTGGTTTGCTGGTACTTGGCCCACGTTGCAGCTTCAGTGAGTGTCCTCTCAACCTTGCATTATTGTTCATGGTAAATAGTGTTTGTGACAAGTCAGGTATGCTGTAGTGGTTGTTTAGAATCTTGTAAGTCTCTAAGATCTCCGCGCTCTCTACGTTGCTGAAGGGTAGTTAGTCCAAGTTCCTGAAGTCGTTCCTCATATGTAAGTGCTTTGAGATTAGGTACCATTTTCGTTGCTCTTCGTTGTACTCGTTCAATAAAGTTAATGTCCATAGGTTAAATATAAAATTATTTACATAACTAAAATACAAAAGAAACAGATGATTCATCTGTTTCTATGATATAACTAAACTGCTCCAAATCACTACCAGGTGGTGGAAGTGTTAGGAATAGGGTGTTATTCAAATTATATGTAATAAATAAGTATGGCAAGTAAATAAAGTTCCCACAAGAATGGAAAATACAAAGCGTGCAAAGACGCGGGCGGTTCAGCTAGTAGGTATTACTCGTACTGGTTGGACTATAACCCACCAAACGCTGGTCCAATTGCGGGTTGGTGGTGGTGCGTCATAGCCTCGTTTGCTGGTCGGCAGGGTATACCACGGGCCGGTGATGTTGGCTTGGATTCCGAGAGATGTTGAATGGAACCCCTTAAAGTCAATAATATTTAAGTAAAATAATTTTAAGTAAATGCCTTGGCGCAGGGCCTTTGAATAATTTTGATCATGTCTGTTGTTCTATTAACGTGCCGTTTTATTATTCCAATACGTAGTATTAATATAAGTAAACGTTTTATATACTGGTAAATTTTTCGCTCCGTTCCTTTAGTTTTTGAGGAACTTTTAGTTTTTTCGACGACCTCCGTGGCGCAGTGGGCGAATAACGGCTGAGACGCAGGAGGTAGCGGGTTCGATTCCCGCCGTGGAACAAATGTTTGTATGATACAGATATTTGTTCCGGGTCTGGTTGTTTTTCTCTATATATTATAAGTATGTATTTACAAAAAAAATGTATTTATGTGTTCTATCAGTTATCTGGTTCCCATAGTACAAGCTCTGCTTAGTTTGGGGCTAGGTAGCGCTGTGTTAAATGTCCAGCAATATTTATTATTATTATAATTAGAGTTTTTACCAGCTACCTTGTCAATCTTGCATACCATTCTAAAAAAAACATCGGGACATCCAAGTGTAAGCGGTCGACTGAGAGAATGTTTCTTGATTCAAGCGGACCTTATGTAGTCGATAGCATATCGAATTTGATTTTATCTCGTATCGGGAGACCCGGAAGCCATATAGTCCTAGCATAAGACTAAAACGCACAAGTGTGGCAATAGGTACAGGTATATTTTGAATGCCGTGGCACACTCTTCTGCTACTGATGTAACCTGTATTCCACTCAAGCGGGCTTTGGGCTACTTTCTACGACTGCGAGTGACGGCTCAAAGTCAGTGAAGTCACCCGCCAGGAGTCGTTGAAGCACTTGAGGTCGACACTATAACTTAATTTTTTTTGTAGGATACACAGTGATTACAACGAAGATTCTTCTCTGCAAATACTCGATGCGTGGTCTAAAAACCATTCGTCGGAGTATAGAAAACTGCAGATTACATTGGACCGTACTACAAGCGGTCGCAAATTCCAAGATCAGAAACATAACACAGAATGGACGCCGCAGCGCTATCGTCATGTTATAAAGCTGAGGGAGAAAGCCCTTCAGCTGGCTAAGGATTCATGGGCCGATTATATACTCGTAAGTGTTAATTTTTTGGTTAGTATGGTACAGTAAAGTTGTAAATCGTTAATTTTATTTCTGACCTCCGTAGCACAGTGGGCGAATAGCCGGCTGAGACGCACGAGGTAGCGGGTTCGATTCCCGCTGCGGAACAAATGTTTGCATGATCTACAGATATTTGTTGCGGGTGTGGAGGTTTCTCTATATAAATAAATAAATATTGCTGGACATTTCACACAGCGCTATCTAGCCCCAAACTAAGCATAGCTTGTACTATGGGAACCAGATAACTAATAGAATACTTATATACTTTTTTTTTGTAAATACATACTTTTAATACATAGAGAAACAACCTTATATGTTATAAGTACAGTGTAAACTCTATATAACGACACTCAAGGGACTGAGCATATTTTGACGTTATAGAGAGTTGTCGTTAAATGGAGAGAAGTAAAATCTGTGTGTGTCACAGTGATTTTCTCTTACTAGCCATGTTTACAATTTGAAAGTTTGTGAGCTACTAAGAATATGACAACGTATAGATAAAATCCATCACTTCTACTAACAACAGTCTGCAGCTACACGTGCAAGCAATCCCATTTTGTAAACAAAAGAACGGATTTCTTAGAAAGTTTGGTGTGTATGATGCCGACAGTCGAGTTTATTATGGTCTAGGATATTAAAACGACAAAAGAATATACACAGCTGCGCAGTTTTTACTAATTTGGCAACTTAAAAAGAACTTTTTATTACAAATTGTTGTCGTTATTGAGAGTGGGTGTAATGCTATACAGAGTGTACCATTGTATGCAAGACAAGCTAAACCAACCAAAGCCGAGTGATTTCGACGCTTTAGAGTTTGTCGTTAAAACGAGTGACGTTACATGGAGTTTACACTGTATTTACAAAAAAAAGTATATAAGTATTCTATCAGTTAACTGGCTGCCATAGTACAAGCTCTGTTTAGTTTGGGTCTAGATAGCGCTATGTGAAATGCCCAGCAATAATTATTTATTTTATTGAGACTAAAACGGCGACTAATACTTACTAACTATTTTATTGACACGGTGCGTTTCACCCGCTCGTTTCTTCCACGCACCTGCAAGATGTGAAATGACCTTCCTCCGGAGGTTTTTCCGCTGGGCTTCAAAATGAACGCCTTCAAGAGAGGTGTAAATAGGGGTAAGTGCTAGGCAATGCGACTGCAGTACCACGAGTGCTGCAGGAGTTTAAAGGCGGCGGTGACCAATTAACATCAGGAGGCCCGTCAGCTTGTGTGTCTACAAGTTTAATATAAAAAAAAAATAAGTAAAACATTAATTATTAATTAAGATAAGATAACTTTTTGTTGTAATTACCACACATAAACAATATAACATTAAAATAAAACTAAAAAAGCCATACAATAGGTGACCTTATCGCTGAGAGCGTTCTCTTCTTCAACTAGTGACTAATATTCTATTTTATTGCAGATGCTGGACGCAGATGTATTTTTAACAAATCCCGGAACGTTGAAGATCCTAGTTAAGAAAAATCTTCATGTTGTTGCACCCATGCTACTGACAGATGGTTTATACTCAAACTTTTGGTGAGACCGTCGTAATAATTGGAAACCCGCATGCCGCTTCGTTTGTGTCACCATTTTAAATAATTATTGTATATACCATGGCCGTGCCAAAACATAAACCTCCAACGCCATATTGTTCACGAAAGTACTTGTTAATACGCAAAGAATACGGCGCGTCGGGACGTCCATATGATGTAATGTGCGTTTTAACAGAATTCCGACCTAGTTACTTTTGGCTTTACATATTGACTTTAATCCCTGCAGTGGATATCCTCAGGTTTTCATGAAGGTAACCCCACTAATTTTTATAAAAATGTCTAGGGCCGGGATGACCAACGATTACTACTACAAAAGAACTGATAACTACGAAGAAATTATACGCCGGAAAGAGGTTGGGTGTTTCGATGTACCTATGGTACATTCGGCTGTCCTGATATCACTGCGTCAGGGCGATACTGATCGTCTCACATATGACCCGAAGAAGGTTAAGGACTACGACGGTCCGCAAGATGACATCATTACATTTGCTCTTAGTGCCAAGAAACACGGTAATTGACACTTACTTTAATCATTTACTATTAGAAGTAATAATAATGCCACTTAGTGACTGAGACAGACATTTATCGCATACACTTTTTATATAGATATAATAATGATATGTTTTAGGTATAAATCTGACTGTCTGCAACGATGAGTTATACGGCTTCTTGCCCATCCCCGTGGAGGATGAACTTAACACTGAAGCTGATCAGATTGACAACGTGAAACTAGAGGCGTTAGGTCGCGGAATAGATTTACCTATCGACCCATTGATGGAAAAATTTCTGACATACCCCAATAAGACTAAATATGGCCTAGATGAAATATTTCTGATAAACCTAGAAAGAAGAACAGAGAGGAAGAACTTGATGCTAAAAAGTTTCGATACTTTGGGGATTGATGTTAAAGTGATGAAGGCTGTCGACGGAAAGTAAGTTTACCTACTCTAGTAACATTTTACGATATTAGGTAATAAAATGTAAAATTGGCATTGATAACAATATGTTCAAAACTGTATATGTTTTCAGAGCACTTACCGAAGACAAGCTACGAGAATTCTCAGTTACACTGCTGCCGAACTATGAGGATCCCTACCACAAACGGTACAGCTAATTGTTCTATAATTTCATGTAATAGTTATTAACATGATATTGTATTGTATTTATAGGTAACTTTATTGTTATACATTATAGACTAGCGTTAGACCAAGATCTCGCCTGATGGTAAGCGATGATTCAGTGATGATGTAACTTGATTTTTGTAATTGTTACTGTGTAGTTTCATTTTATTCGTTAAAATATAAATAAATATAACTGGGCATTCACACAGAGCTATCTATCCCCAAACAAAGCTGAGCTTGTACTATGGGAACCAGATAACTGATAGAATACTTATATACATTTTTTTTTGTAGATACATACTTATAATATATAGAAAAACATCCAGACCCGGAATAGATATCTGTAGATAATGCAAACATTTGTTCCGCAGCGGGAATCGAACCCGCTACCTCCTGTGTCTCAGCCGGCTATTCGCCCACTGCGCCACGGTGGTCGTCAATAATATAAGTTTAGGTTTTCTATATTTTAGTTAATATGGAACAAAGTAATATGATACATTACTTAAAACTATATAATGGTTATAAATAATAAAAGGTTACTAACAGAGTATCTACATTTTTAATGGTTACTCACTAATAAACAGGGTTGCAATTCTACTAATTCATAAGAAAAACGAATATGGAGCCATATCATCGTAAACTTACAACGATAATGATTGTTGTTCCTGTCACAAGTTGCCAAATTTACAATGGAATTGTCATAGCAACGGCGGTCATTGAAGAAGATTGTGTTAGTAGAATACTGAAAGTTATCTATAGTGGGTATTTTGCCACGATATCATTGTCATAGCGACTGCATTAGCAGTACTGGGCTCCTGGTTACTAGCATGTCTAGTAATTAAAGTTACTCAGGTTACCTATTATCATATTACTTTGGTTACAGTGCAATGAAAGCTGGCGAAATCGGATGCTTCCTTAGTCACTATGAAATATGGACTGAGGCGAGTACTATTACTGATTTTATATTATAACAGGCTGTATTCCGCGACTTCCTAGATTGAAACGAAACTACGAAACATGTACAGTAGCTAAGGTTTTTGACTAACTTGGTAAAAAGTAAGCTCTCTACATTTAAAATATTGACTGAAGAAGTTTTATTCATCGTCTTTAATCGACGTTCTTTTATTACTCGTCATTTATACTGTGTTATCCTTTAGAAAGTGCTTTTGGATGCGATCACCTCAATAATCAGACCCTAGTAGTCGATTATCTATCCATCTATCCTCGTTACGATCCTTGACATATCTAGACTATTACTCTATCCACAGGTTGCTAAGAGAAACTTGCAGACCAGTTTAATATTGGAGGATGATATCCACTTCGTGCCGTATTTCCGTGAGCGATTCTTCACTCTCATGCAGGAACTAGACACTATCGGCGAATGGGATCTTGTGTGAGTTATCCATTTCAGCCCCTTCTTATCCCTTCGTACGAATGTAAACTTTATTAAAAAAAAAACGACAGATGACCAATATGTAGTGACTAGGGCATTTCTGTGCTTCGGAGGGCACGTAAGTTAGAAATACCAGTTATAGCGGCCATAAATACATGTAAATTACAAATCCAACGTCAGGTTAGTAGTTCAACTTTCTTTTGGACGAACTCAAACTGTATCACTAACCACCTGCTACTAACCCATATTCACAATAAATGAATTGATTGCGTCTAAGAGGACCGCCATCGCCATCTAGCGATGACCGGAGTGAACGCAGCCACTTTTGTAAACATCTAACGCGTGTAGTATCGTATGATACGTCATATTCTGCGACTAACTTCAATCTTCCATTAAGCAATGATCCTCTCCATCCAAAGGTTGTCTGGAAGAGATCGCTTTGTAAAGCGATAAGACCGCCCATTATGTTTACTTTTATTTGTTTGTTTCTTTAAATCTGTTGTGTCTAGCTTGTAAGGTATAATAAAGAATTTTTTATTCATTCGTTCATTCACTCACGTACTCATATCTCGTTCATCCACGTACTTTTAAAATTGTAATTAGTTTAAAATATACGTTATATCAATATATACCTAGTCAGGTCATAAGTATTGTCACACAGTAAAAACTTTTCTTTTAGAATGCTGGCCACAAAAAAGTATATAGAATTCGAATTTCGAATTGTTCATGAAAATAAAAATGTATACTTTTTAGAATTTTACTCATTTTTAAATATGGAGTGGACGCTTAAAGAAGACCGTGTTGCAGTTATTGCGTTGCATCGTTGCGGTTACGCGCCAATTCAAATTTTTGACATACTGAAAAGTTTGAATATAACCAAAAGATTCGTTTATCGCACCATCAAACGATACAATGAAGACTCTAGTGTAGATGACAGGTCAAGAAGTGGTCGCCCTCGGTCTGTTAGGACTCCAGCAGTGATAAAAGCTGTGAAGGCGCGAATTCAAAGAAATCCCAAACGTAAGCAGAAACGTTGGCCCTTCAGATGGAAACAAGTTGGAAACAAGTTTATTCATTATGTATTCATTTATATACCAAAATGAACTTAACAAAACATAGATTCTTATGACACTAAAGTTTATTCAAAATGACCTCCGTGATTTTGAATACCGGCCTTCAATCTGCGCGGCCAGTCGTCTATCGCAGCACGAACGAGGTCCATGTCGATATCGACGGCTGCCTTAATCAAGGATGTCTTGAGTGACTCCAAATTGGGATGAGGCTTTGAGCACGCCTTTTCCTCCAAGTGTTGCCATATCTTGTAATCTAACGGATTCAAATCTGGACTGGAGGAGGGCCAGTCTTCGTGCCGGATGAAGTCGATTTCACGCGCCGCCAGCCAGTCTTGTGTGCTCTTCGCTCTATGAGCTGGCGCAGAATCTTGTTGGAATACCCAGTGCCTGTTATTGAACATGGTATGAAAAACAGGTTCCACAAGGTTCGTCAGGACTGTATTTTGATACACAACTGAATTCGTTTTTACACCTTTCTCACAAAAATGTACCTCTGTTAAGCCCCAATAAGAAACTCCCAACCATACATGAGCGAGGATGGAAAATGACCTCGTTGGACACGCGGAATACAGTTGCTCGCTTCTTCACTACTGTGTGCGTACACCTTATCATTTTGTTTGTTGTAGCTCTCTTCTACGGTAAAAATTTTTTCATCCGAAAAAATAATTGCCCGATATTTTTTTCCCGCGTACCGCTTCAACAAAGCGCGGCATCTCTTCAGTCTCAGGTCCATTAGACGAGCATTCAAACGATGTCCTGTTTTTCTTCGATATGCCTGAAGCCCTAAGTCTTCATTTAACACCCTTTTCACCGTGGTTCTGCTTAACCCCATCTGAAGGGCCAACAGTTTCTGCTTACGTTTGGGATTTCTTTGAATTCGCGCCTTCACAGCTTTTATCACTGCTGGAGTCCTAACAGACCGAGGGCGACCACTTCTTGACCTGTCATCTACACTAGAGCCTTCATTGTATCGTTTGATGGTGCGATAAACGAATCTTTTGGTTATATTCAAATTTTTCAGTATGTCAAAAATTTGAATTGGCGCGTAACCGCAACGATGCAACGCAATAACTGCAACACGGTCTTCTTTAAGCGTCCACTCCATATTTAAAAATGAGTAAAATTCTAAAAAGTATACAGTTTTATTTTCATGAACAATTCGAAATTCGAATTCAATAAACTTTTTGGTGGCCAGCATTCTAAAAGAAAAGTTTTTACTGTGTGACAATACTTATGACCTGACTAGGTATAATATATCAAACACGTTTATTCTAGGTACTTAGGCCGTAAGGTCTTGATGGACCGCGACGAGGAGTTCGTCTCCGACCATGTGACCAGGCCTCTGTATTCCTATTGGACTCTCGGATACTTGCTCAGCGAGAACGGCGCCAGAAAGCTGATCAAGGCGGAGCCACTGGCAAAGATGCTGCCCGTGGACGAGTTTCTGCCAATCATGTTCAATCAGCATCCCAAGTGAGTACATTGTACTGGCTTTCATTCAACTTTATTCAACATTTTATCACTCCTACATTTTTTTTTCAATATTGTTTTCCATCATTTATTTTATGCCCGCATTACAATTCAATTACATTACAGTTCAATTATTCATTCAGTTAGGTATGCTTGGCTTCCGTGTAGAGCTGCAACTCAAGAACTTTATCACTGCCACGGGTTTCCTTTCTTCCTGTTCACTTCTCCAGCGAATTACGGGTATTCTGGATAGAGAAAAACGTTAACCCTGCTGTCGGTTCTACTGATTCTAACCGCAATACAAGGGACCCAAATTACCCAGTAGGTAGTTGCTCCTAGATGCTATAATGCCTAACGTACTTCATATGATATTGTCTTGTAGCAACACCTGGAAGTCGATGTTCTCGAAGCGCGACCTGAAGGCTTTCTCTGCGGCTCCGTTGCTGGTCCACCCAACCCATTACACTGGCGATAAGGGATACATCAGCGATACTGAGGACTCGGCCGTTGCTGATAAGTTCACCCCCGATGTTGACCGCGGGTGAGCCAAGTTAATATTTTTCTAACATACTCTTTTTTAAAGAACAGTTTTAAATGGTAGATTCAAAGTAGTTTTTTCTCCCACAGGTACATTCATGAGCTCTGACGCCGCAAGAGTATGTACGGTTTATAAGCATATGCTATTATTCCTGTAGTACCGTGAATTACTAGAGCGCCTCGGCATTGTACGCCGTAAAAACTATTACTAAACAAATCACTTGCATAGTTAGCGACTGCTGAATACATAATTTCTAAAACTGGATCCAGCTGATTTATGATAAATCTAGAGAAAATCACTTTCTCTAAACAATCTAGTTAAAATTACTATTTACTCGTCACACCACTTAAAATATGGTAATCTACAATGGCTATAATTTAATAATAATAGGTTAAGAATCTCACAATTAAAGGGAATTAGTTTTAAGTGATTCTAAAAATAAGCGAGTTCATTTAATTTAATAACCATTATGAAGCATTTTTATCTTTTAATACTGACCTACTACTATTACTATCCTAATTACATTTTAAGAGAACATTTGGGTTCCCTTTTCTCAGATTCTCAAGGTACCTATACAGAACCTGCAGAATTCTATTAATTATTGTATTCTATTCTATTAAATATGCGGCTTATTAGAGATCTTTGTGGAACCATAAAACATATTGAAATTGCTTTGAATTTAATCTCAATAGGTACTAACATTACAGGATGTTTCAGACCCCATGGTCCAAAAGCAGCCAAAAGCAGCGTGATGGGCCATGGCCGACCTGAATCACCCCATGTAGTCCCTACGATTATTTATAGGTCAGGAGCTAGGGATATGTGTGTGTCCTGATTTCGATATTTTCCTAAGAGCAAAGGTTTACCTAGAATTATGATTTTGTGATGAAGCCGTTAGAATAACTTAATGAAAATTTCAAAATAAGCAGTTAACGAATAAACAATGTTTTTGAAAAAATTAACAAAAACATACGATTGATTTTGGAAAAATGACATCAAAATGTTATATTCATTTTTTCAGTCTTAGTCGGTCACTTAATTATTACGAAATTTAACAAAGTACTTACACGCTTTCTTGTTTTTAACCGACTGCCCGGGAGAAGATTATAATTTAACATTTTGATAATATTTGCAAAACTCATGAGACAATTCGATGTTACGACGAAAAAAATAACGAAACTATTCAATTACTTGTTACAAAAAAAAACTTGTTCTTATATCATAAACTTTGTTAGTTCAATAACTGCGTATTCTGAAATTTTTTATCTTTTTATTCAAACGGCTTCACCACGAAATCCTATTTCTACGTAAACCTTTTTATTATCGAAATCAGGACATACAAATAGTCCTAGCTCCTAAAAAACCATAGAACATATAGTCCCCTATATGTTCTATGATTCGGGTCGGCCAGGGGCCCTCAATCGCGCTGCTCCTTTTGGAGCACGGTGCCTGAATTAACTCGTATAATCACTAGTATGTATATACCTAAAAACTTTAGTGTTTAAACGGCGACTCTTAATATTATCTTAAAGAAATAAGAATAATTGATGATTTGATGCTTAAATATACCTTGTAACTTTTCTATAATTAAATCAGATATTCTTCGAAAAAAATGGTTAGTTAACCGTTTGAACTTCAAAATGGTTATTGAGTTAAATTAATCTAATATCGACAAAAAATATCAAAACTGTGTTATAAAAAATATCAAAACTATTCAACTGATGCCAAAAACCATGTTAAGTAAAAAAATATTGATATTGTGTACTTAGATATAAGTCTTTGTCGTTATAACTACACTGATAAATTTCCTTTTGAATTGTTTAAACTTATTCATAAATAGTTTCTATCTCTTTACAGGCATTCACAAATTCGAACTCTGTTATTTGGGGCGCACTAAAACTTTCCGGAATGAATAAGTAAAATAAACTATGAATGGTCAAAATGAGTTTATTGGTTCTCAAAATATTCTTCGTTAGCGTTCGTACGAATATCCGTGGTGATCTCGGAAACATGTTTTTCATACTCTTCGACAGCCTCTTCTGATGATGAAAAACGTTGATCGCATAATTGGTTCCTAATTTTTGGAAACAGAAGTAACAAGGCTCATAAGTTCTACGTTTTACGCCTTCAAAAGTTCGTTTGTCTGTCTGGCCGTGTGAGAGTTGGCATTGTCATCATGGTGCAAGATCATTTGCAAGGCGTTTACGGTATTTTTGCGGACTTTGTCAATAAATTTCGACAAACAAATGGTCGTGTACCAATGTCTATTCACTGTACGACAATTATACAAAGCAACAGTAGCCACGTGCCCAGTTTTATTAAAAAAAGAAGCAATCATCTGCTTAGTGACACTTTGCACGCGCGCCACCTTGGTAGGTTTCGGCGCATCTTGAAAGAGCTATCAATATCGGCTTTGTTTTGGGGTCGTTGCTATAAATCTATGTTTCATCACCTGTACCCTGTTTGAAACCTGGATCCCATTCGTTGAATCTGGAAAGCATAGCATTGCACCAAGTGACGCGGTCCATTTTTGTGCCTCTGTCAAACTGTGAGGGATCCATTGCGAGCACAGATTTTTACATCCAAATATTTGTGTAGGATTGATTGTATCTAACTCAAGGCTATGCCTAAAGATGCCCCAATCTCATAGTAGGTCACATGCCTGTCTGTTTCAGTCATACATCGCACAGCAGCGATGTTTTTGTTTACAGCGGTGGACCGTCGACCATCACGAAATTCGGCACTGAGATTGACACCACCGCGCTTGAATTCTCTAAACCAGCCAAATGTGTCTTGCATAGTGCTTCATCGCCACAAGCAGTTTGAAGCCGAACGAGATTCTTCTGAGCTGTTAAATTACACTTAAAATCGTACAACAAAAATGTTCACGCGTCATCCATGGTGATGTAGACGCGCAATTTATATAATGACGCCACAATGTAAAAACAAGTGACAGTTAGATGAAACAAACTGTTTTCTACAGCCAAAGAGTTTCATTTTAAAATATTGTGTATGTAAGGATCCAGTTCCGGAAACAAAATAGTGCGCCCTGTGTATACTATAAAATAAAAATCTATTTTAATTTTATGATCATTTTGAATTCGGACGTAGGAGGAATGACCATGATCTGGCCGTGTCACATAGAGGTGCGGATTGGGGCATCTCTGCGGAAGGGGCAAACCCTTCAGGGTAAATAAAGAAACACATTTTAGACTGATAATGTGATAGTCTTTAAATTTTTTATGCATGTCTTTGTTATTGCGTTTCTGTATCTAGGACTCACTATCATAATATTAAGTTGTTAGCATAAAAAATCTAACGTTAGAATTCCTAAAACAGTGGAACATAAATGTATCTCTAAATGTGCCATATATTTTTTTTGCTATATTATTGTGCGTAAGTAATCTTTTGATGAATAATAAAAAAAGTTGTGCTAATATCATTGTTTCATTTAGATTATTTTGTTTGTCATTCAAGTAACCTTAATAACAAGACTGATCAAGCACGAGTAGGACTCGCGCACCGAGGGTTCCGAACCTAGATAGGTTTATTTATGTTAATTAAGCAGCGCCATTAGTTATGTGACGGATAAACCAAGAAAACTTTTAAGACAGCATTCTAAAACACTGTTCTAGATAGAGACTTCATTATAAGGTTCCTGTAATCATTGCATATCTCTCAATTTATTTCAGATTTGTGTATGCCACTGCATCGACTCCTGTTTAGACTCAGGTTCAAAGTGATGAACCTAAGTTTTATCCCCAGTAACAATCCGTTCCAAAATAGGGGAAGATTCTTCACTATACAGCTCCAAAAAGTGCTTTGTCGCTTCAATGCTTTGTTGCTTTTGAGGCGACGTGAGCATTCTTGGCATCCAGCTTGCAATGACTTTTGACATGTCAAGATGATCGAATAGAATCCTAAAAATAGTGTTCTTTAATACACCTACCATTGTAGAAAGCTGTTTTTGCTTCAAACGAGCATTTTCCAATATCCAATATCTTACTCATTATGGTTGGGGGGGGGGGGGGGGGGGGGGGTCCTTGCTTTGTAAGGAATTTTATAACGGCACGAAACGCGATTTGTTCCATTCAGTTTTTTCTCGGATAACCTTCTTTTCGTGATGATATCGCGTAAACTAATTATGCCAAAGGGCTGAAAATTAACATATATACCCCTAATAAGTACCCGATTAGCCGAAACAATCGTTGCTACCTGCATCCCCTCCCCCCTGTCCCGCGGAGTTATGGACATCTCGTATGTACATGAAACGATGCAAGTACAACATACGTAAAATAACAACTTATGAGAAAGCATCTTCTAGGAAATAAATTATCTCTATTGTGAATCATACATAGAATAAAATAATTTTAAGAAACACAACATAACCACGCCCCTCGCTCCCTCACCCCCTCAAGTTCTTCCCTAAATTTACACAACATCCCTCCCACCATTACTTTCTTTAAATGCGTACCCACTAAGTTTTTTGAAGAAATAATATTTTGTCTTTTTAATTTCTTTCTAAGATGTACGAGTACTATGTCTATAAAATGAAATGTCTATAAAAGAATCTGTTATTGGCATTAAGTATATAAAAAAGAAACAAAAAAAAAATAAAGAAAATATTAAGTGGGGACAAAGGGATTTAGACCAAAGAAATGTGTATGGTAAGTACTGTTTTGAAAACCTGTCGTTTAGTGATAATTTGAATAATGAATGTAACTGTGATAATATTTTAGCCTGTAGCCATTTGGCAGATTATTTTAAATTAATTGATAATTATTATGACCATATCGTACATGTTTTAGAATCAGCTGCAATTAACAGTGCTTTTTCAGTGAAGGGAAAACGTCGACCTAAGGTTATTGGCTGGAACTATCACGTCAGAGACAGTCACCAAACCGGTAGGCTGCATTTTGGCTGTTGGATGGTGGCAGGCAAACCGTCTGAAGGTGAATTATTCAATAAAATGCGAGATAGTCGTTCGGAATTTAAAAATAAATTAAAATGGTGTATGAAAAACGAGGAAAATATAAAAATGAATATATTAGCAACACATAAAACGGACAAAAACTTTTCAAAATTTTGGAATGCTACCAAAAAACTCCAATACAAGCAAAATTTACCTGTTTCAATAGACGGTTTGCAGGCGCCATCGGCAATAGCTGAAATGTTTGCCAACACATTAAAAGTAGCCCCGCAACCGGTGGGGAGTGTGCCCGCTGCTCAGACCATATTTGAAAATGATGTACAGTTTTCACAGGAGGATGTGAGGAAGGCCCTAAGAAAAATGAAGAAGGCAAGTCACCGGGCCATGATGGTCTGAGTGTCGAGCACATTCTCTGCGGTAGCGATAGATTGCTTGAGCATTTATGGAGTTTCTACAACCTTTGTATCAGGTATTCTTCCGCGGGACTTAATGAAGACTATAGTTGTCCCTATAGTGAAAAATAAAACAGGCGATTTAAGTTCCTCGATCAACTCTACCGCCCTATTTCCTTGGGTACCGTCATTGGCAAGTTGTTGGAGGGACTCATTTATACTGAACTCCAGGACAGATTAGAAATTGATGATGCACAATTTGGTTTCCGTCGCGGTCTCTCGACGGATTCTGCTATAATGAGTCTAAAAAGCATGCGTGTATGTGTGTACGTGCTTTTTAGACCTGAGTCGTGCTTTTGACCTCGTAAATTATGACATTCTCTGGTTCAAACTGATTGAAGCAAAGGTGCCAAGTCATGTAGTGAATCTATTGAGATACTGGTACGGAAACCAAACTAACAATGTTAGGTGGGGCAACACGACCTCTAGTGACTACAGACTAGAATGCGGAGTTCGCCAAGGGGGGTTGACCTCTCCTGACCTGTTTAACCTGTATGTTAACAGATTGATCGGGGAGCTGCGGGGCACCAGCGTAGGCTGCAATCTTGGCGACGTTTGTGTCAATAACCTAAGCTATGCCGATGACATGGTGCTCCTCAGCCCTTCGATTAAGGGTTTGAGAAAGTTGCTTTTAGTCTGTGAGCAATATGCTGTTGCTCATGGGCTAAAGTACAACGTAAAGAAAACCGAATTGATGGTATTCAGGTCAGGGAGCCTAATACGAACTTTATATTAAACATCCAAGTTCCAGGCAGTTCAGTTTACGGCCTAATACTGCCTTGTTCTATTTGGTAATATGAGGTACCTAACGCTGGCCGGATTCAAGCTGGCTTGTTACGGATACGTTGTCTATGGCCGGTTTTTATGTTTCGCCCTCAACGTTCAGAAACGCCGCTAAATATTTTTCGGAATGCTACGGTTTTATTTTCTAACACATTTAGTGAGAAAAATAATTCAATTTAATAAAATGTTGATACAATTTACCAAAAAATGAACGTCGTGTTAGAAATTTCATTACAAGTATGTAGTTAAGTACTTATTTCTTAGTATGTCAAAATCACAACGATACTAGGTTTCCGGGACAAGGTCCAGGACGTGTGCCCGAGGTACACATGAACGGTACAACCATTAAAATGGTTAAACAGTTCAAGTACCTAGGTCACTTACTGACGGAGACGCTGAGAGATGATGACGACATCGAGCGAGAGCGGAGAGCACTCGCCGTCCGGGGTAACATACTCGCACGCCGCTTTAATAACTGCAGTCTAGACGTAAAACAAACCCTATTCCGGGCATATTGTCTGGGTATGTACACATGCCAACTTTGGTCTAATTTTACTAGAAAGGCCATCAACATCATAAGGGTCCAGTACAATGATACCTACCGGGCTGTTATGAAGTTGCCGAGTTACTGCAGTGCGTCAAGAATGTTCTCCGAGGCGGGTGTTCCCGACTTTTTCGCTATCATCCGAGCTCGCGTAGCGTCGTTTTGGAGTAGGCTGAGTCGCTCCAACAATAGCGTACTGAGGGCTGGCTCTGACCAGATTTATAAAAATGGAATTTATAAGTATTGGATTTCCGTCCACCTGGACGGAAATAAAAAATGACTACACTGGAGCATCTGCTCCGTGGCATATTCAGTTATTTTAACTAACTTCATAAAATGAGGAGGTTCTCAATTTTGTTGTTATTTAGTGTATTTTTCATTTGTATGTGATATGGGTCGTATTTTTGTGCCTGATATAAACGTATTTTATTTTATTTATTTTTTATGCATTAGCTACAAGAGTTTGTTATATCAAGTGCTGTCGACTCTTTAATAAATGAATAAAATAAAATAAAAATATTATCTAGGTACGAAGAATCACGTGCGCTGAGACTCGGTGGAAAGATGTAGCGTTTATTTTCCGTAATCCCTAAAAGACATATAAATACAGTGTTTTTTTACTGGGACAGTGTGGGGAAATCCGAAACCATAGCAGATACTGAGAAACGGTCTATCTGAGGAACCATTTAGTCTTTTTTTATAGTAATTATTTTGGCAAAGTGAATTGTATGTTAAAGCGTGAGTTTTCCATAAAAATGAATAAAATTCATATTTTTTTTTTTATATAATGCGAATCAATTTAATTTCATATTAGTATTATTTCGTTATATCTGACTAAAAAAATCGGGATTGCAAATGTTGGTCAAATTTCAAAATAAACTTTTTTGTACAATGCTAGTGCATGAGCAATAGCTCGAAGAACTGGCGGCCGTTGGGGCAGAAAGGTTAATTTTCTTTGTACCTATCTGCTATGGTTTCAGATTTCCCCATACTTTCCGAGCTAAAAAAACACTTGTTGATGTCCATTTAAATACTTCTAATAGACGGCATAATCAAAATCGAGGGCAGTGCAAGAAGCATAAGGAGGCCTATAGTCCGCGTCGACTGATGATGATGATGTTTTTTTGTGATAATTATTCAGTAAAAGGGTACCTTTTTTAGAACCTAAAAATTGGTTAAATAAAACCATAAAATTAGGTGGGTAATTAAGCAAGGTTCCACTAAAATGAAAGGCCTGATCTTTCAATTGGCATCAGAACCATCTCATACCCACTTAAAAAGAAGTTGCGAATTTAAAAAAAACTGCATTAAAATCGAACCATTTGGAGCAAGACAGCACAACACAGCAACACAGACATACAACACTAAAAAATAGAACCTCAGAGCCATATAATAAAACCAATATTACATCAATAAGTTTTATTTTACACAAATACACGTTTCGAAAATTGGTTTCTTACATATCAGTACATAGGTTTTTTCACTATAATTTATCGTTAGCCAACAGTTGATAGAACAGTTCGATGATCGTTCTCGTGGGGCGGCCTGTCATGCCGCGGTGAAGGTACGGGAAGTCCACTCCCTTTGTGTAAGCAACGTTGTACGTGTCGAGATGGATCCACTTACTATCACAGATGAACTGTCGCAAGAAAGCAGCACAATTCGGAGAGTCGCCGTACTTGTACCGGCCCGTGTTAGCAATGTCCGCCGTTTCGCAATCTAGGATCCTATCTTCGTAGAAATGCCACAGTGGCATCCGCCATATACGGTCTCCTGTCTTACTACTTGCAGTCTCCAGGTGGTCGAACAAGTCATCGCTGTTTGAGTAAGCGCCGCACGCGCTGCCGTCCAATGTATGCGTCATCTCTTTAGACATAGTACCGATGTCGACTATGATTTGAGGCCAGTAGTTACGCGCGTATACTAGACTGTCTGCGATCAAAAGCCGCCCTTCCCGTGACGGTATTCGTACGTGGATCTTCTTGCCGGTCGCGTTGCAGACAACGTCTCCAAATTTTGGGCTCCTCCCGCTCGGCATTAGTTCGCACAGCGGAAGGATGCCTCGAATGTTGATAGGGAGTTTAAGTCTCGCAGCGGCTCGTGTGATAGCGAGCACGCATGCCGCACCTGCCATGTCTCCTTTCATGTACCGCAGCTCGCTCGGCGGCTTCAGGTCTAAACTGCCGCTGTCGAATGTGACCCCTTTTCCTATCAGGACAACAGGACGGGTGCATTCATTTGTGCCGTAATAACTGATTTCCACATATAGCGGTGGCTGTATCGACGACTGCCCTACGGCAACGAATCCTCCCATTTCGTGACTTGCTGCCCATCCTTGTGTTTTCACTTCTACGTTTATGTCCAATTCACAAAGTAACTCCACAGCAATCTTAGCAAATGTTGTAGGATTCAACAAGTTTGCAGGCATTTCTTGTAAATATCGGGTCAGATTCTGTGCTTCAGCTTTGAGTTGCCCAATTCTCCAGCCGTCTAAATCGCAGTCGTCGTAGAGATGTAATCCAGGTTTCTTGAGTAATTTTTTCATAGAAATACTTCTGTACTCTTGAAATTGCCACAACGCGAGACTGACTCCCTCGGCAGCTGCTTCGGCATTACCAAAGGATTCTACGTTTATGCTACTGGGACTAAGCTGATGAATTGCCGTGGCACCAACACCGGCCGCTATTCGAATGGCCTCTTTATTCTCGTCCATCCGTTCGTTGATGTTGAATGCCAGGCATTCTGAGCCCAGTCCTGCGACCGCAACGTACGCGTATGACGGGTCTAAATCGTAAAACAATCTATATTCACCGAGTTTCGGAATAGGGGCCATATTTAGTTGGTACCAGAGTTTTCCTCCACATTGTTTGTCGTACCTTTGTGCGCTCTCTGTAAGGATAGCCTGCTCTCCGACAATATTTTCATTAAAATAAACACCCAGAACCAAACCGGTGTCTCTGTGGCGGCATGCTCTTGGGTTTAAGACTTTGCGTTGTGGTAAAATTGGTAGACAATCTGTACGATTTATTTTAAACTGAGATATAGTGCGTACGCTCCATGCCAATTTTGAGACCAGAAGATTAAGCTTAAACATATTTAATTTACTAAAAAAAACAGATTTTCGAAATAAATTGACTGCATCGCCAACTAGATTTTATAATTTTCTTTTTAGGCCTACTTTTTAAACGATACCTCGTCAAATAGATATAATCATAACTTTTTACATAGAATAAGTATTATTACACAGTACACACAACACGCAATGCTCACAATTCAATTAGATTAACGCACAATGTCTTTTAGGAAAGGTCAAGATGTTTTTATTTTCATCCAGGCCGGAGTGTGGTGTTTGAGCCATTCCGGGATATTCATGAGGATAGTTTCCTGTAACTGCCGGTAAATTATAAGAATTAAGAAAGGGATAGCAAGTCTTTCATCTTTGAAAAAGTAGACCCAGAAAGCCAGTAACAGCAGACATACATCTACTGTGTAATCTATAGCTGATCTCACGGTAATCTTCGCTTTCTTTTCAAGTTCTTGATAATCGATAGGTATGACGATAGTAGCCCTTTCAGTTTTCTTCAACACTATTTGTTGAGTAACTTTTATGTGGTCCTTGCTTGATTGCTTGTCTTCTGTCTGCGCGATTTCATTATTGCTTGTTTTTGGTTTGGGAGGTTGTTTGTGAACTGAGTTATTAGTTTTTGCCATCGCAGAAGGTTTTTTGGCATCTGTAGATCTTTTTACATTTGTTTTCTTTACTTTTAAAATTTTATTTTCTACGTTTTTCGTTTCGCTATTTTCAGGTATTTGTTGTTGAGCCACTTCTTTCAAATCTTCTGTATTTAGATAAAGTTGAATAACAGGTTTCTTCTGGCTTCCATATTCTTTGACTATGCTTCCATAGTAATCGATGACTGTCCTTCCTTCATCAGTTATCTTATCTTTAGGCGATTCCGTTTTCTTTGTAGGTTTGACGTTCTTGATATCTGCATTTTCATCTTTTACCTTTTTAGGTTCTTTTCTATTCAATATTTTCGGGAACTGGAACGATTTCTGAAGAGGCATTTTCGTTATCTTTTGGAATATAGGCATTTTTTCGTCTTTCTTTAACTTTCGCTCAGGTTTTGATTTTTCTTCATATTTTGGTACATTTGGTGTAGGAGGCTTGTCAGGTACGTCTCTTTTCTTTAGAATAGGTTTAGGCACAAAATTGGGATCGAGAACTGGTAAAGGTTTGACAGGCAGAGTAGATTCATACATTTCTTCAGAAGATTCTTTAATGGGAGAGGCACGAGCCATTTTGTCCCTGGGATTATAGGTGTCTTCGTCATTCGAGTACTGACTTCTTCGATCGATATCTCCATTTAGGCTTCCTTCCGAACACTCGCCGTCGGAAGACACAGTGCTGGCCGTGTAATCCTCATCAAAAGACATATTCTGCTGCCATTTGCCATCGGAAGCTTCAGAATCATGTGACGCTTGTCGCTCGTTAAAGTTGTATTCTCTATCTTCGACAGAGTCAGTTTTGATTAAGATTTCCGGTGGTTTGGCTCTCGGTTCATTAATGGCTTCACGTCGAGTTTCTCTGTCATTGCTTCGCTCAAGAGTTGAGTTGTACGGAATGTCATTGATTTGTTGTTTGGAGGACGTCTCGTCATCTTTCTTTTTGTTTTGTTCCTCTTGTATGGCGACGGCTTTGTAGAAGCGGGCCATGGCGCGTTCGTGGAGAAGTTCTGTGGAGCTGACGGAGTTACGGAGCGCCTTGAAGGGCATGATGCAGCGCGCGCTGATGTCTGGAGCTGACAGCGACAATGGTGGCGGAGATAATGCGTCGAAGTCTAGCTGGAGCGATTCTCGTTTCTCTGTAAAGTATAAACATGTGGTTATAGCAGAGGTTCTCAAAGATTGACATAATTCTAACTTATGATCTTATTTCATTAAAAAGTTGAGTCTGGAGCAGTTCAGCTATCTATAGATCGTTTGCAACGGTCTTTAGATTATTCAACTGTTTCTTATGATGTATTTTATAGCCATATAAATAATTGTATAATATTTATATTCTTAAATGAATGAAAAAGAAGTACCTAGTATCTACGTAATTTGAAAGAACAATAACAGTCAAAATTGAAATAAGTCATTGACATATTTTTATTTAAGTACCACGCTAGCAAATCCACGGGCAGTAGCTAGTATAGATATTACATCACTACGCTGTTCGCTGGAGCAGAAAACTGTTCGCTTGTGATCTGTTTGCTGATAATTTCGCAGAAGCGGTTAGGAACCTCCCTAACCAAAAAGTTTATACACATTCAGTCCGAAAACAGGCGACAACTAATGGGAATGTTTTTATCTAACATTTTTGTTGTGTATATTCCGAAAATATGTTGCATTACTTAATGAACCAACAAGACAAAACAAGAAATAACTGATTTGGTATGAGTAAGTTTATCTCATTTGGGATTGTCAGTTTTAGGACGGTTATACATAGTACTGCAAGGCGCTTCTAAACAATAAATATTTCTGGAGAGGAGATTAGATAAAGCCATTTCTCTTCACTAAGTTGTGAACTATGGGCTGCGTCTATAAATAAACATTTATATAAACATACGAACATTACTCTAACTAAATGATGTGGTGTAACAACTGCTTATAATGTTTGCAAACTATTGCTGATTTTGTATTTATTTTTAGTGTGCCTGGGTTTCACGAAGGTTTAGTTGTTTAATTAGGTTAAGAGGTGTATAAATCACAGCTTTATTGAATAAAAATTATTATCAATAGGTATGTAGTTAATAAAATAATTTATTTGGTTGTTCATGAAATAACAACATTTGCTCGTCTCTATTTTTTTGTTTGACAATATTATTACCTTGTATTTATATGATAGACTCAGTTACGATGCTTTTCATTGTGCTGTTTATACTCCAATGAATCCCTGCTCAATATTGAACACACGAACAGTTTTAAATGATACGCAGTTACTATTCTTTGGAGAAGATGAGCTACTTATATAGATAATTTTAAACAATTCGCCGATTGCGCACACAAAATGATGTTATAGCCTATGTTCGGTAGATGATATATTATGGCTGATGATAATGATGACACAAAATACCGAAGAGACAGGCACGTTTTAGAGGTAGTTGTTAGTTATATTTAGGGGTGTTAGCAGGTAACATACTCAAAACAGTGAAGGATAACATCATGACGAAACCGTTGGCTTAGTTTGCTCTGCACTTACGTATAGAACGTATATTTCTTGTAGATTAAGGCTAATTTAGCTTAAAAGTTGGAAGCTGGAATACCCAAGTCATAGTCATACAATAAAAAGTGTGCTTACCAGCTTTGGTGAGAGTATCTTTCGCGTCGGGGTAGAGGAGCAACAGCATTTCGGTGCTGCGTGCGCGGATGCCAGGCGGTGGCGGCGGTGCGGGCGATACGCGCTTCCGGCGCGGCGCCGGTGACACATGCGTCTCTTCACCCTCGTGCGCCAACGCCTCGCTGATGATCCGCGACTCCACCGCCAGGAACTCCATGTCAACCGCGCGCCCCGGGATGCGCACCGGCGCCGACTCCACGCTCGGCGCGCTCATGCCATACGGACTCTCCGCTTTCACTCGAAATCGGTACTCGCTGCCCTCGATAAGATCAAACAGCGTCACGTTTGTCTTGCGGCTCGTGGTTGCCTTCAGCCACACGTTCCAGCCGGCGCGGTAATATTCCACGACGTAGTTGCCGATGCGGCAGCCGCCGTCGTCCTCGGGTGGCTCCCAGTCCAGCGTTACAGACTTGTCGACCTGCCGCGCTACTGACACGGCGCGCGGTGGGTCCGGTGGTGCAGTGATAGTGACGAGAAAGGCGGCCGTGTCTTCGCCGATGGCGTTGGTGGCGTGCACCTGGTACTCACCGCGGTCACTACGTCGTGCCGAGTGGATCTTCAGCACAGAAAACTTGGCCGCGTTCGATATATCCACCCGGTCGTCCGTTACGATCGGCTGCCCATCGTGGCGCCATTCCACCGTCGGCGTCGGCTTTCCGACGATTGTCGTTTTCAAGAAAACGGTTTCATTCACTTCGTAGAGAAGTCCGTCCTCGTACTGGCGTGGGTAGCGCAGCTTGGGAGCCGCCTCAATGGAGAGGCGCGCGCGAGTAACTGCATGCCCGCTGCGGTTAGTGGCAGTGCATCGGATCTCGCCCTCGTCGCTCGAAAGCGTCTGATGGAACACTAGCACGCTCGTCGACTCGTCAGTCACGATGGCCGTCCGCCGGCTGCTAAATATCTCATAATCGTCTTTGAACCACGCTATGGTAGGATGCGGTGCGCCCTCGAACCTGACGCGGAACTCGGTCTTATCATTCTCTAGCACAGTTATGTCCATGAGGTGGAGTACGAAGACGGGCGCATGGTGCGTCACCGGCTCGGGGTTGACAGAGAGCACGTCTGAGAGGTCGCTGTAGTCGGAGCGGCCGACGGCGTTGAGCGCGGCGACGCGGAACTGGTAGCGGTGCGGTGGCTCGAGGCCTGAGAGGAGCAGCTCGGGGCGTAGCACGACGGGCGGCTGCGTGCGTAGCCAGTCGGTCGCGCCAAGCCGGTTACACTCCACCTGGTAGCCTTGCAGCGGCGCGCCACCATCGTGTGCGCCCGCCGCCCACCGCAACGTCACCGCGTTTGGCTCATCCTCCGACAACAGTGGGATGATCTCCGGCTTGCCCGGCGCTGCAGGCCTCCCTGAAACGGAAACGATGCAACTCTTTAGACATTGCGTAGGTTCGATCTTAACCTTTCGCAGTTGGGCTGGCTCCGACGCCTGCGGCACCGTTTGGCATAAAACTCCTTTCAAAATTAGACGCGTGATAATCGTTACATGAACGCGGTCGGTCTTACGATTTGTTTTGTTGTGCCACGCTTCGGGAATCGTAGCGAGCAGTCTTTATAAAAATAGACTTTGAGTCGGGGGCCTCAGGCGACCGGGCGTCGGGGCCGGGGTCGCGCGCGGCTGGGCGAGGCTATAAGGATGAAGGTACCTGCTGACTTCCAGTGCACGTTCTTGCGGGGCTTGAAGCTGTTGTGTGAGGCGGAGTGGTGGTTGCCCATGGCGGCGGCGGCGCGCGCCGACACACTGAGCGCGCGCGTCGTCCGCCCCTGCCGCCGCCCGCGCTTGCCCCGCACCCGCCCACGCCGGGAATAACTCGCACGCAGCGCCGCCGCCGCCCGCCCGGATGCGATCTTGATTAGTTTGATCGATAGGTTTCATTACCGCCGGGAGAGCATGACCTTTGGCGCAACGATCGTTGATCATCATCGATTTGATTGATCTACCTGTTAGCGTGCCAATTTTGTCATTGCTTTGACACCATAATGTTTGTTTGTAAATAAATACGTCATTTGTCTTCTAATTTATTAAAATGAATAAGGAATTATTAATAAGGTACCTAGTACCTACTAATAAAATGGAATTATCATCACTTATGCTCTGAAATTTGGTCATTGTAAACTCGTAACGGCTTCGTAAATGCGATTTAGGGCCATAAACCAAGTTTTCTTTTTAACAACAAACTGTTATGAAGAGAATGTTTAATTCATGTATATTTTTTGTAACCATGTTGAAGCAAATAAATAAATAATAAATTTCCTCGCATTCGCGATGAAAAGTTATGTGTTAAACTCGGGTGTAAGCGACCATTAACACCCTCGATTAGCGTGCTCGCTCTCACGCCAAAATATCACGGATGTAAGTACAATAGATCGCTTACAGCCCTTGTATATAAATGTACTATTGTTGGATTAGGATATATTATAGGTAATATTATTTGTAATTAGCAGTAAAGCATGCATACTATAATAATGTTAAAATATGCATGCTTTATCTTTAAAAGATAGATTATTTTTGAGGTAGTTTTAGGCAAACTATCATAATAAAGTATAGCTTGTATACTTTAAACATGTTAAAAATATGAATGCTTTCTTCTTTTCTTATTTTCATTCATTTATCTTTAATAGATATAATATTTTTGAGGTAGATCTAGGCAATCTATCAATCATTTTATCAATGTAACAATCAGACCAAAACATTACATTTGTCATTTTACTTTCGACTAACGAGTCGCGCGTTGAAATCTTCTGTGAACAAAATGGTGCTACGCGGCGTAGACCCCACGGGTCATGCCACGTAGCTCCCTAGCCAGCGTAGAGGGGGCTACGCAATGTTAGAATTTTTTCAATAATTAGAGATATTTTATGTTGTTATCAATATACCTGGAACTTACGGACAATGGATGGACGGACTGACATCAAAAAAGTAACAATAGTGAACGCAGCAAAAAATACCTTTTTTAAATGCTGTCTTTTTTTAGGTAAGTACCTATTGTCGATCGTTGCAAGTGAAAATTTATTGCCCCTTTTCAGGTTATAAACGCTAGATTACGTACAAGTATGCATAGGATTCTGTGGATGAAATGTATCTCTGTTGATGTCTCGTAGTAAAAACGTAGGCGTTACGCTTAATCATTTAGGACGCTATGTTATATGTTATATTTTTTTTTAATCTTGGACTAATCATCCAAAACAAAGATGTGCCACAGACAATAAAGATGCCTATAGAAATAGTAGATTGTTATACAAGGGTCTATAATGACGCATTATATACGAGGTAGTTTTACGCGCGAACTTCAGCGAGGGAGTAAATAAACATCGAGTTATTTAGATTGCAAATTAGGTAAATTTAGATAGGTGGCGATCTCTTTTGTCATGTTGCTAAATTTATTTTTGTCTATAACTTGTCTTGTGCATTTTCCATTTTAATAGTTGAGAAAAAATATGGGCGTGCCCACTCCACTCGGCCGTATATCTCGAAAGACGTTGACAATTTTAATAAATTCTCCTTCACAGTCGTTACACTTTTGGCAGAGTGGTCGTGGTCATCACTTCTGGGGTGTTTCTGGGGTACTTCGCCACTCGTGTAGGTGCACTCGTGTAGGGGACCGTCAAGTGCTGCTTTGATCCGTCCATCTCATTGGCGATCTACCGCGTGGTCGTGTACCCTCAACCTTCCCTGCACCACAAGGCGCTCAATGGACACCTCTCCACGTCGCGACACGTGCCCGAAGAACGTGAGGATACGAGATTGCATAGAAGAAGAACGACGCTGCTTGATCCCGAATCTCTTTCAAAAAAAATTCCACGTTTTCCTCTCCTTATTTGTCTTTGTAGGGGGCAGATTTATGGCTTGAAGATGGGTATCAGCTTCGACATCTTCCACTGTTATGTCAGCCAGTTCTATCCCACTGCAGGCACTGCTGATCTCATAAATTAAAGCAACCTGTAAAAAAATACCAAGGTATTTTATTATTTTACAGGTTGCTTTAATTTAATTTAATTTAATTTGTTTTAATTTTTTGGTAACAAGTTACCACAAAAAAGTTAAACAATTGTTTAACGCGTGTTTAAAAAAATCCTTACCAATTTTGGTTCAGAATTTTTGTAAACAGTGTTCACCAGGAGTTTATCTTTTTTTGAGGTAAGAACTTTAGTGTTTTAAAACTGTATTTTGGGTGACACCTCTCAATTTAGTTTGATGAAAATAATAGAAAAACGTTTACAAATGCAAGTAGGTTACCTCTGTTGGCCAATATTTTTCATTTCGTGCGTTATTTAAAAAATTCTCGATATCTTTCCTCGTGAAAACTTTGGATTTATTGGCCTTGTAGCCTGTGGATAATTTCTTGAGAAAAGATGTCGTTTACATATTTCTTTATGTTGACATTATGTCTTGTCTGTATAGTTGTTCGTAACATTGAATATGTGCTCCATAGGGTTGAACTTTGATAGTTTTTGGAAGGTTCATCAAAATACGTAAGAAAAACCCCTTCAATAAGCGAATCCACTCGTTTATCTGTCCTCCGCTTCTTAAACTTTTCGTAAGTATTTAAGTAAATGCTTTGTGACCTTGATGGCTACGTAGTGAAAATGGTTTCTTTTCCTTTCTCTTCCATCTGCCGTAGGGTCTCCATTCTGATAATGACATTTTCAATGTTGTAAAATAATTTCAGTCTTCAATTCAATTTGTATTTATGGATAAATATAAAGATTTCGCGCCAATGCCTTTTTTTAATTTCTTCTGTAGCCGCAACGCAATGCGTGCATTCTACTGAAGAGATCGCCGCAAGACTCGTTGATACTGATAACAGAAAAAAAAATACTTTACCCCTAGAACGAAATAATGCTATTTGATCCTCGCTCTGGGGCGCTTTAGTATGACTGACTTTTTGAGCAAGAGAAGTGAAAAATACATAACCTACTAGCCTTGTTAATAGTGAGAGTAAATTAGATAGAGGTTTTATTTGTAGCTTTAAGCGCCATCTATGATTTTTAGACGGAACTATGTCAGCGAATACTGCCACTGAAACCCCGAGTTATAGCTAAATGCATGTTGCGTTGGTTTCTCCGTGTAAACGTGGCAAGGAAGCGCCGTTAAAAAATAACAGATGGCGCTGTTAATAATATTTAAATTTATGTTTTGTGTAATGTAACAAAGTGCATACCATAAGACTTTTAAAACCTCATTAACTTTCAAGACTAGACGGGACTTGAACCCATTAGAATTTTCCGTAAGTGTTCGGATAACACTTTATTAATAAAATACTATCTACATACCATGTGCCTATATCAAAGTCAAAGTCAAACATTTATTGTTGTACCTACGTGTTGTTTTACATAGGTCTTATTCTAAGTGTTTCTGTTTCAAACATGAACACTGCAAGGGCATTGCAATTTTTCACTAGATGAAGTGACTACATAATAGGTAAGAAATATATATGTATAAAAAATAAAAGAAAACCAATAAAAATGAAAAATTAGAACAGTAAACAGGTAGCCTAGGTAAATATTAAAATTCACCAATATCGATATATATTTTATAATAAATATATTATTGTTTACTTAATCGGAATAACCGAATTAACGGTAGAGCGAGACCCTCTAACACAGGTATTTTATACTTAAACTAGCTGACCAATCCGCAGCTTCGCACGCGTTTTTTTTCAATAAAAATATTACCCTCCTTCTGCGCAGTTGGGTAAACCTATGTCACCCGAGGATAGTGTAGCTTCCCAACGGTGAAAGAATTTTTTAAATCGGTTTAGTAGTTTCGGAGCCTATTCAATGCAAACAAACAAACAAATCTTTTCTTTTTATAATATTATTTTTGTAGATATTGATATGATCTTTAATATTGTAGAACATACTTTTGTTCTATCATCAATAGTTTCCGCAGCGCATGCGACGAAAGACGTTTTAGGGCACTTTTTTTACACCTTGGGTTACGTTACTTTAGCTCTAGTAAAGGAATATTTTCTAGCAATAAATATAGCCTATGTTACTCAGTGTGAATGTAGCTTTCCACTGGTGGAAGAATTTTTGAAATTGGCACAGCAGTTTTTGAGTTTATTCATTACAAACATACACACAAAAATACAAAAATACAAATCTTTCCTCTTCATAATTATATATATTATATAATTATAGATATAGACTAGTATAGAAGAGAGTCCCAAACCCATGAAATGTATGTATATATGTTAAGTTTACTGAAATAAATATATTTGATTTCATTTGATGTGAAATATCTACTTACGTTACTCATTAAAATTAAATGAACTACATAAATACCCATATAAAATTTAATCCGTATTAGGACTTTACATCGAAAAACTCTTGCAGCGTATAAAAACTACGTTCAATTAAATAACTTTTAGCAACGTATTAAATTTATTTAAATTACTTAGTTTTTGTGTTTTATGTGGGATTTTATTGAAAACTTTAATTGACATGGCATATGGGCCGGAGTAAAATATTTGTAGTTTTGAAATTGCACCCATTGTTTATAGACCTTTGTTGGAGGTATGCTATGCGCGTATAGTATTGTCTATTGTCCAAAATATATCAGTGCCTGAAGACAAAAATATATAATCAGCGTGTTCTAGCACTGCTGACAAATGGCACTGAAACTTGGTCTCTCACCATGGGCCTCATAATAATGCTGAAGGTTGCTATGGAAATGAGGAGATTTGTCGACGAACTAAGGTCACTGACATAGCACAGAGGAATAACAAGCTGAAGCGGCAGTGGGGCATTGCTCGAACTGACAATCATGGGGGCAGTTTTTCAATTATCGTTCAGCGCCACTCTACCACATAGCAGCGCCACCGTGGAAAGATTATTTTCAGCTATACTTAATTATTATGAAACCAAATTACGTAACAGAATATCGACTACAACTATTAAAGGAGCATTACACACTAAATCCGAAATAACCGATTGCTACTCATTTGAAGCCACAGAAGGCACATAAAGAAATTTAACAAAAATATGTATGATTTTAAAAAGAAAAATGAGTCTGCAAATGCTGATGATGCGGCAATTGAAGATGAAAGGAGAAAATAATTTTAGTTTGATTTTTTTTTGTTGTAATTAATATTATAATACAACAATGTATGTGAATCCTGGCAACTAATAAAAGTAGGTGATTGATTTAATTATAATATGAGGAATGTATGAAATCTGTCTTTTTTTACTTTACGTACTGTTTTCTACTGTTTTTTTATTGGTGAGCTGTTGTTTTTTAGTTTCTTAGGGTTGACTATACTGGTATAAATCCTGAGCAAGCCTAGGCCATCTTAAATCTACAGTGCAATATATCGTTCGCTTTCTCTAAGCGCCTTGTCACCGTACTCATCTTCAATTAAATAACAACTAATGAGCCCGATAAATACATCTGAATATATCTTGTTTAATTAATGGGTTGCGCATAGTTCCTAGGTTTCGAACTAAAAAGCTCGGTATGTGGCAGAGTGGACTGTATGTTCTTAATTCTTAGGTTAGTATGTAGGTTACAAGGCGAAAAATGCGCACTTGATGATCAAAATTTTGAAACAAATTTGCACTAGACTAATACAAATTTGTTCCTTGCCCTACCACTACTGCGCGGAGATTATTTTACCATTTTATACATGTTCTTAAATCAAGTATCTAAGCGTCCGAATGACCGTTAAATGCTATTAAAGACATGTATAACGATATGTAGCTATCTCGTTCTTTACCGTCCGTCTCAGTCTCCCCCCGGCGCAGATCCTTGCAGCCTTTTTATTCAATAGGGAGGACGATCAATCTTCTAACTCATCATATCAGCCGTAGGACGTCCACTGCTGGACAAAAGCCTCCCTCATTGATCTCCAGGAACCCCGGTTGGAAGCGGCCTGCATCCAACGCCGACCTGCGGTTCTTACCAAGTCGTCTGCCCATCTTGTAGGTGGACGTACTACGCTGCGCTTGCCGTGGCCTCAACTCAAGAGCCTTCCGGCCGCATCGGCCATCTGTTCTGTGCGCTATATGGCCTGCCCATTGCCACTTCAACGTGCTAATCTGTCGGGCTATGTCGGTGACTTGATTTCTCCTACGTGTAATCTTGTGTAATCTGGTCTCTTGAAAATGCCTCCCCGCGTGCACACATCAGCGCTCCAAACCACTCCATCTGGGCCCGTAATCTCGCGCTCTAACTGGCCCTGTGGCCGTACGCACGAGGTATCAACCCGTCTGCGATTATGACGACATCCCCTTCCTTTACCTTTTCCTGCTGTCTTCTGATGTTACCTCGCGGCGCTAATGTAGGCAAGTACTCGTAGATCCAGCGCTTCCAAACTGAGTTTGACAGAGGTTGTGCGGCGCGCCACTTCCTCCTGTTGGCTACGTCGCAGTCTCCCACTTATGGCAAACCTACTGCCGTTCCCAGTAAAAAATGGTTCGGTGTTAAAGCTTCCTTTTCCTCTGGATCTACAGGCACGGATGCATGTTGGAACGCATGTTAAGGGTCGCGAGTTCAACGTGTGTTCGATTTCCGCCGTTAAAGTATTTGAAACCTCATCCCGCGGGGCACGCTCATTTAAAGTGACGGCTAGGGCTCTTTATACTGTCTTCATTCTCTCCCAGGCGCCCCCCTGGTTTGGAGCACCAGGGTCGATGTACCGCCACTTTTATTTATTTTATTTTATTTATTTATTTAGAGAAACTAATGGCGATACAAATCGTTTGGTTTAATAGTTTAGAACCAAATGTAAGACTAATAACAGGCTAACTACGTTTGAACATGACATGATGAGAAATATGTCGAGAACAAAAACAAAACAAAAACAGCCTAGTTAGCCTATTTTAGAGTATATTATTTTATTCGTTCCGTAAGTGCGTACTTTTTTAGGCCTGGGAGCTATTCTTAATAATGCCTTTTTAAGTTCTACTTCCGACCCGTGGAAGTTCGTTCCGGTATCTGATGCGACTGTACTAAGAGTCCCCCGTCGGGCAGCCATTCGCCTGATGGCCATAATAGCCGAGTCGGTGGTGATACTCGCTATAGTATAGCTCTCGTCACTAGGCGCGTAAAGAGCATTCCAAATCGATTCTCACGGCGCCGCCCGATCACTACCCACATAAGGCCGAAACAATCGATGCCGCAGTAAGTGAAGGGCCTCGTGTTCATCTCTAGGCGAATCCTCGGCAAGTTGCCCATTACTGGCTTTCCTGGGTTCGCTCTCCTCATCTTACACAGCGTATATTCTTGCAGCACTGTTCTGACCGCCGGACGCAACAGCGGTACTTATCCAAAAGCGCTGGCGCAGATTGTTCACGATCTGTTCTCTGCCCACGTGCGTATTCCTTTCATGTTCTCGCCTGATCAGTTGGCGTGTAAACCGGTGTGCTTCGTCCAGAATTGGTGGATCCTTCATCTGACCCGGTACTGTAGCGGCGTTGATCCTACCGCTCACTCTTATTACTTCATTGTCACTTCTTCAGGCGCTGGACTTCATTAGGAAAACATTCTCGTTGCGAGTCTCTTTTTGTAGGCGTTCTGCTTCACACAACAAACGCCGTCGGCAGCTTTGGATGGGATCTCTTCCATCCAAAGCTGCCGACCGCGTTGTGACATTTCTTTAAAAATAATAGGTTGGGGAAAAAGTCTTTTCGCATTATAGTATGTATGAACTTGTAATAAAATCTCTTTGGCTATACTATTTGTATCTGGCTGGTTTTGGTATCATTCAAAGTTTAAATTTTAAAGAAGATAATACCAAATTGAAATTAGGAAAATGTGTGATTTTTATTTGTTTTTCGTAATGTAAAGGATGAGTGAATCTAATGAAGAAATTCGATACATTTTAAAATTTTACTACAAAAAAGGTAAAAGTACAACACAAGCCGCGAAAAAATTTGCGATGTTTATGGACCTAGTGCAGTGTCTGTGAGAGTAGCACAAATTTGGTTTAAGTGTTTTCAATCCGGAAATTTTGATGTCAAAGATGCACGTCACTCTGGTCCGCCCTATTACGGATAACATTGATGCCATTATTGAAAAAGTGCAGCAAGATCGGCATATCAGTAGTTACGACGTAGCTGAAGAACTGGGAATTGACCACAAAACAGTTTTGGCGCATTTGAAAAAACTGGGTACACAAAAAAGCTCGATATTTGGGTACCCCACGAGCTCACTGAAAGAAACCTAATGAACCGTGTACTCATTTGTGATTCTTTATTACGACGTAATGAAACCGAACCATTTTGAAGAAGCTGATAACTGGTGATGAAAAGTGGATCACGTACGACAAGAACGTGCGAAAAAGGTCGTGGTCAAAGGCCGGTCAGGCTTCACAGACTGTGGCGAAACCCGGGTTAACCCGCAACAAGGTGATGCTGTGTGTGTGGTGGGATTGGAAGGGCATTATTCATTATGAGCTGTGACCACCAGGCAGGACCATCGATTCTGAACTCTACTGCGAACAACTGATGAGATTTAAGCAAGCAGTTGAGAGAAAGCGGGCGGATTTAATCAACAGAAGGGGTGTGGTTTTTTATCATGATAACGCTAGACCTCACTCATCTTTAGCCACTCAGCAAAAATTAAGAGAGTTTGGCTGGGAGGTGTTAATGCATCCGCCGTATAGTTCTGACCTTGCACCTTAAGATTTCCACCTGTTTCGGTCTCTTCAGAATTCTTTAGGAAGTGTCAGGTTAACATCGCGAGAGGACTGCCAAAACTACTTGTCGCTGTATTTTGATCAGAAGCCCCAAACATTCTATAGCATTGGGATCATGTCCCTACCTACAAGGTGGCAAAAAGTTATTGAACAAAATGGTACCTACATACTTTAGTTAAATGTAAATAAACTATGTGTATTAAATAAAGTTTTGAATTTTCTTAAAAAATGCGAAGAAACTTTTTTCCCAACCTAATATGAGTGCGTGGGCCAGAGTGCTACCTGGTAGTTCGTGGGATGAGAACCTACTCATGTCAATGAGCGGTGATCTTTGGCTCACGTGCGCTGCTCATGATCCCTCGTCTTCCTGTTCTGGTGCCGATGAAACCTCTACAGACCAACGTTCTTCGTCTTCAAATAGAAACGTCAGTCTCGTAAACCATCTATCGTTGCTTCGTATCGTAGCTGCGTGTTTCACGATCGTCAAATATGTATCTATGCATCCGAATGACCGTTAAATGCTAAACAGATCCATAGTATAACTATGTATATGTAGCTATCTCGTTCTTGACCGTCCGTGACAGGTTAGTAAGATCAAAAACATTTTGTACCACATCTGCCTCACTATTTAAGTGATGTAATTTAAGATCAGATTCGAGTGATATTATTTTGATAACAGCCGTTCTCTATGTATCAGCAAACACCCACGCAGTCTTCGTCAGAATACCTAATAAACTATTTCTCTGGTAAAATGTGTTGCGGAAGTGTAATATGAACTTTGTAAAGACCATGTACCCCGTCCATTGAACCCCCAGCAGAACATCTGGTCCCAACTTTGTACCTAAAACGGCCGTTGAGGAAGTGCTAACTAACTTGGTCAAGTGTGAGTAAGGGGCTCCTAAACAGAACATGCTGTACTTATCCTCTGCCCTCTGTTCCCCAGCACCTGACTTCGGGAACAATAAGGCAGCTGATGAGGATATAGTGTTGCCCACCTTTTGGTCTAATCTAAATTAATTTAATTACGTAGATTAAAGAGTCATTGACTCGAGAACAAGAAGAAAATTAACTTTACAGGGTGGAAAGTTTTAACATATACGTTTGTAATGTATATGTTAAAATAATCCGATCTATCTTTCTTTATCTCCGCGCACCTGCGCAGTTCCCAACACTTGGCTGTCGAATTGGTCAACTACAGGCTATTTTGTTGCTTAGTTACATATTTGTGTTCAAATATTGAAGCAGCCCCTATCCTCAACCGACAGCTGCCTAAAAACATGGATTACCTATGTGCCATTGTGACGTACAGGCTTCGCCTGAATCACACTGGGTCGATTACCTTTGTAATGTAGGTAGCAATCGCCGTCTAATCTTATGTACGAGTATGATAAAAAAAGTATCCTCCAGGTGACAATATAATGCGGACATACCTAGAATGCCAACAGATGATCACCACCACACGCATGCTTGCTTGCTGTCTGTTGCTGGGCAATGCTGGCGGCACTTACCACACGCACACCGGCCCGTAGAAATGATGGGTTTCTAATAGATTTGTACAAATATACAGCCTGAATAAATCCACACACGATACACAGGCAGAGGAGAGATCAAGCTATAGTCCTGCTACCTTATTTTTACTGTTAAAATCTTTAACAATTTCATTTTTATGCAGTTCAACCACATCTACAGTACCGATACATTTTTGGTATCCAAATTGCCAAATTGTTACTCATTTAGTACGCTATTCTTATTTAAGTGTAACACTTACCTATCTTTAATAGATTTTAGAGAAACATGGAAGTAATGAAATTGGTCTATAGTTTTTTGGGTCAGGTTTTGATGCTCAGGGAAAATGCCAGAGCTTATACAGTTATTGAAAAAGTTAGACAATATCTCAGCAATAAACTCAATATTATCTTTGATAATTTTGATAGGTATATTATCGTATCCATATGAACGTTTTATCACTATTCTTTTAACTAAGATTTCAATCTCATTTCTATTAGTGGTTCTCATTTCCATGTCAGTAACTACTTTAATACAATTGTTCTTTAAAAATGTCAGGGGTAATTTATTGTCACTATTATTTAAGTCATATGCAATGTAGTCAAATTGTTTAGCAAAGCCGTCAGCTATGTCTTGGGCATTGTAAAAAATGTCTTTAGTAGTTAGGGTTTCGCCGGTTCTGGCTCACGGATCCAGAACCGAGAACCGTCTCTGGCTCGCGGATCCAGAACAGTCGGTTGAATCGACCTCGACGCCTAAAAAAAAAAAAAAAAGTTTGGTGTCTTTTCCTAGGTTTTCGGGGTCGCTGAATCGATCTGTCGCATTAATTTTTTGATAGCTTGCACGGATCGTGAGATAAGTAAGCGATTTAAAGAGCTCCACTACATTGCTAATTAACCTAATTGTTCCCTAATCACCTAGTGAACTCGGTGTGCCAATGTTAATCACCTCTAATGCCTATCTGAAGCTAATTAGCTTATTAGAATGTTCTAGTAAAACACCGTTTTTGGATTGATCACAAACCTTTATTTTCTTTAAAATAAGTACAAAATAGTTTGTATACAAATATATCGTTATTTATTTTATTGCTGCTGAATAATTTAATAAAATCCATCATTGTATTTCCATAAAATTTGTTATAAAGATATGTTAGACAATATTCTCCGCAAACTGATGTAAAATCATCTTGTAATCTATATCTATTAAAATCCCACTGCTTCGAATTCCTGTTCAAGAAACCTCTATGATATCCTGTAGGAGGTCGACCATATGAATCAAAATACTGACCAAACCTATTTCTATCTATGTGTATGGCCACCCAATGAGAACCTGGCATGCTGTCGGTGTCCAAATTGCTTATCAGGTACGTTGGAACTTTAACGTGTAGGGGTAACCTGTTTGCTGCATATACATTTTTTTGTAAAGTAGGATGGATGGTGTTCAAATATTTTTGAATCTCAATTGTGTTCATATTTAATCAACCTTTCGCGTATTAAAGCTGTGATATGCTTAATCTTCAAATCAAGAATGTGGAACTAAATAAACTGAACTTCTTTATAAACATTGTGCAAGGACATAAATAAAAAGATTGGAATATGTGTTGATGTTTTTTATTACAAACACTTATATATAGACAATGTTAACTTAACTGCTATAGTCTACGGTTACATTGCGGTTCTTATCTATTTCAATAACATTATCAAATTCTGCATAAACAATACAATTTATAGTCTGAGTAAGAGTAGACTCAAAACGAACTTCTAATCTAACACTACCATGTTTTATAAGATTCCAATGTGTGTTTGAATTTGAGCTAAGGTCGGCTGTTAGATCAAACGCCAACAAACAGTATCCTTGTGCATATTTTTCTCTAGATATCCCATTACCTTCATTAAGAAAATGTATACCTGTTCCTGAAAATAGTGTGTGATAAGCAGCAGTAAAAATATTACTCTCAAACGATGGTTGCAAAGCTTTTGAAGGTATTTGCTGACCGTCAATGTATAAGCAAAATGTGTTTAAATCATAGTTTTCAAAATTGAATGGATTTTTAGTCAGACACCCATTAAACGCTGCATTGTTTACAAATCCAACTATACATCTTTTAGGAACTTGTCCTAGAAAAATATTGTCAAGAGTCTTGCCCTGAATCCCTGAAGGTATGGTTAAAACTTTGACTTCAGCACGAGTAATAGGATATTTAGCGGTAGTAGAGGCTAAAACTTTCTGATGTGCAAGTAATACAGTAGGATTGATACGGGCTCTTCGAACAATAAGAGTTGCATCTGTAATGCATACTTTAAATTTTAAATCGGTTGAAGATGCCATTAGATTAAACGTTTCTCTAGAACGAACTAATTTGACACTCATTTCAACTCCATTTATTAAAAACTTTTCCTGGTTAAATATGTCACCATGAAGATGTCCAATCATTTCAACTTCTTTACTATGACTTACTAACTGTTGTCTTTTAACAAATCCTTAATTTTTTTCGTCGGTTGAGTTCATTTTCCCAGCAGTATCTTCATACCAAAGACCACAAGTTAGGTGAGATTCTTTAGCTGCAGGAGCATAGTTTAATAAAGTTTCCATGTAAGCTCGATATGCATATGTATTGTTTGGAGGTGATACCAGCTTCTGATTCAAATATACATCTAGTTGACTGAAGAGCGAATGAAGCCAATTATTTATTGGTGATACAGTGGTTGCTTCAGCTAGTTTTGTTGAGTCTTGGTTAAGTATTTTAGCTTTGATGTGTATCAACGTGTGGGATAAATCTATGTAATCATCACCGGTTCCGGGTACTTGAAATTCTATAGGACCATCGTCAGCAAGGGATGAAATGGGTTTGTAGTGTATCCATAGTCCATTTTCGATACTAGTTTGTGTGGATGGCAAAGCAAATAAATCTAACTCTGATTTAATGCACTCACAAGAATGACTATGTAAAAAAGACATCTTTAATTAATTAAATATATCGTTTAAATTATTAGGTCTAGCTCTTGATTTTTTAATAGCTTTCACTTTGGCGGTTGGTAGTGGAATGAATGAAGAAAGACGTTTTCTTTTTGTTATATATCCAGAGCCAGACATATTCAATCGATCTATTTTACTATCTGCTTTTCTTTTCAAATTTGAACTAGCATCCTTAAGTCGAGATTTAATTGAATCTTCCATTGGGCGAGCACTTATCATATCTGATAGAAGACCAACACCAGCATTTAAGGCCTCCTTGCCTATTACTCGAGCACCACTAGAAAGTAATGGTAAAACTGATCTAAACAATCCTCCTAAGAAGCTACCAATGCCATGGCCGCGTTGATAAGGGGCTCCTTTATAAATTACTCCGATCCCAGAACCAGCTTGATGTGAATAATAATGTTCATATGGACAAGTATTACCATCATGAGAATGCATTATAATTTTCGGAAATGTAGTTTAACACACACTGTTCCAAACTGAAATGGTATTTTTTGACCCGTGCTAGATCTTATATCTACCTCAAGTGTGTCAAATTCTCTACGCATAACAGGTAAGTAGTGAGGTGGTGAGAAAACATGCATTTTATTTGCCCCATAAATATACTTTGCAGGATCCAAAGGTATAATTCTCAAGAGAGGAGTCATAACATCTCCAACTATTTGAGGTTCGATAATATCACAATAAACAAATAATTGAGATGGTAACCCCAAATGCAAATTTGCAGGACATTTTCCAAATCCATTTTCTACAAGATTTCTATCGGGTTCGAACCCAAGTTGAATACCAAGCTTGGGTGATAACTTTAATGATTTGATATTTTCATCCAATACCGTAGCGGATACAAACTTTGATATATCATCATATCGAAATCGAAATTTTTCCTTTATGTTATTCAACGCTGATAGAATGTGATTAATATTATCATAATTCGTGGCTGGAATGTGAGTTTTATAATAACCCAGCGAAGGTTTTTCATCATGTGGCATTAACATCCATTTTGTTATGTAAATAATATTTTCATGGTCTTGTACAGTGAACATAGTACAAGGGTATTGAAATTCAACTACTCCAACTGACCATTCTCCCTCCAACTTGATAGATTTTGGTAATTTCGTTGAAAATCTTGTAGTCATATTGTCTGGATAATATTCCATAGAACTGTTACTGAGTAATGTTAAATAAAAACTTTCTCTAATCATAATTCTTTTAATTCAGAAACCAAAACCCAACTATTAAATTTATCTGGATAACCTTTCCACTTCACTAACACTTGCTTTCTGCTACCAGAATAGCGAGAACCAATTATTTTATCAATTTTATAGTTAGAGGTGGGATCATACAACACTTTCTGTAATTCCCTTTCATAAAAAGTTCCAACTATATCTTCTTGCTGTAAATCTTTTAGTGTATATACAACCAATGGAGAACGATCTATAACTGAAGTTATTATAAATATTTCGTCACTCCAATTAGATTCATAACCCTTTTGAAATATGTGTTTATATTTTGTTATTCTAACATAGTCTCCAATGTGTAATTTTGGTAAGGATTTTGTAATAATTCGATAATTTTTTCTATCATACAAGTTGTTCCAAACAGTCATTATATTATTTGAGTTAACATCACAAGGACACATTTTAATACTAGAATGGTAGCTATGGTTATAAGCATATAATAAATCCTGTAAAATGTCTATGTATCTATAAGTATTTTTGTGGGTAAAATAACGCCACATCCTCATTTTAAGTGTCCTTTGAAATCTTTCAACAATGCTAGCTTTAATATCGGGGGTTATTTGTGGTATAGTAATTAACATTTTTAGTTTGTAAGTATCTCTGAACATCCTTGGAAACAAATTCAGTTCCTTTGTCGGATTGAATATGAGTTGGTGTTGTATTAGCCTCATGAAATATGCTTTCTAAACATGTTTTAATGGTGCTCGAATTTTTCCTTTTCATTGGTCGGGCATATGCATATTTGGTAAAAACATCAATAACACAAAGAATGTAATTAAAACCGTCATTATATTTTGAATAAGTTCTCATATCACTTAAGTCAGCTTGCCATAGTTCATTAAGATTAGATAATACATATTTGTTTCGTGGAAACTTCCTATGTACTGGTTTATGAAGTGTGTATGTTTCTTGTGATTGCAACCATTTTATAACATCTTCTCTATTCATTTTACCTTTCATGGCTGTAGCTAGTTTGTTGATACTAGCATACCCAGCTGGATGCGATGGATTATAGTAGATATTATTTATTTCTAATAAGGAGTCCATTTCTCCCAATCTATCTTCTGTTGGACTTTTCGAACGTGTTTATACCTGTTGCGGGATTTTGGTGTTGAAAAACCTCTTGCTGTGGTGTGGATTGTTCAAGATCTTTTAGCTGAAACTGTTTTATAAAATCGCTTCTTTTTGGGTTTCCAATGTAAGTCAATGGTATTTGTATTTCTTTTAATGCGGTAGCAAACTGTTGCCACCCTATTGGATCATTATTTTTCAATGGCCTTACACAATCATTTACCAAGTCTAGAATATTGCTTCCAGCAATTTTTTCTTTGTTAATAATAACTGTACCCACATCATCCCAATCAATTTTGTCTGTATTCGAAGCCACCAAATTTAACAACAACTCACCTTTTCTTGTATAAGTTTTTGGTATTAAGCTGAGTATATGTTTGGGAGTGTATGAATGTTTTTTTAGCAAAAATATGTTTTTATCCTGTTTCTCTTCTCCGTTTGATGTCTCTGTAGCAACTGCATCGTTAGTGTCAGTGTCTTTGTTTTTATCATCTGTTACAACGTCTTCAGGTAGATTAGTATTTGAAACTAAAGGTAATTCGAGAGGTTGACGGCCTTCTTCGGTAAAATGTAAGTATCTTTGCAAAATTTGTAAGTATAAAATGCACTTCTTTCTATCTTCCATATGACTATTCAAGATATTTTTCATTTCAATGTCTAATCGTGACATGGGGCTATCAGCAGAACTTTGTTGTTTTATTTTTTCAAATATACTTGGGTCAACGAGTAACATTTATTTAGCGTGTTCCATATTTCAAACGATAGAGCCAACTAATGCATTCAAAATTGAACCCAATATTATTGGTAAAAAAGATCCTCCTTTTTGAACTATAATGTGTTTACGAACTTTGTTTGTACTTTTACGCACTAGTTTGCGAAGTATTTCTTTATATTTTTGTAACTTTTTCTTTGCCTTTTCTTCCAGAGGTACTTTACCTTTTAAAACGTTATGGATTATTTCACAAATGCAATTGATTTCATCTTCATCACATGACTTTAAAAGTGCTTTTTGATATTTTGGTTTAAGTGTATGCAGAGCACTTAGTAAATCTTTATGCGTCTTTAAGCTTCGATGCATTATTGATAAATGATTTGAATTTGTTGATTCTTTGCATATTTAAATGATTTTGTTGGTATATAAACAGTGCAATATCCATGTGAGGGAAATATTTTTGTTTTAAATCGACACATTTCACTAGTATCTTGTTTTAGATCTATCATCAAATATCCATGAGCTTCTTTAGTTGCATCTTTGTATGAATCTTCCATAATCTTTGTATTTTCTGGTGATACTTGACGTGCTAGATATCTAATTTGAGTTTTATCTCGAGGATTTTTAAAATAGATAATATAACTAGAATTCAAAGATATATCTCTCTGCCCTTTACCTTGATGAAACAAATTTTGTGTTATATAAAAAACACTCTGATTTCTATGATGGCTACCTTTTGTAAAAATATCAGCAACACGTCCATCTGATTCTCTCATGAGATCATCAATGATTACTAGTTGTGCTTCCTTTCCATCAAACATACTGAGATCTGGTACGCCTTGACAATAATTTACGTTTTTGAGGTTATACAAAGGCTGCATTTCATCAAAACACCAAGTAATATTGGCAAAATCAACACTACAAATTTCTTTTACATACTTTATGAAGTTTGTTACAAAGTTAGATTTTCCACAACCGCTGGGACCGGCCACTATTGCACATATTTAGTTCCACATTCTTGATTTGAAGATTAAGCATATCACAGCTTTAATACGCGAAAGGTTGATTAAATATGAACACAATTGAGATTCAAAAATATTTGAACACCATCCATCCTACTTTACAAAAAAATGTATATGCAGCAAACAGGTTACCCCTACACGTTAAAGTTCCAACGTACCTGATAAGCAATTTGGACACCGACAGCATGCCAGGTTCTCATTGGGTGGCCATACACATAGATAGAAATAGGTTTGGTCAGTATTTTGATTCATATGGTCGACCTCCTACAGGATATCATAGAGGTTTCTTGAACAGGAATTCGAAGCAGTGGGATTTTAATAGATATAGATTACAAGATGATTTTACATCAGTTTGCGGAGAATATTGTCTAACATATCTTTATAACAAATTTTATGGAAATACAATGATGGATTTTATTAAATTATTCAGCAGAAATAAAATAAATAACGATATATTTGTATACAAACTATTTTGTACTTATTTTAAAGAAAATAAAGGTTTGTGATCAATCCAAAAACGGTGTTTTACTAGAACATTCTAATAAGCTAATTAGCTTCAGATAGGCATTAGAGGTGATTAACATTGGCACACCGAGTTCACTAGGTGATTAGGGAACAATTAGGTTAATTAGCAATGTAGTGGAGCTCTTTAAATCGCTTACTTATCTCACGATCCGTGCAAGCTATCAAAAAATTAATGCGACAGATCGATTCAGCGACCCCGAAAACCTAGGAAAAGACACCAAACTTTTTTTTTTTTTTTTTTTTAGGCGTCGAGGTCGATGCAACCGACTGTTCTGGATCCGCGAGCCAGAGACGGTTCTCGGTTCTGGATCCGTGAGCCAGAACCGGCGAAACCCTAACTACTGTCTTTATTAATATTAAGTTTACAAGTATCCATCATACTTTTATTTCTATGTCTGTTAACTATATTCCATATTTGTTTCATTTTATTAGCAGCTTTTTATATTTCATCTCTAACTGCAAATTTTGATGGCATTTATACCTTTTTGTACAGTTTTATGTACTTATAACGATATACGGTTAACTATTCATGACAGTTACTCTTGTTCATTGAGTTAAGAAATCTTTTCGTTTTACTCGACTGTCTGACACCCTTTGTTATCCATTTAATAGAATTTTAAATATAAATATCTACTTTAATACATATTTTTCTAAAAGCTCTGTTTACTCCACATTGAAAACATGTTATAAAACTATTAATATTGCAATTCGCTAGGTCACACTCGATTAAACTCTGCCTAACAGAGTACATTTATTTCTATGTGAAAAAACTCTAAGTTTCACAGCATAAAATTATTCGGGTCCTTTCTTAAAATTAGTGTTTTCTAGAGCTAGGCTGCAGAATAGACCAGCATGCCCATCTGCAAGCATGTTGTGATCTATGTCGCCGCTCAAAATATAATTATCTCGCAGGTTGGTTAGAATGTTATCACATAATTCATATATACATAATTCGGTGCTGTTTTGACAAAAAATATTTGATTAAATAAGATATTAAAAATTGTAACACTAAAGTAGGGTTATTAACTCACCTTGATGCTTACTTTATATTAGAAAACTAAAGTCTCCTAAAATGATGCATTTTTTTGTTGAAAAAGTGTTCCAATAGTTCTTTTAAATGTATAATAAATTCATTAAAGCGGGTTCTGCAATTATAATAAATATAATACTAGAGCTTCAGAGTCTCTTCTAGTAACGCCTGCAAATAACACCGCAGCTTTTCGAGGTAGCTTTAGCTATTGCGGTACGAAGTGTTGGACCCTCCACATCTGTGCTAGTACGGTTTATTTGTTTAGACTAAGACTCAAAGTTGGTATTATATCAACACAGCTAAACTTACCGTAGTGGCAATAGCTGAAGCTATCTCTCTGTGTTTTTCTGTTCTTCTTTTATAAATTTATATAGACCATGTATATAGACCATATATGAAATGTTCTTAAGTGCCAATGTTTGCTGATTGTTGATCCTATAAATTAGGTTTTATTGAATTAAAAAAGTTGATACTCAATTGTCTTGTTAAATTATTTGTTTTGTATTGTTTGGTTTGATTTTAGTAATATTGTTTTATTATGGCTATCCTTGATCAAGATCTACGTGAGGTAAAGAAAATAAAACGATTTCTTTGTTTCTTTCTATATCGGGTTTATGGTAGCCAGGCAATATTAGTGTGGGTCAGAACAATGTATGATAGAATTAGAATTTGGTGAAACAAAAATGATCTGTATTTGTCGATTTAGAAAAAAATACCGCTACCGAGAAAAAATGTACTATTTACGTAACTTCTATATATAAATGATAAATTAATTAATTTATACATATTTTTTTTATCATCTAAACAATAAAGCTATACCACTCAAAAGTAAAATTAGGATGACATAAGTTTGGCCTAGATCAACATTTTATATAATATTAAAAAGCTTTAATGATTTTACCATACGAATGCCGTAAACTAAAAAACCGTACACGTAATTTTTTAATAATTGCAGCTAATTGTAACGATTGAAAAAGTTACAAAAATGAACATTTCACGATTCTGTGGTGCTCAAATAAAAACGTTGTTTGTGATATCATTGTAAGCATAGCGGAGCCGACCTACATACAGTCTGCTGGATCGACGCCAGAGCACAAATACTTACCCGTTGCCCTAGGTGAGCGACGAGTAGCGATAATCACGATGCGATGCGATGCGACTTACACCAAAGCCTAAGGGATCATTTATTGAAACGCATCACGTGATGCGTCATGTCGTGTGTTGCACAAAGCAAAACCAAATGCTTCTGCATGAACGCTCTCATCTGCGATCGTATGTTCGAGTTGTCAGCGCGGCGCGACGTCTCCGACGTGTAGACCTAACCCTAGGTGCTCGCTCGTGTGTCATATCAGGCAGAAGTGGGGTGGATCGTGACATGCGACTAATTTAATATCAAATATGTACATGTATAGAAGTGTTCTAAGTTGAAACAGGTCTGTTTTAATATACAACACGTGTTTTATGATAAAAGTCGCGTTCGTTTGGGCGTACAGCGTGATCGGCGTGCGATAACGATTCAGTATTTACTCGGAAAAAATATATGGTTATGTTTGATATTGTATTGTACGCACGCCATGCCGCGAGCCGCTTGAAGCTCGACATATACTACACGCGACCAGTGTCCTATCTGGCGCAATATCAGATCATATCCATGATAACCATGCACACTTGCCCATGTAGTAGATATTCCGCTTATTACTAGAAAATTTATAGTTATTTTACGTATAATACTTATGTACATTACAAAAACTCGCAAACAAAGACGAATAAAAAAAATGTTTTGGAGAGTTTCATCATATATTTCCATAACTTCAATTTCAATTTGAAAAGCTATTATTGAACAATCAAAGTTATTATTTTTTCTATGGCATCGGTATTTTCACGATTATATTTCTTTTCAGCATAGGCCTCCACCAGACTTTCTTCTCCACAGCGCTTCTGCTATGACTTTAACATCTTCGTCCCATTTTCAGAAAGGTCTTCCTTTTGCTCATTTTCCTTCTCTATGGTACTATTACTTAACGGGATGATTTCCATAACTAAACAAGTATAAATGAAAAAATTAAGAACCTTATACACCCGTAATAAATTTACATTTTACGGCTGAGATCCCTTTACGTGTGATAAATCAAAGTGCTTATATTCTTCGGATCGGCTAGCGTGACATCACAGATAGCTAAAACCATCCCTATCCCTGTTGAACTAGTATTACATATAAAAAATAATAACGCCTCAATCGGTCCATCCGTTTGAGAACTACGAATACTCCGATGACTACTGCAGACGGACACACAGACATAGGTGTCAACTTATAACACCCATCTGTTTGCGTTCTGGATTAATAATATAAAATTATTTACTTTGGAAACCGCTGCGCAAACTCATTTCATCACGTCCCATCACACTAATATTATAAAGGTGCAAGTTTGGATGTTTGTTTATTTATTTGTTTGTTACTCAATTACGTCGTAACAGCTGAACAGGTTTTGATGAAATTTAGTATTTACGTAGATTATGACCTGTATTACCACATAGTTTACTTTTTATCCCTTAAATCAGGCCTCATGGGATAAAAATATGGAGTCAAGTTGCATTAGCGAGTTTAGCATTATTTCTAGGTTACCTACACATTTAGTAGTGTAACGCGTACAAAGTCGCGGGCAAAATCTAGTGAAAAATACATCCGCACTGCATCGCGATTGTCGCAAACTGATATACGCGATAATATAGGCTACGACAGCTACTCTTTTATATTCGTGCTGTGACATATCGCGGCGCGTTTGTCGCTCATGTAGGACAATGCGTTAGGACCACCACTCGTCGTCGTACGTCAAGGTGACATTGTACACCCAGCAACGCAGCATCTGCTTTTACTCCGTAAAGCTTACCTCTCCGGTTATAATAGAACTCAGATTTGCTCAGCATACGATGAGTGTGGAGCTGTATTGGATACGGACTGTGCTTTTCACTCTTGTACTAAAAGTGCTGGTGTGCAGAACTTAATGTGTTCGGTATGTTGATGTGACGTGAAGATGTCTGCTCCGATACGTCACTTCTTGACTTTGTAGTTGGCGGAAAGCTCAGCGGCTGGACAGTCTTGCATACCTATGTACCTTCTTAATATAATTTGTTTCCTTTTGAAGGTGGGGCGTGTACTATGATAGTTGACGTGCAAATTTTATGAATTTATTTATAAAAAATCATAGAAAAACGTATGCTTAACCGAAAGGGATGAATTAATGAAAACTTTTGACCTTACAGAATTTTGATTTAATATGCTTTATAACATTGAAAACACCGATCAAAGATGAATTGCAAATTCAGTCCCTAATGCCAAATTTTTTAGCGACTTTTTTGTCAAAATCAAAGAAGAGCGCCCTTAAGTCTCGATTTGGTTTTCAGTTTAGTTCTGGATAACGACGAAAACGTGGTTTATTATTACATACGTACAAAAGTAAATCCAATCCATCCTTAGTCGGTTCCTGTTTGAGAATAGGGTCTATACTATATATATAAATTCGAAAGTACTTCTGTTACGTCGTTCTGTTACGTTTTTACGACTAAACGGCTGGATCGATTTCAATAAAAATTGGCATATAGATAGATGTATACTACGATGTGAATCATCATCATCATATACATGAGACATAATACACATAACCATAGCTTTTCCATTTAGGTACAAAGCGACCGATCTTGAAATTATTAACGTAAGGGGTACGCTAATAAATTCAACAACTGTTAGTTAAAACAAACAACAGAAACTATATAAACATACATCGACAAAAAGCAATCTCTCCCTTTGGGCGGATATACATTATTTGGTTAACGTTGAATTAGTATTTATTTGACCGACAATACTTTTACCAACTAGACACACATATGGCACACGAGCTTTATATCAGTATGAAGTAATGAACAAAATCATATTATTAGGCATGACTAAACAATTGTTTTGGATGCTGTGCTTGTGTGTGGTGTGAAGCGTCACGTACACCTCTTCCATTGGATCTTATTTTAGCTTTTGGAAATCAGATTGGTTCGTGCCATAACATCTGTTGTCTCTCATAACATATTTCTCGTAACTATTGCAAGACTAGTTTTATAACATTTATTTACTTACAATGTTACATTCTTCTATGTTGTGCCACTTTTGAGATAATGTTTTTAACCCGAGCGCAAAGAGGGGTGTTAATGTTATGTAAAGTTTGACGGCTATGTCTGTCTGTGACGGGTGGTCCTAATTTTAATTATATGTGGGGGGATGTCCCGCATTGGGGTGTATTCCAACCTGACCCCAGCCATTTTACCTCCTTAAAATAACGGAGTAAGACTGTGGGTTTATAGCAGTAGCTTTCCAGGATCCATATGGATGTTGTTGTCGCGGTGTTGGTGGAGAATGAAGACTCGATGATCGCTTGCTGGCCAGTTCTCAGCATCACTGCCTCTTTTTCTCTCTCGGATGGAGCTATTCGGAAGCGGTTTCCTTTAATAGAAAGCTAGTTTACCTAGTCAGCCGGTCCGAAGCACTATTCTTTTTTAGAGAAGGGATTTCAGCAGTAAAATGGATATTGTTTTACTTTTTATGGTTTTTTAATAACTGGGTTTTTTTTAAGTTTCACTTACAAGCAATTTTATTTCCACCAAGGCACGATCTGCTGTGGACAGTATGGAAGTCCTTAAATAAGCTTTGCACACAGGTTGGTCGCTGCAGAGTCAATATGTACAAATGGGGGTTCAGGTATCCTAGCCTAATGCAATGCGACTGTCGTGATACTTAAGCTAAGGGGTATCAATTTTATTCACAATGCTGATATGTCTTACAATATGATGCAAACTTCGCTAGTTCTGACATATTGATAATGAGATTAGTAGTTTGGTTATAAATTAGTTTTAGTTATATTAGAGTGATTTAGACTAAGAACTCACAGTCAAAATCAAAGGTAGAAGTTATGAGGATAAAACCAGTATTTATAACGCTTAGAAACTTGTACTCAGCAGTAGGAAATCCACTGCTAAACAAAGCCAGGTGTAGTAGTTGCTGAGATTATCAGCTGTGACGGACGGACGGACAAAGTCGCATCATAAGAGTTCCGGTTTTACCATTTTGGTCCAGGACTCTAAAAAGCAAAGCCTACTCCTTCAATATCCAGAGCGACTGATCTTTTTGGCCGGCACGACTCCCAGAAACCGTCATTATGTCGTTTTATCTTCTGGTAGGGGCCTAGTTACCTCTTCTTTTGTTGTGTCATTAAGTGCGGGGCCACGTGGTCTCCATTTGAGACCATTTTTGCCTCAAGGGTGGCTCATTGAGCTATGTGTACCGCCAACTATCACTTCAACTAGATAGTTCGTCTACATATGCTAAGAACTAACTTTCATACTTCGTATAAAAAGAATCTAAAATCAGTTCTAAAACCAAAAACTGGTCGCAGTCGCATGAGAGCAGTTTTTTTATTCGTTTTTGAAATCGCACCACCAATACTTTGATACCCATATTTGGAAGCCTATGCAAACTATGGGGGAGGCTTATGTTCAGCAGCGGACATCCAGTTGCTGATATGATGATGATCATTTAAAAGGCAAAATGTGCACAATAAATAAATGAGGCAAGTTATTGTATCATTTATCTTAATAAACCTTTTACCTTTAACCTTTAAATAAAAGTTTGGGTGCGACAAGGTAATAAAGAGACACTGAAAACCATAACCCGCCTTGGTTGGGCAAAAAATGTAGAAACTAATCTAAAAGCTAAATGGTTATTGAATGTAGCAACTAAGCCCTTTAGGAGTATAAATCGGGAACTGACATCACTACAGAAGAATGCTATTATTCACATTTCAGTTCGGTTCGTGACTCAGGCCAAGTAGGGAACATGTGCGTTAGGTATAATTAACAGTCTACAGCTAATAGAGTAGCTATACCTAAGTGTAGTTCAGAAAAATATAAAAATAAACTTTCCTTTGATGCCCGTATTGTTCTGGCTAAGGGCTGTCACCAGACTTTGGACATTCCAATATATAAGAACCACCACCACTCATCTCAGTCGCTTCGCCGCTCCTGATGAAATGTGTGTCCGCAGGCGCCAACTGAGAATGATGTAGCCTCTCTCGTCACATTATTAGGTCTTGTCCGAAACCCTTCATTAAAAATAGCAAAAATCTCAAAATTTAAACATCCATAAAAACTCTCCACACAACATGTCAATTTTTCATTTCTATTTCTTATTTTTAGGGTTCCGTACCTCAAAAGGTAAAAAAGGAACCCTTATTAAATCACTCTCTTGTCCGTCTGTCTGTCTGTATGTCCGTGTGTCACCACCGATTTTATCAGGAACGGGTGAACCTAAGAAGTTGAAATTTATACCAGATAATGAGGTCTATAGTCCCTATTAGGTGTATAAAAATCAAGATCCTGAGTCTACACGATAAAAATATATGGGCAAATTTAAATTTTCGCGAAAACTTGTAAGTAACAAAATTTACCTTCATTTTCAAGCCTTTCTTTTAACCAAAATTGACAATTCTAGGTAAACCGGAAGTACCCTATAGGTTTTGGGTCGACAACCTATATGGTAGTTCCCGTTGACCTAGAATCACGAAATTTGGCAAAAAGCATGCTGCACAAATAAAGGAAAAATTGCAAAAAATAAAAAAAATTGAAAATTAAAGGCTGTCCCCATACATGCATAGTTGACGCTAATTAAGATAGTCCTCTGAGTTGTATGGGCATACAATTTAGAGGACTAGTTTAATCGGCACCAACCTCAAATAAGGTAACTAAATAAAATTGTGTTATTGAATAAAATAAATATTTAAGTGGGGCTCCCATACAACAGACATGATTTGTTTGGCGTTTTTATAGATAGTACAGAACCTTTCGTGCGCGAGTCCGACTCGCACTTGTCCGGTTTTTTATTTGTACTGCGAGTACCAAGCAGGTTTCATAGCACCTGCATGCAGAAACGGAACGCAGACACGGCTTTACTCCCAAGGTTCGCGACAGTGTCCTATCCATTACAAAAATGTAATCAATCCAAAAATAACATGCGGGACAAAACTGTAATTAAGGAAAATACATACCAGTCCAGTAATTATATACTGGCTTTAGTCTATATAAATGATTTTATAACTAAGTAGTTCGGATCATATTTTTTTTTGGTCAACCTATATTGTCCCACTGCTGGGCAAAGGTCTCCCCCAAGTCTCTCCATCTATCTCTGTCCTGTGCGACACTCCACCACTCCTGCTCGAAGGCAACAAGATCGTCTCGCCAACGCTTTCTTGGCCGACCCCGACCGCGTTTTCCATCAGGGCTCCAGGTTATGGCTAAATTAGCCCATCTATCGGGGTGCATTCTACTAATGTGTCCATGAAGGGTGAGCTTCCTCTTACACTTAAGCGCCAGCTCATCGACATGTGTATCCTGCCCGTCTTAACCTACGGTGCGCAGACATACATGGTCGCTGACCGAGTCACAGAAGTCCAAACTCTGATCAAATACTTTTAAAATTATTTATTGTTTTTATTCTTCTTTCTGTACAATTTTGTTTTACCATAAACATAAAAAAACAATATCTTAAAGAAACTTTATTTAAAAAAAAAAAAATTATGTACATAAGTTTTATTTCGGTGTTTCTTTATAAATCACTTCCGCTATGTATTTATTTGACTTATTTGCTCATAAATGCATCAAACAGAAGACCAGAGCAGGTTCTAATGACCTGCAAACGCTGAGTTAGGCATTTTTGCAACCAACAGTTTGTAAACCTAGCTAAAAGTTTTGTATTATTATATATGGTTTGTGTTGCTCTACCGCATTATTTAATAGTTAGTTATGTGTTGCAAATAAACATCTGGATTTGATTTGATTCCTGACTTCTTGGGGCGGTATCAGCAGTTTCGACCCGTGTTGGTTGAGATTCTGTGTTACTTTCAGATCCTGTAAATGTAATATGCCTGCCGTGACAGTATTTGTCGAGACTACCACTCGATGCGATTTCCTCAGAGCTATTAACATGCTTGGAGTGGCTTGTCATTGTAGGTATTGTAGCTATGAGCGAAGACTGAGAGAAACCTATTTCATTAGCCACTTCGTTTTTAATCCTGTAGAGATACCTTATATTCCAAAGCAAAAAGCTTCAAGGAAACTAGACAAAATTGTAAATTATCTTAATGATACAAATTTACCTCAAGTTGTCAGTATTGATTCATGCTTTGAAACCCTGCAGACATCAGTTTTAAGTCGATCATCCGTAATAAATTTATTAGAAATTATGCGTCTTCTTTGGTATGCTTTGCTCATTTATGTAAGAGAGATGAGGAAATACGCTAACAAAATGTTAGTGCAGTGGTTTCAGTTAGACTCCAATTGAGTGATTCGGTAGTATTATTCCCTTTAATTTGTTTCATTGTGTTCCGTCATCCTTTTCATACGCTGTCCTGTTGGGGTTGGATGCATTTGACCAGCAGGGTGTTGTGTTGTTTGGTGTTGATATGCGTCTACTTAAGTGGGTTGTTACTTTATCTCTTATTTTATCTATTTGAGTGGTTGTTAGCAAGTTATTACGTAATATGTCTCTACGCTGATCACCTAACTGTTGCTTCATATGTGGGAATTAGTCAATAATATTCTTTATGTAGGTCAGTAAGATATGACCTGATGTCAGATTTCAATTTAGTTGTTTTAAGGTAAGTACGTGGTTATTTCCATATTTCCAAAGGTGTTTATTTCATCTGTTCATTTCTTACAAATACGAGTTCTAACCGTAGCGGGTGCAGGATCAGACTGTTGTTGTCTGCACAAAGTTATCGGTTAGTAAGGATTTTGGTGAATAAAGAGATGGAGATGTTGTTGTAGAAATGCAGTTTACATAAGAACGTGGCGAAGAAGGAAGTGATGAGAAAAGAGATCTAGGCGAGGTTACAGGTGTTTGGGCTTCTTGAAACTCTTCAGGCCGCTTGGTACGGCTCTGGCTTCTTTCCTCGATTGAAGCTAACTGCTGTTGATGCACTTTTTCTTTGCTTACTCTGACGTGAGGCTTTTAATGTGCTCCGGCTTCTTGTCTGTGGTCGTAGATGATATCTTCTGTTGGACTGACATTTTTCGGGCTCAAGACGTGCCCCGGCGATCGCCCACGGGAAGCGACCATATACGTACATTCTTACTTTGCTCTATCATAATGGATTTGCGATTACCCTGTTTAGTCACCTGCTGAGTGATTTCGTTGCAAGTGTCCGCCCCTCACGTGGTATAGACGGACGTGGGGGTGGGTTTGGAGCGGCTTATTATTATATGTGGAATCTGTGCAACGCATAGCATATCTACTCGTACATCAGAAAAGGGAGATACATAACAAAACATGAAAATAATTTTAGTGGAAGTATTTCAGAACAACGCAGAATACTTTGAACGAATGCCAAGAAAACGGGCAATTCTCCAATCTTCGCCGAATTTGCAAAGAAAACATATTGCCGAGGCGAAACTGATACAGAATTATGAGCACGATCAATGTCTATGCAAGTGTTATTTATTTTTACTAAGAAAAATTTTGTGATTTATTTTAATCATATATGTCTAAATAGATAAAGAGAAAACTTTGTACACCTGTGCGCACGAAGGAGAGTGGAATTTGGCATAGTAATAGTAAAAAAAATATAAATTATACCACAGTGCACTGGCAACTAGTTATTTTATACTACATATATGGCAAACGAGCATACAGTCCACCAGATGTTAAGTGGCTACTGCAGCCCATGGATATCCACATAGAATTCAAAACAAGCTATTATGTTGTCTTGATCTCTATGTAGATACGTTGTTATACTATAGGACTTAGCTGTTATGCCTATGTGCCAGTAATTACAGGAACATACCATTACCATCTAACCGGAACACAGCAGCACAAGTACTGCTATTTGGCGGCAGATAAAGATAAGGCGGTGGTGCCCACTTCCTCGAGCTCGTTCACAAAAGCTCTACCACCAGTAAAACTAGTTAATATAATTACGAGATTACGAGAAGCAAGACGAGGTGCGGAGCGGATCGCACTTGAAAAATCTTTCCCAGGCAATACGCCAATCGATAAGATCTTGCCTTAGGTATCTATTAAACAAAACACACTAAACAAAAAATATACATATTATGATTGATATTAAGTTTCTATGGATAAATATCCAACGACAACGACTTGTTTCTCCTTTAAAAAGCGTCAAATGTTTAAAACTTTTTATATATTTTTTCCGCTAAGCTAACATTGCTGTGTTTCGGCTTCGATTACCGGTGAAATTACAGGCACATGAGGCTTTACACCTGCATGCCTCAAGTTGATGGACACACGGCAGTGCATCGTAGGGCACGTTTCTAAAGTGCATGACTTGCGAGGCAATTCTCTGTTATAGGCGATGGTTACCACTTAACATCAGGTGGGCATAAGCTTGTTCCATCTCTATATACTCGTAGCATAAACATATAAACGATTCGTAGGTTCCTACGTTAGCAACGCAAAGCTGGAAAACGGCATTGCCACCTGTTTTACGTAAAATGAGGGCTCAGAATTCAATCTAGGGTAAAAAGATCGGATTGCAGAAATAAATACACAGCCTAAACAGCCAATTTGCTTAGTGGATGCAGAAATATCTTACCTGAGGTAAAAACTACTTTATTACTCTCATCTATGTATATATGTAAAACTAAGTCTGGTTATTTAAAACTCAAGAACGGCTAGACTGATTTTAATGATCTTTGATTTGTTGGATTTGTATCCATCCCGAATAGCAGAATAACTATTAAAATATTTGAAAAATACACGCAAAAAAAATTATGACAAAAATTTATTTTTTCATACATAGATATACTCGTAGCTAATAATGGCCGATCGATAATTCTACCGTCATGCATGTTAAGGCGGTACGAAGTTCGGCGGTCATCTATATATTTAAAACAAAGTTGGATTAGTTACACTATTTAAAACTCAAGAACTGCTAGACATATTTTGGGGAAATTTGGTATATTTGGATTGGGATCGGAATTGAAATATAGGCTACTTTATACTCGACTGCGCAGAAGGAGGGTAATGATTTTATGGACAAACCACGCGTGCAAAGTTGCGGGCGGATCAGCTAGTATATTAAATAAACACATTTTCAATTAAAAACTCTAGTAAATTATTATTGAACTATTTATAAGTACAAGACAAATTTTGGTAACGTATTATGCAACCTAGGTGCCATACCCGAAAATAAATAACTTTTGTCTTAAAATAAAATAAGCGAGTGTGCTTTAGACCACACGACTGAAGTAAAGCTTCTTTTTCAAAATATTAATTTATAAAATTGTTCAATTACAAAATTGTCCACACGTCTGTAGGTCGATCAGTCTATGTTCATTCTGGTCAGATGCAACTCGCACTCGCACATTAACGTTTAAATATATACGAAACGTAACTCTCTCTCTTTCTATCTTCACTAACTTATATCTCCCTCTCAACTTCCGTTCGCACTTTTCGTAACGCATTCACCAGCTTACTCCCCAAGTCAAGCGTGCGTAAAGAAGTTTTACTTCAAAAACATTTGTTTCTTAAGTGTTTATGTTGGGTTCATCAACATGTTTTCCTTTGCATTTCTAAGTTGCACCTACTACCTATTTCAAAGATGGGAGATTATATAAAAGAGAAATATTTTTCAAAGTCTATTTCTAGAGGCACTAGAGGCGATGTATTGGAAAAATGAGAGATTATATAAAACAGCATTATTTTTCAAAGTGTATCTCTAGAGGCACTAGAGGCGAGGTATTGGAAATATTATATAAATGTAATAGGATTAAATCGTATTTTCTCCCATTTTGAGAAAAGTTTAAAGTCGAATAGAAGTTGGTGCCTAGTTATGGCACTAGGTTGTGTTGTCATTTCTGTAATTATATTTCACAACAGATTTCTAGAAAGGAATAGGTTATGCATTTGGGGTTTATGTTTATTATTGGTTGGCTTGAACGATTGTTATTGTTTTTTCAGGTATAAAAATACAAATATTATCCCATATACCATAGACCCATACAAATATTATCTCTGAGTCATATAATATAAGTAAGAAACTAAGAATTGTTTAAAATTACCTATATGAAATGTATTTGCTAGAAGCATGGTATATAAGTTGATACAGCTATATAGATATGTTTCACATACTTCACCGATTAACGACGTGCAAGTTACACTTACATAAAATTAATTAAATTAGATAGATATAGACAGATCGTTATCGTTATTAAAGATCGTCTGCAACGGTCTTCAGATGATTCAACTCTTTCTTCTGTATTTTGTTGAAATTTTTTTTTTCTTTCTGTTATTAAAAAACAATCAAAGCCCAGAACATTAAATTATGTACCAAATTTCATTTTTGAGTTTAATAAAAATCAATCAATAATTAATCAGCAAATACTTATCAATCATTGTAACATATTAATCATAGTTTCAAACAGCGTTTGGTAATCATTGTCACCTCAACTTGAACAATTAATTTTCTTCCTATTACATAAATGTATTATTCCTCCATTCTGCATTAATAGCGTGGTCGGAGTATACCTGCGTCGTTAAAACAAGAGCGAGTCACAAAATATCAAGTTGATGTTAGATATTTCGCTAGAACATGATCTAAATTTCTAAGTTCACAAAACATCGCGTCAGCATACGAAAATCACTCTTATACCGAGTAGATCTATTTTTACAGAACATATATGAATCATTCTCCTACCTGAGCATAAAAACACGTGTGAGTGTGAGTTTAAATTCAGAAATATATTTGAAACGAAGGTTAGATTACCTTAAGATTACAGTTTTTTAAATATATTTTAGAGACTCGCGTTTGACCACGATCTCACCTGATGGTAAGTACGCGATGATGCGGTCTACGATCATCTACAGTTAGGCTATTGGTTTTGTTTGAATAGCTGTTCTTATGAAGCGTTTAAATAGATAAAATACTTTATTATATGTTTTATAGGGTAACTATAACGCATAATACAATAATTACATACAAAAAGGTATAACGCTTGTCTACCTCTAATATGATCCGATCTCGATGACCTCACACGATAAACTGCCTTTATAAGTTTTCCTTTTTCCAAAGTTCCACAAAAACAAATACTTATACTTCAACATGCTCTATCCTTGGAATAGTTATACTGTCCTTTGTCTCTATTCGATTGGAATAGATTGGGGTTTAAACACCATAACATTGCAAAAAACAAAACTGTGAATATTTTAAGAATACAACGAGTTTAAGTTGAATCATCTAAAGATTTAGATAGCTCACCTGCTTTAGATAACTAGCAGGCGGAAGTGTCCTTAAGACTGACAGCAGTGCGCCAGCTCTCACATCAGTCGTGGCTTCGACTTGCCTACAAGAATTTTGAAAACGCGAAGGGCCCTATGTACTCTATAAACTCATGGTCTGGCCAAATTGTTCAAATAATTCGACGCGTTAGTATTCCTAACTTGTCAAACCATAAAATTACAAGTATCTGTGCTCTATAGTTAGCAGAAAGGGTTCTCATATAAGCATGTGTACTGTTTGTTGCCATGCTGCAGCGTCGATCTTCTGTAAAATATTCGAAAACGCTTGAAAACGTTTTCTTTTTTTTTTTGCTGTAGACTATTCTCGTTACTGTTCTAAACTACCACTTAGATCACTCATCCGTATTGATAATAATAATCTTGCAATAAAACATGCGGTCGTGAAAGGTCGGTAGTGCAATATTATTTCAGCTTATGAAACCGAGGCTGCCGCCGCCCACGCCTCCTTGTTTTATGTGTTATTTCCAACATTATTTTCATTGCACTGACACATTCGGTCATTTTTAATAGGAAATTCAACCACGATTACACAGTTCTATACAAAATTTAATGTATTACATCAAGCGCTGGTAGTGTAGTTTGCTCATTAGCAGATCTGATTATATAAAATTTACTGCGTATTCCAAAAGACTGGACTGATTTAAATCAATCGCAAAAAAAATTATTGATACTGTAATTGTATTTTATATTTGCAATTATACTTACAAATTTTTTTATTTGTACTTTATTTCCTGTGAAAGCTTCCTCCTAGTCCTCCTAGTCTTTGTAAAAATTACGTACCGTATCAATTTTACGTGTACGTAATTTTCGGAAGACTACCCTGTGATAGCGCACCGATCTGCCATGATATTCCGTGTATGATTAGATTTTGAGGTCTATTTTTTTAGCGAGTTCTGAAAAGCTTAGATCTCAACCTCGTGGACAGCTTCTACCTGCATGTCATTAATATCGTCGATAGTGACGCAGCTATCAAGGCTATCGAAGCGAGATATTATTGATTATTTGTTTTAGTGGTCATGATGAAGTCTGTCTCGTTTTTTAAGATACCATTGTGGCTGAGCAAGTTCCATTTCCTATGGACTGGCTTATAGAAGAAAGAGTTCATACAGCACAAGGCTGGATGCCTGATTCTTTTCTTGCTTAGTCGCGGAGGAATAGGCGGTAAAATTGACATTTCAAAGTAATATTTGTAATTTTAATAATTAATAATAATATTATATCTTTATTTTAAGACAAAAGATCCATACGTAAAAGTTAAAGTAAGAATACAACGAAGCAAAAACATGATTAACAATGGTATAGTCTCCTAAAAATTCAGGATGCTAATTGCACCCATTGTCTATAGACCTTTGTCATATGGTGGTGTCATATGACCTTTGTCACCATTTGACGACCTCCGTGGTGCAGTGGGCGAATAGCCGGCTGAGACGCAGGAGGTAGCGGGTTCGATTCCCGCTGCGGAACAAATGTTTGCATGATTTACAGATATTTGTTCCGGGTCTGGTTGTTTCTCTATATATTATAAGTATGTATTTACAAAAAAAATGTATATAAGTATTCTATCAGTTATCTGGTTCCCATAATACAAGCTCTGCTTAGTTTGGGGCTAGATAGCGCTGTGTGAAATGTCCAGAAATATTTATTTATTTATTTATTTATATAGATCATCTCCGCAAGACTTGCTATAATCGTGTTTTTACACCTGTCAACTCTGGACATTAATTTAGCGATCCTGTTCCTCTGGATGCTATTAAAGTACGCTCGCCTTAAAGAACACACCGGAGGCACTTCAGTAACCCTCCAATCCCATTAGTTGCCTAAAGATGTTGTTATAGGCAACACGTATACTATCATGCCCTTTCTTTGTGTAGTTTGCCAATAGTACCAGCGTGAAACTTTTACGCTAGACTTCACGAGATAATCGACCGAACTTACGTATGATCATGTTTTTCTTCTTCTCTTCTCTCAAGTCTATACGATTCACTTCACTATCACATTATGGATGAATAAAAATATGCGTTGTCAGTGGCTATGTTTATATATTACTAGTGGACCCGCCGAACTTCGTACCGCCTTGACATGCATATAACGCGGTCTGTCAATATACATCACCCTCGTAGAATTGTCAATTGTTGTCCCCGGCCATCATTATGTATGAGAAAATGAATGACTTCCACAAATAATTCAATACCAAAATTAGCCAAATCGCTCCACCCGTTCTCGAGTTTTAGCGAGACTAACGAACAGCAATTAATTTTTATATATATAGACAATATATCTCGGGATAACTCCTACCGAAGCATCTGTTTCAAACGATATTCATTTTTTTTACATCCTCTTTGACGATATTTGCAGCACGCATTCTGTCAATTCTATGTCAAACGTCATAAGGTTACATTATAAAAGCGCTAAGGTTAGATTATAAATAATTTTATATGGTGGTTAAGTATTCTTAAATTTTCTAATTTAGCGCGCATAATTTTTAATTTTTTCTTTTATAAGAATCTTCTCCTGACAATAAGAAATATACCAAAAAAAGAATTGGCCAAATTGGTCCAGGCGTTGTTGAGTTATGCGCTTACCAACTCATTTTGCGATTCATTTTTATATTATAGACTAGTGGACCCGCCGAACTTCGTACCGCCTTGACATTTATATTACGCGGTCTGTCAATATACGTCACCCTGGTAGAATTGTCAATTGTTCTCCCCGGCCATCATTTTGTATGAGAAAATGAATGACTTCCACAAATAATTCAATACTAAAATTAGCCAAATCGCTCCACCCGTTCTCGAGTTTTAGTGAGACTAACGAACAGCAATTAATTTTTATATATAAAGACAATATCTCGGGATTACTCCGACCGAAGCATCTGTTTCAAATGATATTAATTTTTTTTACATCCTCTTTGTCGATATTTGCAGCACGCATTCTGTCAATTCTATGTCAAACGTCATAAAGTTAGATTATAAAAGCGCTAAGGTTAGATTATAAATAATGTTATATGGTGGTTAAGTATTCTTAAATTTTCTAATTTTGCGCGCAATTTTTATAATTTTTTCTTTCACAAGAACCTTCTCCTGACAATAAGAAATACAACAAAAAAATAATTAGCTAAATCGGTCCAGCCGTTCACGCGTGACGGCGTGACCAAGGGAAATAGGGATTCATTTTTATATATAGAGAAACAAAAAAGAATTAGCGAAATCGGTCCAGCCGTCCACGCGTGATGGCGTGACCTAGGGAAATAGGGATTCATTTTTATATATAGAGATGATCATGAGCATGTTGCTGACCACGCGTAGCGCTCGTCATTATCGTCCGATATCCACGTCGTCTTTATGGCTCAAAGTCACGATATGGCCAAGGTACTTGAAGCTGACCGCAGTTTTGACCGGCTTCCCAATAGGAAAACACAGGGTACATTATCTTCACAGGGTATTTTGATTTCCGTTTATCCTGTCCATCCAAATATTGTCTGGAAGAGATCACTTTTAGCGATAAGACCGCCCATTGTATTATTTATTGTATATTTTCTTTGTAACTGTATTTTTATTTGATGTGCAATAAATAGTATATCAGTCAATCAATAATCGGGCCCCTTTTAAATATTACCATTTCTGTTTTCTGCACATTAAATCATGCTCACCTTTCAAATATTTTAAATTAAGGGTATCAGCCACTTAATCGAGGGGCTCAACAGCACCATATGGTCGGCACAGCTCAAATTTTCGGATAGTCCCATTTTGTTTTTTTTACCTCTTCTTCGACTCCAATGTTTCAAGAACCCCGCCCCCGCACCCGCTCTCTCTCCCCACATTTTAGCTCATTTAGTCACCATTTATCACCATACCATTTAGTATATACCGAATTTCACTATGATTGGATCAACGCTTTGAAAGTTATCCTCGGACAAACAAACATACTTAATGCATACTACGCTGATTGCCAAGTTGATTTGGAGATCAATAAATGAATATTGACTAATGAATGCTTCCGTTGCCCATAACCAAATTGCCCCACTCTCAACTCATCATTGCCTTTTTCGCCTAGTGTCGCGTTAGTCTCCCACAATAACAATTAAGTGTGTTCTCTAGGCATACCTAGATCCATAGATCTACTGATAAATATACTGAGTATAAGGTACGCTACCCTACTCGACACACTATCGTACAACGTTGTTGATGTGAGTCGTGCGGACGATAAACCCACCACCAACACCTGTTTGTTGCCCTTTTGGTACTAGAGCAAGTTACTGGATTTCGGGGTCATCGTGTCCTTGCTCTCTCTTCGGACTTCAGTTATATCCCAACATACCTTGTCTAGTTCTTCGAGCTCAAACATTTTCTCGTCAGTCTTTCGGAATCGTGTGTCGATATCACTACATAGTATAAAACAAAGTCGCTTCCAGTTGTCTGTCTGTTCCTATATATGGTTAGATCTTTCAAACTACGCCACGGATTGTTATGCGGTTTTTTTAATAGATAGAGTGATTTAAGAAGAAAATTTATATGTATAAAACATACATAATATAGTAGAGAAACACTTCTAATGTGATGTCGTAAATACTCGTAATACTCTTTCAAGAGTAACCTCTAAAGAAAACATGTTTGTATTGTCTTATAATAAAAAAGCTGTGAACGTTGTATATAAAGACATTTTGTAGTAAATTTAGTATCAGCATTGCAACCGTGCAAAGCCGGGGCGGGTCTATAATATATAATATTTGATATTATACATTTCCAAGTAATCCTGTGTTTTAATGCAGCAGATGAACGAATTCATCGGCAAAAACATTACGATTTAAATATATTTTAAATTGCTTGAGGTCCTATTTTGATTGTCGACCTCCTTAGTGATCAACAGTACAGCTTTCATCGTAAACGATCCACTGGAGATCTTCTAGTGTATGCTACTCACATTTGAAGTGAAGCCATCGAAAGGCACGGGGAAGCTCTTGCAATTTCGCTCGACATCTCAAAAGCTTTCGATAGAGTTTGGCACAACGGTCTCATTAGCAAGCTTTCCTCGTACGGATTGCCGTCTAACCTGATAATGTGGATAACTGATTTCTTGAGGGAACAATCAATCCGAGTAGTCATTGGTGGATGCTCGTCTGATTTATTGGCTGTCAATGCCGGGGTACCTCAAGGGTCTGTCCAAGCAGCAACTCTATTTCTTCTGCACATCAATGATCTGTTAAAACCCGGTATCTATGGGTATGCGGATGACAGTACAGTTGTTGAAAGGTATTTCTCTAGTCCACGTGCAAGTGCTGACAAAATCTGCAATCTACGTACAGACATGGTGGAACGTTTGAACCTTGACCTGAACTTTGTGTCTGACTGGGGTGACGCAAATCTGGTTAAGTTCAACGCCTCCAAAACTCAGGCGTGTGTGTTTTCCGCAAAACGGTCTCCTTTTCATCCCGTTCCCACCTTTTGTGATATACCACTCGTAATTTCTGAAAGTCTGAGCTTGTTGGGAGTTGAGCTCACGTCCAACCTGAACTTGAATCTAGGCTCGCACATTGAATCTAGGGCCAAAATTGCTGCTATGAAGCTGGGCATCCTAGCGAAGGTTCGGTGGTACTTCTCACCGGGACAGCTGCTCAGTCTCTACAAAGCACAAGTCCACTCATGTATGGAATACTGCTACCATCTCTGGGATGGCTCAGCCAAGTACCAGCTTGAAGCCCTTGATTCGATCGAGCGACGTGCTGCTAGACTCATTGGTGATGACTCACTAGTGGAAGCCAATTTACAAAGTCTAGAGCACAGACGCCGAGTAGCCAGACTTTCAGTTTTTTACAAGATACATTTTGGTGAATGTGCGCAAGTCTTCATGACCTTATCCCTCCTTCCACCTTCCACCACCGGACAAGCAGACGAACCGAGAAGTACCACCCATACCTGGTCGGCATACCACCTTGCCGTACCAAACGATTTGCTTCAACTTTTCTTGTTAGCACAAGTGAGGAGTGGAACTCACTTCCGGCGTATGTTTTTCCAAACCAGTATAATCTTGGAGTCAGCAAATCCAGAGTGAATAGGTTCTTTCAAGGCAAGCGTGCTCCATCTTCGATCACACCTTCGCTTACCATTAGGTGAGGTAGTGGTCAAGCGCTTGGCTATCATAAATAAAAAAAAGGCAACCCAGGACCTAACATATGACTCTACTCATAATAATCTATAGAAAAAAATTACAAGTGGACGCGGTCGGATATCTACGCCTAATGTTTTTGTTAATTATTTACTTGCACAATACTGTGATATATGTGCATATACTGTATATATGTGTTTCGTACCAAATAAATATATTTATAGAGATGTTTTGTCTATGAAAGGGTACAATATAATAAAAAAATGCTCCTATAAGTACCATTTTTAGGGTTCCGAACTTCAAAAGGAAAAAAGGAAACCTTATAGCATACACAGGTCTACGGTATCTTGGAGCTGTAATAAAATCAACCTTCTGAGTTAAAGCAATAAAAACATGGCAAAATTCCAAAAAAATCACTGCACCCCCTTGACCTACAATCATGAAATTTAACAAGCAGTAAGGTATCATAGCACATGTAAAGGAAATAATCAGAAAATCGTTAATTTGTAGATATATCACATAAATAAAATATTTTAACGGAATTGTGCGCGAGCCTGTTAAAAGTGGTAGTTCTTCGGTCGCCTTGCGACTGGTTACTGTTAATTACGAGTTGAGTCAAACATGATATGACGCATTTGACCGAATTTTGTGAACGAAAATAGATGACATCGATATATATCCAAAAATGTTTTGAAACTCGTAAGTGGCCGAGAATTTGTAATTGCAAGCAAACCAGATGGTACAGAAAAAACTACACCAATGATGTTTTATGAGAGGTACATAAAACGACATATTGCCGTAGTTTCTGTATTTATTATATTACTAGTTGACCCGGCGAACTTCGTACCACCTTAACATGCATATGACGCAGGATGTCAATGTACATCACCCCGGTAGAATTGAAAGTCTGCCATCATTATGTATAAGGAAATGAATTTTCTTCATAGCTTTTTTTTGCGTCAATTTTTCCGACATTTTAATAGTTATTCTGCTATTCGGGACGGAGACAAATGCAACATATTAAAAACCATGAAAATCGGTCCAGCCGTTGTCGAGTTATAATTAGTGTTCGAACAAACCCGACTTTATTTTATATATTAAGATTAAGGTTATATTTTTAGTCAAGCACGTGTTGAACCATGCACAGTGAAGGGTTCCGTAGTCAGTACCTCTGTATCTTCTTGATGCAAACAACAAGATGCTGCCGCCCTGCATGCACGACCGGGCCCGTTACCACCGCGCCCGCTCGTGAACGACTTTGCTCCTATCTGGAGCACTCTGGACTTCCATAACGCATCCACCGAGGTGGTGTTTCTCTCAGATTTGACACCTTTAATCTGACGGCTCCCATCAATAGAACTTTCATTGGTTTGACAGATTTTCACAGCTTTCTCTTGGGTTAAATTATCTGTCCCTAACAATCGGTCCCGCAGACCACTGTTGGCGGGGTTGCCAACAGTGTAGACGATCCTGTCTCGAACGAAGCCATCTTCCAGTTGATCAAATTCATATATTTGATTTAAGAGTTTTAGGGCCGCAACGTACTCATCTATGCACTCAATGGTTTCTTGATTCCGATTAAAAAATTTAAATCTCACCATTATTATATTGGTTTTTGTTCCAAAGTATGTATCGTGTCTTCGTGATCTGCTTCATCCTTAAACTTCAGTGTCAAATAAATATCGTATTCCTGTGGACCGATTAATATAATAGATAAGTAGATAGTAAGTAGTCTAGATTGTACGTCACTCTTTTCTTTGTGCACTCCAGATGCTTTAATAAATACTTGGAAATGGTCGTAACCACCTGCGCCACGCGTTGGCACGAGCCATTGGTCCACCTTCCAAAGAGGAGGATCTCCATGCAGGAGGTCTCCATGCTGCATTATTTTATGACACTAAAACAATAAATTTGTCCACCGCGAAACATTTTTGTTCAAAATATTCGTAATAACTTATTAAATTTCATTTTATTCCCACATATGTTTATATTGTAACAAATTCAGTACAATTTTAAAATACAACTTATTTTTGCGGTTGAATTTGGACATTTTGTATGTATATTTTATGAACTGTTTGCAAAGCCAACTACAGACATTGGTCGACTACTGCTCGTAAAGTCTACTCAGCTTTGATAATTCCTCTTACAACTAAAGTATATGTGCTATTAGTGTGGAAACTTTTTAGGTATATAAGAATAGTGGTTTGGCTGGCAGGGGGGGATAGGGGGAGGGGACACACGACTATTGCGAAAATGTCCACTTTCTGGCTTTATATTTCGACCTATTCAACGTAACACCACTAGATACACCCTATCTAGTGGAGTGTCGTTGAATAGGTCTTTCAAAAGCATTATAAGGTTGCCTTAACACTTTTTTCATCCATGAGTCCAGTCACGTAGTAACTGTAGTAACTATTAGTAACTTTAGTAAAAAAAAACACCCCCAACTTCCATGTAGGGTATTTTAAAATTTTTATAGTTATTCATATGTTATAACCGGCGGTTAAAAGTCGTGAAGTCGCCGATCTGTCATTGCTATTAAAAATAGTTTCGAACAATATTAACTGCGCCGATTTGTTAAGGAAAATTAAAATTAGTGTACCATTTAAGCCATTTAAGACATGGATAGGAGGATTAAATCTCTTAGATTTAATCCTCCTATCCATGCCTCTGTAGTTGGTACCAACTACAGGCAAAATTCATTTTTGTGGGGAGCAAGCAACAACTTTAATAAGCTGAGTAAGCGATTAGATATAGATCTATTCTGCACGAGTGTCAGTTCAGCCAGACTGCGGCTGAACAGATAATGTTTTGGCGATACAAGTATACTTTAAATATATTTATGTACCTAGTATTAAGTAACTTTTACGTTACTTATTATCCATATTTATTTATAAACACTTTGTTTTGACTTTTGTATCGTTCACTTCACATTTTGTTTTATTAGGTTGTTTACTCGTGAAAACATATTATTGGCTTTCTTTTATCATTAGTGTTTCATATTATGTATTTAGCTGTTGGTTTTCCAAATAAATAAATATAAATATAACCTACAAGGTGCTACTGAAACGGCGTCTCATCGGGCTAATTTCAGCTTTACAGCACTAACTAACAGTCTACGAACTGTAAAACGGCTGTAACTGGTCGTACGGACAGACAGACGGACATTGCGAAACTATAAGGGTTCTTAGTTTGACTACGGAACTCTAAAATCCGTCTTCGCCGGAATGCACACATACTGTCCCTTTTGTATGACATCCTTTTTAACCCTTCTTCTCCCTTCTATCTTAAGGAGCGTTTTGAGTTTCTCCACCAGGCTAATGATCGCAATTTGCGTTCTTCAGATTCCCTCCAACTTAAAACTCCTGTCCATACGACAGAGTTTTATAGTCGATCCTTCACTGTAACAGCCATACGATTGTGGAACGATTTGCCCCTCTCTATAAAAACATCCAAGTCTATTAGTTATTTTAAAACAAAAGTGCACACCCATTATCTGTCCTTGTGTTGAAGTTGTAGCTGCTTGTTAATTCATCATAACCATTTTTAGAGTCGCTTATTTAAATTAAATTTGTGTTATTATTGGTAATTTAGGTTTATAGTATGTAGATATGTTTTTAAATTTATATAGATGCACCGCCGTCATGTGTTAAATTTAATCCTGTCCATACAAAGGTTGTCTGGAAGAGATAGCTTTTAGCGATAAGACCGCCCATTGTACTAAATCTATTTGTAAGAATTATGTTCTGTATTTTATTTTGGTGTACAAAAAAGAGTTATCTTATCTTAAACTTTCAATAAATAACAAAAAAACTCGAGTTTTTTACAAAATGCTAATCACAATTACACTAATCCTACTAATATTATAAACGCGAAAGTTTGTATGTATGGATGTTTGTTACTCTTTCTCTGAACTGGATTAACACATAGGTTACTTTTTATTGGCAAACCATGCGTGCGAAGCCGCTGGCAACAGCTAGTAATCTATATCTACGAGTATATTAATATTATAAAGAGGAAAGATTTGTATTTTTGTATTTTTATGTATATGTATGTAATGAATAAACTCAAAAACTACTGTGCCGATTTCAAAAATTCTTTCACCACTGGAAAGCTACATTCACCTTAAGTGACATAAATTATATTTATTGCTAGAAAAGATTAGGAATCCTTACTAAAACTTAAGTAACGTAACCCAAGGTGTAATAAAGTGCCCTAAACGTCATTCGTCGCATCCGCTGCGGAAACTATTGATGATATAACAAAAGTATGTTCTACAATATTAAAGAACATATTAATATCTACAAAAAAATTACAATACCATATGTCCAACTATTATCGTTATGTCACAATAACCACTTTTTACATTTATCTAATAGGATCTCCTGAAAATCAATATGTTTTGTTATCACTTACAAATACCACTGCCAACATAGTGTACAGTGAAGCTTTAAGATAAAAGTTTTGTAAAATAAAAGTAACAACCAATAGAATTAACTAAAGCTTTAAAATAAAAATGTAAATAGAGAAATGTAAAAATTAAAATAACTTAGAAATACTCTTAAAAATAAATACACACATAAAACCACAAAAACGTAAAAATTAAAAAACAATAAAATAATATAAATAAAAAATGTACATTTATAAAAAACTTAGGAAATTTCATTAGGTAGAGTCACTCATATCATAAAAGTCAGTCATTCATAAAAATGTTAAATTTTGTAAAATAGTAAATAAAAAAAACTGAGTAATCTCTCTCACTTAAGATTAAATACGACAAAAAATATAAATAAATGGTAAAGATATAAAAAAAATCTTATGTCCACCCGTGCGAAGTCGGGACGGGCCGCTAGTATTATATATGTAAAAGTTTGGATGTTTGTTTATATATTTGTTTGTTGTTCAATCACGTCGTAATACCTGAGCCGGTTTTGACGAAGTTTGTTGTGTTGATAGATTATGACCTGGATTCAAACATAGGTTATTTTTTGTTGATTAAAAACACATGCGAAGCCACTGACGGAAGCTAGTTTTATATATAAGAGTGTTTTTATATACTTGGTTCTCACGGAAACGAAAAACTCCAAACGTGTGGCACCACGGACGGTCAACTAGTTGCATGTAATTTTTAATTTATGGGTTTCACATCAGGTATTCTAGTACACGTAGAAATAATTGCAATGTCCAGGTACAATGTTTGGCAGCTGGCGTTGGCGTGTAGGTGGTCGGTATTCTCGGCGGAAAACAAAAAGTCGCCCACGGGACAAGCTGAAAACACGATCTGGCTGATCACTCCAGAACATATGGCAAGTGACATTGAGCTTTATAACGTTGGAATTAGAACATATCTAGCTTGGTCGAAAACAAATGCGCTTTCTGAAAATTCTAGATTCAGATTCATTTATTAACCTTAGCAACACAGGGAATATAATCATGTTCGCTGTACATAGGGCCCGTCAAGATGTACTCTAATAAAACAGAATAACAGTTAAGTATTAACAAATGAACAATATAATTAGTATCATTCTGAAGTTGTAGCGTTCTGGTTTCTTAAAATGTGCGGGTTGTGATTTTCGCGACGCGATTTATATTTCAGAGACCCACATCTGGTAATAAAATCTAGTAAGGTTCATAGTTTTGATCTCATCTCAATCCCTGTTAATGCATCGTCTAAACTTCATAAATTATAAGTATTTTCGTTTGTGAAAGTTGTCTTAAGTAAGAATTACGAATTGGGGTAGTAAGTGAAACATCTTACAGATGAGTGCTACACTTCTGTGGCGTTCTGCTGACGGTTTGCAATGGCATCCAGTGAGTAACCCCTTTACGCAACATAGGTGACCTGCTTCCAGATGATCCTTTTGATGATAGCGTACCAGCTGACGAAGACACAACTCACACTACATTCAAACTAAATTGAGTTTTTAATAAATCAAAAGAAGAGACAATGCAGATCGACGTGTGTAGTCATGAGTCGAATCAAGGGTTTGGCAGCTGCATCAACCCTTGACTCATTAAACATTAAGGATGTAGGAAATACATTAGTACCTATTAAAAAAGAGATAAGCGCTGTAAAACCGAATATATAGGTAAATAAACGAGCAATATATAAAAAGCAACTTCTTCTTCTTAGCGTGTCAAAAGTTCTACGTTTTAATTTATAGTATGTTGGTGGTGTGATGCGGTTATTAGGTCCTCCATCATGCAGGTTCGGGTACACAGGGCACAGTAGCAAGTGCTGCATTGACTGGGCGGGATCACCGCAGTTGCACTGCGTTAAGTTAGGATCCTGAATCCCCATTTGCACATAATAAGTCTGCAGCAAAACAACACACACAAACAAAGGTTCTTCAAAACAAAAAATAAACTAACTTGTCAATATAAACAAGCTACTATCATGAATATAACATGAAATATTTCCAAAACCTCGCAACATGGCTTCTTGAAGTAAAATTTAAGTGTATATAATAACATTAATAACGCATAAAAAACTAATGGAAACAAAACAAATTTAAATACTTTGATAATAATTAATAAACTCCTATGTGATATCGATTTCATTATATCATTGGTACAATGAATCTATCTTTTCGGGCCGTTGTTCACCTTGGCTTGGCATTGCTTGGTCTTCTTAGATTAAGTCCAGTCTCCCTAACGTCCAAAGCACTTGTTGGATAGTATAATATCTCACACCCATTGTTCTGACTGTACATATGTTTCTGGGATCTCCACAATTCCACATTTAAGGTGTTTGATAATATACGCACAAAAATGAAAGGGGTTATTTTGATGAGCATAATAAATAAATTTGTGAAATGTTTACGACAGAAATGTGAATTTTATTTTGGCATGTAAAAACAAACACTTAAACTTATGTATGTGGTACTATTGCATAATGCTTGCCATCTAACCACAGATCCTGTATCGGTGACGTCTCGCGATATCTCTTGTTGTCCCTTTCTAGCCCAAAACCCGCAGCCATTACCGAAAGAGATATTATATAGGCCAAGAGTAGGCAGTAAGTTTTATATCGAATTAATCACCTAAACTTAGTCGATTTTCTTTAAAATTTGATGATAAAACTAGTAGTTTTTTTTCGGGAAGTTTTTTTATGTTTTGTGAAATCGTCACTTGAATATCGTCAGTATATTACCAAACATTCTGTATAGTGATGATCCTGGTACATTCCTCAGGCACTTTGCAAGCAGCTTTTTATAGCTCGTCAGTTTATATTCGTGTACGCATTATTTATTTATTATATACATTCTCTTTTTAGGTTTATGGACCAACATCTCTTGTTAGGTAATATGACTTTGAGGCTTTTTCAGTTAGCGAAACTTAATGTTGTGCGATTTCAAAAAAACGTTGATAACTATTTGTTTAATTTCCTAGCTGCAAGTTATGTAATAAGTTCTGACTTTGCTGGATATATACACTCTGTACACTATTTTATATTATTTCAAAAGTGTCCTAAAAACTTGGCGACTCAACAATTAGGGCTCAAGATCAGTAATTTGTTTTTTTGGCGTCACTCACTCATTGACTTTCGTCATTAGTGGCCTACTTCTAGCTATTTACACGACACGGCATTGACTTTCCTTTGATTGAGTATTTGACAGAACAACGCCATCTGTTAGCAGTTATAAAAACATGGCTGTGGAAATGAAAACTCACATGGGTTCACATGTCTTCATAAGGCACCTCGTGATCGAGATGATGGACCCACCTGTTGAATATTTATCAATAGCCGCGGTGATATCGTCGAACGGCTTTAGTACTACTGACAGATGCCCAAGGAGAGCCCACTCTTCGTTGCAAATTATGGGTAAATCCTTTCCAATAACAGCAACAGTTGTCTTTACTGCTGACTGAAGCTCGAAATCATGTGGAGGGTTGAGTTCCAGCGCGTAGGCATGTACTTCTTCAGTTTAAAAGGTATAGCCGTATCGTTCTATTTTTTTGATATAATTATGAGCAATTTTTCACTTGTTACAGTGCTTTTTTTTAATCGGTGGAGTTCAACGTCTAAGAATTGGGTTTTATGTCATAAAATTATTGGAGTTCATCATCATCATATCAGCCGTAGGACGTCCACTGCTGGACAAAGGCCTCATTGATCTCATTGATCTCCAGGAACTGCGGTAGGAAGCGGCCTGCATCCAACGCCAACCTGGACGTTGGACGTTGGATTGGAGTTATGATGAAATATTTCAAAAAACTCCCACCCCTAAAAAACACTTATCTCCGAAGTTTGCATAGCGGAAAAGCTGTTTTTTTCGAGAAATATATGCAAATATTTCTTTATCTAGAACAGTTTTTTTGGAAATATTATTTACATATGTAGCGTGTGCATAGAAGACATTTCTTTAAACACGGAATGATCTTCGTTGTACTACAATCTCACCTGTAAGCGATTGTGTGGTCATAGATGAAGCACAAAGTTCGAGAAGACGCAGATTGTAGTGTTTCTTAATCTATCTAGGACAATCGGCCCCATCACATTAAACGGGGTAATTTGTAAACAGTTTTTAAGAACTACTGTGTCAGACTGTAATCCAAAACAATAATCTTCTTGAAATTATTTTCGAAATCCTCGTATTCTTCAACTTTAACTCGTATTATGTTATAGAACGATGTATTGTAAAGTTAAAAATACGTTACTATTACGAAGAGTAACGTATTTATTTAGTATAAATAAGTAAAACAAATGCCAGTCATATCAGAAGGAAATTAAATAATATAGCAGTTATACATAGTACAAGTTCTGCTTAGTTTGGGGCTAGATAGCGCTGTGTGAAATGTCCAGCAATATTTATTTATTTATTATTTTAAAGTTAAGATACCGTGCTAATACCGTTTCATAGAATAGTTAATATTAATACGGTTATAAAATAGTTTTTTAAACGGTACTTGTTCGTTGAAAAGCATTCTATGACAACCTTTATCTAATTTATTGCCCCGAATATCAGTGTATATAGAATAAATTAATGCTATTAGCATTGATTCCTCCTAAAACTACTCTGTTTTGTGAGAAAGTATTAAATTATTAGAAATAAATGTTTTTTTTTATTGATGATAGCCAAGCGCTTGACCACTACCTCAACTGATGGTAAGTGAAGGTGTGATCGAAGATGGAGCACGCTTGCCTAGAAAGAACCTATTCACTCTGGACTTGAAGACTCCAAAATGTCATGAATATATATATATATATAATAAATAAAAATAAATAATATAATCAAACGTAAACATTATATACAAAATATCAATAACAAACATTTTAGCAAAAAAAAAAAGGTTGAAACTGTCACAATTATAGATTAAATAATGATCTTAAACATACCGAATGAATCAAAATAACCACGAAAGCCCAACAAGGCTTACATTCACTTAAAAATAAGCCATTAAAAACGCAGTGAAATACGATGCTTTCCCGCGAATCTGAGTGGGTTTAATAATACAGTCTTATTAATACGCGGCCCACCTAGTTACTGCATGCCTCGACTCACCTGTGTCCGAAATAACACATTCTACATCTCCAATTTCCATGTGTTCTGGAGAGCGACGAAGATTTTATTTTTTTGAATGCGGTGACTGCATCAGCCTATGGCCCACCTGATGTTAAATGGTTGTCACACTATAACGATTGCGTTATCTCACCGTTGTTAGATAAAGTGACGTTGGGCGGGGCAGATGGAAAGTCGCCCTGATAAAAGTTGATGGGAGCCGTTGGGTACAGGCCACTCGTTCTGGAGATCTAAGGCGAAGCCTAAATCCAGCAGTGGACGTCTTATGGCTGCTAAGATGCTGATGATGACGTTGAATTAAAGTGACGCCCTGTTTGTTGGTTGGAGTGGAGACAATGGCAGGAGATCGACACCTTTCACGGACTCCTGTCTTAGTTGAGGCAGCAAACTGGTACATATGGAAATCCAAAGTCAAGTTTCCGTCTCGATCTCCAGTCTCGGTCTCGACACAAATAACAAGTTCTTAGTCCGGCACTGAAAACCATAAACTATGTATATGGAACCACAAACTCTTAATTTCTTAGATATTTACTGTTACTGTTCAAAGTCGCTAATTGCCAAAAAAGATTACAATAAATGTATCAGTACAAATTTTAATGTAAACATGTGTCCCTGTTTATTTGACCGGTAATATAGCCAATAAATTCTGGGATAAAAACATGTTTTTTCTTGGCTGATTTTAAAAGACGTTCCGTAAAATTATGGGGGTTTGAGTCATTGCTGTTAGATATTTGTGTATTTGCATCTGTCCGTGTAAGAGATCTCAACACGCAAACGTCAATATTTTCGGGAGCGTGTTCCTTGCAGCGTCAACAGGCGAGCTTAAAGATGCTACACACGTCAATGATTTCTCGCAAGTCTTGCGCAAGCCTAGAAATTTGAACGTTATTCGACTACGAATTTGAAACTCCCCTTTATGAATTCATTCCAGTAATGACCAGCGTAACATGCGCATTTCTGTTGTGTGCAGTTTGTTGAGGTGTTGTTTATTGGTCGCCCAACATTTAGACCCGTACATACGTACTTTTATTGCTGTTTTGTACATTTTGTCTTTCCCTTTTAAGTGGCATTTTTCTGTCACACATTACGCCTGTGAGTTATCTCTATTTTAGCCAATCTGCTGTTGTTCTATGGGTTATATAGCTATCTATCCTGCCATTGTTGCTTACAATTGACCCAAAATATTTAAATTGTTTCACGGTGGTATTTGTCCAGTTCTAATGGAAATCTTGATGTTATCATACACACATGACATACCTATGTTCTGTCTTTTTCTGCTCATCTTAAGACCATTATCTTCACCTTATTTTGCTGGAGATCGTTTTTGTCTTCTGAAACGAGAGTAACATTATTTGCGAACAATATGTTATACGGTAGTGATCTTTGGTAGCTCTTTGTCAGATCGTAGTATTTGAACAGCAGAGGGCTAAGCGTAGAACCTTGATGAACCCCAACTTCGATTTCAAATCGTTCAATTGTTCCAGCTGGGCATAGGATTGGGTGGTTTATGCCTTTAAACATGTCTTTTATTAGGCGTACATAATATTCGGGATAAGTTGTTCTTTAGGTGCTTCCCATATAAGGTCAAACGCCTTTTCCAAGTCAGTAAAGACCATATGCATAGTTTTATTATTAGACTTTGCCCTTTCTATCATTATTCTGATGATCTGAACTGCGTCTGATGTGCTAAAAATCCACACTATTTGGAGAAAATGTTATTATTTGATGTTATCTGTTGTTTAGTACACACAGCGACACATCAAGCTATAATGTTCCAGTATAAGCTGACCTCTCATTCTACGAAAAGCCTACACAATGCGAAGTCAGCTTATTCTGGAAACGTATAGCTTGATGTGTAGCCGTGTGTACATAACATTTACATCACATATTTTAATCCCAAATACAAATATCTACAAACACTTCTAGTGTTAAGTTTTGGTAGCGAAATTGCACATTGAGCTTTAAAGGACTTAAATCTTATTAAATTGGCGGAGTATGTTTCGTGTTAGAAATTAATTTTTTAGATTTTTAAAACCATTTCAAAAACTTTAAAGACTTTTAAGAGTACGGATAACACTATAAAAATAAAAATACTATAGAAATGAATTCGTTTAAAATATAGTCACTAGATTACTACGCTAAAATATATACTGTTAAAATGTTTGCTAGAAACTTCTCAAGGAAGCGCACATTTCAGTAACTGTAACAAAAATCATCAAATATAAGTAGACTTTGCAATTTTATGCACAGTAGCCGTAGTTAAGTTTACAGTTCGTAATAGTGTTCCTACAAAATGACCAGAATCAAATGCAAAATTAATTTTGTATCCTAAAATAATTAAGATACAGCCGTATTAAGGGGACACCGGAGGGACAATCGCCCATACAACACGTACTACCAAGATCATTTCTAATTGGAGCATATTTCTACCTTAATAAGGTATTATTTTAATTTGAATAGTATTTATCTAGGTTCCCAACTATATATTAGATCAAAATACTTACCTAAAATGAAATAGAAGCGTATCGCATTCTGCATGTTTTTACGTCGTAAAATACCTGTTTTCAACCTAATTGTTTCGTATTAAAAACAGCAACATCTTACGTATCCTAGTCATGGGAACATAGATTATATCGTCTAGTTACAAAATAACAACACAATGAGTAAAATACAACAAGTTTTCAGTCATAATTTTTGGTATTACGGAACACGGTCAAAATCTAATCAAATTTAGAATCGTTCTATTGCTATCACTGTCACTCTGCGTGGCTAAACTTCGTCACTAAACAGGGATAGCGATATTCAGACCGAAGTTTTTGACGCGGCCGAATTGAAGTTGCGCTCAGGGTTCGCCGGCGCGTTAACTACGAAACCCTTCAATGTGCATGGTTCGACACACGCTTTACCAATTATTTGAAATTGGGATTGCTCGAACTATTTTGAATCCAAGGGCGGCGTCATAAATCTAAGTTCACGTTAATGGCATTTTTGTGCGTGTTGTAATTTAGTAATGTTTTATTTTATTTTAATATTAGATATTATTGTTAAATACATATCTATTGACAAATATTTGCACGCCTGTATTCAGGTAAAATACATTGACAAGCGTAGATCTTTTTATGTATATTCTAGCAAATAAACGATTGTATATGTATTAAGAAGAAAGTGAATATTTAATTTACCCCCAATTATCACATCTATCGATGGCAAATGACAGCGGTTGGCAATTTTCAGCACTTGCTTACTTACAGTCAGTTCCGGTTTTTCGCGTTTCTCTATACACCCTGTTTTGTTATGTACGACATTATTTTAAAACACACATCCGGAATCGTATTAACTGATTTTAGAGGTGGGTTTAATACCGGTAGCTTGAATATTTATCTAGTAATCGATTCATTTCCCATAAATAATTTTAACGCGAATCGACGGCGCCTTTGCGATGTTGCCGCTTTCGAAATCTTGATTTGGCCGTCAGTCTCCAGTATCCCTTTTATTTTGCCGGTTTTTCTCTGTTTTAACAATTTGTTTCTCGGGAGCTTCGTCAAACGATGTTTATAGTTCGTGTCCAGTGAAGTCTATAGGCAGATTTTTCTTCGCCGATGGTATTCTCGGACAAAGTAATTTGTTAAATAGATTTTTTCACATGTCTTTTTCTGATTTTTTATTTTGTTTCATCTAAACTTTTAATAATCACAAAAAAATTGACTAAACTCTCATTTCCTTGACAACGATGACTGATAGAATACTTATATATTGTTTTTGAAAATTCATATTAATATACAGTGTTTTTTTTTATCTGTAACAGTACGGCAGCAACCATAACCAGAGGAGATACAGGTGCACCAAGGCTTCGTCGGTTAAGGAAGTATGCTTCAATTAAGTCTACTTTTTGTGTATTTGACAATGCCATGATAGGACAAATATGATGATACAATGACTTATATAAAAGTCCGACAGGTGCAAGAACCATGTTCGAAATTCAAAATTGTTCTGAAATACGAAATGTTTTTGAATTGCTCATTAGAGCATGGAGTTCCTAAACTTCTTAATCGCTACAATATTAATACTTCTTTAATGTGCAATTAGAATCTAATAAAATGTTTGTAGAAGGAATTTTGTTTGTCCTGTTGTATGAGAATACTTTTTCTCACATTTGACTAACTTTTGGCTGTTCAGATTTTATTCACCCTATACAATAAAATGATCCTTACAAAGGACTACATCGATCGGCATCAAAAAAAATATTACCAACTTGATTCATTTTAAGGCGCTACTCACACTGGACCAAAAAAATTTTAATGCCAAAATGTTTTTCTTCGAAAACGAGCTGATGTTTTAAAAGAAACTGCACCGGTATCTCCTCTGGTTATGGGTGCTGCCGTACTGTTACAGTTAAAAAGAACAATCCGTATAATAAATAGTAAACATGTTTTTAAAGTTCGTTATTTCATTTTTTATGTGACTAATGCATGCTTCGTCGCAAAAAATAAGGTATAGTTGTTTTGTTATTTAATCTTATGTAAATTCTTATAAAACAATTGTTACTTCAAACATTGGGTACATAAAGAGCTTATAATCAATCGATTTTAGATTTATAGATATGTTATAGTCACACACCAAAGCTCCGGTGCTCCTACTGCTCGCTACCTGTAATCGCTTTTGCCTTTATAAAATAATCTCATTAAGATGATCATAATATTGCTGTTAAATAATTAACAAACACAATTAATTTAAATACAATTTTATTTTCTTGCATACGACGTAGTTTTGTAATGTAGTTTTTGAGAGAGAGTGATTAAAGGGAAAAGCCACAGACAATCTAACTTAAACAGATTATAAGAATTTCATATTGAATGAAACTTTTTGTGTATTTTATATAAAATTCTCCCACACACAGCTTTAAAAATGATGAAAAAGTTGCAAATGAAAATAGTATGTCATTTTTAGTTGTTAATAATACAAAGCAAGTTTCAAATCTAATATAAATAGGCAATACAGCGACTTTGATAATTGCTTAGTGATGAGCTCAACTCACCTCACGATATTAGCTAACTTATTTCTAAGACCTTGGTTACCCTGGCTAAAGGCTTATAAGGCGTAAGGGCTCATTCAACCACAGCAACAAAACTAGTGTACCTACTTGTAAATTAGGTGATTTTTTAAACTAATTTGGTCGACATAACATTTGTGAAAGGTAACTTTTGTGCCACACAAGCCAAAACTCATATAATTTACATTAGTCATTATTATAAATACGGGATTTATCACGTACCGTTTTATCGGTGTGAAAACATGGTTCGGAGCGGATCGCACTCACCCTGATGAAGGTTCACGAATCGAACCGAAACACTGTCGGTGGAAACACCGATAAAACGGTACGTGATAAATCCCGTTTTTATAATAACGATTAAAATAAATCACGAAAGTTTTCTAAGTAGAAACAATGACAGGTTTTTTAAAAAATGCCCTGAAGTTAGACATGATTGTTTGCACCTTTGAATGTAGATGCATTCATAATTATGACTTTATGAATGCATTACCACAATAAATAGTATGAGGCAAACCTCTTCTAAACTGAAATCTTTTTAATGTAGCCGACCAGAAGCGCAGAAGTTTCCTGGGGTCTTCGCAGGCTTCACGGAGTGACCTTGGATTGTCCAGGATTTCTGCACGTTGTGCTGTTACCCCCACGCATTCCAGGACTACGTGGGCTGCTGATTCTTCTTCGGTGAGACATCCCCTGCAGTGTGGGCTGTCTGTTGCTCCCATGATGTAGAGGTGTTTGTTGAGGGGACAATGTCCTGTAAGGGTCCCCACGATGATTCGAAGGTCCAGTCTCTGAAGGTTGAGCAGTCGTCGTGTCAGTCATGGCGAGACGGCCGGCAGAGCTGCCCTCGACTGTCTGCAGTCCATGATCTGTGCACAGCGTTCGTTGTGTAGGCTTAGAGTACGATGTCGTATCCATGTTCGTAGTTGTGTGAAAGGTAGAGGGAGGAATGGATGTGGGGGAAACATACGTGCATGCAGTGCCGACCTGCCAAGTTAATTAGGAGATCTCGCTTCGCTACATCAAATAACCTGAAGGCTTAGCCAAGTAACATTCGATTAGCGATGACGCTAGTCGATAAGTCCGAAAATGTAGAAAGAAAAAAAACCTATGTAGAAATCGTATCGATTAGACGCGAATGTAACTTGGCTAAGCGCTCTGTTGTCTGTATTGGATTTAATTAAAATTTAAATAAATAATATATGATAAAATAAAATGTAACTACAACCGACCACCTAATGATCCGATGGAGAGCGCTGAAGTTCGGGAAACAGATATTTTTAGTCCGAACTTCAACAACGAACAATTATTATTTATGCCTGAACGTCTCAATTTCATAATCAATAATTGACCCATATTTTTTTCCAATCTCATCGCTGAACTTATTAGTTTTATGAGCATTTTGATTTAAAGATGATTAAATATTGATGATGAAGAGGGCGGAAGATTCTCGAGTGGATCAGATCAGATCACGATCTTAAAAGGGCATCGATGGACCCCCTCTAAATAAGACGAAAGATTTGATTGCTAAAGTTTTCTTTGAAGTGAAACATCTATTGGCGCAACTTGGGAGTGAGACCGACTCGTGTGTCGTCTCACATTTTTTTTAGTATTTTCTCCTTTGGAATGGTAATAAACTTAGGCGTTTATATCCATTAAGAATGATTTATAGAGCGCTGGGTGGCAAGTTGGCAGCCGAAACGGCACAGATTCTGTAGTAGCTTGGACAGGATTTCTGCCCTACTGCTGAAGGTGGGCTAAAAATATGTTAATTCGACGTATTTAGGTAAGTATGATTATGTTTATTCTTTTATTACCTCATCTGACGTCCACTGGTAAATCTAAGTCTTCCTGTCTTTCTATTTAAAATGTTATGAAGAGTTATTATTCATACATTATATATATATATATATATATATACACACACACACACATATATATATATAGGTACTATTTTTATCACAAGTATTAGTATTTATTTAGAAGGTATATCATTACACCCCAGGTAATGTCCACAAAATCCATTCCATCCTAAAGTTAAGGTAGATATCGCTATTTAGCGATAATACCGCAAATTGTATCCCATAGATGTACGTTGTTCTTTATAGTTGTATTGTTTTATGGTTCGCAATAAAGAATTAACTATCTATGTAGAAGCAAAATTCCTTTAACTTTAGTCCAAACCGTAGATGTTAAAGATATGAAAAGATATATCGTAATTAATATCACGCATGCCATACACCGTACAAGTAATTTCACAGTAATCGGTTACATGTAGATTGCGCACTATAATAAGCTTAGCGTACACTTGTCAGTTTACGTGTTACTTGCGTAACGTGAATAAAAATACGAAAATAAAGAAAATATATTTAGTTGGTCCCAACAACAACACAAAATAACTATAAAAGACTATATACAAAAATAACACATAACCCAAAATGTCGTGTGTCACATGTCAAATCGTGTCGACGTCAGCATAACGTTTGATTTATTTTATTACGTCATTTTTTTTTCATATTACTAAGATTAACATTAGGGATTAATATCTACTTATACGTTAGATTTTATACATTGCCTGAACTAGGAAAACCTGTATCTCAGGCGAAAAAAGGCTGGACTGGCTATCAAATTAACAAAACTTAGAATCTATTTACATAATGAAGAAAAATAAAAATAACTAAATAAACTAAGTGGTATGGAAGGTATGAGTTTACGTACTATACAATCTTTCAAATCTTACTTTATTACGGTTAGTAATTCCTCAGTTTCCTCGTAAGATAGATTGGATAGAGCAGTCTGTAAGGTTCTTTTACAGTTTGAAAAGTTCGTTGAGTGTACGCTCCATTTTACGATTTAGCCTGTTGTACAGCAATGGTCCTAGGAACATTATAAATCTGGATGCAAAAGTATGCTTAACTGGGGTGTTATTAGTGCGGACGATATCTTTTCGTCTTTTGTTAGTAATTTCAGTGCTATAGGGAAGTGCTCTGTGTTGTCTTAAAACTATGTTTAGTATAAATAGCTGCCTTAATGTTAGAACTTTACACGACTTATATAATAAGTTGGTTTAATAGAGAAAGGGACGAAAAGTCGATACCTTAAGGATTGCTCTTTGTGCCCTTTCTGCGGCTAAAAGGAATTGAACAGATAACACAGAAAAGGTAAATATTTTTTAGCAATGTGCCAACTTATCCCACCTGGGCGATCTTATTGGTATAAGTTGATAAGCAATCAAACAATTAATAATGGTCATTGGTATTTTTAACAAGATGACTCATTCCGTTCTCGATTTGGAAATCATAGTTATCAAATGTTTCTTTTAACACCGACTCAAAACTCTATTTTGACACCCATGTGTCTGTAGTATTGAAGTTCCTGAATGGATGGACCGATTCGAACTCGGTTTTTTTATATAAAGCTGGTTCAACTGTGGTTGTTCTTAGCTTAGTCAGTTTTTACCCCCGATTCGAAACAAGAGGGTCGAGAGTTGTTCATTACACGTTTCACAGCAGTAATCGAGGTAAGAAAATATGAAATCAGGAGGCGATTTATTGAAGTACTGACACACTGACACTTCATACTGACACTTCAGCGAATCTACTTTTAAAATAGTGTACGCTGACGTAAGTGGACGCTAGCCTTTAGAATGTTTGGCTCCTACCCAGTTATTAACGGATGGCGAGTAATGGATGATCGCAATTTCTATCTTTAGCTTAATATTCTCATAAAAACGGATGACAATAACGGAGAGAGCAGTGACAAGCCAAGAAAACATTCAACTAGGTGGGCTAGTACTGAACAATGAAATCGGTTTCATCATCATCATCGTCAGCCCTTCTCATCTCACTGGCTTTTCTTCGTTGTCGCCATTCGCCTCTGTTCTGCGCTGTTCTAACCCACATACGACCTGCGATTTTTATAATGTCGTAGACCTATCTTGCTGGTGAATGACTTGCGTTCCTGGTTCCATCTCGGGGCCACAATTCAGTCAGCACCCTGCTCCACCTGTCATCACCGCGCCTGGCCACATGTCCTGCCCAACTCCATTTGAGTATACGCTTGCTGACGTCTTAAACTTTAGTCCGCTTGCGAATTTCAGTATTGGGGACTCAGTCTAGCAGTGTGATGCCGAGCATGGCGCGCTCCATGGCTCTCTGTGCGACTCTAATCCTGTGCACAGTCTCCTTCGTGAGCGTCCATGTTTCAGCCCCGTAGGTTAATGTTAGCAGGACACATTGGTTGTAGAGGCGGATCTTCAGACATTGTGAAACGGTGGAAGATTTCAAAATATCGTCCAGCTTACTGAACGCCGCCCATGCCAACTGGATTCTCCTAGATATTTCCCTGGCCTGTAATTCTTTTCCGAAAGATAAAATAAGACCAAGGTACACATAAGATTCAACCATCTCCAGGTACTCGTTTCCAATAGAAATTGGTTTACCAGTTACTAGTGGTTCGCCCCGAATTTAGATCTCGCGAGTCTCCTAAAATAAAAAAAAATATTCTTAGGGCGACTCGCGCAACGATGCCTAAACGTCTTTAGTGGCTAAATATGATTTAAGGAGTTATCGAATTAAACAAATACGTACAATTTAAACATATTTAGTCGCTAAATACGTTTAGGGATCGTTGTGCAAGCCGGCCTTATCTTTTTTTATAAAATACGAGAAATGAGTAACCAAATTACTTGACCTACAGTTTCATTCAAATTACAGGTAACGGGAGTTCATGTAATGTGGTCATATTTTTGGGGTACAAATTGCAGTTATTTTGGATTTATGACTTTTGCCTATATTTGCGTTACTAAAGCTACACGCATACCAAGTTTCAGCACTGTGGAGTCACTGGTGTACCCTGTGAATTTTGTCAAAGTTCAGTTTTTATTATGGCTAGTAACTCAAAAACTATAAGAAATATTCCAAAAATAAAAAAAGTCTAAATTTACTAATGAGGACCTTTTTTTTGTCGTATCATTTGACCTAATAGTCTCGTTTACTTTTTTGTTACCCTTCTTAAACCCCAATATCTCAAAATTTTGGTGTGACTAAATGAGCTAAAAATGTTGGGGGGCACATTTTTACCTCATTTAGTCACTCCAAAATTATGCCATAACTACCTACCTATGTATCAAATTTCACGATGATCGGATCAACGCTTCGAAAGTTATCCTCGGACAAACAAACATACATACATACATACTTAAAAATAGAAATATATTTATTGTGACCATAAAAGTTACATAGATGAGTTGTGTCCCTGTTTCCCAGAAAAGCGTTAGCTGTGGCCTAGGAAACAGTTATCTCTTGAATGACATGATATGAATATTACAGTCTACTAGTACATGAAAACGAAATAACAAACAATTAAAGAAATGTGATGTCGGAGAGCGCACATGCTTGCATGTATGCTAATGCATCAGTGTTTAAGTGAGCGTATGCGTGGGTCATGTGGGCGTGTATGTGGGTGTCTTGTGTTTGCGTGTTTGTGTTTGGGTGGGTTTGTTTGTGTGTATGTGTATGTTCAAGCATATTTAAGTAAGTTTTCTTTACCGGCATAATGTTAATTTCCATATATAGCCTACTGTTATACCTACCTAGCTTTATTTAGTACTTACCTACCTACTTCTGTTAGCTTAATAGGTGTGTGTAAATGAATGCCTTTTATTATTCTTATTATTATAATCAAACGCATCTAACCATTGCGTTAATATGCTTTTTAATTGGTGATTACTATATTTAAATATATTAAATTTAGAATCAAGCTTTATATACATTCGAGGTGCGATATAGTTATATTGTCTACGAGCCAGAGAACAATTCAAATTGGGAATAGGGTAACGTTTTATTCTTCTACATACAATGCCAATTTGCCAAGTTGATATAAAGATCTCGCTTCGGTCGATCAATAAATAAGTTACCACACCATCACTTAGCATAATGTTAGTTAGTGCACTCAGTGCATTTATTTCTTGCGGACTTCCAAAGATATCAATAGTCTGCAATAAAGATTATTATTATTCCAAGTATTTATTTTACAACACAGACACTAAGCCTGGACCTTTAACATAGGCATTACCGAGGCCGGAGCCAACGAGAAAGAGGCCTGTTTTCACTAGTTTTATGTATTGCAAGATGGAGGTGGGACAGATGGTTAAACTATTGCAATAATGGATTATGAGTACAGGTTATTGTCAGAGCAATGCTAATGGAATGGATGCTGGGCTATGGGAGAGATGAGATACGGCACCTGCCAATTCCGCAATATCAAGAATGATTGAGGCAGGAGGTGACTAGCCGTCCACTAAACGGGCCCCCCTAGATGCCGCCAATAAAAGGCAGCGTAAGGGGTAACATTGGTGTGGGCGGTTAAAGGGTTTTGAGAGGTGTGCTGCAGTTTCAATAAGCGCTACAATAAACCCTTGGAGCATAGGTTCCGCTCTTGCGCCTCTACCCTTGATCGGCCAACTAAGGCAAACCAAGGGTCAGGGGTTTCTGTCAACCGCAGGGAGTAATGAGGCTCCGCGGTGTCGCCACGCACCGAACGCTCGCCACAAGCGTGCCCTGCCGGGTTATTATTATTATCACAATAGACGTTCGTGATAAATTTATGCAATCTTAAAAATCTTAAAGTAAAGTTGCTGCCTCTTCGTAAAATCAGTTGGATCATGATCCTACTAATTACATGATCTTCATTAAATGTAAATCGTTTTACATGTCGTCGACTTTACTTATCCAAAACTGTCGACAACTCTGTGCACTCAAAGTAGCGCTCAACTCCCTATTTAGTTTAAGTTCGTTCCTGAATAGCTGAAAGCTAGTAATCCAGTGCAAGCAATCAGACAGCTAATGTGGAAATCTCATCCGGGTAATTCCTCTACCAGGATTAGTTACCGAATCTGAGGACATATTGGACTTAACTTGTAAGTTACGTGTTACTTGCGTAACGTGAATAAAAATACGAAAATAAAGAAAATATATTTAGTTGGTCCCAACAACAACACAAAATAACTATAAAAGACTATATACAAAAATAACACATAACCCAAAATGTCGTGTGTCACATGTCAAATCGTGTCGACGTCAGCATAACGTTTGATTTATTTTATTACGTCATTTTTTTTCATATTACTAAGATTAACATTAGGGATTAATATCTACTTATACGTTAGATTTTATACATTGCCTGAACTAGGAAAACCTGTATCTCAGGCGAAAAAAGGCTGGACTGGCTATCAAATTAACAAAACTTAGAATCTATTTACATAATGAAGAAAAAAAAATAACTAAATAAACTAAGTGCAAACATGGAAGGTATGAGTTAACGTACTATACAATCTTTCAAATCTTACTTTATTACGGTTAGTAATTCCTCAGTTTCCTCGTAAGATAGATTGGATAGAGCAGTCTGTAAGGCTCTTTTACAGTTTGAAAAGTTCATTGAGTGTACGCTCCATTTTACGATTTAGCCTGTTGTACAGCAATGGTCCTAGGAACATTATAAATCTGGATGCAAAAGTATGCTTAACTGGGGTGTTATTAGTGCGGACGATATCTTTTCGTCTTTTGTTAGTAATTTCAGTGCTATAGGGAAGTGCTCTGTGTTGTCTTAAAACTATGTTTAGTATAAATAGCTGCCTTAATGTTAGAACTTTACACGACTTATATAATAAGTTGGTTTAATAGAGAAAGGGACGAAAAGTCGATACCTTAAGGATTGCTCTTTGTGCCCTTTCTGCGGCTAAAAGGAATTGAACAGATAACACAGAAAAGGTAAATATTTTTTAGCAATGTGCCAACTTATCCCACCTGGGCGATCTTATTGGTACAAGTTGATAAGCAATCAAACAATTAATAATGGTCATTGGTATTTTTAACAAGATGACTCATTCCGTTCTCGATTTGGAAATCATAGTTGTCAAATGTTTCTTTTAACACCGACTCAAAACTCTATTTTGACACCCATGTGTCTGTAGTATTGAAGTTCCTGAATGGAAGGACCGATTCGAACTCGGTTTTTTTATATAAAGCTGGTTCAACTGTGGTTGTTCTTAGCTTAGTCAGTTTTTACCCCCGATTCGAAACAAGAGGGTCGAGAGTTGTTCATTACACGTTTCACAGCAGTAATCGAGGTAAGAAAATATGAAATCAGGAGGCGATTTATTGAAGTACTGACACACTGACACTTCATACTGACACTTCAGCGAATCTACTTTTAAAATAGTGTACGCTGACGTAAGTGGACGCTAGCCTTTAGAATGTTTGGCTCCTACCCAGTTATTAACGGATGGCGAGTAATGGATAATCGCAATTTCTATCTTTAGCTTAATATTCTCATAAAAACGGATGACAATAACGGAGAGAGCAGTGACAAGCCAAGAAAACATTCAACTAGGTGGGCTAGTACTGAACAATGAAATCGGTTTCATCATCATCATCGTCAGCCCTTCTCATCCCACTGGCTTTTCTTCGTTGTCGCCATTCGCCTCTGTTCTGCGCTGTTCTAACCCACATACGACCTGCGATTTTTATAATGTCGTAGACCTATCTTGCTGGTGAATGACTTGCGTTCCTGGTTCCATCTCGGGGCCACAATTCAGTCAGCACCCTGCTCCACCTGTCATCACCGCGCCTGGCCACATGTCCTGCCCAACTCCATTTGAGTATACGCTTGCTGACGTCTTGAACTTTAGTCCGCTTGCGAATTTCAGTATTGGGGACTCAGTCTAGCAGTGTGATGCCGAGCATGGCGCGCTCCATGGCTCTCTGTGCGACTCTAATCCTGTGCACAGTCTCCTTCGTGAGCGTCCATGTTTCAGCCCCGTAGGTTAATGTTAGCAGGACACATTGGTTGTAGAGGCGGATCTTCAGACATTGTGAAACGGTGGAAGATTTCAAAATATCGTCCAGCTTACTGAACGCCGCCCATGCCAACTGGATTCTCCTAGATATCTCCCTGGCCTGTAATTCTTTTCCGAAAGATAAAATAAGACCAAGGTACACATAAGATTCAACCATCTCCAGGTACTCGTTTCCAATAGAAATTGGTTTACCAGTTACTAGTGGTTCGCCCCGAATTTAGATCTCGCGAGTCTCCTAAAATAAAAAAAAATATTCTTAGGGCGACTCGCGCAACGATGCCTAAACTTCTTTAGTGGCTAAATATGATTTAAGGAGTTATCGAATTAAACAAATACGTACAATTTAAACATGTTTAGTCGCTAAATACGTTTAGGGATCGTTGTGCAAGCCGGCCTTATCTTTTTTTATAAAATACGAGAAATGAGTAACCAAATTACTTGACCTACAGTTTCATTCAAATTACAGGTAACGGGAGTTCATGTAATGTGGTCATATTTTTGGGGTACAAATTGCAGTTATTTTGGATTTCAGACTTTTGCCTATATTTGCGTTACTAAAGCTACACGCATACCAAGTTTCAGCACTGTGGAGTCACTGGTGTACCCTGTGAATTTTGTCAAAGTTCAGTTTTTATTATGGCTAGTAACTCAAAAACTATAAGAAATATTCCAAAAATAAAAAAAGTCTAAATTTACTAATGAGGACCTTTCATTTGACGTATCATTTGACCTAATAGTCTCGTTTACTTTTTTGTTACCCTTCTTAAACCCCAATATCTCAAAATTTTGGTGTGACTAAATGAGCTAAAAATGTTGGGGGGCACATTTTTAGCTCATTTAGTCACTCCAAAATTATGCCATAACTACCTACCTATCAATAGTCTGCAATAAAGATTATTATTATTCCAAGTATTTAATTTACAACACAGACACTAAGCCTGAACCTTTAACATAGGCATTACCGAGGCCGGAGCCAACGAGAAAGAGGCCTGTTTTCACTAGTTTTATGTATTGCAAGATGGAGGTGGGACAGATGGTTAAACTATTGCAATAATGGATTATGAGTACAGGTTATTGTCAGAGCAATGCTAATGGAATGGATGCTGGGCTATGGGAGAGATGAGATACGGCACCTGCCAATTCCGCAATATCAAGAATGATTGAGGCAGGAGGTGACTAGCCGTCCACTAAACGGGCCCCCCTAGATGCCGCCAATAAAAGGCAGCGTAAGGGGTAACATTGGTGTGGGCGGTTAAAGGGTTTTGAGAGGTGTGCTGCAGTTTCAATAAGCGCTACAATAAACCCTTGGAGCATAGGTTCCGCTCTTGCGCCTCTACCCTTGATCGGCCAACTAAGGCAAACCAAGGGTCAGGGGTTTCTGTCAACCGCAGGGAGTAATGAGGCTCCGCGGTGTCGCCACGCACCGAACGCTCGCCACAAGCGTGCCCTGCCGGGTTATTATTATTATCACAATAGACGTTCGTGATAAATTTATGCAATCTTAAAAATCTTAAAGTAAAGTTGCTGCCTCTTCGTAAAATCAGTTGGATCATGATCCTACTAATTACATGATCTTCATTAAATGTAAATCGTTTTACATGTCGTCGACTTTACTTATCCAAAACTGTCGACAACTCTGTGCACTCAAAGTAGCGCTCAACTCCCTATTTAGTTTAAGTTCGTTCCTGAATAGCTGAAAGCTAGTAATCCAGTGCAAGCAATCAGACAGCTAATGTGGAAATCTCATCCGGGTAATTCCTCTACCAGGATTAGTTACCGAATCTGAGGACATATTGGACTTAACTTGTAAGTAATTGCTTAGCGTCCGAACTGTAGACATATATCAGAATAGGGCTACCATCCGTCCGGATTTTAAAGGTATTGTTTGGTATTTTTTTTCTGGATATGTATGAAGTTTGGAGACGAATGGTTCTAAAACAAATTTAGTACAAAAGAAATATTATGTTTGTAATACATTTATTAACAGAAAGAATGCATAATTATTTTAGGACTATATAAAATTAAGAAGAAACAGTTGAATGTTCTGAAGACCATTGCAAACGGTCTATAGATAGATGTTATGTTATGTTTATTAGTCATCATCATCACTCAGTATTTTCTTAGTCAAAGTCTAAACCATTAAATATAAAATACCATTTATCTACCTTTGACTAACGATTTTTTATCTAATCCTAGGTGATACTAATTTGGACGCTCAAACGCCGAAATTCAATTTGAAAAAATCGGGGCTTGACCAGTCAGATCTAAATTAATAGTAGTACTATGGTAATTCCACACAAAAATGTGTTTATCAGACAAAGCCTCGTCAATACAGTAGTAACTTTTATGTAATAAATATTTTTTATACAATTATAAAATTCAATGTCAGCTTTAATACGTAATGTTAATGGAAATTTTATTAAAATTATTATTATCAGCCCGTAGAGTCCCACTGCAGGGCAAAGGCCTCCCTTCCCTCTTTCCACGAATCCCGGTTATTGGCTAATTGGGGCCACTCCTTCTGGAATGCATCCAGTTCATCTCTCCATCTCCACATTCCAAACGGGCGGCGGGCTCGTGGCAGGCCCTGCCACGAGCCCGCCGCCCGTTTGGAACCCATTCTGTAGTAGATTTCGCCCATAGTTCCTCTGGCATACGACAAACGTGACCTGCCCAGTCCCACTTCAATTTTGCGGATGTCAGAGCCACGTCAGATATCTGTGTTTTGGAGCGCAGTGTTGAGTTTCTTATACGGTCTGTGAGCCTGACTCCGAGGATACTGCGCTCCATAGCTTGTTGATAAACACCGAGGCAGGACTTTTGAATATTGGTGAGGGACCAAGTTTGTGCACCGTATGTGTGAATGGGGAAAATGTCCATTAGTTTCCGTTTTAAAGATTCAGGCAATTTCCTTTCATGAGGTCTTTCATTAACCAATAGCTTTTCCAGCCGTTTTCTGTGCGGCGAGTAATCTCTTTATCCTGTTTCGCTTGGAAAGAGACTATTTGGCCTCAAGTAGATATACTCCTGGACATATGCAATCTCCACATTATCGACTTTTATTTTTCTCTCCGTGCTGGTCATTACCTTTGTTTTTGACATATTCATCTTGAGTCCCACCTTGGCGCTCGCCCTGCTCAGACCTTGGAGCACCAACTCTAACTCTGATGGTGTTGAGGAGAATAGGACAATATCGTCGGCAAATCTGAGATTGGTTAGTCTCTTTTCGCCGACGACAATGCCCTGGGCATTGTCTCCCATTGAAAAAATAGTTATGAAATAAACTAATACATACCTACCTTGCTATAATATACTAAACTATCAAGTAACATACATAATAAATTGATAAACTGTATTTAAAAACTAAGTAAACTATTTTTCAACACACTTGCTCGTAAAGTGAGCCACAGTACATCGTTATTAGGGCACAAACCGAACTATAGCGCACGCGTGCGTGATAATATACCACACTAGTGCTTAATAGAATTATCCCTACAAAGTTAAGTTAGTATCTAACTGCAAATTATATGCGAGCAGACAGAACATTTTCAATTTAACCGGGTAATACAGTTTTTGTAACAACAAAGAGGTTTTATGCCGCTGAAAATCCTATTACATTTTTGGAATAAATGAATATATCCCTAATTAAGAAGTAAAAACATTTATTATTATCAAATTACTTATAATTCAAAATAATTTGTTATAAACTATTTGCATTTTATCACTAAAATTATAATTTTGAAGTAGGCTGTATGGCTTTATGTAATAAATCACCTCACTTTTGGCAAGTACAAAAAAAAAATGTGCGCAATTTCCCATTTTTTGTTTGTATCGCATTTGTTGCTGTGTGGTAAATATGTAATTGTAAAAATGTCAAGTTTTGGTACAGAAGATTAACAATTGATAGATTTAACCCCGCCAGAAATACTAAATGCAGCACAAAAGGCAAATGAAAGCCTAATAATATCTGCAAAATTTATAGAAAAATACTTAGCTGCTTACGCCAGTTTCATACAATGGAAAAGCAACAAAAAACCCAGTCATTTTCTGAAAATGTGTTTTTGCGTATTTATCTGAACTCGCCAATACATACAAACCCAGCTCCCTGTGGTGCATCTATTCCATGTTAAGAAGCATGGTTAAGCTCAAACATTGTGTTGATATCAAAATATACTGTGACCCACAACCATGTACATCTCGTAGCATGAGTTATTTGGTGCATTCTCATTCCAGTAATTTGTATGATGTACCTTTGTCGCCGACATTTACACATGAAGTAAATGAAGATACTAAAGAAGTGACAAGTACCCAACGTAACACAAACTATGAAATTGCCATCAAAACAATCCAATATCGTTTTGAAAATTGTACATTCACCAATTGTTTTAATAATTAAACGATTTATGCAATACAAGTTTGTTTTTTCCTCTCAAGTGTGTTGAAAAAGTGCGTATGGAACTCGCGAGCAACTAGCTCACTAGACACACTCGTGTATATTGAGCAACTTAGCTCACTTGTATCACAATATACTAGTAAAAAACGTTACTGGTTTGACATTGATATGTAAAACTGTTTCAACTTCAGCTTGAAAGTGTGCAGGGAAGATGCCCGCCTTAAATCTGTCGCAGGCATTTTGTGTGAACCGGCCGTTTACATCGGGCGTCGTCAGTTTAGAAACGCTCCCTATTATGTAATATGCCGAAGGCAAAATGTATATTGCCGTGTCATTAAATATTATGCCTAAACATTTAATTGACGATTTAAACGCCATCTACATAATGCCGTGGCAAATTGAATTGAGAAGATTTTTGAAGTTATCCGGCACCTAAAAAATGCTAAGGTGTCCATAGAAAAAAATCATCGAAAAATGAGACTAATAATATAAAATTTATAAAACAATTAAAATACTTACTAACTACTAAAACCCATACCTAAAAACCTATACAATTGACGAATATTTTAGATAATGACAAATTTAATGAAAAATGAAAAATTTTAGAGGCCTTCCTACATTTTAGGAAGGCCTCTATTTTGAGATTCGATTTGAATGTTTTTTTTTTAATTCCATATAACCTAACAAGAATAATGCAGTCCTCCTCTCTCCATGATATTGTTGTGCCCAACAGGGTCCATAATGATCATGTACCTTTTATTTACCACCTATTATTATATTGTGGAATACAATGTGGATTGAGTTTTGAGTATAGAATCTGGTTCTCGGAGGAATAGCAAAGTAGTATTGGTCAATAATACATAGTTCTGTTTTATTTATTATACAAAAAAACCTAACGACCTACTGCCATACGGCGTGTTTGCTGCCGCCACGTTACGTTTATATAAAATAAAGTCTTTTATGTATTATTGGTCAATAACACATTATTCCTTTTTATTACCTTATTAAAAAAAACTTAACGAGCTACTGCCATACGGTGTGTCTGCTGCCGCTACGATAGAATTATGTATTATTGGTCAATAACACATTATTCCTTTTTATTACCTTATTAAAAAAAACTTAACGAGCTACTGCCATACGGCATGTCTGCTAACGCTACGTTAAAATATATAATATATATTTATTTAAAATAAAGTCTATTTGTATTATTGGTCAATAATACATTGAATGAATGAAAATTCTTTATTATACCTTACAAGCTAGACACAACAGATATAAAGAAATAAACAAATAAATGTAAGCATAATGGGCGGTCTTATCGCTTAACAAAGCGATCTCTTCCAGACAACCTTTGGATGGAGAGGATCATTGCGTAATGGAAGATTGGCAGAGGTATAAAATGAATAATTTTATTAATGGAAAAATTAATAAATACATATACAGAGTGTTTTTTTTTACTGTAACAGTACGGCAGCACCCATAACCATAGGAGATACAGGTGCAGTTTCTTTTAAAACATCAGCTCGTTTTCGAAGAAAAACATTTTGGCATTAAAATTTTTTTAGTCAAGAGTGAGTAGCGCCTTAAAATGAATCAAGTTGGTAATTTTTTTTGATGCCGATCGATGCAGTCCTTTGTAGAATTATTTTATTGTGTAGGATGAAAAAAATCTGAACAGCGGAAGTTAGTCAAATTTGGTAAAAAGTATTCTCATACAACAGGACAAACAAAATTCCTTCTTCAAACATTTTATTAGATTCTAATTGCACATTAAAGAAGTATTAATACTGTAGCGATTAAGCAGTTTAGGAACTGCATGCTCTCATGAGCAATCCAAAAACATTTCGTATTTCAGAACAATTTTAAATTTCGAACATGGTTCTTGCACCTGTCGGACTTTTATATCAGTCATTGCATCATCTTATTTGTCCTATCATGGCATTGTCAAATACGCAAAAAGTAGACTTAATTGAAGCATACTTATAACGCATTAGTTGGGCTTCGTCGGTTAAGGAAGTATGCTTTACATACTTACATACTTATACATAAATTATTAATATTAGAGATCAGATGAATCACGACTCTTCATGGAGATAAAAGTTTTTAAGTCTAGCTTTAAATACGGAAGGTGAGGGGGATTTCCTAATGGAGACCGGCAAGGCGTTCCACGGACAGCTCGGACGGAAAAGGAGTTTGAGAAGTACATTTTTCTTTTTTAATTATTAAGCTACTGCCACACGGTATGTCTGCTGCCGCTACGTTAAAATATTTATTTAAAATAAAGTCTGATTTGTCAAAACTGTGTTGAACACCAACCAATGGTTGAAGTTATAACAATTAAACGAGTTGTCAATTTTCCTTCGGTTTAATACTTAATAGCTAGAGTGCTTAAACTGACGACGCCGTATGTAAATGGCGGATTCACACAAAATACCTGCGACATATCGACGGACAACGCGTTCCACAGCACTATAAAAGGAGCTACTGTGCGCTAGAGTTTAAAGTAGCAAGTTTTCTGAAGACCTAAGAGAAAAGTTGGAGGAGTGCATGAACTCGAATCTATTTTTGAGATACTGAGGAAAGAGAGATTGAAAAGAATAGAATACAGAAGAGAGAGTATATGCGTATTCCGGCGAAGATGAATTGGAACCTACTTAGATTTTGAACGAAAAGGAAATACGTGGTGATATTTGCGAAAGCCAAAAATTTAACGGATACAAAAATTTTGAAGGCACTCGAGCTTGTTAAGCTGTTCCTTGGTGAGGTTCAGATCAGGCATCGGCGTAATTTAATACGGATTGTAAAAGAGTTTGTGCAAGCGCAGTCTTGGTGGACGTTGGCAAAAAATTGCGCAGTCTTCTGTGTCTTCACAGTGAACCAGCTGATGCAAACAACTTTTGGCTGGTTAAATCAAGTTGAGCCTGCTATGAAAGTTTACAGTCGAAGATGATTTCCAGATTCATGACGGTTTCACTGTAAGGCATTGCTATGCCATCTGAGACATGAGACTATGCGATGAGAGAAAGGAATTAAGTTGGTTATGGACTAGGCGTTCAAGGACTTTGGATAGAAAAGGAAGGATAATAATAGGATTTAGGATTAAGTTTCTTTGGCAAAGGAGTTATTTGGGCTTGCTTCCAAATGGAAGAAAAGGCACCGTTCATTAAGGGATAGTTCAGGATATGACAAAGGATTGATAGAATTATATCAAAGATGGGAATGAGCATATTTCGGCTTAAAACGTTAAGCCCAACAACATTGGATGTAATGGATAATACTCTTCTTAACGTCAACAGCGGTGATTTGGTTAAATAGAAAAGAAAGGTGATCAGGAATTGGTAACGAACAAAGATAGTTTAAGTACTGACCTTATCAGTATCTGTAATGAATGAAGATGGAGAATAATGTTGATTGAGGAAGTTCTGCCGAGATTTACCAACTTCGAAATATCTCAGAAAAATTCAGACTTTAGCTGGATCGTCATTGGAAACGCGTACATTGATATGGCGACGTTGAGTAGGCATCCCTACATACCCTATTGCAGTGATTCCCAGCAATAATTTCTGTTTTTGTTAGAGTCTGCATTTAAAGCGGATGACCAATCAAGCTTTTCAGCGTTAACGAGAAAATTCTCCTTTTCCATGCTTCCAAAACTGCGCAGCAAAATAAAATCTCTATGGGATACATATGTTACGACATGATATGAGAAAATATCCGCTGCACACTGGCCGTGCTTAACGTGCTTTAGATAGGATACTATGATAAGGCCGAGAAGCAAATGCTTTATATTAGGGAAATGATGAGTAGCACTGATGGGATGCGTATGTAAATTACATCACTTAATGACAGATTCGAAGGCAAAAGAGCGATTCTCTCTTGCTAAAAGACAGCTATGGAAAGGGCTATGCTCGGGGTTTCTTTGCGTGACAAAATCCGCAATGAGGAAATCCTCAGAAGAACTAAAGTTGCCGACATAGCTCTCAAAATTAGCAAGTTGAAGGGGCAATGGACAGGCCACATCGCTCGTAAAACCGATAACCGTTGGGGAAGAAAGGTTCTCGAGTGGAGACCACGGATTGGAAGACACAGCGTATGCCGGCCCCCCACAAGGTGGACCGATGATCTAGTAAGAATCGCGGGGAGCCGTTGGGCGTAAACGGCTACCAACCGCTCGTTGTGGCGATCTAAGGGGGAGGCCTATGTTCAGCAGTGGACGTTTTACGGGTGATGATGATGATGAAAAGACAGGTATTAAAATCACCCATAATTATGTTAAATAAATTATGTTTTTTTACCCGAGCCTTCAACTGATCCATCTCTTGCGTGAACATATTCTTCAGCCTTGATTTGTCATAACAGTCATAACTTCCAATACTTGCTGGGACATCTAGTTGAGTGTTATTTTCCACAATAATTTGTAAAATTTGATGAAAACACCACCAGGTACCAGGTACCAGGTATTACTCAAGCTATATAATTTTACATAATTCATTTGTAAAAATGAATTTTAAATATTAAGTTTCGCAAAAATGAAAAAAAAGTTTTTACATAAATGTAAATGGTACAACTAAAAAAACTATTCATACAATTTTATAGATATACACATAAAGCTAATTAATGTTTTGGCCAATCTACAACGAGGGGCCACAGTATCTTCCTTATTTCTAATGTTATAACTATGGGATTCGAATTAAGATGTCATATTATTGTTAATCTTAAGATTTTCGGGTAGGTATACTTTTATCTGGTATATATACTCGCCAATCATAGGCATGCTGTTCAGCTGTCTGAACCTATCTTTATAGGAGTCTCGATATTTAAGTCCTAAAATATACCTAACCGAGCGTTTTTGCAAGACCATTACGCCGTGACTCATAATTAATGAAAGTTTGAACGTAATGATTTGACTTTACACCAGGAAGCACACGTGCATTATTGGTTTCCTGAGAGTCTGTTAAGATATTTTCTATGTATGATATCGTTAATTTTGTAACCCTAGTTTGTTAACAAACTTGCTGAAATAATAGAAAGCCACAGAGGGCTGCACTCTTCACGCGAATAGACTAGCGCGATGCTGGGGGTTAAGTCAGCGGTCGCCCATCGTGTTGGCAGTCTACATCATCATCATTATCATCACTGCTCTCCTCTTCGGTAGTTCACGGTACAGGCAAATACGCAACGCTAACTATGTCTCTATCAGGTTCACTCACTCTGTCGATTGTATCATGAAGACATGGCCTCCATGGCTGGTGGGAGAACCCATCCTCTATCTCTATTAAATTTCGGCACACGACTTATTTACATCGCCTCTCGGATCTTGCGAGGAACGAAAAACTTCTCTCTAGGGCATATTCCACCACTGCAGAACTGTTGGAGTCGACATTCTTCATTGTACGTATGTGTTCGGTCCACCTGGTAGATACGTTCCGCTTTGTTACGCCAATGTAGCATTTACCGCAGTCACACGGAACCATATGTATGCCGGGGACACCCCAAGAGTATCTATCCTTTGGTAAACGCAGTAGCTGTCTCAATTGTGTTTGAGGGTGGAATATCGATTTGATACTGTACTTATGACGTAACAAGTTTTTGATCTTATCTGTTATTCTTTTAACAAAAAGTGAGTACTCTACGGATGTGTCCGCTATTGGACAGCTCTGTCTCCATCTGTACCCGGTTTTTTTTTTGTTTTAGAAAGGACTTATCTCGCTGTTGGCCTCTGAGGCCGTTGCAGCTTAACCGAGCTTTTGGCGAGCGCAGAAGGCGCTCAGCCCTATAATTTTATTTTTTTGATGAGGCAACTAGCGCAAGGGCACCACTTAGGTACGAACCTCGGCTTGGGCTGTTGCCGGGACGGGGATAGGGGAGAAACGCTCGGGAACGTGCTTGTACTTCGTGTAGGCGGCGACTAAAGGGACTCGTCGACCTCGCCGGCGAGGTCGGTGTGTTTGTGGAGTGTTTGCTCTGTCTAATGTGGATGACTCTTCCGCATTAGCGGAAGTGATTTCGTCATCCGGGTCTCCGAGAACGTGTCTCGGACGACGGAGGGTTTAACATCTGTACTCGGTTTGCTCTAGCACTCTTTTTATGTGTGAGAGCTCGGGGTGGTGTACTGAGAGTCACATAGCCTTAGTGTCCTATTAATCAGAGTACGCGGTACCGAGGCTAGGTGAGCTGGATGGTGGTGCGAGTCAGCTCTAAGGTACCTGTCTGGGTGTGTTGGCTTACAGTATATCGTATTGGTGAGTCTTCTTTTCTGCTCTCTTATAACCAACATGTCCAGGAACGGTAGGCTATCTTTTTCTAGCTCTACCGTGAAGGAAATCTTAGGATATTTACAGTTGAGTTATGTAAGGTGTCTAATATAATATTTTTTTTGTTGAAAGATCAGTATCTTTTACTTTCGCCTTAGGGTTTACACGTGAGTTATTTCGATGGGCTTGTAACCTGTTACGTAAATGCTTGTCTTCTATGCAAAAAGTTAGCATGTATCAAAACGTAATGTTTAGACTTACCCTCACTTACCATCAGGTGTTATCAATAAAAAAAACGTTGTGGAATATCTTCATGGGTATTCCACAAAGGTAAATAATGAACAGGAAGCTGATAACGAATATCAGAGTGCACCAGGGTCAAACATGCCCCTTTGACCACCCAACGCAACACACTACTGTTATTTACTTATACTTTTGATGTTTTTTTTAGTTCTTTTTCCTGTATATGTAAGTCCGCCCCTGGTTGTTTAAATCTGTCTTCACCGATGCAAGAACCGCTAAACATTCGCAGTATTTACGCGCATCACTTCGCAACAGAATCCAGTCTAAATAAAATTCCGATAAAAAAACGAGATCATCTGAAAAAAAAGTACTAAAATTACTCATAGTTGTAAATAGACCTCCATACCAGCTGGGTTTTTTATTCAACATCTTGTATTTCAAAAGTAAGAAAATAATAGTACATTTTTATAGAAGGGCAATCAAAGTCAAAGTAAGCAATCTATTGTACTATCAAGATATTTGGGTGTTAGGGTATAAGGGTGTTATTCATCGCTTGCACCCGAGTATAACACACAATATTTCATCACGAATGAGAACAAATGAAAAATGTATTAAGATAACAGTTTGTTGCTAAAAAGAAAATATGCGTTCCCGGTATACACAGTTCTTTTTACTAATCTATGTCCAATAGGAATAAGAATTTGGCATGGAGGTTGTATTTCGTTATATAATATTACGAATGCAGCCTCTTTTATTTTTAAATTGAAATAAGGTGTTGTCATAGAGGTCGTATTTAAATTTAGCCAATGAGCCTCATTCTATTTTCATATTTACTCGCATTTACGGAGACGTTATCGAGCTTACAATGACTATCTTTCATATTCATTTATTCTGCTCACATGTAAATAGGTATACATTTTTCAGCTTAGATAGTAAGTAGCTTAGGGGTAAGTAAATATACCTACCCTGTAAGGGCACTGCAAATTGAGTTTGAGCTGTTTCAAAAAGTACAACCATTAAACAGAAGATTGTACATGTCAAATATATTAAAATTAGTTTATGCGGCATATGTTAAATAAAACAATAAAATAACAGGATATGTCAAGCTATCGGGTAACGATAATAATGTTATGTGGAAAAATAACATTTTATGATACCACCCGAACCATTGAGGGGCACTTGGCTTAGGCCCGTGCACCTCAGTTATTCCCAGTTTTTCTGGGCCAAGTTGATAAACAACATAATGTCAAGTAATTTCAAAGTCTAAATTACATCTAAACATGCTTACATCCTACCTAGGTACCTACCTATTAGTGTTCGCTAGGGTCGTTATTTTTTTATTTAATTATGGTATCTGATAGGTATTCGTCAAACTGAATAGTATGATTTTTATCGTACCACTTGCTCAAAAAAGTGACATTCTATGCCACAAAAAGCGAACATAACAATAGTCATTTTTAATATGTTAAAAACAGGGAAAGAAAATTGTACTGAATTTCCTTCATCCTCTAGGGGGAGAATGTGATTTAAATTTGGAATACTTACCGAAATTTATACTGAACTACATCTGTGTTTACACCATTGAGTTTGTATATAAAGCATTATACATCTTTTTGAAAAAGGAATACGCATTTATTATGCAGTTATCATTAATTTAATCCATCAGAGCCACAACCATCAACTTCCGGCATCTTATCTTCGTCCGTAACTCACGATGCACCACCACCACTATCTACGACGTATACTATCAACAATGAAACGCAAGTTCCTCAGACGCAAGAACAGAAAAATACTCAAATCAACTCATCAACAATAAATGTACCAAACAAAAATGTAACTCTCTCTATCAATAATTGGACCAATGTTTCGAATGTTAACTTTTACTTTTAATTGTCATTATTTTTAATAAATGCTTATCTCATATTATTATTGTAATAATTTTTTCGCAAATGGTACGAAAAGTAGAGTATTTTCCTCGGTGATAAAGCTGTCTTAGTCTTGGGTGAACTTAAATCCCTCGCTACACTCAGGACTCGTCTTAACGTAAGTTTTTAACACCCTCGCTACGCTCGGGAGTAAACCTCGAGTCCTTCGTTACGCTTGCGATTTAAATCGTCACCCGCGACAGAAGAAACTGTTTTATCCCCTTGGTTAATAATCTACTATTTATTAAAAATGATTTCAAATGCCTACAAAATGTGTTATGTACTAACTCGTGTTTTAAATAGTTAGGCATTTTATTTAGTATTTTAATAATTCGGAAGTAAGGGCTTCTGCCTTCTGCTTCTGCGGATTGTAGTGAAGTTTATTTTTGGTTCCGTTTATTGTAATTTTCATCCTGTATTCCTGACACTTGCCGTGGGGCGCCGGCAATAGAATGTTGCCCCTCCGCTCTTGCCCGTGGATGCAGTAGGAGTCTGCTAAGGGATACCTCTAAGATGGGCAGCAGCGTCTTTTCGTGTTTCAACACCTAAACTGCGCTCGCCAACCCGCCTGCCAAGCGTGGCGAGTATGGCAACAACCCCTCATGGATTTACAACATAAAACCAGGCCCCGAGTCCCCGGCGGCCCCGCTAATCCTGGCTACGGTAGCAGTCACGGTAACGGCGGGGCCAGGGGTGTTAAGAATCCCCGGGAGACGATCGGCTACCAAACCCTACGACGACCACTGGCCCTGGTAACACACAACATCCGCACTTTGAGGACAGACGAAAAGATTGTTGAGCTGGAAGAAGAAATTAGTAGATTACACTGGGGCATTTTGGGGTTATCAGAAGTCCGTAGAGAGGGCGAGGACACGATAACCCTTAAGTCTGGTAATCTACTATACTACCGGGAGGGCGACCAACAGTCCCAAGGTGGTGTTGGGTTTCTCGTTCACAAGTCACTCATCAACAACATTATCACCATCGACAGTGTGTCGAGCAATATCTAAGCGATATTCGCTGAAGGTCGTTCAGGTATATGCGCCGACCTCTTCACAACCAGATGAAGAAGTAGAGTCTATGTATGAGAACATCAGTAGAGCCATACATACGAACAAAACTCACTTTATTGTTGTTATGGGGGACTTCAATGCAAAGCTAGGCATGAGAAGCGATAATGAGTTGAGAGTGGGGCAATTTGGATATGGGCAACGGAACCCCAGAGGACAGAGGCTGGCCGACTTTCTGGAGAAAGAAGGACTCTTTATGATGAATTCTTTTTTCCAGAAGCCGCCTTACAGGAAATGGACCTGGATGAGTCCCAACGGTTCCACGAGAAATGAGATTGATTTCATCTTGACCAACAAGAAACGGATATTCAATGATGTCTCTGTGATTCACAGGGTGAAAACCGGCAGTGATCACCGAATTGTTAGAGCCACATTGAATATGAACGTTAAACTTGAAAGGTCCCGTTTGATGAAATCTACGCTCCGACCCACTCACGCACATATCCAAAACCTCGAGAGCTTTCAAATCGAACTTGCAAATCGCTTTGACTGTCTAGAAGTAGATGCATCAGTGGACGAGATCAATAACAGGTTCGTACAAACCGTCCATACGGTGGGGTCCCAGTTCCTTAAGACCCCCCGTACCAATAGACCTCAGAAACTCTCTGATGACACCCTTAACCTCATGGCTGAACGACGTTCTTTAAAACTGCAGTCTCCCGATGATGCTCAGTCACATAGGCAGCTCAATAGAAAGATTTGGAAATCCTTGCGGCACGATATTCGTACCTTTAATACATCTCGTATTAAAGATACGATAGAGCGGAATAAAGGCTCCAAAGTGTTCGCGAGAGATAATTCTATTGGGCAGAGCCGCATGACGAAGCTAAAGAAGGAAGATGGCAGCATAACGTCAAGTAAAGCGGAAGTGTTAAGGGAAGTTGAAAGGTTCTATGGACGGCTCTACGATTCGGTCACTAAACCTGTTTGCAGTGCGGCCAACGACCCAAGAGCCAAACTGACCCGACATTATACCGAAGATATTCCGGACATCAGCCTGTATGAGATCAGGATGGCCTTAAAGCAGCTTAAGAACGACAAGGCGCCGGGTGAGGACGGAATCACTTCAGAGCTTCTGAAAGCGGGTGGATCACCGGTACTTAAAGTCCTTCAGAAGCTTTTTAATTCCGCCTTGCTTGAAGGTACGACGCCAAAAGCATGGAACGGGGGCGTGGTGGTTCTGTTCTTCAAGAAAGGTGACAACACCTTGCTTAAGAATTACAGACCCATCTCGCTTTTGAGCCATGTTTATAAGCTGTTTTCGAGGGTCATCGCGAACCGTCTCGAACGCAGGTTTGATGACTTCCAGCCTTCCGAACAAGCCGGGTTCCGTAAAGGCTACAGTACCATAGACCACATACATACATACGCTGCAGCAAGTCATACAGAAGACCGAAGAGTATAACTTGCCGCTATGTCTCGCGTTTGTGGACTACGAGAAAGCCTTCGATTCGATCGAAACATGGGCAGTGCTTGAGTCTCTCCAACGATGCCGTATTGACTATCGGTACATCGAAGTGTTGAAGTGTTTGTATAAAAACGCCACTATGTCAGTCCGAGTACACGAACAGAGCTCGAAGGCGATTCCCTTAAAAAGAGGCGTAAGACAGGGAGATGTCATCTCTCCGAAACTGTTTACGACCGCATTGGAAGATGCCTTCAAGCTTCTGGAATGGAAAGGACTGGGCATCAATATTAACGGCGAATACATCACTCACCTTCGGTTTGCCGACGATATTGTGGTCATGGCAAAGTCGATGGAAGAGCTCAGCACGATGCTCGAAGACCTCAATCGAGTCTCCCAACGGGTAGGACTTAAAATGAACATGGACAAGACGAAAATCATGTCGAATGTCCATGTCGTCCCTGCCCCAGTTATGGTTGAGAACTCGGCTCTTGAAGTTGTCGACGCGTATGTATACCTAGGACAAACAGTCCAATTAGGTAGGTCCAACTTCGAGAAAGAGGTCAATCGTCGAATCCAACTCGGATGGGCAGCGTTTGGGAAACTTCGCAACGTCTTTTCGTCCAACATACCTCAGTGCCTTAAGACGAAAGTCTACAATCAGTGTGTGTTACCAGTGATGACATATGGAACCGAGACGTGGTCCTTCACTATTGGCCTTATGAATAAGCTCAGAGTCGCTCAACGAGCTATGTAGAGGGCTATGCTCGGGGTTTCTCTACGGGATCGAATCAGAAATGAGGAGATACGTAGGATAACTCAAGTCACCGACATAGCCCGACGGATTAGCACGTTGAAGTGGCAATGGGCAGGCCATATAGCGCGCAGAACAGATGGCCGATGGGGCCGAAAGGTTCTCGAGTGGAGGCCACGGACCGGCAAGCGCAGCGTAGGACGTCCACCCACAAGATGGGCAGACGACTTGGTAAGAACCGCAGGTCGGCGTTGGATGCAGGCCGCTTCCAACCGCAGTTCCTGGAGATCAATGAGGGAGGCCTTTGTCCAGCAGTGGACGTCCTACGGCTGATATGATGATGATGATTCCTGACAAATAAAGAAGCTTATATTTCTTTTTTTCAAAGCTTTGAGATGGCGTTGAGTGATGAAAAATAACTTTATGTTCGTATACGTAAAATGTCGCAAGTATCGTGAGACGTAACGTAATTAAGAAGTATAAAGTGCAATCCTTGTGTCACTATTCAATAATCTTCTGCGGTAAAAAGGTTTCCGACTTCGGTTGCGACAACGATTTACTTTTTGTGTCAAGGGTGTATGATTTTTTCTGGGACTCACATCCTTAGACTTTCAACTTTGTATTTTCCGTACATTTATAAGTCTTCTCTTCCAAAGAAAAACTTTATAATGACAACCCGATGTTAGACGATAGAAAATTGGATTGCAAAAGTTATGCAAAATTCATAAATCACAATTGCTAATTTTATTTGATAATTGCTGATCCGCTTTGGGCTCAATTCAATTCAATTTTTTTAATACTCGGGCCTAAGATATTATATCCATAAATAGTAAATTTCCAGTTTTCTCTATTTTGAGCTATTGTGGACCAATCCTGTAAATGGGCATCAATTTCGTCCCTCCATCTTCGCCGCGGTCTGCCACGAGGTCGTTTCCCGTTTAGAGGCGTCCACTCTGTGGTGGCTTTAGCCCATAACGCATCCGACATGCGGCAGACGTGGCCCGCCCAATCCCACTTCAGTTTACCCGCTTGCTGTCCGACATCCGCGTTTTGCGTTTTAGAGCGCAGTATACTGTTACGAACGCGGTCTGTTAGTCTGACTCCCAGAATACTGCGCTAAAATATAAATAGTTCATTATAAATTCATTAAATAATTATGGTCCAAATAATCACACTAATATTATAAATGTTAAAGTTTGGATGTTTGTTTGTTTAATTGTTGGTTTGTTACTCAATCACGTCGGCTGAATCGATTTCAATGAATTGGTGTGTTGTAGTGCGGAGTTAATTATGATTTGGAAAATAAAAATATTTGTATTTGTATTATTTATTTGTATAGATTATGACAATCCAAATCTAGGCTACTATATATTGACAATTAACGCATGCGAAGCCGCTGGTGGAAGCTAGTCAATAATATAAATTTAATAAGAAGTCGGTGAGTCAATCTTAAAAAACAGCTGCTGGCTGGGTTAAACTTGACATCTGCTCCGCGATGTACTCCTGTGTGGCTGAGGTAATTTCAAGGGCCGTTTCACCATGTGTAGTCTCATCATATAAAGAAACTCTTGCCTTATGCTTTTGAGAATTTCCTCGTATAGTTACAAGCTGAAAGGGGGCAATGACCTCATCACTTTCGTGCACATCTGAGGCTTGTCGGGAGCTATTAGACTTCAGAACAACGTTTCGTTCTACTCGTTTAGAATCTGAAATTAACCATGATGACGCCGTCGGCGCTGTTGGCCTGGCATGGTGCTGGTGTTCGTGAATTCTTAGCCTTATAATTATTTCTCATACAGGTATCACATTGCCATATTCAATGCGGATATGTTGCTTACAGCTGATGAAAGATAAAATGGCCTTTTTTTATTTAATGCTTACACTTGCCACAGATTTTAGTAAGAAGTGGCGCCATCTGTTAAGTTAACATCAAATAAGTATCCTAACACTGAGAAAAAATATCACTGATTAGTAGACTTGTTAAGAATAGTAGTCACCAACATAAAACTGTAGTTATATTTGTAAACAGTTCATAGAATCTAAATAAAAAATGAACAGAATCCACCGCAAAAATAACTTTGTATTTCGAACTGACTTCGCCTGCACTGTGCGTTATTTGACACACGCTTAGCTAATTATTTATGTAGCATGAAATTATTAATACAAGAAGTCTTGAACTATCTCGACTTTTGTAAATTTAAAACTAAATTTAAATTGTGATCGTTATAAGATTTAAGTCCTTAAAAAATACTAACTCAATCTCGAACAGCTTCGGACAGTTGTATTACTCGTGCGCGATAACTTGGGACCTGCTAGGAATGCGACTCCCCAACCGCTTCCCCTGCACTTCCCCGATGGCGCCCGTATTGTACCGTTCGCATCACTATTTTTACTAGGGTTTTTAGTCTCGTACTGGCTAACGTCACGTAACGACGCGCTCTGGAATTCTTTTAGTTTTCGTTTGTGTTATTGATTTGTTGATGTAGTTTTTGTTGTTATAGTTTGTGTCATTGTTTTGTTGTTGTAGTTTTTGTTGTAAATTTATCGGATACCTCTTCGTCAAGTGATTATAGTGAGACTGAGGACGAAGAACAACCTCAAGAAGGCATAAATCCACTAAGTAGTGACGAAGATGAGATAATGTAAATAATAGATAAAATAAATGTATAAACTTAAACATTGTATTTTTATTTTATTCAAATAGTGTAAAAAAGATTAGATAAAAAGCAGCGTCTTCCCTGAGTAACATAATAAATTAGGTTAAAAAAAAACAAAGACGAAGCCGCGGGCGGCTGCTTGTTATATTCGCTTTTTTGCGGGCGGTACAAACACGCCAATATGACGTCACCGCGCTCAGGTCCCAACTTATCGCGCTTCTACACGGATTATTGCGGATTTTTATTTTATTTATATATTTAAATAAGTTACACAAAATAGAATACAACCAGTTAAGATAACAATATTAAGAAATGCATAGGTTAATGGGCTAGATGGCATCCTAAAACATGCGTACACATCATGTTTAATTAGAGCAGTTATAATTGTGTTGTGATGATACCTAGAGCAATGTTAAATAAAAAAGTACCTACTCGACTAGTTAACATGTTTTTGTGCTAGATACATAAAAGAGAGACAAAATATATACTACATATAATTAAGATATACCTTAACTAACTTAAACTGAGTTTAAGACTCGTGTATATACATGAAAATCCGCCATCTAATCTTACTTCTGTAGTCTAAGGTAAGTGTAGAAGCCCTTCTTCACTTACCCTCTTATTCCCTTTCTTAGTCCCTCTAGTGGGGTATCGTAATTTTTTATTAAACGTAGACAGAACATTTCAACACGATTTTAGTACGCCACGTATGTACCGTAGAGAGTACCTAAAGTCTGCGGAACGGGAGGGAGTGGATGCAGGTAGCCTCAATTGTTTGATATGTCGTTAGTGGGTACTCAGTAGAAGTATTGGGTACTCGTAAGTATGTAAATAAATCTAGGAGGTCAATTTTAATTTACTTCTTATAGTCGTACCGATTTGAAACTTTGCACTTGTATGTAAGACAATACAATACTGGTAACATAGAGCTGATGTGATCATGGAACCAGGAGGTGGATAGTGAAACTAGTCGTCAGTAGTTTGGCGAGTCTAAAACTTTTTCGAGATGCGCGTTTTATATGTTTATGAATGTAATTCTATAAGAAAACTATAATAAAATTAAGACCATGACTCAATTGTACAACACATCGTAGTCATCAAGTGCGTCATAGAAAGAAAACGCTCTGAGATTCATCGTTGTCGCAATGTTGGTGAGCGTACGAGATTATTTTCATAAGTTATCGAGAGTCATACTCTGACGCATATTCCCGGTCTATTTCAGGATAAGATGCATCTCGGGGGACGCCAGTGGATTTATGAATACCTAAGACATGCATTTGCGGACTTCAGTGATCTAAGTAGCTCCGGCTAAAAATATCATCATCATCATAACAACAGGACGCCACTGCTGATTATAGGCCATAGATTTCCAGGGCGACTGATATTATGCGGCCTGCACCCAACGGCTCCCAAAAACCATTAACAGGTCGTCTTGCCATGAAGTGGGGCCGTCTTACGCTGCGCTTTCCACTGCGTGGTCTTCACTCGAGAACCTATCTGCCCCAACGGCCGTCAGTTCTTCGAGCTATGTGCCCCGCCCACTGCTACTTCAGCTTGCTAATCCTTTGTGCTATGTCGGTGACTTTGGTGCATCTACGAATCTCCTCATTTCTGATTCGATCTATTAGAGAAACATCAAGCGTAGTCCTCTATAGCACGCTGAGCTACCTTGAGTCTTCTTATGAGGCCCGTAGTGAAATACAATGTTTGTATACAATTCGAAATCACTGGTAAAACATAGTGATCAAAGACTTTCGTCTTAAGACACTGAGGTACTATTAACACTGAGGTACTGAGTAGACGCAGTAGGGCCTGCAATTTAGGTAAGCCTGAAATATCTCTGGGATGGCTTGTGGATTTATAAAGACCTATTTATATACGTAAAAGAAAAGCCAGTCGACGCCGTTCACGAGTTCTTTAATCCATTTCCGCAGCCATCATCATCAGCCAGGCATTTCTAGTAGATGCCGTGAGTCACTTCACGTGAACTTGTATCATTATTTTTAAGAGACGCAGATTTGACCTTTGCATTTAGAAAACTTCTTGTTTTTTTTTAATATTTTTGTAAACAAACAGTGACACAATAAAAAAATATACCTAAATTATACAGTACTAGCTGACAAATCCGCAGCTTCGCACGCGTAGTTTCTCGATAAAAACATTACCCTCCTAATTTCTCGAATTTTTTAAATCGTTCTAGTAGTTGTTGACACTTGTAATTCGATAGTTAGTAGGACGTGGTAAAGGGGTCAGGTTATAGTTACTGGTTTGACGAATAATCAGTTAATTGAGTGTGTGCATGGATATGATTAAAAACCAGTTGAAGCATCGTATGCAAGTTTAACTAATTTTATTAAACTATAAACAAATTTTGTTTAATCCTTTGTATCATTGGGTTCCAATGAAGCATGTGAGCACTCGTCATCGAAGTGTATATTATATATAATTTATACTTACGTCCTTTTCCCACTAAATCATTTCCTTAATTTCCCAGTTAATTATTATATTACTTACGTAATCATTGCGGAAAACAATAGCTATCAAATATTTGTTTACGATTTACAACCAATTTTCCGAATCATTTATTTAGTATAGTTTACTTCCAATATAAATATTGCAGAACAACCAAATGTAAAAGCCTAGTGCGTAATTCGCGAATACAACGACATAAGTTCACGTGAAATGCTTCACGGATACTGGAATCGCATTGTTAGTGGTAATTACTCTTTGATATTGCATTCGTGTTGTTCCAATAAAAAAAACAAAGGATTATCGTTGAGAAATCTGATAGCATTAAAATTATAGTCTGCCCACGCTGTGTCTGCTTAAATGAGGGATTTACATGTATCATCATCATATCACCAATAAGACGTCAGATTTGACAGATATTTTTATGATAGGTATGTAGTTGTGATGATAAGTGGGCCTAAATATCAACCCTATGGATTTCTGACGACGGCAAGTGACGTTTGGGTAGGCCCAGAGAGCATTGGCGGGACGATCTCCACACCTCGAAAGGAGCAGCGGAGGTATCTAAGGATAGTTTGAAAGATCCAGGACAGACCTTTTTTACCAGTAGCACGAGATAAGATAAGAAAACAAGTATAACTGACAAAAATATAACTGACTTTAGAAAAAAGATAATAGGAAAAATATCGAAATCAGAATGAATAGTTAACCTCTTTTCAATGAATCTCCTAATTAATTTTTAAAGAGCTTTCCAACAATACTAAACACCAGGATGCAAGCAATTATTTTCCCTGTTTACCTCAATGGAAAGTACTTTTAATTTTTTTTCATCTAAATGAAACTTAAATGGAACCACTTTAGAGCTATTACTGAGCCCAACGCAAAGAGAATTCATCATTCAAATCGGTTCTTAAACAAAGAGGTAATGCCTGAATCTACATCAATTTTATAAAAATCCGATGTATTGAGAACTTGCTCCTTATTATGAAGGTGGGTTAAGAAAATATGATACTTTTAGATGGAAAGACGGCATGATAGAGGTTGCTGGGAGCCGTGGGATGCAGGCCGCACAAGATCGATTTCGCTGGAACTCTATAGGAGAGGCCTCTTGCTATAATGTGCTATAATAATTGCAACGAATTTGACGAAGCTTGTTCTGTACCACACCATCTTGCCATCTTGCCTTGGCTTAGTTAAGAATAATAAGATTAATATCTCAGCTAAAATAAGCCTAGGTAAGATCCTTTAAAAAAAAACTGATCATTTACAGTCTATCCATTATGTAATTTGCCTTTTAACAGATGGTATTTGTGATTATTTTAAATTACAATTATCAAACCATAATAATCATAAAAAAATTGGACAGTACGTACCAGTGAGTTTGTGAATAACAATATGGAATTTTGAACTTCTGTGTTTAGAAAACATAATTCTAATTAATAATATTCCCCTAGCTTCAGTATTTGTACAAAAATTTGAATATTTAATCAAATTTATTCAGTTCTACTTTAGAGTATACATAATTGTAGACATGCTACCTACAGATGGAGATGAGCAGACGACACGACAACTATAGTCTCTGCAGTAATTAGGTATATCAGTAGACATAGGACAGTTCACAATATCAGAAATGGGGCTCACACTGCGCTCCTATACTTGCTTTGTGCCAATCAAATATAGGTACACTCACACATAATTCATCATCATCTCAGCCCGTTTGCACCCACTGTTGGGTATAAGCCGCCTTTTTATTACACCATTCTTTCCGGTCCCTTGCGAGTCTCATCCATTGACACATGATTAATTTAATTTATTTATTCAATTAGAATGGCCTTGGCCAATTATACTAATTACAAAATGGAATAATTTTTACAAATAATTAATATATGTTAATGTTATACAAAATGTCAAAACAATAAATTTACAATAAATAATCATAATATTAAGCAATAACATTCTCACTCTCCTCTCACAAAACCTCAAGCACTCCAACATTATCATCTTCCATCCGTCAGCAAACATAAAGACTACGTTCCGCACACATTCCGACAAATAAATTTAAGTTCCTAATGAAGTTATCGAGTACACCAAATTGTTCCGACTGTGACACCGTTGAAGTTGTGCATCACGTTTTGTCGGAATGTGTTCGGAACGCGGCCGAGCGCCATACCTCTATGTTGTTTACTGATAACAGCGTAGGGACGACGTGTAACAGTTTCTTGGCTACACCATAATCTGATGAGGCCAGGAAACTGCTTAAAATTTACCTCTCTTCGCTGCAGGGCAATACTTAGGTAGGTAGTTAATTGTTAGTTTTTTTTTAAAAGTAGATTTAATTTGATTATCAGACTTACGGAAGTAACATAACCATTGTCTGGTTAAAACTCCCACCGGTAAATAAAGAATATAAAAAAAACACATCACATTCAGAGCTTGCGTCCAGGAGGGCATTGAGCGCAGAAAGGGTTCGCGGGATGGGCGACTGAGCGCGCGCGACTGTTCGGCCAAATGCCTCCGAGAACAATCTGTGTCTCCTGTAGCGGTGGTAATTGTTGGGAACGTAGAACCGCAAGAGCTCATCGTGGAAATCAGGGGCATCTATCTTCTCATGAATAATCTTGAGCATGGTCCTTAATCATTAGCTCTTCTTACCTCCAAACTATGAAACCCTAGGCAACCCAGGAGAAACTTAGTGAGGTACATAAATGGGTAATACACATACAAACGCTTATAAAGGAAGCGAAGAAAAGCTTTTTGCACCTTTTCGAGCAACAGAGTGTAAGTATTCTCATGTAGGTGCCAAACACATGAGCTGGCTTCAAGTTTGCTGCGAACTAAGGTGCAAAAAATAAGCCTGGCAACGTGTTCACTCCGAAAGTTACGACAGTTTCTCAGCACAAAACTCAGTCTACAAACGGATTCCATAGTGACAGTAGTTATGATACATGTTATACTCTGATTTTAACTTAGCATCAAATAATTTATTTTATTTCAAACAAACCAGAACAACTGCTGCCATATTTGATTCACATTAATAAGTAGAGTAGCTGGATTAGGAACAGTATTAACTTTGCAGATGTTGAAAAGCAAACAACAACAATTTTGAGTGTGTACTATGGGAATCAAATGACGGATAAATACTTGGATTTTTTTGTAAATACTTGACAATAATACATAGAAAAACATAGTTTATGTTGCTCATTTTTAAAGTTCGTTATTTAATTTTTTATAGTTACTAACGCATGCTTCGTCACAAAACAGTTCTTTTGTTATCCAATGGCTAATATTGTTGTAAAATATTTGATGTTGAAAATTGTTTATCGATTACTGGATAAATATTCAAGCAACCGGTATTAAACCCACCTCTAAAATTTGTAAATACGATTTCGAATGTGTGTTTTAAATTAATGTCGTACATAACATTACAGGTTTGAAAAATGTTCAATGGTTATTTAATCACGAACATATTGACCATTAGAGGTCATCATTATCTCTTTTTTCGGGTGGCAATGATCAGTGAACAAACTGACAATCCGTTTATATGTATACGTTAGCGTCGCTTTACATTTAAATCTGAGATTTCTGGATGAACAGCGCCACGAGTAGCTTCCATGTTGATTAATGGCGGATTCCTAACCCGTCGGTAACCAGCTACGAGTCGTTTCTCCTTGAAAACGTGTCAAAACTTTGACATTAGTTTGACACTTTTTCAAGGAGGTACGAGTCGTAGTCGATTCCTAGTAGTCCTATATCGACGGATATAGGAACCCGCCATAAAGCTATCCCATCAACTATTTTTATGTCTCTTCCTCTTATCTACTTTATGACGCTATATTCTCTTTGTGAAAATAGGGAACATATTCCTTAAGTATCATGTTTCCGAAAAGTTAAACAGTAACCTCTTATTACTATTGACGTATATCTTTATTTAAAGTATCTAGCTGTACATACTAAGGTCGGAATCAAGAGGACAACTTCGAGATTTCAGACATTTATTAGAAATGATTGTTGATAAAACCCATTGTTTTTAAATACATCTCTTTTTTTCTCCGAGATTGACATGTACTTACATCATGAAATTTATCATACAGTTTAGATATAAATGTCTGAAAATATTCGAGATATAAGTTTTAGATTGTGTTTTTTTTACTTTTATTATTATGGCTGAAACCATAAGTCCACGGGAAAAATAAGCTGCATCTGCACGGCACTAACATACACGTACAGGTTTGTACTACCAGAAGTACCAACTGTAGTTCCACGGAAAAGTCCTGGAAGCTCGGACGGATGGACTGACAGACGGACAAAGTCGCACCATAAGGGTTCCGTTTTTAGAATTTTGGTCCAGAATCCTAATAAGAAAAACTTGTGCCAAACAGGGATATGAAATAAATATTCAATACGAGTACTGCATGGCATGAAGCAAGTGAAAACGTATCAGGCATACGAACTGTAATATTCGCAATAATTTATAGCAGGTACAGTGTTGAGATCACATTACTTTGGTTCTTTTTTTCTAGCTCTAGCAATAGTTCCTTGAACACACCAACACATCGGCGTCCTCTTAGCATACGGTTCGTACATTTCTCCACTGATAACTTGCATCGACAGCATCATATAGTAATGATCCTGTCCAATGACTTGTGCCTTCACGTTATTATAGACGTGGAGAACACTCATGTGCTTACGCAAATGGGGGTACCGCTCCACATCAGTCCTAGACAACGTCTGCTGTGACAATTCACAACTAACCATGTTTTTAACTTCGAGGGTAAATTATTCACCGTCTGCATTCGATATTTGATGTCCATCACTTCACATTTTAAGCCACTAGAAGCCCATTTACCTTTTGTATTGATCATTATCTTCTGGCCTTCTAGTCCGGCTCGTTCGACGAAGTGGGGTGTTATGAGGCTGTATTGAGTGCCGTCATAGAGCATTGCAAACGTTTGGATGTTTCCTTTCGGTCTGTGAACAGTCAGCGGTAAAATCTTGAATAAAGCTCTTTTCGTCTTCTCACCTCCTGTAAGGAGACAAAACAATCATAGTTATGTCCTGCTGTATCAGTAATAAACAATTACAAAGCATCCTCCTTCAGCAGGACAATTATGGAACTGAAATCGTCGTAAAGAACGACGCAAGTTCCCTAATAATAGATTAAAACCATTTGTCTAAAGACACCGCTAGCCTAGACCGTCTAGTTTCCAAGATACGGTTGTTTGAAGTTTGAGAGCGATCATCAGAAATGCAGATTTTATTGATACCTACCATTTGTCCCAAGACACCGCTAGCCTAGAATGTCTAGATTCCGAGATTTTAATTTTTAATTTTTGTCAAAGCTTGATATTACACGTTCACATACATACCATGTTATTTACGCGTTTCTAAAGATTTCTGCCAGCGAATGAACCTATAATTGAAATTTTAATTAAAAAAGTACTAGGAACCTTTTAATAGGTTCTTTAATAAATGGGCTTTTCTGTAATCCCACTGCAGACTCGTTTGAGCTCTATTGAGTCCTTTAAGATTGGTTAATCGAATTTTACAGTTCATTTACTTTACCGGTGCCCAGGATTTGATCCATGCTCCTTTGTGACACTGGTTCTTTTTTGGCACCCTGCTTATGGACAGAAGTTGAGGCATTATTAAGAAGCTCAGGATAAAATATTATTACAATATAAAAAACAACTGCAGTTACACCTGGGATCGCTTTTGCCTTTATGAAGTCGGCTCATTCTATTACTAGTGGTTCGCCCCGAACTGAATTCTTGCGAGAATCCCAAACCAAAAAAAAAATATTCTTAGGGCTACTAATAAAATAGTGCATAAACCAACTAACAAGACCTACAGTTTCATCAGTGTCTATCTCTGCGGTCGGATTTGAAGAGGATTTTTTTTAATTAAGTTTGTAAAGTGTGTATGTATTTATTAAATATATGTAGTATTACTAGATATATCCTACTAATATTATAAACGCGAAGTTTGTATGTATGGATGTTTGTTACTCTTTCACGCTGGTACGGCTGAACCGATTGCGATGAAATTTGGTATGTACGTAGATCATAACCTAGATTAACACAGACTACTTTTTATTGGCAAACCACGCGTGCGAAGCCGCTGGCAACAGCTAGTATATACATATATACTAGCTGTTGCACGCGACTTCGTACGTGAAAAAAATAGGGGTTGGTGGTAGAAAGGTAAACATTTAGGGCTGTATGTATTCTTGAATGCCAAATCATAATAAAAATAAAAATAATAAAATTTGTAAAAAAAATAAATAACCTCCCTTATCACATAAGGGTATGAAAAATAGTGTACGTCCTATTCTCAGACCTACCAAATATACACAAAAAAAATTCATAAGAATCGGTCAAGCCGTTTCGGAGGAGTTTTGTTACAAACACTGTGACACGAGAATTTTATATATTAAAGATATATTAATATAGGAGGTGTCATTCACAATAATTTGTTAGTTTGGGCTGATTTGGTTTGGAGAAAGGTACTTTGGTGGCTCTACTGGTGAGGATTGAAGGTTTTTGCAGGTGCAAAGGTGGGTATACCCTTTTGGTGTTTTATTGTTAAGTCCGGGTGCCATTTACAGTACGACGGGCAAATTCGTCTTTTAAGTTAGCAAGGTACTTAAATTGCGTAGGAAACTGAAGGGAAAATATTCTTATCAACTTGTCTGGACAATTGAGACTTACTGCGTAGAATGTTCAGTTGAAACAATTTTTATTTCTCATTTAAAAACATTGTCATTTACAATAAAAAATATTTATAAACCTAGTAACATTATTTGGCGTCTCAAATTAATATTACTTAAGTTGGTAGGTACATAAACAAATTTTTATGTACCTTACGGTAGATGAGTTGTCCAAACAAACATTTAATAGTCGACTTTTTTATGCTGTGTACATGCCGATTCGGAATACTTTAGTAGGATTTGGGAAGTCCTTGACGAGGGCAGAAATAATGGCATTTACTTTGAATTCGTCATAACTTTGATCATTATTTACGCCTGAATGCGGCTCTGGTATGCCCACGATTATAAAAATGTTCTCCCTATTTATGCGTTCATGCAGGTCTTGAATTGTTTTCTCGTTCAAATATTGTTGTTTGTGTTCCGTTGAAATCCCAGGGCAGCCGTTGCGAAAGATTCAATCCGTGTTTCGAGCGAGAAAATCCGCTCATCGTGTTGACAAGCCTTGCGTTGACCTCAAAACATTAAGCTTTTATAATACCTTGCTCCTGCACAACTGTAGAAATAGATGCGTTAATATTCGACATCTCAGATTTTATATCACAAATACATGTACTTTCCCGTATTGTATTAAGGATTTGTTCTTGTGATACGACGATTTTTTCCAACACGGTGTTCATACGAGTAAGATCGCTGCGAAGGTCTTTAATATTCTTTTCTATTTTTATTCCTGAATACATATTTAGTATACACAATAGCAGCAACATTACAATGAAATTGTAAGCATTATCAGAGCTGAGTAACCTTCACTGAGCGCGGACCGCCCGACACACACTTAAGCAATTTATAATTTTTTACACTTCGTTTAATCCATGTCACGTTCGATTCTTTTGATATCTCATCTATATCCACAAAAAAGAGAATCGTCTGCTGCGTCACGGCAACTATGCGGAGCGCGTCGGCGCCGGTGCGCCCGTGTACCTCGCCGCCGTGATGGAGTACCTACTTACCTTCGAGTACCTTGCCACTTAGGTGCTCGAGTTGGCCGGCAACGCCGCGAGGGACAATAAGAGGACCAGGATCATCCCGCGTCATCTCCAGCTCGCGATCAGGAGCTGGACAAGCTGCTCTCCGGCGTGACCATCGCTCAGGGCGGTGTCCTGCCCAACCTCCAGGCGGTGCTTCTCCCCAAGAAGACCGAGAAGAAGGCTTAATAACACAATCAAAATCAATACGTATATGTATTGCAATGCGATTGTATTAAAACCGACAAGAAAAAAGCCCTTTTCACGGCTACAAGACGATTCCTATAAGTTTACATTACGTAAATAATGTTTCTAGTGGCACTTTGCGCGGCCGCGGCGTAAAACAATACTTTGATATAAATAATGCTAAAATATACCTAGTCAGGTCATAAATTCTGTCACATGTTTAATATAAAATAATTGAAACAAGTTTATTCATTATGTAACCATTTATATACCAAAATGAACTTAACAAATCATAGATTCTTATGACACTAAAGTTTATTCAAAATGACCTCCGTGATTTTGAATACAGGCCTTCAATCTGCGCGGCCAGTCGTCTATCGCAGCACGAACTAGGTCCATGTCAATATCGGCGGCTGCCTTAATCAAGGATGTCTTGAGTGACTCCAAATTGGGATGAGGCTTTGAGCACGCCTTTTCCTCCAAGTGTTGCCATATCTTGTAATCTAACGGATTCAAATCTGGACTGGAGGAGGGCCAGTCTTCGTGTCGGATGAAGTCGATTTCACGCGCCGCCAGCCAGTCTTGTGTGCTCTTCGCTCTATGAGCTGGCGCCGAACCTTGTTGGAATACCCAGTGCCTGTTATTGAACATGGTATGAGAAACAGGTTTCACAAAGTTCGTCAGGACTGTATTTTGATACACAACTGCATTCGTTTTTACACCTTTCTCACAAAAATGTACCTCTGTTAAGCACCAATAAGAAACTCCCAACCATACATGAGCGAGGATGGAAAATGGCCTCGTTGGACACGCGGAATACGGTTGCTCGCTTCTTCACTACTGTGTGCGTACACCTTATCATTTTGTTTGTTGTAGCTCTCTTCTACGGTAAAAATTTTTTCATCCGAAAAAATAATTGCCCGATATTTTTTTCCCGCGTACCGCTTCAACAAAGCGCGGCATCTCTTCAGTCTCAGGTCCATTAGACGAGCATTCAAACGATGTCCTGTTTTTCTTCGATATGCCTGAAGCCCTAAGTCTTCATTGAACACCCTTTTCACCGTGGTTCTGCTTAACCCCATCTGAAGGGCCAACAGTTTCTGCTTATGTTTGGGATTTCTTTGAATTCGCGCCTTCACAGCTTTTATCACTGCTGGAGTCCTAACAGACCGAGGGCGACCACTTCTTGACCTGTCATCTACACTAGAGCCTTCATTGTATCGTTTGATGGTGCGATAAACGAATCTTTTGGTTATATTCAAATTTTTCAGTATATCAGAAAAATTAATTGGCGCGTAACCGCAACGATGCAACGCAATAACTGCAACATGGTCTTCTTTAAGCGTCTACTCCATATTTAAAAATGAGTAAAATTCTAAAAAGTATACATTTTTATTTTCATGAACAATTCAAAATTTGAATTCTATAAACTTTTTTGTGGCCAGCATTCTAAAAGAAAAGTTTTTACTGTGTGACAATACTTATGACCTGACTAGGTATATGTACCTACGTACGTACTTACGCAATACAATAATAAAAATTGAAAGGCAGGGCAGTTTATGTTAGGTTATTCGTTTTCGGGTGCAAAACTGCAGCAGAGCAGGCAGAGCACGACGAAAGATTAGTAAGGAAGGCAAAGTCGCGTGTTCAAAGGTTTTTTTGCCTTTTTACAAAATTTTCGAATTTACTCCAAAGGTTGCCTAGAAGAGATCACTTTTGTAAGGCGATAAGGCCGCCTTTGTGGTATATTTTCTTATTTGTTTATTTTGTATGGTGTGTACCTACTATTTTGTAAGAAACTTCAACTTTCACTAAACGAATAGATTAAACATAAAGTAAGTACCTATAGACAATGCCCCATTGCACGTCCCTAAGAACCCTATGTTTTGGAGCAATTTGCCTAAGCATTTATAGGTTGATCTCAATCAACGTGGAAGCCGTAAAAGATTGGTCGCTCTGGGAATCGGGGGATCTATGTTCTGCACGTCCTGCGTCCTGTATGATGGTGACTATAATTTCTGAGTTTTCAAGTATACTAACTTGAATACTAGGAGATTATACAAGTACATTCACTTAGCGTGTCTAGTATTTCATTAGAACATAAACCAAACCATTTTAAAATAAAAATAATTGGCCCTTACAAGTATTCCGTGCGGTATACTAAATTCCATACTTTATGAGATATAACGAGGATAACAAAAACAAACCAACAATAACAAAGAAAATAACAAAGCCAGCGAGATCCTATTGTAAGATAGTTGAAGCATTGAAGAGCCGATTGGAATAAGTAGCCAATACTGTACGTTTTCTCCAATACAACAGCTTGTTATTGTGAATGCAAGTCTCGATAGAAGTTAGTAAGCTACTTCCAACTTACTAACTTCTACCCACGACTTTGCCTATAATTTTATCTGTATAGTTTGGAGTACTATTTAGCACTTTATGTTTATATCTATTCAAATTACCCCAAGATTTTTTTTAACTACTAATAATAATATATATAAAACTATATCATGTATGTAAAATGTTTCAATTGTATTATTTTTTTAGTCCTAACAAACTAATAATTAACTAATGGTAGTAACCTAAAAGCTTTAGTGTTGGCAGTCACTAAGTACTTCTAATGCTTAACGCGCCGGCGAGCACTGAGCGCAACTTCAATTCGGCCACGTCAAAAACTTCGGCCTGAATATCGCTATCCCTGTTTAGTGACGAAGTTTAGCCACGCAGAGCGACGGTGATAGCAATAGAACGATTCTAAATTTGATTAGATTTTGACCGTGTTCCGTAATACCAAAAATGATGACTGAAAACTTGTTGTATTTTTCTCATTGTGTTTGTTATTCTGTAACTAGACGATATAATCTATGTTCCCATGACTAGGATACGTAAGATGTTGTTGTTTTTAATACGAAACAATTAGGTTGAAAACAGGTCTTTTATGACGTAAAAACATGCAGAATGCGATACGCTTCTATTTCATTTTAGGTAGGTATTTTGATCTAATATATGGTTGGGAACCTAGATAAATACTATTCAAATTAAAATAATACCTTATTAAGGTAGAAATATGCTCCAATTAGAAATGATCTTGGTAGTACGTGTTGTATGGGCGATTGTCCCTCCGGTGCCCCCTTAAGCGCCCGCAGTGAAATAAAATAAAAGAATATAAGAAAATGATCATGATTTTTATTTAAAATAAATACGTGTGTCTTTATAATAAATTAAAGCCGGAGAGTTGATTTATTTAACTTGAGGGTAGTCGAGTTACGTCTTTAAATAGTCGGGGATTTCTTTTTCTGTAGTTTAATAATGCACCTTAAAATTATAATATTTACATTAAAATTATATTAATTTCAAATGGCCTAAATAACTTATTTTAGGTTTGTTATTCGGCTGATTTACAGGTTTTTTATGAAAATATTGGATTTTTAGCAAATTCGGAGGACTAACTTTGTTAGCGTATTTAAAGACAATGCTCCTATTTCGAGTTTCTAGAAACCCTATGTTTTGGATATCTACCCAAGAATCTAAAGATTTTGAAAATAAATGCACAAGTTTTTCTGGCGATATAAAATGACAAACATGCGTCCCGACTTCCGCTTTTTTTAATATACGTGTATTGCGAAGAAATCTTTGATAAGTGGCTAGAGTGGCTACTTACATTTTAAAATCGAATACAATATTTCTAGGATACTATTTCTAGGTCTTCTTTGAACAATTTTCCTGGAAATTAATATTAAACTCTCGCACAAGACTTTATTTGATAGAAAATATTAAAAGAAGCCTAATAAGAGCCGTTTAAGTTTGACTGGCATTTTTGTGTCACATGTTACACCCGTTACCTCTCGCCAGTTAAGCCAAGCTGCTGCTATTCGATTTTTTTAAATGTTGTGTTCTAAATTTTCTCCTAGATTAACTCCTAATTAACTCCTAGATACTTATGCTGGTCTCACTTGGTGATAAGTTGACCTGCGATGTTGATAGGTTGGTAATCCGATTTTTTATCGTTAAAGACCATATACTGAGTTTTTGGAACACTCAAAACCAAGCCACCTGTTTGTAGTTGGTGCTTCCAGCCTGTAAGTGATTCTTGTAAAAGGATCCAGCTACGAGGGCTGCTATTTATGTATCCGGAATAAAATAAAATAACTATCATTGACTGTTAAATATGGTTTTATTGCTTTTCAAAATATTCGCCATGATGATCAATGCACTTTTGCATTCGGTGAAACCAGTTTTCATAGCACTTTTTCCAATCGGAAGACGGTATCTACAAAACATGATTTTTGAATGCCTCAACGGCTTCTTCTCGGGTTGAAAATCGTTGACCACGTAATTTATTCTTCACGGTTGGGAATAAAAAGAAGTCGTTGGGTGCCAAATCAGGGCTATATGGCGGATGACCCGTTAATTCCACCGTTTCACCCTCCAAATATCGGGTCGTTTCACCCGAAGTGTGACAGCTTGCATTGTCGTGATGGAGAATGATTCTGCGTTGTGGATTATTCTTCCTGATTTCTGCAAAGACTTCTGGCAAACAAATGGTCGTGTACCACTCTGAATTAACAGATTTACAATTTTCTAGGGGTACAGTAGCCACGTGTCCATCTATACCAAAAAAACAGGCGACCATTTGCTTCAAAGTGCTTTTCGCACGAGCAACTTTTGTTGGGTTCGGCTCATGTTGGAAGACCCAAACTGTTGACTGTTGCTTAGTTTCGGATTCATCACCTGTGTAGATGTTATATACAGCTTTTGATGCACCACGATTGTATTTTTTTATCATTTTTTTGCACCAATCGACACGAGCCTGTTTTTGATCTATTGTCAAGTTGTGTGGTATCCAACGCGAACAAACTTTTTTTGCAGCCAAGTGTTCGTGTAATATCTTATGTATACTCGTCATACTAATGCCCAAGATCGCCTCTATCTCTCGATATGTCACATGACGATCTTGCATTATTAGTTTATGCACTGCGTCGATGTTTCGTGGCACAACAACTGATTTAGGCCGACCATCTTTAATTTCGTCCGTGAGCATACGACGTCCACGATTAAACTCACTAAACCAGTGATACACAGTAGTCTTTGATAGTGCTTTATCCCCAAAAGTCGAACTGAGTTGATCGATACACTGCTGTTGAGTTAGACCACGTCGAAAATCATAAAAATCATCGCACGAAAATTTTCTCGAGATAAATCCATTGTGATAATGACACGCAATTTTTGAAATCGCGCCACACAATGAAAACAATTGACAGACGGACGAAATAACCTGCATTCTACAGCCAAAGAGTTCCATTTTCAAACGTGATAATTTTTTTTAAATATTATTTATGCAGTGGCCAGTTCCGGATTCTTAAATAGCAGCCTATGTATCAGCACATACCGCCACGTCGTCGGCGTAAATGAAAGTCCACGATGCCTTGCCCGGGCACTTTCAGTAAGTGAATCCAAGGCTAAACAAAATAAAAAGGGGCTAAGGACTGAACCCTGATGTACACCTTCAGTGACCGCCATCGACCTGGTATCGCCCACAACCGTCCTTACCAGTGATCTTGCGTCCTTATACACGTCGGCAATGATGTTAATATATTTTTCGGAAACATTTTTCTTTCGAAGACTCTACCAGATCGTGTACCTAGAGACACGATCAAATGCCTATTCCATATCTAAAAACGCAACATTCAGGGACTGATTACGGGCACGGTACCTTTCTGCAATCATGCATGAAGCAAACATGGGGTCCATAGTAGAAATACCTAGTACAAAGCCATAATGGTTTCCTGAGAGTGAACACTCAGGTCTGAGCCGGCTGTCGATAACTCTTTCGTAGAGTTTCATCGTAATTCACATTAGCTAGATACCTCAATAATTATAGCAACCCTTGCCTTGGTTTATTGGGGCATTAGTGCTTAACCTCCACGCCGCTGGCATTTTAGAAGCTAGCGTCATGTTGTTAAAGAAATTAAGTAAGAAGCATAATGCCTTTATAACCTAAACATTTCTACACCTTGACAGGAGTGTCATCTGGTCTAGCTTTCTTGTTGGACAATCTTTGCAGCGCTTTTGACTGGGTGAACCGATTTTGATAATTCTTTTTTATTTGAAAACCGGTGCTTCCCGTGTGGTGTCATTTCTATTTGGTCCAGTTCTGACAATGTTATTGATGGGAAAACCATATACCTATGTCTTAAATTTGGTTAATTTTAATGTTATGTTATGTTTGTTAGCTCAGAACTCCGTTATCTAACAAACGATTTAAAAAACTAGTTTTTATTTGAAAGGATATAATTTTAGATTGATTGCATCGAAACTTCATCAAAATTCGTAGAGTCGTTTGGTTTTTACTGTTATCTGAAGTCGGTGATATTTTTGTTACAAGGTTACTTGTTATAAACTAAAATCACACGGATCACTTTGAAACGTCAATTTTACTGCCTTTTCTATCGCTACCAAATCACGAAATAAAGGTAAGAAACAAGGCTGGTTGTTCTTTTTAATGATTTTTTTAGAATAGATACAATTAATAAAATAAATTACGTCTAAATTGTAACATTTTTGAACGAGTTGGAGCAATATCAATCCCTAGCTTCTCTATCATCTAAATAAACCGATATGTTTGTTAGCTCAGATTTCCGTTATATATCAACCGATTTGGAAAAAATAGTTTTTTTTAATTTGAAAGGATATACTTTAAGATTGACCCCATAAAAATTCATCAAAATTGGTAGAGTAGTTAGGTTTTTACTGTTATCAGAAGTCAGTTATATTTTTGTTAAAAAGTTACTTATTTTAGTTATGATTTTAAATTTATTGGTGGTCAATTTCCGTACATTACTTGGGAGTTTGTTATAAAATATTTACTAACGTTACGAAGTCTACGTGTGGCAACCGCAAGTTTATCTTTATTTATGGTATTAAAATTATGTTTATCGCAATTGTTCTTAAATAAATGAATATGTTTGTGAACATACTCGTACATCAGATTTTTATATGTGTATTGACAAGAGAATATCATAATATTTATTTCTTTAAACTTATGGCGTAATGATTCTCTGGGCCCATATTATAAACTGAACGAACAGCCCTCATATGCGTCACAAAAACGGTGTTTATATCTGCAGCACTCCCCCACAGCAATATACCGTAGGACATAATGATGTGGATGTGCTGTGCTAATGTAAACTAGTCTAGCTGTGTTTACGTCTGTAAAAAGACAGATATTTTTGACTGGGTATGCAGTTGGTGATAGAACTCTGAAATTTTACCCCCTTTCAGGTTCCACCATTTGGTAAGTTCCGGAGCTTTCTTTTTGTGTTTTTTAAGATAAGTCATGTCCATAACAACAATTCGATGTTGAGAAGTGACACGACCAAGATGTGCTCGAATTAGCCAAATGTAATTTATTGGGACTCGGTGTCGCCACTCTTGTTTGTTATAAGATTTTCAGTTTTTTTTAATGAATAAATAAATAAATAAATATTTCTGGACGTTTCACACAGCGCTATCTAGCCCCAAACTAAGCAGAGCTTGTACGATGGGAACCAGATAACTGATAGAATACTTATATACTTTTTTTTGTAAATACATACTTATAATACTATATATTATAGAAACAACCAGACCCGGAACAAATATCTGTAGATCATGCAAACATTTGTTCCGCAGCGGGAATCGAACCCGCTACCTCCAGCGTCTCAGCCGGCTATTCGCCCACTGCACCACGGAGGTCGTCAATTGAATGAATTCGCAATGGCAAAATAATAAGCAATTGCAGCTGAAAGTATGGATTTCAGCTTGTATTCAGTGTGCTATAGCCGTGACCTTATTGAACTCTCGTAAAAGCATAATTTCTCGCTTCAATGTGACCATTAGGATCACCTCCCACGATGGTTATTTCTTTTTTGAGGATTTGTTGCATAGCACATTCGATACTTGACCAAAAAATATCTTTATCCTCGTGGCTGCAGTTAACTTAGGGGAGCGTATGCAGATATGATATTTACCTCTTCACACTCAATGAGTACTTTTAACATCATAAGCCTGTAGCTTATGCGGTTAAACTCTACGATGTTGTCGAGATGTTCAGGACTAACTACTATAGCTACGCCATTTCTACTACTTTAAGAACCATTGTACAGCAGTTAATACCGTTCACCAATATCCCGGGTCTTTGCACGCGTCCATCTCATCTCTTGCATGCACACAAAATCTACCTTTCTACGCTTGAAGAGGCATGCAAGTTCCTATGTCTTCCCAATTTAGAGAACCTGTATTTTAAGTAGCGAAGCGGACTTTCAGGCTACTGTTTTGGACTAACGTCTTTAGCCGAGTCGATAGCCCTAATTCGCAGGGGTAGGGCGGTGTTTCGCGGCGACGCCTATCCGTTATCCTCTTTGTATAGCGTAACCTTTCCATGTTTCTTTCTTAAATTTTGGCGAGTTTGGGTTTATTATTATATATTTATTTTATGGAATACCTAAATTAACAATTAACTGATACAAAACAGAAAGCAAATTATAGGTTTTCACGAAACTTTTTAGCAACGTAAATAGGTAAGAACATAATTTATACCAACACTCACAGTGCGGTGAAACAGTTATCTAAGATAATAATATGTTATTAATCAACAAACTAATAAAGTTAAACCATACTAACGTTCCGCCAACAAAAAAGTCTGCTCAATCGCTGTCTGAGTTGACACTCGTGCTGAATAGATAGAAAACATTGCTCTTGCACAATTTATTATAGTTGTCGCTTGCACGCTACAGAAATGCATTTTCCCTGTAGTTTGTTCTAATTATAGGAGAACAAATGATGGGATTAAATCGTTTTATTTTAAAAGGAACATTAATGCAGATTTTGCTGAGCAACTCGGGACAGTCGATGTTATTGGAGGTTATTTTTAAGTAAAGGATATGAGCTATTTCACGTCGCTTAGATTATTGTACCGATGGCCATCTGAGGAACAAAAACCCGACCAATTGAGATAGGAAAACCAAGGCTTAGTTGTTCAGTCCATCTGCACTTAGCATTAATCAAACGCATCTTACTAGCTAAAACCATTCCAAAAATAACCATCAGCCAGGTATCAAATCTCACTTATTTGATGATTTATTGTTATGTACTTTTTTATGTTTTATTCGAGCTAAATTGATTGCGTGTAGTATTTAATCACGTTCCACGTAAAATCCTTCTTTTTTATTAAATGAAATATATTGCCAAAAAAAACCACTAGAGTCTCAGCAATCCGGCATTTTCGTAGTCCGGTACGTGCAATAATCCGGCACCCTCCGCTCACGCCCCCTCACCTCTCCCTACTCTCGTTATGCGCTTGCGCACATATTTTATTTACATATTATGTATTTCTCTACACAATCCAATAATCCGAACATTCCAATAATCCAGCACCCCCTAGTTTTTAATAGTGCCGGATTAGTGAGACTACTCAATTATTATAATATAACCGGAAGAACTGTTTTCAATACCAACAGATATAAATTCAGTAGGCGGTTTTATAGATTGCATCTGCTAAAGAAATTTCTTTAGAAAATTCTTTTGCTCTTTTAATTATAAGGATTAGCAGCTTTCCTCGTTTCTTCCAATTACAAGGAGCTTAAGATACTGGTGGTGAAGGCACCAGGGAAAAAGGCTGGTGGTGGTTGCGGGAGTGCCGAGGAGAGGTCTGCCGGGGGTGGGGGAGGGAGGGTGCGCGGGAGTGCGCGCGCTCGAAATAACCCATGTATTTCGGTCGCCCCCCCACCGCGCCGCCTGCTGCGCCCGCGCCGGCGCCGCCGCCACTATCCGCTAACTATTCGCAATCGACCGACGTCTTGGTTGTTGGACTTGGGTTATAATGACTTGACTTCTGCTAAATGAACCCGTGGACTAGTATAAGTTTATCGCAGTGGCGTATTTATTTTTCTCGAGCGAGCGAGAAGCGATCGCATTAAGGACCAGTAGCATCGAGTGACAGTTTTTTTGTGCGTTGTGCCGGCGGCGGCCATGGATAAGCAGTCCAGGTGGAGCACGGAGCAGCGCTCCGAGCGGCGTGAGCAGAGCCAGAGCCAGAGCGTGCAGCGGACCGAGCACCACTTCACGCGCCAGACGCTCTCGCAGCACCAGGGTGAGTTCCTCAATAACTTCTATCTAACTTACTATTACTTATCAAGCACCATATCGCACTAACATCTTAAAAGCTGCGTCTGCGAACTGTATAAATGCCCTGAAATCCATCTGATCTCATGTGCGGCGGGCGGCGGCGGGTCCGGCCGAGCGGCGCCCACGCACCGTCCCCAGAATAGCCGCACTATCTCGCTCGCGAGAAAGCGCTATGCACAAATAAAGTTACGCACCAGGAAGAAACCAAAGACATTCGCGAGCGGGGCGCCGAGCGCAGCGCCCGCGCACCTGCCCGTCGCTCCCGGAATATGACCCTCGGAGCCTCACGCCCCGAGGCGAAGCGAATTACCACTTTATGACATGAGAAACGAGCTGGCGATGCTGATGCGACCTCGAACCGATACTTTTAATGCAATATGTAAAGTGGAGAGCTGGTCGGCGCCGGTGCTGGCGTGTTCGCGCCGTAAGCTCGTCTCTCCATTAAGGCTGCCCAGCGAACGCATTCACAACTTGTTTTCGTATAAGGCATTGTGGTCTCCCATACAAGGAATCCGAACAAATATGTTTCCATTCAAGGATTATTTTTATATGAAAGCTTGTGATTACGAAAGTGGGACGAATGGTAAAGTGCTGTACCGGTGATTCAAAGTTTAGGAGTAATAATAAAAACAAACAAACAATAATCCGAATACAAAATGATGCAAATTATTAATTAGCTTTATAAAATTGCCGTCTGTGTTGGAGGGTGAACGCGTATTGCGTGATGAAGCTGGTTAATTATTTACAAGATCTTGGCATCAGAATAAAAACAACATCGGACCGACTGGAGAAAACATAGCTTGAACGGAATGCATCTATCAACTTGTACTATCTAAATTCATATATCTAAACGTCAAAACTTGACTTGAAAATGGATATTTACTGATCAATTCCGTAGATTACAGTCTTGTATACTACGAGAAATCTATATATCCTCTATTAACAATACAATTTAGCTCAGTTTGGATTTTGTACACGAAATGTATACACCATTATTGCAGTTAGTTTTTGTTGTTTCTTGGGAGTTTGAGTTAGGATTATTTCTTAGAATCGTAATAATAAAAGGCGTAAATCTTGTATCTCCGTTATATTATCCTTCTATCGTACAGAAACGACATTAAATCTCGAGATGAACTCTTAACAACAGCTACAAAAAAGATAATATGTAAATCGTTTGATGCGCTACTGAGATAAAAATGTAGAACATAAACGAATTTAAAACATAATTATTCGTTTGAGAATTGCTCGTTTTGCTTTTTAGATGATTTTTAGATGAATAATCCTTACCTAGCACGTAGCTAGCTTAGCTGAGCCATTGTCCCTGTCACTTTATCATGCAAGTAATGATATTTGATAATCGCCTATTTATCTCGGTTTCTAACTCGATCTGCCTAACGTTTATACTTAGAAGCGTCGTTCAAACTTAATGTTCATTAATCCTCTATTCATTATTTCGAATTATGGAACTAGGCAATAAGGGTTCTCGTTATATTAATGTACTAGCTGACCAATCCGCAGCTTCGCACGCGTAGTTTTTCCATAACAACATTACCTTCCTTCTGCGCTGTGGAGTCTCAGTCACCCGGGGATAGTGTAGCTCCCCAACAGTGAAAGAATTTTTCAAATCGGTTCAGTAGTTTTTGTGTTTATTCATTATAAACATACACACAAAAATACAAATCTTTCCTCTTAATAATTTTAGTATGTAATATTATTTTAATATTTATGTACCTAAGTATTATAGTTTTTTTTACAGTTATAGGAAAAAAGGTATTCTTTAAACCTAAATAAAATAAAATAAATGTGAGTCGACATATATGCTTACGATTTATACTTCTTTCTCTATGTCTTATACGAGTTGACTAGCGGATTTATACTACATGTTTTGTTATGTATGACATTAAATGAAAACACGGGTAGGGCACCGGTAATGGCTAGTATTGTTGTAAAATAAGTTTTTTCAAATTTATTACCCGAGAAAATTTTCAAAACAACCTTTATATCAAGTCCTAAAATATCAATGAAACAGCTTATATAAAGAAATTAAACAAATCATATTAATTCATAGTCTAAGTAAGTACCTGTTAAACTAACTAAGCGGCATCGTCACAAAGACGCTGCCGATTTACGTAAAAAATGTTTATTGGAAATGTATTTATTACTGGATAAATATTCAAGCTACCGGTATTAAACCCACATCTAAAATCGGTTAATACGATTCCAGATGTGTGTTTTAAATATATGTCGTATATAACAAACAGGTTGTATAAAAATTCTATAGCATTCAGGGATAGTGTAACCTTCTATCAGTAAATACTATTTAGAATCGGTTAAGTCATTTTGGAGACTAAACTAGAGTTAAACTAAGGTTTAATGTATAATTTTAATATGTTCTATATCAGTAAAGATTTAGTAGATTGTTTAAAGAGTTATCATTAATAAAAGTTTTGATTATAACTATGATAACAAACAATATAGTTTCAGAAATAGTTATAATCTTTTCACACCACCTGATCTACAATGTCAAATTATATATCAAGTAAACCTCACCGAAAGCAGGTGATTAAATCCCTACGGCTGAACCGGGAGTAAAGTTGTACCGAGTTTCATTATGCAATCGCAGGCATAATGAATTGAATTTGGAACCGCATCTGTATAAAAATTTGAACTAAAGAGACCCAGATAATAAGAACTTATTCGTAAATCGAACTAACCTCTGCACAGAATGCACAAACTTAAATTTGGTTGATATTGTCTCACAGAAAGTGACAAAAATAGAGTGATAAAGCTGTCTGCATCTTGGGCGTGCTTGTATCCCTCTCTGCACTTAGGATTCTAGTAACTCTCTCGCTCCGCTCATGAGTTAACTCTATAATCCTTAGTTACGTTCGGGATTCAATATAGCGCCCGTGACGCAAGACCCTGCTTTATGCCCTCGTTTAATAATCTATTATTATTCAGTACATGATACAATAAACTAATAACTGTTGAGTTATTTTAAAGTTTAACAGCTCAAAATCCATTACATTAACGAAATAATAAATGATTTTTTTTCTTATCTTGTTTACCTATGTTTACCTTTTTTTTATTTTCAATAGTCCTCCGTACTCTCAATGGGTGTACCGTTGTCATCTAGTATTTGACCAGTGACTGGGCTTTTTTATACGACATGGAGTTGTATTAAGCTGATGGTTCACCTGATGTTAAGTGGTAACCATCGCCTATAACAAAGTTTTGCCTCGTAGGTCTGTCACCTTAGAAACGTGCCCTAAGATGCACTGTACTGCGTCCATCTACTTAAGGCATACAGATGTAAAGCCTTATGTGCTTGTAATTTCACCGGCAACCATACCCTTTAAACCGAATCACAACAGTGCTGCTTGGCGGCAAGCCCTTTCACAACTGTACTACTCTTAAAACTCCAGAACCAACCCCGGTGTAAGAGTTTTAAGTCCGTTGAAGGCCTCCTACATAATAACGTGCCTAGTAAAGAAATTGTTTCTCCATATATATATCTCTGTATATCAGTACGGAATACCAAGGATCGAGGTAAAATACTGCCTGATATGCACAGTTGTGCAAATAACTCGTTGTACATACAACCTTAACCAGACAACTAAAATATACACTTAGGTAAACATATCGGTGTTACTAATAAACGTGGATTAACCTTGGAATAGGTAATGTCTAAACTGAATCTGACTACAATTTAAAAATAAGACTGGACTGGTCCTAAGCGCACCACCATCATCATTCAGCTGTTTTTATGTGTAAGCAATGTTTTCTGTCATACGGTTTTTTTTAATTAAAAAGAAGATGGAAATTTATTTATACTTAGAAAACATTTGTATTAAAAAAAAAGGCTGGACTATTCACACCGCGCTATCTAGCCCCATATTAAGCAATCAAAGCATGTGTTATGGGAACCAGATAATTGATAGAATACTTGTTGACATTTTGTTTTGTAGATACTTATAACAATAGAAACACTCGCAGATCTGAAACAAATATCAGTAAATCATGCAAATATTTGTATTTGTAATAAAATAGATACATCTGTTCAAGTAATCAGTTTATAAAGCCCAACATATAGGTACTTTTTTACTTAATCGTTCTATCAAGCTCTTGATTAAGACACTCATGTTATCTCTGGAAGAAAAAAGTTAACCACTGGTTTAACGAGGAATAAAAGAATATTACTTGTACGTATTATTATTTCAAGTAGCGCAAATATGGACAGACAGAGTGGACAAATGAGCATTTGAGTCATTTGGGTTGAGACATCTATGGGGTACCGGAGGTTGAGCTGACGCTTATCTGGGTCAACGCATAAGCATTGTAATTCTCTGGATCTGGAACAGTTGAGCTATCTATAGATCGTTTGCAACGGTCTTTATATGATTCAACTGTTTCTTCTGTATTTTTGTCATGTGAATAATTGTATATTCTTTCTGTTATTAAAAGCATTTTGCCTCCTTATTTATCATGTCAGTGTTTATCGTGTCATGAATTATACATAGAAAAAAATATTTGCAGCTAAAAACTAAACATTAAAATTACTTTGAGGACAATTTTTGTGGTAGCATAAAAAGCAAGCTGCCTGGTACGATCTCATTTTATGCAACATTTTTTATTATATACTAGCTGACCCGCCGAACTTCGTGCCGCCCCTGGACATGCATATGACGCGGGCTGCCAATGTACGTCGCCGGTACATATCGTTTTAAACGTTGCCGTCGTTAATTTTAAACTATTCTTTCAATTTCATTTCTCAACGACGGGAGACACATAAGGAAAACCCAAATTGTTTTTTTTTTATTTAATTCCGAGCATTTTCATATTTATTCACCTTTTAAACCTTCTCTGGACTTCCACGAATAATTTAATACTAAAATTAGCCAAATCGGTCAAGCCGTTCTCGAGTTTTAGCGAGACTAACGAACAGCAATTCATTTTTATATATATAGATTATTGCGCATCATCATCGGAACGCGCGAGTCGAGAAAAAATATTGACTTTTCTCTGTAGAGTTTTCACTAACCGATTTAATTGCTTTAATTAAGACTTACTTTTAGAATTTTAACAGGAATGAAGAGGTCCCATCTCATATAGTAATTTATACACGCCCACGTCTTCGCACGTGGTTGTTAATAAGTAGACTATGTGTTAATCCAGGTTATATATAATCTACCCGTGCGCGATAAGTTGGGACCTGAGCACGGTGACGTCATATTGGCGTGTTTGTACCGCCCTCAAAAAATCAAACATAACAAGCAGCCGCCCGCGGCTTCGTCTTTGTTTTGTTTTAACCTAATTTGTTACTCAGGGAGGACGCTCTTTTTTATCTAATCTTTTTTACACTATTTAAATAAAATAAAAATACGATGTTTAAGTTTATACATTTATTTTATCTATTATTTACATTATCTCATCTTCGTCACTACTTAGTGGACAGGTAAACAAAACTGTTTGTTCCGTTTTTCGTTTTCAAAAAACTCTAACACTTTTAGCACGAGGTTTCTTTATCCGCTGTGCAAAGATTTACCCTTCATAATGATAACAAAAACACTTAACAAGAACTACAACAACAAAAACTACAACAACAAAACAATGACACAAACTATAACAACAAAAACTACAACAACAAAACAATAACACAAACAAAAACTAAAAGAATTCCATAGCGCGTCGTGACGTGACGTAGGCCAGTACGAGACTAAAAACCCTAGTAAAAAATAGTGATGCGAACGGTACAATACGGGCGCCATCGGGGAAGTGCAGGGGAAGCGGTCGGGGAGTCGCATTCCTAGCAGGTCCCAAGTTATCGCGCACGAGTAATACATACCAAATTGCATTGTCATTGGTTCTGCTTTACGATGTGATTAAATAACATACAAATAAACAATCATCCACACTTTCGCAATAATAATATTAGTGTGATACTCGTTTGAACGATGCTGTAATTTATGTAAAACGGTAACAGCGACACGCCAACTATCGTTTACATGTTAGCGTGACTCTTCACTCGCAATTGAATTAAAATAGTTCGAATAAGGTCCGAGATATATCACGATACGAATTAATACCGAGCAATGTATATTTTTAGTGTCCCGTAGCAATTTATAAAATGGTTGTCATAATAATGGTCTCGCTTCGGTAACTGTATATCGCATACCATACGTATTACTGCCGCCAAACAGCATTGCTGTGTTGCGGTATGAATTCTGAGGTAATATCAAACATAAACCGAATTACGTTCCTAAAATATTTGAGGATTGCCCTCGATTTTTTTAAGATCCTATCATCAGATCCTGACTTGGTGCTAATGGGACCACCTGGAAAGTATGCCCTTTTAAACAATAGAACACTTAGTTACGTCAATGGCTTTATCTACCTAGTAGCTCATTGCACAATCATTATGGTGGTGCCAGAAATAGACAAGCATTTCATATACATATAAGCATCTAAACACTGATTAAAACACAAAAAAAGAAGATGCCGATGAATTGAGAACCTCCTCCTTTTTTTGAAAGCGGTTAAAATAATGGCTATCCATTTATCCATCCCAATTTCTGCCGCCAATGTAATAAGCTTTATTGTGTTTCGGTTTAAAAGGTCTGGATTTCAGGGAATTTACAAGCGTAAGAGACCTCTATCTTTTAGAGCGACGTGCGCATTGCAATGTCATGTAGACAAATTCCTAGTTGGTCGAAACCTGTGAGGTAGGTTACATAATCATTACAGTAGCAGCTTAAAATCAGATCATGGGCTTGTGTCACTGTCTGACACTTATACCAAAAAAGTTTATAAGTTTTTAAAGGAACTACAGGGACAATCTATTCCTAGATTTCTAGACTACCTCCGTGGCGCAGTGGGCGTATAGCCGGCTGAGACGCAGGAGGTAGCGGGTTCGATTCCCGCCGCGGAACAAATGTTTGCATGATCTGCAGATATTTGTTCCGTGTTAGGGTGTTTTTCTATATATTATAAATATGTATTTACCAAAAAAAATGTATATAAGTATTCTATCAGTTATCTGGTTCCCATAGTACAAGCTCTGCTTAGTTTGGGGCTAGATATCGCTGTGTGAAATGTCCAGAAATATTTATTTATTTACCATTATTTTATTATGAAGACCCTTTTTTGTAGTTGTACTTTCAAAGGAAAAATTCACATAACAAGGGCGGCCTATAAAACCTGACAATAGCCGTAAACAAACTCATACTAACTTAATCATCACTTTTACTTTGCCATCCTGAGAATATGGTGGAGGCAGTTCGCACAGTGAATGAAACAATGCGGAGCATGGGGTCAATACGCATCGAATGCGTCTTTTATTTCTAACTGCCATTTTATCAATACAAAATCAGTTAGTTTTTTAAGCTATAATACAAAACACTAGTCTTGAAGATCGACTCGCACTTAACCACTTTTTTTTAATTGTCGCTCTCTATTCATCAAGAATGACTATATCAGGCAAGCACTTGATAAGGTAATAGAGACTCCCGCGTCGGCATCAACTAGGGTTGGCGACTCCTAATTTTCAAATCCAGTTCATTTCGGATTAAAACCAGGACGCACTATTGTGTTTGGAATCCTCATGAGATCTCGTATAAGCTTTTATTGGAAAAGGTACAGAAAGCTTGCCACGTTGCTTCTTTGTTTAAAAAAGTGTCAACCTTCACACGCGAGGCGCGGGCCCAGTGACAAAAGGATTGGAGACAGAGAAGCTACCCGACACAGTCACGCGGGCTCCTAGCTTAATTATTTTCAAAAAAAGAATAAAACTCTGGCTTATTGAGCAACATTTTTTTAACTACGGCGAGCTTATAGTTCATTATTGAAGGATTATTTATTTTGAATTAATTAATTGTTGATGTTGTTTTTATTTATTAATGGACTAAGTATATTTTATTTAAATTTTCATCCGATCTAATATTTATATCAATAAATTACTAATAAGACTATTATGACAGGAGTGACGCGTGAGTTTTAAAACACAGGACTCTACTTAAAAGCTATACAGTACAGCCCAGGACACCCTAAACAGCAGGACATGTTCTGGGTAAACATGGACGGGTGGCAACCCTAGCATAAACATATACGTTAAATCTAATATATGACGATGACGCTGGTGATGATCGCTGGGTGACGAACAAAGCCGTTGTAATGTCTGAGACAGTGTTATTAGAGGGCTACGTGTAAATAGCTATACTTTCCGCTAAAATAAGTTAGCCTAATCACTAATCTACAGTAATGACAAGAGGGTTTATGGCGGGTACCTATATCCGTCGGTAACCAGCTACGACTCGTTTCTCTTTGAAAACCTCTCAAAAGTTTGACACTAGTTTGACACTTTTTCAAGGAGATACGAGGCGTAGTCGGTTACCGATGGATATAAGAACCTGCCATTAGCCAAGTAACATTTAGCAGTTTATCGATGTCGCTAGTCGATAAGTCCGAAAATGTATGGGATTGACACATGCTATGAATTCCATAGCATGTGTTAATATCGACAACAAACCTTTGTAGAAAACGAATCGATTCGATCTAAGTTGGCTAAGCCCTCAGTAAAGTTGGCTACTCAAACATATTTTGCTTATTTTTATAATCCGACACTAAGTATACCTCAAATATACAGACTGAATAGTATAGCTAATTGTATTGTATTGGTTCTTAAAACTTTAAAACATAATGTTGGAGTGAGTTTAATATAAGAAGCCACTACTAATAAACAACCAAAGTAAAAGCGTACGACCGCTTCAAACTCCTTTTTCTGTTATTGACGTTTTAATCGAATTGTTATGTATGGAGTCGTATCAATTCGATTCCAGTAAATGAATTGTCTATGTTTTTAATAGATAATTGTAATTACCGGTTTTCTATTTAGACTGAGAACGTAGTAATAATGGCATCATTATATCGTGAAAAACGTTAGTGCCTGCGTTTTCACTTTTTCTTAGCGGTTGATGTTCAATAGCATCTAGTGATGTGCCGACTACAACTTTTCGGCTTAATATAACTGACCGAAGAATTTGTTGAAAATTTTTCACGGAATAAAATAATTTGAACCTAGACATATTTTGATCCTGTTACTGCTTATACTTAACTTCCTTCATCATCATCATCCAAAGCCTGACTTCACTCACTGTTGAAATATATTTATCCAACTAATATTATAAACGCGAAAGTTTGTATGTATGGATGTTTGTTACTCTTTCACGCCGGAACGAACGGCTGAACCGATTGCGATGAAATTTGGTATGTACGTAGATCGGATTAACACATAGGCTACTTTTTATTGGGAAACCACGCGTGCGATGCCGCGGATTGGTCAGCTATATAGGATATATATATATATACTGATAGATATATATATATACACATAAACTATGCATTTTATTTTGCGTGTGTTTGCAAAACAAATATAGTGGCAAATAAAATTTTATGGCTGTTTCCAAAAACAACCGTAAAAAGATAAAAAGGAATTTTAGTTTTTGGAACTAAACCAATAAAGCCTAACGCTAAATATTTACCTAAATTGTCTCTATAATAGGATTTGAAACTACACGTCAATGGTAGAAGACAACATATTGTGTAACTAGCTGCCGCCAGCGGCTTCGCTCGCGTTGTTTGTCAATAAAAAGTAGCCTATGTGTTAATCCAGGTACATTTGTACAAAATTTCATCGCAATCGGTTCAGCCGTTCCGGCGTGAAAGAGTAACAAACATCCATACATCCATACATACAAACTTTCGCGTTTATAATATTAGTAGGATTATTAGACGGCATTCCTGCCGTTGGGGCAGAAATTTTCTAGAGGGGAGACCACTCTTCTAGAATTTTCTAGAGTAGTTACTTAGTTAGTTATACTCGCCCCGGCTTCCCACGGTATCAAAAAAATAAATATAGACTATAGAAATCAGGGATATATATTTATTTTATCATATTAATAATATATATTGAAACTAAGGTTTATTATTTTGAGAAAGAAGCCGAACATTACCCAACTCCAATAGAAACTCTTCGGATGATATGCACATTCACTTTTTACTATTCAAACACTCGTGCATACTAGCTTTGTATATAGGATAGGATTCAATAAAGATTATGGTCGGGGCACTGCATTTACCTATGCACCACCTCTGTGGCATAGTGGGAAAGTAGCAAACTGGTTCGATTCACACTGCGCGACAAATGTTTGCATGATCTGCCAATATTTGAGCCGTGTCTTATTTTAATTTTCTACTTCTCGTGTCAACTACTAAAAGATTAAATTAATTTGAACCTCGAAGAACGACGGCCGTTGGGTAGTATTCCCCCACCCCTTTCCCACTAGATGGATATATGATATAACAAAGATTTCTGGGAGCCGTTGGGTGTAAGCCGCACAACATTGTTTGCTCTAAAAATCTGCAAGTCTGTCTTCGACAGTAGATGGCCTATAATGTTGATGATGGCCACTTTTACAGCCTCATCAGTTGACCTCATTAAGCTGTTTATCATTATTGTGTTACCCTGATACTCAGACCACAAATACCATGGTGCCTTATTGGCATATTTGAGGATGACTCGCTTTAATAGATAAGTCTTCAAGCCATGTCGAGACCTTTTGGCGACCTAAACACTCGATAAGATAAGAATACTATATTAATAATAATTGCACAAAAATAAACGGTCAAAAGAAATAGGACGTTTTAACAACATAAAATCACATGTAAACAACAGTATTCTTAAATACTGCGATTGAAAAAACAAATCAGTTTATCATACAAAATATGTTGTAAATACTATAGTAATAATAGTTACTCATCATCATCATCATATCAGCCGTAGGACGTCCACTGCTGGACAAAGGCCTCCCTCATTGATCTCCAGGAACTGCGGTTGGAAGCGGCCTGCATCCAACGCCGACCTGTGGTTCTTACCAAGTCGTCTGCCCATCTTGCAGGTGGACGTCCTACGCTGCGCTTGCCGGTCCGTGGCCTCCATTCGATAACTTTCCGGCCTCATCGGCCATCTGTTCTGCGTGCTATATGGCCTGCCCATTGCCACTTCAACGTGCTAATCCGTCGGCCTATGTCGGTGACTTGAGTTCTCCTACGTATCTCCTCATTTCTGATTCGATCCTGTAGAGAAACCCCGAGCATAGCCCTTTCCATAGTTCACATTCATTTCACTCACTTTCATAATAGTTACTCACTCTTTCTTAATTACTATACTTAAACAGAAAATATTTTAAATATCCTAATCTAAATTTCAGCTTAACCTACTGTATCATACATAAGTTCAAATATATATCTTGTTTTGTATGTAATACTTTTATTATTTTTCACACCGTCGAGCAGGTGCTCGACGGTGTCAAATTACAAATCATGTAAACCTCACCGAAAGCAGATGATTAAAGCCCTACGGCTAAGCCAGGAGTAAAGCTGGACTGAATTTCATTACACCCGCTCGGGGATAATGTGATTTGAATTTAGAACCTCAGTTTTATTAAAATTTGAACCAAAGAGACCCTCGCAATAAGAACTTATTCGTTAATCGAACTAGCCTTTCTGTAAAGAACGCAAAAATATGTACTATGTCTTCTTTTATTTTCTCAAGTCTTTTGGGTCTTCTTGTTCTCCTTGTGTCTTCTTAAGTTTTATTATGTCTTTCTATTCGTTCTTATGTCTTACATTCCTTATAAAGTAAATACCGCGAAACGCTGTTACAAAGACAAAATTTGTCTCGCAGAAAGTGTGAAAAGTAGAATATTCTCCTCGTGGATAAATCTGTTCGCGTCTTGGTTGTGCTTATACCCCTTCTCTGCATTCAGGATTTTAGTGAATCCATCGCTCCGCTCGTCAGCTAACTCTAGAATCCTTCAAATATATACATTATATAGCGCCCGTGACGCAACACACTGCTTTATCCCTTCGTTTAATAATCTACTAATATAGTATTTGTTTATATATGCTTCTTTATATTAATTTAAAATACGAGTATGTACTTATGGTTTTCTTTATTAGATTTTTTTTTGTAAATATTGGTAAAATTGGTTTTAGTTGTTGGTAAAATTTTATCATGTCACCGAGGTCACCAATCAAAAATGTCAATCCATCTGACTGGACTTCACGATACAGACTTGCCTAGTGTGAAGGCCGCTTCATAAATTGTGATTGTAGGTAGTGCTTTCTGCCTCAAACTTATACCTATAATCATGTTTAGTTGCCTTAATACCAGACATCTTAAGTTTATTATCAGACTTTTCTTCAAAGTAATTTTATTGATAAGGTTTTGGCTGCAAATAAATATTTTTTTTTTTAATTTTTATTCGTACAATAAGCGGCCATCAAAGATGAAGATCGGAATCGATCGGACTAAAAGAGAAATGAAAAGTAAGATTAAGATGATGCTTCGAAGCAACTTTTTTATGATTTAGAATTAGACCCAAAACCAACACGGCTTAACTTTTTCTTAACACCTCTCAGAATCTTCATTATACCTACTCACTTAAAATAAAAAGTAAGTATTAAAATAAATAAAACTGGCCAAGTGCGAGTCGGACTCTCGCACGAAGGGTTCCGCAACATTATCTGATAAAAAATAAAAACTGCAAAAAATCACGTTTGTTGTATGGGAGCCGCCCGGAAATATTTATTTATTTTAATTTATTTATTTATTATTAAAGTGAATAATATAACTCAATATTCTGTGAATATTTTAAGCATTTAACTGTTGCCGTTAACAATATCGAGCAAAAACGAGCAAAAAATTCAAGTTTGTTGTATGAGAGCCCCCCTTAAATATTTATTTTATTCTGTTTTTAGTATTTGTTGTTAAAGCGGCAACAGAAATACATCATCTGTAAAAAATTCAACTGTCTAACTATAACAGTTCATGAGATACAGTCTGGTGACAAACGGAACAACTAACAGACAGCGGAGTCTTGGTAATGATAGGGTCCCGTTTGACCCTTTGGGTACGGAACCCTAAAACCTTCCATCACAAAAGTTGAAAGCACCGTTTAAAAGAACATAACAGAAATATGCAAACGCGTTATTTGGGCATAATTACAAACTTTTATATTATTTTAAATTAACGCTTTCATCGCAACGCAATGGTTTAATTGTTTTTAAAGGTCTATTTTGTTATATCTTAAACCTTTTTCACCTAACAAGTATTCTGTTGAAAAAAAAAACTAAAATACTTGATATCGAATCAATTTTATACGAACTAACTTTTTTACAAGGTAACATAAAATCTGTACCTGGTAGCTGCTATTTTTAGAAGCTTTAATTTTAACTTACTATATCTTGTTTGGGTCAAATCTTGCAACTGAGTTTTAAACCAGTTCTCAATACAATAATTATGGTACCATGAAGTGGTTGCATGATGGAGACGGATGCTATACAACGGAATTTCTAATAAAAAAAAAATAAAAAATATGGTTTACAGTAGGCTTCTAGTGTTTGGACCCATTTGAATCTGCTCGCGGTTCCGATTTTGAATTTTAGGAAAGCTTCTTTTGGAAATGTTATTTTCACATTTCATTTAACAAAAAAAAAAACTTATTTTGTACCTTTTCAGGTCACTCTTGAGGACTCGACGATTCTTTTGTCACCCGTTTTTTAATCCACCCAATCGTTAAGATCCTACCGCTGGACGATGGGCTTGTGACGTCCCTAATACGACGGCTAAAATATAAGCAGCTAAAATAAAACATAAGTGCGAGTCGGACTCGCCCATGAAGGGTTCCGTAGCAGCAAGTAACATAATATAAAAGTTCTTGTAGTTCGTTGTAACTGTTTTGTATTTGAGTTGATTAAATAAAAGGTAAATTGCAGTTTACGATTTATGACGTATTAAAAAAAACTACTTAGTAGATCTCGTTCAAACTAACTTTCGGTGGAAGTTTGCATGTTAATGTACATCATATATTTTGTTAACCAAATAGTTTGCGCGAGAGACACTTCCAAAGTGATAAAATGAGTGTCCCCCCCCCCCCCCTGTAACTTCGAAAATAAGAGAATGATTCTCTTATTTTAGAAGTTAAAGGGTAAACTATTCGGTTTAGAAAAAAATGATATTAGAAACCTTAATATCATTTTTGAAGACCTATCCATAGATATCCCACACGTATGGGTATGATGAAAAAATTTTTTTTGAGTTTCAGTTCTAAGTATGGGGAATCCCCAAAATTTAGTGTTTTATTTCTATTTTGGTGTAAAATCTTAATGCGGTTCACAGAATACATATACTTAACAAATTTCAACAGTAAAGTTCTTATAGTTTCGGAAAAAAGTGGCTGTGACATACGGACAGACAGACAGACAAACAGATATGACGAATCCATATCGGTTCCGTTTTTTTTCCATTTGGCTACGGAACCCTAAAAAAAGCATAAATGCGATCACGCCATCTAAGAACACCGAACGTTAAGGAATTAAGTGCTTATCGTATTGTTACGCGTGTTCCGGTCGGTAGATAGATGGCAGATGGGGTGAGTGGAGTGGGCCATGTGCAATGTGACGCTGCGTAGATAAACGGTCATCTACGCAGATGATCGTAGATTGCGCGGTCCCATTATTAATAGCGGGGTTTGCAAAAAGTGACTAAGTTATCCACCCGTGTCTATCATTAATAATAACTTAGATAGTTTGTGTGGTGTATAATAAGTTATTATCGCTAAGGCAAACTTTATTGCTCTTCATAGGCAGATACCACGAATCAACTTTATACTTCTTTTTTTATTTTTTATTGATTTTTAGGAAACCCAACAGCTGTTATAACTAATAAAGATTTAAACAGATTGTTGTGTATATATGCACATGTAAATATAAGCCTATAATCACTTTTTTTTTGCCTCATTAACGTTCTTCATACATGCTTGTCAGTTTAGACATCGACAGACATAATATTTACTAACAATAGGCATAGGGGACTTTGGCCCTGGATTTTCACCAAGATGCCTTGGTCTTTTTTATACAATTTAACAAATGGATAATCACACTAATGTGAATGTGAAAAAAAAATGTGAAAGTTTGTTTATTTGTTTGTTTGTTACTCAATCACGTCGTAACAGCTGAACCGATTTCAATTAAATTTGGTATATACGTAGAATATAGCCGGGTTTACCACATAGGCCACCTTTTATCCCATAAATCAGTTCTCATGGGATTAAAATGGGGTATCAAATCAAGTTGCAAACGAGCTTAGCTTTATTTATAGATTACCTACACATTAAGTAGTGTAATGAGTACGAAGTGGCGGGCACCAGCTAGTAAAATAATAAACGATTGACAATGTACAGTTTTATTTGGTCATTTTTAAACCTGATATAATTCTTTGAAATCGTCTCATCACTACCTTTATTATTTATTCTCATATTGGACGGTCGGAATAGTTTTGTTGTAATCTTGTATCTTTGGATAAACATATCGTTTTAATCACAAACAATTAGAAGGCTCTTTTGAAAAAAACAAATCACAATAATGGTAACTTCATTTAAAAAGTAGCTGTAGATTGGTTAGTGGCCATTTTTGTTGGATATTTATATCATTAAAAATTAAAAGCTTAAAATACCGCTTTAGCAAATAGGTCATACGAACTATCAGTTATCTAATAAAATAGGAACGCGTTGAAGTCTTTTATAGCAGTGAGTTAGTAACTTCGTTTGCGAATAATTTTACATAAGGTTTTGGTCCACGCTTTTGTGACAATTCGTTAACATACTTATTATTCAACTTAAAACAAAATTAACCCCTTTGCAAAGATATTAGTAGCATTCATATTCATTCAATATCTTTACTGGCTGAATTGACTACAAAACACTATATAATATTTATATTTTCTTGACTAGCATGTATATATTGAGCGGAGCAATGCAGCCAGTGTCTTGGAGATGTTTCCGCCGGGTAGTGATCTGGAGCAGTTGAGCTAACTATAGATCATATATTCTACTATTAATGTGATAGATAGATAACTCTTTATCATATCACCATTACTTAACATAGAAAACTTAAAGACGGGGTAGTACAATGGGCGGATCTCTAACAGGCTAGGCCATAATTATTGATGGCTGAGTTTATTTTGATCCAAAGATGAAATTTAAAATCCAAGCTCTCATACCTAACGGTGTCTATAGTGCGGCTTGTAAAGAACCGCGGATTTTCCTCAACCGGAACTTCAACGATGAGTTGAAATAAACTGATAATTTTACTTGTTAGGAGAAAGCAGTTTATAACTTTTGTTGACTGCTTACACATTCTGATTTTTATTGTTCTCCCGGTGAGGTAATAAAATAAATATTGCTAGACATTTCACACAGCGCTATCTAGTCCCAAGCTTGTACTATGGGAACCAGATAACTGATATAAGTGAAGTGATGGATGAAGTGATATTATACGTATATGATATTATATGTAAAAAAGATTAGATAAAAAGCAGCGTCCTCCCTAAATAACATAATAAATTAGGTAAAAAAAAACAAAGACGAAGCCGCGGGCGGCTGCTTGTTATGTTCGCTTTTTTGCGGGCGTTACAAACACGCCAATATGACGTCACCGCGCTTAGGTCCCAACTTATCGCGCACGGGTAATATTTATTAACAAAAAAGTATATAAGTATTCTATCAGGTATCTGGTTCCCATAATACAAGCTCTGCGTAATTTGGGGGTAGATACCGCTGGGTGAAATATCCAGCAATATTTATATATTTATTTAGTTGATTCATATTGTTTATACTAAATCAGATTTTTTTTCAAGGAAACTTTTGGATCAATTTTACTAGTCAATATAAGTTACTCGCGACCAATCACCGGACATAATCAGGAAAATCTGCCCGACTGATTTACCAAGGATTGTTAGCGAATAAATAAATAATAATGTCGATATTGCTACATTTGTATGGTCTGGGTAGAGTTGGAGCAAATTCAGTCGCATGCATTTTTGTCCTCTTAGTAAACCGATATTTTACAGTAAGCTTAACATAAAGCGTTGTTACATTTTTAAAGTTAACTATCAATTTTTGCATTTCACTTGGGAGATTGTTACATAAGCGTACACATTGACTTTTGAACGATTTACTAACTACAACAAAATCAGACTGATATTATTTGATTTTGTTGTAGTTGGTAAATCACACTGTGATGTCTGATTTTCTTCGGCTATTTGCCCACTGCACCACGGAGGTCGTCATTATTTACTGAACGTCTCCAGAGCTCTCTTTTGGAACTTTTATTGTTAATAAACAAACGCATTTCAGGAAAATTATAAAATTGTGTGGTGATAGGCAACGCGTCAGCAGTACCAAGCATGCTTCTGGCGTATCGAAGACCACTCTACATCAGAAGGCCCGTCAGCATCTGCGCTTTAACGTCATTTTTACTAACCAAACTTAAAAAAACTCATAAAAGGACACAACGCAAAAGGTGTTAATTATGTAAAACCGGGTTTTGAAAAAAGTAGGACCGCTTATAATTTCTGAGTTTTCAGTGTAAATATCCAAGATAATTTTGAAGTTGGTTTTAAGTTTATTATAATAGATTATTATTAATCTTAATCTTCCTGCCCTTTTCCCACAATACGTGGGCTCAGCACAACAAATATTTTTCTTCCATACCTCTATCAGCCGTCATATCCATTCTTTCTTACCCATATCATTCTTCACACAGTCCATCCATCTCTTCTTCGTTATATATTATTTGGAGATTAATCTAATTATTAGACTACAGGGCAAAGGTCTCCCTCAAATCCAATACTCAATCATTTATTGTATTCTACAATGTAATAATAGGTGGTAATTGATCATTATGGACCCTGTTGGGCACAACAATACTTTGGAGAGAGGAGGACGTCATTGTTCTTGTTAGGTTATATTTATTTAAAAATGAGAACATTCTTGTTCTTCTTAGCGTGTCAAGATTAGGTGAGGCGGTTATTAGGTATTCCATCGTGCAGGTGTTCGGACACAAAGGGCACATTAGCAAGTGCTGCATTGACTGCGCGGGATCACCGCAGTCGCACTGCGTTCAGTTAGAGTCCCTGAATCCCCATTTGCAGATATTAAGTCTGCAGTGGTCAACCTGGGTTCAATGAAAACATTGAAATCTAATTAGGTAGTAGGTAAATGGGTCTTAAATCCAATGTACGTATGGGAAGCAGCAATATGCTGAGATTAGGTCCGTCTGGCTCACGCATTCCGTAGGGACCGTGTTTCAAATAAATAGGTTTTCTTTCTTTTTTTCTAAATATTTTCACGTCTCTGCCGAAGATTACAAAATATATGTAAAATATCTATTTTACGTGTATTTTGTATTGAATACTCTTTAACAATATGGTTAATTGTATGTTATAAATAAAAACAACGCGAGTCACGATTCATAAACATTCGAAAGTTTGCCTATGGAAAGAAATTTGCTTTTACACGGGCGATTAAAGTTGAGCAACACAAAAAGTTTTTAATAAAGTCCTTACAAAAAGAAGATTTGTAATGATTGTTGCCGTAAGTCTTGTATTACAATTTATTTAATCTAAACGTCCATCATCTGCTATTTTTAATAGACAACATCACCCTTCACCAAAGTTTAATCAAAACTAGCTACCTTAACGGGAATAAACCATCTTATCATATTGGTATAGTGGAATTAGTACTCAGATATGGTATCATCTTCTGGCGGCAATTCTTCAGATAAAGAAATAATTTTCAAGCTGCAGAAGCGGTGCGTGCGAGCTATGTTTAAAATGCACTTTACGGATACTTGTAATCCACTATTTGTCAAACATAAAATTCGAACACTTCCGTCCCTGCACATACTTGACAAGACATTATTTGTAAGATTTATTATTATTTACTATTTGTATACCCACCTGTTTCCACGTCAGTCTGACACTGTCATCCGTAACAGACGAGATGACACAAAACTATGTCTGCATCCATCAAAAACTGTGTTACTTTGTAAAAGTGTTGTATGCATGGCCCCTCCTTTTAACGGATTAAAATAGCATAAGAAACATATCATTACAAATCAAATACAAATTATTATTTACTACAAATTAATTAATGTCAAATACCTACAACAATAAAAAATTAAATAATATATAAAATTAAATCAAAACAATAGAAATTAATAAAATTATTAAAATTTGTCATTTAAAAACTCATCAATAAATTATCATAATAGCATTTGTGTAACAATATTTATTTTAATTTTCTCTTGAATAAATTAATATTAATTTTCTTAAGATCCTTAGGTAGTTTATCAAAAATTATTCTGGCACGCCATCTCACTATTTTTTGCATACCACTCTTGGTAAAACATGTTGTTACTGCCACTACAATAAGATCCAGCATGCAAATTAATAGATTATGTTAAATGTATGTTAACCCACACATGTTAAGCAAAATAAATATCTTTTAACTTTTTTTTAAAAAATTAGTTGGTTGGCGTTTTTAAAATATATTTAGGTATTTTGAACAACCAAAATAAGGTGGTGTGTAACGTTGCATGGTCTTAAAGCCCATCATGTCAGGGTTTTTCAGCAACCAACGTCATCTTAACTTGCAAAATGCTCCTAAAACACGAAAACCAGTCTAAATATAAGTCATGCGTTTCGTGTCTCGCATCCACGCTCATTATTGGCTCAAAAAATAAAAGTTGCTCGTGTATCATAAACTACGTCGAGATTACTTCGTGCGTATTCCGTTTTATCCAAGAATGTTTAAACTAAATACAGTTAACGTTACTTTCGCTGTATCCATCAGTCTGGTTTGTAAACTTAAAGCTTACGCTAAGTCGGGTAACGGTAGACTGGATTTTAAGCTTTTAATAATGCTCTTTTATTTCGAAGGTATGTTTTACATTTACGAGAGAAGCTCATAGGCAACGATGAGCTAGTTGATGCAAGACTCCCCAGCCTGGAGCATCGACGAAAGGTTGCTAGCCTCTCGGTTTTTATCGAGTACATTTCGGGGAGTGTATGGCGGAACTTTTCAACCTAATCCCACCATCTCCATTCTATCAACGGATATCCAGAAGCTCTGCGGTGCGCCACCGCTATATGGTATAAATACCTCCCTTTCGCACAAAGCGGTTCTCTACGACATTTATTATGCGCACCGCCAAAGAGTGGAACGCCTTGCCAGAGTCTGTGTTTCCTGATAGCTACAACCTGGGTATCTTTAAGTCGCGAGTGAATAGGTTTCTTCTAGGCAAGCGTGTACCATCGTAGACTGCATCATCGCTTACCATCAGGCGAGATCGTGGTCAAACGCAAGCCTATAAAGTATTAAAAATAAGTGATAACAGTTTATAATTATATAAGGGTATATGCGACAATAGGCTTGCAACCTTTCACACCTTACTTGCTTCTTTTTCATCGTGTCGATATGGTTCAAATTTAAACATTAAATGTTGTTTTGACAATACTTAGGCACTGCAACAGCAGCGTTATCTGTGGCGGAACAAGTATCTCTCGGGGTGCAAAACACAGGCATGCTACAGTTACATTTGCTTTATGTAATTACTGTCATTTCCTTATTAGTTTTGTTTTTATTCTATCAGCTTTGTTGTTAAGCAGACTTTTCTGAGAAATCAGCCTATTTAAGTTTCTGTATTTTGCAAATAATTGGGCATTATTAGTTGATCTGATAGAGAAGAACTTAATTAGAATTCTACAATTATCTCACTAAAATTATAAATGCGAAAGTTTAGATGTTTATTTGTTACTCAATCACGTCGTAACGGCTAAACCAATTTTGATAAAATTTGGTATTTAAATAGACTATAATCTGGGTTAAAATAATGGCTATTTAATATTTACTAAACACGCGTGCGAAGCCGCGTGAGGAAGCTATTTAATAATAGAAATGGAAAAAAATGGCTCAAATGATATTTGTCATGTTATAACGTCTAGTCGAAGTAAATATAGCGGACTACAGCCATTTTGACCAGTAGGTCGTCATATTCATGACAACGTCAGAGCAGGTAATTAATTCAATAGTCCCCCTTTTATCAAGGCACGTACAAAACCATTGGTAAGCGCTAGTCACTTGTAATTTCTACTTTCCAATACCACAGGTTTTGCCGTATCACGTAAACACGATGACTGTTGTTAAGTATTACTAACCCTCAATTTCAATAATCTGAGAAAACATCATTTCACATTAAAACAAACATTTTGACACTAAAATAAAAACTTAGTTAAATCGCGAAGTACAATCTATCGCTATGAGACGATAACTTCTAGTTAATCGTGGGTTATGCTTGATTTGCACTGATTTTTGGTCAAGGATGGATATTATAAAAAGGCAGTGTAACTTGGAACTAATACCATTTTGTAAGGTTTGTTTTTCTGAACTTTATAACATAACAAACACACTAGAGTTACTTTCCAATTTATAATATTTAACTTATAAGCAAAACTTTTTGGTTTGTTTATTTTTAAAAATAAAGATATTATCATTCAATTAAATTATATTTCAAAAGTTCAAAGGCTCCCAAAAATGTATCTGTCATTCCGCATTGACCTACGACCTGTCTCCACGACCTACAGCAAACAAACGAAAGAGAACTCACATAACTCGTTACAATGACGTCACAATACCGTTGCTAATCACAAATAACTCTTTGTAGACGCTATCTCCGGGGATTAAAGACTAATTTGCAAGGGTAGATCTGGTACCTGTCTGACTGGTCACGCTTGGTGTGTGATAACATTCCTCGTTGTACAAAAACGCTAAGGGGAGGACATTGCTCTCGCACCACAAGTTCTAAGACTACGATCTATTGAATGTCGAACGTGGTATAAATATTATGGACCTAGTTCGTTATTAATAAACGACGCTGCTAAAATTATATTGCCATTCCTAAAATATCGATTTGAAAAATTTGATTGATTGATATTTTCATGGTACGTTTCGATTGGAGCAATTCAGCAGTGGACGTTATATCGCTTATGATTATGATAATGATTCTGGTAGTATTTTCTGGTAGCCTTACCCGTAGTTTATATTTTCATTTAATGTCTTATATATAACAAAGCACGTATACCAAATATATACCAAATTTCATCAGTCCAGACGATTAGTCGTCAAAAAATAACAAACAGAGATACAGAGTTGTTTTCGAATTTTTAGTATAATCATTTAATATTTAGCGTGTTTTCTACATCTACGAGTATAATGTGGTTAACAAGCAAAGGCTGAGACACGTATATGTACAATAGTAGAAGGAAAGACCATCATCTCTGCTGCTAATTAAGATGACACGAAAATATGGGAATTGACATTTAATTTAGGATGAGGAGAGCCCATATAAAAGGGTAATGCTACAGTCTTCTGATCGATATTTAATATTTAATCGGGCTGAACAATATATTCTGAATTCTCCCGCCAGTCAAAAAACAAACCAATTTGATGAATCATTATATTCAATTTTCAGTCATTCGTGTCCTTCTGCTGGGCATAAGCCTCCCCCATTCCACCAACTAATCTTGTGCTAGTTCCAAAATTAAATAATCACACTAATATTATGAATGCTATAATTTCGATGTTTGTCTGTTACTTATTCACGTCGTAACGGCTTTTCCGATTTTGATGAAATTTGGTATATAGCTAAATTGTGACCTGGATTAAAACATAAGATATTTTTATTGCCTCCCACGCTTTTTGAACCCATGCAAAGCCGAGAGCGGAAACTAGTTATACATAAAAATTGCTAAAAATGACACCTTCACTGTCTTTCGTTCCAGCTCTCGGTTAAAACCAGACGTTTACAAACGTAATTTCTCGCTTATGTAATTATAGTTTAAGTACAGTTGCTGTGTATGAATCAGCGAGGGCCACTGACCATATGGCAGACTGGGTCAGGCAAGTCCGCGGGTACACTCAGCCATAAACACGAAGGCTATTTCCAACGACCAACGGTTCAACACGTAGCGTACTTAATTGCTTAAAGGTTTTATACGCATACGTCGCGCTCGATTCGTCGTTTTTTGTAATGCTCGCGTAGATAATAGGACGCGAGCAACTGTTAAAGATTAAATAAATGAAAATAAAAAAAATACATTACTTCAAGGTTACAAATAAAAGGAAATATAAATTCTAAATTAAAATTATTTAATAAATTATTTAAATAGTATAAATAATAAAATTGGTGTATTGTAAAATGTGTGTATTGCACACCATTAAAAATAAACATATATTGCTTTTTCACATTTGGACTGAAAACGCAATACCTACCGTGCCGTTTACGCGTTTCATCTGTTAACTCGCTACTTTCAGCGTGTAATCACGGTCATAGAAGTAAACAATTTATATAGTAACATTCATTTTTCTACTAGTATTTCATAAATCAATTTCATATTTATTTTATTTAGTAGAATTTTTTTTTGTAAAATTATTTTTATGTTTTATTTAATGGATATGTATTTATTTGTTTATATAGGAGGCAACAACAATAACACCATTAAATATTTGGTACTAAGCACAATATGTCTAAATTACAAATCAACATATACTCATTCATTAATTTATGAGCACACTATAATAGTTTCACTTGTATGTAATTAATTGCTCATTTGGTTGGTTTTAACGAGTCCAATTCTGCTGTTAAAGAGCGTAATTACCGACTGCGAGAAGTCTGTTTTTTAGCTTATTTATTTAATTTATATCTTCTAAACTCACACATAATCAAGATGAATGATATCATCATATCACGTCCGCCTCTCTCCATGATATTGTTGTGCCCAACAGGGCCCATAATGAACATGTACCTATTATTTACCACCTATTATTACATCGTGGAATACAATAAACGATTGAGTATTGAGTATCATCATCAACCTATAACAGTCCACTGCTGGACGCAGGTCTCTCCAAGGATGCGCCATCGAGCCCGATCCTCAGCTCTTCTCATCTAATCCTTGCCAGCTACAGCGCGCAAATCGTCACTCCATCTAGCCGGAGGGCGTTCTACACTTCGCTTGCCTAGACGTGGTCTCCACTCCAGAACACGTTTACCCCAACGGTTATAGGTTCTGCGGCAGATATAACCGACCCAAATCAAATATTTATATAAATGGTACAAATAAAGCGTGAGAGTCGTCACAGGCTGTAAATTATGATAATAATCATTATTAAAAGTAATGTTTTATGAAACAAGTAATCAATATAATAAGTATTTTAGTATCATAGTCGAAACATAGTTAAGAAGACAAAAAAGAAGACTACTAATTGAATAAAAAAAAACAACTTTGACCTAACATACAAGACGAATATAAATATATTACAGTCTTCCGTATTTACAAACACAAGGAAAATAAACATCAGAAATGTTGTAACAAGTAGATACTTAGTCAGTTTAAAATACTAAAAAGTACAAAAAGTTAAGTACTACAGTCAAAGTTTGCGTTCTCGGGTATGAACAAGTTTTGATAAGCTAAACTTCTGGTTAGTTCGGTTTCACATCTTGCTTTTATTCAAAACTACAAAAGAATCTAGCTATTCTGCTGACTGTATCTTTTTTGTAACAGTTCTGCTATAGGTAAGACTATTTGCATTACTTACTCGTATATGGTTTTAATTAGCGGCAGATTGGTACCGATCCTTTATGTAAAATGTAGTCCTAAGACATCCTAAGAATTTTTGATTTATTGTACACCATACAAAAGCATCTCTTCCAAAAGATCTCTAATAGAAAAGAAGCCCTAAGATGTTTTTATTCAAAACGCAATATAGGCACTAACTGTTTCTCAAAGTTTTTTTGGCAGTGCTTCCAACCACCCCTGTTTAACAGTAGATCTACTGTTATTAGGGTTCCGTACCCAAAGGGTCAAACAGGACCCTATTACTAAGACTTCGCTGTCTGACTGTCTGTCTATCCGTCTGTCACGAGGCTGTATCTCATGAACAGTTAGACAGCTAAAATATTCACAGATGATGTATTTCTGTTGCCGCTATAACAACGAATACTAAAAACAGAATAAAATAAATATTTAAGGGGGGCTCCCATACAACAGACGTGATTTTTTGTTCGTTTTTGCTCGATATAGATAATGGCAACAGGTAGACACTTGGAATATTCACAAAATATTTATTTATTTTTATATTATTATCAACATTAAAATAAATAATTAAATTATATAAAAACAAATATTAAAGGGGGGCTCCCATACAACAAACGTGATTTTTTTGCCTTTTTTATATATAACGGTACCCTTCGTGCGCGAGTATTACTCGCCCTTGGCCGGTTTTTTTTTATTTCAATGTCATCCCTGTTTTCTGTTTTAGTCCGTATTTTATCTGTTTTTTTTAATTTCACGAAAAGTTAAAGCTCCACCTATCAGTAAATACACACACCATGGGTATCTTGTAATAGAACGTCATTGCTTTTGTCGATATGTGGAGCAAAAGCAGTTTGTGGAAAGAAAAACAGTAAAATTACCTTTTTTTCTCTCAATATCCTGTTTCCATTCTAGTAGGGTTAGCAACACTGTTTATTGGTAAAACTTGTCTGTGTGTTCTTAACAATCAAATATCTTATACGTGTTGTGATTATCACTTAGTTAGTCACCGTAGTTGCATTGACAATTCAGCACCGCCGTTGCCGTGCTTCAAAAGCTATGTGTTCGATATGGGTCCATACCTCAGATATGTAAATGTACAATGATCCAATAGTTTTTATTAAATACTACAATGAGATAATGAAACTTTACATTATATTCAAGCCTCTGTGTCTCACTGCTTAAAAGAATAGGGGGAGGTCCCCATTCTTTCCAGGCACTTCTTTCAGGCGCTATGATAGTACAATCCGCTTGGAAATTAGTGAGCTCGTCCCTCCGTCTTTTATTTGATCTGCCGCGACGTGTTCGGGTTGTGTCGGGATTCCACTCGGTGGTGAGCTTAGACTTAACGTACTTTCGCTCGTCTAGTTTTTAAACTGTTATTTGCTTTAGTTAAGTAAGTTAGTAGTTAAGCTACTCTCTTAAAAGTAGTCTGCTAAAAAGCTTTTATTGAAGTTGAATCTTCAGTATGACAACTCAAAAGGCGTGTTTTTCTATTCTGCCCGTGTGAATTAACAAGTTTCTTAAGAACAAGAAGAATGAAGAGTTTTATGATCTTAACACGCCTGTAAATCGATTGTTTCTTGATATTTTTACTTATCTAATGACTTATTTTAAGTTAGCTTACCCACACTAGCCAGGCTCGGATTTTTATAAAAATAAAATAGAAGAACTCAGGAATAGTGTAGATTACTATTAGTGTAAATATTTTCAGAGTTTAGTAGTTTCTGAGATATTCCCCTAAAAACATGCAATCTTTTTTTAGAGCGTATTTGAGCTATTTGGGGTCGAGACCTTGGGTCCAAGGGATACCTCGGGCCCATCGCGGTTTTGGGCGTCTGATTAAAGTAACGTGTGATCCAAGAGCTGGCGCTTATTTGAGTCAACGCATAAGCGTTGCAATTTAGCGTCTTGCAGCCAGTGTCTTGGGAATACTTCCACCGTCTTTATGTGCAACAGTATTTAAATGATTATTCTCTCAACAGATTCTTTTGTCAGAACAGATTTAATCAGAACAGATCAACAGATTTAAAGTCATGTAAATAATAGTATATTATTTCTGTTCATTATCACATGACCAACACATGCACTCAAAAAAGCAGAGCCTCCCCCATAGAGGGCCGATCTTGTGCGGTCTGAACCCAACGGCTCCCAAAAACCTTCATCAGGTCGCCTTTTCGGCCAGTGGGGTTCATCCTACGCTGCGTTCTCTAGTGCGTTGTCTTCACTCGAAAAACTTTTTGCCCCAACCGGCTGTAATTTCTTCAAGCTAAGGTGTTTTGTCCTAATAAATATTATTTGAAAGATATTTGACGTCTAGCTATTCACCTGAAACTGCTGATCAACGGAATTAACATCGAAAGTAGCCTGTTTTTAGAGTTTTTTAAAATAAACATCTACATTGTAAATTCGCTGAACAAACATTGCCCTTTGGACAATGAGCCCCATCAGCATACATGCATATTCCGAGGTATAAGGAGCGAATCTTGCGAGTCATTTGCCCCAATTCTCGATAACCGTGTTGAAATTTTGCATACCTGTCGAGTTCCGATGACAATGCAATATTAAGACGAGAGGGGAACTTGAATGGTTAATGGTACTCCTTGGTTGATAATATACTCCATGTTTGGGTTGGGCCCAGACAAAAATTTGAGCAATCGACATAAAGCTTTTATAAAGTGTATACGTGAGCGCCCTATATAAATTTCTGTGCGAGACAGTACAAATATTTCTATATTCTACGCTAAAATGTAATTTAACTCGCTTTTTCCGTAGAGGTATACTTTTCTAGCAAAAAAAGCTAGTGGCCAATCTTAGTTTCTGTGTCAGTTGCATAGAACTGTCCTGAGTGTAGACTGAAGCGTTCTTATGTCGCAACACCGACTCGCGGTACGCCCTGCAGACTGTTATTTCAGTTTACACACTTATAGCTGCTTGTTGTGTAGATATTTTGAATGCACAAATCTGACTATTGCATCAGTAAATAATGCCTAGTGTTAGTTCTCAACCACAGACGCGCCGCAATAAGATAAAGGCAAATTCAATGATCCATTTAAACCGCTTGTGGTTTTCCTGGTCGTTGGAGTGGCGACTATGGAAATTGCCGAATTAATTGATAAAAACCGATAAACTGACAACAACATAGCTCAAAATCGTAGCAGTAGACTGTAGTACCTTACCGAAGGTATCACTGACTTTTATCGAGCTTATTTGCAGTAGATACAAGTTGTTGTTATCATAAGTGTATAAGACGAGGTTAAATTATTTTACTGCAATTGGGAAATCTGGGGTTAGGGCTATAAACTAGTACGTTAAGTAACAATACCAAGCACCACCCACAATAGAATTGTATCTCTTAAGACATTTTATAAAACATAAACACTATAATAATCGGTACATCGAAGTGTTGAAGTGTTTGTATAAAAATGCCACTATGTCAGTCCGAGTACATGAACAGAGCTCGAAGGCGATTCCCTTAAAAAGAGGCGTAAGACAGGGAGATGTCATTTCTCCGAAACTGTTTACGACCGCATTGGAAGATGCCTTCAAGCTTCTGGAATGGAAAGGACTGGGCATCAATATTAACGGCGAATACATCACTCACCTTCGGTTTGCCGACGATATTGTGGTCATGGCAAAGTCGATGGAAGAGCTCAGCACGATGCTCGAAGGCCTCAATCGAGTCTCCCAACGGGTAGGACTTAAAATGAACATGGACAAGACGAAAATCATGTCAAATGTCCATGTCGTCCCTGCCCCAGTTATGGTTGAGAACTCGGCTCTTGAAGTTGTCAACGCGTATGTATACCTAGGACAAACAGTCCAATTAGGTAGGTCCAACTTCGAGAAAGAGGTCAATCGTCGAATCCAACTCGGATGGGCAGCGTTTGGGAAACTTCGCAACGTCTTTTTGTCCAACATACCTCAGTGCCTTAAGACGAAAGTCTACAATCAGTGTGTGTTACCAGTGATGACATATGGAACCGAGACGTGGTCCTTCACTATTGGCCTTATGAATAAGCTCAGAGTCGCTCAACGAGCTATGGAGAGGGCTATGCTCGGGGTTTCTCTACGGGATCGAATCAGAAATGAGGAGATACGTAGGAGAACTCAAGTCACCGACATAGCCCGACGGATTAGCACGTTGAAGTGGCAATGGGCAGGCCATATAGCGCGCAGAACAGATGGCCGATGGGGCCGAAAGGTTCTCGAGTGGAGGCCACGGACCGGCAAGCGCAGCGTAGGACGTCCACCCACAAGATGGGCAGACGACTTGGTAAGAACCGCAGGTCGGCGTTGGATGCAGGCCGCTTCCAACCGCAGTTCCTGGAGATCAATGAGGGAGGCCTTTGTCCAGCAGTGGACGTCCTACGGCTGATATGATGATGATGATGATGATGACTATAATTTACCATATCTAACAAGAATACTTTATTAAAGACAAAATCGCAGAAAACCAAGTACTTTTTAATCGGTTCAAGCTTTTATACTGTATAAAGTTTTTGACATTTTATAGGGGTTATGTTAAATTTGAACCGTTTATTTTGAGGCACGTTTATCTCTATTCCTGGAAAGTATTGCAACGAGTTTCACCATTAACATTATCGGCCTGAATAAACCCACTGCCTCTATTGTGTGCCATGTGTTCCAGTTTTGGGCTGATCGCGTCCAGATCTTACCAGCGATGTCGTTTTGGGCTGATCGCGTCCAGATCTTACCAGCGATGTCGTTTTGGGCTGATCGCGTCCAGATCTTACCAGCGATGTCGTTTTGGGCTGATCGCGTCCAGATCTTACCAGCGATGTCGTTTTGGGCTGATCGCGTCCAGATCTTACCAGCGATGTCGTTTTGGGCTGATCGCGTCCAGATCTTACCAGCGATGTCGTTTTGGGCTGATCGCGTCCAGATCTTACCAGCGATGTCGTTTTGGCCTGATCACGTCCAGATCTTACCAGCGATGTCGTTTTGGGCTGATCGCGTCCAGATCTTACCAGCGATGTCGTTTGCCCATCCAGCCTATTCTATCTTAAAAATCATCCATTGTGAGTTGATTTGACAATCCTTGATAACATATGATAATGACTTTGGACATTTAATAAGCGTTTTACTTCAGAATCGCTAGTCACTGGGGGATTTCCAAAATAAAATAACAGTGTTGGTTCGTTATAAGTTTAGTTGCATGCAATGATAAGCTACTAGATCGGAATACTGGACTAATGTAAATCCGCCTTTAGGAGACACCGGCATAGTAAATTACGCAAGACTTTTCTTGTGGTTGCATTGAACTGATCTTATTGCCAGTCTACTCTAGGAATGTTATGCTTTTAGCACATTCCTTTGCGGCTTAGGATTTTTTATTAGGTTGACTTCAAACGGAAGATGTTATTGAATTATGTGCTGTGATAGATAAGAATGTTGCAGATGAATTGAACACAATCATCCTCATTATAAGTCGGATAAAAGTGACATTAGGAATTAGTATTTATCAAATTTTTGCGATCACTACACATTAATAAATAATAAACTAATATTAAACGGGTATTTATCGCTTATATACCTTTTTATTTATTTATTACTTCCCCCGCTGGCTTCGCACGCGTGCATTGTCAATAAATGGTAGGTAACAGTGTCTCGTAGGTACGTGAGCTACGAGGTAATACTTTGCTATTAACGATAGTTACCTATTAACATCAGGTGGTCCATATGCTTGTTCCATGGTAAAAATAAAAAAAAACTACTATTTCTCAATTCTTGTCATATTCTATCTATGTATAAAAACAGTTCGAACAAAAATTTAAGAGAAAAAGGATCAGACGGACATACAGACAGGCAGATAGACGAACAACGAAGTCATCTTTTGTTCTTTTTGAATAACACATAACACAATTAGTGCATTTTACAACCAGGCATATAAGACGGACCTAAATCTTCTTAAAAATTAGATGTATATGGTTCCGTTCTGTCTTATAAACCGTTGCATAATCAACCGACTGAAAATGAAAGCAGTGCAGAATGCTGTTTCATAACTTTCGACCGCTCGCTTCGCTGTTGGTCATTTGCCAAAATGTGTTTTAATCGTGTACGCTAATCAGTACACGATGTCACGGATTGGTTCTCAATCTATATATATATATACTAACTAGCAGACCCGCCGAACTTTGTATCGCCTTGACACTCATATGACGTGGGCTGCCAATGTACGTCACCTGGTAGAATTGTCAATCGGCCATCATTAGCTGCATATGAGAAAAGGAATTTTCTTCATAATTTCTTTTTGCATAAATTTTTCTTATATTTTCATAATTATTCTGCTATTCGAAGCAAAGACAAATTCAACAAATCAAACATCATCAAAATCGGTCCAGCCGTTCTTGAGTTATAAATATTGTAACTAACCCGACTTTGTTTTATATAATCCCTGTTTCCCTTAGTCACACGGTAACTTAAGAACGCCTTTACCGATTTTGATAAAATTTGGTCTAGAGATAGATTATGACCGGGATTGTGATATAGGCTACTTATTACTCGACTGCACATAATGAGGGTAATGTTTTTATTGAAATACCAAGCGTGCGAAGCCTTTACTTAAATAAATTTTACCGCGCTCATATTAGATTCAATAGAGTTCATTCATTTTCATTTCTTTCATATCACATGCGACAATACTCATAATTAACAAATTTCGTACAATTTAAATTAATAAAATAAAACAAATATAACCTAACCATAAAGAAAAATATTAAAGTCAACTTATAAAATTACTAAGCGGCAAAATGCCTTCAATCACAGATAGAATATACAACTGCTTACATGAACCAGAAGAAACAGTTGAATCATCTAAAGACCGTTGCAAAGGATCTATAGATAGCTCAACTGCTCCAGATCACTACCAGGCGGAAGAGTTCCCAAGACAAAGACTGCAACGCCCCGCTCAATTGCAGTGCTTATGCAATAGAAATTGCTTAGAATTATTACAATGATGTCACAGATTAATTATATTAGCATGTACATTAGAAAATTACTAATTAATATTATTAAATGTCATAAAATCATCAATTGTATACACACCCTTCAACTATATCTCTTTAAGTCTTGACTTGAATTTGCTAGAACTTAAAATCTTCACTTTATCGCTCCAATTTCTATATCTTCAAATAGTAAAAAAAATCTACAGCTCTTTATAACTTTTGATAACACATGTCAGTTACTTGGGCAGTTAAATCACTTTTAACATGTTGTTTATAATTCAAATTGCAACAAGAATGACGTTCATAGACGCACGCGAAAGAGGATCTCGGATCAAGTTAATGAACGTTTCCTTTAAAAATTAAAGAAGTCTTTATTAATTAAGAAATTAAGAAGTCTTACCACAATAAAGTTAATCAACTGTGTAGCTTGTGTTTTAAAAAAACGAGTGTCTTTTAGAGCACACGACTGAAGTAAAACTTCTTTAGCTCCATCTATATGTATGTATATTTCTATCTTCATTAACTTATATCTCCCTCTCAACTTCCGTTCGCCTCGCCCGATCACACTTTTCGTAACGCTCTTGTCACGCATTCAGCATTTTACTCCCCAAGTCAAGAGTGCATAAATAAGTTTACTTCAAAATTTCCCATACAGATTGTAGTAAATAATTTTTTGTGGTAACAAAGAAATACCGCAAAAAAAATTAAACAAATGTTATGCTCGTGTTTTTTAAACACGCGTTAATAAGTTGTTTAACTTTTTTGCGGTAACAAAATATAACTTTAATTTTTAGTTTTTGCTTACTGATTGGAACTCATTGCTGTAAAGGAGGAGTCCGTTGGTGTCTTTAACACAGTTTTTATACAGGCATCATCGCTTCAAACTGTACACATGATTTTTTATGTTGTTCCTCAATAAATGGATTGTTATTTTTTTATCTAGATCATTATACGCGCGCGATGTGTGCTTGAGCTTACTTTCGATCGCTTTATCAAACATAACTTCTGTACATACCCAATTTGTTTGTAACGCGCTTCCCTTGCGCAAATAGCATCTTTTTCTTCTTCCTGCCCTTTTCCCACATTACGCGGGGTCGGCAAAACATGTATTCTTCTTCCACATCTCTCTATCCATCGTCATTTCTGTTGTCACTTCCTTTCTACTCATATCATTCTTCACACAGTCCATGCATCTCTTCTTCGGCCTTCCTCTACATCTATATCCATCCACGCTCATATCTAACACTCTTTTAGTCACATGATTTTCTTCCTTGCTGAAATCCTACTAATATTATAAACGCGAAAGTTTGTATATATGGATGTATGGATGTTTGTTACTCTTTCACGCCGAAACGGCTAAACCGATTGTGATGAAATTTGGTATGTACGTAGATCGTAACCTGGATTAACACGTAGAATACTTTTTAATGGCAAACCACGCGTGCGAAGCCGCTGGCAACAGCTAGTAGCATATTGAGATACAGGCAGCATATTTTGAATTAAAAAATTAGATGTCTACAATTGGTTGCTAAAATAAAGCTTGTAACAGACAGACAGATCAAGGTAGTATTTTATAGCCTTAGTGACGTCTCAGATCAGGTCAGCTGGATGTCATAATAGGATCCCGTTGGCTCCCATCGAGTTTCAACGAAAAAGACTCCTGGACTATACGAGTCTTTTTGCTACTAGAACTAGGGCTTAGATGAAGAACTACCTACTGCTATGATTTTAAGAAATAGTAAACTTCGGGCAGCTAATTATATTGCCTGAAGACTTCACAATTTACTATTTGTCAATACCGTGACCTTGACCTAGAAACGGAAAACCTTGACAGTTTACCTTTGAAATAGAATGTTTAGATATCAAAGTTCGTTCTTATTGCATGGCAATAAAGGAAAATAAACTTTTAACTACTAGTAGCTTCCGCCCGCGTATAAAAAGTAGCCTGTCTCAATCCAGCTTATAATATATCTATAAACCGAATCTCATCGAAATCGGTCCAGCCATTAGACGTGAAAACATAACAAACAGACAGATAAAAAGAAATACTTTCGATTTTGTATAAGAATTACGTATAAATAATGCTGAACATTTGACACTGCGCTATCTAGCCCTAAAGAATATTTATTTTTTTGTATTTAAAACACAATAGCTAACAAAATATAATTTTAATTTAAAACATTAATATTAGTTAAACGATACCATGTCATATCCGCAATTAACAGGCATTTTTTTTTATTTAATGTAAAAGAAAAACATAAAAATCATTCAAAACTAAACTTTCGAGGTGTTTCTTTTTTTTTATGAGTAGAGTAAATGGTTTTTGGTTTAACTATGACTATGCCTACCCAATCAGGCAGACGACGTTTTCGGACGTATGCGATTTTCGATAATTGGCGCTGTTCTAATCTAAGTCAACGAGAACGAAGTCGCTATTATGTTATACATTTATAATAGAATCACCCAGATGCACAAATATGACTCACGGGGTAATGAGGAAGATTTATGAGTATCAAGTATGACTGGAAAGCGCGGGGTAGGACAGCCCATGTAAAGATGCCGGGATCGGTTGGGTGCAGGCCACATAAAATTAGTCGTTCTGGAAATCTATGTTGTAATATATCATTACAAGAACAAACAGTCTAGTTAGATTTTAACGACTTTGTCGATCTTTAACGTCGATTTATTGAAAGACAAATTCGAATAACGACTTATGGCGGGTTTATATATCCGTCGGTGACCGACTACGTCTCGTATCTCCTTGAAAAAGTGCCAAACTAGTGTCAAACTTTTGACAGGGTTTCAAGGAGAAACAAGTCAAGCTGGTTACTGACGGATATAGGAACCCGCCATTAACAAGCAGCAATGCTTGCAGCACGAATAAATATTGCAGGACATTTAATATGGCGTTATATAGCCCCAAAATAAACAAAGCTTGTACTATGGGAACCATAAAAATAATGGAACCAAATGCATAGAACCTATCTAGCATACCTTTCATAATTGAGTTTGTAGTTTCTCGGTTCTCTGGGTAAGGCATCGACCGTCACAAGAACCGGTCGCTTTAATCTCCCTGCATTCCTCTAAGCCTCAAAGCATAGGTTTCTATGTACCCGGCAAATATAAGCCTACAGGCTAGGTTTTTTATGTATGCCACTTTGTCTTTGTTATTTATTAAAAAAACTCTCTAAAGTCTTACTATTTTGTCAAATCAAATCAATTTATTTATATCGAGTATGGGTTAGTAACCGGTAGATGCAGTTTGAGATAGTCCATAATCAGCGTTTATCGCATGCAATTTTAATCAGCGTTCTGTCACAGAAAAATTAAATATAATGAGTTAAAATTATTTACATTATTCAACAGCTCTTACCTTAAAATAGAAAATTTTTAATATGATGTCAGATTCAATAAAATTATTCATGGGATTTATCTCTACAAATCTCATTTATTTTGTTGTATACTTTTTGTATTAATATTGGTTTAAAGTTTCTCTTAAACACATCTCACGTCTCAATGTGTTTTGTCTCTACGTATATATAACCACCTACCTGAATACTCAGGTAGGTGGTTATATATACGTAGAGTGTGGTTATACATACAAATCACTCTCTGATTAAACAATACTGCTTATTATGTGGAAAACAAAATTAGATTATTAAATGATGGAATAAAGCAGTGTCTTGCGTCACGGGTGCTATATTGAATCCCGAACGTAACGTAGAGTTAACTTATGAGCAGAGCGAAGGCCCAAAATGCAGACAGGAGGAGAATATTCTACTTTTCACACTTTCTGCGAGACAATAAAAACCAAATCTAGGTTGGTGCATTATGTGCAGAGGTTAGTTCGATTTACCAATAACTTCTTATTTTATGGGTCGCTTTGGTTTAAATTTTAATACAGATTATTTTTAATAATAATTTTAAATTTTAAACTTCAAATAACATTATACCCCCGAGGACATAATGAAATTCAGTACCACTTTACTCCCGGCTTAACCGTAGGGATTTAATACCCTCCTTTCGGTGAGGTGTACATGACATTTGACAATGTAGAGCAGGTGGTGTAAAATTTTTATTATGATGCCGTTTACACTCACGGTTTATAAAGAGGTCCATATTTGTTGTCTATGCTGTATTGTTTTAGTAAACGTCTTACTTACGAAACGTAAATCGATGCAAACGCTTATTCCCAAAACTTTGGTTGAATAAAATGTAGATAGATAGGGACGGTGGCTCAAGATGGTGTCATAGTTGTATTTTATCATTGTATCAGGAATAGGACGTTCACTCAACATATACCTCCCCATAGATTTACGTGTGCCTGAACTTGTGTGGCCTGTATCTAACGGCTCCCAGCAGTATGCATAATCATTAAACATAGCTGAAAAGGGATGGAACGAATGAGCCCTGGAGGTAAAGTAAAATATATGGATGTTAGCAAATTCTACTCAAATAAAAATACCGTGTCAATATTCGTTCGGTGGAGTGACGCTCAGTTTTAGCTCGGAATATCTCTTAAATCGCAATACCGCAGCCACATTATTCGGCCAAAGCTCGTGCAGTACGTCTCTGTATTTCAAGAGAAGAATGATACATAGGTATAGATATGAACACAGAAAATACAACATGAAAAATCGCCGAATTCTCCGGAAATGTTGCTTTTAGGTTGAAGAATCAAATAATGTGTAAGAATAAAAATCCAACCAAATAACCTACATATAACGCGACCAAAATGGTTTTCGTAACAAGATCCGAATGGTGTCTACCGAAATAGCCAGCGGACGCGTGACTCAGGCTTACCGCTGGAGCACTGACGTTTCGAGTATGTGTGGGAGCACTCCAGATTTGTCTTATTTATTGCACAACTATTCCTGGTTGCCAAAAGTATGCCACTATTGCTGCCAGTTTGAGACCGTCAGAACCGAAGATACGAGTAACGAAGATATTAAATGCGTCAATTCGTTTAACAACTTGTACGTCGTTGACTGTTCCACCGAACATAAAAATTATAAAAGCCCTGCAGATTATTATAATTAATGTGATATTTTAAACTGTGTTCTATATATTTTTATGTACTAGCTTCCGCCCGCGCCTTTGCGCGCTGGTTTTGTCTTTTAAAACAACAAACTCCTTCACATATTTGCAATTTGAAACGAAATGAGACAGACGCACTGGGTCGCTTTTAAATGAGTAAGAATTAACATATTCCGAAGCAGTTGTCGCGTTTTTGTGTACTATTTACAGATAAAAGTTACTTTTTCAGATCTTCCGGTCTTAGATTGCATACACTTTACAAAGTCACAGTTAAACAAACTTTATTATTTGCATAATCTATACTTTCTGCGTTACTAAAACACACATTTACATTTGAATAATTACACCGTATTTTATTATTTGAATTTATTTAAAACGTACCAAAAATTTTGCGAAAAGCTTAGTCAGAATAGTTCACGTAATATAAAAAATAGGACAAGTGCGAGACTCGATCGCGCACCGCGGGTTCAGAAAAATATTTTATTGATATGATAGAACTGCAAATTGATTTTTTCCTTTACTTGTGCTGAGACCTTGCTTCTTACAAAATTTTATGATTCTAGGCAACGGGAAGTATCCTATAGACAGGTTTTGATTTATTTGCGATCAAAATATGAGGCAATAATGTCCGTATTTTATGATTGCTTTGACTTACAAGCTTGATTTTCTTACAGCTTCAAGGGACCGTAGACCTATGTACATATTTGTCGATAATTTCAACTTGATACCTCCTCGAGTTTGTGTAAAAAGAATCTTAGTAGATGATATCGAAATGATATTATAAGGGTTCCTTTTGAGTGTTTTGAGGTACAAAACCTTGAAAAATATTCAAATTGTCTAAAATTCACCATATTTCTTTTCACTTGCCACTTATTAAAAAACGTAATTTACCTGATAGACGTTATTGAGTTAATGTGCTGTGCGATGTTACTTACCTTTGTATAATTATACATGTTTCAAATCTACGGTTTGCTTATATTGAAAAATACCGACACTTATTCGCAATCAAACCGCTATTTTTTATATTGGAACAAAGATAAAAGAAGAAAAATTACTGTTATTATTTATTAATCTACAATTTTTTTCTAAGAATAAAACATTTAATTTCGAATGAACAAGTTCATAAAATAAGAAGAGGTTCAATGTACATGAACGCTTCGGTATTCATGCAATGATGTGGGAGCTATGCGGTATTTATATTTTAGGTTGCATTGATTCCAACCTAGAACTTAGAAAATAGTTAAACTTAACTTACTTAACTTGACAGCTTAACTATTTGCTAAGTTGTAGGTCTGTAGGTCAGTCATTGTCAGTATTGCGCTTCCCAAATTCCATGTTTATGCACGGAATTCTAATTCGGAAGCATAACTGAGATATGAATTTCAATTTAAACTTAACAAACATTTTGTATTGTTTCAGTTGAGAGTTCCGGGGATCGTTTGCCAATCACATCAGGGAGGCCCGGCGACCCCTCCCCGCCTATCTTCGAGCAAATATTCAAAAATGCAAGGTTTGCGCAAGGCGGCAACGCCAAGTTCGAAGGAAAGCTCCGAGGCAATCCCACGCCTGTCGTATCATGGACGAGAAAAAAGGCACCTCTGGTCGAATGTAACAAGTACAGTATGAGTTACAATGAGCAAACCGGTGACGTGTCACTGCTGATCAAACAGATAGGACCCGGGGATGAGGGCGAGTACACTTGCACGGCGCGCAATCAGTACGGCGAGGCCATTTGCTCCGTGTACATCCAGCCCGAAGGTGTCCCGGTGCCTGTACAACAGCAGTCGCACCAGCAGAGCTATCGGCACGTCAGCGAAAGCGTCGAGCACAAGTCCTTTGGCACGCAGGGGTACTCCACAGAGCAGTCACAGAAAACGCAGAAAATCGCCTACACAAATGGCACCGACTACTCTTCTACCGACTTCAAAGTAGACACTTTCGAATACAGACTGTTGAGAGAAGTATCGTTCAGAGAATCAATTACCAAGAGGTATATCGGAGAAACCGACATCCAAATCAGCACGCAAATCGACAAATCTCTAGGCCCAGTTTCACCGCCTAAGGTGGCGCAGAAGCCTAGGAACTCCAAACTTCAGGAGGGTGCTGATGCACAGTTCCAAGTGCAACTGTCGGGTAATCCCAGGCCGAGAGTGACTTGGTTCAAGAACGGCCAGAGGATTGTAAATTCGAACAAACACGAAATCATCTCGAGTCACAATCAAACGATACTTAGGGTAAAGAGTACACAAAAGTCTGATTCTGGACATTACACTTTATTAGCCGAAAATCCCAACGGATGCATCGTATCTTCGGCGTACCTCGCGGTTGAATCTCCGCAAGAGACTTATGTACAGGACCAAAAATCACAATACATTATGGATACTCAACAAACAGAGACTGAAGAAAGAATAGAAATAAGTGAAAAAGCTCTCGCTCCGCAATTTGTTAAGGTCTGCCAGGATAGAGATGTGACAGAAGGTAAAATGACGCGCTTCGATTGCCGCGTTACAGGCAGGCCTTACCCAGAAGTCACGTGGTTCATTAACGATAGACAAATTCGAGACGATTATAATCATAAGATATTAGTAAACGAATCAGGTAATCATGCTCTTATGATTACAAACGTTTGTCTGAGTGATAGTGGTGTGGTCACTTGTGTCGCACGAAACAAGAGTGGTGAGATCTCGTTCCAGTGCAGACTGAACGTGATCGAGAAGGAGCAGGTGGTCGCTCCGCAGTTTGTGGAGCGGTTCAGCACGCTGAACGTGCGGGAAGGCGAGCCAGTAGCGCTCCATGCCCGCGCGGTAGGCACACCCACACCACGCATCACATGGCAGAAGGATGGCATCCCGATTATACCCAATCCAGAGTTACGAATCAATACCGAAGGTGGGGCCTCGACGCTGGACATTCCGCGAGCCAAGGCGTCGGATGCGGCATGGTACCAATGCACCGCCCAGAACGTCGCAGGTTCCACAGCTACTCGGGCTAGGCTCTACGTTGAAGTACCGAAAGAGCCTCCGCCCGAGCAGAAACGTCTGCACTTACCCAGGCCTACCAAAATTATCGAGCCCGAGTGAGTGATTCAATATACCTTTATATTATGTTTCATATATTCTAAAACAGTAAAAAAAATATTTTGAACGCTTTAATCATAACTTTTAGGCCAGCCCCCGGACCAGAAGTCATCTACTTGAGGCATGTGGAAAGGGCACGACCCAACATTCCACACGGTGAAGAAGACCGCGTCTATCCTCCGCCACAGTTTATTGTGCCACTCAAGAGTGTGTCGCAGATGGAAGGTGGCAAAATTCACTTTGAGACGAGGATAGAACCGGTTGGCGACCCAACTATGAGAATAGAATGGTTGAAAAATGGCCAAAGTATTGAAGCAAGTACGTATTACCACGATGGTTTATTTAGTTTATACTATCTTACATTTTTACTAACCAAATATTTTTTGTCAGGTTCTAGGTTTACGTCGATATTCCGATTCGGCTATATTTCACTAGATATGCTCAGTCTGAACATACAAGACAGCGGAGAGTATACTTGCAGAGCGGTTAGTGCAACAGGTGTCGCAGAAACGAAGGCAGTATTGCAAGTAACACCACGAGCAACGATCGAAAGGACTAGCCAACACCCAGAAAGTCTGCAGTACATCCAGCAGTTGGAGGACTACTCCAGATATCAACATCAAGAATCCATCGAGGAATCTTCTTCTCAGCGGCCACAGTTCATCCGGCCACTTCAAGATCTTGGTGAACTCCAAGAAGGACGAAATGCTCACTTTGAAGCACAACTCACTCCCGTTAGTGATCCGACTATGAGAGTTGAGTGGTACAAAGATGGAAGACCTATAACAGCTAGCTCGCGAATCACATCAATCTTCAACTTCGGTTACGTCTCCCTTAACATCATGCACCTACGGGCTGAAGATGCAGGTTCGTATACAGTGAGAGCTGTTAACAAATTAGGTGAAGCCATCAGCACAGCTTCGATCAGAGTAGCGGCGAGAAGTACTGTCACTTCAGACTTGGGTATTCCCGAACAGCAACGATATATCGAGAAGACTGAGGAATTAGAAGCATATCAGCAACAGCAAAATCAAAAATACTACCAGGAAGTTCCCGAGAGTACACAAAGGCCTGAGTTCAAGACGCCGATCAAAGATCAAATTAATATTAAGGAGGGAGGGTTTGCCCACTTTGAAGCTCGTCTAGAGCCAGTGGGTGATTCGACCTTAAGAGTGGAGTGGTTGAAAGACGGACGCCCTGTAGAGGCCAGTTCACGTATCACCACTTTCTTTAATTTTGGTTATGTAGCACTGACGATTAAGTCAGTCACAATTCACGATGCAGGCCATTACACATGCCGGGCATACAACGCTATCGGCCAAGCGACAACAAACGCTAACTTAACTATTGTGACGAAAAGAGATATCATAGCTGAGTCACAACACCCTGGTGGTCTAGAAAAAATTCAACATCTTGAAGATTCTAGCAGATATTTGAGGCGTGCTGAAGAAGAAGTGAAGGTGACACAGAAGCCTCGATTCTTGGGACCATTGAAGGGTACTAATAAAATTGTTGAAGGACAAAGTGCTCACTTTGAAGCTAGAGTAGAACCCCAGAGTGATTTGACCATGACGATTGAGTGGTACTTCAATGGTCAAGTTATTAAGAGCGCCAATCGTATTGCAACTTATCACAACTTTGGATACGTCGCCCTCGATATCTCGAGCGTGCGCGCCGATGACTCTGGCGTATACACCGTTGTAGCTCGTAATGCGCTTGGCGAAGCACAACTGAGTGCATCTATGGTTGTTGAGAGTAAGTATTGCTTCTTCGTAAACATGTCATTACAATCTTGTGATTTTACCAAATTTTTTATTTTGTTTATTTTCAGCACGATCAAGCATCGACACATCAAGTATCCACCGTGGTCTGTACGAAAAGACCAAGCATATTGAAGAACACAAGTTTGTGGAACCCATGTATCAAATTGAAGAGATTTCAAAGTCAAAGCCAGTATTTGTACAGCCACTATCCGACCCGCCTTCAGTTTCAGAAGGTAAAAACATTCACCTTGAATGCAGACTGGAGCCAATGGGTGATCCTACTATGCGAGTAGAGTGGTTCCATAACGGTAGAGCTGTAACTGTCGGCTCTCGCTTCAAAACATACTATGACTTCGGTTTCGTGGCGCTAGATATTATACACGCCACATCCATTGACTCGGGAGAGTACACAGCCCGAGCGGTTAACCACCTCGGTTCAGCACATACGTCTGCAATGGTTCGCGTGATTGAGAGGTCAGATATCGTCACTGACACGCAGAACGAACAGGCCGTTGAACAAATTCAAATGCTTGAAGATGCCGCTCGAAGGACTAGACAGGTCCATGAGGACATAACAGTGATGCAAGCTCCTCAATTCTCGAGAGCATTGCATAACATTGAAACAGTAGAAGGAACGAATGTGCATTTGGAATGCAGATTGCAACCTGTCGGTGATCCTACGATGAGAGTTGAGTGGTTCTGTAATGGCAGGCCCATCAAAACAGGACACAGATTTAGACCAGCCTACGAATTTGATTACGTGGCACTTGATCTTTTGAGTGTATACCCTGAAGATTCTGGTGTTTACACATGCCAAGCCACCAACCAACTTGGTGAGTCTGTAACGTCTTGCGCATTGCGCGTGATCGCTAAGAAAGATCTCATACTGGAATCTCAGCACCCATCTGGGCTCGAGAAAATCCAATACCTGGAAGACGCTTCAAGGTACAAGAAAACTGACATGATTGATGAGTCGATCAATATCAAGCCTCGTTTCGTAACTAAGCCCAAATCTATTGAAAACGTCAAAGAAGGACACCATGTGCACTTTGAATGCAAGCTAGAGCCAGTAACAGACTCCAACTTAAAGGTTGAGTGGTATAAGAACGGCCAGCCGGTAACTATTGGACACAGGTTCAGGCCTATTCATGATTTCGGATACGTGGCATTAGATATTATTGATCTGATCGCTGAAGATTCCGGTATTTATACCTGCAGGGCGGTTAACCTTGTTGGAACCGACGAAGTCAGCTGTAAGCTGTCATGCCGCGGGACGGCCGACATTATCAGAGCCACACAAAACGAGGCTGGTCTAGAACAAATCCAACATTTGGAAGACAGGTCAAAATACCACAGAACTGATGTTATCGACGAACTGACCACACAGGCGCCAATTTTCACAACGTCATTAAAAAATGTAGAGATCAAGGAAGGCCAGCGAGCTCACTTCGAATGCAGACTGATTCCTGTTTCCGATCCTACGATGAAGGTCGAATGGTACCACAACAATAAGCCCCTGAAGAGTGGCTCGAGGTTTACCGAAACGAACAACTTTGGATTCGTGGCTTTGGACATCATGTCATGTTTACCCGACGATTCAGGTACCTACACTTGCAGAGCGATTAATGCTCTGGGTGAAGCGGTTACTTCTGGAATCGCTATTGTACATTCCAAAAAGTCTATTTACTTAGAGTCGCAGCACGAAGGAGCATTGCCGAGGCTTCACCAACTTGAAGATACCTCGAGGAACCAGAGACACAGCGCCCAGGACGAGATGATAACACAGGCCCCTGTATTCACATTGCCGATGAAGGATATTAGAGTAGCTGAAAACCAAGCTGTTCACTTTGAGGCCCGACTTATTCCCGTAGGGGATCCGAAGTTGCGTGTGGAATGGTTGCGTAATGGAGTTCCTGTGGAAGCCTGTAAGTACAACCGATGCAAATAATCTAGCTATCAATATTTCAATTATTTATAGAAACATTACCTAACATTTGTTACGTTTTTGCAGCAAACCGTTTGACCACAATGCACGATTTCGGATATGTTGCCCTCAATATGAAGTTCGTGAACCCAGAAGATTCCGGCACATACACGTGCCGTGCTATCAACGAACTTGGAGAAGCAGTGACATCGTCTACCCTTTTCGTTCAATGTAAGTAATTATTTCATAAATATTTCTTCCAGCTCTGAGTGAAATTTTACTTTAATCCAAAGGATGCGCCGATAATATAATAAAAACTTTAAAAGTTGGAATTAAAATAAGGTAATCATTAAAATGAAATGAAAGGAAATCAGTTTCTTTGCTTAAACACGGTAGAATACATACGAACCACAATTTAAAAATATTTATTACCTTATCTACTTATTATGTATACAATTTTTTTGTCTCTTCGTATAGCTAAAGCATCATTGCAACTGGAATCGCAGCACGAGACAGCCCTACACAAGATTCAACAGTTGGAGGACGCATCTCGGTATGCACGCAAGGAAGACGTCGAGGTTGCTGTAAACCAGGCCCCTTGTTTCATCACTCAACTGAATGGACCCACAAAACTTGTTGAAGCTCAAAGTGCTCACTACGAGTGCAGGATCGAGCCCTACCCCGATCCCAACATGCGCGTGGAATGGTACTTCAACGGTAAAGTGCTGCAGAGCGGCCACCGTTACCGCACCGCTTACGACTTCGGTTTTGCCGCTCTAGACATTCTCACTGTTTACGGAGAGGACTCTGGAGAGTACACTTGCAAGGTCATCAACAATCTGGGACAGGCTACATCGTCCATCAAGTTAAATGTGCAATGTAAGTACTCTCCTGCCCTTTTCATTATTAAAAAATAATTGTTTTATGGTATTCCATTTCTCAACAATGTTTTTCATTTTAGCTAAAGAGTCGATCATTCGTGATACATTACACGACAGTGCTCTTGAAAAGATTCAGTACCTTGAAGACGATAGCAGAAACAAGCGCGTGGTCCGCGATGAGGTCTTCGTTGCAGAGAAGCCTCAGTTTGGAAAGCCTCTAAAGAACGCAGAGGTTCCGGAAGGAAAGCCTGTGCATCTTGAGGCAACGTTGACTCCGGTCAATGATCCCACAATGCGCGTTGAATGGTATTGCAACGGCAGGCCTATCCAGCAAGGTCACAGGTTCAAGACCACTTACGATTTCGGCTACGTGGCGTTGGATATTCTCTACGCGTATGCTGAGGATACTGGCACCTACATGTGCAAAGCCACTAATGCTGTGGGCGAAGCCGTAACCACCAGCTCAGTGAAAGTTGACGGTAAGCTACTTATAGCAACTACTTATAAAAAATCTTTTTCATTGATAAATACACATACTTCCACGTTCGTACACACTGTAATTTAACATTATGGTAATTTTAGGCTTAATGCGAATAGCACGTTCACAATTCTGTTTTCATGTTTACAGCTAAATCCGGATTATATCTTGACACGCTCGACGAACAAAGGTTAAAGAAGATCCAAGAGCTCGAGAGGTACGAAAGACCCAAGGCAGTCGAAGAAGAGAAGCCAGGTCAGCGGCCGGTATTCCTAACCGCATTGACCAGTCTTGAGAACTTGAAGGAAGCGGACCGCGCCCACTTTGAGTGCAGAGTCGAACCAATCAACGACCCTGACCTTAAGATTGAATGGTTCCTCAACGGCCAGAAGATAAGAGCTGGTCACAGATACAGAACTACACATGACTTCGGATATGTCGCATTGGACATACTTTATTCTTACGCCGAAGACTCTGGAATTTACATGTGTAAAGCCACCAACAAACTCGGTGAAGCAGTTAATACTTGCACGTTGAAGGTTGCAGGTAAGCATTCATTATAATAAGACACGAAACGAAGTTATATACAAAGTAGTATATAAAAATCTGACAAATAATAAATGGTTTGCTGTTTCAGGGCACAGAAGCATTATTTTGGACACCCAGCATCCGAATGGTCTTGAAAAGATCAGGCAACTCGAAGCACAAGGCCACAGTACAAGATTAGAGGTTGAAGAACCTAAGATTAGCCCTCCAAGGTTCGCGACAGAACTCAGAGGAACCACACACGTGTTTGAGGGCCAGACGGCTCACTTTGAGTGCCAAGTGGAACCAGTACACGATCCCAATCTTCGTATTGAGTTCTACCACAACGGACAAGCCCTGCAATCTGCTTCGCGGTTCCATATCACTTTTGATTTTGGTTACGTGTCATTAGATATCCAACACTGTGTACCGGAAGATGCCGGTGAGTACTCCGTGAAGGCGATCAACGCCTTAGGACACTGCACTTCTGCGATATCGATGACAGTAACCGCAAAAGGCAGCATAATATCGGAATCTCAGCGTCCAGAAGGCTTAGAGAAGATCCGAGAATTGGAATCAACAGAACCATTTAAACGACCTGAAATTCCTGAACCTGTCACACGACAAAGACCAGTGTTCACACAGCCCCTGCAAAATATTGATAATATTCAGGAAGGCCAAACTGCGCACTTTGACTGCAGACTCATTCCTGTCGGTGACCCGACTCTCAAAGTGGAGTGGTTTAGGAACGAGAAGCTCATTGAAGATAGTTCAAGGATCACGAAGACTCATGACTTTGGCTACGTGTCTATGACTATAAATCACGTGCGCGATGAAGATCAAGGCGTGTACATGTGCAGAGCGTCAAATCTTCTAGGAGAAGCCGTCACCACTGCCGCTATGAAGATCAAAAGTAAATGTTTTCAGTTATACCTATATTTGTAACATAACCCAAACACCATTTACGTCATTTGACGAATGCTTAATGCCGGTGTATAACCAGCTGAGACAGAGAAGGTTGTGCGTTTGAGTCCCGCTGCTGGATAAATGTTTGCATGGTCTACAGATATGTTTTCTGAGTTTTGGTATTTACATAAAAAAAATTATTTAAATATCCTATCAGTTATCTGCTTCACATCGCACAAGTTTTGTTTAGTTTGGACCTAAATGACGCTGTATGAAATGTCCGGCATTATTTATTTTATTTATTTACTAAACAACATATTTTTTACAGCTAAAGCAGCAATCCAACTGGATACACAGCATCCTGAGGGTATGAAGAAGATCCAGCAGTTGGAGCAGCCTCACAGGCAGAGGTCCGATGAACCAGAAAAGGAGTTTGAGAAGCCGATCTTCACGCAGGTGCTCACTGGACCCTCAGAGTTATGGGAAGGACAACACGCTCACTACGAAGCCCGCGTCGTCCCTGTGGGTGATCCTAGCATGAGGTTCGAGTGGTACATCAATGGCGTTGAACTTAAGATGGGTAAGTCATATAAGAATAGAAAGAAGCTTGAGGAAAGAAAGGAGTGAATACTGAGATGACGGCTGATAGATGGAAATAGAAGTCAAAAATATATGCTAAATAATTCATTCATTCAATTATAAGGTTAATCAATGTGTAAATCTTTACAGGTTCAAGATTCCGCACTACTCATGACTTCGGGTTCGTCACATTAGACATCAACTCAGTTGTATCGAATGACGCAGGCGTATACATGTGCAAGGCTATCAACAAAGCTGGCAGCTCAGTCTCGTCGACTGCACTTAAAGTGAAGACCAAATCAACCATTGTTGATTCTGCAATGAGGCCTGAGTCCTGGGAACAAATTCAGTTAAAGGAAGCTGCAATGAACAAAGTACCAGAAATGTTCATCGACTCAGGAGTGCAACAAGCTCCTATTTTCACGACTCACCTAAAGAGCTTTGATAAGCTTGTTGAAGGTCAACATGTCTACTTGGAGGCTCAGGTAGAACCGCGTACGGATCCTAACCTTAGAATCGAATGGTTTAAGAACGGAGTATCTCTCACTACTGGGTCTAGGTTAAAGAGCACATTTGACTTTGGCTTAGTCACTCTTTCCATCAACGGACTAAGAAATGACGATTCCGGAATATACACGTGTAAGGCTACCAACCTCATGGGAGAAGCAGTCTCTACCGCATCTATTAAAATCGAAGATCGCCATTGGCTTCTTGGTGATTCACTTCATCCCGAATCCTTAGACAGGATCGGTGCTTTGGAACAGCCTAAGCCAGGAAAACTGGACACTCCTGAGCCAGTCTACGAAACACCCGTATTTATTTCGCATTTGAACAACATCTTGTGCAAGGAGGGTGACACCGTTCATTTCGAATGCAACGTTGAGCCTTCAAGAGATCCTACTCTGAAGATCGAATGGTTCTTCAACAACAAGCCTCTGCCATCGGGAACTAGGTACAAGAGCACGCACGACTTCAGCTATGTTGCATTAGACATCTCACATACTTATGAAGAAGATTCTGGCATTTACACCTGCAAAGCTACCAATAGCAAGGGTTCAGCTACTACCTCTGGTTCTCTAAGATGCACCGGAGATAAGACCATCTACTTCGACACTCAGCATCCTCAAGGAAAAGCTGGCTTGGAAGCAGTGGAACAAGCTGAAGAAGCACGATTGGCCAAGGGTAGGAAGTCTTCTCTTCCTGACGCAGACTATCCCAAGCCTGAATGGGTGGTTCCTGTTGTCGCTGAACTTCAGCTTGTTGAAAGCCAACCTCTCCATCTTGAAGGCCAAGTTGAACCCAAGAATGATCCTAATCTGAAGATTGAGTGGTACTTTAACGGAAAAGCTTTGGAGCAAGGTGCAAGATTTAAGCTTACCAGTGACTTTGGGTTTGTCACGTTAGATCTTACGGATGTGTATGAAAGAGATAGTGGAATATATACGTGCAAAGCTTACAACAAGAGAGGCGAAGCGTTCACTTCTTCGACAGCTTTCTGCACAAGCAAAGATAATCTTATCGAAAGAACTCAACATCCTAAAGGGACAGAGGGATTGGAAAAGATCCAGAATCTTGAGGAATCTCTTCGTAAAGAGCCCAGCCAAAAGCCAGACGATGATTCTGGTAGAGCACCTGAGTTCACCACCGTATTCCAAGACATTTTAGACATTGGTGAGGGTCAAATTGCTCACTATGAAGCGTCACTTATCCCTACCGGAGATCAGAGCATGGTGATTGAATATTTCTACAACGGCAAAGCTATTGACGCAAGCCATCGTATTCGCACCGTATACGCATTTGGCATGGTTGTCTTAGAAATTCTAGGGACCAAGGAAAGCGATTCTGGAACTTACTCTTGCAGAGCCACTAACAGATGGGGCCAGGCAGAAATCAGCGTCAAGCTGCAGTGCATTGACAAGAGCAAGGGACAAAAACCGAGGTTTACTACACACATCCAAAATATTGAGGGACTTAAGGATGGACAGTCCGCGCATTTCGAATGCACTGTTGTCCCAGTAGATGATCCAGATATGAAGATTGAATGGTATCACAATGGTGTGCCAATGCGCCACTCTACAAGAATCAAACCAGTATCCGACTTCGGTTTTGTCGTGTTGGATATTTCGTATACACAGAACCATGACAGCGGTGAATATATTTGCCGCGCTTACAACAAGTACGGTGAAGATTTTACCAAAGCTACAATCAGCTGCTTCGGAAGAAGTGGAGTATTCTCGGACAGCTTGCAGCCTGAATCGCTAGCTAAGATCAGAGAGCTCGAAAGTTTACAGGGCGCCCAGCATCCAACACCAGCTGCGGCGTCTGCTGTACCACCTCAATTCATTACCCAGATCCAGGACGTTGCTAAGCTAGTTGAGGGCCAAAGTGCTCACTTCGAAGCGAGATTAGTACCCGTAGATGACCCAGAGCTGAAAGTAGAATGGTTTTACAATGGTAAAAAGTTGCCTAATGGCCACAGGTACAGAACATTCCATGACTTTGGTATCGTCATTTTGGATATCTTGTACTGCTATGAGGAGAATTCTGGCGTGTATGAATGTGTAGCCACAAACAAACTGGGCACAGATTCTACGAAGGCTACATTGAAGTGCACTTCGAAGGAAAATTTGATCCTGGACTCGCAACTCCCGCGGGTTAGTTCTATAATATATTTGTCACTTTTATACATTCCATCAATCTTGACATCAAGTTAATAAGTCAAGCAAATAAGAAATAATACTTATCATTGGTATTTTTCAGGGCATGGAAGGTGGGTTGGAGAAATTACAAACACTAGAGGACTCGTTAGTACGCAGGAAGGATACTACGGTGGAGGAAGAACGCGGTAAAGCTCCCGTGTTTACAGTCCCGTTGTCCAACATCGACAATCTTAGAGAAGGTGAAAATGCGCACTTTGAGGCAAGGTTGACACCTACCGATGACCCGAACTTAAAGGTAAGTTAAATTATTGTACATGGTATTTTTTTTAGTTTTTTATAACATATTATTATTATTAGTATAAGCTACTTCTGTCACACTGCTGGGTAAAGGCCTTCCCCCATAAAATATATTTTAAATAAAACATGATATGCAAGTTTAAGTTATCATTTGTTTCTAGGTCGAATGGTACTGGAATGGAAAGTCCCTAAAGGCTGGTTCCAGGTTCAGGACATTCTGTGACTTTGGATTTGTCATTCTCGAAATATCCCCGACATACCCAGAAGACTCTGGTGAATACTTGTGCAGAGCCTTTAATAACTACGGTGAAGCTGTAACGACAGCAGCTATGAAAGTACAAGGAAAACGTAATATTATTCTGGAGTCTCAATTGCCTAAGGGTATGGAGGGATCAATTGACAAGATTGCAGCTCTTGAAGGATACACTGGCACTTCTGACTCATTGACACCAGAAGCTGAAACTGGAAACCCACCGGAATTCATCACAACACCGTCAGATCTTATCTTGGGAGAAAACTCCTCAGCACACTTCGAGTGCAGGTTGCAACCAGTCAACGACTCGAGTATGAGGGTGGAGTGGTACCACAATGGCAAAGCCCTTTTGACAGGATCTAGAGTAAAGACCATCAACGACTTCGGATTTGTAATATTAGAGATCGGTGGTGTCTACCAACGTGATGCAGGTCTGTACACTTGCAAAGCAACAAACCGCCATGGTGAAGCCACGGTGTCTTGTAAACTGCAGGTGAAAGGTAGACAAGGAATCATCTTGGAGCCGCAACTACCGTCTCACTTCAAGTCTGGAACTGAAAGCATCCAAAAGTTAGAAGAGACGCTTCACAAGCGCGAGGAGATCGCCGTAGAGGATGAGAAACCGAATCCACCACGATTCACCGTCGAAATCAAAGACAACATTGACATTGCTGAAGGAGGCCCGATTCACTTCGACTGCCGCGTCGAGCCAGTGGGTGACCCAACAATGAGAATCGACTGGTTTCACAACGGTCGTCCGTTTGCGACAGGATCTCGCGTTCACATGCTCAATGACTTCGGCTTTATAGCTTTGGATATTGACTACATTTACGCCCGTGATTCTGGAGAATACACCTGCCGTGCAACCAACAGATGGGGATCCGCAACCACTTCTGCTAAAATAACTTGCAGTGCAAAGCGCGATATCGTTTTGGAATCACAACTGCCTCAGGGCATGAGTGGCGAAAAGATCAAGGAGTTAGAAAGAGGACGCGTCGCAGACGCTCCTAAGGAAGAACCCATTATTAGCTCTCCGCCTAAATTCATTACACAGATCCAGTCACATACAGTTGAGGAATCTGAAAGCGTTCGATTTGAATGCCGCGTTGAGCCTAAGGAAGATTCGAAGCTGCGCGTGGAATGGTACCGCAACGGAAAGCTGTTGCCTTCTGGGCACAGATATCGCACTGTCTATGACATGGGTTTCGTATCCTTAGATATCCTGTACGTTTACGCAGAGGATTCTGGAGAATACGTTTGCCGTGCAGTAAACGATTTCGGAGAAGACTTCACCAAAGCAACAGTATCATGCAAACGTAAGTTTGAACACTATTACTACACACAAAATTTTTTTAAAAGGAGACGGCTCATGTCCTTTAGTTTTGGTATTTTTACCTATGACTAGCCGTCGACGTCTTTCGGCTGATATATTGATATGATTTTTCATTTCATGTGTTGATAACCTCCTTGACGCAGAGGGTCGGTTCGATTCCTACCGTGGAACAAATGTTTGCATGATCTACATTATATTATCTCTATTTAGTATATGTAAGTATGTATTTATAAAAAAATCTGTAATAAGATTCCCATAGCTAGATGGCGCTGCGTGAAATGTCCAGTATGATTTATTTATTTATGTGGACTTTAGATTTTGACCATACCAACTTGCTACTTTCAGAACTTCCAGACATCATCCTTCAGAACCAAGTACCACGAGGTATGAAAAAATCCGAGGCACTGACCCAGATGGAAGCCACAATCAAGAAATACACTTCAGAAATATTCCTGACAGAAGATGATCTGTACGATGCAGACAAGAAGCAGCCGCCGCGGTTCGTCACTCAGATCCAGAGCCAGACCACTCTGGTTGAGATGGAGAGCACCAAGTTTGAATGCCAGTTGGCGCCAGTGGGTGACCCCAACATGAAGGTGGAATGGTTCTTCAACGGCAAACCGCTCCTGCACAGTGAGTTTTAACTGATAATTCTTGTATATGTTTACTATTTACCCTACTTTAAGTCAGTGACCAGAACCTGGTCGAAGCAAAAAAAATTAACTAAAGAACAGTATCGTGAAATATGTTCGTGTGCCTTATAGAAAAATGCTGTGCCGTACTGTCATCTATCACATTTAAACAATAAACTAATTTAATACCTTTTCACAGAGAACCGATTCACGCCCATCTATGATTTCGGTTACGTGGCGATGAACTTTGGCTGGGTGTACCCTGAGGACAGTGGAGAGTACCTGTGCCGTGCCACCAACCTCTACGGCACGGACGAGACCAGGGCCATCATCAAAACCGCTGGCAAACCAGGCATCGTGTACGATTCGCAGCTGCCCAAACACATGAAGAGTATTGAGAAGATTCGGGAGATGGAAGCTTCTTGGCTAGTGTAAGTATTCCACTGAATCCATTGCGTCCCAAATATGAGCCAGTATGTTGTAAATGGTTTAGATTTTTAATTGATTTGCTAATTTTGTTTTGTTTTTGTAATAAAACAAATGTAGACAAATGAATTTTTACTGATAATGATTATATGACATACTAATTTTTATTTAATAATTGCATAATTAATGTTAATTTTGTTTTTTTTTTTATGTTTCTATGGTTTTCCATATATTAAATGTTATATTATTTTTATTAAATTCATTAAATCATGTGTAAATTATAATTAATTATAAGTAACGGTAATTTGCACGGTTTTAATCGGTGAAGTAAGTGAAACCTACCTATATAGCTGTATCAACTTACATATATACCATGCTACTGGCAAACAAATTTAATTTAATTTCAAAATAATGTGAGTTGATACGAGTAAACAGGGCACGTTCAACATTTCGGTGAAACCGTTCGAACAGTCTATAAACTACGACGCCAACTAACTCACAAGCTTATTTATATTGCTTGCTGTCTTCGAAAGTCTTGTTTTCATGTTCAATAATTTGCAGAACACCTGAGCAAGTGGTAGACGAGACCAAGGCCCGTTCACCGCCCGTGTTCGTCAGCCGACCAGACCCAGTGACCGTGGAAGAAGGCGAGTGGGCCCGATTCTGCTGCCGTGTCACTGGACATCCTAAGCCACGTGTTATGTGGGTCATCAACGGAAGCACTATTGTCAATGTAAGTTCATTAAACTTATAACATCATAACAGATTACAGTACGATGCCCATCAATTAGGGCGTTTATATTTTTTTGAGTCAGTCACTCTCGTGTGATCTCTGGACATTTGTAACACAAATGCCCATAGGCTGCGGTTACCGCTTACCATCAGGTGAGCCGTAAGCATGTTTGCCACCCTATGGGGAAAAAATAGCAACCTTGCGTTGTTGTCTCAACTGTTTAGTTGAGAAATTTAACTAGAAAGTTAAAACAAAATTTTACGTGCCTTGTAAAATAATACTTACATTGTTATCTCCGATGACAGAAAACCAAAATCTGGGCTTTTGAAAATATTCATCTATTTTTAATTAATTTTAGGGTTCAAGATACAAGCTGACTTATGATGGAATGTATCATTTGGACATTCCTAAAACGAGGCAGTACGACACTGGTAAAATCGAAGTTATTGCTAGGAGCTCCGCTGGTGAAGCTTTGGCCACGACCGAACTTAAAGTTATTCCGAGACACGATGATTACCGAGGGGTTCTAAAAAACGCGCCACGACGTAAGTATTCCACACTTGTAAATCTACACATAACGCTTACTTTGCACCTTCACACTGGGCACTGGTGTTCACATAATCCACTGGATGGATTCACGACTTCGACCCCTTTTGCTGCTATAACACACGTCACACCCACGCACACACCCACACGCTTCTGCACATATAAACCCTCAGCTTCCCCTCTCCCTCTCTCTACCCATAAGATGAAGTGCAACTATCTCCTGCTTCTACCGGCTTTACCATCGGACGAGAGAGGTATGTTTAGGATCATGAAGTATGCGCATACTAGATGTAAATATACTAATCTTGTATTTTAATCATCGCAGCTTGGTATGATGAAACAACACAATACCAACGTAGCGGAACTGAACTCGAAAAAACCTTTGAGGAAAGGCAGACTTTGCAACGCAAGGGCGAGATAGACCATAGGCCTGAGTTGAAGCCTAAAGTAATCAAGGAGCCTGAGACTGAATGGCAGCACGCTGTGAAGAAGAAGAAGAGCGAAGAGTATTACAACAAGATTCATGAGTTGGAAAACGAACAAGTAACTAAGGAAAGTAGACTGAGGGAGTCGTCTCGCCAGTACGCTATTCCTGGGGAAAAGCTGACCAGCTCATCGCTTGCCAGGGGAATGGCCCAGCGTTATGAAGATAGCTTGTAAGTAAGATAGCTTGTAGCTTTATTGTAGGTTTTACTTCTTATTAAGTTCTAGTCTATCAGGAATAATGAAACATTCCTATCATTTACAGAGAACAAACTGAAGAGACTGCTGAAGAGACCGCCCAGCAGAAAGTAGTGCGAAAACCAAAGATTCCTGATCCATCTGAATCCACCGTACATGGCAAAGAAGTACATGTTGCAAAACACAAGCAAACGCAAAAAGAGGTTGTCGGTGACACAGAAATTACACGCAAGATCACTTCGACCGAGACCACTGAGGTTGAGCACAAGGCGCAAACCCAAGAGAGGGTGGTTGAAGGACCAGTCAAACCTAGCAATCCCCCAGTATTCACCAAGAAGATGCAACCCTGTCGCGCATTCGAACAGGAACAAGCCAGGTTCGAGGTCGAGTTTGACGGAGACCCACTTCCAACCATCAAATGGTATCGCGAGAACTTCCCCATCAAGAATTCACCCGACTTCCAAATCCACACATTCAGCACCAAATCTATTCTCATTATCAGACAAGTTTTTGTCGAAGATTCTGCAGTATTTGCTGCAGTGGCTGAAAACAGGGGTGGAACTGCCAAATGTAGTGCTAACTTGGTTGTAGAAGAGCGTAGAAGGCAGGGTAGAGGAGGTTTGCTTCCTCCAAGCTTTAACCTGACCGCACAGAACGTGAACGTAACAGCAGGTCAGCTCGTCAGGTTTGACACCAAGGTCACCGGATCCAAACCTCTAGACGTTTACTGGCTGAAAAACGGCAAGAAAGTGCAGCCAGACATCAGGAACAAGATTCTAGAGGAGGATGGCACTTACACTCTCCTTATTCTAGAAGCATACCCCCAGGACTCTGGAAAGTACGAATGCGTGGCAATCAATAGTGCGGGCGAAGCACGTTGCGACGCCGAGTGCTCTGTCAACGCTCCCGCCACCAAAGAGAAGCCCAAACCTCAATCCAAAGCCGCAAACGCTCCCCCAGAGGTGATCGAATCCCTGAAAGACAAGTTTGTGACTGAAGGCCAATCGATCGAGTTCAGCTGTAAGATCGTGGGCAAGCCAGCACCGACCGTGCAGTGGTACAAGAGCGAGAAGCTGATCAAACCTTCAAAGTATTTCCAGATGTCGAGAACTGCGGACGAGTATACTCTTCGCATTTCGGAAGCTTTCCCTGAAGACGAGGGTGACTACAAGTGCGTCGCGTACAACTCAGCCGGCCGAGTCACGGTTGCTGCTAAGCTAATGGTGGCCCAGCCGGACCAGGCTGATAGTCTGCCAACCTTGACTCCCCTTCGCGACATCGTGGTCTTCGAAGGCCAACCAGCCCAGTTCAAGACCCAGATCTCTGGTAAAGCGAAGCCGACTATCCAATGGCTTCGTGAAGGTGCACTCATTCCGGTCACCCCAGACTTCCAGGTAATTACTTTTCAAATAGTGAAACTTTTAGCAAAGTTTTTAATGTTTTTCTAGTCAATTTTCAATCATTTAAACGACTATAATGGGAATAGGTAATTTATGAGGCACATGAAGCTTTACATTTGTATGCCTCAAGTTGATGGACGCAGAGCGGTGCAATGTAGGGCACGTTTTTAAGGTGCGTAACCTACGAGGCAATACTCTGTTATAGGCGATGGTTACCACTTAACATCAGGGGGGCTTTAAGCTTGTTTCGTCTCCAGGTTGTTTCATCTCCAGTGTGGGGTGTGTGGTACATGACGTATTCTCGTTTACAGATGATCCACGAGGGCAACAACGCGGTACTGCTGATCGGCAATACGTACGAGGAGGACACCGGCACCTTTACATGTCGTGCTACCAGCGCCGCTGGCCAAGTCGAGACCTCCGCCAAACTAGTCGTCAAAAGTAAGGCATAGATCCAGGCAGTCGCGTCGCGCACTTAATCTATTAATGTAGTGTTTCTTTGTTTCATTCTTCTACAAGAGATCGGGTGAAAACTACTTTAGAAAGTTGACAAGCGTTTTTCACAATCGTAGCGGTCACCGCAGTAACTTCCGCTTAGACACACTCATGATCACTGTCGCGATCTTGACATTCGGATTTCTACCGTCCCACCAATCATCTACGATCTTGCCCAGTGACACCCCAAGGCTGCTAGCCGACATTAGTAACTACATGCGATAAAGGATTTTTGTCACTATTTGCAACCGGTTGCAAACTAAGAATTAATCGAAGGTGCATAATGGGAGTTAGCCAATCAATTCTGATTTTATGGTTGCATTATTCTTTTCAGTATTATAATATTCTATAAAATATATCTATTTATTCATTCATACTGTTTCGTTATTCACAAAATCAGAAGAGACGGCGATAAAATATTCTTAGTTGGTAACTAGTTGCAAATTATAAAAATCATTCCTTTATTGTACCTATATACTAAATTCGGGTTTGACAACCAGCCTTAAAACAACCTGCGCGAAAACCACAAGACCCGTTACGCGCATTTTCTAACACGAGTCGACCCAACAATACGTAACTCAGTAGAGTAATTTGGGCGAATTTTCGCATTAACAACGCTGTACATACAAGCTTTTTGTGTAAATATCTACTTAGTCATAAAAGAAGACAAAGGCGGAGAAGAGCACCGAGCATCGCACACCAGCTGATACCACCTGCGTGATAGATGGACACACGTAACATGTGAATAACACGAACACAAGACATCCCACGACTGTTTTGTTTTGCTTTTACCGCTACGATGTCTACTAAATGATGTATATCTATTCGATCATACTGTAAATTAGACAACTGCGAACTGTGAACGCGAGCTACGTCTACGGACGCATCGTCAAATGTATTTTTCACCCAATACTCTCATGAAATAATTTTAAGCCTGCGCTTAAGTTTATTTGGCATATTAACAATAAGAATTAAAAGGGTTTTACGCTTTTTGTGTTGAGATCTGACCTTTGAAACTCATGCAACTGATCTCAGTAATCTGTGCCTATATATACGAATGGATCATTTGTTTGTATGACGAGTTCGATACTGATACCAGCGACACTGGGACTTGCGTCAGCTTCTGTGGTCCAACCGATAACGTTCGTTCTTCCTTTGTATGTAAATAAACTTTTAAATCGACCACAAAGAGTACAAGTGGAGAAAGTCCCCGCTTCGGCTTTAACCTTAAGCATGAGTCACTGTTTGTACTGTTCAGTTTAGTATTTTGAGTTATCTATGATTCTTTCACTTAACATAACTTGCGCGGTGCCCGCACCGTAACCTAACAGCTACGACTAACTTTGTGAGTGTCACTGCGTGCGACACATTGGGATATTGGGACTCGTCGCTTCGGCGAGGTTGAAGTAGTTGGTTCGCGGGGCAGGGTCAGAGCCCAAAATTACTCGTGGTTGTTTCGCCCGTGTCCTTAGATACGCTGTCAACTCTCATTAAGACAAAGAAACAAGACTAGAATTCGCCACGCACTTCAGTGGCGAAGCACTAAGCTCGAAATACGCACGCATACTTGCCTTGCCAGTTTCTATGTTCTCGATTACACTGCCGATGTTGACGACCTAATTTTCTGCAAGTACAAATCCAAATTGAATGAGATTTTATAGTGTAACGTTAAAGTGATCTTAACTTAGTTTGATTTTAAGTGCACGACATTGTTAAAAATAGAATTGTGTTGTATGTTTCACCTAAGTGTAATAAGTTATTAGGCGTGGCAGTTTTTATCACTAAATACATATTAGATTAGTAATTATTAATAATTGACATAATAATATGACTATTTATGAAAGAAATTTATTTGTATGTTACCTTTATGTGAAAAATGTTTAATAAATGCAATGAAATTGATAGTATTTCGCATTATTGTATACACTACTACTACGGTAGAATTTAGGTGGTAAGCGTCAGCGCCTAGATGATCAGAGTACATTCATGAACTCACATTCAAACATTAACACACACAGGTGTCTGCTATCCATCGCATACATATATTGCAGTGTTTTCATTGATGGATAGAAAGACACTACCAGGGTTCGTATTCTCGAATTAATCTTATGCACGATATGCCGTCACATCTCTTATGTAGCCGTACAAAATAATGGTTTCCGACCGAGATTTGATGGCATCTCGTGCACTAGATTTTTCCGTGGATCATCCCCCAGTTACTTTACTTCATCAACTGGCATACTTCCTATCTAAGCTACTTTCTTCATAATCATTGAATGGCAGTTGTGATTTAATTTTATTATCACAGTTTTTTTACTGTCGCATTTGATTAACTTTAACGCTAAAGGCTTTATATTTAGACCAATGTTTTTGATAGATAACTGGTATGAAAAGTTTTGGTTCAAAGTAGTAACATGATTATAATTTCAATTACTTATATTAGATACACACACAAAACAAACAATATGATTTTGCCTAAAAATAGCGATAATTATGAACTATGAAATAGAGTATCAAGTAAATTTACTAAATTTAAAGGAACATAACTTGTTTAAGATTACAAGATCTTCGTCAATGCTTGTAATGAAATACTTTTGAATTTGTTTTCTGCATTTATTTTAGTGTTAGAAAATTAACAAGAATAAATCAAACTGTTGACACAGATCTTGTACCACTTTAGTTCAAACGATTAGGTAGGTACACCAAAACATACGATGAATGAAAATTTTCAAAACGACGGTGATCAAGAACGTTGGGTCCTGACTACGTAAGTACATTGCATGGTAAGGTATTTATTTTTGATAAAAATTTATTATTTTATTGCATTATTTTCAACATCGATCCTATACAAAAACCAATAGAAACTGACTCATTTGTTTTATAATATTTGAGCTATTTGGTAAAAGTACTCATCATAAACCAACTATCCTGATTAAAATTAATCCTCACTTGCGAACCCAAACAAATTGATTGACAATTCATTATTCGTAACCAGATTACTAAATAAGACAAAATAGTTATAATTAGGAATAGTTTTTATGTAAATAAAAAAAGCACCGGTATTTTTTATATTCAATATTAAAAAAATAGACATGCATATTTTAATGTTTGATTATAAACATATTAAATACCACACACCAAAGATTAAAACGGAAGTTAATAAAAAACGGAAAACTACTTAAAACATACACAAAATCATAAAACACAGTCCGTTTGAGGTCAAAACTCCCAACTATTTTGTAACAGCAGTTAAACGAGTGAAACATACGAGTTTTTCAAAGCGAAGAAAAGTTAATTGCTTGTTCATAATGCTCAAAGCTCAAATGGTAAAATGCCTTTACCATATTTGAGCTACAGAACTGTAGTATTTTAGGTATTGTGTCCATTACTGTGAAATTATCTAAATATTCTTCAAACGAAGTGTTCCACGGTACATCGAGTTTCTCAGAGGCAGATGTTCTTGACTTTTTCGCCATCATCTGAACTCGCGTAGCTTCCTTCTGGGGTAGGTTGAGTCGCTTTACCAATATCATACTGAGGGCTGTCTCTGACTAAATATATCATTATTATAATATTTAGCCATTGAATCTCCGTCCACCTGGACGGAATAGAATAGAATAACCTATTGTTAACTTCTTTTAACAAAAAGTGGTAGGTTTTTTTAAAAAAAAACACGTAATTAATAGTTTTCCCCTTTCGGACATAGGTACAATACGAAGGGTCTTACATATAACACATAGCTGGGTTAAGATTAACATTTTTATAAAAGGCATTTAAATACAGAAGAAGCATAGACAATATATTCAATCGTTATAAAATTCTTGCATTGTGTAAAATCTATTCCAATTAACCATTTTCTTAGACTATTTACAAACAGTATTAATTAAACTATACCCGTTTAGTTAAGTAAGTATTTACAAATAAATTTCCAGTAAGCGATTATCTATATATATAAAAATGAATAGCTGTTCCTTAGTCTCGCTAAAACTCGAGAACGGGTGGAGCGATTTGGCTAATTTTGGTATTTAATTATTTGTGGAAGTCATTCATTTTCTCATACATAATGATGGCCGGGGACAACAATTGACAATTCTACCAGGGTGACTTATATTGACAGGCCGCGTTATACCTATGCATGTCAAGCCGATACGAAGTTCGGCGGGACCACTAGTAATTAATAAAAACGAGATAGCAATATTTTGCTCTGAGTGATTTTTAATTTAGTTTTAATATACTTTGTTCATTTTGTGAAGCCTAAATCGTGCCTGCAATAAACTTTATATTTATTTAAATTTAATTTTAACTATTCTAGTAGTTGCCCTATGTGTCTCATCTCAAATTACTCTCCACCCAGTATAACTCGGTTCACACTTAGTGTACAGTTATACTGACCCAACCAATATTGCTTCTTGTAATGCCAAGAAGACGTCCGCGGGGGGAAAAACGCCAAGACTTGTCATGGCCATTTGTGCGTATTTTTAGTTAAAAAAAACCTCGATAACTTTGTGACAAGTAAATAATATAAAATATTGACGGTGCTTTTATCATTTATCGAACGAAGCGGGATCTCCAACTCAACTTGAACGAATCGGTGTTGTAGTGCCTATGTAAAAACTCATAAGTATTTATACAGATTAGATATATGTATGTTGGTCCAAAGATAACTTTCGAAGAATTGATCCGTTCATCGTGAAATTAGGTATACATAGGTAGGTAGTGATGGTACAATCCGGGAGTGACTAAATGAGCTACAAATGTTGGGGGGGTTATTGAGATATTTTACATTTCAACCCCGTTTTGATTTTTAGTTTGAACCTTGTAGTTTTTAGTTAAATGCCACAATAAAACTAAACTTTGACGAAATTCGCAGGGTACACCAGTGACACCATAGCACTGAATTTGGTATGCGTGTAGCTTTAGTGACACAAACGTAGGGAAAAGTCTGAAATCCAGAATAACTGTAATTTCTACCCCCAACAAGTGTAGACAGATAACATGAACTTCCGTTATTTGTAATTTGAATGAAACTGTAGGTCAAGTATTGTGGTAGGAACTCAATTTCGCGCACACTATTTTAATAACATTTTTTTTATTATTTTTATTGAAGACTCGCGAGATCTCAGTTCGGGGTGAACCACTGTACTCTTGCAGCCCTTAATTTTTTTATTTGATGATTTATATATATATATATATATATATATAACATAATGTTTGGATTTGCTTCAGACCGTCTTGTGGTATATCTTTTCGGGTGGTACATAAGATATCCGACGATATGCATCATTTGACTTAATATAGTCGTTAGCTTTTACATTTTATTATTTTTATTAACTAGCTTCTGGCAGCGGCTTCGCACGCGTTGCAACAAAAAATAGCCTATGTGTTAATCCAGGTTATAATCTACGTACAAATTTCATCGAAATCGGTTCAGCCGTTACGTCGTGATTGAGTAACAAACAAATAAATAAACAAACATCCAAACTTTCGCATTTGCAATATTATATGTACAGTGGTGGTTATCTAATTAGAAACACCATCCTGGGTTTATATTTTCATTGCAAATTACCAATTATATTATATTGTATTGTTATACGATTATAATAATAGAAAAAAACGGTTGTTTTTCCAAAACTGAACCTTTTTATTAATATCAAAATAAAATACGACAAACAAGTCGGACAACTAATTAGAAACACAAAAAAATCATTACTAAAATCATTATTAAATTGAAATAATCCTAATAGTTTTGAAAAATACTAAAATCACTACATCCTTAGACAATTAGTATTTGGTAGTGTAGCCTCTGTTGTCGATTACAGCTTTGCAGCGACGCGCCATACCTATATAATAGACCAATTTATTAAAGGTTTCTAAATACTTCTCCGAGCGTCTTCAAATGCACTGAATATTAGTAACATGTTTCTGCGACAGGTTGGTCGTAATGGTGTGCCATAAATTTTCAATTGGATTTAAATCTGGACTATTGGCAGGCCACTCTAACACTGCCACCAATTGTTCTGTGAGAAACGCGTTAACGCTGCGTGCTGTGTGCTTGTCGTGCTGAAATATTCAACACTGAAAAACCGAATAGGCTATTTTAACTTTTATTCACTTTTATTCAACCTATATTTTAGGTTAATATAGCACCTACCGACATAATTTGTTGAATTAACAAAATAAAAACAGTTGAACTATAAAGGTAAATTTGACCTGATTATAACTATATAGGTATTTAACGTAACTTATTTTATTGACTCTACTTCGTTAACACGTTGACTTTACTAAATTATCAGTTAGACTTACTTAGATTCGAATATACCAAAAATTGTTGTGTTGTGAAACCTCTTTTAGTGGTTGGTTTAATCTATTATTTTGAACAATTTTATTTTTGTAGAAATAAATGTACTATAAAAGTCGTTTAAACATTATATTAAGTTAACGCAACTTAAATGGAATCAACATTGGAGTTCAACCTATTCGGTTTTTCAGTGAAGTTACAGCCAAACTTTCATCGGATTATGGAATCATTGTCTCCTCTTATATGTTTTTATATCTACTAATATTGATACATCTGCCCTTCAATCTTTCTCACGGGACCAATCCCGTATCCTGAGAAACATCCCCGCACCACAACATTTCCACCTTGCCTGCTTGTCTTTTAGTGTACTTGTTATCCAAAGCCTCGTTTATTGGTCGTCGTACATATCGTTTCCATCGGAATTAATCAAATTAATTTTAATTTCAGCTGTTAACAAAACTTTTTCCATTGATGAATAGTCCGACTGCCATATTTGCGAGCGAATGCTAAACGATTTTCTCTTACTAGTGGTACTTGTCTAGCAATCCCTCCTAACAATTTTTTTTCAACCAACCGTCTACGAACTAGTTTAGTGGACACGTGTGAGGATCGTCTTTTGAAAATATTTCTTTTTTTATAACATTCAATCCTTTAAAGGGGTCTGCTTAAGCTAATCGAATCATAAGCCTGTCTTCTTGAACTGTACTCTTCCTGGGTTATGTGATGTGACGTTATATGATATTCCGTGTAGTTTGAAATGTGCCAGAGCGTTGAATATCATCTTTACGGACCATTCCAAATAATGGGCGATTTTTCTGTAACTCCATTTATGTTTTAAATGAAAATTCATTATAACTTTTCTCGTTGCTGCATCACAGCTCTTATTTATACCCATTTTTAAAATACAATCAACAAAATTTGTAGGAAATGGCGGCAAAATGCACAATGTGGTTTAGATTTTTAAGAACTGTATTGTAGTTTAAAATCTATAATTTCGAACCAAGTCATACAATGTTTCTAATTATTTGTCCACACTGCCAGTCGTAACTATATTGATACTTTTTTTTCACTGATATTTCTTATTAATTTCGTTTTGGTTGTCTAAATATTATTGCTTGTATTTAAACTAGAGATATTAAAGTACATTGTGAAGTAGGGAAAAAGATTACCTCCTATAAAGGCTATAATAATGTTAGTTACTTTATATTAATACTAGCTGACCAGTCCGCAGCTTCGCATGCGTAGTTTTTTAATAAAAACATTACTCTCCTTCTCCACAGTTGGGTAAAAAGTAACCTGTGTCACCCGGAGATAATGTAGCTTCCCAACAGTGAAAGAATTTTTTAAATCGGTCCAGTAGTTTCGGAGCCTATTCAATACAAACAAACAAATCTTTCCTCTTTATATATTAATATTAGTTTTATTTTAGATATTGATATGTTCTTTAATATTGTAGAACATACTTTTGTTCTATCATCAATAGTTTCGGCAGCGCATGCGACGAAAGATGTTTTAGGGCACTTTTTTTTACACCTTGGGTTACGTTACTTAAGTTTTAATAAGGATGCCTAATCTTTTTAGCAATAAATATAACTTATGCCACTCAGGGTAAATGTAGCTTTCCAATGTTTAAATAATTTTTGAAATCGGCACAGTAGTTTTTGAGTTTATTCATTACATACCTACACACACACACACAAATAGAAATCTTTCCTCTTTTCATTTCACAATAATATTAGTATAGAATATAGATAGATCAAGTTACTAGGTGTTTCTAATTAGATGAACACCACTGCATATATATATAATATATCGTTCAACGTGTCAGAACACTTTTTCAAGGAGATATGAGTCGTAGTCGGTTACCGACGGTTATAAGAACCCGCCATTAATGCTTTTCACTGGAATGTTTCAGGGTGTCCTGCGCAATGCAATGTCATGTAAGTCAAGTCTTTGTTGGATTTAACCTTCGCAACCTTTCGTAACCGATTATGCGCTAGGCTTACCGTAAGTAGGTAACTGTCGAAAAAAATGGTAGTTGGGTATCCATTATAAGGTGCCACAGAAAATCGTACTCCCTCGAGATACCATTTCAGAATCAGATTCAGAAATAATTGATTGTTTAACTGTTGTACAACTAAGATCTTAAATGTTAGGAACAAGTTTGCACAGTTTATCCGTTACTGACGTACAATATAAAATAAAATAAATACGCAGCAGAATTTTTATCATATTAACAAACAACTAACCTAAGAGTAGTTCTGTAGGTAGATCAATTCACATAAGTATTTTAAGGTAGGTTTCAATGCATCATTCTTTATCTCGATCAATAAATTCTTTAATACTGTAGAAAATATTACCTATTAACCATTTTCTTCAACAATTCTTAAACGTAAACGTTCCTAGTAAAATAATTTTCATTGCTACTGGTAAGCTGTTTTAAATGTTGATGGCATTTACGAACGTACTATTTCGTAGGGGGGAGGGGGCGGGACGATTCTCGGCACATACGAGTACAACAAAATGTTCTATTACTTTTGTGAATTCAATTATTTTCGTTGAAGGATCACTTGTCAAGTATCAGTTGATTTCGGTAAAAAATCTTTTTATCAGCTGTTTTAGGTCAAAGACCTGAAGTCAAACATTACATTTGCATAAGAGGAAGGTGCAAAGTCAAAGAAATTGCTGATTTAGAGTTCCGTTTATTCTAATTGTTATTAATTTTCATAGTTGGAATCACCCCGTTCAGGACACAGTAAACATACTATAGTTCAGGGACACCCTGTAGAAATATTAAACACTTTTACCTTTACCCTATTATACTTTTACCCTACACTTTTAATTTTTCATAAAAATAGATTATTGACATGTATCTCAGTGATAAGTACAGTTTTAAATGCAGATAGAGTGCAGCGGTTTTATATTGACCGAAACGTTTTTCTTATACGGTTTATAGTGATGTTGACGATATTGTTTATATTGACGACCTCCGTGTCGCAGTGGGCTAATAGCCGGCTGTGACGCAGGAGGTAGCGGGTTCGATTCCCGTTGCGGAACAAATGTTTGCATGATCTACAGATATTTGTCCCGGGTCTAGTGGTTTCTCTATGTATTATAAGTATGTATTTACAAAAAAAAATATATATATATATATATATATATAAGTATTCTATCAGTTATCTGGTTCCCATAGTACAAGTTATGCTTAGTTTGGGGCTAGATAGCGCTGTGTGAAATGTCCAGCTTTATTTATTTATATATGCAAATATGTGTGTATTCACATCATACGGTAAAACCAGTAAAACCATTTATTTTTGCTGTTCATATCTTTCCACTGAAAACCGTGAGCGGCATATCTGTAGTATATCTGTAGTTTTTATTAAGGCTTATAACGTAAAAACTACAAGGTATAACTAAAAATAAAAAAGGGTAAAAATGCACTGACGAAAACCTTTCATTAAACGCCCCACTTGACCTGATTGTCTCATTTTGTTAGTTTTTACCCCTCTTGAACTCCAATATCGCAACAACTTCCCCACATTTTTAGCTCATTTGTCCACACTCACACCAGGAGTGTGCCATGACTATTTACTAAATTTCACGACGATCGGATCAACGCTTCGAAAGTTATTCTCGGACAAACAAACAAATATACAAGGCAGATTTGTCCAAGTTGATTTTGGAGATCTCGCTTCGTTCGTTTAATCACTGATTTAAATGGGTATTTATCGCGTATGTACTGGTTTTGCATACTTTGACTCCACTTACGCCGCGCACTATAAAAAGGATTCGGTATCAAACAATCATAATCATTTAATTGGTAAGAATATTACAGGTCATAATTTATATTGGTACCTCTTATCGGTAATTCGGTATACACTGTACACATTGAATATAACCAAAAAATAAAACATTAAAAGTTATATAAAGTAATAAAAACAAACAAAATTAGTTATTAATATAGAATTACACAATTATAAATATTACAATATAAATAGTCATACAAAACAGTCAATATAAAATGTTCCAATAAAATTACAGTATTAATTCGTCATGTCAATAACTGTCTTCATATCTGTAGAAGGTGTTATACAAGGAAAATACAAATGGCTGTATTATCACGTCATGTTCACGCATATTTTGTCATTGGAATGAACCAGCCGTCCTGTTACTCTATGATAAATTCTGTAACTATGAAAATAGAATTCACATACCTACTTAGGATTTTATTTTCAAAGGTAAGTATAGAATTTAAGTACAAATCCTGCATTTTTTTAATGTAATATACGTGGACTTCGCAACGCTTTATTTATCGTCAGAGTACTTTCGATCGGTCTGTGCGAGATTTGATAAACGATGATCCTCTTATGCCATGTGCTGCAAAGGTGTGCATGAATAATGAAGTTACATATTTACCTATACAAGGGAAACGGCGTAATTTTTAAGGTAGTTTCACTACGTTAATATTTTTATACTACTTGGGGCTAACACTGTCAGGGCTAATGGCTGTTAAAAAATGTTATAAAATAATTTATTTTTTCAAATTCATTACCGTGGAAATTTTTAATACCTTTAATATCAATGAAACTGCCTGTATAGAATATGTAAACAAATCCTAGGTATTAATGCACCATAAATGTACATGTTAAACTGATTGAGCGGCATAGTCGCAAAGGCGTCAGCGATTTACGTTAAAAATTGTTAATTGGAAATGTATCGGACTGGGTAAATAAACAGGCTACCGGTATTAAACCCGCCTCTAAAATCAGTTAATGCGATTCCGGGTGTGTGTATTAAATTAATGTCGTACATAACAAAACAGGTTGTGTATCTACGGTTAGAAGCATTTGATATGGTACCGTTCCACGAGTGAAGATAACGAAATTCTACTGACATTCTTAATCTGATATATTATACAAGGGGCGTGAGCTAAGTAACACATAACTTTTCATCACCAATGCGGGGAAATTAAAAAAGTCTTCATAACAGTTTGTTGCTAAAAAGATAATTTGCGTTCCCGGTATCCTTTGTATTATTTTTCACTAATAAACTATGGCCTCTTTTATTTAATAGAAATAAGGATTTGGCATAGAGGTTCTATTAAAACATATTATGAATGTGGACTCTTTTATTTTTAAATAGAAATAACGATTTTCATAAATGTTGTATTTAATTTTAGTATGTTATAAACGCAATGAGCGTCATTCAATTTTTAAATGTACTTACGTCCTTAGGGTCGTAAACCGCATTAACGCATCAGGTATTGAGCTAACAATGATCAAATTTCGGAGCATGAGTGATGAAAAGACTTTTGTTCAGTAAAATTAAATGCGATGGTGAAGTTGACCAAAAGTTAAGCGTAGTTCCGTACCGTAACTCTGTGTTATTGTAGCTATAACGTTTATAGTAACTGATCTTTGTACCCCTCCATTTCCTCTGTAAGACGAAGTCGTTCTTTTAAGTTAAGTTTTCCATACTAATATTATAAATTCGTTAGTAATGCTGTTTCCCTGTATATTTGTTACGTTTTTACGACTAAACGGCTCGCCGATTTTGATGAAATTTGGTATATTGATAGATCATAACCTGGATTGAGACATAGGTAACTATTAAAAAACCACGCGTAAGAAGACTTAAAGCTAGTTTAAAAAAAAACAAGGTTGGTTCTGGTTAAAACAAATCAGTGGACTGTAACCATCAGTTGCAGTATACTGCAACTAATACACGTAATACATACTAGTTATTTTTTATATTTTTTTTAATATATATTATAGGCTTGCGTTTGACCACAATCTCGCCTGATGGTAAGCGATGATGCAGTCTACGATGGTACACGCTTGCCTAGAAAAAACCTATTCACTCTCGACTTAAAGATACTCAGGTTGTAGCTATCTGGAAACACAGACTTTGGCAAGTCATTCCACTCTTTGGCGGTACGCATAATAAAGGTCGAAGAGAAACGTTTTGTGCGAATGGGAGGTATTTCTACCATATAGCGGTGGCGCACCGCAGAGCGTCTGGTTGTCCGTTGATAGAAAGGAGAATTACATTTACAAAAACCGATTTGTAGTTTAAAGAGGGCATTTGTTGGCCTTGGATTTAGTAATATTTTAGTTATAATTACTGTATTTTAGTAGATTTTTCTTTCCGTGTAGAATAAACCAAATCAGATAAAGGTCGTATTTATTCAATTTAAATTACTAGGTCGGCTAGTTATACTCTGTTTGCACTGTCTGATAAAATACATTCAGGTTTAAAAATAGGGATTTCAAGACTTCAATCAAATTCGATGATACATTCTTGTTTACTTTAAAAAGTTCAATTATCGGGAAACGCAGACTCGGAAAAGCCGTTTAAAATTTTTAGCGGTGCTCGAAATAAAATTAGAAAAAAATAGTTGTGGGCATATGGATAGTATATTTAACATACAGTGGAGGCGCACAGCAGGATTGCACTGTAGAAATACGTACGTTTGTACGATGAAAGAATAAAGAATAGAGACGGATAAACTAAAAATGGGCTGCCCATTACATGCCCATTACTAACCGACAGTATATCACAGACTACCCTGAGGCAACCCCCAGTTATACACTATAACATTAATTAAATATCTTATATATAAAATTCTCGTGTCACGGCAGTGAAACGGCTTAACCGATTCTTATTAAACTTTTTGTGTATATTCGGTAGGTCTTAGAATAGGACGCAAACTATTTTTCATACCCCTATGTGATAAGGGTGATCCAGCCCAATAATTTATTTTTTATACTTTTTTTATTTTTTATTCGGCTATAACAAAACATACAACCATAAATTTTCACCTTTCTAATAGCGATATTAGCACTTTAATAATTTTCTACTTTGAATGTAGAGATAGTTGATTATAGTGGGTACGTGCACAAAAAAGGACATCGAAAAAAAATGAATGAATTCAACTCAATTACACAAAGTTAGCTTAGCTACACAAAGTTTATTGATTCTAAATATGACGTACACTATTTTTCACCCCCCATTTTTTATCGTAATTTTAGTATTTTGTGTGAACAATATCCATATATCGTCGTTCATAAACGTGAATATTTACATGAAGTGTCGCGTCACTTGGACATTTCATTCTGCATTTGATTTCTTTTATAAATATTAATCTGACTCCTTAACGCGCCGGCGAACCCTGAGCGCAACTTCAATTCGGCCGCGTCAAAAACTTCGGCCTGAATATCGCTATCCCTGTTTAGTGACAAAGTTTAGCCACGCAGAGCGACAGTGATAGCAATAGAACGATTCTAAATTTGATTAGATTTTGACCGTGTTCCGTAATACCAAAAATGATGACTGAAAACTTATTGTATTTTTCTCATTGTGTTGTTATTCTGTAACTAGACGATATAATCTATGTTCCCATGACTAGGATACGTAAGATGTTTTGGTTTTTAATACGAAACAATTAGGTTGAAAACAGGTCTTTTATGACTTAAAAACATGCAGAATGCGATACGCTTCTATTTCATTTTAGGTAAGTATTTTGATCTAATATATGGTTGGGAACCTAGATAAATACGATTCAAATTAAAATAATACCTTATTAAGGTAGAAATATGCTCCAATTAGAAATGATCTTGGTAGTACGTGTTGTATGGGCGATTGTCCCTCCGGTGTCCCCTTAAGGTTTCGATTGATACTCAAAGGGAAGCTGATCTGATAGAGTTGACAAAAGGTGAACCTTATTTTATTAAGCTCACTGTTCTAGCAAAATCAGCAAACAGAATAAATATGCCTTAACAAAAAACCTATTTCACAAATAAACTTTTATTAAATAAGTGGTCTAAACAAAATGTGCTTTTATCAATAGAAGTAGCCATGTTAGCCACTTTTGTTTTTAAGAAAATGCTGAAATTAAATTAAATTATATTTTATCGCATGAAATGTGGTTTAATTAATTAATTAATAATATTTAAATTTATATTAATAACAATGTCATATAGAAGTAAAATATAAAGGATTAGGAATGTCAATTTTAGTACCACTCGTCAGTAAACCAATCCGCTTGAGTTACAATCTGGTGAAGTAGCACATCTGTTCTTGTCAAAAATCAAGAAATAAAACGGAATTTAGATAAATAAATAAATAAATGTTGATGGATATTTCACACAGCACTATCTAGCCCCAAACTAAGCAGAGCTTGTACTGTGGGAACCAGAAATCAGAATACTTATATACCTTTTTTTTGTAAATACATACTTATAATATATAGATAAGATCGAAGCTTCATTTTGCCTAGAAATTATACTAATATTAAGAACACATACCCACATTAATAAAAAACATATCAAAGTGCTGTGGTATCAGAAAGCTCCTTAACTCCTTACCAAGTAAAACGCACTTTTTGGATCTTGGCGACTGCAACTGACGATTGGGACGCATTGTTATGTGTATTATAATGTGTTTTACTAACAAATTATGGATTTAATATCTGAAATAAACATTTAATATTGAAATAATTATGTATAAATAATAAATAATTATCCACCTGACAAAAAACTACCTTGTCGCGCGACCGATGAGCAGCGTAGCTGTACTAATAACTATGCATTCTGTGTCGCTAGGTCACACGCTCGCAGTTAAATCAGTAAGAATATAACTTTTGAAACTGTCATGGTTATGAACACTATTTGTAATAATGAAATATCGGGATACTCAAAAACTCAGAAATCAGGGTAAATTTTCCGTTTATAGTACAAGTAATGTTTTTTTTTTATCTTTTTTTTGGGCACTTGCGTCGTAAATGTTAATGGAATATGGTTACATTACGAGATGTTAATTTCAGTTGAGGTCCAACATTTATTTATTTATTTTTCTTTTTTAAGGACAACAAACAATTATACAATTGGGTTACTTAATGCTAATACTAGATAAGGTTCTTTAAGTATAATCAGCCCAGGTATAATATATAAACATACATATTTCATTATGCGTGAATCGAGACTCGAGCTCGAGCACATATAATATATATATATATACTTTAGTATTGGACAATGAAAACTATTATATGTGTAATTGAGTCTTGGAGTTATTTTTGAAAAGAGTCTTTATTTACTGGCATTAAAGTCAGCTTAAGTTAATAAGAAAAAAATATTCGTACGTGTTTACATCCTCGCCTTAATCGAGATCAGTTCCGTGAATAGTACTTATCTTATTAAAAATAATTATAGGTGAAATCCTTCAGTTTATTATTAGGCATTCTTAAGCCATTTTAACTGCAAAGTACTTAGGAATCCACGTAAGCAGCCGTTAAAAATCTGTAAAAAATAGTTAAAAAATAAAAAATCGTAGTTAAAAATCTATGTACGTAATGCTATAATACAAGTGAGTGCAAAAACGGGATTTTTAAAATCATCTCAAATCTCGTCTGGTTCGATTTTTTTAAATTGGTTATAAAAATTTTAACAATCTGCCCGTAAGGTATTTATGTAAAAATATCCTACGGGTAGATTGTTGTTGGATCGTAGATGTAGGGTATTTTTACGTAATACCTATATGTAAGTCTTGGTTACAGGTATTTGCAAATCAGTGTAAAATATAGTAGGTACGTTCTGACGAAAGATTCAGATTCATTTGAACTGATGAGACAAATAAATAATGCTGCACATTTCACACAACACTATCAATCCTCAAACTTAGCAAACTTCCTTGTTAACTTTTAGGTCAATATGTATAAGTAGATATATTATGTACTTGTTATTATGTATGTTTATCTATAATGTAGGTGTAGTATATAGCTACTATTTTTAATATGTATAAGTATTGTACTTATGTATATACAGTGTAAACTCTATATAACGACACTCAAGGGACTGAGCATATTTTGAAGTTATAGAGAGTTGTCGTTAAATGGAGAGAAGTAAAATCTGTATTAGAAAAAGAATACGTTTATTTCTGATTTGTCTTGGTAAATAGTACCTACAATAAAATTCTGTTTTAATTTGAACGCTATTGCGTTTTACAGTTTATGTTTACAATTTGAAAGTTTGTGAGCTACTAAGAATATGACAACGTATAGATAAAATCCATCACTTCTACTAACAACAGTCTGCAGCTACACGTGCAAGCAATCCCATTTTGTAAACAAAAGAACGGATTTCTTAGAAAGTTTGGTGTATATGATGCCAACAGTCGAGTATATTATGGTCTAGGATAATAAAACGACAAAAGGATATATACAGCTGCGCAGTTTTTACTAATTTGGCAACTTAAAAAGAACTTTTTATTACAAATTGTTGTCGTTATTGAGAGTGGGTGTAATGCTATACAGAGTGTACCATTGTATGCAAGACAAGCTAAACCAACCAAAGCCGAGTGATTTGCACGCTTTAGAAAGTTTGTCGTTAAAACGAGTGACGTTATATGGAGTTTACACTGTATTATGTATAACTATAGGTGTTTATTAGTATTTTACTCCAGTATTATTTAGTTACATTATTTTTAGTATCATTCCAGTATTTTACTATGTCCTTTACTGTGCACGTCCCCACCACTATTTTATTTATTTTTAAAATCAAATCAATTTATATTTATAGCGTAATATGGGGAATAACAAGGTGTTGTACAGTTTTTATGTAGCCACAGCCATATTCAGCGTTTAACACATGCAATGTTAAAGCTTTACACATTCATTTTATTATAACGTTTTTGCATCTAAGCACAATGTCACGGTTATTTATTTACAATAATAACACTTTTTTGCAGCCCTTACTTACCTTATATGCAATTTAAAACAGTAAAAAAGTAATAATGATATTAATCTAACTTAAAATAAAAAATAAAATGATAATTGGTCAATCAAAATTGTTATTAGCTAGGTAATCATTAACACTATAGTATGCTTTTTCTATTAATAGCTTTTTAAATTTAATTTTAAATAAATTTAAATAAGGATCATCTAGCAAACTCTTTGGGAGATGATGACACGCATAACCATGCAGATTAGACTTTTATTGTATAAAGCCGTCTTGTTTCGGGGGAAACAAATGTTATTGTTGTGTCTTTTACTTATACGGGTTATAAAAAGATCAATATTATTTTTAACAAATGACATTGTTTCATATATACACGATGCCCTTTAAATCACGGTTTTCCCAGAACAAACGTTGCTCAGACCATGGTCTAATAACTATTTATCTATATATAAGCATCAAATAAGAGAATAAAATAATCTAGACCTTCTCAAAAAAGTCTAACTTTGTTCAATAACTAACCGTTACATAAAGTTCATAGATACGCTAGCCGTAGCGTATTACCTACTCCTTAGTTAGATAGGTACCTAGTAGCTACCGGTCTCAGCGCGCTGACTATGTTGTAGGGCGTAACGTAATTATAGACGTTTTAAGTCCGCAATTTTTTATATTTTTCAAAGACCGTTTTACAACATTTACAATTTTACGGAGCATGTACAGCGCGTATGAAAACTGACTAAGCTTTACAAATAGTGGTAGCGTGAGCTTTCCAATTCAATTTAAAGTCAAGGTTGAATCCAAGATATTTAGTAATGTCAACATGATTATTTGTATGTCCTAGATAATTAATATTAATGTCAGATTTATAACTAAAGCCTTTGCTGGAAATGTCATCAAATTAGTCTTGTCAAGATTTATTACCAGGTTATTTTGTTTTAACCATTCAATTATTAATTCTAGTTCTTCTTAAAGTTGATGGTAGCTTCTAGATGGAGTTTGCAAGTATCAGTGAAGATCTCTGTACTATCATCAGCAAATAACACTATTTGATCAGAAATAACTTTAGGGAGATCGTTTATGTGGATGATAAAAAGAAGTGGACCTAAAACACTCCCTTGCGGTACTCCATGCTTAGTTTCTCGAAATTCTGATTCGTAAATAATTTCTTTTTTTTTATTGAGGACAGATTCGTGTTATTTCAGTTGCTTGCTTCTTATTACTTGAATATGACTTAGTGAGTTGTAGAACGCTACCTCTTACACCATAGGCTTCGAGCTTGGATAATAAGATATTATGGTCTACATAGTCAAAAGCCTTACTTTAAGTCCATATATAGAGAACATACTATCTTATTTTTGTCTAGATTGCTCATTACGGTTTGTAAAAATTTATAAATAGCCAAATTGATAGATTTACCTTTATGGAACCCTACTTTGTTCGTCAGCATAAATTTTTACATACATACATACATTTTTATTTTTATAATCAACTATCTCAAAGGTTTGCTGGAAGAAAACTCTTATTAGAGTTAAGCTCGCCTTTGTACATGTCCATTTTATAAGCTGTTTCTGTCTGTAATCTATTTGTACACAATAAAGAATAAAGAAGAATCACTTTGAAACGTCAATTTCACTGCCTGTTCCTTTGCGACTAAGCTAGATAATAAAAGCCAGAAACAAGGCTGGTTGTTATTTTTAATTATCCATTTAGAATACATAACAATAAATAATTACAATAAGAATTATTTAGTCAAATCACGTCTAAATTGTAACATTTTTGACCAAACTTCTCTATCACCTAAATAATCCGATATTTTGTAGTAGGCATTTTTATAAAGATGTTTTTAAATTTGTTATTTGTAAATTTTTGTCCATTACTTGGGAGTTTGTTATAAAAGAGTAATCCTTGCCCTTTAAACGATTTGGATACTAACTTTATAGAATCTACAAATGGCAACAGCGGGTTTATCTTTATTTCTAGTATTAAAATTACTATAATCGCTATTTTTCTTAAACTGAACACCTTCAAGAGGGGTGTAAACAGGATATTAAGTGCTAGGCCACGCGACTGCAGTTCCACGAGTGCTGCAGGAGTTTATAGGCGGCGGTGACCAATTAACATCAGGAGGCCCGTCAGCTAGTGTGTCTATAAATTTAATATCAAAAAAATAAATACATCAGATTTTGATATGTATATTGACAAGAGAATGTCATACTATTTATTTCTATGAACTTATGGGGTAATTATTCTCTGGGGCCCATATTATAAATTGCAAGAACACGACGAGCTTAAGGTAAACGTATAAGACCGATACAACATTTAGCATGACTCAGCCAAGTTTATTATAAGTTACATACTACGAGTATATCAATAGTGATTTGTAAAATAAATGTCAAATAATTAATTAGATCTGCCTTAGGGTTACTATAATGACTAATCATAATGACTAAGCACAGCGCACAATATATGTTTTTGATTAGCGTTTTCGGCTTTTGTTTCACTACGCCAATTGAGGCATTTTGTAATTGCCACTTGTGTATAAACCGCCCGTAGTTCATGGGAGCGTTCATATTAATTCACCACCAAGCCGTACAAGTGTTAGAAACTGAAGGATATTCTTAGGGGTGATAGCTGTTAGCTCCTCCGGGCTCAAGATATGTTTGCCCAGATGAATTCACATTAATATTAATAAATCATTTAATTCAGGCAACGTTAAAATAGTAACAGGATAATAAATAACTTATTCTACGGCATATAAAGATTATACCTTAGCCTTAAATACATATTATAATAAAAACTTTCATGTATTTACTAATTAAACACAGCCATTTTGGACCTAGACCACACACGCCTAACTTGTGTAAAGGAGATTCTGCCATCGCAGTATAGCTCAATGATTAGTGACCCATGAGGTTTTTGTTTTCTTCTATACATTTACTCGCAGCGCCACTACAATAAGTGAGTTCACGAAAATTATCAACGTATGCGTAATTTGTCAACTCGTAATAACGGCCCTGAATGTTTCGATCTTTTCGTACCTAGTGGTGATTGTTTTTTTTTTCTTTATATATATTATAGGCTTGCGTTTGACCACTATTGATTGATTGTTTTGATTGTTTCATGCATCAGGAGATAGATTAGATTTCATAATATCAAATGTTTGGAGTTCTTTTTTTACATATATATATTATATGTTTTGACTTAGATATACTTTCTCTATGTACCTTTTATGTTTGTGTCACGCTGTGTTATCCTAATGTGACATTACAAAATAACTACTGGTTCGCCTTGAACTAAGATCACACGAGTCTCCCATAAAAACAAAAAAATATTACTCGTAATCTTCGCCTATCAAAATAGTGCCACGAAATAATTAACCGTTTAACTTGAGCTACAGTTTCATTCAAATTACAGGTAACAGGAGCTCATGTTATGTGGTTCATCTTTTTTGGGGTAGAATTTGCAGCTATTCTGGATTTCAGACTTTTGCCTATATTTGTGTCGCTAAAACTACACGTATACCAAATTTCAGCACTGTGGGGTCACTGGTGTATCCTGTGAATATTGACCAATTTCTGTTTTTATTATAGCTAATAAGCTTACAAACTACAAGGTTTAAAGTAAAAATATAAATGTACTCACAAATACATTTTATTAGACGTGACGTTTGACTGGACAGTCCCATTTTGTTTTTTTTTTACCCCTCTTGAGACCCAATATCTCATCAACCCCTTCACATTTTTAGCTGATTTAGTCACAACAAAATTGTGCCATCACTCCCTCACCTATGTACCGAGTTTTACGATAATCGGATAAACGCTTCGAAAGTTATCCTCGGACAAACAAACATACATCCATACATAATTGCATACATACACAGAATGCCAATTTGCCCAAGTTGATTTGGAGATCTCGCTTCGCTCGATCAATAACATAAGCGGTCGAATGTGAGCGAAGACGCTAATCGAGGGTCTTAATGATGGCGTAGAAAATAAAATAACATAACTTTTTATCATGAATGTGAGATAAAACAGTTTGTTGCTAAAAAGAAAATTTGCGTTCCCAGTATCCTCTGAAATTGTTTTCAATACTAGACTATGGCCTCTTCCAATAGAAATAAGTATTTGTGATTGAGGTTATTTTTCATTAAAGCATATTATTAATGTGGCCTTTTCATTTTTAAATAGAAATAAGGATTTGTCTTGCTAAAATGAACTATAACCTCCATGGTTGTAGTTCATTTTAGCACATTACTAATGAAACGACCCTCATTCTATTTTCAAATTTAATTACGGCCCTGGGACTGTAAATCGCATTTGCCGACGCATTTTCGAGTTTAAATGACCAATTTACAGAGCATGAAAAAACTTTTTCTTTCTTACTTTTATTAACACTTTATTTTTCAGCAGGATATTTAAATACTAGTGATGATTGCGATCGATATATTTATCAAATCATTAGGTAGCTTACTGCTGAGTTAAATTTATCGTCTATCACGCTAATCCTGGCAGTTTTCTTTATTTTATTCAGTGTTTTCATCTTTATCAGTAAATATTCTATTTTATATCAATTTGCTTCTAGAAGTCTCGATAATGTTATTTTTCTCTCACCGTTATGTCTACAGAAAAGAAAGCGAATACCAAACAACATGCAATAATGAAAATGTCAAAACGAGTCAAGTTCTATTTTGCCTTTCACGATATACTTTTTATTAAGTATTAATAGATTCACAGTTAATAATTTAATAAAATAATAAAATTTGTTTAGTAAATAAGTAATGTTAGTAATAGTCTGACATTTTTGTCTTAATAGGACAATATTTTGTATTTATACGTAGGTATATTCAATTATCGCATGAACCCTAAAGTTACATAGACAGAAACTGAACCTTAAAAGTATATCTCTAATGTTTTTAAAACTACATTTCATGTTTCAGAATCAAGCAAAACGGTGACTAGGAAGACTTTTGACGAAAAGATTGACGTACAGTCATCCTCTGCAGAAGACGTGATAGTAAGCCAGAGCAGGACAACATTCCAATCTACAGAAGACTCCAATATATTAAATGTAAAGAGCGCACAAGACATTGAAAGTAAGAAAACGAGGTGTGAAGTTCCTTGGCGTAGGCAAAGTGCAACGCAAGTCACAACAGAAGAATCATTAGAAATTAAACACTGGAGAAAGCCACGACAAGAAGTTCAAAAAACGGAAGACACGTCGCGTTTAGACAAAACTTCAGTTGTAGAAGACCGCACGTTATTAGACGTTAGAACTACAGAATTAGTGGATACCAAACTTGAAACTCAAAGTTGGAGAAAGCCTCGTGCGCCGAAAGAAAAGGGCACAGAAAAGACTTTTTCAACAGAGGATTCAACTATTTTATATAAATCGGTACTCGAAAACATAGATGTTTCTCACAAAAGCTCAGAAACACAAGAAACTTTACAGATAAAGCAATGGAGGAAACCAAAGCAACGCATGGAAGAAAAATCTACAGAAGACACAATCATAACTGAAACTACGCAAGATGTAGTAGAAAAGGATCAACTGGATGCTCCTACTTGGCGAAAACCTTGTTTGGAAGAAAAGCAGCCTAAGGTAGTTCAAGAAGAAAAGAAAGAACCGGTTCCTTGGACTCAAGAAAGTGTAAAATTGCGGCCAACTAAGGTAGAAAAAGCCCCTATTAAAAAAGAAAAACTTGAAGACGTTCAACTAAAACAAGTCAGAAAGCAATCTCTTCAAAAGGAAGAAACGATAGTTGTAGAAGAATCTATGATTCGTGAAGAAGATACAGTTATTTTAAGAATCAGTGACCAACAAATTGAAGAAGGACGAACAAAAACAAGGAGACGACAGTCAAAAGAAAAAATACAACAAATTAAAGAAGAAGTTGTTTTGAATCCTGTTTCAAAACAAACAGCACCTTCAGACGAAAAAGTGGAAAAAGTTCAACACAAACCAACTAAAAGGGAACTTGTTAAAGAAGAAATTTTACCTGATGAGCCTAAATGGTTAACAGGAAAACGTCCTCCAAAAATAGAAAAATCTCTTGAAGAAGTTGTTCTACAACCAATCTCAAAACAGCTAATCAAAAAAGTAGAAGAAGAACTTGATACAACTCAACATAAATTTATTAGGAGAGAAAAACCGCAAGAAGAAGTGGCACCAGAAGAAATAAAATGGCCTTTTGGTAAAAGAAGGTTAATTGAAGAAGAACCTAAAGAAGAGGTAGTTCTCAAACCAGTGCCAAGAGTGAGGCCTGAACAGTCAAAATTAGAAGAAAAGGTAGAAGAAGTGCAACTTAAACCTATAAAAAAGGATAAACCCCAAGAAGAAGCCGTAGAAGAAGAGCCTTTATGGCGTACTGGTAAGCGCCATCTAAAGGTACAAGATACTAAAGAAGAAGTAGTTCTCAAAGCAGTGACAAAAAAAGAAGCAGAAGAACAGCAGCCTGAAACAGTAAAACTTAAACCCACAAAGAAGGAAAAACTAAAAGAAGAAGCCGTACTAAAAGATTCAAAACAACCCTTAGGCAAAAGACCACATAAAGAAGTAGAACCAATAGAAGAAGTGGTTCTTAAACCTGTACTAAGAGTAAAGCACGAACAACCGAAAAAAGAGCAAGTAGAGGAAGTTCAACTTAAACCTGTGAAAAAGGAGAAACCTCTGGAAGAAACTGAATCAGAAGAGGTATCATGGCCAAGCGGAAAGAGGCAACCGAAACTAGAAGAGCCAAAAACAGAAGTGACTCTCAAGCCTATACCAAAACAAGAAATGCCAGAAGAAATTCAACCAAAGGCTTTTAAGAAGGAGAAATCTCTGGAAGAAACTGAACCACAAGAGGTGCCATGGCCCAGGGGCAAGAGGCAACCAAAACCAGAAGAGTTAAAAGAAGAATTAACTCTTAAACCGATACAACAGCCAGAACAGTCAAAAGAAAAACCTGAGAAAGTTCAGCTAAAACCTGTCAACAAGGAGAAACCTCTGGAAGAAGCTCAACCAGAAGAAGTTCCATGGCCAAGAGGTAAGAGGCGACCAAAACCTGAAGAGTCAAAAAAAGAAGTGACGCTTAAGCCAATACCAAAGAGAGAAGAGTCAGAGGAAAAGTCTGAACAAAAACCTGAAGAGGTTCAACTAAAGCCCCTTATAAAAGAAAAACCTTTCGAAGAAATAACTCCTGAAGAGGTCCAATGGCCAAGAGGTAAAAGGCGACCAAAGCCAGAAGAGGCAAAAGAAGAAGTTAGTCTTAAACCAATTCCAAGACGAGAAAAATCGGAGGAAAAACCTGAAGAAAAACCAGAACAAGTGGAACATATATCATTTAAAAAAGATATGTCTCAGGAGGAAATAACTTCTGAAGAAGTCCAATGGCCAAGAGGCAAGAGGGGACCAAAACCAGAAAAGCCAAAAGAAGAAGTGACTCTCAAGCCAATTTTTAAAGGAGAAAAGTCAGAGGAAAAGCATGAAACAAAACCTGATGAGGTTCACCTCAAGCCTCTGAAAAAGGAAAAGCCCCAAAAAACTGAACCAGAAGAGGTAGAATGGCCAAGAGGCAAGAGGCGACCAAAATCAGAAGAACCAAAAGAGGAAGTGACTCTCAAGCCAATTCCAAAACGAGAAAAGTCAGAGGAAAAGCCAGAAGAAAAACCTGATGAGATTCAACTCAAGCCATTAAAGAAAGAGAAACCTCTAGAAGAAACAGAACTAGAAAAAGTACAATGGCCAAGAGGCAAGAGACGACCAAAGCTAGAAGAACCAAAAGAAGAAGTGACACTCAAGCCGGTATCCAAACGTGAACAGACAGAAGAAAAGCCCGAGGAAGTTTACCTCAAGCCTGCAAAGAAAGAGAAACCCCTGGAAAACACTGAACCACAAGAGGTACCATGGCCGAGGGGCAGGAGGCGACCAAAACTAGAAGAGCTAAAAGAAGAAGTTACCCTTAAACCAATACCAAAACGTGAACCGTCAGAAGAAATACCTGAGGAAGTTCAGCTTAAGCCTATCAAGAAAGAAAAACCTCTTGAAGAAACTCAACCGGAAGAGGTTCCATGGCCAAGGGGCAAGAGGCGATCAAAACCAGAAGAGCCAAAAGAAGAAGTCACACTTAAACCGATACTAAAGCCAGAACAGCCGCAAGAAAAACCTGAAGAAATTCAGCTTAAGCCTATAGAGATAGAAAAACCTGTAGAAGAAACTGAACCACAAGAGGTGCCATGGGCAAGAGGCAAGAGGCGACCAAAACCTGAGGAGACAAAAAAAGAAGTGACGCTTAAACCGATACCAAAGAGAGAAGAATCTGAGGAAAAGCCTAAACAAAAACCTGAAGAGGTTCAACTGAAGTCCCTGAAAAAAGAAAAACCTTTGGAAGAAATAACTCTTGAAGAAGTTCAATGGCCAAGAGGCAAGAGGCGACCAAAACCAGAAGAATCAAAAGAAGAAGTGACCCTGAAGCCAATTCCAAAGCGAGAAAAGTCAGAGGAAAAGCCAGAAAAAAAACCTGACGGGGTTCAACTTAAGCCTTTGAAAAAGGAAAAACCCCAGGAAAATGAACCAGAAGAGATAGAATGGCCAAAAGGCAAGAGGCGACCAAAACCAGAAGAACCAAAAGGAGAAGTGACTCTCAAGCCAATTCCAAAACGAGAAAAGTCAGAGGAAAAGCCAGAAGAAAAACCTGATGAGGTTCATTTCAAGCCTCTGAAAAAGGAAAAGCCCCAGGAAAATGAACCAGAAAAGGTCCAATGGCCAAAAGGCAAGAGACAACTTAAACCAGAAGAACCAAAAGAAGAAGTGATTCTCAAGCCGATACAAATCCAAGAAAAGTCTGAGGAAAAACCAGATGAAGTTCAACTTAAGCCAGTAAAGAAAGAAAAACCTCTGGAAGAAACAGAACCTGAGGAAACAATGTGGCCAACCGGTAAGAGACGACCAAGCGAAGAAGAACCAAAAGAACACGTAGTTCTCAAGCCTGTGCCCAAACAAAAAGAACCAGAAAAAATCAAACCTGAAGAAGTTAAATTGAAACCGATTCCTAAACAAAAACTAGAAGAAGAAGAAGTAGTTATAGAAGAGAACATAGTTCGACTTACAAGCAAATCATTAGAACCAGTTGATTTACAACCTGAAATCGTGCCTGAAGTGGCTTCTGAAGTTGAAGTCAGTGGTGATATAAAAAGAAGAGCTAAAAAACAAAAACCTGTCAAAGTAGAGGAGGCAATTACATTAGAAGAAGTTAAACCTGTTACAATGGAAGATATACAACCTGTCGTTGAAGAAAATGAAGAAGTAATAGTAGAAGAACTTGTTAAACAAAAACTTAAAACCGTTGCAGATGTTGTGGTTGACGAGAAAAAGTCTAAAAAAATTAAGAAAGAAAGGTCCGTTAGAGTAGTAGAAGAAGTAAGTGTCGAAGAGGTAAAGCCATTCGATGAAGCAGAAGAGGTTATAGAAGAAGAAGTTGTCCAGATCACGGTTAAAAAACCAGAACCTGACACAGTGCCAGAAGTAGTGGTAGATGATCAAAAGAAAAAATCCAAGATGAAAAAAGAAAAAACTGTCAAAGTGGTGGAAAAAGTAACTATTGAAGAGAATATACCTGGAAAAGAAGAAGAAGTTCAAAAAACAAATGTGACTAAAATAGACAAAAAGAAGAAACATAATGATATCAAAAAAGGTAAGTTTTACACAAAGAACTGTAACACGTAATTATCAAAATTCTACATCCTATACAAATCAAGTAATCTCAATGTTTAGTTTAAACTCCTAAGACAGATGCATGGTTCTAGAAAAAACTAGTGAATTTAAACTTAAGTCAGCATTCACCATTTCATTTTGTACATACTTTACACCCCCCCACCCCCCCCGTGTTAAAAGTTTTCGCTAATTTGTAAATTTTTGTATATTATTATGTCGGTTTTATGTGTATTGATTAGCCTTGTATATTATATTATTTGCCATCGAAGTTCAATAACGGATATAAGATGCAAAAAAAAAACTTTCTCTATCAGTAAGATAACCTCAGATTTATCATTCCTGGATATTAGCTAATAATAATCGAATATTTTACAGAAGAAGGGCCGGTTATAATAAAACCACTTATAGCAAAGACAGTTTTGGAACAAGATGCTTTTGACCTTTGCATCACTTTTGAGCCAAGAGACGACATTAGTGTGGTATGGTACAGAAACAACCAACCACTAACATCGACCGATGAATGTGACATAACAATAGAAAAAGGAGTCTCAAAAATCAAAATTCAAAACGTAGATAAAAAGAAAGTAGGCAAATATGAAGTCGTCATTGAAAATAGTAAACATGTAACAGCTAAATCAGCAAGTACAATTAAGTTACTAAAAGCACCTGATGAGAGTGAAATTACACCTCCAATTTTTACTAAACTTATCCGACCTACTAGAACACATTTAGGGGACATAGTTATGCTCGAAACAGAAGTAGAATCTGTTCCTTGCGCGTCTTTCCAATGGTTCATTGGTACAACAGAAATAGCTTCCTACGCAAAACAAAATAAACTCAACAACGTTACAATTACTAACAAAGACAACGTGTCTTGTCTGTGCATTGAAGACTTAAGTAAAGAATTTATAGGAGTTGTAACGTGTAGAGCCGAAAACTTTGCTGGATCTGTTGCCTGCTCAGCTTCTATGTTATTGGACGATGGAGAGAAAGAGAGTAACGGAGAAGCTCCCATCGTCACAGCTCCGTTAGTACCGACTACTGTGATGGACGGGGAGCCGATAGAACTTGCATGTCAAGTGGAAGGTCAGCCGTGGCCTAAAGTAGACTGGTATCACGGCGACACTCTTATACAAAAGGCGAGAGATGTCGCAATGTCTCGACTGCAATCGGGCCTATGTGAAATTCGCATAAAAGAAGCCTTCCCAGAAATGAGTGGAACCTATAAATGTGTAGCGACGAATGAGTTTGGAAGTTGCACCACCGAAAGCCTAGTCGATGTGGAAGGTAGAATAATTTTATTGATTCAATGTTGCATGCAATTCTTATCCGCATGGTGAAGACATAATGCACGTACACATTTTTAATGACTCGTGCCATGCATCTGCAAAAAAATAGTAGCATTGAGATTAGTTTAGACGTTGCGCAGACATAACGACTAGTTGCGGCAACTAGAAACTCGCCACTGTTACATATGATTATTTCATATAACTTTTTGCAACTGCACATACGTGGCAACTCTAGTTGCGATGATATCAAATAGGAGCAAACATATAAAAACTTGACAATTGATTCAATTAAAGTTTCTACGTCTGCACAGTGCCTTAATTTATAGGAGAAATTCAAAACTGCTTGAATAACTAATGAATGTAGTAAAACTCACAAAATACACCATTGGTTCTGTTTGAAATAGACAGTATATATATATATATATATATATATATATATATATATATATATATATATATATATATATATATAAAATAAAACCTTAAAGAGTGTGCAGTGTATAATATATATTATACACTGCACACTCTTTAAGGTTTTATTTTTAAAAAGCTAGTAAACGCAACACAGGTTTAGTTAATGAGGATTTCTTTTTAAAGATCAATTAGCAAGCTTGGCTGTAACTGCACTGGGTGGAATTTATTAAAATTGGCACATAAATAGAATGTTAGTTGGAAAATTCTGACGAAAAGTTGATAAACCGCAGTCCTTTAGATGTAATTTAAGTTATTATTGTCATCATAATTATTGTTCATGAAAGATTCATAGACAGGCTCCGTTGGTCGCTAACTGACGATGGATTTTAAACAACTTAGACATGAGTATTTTAAATAACTTAAATTCATTTACTAGTTTCAAACTATTTTATAATAAATTCTTTGTATTTTGTAGCCTACGAATATGTCCCAAGTGCTTCCGAAGAGGATATTTTGAGCGACGAGGTATGTAATGTTTTTTACAAGCTATATACATTATTTATTATAATCTACGTTCATAGTAAGTTGGCTAATAGTAGCCAACACGCTTTACGCTACCAGTCTATATTCAATTGTACTGGGGCCCAATACTGCTAATTGATAAGAAAAGCGATTACAGAGTCACACCATTATTTATTAAATGATTATGATTTTTGCTCCCGTCATAAGTTGCCAAATGTTCAATGGTGTTGACATAGCAACGGTGGTCATTGAAAACAGATTGTGTCAGTAGAATAGCAAAAGGTATCTATAGTAGCGATTTTGTGATGATACCATTGTCATAGTGAAGCGATTGGTTTAGTCTTCGCCTTGAACTCGTCTTCAGTTTTATATGACACCTGTAAATTTTAAATGCGTTAGAGGTCTCCTTAGCGGTGAGTTTGTTAGTAAAATCAAGGGTTAAGTCAATGATGCCATACTCTTTGTCTATGTATCATTACAGAAAACCAGTGACATTGAAGAGTTCGCTCCGCGTATCGTGAAGGCCTTGCCGACAGTCGTCACTACTACTGAAGGAGAATTCACCAGGTAATTTCATATAAACTTTTTAATAACGGTACAGATTTCAAAACTAAGTTCTACTTTGGTTGCAAATGGTAATTTCCTACTTGATTACTTATAAATATATGTATGTTAATGCTAAATTAACATTTTCTTAAATAATTGATAAATTTCCATCTCATGTCTAGTCAGCGTCTAGTAATTCAGCGTCCAAGAGATAAGAGGAAAAATAACAATAAAGACATTGTTTCATGTATGAACACCTAGGGTAGAATATCTTATGTCTATTTTATTCTAGGTTTATCTTTAAAGTACGTTATAAGCATTCATGTGAACTAGTACTGACAACTCATAGTCCTAGTCAAAAATTGTCTTAAATGTAATAAAAGCAACAAACATAAGCAAAAACTTTCTGCCTCAATCTGCAAGGAGGACACTGGTGAACGCACTGCTTTTTTCCATTCTCGACTACGCCGATGTCGCTTATTCCGATGCTACAGAGGATGGGTTGAACAAGCTGGAGCGTTTGCAAAACCTCTGCATACGTTTCATCCATGGTTTGAGGAAATATGATCACGTGTCTGCTTTCCGCGCTTAATTACAGTGGCTCAGGGAGCGTCGGGATATACATATAATATGTCTACTTTATAACATCCTACATGACCTCAAATCACCTAACTACCTCAAAGAGCGGTTTTCTACCATGTATGCTGCAGACCGTCTTGTACGTTCCACACAACTTCTCCAGTTAATAACTCCTCAAAACAACACAACCTGCTATTCTAACTCTTTCACCATTACTGCTATCCGACTATGAAATAGTATTCCGCACGAGATTCGGCATGTTTCATCTATTGAGGTTTTCAGATCCAAAGTGTGCAAGCACTACCTCACTCTCATGAACGAAGCCTACAAAATGAGTGGTGTCCTGTAGATGCTCTGACATTTATCCACTCTGTTATCTTTATTTCTTATGAGTTTATTTAGTTTTATTGTAACTACCTATTTATTAGTTTATCTATTATTTTTCAACTAGTGTTTATTGATGTGTAATATTTGAAAGTACGTTTATTGAAAATACTCTATATATATTTGATGTTTCGTTCGTATTCTCAATATATCTTTGTCTTAATTTTTATTATAAAATTTTTCCTGCTACATTATGGACTACCTACAAAAATATTTTTTCAACACTACGCAAAGGTTAACTGGAAGAGAATGCTTGCTAGCATTAAGTTCGCCTATGTACAGATTTATGTATTTTGTTCAATAAAGAATTTTCAATCAATCAATCAATCATAATTCCAGGCTGGAAGCCAAAGCCATTGGCATGCCCAAGCCTCAGGTCAGATGGTTGAAGCAAGGCACAGAGGTGGTGCAATCTCAGGAATACCAGATCGAGGAGTTGGAAGACGGTACCTCGATCCTGATCATACCAGAGGTTTATCAAGACGATACTGGTGAAATAGTATTTGAGGCATTTAACCCATTGGGAGTCACATCGACTATAGCAGCACTGTCGGTGGAAAGTAAGTAAACTAATTTAATAACAAGACTTTCTTTAAAGCTACATTACTGTCGCTTTTACTATTGTAATTACTTGAGACTATTACTATGAATGATCTCTTCCACACGACATGTTGTAGTTTGCCCAACGTAGGTTCGGAAAAGACTACACGAATTAATGTTGTAAAAATGATTTATGAGGAAGAAATAAAATGTTTTTCCTGAGGAGGGTATTTGACTGTAACAAGCGAGGGGACATTTTTATAGCTTCTTCGGAGACTGCTTCTTGTAGTATGGTGACTGTTCTTTATATGGCTGGTTCAATTTATTTCAGTTGTATTAGCCCAGAGCCTTTCGATTCCAGTAATGTTAAAGTACCTATGTGTAAATTACCAAAATGAAAAATTCTTAATTTGAATGATATAATTTGTTCAATAAGAGAAGAATAATAATCAAACAAATAATTCGTAGGAATTGAGGTCACGCGTGTGCCAATATAATACTTTTATAGCGTTGACAACACTGCTCTGTCATCGCTGGTACGACTCAAAGTTTTTGATACTTGGTAGACAGACATCATTCGTAGACACCAACTGTTGTCATCAGTAGGTACTTGCTATTAAAATTGGCTACCATAGCGCAGCACAGGTGTTATGTGATGCTTATACAATAAAACATGGAGACATTTTATAGTTTTATTAACATTATCTTAATATACAGTAAAAATTGACAATTAAAGATAATAATTTAATCAGTAACATTATCAAAGTCTGAATCTAAGTATTCAATGCTGCTTATGTCTGAGCTAGCTTTGGAGCATTCACTCTCGGATTCATCTGTTTCATCTTCGGATTTTGATTCTGTTATATTTATGATAAATTCTTGTAAACTGTCCATCAAATGGTCTTGTTCCCAATATATTTCTTCAACATGTTTCACATGTTCACATTACTTCAGACTAGAAATTCCACCACCAAAATTTATGTCTTTTTTAGTACTCTATGCAGCTTCCTTAGAGTCGGTACCTCTTTTCGAACATTATAAAATTGTCGAATTTTGTTCCGTATGGCAAATTTGTCAAAATCGTCTAGAATTATTGTCTTGGGCCGGCCTTTGCGTTTTTTCCCTGGAGTGCACCACACTCCTCTATTTACAGCTCCTTCTTTTTTTAAGACCTGCAACATAAAATGTACATAATCAGTTTAATACTCGTATCTAAAAACGTAATGTATCAATATGTGTTAGTCGTACAACAAAACTAGGTCGGCTTGGCTCGAGTGATTTTTACCTAATATAGTATTTCCGTTTACGCTAATCACACATAAAACACTCAAGACGCTGTTTATTTCGTCTAAGAAATCAATGTACAGTCCAAAAATACCACAAGAAAGCAATTACATACCAATCATTGCAGCTACTCGTACCGTAGCTTTATTCAGGTCGATGATTGGGCTTTTTGACACTTTTTCGCAAAAATTTAACACAAAAACAAGATCAACAATAATGTATCGAGTCGAAGTTGGCATTTGACAGTTGCGTGACTAGAGAGATGACAGCTGGATTGGGTTGCCATATAAAAATCTTAATGTTAGTTCACCTTAACGCCACGACTCTTCTCTTAGTGAACAAACTATACTATGTATTATTAACTAAATAGAAAAGCCTACCAACCTGTATACTGATAATACAACGCGGGGATACTAATGAACTGGCCATTATAAAGTCCATTTTGAAATAATTTTTTCTTATAATTTCAGTGTGCGCTTAACAGGAGACTGCTTCGTTGTTTGATATCCATTTCCTATAGTCCAACGTCCTTGATAACCACTCTCCTTTCAACCACAGGTTCATACCTACTCAGAATATACTAACACAAGATAAACTAAATAAGTTTAAAAATATTTTTTTTTTCTGAAATTTATTGACACCAATGAAAATTATAGTTAAATGATTTTCGTTTTCACTGTTAATATATTAATTTTGGTAGGCACTTATACCAACTGATAAAAGGTAGCGTTAAAGTAAAATAAGTCCTATAAAATCAGGCTGCCTTGCCATTTAGACGTGCTATGAGCAATACTGGTCAGTAAAGGCCAGCCAAGGTAAGTTGTAGTACCTAACTACTAAAAAATATCGAAATACATAGGTATTCATACCTTTAATTGAGAACAGTAGTCTCAATAAAAGATATGAATATCAAGGTATTTCGATATTTGATAACATTTTAAATAACATTTTGAACTTCTTTTTCTTTTGTACAAACTCACACACTCTATAAACTCGGACAAAACCCAACGAGTTTAAGAACAAAATACTGAATGGTACAATCTAATTTATGAGGAGTTATAAAACACAAAATCATCATTTTTAAATTATTTACTGACCTGTAAAATGGAGATCAGTGTCTTACCAAAAATTTCGAGTAGCATCGATGAATTCTCCACAGCCATTATTAAAAAAAAGATTCCTCGAACTATTTTTGTGTTTCAAGGTATTGTTGGTACAAAGGAGTACAGGAAACCAGACTGGGTGTCTCATATGGAAGAACTGCAGGCAGCTCTGAAAGGTACCTTACCCGATATTCTGTAGATATAAATTTAACTAAAAGCGCCTTAAATTTGTTGAAATTAACTCAATAATATAGGATGAAGATGATGCGCCAAAGACGCGATAATATCCCGCTGAAATCAACCGCATATTACACCTTACCAAGTTTTTTAATCACATATAAGCTTATAACTACCTAATGGCCTAGTATCAGTTGCAGTAATCCGATAATTGGACCGATAACTCAGAATTCGTTATTCTAACGCGACTTTGCGTGATTACAATTACAGTACCACATTGCATACTTGTCTCCTATCAAGGATTCTTTCACGGCTCAAAATAAAAATAACTTACTTAATTTCAGCTTCGCAAGCAGTGCCTACGTTTGTGAAGGATGTCATCGGTGAACGCGTACAAGAGGAAGAAACTGTCACATTTGAAGCCATCTACAGCGGCACTCCTACACCTGGTACGACTTAACATCCTTAGGTGGAGGATGTTATTTTTTTGACATTTTCCATCACAACTCCGTCGCAACAAAACCTAAAAAATAATCCCTTTTATATGATACCCCACTTGGCCTAGTAACCCTCTATTTCAAAATTTTGTCTTCCGCTATTTTGGCCCCTTACAATTTTTATTTTTTCCTGTCTAAGGCAAAAATATAATAAATAAGTAAATAAGGACAGCTCTATCAAGCCTCAAATTAAGCAAAGCTGGAACTATAGCAACCAGTTTTTAAATCGATAGCTTCAGTAGTTGCTGAGATAATCAGCTGGAAGAGACGGACGGACGAAGGAATAAAGTCGTACTTTATAGGTTCATCTTTTACCATATGGTCCAGAAACGTAATTACCTCTTTTTACAGAAATCATTTGGTACAAAGATGATAAAGCCATTTTAACTGATGAACGTTTTATCATCGAGAACAAGGACAACCGTACGACATGCACAGTTAAGAAGGCCACTAAAGACCTGGAGGGAACCTATATGTGTAAAGCTATTAGTGACATTGGCATGGCTATCACAAAGGCCAAAATGCAAGTCTTTCAATCCGCCGAAGACCTCCAAAAAGAAAAACTTAGAAGAGAAAAGATCTCCAAGAAACTAAAAGAACACAAGAAAGAAGAAAAGGTTGTGGAGCAAGTTGTCGAAAAAGTAAAAACCGTGAAAAAGACGGAAAAGGTTGAGTCCATCGTAACACCGCAAGACTATCAGATATCCTCACAACAAGATAAACACGAAGTGGTTGAACCCTTCGAAGAGTCGATCAAAACGCAGAAGGGAATAATCAAGATGGTCGAAAGTGATACGCGGTCCGTGGCTGAAATCAATGAGTTAATGGAGGTTATCAATGCAAAGGAATTTGGCCCTGGCGAGTCGCCATTGAGAGAACTGGCGAAGATTGGCTATATGTTAAGAAATGGAGTTACAACCGAGCAGATAGACGGTTTGTATGACTCACAGTATTTCCCAGCCCTTAGAGTTCCTCAGTCGCAGTCCGCTTTGGTCCAATTAGTAGAACGGCAAGGCTATGGAGCTCTCATTACAGAGGTTCTTACCGAAGAAACCGCTCAGGATGAGGAGATTATAGCTTCAAAGGCCGGCTTCCGGGCCTTTCTGAAGATGGTCGAGCTCAAGCACAACTCTGTAGAAGAAGTCATCGCTCATTTCTACCCCGAGGACTTCAAGCCGCGTGCCTGGGAACAAAAAGAAGCTCATGAGGTAAGGTAGCTCAAATTATGTGCGATTACAATTGATTGAGATTTTCTACGCTAATATCAATTGATTTTAATATATCCTTGAAAAAAGTCCACATAACCTCTAAAACTTATGTGTGGCAGAAGTAAGACGTCGATTAAACGGATTTTTTGCAAGACTCTCTCTACTATAATAACTCGCTCAACTATAATAATTATGAGTGCAGTTAGTGCTATAATGTTTATTCTAAGTAAGCTTATATTATCCCCAGATAGTCGATGGTCAGTGATTAGTCGTAGAATCTCAAATGGCTCGTGAATGGGCTGTAAAAATTAAATCTTGCTGGAAATCTTACTGAGTACTATTGCCAGCGATACTCTCTTACTGCATTGTGTTCTTTGTTATTGTGCAACACTTTGTAGTGTAAATTTCCGGCAAATATATCGCTGAGTGATAGATTTCATTCACGTGAAGTATTTAACTGCAATATCACCGTGATATAATATGAGAACACGGCAAGTACTGCAGTGCAGTCTGCGATATTGACGGTAACTCTGCGTCTATACAATTGCAGCTAGAAATTATCACACAATTTGTCTGTTTACGAGCGCCTTTGGGATTGGAGTGATCGGCACTAAAAGTGCCCTTGTGGATTTATTAATAGGCAAAATATGCTTGTAATTCATAAGCAGCTTATTGTTGTCAGACCGTAATCAGCGTGCGTCTTAGCAAAACTATCATTATTTTTTTATCTTAATGTTTAATTTTTATTTGCCAGGTCACTGTTAAGTCTTTAGCCGAACATGTTGCTAAAACTTCTACCACAGAAGTCATAAAAGGTGAGACATATTTAATGATGGATTTCTTGAAAAATTTTGTGATGATTAACTAGATATTTTAACATAATTTAAACTTCTCGTAACACTGACTGTTGCTTCTTAACTTATGCTTTGGATGACTTCTGCTGAATTCACACTACACCATCAAGTAGCCCATTCCCAACATAAACGTTAGTCAAATAGGAACTGAATCGAACTAGGTAGAAAAACATATCTTTTGATTTTAATACAATTTAAAAAACTGTAGTAAGCAATGATCCATGCAAGTTGTATGCAGCAGCAGATATTTCATGTAATGCAATACAAATATTATTTCTTTCCAAAATAAGAATTAACTTATTTTAGTTTGCTAATGAGCTAATTGTAATAAGTTGAATTTTGTATATTCATATTATAATTTAGGCACTATGTGTATGCCCATAGTTAATATTAAATGTAGACATTATAATATTGACTTGAGTTCTTGACCAACAAAAATGCTTTGTCTACAGTGTGTTAGCAGTATTGAGCATAGGTACTTTTTTATGTACGTACCTAATACTGATAGGACTGATAATACTGATGATACGAGATGCATTGTTTTGTGTACATGACAAATATATTTTTCAAAGCTACCAAATACGAAAAGCTTTATTTATGTATGTATGCCATTTATGTACAAATATCTTACATGTTGTTGTATGGCCCTTATATTCAAGTTAAAGATTTTTGGACATGTAACTGATTTCAGTTACATGTCCAAAAATCTTTAACTTTGGAAAGTATCGATTTGTAGCCGTACCTATTTAGGTACGGCTACAAATCGATACTTTCCTTGAAATATTTGTTTTGTCCGATCTTGTGTTTGTGTTCTTCACTGGTTCTTTGTTGGTAAACCAACGGTAGCTCAGTGACCCGGTTTAGTTGGTAGTAAGAACCTAAGAATATGCCCTGTGACGAGTGCCAAAAGAAGCAGCGGTATCATTAAATTAGCTAATCTGATGTTTTTTGCTTTCCTAATGCAGCTTTTACTACGTTAAGCTTCATCATTGCGCTTCGCGTCGTTTTGTCTTGTTGTATCGTGTACATTTACTAAGGCAAGTAAGTAGACTCGTGCAAATAAACACACGCAAAATTTCTACGATACACATCTAATGCTTGCTAAGTATAACACACTTCATGTTAATACTCACACGTAAATGACTTACTTAATGAGGTACTTTTTCTTTAAAAACCATAAACACTTTACTATATTTCACAGATACCAAAGAAAGAGATCAAGCCAAACGTAAAAAACACATAAAACAAAAGACTCATTCGCAAGAAATCTACGAGGCAAAGGCAGTAGAAGAAAATATTAACTCTGTTTCAACCAAGGAAAAGGTTAAAGATTACGACGAAGATAAAACTGCGCCGCTAGATCAGGAAGAAATTGTTTACAATACTATGATATCCATGGATATCCCAGAAAATAAAGTTGAAGTGGTGGCTTCTAGTGAAGTTACGCATATGCTTACAAATAAAATCGATGATGTAACTGCAAGTTTAAAGGTTGATACTTTACATCCAATCATAGCTAATATACCAATAACACAAGAAGCAGAATCACCCTTACAAATTAAAGAGAGTCAAAAAGTTGTGATTAAACCTTCATTGTCGGAAAATGAATCATTGCTTGTGACTGAAACAGAAATAAGTAACACTGTTGATGAATATCAAGTCGGCAAGATTAAAACAGTGAACCAAGCAAGCAAGAGTTTTGTACTTACTGAAAGCTTTATAACTACTGAAACAGAAGCTCATAGTCCAGTATCTAGCTTAGAAAAAGACGAAAAACATTTGGAAAATGCTAAGCCGGCTATGATGCTTTCAGATGCAATCAATGTTTCTGAGCAATACACATCTCTCAATGAAGAGCCCTTGGACTCAACCACACCGAAACAATCTAACGCATCGGTTACATTTTCACCACTGGTGAGTGTAAATGTTTTAGAAGTAAGTAAAGATATCAAAGAAGGTGAGGTGTTTAGCATCAAAACTGAAAAGGAGGCAACGCCAAAACTTAATTTCAATTTACATGAATCTTTACAAGTTGGTGAAGTGTTTGTTGAAGATAAATCTGGAAAATATTATCCAGAACTGATAGTTCCTACTGAATCTGCTCGTAAAGATGTACTGGTTTCTAATCAAATAGTCACCGAAGTACACGACGTACAAGAGTGTGAAGGATCATTATCGGCACTCAAATTTCCACCTTTACAAGAGGCGCATGTTGATTTTACATCGAAAGACTGTTTAATGGTGTCAATAGGTGAATTACATGAAAAAGAAGCCGAACTAATGCTTAAAGAACTACCATTAGAAGTAAAACCCGAAAAAGAACTTGTAGTGCATACAAGCTTAACAAACACAGTAACTACTGCCCATTTGAAGGAGTCTGAATTTACTCCAGAAAATGTATTAAGTAAAAAAGCTACAATTGCAGTAAATGAACTACAGCATAAATTTAATATAGAAACGAACATTCATGAGTCAGAAACTATTTTTGATGATGTCAAATCTGCACTCAGTTCAAAAGCTGGTATTTCCATATCTGCTTTAGATAAAAACACTATAGAAGAAGTCAATGTACATGAAAGTGAAAAAGATCTCATTATTAGAGATGATAAATACACTGCTATTGCAGATATCGACTTAAAAGCGATTGAACCTTTAATAACTTCTGAAATCGTGCAAATGACTTCTACAAGTGACATTAAGTTGCATAATAAACATATAGAAGAACAAGCAATGGAAACTGTAGTAACAGCTAATGCCAAGATTGTGTCTACTACCTTAACACATGACAAAGAAGGTTCTGAAGAATTTTTAGTTAAAAAACCTGAAGCCATAAGTTTATCACTGATACCTAATACTCCATTATCTATATTAGAAACAGAAACATCAGAACGTGAGCAGAAACTTCAATTGCAAAAAACACCTGAACGTATGCAGGGTCAACATTCGTCTTCACATTTTCTTAAGACTCCTTTGTCTGAAGAAGTTAACACCATAGAACAAATAGACATCCTCAAAATATCTCCGAATATAACAGAAACTGCATCGGAACAAAGAGACCTTCAAAAAGAAATAAATGTTCTACAAACAAACGTTGAAGAACAAATAGAACAGCTTCACGAAAAAGAATCTTCTCATTCTAGAGCCAGTACTAAATTTATTGGACAGGAATGTATAAATGTAACAGAAACGATAACTTCTTATGCCGATAAAGAGTTAGATACAGATATTTCTAAGCCAACTTCGTTTGCTACAGTTGATGTCAATTCAGGACACAAAGCTGCTATTGTTTCTGAAGTATGCACCAGTGATGCGTTATCGAAATTAAATGAATTGAAGCCTCATTATGAAGAAGCTCAAATCGCTTCCAATAACTTTAGTTCTCTACAAGTTGAAGAAAGCAAAACTTATGACAGTCAAGTTCCTTTGCTTAGTGATAATAAACCAGATCTCAAATCAGTAGTTCCTCAGTTCATACCCTCAGAAGATACTGTTAGTGTAACAGAAGTAATACAAAGTGAACAAGAAAGTCATTACGAAAAACCCACAGGTCCTGAGTTTTTCAAAGCTTCAACAGATATTACTGGAAGACCAGTGGCAGTTTTAACTGAAGTTACATTAGACTCAAGCGTTGGATTCACCGAAAACTTAAATGATGTAAATGATAATAGAAGAAAAGCAAATATAGAAAATGTTTTGTTCAAAGAGTTAATGATAACTACCACAGATTACAACGAAAAAGAAACAAACATTGCAGAAAAATCTGGTCCAAATACTGCATTCGTTTCTTTTAATTTAGATTCCAACCAAGCAATCATAATAGAAGAAAATAGTTCAGTGATGGAGCCATCACCATTTGAATCTGCAAGCTATGTACGGCAAGCAAAGGCAAACGAAGGTACCATTATTTTAGAAGCTGTTTCCCAGCAAAAAGTGTTTATCCATTCTTCTGAAGATATTTTAAAAATTAAAACTTTGGACAATGTTGAACAATCAACTGTTTCAATCACAACTTTACAAGTTCCTGAGTGTGACCAACATACCATTGTTGAATGTGAAAACATATTAGGCACATCTGTGGCACCAGGTGAACAAAAAGCAGACTTTTCTGTAACCAGCCACTTAAGTATACAAACAACGGAAGTTTTGTCACAGTCTGATAATTTGAAAGGAACTAAAGAATTAGAAATAAACTTAAAACAAGCGGTTACTAAAATTGATGGAGTTTATGGTAAAACCGCTAACACTGAAGAAGTAATTACCAACCAAACTACTGAAATCTTTGAAAAACACGATATTTTATTACAAAAAACTGATATCACATCTGTCCCTACAATAACGTTTGAGCAGTTAGAAGTTATTCCAGCCGAAAAAGAAAGTTCTATCACAGAACATCTTCCAGTGACTTCTAAAGTTACACAAAAGTTTACAGAAAATGAGACTGTTATTACTACCTGTGTGGAAACAATAGATAAAGAAAAATATTTCGATAAATCAGTTGATATGCCTCACTACGACGCTTTAATTGATTTTGTTCCATTAAATAGCACAATAGATACAGAAGTCGTTGTAACTGGTAACATTGATACTTTTGACAAAGAAATCGTAAAGAGCTCTGTAGCTTCATTAACTCATGATGAACACAAAAAGCATCTCCAACGATTTGAAGTGCTACATGGTGAGAAAGAAACTGACTTGGATGATGTAAAGAGTGATTTGCACAAAGCATCTTCTCAAATTGTAGAAGCATCAGCTAAAGAAATTCTAGAAATTCAAGCTATGGAAAATGAAACTATTCTTCAAAAGATTTCTAAAATGAATTCTACACATGCTCAACCTTTGATAAATGAACAACAATCTTTATTCAATACTGAAGTGGTTATTGATCAAGGCGTACAAGAATTTAAAGTAAATGAAACAAACATTTCCACTGCAGTTGCAACTCATGGAATGCAAGAAGCTGTTTCCAAATCAGAACCTTTTATTGGAGAAGTTGAAAAAGTCTTTACAAGTGAAACGCCCACTCAAAAAAGATCTCAACCTAATGTCGAGGAACTAAAATCTTTGGGAATAACTGAAGTTATAACTAATGAATCTGAAACTTCGTTTGATAAAAAACCAACACTTAAAACGGAAACTTTAAATTCATCTTTGCAAGGTATAAATTATGTTCAGGTAACTGAAGTAATGACTACAGAAATAGAAGAATATTTAAAAGATTTCGTATCTGAAGGCAAGTCAATCGAGCCCACTACAGATGTTTTATTGAAAACTGGTATAAATATTGCTGAAACTGTAGTCGGTGAAGGTGAGACGGCTTTAATCAGCAAAAAATATAAATTTATATCACTTGATTTGAGCTTGCAGCCAACTGATCATATAAATGTATCAGAAAATATTTTAGCTGAAAAAGAAGAAGAATTTAAGAAAAGCAACGAACCATTGGCGGTGACAGGAGATGTAAATGTAAACACACTTAAACACATAAATATCGAAGTCTATGAAATATCAGAAAATGAAAACAAAATGCCCAGCATTGGTAGAGTTAAAGAAGAGACCAGTGACTTTTTGATTGAGCCCATGAAATCACTTCAAGTAACTAATGTTGAGACACAGGAGACACACGAAGAACTGTCAAAAGATAAAATAAAAACAATTACTCCGTCAGTTGAAATGGAAATTGGTGAACATATAACTGTTACTGAAGTGGAAATACATGAGAAAGAAAACATAATTAATACTCAGAAAGTTGAACCATTGCGACAAAGTGAACTACTTTTCGAAACTAATATTCCACTCCTAGTACAAGAAGTTATGTTAAAAGAATCAGAAACAAACTTAGTTAATGAAAAAATGCCTTCTGAAGAGAAGTCCATCGTAACAATTGATTCGCAACAACACTTCACAGTAATAAATACCGAAATCAGAGAAAAAGAAAGCCAATTTACATCTGAGAATACTCCTACTATTTCAAAGCAGCAAACTGATATTAAATCTAACACTCATATCACCACAAGCGAAACTATCCCAATGGAAGGAATCGATGTTTTGTCCAATATTATAACTAAAGATGAAACGGCAACCTCTAAGCAAATAACATATAAGCAAATTGTAGGCAGTCAACCTGAAACTCTTGAGTGTTTAGGTCAACTTCTAACTAAATATAACCCAGAACAAGGACAGGTCCACCGAGATTTAGAACTACATAAAAGCCATACAAAATCTGAAATTATACTGCACGAAGTTACGGAACAAATTACTAGTCATGATGTTGAACTTAAGTTAGCACAAGAAAATATCTCGGAGATGAAATCTATACAACAAACAGAAGTATTTGTAGATGAAACTTCTAAAAAAATTGACAATCTCGTTACTGATAAAAAAGATAAAGCAGTTAGAAGCCATATTGTTTTGCAAGAAATATCAAATATTAAGACTCAATTACTAGAAAACGTCGTAGAACTACCAGATTCTTTGGAAGTTGACACGAACAAAGCAACCGTCACCCTAGAAACGCACAAGAGTTATGTTGTAACTGATGATTTAGTACACGAATTATCAGGCGATATTGTTACAGAATTAAGTTTGACAAAACAAATTTCACAACAACTTATAGAACTAAGTTCAGTTGAGCAAACTGAAATATTCGTTGGTGAAAACGTTTTAGACGTAAACACACAAACACATGATAAGAAATTCATACAACCCACACCTGTAGAAGTGCAGCCCATCAACCAAAGCAGCGTTTTTATCTTTGAGACGGAAGTTGACTCTTGTTTTGAAAAACCCAAGCAGAAAGAAAACGCGACCATCACTTTGAGCACAAAAAAAGGAATAACCGTGCAAGAAATAATGCAAGAGGATTCACAAGATGACTTCACTCCGACTCCAGGTAAACCAGTACAAGCAGAACAAACAGTATCGCCATTATCATATTTACAATGCTCTGAAAGTGTATTAGAAACTCACATAGATGAAATGAAAATACCGGAGATACATACTGAAACTACAAAAATAACACAAACAAGCATTACTCCACTAATAATTTCAGACAGAGAAACCCTGCAACATGTAACAGAACTATCCGTCCAAGAGCCGCAGACTAAACATTCAAAGAAAAACTTGACACTCACAAATGAAATTGAGATAACAGAGGAGTTCGTGGAAGAACAGACTTTACCATACATTGAAAAACATCCTAAACACTTGACAAGTATCATGACAAAGGTGGACGAAAAAGAAGAACCTACTGTATCCGCTCAAGAAGTTCATTTCAGAGGTAAGATTATTAGGTTGCACTGTAATAGTAAGAATATTATTTAACTATGGTATTAGAACATATGACACATGTCATGGTCACAATAATATGGCATTATTTTCTGTTGTCAAATATTTATTTTCTTAAGTCAAAAAAACGACGTCGTTTTATTCATGGAGTTACCTAATAAACATAATAAAATACTCTTTTATCACTCAGCCAAGCCCGACTACGAGTATAATTATTATCTATCATGCGTTACGGACTTCCTTTGATACACTACATTCTTGCTTTTGTAAAATCTAAATGTTTAAATGCGTAAAATCTAAACATCATATTAAATTCATATTAAATTTTAACATCATACGCAATATACAATTATTAGAAAAATACAAAAAGTACTCTACTTTCAGAACAACCAGATGTAACACAAATATCTCCGAAATCATCAGATATAGAAGAAACTGAAGAAATTGTGACTAAATTCATGCAAGCCCCTGGTAACGCTGAACCAATACAAGTTAAAACTAAAAGAACAATTTTAAGAAAAAAGAAAAAGCTGCAAACTAATGAAACGGAAGGTGATGTTGTAATAGAAGAAACGATAGACGATGACGATTCACGCGAACATACAAAGGAAACACAATGCAACGTTGAAATTGAGGAATATGAGGGCGATGACTTCAATGTTTTGCATGACACAGATAAAAGTACTATTGAAATGCCAGATGAGTACCTATTCATACCTAAATTAACAAATAAACTTGAAATAGAAGAAATGCCTGACGATGGATTCATGATCAAAACAGATAAAAAACCACAAGTTCTTGAAGAAGCTCCTGAAAGAAAAGTAAAAAAAATCAAATCCAAAAATACAATCAAAAATGAAATAAACGCAATAGAAGAAGTTAAAAAAATGGCAACATTCCAAGAACACGATGATGATTTAGACACCACTGTAACAGTTTCGTATGATCAGGCACCGGAAGAATTTGAACCTGTAGAAGTTCTAGAGCTTCCAGAAGAAAGTACTGTCAAAGAAACTAAAACACTCGAAGGTAAGCCAAAACGTCTAAAAATGTTTAAACGCATTATCAAAAACAAAGTTGGTCCAAAATTAGAAACAACTGAAATAACCACAGAACAGGACGACGACCAAACTCCTGTTATTCACGTACATAAAACCGAAGAATTCACAGATGACTCTTACAAACCGCTCAAAGAACTACATAAATCAGATGAAATTAAGGAGCTTATAGCCGATAAAATTGAACCAATTGAAGTTATCGAACTTCCAGAAGAACGCTATGTTTATGAGACGAAAACTCCAGAGGGTAAGCCGAAACATAAGAAAATTATAAAACGTATTATCAAAAAGAAAGTGGGCCCCAAAATCGAAACAACTGAAATAACCACAGAACAGGACGACGACCAAACCCCTGTTATTCATGTACACAAAACCGAGGAATACGCAGAGGATGCTACCATACCACTTCAAGAACTACATAAGCAAGAAAATGCAAAAAAAATCAAAGAAGAGCCTGAACAAGTACAAATAACTCAAATACGAACAAAAGCAGGTGATTTCGAAACAATAAAGACTACCAAACGTACATTCAAACAGAATAAGGGTTCAAAAGAAGAAGTCACAGAAATAATAACAGTACAAAAAGACGAAGAAACACCTGTTACCACTGTCACAATCTCTGAAAACAAGAAACCTGAGGAAATAGAACCATATGAGGTTATCGAGTTTCCTGAAGAGATCACTTTAGAAGAGACGCAATCTCCAGAGGGTAAGCCAAAACACAAGAAAATAACTAAACGTATCATAAAGAAAAAGATAGGTCCTAAAATAGAAACTACCGAAATCACGACAGAACAAAACGATGACTTAACACCCATTGTTCATGTACACACGATACAAGAATACACTGACGACGATGTAACAACACTTGCAGATTTACACAAGCCAGACGCTGCAAAGATTGTGGAAGAGGTACCTGAGCTAGTAAACATAACACAAGTGCGTACAGATACTGGTGATGTCAAGACTATAAAAACCACAAAACGAGTCATCAAAAAGAAAAAGGGTAGACACGAAGAAGTTACGGAAATAACGACGGTTCAAAACAATGACGAAACTCCAATTACAACTGTAACTGTTCTTGAAAATCAGACGCCCAATGCAATAAAACCTATTGAAATTGTCGAACTTCCCAAAGAAAAGACTTTAGAAGAGATGGAAACACCAGAAGGCAAGCCAAAACAAAAGAAATTAACAAGGAGTATAAACAAAACGAAGGGTGGTCCCAAAATAGAAACAACTGAAATAACCACTCAACAAGATGACGACCGCAAACCAGTTGTACATGTACAAACCACACACGAATACACTGACGACGCTATAACACCAATCAAAGATTTACACAAGTCCGACAGGGCGAAGGTAGTTGAAGAGCTCCCAGAGCAAATACAAGTTATACAAGTGCAAACCGATTCTGGCGATGTCAAGACAATAAAGACCACCAAGCGCGTCATCAAGAAAAAGAAAGGTCTAAGAGAAGAAACAACGGAAATAACTACTGTACAACAGGATGAAGAAGCTCCTATAACCACAGTAACGGTTTCTGAAGACAATATTCCCGATGGATTGGAAGACATTCAGCCAGTTAAAGTTATTGAACTTCCTGAAGAAACTACTGTTCAAGACTCACGTACGCCAGAAGGAAAATCAAAACAAAAGAAAATCACTAAGCGTATTATTATAAAGAAGGTAGGTCCTAAAATAGAAACCACTGAAATTACCACTGAGCAAGATGACGACCAAACACCAGTTGTACATGTACAGACCACTCAGGAATACACTGAAGACGCTATAACACCATTCGAAGATTTACACAAGCCCGACAGGGCAAAGGTAGTTAAAGAGTTACCAGAGCAAGTACAAATTACACAAGTGCGAACCAATACTGGCGATGTCAAGAAAATAAAGACCACTAAGCGTGTAATCAAGAAAAAAAAAGGTCTGAGAGAAGAAACTACGGAAATAACTACAGTACAACAGGATGACGAAACTCCTATAATCACAGTAACTGTTTCTGAGGACAATGTTCCTGATGAATTAGGAGACTTTCAGCCAGTTGAAGTTATTGAACTTCCTGAAGAAACAACTGTTGAAGACTCACGTACGCCAGAAGGTAAACCAAAACAAAAGAAAATCACTAAGCGTATTATTAAAAAGAAGGTAGGTCCGAAAATAGAAACAACTGAAATCACCACTGAGCAAGACGACGACCAAACACCAGTTGTACATGTACAGACCACACAGGAATACACTGCCGATGCTATAACACAATTAAATGATTTACATAAGCCCGACAGGGTGCAGGTACTTGAAGAGGTGCCAGAACAAGTACAAGTTACACAACTGCGAACCAATACTGGCGATGTCAAGACAATAAAGACCAGCAAGCGTGTCATCAAGAAAAAGAAAGGCATGAAAGAAGAAACTATGGAAATAACTACAATACAACAAGATGACGAAGCTCCTATAACCACGGTAACTGTTTCTGAGGACAATATTCCCGATGAATTTGAAGACATTCAGCCAGTTGAAGTTATTGAACTTCCTGAAGAAATAACTGTTGAAGACTCACTAACGCCAGAAGGTAAACCAAAACACAAGAAAATAACTAAGCGTATTATTAAAAAGAAATTAGGTCCCAAAATTGAAACAACTGTAATCACAACTGAAAAAGACAATGACAAAACACCTGTTATTCGTGTACACACCACACAAGAGTATACTGAGGATACAAACACACTTCTCAAAGATTTATACAAGCCCGACCAGGCAAATGTGGTAGAAGAGGAACCAGAGCAGGAACAAGTTACACAAGTGCAAACAGATACTGGCGAAATCAAAACTATAAATGTCACTAAACGTGTTGTCAAAAAACAGAAAGGTCCGAAAGAAGAAACTACGGAAATAACTACAGTACAAAAGGATGACGAAGCTCCTATTACCACAGAAACTGTTTCTGAGGACAATATTCCCGATGAAATGGAAGATACTCAGCCAGTTGAAGTTATTGAACTTCCTGAAGAAACAACTGTTGAAGACTCACTTACGCCAGAAGGTAAACCAAAACACAAGAAAATTACTAAGCGTATTATTAAAAAGAAATTAGGTCCCAAAATTGAAACAACTGAAATCACAACTGAACAAGACGATGACAAAGCACCTGTTGTTCATGTACACACCACACAAGAGTATACTGGCGACACAATCACACTTCTCAAAGATTTATACAAGCCCGACCAAGCAAAGGTGGTAAAAGAGGCACCAGAGCAGGTACAGGTTACACAAGTACGAACAGATACTGGCGAAGTCAAAACTATGAAAGTCACCAAACGTGTTATTAAGAAAAAGAAAGGTCCGAAAGAAGAAACTACGGAAATAACTACAGTGCAAAAGGATGACGAAGCTCCTATCACCACAGTAACTCTTTCTGAAGACAATATTCCCGATGAATTTGAAGACATTCAGCCAGTTGAAGTTATTGAACTTCCTGAAGAAACAACTGTTGAAGACTCACTTACGCCAGAAGGTAAACTAAAACACAAGAAAATAACTAAGCGGATTATTAAAAAGAAAGTAGGTCCCAAAATTGAAACAACCGAAATCACAACTGAACAAGACGATGACAAAACACCTGTTGTTCATGTACACACCGCATACGAGTATACTGACGACACATTCACACTTCTCAAAGATTTACACAAGCCTGACCAGGCAAAGGCAGTAGAAGAGGCACCAGAGCAGGTACAAGTTACTCAAGTGCAAACAGATACTGGCGATGTCAAGACTTTGAAAGTCACTAAACGTGTTATTAAGCAAAAGAAAGGTCCGAAAGAAGAAACTACGGAAATAACTACAATACAAAATGATGACGAAGCTCCCATAACTACAGTAACTGTTTCTGAGAAAGTTATTCCAGATGAATTGGAAGACATTCAGCCAGTTGAAATTATTGAACTTCCTGAAGAAACAACGGTTGAAGACTCACTTACGCCAGAAGGTAAACCAATACACAAGAAAATAACTAAGCGTATTATTAAAAGGAAATTAGGTCCCAAAATCGAAACAACTGCAATCACAACTGAACAAGACGATGACAAAACACCTGTTGTTCATGTACACACTACACAAGAGTATACTGACGACACCGTCACACTTCTCAAAGATTTATACAAGCCCGACCAAGCAATGGTAATAGAAGAGGTACCAGAGCAGTTACAAGTCACACAAGTGCGAACAGATACTGGCGATGTAAGGACTATAAAAGTTACCAAACGTGTTGTCAAGAAAAAGAAAGGTCCGAAAGAAGAAACTACGGAAATAACTACAGTACAAAATGATGACGAAGCTCCTATAACCACTGTAACTGTTTCTGAGGGCAATATTCCCGATGAATTTAAAGACATTCAGCCCGTTGAAGTTATTGAACTTCCTGAAGAAACAACGGTTGAAGACTCACTTACGCCAGAAGGTAAACCAAAACACAAGAAAATAACTAAGCGTATTATTAAAAAAAAAGTAGGTCCCAAAATCGAAACAACTGAAATCAAAACTGAACAAGACGATGACAAAACACCTGTTGTTCATGTACACGCCACACATGAGTATACTGACGACACAGCCACACTTCTCAAAGATTTATACAAGCCCGACCAAGCAAAGGTGGTAGAAGAGGCACCAGAGCAGGTACAAGTTACACAAGTGCGAACAGATACTGGCGAAATCAAAACTTTAAAAGTCACTAAACGAGTTGTCAAGAAAAAGAAAGGTCCGAAAAAAGAAACTACGGAAATAACTACAGTACAAAAGGATGACGAAGCTCCTATCACCACAGTAACTGTTTCTGAAGACAATATTCCCGATGAATTTGAAGACATTCAGGCAATTGAAATTATTGAACTTCCTGAAGAAACAACTGTTGAACACTCACTTACATCAGAAGGTAAACGAAAACACATGAAAATAACTAAGCGTATTATAAAAAAGAAAGTAGGTCCCAAAATCGAAACTACTGAAATAACAACTGAACAAGAAGATGACAAAACACCTGTTGTTCATGTACACACCACACAAGAGTATACTGACGACACAGCCACACTTCTCAAAGATTTATGCAAGCCCGACCAAGCAATGGTGGTAGAAGAGGCACCAGAGCAGTTACAAGTCACACAAGTGCGAACAGATACTGGCGATGTAAGGACTATAAAAGTTACCAAACGTGTTGTCAAGAAAAAGAAAGGTCCGAAAGTAGAAACTACGGAAATAACTACAGTACAAAATGATGACGAAGCTCCCATAACTACAGTAACTGTTTCTGAGAACGTTATTCCAGATGAATTGGAAGACATTCAGCCAGTTGAAATTATTGAACTTCCTGAAGAAACAACGGTTGAAGACTCACTTACGCCAGAAGGTAAACCAATACACAAGAAAATAACTAAGCGTATTATTAAAAGGAAATTAGGTCCCAAAATTGAAACAACTGCAATCACAACTGAACAAGATGATGACAAAAGACCTGTTGTTCATGTACACACTACACAAGAGTATACTGACGACACCGTCACACTTCTCAAAGATTTATACAAGCCCGACCAAGCAAAGGTAATAGAAGAGGTACCAGAGCAGTTACAAGTCACACAAGTGCGAACAGATACTGGCGATGTAAGGACTATAAAAGTTACCAAACGTGTTGTCAAGAAAAAGAAAGGTCCGAAAGAAGAAACTACGGAAATTACTACAGTACAAAAGGATGACGAAGCTCCTATTACCACTGTAACTGTTTCCGAGGACAATATTTCCGATGAATTTGAAGACATTCAGCCCGTTGAAGTTATAGAATTTCCTGAAGAAACAACTGTTGAAGACTCACTTACGCCAGAAGGTAAACCAAAACACAAGAAAATAACAAAGCGTATTATTAAAAGGAAAGTAGGCCCCAAAATCGAAACAACTGCAATCACAACTGAACAAGACGATGACAAAACTCCGGTTGTTCATGTACACACCACAGAAGAGTATACTGACGACACAGTCACACTTCTCAAAGATTTACACGAGCCCGACCAGGCAAAGGTTGTAAAAGAGGCACCAGAGCAGGTACAAGTCACACAAGTGCGAACAGATACTGGCGATGTCAAGACTATGAAAGTCACCAAACGTGTTATTAAGAAAAAGAAAGGTCCGAAAGAAGAAACTACGGAAATAACTACAGTACAAAAGGATGACGAAGCTCCTATAACCACTGTAACTGTTTCTGAGGATAATATTCCCGATGATTTTGAAGACATTCAGCCATTTGAAGTTATTGAACTTCCTGAAGAAATAACTGTTGAAGACTCACTAACGCCAGAAGGTAAACCAAAACACAAGAAAATAACTAAGCGTATTATTAAAAAGAAAATAGGTCCTAAAATTGAAACAACTGAACATGACGATGACATAACACCTATTGTTCATGTACACACCTTACAAGAGTATACTGATTACGCAATCACACCACTGAACGATTTACACAAACCTGAGCAGGCAAAGTTGGTAGAAGAGGCACCAGAGCAGATACAAGTTACACAAATGCGAACAGATACTGGCGATGTCAAAACTATAAAAGTCACTAAACGAGTTGTCAAGAAAAAGAAAGGTCCGAAAGACGAAACTACGGAAATAACTACAGTACAAACTGATGACGAAACTCCTATAACCACGGTTACTGTTTCTGAGGGCAATATTCCCGATGAATTTAAAGACATTCAGCCAGTTGAAGTTATTGAACTTCCTGAAGAAACAACAGTTGAAGACTCACTTACGCCAGAAGGTAAACAAAAACACAAGAAAATAACTAAGCGTATTATTAAAAAGAAAGTAGGTCCCAAAATCGAAACAACTGTAATCACAATTGAACAAGACGATGACAAAGCACCTGTTGTTAATGTACACACCACACAAGAGTATACTGCCGACACATTCACACTTCTCAAAGATTTACACAAGCCTGAACAGGCAAAGGTTGTAGAAGAAGCACCAGAGCTAGTAGAAGTTACACAAGTGCGAACAGATACTGGCGATGTCAAGACTATGAAAGTCACCAAACGTGTTATTAAAAAAAAGAAAGGTCCGAAAGAAGAAACTACGGAAATAACTACAGTACAAAATGATGACGAAGCTCCTATAACCACAGTAACTGTTTCTGAGAACAATGTTCCCGAGGAATTGGAAGACATTCAGCCAGTTGAAGTTATTGAACTTCCTGAAGAAACAACTGTTGAAGACTCACTCACGCCAGAAGGTAAACCAAAACAAAAGAAAATAACAAAGCGTATTATTAAAAAGAAAGCAGGTCCCAAAATTGAAACAACTGAAATTACAACTGAACAAGACGATGACAAAACACCTGTTGTTCATGTACACACCGCATACGAGTATACTGACGACACATTCACACTTCTCAAAGATTTACACAAGCCCGACCAGGCAAAGGTGGTAGAAGAGGCACCAGAGCAGGTACAAGTCACACAAGTGCGAACAGATACTGGCGATGTCAAGACTATTAAAGTCACCAAACGTGTTATTAAAAAAAAGAAAGGTCCGAAAGAAGAAACTACGGAAATAACTACAGTACAAAATGATGACGAAGCTCCTATAACCACTGTTTCTGTTTCTGAAGACATTATTCCCGATGAATTTGAAGACATTCAGCCAGTTGAAATTATTGAACTTCCTGAAGAAACAACTGTTGAAGACTCACTTACGCCAGAAGGTAAAGCAAAAACCAAGAAAATAACCAAGCGTATTATTAAAAAGAAAGTAGGTCCCAAAATTGAAACAACTGAAATCACAACTCAACAAGACGATGACAAAACCCCTGTTGTTCATGTACACACTACACAAGAGTATACTGACGACACAATCACACTTCTCAAAGATTTATACAAACCTGACCAGGCAAGGGTAGTAGAAGAGGCACCAGAGCAGGTACAAGTTACACAACTGCGAACAGATACTGGCGATGTCAAGACTATGAAAGTCACCAAACGTGTTATTAAGAAAAAGAAGGGTCCGAAAGAAGAAACTACGGAAATAACAACAGTACAGAAGGATGACGAAGCTCCTATAACCACTGTAACTGTTTCTGAGGACAATATTCCCGATGAATTTGAAGACATTCAGCCCGTTGAAGTTATAGAATTTCCTGAAGAAACAACTGTTGAAGACTCACTTACGCCAGAAGGTAAACCAAAACACAAGAAAATAACAAAGCGTATTATTAAAAGGAAAGTAGGCCCCAAAATCGAAACAACTGCAATCACAACTGAACAAGACGATGACAAAACTCCGGTTGTTCATGTACACACCACAGAAGAGTATACTGACGACACAGTCACACTTCTCAAAGATTTACACGAGCCCGACCAGGCAAAGGTAGTAGAAGAGGCACCAGAGCAGGTACAAGTCACACAAGTGCGAACAGATACTGGCGATGTCAAGACTATGAAAGTCACTAAACGTGTTATTAAAAAAAAGAAAGGTCCGAAAGAAGAAACTACGGAAATAACTACAGTACAAAATGATGACGAAGCTCCTATAACCACTGTTTCTGTTTCTGAAGACATTATTCCCGATGAATTTAAAGACATTCAGCCAGTTGAAATTATTGAACTTCCTGAAGAAACAACTGTTGAAGACTCACTTACGCCTGAAGGTAAACCGAAAACCAAGAAAATAACCAAGCGTATTATTAAAAAGAAAGTAGGTCCCAAAATTGAAACAACCGAAATCACAACTAAACAAGACGATGACAAAACACCTGTTGTTCATGTACACACCACACAAGAGTATACTGACGACACAATCACACTTCTCAAAGATTTACACAAACCTGACCAGGCAAGGGTAGTAGAAGAGGCACCAGAGCAGGTACAAGTTACACAAGTGCGAACAGATACTGGCGATGTCAAGACTATGAAAGTCACCAAACGTGTTATTAAGAAAAAGAAAGGTCCGAAAGAAGAAACTACGGAAATAACAACAGTACAGAAGGATGACGAAGCTCCTATAACCACTGTAACTGTTTCTGAGGACAATATTCCCGATGAATTTGAAGACATTCAGCCCGTTGAAGTTATAGAATTTCCTGAAGAAACAACTGTTGAAGACTCACTTACGCCAGAAGGTAAACCAAAACACAAGAAAATAACAAAGCGTATTATTAAAAGGAAAGTAGGCCCCAAAATCGAAACAACTGCAATCACAACTGAACAAGACGATGACAAAACTCCGGTTGTTCATGTACACACCACAGAAGAGTATACTGACGACACAGTCACACTTCTCAAAGATTTACACGAGCCCGACCAGGCAAAGGTGGTAGAAGAGGCACCAGAGCAGGTACAAGTCACACAAGTGCGAACAGATACTGGCGATGTCAAGACTATGAAAGTCACTAAACGTGTTATTAAAAAAAAGAAAGGTCCGAAAGAAGAAACTACGGAAATAACTACAGCACAAAATGATGACGAAGCTCCTATAACCACTGTTTCTGTTTCTGAAGACATTATTCCCGATGAATTTAAAGACATTCAGCCCGTTGAAGTTATTGAACTTCCTGAAGAAACAACTGTTGAAGACTCACTTACGCCTGAAGGTAAACCGAAAACCAAGAAAATAACCAAGCGTATTATTAAAAAGAAAGTAGGTCCCAAAATTGAAACAACCGAAATCACAACTGAACAAAACGATGACAAAACACCTGTTGTTCATGTACACACCACACAAGAGTATACTGACGACACAATCACACTTCTCAAAGATTTACACAAACCTGACCAGGCAAGGGTAGTAGAAGAAGCTCCAGAGCAGGTACAGGTTACACAAGAGCGAACAGATACTGGCGATGTCAAGACTATGAAAGTCACCAAACGTGTTATTAAGAAAAAGAAAGGTCCGAAAGAAGAAACTACGGAAATAACTACAGTACAAAAGGATGACGAAGCTCCTATAACCACTGTAACTGTTTCTGGGGACAACATTCCCGATGAATTTGAAGACATTCAGCCAGTTAAAATTATTGAACTTCCTGAAGAAACAACTGTTGAAGACTCACTTACTCCAGAAGGTAAACCAAAATCCAAGAAAATAACTAAGCGTATTATTAAAAAGAAAGTAGGTCCCAAAGTCGAAACAACTGTAATCACAACTGAACAAAACGATGACAAAAAACCTATTGTTCATGTACACACCACACTAGAGTACACTGATGACAAAATAACACCACTGACAGATTTAGACAAACCTGAGCAGGCAACGGTGGTAGAAGAGGCACCAGAGCAGGTAAAAGTTACACAAGTGCGAACAGATACTGGCGATGTCAAAACTATTAAAGTCACTAAACGTGTTATTAAGAAAAAGAAAGGTCCGAAAGAGGAAACTACGGAAATAACTACAGTACAAAAGGATGACGAAGCTCCTATAACCACTGTTAATGTTTCTGAAGACAATATTCCCGATGAATTTGAAGACATTCAGCCAGTTAAAATTATTGAACTTCCTGAAGAAACAACTGTTGAAGACTCACTTACGCCAGAAGGTAAGCTTAAACACAAGAAAATAACTAAGCGGATTATTAAAAAGAAAGTAGGTCCCAAAATTGAAACAACTGAAATCACAACTGAACAAGACGATGACAAAACACCTGTTGTTCATGTACACACCACACTAGAGTATACTGACGACACAGCCACACTTTTCAAAGATTTATGCAAGCCCGACCAAGCAAAGGTGGTAGAAGAGGCACCAGAGCAGGTACAAGTCACACAGGTGCGAACAGATACTGGCGATGTCAAGACTATGAAAGTCACCAAACGTGTTATTAAAAAAAAGAAAGGTCCGAAAGAAGAAACTACGGAAATAACTACAGTACAAAATGATGACGAAGCTCCTATAACCACAGTAACTGTTTCTGAGAACAATGTTCCCGAGGAATTGGAAGACATTCAGCCAGTTGAAGTTATTGAACTTCCTGAAGAAACAACTGTTGAAGACTCACTTACGCCAGAAGGTAAACCGAAAACCAAGAAAATAACCAAGCGTATTATTAAAAAGAAAGTAGGTCCCAAAATTGAAACAACCGAAATCACAACTGAACAAGACGATGACAAAACAGCTGTTGTTCATGTACACACCACACAAGAGTATACTGACGACACAATCACACTTCTCAAAGATTTACACAAACCTGACCAGGCAGGGGTAGTAGAAGAAGCTCCAGAGCAGGTACAGGTTACACAAGAGCGAACAGATACTGGCGATGTCAAGACTATGAAAGTCACTAAACGTGTTATTAAGAAAAAGAAAGGTCCGAAAGAAGAAACTACGGAAATAACTACAGTACAAAAGGATGAAGAAGCTCCTATCACCACAGTAACTGTTTCTGAAGACAATATTCCCGATGAATTTGAAGACATCCAGCCAGTTGAAATTATTGAACTTCCTGAAGAAACAACTGTTGAAGACTCACTTACGCCAGAAGGTAAACCAAAATCCAAGAAAATAACTAAGCGTATTATTAAAAAGAAAGTAGGTCCCAAAGTCGAAACAACTGTAATCACAACTGAACAAAACGATGACAAAAAACCTATTGTTCATGTACACACCACACTAGAGTACACTGATGACAAAATAACACCACTGACAGATTTAGACAAACCTGAGCAGGCAACGGTGGTAGAAGAGGCACCAGAGCAGGTAAAAATTACACAAGTGCGAACAGATACTGGCGATGTCAAAACTATTAAAGTCACTAAACGTGTTATTAAGAAAAAGAAAGGTCCGAAAGAGGAAACTACGGAAATAACTACAGTACAAAAGGATGACGAAGCTCCTATAACCACTGTTAATGTTTCTGAAGACAATATTCCCGATGAATTTGAAGACATTCAGCCCATTGAAGTTATTGAACTTCCTGAAGAAACAACTGTTGAAGACTCACTTACGCCAGAAGGTAAACCAAAATCCAAGAAAATAACTAAGCGTATTATTAAAAAGAAAGTAGGTCCCAAAGTCGAAACAACTGTTATCACAACTGAACAAGACGATGACAAAACACCTATTGTTTATGTACACACCACACTAGAGTACACTGATGACACAAACACACCACTGACAGATTTAGACAAACCTGAGCAGGCAAACTTGGTAGAAGAGGCACCAGCGCAGGTACAAGTTACACAAGTGCGAACAGATACTGGCGATGTCAAAACTATAAAAGTTACTAAACGTGTTATAAAGAAAAAGAAAGGTCCGAAAGAGGAAACTACGGAAATAACTACAGTACAAAAGGATGAAGAAGCTCCTATAACCACTGTTAATGTTTCTGAAGACAATATTCCCGATGAATTTGAAGACATTCAGCCCATTGAAGTTATTGAACTTCCTGAAGAAACAACTGTTGAAGACTCACTTACGCCAGAAGGTAAACCGAAAACCAAGAAAATAACCAAGCGTATTATTAAAAAGAAAGTAGGTCCCAAAATTGAAACAACCGAAATCACAACTGAACAAGACGATGACAAAACACCTGTTGTTCATGTACACACCACACAAGAGTATACTGACGACACAATCACACTTCTCAAAGATTTACACAAACCTGACCAGGCAAGGGTAGTAGAAGAAGCTCCAGAGCAGGTACAGGTTACACAAGAGCGAACAGATACTGGCGATGTCAAGACTATGAAAGTCACTAAACGTGTTATTAAGAAAAAGAAAGGTCCGAAAGAAGAAACTACGGAAATAACTACAGTACAAAAGGATGACGAAGCTCCTATCACCACAGTAACTGTTTCTGAAGACAATATTCCCGATGAATTTGAAGACATTCAGCCAGTTGAAATTATTGAACTTCCTGAAGAAACAACTGTTGAAGACTCACTTACGCCAGAAGGTAAACCAAAACACAAGAAAATAACTAAGCGGATTATTAAAAAGAAAGTAGGTCCCAAAGTCGAAACAACTGTAATCACAACTGAACAAGACGATGACAAAACACCTGCTGTTCATGTACACACCACACTAGAGTACACTGATGACGCATTCACACCACTGACAGATTTACACAAACCTGAGCAGGCAAAATTGGTAGAAGAGGCACCAGAGCAGGTACAAGTTACACAAGTGCGAACAGATACTGGCGAAATCAAAACTATGAAAGTCACTAAACGAGTTGTCAAGAAAAAGATAGGTCCAAAAGAAGAAACTACGGAAATAGCTAAAGTACAAAAGGATGACGAAGCTCCTTTATCCACTGTAACTATTTCTGAGGAAAATATTCCCGATGAATTTAAAGACATTCAGCCATTTGAAGTTATTGAACTTCCTGAAGAAACAACTGCTGAAGACTCACTTACGCCAGAAGGTAAACTAAAACACAAGAAAATAACTAAGCGGATTTTTAAAAAGAAAGTAGGTCCCAAAGTAGAAACAACTGAAATCACAACTGAACAAGACGACGACAAAACACCTGTTGTTCATGTACACACCACACAAGAGTATACTGACGACACAATCACACTTCTCAAAGATTTATACAAGCCCGACCAAGCAAAGGTGGTAAAAGAGGCACCAGAGCAGGTACAAGTTACACAAGTGCGAACAGATACGGGCGAAGTCAAAACTATAAAAGTCACCAAACGTGTTATTAAGAAAAATAAAGGTCCGAAAGAAGAAACTACGGAAAAAACTACAGTACAAGAGGATGACGAAGTTCCTTTAACCACTGTAACTGTTTCGGAGGACAATATTCCCGATGAATTTGAAGACATTCAGCCAGTTGAAGTTATTGAACTTCCTGAAGAAATAACTGTTGAATACTCACTAACGCCAGAAGGTAAACCAAAAACCAAGAAAATAACTAAGCGTATTATTAAAAAGAAACTAGGTCCCAAAATTGAGTCAACTGAAATCACAACTGAACAAGACGATGACAAAATACCTGTTGTTCATGTACACACCACACAAGAGTATACTGACGACACAATCACACTTCTCAAAGATTTACACAAACCTGACCAGGCAAGGGTAGTAGAAGAAGCACCAGAGCAGGTACAGGTTACACAAGTGCGAACAGATACTGGCGAAGTCAAAACTATTAAAGTCACCAAACGTGTTATTAAGAAAAATAAAGGTCCGAAAGAAGAAACTACGGAAATAACTACAGTACAAAATGATGACGAAGCTCCTATAACCACTGTTTCTGTTTCTGAAGACATTATTCCCGATGAATTTGAAGACATTCAGCCAGTTGAAATTATTGAACTTCCTGAAGAAACAACTGTTGAAGACTCACTTACGCCAGAAGGTAAAGCAAAAACCAAGAAAATAACCAAGCGTATTATTAAAAAGAAAGTAGGTCCCAAAATTGAAACAACTGAAATCACAACTCAACAAGACGATGACAAAACCCCTGTTGTTCATGTACACACTACACAAGAGTATACTGACGACACAATCACACTTCTCAAAGATTTATACAAACCTGACCAGGCAAGGGTAGAAGAAGAGGCACCAGAGCAGGTACAAGTTACACAAGTGCGAACAGATACTGGCGATGTCAAGACTATGAAAGTCACCAAACGTGTTATTAAGAAAAAGAAAGGTCCGAAAGAAGAAACTACGGAAATAACAACAGTACAGAAGGATGACGAAGCTCCTATAACCACTGTAACTGTTTCTGAGGACAATATTCCCGATGAATTTGAAGACATTCAGCCCGTTGAAGTTATAGAATTTCCTGAAGAAACAACTGTTGAAGACTCACTTACGCCAGAAGGTAAACCAAAACACAAGAAAATAACAAAGCGTATTATTAAAAGGAAAGTAGGCCCCAAAATCGAAACAACTGCAATCACAACTGAACAAGACGATGACAAAACTCCGGTTGTTCATGTACACACCACAGAAGAGTATACTGACGACACAGTCACACTTCTCAAAGATTTACACGAGCCCGACCAGGCAAAGGTGGTAGAAGAGGCACCAGAGCAGGTACAAGTCACACAAGTGCGAACAGATACTGGCGATGTCAAGACTATGAAAGTCACCAAACGTGTTATTAAGAAAAAGAAAGGTCCGAAAGAAGAAACTACGGAAATAACTACAGTACAAAAGGATGACGAAGCTCCTATAACCACTGTAGCTGTTTCTGAGGACAACATTCCCGATGATTTTGAAGACATTCAGCCCATTGAAGTTATTGACCTTCCTGAAGAAATAACGGTTGAAGACTCACTAACGCCAGAAGGTAAACCAAAACACAAGAAAATAACTAAGCGTATTATTAAAAAGAAACAAGGTCCCAAAATTGAAACAACTGAAATCACAACTGAACAGGACGGTGACAAAACACCTGTTGTTCATGTACACACCACACAAGAGTATACTGACGAGACAATCACACTTCTCAAAGATTTACACAAACCTGACCAAGCAAGGGTAGTAGAAGAAGCACCAGAACAGGTACAGGTTTCACAAGTACGAACAGATACTGGCGATGTTAAGACTATTAACGTCACCAAACATGTTGTTAAGAAAAAGAAAGGTCCGAAAAAAGAAACTACGGAAATAACTACAGTACAAAATGATGACGAAGCACCTATAACCACTGTTACTGTTTCTGAGGACAATATTCCAGATGAATTAAAAGACATGCAACCGGTTGAAGTTATTGAATTTCCTGAAGAAACAACTGTTGAAGACTCACTTACGCCAGAAGGTAAACCAAAATTCAAGAAAATTACTAAGCGTATTATTAAAAAGAAAGTAGGTCCCAAAATCGAAACAACTGAAATCACAACTGAACAAGACGATGACAAAATACCTGTTGTTCATGTACACACCACACAAGAGTATTCTGACGACACACTCACACTTCTCAAAGATTTATACAAGCCCGACCAAGCAAAGGTGGTAGAAGAGGCACCAGAGCAGGTACAGGTTACACAAGTGCGAACAGATACTGGCGAAGTCAAAACTATGAAAGTCACCAAACGTGTTATTAAGAAAAAGAAAGGTCCGAAAGAAGAATTTACGGAAATAACTACAGTACAAACTGATGACAAAGCACCATTAACTACTGTTACTGTTTCTGATGACAATATTCCCGATGAATTTAAAGACATTCAGCCAGTTGAAGTTATTGAATTTCCTGAAGAAACAACTGTTGAAGACTCACTTACGCCAGAAGGTAAACCAAAATCCAAGAAAATAACTAAGCGTATTATTAAAAAGAAAGTAGGTCCCAAAGTCGAAACAACTGTAATCACAACTGAACAAAACGATGACAAAACACCTATTGTTCATGTACACACCACACTAGAGTACACTGATGACACAATAACACCACTGACAGATTTAGACAAACCTGAGCAGGCAAAGTTGGTAGAAGAGGCACCAGAGCAGGTACAAGTTACACAAGTGCGAACAGATACTGGCGATGTCAAAACTATAAAAGTCACTAAACGTGTTATTAAGAAAAAGAAAGGTCCGAAAGAGGAAACTACGGAAATAACTACAGTACAAAAGGATGACGAAGCTCCTATAACCACTGTTAATATTTCTGAAGACAATATTCCCGATGAATTTGAAGACATTCAGCCCATTGAAGTTATTGAACTTCCTGAAGAAACAACTGTTGAAGACTCACTTACGCCAGAAGGTAAACCAAAATCCAAGAAAATAACTAAGCGTATTATTAAAAAGAAAGTAGGTCCCAAAGTCGAAACAACTGTAATCACAACTGAACAAAACGATGACAAAAAACCTATTGTTCATGTACACACCATACTAGAGTACACTGATGACAAAATAACACCACTGACAGAGTTAGACAAACCTGAGCAGGCAACGGTGGTAGAAGAGGCACCAGAGCAGGTAAAAGTTACACAAGTGCGAACAGATACTGGCGATGTCAAAACTATTAAAGTCACTAAACGTGTTATTAAGAAAAAGAAAGGTCCGAAAGAGGAAACTACGGAACTAACTACAGTACAAAAGGATGACGAAGCTCCTATAACCACTGTTAATGTTTCTGAAGACAATATTCCCGATGAATTTGAAGACATTCAGCCCATTGAAGTTATTGAACTTCCTGAAGAAACAACTGTTGAAGACTCACTTACGCCAGAAGGTAAACCAAAATCCAAGAAAATAACTAAGCGTATTATTAAAAAGAAAGTAGGTCCCAAAGTCGAAACAACTGTTATCACAACTGAACAAGACGATGACAAAACACCTATTGTTTATGTACACACCACACTAGAGTACACTGATGACACAAACACACCACTGACAGATTTAGACAAACCTGAGCAGGCAAACTTGGTAGAAGAGGCACCAGCGCAGGTACAAGTTACACAAGTGCGAACAGATACTGGCGATGTCAAAACTATAAAAGTCACTAAACGTGTTATAAAGAAAAAGAAAGGTCCGAAAGAGGAAACTACGGAAATAACTACAGTACAAAAGGATGAAGAAGCTCCTATAACCACTGTTAATGTTTCTGAAGACAATATTCCCGATGAATTTGAAGACATTCAGCCCATTGAAGTTATTGAACTTCCTGAACAAACAACTGTTGAAGACTCACTTACGCCAGAAGGTAAACCAAAATCCAAGAAATTAACTAAGCGTATTATTAAAAAGAAAGTAGGTCCCAAAGTCGAAACAACTGTTATCACAACTGAACAAGACGATGACAAAACACCTATTGTTTATGTACACACCACACTAGAGTACACTGATGACACAAACACACCACTGACAGATTTAGACAAACCTGAGCAGGCAAACTTGGTAGAAGAGGCACCAGCGCAGGTACAAGTTACACAAGTGCGAACAGATACTGGCGATGTCAAAACTATAAAATTCACTAAACGTGTTATAAAGAAAAAGAAAGGTCCGAAAGAGGAAACTACGGAAATAACTACAGTACAAAATGATGACGAAGCACCTATAACCACTGTTACTGTTTCTGAGGACAATATTCCAGATGAATTGGAAGCCATGCAACCTGTTGAAGTTATTGAACTTCCTGAAGAAACAACAGTTGAAGACTTACTTACGCCAGAAGGTAAACCAAAGTCCAAGAAAATAACTAAGCGTATTATTAAAAAGAAAGTAGGGCCCAAAATCGAAACAACTGTAATCACAACTGAACAAGACGATGACAAAACACCTGTTATTCATGTACACACCACACTAGAGTACACTGACAACACAGTCACACCACTGATAGATTTACACAAACCTAACCAGGCAAAGGTGGTAGAAGAGGCACCAGAGCAGGTACAAGTTACACAAGTGCGAACAGATACTGGCGATGTCAAAACTATAAAAATAACCAAACGTGTTATCAAGAAAAAGAAAGGTCCGAAAGAAGAAACTACGGAAATAACTACAGTACAAAATGATGACGAAGCTCCTATAACCACTGTAACTGTTTCTGAGGACAATATTCCCGATGATTTTGAAGACATTCAGCCAGTTGAAGTTATTGAACTTCCTGAAGAAACAACTGTTGAAGACTCACATACACCAGAAGGTAAACCAAAATACCGGAAAATAACTAAGCGTATTATTAAAAAGAAAGTAGGTCCTAAAATAGAAACAACTGCAATTACAACTGAACAAGACGATGACAAAACACCTGTTGTTCATTCACACACTACATTAGAGTACACTGACGACACTATCATACCACTGACACATTTACACAAACCTGACCAGGCCAAGGTGGTAGAAGAGGCACCAGAGCAGGTACAAGTTACACAAATGCGAACAGATACTGGCGATGTTAAGACTTGTAAAGTCACCGAACGTGTTGTCAAGAAAAAGAAAGGTCCTAAAGAAGAAACTACGGAAATAACTACAGTGCAAAAGGATGACGAAGCTCCTATAACTACTGTTACTGTTTCTGAGGACAATATTACCGATGATTTTGAAGACATTCAGCCAGTTGAAGTTATTGAACTTCCTGAAAAAACAACTGTTGAAGACTCACTTACGCCAGAAGGTAAACCAAAACACCGGAAAGTAACTAAGCGTATTATTAAAAAGAAAGTAGGTCCCAAAATAGAAACAACTGCAATTACAACTGAACAAGACGATGACAAAACACCTGTTGTTCATTTACACACTACATTAGAGTACAATGACGACACTATCACACCACTGACACATTTACACAAACCTGACCAGGCAAAGGTGGTAGAAGAGGCACCAGAGCAGGTACAAGTTACACAAGTGCGAACAGATACTGGCGATGTCAAGACTATTAAAATTACTAAACGTGTTGTCAAGAAACAGAAAGGTCCTAAAGAAGAAACTACGGAAATAACTACAGTGCAAAAGGATGACGAAGCTCCTATAACTACTGTTACTGTTTCTGAGGACAATATTCCCGTTGATTTTGAAGACATTCAGCCAGTTGAAGTTATTGAACTTCCTGAAGAAATAACTGTTGAAGACTCACTTACGCCAGAAGGTAAACCAAAACACCGGAAAATAACTAAGCGTATTATTAAAAAGAAAGTAGGTCCTAAAATAGAAACAACTGCAATTACAACTGAACAAGACGATGACAAAGCACCTGTTGTTCATGTACACACCACACAAGAGTATACTGACGACACAATCACACTTCTCAAAGATTTACACAAGCTCGACCAGGCAAAGGTCGTAGAAGAGGCACCAGAGCAGGTACAAGTAACACAAGTGCAAACAGATACTGGCGATATCAAGACAATAAAAGTCACTAAACGTGTTGTCAAGAAAAAGAAAGGTCCGAAAGAAGAAACTACGGAAATAACTACAGTACAAAAGGATGACGAAACCCCTATCATAACAGTGACTGTTTCTGAGAATGATATTTACAAAGAATTCGCTGACATCCAGCCAGTTGAATTTATTGAACTTCCTGAAGAAATAACTGTTGAAGACTCGCGTTCGCCAGATGGTAAATTAAAACGCAAAAAATTAACTAAGCGTACTTTTAAAAAGAAGGTAGGTCCTAAAATCGAAACAACTGAAATTACAACTGAACAAAACGATGACAAAACACCAATTATACACTTACACACTTCACTAGAGTACACTGACGACACAATCACATCACTGATAGATTTACACAAACCTGACAAAGCGAAGGTAGTTAATGAGCTACCAGAGCAGGTACAAGTTACACAAGTGCGAACAGATACTGGCGATGTCAAAACTATAAAAACCACCAAGCGTATCATCAAGAAAAAGAACGGTCCGAAAGAAGAAACTATGGAAATAACTACAGTACAAAAGGATGACGGCGCTCCTATTATAACAGTGACTGTATCTGAGGACGATATTCTCGTAGGATTTGAAGACATTCAGTCAGTTAAAGTTATTGAACTTCCTGAAGACTCACGTACACCAGAGGGTAAGCCAAAACACAAGAAAATTACTAAGTGCGTTAGTCAAAAGAAGGTAGGTACCAAAATCGAACAAACTGAATATATCCATTCGGTTTTAATCATCGAACTTTCTAAGAAGGTAATGTTTAATGGGACACTTACACCAGACGATAAGCTTTATGATGGTTTTGCGTTTGAGGCTAAAAATATATGTAAAGGGCCAATCAGTTGATACAAATTTAAATTTAAAAAAAAAGACGAATTACGTCTGTATCTTTGTTTGCTTACGTTAGAGCACAATAATGAACTTTGCACTTCTTTGCAGCTTTGGCAATACCACATAGGTGAATTCAACCGTGTCTTGTTTTTATGACTTTATGATGATGACTACTAACATAATAATTATTTACAGTGTTAATAAAGTTTAATCGTCGACTGCAGTTTTCTCTACAGATTTGTTTATTATGATATAATTTATCATTATTGTGTACACATATATACGACTTTAATATTACACATTAATACCTACATACATAAATACACGCAGACACAATATTGATACAACCGATCATAAAAAAATTTTGATCCAGTTTGGTTGTTGCTACTATCAGCAGTCTATGGTTTCTGAAGGTTTTGCATAGACTGGTTAGACTTTGCTGTCTTGTTGATATTATGTAGGTATAGGGTGAATTTGTTAACAGTCGCCTTTTAAAGAAAAATTCTAACCGTGAACTTAAATGGATTGATATAAATACAGAATATTGTACTAGAACACGCTATAAAACTGCTACTTATACTACTTTAAGCGTGATGTGTAATAATGCGTTATCTATCTATTTAAGAAACACGATCAGAGTAGTTCCTCAAAATTTATCGGCTGTTTACAAATGTACCTTGTATTATATATACATGGCATTTGGTGAACTGTGTTGAATTTATTTCTTTGCAGCAATGTGTCAAGAACGGTATCCATCATTTACACAATCTTAGTTAAATATTTGGTAAATATATTTGGAAAAATAAAGAGAGCGCTAATTCCTACCGTAAAGCAAACAAAGAGAGAAAAAAACAAATAAATAGTTAATTTTGTATGATTTTGTTTAATATAAGTTTTGTATTGCAGATTCTTTACCGAGTAAGCAGGATACAAAGAAACCTAAAGAAAAATTAGAAGATATTTCAAAAAAGAAGTATTCAAAAGAAAAACTTAAACTAATGAAGATTGAAGAGAAAACTTTGGATGACAAGCCTCAACACTCACAACAAGTTGAAGGTCCTCAATTCAGTAAAATTAAATTGAAAAAGCCTTCGCTTAAACCAAAACCAGAAACAACAACCATTTTACTACCTAAAGTTCAGTTGAAAAGTCGTATTAAGCAAATTAACGACTGGCCTCCACAAATTATAAAGCCCGTGGTCACCTATTTGGGAAGCGTTAAGCAAAATGGTGAAGTGTCTCGTAATGTTAAGGAGGCTATGAAATTAAAGAAAAAACCCATAAAAGTACCGAAAATTCCTGACTTGGAAAGAGTGGAGCTTGAAAAACCAGAACAGTTTGATTTTTCAGCTAAAACCGTCGAAGCAACTGGTGAATATCAAGTAGATCACATCGAAGAAACTTTTAACGAATTTCCTGAAGAAATAGAAGATCATGTTGCAATTAAAGAAGATGAATCCAATTCTAAAGATGCCGAATTAATTTCTACCAAACTCGATGAAATCCTGTCAGAATTCACTACGGCAGATGATGATCATACAGATTTAATTGACAAACCTGTGTTAGAACCAAGTACTATATTGCCAAAGGCTTTGGAATCCGAGGAAACCAAACAAGACAGTATTGTTGAGTACGAAATTTTAGAAATTCCGGGTGACAAAATCAAAAAATTTGTCGAAAAACCTGTTAAACTAAAGAAAAAAGACAAACCAAAAGTAGCGAAACCAAGTCACGAGGAAATTACAAAAGAAATTATGTCTCAAGAGAAAGAATTCGTATCTGAAGTGCATCCCCAAGAAGAAGAAACCATTCCTGAAATCAACCATCGAGAAAAAGAAATTATATCAGAAAAAACCTTGCCTGAACAAAAAGATACGCAAGATAATACTGAACAAGATACGCCGGAAGAAGCTGAACAAAAACTTAAACCAGTAGACGAGGTGACTCAGAAACTTATTCCAAAAGAAAAAGATACAAAGATACGAAAGAAAACAAAAAAAAATATTAAAACCAAAAAAGAAGAAATACAGCAGCCTCAGGTTCAAGAACCAATAGAAGTAGAGAAAAAGCCGGATTTAGAGGAAGAAATCATACTAGTTGTTGAGGAAGAAGACAAATCGAATGTTTCAACTAAGGAAGATATTCCGCTTCGACCACAAACTACCGATGGAGAACAACCGAAAGAAATCTTGCCAGAAGAAAATAAACAAGTAAAACCAAAGCCAAAATTGACTCCAATGAAAATCGAAAGAAAAGTCCTTGAAATTGGTAAAGCGCAGCATGCAGAGAGTACTGAAGGTCAACAATTTACCAAACTAAAACTTAAAAAAGCAGCACCAAAACCTAAGTCTGAAACTCAGATTACATCACTACCAAAGTTCCAGCTAAAAAGTCGCATTACATACATTGATGACTGGCCGCCAGAGATAATTCAACCACCAATTAGTTTCTTGGGAAGCGTTAAACAAAATGGTATGTTATCCAGAAACGTTAAAGAAGCAGCTAAAATCAAGAAAAAGGTTTACAAACAGCCTGAACTTCCAGAAGCAGAAAAAACTGAACTTGAGAAACCTATGTTTTGCTACGAAGATATTATTGATGCTACAAAACTAATCGAATCTAAGCATGTAGTAGAAGAAGAAGAAACAAAACAAGAAGAACCGGAACAGTTTACCGTAAAACCAAGACGTCCGAGTGTTAAAAAGACTGAAGAAATAACTGAAGAAATAACTATCAAAAAACAATTAAAACCTATACGAAAATCGTCCATTATTCTACCTGAGATTACTGAACCTGAAACTGTTACTTTTAGACCTAAGAGCACTAAAACCAAAGAAGACGTTGAACAAGAATTTAATATTCAGTTAGATTCCTATGCGGAGGAAGAAATTTCTATGTCTAGCAAAGTCAAACTCAAGCCACAAAGACAGCCAACGTTCAGTGAGGAAGCCAACCAAACTTCAATTAAGTTTTACGAAGAAGAAGAAGGTCCCGATGTTGTGGAAATTATAGAGAGTGATGTTGAGGATATTGACAAAACAACTCAGGTCATGATGCCTCTTAAGAGGGCAGTTCAAGAAAAAGAAATTATAACTGAAGATATTATGTCTAGTGTGACAGTTTCCAGGCCTAAAACCATTGAAGAGCCTTCAGAAATTGTAGAAGATGTCAGCATTAAACTAGATAATAAACCAAAATATACAGTTGACGATCAAGAAGAAGTCAGTTTCGAAGTAAAACCACTTACTGAACAATATTCTACGGAGGAATTGTCATTATCTAGTAAGATAAGACTGAAGCCCAAAAAAAAAGTAACGGTATCAGAAGCTGCTGATGAAACATCTATTCAAATAACTCAAGAGGTTGAAGATGAAAATGAGCAAGAGGAAATTATTATAAGTGAGGCTGAATCTGAAGAGAATGTTCAAATGGTAATAAGACGTAAGCCAAAGAAGCCAGCTTACGAGGTTAGTGAAATTGAGGCATTGACTGTTGATTTCAAACCTAATCGAGTGACGGACGACATATATCAGGAGGAAGAACTTACAATTTTAGCGAAGCGAAAGCCTAGAAAACCATCGCAACTACAAGGTACTGTTGAATTATTATGCTGTGGAGTCAATGGCTCATCTCCAACTGCTAATACAAGAAAATGCTTCTCCGTGAGCTTGCTTACTAAATAGCTTCAAGTCTAAATAATCAGCACTTTTTCATCATTTTTTAATATATTACCAATGTAATATAAATGTATATAAATAAATAAATGTGTCCAATATCTAGGAGTGGTCCACGGCGTCTACAGAAAACGGATACACAAAATAATTCTCCCCTTTTGTAGTTTCAAAAGTTATGAGCTGCTCAAAACAACATTATTAGTCGTACAAAGTCACAGTCATGTAAATAAAATTAATCATAGGTTATTAGAGCTTTTAAAAACAAGTAAACTCAAGGTATTTTATAATTATTAAAGTAATTGCCAGTAAAATGGTTCAAATTAGTTCTATTATATGTCCTAACTTCTCAATTGATATTACTCTTCATGACATTTATTATCTTATAGCTCTTTTTCACTACGTACTATTATTGTTAACTTTTTATATATATTGGTATTATTTTTTATTATTTCTTATTTCTTACCTTGTATCCATACATGTACATGCGTACATCAAATACTATTTATAAACAAAACAGATGCAAACGATCTATAGTTAGTATGATTGCTCCAGATCAAAACAATGCGAAAGTGGCCCCCATGTCACTGCTGCATTTGATTGCCTGACTGAACACCAGTTCGCAAATCACATTCACGAAATATTACATTAAACAAATACAATTTTCCAAAATATCTCTCTTGCATCAAATCTTAATTTCTATTATAAATAATAATCTAAAATACACCAATGTGAAAAACTAACCAGTATCCGACCAGTATCTCACATGCGTAACAGTGACGTCCTCATCAGCGACCGTGTCGCGACAACAATTGGCTTACGTAATAAGGCTGCCGATTGACTGACATCTCAACGGTGTGCATCGATAACGTTAACTCTGCTGAGGCGCTGGTATTCTAAGAGGACGCAGTAACAAAGACTGGAACTTGTTTTCAACCACGCGTTTTTATAATTTTCATGTTTAGCTTACAGCGGGCTAAGCGTAGGCGGGCATTGTTTTATCCAAAGCATAAGTTTTGTGTTTGTTATTTTACCCTGATAAAATTCAAATAGACATTTTTAGTTTTAATATAGTTTTCTGTTTCAAGTAATACTGGCGCTATACTAAATTAGTTAGTTTAATTAATTAAGTATAACTTACGTACAAGTGTTAAAATCACTGTCTAAATTCTTAGTTTGACTAGTATTTAATATAAGAAATGGTCAAATCTTATTATGTTATGGCTATCAAACCAGTTTTTTTTCGCTTATAGTTTGCTTACGCTTTTTTGATGCCACCTAAAATTATGATTATTCCGTTTTTACAACTAATTTTATTATAATTACAGAAGCTGACGCGTCTATGAGTATTTCCAGAGAACAAGAATTCCCAGGTATATAAAAATAAATAAATTGATAGCGTAGGGTTCCGTTCCAAAGTTATTATTCTTATTAGTACTAACTATACTTTAACACTACTCTTCTCAGTTAAAGTACTTAGGAATTTCGTGATAAAATTATTGATAAAATGTTACTTTTAATAGACAATGTCTTTGCCAATTAAAATGTTTCGTTCACTCAATTCTAAAATGTCAGTATGAACCAACTTCAACTTTAAACTGAACCGACTATAACGGATTTTTATATCCGACACGTTTGATAATACCTTTATAACAATACAGATGGAATAATCGAAAAAAATCCTATAATTTGCCTTCAACCTATTCCAACATCGAACACATTATTTATTTATTTGTTTGTTTGTTACTCAATCACGTCGTAACTACGTAACCGATTTCAATGAAATTTAGTATGTACGTAGATTATAACCTGTATTAACAGATAGGCTACTTTTTATTCCATATATAAGATCTCATGGGATAAAAATAGGGTGTCAAGTCAAGTTTAGCTTTATTGCTTGGTTACCTACACATTTAGTTGTGTAACGCGTACGAAGTCACGGGCAATAGGTAGTATGCAGTAATATCTTACAATTAAGATTTATGATATCTACATTAAGACGTCAGTCCCTATTAAAGAACCTACTCAAGTCATGTCAAGGCTTTCTTGTGGTCTAAGACAAAATCAATATATATATTTTAACCCTTGATGCAAGCTGTCTGTAGCATCATAGTTCCCAAACAGATGGACTGATTTAGATACGATTTTTTTTATTAAAATTCTTGTTCTATTTAGTTTTGTATGATGAAGATCAAGTTAAAGAATCCGAAGTCTTTTCATTTTGGTGAAGGGATCTCAGCTGTAAAATGGAAATTTATTTGGAGTTTATAAGTGTTGGTGTTTTTTTTTTTTTATTTTTAATATACAGGTTCTTGCAAATTAAACTACTAATATTGAAGAAACGGTGTACAAAAAAAAATAAAAAAATATTAACAATTGTTCTTCCTTTATTATCAAAATCTCGAGAAGACCGATAAAATGCTGCTCGATTAAATATTAGAGAACTAGCGTACTGTGCCATGCCACCGATTACTAAAAAGTTACTGCGAGCCGTTAAACGGTCCCGTTTGTTCTCGTGCACTCAGTCAATAACCCCACCCAGTCAATGTACCCGACCAGTCAACAGGGCGCATACAGCGCGTGCGGCAGGGTGGTAAGTACCTACATGATAGGTACAAAAATACAAAATAAAATGTTTTGAATTAAAAAATAACACTATGTATTTGTTATTTTATTTAATATTATTATTGTCTCAAAAATATACTCCTTCATTATTTGTAGTTTAAATAGCAAGGACTTATATGCATACTTATTCACGTTTATCTGTCTCATCTACCTGTTCCTCGCGACCATCACCGAAAATAATCTGGCAATAAGTTGCTGAACGACTGTTAACTTCATTTTTGGCATCCAACAGAAACGCCTCTGGACGTTCGCAGTGGTGACACTGTGTTTGCTGTGTACTCCTACGTGGCAGAAACTGACGAAGCTATTAACCTTGTGGAGGGAGAACGTCTCTACATATTGGGTAAGTATCTCCTCTCATTTCTATACATCAATAGTACTATTTTATAAACGGAAAAGTCGATCTGTTTTGTATTATTGTATAAATAAACGTCTTTATTTATATAAATATGAATTATATAATGGGTACCTATGATATATATATATATATATATATATATATATACATACATACATGTACCATGAGCGATCCCCAGTTTATATTGCGTTAGTGGCTGAAACTGCATCTGAGTGTAGTCTGAGTTTAGTTTCAGTTCGTTTGATTGGCTTTTCAATTGGATACCTGTCAAAAGTTGCCAATATTAATATGATTTTAGCCAAACCCCCTTTGAAATACGAAGTGCTAAAACTAGCAGTTTTAGCGTTATATAATGATCAACATTCTACGCATCATAATTGTTACTAGTCGCTACTAAACTCGTAATATCGTTACTGTACTCAAAGAACTAAGTAGTAGGGTTTCACACTGTTTATGAGGTAACGTCGATATAAGTACCTATATGTATACGAATAATTCATTAAATATTTTTCATTATTTACAGAAACAACAAATCAAGATTGGTGGTTTGTGCGCAAACATCTAACAGAGGAGAAAGGATGGGTTCCTGCTCAGTATTTGATGGATGAAGCAAATTACACACTTTACTTGCAGAAGAAACTAAACGAAAAGATCGACAAACTACCTGTTTTTGAGAGTAAGTAATAGCATTTTTCATCATAGCAGTCTAATTTGTTATCATTACAATTCGTTGAATTTCATCTTAAGCTCAAGTGGCTCCCAATTTGCCTTCACCGTAATGCTCATATTCTCTGCTATACAACATACTCTATAATAACTTAACCCCCGCCTATTTGAAACAGTGATTTGAGTTCCCTCCCATATCCCCTCCAACTCCGGTCGTCTGAAAATCTATTGCTAAAAACGCCAGTCCATAGTACTAGCTTCTATTACAGTTCTTTTACCGTCCGAGCAGTACGTCTATAGAATGCTTTACCAATAACAATACGGCAAGCCTAATCCTTAGATATATTTAAATCTAGAGTAAAAAGCACAGAACATAAAAAAAAAGTTTCTAACTATCAGAAACGTCATAGTATCGCACATAAATAAATAAATAATAAATAAATATTGCTGGACATTTCACACAGCGCTATCTAGCCCCAAACTAAGCAGAGCTTGTACTATGGGAACCAGATAACTGAGAATACTTATATACTTGACTTATATAAATTGATGTATATTTATCGTATTTATCTAATGTATGTATTATAAATATACATAGTATATCATATATATCATAATTTTATATTAATTAGGTATGTAATTTAATAATTTATTTAGGTGTATTTATATTTTATTTAGGTATTAGTTGCACTCCCTTCATCCATATCTTAAGTGCACCCCCGACCATCTTTGACATTACTATATTCACTCCATCCAAAGTTTGTCTGGAAGAAATCGCTTCAAAGCGATAAGACCGCCCATTGTACTATTTGCTTTGTGTCTTCTATTTTGTCTGTAATTTCTATTTTTTTAATGTGTACAATAAAGTGTTTTCATTCATTCATTCATACAATTGACAGATATAAAACACTTTAATTATTTTTTTAGAACCTTCATCTGAAGAACAGTCCGTGGCTCCTATATTCGTTGAGAAACTAAGACCTAAACACACCCCAGATGGATCAACCGTTCAGTTTGAATGCCAAGTCGAGGGTCACCCCAGACCGCAGATAACTTGGTTCAGGCAAACTGCTATCATAAAACCTTCGCAAGATTTCCAAATGTACTACGACGATGACAACGTAGCTACTCTAATAATTCGTGAAGTATTCCCTGAAGATGCAGGAACATTCACTTGCGTGGCCAAGAACGCCGCAGGATTTGCGTCCAGTACCACGGAGCTTATTGTTGAGGCTCCACTATCAGACCATGGATCTGAAATGACAATACTTTCGAGGAAAAGCCTTTCCAGGGAATCTTCTTTGGCAGATATACTGGAAGGTATTCCACCGACGTTCTCAAAACGGCCTAAAGCTCAATACGTAGATGAAGGCTCGCAAATATTCTTGGAGTGTAGACTGGTAGCCATCCCGGAGCCCGACATCGTTTGGTTCTTTAAGGGTGAAGAAATAACTCCCAGTGAGAACGTGTCTATTGCCACCGAATCCGACATGCATATGTATTGCAGTGTTTTGAAAATATCAAACGTGAAAAAGTTCCAGGAAGGAACATACACGGTTATGGCTGTCAATAGAGAAGGCGAAGCAAGCCTTCCTATTGTCTTGAAGATAAAGACTGGTGAGAAAGAGAAACCTCAAGTGATTGAACCATTGAAGAGCATGACGATCAGAGAAGGAGAAAGTATTGTTCTCTCCACTCAAGTCGTTGGAAACCCTGCTCCAACTGTAGCTTGGTTTAAAAACAACAAGCCCGTTAAATCTATGCCTACCAAATCTGATGGTGATATGCATACCATAACTATCGTTAAACCGAAGAAAGGGAAGGATGACGGAGTTTACACGCTGAAGGCTGTTAATTCGGAAGGCTCAACAGAGACAAGTGCTGTCATCACTATAGAAGGTAATTTATGTTGAATTTAGAACTAAATATTTAAATTATACTAAATCATGGTAAATAAATCTAACTTTTTACTTAGTATTAATTCATATTGTAATTTATTTTGCAGAACCCACTGAAGAAAATGCTGAACCTCCACTATTCATACATAGGTTCCAAGAAATAACTGTGAAAGAAAAAGGAGCTATAAAACTGACTGCTAAAGTTACTGGCAATCCGGTGCCAACAATAACATGGTACAGAAATAATACAATAATAACACCGTCAGAAACAGTAATACAAAACTTTGATGGTGAAAACATAGAGTTAATAATTCAGGAAGTTGACTCTGAAATTGATTCTGGTGATTATAAGTGTGTGGCTGCAAATAGCGCAGGCAAATCATCTCATGGAGCAAAGGTTACTATTGACGTGGATAAAGTAACATTCGTGAAAAAGTTAAGTAAAGTGTACGAAACTGAAGAAGGAAAAACAGTTACACTGGAATGCCAAACGTCTCATACAGTCTCTACAAAATGGTATCACAACAACAAAGAAGTAAGTGGCATGGATCACAGAGAGATAATTCAGGAAAGCCGAGTACATAAACTTAGGATTAAACACACTAAGCTAACTGACGTTGGTGTGATCAAGTGTGTAGTGAAAGACCAAGAAACCAGCACAAAACTGATTGTTCACGAAACAATACCTGAATTTATTCGTAAGTTGCAAGACTTCGAAGTCAAAGAAAGAGACGTTGCGATACTTGAAGTCGAAGTGAATTCGGAAACCGCTGATGTATTCTGGGAGAAGGATGGAGAGCAGATTAAGCCTAAAAAGAATAAATATGAAATTGAGAAACGCGGTCATATTAGAAAACTTTATATTAGGAACACTTCTGTTCACGATGAAGGTGAATACACTTGTACGCTTCGTGATGATGCGTGTACTGCTGAGGTGACAGTCGTAGAGCTACCACCAGAAATTATATCACGACTCAAAAATCAAAAGGTTTCTAAAGGAAATAAGGCAACGTTTGAAATTGAACTTACAAAGGGCGATGCTTTGGTACAATGGTTCAAAAACGGTTCAGAAATTCAGTTCTCTAATCATATGCAACTCACAATTGATGGTAAGAAACAGAAGCTAAAGATTTATGACTGTGATAAGGATGACGAAGGTGAATACGCTTGTGAGGTTGGAAACGATCGATGCGCAGCCAAACTTATAGTAGAGGAGCCTTCGATAGACTTCACTCTAAGACTTCCTGAAGTCGTTGTGGTACCAGCTAATACGGATGCGTACCTTACAGTGGAAATACCTGACGAGACCCTTGAGGTTACCTGGTATAAGAAGAAGACTCTAATTGAAGATTCAGAGAAGTTCACATTGATCTCAGACGTTACTAAACGTACGCTTATTATAAGAAAGTGCAATGAAGAAGACCAAACAGAGTATTCTGTGTGTCTTCTTGATGCCAAATGCTCGACTAAACTGAAAGTTGAAAGTAAGTACTAAATGTTTACTTACATTATTTTAAAACTTACCTTATAAATTAATTATTTATCAAAATAACAACCTGTTTAATTAAGATCGTAAACTGCATATTTTATATTATAATATGTTTTTCAGTGGTAGAATTCTCGCCAAGAATTATCAACTACGATAGCGAGTACAGAATAAGGCGAGGCAATGACGTCACCATCACCGTTCAGTACGAGGCAGTACCCCAGCCTAATGACGAATGGGTGGTTAACTCAAAAATCATCAAAAAGTCCAAGCACACAAAGCCATCAATCGACTCGAAGTCTGCCAGTCTGACTATCAAAAAGGTGGAACACGTAGATGCTGGGTCATACAGGCTTAAGCTGGAGAACAACTGTGGAGAAGCCGTAACGGATATCAACGTTGTTGTTCTAGGTAATGTATTGTACTAAGATTCCTCAGGTGATTAGGCTACGAGTGTCAATATACTACAGCACCCAAACCCGAAACCAGTTTAAACAAAGTTATAAGACAGTTAAATAAACAACCTGTTTTGTTAAATACTACATTAATTTAAAACACACATCCGAAATCGTATTAGTTAACTGATTTAATAGGTGGGTTTAAGAGTCCATTCTGAAATCTGCCGCTGTCAAGTTCAGGTATTTACAAAGTCAGGCAGACGCGCGACTCGTAAATGCGCGGCTCGTGGATTTGTGTGCTTGTGTCCTATACACCTCATTATAGGACAAACATTTTTGATCCTTTGTCATGTCGATCGAATGAAAATGTTTATTTATAGTACAGGGTGTATCTTCATTTGTATTATACATTTTTTTTATTTTATTTGTATTGGTTAAGTGCTTGACCACTTAGGTACTCATCTGATGGTAAGATCGAAGAAGGAGCGAGCTTGTCTTGATAGAACCTGTTCACTCTGGACTTGAAGCGTTCAAGATTATAATGGTGTGAAAAGATTTCTACAAGTAAAATAACTAGTGGTTCGCCCCGAACTGAGATTTCGCAAGTCGCGAGTACAAAACAAAAAAATAATAATATTCAAATCTTTGACTAATTGATCGAGAGAAGCGAGATTTCCAAATCAAGTTGAGCAAATTAGCCGTATGTACGTATGTTTGTTTGTCCGAGGATAACTTTCGAAGCGTTCATCCAATCATCGTGAAATTTGATATATAGCTAGGTAATGTTGGCACAATTCTGGTGTGACTAAGTGAGCTAAAAATGTTTGGGGGTTGTTGAGATATTGGAGCTCAATAGGGGTAAAATAACAAAAATAATATTACTAGGTCCAATGGGCCGTGAAAGCCAATGAAAGACAATAGTACATTTAGACCCCGTTTTTATTATTGCATCCTTGTCGTATTTGAGCTAATAGGCGTCGTAAAAACTAAACTTAAACGAAATTCACAGGGAACACCAATGACACCACAGTGATGAAATTTGGTATTCGTGTAGCTTTAGTGACACAAATTAAAGAAAAGTCTGAAATGCGAAATAACTGCAATTTCTATCCCTTAAAAAGTAACTAATTAACCTAAACTCCCGTTACTTGTTATTTGAATAATACTGTAGTTCAAGTAGTTGGTTGTGTATTTTGAGGCATTATTTTATTAGACAAAGGTTATTTATAATTTTTTTTTTTTGTTTTTTGTTGAGACTCGCGAGATCTCAGTTCTGGGCAAACCACTAGAAGTACCACGAAATTCACAACCAAATAATTTGACCTACAGTTGCATTCACGTTACAAATAAAGTTCATCAGTACTCTTTTTAGATTATAATTTGCAGTTATTCTAGATTTCAAACTTTTCTCTATATTTGTGTCACAAATACTAAAGCTACACAAATACAAAATTTCAGCACTGTACCTCACAGTGGTCTACCCTGTGAATTTCGTCAAAGTTCAGTTTGTATTATGGCTAATAAGTCTAATAACTCAAAACTATAATAAATAAACTAAAAATAATAAAACTGGCCAAGTGCGAGTCGGACTCGTGCACGAAGGATTCATACCATTATCTATAAAAACGGCAAAAAAAACACCTTTGTTGTATAGGAGCCCCCCTTAAATATTTGTTTTATTTTAATTATTTATTTTAAAGTGATTATATATATATGTGAAAATTTTAAGCGTCTACCTGTTGCCGTTATCAATATTAAGCTAAAACGAGCAAAAAATCACGTTTGTTGTATGCGAGATCCCATTAAATATTTATTTTATTTGGTTTTTAGTATTATTTTGTTATGAGATACAACCTGGTGACAGACGGACAGACATACAGACGGACAGACAGTGGAGCCTCAGTAATAGGGTGCCGTTTTACCCTTTGAATGAATGAATGAAATACTCTTTATTGCACACCAAACAAAAATACAGTAATAATGGAAATAAACATTAAATAAAGGTACATCTCTAAAAGCGATCTCTTCCAGACAACCTTTGGATGGACAGGATAAACAAAATCAAAAGACGGCGGTGTAAGAGTACCTACAGACATAAACAGAACCCACAAAATAAAATATACCTATTGATTATACTAATAAACATAAACTTAAATACATACAAATAATAAATAAATAAACTACACTACATAAAGAGGATAAATAACATAAACACTAACTAGCAGTTGCGAGACAACGAAAGGAAATGGTTGTATACCTTTGTTTTGAAAGTAAGAAGAAATTGGGACGACCTTATAGACAAAGATAAGGCGTTCCACAATCGCACAGCTTGTACTGTGAAGAAGTCACCATAAAATTGTGAACTATGGACGGGAGTTAGAAGCTGTAGAGTTTCGGAAGAACGAATGGTTAGAACCTTTGGGTACAGAACCCTAAAAACGGAGTCAAAGCGTACTAATGAAGACCTTTTATTGGACGTCCCATTTGACCTAATAGGCTCATTTTGTTTTTAACCGTCTTGAACCCCAAAATCTCAACAATCCTCCAACATTTTTAGATCATTTAGTCACACCAGGATTGTGCCAAAATTACATACCTATATATCAAAATTCAGGATAATAGGATCAACACTTCGAAAGTTATCCTCGGACAAACAAACATACATACATACATATAACGCCAATTTGCCCAAGTTGATTTGGAGATCTCGCTTCGCTCTATGATTGCTTAGTATATTGTGGGGTAGAATATAATAATAAAATAAACATAGAAATGAACTAGATAGAACTAGCATGATGACTTTTTACTAAGAAAACCAGTGTAGCTAAACTCACACATGTAAAAACTAGCACACTTAGAAATAAAAGATATAATTGGTTGAAAGAGAACGTCCAAAAAGACTTCAAACCATAAAACTAATTTTACGGATATTAAACCATAGCGAGCATGGTTTAAAATTCAATAAAATAAACAGTAATAAAAAATTAATGTCTACTTCGTCTACTCAGCAAAAGATGGCGCCTTAGGAAATATTTTTATTTTAGTCTCTATGTATTAGAAATAAGATTGATAATGCAATGGCTGTTACTTGATTACCCACACAACAAAGCAACCCACCAAGAGACGGCTTTCGATTTTTGTTATAGTCTCTAACAGCAAAGAATAAGATTGATAATGCAATGGCTGTTACTCGGTTGCCCAAAAACTTTGCTACTCCCCTTAGTGATGTACCTATGAGGATGCAAGACGAATGTATCGATATTGATTATCACCTATCTACTGAAAGATAACGAAATAGATACGTCAGGTTATATTTGTGGTGGTCGAAATAAAAATCTTTTCTTTTCTTTCTTTCAATCATATTGTGCTTGTTTTTGTAGGAAACCAATTTGGTTTCCCAGTTGCATCAATCCATTTTTTTATGTCTGGCGCCCTGGGGAAACTGAAAACAAAAGTTATTTTATTATTTCACACACCATAGGTCTAAAATACATTCAGAAAATTATCAATGAAACAACAAAAGAAATCAACGCCCTAAAACTTATACACATTTTAATAGGGGTTAACTAATTAAAGCTATCGATAACACATTCATCAGTTTATTAGGGTCACATCCCTAATTGAGTAGCTTAGTTTAGTTTTTATCATGGCTAATAAAATAACTCAAAAACTAGAAAGAATAAAAAAAAATAGAAAAATAAACGGAGTCTAAATGTACTAATAAATACCTTTCATTTGACGTCACACTTGACCTGATAGCCTCATTTTCATTTTTACCCTACTTGAACCCCAATATCTCAACAAGTCCCCTAGATTTTTAGCTAGTTTAGTCACTCCAAAATTATGCCATCACTACCTACCTATGTATTAAATTTCACGATGATCGGATCAACGCTATGAAAGCTATCCTCGGACAAACATACATACATACAACGCCGATTTGCCCAAGTTGATTTAGAGATCTTGCTTCGCTCGATTAATTAAAATAATGTCATTCTAATTTTACCGGTGTGCAAAGTTTCAGCTCAATCATAACTTGTTGAGGAGTTCCATGGAACAGCTCCTGACTCCTTCATTAGATCAGGTGGCTTTAACTATAATAAAGTATTGTCATTCGAATTCTACCAGTGTCCAAAGTTTCAGCTCAATCTGACAACTTGCTGAGAAGTTCCATAGAACAGGTCTTAACTCCATCACCAGCTCAAGTGGCTGTTATTGTAATTAAGTATTGCCATTTGAACTCTACTAGTGTACAAAGTTTCAGCTCAATCAAATAACTTGTTGAGGAGTTCCATAGAACAGCTCCTGACTCCATCATCAGATCAAGTGGCTGTTACTATAATAAAGTATTGTCATTCGAATTCTACCGGTGTGCAAAGTTTCAGCTCAATCAAATAACTTGTTGAGGAGTTCCATGGAACAGCTCCTGACTCCATCATCAGATCAGGTCACTGTCACCATAGTCATTAGAATTCTAACACATAATATAACTAACTATAATCTGACATGATAATAAAGTTTACAAAATAATAATTTTATAAAATGGATACTTACAGATCAAATCACTCGGTCACGCTATAAGTGTATGCCGGCACTGGCTGTTGTATTATGTATAACGTATCATATAGTACGCGCGACGAGAGTGATACGTCCTCCCTGTAAAAGCGCTCGGCGCAGACTGCCAGGGCCTTTTTTTTCAAATGGACTAATCTCGCTGTTGGCCTCTGAGGCCGTTGCAGCTTAACCGAGCTTTTGGCGGGCGCAGAAGGCGCTCAGACCTGTAATTTTTTGATGAGGCAACTAGCGCCAGGGCACCATTTAGGTACGAACCTCGGCTTGGGCTGTTGCCAGGACGGGGATAGGAGAGAAACGCCCGGGTACGTGCTTGTACCTTTTATAGGCGGCGACTGAAGGGACTCGTCGACCTCGCCGGCGAGATCGGTGTATTTGTGAAGTGTTTGTTCTGTCTAATGTGGATGACTCTTCCGCATTAGCGGAAGTGATTTCATCATCCGGGTCTCCGAGAACGTGTCTCGGACGACGGAGGGTTACTGCCAGGGCCACGTTGCGTTTCATCATTTTATATGTGATTTTAAAAAAATCATATTATAATATTTAATAGATAGTACACTTCTAGTTATTTTTATATGTAAATAAAATGTTGAACTTTGTATAGTATGTGTATTTTAACTTATAAATAAACTTCCTACTTTCGAAGAAACTAAATCTTTAGAAGCGCAAAATGTGCAGTTATATTCGTTATTTTTTTTTTAAATATTGTAATACTCGTAATATACTAAAATTTTGTTAAAATATTTGAAAGAAGACAATATGTTTGTTGTAATATTACCTATATTTTAATTAATAACTTTAAGACTTGTTTTTTGGGTAAAAACAGGGTTAGATTATTCACTCAATTGCTCATTTCACGAAAGCGCGAGTTATAAATTAATTTATTTGACGATAGTTATTTGGTTAAATTTAATTTTTTTTCAAGCATTTTGTTTTTGATGAATCAAACTGTGGGTGTAATTATTTTTGTTTATCTTTCTTTCAACACCCGAGCCACAGTCTTGTTCGAGATATTCGCATAAAAAAGACAGGACCCTTAATACCGGTAGCTTAAATATTTATTCATAAATGGAAAAGTTTACATGGTAATTAATTAAAAAAAACATAACCATTAGCCCTACCCGTGTTTTCATTTAATGTCGCATATTTTAAAACACGTAGCATAAAGTTTACGCTAACTTTTGTCCACATGAAACGAAACCAATAATCTCTTTTGCTATTTATAGACAAGTTCTAGTCAACAAATATTGATTACTTCTTAAAGATACTTGTAAGTTTGAGATCTGTCCTGTGGGAATCACTGACGATAAGATTTTTATTTCAGATATTCCATCACCGCCTGATAAGCCTTCCGTGCTAGAAACTGATGATACCTCGGCCAACGTCTGCTGGGACGAGCCGAAAGACACTGGCAACTCTACCATTGATACTTACATTCTTGAATACCAAGAGATTAATACCACAGTGTAAGTACTATAAAATATTGCCATAGTTTAACAGCGGCTATTATTGGCACAGATTTATTCTGCACTAGTGATGCTGTTTTTAAAGAAATGTATTTACATTTAGTTTGCAAATTTATTCATAATTTCATAATTCATTTATTCATAAACAATTAAATCGTATTTGAACTGATATTTGCTTACAACTAAGAATAAAATATAATAATATTATTTCAACCAACTTCCACCATACCAAATAGCTAATAATACAATAAATAAAAAAAAATGTCCAAATATAAATAATGTCTAAAATGTCAAAAATAATAATTAATTAAAACTTCCATAAATGTCAAAGTGATCCTATAGCCAGCCATTAAATTGTATTAGGTACTAACAAAGTCATCGATTGAGTAGAAGCATCCCTCCAGCAAAAGTTTTCTCAATTCTGATTTAATTTATTTAAGTTATCAGTCTCTTTTAAATGTACCGGTAAGGTGTTAAATAATCTAACAGCCTCGTACCTGCTGCAGTGTTTGGCTATGTTTAACCTAGGGCAAAAAGGTGCAACAAGATCCTTTCTTCTAGACCTTTATTGAACGGATCTTTGTTCTGCAGATTCATACTTATATCCGTGTTTAATAACGTCAGTCAGGAGAACCAATATATAAATACTAGGTACTGTAAGAATATTTAGGTCATTAAATGGTTCTCTACAATATATCCACGGAGGTAAGCGTAGCATAGTGCGTATTGCTCTTTTTTGAAAGCCCTATCCATATTATATTTAAAACCATTACTACAAAACTTTATACTATATCGAAACTTCGACTCAACTAGCGCAAAGTACACTAATTTTAGCTGCTCTATACTCAACTCATCTCTAAGACTTCTAATCGCGTAACATGCAGGGCTTATTGAGTTTGCTAAGGAGAGAAGTTCGTTTTTCCTATTTAGAAATTGATCAATGTGAATACCTAAGACCTTAACACAGTCAGTGAAATTAACCCTTTGTCCGTTGAGTTGAACCTATTTGTTTTACGTTTATTTAATTTGTCATTCTTATTTTCAGGTGGATATCAATTGACAAAATTATCAAGACCCAATGCTACGTACAAAATCTGAAAACGTCGTCTTCGTACAGATTCAGGGCGTTTGCGGTGAACGAAGTAGGTGTAAGCGAGTCTTCCGAAGTATCGGAATACGTCAAGATAGAAAAGACCGCCAAGTCTCTGCCTCCTACTGTAGAGAAACCACTACGAGACGTTGTGGGCTCTCCAAATGAGGATATTGAGCTTAGCTGTATATTTGGTGGAGAGCCGCAACCTAAAGTTATCTGGCACAAAGACGGCAAGGCTCTTAAGACAGCTAAAGCTACATACGTTAACCGCATCGCTACTCTAGTAGTCACAGCTACAATAACAACCGAAGGAGTGTACAAATGTATAGCGTCCAATGAATTTGGAGAGGTCGAAACCTCGTGCGCACTAGAAATTCAGCAGAAACCTGTTATAATAGTAACAGAGGAAGAAATAAATCAGAAACGTAAGGTTGACGACGAATGGTCGGTATCAGCCGTTATTCAAGGTATACCGAACCCTACCGTAACATGGTACAGAAACGGTACGAAGATCGAAAAGTCAAAGGAAATAGTTATTGTTACTGAGGATAATGTGAGCACGATTAGAATAAAGTCGTGTAAGCGATCGCATAGTAGTAAATACACTATCGAAGCTACCAACAAGGCAGCATCGAAGACTGTTGACCTATCACTTAAAGTTTATGGTAAGTATTACTTCACCCTTATTAGTTATTTTAATCAAATCAACATACATTATGTACTTTAAATGCAGAGTCGTGCAGCCGGGGTAGCATGTACAAATGTTCAACTCTCTGTTAGATACTCTCTTTTTTTAGAGTGGTCATGCTAGCTCGCTAAAAATATATAAAACCTCTCTTGTATAATTAAACAAGCTTGGTCGTCACAATACGGATGATTGAAACACCCCCTTCCACTGTTTTTACACATTAAAACTCGAGCGCACATACAGAGATTATCTTTCCAGTATTATGATCCGCGAAAAGTTTGTTCTTTAAAGTAAATTAATTAAAAATCTTACTATTCCAGACAAACCTAGCAAGCCTAAAGGACCAGTTGTCATGCGTGAGATAAGCCGTGAATCTGTCACCATCGAATGGAAGCCACCAGTAGATGATGGTGGTTTAGAGCTTACCAAATATGCCATTGAAAAACACGAGCCCGAGATCAACCAATGGGTAAAGGTAGCTGACGTAGACAAGGATGTCGAAACGTACTGCATACAGAGACTGAATGAGAACTGTGAATACATATTCCGTGTTATGGCGCAGAATCCTATCGGGCTTTCAGAAGCGTTGGAGAGTGATCCTATCGTAATCAAGACTGCTCTGGGTAAGTGTAATGTAGTTAGTGATATCATTACTTTTTTTAAGTCCGCGTTACATCAGCTTTCTAGTTTATTGTGTTCTTTGGAAGAGCCTTGTACGTATAAGCCAAGACACGTGGCAAACGGGGCCAACCAATAAACAAGTTCGTTTCCTTCTCAATACTGGTAATTAGTGTTATCGATAGGTACTCGGCGTATCACTAACGGCTCCCATAAGGGCTGAGCGAGATAGCAATACCATCATCGCTTGTCTCACCTTTTATATCCCCGTCTGTAAAGAGTGTTGGCGTCTTGTCATAGTATATAACCAGTCAATCAATCTAATAACCAGTGCGTGGATTCGATCAGTAAATTCGTGAGAACGTATTCGCAATTTTTTTAAAGACTGCCAGCCACATCACTTCCAATGTAGGTATAAACTCTAAAATATTTAAATAATAGCACAGATTGAGTCCAAATGTAATGGCAGAAAATATTTACAACAAATACCAGAACAAAAAACCAAAGGATATCATCTTAGAAATAAGTTTCAAAATATACTATTTGAAAAGAGTTACATAGACGATTTTTATAAAGACTCAAAAATTCGACATGAAATTAAGTTCCCTACAATAATGATTTCACTCATCCTAGACGTAATGAGGGTCAACTTCTATTCCACAAGATTTACTAACTAATATTGCAACACCCTTACCTACAGAGTACATAATGTAGTGCTGGACTCTTAACATGTAATTTTTGATGATAATTTTAATCCACTTTATATGAACGTAGTATGTAAAATACTGACAGATTATCTTGCACGTTGTAAGGTCATCACCACAATATTGATCAATATCCAATAAGATACTGATTCTTTAAATGTAGGCAGATAAAATTTCGTTTCTCTAAAATTTGCACCGAAGTTAACATTTTCAAGATATGACTTGCATTGCAAGCTTAAATTTGTACATTTAAAAGAATTGCTGCTTTAGGGTGGTTAAGGGTGGTAAGTAGTGGGAACTACTTTTTTTTAAATAAAATATCAGCCATAGAATGACAATTGCTGAACATAGGCCTCCCCAAACATTTTTAGAGTGAACGAACTTGTGCAGCCTACACCATCCAAAATCATTTACATTTCCTCAAGAATCTACAACCAATCTTCATATTTCAGATGTGCCGTCACCACCTTTAGGCCCGCTTGGCCTGTACGGCATCACTAATGATTCCATCACCATTACCTGGTACCCTTCGGAAAGAAACGGAGGCTCACCTATTTTGGACTACTTTGTTGAGATGAGGATCATAGACAAGGAGTGGAAGTCCGTCGCCACCGTGACAACCACCACGGCTAAGATACAGAAACTGATTGTGAATACTACGTACCAGTTCCGGATATATGCTAGAAACGAGATTGGTACTAGTCTGGCTTATGAGTCAGACGAGAGGATTACTATTGGAAAGACGCCAAGTAAGTTTATTTATTAAATTTTACTAATTTAGTAACCTCCAACTTATGATCCAGCAATTGCACGATGCTTCTTTGGTAGTGGGCCTTAAGATGAATATGTCCAAGACGAAGGTGAAGACGAATGTTGCCAGATTCCCGAACTCAGCTGTGATGGTTGGTAGCAAGACGCTGGCAGTAGTCGACAAATACCTTTATCTTGGACATATTCTTTCTTATGGTAAAGAGCATCAGAACAAGGAGGTCTCTAGACGAATACAACTCGGGTGGGCTGCATTTGTAAAGCTTGAAGATGTTTTTCGGTCAAAGAAGATCCCACAATGCTTGAAAACCTATCCGTATAACCAATTTGTCCTGCCAACAATGACTTACGGTGCCGAAACATGGGCGCTCACTAAGGAAACTGTGTACAGAGTACGAATCGCACAGAGAGCCATGGAGCGTGCCATGCTTGGCAACTGCTGGATCGAGTTCCTAATACCGAAATCCGACGCCAGACGAAAGTCCAAGACGTCGGAACAAGGGTGGTGGAACTCAAGTGGAACTGGGCAGGGCACTTGGCTAGACGGAGTGATGGCAGGTGGAGTAAATCTGTGACCGAATGGTGGCCAAGAACAGACCTAAAAAATCCAGGACGTCCGTCGGCGCGGTGGGTCGACGACATAAAGAAAGTCGCGGGCAACTCCTGGATGCGCGCAGCACAGGACCGGGAAGGGTGGCGTTTACAATGGGAGGCCTACACCCAGCAGTAGGTACTTATGGGTTGTGGATGATGATGATAAATTTAGTAACAGATTCATCGAGCTTGCTTCGAAATATTCATGTTAACCTGAAAGGAGGCCAATAACCTCACCTAGGAGAACAATGTTTTTTTCTACGGTTATTCGTAATTCAATGTTTTACTGGAAGAATTACATGTTAATCAGCGTATTTTGGTAAAAGTCAGTTTACCAGTTGTTTTAGCTGAATGACTATAAGTCAATCATTTTGTTTTTTTCTGGGAATGACTAAAAGTTCATGAGGTTTTTTTAAAAAAATGTTTAATTATTAAGAGTTACGTACGGTCGCATTTCGACTACACTATTGGCAAAATATATAAACTGTGCCTAAATAAACGTTTAACGGATAATAAACATATTTTATTGCAGCTGCACCTTCGCCGCCTAAGAATGTCGTGGTAAAGGAAATGACGTCACGTTCTGTCACGCTTCAATGGGCGGCGCCGGATAGCGATGGCGGAAGCGTCGTCACAAGTAAGTATCAACCCTCTGCTCTCACTAGACCTGGTAGATTAAATCTTCTCTTCCGAGGACAGACAAATGTTTCTCTAAACTACTCGAAAGTAAAGAAAGTAAAATGAATTGATTTTATTTATTTTAGGAAATTAAACAACTTTTAAATTAAATTATAGACAACAATAAAGGAAAACTTTACTTATATTTCTATTAGTAAAATTTTGACCATTAATCCAAACTTATACTATGTTGGACAATTTTGTATTCTCTACAAAGGTCTATGGTCATACAAAGGGTGAAGGTCTGAAGGGGCTCTGGTGGTACTCTATATCTTAAATAATTTTGTACAATGATTAACAACGCAATATTCGCTCTTACAGACTACATAATAGAGTACAAGTCTGTGCGTGCCAAGTCGTGGACCAAAATCATCACAGTCAGTGGCTCGGTCTACGAGCATTGCATTGAAAACATCAAGGAAAAGGAAGAGCTGGTCTTCAGGATATCAGCGGAGAATGCTATCGGAGTCAGTCAGCCTACTCCTACCAAACCTGTTCTACTCGAGAAGCATGCTAGTGAGTATTCTCCAATACTTTATTCAGAGATTTTATTTTAATTATATCGTTTATTTCTCGGCCTAGTGTGATGTCACTCGACTTCCGATTCGGAATTGATGGGTCCGATACCTGGCCATGCTTAGATGCATTAGAATAAAATAATGATTTATAGTACACCAGGAATACTTAAAAAAACTAGTTAATGCTATATATACTACATTATTAGTCATTTTAGAGATATCGAAGAAAACTAACGCCAGACACTAACAATATTATTTTGACCAACAAGGATCCATACTCCTCAGATAGTCCCTTAAGCTCCTACGTGTATGTGGAACAAATATGGGTTGAACATGAACAGTTCATTCTTGTTAGATTTACTGTATTACAAACGTGAACGTATATTAATTCTAGTTAGATGATATATTATCTTACTGGAGTTATCGGTGTTATCCATAATAATTGTATAAACTTATTTCCCTTTCTGACAGTACCCAAATCCATGAAGAAATTAAGACAACAATATATTATTAGAATAGGTTTATAATTGGGTCGTGCTTAAGAGTTGATAAACAGACACCGGCTTTTTCGTCCAGCTTAGGCAACTGAGACTTATTACATAATTGGGTGTAACACCCTTTTTTATTTTTGTTAATAGTAATTAGTAATTACGTATTGGTTGTATGTTATTTGTATTATTTTGTCATATATATAACTAAATTATCAAATGAAACTTAAACATAAACTAAAAAAAAATATCTTTGCAGCTGTACCATCCGCACCGACTCCTCCACTCGAAATCCGCACTGTAGGCAACAACATTGTCATGACGTCATGGGGCATTCCCGAATGGGACGGCGGAGCTCCCCTGCTGGGGTACAACATCGCCATCCGTGACGTCACGAAGACCATGTGGATGGAGGTCGGCAAGGTCGACGCGCACACCCTCAAATTCAACATTCGTGACCTGAATGAGAACCACACGTATATGATTAGAATATACGCTAGGAATGAGATTGGACTCAGCGAACCGCTGGAGTCCTATGAACCATTCAAAGTTATTCCTGGTGAAGGTGAGATAAATCAGTTTAATATATTTTTTTATTTAAGCTACGATATATTATATACCGCATGTATAAAAGAAAGGGACTTATTGGTATCACTACGAAAGAACATGTATTTCTACGACTTTTCGAAATTCAAAACTATTAATTAAAGAAGCTGTATCGTTAAATAAAAATAATAACTACGGACATTTCACACAGCGCTAACTAGCCCCAAACGCAAAGATGTACAGGGAAGCTTCGTTAACTGGTAATCCCCTGCATGTTTGAAGATTGAAATTAAAACTTGTAGAAAGATTATTTCCAAAAAGTTTCTTTATTAAAATTTTGATTTTATTTAAACACACGACTGGTATTAAAAACAATTTGGAAATAATCCTTCTACTAGTTTTTATTTCAATCTATAACCATGCAAACCTATTTCTGCCGTGCAGCAATGCTGCTGCATTGCTGTGCTTCGGTTTGGAGGGTATGGTTGCCGGTTAAATTACAGGAACATGAGGCTTTACACGTGTATGCATCAAGTAGATAAACGCAAAGTAGCGCATCGTAGGGCATGTTTCTAAGGAGCGTGACCTACGAGGCAATACTTTATTAAAGGCGATGGTTACCACTTAGCATCAGGTGGGCCGTATGCTTGTTCGATCTACAATAGTATAAGCAAACATTATTAAGTACCAGTTAGTAACGCTATCAGATCTTTACTATTGGAACCAGATAGAACAACTGATAGAATACCTAATTGTTGGAACGAAGTTCCTTATCGCGCGTTGCGAAAGGGGGCTAAATAGAAGGAAAAAATAAAGACGACACTTTTTGCTATAGTTGTAAGCCGTGCGGCGTGCGCGTGTTCCTCTGTCTGTCTCTCTCTCTCTCTCATAGAAAGCAAGCCAGTTATTTTCCTTTCGTCTTTCTATTTCGCATTGAACAGTGTGTAGTCGCGACGATTATTTTTGTTGAGTGTATACATTTTTTTTTGTACATCTATATATATAAAAGAATGTCGTGTTAGTTACACTATTTATAACTCAAGAACGGCTGAACCGATTTAGCTGAAAAGAGAAGGACATTGGAGTAAAATGTCCTCTCTTTAAGCGCTATCTGCTTAGAACTTCGATGTGAATGCACTGTAGAAAATAAGACATGCCGCTTGACCGTTTCCACTAAAGCTGAAAAAACAAAATTACAATATGATCGGATAAACGCTTCGAAAGTTATCCTCGGACAAACATACCTACATCGCCGATTTGCCCAAGTTGATTTAGAGTAAAGAAATTCGAGAATTGCAATTCGATGCAGTTTTTTCAAGATATTTAAATAAAATAGAATCCCAAACATATGTTTCCTACTTCAGTTACCACAAGTCAATTATTACTAAAATTGAGCCAACTGATTAAGTTTATATTACATTATATTTGTTAATAATAAAAAAAATATATATTATAACTTAAAAAAATAACATTTTATTACAATTCCTTCACTAATTAATCGAAATGAACTTCGTTCCATCCGGGTGTCGCTTGACACCTCTCAAGTTTTTTTTATAAACATCTTATAAATACTAGCTGACCTGCACAATACACTTGCTTTTTATCAATTGGATTAAAAAATGGAAGATAATTAAAAACGTTAATGGAAAAACTTTAATTACTAGGTACTCGAGACCTTCAGCCGTACTTAAAGCAAGAAAAAAACTACAGGTTTTGTGTTAAACGTGTTATAAACTTGCTTTTAAATTTTGAATACACTGACGAGCGATTTAAAAAAAGTACCTAACTAATCTATCATGAAATATTTCCTAACCAACGCAAGATCTTGAAGTAAAAAGCAATATTTAAGTGTATTTAATAACGCATACAAAAAACCTAATGGCACAAAAGAAATTAAATTAAATGTGTTATAGAAGGTAAAAACAAAATAGGATCATTTGGACAAAAACTCATTGTTCTGGCCGTATGTCCTCCTAGTGATGATCCGTTAACTCCTCATTCATTCGTTCTTTTAAAAATGTAGTCGGCATGTCATTTTTAATTACAAAAATCGATTCGGTACGCAAAGGTAAAAACAATAATTAAATAATGTGAAAACAATTAAATGTAGTCAAAAATATTTTTATTACATACTCTATAGATTGCTTCAAACAAGCCTCACCGAAAGCAAGTGGTTAAATCCATACGGCTGAGCCGGGAGTAAAGTTGTACTGAATTTCATTATATGGAGGGTAATGCTTTTTTTTTTAAATCTACGCGTGCTAAGCTGCGGATTGGTTAGAGCTGACCCCGCGAACGAGTTCCAAACGTCGAGGTCCGTAGAAGGACGAAGGTTCATGATGTAGGGAATCGAGTTATGGAGCTCAAACGGTCTTGGGCGGGACACTTGGCAAGACGTGGTGATGACAGGTGGAGCAGGGTAGCAACTGAATTGTGGCCGAGGAATAGCTGTAGAAGGGTTGGACGTCCGGCAGCGAGATGGGTGGACGACATCGTTAGAGTCGCGGGCCGTCAATGGGTGAGACTAGCGCAGGATCGTGGCGGATGGCACAAACTTGGGGAGGCCTATACCCAGCAATGGGTGAAGTCGGGCTGTGGATGATGATTATGATGACCCCGGTAAATAATTATTAAAGTATCGCTATTAAAAAATAGGGATTGGTGGTTTATGGGTGAAAATTTATGGTAGTATGTATTTTTTAGTGCCGAATCATAAAAATAATATAAAAAAATGTCCAAAAAATAAAAATAGCAATTTGGAGTGGTCACCTTAGCACATAGTGGTATAAAAAATGGTTTACGTCCTATTCTCATACCCACCGAATATACACAAAAAATTTCATAGGCATCGGTCAAGTCGTTTCGGAGGGGTTTTGTTACAAACACTGTGACACGAGAATTTTATTATAATTAGAGATATTTACAAAAATAAAAGTATATAAGTATTCCATCAGTTAACTGATTCACATAGTACATACTCTGCTTAGTTTGGGGCTAGATATAGAATGTGAAATATTCACTAATATTATTTTATTTACTTAACCTATTTTGAAAGTTTGACCCCACTAGGTTGACAACTTTAGCAATCAATATATAAATATTTTTTACTTCTGTTATAGGTGAGCGAAAGTTGTTCCATCCAGTACTTTCAGCATGTTATGCGTACAAAGAGACAAGTAGACAGAAAAAATAAAAATAAAAACTGTCGTGTTTGCCTCAATAACCGTTAATAGCGGGTTCCTGTATCCGTTAGTAACCGACTACGCCTCGTATCTCCTTGAAAAAGTGTCAAAGTAGTGTCAAATTTTTGACAAGTTTTCAAGGAGAAACGAGTCGTAGCTGGTTACCAACGGATATAGGAACCCGCCATAAGAAGTTAATGTCAATTAAAATTTACAAATATTATTATTATTTGTACAGAATATTATATCAGTAAAGATAATTTAAACCCTAGTCTAAATCTAGAAAGCTATTCAAGATTTAATCTCGAATCTTTTTCCAGGAAAATGCCAGCCAGGTGTTCTTTTGTGAAGCTTGACCTTAAGAACTAACGTCTCAATAGTTTCTCTTTCAATAGAATCTTTTCAGCTTTCAAGACTTTAGTGAGGTATTTAAAGCAAAGGCCAGTTAAGAAATTGTGACTGACCTTGATTTTGATATTCCAGGAGACCAGTGCTCTCAACCCCTTACTGTTTTAACAGTAACTTTACTAGTATTTTTCAAAATTTTGCGATCACTGTTAATATTTACTAATTTAATCGGGTATTTATCGAGTATGTACCGTTTTTTATTTGATATCTCGACGTTTCGCCTGTGTCGCAACAGCCGTGGTCGCGGGCAGACTCAGAATGATCTTAAATGTTAAGACGCGATAATATAGCGCATAGGCTATATTTATTAATAGAAAAAATCAGAGATCCCTACTATTGAAGTTTTTCAATAATGTAACCCAAGGTGTAAAAAAGTGACATAAAAATGTTTAAAAATAAATAACTAGCGGTCTGACCCAGCTTCGCACGGGGGGACCGTGCGAAGCCGGGTCAGACCGCTAGTTATTCATAAAATAAAATTATTTAATAAGGTATAGGTTCTGCTAAATAACATTCGTTACCTAGGTTTTATATATGGTTTACACGAATGAAAAAAGTGACTTATATTCCTTTTTTTAATTAATAGTTAAATTTTCATTGACCTTGAATTCACTATTAAAAATCATTAAGATCGGTTAAAATGTAGGGTGCAAAAACTTTACGCATTTACGTTTGGTAGAGTCGCTCACATTTAAAATGACTATCTATGATTTAAGGTTGCTGGGAGCCGTTGGGTGCAGACCGCACAAGATCGGTCGCTCTGGAAATCTATAGGGTAGGCCTATGTTCAACAGTGGACGTCCTGTAGTTGATATAATAATTTTGATTATGGCAGATTTATGTAATCGGTTCAGATTATAAAAGATGTCACAACATATCGGCAACCTTCGGGTGGCCTTTCCACGTTGTTTTTTTTTTATGTTATTTGTGGGGAAACAGGCTTACGGCCAACCTGATGGTAAGCGGTCACCGTCGCCTATTGACACCGGCAACACCCGGGGTATTGTCGATGCGTTCCTACACTGTAGAAACCTCTTTACATTTCTCTTGAAGCGTGCCACGTCGTAGCCTAATGGGAAAACCGCAGATGGTCAGTTGTGACAGATTATTGTGTTTTTTCAGACTCGCATGCTGATGAGGAGCACGGCGAGATCACAGAGGCAACCGAGCCGACTTCCTTCAGTCAGACCACCACCTCCTGGCTCCGCGACCACAACATGGACGCTGACATCAGATCCTATGCGCGAGGCTCGCTTTTACGACGAGACGAGTACTTCTTCAGGATATGGCATTACGCCAAGCAACTGTTCAAGTGATCTGCGGAAGTGGACACTTGTGCTTGTACACGGAAGACCCTGGAGCGATTACTATGCGATGATTTTATTGCTGATACTACCAAACATTTGTCTAATGTCGATTCTAAACAGCGTTTATTCGTTTTAGCTATTTATTATCGAGCTTCAATTTCGTTTTGAAATGCCTCTTTTATTGAAGCAACAGTTTTACTTGTAGCCGTTTTATTTAATCACGAAATCGTCGGTCGCTCGATTATTATCGCCCGTGTGTAAGCACCCAAACCTGTGATATTTACGACAGCGCGTTCGTTCGAGACGACTCGTCTCTTGGAACTCTAGTTTGCGGATAGTATTAGGACGACAGTGACACTGTCTAATTTTTTACGATTTTTCTATGATTATTTTGATTATTTATTGTTATTGTAAGATTAAATTATTTATTTATTAACCGCTATCCGAGCTGCGTTTGAGTTTTATTCAATATTTGATGGGAGACGTTTTGAATATAGGTGCACATTTATTCGAGAAATTGAATAAAGCTCGAATACAACATCGGATGACGGAAATTAAACTATTCAATAAATTATGTACTTATCAATGTGTTATTATTAATTTTGCGAGCTCTTTGGTAAATACGTCTGATTTTAATAAGATGTTATTTTACATAAAAAAAACTTTAGATTTCAGAATTATTATAATATTATAAGTACGGGATTTATCACGTACTGTATATAAAATAATGTGTAATTCATTCGGAACCTGATTTTAACTAATATAATTTTTGTGTTGATTAATTAATTTTTCAAACTTTCGCGATCATTGTACTTAATTTAGTATTAATTAAAACAGGTATTAATCGCGAATATAGGTACCCTTTTTATTTGTTGTCCCGACGTTTCGGCTGTGTTGCAACAGTCATGATCTTGGTTGACTGGAGTACTTGGAGCTACCGTCGGGAAGTGTGGGTAGCTGCAGCAACTACCCTCACTTGGTCTTCAGAATTAGAAATGTCCTCGTTCATATTACGACACACTACCTACACTAACCGTATCTACGCACTGAGACGACCGATTACGACGCGCACACCTAGCAATCACCGTATTCCAGGACGTTAAGAGTCTATAGCCATCTTCCCGATTGAAATTTGGAAATTACTTGATTTCAAGAAATTTCATTGCGATTGAATTGATTGATTGAATTTCATTGCGATTGAAATCAAGAAATTTCCAAATTTCAATCGGGAAGATGGCTATAGACTCTGATGATAGATGGCTCAGTCAACACGAGACCATGACTGTTGCACCACAGCCGAAACGTCGGGACAACAAATAAAAAGATAGGTACATACGCGATAAATACCCGTTTTAATCAATAATTTATTAATTTATTACTGACATAGGTGAGAATTTGTCTATATATTCATTATTAGCTAATGGGCCCGGTTTCGCATTCAATTTCAGCTCTACAGCACGAATAGAACGGATTTAACTGTCGGTCAGACAGACAGACGGGCATGGCGAAACTATAGGGGTTCCTAGTCGACTACGGAACCGTATAAACGTTATCCTGATTAGTCAGACTTTTAGATTCACCTTTATACAAACCTACCTACATGTAGGAACTATATCCTTAATAATATTATAAATACACCTGGGCATTTTGCTTTATAGCCATCCACTTGAGACAAACTTCTTCTCCATCATCAGCCGGAAGACGTTCACTGCTGAACAAAGGCCTCCCCCTTAGATGGCCACAACGAGCGGTTGGTAGCCGTTGGCGCCCAACGGCTCCCTGCAATTCTTACTAGATCGTCGGTCCACTTCGTGGGGGGCCGGCCTACGCTGTGTCTTCCAGAGAACCTTTCTTCCCCAACGGTTATCGGTTCTACGAGCGATGTGGCCTGCCCATTGCCACTTCAACTTGCTAGTTTTGAGAGCTATGTCGGCAACTTTAGTTCGTCTGCGGATTTCCTCATTGCGGATTTTGTCACGCAAAGAGACCCCGAGCATAGCCCTCTCCATAGCTCGTTGAGCGACCTTGAGCTTGGTCATGAGGCCATGAGTAAAGGACCACGTTTCAGTGCCATAGGTCATCACTGGCAACACACACTGGTTGAAGACTTAAGTCTGCAGGCTCTGGGGAATTTTGGGCGAGAAGATATCGCGAAGTTTCCCGAACGCTGCCCAGCCGAGTTGGATTCTTCATGCGACCTCTTTGTCGAAGTTAGACTTACCTAATTGGACAGTTTGTCCTAGGTATACATATTCGTCGACAACTTCGAGAGTATCGCCCCCAACAACTAGCGGTACGGGTGCAACATGAATATTTGACATAATTTTCATCTTATCCATGTTAATTTTAAGACCCACCTGTTGGGAGACCCTACTGAGGTCGCTGAGCATGGTACCGATTTCCTCGAGCGATTTGGCCATAATGACTATATCATCGGCAAAACGAAGGTGAATGATGTATTTGCCATTGATATTGATGCCAAGTCTGTGCCAGACCAAGAGTTTGAAAACGTCCTCCAATGCGTTCGTGAACAGTTTCGGAGAAATTACATCTCCCTGTCTCACGCCTCTCTGCAATTGGATTGGTTCCGTACTCTGGTCTTGTAGACGGAGTGACATAGTGGCGTTACTATACAAACACTTCAACACGTCGATATACCTATAGTCGATTTGGCATCGCTGAAGAGACTGCAGTACCGCCCAGGTCTCGATTGAATCAAAGGCTTTTTCATAGTCCACAAACGCTAGACATAACGGCCGATAATACTCCTCGGTCTTCTGTATAGTCTGGCGTAGCGTGTGGATGTGGTCTATGGTACTAAAGCCTTTTCGGAAACCGGCTTGTTCGGGAGGCTGGAAGTCATCGAACCTGCGTGCGAGACGGTTCGTAATCACTCTCGAAAACAGCTTGTAAACGTGGCTCAAGAGCGAGATGGGCCTGTACTTCTTTAATAAGGTTTTATCACCTTTTTTAAAGAAAAGCACCACCACGCTCTTATCCCACGCTTTTGGCGTGGTTCCTTCGAGGACGACGGAGTTAAATAACTTCTGGAGGACTTGAAGTACCGGTTTTCCACCCGCTCTCAGAAGTTCTGTCGTAACTCCATCCTCACCTGGTGCCTTGTTGTTTTTAAGCTGTTTCAGAGCTATCCTAATCTCGTACAGGCTAATCTCGTCCGGGATGTCTTCGGTATAGTGTCGGGTTAGTTTGGCTCTGGTGTCCTGAGCCAACTGACCAACGGGGTTTTGTGTTGAGGTGTACATCTGTCCATAGAACTTTTCGACCTCTCTCAGAATCTTCGGTTTCGACGAAATGATAGTGCCGTTGTCGGTCTTCAGCTTAGTTATTTGCTGCTTCTTAGTTAGTTCTTAATTTCAAGTATACTGCTTAATCTGCATCTCTCGTTTAAGCTAAACATCTTCCTATTCAACTTCTTGTTCAGGTATAATGGCTGCATTGGCATCTCGCATTTAAGGTAAAACGTTCATTTAGGTTACATTTACATTACATATATCTGTCTGTTACGTTTTCATGAATAAACTGTTAGACCGATTTCGATTAAATTTGGTATATAGATTTATGAACGAGATTGGGACACAGGATACTTTTTACCCGACTGCGCAGAAGGAGGGTAATGACGACAATTTTATTGACGACCGTGCAAAGCGGCGGGCAGGTCCGCTAGTCTAAAATAAAACAAACGTTTAAATTAAGTACTTATTTATGAATTTTAATACCAAAGATAGCAATGATAATAAAATGAATATACTACACCTACTGTCCATTACGAGATACAACTGTTCCGTTCTGTAACTACTGATTAATTTAGACAAAGACATTGAGTGAGTTTAATCGAGTACAATTTGGCACTATTACTTATATATGAACCAGCGAACATCACAATAAAACATTCTAAAGACAACTCAGACCGCTCCTCTTATTGGCGACTTCGGCGACCTGAAAAAAAAATAATGTGATAAATCAATAATGAATTAAATAGCAAATGATTTTTTTTTATTATACTTTATAGCTAGACGCAAAAACAGAAGGAATAAAAATAAGTTTTATATTAACTTAGCAGCGCAGCCAGCGCTGTCTAGTTGTTTAAGGGGCAAACCAAGAAAACTTTAAAGACAGGTATCTAAAAAACTGTTCTAGATAGAGACTTCGTATTAGTTTTTCTGTAATCTTTGCATAATATCTAATCACTTATATTTATTATAGATTTTTATTTTAGATTGATTATAGACAAATGAAGGAGTTTCATCAGTTGCACCGACAAATACGAGAGAGAGCTAGACCGCGCTCAGTCTGAATACTCGCGTTATTCATTCATCTTAACTTAATTTCACCATAGATAAAATTCAAAATGGGACTCATGGGACATGGGGACTCAAAGTAACCACATTCTGGTAAACTTTGAATAGAAAGATTAGACAGAATGATGTTCTTTCACGTGGTAGATAACTATTGAATGGATGGATACGTTTTATAAAGATTCCTGTGATTCACGCATTTTTATATTGTCGATTTATCATCACGATTTCATAGTAAACGATGAAAAGATTAAAGTTACTTTAATATTGTTACTATATCTGGTTATACTGCAGCTAAACACAAGCAAACTTGCAACGTTCGACCTTTACAATTGCTATTTACAAGTTTTCTTAAAATTTCCTTCGAATACAACATCTTTGATTCATAACGATCGATATATCCGTCTATAATAAAATCATGAATGAAATTTGCATAACAAATTGCAGCAACTCGTGGAAAAACATTATTTTCAATAACAACCGTCGCGTCTGGACAGCTAATCGATATATGCGGATAGAGTTTTGTAATTGATCATTAGACCGCATTTGAAAGCGCAAGCCGATTTACAGATTTAAAACCTGGCAGAGCTTAACGAGTACCCTATGAGGGATATATTTAATGAAGCTTAAGTTTCCTTGAAAACAAATTTTACGGGCGCTATAATAAGATTTCAATTTGACTGAAAAAGGAAAAAAACGGTAGAAAAACGCTACAATGGCGGTCAAGCTTGCAGGGCAGTCTGAACACCTATTACCCTTGTCTTTGGCGGCCTTGGTCTGCTTGTTCTTGTTGCATTTCTTGACGATGCGTCGGCTCTTGTCGCAGGTCTGGTCGCTGTTGGCCTTCAGCATATCAGTCCGGGACATTTCGCCGTTGGGGCTGCACTCACTCCAAGACGACTTCTCGTAGCGACAAGCTAAGAAAATGATTATGTTAGAGTTTCCTGTTTTGAAACGACAGTGTTAGAGTTTACACCATGGATAAGATAAGAAATGAGTATATTAAAGGAGAGTATATTAAAAGTTGAGGAGTAATAGACTAGCGTGGTATGGGCATGTCATATGAAGGAAAGAAAATCATGTGACTTAAAGAGTGTTTCATATGAATGTAGATGGATATAGAAGTAGAGAAAGGCCGAAGAAGAGATAGGTGGACTGTGTGAAGACGGATATGGGTAAGAAAGAATTGACAACGGAGATGATGGCTGATAAAGAGGTATGGAAGAAAAATACATGTTGTGCCGATCCCACGTAATGTGGAAGAAAAAAAGACAGGAAGAAGAAGATTGTTAGACACTATTCAAATAATTATGTTTAAGTCAGAAATGACGGCGCTTTAAGTTTGTGATGTTATGATATGCATAAAGTAAAATTAGTGTTAAACTGTTTTATAATGTGTTATAATCATAATAGATAAAAATTGAACAACAAGTATTTATGTAGATTTGAATAACCTGGAAACCCTAAACCGCACTAGTTAGATCATATCTTAAATGAACCTACTGATGTAAAAAAAAAATTTAAACGTCGTTTCCAAGCGATTTACAGTTTTAACTTAAAGGAAACTCCACTTAGCGATCTGAATGGTTATCAATAAGCACGACTAAAAGTTCAATTGAGCTCGATGCTTTTGTTCCTGTATATTGAAGTAGAGCCCGACCAAAGTGGAGAGAAATAAAAAAGAATATTGACTTGAGATTATATCGAGTAAGCAGCAGCGCAATTTTTTTTAAATTTCATATTTATCCATTAAAATTGAGATCATGTTTCCTTCAGCGTTTTTCACTATGACATAAAATAGTACAGAATCTCCCACAACTGGTTAGAAAAAAATGTTTAATCTCAAGTTCTATAAATTCCAAAATTATCTCGACTGCTTATAATTGAAGACTTATGTGATTTTACTTCATTAAATTTAATGCGACGCCGATGGAAAGACGATCTCGATTTGTATATGGAAGACTGAACTATACATGTGCATGAAATAGAGTGGAGTGGAATGAATGAATGAATGAATGATAAACACTTTATTGTACACATTAAAAAATAGAAATTACAGACTAAATACAAGACACAAAGCAAAATAGTACAATGGGCGGTCATATCGCTTTGAAGCGATTTCTTCCAGACAACCTTTAGGTGGAAGGAAGGGATGCTTTTGCCCTGCAGTGGGACAGTAATGGAGCCTGTACTGTCCCACTGCAGGGCAATAATAATTAAGTTGATGCAAAAATTTGTCTAAACTTGAATTGTATTAGATTTGATTAAATTCGGGATTCATCCTAAGGAATTCTTTAAACATAAGAAATGTGATGCCATAATATTAGACATCCCATGTTCCCAGTTAGAGTCAAATACAATCAAGTTGGGTAAGGAAAAGCTATATTTTAGTTATTTTTTTTTAAACTTGATAGATCTTTCTTTAATAACAGAAAGAATGTACAATTATTTACAATAAAAATACAGAAAAAACAGTTGAGTCATCTAAAGACCGCTGCAAACGATCTAAAGATAGCTCAACTGCTCCAGATCACTACCAGGCGGAAGTGTCCCTAAGACTCTGGCTGCATTACCCCGCTAAGATGAAGCACGAAGATCTAGAAGAAACCTATTTAACAAGTGAGAGAACTTTAAATAGGTCCAATAAATAAATAAATAAAAATAATGGACCACTCTCAATGATCAGTAATGAATGGACCTCACGCCATTTGGATTCACACACATGTGAACTGAAATTACGCGATTCCCAAAAAAGGACAGCTCGAATGTTTTTATATAATATATAAGTTCTAGTACTGTCCTGTCAACTGAATAAACTGATTTAATTGACATAAATGCGAGTATTGACATATACACGGATAAATACACAAGTCATGTGATAGGTATTTTGCTCAACAAAATTAATGAAGAACAATTTTATATCAAATTTCAGGTGCTTCATATTTCCAATAGGCCTTTTGGCTTTACCCTTTTGAGCAAAATATTGATATAAGTTTTAAAGATTACTCGCGTTCCCTTGGTCTTAGGAGGTGTAATCTGGTATCTACGGGTTCGTCTCGTGAAGACGTCGAGAACTGCGTAGCCTCCCGCCCCCACCCCCACCCCTTAAAATAAGAACAGGCGTGTGGCATATCTCATTGATTACTAACTATTACCTACATTAAAATATACAGTGGTTTGGATTCCTCCGCCACCGTCGATGCTCGGGATCGCATTCTGTAATCTTCGTATATTTTCGTGCCCTTTCGTATCCCACGCGCAGCGATTAATATTGCGCGGCGCACTTGTCGCGTGCACTTAATTACCGAGGGCGGGTAAACGAAGTTATTTTGACAGTTTTATGGTTTGACCTACGTAGATTTAAAATTTTCACCACATACGTTAAAAGTATTTGCCTTCAAGTAAACACAGGAGTAAACAGTTGTCTTATAAATACAAGGGTAAGTAAATATAAATAAGTTTTAATTTAATTCTAAAAGTGGTGTAGAAGAATAATTTGACAATTATTTTTAAAACTAAATTGTCATCTTTTCAGATATATTTAACGGATTTTATTAAAATTGTAGCAAAGTTATATCCCAGATTTAACGAAATGATTTAAAAGTATTCAATATTTAATCCTTTTCAATGCTATTTAATAAGTTTGTTAAATCAAATTTAAATTGGTTAATATTTTAAAGCTATCTTAACATTCCAAATTCAAATCCAAAGCTTTCCTCTTTCAAAGTTCACTTCATTTTGATCCATTCTTTGTTTAGCCTTAGTCGCGTTAATAGCTTATATTTTTAACTGACATAAAAAAAGGAAGAGGTTCTATGTTTGCCTGCATAATATATTTTTTTTATGTATGTTCACCAATTTTTCGGGTCAATTGTGAACCGATTCACAGAATTCTTTTATAATCGAAAGAGTACACTTCCGAGGTGGTCCCATAGAAATTTCATCGAAATCGGTTCAGTGGTTTGTTTTTTCTGTTATCTGAAGTAGGTTATATTTTTGTTAAAAAGTTTTTTGTGTACACTATGTACTACTAATATTGAAAGTAAAAACTTTAAATTTGGATTTTATCCTGAAGACTTATTCTATTATTTGATGAATCAATAAACAGAGGCCATGTACGCCTCAAAGTAATTAATTAAATATCGTAATAAATTGTCATGATTGATTGATTGTATAACATACAATATGTAACAAAAAACTCTGTCGGATACTTAAGGGTGTGATATAATATCGATATTTGGTCACAATCATGTAATTCTATAACAGAAAAAAACATACTCGACCGATTTCAATATTTGGCACTAAAAAATTATAACTCACCTCTGGCAATCAGCAAAAACTATATCCAAATATTTACACATTGTTACAAATATTGCCTACCATATCTGTCTCCACTGCTACCCCAGAAAGGACCTTTTCAAGCCTAAGAAGACTTAAAAACAACTTGCGGAACACAACAAGTGAAAACAGACTGAACGGCTTGGCTCTCATGAACATTCACTATGGGATAGAAATTGGTGTAGTAGATACGAGTATATTTAAAAATAAAAACAGAAGATTAACTATATCATAAGTATGTATTTATATAAAAAAAAAAGTATATAAGTATTCTATCAGTTATCTGGTTCCCATAGTACAAGCTCTCCTTAGTTTGGGGCTAGATAGCGCTGTGTGAAATGTCCAGCAATATTTATCTAACTTTGTAATATTCTCTGTATAAGTGATATATTGGATGGACCCAATAACGGCGATGGATTCGTCGTAGTCTGCGCCTTCGCATTCGCAAGATAAGCACCAAGGCAAGTGCAACTAGAGGCTCCATATTCACTCACAAGATGAACAACACGGCCGTCTCTCTCGAATACACTACTACTAATGATCGCTGTCTGTACGTCTGTCGTAACGACTGGTCGCCGACGCAAGCGACAACGCCGCGTCTTGTCGCGGCGATAAGTCGCCCAGTTTGCGATGGCCCTAAGGGTTATAATACTAAAACCTGGCTACACTCATGGTCTGATTGGTATAGGTAGGTATACATTTTCCGAAAAAAATTCCGATATTGAAATCCGTCCATATGATATAACGTTACAGAAAACTCCCTCCCTTTCCCCCGTTCCATTTCCCCCTTTAGAATTTTTTTCACATTATCTTGTGTAGAATGAAGTCCTTAGTGTGACCTTCAAATTTGATTGTAATTCTTCGATGAACGACTTTAATACAGCAAATTTCCCCCCTTTTCCCCGCTATTTTCCCCCAATCAAAAATCGCGAACGACTAAAAAATTTAAATAAATTAAGTAACTTGTGCCAATTTTCGTCAAAATCGGTTGAAAAATCCGACCTGTATGCGAAAACAGACCGACAAACAGCTGGACAAAAGCATTTTTTGGCCAATCTCGAAACTGAGACACTTCGCTCGATTGGCTCGCTCGGTCAATGAGATTCTGTTCACAAGCTTGCATTGGATATGATGTTGCACACTAAGCGCGGTAACGTATTTAGCGACTAAACATGTTTAAACTTGATGTATTTGTATGATTTGACAACTCCTTTAATCATATTTAGCCACAAAATACGTTTAGACATCGTTACGCAAGTCGCCTTTAATGTCAACATTGTTTGGAGTACCTACATTGTGCAAAAGAACCATTTACCCAAAAGAGGTATGAACAATGTTTATTTTATGAATATCAATGTTTTTAGGGTTCCGTTCCTCAAATGGGAAAACGGAACCGTTATAGGATCACTTTGTTGTCCGTCTGTCTGTCAAGATCCTTTATCTCGGGAACGCGTTCAGGCATCGAGTTGAAATTAAACCCGTATACTTAGGTCTACAGTCTTTTGAAGCTGTGAAAAAATCAAATTTCTAAGTTAACTTAAAAAAAAGATGCGGCCGTTTATGCCGCAAAAAGCGAATATTTCGAGTAATATCGTCTTAAACTACTAGTACAAGGAAAAATCTAAAATCTATACATTTGTTATTAAATCATAAAAAATATAGTCGTTATTTATGTATGTAATTAATCAATCATCGAAACTGTTGTTACAAATTTGTACGGAACCCTCGAAGGGAGAGTTCGACTCGCATTTTTTATTTACCGGTTTTTATTTATTGATGAAAGCTTGGTAGAGACAGCTATTTTCGTTTTAGGTCAAACGTTCGGCTAGTATAAGTCAGATACAAAGTTCGAGAAACATCTGTTTTTAAGTCAATATTACTGATAGTTTTTTCTACGAAATAACCGCTAAAATGTTATGTTATTATTGTTATGTTATGTTATGTTAATGTTACGTTATGCATAATGTTATGGTAGGCCTTGAAAACGCTGGAGGACCTGGATGCATTCAAACCAGATTGGTCAGAATTGTCTATGGACCGCGATGGATGGAGAGGAGATGACATTTGCCTAGCAGTGGGAGATAGTCGAAATATGCATTCCTTCTGTTATTAAATTGATGGCTTTTAAACTAATTCTAGTATATTCCCGTTTAAGTTTCATTAAGGTACCTACAGAAAAGATGAAAAAAATTATTAAGTAGAGGTTTCACTGACCACTTTTCATTTTAGAGTTCAGTTTCCGAATTATTATAACAGAATTGTTATATAACAGTTGAATCATCTGAAGACCATTGCAAACGATCTATAGATAGCTCAACTGTTCCAACTACCAGGCGGAAGTTTCCCCAAGACACTGGCTGCATTGTCCCGCTGAATTGCAATGCTTATGCAACAGTATGCGTACACCCAAATAAGCGCATAAAAAAAAATTGTGGTTTAATAATTACTTGTACCATACCTTTCTTGCATTTCTTCTGGATGGTCTTAATGCTCTCGCAGTTGGCCGGGTCCCCTTTCTTGAGAGTCAACTTGCGCGAGCGGATGTTGGTCTTGGAGTCGCACTCGCTCCAGGAACCGCGTACGTAGCGGCAAGCTTCTGTCGAAAAGTCGCCAATTATACTCATCATCATCATATCAGCCAAAGGACGTCTAATTCTGAACATAGACCTCTCCCAGAGATTTCCATTATACGCATATATGGGCCGAAACCCAAAACTGACGCAACGCGCCCCCAATTCTCAACACGAGGTGGCATCCTATAGAACGCGACCAGCAGCGTGCGACGCGCACGCGACGTAGTATCGTTCGCGCGACTATCGCGCAACTGTTAAGTTAGGATACAGATAACTTTGTGACTGTTCGGCATCAGTACGTTTGATTGCGCATTTGTGTGAATTAAGTTTGCGCGATTATAAAATAAACATTTTAGTCACGTGATGTGATCGCGCGAATGTCAGTTGTGGCTCATGTCCTCCGACCTCCGACGACCACCGTGGCGAAGTAGGGGACTCGCTGGATGAGACGCAGGAGGTAGCGGGTTGGATTCCCGCTGCGGATGCATGATCTACAGATATTTGTTCCGGGTCTGGATGTTTTTCTATATATTATATAAGTACTTATTTACAAAAAAATGCGGCACTCCGCGAGACAGAAGTGAAAACTTAAATAAAACCAGACTACACAAGAGATACAGATACTACACTATATATACAGTGTCAGTAACTGTCAGTGTCATTAGTCACTTACAGGTGTCGGTAACAGTGTCGCAAGTTCAATAGTTTTTTCCCACCTCAAAAAGTACTCAACGCACCTAAAGAAGTTTTCACTATGCCCAACGCGCATAAAAAAGTTTTCACTTTAAAAAGTATTTAAGTACTCTATCAGTTATCTGAATTATTTGTTTGTTACTCAATCTAGTCGTAATGGCTGAACCGATTTCGATGAAATTTAGTGTATTGATAGATTTTGACAAACAACGCGTGCGAAGCCGCTGCTGGAAGCTAGTAAGTGTATAAAATAAAATCGACATCGCAAAACAGCCAGAACACAGAATAACGAAGATACTAAACAGGAAGTAAAATAGACGTTACAAACTGATCCTGGTGATTTTAATAAATAAAAAGAATAATTAAATATTAATAATTATTATTATTTAATAAATAAATAAATTTTGACTAAGAGACTGACAAAAGCAATCATAGGACTGCATCACAAGACATGCATCACCATTAATATCTACAGTACTGCGGACTCAGGTCTCTCAGCAATCATCCCCAGGTTTCCGTTGGCGCTTCCGGTGCTTCTGCACCGAATCCGAGGGGATTCGGTGTATTAGTGAGAGTGACTCCTTATTTCCTAAACGATAACCGACATATTCCGTTAAATTTAGTTACCGCTCAACGTTGCATCTACAGATACAAAATAGGTGCTTATGATCCATTAGCTAAGTAAAGCAAAACGAAGGTCAGAAATAAATTATTTTAACAAAAACCGTCCTTTGTCTCCGGACTAACTGGCCCTATAAAGCCCGTCCACGTTTAGTCCGCGTAGCGCTAAGATTTGTAGATCTATAGAAATATAGTTTCAGCACCCGGTAGTTGTTTCTAGATTAGATTAGATTAGAAAATTCTTTATTGCACTAATAAAATGATACATAGGCGAACTTAATGCTGATTAGCATTTTCTTCCAGCTAACCTTTGTGTAGTGTGGGGAAAGTGGTATTGCCAGAAAAAGGAAATTTAATCAAACTTTAGCTTAGAAATAAACTTATAAAAATTAAAAGTAATAATAATATACATACATAAACGAAATATACATATATACATAAAGTGCTCAATTTTGTTGGGTATCTTGAAGAGACATGAAGTATTTAAAGAGTTTGGATTTGAAGATTCCTATTGAGGCGGCCTTGCGGATTTTCACTGGAAGAGAGTTCCACAAGCAGATAGCAGTCACAGTGAAAGAGTTAGTGAAGAAAGAAGTTTTATGCTCAGGCGTCTTAAATAACAGATGTTGAGAAGAACAACTTATTTCTATGTAAGGCGTCACCGTTACACAGCTAAAGTACGACAGATTTACGTCAATAATGATATTATTGATCCATCTTTTTACCAAATATAATATTTTTTGTATATGAAAAACTATCTAAATAGCAATTTAAAATACCTACCAATAAAACCAATGGCTAAGTCGTCTCGGTGTTAGTAAAATATCAGAAAAGTATTATCAGTAGTTCCAGAGATTAGACCCTACACCTAAACAAACTTATAAACTTTACCTCATCGAGTTAGTATACTACCACTTATAACAGCAAGCAAAGGCCATAAGCTTGTTCCATCTATAAGTAGCATAAAAAAAGTATTCGATACCAATTAATAATAGTAGGAATGATAGATATCAAAAATCTCCTGCTAAAAAAATATTCAAACTAAACCTATTTGAGATAAGGCCAGCTTGCATAACGATCCCTAAACATATTTAGCGACTAAACATGTTAAAATTTGACGTTCCGTATGATTTGACCTTATTTGCCACCAAATACGTTTAGGCATCGCTGCGCAAGTCGCTCTGAGTGTTTTGTTTTCAAATCTCCATGAATTTTGACACTTTATCAGACAGCCCCATGAATTAAATTTACAATTACCATATAACTTTTTAAAATTACCGCTATGCAGACTCAGCGTGGCCGAACTATACAACAGATGTTAAAATGTATAAGACTGCATTTCACACAAAAAGTTCGACGATGAGGCTCCATGTGCAACGGCTGTGGTTATTTTAAGACGAGTCGGCGCGCAGGGACAAACTTATTATTATCTAACTTCGTTGTAGCGATACAGATTCATGTGGATACACTTACACTTACGTATAGGTACATAAAGATCTATAAAAGGTAAATGAAACCACTGTTTTTCCAGGATAAACGTTACCTAGGTGTAGTTTTCATAAAACTGGATATACAGACTGTTTGGTAATATACTGACGATATTCAAGTGACGGTTTATCAAAACATAAAAAAATACTTCTTGAAAAAAAACTATTAGTTATACCATCAAATTTTAAAGAAAATTGTCTAAGTTTAGGTGATTAATTCGATATATATGTAACTTACTGCCTCCTCTTGCAATCGATATCCAAAATTGCCGATTTGATATCTCTTTCGGAAATGGCTGCGGTTTTTGGGTTAGAAAAGGGACAACAAGAGATATCTCGAGACGTTACTAATACAGTATCTGTGGTTAAATGGCAAGCATTATCCAATAGCACAACTTGAGTTAGTAGTAATAACGTGTTTATTTTTACATGCCAAAATAAATTTCATATTTCTATGGTAAGCATGTCACAAATTTATTTATTATGCTCATCAAAATAACCTCTTTCATTTTTGTGCGTATATTATCAAACACCCTATATAAATAAGTAGATAGATAGATAAATAATATCTTTATTGCTCACCATTAAAATAATCACCATTTAATCACCATAAACAAAACGAACAAACAAAATGTTCAAGTCATAGTTACAATGGCGATATTAACACTAGTGGTTCTGTGAGGACAGTAGACATCGCGTCCCAAATCCAAAAAGTAATTTGCGCAACAAAATCAACGAAGAAAGCTCAGTTTCAAATCGAATTTCATGTACTGTATTTTATGTAGAGTTTTGAGCAAAATATTGGTATAAGCTTTAGCGACTACTCGCGTTCCCTTGCTCTAGGAGGTCTAATTTAGTGTCTACGGGTTCGTCTCGTGAAGGCAGAGAGGATTTGTAGTAGTCTGATTGGTATAGGTAGATATATATTTTCCAGAAAAAATCAAAAATTGAAATCCGTTAATATATACCTAGTGTTACAGCAATCTTCCCAAACTTTTCCCCACTCCACTCCCCCCTTTTGGAATTTTGTGTGCCTCTCAAATTTTATTGAAATCCATCGATAAATAATGCTACAGCAAACTTTCCCCCTTTTCCCCCCTATTTTCGACCCAATCAAAAAGTGTGATCCACTAAAAAAAAATTAGGAACTTGTGTGCCAATTATCGTCAAAATCGGTTGAAAAATGAGACCTGTAGGCGAAAACAGACAGACAGCCGGACAAAAGCATTTTTGGCCAATCTCGAAACTCAGACGCTTCGCTCTCTCGTTCAATAATAAGTTACATATTATATAAATATTCAAGTTAATGTTGTCTGTTTAACTGTGTTTCTGTTCGTGTGTGAATATATATGCGTGTCTACTGTCTATAGGTCTGCTCGTCGCATTGTAACTCCTAAACGTATGGATCCTTAACAAAGCAGGTTTTATTTTATAAAAATAGTGCCAGCCAGTCCAAGTTAAAACGATATTAAATTACAAAATGATTACGATCGAAATCATCAATAGACAATGATTAGTTACCAAACCTATACACCATCTCTATGGGATTACACTAATACCTAGGACTAGTTAATCCCATAGTACGATCTCCAGCAGATGCCCATTCAATGTAGTATGTTCAATCAATTGTACTACTATTGGCAAGATTAGACGATTAGACCGCCTATTCAATGGGGTTTAGATAAAATCTCTTTCTCCAACCGCCAACGACTTACGAAAGAAGAAATAAGTCTATACAAAACTACGTACAGCCTCTAAAAAGGCCTGCTAGAAAATTATATCTGCTTCGGTCACAATACTGTCATACCATCGGCATCGTTGGAAATAACTGGGAGCATTCATATACAACCTGTTTTGTTATGTACGGCATTCATTTAAAACACACACCCAAAATATTATTAACTGATTTTTGAGGTGGGTTTAATACCGATAGCTTGAATCCACTAACCAATATATTTCCAAAAAACAATTTTTAACGTAAATCTGCGGCGCCTTTGCGACGATGTCGCTTAGTCAGTTTAATTTCCCTACTAACATGAATGAATATGATTTGTTAACATATTTTATACAGGTTTCATTGATATTTTAGGACTTCATATTAGGGTTGTTTGAAAATTTTTAATTTTCTACGGTATTTGATTATAAACTAGTCTATAACAATAGCCCTACCCGTGTTTTCATTTGAATTCGTACACACGGCTACACATCAAGCTATATATTTCCAGTATAAGCTGACCTCTCATTCTACGAAAAGCCTACACAATGCGAGGTCAGCTTATACTGGAAATTTATAGCTTGATGTGTAGCCGTGTGTACAAAACAAAACACGTAGTATAGTTTTATCCTTCAGACACAACAAGGTTATTGGAATTAGAATATGCTAAGTCCTTTTTTTATACAACATGGATATGGAAAAAGAAATGACCAACCTAATGTATAGTGGTTAAGATCGCCTATAACAAAGCATTGCCTCGAAAGTCACGCACCTCGGGTACGTGCTTACGATGCATTGCCCTGCGTCCATCAGCTTGATTGTAATTTCACCAGCACCCGTGCGCTGGCAAACCGAAACAGCAATTCTGCTTGGCGGCACAACTAGATATGGTGAGAATGAAAAAAGGAGTGCTAAGAAACGTCTTTTATATAAGTTCTAAAGTAACTCTGTCTGTCTGTCTGGCTGGATACAGATTTCAAACTCAAAACGAAAAAAATATTAAAATTATTGATTAAAATTTTACCTTGTTACCACAAAAAAGAGAAACAACTGTTCAACGCGTGTTTACAAAATTTATTACAAATTGATATTATACCTTTTGTATAGGATTTTATTAAATATGCACTAAAAAGTTATCTGCTTTCTATACCTAAATCAAAGAACTAGAAGTTTTTTGCTATAAAAATTCTGTTTATTCTCGGGTGATCACAAGTATGTAACGCCAATTATAAATAAATATTGCTGGACATTTCACACAGCGCTATTTAGCCCCAAACTAAGCAGAGCTTGTACTATGGGAAAATACATACTTATAATACATAGAAAAACATCCAGACCCGAAACAAATATCTGTAGATCATGCAAACATTTGTTCCGCGGTGGGAATCGAACCCGCTACCTCCTGCGTCTCAGCCGGCTATTCGCCCGCTGCGCCACGGAGGTCGTCGAAAAAATTGATTCTAGACTGTCTCTATATTATTTATTTATCTGGACGAGACTCAGTGGCAGCGTAATTAAATCAACTCGTCTACGTACCTAGCTAGTCAGGTGTTCGCTCCCAAAGGCAGGCTTGAATCATTTAGCGACGAGCGTCCAACCCATTCATACTAGATGCATTCACCGTCAGCCGGATTTAGACCACCGTGCCTCGGATTAGAGCTCAGAGCCGAACGTGATGGATTAACGTCCTAGCGAGGCAATTTCCACCTGACAATGTGTCTATAGAGTTACAAAGGGAACTAATTTCGTTGCATCATTGGGTTTGTGTTTAGCAGTTTGGTAATTTGTTAATTAAAGTTTGTTGGGGATTGGGATAAACAGAATTGGCTGAAATTGAGATAGCTTGTTGCTAACAGTATTGTTAACTGAACTATTCCTAGCACCAGCAATGTTACGGGCCAAAATATCGAACGCAGTTGTATTAATTGGACTTAAATTGACCTATCCCGTTGCTAATTTACATAATGGCCATTATTTCTGGAAATTAGTGTTGAATGCAATTTATATTTTAGTGATATGCATTGTCAAAAAAAGCGGCCAAGTGCGAGTTGGACTTGCCCATGAAGGGTTCCGTAGCAGCAAGTACATAACATAACATAAAAGTTCTTGTAGTTCGTTGTAACGATATTTGAGTTTTTTTATATTTGAGTTGATTGAATGAAAGGTAAATTGCGGTTTACGATTTATGACGTATTAAAAAAAACTACTTACTAGATCTCGTTCAAACCAATTTTCGAAAGGAAGTTTGCAATGTACATTAAATATTTTTTTTTAGTTTTATCATTCTCGTATTTTAGAAGTTACAGGGGGGGGGGGGGGGCACACATTTTACCACTTTGGAAATGTCTCTCGCGCAAGCTATTCGCTTTAGAAAAAAAATATATTAAAAACTTCAATATCTTTTTTGAAGACCTATCCATACCCCACACAAACGGGTTTGATGAAAAAAAAATTGTGTTTCAGTTCTGTATCTATAGTTCTTATAGTTTCGGAAAAAGTGACTGTGACATACGGACGGACAGACAGACATGACGAATCCATAAGGGTTCCGTGTTTTGCCATTTGGCTACGGAACCCTAAAAACCCCTCACAGCCTCGACCAAATACAACCTGACACATATCTCGTTGCTATAATGCTAACAGTCACTGACCAACACTTGGAACCTTACCGTACTTATCCGTAGGAGGGTGATTCAAATTGACATATACCTATGTATTTTATTATTTTTCCGTAAAATCCTTGACCGCAATCAGTGGTGCAGCTAGATAACCAAATGCCCTGGGGCAAAAAATAAACTAGGGCCCCAACTAAACTATTTTAAATCGTGTGTTTCGTATTTTTCGTGTTCCGAATTTTGTCGTACGTACACCAGACTCGTCGTAATAGAATAGCGTTTCGTTACCAAACAAAAATATTATTTTTCAAGTAATAGTTATACGAAAAAAAAAACAATTAATAATGAGTAAAAGTTTGCTACAAAAGGTTTTTTTGTTGCAATACAGTTTTAATTTACTTAACGGATTACTTTAATACCCCGTTTGTTATAATTATGTTTTTTTCCACTTTATAGGTCGACCTTGCGTCAAGCTCATGCTGTTGAAACGCGTTGATCGACGGCGCGATTGTGAAACCAGCCTAAGAATATAGGCGAGCTCCCCGCAATTTTCAAACAGGGATGTTCGAGACTTGTTGGGAATTCCCCTGTATTTTTTCAAAAAAGTTGCCCTTATTAAAGTCGCGTTCCTGGAATCTGCTTTATTTATATTCCGAATATGGAAGAAATTTTCCCTAGTTTAATTTATAGTTTGTAAGTCAGTCCGAGGTCTTTTGTAAGAGTCCGAGGGGCCCCCTGAGTTTGGAGGCCCCGGGGCACTGCCCCATCTAGCCCTCCGGTAGCTAAGCCGCTGACCGCAATGGTACCTGAAACATACTTTAGCTATATGACTGAAGTCACTGACTTCTTAGAAACTGGCACCCTCACTGGCAGGAGACTGAAATTGACAGATCTCGTTGCTATATCACTCAACTCTGTTCTCGACGATTGCAGAAGTAGGTACCTAAAATCGACATATCTCGTTGCGATATCAGTAAGTCACTGACCTTTATTCTTGGCGCCGCGCTCGTTGCGGACCAGCACCTCGTGGTCGACAGCACCAGCGTCATCCCACACTTCGCCATCGGCAACCACCACGGCCAGAGAGAGCAGGACCAGGCCTGCAGTCAGGCGCCACCAATGTTTGTTCTGGAAGTGATAACCAAGTCAACCGAGGTACAATGACAAACCTTTGATCACGCCCCATTATAAGGAGCCTTAAAATTTCCATTTAATAGGTTCTAGATGGTACGAAACACAATTTTTAACAGACTTCAAAAAAGAGGAAATACTAAAAAGGGTATTTTTTTGATTTTTCGTATATTGAAAATGGCTGATTTTGAAATAAATATATTATTATATTTAAATATATTATTTATATTTAATAGCTGATATATTATTATATTTCGTATATAACACGAATTCTGTCTATAACCGACAAGAAGTCATTTAAAAAATTACACTATTATTTTTGTGTTTATGATAAAATTACTAGTCAGTTTTTTTGATAGTCTTGATCAAAACTCAAACGGCAAAAGTATTTTTTTTAGTTTAAGTCATATTCATAGAATATATACATAACATATATATGTTCATAACATAGAATATTCTAAAAAATAAGTAAATAAGGTAAAAATATATATAATCATTTATATATATCTCTTCTGAGTAGGCCTATATTCAGAAATACAAAAAAGAATGTTTTAATAATATATTGATCATTAATAATGACGCTATGGGCACAGTTTAAAAACATATATGTAGTTACCTATTAGTTTATGAGTTTCTCATGACATCATCATCATCAGCCGGTAGACGTCCACTGCTGAACATAGGCCTCCCCCTTAGATCGCAACAACGAGCGGTTGGTAGCTGTTTGCGCCCAACGGCTCCCCGCGATTCTTACTAGATCGTCGGTCCACCTTGTGGAGTGCCGGCCTACGCTGCGTCTTCCAGTCCGTGGTCTCCACTCGAGAACCTCTCTTCCCCAACGGTTATCGGTTCTACGAGCGATGTGACCTGCCCATTGCCACTTCAACTTGCTAATTTTGAGAGCTATGTCGGCAACTTTAGTTCTTCTGCGGATTTCCTCATTGCAGATTTTGTCACGCAAAGAAACCCCGAGCATAGCCTTCTCTATAGCTCGTTAAGCGACCATAAGCTTGGTCATAAGGCCATGAGTAAAGGACCACGTTTCAGTGCCATAGGTCATCACTGGCAACACACACTGGTTGAAGACTTTAGTCTTCAGGCTCTGGGGAATTTTTAACGAGAATATATCGCGAAGTTTCCCGAACGCTGCCCAGCCGAGTTGGATTCTGCGTGCGATATCTTTGTCGAAGTTTCTCATGTGTATTTATGAAACTGAGTATTACCTACTTCGAGGTAAAAGAAACCAAATCATTTGGAAACGCATTTAGTATCACATGCATACCAATTATATAGTTCAAAACATGATTTATTGCATACAAACCGCAAGACCAAAATACATTGTGTTTAATGAATCATTCATTATAAAGTCTGTCTGATCAAACGTGTGGTCAATATGTTATTTAAGCTTCTTTCCTGCTTGGAGCTTAGCGAGAATTTAGCTGAATAAAGATTTTTAGAGGTGTTTTCTCTCCTTTTGTGTGACTCATTGTGGCACTCTGTCCGCTATCGGACAACCCTATTGTTGTCTGCTGTACTACACTTCACTTTTTAAGATTTACTATGGCAGAATAACTTGTAACATTGAAAAACTTGATATCAATATAGCCTGTCCAATGCAAAACAACAGAGCATTAACCCAATAGAAGTCTTTTTCTTTCTGTCTATGAACAAACAAACAGACAGATTATATGAAAACTTATATTTAAAACCGTCCCGGATTCGCACGGGTGAACATTTATTTTTTAAAGATTTTTAGGGAATTTTTTTTTACACTTAGGGTTACATTATTGAAGTTTTAGGAGGGATCCCTAATTTTTTCTAGTAATAAATATAGCCTTTGTTACTCAAGGATAATGTAGCATTCTAATGGTGAAAGAATTTTTTTTAAATTGGTTCAATAGTTTTTGCGTTTATTCGTTATAAACTTACAAATATACAAATCTTTCCTCTTTATAATATTAATTAGTTTAGATATAGATAGGAAGCTTAAATTTGACTATCTAGAATTACGAGAACTAGCCTTCTTACCACGATACGGTAGCTCAAGGAAAAAACAATGAGTATTTACTAACAGGGCCCTGAGATAAACAAGCAGCCAGTCGAGTCACTCAACTCTAATACTGTGCTAAAATTAACTCGAAGTCTTACAGGTCAGTCAGATAACGATTAACTGAATACATGTATACGTTAACCCACGATGACGTACGTTTTTGTAATCGAATTCCTTATTTTGTCAGTCATCATAACATATATAACAACCCTTTCATACACTTTTAATTATAGACAGTTAATGGTTTCTTGTATACCAATTCTGTGTTTTTAACCATCAACAGAAGAAGAAATATAATATTAAACAATTTAAGTCATATGTATAAATACGTTAAGAGGAAACTCTGTATCCCTTTTTTACTTAATGCGCGCACGGAGTAGAGATGTTGAGAGAGACATAGAAAGTTTATATAAAATTGTGTTAAAAAATGGTTAAATTTTGAGCACTGCGCATCGGAAACTAATAACGGATCTATATCAAAACTAGCTGACCAATCCGCAGCTTCGCACGCGTAGTTTTTTTAATAAATATATTACCCTCCATCTCCGCAGTTGCGTAAAAAGTAGCCTGTGTCACCCGGAGATAGTGTAGCTTTCCGACAGTGAAAGAATTTTTTTAATCGGTCCAGTAGTTTCGGAGCCTATTCAATACAAACAAACAAACAAAACTTCCCTCTTTATAATATTAGTATAGAAAAAGTATAGAAGTATAGATATAGATAAAATATATCCTTTAGTAAAAATAAAAAAAAAACTATTACAATACAAACTAAATACAATATGAACTTCATTAAAACCAGGACCAAGACCAGCGGCGTAAAAATTAAAAAGTCTAAATCTATACATGAATACTTATAATATTATAAAGATATTAGGCTGAATAAAGGTTAGGATAAAGATTGTCTGGAAGAGATCGCTTTGTTAAGCGATAAGACCGCCCATTATGCTTACTTATATTTGTTTTTTTCTTTAAACCTGTCGTGTCTAGCTTGTAAGGTATAATAAAGAATTTTCATTCATTCATTCATTCATTCATTAGGCAAAGTCAAATACTGCACCGATTTTGAACATACTTACATATACTTGATAGTACCTACTCAGGGATAGTGTAGATTTCTAGGGGTGACTTTGCCTAATGAATGAATGAATGAATGAATGAAAATTCTTTATTATACCTTACAAGCTAGACACGACAGGTTTAAAGAAAAAAACAAATATAAGTAAGCATAATGGGCGGTCTTATCGCTTAACAAAGCGATCTCTTCCAGACAATCTTTATCCTAACCTTTATTCAGCCTAATATCTTTATAATATTATAAGTATTCATGTATAGATTTAGACTTTTTAATTTTTACGCCGCTGGTCTTGGTCCTGGTTTTAATGAAGTTCATATTGTATTTAGTTTGTATTGTAATAGTTTTTTTTTTTATTTTTACTAAAGGATATATTTTATCTATATCTATACTTCTATACTTTTTCTATACTAATATTATAAAGAGGAAAGTTTTGTTTGTTTGTATTGAAGATGGCTCCGAAACTAATGGACCGATTTAAAAAAATCTACTGATTAACACTAGTATTATAAATGTGAAAGTTTAAATGTTTGCTGGCTGAACCAATTTTGATGAAATTTGGTATGTCGATAGATTATGACTTGGATTGATACACAGGCTACTTTTTATCGACAAACCATGCGTGCAAAGCCACTGGCCGAAGCTAGTAAGCTATATACTAATTCAATAGAAATCCGAAAATACCTTGAAATCATAAATCAATATAACCTAACAGACCAGAATTCGGAACCGACCAATAAATTAGTAAATTAATTAAAAAGTAATTATATTAATAATAACACAAAAACACGCTAACTTTTTTTAAAACAAACCCAATCAGATTTTTTTTATTTAAAATACGAGTATACGACACTTTTGATATAAGTATACAATGTAACTAAAAATCTTTATCAAGGGTAAAAACCCTAATTTTCAGCAAAGAAGACTGACTTCTTAAAAAATCATATGTATTATATACATTTTAGTAGATACGTTGTAAATCTATCATTACAATGGTGATAACAAAGTAGTTAGATTTAAAATTGTATTATTTTTTAAAACCATATGGTGGTTTTAAAAAAAGTACAATTTTCGGAATTATTTTGGTCTCCTACATAACAAATACCTTATCCCAATAAATTATTTCGGTTCAGTCTCATAACAATGAACTTAAGTTAGTTACAGTTTTTTGAAACACTACTTATTTGGCAATGATACAATTTTTTCTTGGAATTATATATTTTATTTTAGTTTCAGAATGTGGTGTTTTTTAAAAGTTTTCTAGCCATCTATCTATCCAACGATCGACTCGGCTGGGCTGCGCCGTTTAGGAAACTTCGTGACGTCTTCTCATTAAAAATACTTCAGTGTATTAGGGCGAAAGTCTGATCAGTGTGTGTTACCAGTGATGACGTATGGTACAGAAACTTAGTCTTTCGCACTTGGCTTCATTAGAAGGCTTAAGGTCGGTCAGCGTACTATGGAGAGGGCAATGCTTGGTGTTTCTCTACGAGATCGAATCGGAAATAAAGAGATTCGTAGACTAACCAAAGTCACAGACAAAATCACAACGGATTAGCAAGCTGAAGTGGCAGTGGGCAGGGCACATAGCTCAAAGAATTGACAGCCGTTGGGGCAGAAAGATCAGTGCAGTCTAGGCACTAGAAACCGCAGAGTAGGAGGGCTCCCCACAAGATGGAAAAGGTTTGGGAGCGTTTGGGTGCGGCCGCACAAGATCGGTCGCTATTGAACCTACCTGTGTTCAGCAGTGGACGTCCTTTGGCTGATATGACGATGATCATGATCTACCCTAATAACACAAAATGTTGTCGTGATAAATTGAGAACGTATCTCGTCCGTGCCCCGGCTCGAACCTGTCACTGATTAACATAAAAAGCTCTTTACAACCATCCTAATTTACTAGCTCACTGTAATGTATTAAATTTTGCAAGTACAAATTGGTGATTGCTGGTTAGTTAGTTAATTATTTTATTGGTGAAAATGTGGAAACTAAAATACATTTTAGCTGTCTAATTAATTTTATAGAATATAGCAATTAAACTGTAATTACTCTAGTTTATGTGGTGTTGTTATAATAATAAAATTACTTACTAAATATTACGTCGCGGTTAGCGACGCAAAATAGGCAATAAGTTTTGTTTATCTGTATATTTGTCTGTTCGTCTGTTATCTCAGTTTTATTTCCGAATGGATTAACAAATGTAAATAAAATAAAAAAAAACATTTTATTAATTTACCATAGGTTTAAAGTTTTAAATTTTGTGGAGTTGACTTTCCGACTTGTACGTAAGTATCGAAAATAGAAAACGAACAGATGTCCTTTTATACTATCCCGTACAAGAATTTTCAAATGAAAAATAAAGTGTCAGAATGTACTTCGATTATTCATGAAAGGAAGAAAATCGTTGAATATATAAATACCAAATCGTGATAAGATTGTTGAGATCAAAACAACAACTTGGGTACAATAAAGAAAATGTTGTATGTAAAAATTTATAAATAATATTATTGGAATGTACAATGTAGCTAAATGCGCTAGCGCGTTAATGAGGATAAACCTTTTTTAGCCTTTATGGAGAAGGAACAAGCATATGGCCCTGATGTTAAGTGGTAACCATCGCCAACAAAGTATTTCCTCATAGGTCACGCACCTTAGAAATGTTCAGTAGGTATTTTTTTAAAGCCCTTGAATCGAATATCGTGAAATACAGTACATCCAAAGGTTGGAGAGAGATCGCTTTTAGCGAGAAAACCGCCACTTTTATTTCCGTCTAGTTACCTATTTGTTTTAATATTGTTTGTTTATTTAAGTGTGATGTACAACAGAGCGTAACAAAGGAATTAAATAAACGGAAAAATAAAAAGGTCATTGGACAGGGCCTTTAAGATTTGTCGGTTTTTGTATTGCGATATTTCTGTTCCATACCTCATCCTAAGTATCAGCACATAACATATCGTGTGTAACATTACTGTTTTAAAATTGCATAGGTAAGTAATGTCTTAAACTTTTATGTATAGTTTATATCACTGCGTCCTAAGAATCTCCACTTAAAAAGACTAGAATGTATTGTTACTGTTTCACAAATATACGATTCGCTCGGGAGTCGATTTATTTTCCAAGGACGCGCGTCAAAAATGTTGAACGAGGTCAAGCATTGTTTAAATTGCATGGGAACGCGAACGAGCACAATATTTGTGTCGAGAGACGCACAAGATCACTACACCCCAACCCCTAATACTCCACTCGGATACTGCGCACTAATTTTATATTATATAAGTAATCGAACAAAACCAGTAACAAACACTTGATAACACATAAATAACAGATACAACGGATTAGAAACGAACGTAAATTATAAATATATAAAAATGAATATCAATTGGCTTATATTTTTAAAATAAAAATCGCAGTCGCTTTTAAAAATACAGATGGAATAAAAAAAAGGTTGATAACCGTTAAATAAAAATAATAAGTAACGTTTTTGAAATATGTTATTATTTACCTCCATCATGGTTTCTCCCTGGACGCGAGCAAGTTCGGTGCGTTTGCAGACGTGGTGTCGGGCCGAGGATTCGACTGAGAGTGGCGCGGCGGAGACCGCTTCCCGCGTTCTTCGCAGGACGCCTATCGATCCTCTTGCACCCGGGACTCGGGACTACTCCACGGGAACGTGTTACCAACTTCACAAAACAAGATTTAGGTATATTGTTTCTACGGCTAGAGATGGAACAAACATATGGCCCACCTGATGTTAAGTGGTAACTCTTGCCGTTACCAAAGTATTGCCTCGTAGGTAGGGTTCCCTGATAAATAAATCGAAATTTCGGAGTAAATTCCTGAAATTCGATGAAAATTTTTGATTTTCTTGTAACATTAATTGTTAATTTATTTGTAATAAAATACTTGTTTCATTTTACTCGTTACCTACTTTAAATTGTAGAAATTCCGGACAGTTTCTAATTCCCCCCACATTCCGGACATATATTACCGGACATGTCCGGAAAATTTCGGACGTATGCAACCCTACTCGTAGGTTACGTTTCAAAGGAACGTGCGTCCATCAACTTAAGGCATACAGGTGTTAAGCCTCATGAGCCTGTAAATTTAAGTATAAATATTAATTTTATTTATGTTTAAGTGTTTTCATTTAAAAGGATATCAACAGAATACGGGTTGGATTTATATATTAAAAAGCTAATACAGTTAGTAAGGCCAATAATAGATTTCCCCCTAAGATTCCAAATTTATATAGTTAACGGAACCTGTAGGTATACCAAATTATAATCAAATTACAAATAAGAATACATAAGCAAATATAGGTTTATAAGAGTATAACCAACCAATACCGTAGTTAACATAATATTTTTTTTATATTGTAGACACACAAGCTGACGGGCCTCCTGATGTTAAGTGGTCACCGCCGCCTATAAACTCCTGCAGCACTCGAGGTACTGCAGTCGCCTTGCCTAGTACTTAATAGTTTATTTACACTTCTCTTGACGACGTTCATTTTGAAGCCCACCGGAAAAACCTCCGGAAAAAGGTCATTCCACATCTTGCAAGTGCGTGGAAGAAACGAGCTGGTGAAACGCACCGTGTGAAACTTCCACGCATCTACAATATGTGGGAGAGCTCGTTGCCGGTTGCGGGAGGTTCGTCGGTAGAAGTGGGAAGCAGGGATTAAGTTGAACAGCTCTTCAGAACATTCGCCGTTATATATTTTATAGAAAACGCTGAGCGCTCCGATGTCACGGTGCAGACTCAGCGGCTTCAGATCCTTAGATACTACTGGGTCGTCGACGAGACGAACGGCTCTGCATTGCAAGGAGTCTAGGAGCATCTAGGGGAGTCTGACAACAGTACTCCATGTGGAGCCGGATTAGCGCTGTTTAGAGCACAAGACGCCACCCCACCGGCGGCACCGTGAAGTACCACTTTGATCGGTTTAGTACACCGAGTTTCTTGGAGGCAAGAGAAGCTTTGCTTTCCAAGTGACGCCTAAAATGCACTTCGCTAGAGATGTCGACGCCCAGGATTGATAACATCCTAAACATAAAATCCTAATCATAAACATAAAACTCGTTTACAAAAGATACATTTTAAAATAACTTTAAAAACAAACAGTATAGTAAAAAAATTTACTTATTGACCGAGCGAAGCGTCTCAGTTACGAGATTGGCCAAAAAATGTTTTTGTCCGTCTGTCTGTTCCCGCCTACAGGTCGTATTTTAAAACCGACTTTGACAAAAACTGGCACACAAATTCCTTGATTTATTTATATTTTGTAGTCGATCGCGATTTTTGATCGGGTGGAAAAGTTTGCTGTGCAAACTACTACTTAGTATAAATTGATTATCCCCGAGTCCGCACATTGAAGGGTTCCGTAGTCAGTACTTTGGGTTCCGTAGTCAGTACCTCTGTTTTAAATTACTGCATTAATTTTGCAGTTAATTTAGGTCATTTTGTATTAACATTATATGAACTGTTTACAAATCTAACTACAGACATAAACTGGCCGACTACTGCTAGTATTGTCAAGTCTTATAACTGCAGTAGACAACTCTGTCATGAATTAACGAATGTTAAAAATGTGATCCCTTAACCTGTTCCCTGACAGTTGAAAGTATCACCTGCGGTCTTCGTGTGGGAAGTCCCCTAACCTATATGATTTGTTTAGAAGCGAAACGAAACGAGCAAAGTAAATTGGCTACATCTAGCCACAATCCCGTTACATGGCAGGTCCACCGCTCCGACCCGCAAGTCGCTCGCTCCTGCGCGTATTCACTTCCCATCTCTATCTGCGGCTGGTAACTACCTCTTATCTGTGGCTAGGCAGGATTTATTACTTTTTCCGGGAATGAACGGATTTCGTCTTGCAGCTACAGTTCGCGCAAGTGGTATCAGAAAATGGCGGCAATTTTGGGAATATAAATCGGGGCTTGAAAAATATTTCCAATAGAAGTATGTAAGAGATCTTGGTTTGGAATTTGGGTCGTAATTCTCGCGAGTTGAGGTATCAGAAAATGACGGCAATGGGAGTAAAACTTCATCATCATCATTTTCATCATCAATTCATTCACCTATAACAGTCCACTGCTGAACGTAAGTCTCTTGTTAAGACTTAACGTATTTGTGTTCCTATTTGTGAATAAATAATAAGAAACTCTGCCAGACAGTTCCTACGCAGATGAATCATGCATCGAGTCATCCAATAAGAAATAGGGGTCATTCGGCGGGACTCATCAAATTCATATTCTTTGTTAGTAATCACAGAAGTATACATACTCGTACATAGCACAGATATAAACATTTTATTCATAATTTTTCAAATTATACGTATCCATTATGTTACTGACATATTCATTAAAAAAATACTTCATTATGTTTTTTTTTATTTATATAATAAGTCACACATTACACGTCACAAGCAATACAAATAAGACAACTAAATTTCATCTAGCTTGAAACGTAACTTATATGCGCACATAAATACAGAAATATACTCGTCGAGGAAAGGAAAAGAGAAGCATGTTCGAGGACATAACTACTAAATACTAATTAAAATGATCAGACACATAAATGAGAAGCAGAAAAAAAATGAAACGAGACAAGACAACAAGACAGATTCAAATACCTAGGCTGTACTGTAACGGACACGAACACAAGAGAGGACGAAATAGATATGCGGGTCCAAAATACTCTCCGGTGCAGTGCAGCTCTACATAAGATCCTAGTGTCAAGGCTTCTTTTCCGGCGCACCAAGATCCGAATCTATAAAACTGTTATTCGGCTTATCTTGATGTACGGATTTGAAGCCTGGACGCTGACCCAAAAAGAAGAGCGCAAACTTCTGGTGACGGAAAGGAAGGTGCTAAGAAAGATCCTACGACGAGAAGATGGCACTCTGCGAGTGAGGAAGAATCGGGAGGTAGCGGAACTGGTGACCGAGCCCAACATCATAGGCGAAATAAAATGTCATCGATTACGCTGGCTCGGTCACGTTGAGCGAATGGGAGACGATCGTGCTGCCAAACGTGCCTACCTTGGAATGCCGACGACCAGTCGGCCGACCCAGATATCGCTGGAAGGATGAGGTGGAGAAAGACCTTCGTGCTCTTCAAGTGACGCAGAATAGGGACCAGTGGCGTCTTTTAGTGTCGGAGGCCAAGACCCGCTTCGGGATTGATGCGCCAGGATAGTAACTAAGTAAGAAAAAAAAAAAAACAATAGTTAAAAGGAAAATATAACATGTAATAGTAATATATACAAAATACCTATACAGCTATATGGTTAGGTGTGGTTGCCTTCACAGAGTGAGCACAGGGAGCGCTTCTATTGTAATTTACCTAAATGTGTTTTACTCATTGGAAATCATTAATAAATAAATTTAAATTATACAAACAACGGGCTTGATGGCCCACGACGCTACTAATTGATTTTTAAATTAAACTAGTGGTTCGCCCCGAACTGAGATCTCGCGGGTCTCCGATTAAAACAAAATAATATTATTTGTAATCTTTGACTATCAAAATCACAAAACATAAAAAAAAATTGTTTTTTGTGTTCTGTGATCAAAATAGTGTCACGAAATATTTAACCAAATAACTTGACCTACAGTTTCATTCAAATTACAGGTAACGGGAGTTCATGTAATGTGATTGTTCTTTTTTGTGGTACAATTTGCAGTTAATCTGGATTTCAGACATTTGCCTATATTTGTGTCTCTTAAGCTACACGCATACTAAATTACAGTACTATGGGATCACTGGTGTAGGTACCCTGTGAATTTGGTCAAAGTTAAGTTTTTATTATAGCTAATAACTCAAAAACTACAACGAATTTACAAAAAATAAAAACCGGAGTCTAAATGTACTAATGAATACTTTTTATTTAACGTCCCATTTGACCAATTAGCCTCATTTTAAATTTTTTTACCCCTCTTAAACCCCAATATCTCAACAACACCGCAACATTTTTAGCTCATTCAGTCACACCAAAAATTGTGCCATCACCTATGTATAATTTCACTATGATCGGATCAACGCTTCCAAAGTTATCCTCGGACAAACATTCATACATACAACGCCGATTTGCCCAAGTTGCATTTATTGATCGAGCGAAGCGAAATCTCTAAGATTTCGCTTCGCTCGATCAATAAATGCAAATTAATTCATGTCACGCCATGATACTCTTTAAATTCGAGGACACTGTAGGTCCTTTCGACGAGCCAGTTGTTTAGTTTTAACTTTAAGTTAACTAGAGTTCCTTCACCTTGTCCGGCAGTGGGTTGTATACGCGACACATTAAAATCTATAGCGTTACATCTATGCACTTTAAAAAGCTTTATCTATAAACGCCTAAAAGAAACAATTAGCACATTTAAAGAATAAAAAACTATAACAACATTGTTACACAAGTACCTATTAATTCTCCATAATTTTATAGAGGTTCTGTACCTCAAAAGGAAAATGGAACTCTTATAGGGTCACTTCGTTGTCAGTCTGTCTGCTTTTTGACCGCAGACCAAGACACTTGTTCTCAGAAATCCGTGAAGCTATCAAGTTAAATTATCACATACATTATAAAAAATCAAGCTTTTTAGTCACAAAATACGGTCATTTTGCCGCATATTTTGCTCGTAAAAAATTAAAACCGATAGGGCACTTCCCGTTAATCTAGAATCATGAAATTCAGTAAAAATCAAGATCTGACACAGTACAAGTAAAGGAAAATATCCGAAATAGTTAATTTGTAATTATATCACATAAATAAACTACTGTTACGGAACCTTCTGTGCTCGAGCCAAACTGAGAGCAATTGTCCGGCTTTTTTTAAATGGTCTCTCTAATATCATAATTTCATGCTACAAATATTAGGTACACAAGCTGGATAAAAATAAACGACTGTACAACCTCAGAAAATCTCAAACACGCTAGCACAGACCACAAGAAATTCAATTTGATCTCCAACAGGATCAGAAAACTTCAAGCAAAGTTATAAGGAAGTTTTCTCGATTCAAAGCTACGGCTGAAAAATTTCGTAACAAGATTTTGCAACTACTCGCTTCGCCTGTCACATGTCGACGAGGTATTATTGAACGCGATAGTAGAATGCTTTAAATATTCATGCTATTTGTAGATCAGGAGCAAACTTCAGAAAGGCTTTCCTCATCGGGTACCCAGCATGGGTTGACTAATCCATACAATCCCATCATCATCATATCAGCCAAAGGACCTGTACTGCTGAACATAGTTCTCTCCCATAGATTTCCAGAGCGGCCGTTCTTATGCGGCCTGCACCTAAGGGCTCCCAGCAACTCATATCAGGTCATCTTTTCATCTTGCTCGCGATTACGATTTACATTAGACTATTGGCATAAAGTTCATTATGCTATGTGCAAATTCGTTTATTTCGTTACAATAATTCGCTTCGATTCATTTCCGTGGCAATGTAAATTGAGTCTTACTTCTGAAGACACAATGCTGAGATAATCTGCTGTGATATACTGACGGACAGACAGACAAAGTTGAAAAGTGGTGGATTTACACGTCCCAAATATAGGCAAACACAACATGTCCCAGGTTAAGTTTTTGCCGCCTTCCAAAAACTTGATTAAAACTTCCCAAAAAATAGGTTTAGGGTATATTTTTGAGCTAATCAAAGCTCAATCATGTACGATAAGGCGGGGTAATCTATCAATAAGGTATGTTATTGGTTGAGGGCCGCGAACTGGGTGTTTTACCATACAATATAAAAGTATGTGTTACCGTTGCTTGAATGTACAATGAAAGGGAAGAAGAAAAAGTCATCGGAAAGATGTCTTGTAGACTTTCTACAAAATATCAGAAAACCGCCTAACAGAATTCTGAAAAAAAAAATGGTTGCCAAATTAGCCGCCCTTAAAATCTGCCGCACTAGGCTCGAGCCTACTCAGCCTGCTGGTAAATCCGCCACTCAAGTCACACAATAAGGTACTAGTAAATTTCAAGGTATAAAAGTGACTACGCCAAATAAAATATTTTTTATTGTATGTGTTCCATTTTTAATATTTTGGTTCAGAACCCAAATAGACGCCAATTCAGGCTAACCAAAAATAATAAAATTGACACGAGAGACCACTAATAGAATAGTTAGGTATAATACATACCTCCTGGAAAAACTACTTACCAATTAACTTACCACCTTCGCGTACAAAATTCCTTACCCCAGGAAAGCTTCTTGCAAGTTTCATAGGAAATACAATATTATTCCTGAGAAATTCCTTATTTACGTGCTGTAAGTAGTTACAAAGAAGACAATTCAGATGTAAGAGTCTTGTCTCAGCCGCCCTCACCTCTGCCATCGATATATATGTACTACGTACGTACGTAAATATGTCTATGACCTCTGCTATTTGACCGAGCGAGCGAAGCGTCTCAGTTGTCTGTGCCGCTGTGTATGTCTGTCTGTTCGCGCCTACAGTTAGCATTTTCCAACCGATTTTGACAAAAATTGGCACACAAGTTCCTTGATTTATTTAAATTTCCGCGATTTTTTACTGAGGGGGGAAAAAGGGGGGAAGTTTTCTGTAGCGTTATTTATGGACGGATTTCAATCAAATTTGAGAGGCACACTAAGGACTTCATCCTACACAAGATGTTGCGAAAAAAATTACAAGGGGGGGGGGGCGGGGGGGGGAAAGGGGAGGAAGTTTGCTGGAACGTTATAAAATATATAAATAAATATTGCTGGACATTTCACACAGCGCTATCTAGCCCCAAACTAAGCATAGCTTGTACTATGGGAACCAGATAACTGATAGAATATGTACTTATATTATATACAATTTATTACTATATACTTTTATAAGTATATACTTGTATACGTTACTTGATTTCAATTTCAGATTTTTTTAGGAAAATGTATACCTATACGAGAAGAACCCGTAGACACCAGATTAGGATATCTTAGGACCAAGAAAACGCGAGTTACCAATATTTTGCTCTGAAGTCAACACAATTCAATTCTATTTAAAATTGGACTTTCTTCGTTAATTCGGTTGCGCAAATTCCTTTTTGGATTTGGGACTACTGTTCTCAGAGAACCACTAGTTATATTTTGATCAAATAGAAATAAGGCGCATTTCTACAAAATAGAGTGATAGTATTTTCACTAAAACGGGATATTTTCCTTGATAGTTTCAGAAGTTATAAAATAGAGTAGTTGACATTTTCTGTAGAGATATTTCACTAAAACCTGGCTACGCCAGTGGTAAATACGTACATAATTAAGTAGCTTAAGCATTGCTGATGCAGGAATTAAAGCTGCCAGGCTAAAATGGGATTGGGCTGTCCACGCAGTGGGTGCCTGAAGATGGGCGACGGCGCCGAGGAAGCGTAGGCCACGCTGGCGTGACGATCTCGATGCCTTCGAGACAGATTGGTGGGATTTGGCACGCGAGCGAAAGTCCTGGAATACAGTGGGGGAGACCTTTTCCCAGCAGTGGGATGACGTAGGTTGAAAAAAAAAACAGTATTAAGTTTTTGTGCTGCATATGGGCCCCAGAGAATCATTACGCAATAAGTTTAAAGAAATAAATATGTGTGTAGTCATAATTCATTTCTTTAAATTTATGACATTCCCTTGTCAATACATCTATGTAAATCTGATGTATGTTCACAAAAACATTAATTTGTTTAAGAAAAATAGCGATAATCAAAATTGTATTACTAGAAATAAAGATAAACTCGCTCTTGCCACTTGTAGACTTCATAAAGTTAGTAAATAGTTTAAAGGGCAAGGCAACAAACTCCCAAGTGATGCACAAAAATTGACAATTAACGTAATTAAACCAAATCGTTATAATACGTATCAATTTAAAAATTTCATTAAATAAAATCTTTATAAAATATCGGATTTATTAGATGATAGAGAAGCTTGGGATTGAAATTGCTCCAACTCGTTCAAAATGTTACAATTTAGACGTAATTTATTTTCTGTATTGTTAGATATTCTATAATAATCATTAAAAAAAACAAGCAGCATTATTTCTTGCCTTTCTTTCCTGGCCTTGGTCGCAAAAATTGACGTTTCAAAGTAATCCTAGTGATTTTAATAAATAAAAGTTTTTGACGTTGGCTTTGCTTGTTTCTTCGACAATTTAAATCATAAAGAAACCAGCGGTTTAGTAAACTGCACGTATTCACTTCACAGTTCTTTAAATTAACTTGTGCGCAAAATAAATACGAATAAGATTGGAGCAATCGCGATTTGCGTTGATTAAGTTCAATTTGTTGTGTCGCGCTTTGTCGAAGCGAGTCGCCACATAATTAAATTTTAGTTAGAATTTCACAAACAAACCTAAGTGATGAACAGATGGACCCTTGTGTTATTGCTCGGTATGTTCAATGCTCTTTTTCATATTCAGTCATAAACATAATATTTGACATAATGCCCCAAGAACTGAAAACGAATTCGTGGAAGGTATTTTATGGCGTGTTTCTGTATTCGTCGGTAACCGATTACGACTCGTATCTCCTTGAAAACGTGTCAAAGGTTTAAGGTTTTTGGACCGTAATGACAAAACGGAATCCTAAAGCGCGGGACAATTACAAGAGATGTCAGGCTAGGGCGAAGCGCGGGCGAGGTGAGGGCGCGGCGCCGGTGCAGCACAGAACAGGCGCGCTAACGGTGTAGGAAATGCGAGGCGCGGGCGAACACAGCGGATGCATTTGTGGCATTCCAGTGTTAGATTTTATCACGACCACATGACGTCTTCATCGTCAGATGAAGAGGATCTGCAAGCTCTGGTGCATTTGGAGAACTTACAATAGATCAGAAGATATGCGGTCCACCCTGTGTGAAAAGCAGGACAGAGCATGCCACTGCTAACTGCGGGTGCAACGAGGGCGAGGAAGCGGCGCCCGCGCCCCGCCCGCGCTTGGTCATCTCACCTCCGCCCGACGCCTCTTGTATTTGTCTCGCGCCTTATGCGACTTTGTCCGTCCGTCCGTCTGTCACAGCTGATTATCTCAGAAACTGCTGAACCTATCGGCTTGTTTTGAATAGTTATAAATAATACTGACCTTCTTCTATTGGAAGTAAATATTTTTTAGAGCCGCAAGCCGTGCGCTCGTACTGGTCCCAGAACAATGTAGTAGGGTTGTCTGTTCATTCATTAATTCAACTGCAACAAAGAGAGATGGATATAGGTACCTATGGATAATATAGGTACATAATACCTATACAAATATCTGCTGATTTTTATCGGTACATTTTCCGTCATATTAGATAATTATATTCACATTTGGTTTACGAACCACGATCAAGGGGCCAATTCCCGTAACTTAAAATAGTAAAATTCTAGTATAGATCTAGTCTCGTTATGTTAAATGTACTAAAAGGTATTCACGTAACTGACAATACAATGGTATGAGTTGAGTGGTACGCAATTATACACTGTATTTATATCAAGCTAATATTAATGGAGCAGAATGACAAAGTATATACAATTTATAATCCAATCTCACTTGGGTCAACATTCGGTTGTAAAAATGTATGACGTGAATTGCCCCCCGGTGTGTTGAACTCCGTCTATGCTGTCGTCAGTTTCTCTGAAATCGCGCTCAATATTATAAATGCAATATATTTGTTTAATAGGCGTATGTTTTTTGCGGTGCAGCTGTCGGGAGCCATTTAAGCCCCGAGATGGATCATTACCATTCTTAGTGAGTATTAATTCATTCAATTCATTTATTATTTTTTGTAAGAGATGGGTCAATTTGTATTAAAAAAACTCAAACGAGCTTAATATCAAACGTAATGTTTGATATAAGCTCTTTGACCTAAAACACCTGATAAACAGAATTTCAATTGAAATCCGAAGATTTTTACCAAGTAAGGAAATTATCGGATTTAGATTTTTTTAGATTATTCCTTTTTTCTCTTAATTGTCGAGAATCCCTACGCGTGGTCCCCGGGTGGTGACAATCAGGTGAAATCAGTGGTAAAAAAAACTGTTTTAAATCTTTATTTATTTTTTGATTCCTAACCACAGTTAATATGGGTACTTCTTGTCTATTGTATATATTGTTCATTGTGTTGATAATCGCAAGCTTTATCCAAATACTTCATCTTCATTATTTTTTTTTAATGTCTATTATTTACATTTTATCGTGCTCTTTTGTCTTTGAGTCTTTGTGTATTTATGTCTTAAATAATCATCATTAATATTTTTAATCATTTATATTTTTGATTAATACACTTCACAGTATCTTCACTTTTGTAAGGACATTTATTTATTTATATTTGTTTTATTACTATTTAAATACGTTCGTGAGTCACCAAAGCCTTGTGCTGAAAATCAGCGTTGTAAATTAGTTTACAGCACATGCTGAGCTCAGGGCTTTTCGCATAATCCTGTACATGGCAGCATTTCTCCATGCATACTCTTTAATTGCCGTAATGTATTATTTTCCTCCTGTGTGTATGTATTTTTTCATTGTGTATAATTATGTTTGTTTAAGTGTTTCGTTTGTTTCTTGTGCACAGTTTATGTGAATAAATGTCATCTTTCTTTCTTTCTTTGGTAGGCTTCGGCCGCGGCTGATCACCACCCACTGGTCAAAGTCGTGTCGCCAAGTAGCTTCGCTGCGTTCCGACACGGTGACTGCTGTAGCCACTAACGGGGGCGGGTCGACGTGATGGTCTCATTGCTGGCAGACCGATCTGATGCACACAGATAAGCACCGCATCGGATGACTAGTCGTGGAGGGTAGCGGGATCCGAGGCACAGTGCACTGCTGGCCGACCGCAGTCAGTAGGGGGCCCAAGTAGCGAAATAGCCACTCGTGAAAGGCTGCACCGCTAACTAGCGAAAAATCCCTGGATGCGCCATGGTGCCGGCTGGCGACCGGACGAGAGGGCCCTATGGGCATCCTAGGGGGGGGCTCGGGCGTCCCCGCAGTCTCCAGACTAGTCCTCCAACGATGAAACTTTTCGTGTGCGTCTGAGGGTTATCAGTATGAAGCCCCACTTCACTGCCACCTCCTAACCTTAAGTCACTCCTCAACCATAATGACAAGAAGAAACAAGAGAACGTTTAAACAGCGGCTGCACTCCCTCTCGCTCAAAGTGCACCTCTGCAACATCCGAGGTCTGCACTCAAATCTCGTCGCAGTCCATCACCAACTTGAGACTGAGAAACCAGCTCTCTTGTTTCTTTCGGAGACGCAGATAGGATGTCCGTCTGATACGGCGTACCTCTCGTATCTAGGGTTCACCCTGGAGCATAATTTTAAACCACGTGCGGGTGTCTGTGTGTACGCCTCAGATGATATCTGCTGTCGGCGTCTCCGAAATCTTGAAAATCCCAGCTTTTCGGCTGTATGAATTTTGGTGGAGTCAGGCCTTGAAAAAAATTTATACCGTTCGCAACCAGGAGACGACCAAGCTCATGACTTACCTCAGTGAGGCGGTGGACGCCGGCCAACAAAAGAACCCATCTGCTCAATTGGTGATGTTGGGGGACTTCAACGCTCACCACCAAGAATGGCTCTTCCCTGAGTGCACTGACCACGCAGGGAGAGAAGCGCGAAAACTAGCTTTATCGCTTAATCTCACCCAGTTGATCCAAGGAGCAACAAGGGTTCCTGATGTTGACGGCCAAACAGCCAATTGCTTGGACCTTCTACTGACAACTGATCCAGACCGCTACTCCACGTCGGTTTCATCCCCTTTGGGTGGTTTCGACCATTGTCTGGTGAAATCTGTATATGTCTACTCCCCGCCCGATCTTAGCCCTAGAGGTAAGCGAAGAGTATGGCAGTACAAGCCAGCTAATTGGTATGAAATGCGTGCACTCTTCGCATTATATCCTTGGCAGCAAGTCTGCTTCTCCTCGGATGATCCTTCAGATTGCGCGGATGCTGTGACAGATGTTGTGCGTCAAGGGATGGAATATTTTATCCCATTCTCTGACGTAACAATGTCAGGTAAAGCTCAACCTTGGTTGGGGGCCGAATATAAACACGCTGAAATGCAAAACATGAGGTATACCTGGCATGGGTTGATGCTCGAAACCGCAAAACCAAGGATCTATCTAAGAAGAAGACAGGTTATAACAAAGCTGCCAAGTCCTGCAAGAAGGCTTTACAGAAGGCTCGATTTGACCACATAGGCCGAATAGGGAACAAATTGGCGTCGTACCCATCGGGCAGTAAGGGTTTTTGGTCTCTTGCTAAAGCGGTTCAGTCGAACTTCTGTCGCCCCTCACTACCTCCACTGCTGAAACCTGACGGTAATCTGGCCCATACCGCTGAAGAGAAAGTGAATTTGTTCGCCAATCTTTTTGCGGAATCTTCTCGTCTAGATGTTGCAAGCGGGATACCTCCGAGTCTACCAGATAGTGAGATATTTACGCCGAAAATCCGCATACATCAAACCGAGGTTCGAAAAACGATGCAAAATCTGGACGTGAACAAAGCCAGTAGCCCTGACGGTATTCCGGCAGTTGTTCTTAAATTCTGCGCACTTGAGCTCGCTCCTGTACTAACATGCCTCTTTCGCCGCTCTGTAAAGTCTGGATAAGTGCCGAAATCCTGGAAGCTTGCAAACATGCAACCCGTGCCTAAAAAAGGTAGTCGTGCCGACCCTTCTCACTACAGGCCCATCTCAGTCACGTCCGTTATCTGTAAGATTATGGAACGTGTACTGAACAACAGGTTCCTGGCACACCTAGAAACGCATAACCTCTTCAGTGATCGACAATATGGCTTTCGCCGAAATCGGTCCATTGGGGACCTTCTAGCGTATTATTCATCATCATCATCATCATATCAGCCGTAGGACGTCCACTGCTGGACAAAGGCCTCCCTCATTGATCTCCAGGAACTGCGGTTGGAAGCGGCCTGCATCCAACGCCGACCTGCGGTTCTTACCAAGTCGTCTGCCCATCTTGTGGGTGGACGTCCTACGCTGCGCTTGCCGGTCCGTGGCCTCCACTCGAGAACCTTTCGGCCCCATCGGCCATCTGTTCTGCGCGCTATATGGCCTGCCCATTGCCACTTCAACGTGCTAATCCGTCGGGCTATGTCGGTGACTTGAGTTCTCCTACGTATCTCCTCATTTCTGATTCGATCCCGTAGAGAAACCCCGAGCATAGCCCTCTCCATAGCTCGTTGAGCGACTCTGAGCTTATTCATAAGGCCAATAGTGAAGGACCACGTCTCGGTTCCATATGTTATCACTGGTAACACACACTGATTGTTGACTTTCGTCTTAAGGCACTGAGGTATGTTGGACGAAAAGACGTTGCGAAGTTTCCCAAACGCTGCCCATCCGAGTTGGATTCGACGATTGACCTCTTTCTCGAAGTTGGACCTACCTAATTGGACTGTTTGTCCTAGGTATACATACGCGTCGACAACTTCAAGAGCCGAGTTCTCAGCCATAACTGGGGCAGGGACGACATGGACATTCGACATGATTATTACTTATAGTTTATTCGTTACAACTTTCCTCTTTATAATATTAGTATAGATGAAGTTTGTCACATAAATTATGCAGACACACGTGTACAGGTGTACTTCGCATCTCGGTACCGCGGTATCTGCGTGGGCACACTCGTCTCCAGGACCGCTGTGATAACGGCGGCGGTGTGCGTCACCAGCCCCGCCGCCACCTGGACGGACACCAGGCACGTGAACGTCGTCACCGGAACCACCTACCGACACCCGCGGCGGGGTATCAGGGTGCAGGTCACAAAGATCTTGATACCGAACCGTAAGTTAATATATACAGAACTAGCTGTTGCCCGCGACTACTAAATGTGTAGGTAACCGAGAATAAAGCTAAACTCGCGGTTGCAACTTGACTTGACACCATATTTTTATCCCATGGGACCTGATTTTTAAAAAGTAACCTATTTTAATCCAGGTAATAATCTACGCACATACTAAATTTCTTTGAAATCAGTTAAGCCGTTACGACGTGATTGAGTAACAAAGAAATAAACAAACAAACATCCAAACTTACGCATTTATAATATTAGTGTAATAGATTTTTTTAGCCGTACTAAAGGTAAAGCTATCTAAATACTGAAGATCGCAAAGTATACGAAAATGAAACATTATTTTATGTTTAAAAAGAAGCAATAATGCATTCAAAGATTTTTTATATACGCTTTCCGCACCTGGAAATATGTTGTACACTAGCTGCCGCCTTAGCACGCGTCGTACGATTAAGTATTCCTGGTGTACAATAAAGAATTATTCTATTCTACGATAATAAAGAGTAGTAGTTCATCAAAATCTGTTCAGCCGTTACGGTACGTGAATGCGTAACAAACTAACAATAAAACGCACTTTCCCGTTTATAATATTAGTATGATATTATATAGCTGGCGACTACGAAGAGAAGCCTATTCCCAGCAGTGGGATGAGAAGGGCTGACGATGATGATGATGATTATAGCTGACCCGCCCGCGGCTTCGCACGAGTTGTTTGTCAATAAAAACTTAATCCTCGTACACAATCGGGTTAAAATTAGCTTATGTCTAAATTCCGGTTATAATCTACTTATGTATATACCGAATTTCATCAAAATCGGTCCAGCCGTGGAAACATAATAAACAGAGAGACAGACGGACAGAGTCACCTTCTAAATAATAATGTTAATATGGATTATAAATAATAAACAACTAAGCTTACAAAATGGACATGTAAATATCCATTTTGTCAGTATACAAAGGCGAGCTTAACCCTATTGTGAGTTTTATTCCCTCAAACCTTTGAAGACAGAGATAGTTGATTTGTTTATACTGGTGGTGGATACGTGCACCGAAAAGGAACATTGTGGAACAAAAACTTAAAATCTACCAAAAATATACAATAAAATAATTTTATTTATTTATTTAATCAGAACGGATTAACCAATTACACTAATTAATATAAAAGAATTCAAAACATTAATTACATAAACCATTGTCAAATTAAAATCTAAATTACCTACAATAAAAATCTACACAGTATACAAACTATTAACAATAAAATTAAATTAAAATGATACACATTAATATAAATAAATTCATTATATCACACATGTAAATCATACATTGAATTGTTAAATTACAGACCTTTCATAGATCAATCTCACAATACTCAGACATATCAGCACCAATTCCTTCCATTCGTCAGCAAACACATCGCGTTCAGGGTTGGCATCTAGGAGTTTGTTGAGGGCGGTGAGTGTGCGAGGCAGCGGGGAGTCGATAATATAAAATTATACCATCATACTATATCTAAGTACCATATAATAAATACATATATTTACTTATACTTAATATATCAAAAGTTTACAAGGAAAGGTACGGCTCTGAGCTTAAAAATAGAAAAGTATGAATTTGGTGAATTTTAATACAAACTTTTTCATCATTGATACGCTCAATATTCCAGCTTAGTCGCTTTGACAGAATCGTATTTAATCTACTATTTACTAAACTGGTGTATTCGCGACATAGATTACATCGTAGTGACTTTAACAAAATTAGTACATTCTGTAACAAAATATATAAAAAATTAGAAATAATAATAATAGAACTCTACAAAAAATTTTCATGAAAGTTTCATTTTTAAAACGAAAAATTATAGTGCAAAAGTATTTATTGAGTAAACTTTCCGGCTATTTTAATCAAAAATCTCTGAAAAATAACATACTGAAGGTTTATATTGATAAGACATGCACTAGACTTGAGAAAGTTCCGACAAAAATCATACGATTTCGGGAGCCTTCCCTTAACGAGATCACATTACCAATGACCCTGAGGAAATTGTCCTAATCATATATAACCACAGCTGTTATTCCGAGAACCTGGAGGTCAGTGTCACACTCAGATCACAAGACACAGTACCTACACAGTACGTCGAATGATAGTTAATGTCCCTGCCAATGGCTGCTCTTGTTCCACCGTCGCGTCGCAGTGACGGCGCTAGACCAAACTTGGACGTAGGCGACTTCAACTTTGCGAGGTCCCGCCCATTTCCCACTCAAAAAGAAAACTTAAAATTGAATGAGCTGAATGTATCACTAATGTATCAGTTTATTGCTAAACAAATGATGACGCCTACTTCACGAGGCCATTGCCGGCGCCTAACACCGCCACTGCACTATCTTAGATAGGTGGGATTCCCCGCGATAGTGACGCAACACCAACAGATGTTGCTAGACTAAATGCAATTAAATTTGATATGGTAATGCATAAACCGCGAGGCCTTAGGCGATGGCCCAGGTCGCACACGCCTTACGCCGCCTCTGTACCGTCGGATTTTTTTTTTCTTATTTGATTGATTTGATCTTATTTTTTTTTTTGTTTTATTAGTCTTTTACCTGACTAATAGCAGGGTAATGTTTTAGGATGTGTGTATATATGATGGTGATGTCTGTTCATTTGGAACATCCTGTAGACTAATCGGACGGACTTCGTATTTTCAAAATGAGTTATTATTAAGATTGTCTAATGGCATGTTCCTATATATCCGTCGGTTACCAGCTACGATTCGTTTCTCGTTAAAACGTGTCAAAAGTTTGACACTAGTTTGACACTTTTTTAAGTCGTACGAATCGTAATACGAGTCGTAGTCGGTTACCGACTGATATAGGAAACCGCCATAAATCACGAGAGTGACACAATATGAAGTTATGGAGTCTGTTCATTTGGCGCAACCTGTCGACTAAACCCGGAAGAGTTTTCTTCCAACAAACCTTTGAAGATCCTTCCACTGATGAGATGATTGATGATTGAGATGTTTCCACTCGGTGATATTGAAAGTGGTTTTTATAAACAAGTGTGTAGATACTTTTATCCAAAAAGTTTATATTAATATCTAATCTAGTCTAATATCCTCTATTGAGACAGTCTTGCTTTCAGACAAAGCCAAATATTGCATTGATAGGCATCTAAATTATATCGAAGCATCTAGATTTAATAACGGAAATTGGCTTGCTGAGTTATACGGTTAGACGGTTATATTACAAAATAGATAGGAACAGAAGTTATGTTTACCAAAGCCCTGTAACAAATATTCTCTACCTGTCCGCATTACACAAAGGTTAACAGGAAGAGAATGCTATAGCTAGCATTAAATTCGCCTATGTACAGATTATTTTTATTTTGTGCAATAAATCATGTTTCATTAATTCATTCATTAATGTTTACGTGTTATGGAACAGAGTTTAGAATTTATAATATTAGTTATAATTAATATTGTAATTATAAACAACGAAGATCTCGGATCAAGTCGATTGAAGCTTCGAACAAATTGATCCGAGATCCTCATATACGCGTATGAGATTAAATTAAATTAAATATTATCATACTAATATTATTATTTTATTTTATTTTATTCAAAAGTTCGAAATAAATAAATTCGAAAGTAACGAAGTCTTTATCTGTTTGTTACGTTATCACGACTATTCGGCTTGACCGATTTCGATGAAATTTGGTACAGATAAAGTAGGACCGGTACCGGGATATAGGCTACTTTTTATTCGAATGCGCAGAAGTAGGGTAATGTTTTATTGACAAAACACGCGTTTGAAGCCGAGGGCGGGTCAGTTATACATACAGCTAAGTTTTGACGCCACTATTGCGGTATTAAATAATTAATTAGGTTACTGTCTTTTAACTGGCTTTTGTTAAAAAAAATATCTAACTCTGTTTTATTTCATTCTAAAGTTTCATTCTGAGTAGATAGGTTTCTTTATTCTAACACGCGCGTCTACGAGTATGTGTGCGTGCGGCTTTTTCGTTCGTTGTGTTATGTTATCTATGTTATGTTTCTATTCTGTGGTAATACTATTCTTGGCTCCATATGTTTCACAGACTTTGTCTATACAGGGTGGAAACCTAGGATAGGGCACAAAAGACTACAATGGTAACTTATCTACAAGCAGCGCCGGCCCTGGGGTAGAGCGTGGGGTGCGGTTGCTCTAGGCGTCAGATGGTAAGGGGCACCAAAAAGCTAAATGCGAAAAAAAGTACCAGCGCAAAATAAAATGTTAATGGCACCTTTTGAGAGGCGCGGGAGCAGTGTTACCAGATCAGATTTTTAAAAATCCGTAGATCTATAGACTTTTTTATAAGCTAAATCTGAATGTTTAGAGCGGCTAGACAACTCTTGAACCTAGTCTGTAAACAACGTTTCTTGTAAAATGTCAGCTACGTTTGACATAGTTAGTAACAGTAGTAGAATTAACGTGAAGTGAAAGCGTTGACTAAAGGGCGCTGAAAGACAATCTCGCTCTACCCTGAGCAAAGGCTAGGGCTGGCGCTGCCTACAAGAAAACGGTCGTAGAAAACACCTTTTAGATAAAATGACTTGTACTATTACGGATCAAAAAAGGTAATTTAAGAAAGGAACCCCACACAAAAATCTTTTCTTATTTATAGTTATATCAATATAGTCTTTAAGGAGTCAAAGTATTACTAGTACAGTAAAAGCTCCTTATTCGCGGGGTCAAATATGCCGCGAATACAGAAACCGTAAATATGGATTCAAATCATATCAAATAACTTTATTTTGGAACAAAAACATGTTACAAAAATACTGGAACACGATAGTATTCGCAGAAGTTATAAACTGTGTCGCGAACACTAACGCCCCCTCCGAGTTTAAATTTCCAATTATTTTTTTAAAAGTTATACAAATTAAACATGCGTGATTATGTGTGCGTATGTGGTAATGAGTTTGTGTGTTAGCCTGAGTTTGTGTGTATGTATGAGTGTGTGTGTGTGTGTGTGTATGTGATGTTTTTGTGTGTGTGTGTGCGTGCGTGTGAGTGCGTGAACTTGCGTGTGTTTGCGTGTGTATGACATTCTATACAGCAACTTTTAAAAGGCCTTCAGTTTCTTCATACGACAGTGTTATGAGCCACTGAAGACATTTTTGTTGACATTTATAGCGGGGTAAGGGAAAATAGTAATGTATATAGGATTATAAGGGATACGTTCCTAGGCGACAAAATAAATATATAAAAAATCAATTTAATTGAAGTTTTTGACCATTATGATTAATTATTATCTTCAGGTTTAGGCAATGGCTTAAAGAATTTTATAATTTTTCTTGTTTGGCAGTTTTAAAAAGCTTTTTCAATTCAGACTGATATTTAGCAGTGGAATTAGCAATTTACCTCTTAAAAATAAGATGTCTTCCATAGGCGGATCAATTTTCATAAAGAAATCACAAAGCTCATTTGCCATTCTTAAACCTTCACTAAGATTTATTAAATGTCACGTTTCCAGTGCTTGTTCAAGTCTATTTTTTCAATGGGCTGTGAATTTAACATTTCTTCCACGTCGGTTTCAGTCAAATCTTCATCTTGTGATTTAAGCAACTCCTGAATGTCAGTTGTCGTAATAATTTTACTTTTTTATTAGTACATTACCCGACGCATTTACAAAGGATACCGAATGCTTTTTATTAATATGTATGTACCGATATACCGTTTAAATCCGCGAATAAAGTAATCGATCGCCGCGAATATAGGAATTAGGTCGCATTTTTTTTAATCCGCGAATAGTGAAAACGCGAATAAAGGAAGCACAAATAAGGAGCTCTAATCTCAAAACTCGCAAATGGATTTCTCGGAAATTAAGCCCGGCTTGCACAACGATCCTTAAATGTATTTAGCGACTAAACATATTTTAATTTGACGTATTTGTTTGATTTGACAACTCTTTAAATCATATTTAGCCACTAAATACGTTTAGGCGCAAGACGCCCATAGTAGAGATTCAAAAATGATATTATGTCAATTTTTTCGCGCCATCAGGTTATCTAGTTATGAAACCTGAGTGTCTTAGGGATCTTGACAAAGGCAGACAATAAGCAAAACATAAATTAATAAAAAAAAATAAAAGAGCCTTGTATATTAAAAATTGAATTTTAATTATAGACGATGAGAAAATTTATTTCAAAAAAATAATGGCAATTATCACTAACCGTATATTCATTTAGATGTGTTCATTTTACTGCTTAATTATTTTATAGAAATTCTAAGTAAATCAATTAATCTTCATTTATATATATGTATGTAGTTCTTCTGTACGGGTGTTTGTCACCCAACTCCCCCTAAACGGATTGGACGAACGAACGACGGACTGATTTGGATGAAATTTTGTGTATATATTTTAATGGGTTCCTGGATGGTTTGAAAACATAATTGAACCCGGTAGGTAGCGCTGTTCTCGAGATCCAGAAAATTGCGAATGTAGTCACGGGCATACTACTAGTAAATTTATATTTATATAAATATATATATTATTTATAGGGTATATAAATTATACTAGTAAAATATAATTTATATACCCTCGCATTCAAAGCAAGGGTATCCCGTCAACTGTCTCAACAGACACCGCTAAACAAACCGAGGGATAGCTAGGATATAGGATGGATGAATAGATAACTCTTTATTGTTATAGATAGTAAATTAATATTACTAAACCCAGAAAACTTAACTTTTGATGTACATTAACTTTGACATTTCAACACCAGTCTTTTTAAAAATCTTCTTCAAAAACTGCCGTCATGTAACTCTTGCGTGTAAACTCACTTCATAAACAGTTTGTAGATAATATTATTTTTTGAGCAGGTTCATCTGCACTTTAATTAACTACCTTCTTTTTTTGTTGCCATTCCCAAATGATCTGACAATTGACACTTTAAAACATAACATAACACTATAAAATACATCACACACCACACACACTAGGTACACTATACACACATAAACACAGACACCCACACACACTCCAAATACGGTCAAGCTAACATTGCAGCTAAAGGGGCACTTCTTCATTCATTTAAATATTTCAAAAATGTTTAATACACATTTTTTTATGTATTGTAAAACCATTTTAAGTAATTTTTTTATTTTTTATTTATGTAAAAATTTAGTTATAATAGGTATATTAAAGTTAACTGGCGGGCTACTTTGCCGCGTCAAATTTATAAAAGTTTAGTATTACATTATGTAGATTCAATTTGGTTTAAGCTCAGTATTATGTTAATAAATGTATGATATACGGTAATGTAACTGTGAATCTAAGTATTATGAAATAAATTAAATTAAATTAAATTTTAAGAATTTTCAAGTCCAGAGTGTACATGTTCGTTATATGAAAGCGTGCTCCATCTTCGATCTCACCATCACTTACCATCGGGTGAGGTCAAGCGCTGGACTATCATCGTCCAAAAAAAAACAATTGAATTATGAGAAGAAAACACTAGATAACAATATTAATGTAAAAATTCAATGGAGGCCTGAATCATCCACCCAGTATATTTTAACTCACTTAATATCCGCTATCTGCCAAAGCTAAATATTGCCTCTTGTAAGCTTTACCTAGACTACATCCGTGCTTAAAGGCACGTCAGGATGTCGGTCCTGTCTAAGGCAGTTTCCATCAGAGTTGTGCGAGGAAGATAAGCAGTACCTACGTGAGTAAAAAATCATGTGAACGTGTAGATATATAGTAAGTGTATGCACTTTGAAACTATTATGGTTAAGAACACTATTTTCACTTCTTCTTCTTAGCGTGTCAAGGGTTCTACGTTTTCATTTATAGTATGTATGACAGGTGTTTGGCCACAACAATAGTATTAGGCGAGGCGGTTATTAGGTCCTCCATCGTGCAGGTGTTCGGACACAAAGGGCACATTAGCAAGTGCTGCATTGACTGCGCGGGATCACCGCAGTCGCACTGCGTTAAGTTAGAATCCCTGAATCCCCATTTGCACATATTCAGTCTGCAGCGGCCAACCTGGGTGCGGAGCCTGTCTAAGGACTTCCAGACTGGCCACGGCAGATCGTGCCCGGGTGGTAACTGTTCCTTTATTATCCCACTATTTTCACTAAAAACTGGATATTTACCATGATTTGTGAGTTTTTGAGTATCCCGATATTTCGACGCAGTTGCATTCACCATCGTCACGTGTAAACTGAAGTATTTGCGAGTGGATGGTTATTGGCAACATCGATCTTTCTCCTTCTCAGATAAAATCCCATTTTGGTGAAAAAAGTGTATGCTTGTGTAAATATTTCAAAATTAAAGTGAAACATACATAAAAACTTGTTTTTCGTGAAAACTAAATAGATTAAAAGTTATTACTTATGTTAATTTTTTTAGCAATATTTGGTGCATGTTCACTGTCCATGAATGAATATCGATTATGAATATGCACCAAATATCGCTAAAATAATTGGTCAAGTGTGTGTCGGTACACGCACAGTAAAGGGTTCCGTAGTCATTTTAAATACAAAGTTAAGTTTGCAGTTATGTTTTGGTTATTTAATATGAACTCAATAATATGGCAAACCGCGGCTCTTTCAAGAGACTTTTCAAGTACGCCTAAAATAATTAACATTTGGAGGTGAGGCTAAACTGCGTGTGACAGCACGATTCATTGCCATTTCGCTCAATAGCGGATTTACCAGCAGGCCGAGTACGCTTGAGCCTAGGGTGGCAGATTTTAGGAGCAGCAAATTTGGAGATATGATTTTTTAAGATTTTCTGATGTTTTGCAAAAGGAAGAAGTTTACAAGCCATCTTTCCTATGACTTTCCCTCTTCACTTTCATTGTATATTCAAGCAACTGTGCCACAAACCTCTATATTCTATGGTAAAATACCCAGTTCTACATTATCCCGCCTTATCGTACATGATTAAGCTTTGATTTGCTCAGAAATATACTCATACTCATTTATTCAAGCCCTAGGGACACAATAGAACACTTGGTTACATCAATAATAGTACTTAATTAATTAATTGGCTTCATCTAAGTAGCTCATCGCTTCATTATTTTGGATGTGCCAGAAACAGACAAGCATTTCATATACATTATACATTTCTGGGGTTACATTTCAGCATCTAAATACTGATTAATAAGTATGTAGGTACTTAAGATTATAGCTCTTGTAGAGGGGCATAGTCAAAGAGTATATTATAATACTCAATTTGAATTCTAAATTGCTGTGTATGTCAATAGGTAACAATTATACCCAAAACTACTTGTGCATTTTCAACTAAATTATTGCATTGAAGGGCAGCAAAAACTTAACAGCCTATATTTGGAAATTGTGTAAATCCGCCACTGGTTTCGCTACCCTATTCAAAATTGGAATAAAATGTTAAATCTGAAACCAAAATTCGAAATTCATCTGAAATTCCTAAAATTGATATGTTTACTGTGGCTGGCTTTTGCGGCTTTTTAAAGTTTACCGACTTTCTCTTTTCTTCTTGTCCATCATCATCATGGCCTTATTACACCTATGAAAGATGATTTAAGTGACGTCAGTATGGTTGTCTATTAAGGACTTTTGTAAATGACGCTCCCGTCTTTGCGGTCATTTATGGAAGTGTCCCATTTCTAAAATTAGAGATATGTTTGGAGACCCGGGGTAACTTTAGCCCATAGGGATGATATTGTAAAAACTACAATATCATGTCGATTATGTAATATCTATATCCATGGTAGCCTATGTCATCCGGACCATATTAACGAATCGATTGACAACTCGAAACATCGAAATCGGATGAGTAGTTTAGGCGTTGCGGTGGAACATACATCCATTGACTGCTAAAAACATAAAATCATTTGGCTTTGCCGTATTCAGTTAGAAATGTAGCCAATGTCACCCGCACCATAACAATGTACTGATTGAACTTTTTAAATTTTCGCGAACTATACTCATGTTTGTGTCTCTCGTGACCACAGCCGATGTAACTTGGCCGAAACGTCGAAGTTAGTCAAAAATATAATTTTGATATAAATCTGTGCGCGAAAAGACCCGTTTCGTCTTAAAGACATGAATGTACTGATTGACAATTAATTGACCATTTTAAGAGAGTAGTTCTTTGTGAAAGAGCTCGCCCGGGGAAGTACTTACACCATACCTATTTCTGCCGCCAAGCAGAATTGCTGTGTTTCGGTTTGAAGGGAATGGTTGCCGGTGAAATTACAGGCACTTGAGGCTTCACACCTGTATTCCTCAAGTTGATGGAAACAGGATCATGCATCGTAGGAGACGTACCTAAGGAGCTTGACCTACGAGGTGATACTTTGTTATAGGCAATGGTAACCACTTAACATCAGGTGGGCCATAGGCTTGTTCCATCTCCAATTCGTATAAAAAAAAAGAATCGGATAAGTTGTTTAGGCGCTACGGTGGAACATCACACTAATTTTATAAATGCGAAAGTATGTATGTTTGTTTGTTTGTTACTCAATCACTTCGTAACGTAAAAATTTCGATGAAATTTAGTATGTACGTAGATTATAACCTGGATCAACACAGGCTACTTTTTGTTACCAAACAACGTCTGCGAAGCCGCTGGCGGAAGCTAGTAGGTAAATACATACATACGTACATACATACACCTTCCTACCTTCCTTTTAGCTTTGCCGTAGTCAGTTAATAATGATATTCAGTGATGTATTTCTGTGAAACAGTGCAAAACGTAACGGGGAATATTAAAGCTTATCTAATGCAGAAGTCGGTCGCTATTCTCCTGTTGAAGAAGGCGGTACCCGATATACTGACAGAGGTACCTACGCGCCCTATCAGCTTGGATTGGAGGTAATTTTACAAGCACGCGGCATCAAACGTGTGGTTTGTTACTGTTAACAAACTTGCTATTGTTAACAATAACAACTTACTAAGTCAATTAAAAAGTTGCTAAAAGTTTCTTGTTACTTTTTAACATTGCTTTCTTTTGTTTACTGGCTTGGTCGCGAAGGAGCAGTTAAAGTGACGTTTCTAAGTAATCCTTGTGATTAAAATGAATAATGACTTTTTGATTTTGAACAACTTTTTAACCGACTCACCCAAACTACTGAACCGATTTTGATGAAATTTCTATGGGAATAATCTGAAAGTATATAAATACATACCTTTCAAATAAAAAAAGAACTCTTCAAAACGGTTGACAAATGACGTAGTACTGAGGTAACAAACATTTAAAAAAATGGAATTGTCATCCGTTTTTGAAGTTATAAAAGTTGCATGTTTCAATCTAAGTCATAATATATCTATATAGTAAATTTTATTGAAATCGGACCAGCCGTTTAGATGTGAAAACGTTACAAACAGGCAGACAGACAGAGTTTCTTTCGAATTTATAATATTATTATGGATTGGTCATGTAGGATATCCATATGGATGAATCAATAGATAGCTCAACTGCTCCAGATCACTACCAGGCGGAAGTGTCCCCAAGAAACTGGCTGCATTGCCACGCTGAATTGCAATGCTTATGCGATAACCCACATATGTGTCAGCTCAAACGTAGCTTTTACCAGACGCCCATAGGTCGGAGAAATGATGATGGTCCCATTTTTCGTCAGCTGGTTCCCATTTGTTCAATGGAATGTGGCGTCATCGGTCTGGAAGAGATCGCTCATAACGATAAGACCACCGATTGTATTTCCTATTTAAGGCCGTTGCAATAAAAATGCGAGTGCATGGCGTGAGCGTGCACGCAGCGTTTGTAATGATGAAATTCTAAGGTAGATATCAGACCGCCTGCGTGGCGTGCGCGTCATAACGCAACGCAGTCGCTGCGTACACGCTGAAACTGCTCCAACTCAGACAAAAATGTTACAACATAAACGTAATTTATTTTCTTTATGTATTGTTAAAAGATCATTAAAAATAACAAACAGCCTTGTTTCTTGCCTTTCTTTCCTGGCTTGGTCGCCGAGGAACAAGCAGTATAATTGAGGTATCAAAGCGATTCGTGTGTTTCTAATGAAGTACTAAATTTTGATTTTGTTGATTGATTTTTGCATTTTGCTCATTTCACGCAAACGCCACGCAAACGCATTCGGTTTGCATATGCCTTTAACAAAATAATACAACACCCCTGATGTATTCGTATTTTATATTTTACTGTGGATAAGAAAGAAGCAATTAATTTCTTAAAAGTTTGTGAAAGTTTTCGTAAATTTTACCTAGACCTATTAAAATATTAAAAACATTTTTTAGGGCAGAAGAGACACTATCATTGCAAGAAGAGTGCTTTGTGGCGGGCTGGCATTTCTTTTACAAAGACGTGAGTAACGGCCAGTGTTCATCGAAGCGGACTGTTTAAAATCAACTCCCGACTTTGGTGGATACCGGCATTGATTATCAAATCATAATCTTATCATCCAGGTGGTTTGATTCCTATACAAACAACTAGATAACTGGACAGCAGAAATGTCTAAACATATGCGTATCGAACTAGTTACATATCATTATTCCTGCAACATCAATAATAATAGATTATTAAACGAGGGGATATACCAGTCTTGCGTCACGGGCTCTATATTGAATCCCGAACGTAACGAAGGATTCTAGAGTTAACACACGAGCGGAGCGAGGAGTTACTAGAATCCTGAATGCAGAGAGGAATGTAAGCACGATGCAGATAGCTTTATCCACGAGGAGAATACTCTACTTTTCACACTTTGTGCGTGGTATTAAAAACCAAATCTAGGTTGGTGCATTTTGTGCAGAGGTTAGTTCAATTTACGGATATTTTCTTATTGTGTCCACACTTGGATTGGATTATATATAACTGTATTACCACTGACTGACTCACTGACATCACCGTTCTCCCAGATGCCCCCTTGTAGGGTTGAAATGTTTGGTGGGTCCGTATAGAGGGAGTTTTGGTGAGTTGGGAATAAATCTTAAAGTCCCTCTTTTGTCCCCCATTCGCTCCCATTCACCTCGTATCTCGGAAAGTAAAAGTCTTAGAGCATTAGGGCCAAAACTAAAGTTGCTCAGAACATTTTTTTTATATACGGACCCATTAGAAAAAAATGGCCTTTCATACATAAAAAATATTGTCTAATACAAAATATTTTTGTATGAATACCGTACACCGTATATTTCGTAACACCGTAACTTTCATACTGTTTTTGTAGGGAGCCAAACGGCTTGTGGGTACTATAAAATTTATATTACTGTAATTTTATTTATTGGTGGAGGAGCATGAGATAACTTAATTTTCAAATTTATGCGACATCCATCATCATCATCATTTTGAGACGTGCCTTTTTTTAGTTGTTGGAGGGGCATAAGGCAACTTTCTTAGTAAATTTTAATGTTTATGCGACATCCATCATCATCGTTTTGAGACGTTCTTGTTTTTTTTAGTTTTCGGAGGAGCATAAGGCAACTTTCTTTGTAAATTTTCATGTTTATGCGACATCCATCATCATCATTTTGAGACGTCCCATTTTTTTTTTAGTTTTTTGATGGTCGTAAGGCAATTTTCTTAGTAAATTTTCATGTTTAAGCGACATCCATCATCATCATTTTGAAACGTCCAATTTTTTTTTTTTTTTTTGGAAGATATTATGGCAATCTTCTTAGTAAATTCCATTTCGATCCATACTCTTTAATTTTTGCTTTCGCTTGGATGTCCCCTTAGATTGCTTCTTCCATTTAGATAACCTCTTTGATTGCTTCATCCACTTGGGTATCCTCTTTGATCGCGTTTTCTACTAGGATATCCTTTTTGACTGCTTTTACCACTTGTATATCCTCTTTTAATGCTTTTTTCATTTTGACATCCTCTTTGATGATTGCCTCTTCCACTTGGATATCCTCCTTGATTGCTTCTCCTACTTCGATTTCCTCTTTGTTTGCTTTTTCCACTTTGATATCCTCCTTGATTGCTTCTCCTACTTCGATACCTTCTTTGTTTGCTTTTTCCAGTTCGATATCCTCTTTGATAAATTCTTCCACTTTGATAACCTCTTTGATTGCTTCTTTCAATCGATATCCTTTTTGATTGCTTTTTAAATTTAATATCCCATTCGATTGCTTCGTTAACTTCGATATCTTATTTGATAGATTCTTCCACTTCGATATCTTTGTTGATTGCTTCTTCGACTACAATATTCTCTTAACAAAATTATGATTTTTCTTAAAAAACTTTAATCGCCCGTATCTTCTAAACATAAGCAGATAAACATAGTTAACTTTTAAAAATGGTAGTACACATTTTTGGTGGAAGCGTTTTTTTATTGTCATCATCGACCTTGATAGGTATCCTTTTTGATGTCTTCTTTCACTTCGGTTTCTTTTTTGATCGTGTTTTCTACTTCGATATCCTCTTCGATTGCTTCTTCTACTTCGATATCGTCTTTGATTGCGTCTTCCACTTCGATGGCCTCTCTGATTACTTTTTCCATTTCGATACCCTCTTTAATTTCTGCTTCCACTTGGATATCTTCTTTGATTGCTTCTTACATTTAGATAACTTCTTTGATTGCTTCATCCACTTGGGTATCCTGTTTGATAGCGTTTTCTACTTGAATATCCTTTTTGATTGCGACTTTCCCTTTGATATCCTTTTCGACTTCCCTTTTTTCACTTGGACATCCTCTTCGAATGCTTTTTCCATTTTGATATCCTCTTCGATGATTGCTTCTTCCACTTCGATATCCTCCTTGATTGCTTCTCCTACTTCGATATCCTCTTTGTTTGCTTTTTCCATTTTGATGTCATCTTTGATAGATTTTTTACTTTGATAACCTCTTTCATTGCTTTGCCTTCTTCGATATCTTCTTTGATTGCATTTTTCTTCGATATCCTGTTTGGTTGCTTCTTTCACTTCGATATTCTCTTTGATTGCTTCTTCTACAAACAGAAAAACACACGACCTATGGTCATTAAATATAATTCTTTTTAAATGTGTCACATTTTTTTTTAAATCAAATGCAGAAATTTTATTTTCGTGTACCTTCTGCGTCTCATTTTTAAATTTGGATTCGAAAATGAGTTGGTCCTTTCTACGTGGCTCTCCTTTGAAAAGTGTTCGATGCAATCTAAAATCTTGCCATTTGGCCTCTTTGCGGAGAGAGCTCAAAAATGATATCAATGTCGGTTTTGGTCTAATCTTCGATTTGAATCGTCAAGGAATTCCAACCCTCTAACCCATTGTTGGTTCTATGACGTTCCGTTTGCACCACTTATTACTTCTGGGGACATCTTCATCCATTGTTTCTCAAAATAAGCTCTAAATTCCCGCAAAGGTTCAATATATTTCACGGTATCCTGTATGTTTGCTTTAGTATTATCCTAGGCAATGTTTAAAGATTCGGACGGGAGGAGAAGCAGATTAGGACTTAGTCTTACTATTTCTCTACCAAACTGAATATCGGTTAACTTCATGTTTTTATCATTTTTGCTGCTCTCCGCCATGGAGCTCTGTTCATATGATAAAAGCATTCTGACAAGTGCGATTTTAGGAAAATTGTTTTGAAAGCATTCATCTGTGCTATTTCAAAGTCATATTTGTAATAAGGAATTTCAGATCCAAACTAGTCTTTAATTAGAGTGAATAATCTCTCATATGTACTTTGCGACTTATCAGGTAAAAGCGCATACAATATCGATAAAATATTGGTCATTTCGTTACAACTATCTATATCAATGTGTATCGTATATAGTTGGTAGAAGGGGGGTGGTACACGGAAAGTGCCATTTCCAAAATTTTACATTTAAAGACAGGTTTTTCATTTGTTTAACATCCATTAGGGTGGCAAATAACACAATTTTATTAGCAGTTTTTCCGTCAGCACGCACCAAAAATTAGTCAGTCAAAAAATTAGATACTTCCACTTCATCGAGGTTTTAAAATTCAGTTTTTTTAATTTTTAATAACTTTCTGCGTGCGCGATATAGCGTGTTTTTTGCTAACACCGGTATATTATCAATATTTGTATTACAATCTTTTGAAAATTCTTTCTCGAATTTATTTTGTAAAAGGGTATACTTACTTCCTGCACGCTTATTTGTTGTAGACGTCGATAACACTGTCTAATCGATTTTTATTGAAATTAGTTCGCCGACGAACACAAAACCGCAGATTTTTCTTTAACAATAGTAACACTTGCGCTACATGTATCTCTAATATTATTCTAATCCAGTTGGTGGAGCCAGATTTTTTATTTAGTGTTTTAAAATTGTACTGGTGACCCGCATACAGCAAAACATCTTTGTCTTTTTGAGACTTGATAAAAACAAATAACTCATTTTTTGAGGCGGCATTACTCGGCCCTGCGCCATTATATATATATATATTTTTTTAATTAGAGAAATTAGTTGGGTAGGACAACAAAAACAATTCTACAAATAATAATTTGGTCTAGCTATCGTAATGAAATGGTAATTGTCATTGTCCTATGGCCAGTGGGTGGCCAGTTCGGTAGCCAGTACTCGAAAGTGGTTTATTAAACGTATAACATCAAACATATAAATAAAATGAAGTGTCTGTTTTTAATATCAAAATAACAGCTTTTTACTAAACACAAATTAAACTTTAGACGATACAGCAAAACAGCAATTTTTATAATTTTTGTCTGCCTGTCGGTCTGTCTATCTGTCTGTTGGTTCCGCCTAAACTCCGAAACAGCTGTACCGGTTTTGACGACACTTTCACTGTCGAGTAGCTGATGTTACAGCGGGTAACTTAGGCTACTTGTTATTTTCCCACGGGACCGGGAATTTCGTAGGAAAATCTCATTTACAAAAATAATAATTATTTAATGTGATCGTCTTTTGTTTTGGTTTCGATCGTCTTTTATTGTTTTAGTTGATTTATATATTGATACAAAATCTTTGTTCATGTTCATTTTCTCGTGTACAGGACTGTACACACGGCTACACATCAAGCTATATATTTCCAGTATAAGATGACCTCTAATTCTACGAAAAGCCTACACAATGCGAGGTCAGTTTATACTGGAGATGTTTATCATGATGTGTAGCCGTGTGTACATGTCGTTATGATACTAGTCCCATTTGTGACTAGGTCATGTTGCTAATAGGACGTTATGCTAATATGCCGTTTTGCTTTTAGGACGTTCTGTTAGTATGGCGTTCTGTTTAAATGTGCTTTCGATACGAAACGAATTTTTTAAACTTTACACACAACGAAATTTAAGTAGTAGATGTACATATCTATTTTAAATATATTATTTTTACTGCCCATAAATCAACAAATGCGAAATAATCTCAATCTAGATGTTGAATAGAGGTTGCAGATTTAGTTCCAATAACAGAACTAGATGGCAGTAGTAAAAATGTTCCGTTTCTAGAACGCGCTAACGAAGCGTTTTGGGAAATGAGTGTGAATTCCTTACTTCGGCTAAGGTTTTTGTAGATCATACAAATATATTGTCTCATTTTTGAAAGTGTCCGTCAGATCCGAAAGTCTGCAGACACCAATTTAATAAAAAAACTAACTCACCAATCTGATACTTCGCACGCGTAATTTTTAATATAAATATTACCCTCCTGCTGCGCAGTTGGGTAAATTAAGTAGCCTATGTCACCCTGGGATAGTATGTCTCTTTGCTTCAAATTTTAATGATGATGAGATGTGGTTCCAAATTCAAATCACATTATGCCCGCGAGGAATAATGATATTTAGTACAATTTTACTCCAGGCTCAGCCGTAGGGATTTAATCACCTGCTTTCGAAGAGGTTTACGCGACATATAATTTGACATTGTGGAGCAGGTGGTGTGAAAGATAACTTACATTCATAAATATCTAAATATTTATTATTTTCACTTATTAGAAATGTCATTAAAAAAATGATTTTTCCTATTAAATATGTCATGTTTAAATTAACGTGTGTAATTTTATTGATTTTGCTGGAATATTAAGATGTAACCAATTGGATTCGCATTTGCTTAGACATTTCTGCTGTTCTGTTAACTAGTGAATTACCACTGAACGTTTGTGTAGAAAACGAACCACCTTAACAAAGAACTGTATTGTATTGTTGTATTTAATGTACGAATACATACATATATAAGACACAATAAACCGGGCCGTTTTACGGTAACGCAACGTCTTTTCTCTGTTCTAAAGTGTAATTGTATTGTGTGTTAATTAAAATACGTTAACTTCAGGCAGAACACCAATATTGCACACAGAAAATAAAAAATAAATTAATTAAAAATTATTCAAATTAAATTTTTTAAATTATAAAACTTTTAATTATATCATTAAAATTAAAATTAGTGTAGTATTGGGTGTTATTGTAGTAAATAAATCATTGTCTATGTCCAAGTATAAAGAACAACAAAATGTCACTGCGCAGCAGATTTATTATATTATTTATCTGAGATCCAATATATAAAAGTACACAATGCTAGTAATCACCACCATTAATTATATCTCTCAAAAGGTAGATAGATTGTAGTGATAGGCTACAAAAATGCTGATAGATAAATGCCGATTTCGATTTTTTTATATTTCCCTGGGTCTAGGATGAATAACAGATTGCATCGAAGAACGAATTTATTAATGCAAACGTATTTATTATCACCACGATAAGTCTGCGCTTTTTTATCTAAATTCCTACCACAAATACCATTTTAAATTTCCGAATAGTAATAAAATATAAATATTTAAAATTTCTTAAATACTAAAGAAACAGATGAGCTATCTAAAAAACCCGAAAGACCGCTGCAAATCAAAGAGTTCGGAAAAAATACTCCTATTTCCCCTTAACCGCCGATCACTCCCTTGCGGAAGTATCCCCAAGTCACAAAAATGTTTATTTTGCGTTAAAAGATCTTAAATTCTACTAACATAAACCAAAGTGCGAGTCAGACTCGCCCACCGAGGGTATCTTAAAATTATGACCGCGCATACCGTTGCTATACCTCTATGGTTGTTTATGTACTAAATAAAGACTATATTTTTTATGTTTTAATTACAAATGTGTAGTTTTCAGATTTTTTCCTCTACTTGAAGTATAAGATGTTATTACTTGCCAAATTTCATATGTTTAGGTCAACAGAAAGTACCCTATAAATTTTTATTCCCTTGAGAGCATCGAAATATACGTTTTTGCGGTATAAACGGCCGTATATTTTTTTACGTTAACTTAGAAGTTTGTTTTTTTTAGAGCTTCACGGGACTGTAGACTTAAGTATATGGTTTTAATTTCGACTCGATACCGCCAAGCGTTCCCGAAATAAAGCGTCAACGGTTACGTTTTTTCCTTTTGGGGTACGTAACCCTAAAAACGAACTCGACATCATCATCGGAATGTTTTTTCACCAAAAATTGTTTTGTCTCTTTCGATCGAATTTGAAACTGTCTCGCAATCATCATCATCATTATTTCAGTTACAGAACGTCCACTGCTAACGTCAAAGTCAAAATCTTTCATTCATTAAAATCACAAGGATCACTTTGAAACGTCAATTGTACTGTCTGTTCCTTCACGACCAAGCCAGGAAAGAAAGGCAAGAAAGCAAGGCTGGTTGTTTTTAATGATCGTTTTAGAATACATAAACATAAAGAAAATAAATTACGTCTAAACTGTAACATTTTTGTACGAGTTGGAGCAATTTCAATCCCAAACTTCTCTATCATCTACATAATCCGATATTTTATAGTAGGTTTTTTTATAAAGATTTTGTTTAATTGCGTTTTTAAATTTGTTAATTTTTGTACATCACTTGGGAGTTTGTTATAAAAGCGTACACCTTGCCCTTTCCATTGCCCTTGCTGAACATATGCATCCCCCAATTTCCAGCGACTGATCTTGTACGGCCTGCACCCGAGTGTGATTTACCCGAGTCAATACGAAAGACCAAACACAGTATAACTATTCATATACAGCGAGTTTATCAGTTACTAGCTGCCGCCTGCGGCTTCGCACGCGTGGTTTGTTTAATCGTTTTGCAACATTTTATCCCTTACATTGATTTCATATTTGATAGAAGCGAGATCTCCAAATAAACTTGGGCAAATCGGCGTTGTATGTATGTATTTATGATGTTTGTCCGAAGATAACTTTCGAAGCATTTACCTGATCATCGTGAAATTTGGTATGTAGGAGTGATGGCACAATCCTGGTGTGACAAAATAAGTTAAAATTTGGATGGATGGGGGAGGGGGATGGTTTGAGATATTGGGGTTCAAGAGGGGTAAAGAAACCAAAATGGGACTATTCGTTCAAGTGGCAGGTCTAAGAAAAGTCTTCAGGAGTAGATTTCGACTTCGTTTGTATTGAAGTGAAAACGTCTATAAGCGCGTTGGGCATTTCTTGAGATGGGAAAAAACCATTGAAATCACGACACTGTTATCGTTACTGAAACCTCTGTATATGAAGTGAAAACTTTTTTAGACTTTTTTTAGTTTAAACTTTCTAGGTTTTAAGTTATTAGCCATAGTAAAAACTGAACTTTTTAATTTGGCATGCTTTGGTGAAACAAATATAGAGAAATCCAGAATAACTGCAATTTCTACCCCAAACAAAAAACCAATTTACATGGACTCCCGTTACCGGTAATTTGAATAAAACTGTAGGTCAAGTAAGTTGGATATGCATATCATGGCACTATTTTGATAGTCAAAGATTACAAATAATATTACAGTTTTGTTTTTATGGGAGACTTGCGAGATCTCAGTTCAAGGCGAACCACTAGTAATTTATTTTGCTTACATGTATAATAAATTTTTTTCAGCTTAGATAGTAAGTAGCTTATTAGGGAGTAAGTACATATACCCTGTAAGGGCACTGCAAGTTGGGTTTAAGCCGTTTCAATAAGTACAAACAATTAATCAATTATACAAACAGAATTAAAGAATTTAACATGACTTCACCCACTGTTGGGTATAGGTCTCCCCAAATTTGTGCCATCGACCACGATCCTGCGCTAGTCTCACCCACTGACGGCCCGCGACTATAACGATGTTGTCCACCCATCTCGCTGCCGGACGTCTTACCTACCCTTCTACAGCCATTAAACATGTCAAATGAAACAAATTAATATTGATTAATGTGGCATAATATTTGAAATATTTACAATAGAAGAACAACGTATGTCATGCTATCGGGTAATAATAATCAACTCAAGTGGTAAAATAACAACAATCTTAGTGTCATTTAGACAAATAAATATATTTATAATGATGTATAACTGCTGTGTGAGAGCACCATGGATTTGCAGACCGAGTGTGGACAGTGCTTTTTATATGTTTCATTTCATATTTCGTTTTTCGCTGCAAAAAGTTGAAATGCCTTTAGGCTAATTGGCGATATCGTAGTTATTGACAAAATCCCCCGGATAGCGTATTTGCTTTTATATTGATTGCCTACGAATCGCTGAACCTGGGTTTCCATAAAAGCGGCAGATGTAATAAATACTTTTTGTTACAACTATTTGACCCGCCCAGGTTTCGAAGACAAAATCTAGTTCACCGGCTGAGACGCATAAGGTTGCGGGATCGATTCCCGCCGCGGAACAAATGTTTGTATAACCTAGGCTTTATCTGGTTATTTCTCTATAAAATAAGCAAACAATAACGTAACTATTACAATGTATTTTGAGTAAGTGTTTTCAAAAGAAAACGTTCCCATAGAACGAGCTTTGCTTAGTTTGGGGGCTAGATAACGATGTGTTATATGTCCAGCATTATTTCTGATATTGTGCTCGTGATATGACGGTCTTCTTTCTAGGCATGATGCTCCATTTTTGCATGTCGATACTCTTTGCACAGGCTAAAATATTGGATATTTTCCCATCCTATCTCTCTATGCCTTTGTTTACAAAGTTGCCGGAAACATACATACATCTTTACTCAGTATAAAATGAAGTCGATTCCGTGGTCTGTTCGCTTAGATCTTATAAACTACTCAACGTATTTTAATGCAGTTTTCAGCAATAGACAGAATGACTCAAGAGAAAGGTTTGTATGTATAATACATACATAGTAACTGTGAAAGTAACTGTTTTTTTGTTACCTTTTCATAACTAAACGGCTTATCGGATCGTAATGAAATTCGGCAAGGAGATAGATTATATCCTGGGGAAGGGCATATGCTACTCTTTACTCCAGTACGCAAATGGAGGGTAATGTTTTTTTGAAATACCACGCATGTGAAGCCGCGGGCGGGTCAGCTAGTTATACATATTTAGAGCTAGCTCCCTACGAGGTTTTTCGAAGTACCTACTTAAAACTAGACGCTATTAAGAATTTTAAATTGTTGGCAAGACGTCTGCGGTATAATACAGTATACAGACTCTCGTGAATCGATTAGTAACATAGTAACAGGTAAGTTTCGTGAGACGCGATAAATTCAGTTCAAGCCCTGGTCTTAGGTACATTTCTCATCATTTCAATTACGTACATGGACATCGCATTAATTTTTTTTATATATATATATAATATAGGTTTGCATTTGACCACGATCTCGCCTGATGGTAAGCGATGATGCAGTCTACGATGGTACATGCTTACCTAGAAGAAACCTATTCACTCGCGACTTAAAGATACCCAGGTTGTAGCTATCAGGAAACACAGACTCGAGCAAGGCGTTCCACTCTTTGCGGTGCGCATAATAAAGGTCGAAGAGAACCGCTTTGTGCGAATGGGAGGTATTTCTACCATATAGCGGTGGCGCACCGCAGAGCGTCTGGTTGTCCGTTGATAGAAAGGAGATGGTGGGATTAGGTTGAAAAGTTCCGCTGCACACTCCCCGAAATGTACTCGATAAAAAACCGAGAGGCTAGCAACCTTCCGTCGATGCTCCAGGCTGAGGAGCCTTGCATCAACTAGCTCATCGTTGCCTATGAGCTTCTTGGCTCTTCTCTCAATTGATTCCAGAGCTTCAAGTTGGTACTTCGCTGATCCGTCTCAGAGGTGAGAACAGTACTCCAAACACGATCGGACTTATATTTGGTACAAGTTGAGCAACTGCCCCGGTGTGAAGTAGTGCCTCACCTTTGCGAGTATACCAAGCTTTTTAGCAGCCAACTGAGCTTTCGACTCAATGTAGGAGCCTAAATTGAGAGTTGGAGTTAATGTGATACCAAGAAGCTCGAGGTGCATTGCAATACGCTGAATACAGATAAGCGCCTGCTCTCGGATCACACGTCGCTTCAACCAGACGTATAAAGTTAATAAAATATTTGGTAAAATTTCTTGGCTGCGTTATTTTCGGACATCCTGTATTAAGTATGTATTTCCAAAAGTTGCTTAGCCTAGTTTAGTTCGGCTACACCCCGAGCCCTTTGGTAAAAACTCTACACGATGTGAAGTTTTTCAGATCGAATTTGGCTAAAGTTTAGATTTCCAATAGCTGACCCGCCCGCGGCTTCGGACGCTTGAAATTTCCCGTTCCCGTGGGAACTTCAGGATAAAAACTATATAAAACACTTTTGTCAAGGTGACGCGACACTTCATGAAAAATGACTTTACCTCAATGAACGACGGTTCAATTATATGGATAATGTTCGATCAAAAATACAAAAATCGTGACGTACATATTAAATATAGAAAAAAAGACATTAAAATCGGTGGAGGACAAACACCGTGACACGAGATTTATGAATATTAGAAAGATAATATAGACACTTAAAAACTTAAGAGGTGTAACTTGTGCCGAAGGTGTAACTTAAAAACATAAAATAAAACATAGCCCTGCACTTTTTTACCTGCACAGAAAAATAGATAGGATTTCTTTTTTTTATACTATAACTTTCAGTAGTGAGATAGCTAATCTTATCAAACGCTGACAAAAAGTAGAATTGCATAGTGCGATTTGATGCAAATTGCTTTCTTCTTGCTTTTCTCTGCAAAATAGGGGTAGTATTTGTCACCGAAGCTAGTTCCATTTATTCCTGTGTTGTGTACTGTATGCCTCAAGTAATTATCTTTCTCTGAAATGGGAAACTTAAATGACAGCCATTTTCGAGCAACGGTCGTGTAGCAACCACATTTCGGTCGAATGTACCGTCTTTGTACGGTCTGCGTTGTTTATTGTTCAAATTTAATTGTTCTATTCTATCTATATATAGGAAGAAACCAAGAGTTCCGAGAAAACATCTTTTTAATTCTATGAAAAGAGTGAACGAGAAAATAACTCTAATGTCAACAATTCCTACTTATAGAAAACTATACCTATAAAATTAATGAACTAATGAAAGTTCTTTATAAATTTAACTTTCCGGAACATCCATTAATTACATGAGGAGTTTTTGTCAAGGGGGAAGGGGGGAGGGGGGGGGGGATTCCCCCTAGTGAGATGTTGCGAGATTTGGATCGACGCCCTCAATCTCACGTGAGATTTTCCAAGATGTAAATGCGTTGAAGTTATTAAAAAAAAACAATTGGCTTTATTAGTTATCAAGATTGCTTCTCTCGTAATCTAGAATCATAGTGATAAAATAAAAATATATATAAAAAAATTACGTGATATATGACGGGACCGCCCCCCCCCCCCTCTCCCCCACGTGAGATTGGGCGAGGTTTGGCTCGACCCCCCCACCCCCCTGAACATCTCACGTAATTACTGGATGCTCCCTTACAAGTTAGACACTATAATATTAGTTTAGTTAATGCTGTTTCAACTAAAGCAACCACATTAGACCGCCAAGGTCTACTAAGGTCATTCAACGACCTCTGTAGCGCAGTGGATAAATAGCCGGCGGAGACGCTTCGATTCCCGCTGTGAAACAAATGTGTACATATATTTGTATCGGGTTAGGATAGTTTACTATAATGAAAAAAAAAATATATAATTATTTTATCAGTTATCTGGTTCCATAGTACATGCTTTGCTTAGTTTGGGGCTAGATAGCGCTATGTGAAATGTCCAGCATTATGTATTTATATATTTATTGATTTTCCTACCAAACAGTAACTTCCGAAGAACTCTGTACAGAGAAGCATGGAAACTCGACAAATGAGAACTATACAAACAGAACTTCTCGTATTGCAAACTACACTGTTTCAGACAGGGTATTCGCCGTAAAGTATTTTAATTTTGCGCTGAAAACTATTTTGATTTAGAAGTTGTATGTTACGTATCCTCGTTCCATGTCCTCTCTTTTCTATGTTACATTTTGTAACAGAGTTTGAATAGGATTTTATTGTGGATTGTATTTGTAGACCACTGTCAGTCTAGGTTAGGGGTCGACCTTTAGTCACGTGAGGTTTTTTCGCCCACTTTTTAATCCCCTCATACCCCTTGGTAATACGTCGTGATGTTTTAAACTACCCCCGGCCTCAACACTCAATAACACGTGTTTTTTAAATATCGGAGAATCTGTTGAGAAATTCTTATAAATTTAGATTCTGAAACCACAAAAGGTCGCGCATGTGAGTTTCTTGCCTTTCTTTCCTGGCTTGGTCGCGAAGGAACAGGCAGTAAAATTGACGTTTCAAAGTGATTCTTGTGATTTTAATGAATAAAAGATTTTGACTTTGACTTAGTCAGTCTGCTGGACGCTTATTAATATTGTTAACATGTTGCTTTATAAACATAAATTCGCTCGCTCATTATTTCACGTGGTCGCACGGAAAATATACACGTGCTCTATCGTGATTTTTTTTCGCTTTTCATTACAGAATCATCAGCACTTGATAAAAATGTAAACAAACTCTTAAAGTCATATTGATTGATTGATTGATAAGGCTTTATTGTTTAACACTTAAATAAAACAATAAAAAATAGCAAAACACGCGGAAATACATGTGGTAGTCTTATCGCTAATAGCGATCTCTTCCAGACAATAGTCACTCAGAGAGGTTTAATGCAAATAAAACCCAACTCTGCCTGTTTTCCGCGAAACGGAGTCAATTTCATCTGGCTCCTACTTTCCGTAATGTATCCGTGCCGATTTCTGATCACCTTGAGCTTCTTGGTATCTGATTAACACCGACTCTCAATTTCGGCTCCTACATTGAGTCGAAAGCCCAGCTGGCCGCTAAAAAGCTTAGTATACTTGCAAAGGTGAGGCACTACTTCACTTGTAAGTGGTTGTAATGTGTTTTGTGCGTTAAATAAAAAAAATACTTCACACCGGGACAGTTGCTCAACTTATACCAAGCACAAGTCCGATCATGTCTGGAGTAATGTTCTCACCTCTGGGACGGTTCAGCGAAGTACCAACTAGAGGCTCTAGATTGAATAGAGCAAAGAGCCAAGAAGCTCATTTGCAATGACGAATTAGTAGATGCACGGCTCCACAGCCTCGAGCATCGTCGAAAGGTTGCAAGCCTCTCGGTTTTCTATCGGATATATTTCAGAGAGAGTGCTGTGGAGCTCTTCAACCTGATCCCACCATTCTCATTCTATCATCGGACAACCAGACGCTCCGCGGTGCGCCACCGATACATGATAGACATACCTCCCATACGCACAAAACGGTAATCTTCCACCTTTATTTATGCGCACCGCCAAGGAGTGGAACGCCTTGCCTGAGTCTGTGTTTCCTGATAACTACAACCTAGGGGTCTACAAGTCGCGAGCGAATAGGTTTCTTCTAGGCAATCGTGTACCATCGTAGACTGCATCATCGCTTACCATCAGGCGTGATCGTGGTCAAACGCTAGCCTATAATTTGTAAAAAAAAACATTTGGATGGGCTGGATTTCACAAGAACGTTATAGGACGGTGGCTTTTAATAAAAAATAATAATAAAAAGTGTACTTACATAAGCAAAATAAACAAATATACAAATATATATAAGTAGTCATCTATGAATTACATAATAATAAAGCATAGTACATAAATATTCCATGCTAATAATAAATAGGTTCATTAAATAAATACAATAAGTAGGTACATTTAGTAGAAGGGTGAAATAAAACCAAGAGTTGCGATAACGTAAGGATAGATGAGAAAATGAGAACTCAGCTTTGTAGTGCAGACGAATAATGTTTAAATAGAACTGTCTGATAGATGGGAAGGGATTTGGCAGTTCTAATGTAAGGAGAACGTTGTCGCGCTTCTTTTGTTTTGACGAAAGGACAGTTTGACAGGAGGGACAGAACTTGCACATATCTACACATCGGCTAAATCATAATTAATATTGACGTTATCAATGTAGCCAAAGAGGTACTTATCTAATAAATTATGAGAAAAAATAGAAACTATTGACACGCTAATAAGAAAAACAAAAACAAAATTGCCAAAATGTGTTGGGAATTCTCAAGAGAAACAAGCAGGTATCATCACCGGTATTACCAGTCGGTTTTCCGATATTATCACCTGTTCGTTAAAAGCCTTTAACGAGACCCGGGGGGTCCTCAAACAATTTTCTAATTTGTTTACTGCAGCGCGAAGCAAATTAGATAAGGCTGGGCGATGTCGCTTGGCACCGGTGATGGGCTGATTACCTTTTTGTCGTTCTAATATCAAATTAAATTACATTGTTATAGGAAATTCAAGAGCTATTTGACCATGGGAGATAACTAGAGGTTCTGTAAGAACAGTAGACCTGGTGTCCCAAGTCCAAAAAGTAATTTGCGCAACAAACATAACGAAGAAAGCCCAATTTTAAATCGAATTTCAGCTGCTTGAATTTTCCAAAAGCTTACCTATGCCTATACCAATAAGCACAATATTGGTATATCTAAGTTTTAGCGATTACTCGCGTTCCCTTGGTCCTAGACCTAATCTGGTGTCTACGGGTTCGTCTCGTGAAGGCGGAGAGGACTGCGTAGTCTGATTGGTATAGGTAAATATAAATTTTCAGAAAATAATTAAAAAATTGAAATCCTCCCGTTTATAACGTTACAGTAACCTTCCCCCAACTTCTCCCCTCCAATCCCTCTCTTAATTTTTTTTTCGGAACATCTTGTGTAGAGTGAAGTCCTTAGTGTGCCTCTCAAATTAAACTGAAACCTGTCGATAAATAACGCTACAGCAAACTTCCCCTCTTTTCCCCTTATTTTCCATTCAATCACAAATCGTGACCGACTAAAAAAATTAAATACCTAAATCAAGGAACTTTTGTGCCATTTTTTTTCTAAAACTGTTGAAAAATGCGACCTGTATACAAGAACAGATAGACAGACGGCCAGCCGGACAAAATCATTTTTGATAAATTATCTCGAAACTGAGACGCTTCGTTCGCTTCGCTCGCTTGGTCAATAGTAATGAAGTTGCCAGATTTTCCTTTCTTCCATGCACTCGTGCAAACTAGGTCTTTGACACTACTTCAAAAGTCCAAGCTTAAGGTTTGCCAGCATTCTGGACGTCCGGCTAGCGAAAACAATCCGTCTGACCGAGCTGCGCTCACGCACACAAATTGCAACTGTAACTTCGAGATTGAGCTGGTCAGATCTGTCGGATTCTAAAATGAGCTGTGGGCAAAGATATCTACCGAATTGGGCCCGGACTCAGCGAGAAGGTGACGCGGCAGACCAAGATGGAGGTGATGGGACGAATTGGATAAGTTTCTGATAGATAGGGCAGCATGTTTTTGATATTTTGAAGGGATGGAGCAAGCATTTTCCCAGCAGGGGCACACGAATGGCTAAAAATTGAAATATAATTATTGTCCGGCCGAAACCGGATTTTCAGCCGAAACCGAATCTTCGGTCTTGCTCCCAGTTTCCGCTGAAACCGAAACCGAAACTTACTTAAGCATATTTAAAATGTCTATTGTATACTGAAATCTAGTGAATATTTCACACATTTATTTGCATATACACAGTATATTAGACATGCAGTCAGTTAAAAATAATAAAAAGACAATCACTTAAGGGGACACCGGAGGGACAATTGCCCATACAACACGTACTACCAAGATCATTTCTAATTGGAGCATATTTCTACCTTAATAAGGTATTATTTTAATTTGAATAGTATTCATCTAGGTTCCCAACCATATATTAGATCAAAATACTTACCCAAAATGAAATAGAAGCGTATCGCATTCTGCATGTTTTTACGTCATAAAAGACCTGTTTTCAACCTAATTGTTTCGTATTAAAAACAACAACATCTTACGTATCCTAGTCATGGGAACATAGATAATATCGTCTAATTACAGAATAACAACACAATGAGAAAAATACAACAAGTTTTCAGTCATCATTGTTGGTATTACGGAACACGATCAAAATCGAATCAAATTTAGAATCATTCTATTGCTATCACTGTCGCTCTGTATGGCTAAACTTCGTCACTAAACAGGGATAGCGATATTCAGGCAAGTTTTTGACGCGGCCGAATTGAAGTTGCGGTCGGGGTTCGCAGGCTCGTTATCTATGTTACAAATATATGTTTTATTCTTCTATGTCATGAAAATATAAACTTAATAAATATCTTATGACTTACTTTTGGAAATAAACTTTTCAAAAAACAACATTCAGTTAGACTTAGTTACATAACTACAGACTCTCAATTGAATATTTTAATCAACGTGTTCACAATATTTAATAAGATTAATCTAATATTTATTTTTTGAGACTTTTATTTACTGCTTTTAGTATAATCTAGTTATCACAAGAATAAACATAATGAGAGACAAGTTCAATATTATGATATATACCTTGGTTGTTGATTTCAACGACAAAAGAAGTGAGATTGGGGCCAAGTTCAGTGGTCAGGGTATAATTGTCTTTTTTGTGTTATTGTCTATCAGCAATCAATTTTGATTGCTGATTCTTACATTACATGCACTATAAGTAAGTGTTCCTAATAGAATTAATTATTTGAGAAAATATAATAAAATGATAAAAATTTACTAGTTTCTGATTTGTTCTTTTGTATTCACATAACGAAGTATCTGGCTGTCAAATTTAAACTTTCTAGGTCATTTTAAATTGGGTTAGAGTTTGGATCTATAGGGCAGTCAGTGATACAAATGACGATTTTTAGACGTTAATATCGAAATAACCGTTTAAGGTGTGTTTATGAAATTTGGAGCACATATGTATCTTGCAAGTCTCAAGTTATGAGCCAAATTTGACATGTTTATGTGAAATAGTTTTTGAGTTATGATGTGGTCAAATGGTTTGTGTAATATTAGGTACACGTGGTGCTGCTCGCTAGTTCTGTTAGCTTGAACTTGGCTTGACACGCTACCGCGTTTCTAGATCATTAATCATTAAATTCTCAATCTCAGTCTTAACAAAGATTGATTACAATAACTTGTACAACAATTATGCACCTACTTATTACTCAGTAAGTTACTACTTAATTAAAAAAAGAGTTATAAAATCTTATTTCAAATTAGTATTTTTAGTATTCGTAATTAGTTAAAAAGTATTATATTATACGCTAAGAAAAGCGGTTTTTCCACGCGGCGCGACGGGCGAACACGAGTTAGCCGCGAAGTTCGCCGAACGATGCACGATTATTCACGAAATAATTCAAGTTTCGGCGCGGCCGAAAGTATCGGCCATTTTTTGCCCGAAACTGGCCGAAACCGAAACCGAACTTTCGGTCGGTCACTAACTATAACAGAATTAAAACATCTGTTTCAGCTGTACGTACCTACATAGACAGACCTACAAATTGTAACGTTATATCTATGTTGTGACGTATGCAAGAGTAATTTGTGTACTACCACCATTTGTTCCGTCTGGAGCCCTACAATGATAAATAAATAATTATTAAATTGCTCGATTACTTGTACGGGTGATCGCTAGTGACATTTTTAACTGAGCGCTTCCGTGCGAGGGTACTTTAAGTGTCCATACTACCTGAGATAGCTTCATAGAGTCTGGCTACTAAAAGTAGAGACTGAAAAAACGCAATAAGTTTAAAAAATATCAGCATGGCAGTCCCAAAATTAGATTGTAATACCTGGAACCGTTGTATCAATTGGAACCCAAATTGATACAAATAATAATTCGAAAGTATCAAATTAGGTTATTCCAACCAATTCCAGGTATTTAATTCTAGCTTTGAAGCTGCCATGCCGATATTTTATGAATTTACCGCGCTTTTTGCAGTCTCTTCTTTTATTAGCCAGACTCTATGATCCCATATTTTGTCTGGGCCCTTCGCGTCTTCAAAGAGGCCTTCGTGTCCTTAAAATGTGGAATATTTAGAAGTTAATAAAACAAAACAGTTGATTTTATTTAGAATAAAAACTGGCCAAATGCGAGTCAGACTCGCGCGCGAAGGGTTCCGTGCCATTATCTATAAAAACGAGCAAAAAAAAATCACGTTTGTTGTATGGGAGCCCCCTTAAATCAATGTTTTATTTTAATTTAATTATTTTTATAATGCATATATAACTAAGTATTCTGTGAATATTTCAAGCGTCTACCTGTTGCCGTTATCAATATCGAGCAAAAAAATCACGTTTGTTGTATGGGAGCCCCCCCTAAATATTTGTTTTATTCTGTTTTTGGTATTGGTTGTTATAGCGGCAACAGAAATACATCATCTGTGAAAATTTGTCTAACTATCACGTTTCATGAGATACTCGTACAGCCTGGTGACAGACGGACAGACAGACGGACAGCGGAGTCTTAGTAATAGGGTCCCATTTTACCCTTTGGGTACGGAACCCTAAAAATTACATTAAAGTTCATTGTTGGTTTTCAGGACAAAAGTGGTATTATTTGTTTATATTTAGCAACTTTTATTAATCACGATACCTACATAATTAAACGAAATAATAAAAAGAAACCCCTCTCAACTAAAACATCTAAAAAAATAATCGAAAAAAATACACTTTTCACACTTTTAAGTTAATGGAGAACTTCAATGACTTTTGAAAAAACATTGTGTGAAAAAAACTAATTTTGTAGTTGCAAAACCTTCCTTATTGTAAGGACCATAATTTTTTTAATTTTATTGACGTAATCCAAAATCATGAAAATTTGATTCTGCGTAACTTTTGTTCACTTCAGAAATCCAAAATGTTTGCGTTAAATAGTCATAATAGTCATTTATTTCCTCTTTAGACATGTTACATGCACTTTGATATGTCAGACAGTTTATTGAATAGTTAAAATAATTATTATTACTAATCTGTGTTACTTCGACACAAACACAGATTAAAATTACAACAATTAAAGTTAAAATCGTTATTGTTTCATACATATAATAATTGTTTAAGTAATTACTACTTAATACCAACTACAAAACTATGGTCATTCAACACAATAAATGTATTTATCGGACAAAGCCTCGTCAATACATATATGGGGCACACTAAAAGTTTTGCACTTCTAGCTTATCGGAACTATTTGAATTTCGAATGTTATATTTTTTAAACGTTGCAACCTTCTAAGAAAAAAAAATTGGCGGGAAATCATTTGACAATTGTTTTTTATCACACATCAAAATTTTACGTACGCCAGGAAATTGGAATTAAGTCGAAAAGATTTTAGAGCGATGATTTTTTATGTTTTTTTTAAAGTTTTCTCTCTCCGCAAGACTGTGCCGCTCGTCTTCAAAATGTTTTTGGGAGAGAAGCACCTTGTTTGAGCACCGTAAGGCGATGGTTTGCTGAATTTGAGAGAGGTCGGGTTTCTTTACATGACGAATTTCGTGAAGGGCGGCCTTCAACTGCCGTCAACGAAAATACGGCTGATTGAAAAAAAACCCGCGGATTACCTATGAGGATTCGACAATTCGAGGACTATTGAGGATTGGTATGAGCCAAATTCAGAAAACGAAGAGTTGAAAGTTCGGAAACTTTGTTGTCGTTGGATCCCTCATGAACTGACAGCGGAGCAGAAGCTGGCTCGCGTGGAATGGTGCTCACAGATATGCTACTGAAGTACGACCACGGACATTCTAATGCTGTTTATGACATTGTCACAAGAGATGAAACTTGGATTTATTGTTTTGAACCCGAAAAATAACAGCAATCTTGTGAATGGGTGTATGAAAATGAGAACAGGTCAACAAAAGTGAGGCAGGTGAGAAACGTTGGTAAAAAAAATGATCGCGTTTTTTTTCTCAGCTACGGGTCCCATCTGCACAATTCCACTTGAAGATCAAAAGAGAGGTAATGCCGAGTGGTATTCTACCATTTGTTTACCCAGGGTGTTAGAAAAAGTTTGCGAAAGACGACCAAAAAGCCGCGTTCTCCTACATCATGACAACGCTTATTCACACACGGCCAACAAAACAAAGTCATTTTTAGCTTCCGAAAAAGTACAACTCGTCACCCATCCTGCGTGCCCCAACCTAGCACCCTGTGATTTCTGTATTTTCCCCAAAATCAGTTTGATGAGAGGATTCACTTTTACCAACTCCGAAGAGGCAGTGATAGCGTTCAATCAGCACATAGAAAACATGCCTTCAGATCTGTGGTCCTCCTGTTTTAAAAAATGGTTCGATCGCATGAAAAAATGTTTAAAATGTTAAGGAGAGTATTTTGAAAAGCAATAAACATAATATTTTGGTTATAACATGTTGTTTTTCTAAGTTACGCACAACTTTTAGTGTGACCTACGTAGGTACTATAATAACTTTTGACCAATAAATGTTTTTTTATACAATTAAAAATTCAACGTCTGATTTATTTCTAATGTCAATGGGAATTTTATTACACAATTTTATAGATATATACATAAAGCTATTTAATGTTTTGGCCAGTCTACAACGAGGGGCTACAATATTTTCCTTATTTCTAGTATTATAGCCATGGGATTCTAATTTGGATGTCATATGCTTCAGATTTTCACGTAGGTATGTATACCATATTCTGGTATATATACTCGCCCATCATAGTCATAAAATAACCATAGTTCCTAAGCTATCCAAATTGGTATTACATAAATAGGGGTGATTCGGATGGGCTGTGCGGACCATCACCGTTGATCCATTTTCCTTGTTATACCCTGTATATAATCGAAATATTCTTGCTGTATGTTCTCTGTTTAGACTGAGACATACAACACTAATATTAATTCAGCCAAAGCGTCATAAAATAATGAGTCACAATAGTTGGCAATTTGCTCATACATTATTTTGTCAACGGGCCCAAGTGGAGGTCACCCAATCACTGGTTGCTAACGAAAGCCAGGTTTCGAAAATCGTTTAGAAGCGACCCGCGTTAGAGAGTTTCACTACGTTATAGCCCGGCCAGAAAAATTACCAGCCAGGCTGAAATCACAGACTCGCGACCAAAAGCAGCTTAGCAACTTATAGTGCCACCTACATATCTGTTCAGGTGGACGAAATCGGTACTAAACTACAGATAAATCATAGTACTATGTTTACCACGAAACGTAAGATATAATATATATAATTCGCTAGTAAAGCCGCACATCGACTACCTAATCGAAGTCTGGGGTTCAGCAGCAAAAACCAATCTGAAAATATTACAAACGTCACAAAACAAACTAATCAAAACACTCTTTAACCATGATTACCTAACGCCAACACTAAGATTATACGACGAAACAAAACTAATGGACATAGATAAAACATACAAATATTATACATGTATCCTAATAAAAAAAATACTTTCAAAACATATACACACAAATATAACTTGTGAACTAAAACGCGAATATAGCCAGCTACGACGACTAAGGAATGTAAATAATATTATATTACGCCCACCAAGAACTAACTATGGTAAAAACAACATTACTTATGAAAGTGCACAAATATATGACAAACTTCCAACCAATATAAAAGAATGTAAAACCTTATATAACTTCAAAAAATTACTTATAATACATTTGGCCAACCAAAATTCTTAAGCTCAAACTTAATTCATACTTAAACATCGTTGTCGCATCTAATTGTTGCCGATCCTTGTATGTAAACTCGCTCACTACACGTCAGGTACCGAAATGTCATCGCAGAACGTAGCGGTGTGTTTTTGTTAGAGTAATACAAAACTACCTACTCCATACAAATATTGAAGGAAACAAACTGAAATAATGTACCTTCTTAATTTTATTGCGCTCGCATACTGTCATAGTTTTAAATACCTATTTAGTTTTTTTTAAGTTCTCATATTAAGTGAATGCAAATTCTTTTTTGAGAATAAAGTTTCCTTAACCGTAACTAAACGATAGCAACAATTTCAACTGAATGAGTAAGTTGGTGGCTCTTTAACTGTGTTTTTTATATGGAATTTGACAGGAAAACACAGCTAAGTAATGCATTATTGATACGCACGAAACTTGCAGTTCCTGTTACTCACGATATAGGAATTCCTAATTTAGAATCAGGACTATGTACCTATGTATGTGACTGTTAGGTGGGTGATGTTAACTATACTATTATGTACTAAAGATTGCTTTTTTAATGAAAAGCACGTTAGTATTGATTCTTATTTTAGATTCTACATTTCAATATGTCACAATATGAAACACCACCTGAGTTGCTCAGCTACTTATGATAGCAACAGCACCACTGGTAATTAGGTTTCCAGTTTATTGGATAAAACGGCCCTCATTGATCCGCAAAATGAAAGCATATCATCATCATCATATCAGTCATAAGACGTCCACTGCTGAACATAGGCCTCCCCCAAAGATTTCCAGAGTGACCGATCTTGTGCGACCGCACCCAACGGCTCCCAACAACCTTTATCAGGTCATCTTTCCATCTAGTGGGGGTCGTCCTACGCTGCGCTTTTCAGTGCGCGGTCTTCACGATAATATTTCTGCCGCAACGGCCGTCAGTTTTTTGAGCTATGTGCCCCACCAACTGCCGCTTCAGCTTGCTAATCCCATTGGTTATGTCTGTGACCTTGGTTTGTTCAGTTATCTCCTCATTTCTGATTAGATCTCGTACGTCGAGAAACATCAAGCATAGCCCTCTCAATAGCACCCTTAAAGGAAGCTCGATTCGTCTTTAATTATTGTTAGTGCAATGCTCACAGGCATAATATATACCTCAGTCCATAGACGCAAAAAGTTTTGAATGTGTTTTGTAAATTTGGCTGGACAGTGAAACTGTACATTTTCACCACTGCAAAATGATGTGATATTTTTTTCTCTTACTGACTATTTCGCTGTTGGCCTTCGAGACCCGATATTAACCATTCTTCGAAGAAAATACAATAGATCAGCAACTGGCACAAGAAGATAGATAGATACTTATATAATTCTGTATTTCTACACAAATTTACAAACTTCAAAATAAAAGCGGCAAAGTGCGAATCGGACTCGCCCATGAAGGGTTCCGTAGCAGCAAGTAACATAATATAAAAGTTCTTGTAGTTCGTTGTAATTTTTTTAGGGTTCCGTAGCCAAATGGCAAAAACGGAACCCTTATGGATTCGTCATGTCTGTCTGTCTGTCTGTCCGTCCGTATGTCACAGCCACTTTTTTCCGGAACTATAAGAACTATACTGTTAAAACTTGGTAAGTAGATGTGTTCTGTGAACCGCATTATGATTTTCACACAAAAATAGAAAAAAAAAACATAAATTTTGGGGGTTCCCCATACTTCCGACGTTAAGAAAAATATTTGAAAAACTAATTTTAAATCAACTGCTTATACATTTCAATTCTCATAATTTACTGCATCATAAACAATTCGGATTCACCAGGGGTCGTTCAACCACTGATGCTGGTTTTGAGTTAATATCGCACGTATTTGATGCCTGGGAGAAGTCTCATGACGCATTATGACGTATTAAAAAAAACTACTTACTAGATCTCGTTAAAACCAATTTTTGGTGAAAGTTTGCATGTTATTGTACATCATATATTTTTTTTTGGTTTTATCATTCTCTTATTTTAGAAGTTACAGGGAGGGGACACACATTTTACCACTTTGGAAGTGTCCTTCGCGCAAACTATTCGGTTTAGAACAAAATGATATTAGAAACCTCAATATCATTTTTGAAGACCTATCCATAGATGGGTTTGATACGTATGGGTTTGATAAAAAAAAATTTTGAGTTTCAGTTCTAAGTATGGGGAACCCCCAAAATTTGTTTTGTTTTTATTTTTGTGTAAAAATCTTAATGCGGTTCACAGAATACATCTACTTACCAAGTTTCAACAGTATAGTTCTTATACATAGTTCCGGAAAAATGTGGCTGTGACATACGGACGGAAAGGCAAGACAGACAGACATGACGAATCCATAAGGGTTCCGTTTTTTGCCATTTGGCTACGGAACCCTAAAAATGAAGAATCACTTGCACTTCATTCAAAGTTTCATCTTGGCCACATGTTGACCAGATGGTCGAAATATACTGTTAATAGACTTAGTTTTTTTATTCTGTTTGGTATGGAGACACGTACAACGTTGTTCATGGTTGTTTTTTTTTACAGGTTTTATGGTTCCATAGACTTGCAAGCTTAAGTTTTAGCCGTATGCATCAGCTTGTCGGCCCAGGTTACAGTTCGTCTACCTAAAACTTAACAATGACGTATTACAAATTTAATAAGAGATAATAAATAAAATAATTTGTTACGAACAATGATAAGTACAAATAATGTCGAAGGTGGCTATCTTTGTAATAGTCACGCTTCTATTATTCTACCTTATATTACTAGATGACCTGCCCCGTCTTTGCAAAGATTTTAATCAAAATTAAATTAATTATTAGGTACATTTTAAAAATTACACACGACCTCCGTGGCGCAGTGGCCGAATAGCCGGCTGAGATGCAGGAGGTAGCGGGTTCGAATCCCGCCGCGAAACAAATGTTTGCATGATCTACGGATATTTGTTCCGGGTCTGGATTTTTTTCTATACAGAGTGTTTTTTTTTTTAACTGTAACAGTACGGCAGCACCCATAACCAGAGGAGATACAGGTGCAGTTTCTTTTAAAACATCAGCTCGTTTTCTAGGAAAAACATTTTGGCATTAAATTTTTTTGTTCAAGTGTGAGTAGCACCTTAAAATTAAGTTGGTAAATTTTTTTTTGATGCCGATCGATGCAGTTCTTTGTAAGGACAAATAAGATAATGCAATGACTGATATAAAAGTCCGACAGGTGCAAGAACCATGTTCGAAATTCAAAATTGTTCTGAAATACGAAATGTTTTTCAATTGCTCATGAGAGCATGGAGTTCCTAAACTTCTTAATCGCTACAGTATTAATACTTCTTTGATGTGCAATTAGAATCTAATAAAATGTTTGTAGAAGGAATTTTGTTTGCCCTGTTGCATGAGAATACTTTTTATCAAATATGACTAACTTTCGCCGTTCAGATTTTTTTCATCCGATATAATAAAATGATCCTTACAAAAGACTGCATCGATCGGCATCAAAAAAAATTTTACCAACTTGTTTCATTTTAAGGCGCTACTCACACTTGACCCAAACAATTTTAATACCAAAATGTTTTTCATCAAAAACGAGCTGATGTTTTAAAAGAAACTGCACCGGCATCTCCTCTGGTTATGGGTGCTGCCGTACTGTTACAGTTAAAAAAAACACTCTGTATATTATATTATATAGTCCTCCTCATCAGTTTCGACGACGGCGACCCTAACTATAAATGTTATAAAATTAATATTTAACAAAACTAAACCAAAATAAATGAAACTTCAATAAAATCTAAACTAATTTGATTAACCTAAATTATTATTACTATTTACATTCAAGCGTGAGTCCTAATATTGCTCGCTAATCCGAACTTTGTTTTAAATATCCTGCCACAAGTATGGCAACAGAGTTGACCTGCAGCGTGATTTGGGATTCACCCCAAATCATCACTCATGAGTGCCTATAAGGCGCTAATCATTCCTATATTGTTATACGGCGCAGAGACATGGTGCCTCTACAAAACAGACATCAAGAAACTTGACACGTACCACCTAAGGTGTCTAAGATCCATCCTGAAGATATATTATAAGTACCTATGTATTTAAAAAAGTATATACGTATTCTATCAGTTATCTGGTTCCCATAGTACAAGCTCTGCTCAGTTTGGGGCTGGATAGCGTTTTGTGAAATGTCGAGCAATATTTATTTATTTATTTATTATTTGACCTGAATTGAGACTTTTTATTGATCAACGAAGCCGCGGGTTGTGCCGTATTAGTATAGACAAATATTATATGGAGATTGAGATTTTTTAGTTGTATTTACGTACCTAGTACATCTTATTATTTATCTGTAGTATGTATATATACGTGAATAGAAAACTTTGTATGCATTTTTAAGCTTATTACGCGGACGAGGTGTGTTAGATTTGGCATAGGTAGTTAAAATACGACAAACCAAATGCTAAAATTAAAAAATAAAAAACAATGGTAAAATTTAGACAACTGTGCACAGGCAAATAGTTAGTATAGATAATTTAATGTCCGGTATAATTATGAACTTACTTAAATGGACCTGTATTTCAGGATATAATCTTCCCCGTTCACAAGTTCCTTCTAAATCGGCACCTCCGCGTCCAATTCGTGAACATCGTGAAGAAGAATATCTGGTGCCAAGCCTTATCCGTCAAGTTCGAGAAAGCGCTGAGGTCCATGGGCTTCGTCGGTTTGATCGATACTCAAGCCAACGTCTGTACTAGAGATGTAAGACCCCTTAGGAACTACACATCTGATAGGGTGTGTACAGATGTGGCGAATGCGCAGTACGCGTGCAACTTATGCAACGCTCGCATGGTGCACGCGAGCTGCATGCGAACCGCGCGCGTGCAGTTAGCGTGCATGCACGTCAGTTCACTGCTTTCAATTCACGCGCGGTGCATATCTTGCGCGCGAACATGAAACACACGTACTCAGCACACACACAGCTCGCGGGCGGCACGCGAGCGGCGCATTCGTCAGATCTGGACACGCTCTTAGGCGAATGTGGTCCACTAATGCGCAAACGTAGCATTCATCTGGACAAACATATCCTTAGCCTGGAGGAGCAAACAGTTATCACCCGTACCGTTTCTAACGGTTAGGGATTAGTGGTGAACTTTGAATGCCCTAATGAACAAGAGCGTCATAAACACAAGCAGCAATAACAATAATTGTAGGCCTCATGGCCTAATTTCGTCATGGCAGCAGTGCACGGTTCCAAACGTAAGGGTTTCCTCTCAAATTTAGGGGGTAAATAAGTGGCATGGGATTGTTCTAGGGGCTTTATATTTTCAGTAACTTTTTATTTACAAGTAAAGGCCCTGGGGATAACCCAATCCAGCCAATCATATGTATTTGTTGACCTAGCGACACGTAATAACATCTACTTAATGGAATACCTCGTTACATCGATCGTCCAAATATGTTGCGGAATAGGTTTTCTATTGAAATGCTGCAAAGTATGAATGGTGGCAACGAAATGGTGGATCTTGCATAATATTTAATACTTCCACCAAAATTTAAAGTTATTAAACACCCAAATGTAAGATTTTAAAAAGTCAAAACCAGAATAGAACGTACTAACATTTGAAATATTAGTTATCTTATAGAAATGAGTAAAAAATAGTATAAAACGTATGTAAATTTTTATTTTTATTTTAGGGGGATTGTCAAGTAATTGTGGCGATTTAAGAGGTATTTGACTAGGTTTAGGAATACATATTTATTGGGAGTTGGTAGCACTGCGGCAGTGATACAAAATCCGCAAAAGCTAATACAAAAAATAAGGAGTTACGACACCGAAATTGGAGCTGGGCGGCGCTGTGACCGCGGATATCGACTCTTGTACGCATCAACAAAAACACTTATAAAAAAATGCGTGAGTGTTGTGGAACACTCGGTTAATATTAAATGTTAAACTTTTGTTAATATACAGTTTATTAATTTTTATTAATTTTATTTAATATTATATTAGTTATTATTTTATAACATACGCGCTACGTATAACCGTCTACACTGAAGAGAAGAAAGGGTCGTGCGTGACAGAAACTCGTGACGGAAAACTCTTACACTTTTTCGCCTAGCCCATCCGCCAAGTCCGTAGCGTGCGATAAGGAACGTTCGTTCGTATATTATAGCTAACAACTATATTAATCCCCTTATTGGATATCCTCGGATCTCTTACATAGTACGCAGAACGTAAAGATATTAAGAATTGAGAACCTACTCCTGTTTTTGAGTCTATTAAAAATTATTCAAGTAGGTAACCACCTCACGTAGGCTTTGATACAACAGGAAATGCAAGTTGATAACTGACATTACATTATTAAACATATCATTTATCAACTTGCATTTAAATCCAAATTAAATTTAAAACTATGTTATTACAATCTCAATTAAATAATTTATTTTTCAGACTGACAGAAAAGCACAGCCATGTCATGTGAGTCATAGGAATTTTTATAGGTATTTGTTGAAGGTACGGTAAGTAGTACAATACTATCTTGCTAGTCATCTTTGACTCAGTTCTCATCTGAAATTACCTAATATCAAAGTTCCGAGATGAAGTTAAGACGAAGCCTAAACTGACATCATCTATCCTGCCACATCTTTACATGGAGACAAAGCTCGAAAAACTGACGGGTGTTGGGGCAAAGGTTATCGAGTTGAGACGACGTAATGGAAATCATAGCGTAGGTCCTTCAGATAGAATAAATGTCGCTGGAAGGCTTTAGGTGCCATCACAAAATCGGTCGCTCTGTAAATCTATGGGAGATGCCTATGCTCAGCAATGGACGTCCTATGATCAGCCATAAGACGTCAATAGGACGCTAGAAAGACCTCATTGTCATCATCATATCAGTATGATGACAATGTGGTCTTTCCAGCGCGTCTCTTGTCGAGACGCTCTTATCTTTACGACGTCCGTCCCCATCTCGATTTCGGACAACCCAAATATCTATTCGAACCCGTATTTAAAACAGCTTTTTTCGCAGGGTATGTATGGCGCCCCTCTGATCTGCAAGGGTCAAGCTGTAGCTATGATGATGGCGCCGGACGCGCAGTGGGTCAACTGCTCAGGCCACAGCAACTTGATGCATCTTCTCTCCAGCCGACACCTGCGACCCTTTATGACCTGTGTCAGCAAGTGAGCTCTTTAAATTCTGGTTTTCAGACACTATCCACTAACGTTCCCGTACACAAGTTCACCGGGCTAAGATTACCGACCTAGAAAAGAAAAGTTTATCTCTACGGAATACTCAATTTATCAAAACATAGATTTTTACGACGGTCATGCTACAACAAAACCTTACGTTTCAGGCTCTTCGATGAAGATATCCCTAAGGTCGACTGGTTGAAAATGCAGCAATCACTACAAGAAGAATACAAGGATAATGTTTACGACTACGTGCCTGAAATCTACGACAGGCTGTACAGTGATTCTGAAAGCTCTTCTGATGAACTATAGCTACTATCAAGTAATTAAATATCGGAAAACTATTTCATTGCATTATTTTCTTTTTTACATTCGCACTCGCTTCGAAATGTTCGTAGATGAACCGACAAGTGACACTCTCACTCGATGCTCGATTCGAGCACAAGTGATAATTGCACGATGCTCCATTCGAGCAAGTCAAGTGACGCACACACATACGTGTGCGTGTTATTCGCTCGCTGTATTTAACTTAACTTCTTTACTTATCTATTTTGTGGTAAAACTAAAGCCGAAAGAAGTTTATCCTGCTAATATTAAAAACGCGAAAGTTTGTATGTATGGATGTATGGATGTTTGTTACTCTTTCACGCCGGAACGTCTGAACCGATTGCGACGAAATTCGGTATGTACGTAGATCATAAGCTGGATTAACACATAGGCTACTTTTTATTGGCAAACCACGCGTGCGAAGCCGCTGGCAACAGCTAACGTATAGGTAGGTACAGGTGTTTGGTAATATACTGACGATATTCAAGTGACGATTTCCCAAAACATAAACTATTAAGTTATATTATCAAATTTTAAAGAAAATCGACTGAGTTTAGTTAATTATACTATTTCCAGTTCCTTATTTTCTCGATGACAGCTCCTGTGAAAACTTGAACGAGCGTCTTTTTTACATTATGTATGCATTATTTTATAAAAATATGACGCTTACGCACGTACAAGGTTATACCAGAGTCGGAGAATCTGATAGGGATGGAACTATCGATAAACGTAACACGATAACAGACCCGATATTTTTTTACAAAATGTAAGAAACTAAACTACTGCCGGATACTTTTGTACAAATTTATTAACTTATATTATATTTCATTACACGATGTTACATGTATTAATTCTTGATTGATAATGCCCACTTCTTTAAAATTTTCGAAGCTGTTGTAAAATAAGTAGGTAGCTATATAGGTACTCGACAATGAAAAGAAATAATTATAACGACAGGTAATCTTTGTTTATTTATTTTAATCAAAATCTGATGAATCGTCACTGTCACTCGATATCATAAGGTACTTATTTGGTCACAACACTACAACTATCAAATTAGAACTGTCATCGAGAAAATAAAGAAATGGAAATACTATAATTCGATATAAAACTTACTGCTTACTCTTGCAATCGACATCCAAAAATATAGGCCGATTTGATATCTCTTTCGGAAATGGCTGTGTGTTTTGGGTTAGAAAGGGACAACAAGAGATATCTCGAGACGTCACCAATAAAGTATTTGTGGTTAGATGGCAAGTATTATGCAATAGCACAACATAAGTTTAATAAAGTGTTTGTTTTACACGCCGAAATAAATTTCACATTTCTATTTCGATGCTAGACATTTCACAAATTTATTTAATAAGCTCATCAAAATAACCCCTTTCATTTTTGTGCGTATATTATCAAACAGCCTATATAGCGACAATTTATTTAATATTAATAATTAAAATTTTGAAAAACAGCTGCAGCAGCTGTGTGTGAAGTTTTGACGCATAAGCAATACCAGCTGCTGGTATTGCGCGTCAAAAATATGAATTAGTTCAAATATTTCCAAGATATTATTATTTTATTGACGACCTCCGTGGTGCAGTGGGCGAATAGCCGGCTGAGACGCAGGAGGTAGCGGGTTCGATTCCCGCTGCGTAACAAATGTTTGCATGATCTACAGATATTTGTTCCGGGATTGGTTGTTTCTCTATATATTATAAGTATGTATTTACAAAAAAAAAGTATATAAGTATTATATCAGTTATCTGGTTCCCATAGTACAAGCTCTGCTTAGTTTGGGGCTAGAAGCGCTGTGCGAAATGTCTAGAAATATTTATTTATTTATTGTGAAATTTTGGCGCCCCCTAAAGGTGCCGCCCGGGGCGGGCCGCCCCTGCCGCCCCTACTACGCTACGCCACTGCATCACGAATAAACCTACTAAGTATTCGCACATTCCACCACAAAGGCCATCGCCTTTGTGGTGGAATGTGCGAATACTTAGTAGGTTAGGTACTTAGTAGGAATCACCTACATAAATAAAATTAGTGATTAAAGTGAAAGGGCTATCAGGAAACATTAAAACAAGTATGTAAGTATTATCTCGTGTATTCCAATAAACATATATCTTACAACTAACGACAGGAATCTCAGGAAGTCAACATTCAATACGGAATGTATTATCAATGAATAGTTTGATTTATTGAACATGTTCATCATAAATTATTCATTCGTTAAGGTGCACTTATAGATATATGAACGGACCAGTGTTTCCACGTACAATCTGGCAGAATCGCATAAATCAACCTAGTAACGCTATAATAAACCGAGCATTCTCCATCCAGCGGAATTTCGAAGGCCGTAAATCCATACAAAATTAAGGACCTTATCAAACACGTGCGTAAATTTACATTCGGTTTTTTTTTCGATTTCGTATGTATTTCGCCTTGTATGTGACCGACTTTTACTTATGCATTACCGGGGCCAAAAGCAACGATTATTATTATCAGCGTTATTGCCCACTGCTAAAGTAAATTCGTGCGAAAAATACGAGAGACAATGCGAACGTGCAGGCGGTCAGCAGTAATCTCTCTTCGTCTCAGGGCACTGCAGTGCACTGTACTTTTGTCATCACTACGGACCTAAAAAGAGACAGGTATTGACTACAATCACATTGTCTCTTTCTAGGTAATGGTAAATATAAGGATATTGCTGAGGTCCATTTTCTATACCCCCCTCCGTCGTCCGAGACACGTTCTCGGATACCCGGATGAAAACCCTCCGTCGTCCGAGACACGTTCTCGGAGACCCGGATGACGAAATCACTTCCGCTAATGCGGAAGAGTCATCCACATTAGACAGAGCAAACACTCCACAAACACACCGACCTCGCCGGCGAGGTCGACGAGTCCCTTTAGTCGCCGCCTACACGAGGTACAAGCACGTACCCGGGCGTTTCTCTCCTATCCCCGTCCCGGCAACAGCCCAAGCCGAAGTTCGTACCTAAGTGGTGCCCTTGCGCTAGTTGCCTCATCAAAAATAAAATTATAGGGCTGAGCGCCTTCTGCGCTCGCCAAAAGCTCGGTTAAGCTGCAACGGCCTCAGAGGCCAACAGCGAGATAAGTCAATTCGAAAAAAAAAAATTCTATATCTACGCATTGCCTCAACATCAATCTGGATGCACGTAAGATCAGTCAATTATGATGTTTATTACTTTAAACTTATAGTTCAATTTCATTTGTCAAGACAGTAAATACTTTCGCTTGCAAGATATTATTATTTTTAGGGCCTGGTCACAATGTCCGTATAACTTTACAGACAGATAAAACCATTAGCTATTTATTTGTTTTCATGTCAAAAAGTAAGATATATATATATTTCTGTTAGATAATATTATTCAGTAATGAAACAGGCACTTAGTGTTAGATTTCCAAATAACATTTCTTATATAGTTAAGTTGGTAACATTCTTAGGCGCAGGCCACACAAAAGAAACATTGGTATTACATAATATTATGTAAGAATAGAGTTCTTTAAGAAAGGGCTCGAAGTACTTACTAGCACAATAGGTACCTATTTCTACTACTTATATACTTTGCCCCTGCATGCCTCAAGTTGATGGTCTAGCTAGGGCAGTGCACCGTAAATCACCTGCCGAAGATACAAATACCCTTGTTTTAAGCAATGGATTGTATTATATAACACGTATAAAAAAATTCTGCTGTTCTGTACCACATATTTGACTGACCGGACGAACATATTCAGATTTGACCTGTCAAATCTAAGTTTTACGCTATAGGCGAAGGCGTACAGAGTAAAACATAAAATATATAAATAATTAAAATTTTAGCAATGAAGCCACGGTCCTTCCTTATGTCACATTACATTAAAATAATGTTCTTAATAATTCCTTCATATGTCACAAAATAGCTAGGTACAGAAGTGTCTGTTATCGCTCATTGTACCTATCTATTTTGTGACTGTGCTCAGTAGAATCGTTATTTAGGCAATATTCGTTTAGTTACACAAAACGAATAAACGTCAAATGTAATCGTGGACTAAATCTTAGAAACTTAAATAAGTAATAAAAAAATAATAATACAACTATTTCTCACAGCAATTATAAATAAAATTCATTTTACGAATAATTTATTAGTAATCTAACACAATACTCATTTAATAAATTCAAACAAAAAAAGGTTTCTAGTGATGTGCCTGATTTTAGCAACACGTAATAATTAAAAAATACCTTTTTAGAATATATAGGGTGTTTGATAATATACGCACAAAACTGAAAGGGGTTATTTTGATGAGCATAATAAATAAATTTGTGAAATGTTTGCCACAGAAATGTGAAATTTATTTTGGCATGTAAAAACTAACGCCTTATTAAACTTATGTTGTGGTATTGCATAAAGCTTGCCATCTAACCACAGATACTGTATTGGTGACGTCTCGAGATATCTCTTGTTGTCTCTTTCTAACCCAAAACCCGCAGCTATTTCATAAGAGATATTAAATCGACCTTTATTTTTGGATGGCGATTGCCAGAGTAGGCAGTAAAGTTTATATCGAATTAATTAATCACCTAAACTTAGTCGATTTTCTTTAAAATTTGATAATATAACTACCAGTTTTTTTTCAAGAATTCTTTTTTTTATGTTTTGAGAAACCGTATAAACCAAACACCCTGTATAAGAGTTATCTTTTTTCTACAGTTCGTAAAGAAAATAACAACAAGGTATGATAGCAACGAATGCTATTAAGGATTTCCAATAAATTGACATGCATTCCTTTACGTCAACTTATGTCTTATATTCACGAGTTACGCACTGAACTTTTGCATTCGGTAATCGCCATAATATCCATCAAGAAATAAATTAGTAATGTGTAAATCTTTATTTGTTTTTTATAACTTACTTATATATAACAAAGTAATAACACCTTATCAGAATTCATTAAATTGAAACACAGTAATATACTGTCCCAGAGGGGTAGGCAGAAACACGGCTAAGGTCCTGACATAACTCTTTTGCTCACATAATTCACTCTCATTCTTCAGACATGCTCGGCTGCTCGGCTTCACGATATCAAAGCGTTTATGACTAAACATTACACTAACATGACAATCATATCTTTATCCTTGGTCGTAGAATATATCACCTACTTTTTGACATTTAACAGAAAAGAATGGTGTGGTCGAAAATGAAGCACACTTGCCAAGAAAGAATCGGTTAACTCTACACTTAAGGTTCCGAGATTATAATGCTATGTCAACACCAGTGCGATTTCATGTTCAACTTGCGTCTTCCTCTGACGTATGCATGAACCGGTATAGCGCATGCCCTTAGTGCACGCCGATCCGGCACCGATGTGTTGGCGTTCAAAATTCCAAGCATTTTACCAGACAAAATGGCGGAAGATTGTTGTTCCGTTTCTTCAAAAAATCTTTCATCTAGATTCTCTTTTTCCTGCGTTTATCCTTGCACTTAACGCACTGGTGTAGACATAGCTCAATGATCGAAAAAACAGACGCATAGCGAATTTCTACAATCGTATAAAGTTGATGCGAATTGTTTCTTACGGTACTTTCCAGTACATCTGCTATTCCAGTAATGGAAAGAGAAAGGGTAAATCAAAATGATCTTTCTACTACTTCTATCTACTTTTAAACATCATGTTGGGTCCATATTTTATAATTTTTGTATCCCTTTTATATCATAGTCTACATAAGCATACATTCAAAACGAACACTGGAGAATCGGACCTAATACTATTTTAATGTAGTTTTCAATGGAGTGTTTCCATTCCAATCTAAACGTACATCTTCATGCAGTCACAAGTCTATTGTTTTATGTCGATTTGAACCTACTTCTGATAATCGTGTTGTTTCGAAATTTTGCAAGTGTCCGGAGGACAATACTATAATTTGGTACGCACGGCCACATTTCGAGTATATGCTGACCTCGCATTGTGTAGGCATTCCGTACAATGAAAGGTCAGGTTATACTTTTAGTTTGGTAATTATAGCTTGACTTGTACCGGATGTATTAATTATTGTGCTGATTGGATCATGGAGTATCACTACATACTGTTGCGCTATTACAGACTGCAAGAAACGTAATTTTAGTTTTTTTTAAGTATATATATATATATATAATTTGCCTATTTGTTTTCCTCACGTCGTGTAAACGGACCCCGATCGAGATTACCTAATCCCATCAAAGTTGAAATACGAAGTATATTTCCCTAGGCCTAAGTTCTTTAAAGATGAATTAACTTCAAAAGTGAAGGCAACTTTGTATAAGCACTTATCGTATTTGGCTTTTAGATCAGTAGCTTCTAGCAGTATATTGGTTAAGCCAAACTTTATGGGCGGTTTGCCGGCCCTGAGTATAGGCACGTGTATTCGCTAGCGAAATGTACGTTCTTGGCCAATCAATTTGGCGCAATATTTATTAATAACATGTGAGATCTTATGAAAAACTATCCGTTTATAAACGTCAAAAAATATGTAGATTGAAAATTCCGATTGGCGCATTAATGCGTACTTTACGCATAGTGCCACAGAAAAAGAGAATTTACCCGTGACACTACCGATAGTGGAGATAAAAATTTCCTATGACACTACTGGTTGAGCCACGCAGTTGTATCACGGGAAATAAACGGATTTAACACACACGCTGACTGCGCGGCGTGACTCCATTATAGAAAAACGATTATCAAATCATACATTGATCGCAGGATGCTTGGATGGATAATGGCGTCGGGCTGTCCATATTTTTATACGTATGTTTAAAATGGTGTACTATGATTTTAAGTACTCTTATTGTCTATGTTTTATTTGAATATTAGGCAACATTATTATAATAGAAAATTGTTCCTAATTTAATTAAATTGACACAGACGAAATCTACCATAATAAATTTAAATACATAAATACTATGAGAACAATAAACTAAAATTTACAACTTTGGCTGCTTATTATTTACAAAACATTGTTTAATTATAATAAAATGATTAGATTATTATTTTAAGTAAAGGTATCTGTCTAATGAAGCGTCACGGACGCGTAGAGTAGATTCGTCAAACTGTCCTGGCCCGGTGACTTCACACTAGGCCAAATAAGTTGGTAGCACTGTATACAGTTTGATTTGGCGGTACGCTAGCTTACTGCTTCCATATAAATATTGCTATGGCTAACGTCAGTAGACAGAGAAAAATGCATATTGCGAACACAATAAAAACCTCAATCGCTTTGCTCGTTATATACTATTAATCGAATCTCAGCAGCCTTGCGCATGTATTTTTAAGCATTCTATTAATTAGAAGAGCCTTACAAATCGCCGAGGCAACTTATCTAGACAATCATTTATTTATCTACTGTGACTCCACACCACACGCATTCAAAGACGCCGTTTATGGCTAGTATATAAATAGAATATTTATATAGAAGCAGCAAGCTTAGATCGTACGCTAAGAATCAGTAGACAGTAGCATTTATTTCTAAACCTTTACTTCAGTTTTTTAACTGAATTGCGTCAACATTGTATTTAGTTATTCAGAAAATCTTTAACAATGGAGTATAATGACATACATTTTGCAATACATATAAAAGTATTATCTAGACTATTTACTATCGTCAAAGTTTGGTATAGTTTTACAATTGTAAACTGGCAACAGTATCATTTCCGAAACATCTATCGCTTTGACATGTAGTCACTTTGACATATAGTCACTTTGACATCTGTCATAATGTGCTTTGTTGGTTTTTAGGCATGAGCGGTCTCATCCAGACAAACAACATATTTGATACAACATTGGGATAGCGTCGGATATCATTACACAATACATATTGTTGATTTTCGACTTCTTGTGTAGACGTTCGTTCAAAGTTATCACGGCGAGAAAAATGACAGACGTCAAATCGGACTTGTATTAACGGCGCTAGTATAATTAGAATAATCAAAGAATATTGTGCACCATGACAAATTTCCGCCGTCGAAGGCCTTATAAGCGATACTAGGGTTGGTCACATATACAAACTAACCCACACTATTCAGTAGAATGCTTCGGGGTTTTTCGTAGTGTCTCCTTTAACCAAGACCTGACTATACACTGATAAAATATGTGCACTGTTGGTGTCAAAAGGAGGTCATTGGCCTAAAAAGAACTAAAAGAAAATCTTAGTTGATTTTCCAAAATTTATATTTATTATATTTTCCAAATTTAATTCCAATATTCATATATATATGTTTTATAAGAAACAATGGTTGGCTCTTTGTCGCTGCTACAAACATGGAGAGAGAGTTCTCGCCGAGAGTGTGAACAGACAGCGATCAACTATTAATGTACAACCTGTTTTTTATGTACGACATGAATTTAAAACACACACCCGGAATCGTATTAACTGATTTTACAGGTAGGTTTAATACCGGTAGCTTAAATATTTATCCAGTAATCGATCATTCCCGATCTTCTTCTTCTTTCGTGTCATTTGGCTATTTGACTTTTAAATTTGATTAGCCCAATAGAGAGCAACTTCCACAGGCCTCTGTTGCCTGGTACAAGTCATTTCGTGTGCAGGTGGTTGGGCATAGAGGACATGAGAGCAGGTGGGCCATTGTTTGTGTAGACCCCGCAGTGGCACTGGCTCCGGAATGGGTCGATGTAGCCCCACTTGCCTAAATTGTCGCGGCAGCGGCCAACTTGAGTGCGTAACCGGTTTAGGGACTTCCAAATTGGCCCCTTTATCATTTCTTACTTTTCTTTATCAATTTATCATTTCCAATAAACAATTTTAACGTAAACTGGCGGCACCTTTGCGACGATGCCGCTTAGTCAGTTTAACAGGCACCTACTCACATGGTGAATTATAATGACTTGTTTGCCTATTGTATACAGGCTGTTTTATTGATATTTTAGGACTTGATATAAATGTGGATTGAAAAATAAAAAAAATCTATGATAATGAATTAGTTAAAAACCTATTTTACAACAATACTAGTCATCAGTGTTTTCATTTAATGTCGTACATAACCGTAGTACATATGTATCGCACACGAAATCATCATTTCTTGATCGAGAAAATAGACGATAGTTAGTCGCTTTCTTGTCGGCCATGGGACAAATACCTAAGAAACATCTGACAGAAAAGCAGACAACAGACTTGCAAAAAAAGTTATTCGTTTTAAACACTCATATCCCGAAGCACTCTATTAAACTCAAATATTAAACTAACAAAAGTGTATAAATATAAATAATACGATTTACGTAAAACATACATTGTTACATTAACAATAACGTAAAATGTGATCCACTAATCATGGCAATATCGGTACGTACGCATACGATACAGTGGACGACGGGCTTAATGATTCTATAGTTTATAGAATGATAAATAAAATTAGCGTTAAGAATAATAAACCTATGAGTATTCCAATGGCCGCCCATTGACGACGATCTGAAATGAAGAAAATTCATACTAATATTATAAATTCGAAAGTAACTATGTGTCTATGTGTGTTTGTTATTTTTTCACGACAAACAGCTGAGCCGATTTCGATGAAATTTGGTATACAGATAGATTAATAAAAAATAATGCTGGACATTTCACACACCGCTATCTAGTACCAAACTAAGCAAAACTTGTACTATGGGAACCAGATAACTGATATAATACGTATATATATATATATATATATATATATATATATATATATATATATATATATATACATATTTTTGTAAATACATACAAACTTATAGTTTACAGAAAACCTCCCAGACCCGGAACAAATATCTGCAGATCATGCAAAACATTTGCTCCGCGGCGGGAATCGAACCCGCAGCAACCTCCTGCGTCTCACTGCGCCCACTAATCGTCCCCTGCGCCACTGAGGTCGTCAGATAAGATAACTCTTTATTGTACACCAAAATAAAACAAAGAACGTAATTTTCACAAATACATTTAGTACAATGATTTAGATTATGACCGGGATTGGGGCATATGCTACTTTGTACCAGACTGCGCAGAAGGAGGGTAAAAGAGGTTATATAGAGGAAAGATTTGTATGTTTCTAAAGAATAAACTTAAAAACTACGGGACCGATTTGAAAAATTCTTTCACCATTAGAATGATACATTATTCCTGAGTAAGATAAGCTACTTTTTATCCGAATGCGCAGAAAGAGGGTTATGTTTTTATTGACAAACCATGCGTGCGAAGCCGGAGAGAGGTACAATATACAAGCTGAAATTTTAATGGTTTCCCTCAGTAGTAGTACTTAAACATCCAATGTCGCCAATCGGCCCACACCCAACGTCAGAATTATTACTTTGAAAGAAACTGTCTCTCTGTCCGTCTGTTTGTTACGTTATCACGAATAAACTGCTGAACCGATTTCGATGAAATTTGGTATACAGATAAATTATGACCGCGATTAGTACATACATAGGCTATTTTCATCCGACTTAGGAGGGTTATGTTTTTACAAAGCACTCGTGCGATACCGCGGGCGGCAGCTAATAAAAAATTAAAATGTTTTGTTTTCATATATGTAATTAAAACAATATTCAAAACCGTTATTACCGTTGTTCATGTGAAGCACCTTAGCCACTTTCTTGAGGGTCGAGTCTAACTTGGAATCTGCGTTCTCCAATTCGGTGTTTAGATCATCTAGCATCCTGGAATCGAAATTGTTGTACTCGTTATTGGTGATAGATTCAGGACTAGTAATGAGCGCGAATTAACTTAGATATGTTGATAAGCTTCGCAACCATCGCTTGTTTACTACCGGACATGACTTTTTAAAATTCTCTTCTTTTGTGAGAAATTTTACATAAAAACAAAAACGAGTTTAAACATTTTAAAAACTATGAATCTAAGTAATACTGGACATTTCATACAGCGCCATCTAGCCCCAAACTAAGCAAAGCTATGGTATAACTGTAATAACAGATAACTGTTAGAATACTTATATATGTTTTTTTTGTACAAACATACTTATGATATATAGAGAAACAACCAGACCCGTAACAAATAAATAAAAAATAAATATATCTTTATTCATTTTTCATATTGCTAAGATTAACATTAGGGATTAATATCTACATAAAGGTTAGATTTCATACATTGCCTGAACTAGGAAAACCTGTATATCAGGCGAAAAAGGCTGGACTGGCGTAACTTATGAATACTCAAATTAATAAAACTTAGAATCTATTTACATAATGAAGAAAAATAAAAATAACTAAATAAACTAAGTGCAAACATGGAAGGTTTGAGTTTACGTACTATACAATCTTTCAAATCTTACTTTATTACGGTTAGTAATTCCTCAGTTTTCTCGTAAGATAGATTAGATAGAGCAGTCTGTAAGGCTCTTTTACAGTTTGAAAAGTTCATTGAGTGTACGCTCCATTTACGATTTAGGCTGTTGTACAGCAATAGGCCTAGGAACATTATAAATCTGGATGCAAAAGCATGCTTAACTGGGGTGTTGTTATTGCGGAAAATATCTGCAGATAATGCAAACATTTGTTCCGCGGCGGGAATAGAACCAGCAACCTCCTGCGTCTCAGCCGGCAATTCACCCACTGCGCCACGTAGGTCGTATAAGTATTAATAAGTGAAAATAAATAATACTTAATTACTGATTTAAACGGGTATTTATCACGACGTTTCGACGGATTCAACGACGGGTAGACTCAGGCAGACATTCGTCCCGCGACTACAAATTAGATAATAACAATTTAATTATAACAAATTATATATAACCGGGATAACAAATTAAAAAGGTACATACGCGTTTGTATGTTTGTGTGTGTTTGTATTTGTTAGAAACGTCGTAGTATCGCACAATTCATATAATCGCATTTATCAGCTTATCTTTATATACCATATTATTAATCTATGTATATGTATATAATATATTACAATTTATATTGTATATGTATATATACCTAGTCAGGTCATAAGTATTGTCACACAGTAAAAACTTTTCTTTTAGAATGCTGGCCACAAAAAAGTTTATAGAATTCGAATTTCGAATTGTTCATGAAAATAAAAATTTATACTTTTTAGAATTTTACTAATTTTTAAATATGGAGTGGACGCTTAAAGAAGACCGTGTTGCAGTTATTGCGTTGCATCGTTGCGGTTACGCGCCAATTCAAATTTGTGACATACTGTAAAATTTGAATATAACCAAAAGATTCGTTTATCGCACCATCAAACGCTACAATGAAGACTCTAGTGTAGATGACAGGTCAAGAAGTGGTCGCCCTCGGTCTGTTAGGACTCCAGCAGTGATAAAAGCTGTGAAGGCGCGAATTCTAAGAAATCCCAAACGTAAGCAGAAACTGTTGGCCCTTCAGATGGGGTTAAGCAGAACCACGGTGAAAAGGGTGTTAAATGAAGACTTAGGGCTTCGGGCATATCGAAGAAAAACAGGACATCGTTTGAATGCTCGTCTAATGGACCTGAGACTGAAGAGATGCCGCGCTTTGTTGAAGCGGTACGCGGGAAAAAAATATCGGGAAATTCTTTTTTCGGATGAAAAAATTTTTACCGTAGAAGAGAGCTACAACAAACAAAATGATAAGGTGTACGCACACAGTAGTGAAGAAGCGAGCAACCGTATTCCGCGTGTCCAATGGTCATTTTCCATCCTCGCTCATGGTATGGTTGGGAGTTTCTTATTGGGGCTTAACAGAGGTACATTTTTGTGAGAAAGGTGTAAAAACGAATGCAGTTGTGTATCAAAATACAGTCCTGACGAACCTTGTGGAACCTGTTTCTCATACCATGTTCAATAACAGGCACTGGGTATTCCAAAAGATTCGGCGCCAGCTCATAGAGCGAAGAGCACACAAAACTGGCTGGCGGCGCGTGAAATCGACTTCATCCGGCACGAAGACTGGCCCTCCTCCAGTCCAGATTTGAATCCGTTAGATTACAAGATATGGCAACACTTGGAGGAAAAGGCGTGCTCAAAGCCTCATCCCAATTTGGAGTCACTCAAGACATCCTTGATTAAGGCAGCCGCCGATATTGACATGGACCTCGTTCGTGCTGCGATAGACGACTGGCCGCGCAGATTGAAGGCCTGTATTCAAAATCACGGAGGTCATTTTGAATAAACTTTAGTGTCATAAGAATCTATGTTTTGTTAAGTTCATTTTGGTATATAAATGGTTACATAATGAATAAACTTGTTTCAATTATTTTATATTAAACATGTGACAGAATTTATGACCTGACTATTTAATCCAAGTGCATATGTTATATTTGTATTCATGTTTATTTATAAATTTTAGTATTTAGTTATACATATTTTTATTTTGGTATTAGATGCACTCTCTTTGTAAATAGTTTGGCCATAAATGTACACCCCCGACCATTATCTTTGTTATAACAAAATCCTCTCTATACAAAGGTTGTCTGGAAGAGATCGCTTCTAAGCGATATGACCGCACATTGTACTTTTTGCTTTGTGTTTTCTATTTTGTTTGTATTTTTTTGTTTATATTGTGTTCAATAAAGTGTTTTCATTCATTCATTCAAACGCGATAAATACCCTTTTAAATCAGTTATTATGTACAGTGATCGCGAAGGTATGTTAAATACTAAAATATACTTACACAGCTTGTTCATCCAACTCAATACCGATCTGCTTAGACACGGTCTTCAGCGATCCAACAGAATTGCTGATCACTTGCAACTGATCATTCTGACTGCTCAACATTTTATCCTGCATCGACATGATATCACTGTCGTAAGCCTCGTATCTGTTAGGGCTGTCCGTCTGGTTCGCGAGTTTGGAGTACTTGGTGTACTTAGGTGTGGAAGTCCACGAGTTGCCGAAGTGCATCGGGGATTCTTCGCCGAGCAGAGGCTCCCGGGCCGTGCCGTCGTTATCGCGGTTCCTGTTCAGACTCATCTTGCCTTTCATAACCTGTGGATAGAAAAATACGCACGGATATTGTACACTAGCAAAACTTGATACTTGTAAACTTGATACTCAGAACTCCTTCGCACAGCACTTCCTTTTACAGCGCTTCTTTTACTGTCCAGGCTGTTCAGCTGTGGAATGCTCTGCCCGAAGAAGTAAGACGGTCATCGTCCTTACACTTCTTCAAATTGAAGGTGAAACATCATTACCTGACGATGTCATCTTCCTAGCGTTATTTATTTACTATTTATGTACTTATTTTATCTGTTAGTATAGTTTGCTATATGTATATACCTATATATTAGTCTATTTTATAAGTATATTAAGTATTAGGATTAAAACTTCATATTATTATTATATCTTAGAATATATTATGTGTAAATGTAATGTATCCGCTAAAGTACACCGCACTCAGTAATTTTTAAAAATTTCGCTCCATCCAAAGGTTGCCTGGAAGAGATCGCTTTTAGCGATAAGGCCGCCCATTGTATTGCCTTATTTATTTTAACCCAGTACTTATTTTTTTTTTATTATTTCTGTTTGTGTGGTAATTCAATAAAGAGTTATCTATCTATCTACTAGCCGACAGGTTTTTATCACAATAAAATATAGCCTTATAGCTCTCATAGATATTACATATTTATATACTTCAAACAATCTCATATTTCACCATCATCTCTCATCTCTAAATCCCGATCATAATCTATCTATATACCAAATTTTATCAAAATCGATCCAGCCGTTTAGTCGCAAAAACGTAACAAATAGGCAGACAGACTTTCGCATTTATTATTCTTCGTCACTTCCGTGGTAGTGGCGCGCTTGCCAAACCTTCGCCACTCCACTTGTATCGCCGCTTTTCTGGTGCACTCGTGTAGGGGAGGGTCAAGTGCTGCTTTGATCCGTCCATCTCATTGGTGCGAAGAACGTGACGAATTTATAATATTCATCATCATCCACAGCCTGACTTCACTCATTGTTGGGTGTATGCCTCCTCAAGTGTTTGCCATCCAACACGAACCTGCGCTAGTCTCACCCACTGACGGCTCACGACCTTTACGATGTCGTCCACCCATCTCGCTGCTCGTCGTCCTACCCCTCTATACCCGCTACTCGGCCACCATTCAGTCACTGTCCTGCTCCATCTGTCATCACCACGTCTAGCCAAGTGTCCCGCCCAGAACCATTTGAGCTCCATAACTCGAATCCCAACGTCATGAACATTCGTTTGTTTACGGATCTCGACGTTTGGAACTCGATCTAACAGTCTGATGCCGAGCATGGTACGCTTCGTGGCCCTCTGTGCAACTCTTAACCTGTACACATCCTCCTGCATGAGCGTCCATGTCTCGGCACCGTAGGTCATGGTGGGTAGAACACATTGGTTGAATAAGCGTAATAATAATAATTTATAATATTAGTATCACAAAAAAAAATATAAAAAAATTGTTGGTTACCTTTACTTCCTGCTTGGTAGCTTCAATGAAGGTGCGCCGGTCGCAAATCTCTCTGTTGTCGATCTTAAACTTATTGGAGTTTTTCTCAACGATGCTTAAACTTCTCATTAAGGTAATCACACGAAGTAATAGGTCAGGCGATGTGGCATTCTTTGGAATACTATGCCTATAATACCTAGCTGTTGACGTTTACTGGCATATTATGATGATAGTAGCTATGCAGGCTTACTAATTCCTTGATTCAAGTTTCTAGCTAGTTTTATTACCGGCCTACTAGAACAATAATTTAGCCTTATTTTTTGCTATATTTTTAACCACGCAGAAAAGGGGTGTTATAAGTTTGATGCCTTTGTCTGTCTGTGTGTTTGTCTATCTATGGCATCGTAGTTCCAAAACGGAACGATATTAAAACACAAAAAAAACAATCAAAACTAAATTACGATCAACAGATATTGTTAAAAAAAAAATTCTAAACAAGCGTCGCTTGACAAGTAATCTGAATTGTGACCCAAACGTAATTTCAGCTTAATCACATCCATGAACTAAAATACTACAGATATTTACACTTGACGCAAAAAGAGAGGCATTGGTCCGTATGTTTGTTGCATTCTAGTTAAGAAAAAATGATCCAATATCAATGCATGTTTTTAATGGAATTTAGCCATTAATTTAGCTGACCCGTACCGGCATCTGGCTAGCCACAGCTTGTCATCAAAATAAAATATAGGCTATAGCACTCATAGCCCAGCTATCTATCAATGAAAGAATTTTCAGCATCAATTCAGTTGTTTCAAAGATTACCCCCTAAAAACATACAACCTAAAATACCTCTATATATTATTAGTTTTGAAATTGATGTTCTTTTTTTATATCCATATTTATGGGAACTTGCGTCGGCTTTACGACGATGTCAGTTCCATAATTGTCTACACAAATAACTACAAACCATCCTCCTTTAGCAGGTCGTGGTGTCGGTAGAACATGTTAGCTGAATCAGATGTTTCTTCAGCTAACACACTCTGAAACATGCCCCCCATCGACCTGGTTGACTTTTAGTGCTCTGTACAACCCCTCTCATAGATGAATCCGGACACTCTGTTAAAAGTGATTGATGTTCTGTTTGCCAGATATAGTGTTCAAGAGTAGTAGAGTTCCTTTTGAAAGGGCTCGCACGGGGAAATACTACCACCATACCTATTTTTTCCGCCAATTTGCTTTGGTTTGAAGGGTATGGTTGCTAGTGATATTACAGGCACATAAGTCCATACAAAGGTACAAATAATATTATAAATCCATACAAATTATAATCCTGTCCATACAAAGGTTGTCTAGAAGAGATCGCTTTTAGCGATAAGACCGCCTCTTGTACTAAATCTATTTGTAAAAATTATGTTCTGTATTTTACTTTGGTGTTATCTTATCTAAGAGTTTTAACAAAGAGTTATCTTATCTTATAAGTTTTTACACCTGTATGCCTCAAGTTGATGGACGCACTGCAGAGCACGTTTGTAAGGTGCATGCAATACTTTGTTATAAGCGATGGTTACCATTTAACATCAGGTGGGCCAGATGCTCGTTCTAACTCAAGGTAGTATAAAGATAAATAATCTGGTAGAAATAGTAAATTTACTCAATAAAAATATTGTAAAAAGGATATTGATGGTATCTTCCAAATCCTCCAAGTCCCACTCGATGCTCCGGAGCGCGTTTCGTAATTCTGTAGAGGTCCACTCTACTTCAGGACTGTTGGGCACGATCGGAGCCTTTGAGATCTCTTGCCAGCGCAAATACAATCCTCGAGTCTTGTTCAATGCCTTGAACACCTCACTGTAATATCATTTATATCTATAATTAAAATTAGCAATAGCATTCTAGGTATACAGCTGCTTAATAATTGAAATGAAATGTTTATTTTATTTGTGAAACTAGGTAAATGATAACATTTTAATTTATGTACCTACTAGTTCCTACCAGTTGCAGTATACAAACATTATATGATCCTAATAAGCCTTTGAATAACCACAATGTATACAAGTAGTGTTTCATTACATCATGTGCTTCCTATAACACAAGCTGCTTAGTTTAGGTATAGATGATGCTGTGAGAAAATGTCCAGCTTTATTTATTTATTGATATTAGTGGAATTCTTCTAGATCATGAATTGTTATCTTTGATCTCAGTATGGCTTGGCCTAATATGAGAATAATATTATAAATGTGATAGTTTGGATGTTTGTTTGTTTGTTATACTGCTGCTAACGGCTGAAACGATTTTGATGAAATTTGGTACGCACGAAGATTATAACCTGGATCACTACATAGGCTACCATTTATCCCATAAATCAATTACCATGGGATAAAAATGGGGTGTCAAGTTTCAACAGCGAGTTTAGCTTTATTTCTAGGTTACAGAAATTTAGTAGTGTAACGCGTACGATGTCACGGGCAACAATAATCCAATAAACAAAAATTGTAATAAGTTCTCAGCATTTTGCACACAGCACTATACCACCTAGATATTAAGATTAAAGTCAAGATTTAGTGTCATACAGATGCAAATAAATTATTTTTCATATTTTTTTCTGCAGTGTAGCATTTAATAGGTACTAATAAAACTGCCTAATCTAATAGTAAAGTGTACACCATGTGGCAGTAAGGACAATCTTGTCTAGTACCTATGCATTTCATAGGATGTCTAACACAGCAGCGCAAGCTGCAGTCAACTTGTTGAAAACATTATTGATTCTGTAAGGTTCTATGTTTATTCCAAAAAAAGGTAGCCTCAAGGTCAGAAGACTGTTCAAGGCCTGTCTCCAAAACCACAATATCACTAAATATTAGAAGCACAGTCACTTACTCTTTTACAACGTAGAATGGATCTTCTAAAGTCATGACAAACAGGCACAGACGTTTATACTCAGCAGATACATGTGACACAATTTACAAGCACACAAGCTAGGGAAACCGACATTAACGCACGATAAACATGGAGAATCCAGACGATACCTCCAGCGCCTATCCCACAAAATATCGACATCAAGATACAAACCCTCTATTGTATTCTCCGACGATTCTCGTGTTTGCTGTCCTTTACACACTCGTTGGAAAACTCGACCTTCCGAGTCTGTGTCGAAACGAAGCGACGCTGCAATGCGCAATCGCACAAGCCACCAAGGTACGAAGTACAAGCCACCACACCCTCACTCACCTAAACACACTATTTTCATCCCCCAACAAAGAAAAGCCTCCCCTTTAACGCCACTTTCTTTCTCTTCACCTCCTCCTCCTCCTTTGATTCTATTGTTTACGTTTGTTTACGTCTATAAACGTCAAAGTGACAAAACTCTACCCAATGACATGGACATATATATAACAATGGCAGTTTAAAATACGGTACAACATTTTTTTCTTAATTGTTGGTGTTTGTTACCTACTATTAAAAGTGTGAGCGAAATAATATGTACCTATAATAAATAACAGAAAGAATATACAATTAATTACATTATAATATAATACAGAAGAAACAGTTGAATCATCTAAAGACCACAACCGGTCTTTCGATAGGCTTCGATATATAGCTCAACTGCTCCAGATCACCATACTTCGGCCGTTCAGAGAATGCGTTCCTGACACCTATCAGTTAGTCATATAAAGCGCTGACATAACCTTGTAATAGCGCAGTTTAGATTTAGAAAAATATTGTTTACCAAGTTATTTGACACTCAGTTTGGCACAAAATTATAACATTAATTGATTATTGATATAATGATGTTGTTTTAATGCTCATCAATTGTTAAAACGGTAAACAACCAGCAATAATATTTTTATCGTAACTGCAACGCCATTACAAAGTTACGTCGTCAGTTCAATCGCGACGTGTCAGGAACGCATTCTCTGAACGGCCGTAGTATAACAGGCGGAAGTGTCCCCAAGACACTGTTCAAAACAATAATAAGTACGTACATTTAAGTAACGTACAACGTAAACGTAACGAGTAACGCTCGAAAGTAATTCAAATTCGTTTATTACTTAAGAAATAACATAACAGTTTACAAAAACCAAAGCGTTATTACTAGTACATAAAACAATAATAACAAATTACAAAATATAAAAATAAAGTTTTAAGCACACAACAAAAATAAAAAGTAAGTTTTACATAAAATTAATTAGATTGAGGATCAAATAAAGGGTTAGCCCTAATCTAATCTGTAATAGATGGCTAGAAATATGTAAAATATGCAAGTAAAGCATTTAATAATCTGCGGTGGGTACATACAAGTTTAGTTATTGAGGGTAAAAGGTACTTACTTATATTGTTAGCAACACCGTAGCCAATGCTGCCAACTCCCAAGGCAGGAGACATCTTACGGTGAACGGTCTGTACGATAAAAATTGACAATCAGCGACTGTCAAGATGACAGTGTCGGCAGTTGGCTTCTTCTATAAATAAAGGTAGGTAACTCAACCTATTTTTGGGTGGTTCCAGACGTAACGGACAAACCCACAGCCGTGGTAGTCTAATCATGCCATCCCTTTCACACGTGAGGTACGTACTGTACGTGTAAAAGGGATGGCCTGACTTGCGATAGTGACACGACAGCAATTTGGCTGTCGTATAGAATTATAGTATAGAAAATATAAAAATTGTATGCACCATAATTTGGTCTAAATTTTTGTTTCGAGGGGCAGTATTTAGTATTTATTTGTAGAAAACTTTGTTCAGGACTCGGGATAAATTCGAAAGTAACTGTATCTCAGTCTATCTGTCTACTCATACGTTTTTATGGCTAAACGCAGCGGAAGATTTCAATTAAATTTGGTGTCTACTTACTATAAAGATAATGATTAGAACCTGGATTGAGACATATTATATGCTACTTGTATTATGGGGATTTCGCTGCCATGTTTTTTAACTGCTAACAGATGGCGTTGCTCTGTCATACGCCGATTTAGCAAAGGAAAGTGAATTCACAATAACAATTACCGTGTTATCATTATTTCCCGAGGAATATGATATAAATAAATCTTTTGTTTTTGTTTAACTAACGAAGTGAGATTGTTCTAAAGAAATTTTAGTATGGTTTCTTTGAAATTTTGGCATGTAAACCATATTTTTGCAGGTGTATCGCCAGACAGTGCCATCTATTACGCTAGTTGGAACTACCTACTTTAAATTGAAAACGAACTATGAAGCTGTGAAATTTACAGGTGTATTTTATAAATTTCTTTACCGGTTACTTTAAATTATAGAATTATAGAACATATTTGGCCAACAATAAGAAAATTGCAATACATACAAGAGATAAAAAAGTTACTACACATTAGATGTAGGTACATACGGCTACACATTAAGCTACACATTTCGAGTATAAGATGACCTCGCATTGTGTAGTCTTTTCGTAGAATGAAAGGTCAGCTTATACTGGAAATTAGATTGATGTGTAGCCGTGTGTAATAAACGATTACCTACATTATATTATGAAAAGCCAACACTAAGAAAATTACAATACTTTAAATTAGATTACATGTGGATGGTTGCTGCACATGATCTGGTATGTGTACACTAACACACAATGGTATAATAAAATTCAGTTTATGAAGAGTTTTCCCATTCAACTTTTTATTAAAGTCTATTTCGGTTTGACCAATATTAAAAATAATTTCAATCATATTATATTCATAGTGTATAACATAAGACTGGTATTTATAAAAAAACTAGTGGCCCGGTCCTGGCTTCAGACGGATTTCACAATAAAATATAACTTAACTATATAGGTAGCTAAGTTTTTCATTTACTATTATTATTAATTTGAGGTTGCAACACTGAGCAGAGTAGCCAGCTAGCAGTGCCCTCGTTCGCCCAATAGCGCTGCTGACGACTGACTCGACTAAATCTCGCGTGGCGGAGGCAGATTTTTTTGACAACTTTTCTTTACTTGACGTCCGTCCGTCAGTGCTGACTGACGTCTGTCCGACTGTTTGAGAATGTCATTAAATTTGTGATGTGATTTTTTCATTCGTTCGTTCATCATTTTGATCATTGCTCGCGCGTGTAGGGTCGATTCATTTTATTTTGCTGTAGTTCTTCACAAATCGTGCTAAGTTAGCAAAATGAACTCCGTATTGAATCCTGAGGCTCCCGAGTTTCATCCTCTCACAAATGCAGTCCAGGTACATGATTCAGCTACTTTTACAGAACTAAACAATCACTATAAACAAAATTTAGCATGTGTTTTCAATTGTTCGTAGTTCCTCGGCGGCATTTCGGTACTACGAATGCTAGATTTGTATTTGAAAATACAAGGTAAATAAGTATCGTTGGTTGTAATTAAGGTTGTATTGTTATCCTTCCCAAAATTTAAAGATGTACCACGTGACCTCTTTTCGGGGTCATGTACTGTACTGAGTACCTACCATCGCACAAAATTGATATTCCTACAATGATCTGTTTGCTTCTTTTTCCTCTTATTTTATCGCACTTCTAACTCTAATAAGAAATTGTCTTATTTGTGTATTTTAAAAATTGATTTACCGGTTACTTCTAAGATTGTAGAATTATAGAACATATGTGGTCAACAATAAGAAAATTGCAATACATTTTATTATTACAAGAGATATGATAGTTGCTACACATTAGATGTACTGTACTGACTACCTACATTTTTTTTATACTACATTTATGGCAAACGAGATAATAAGAAAAGAGAACAATAAGAAAATTGCAATAAATTATAATATTACAAGAGATAAGATAATTGCTACACATTATCTGTTATCAATGAGTACACTAACACAATGGTGTAATAAAATAATGAAGATGAGCCAAGTATCAGTTTATGAAGTGTTCTCCCATTCAACTTTTTATTATAGTCTATTTGGGTTTGGCCAATATCAAAAATCATTTCAACCGTATTATAGTGTACAATTTATGACTGGTATTTATAAAAAAACTAGTTGGCCGGCCCTGGCTTCACATATTTCACAATAAAATATAGCCCAACTAGCTTCCGACCGCGGCTTCGCAAGCGTGGTTTGTCAATAAAAAGCAGCCTATGTGTTAATCCAGGTTATAATCTAGGTACATATAAAATTTCATTGAAATCGGTTCAGCCCTTACAACGATTGAGTAACAAACAAATAAATTATATTATATATTAGCAAATAATATTAGATAGATAAATAATTCTTTATTGTTACACCAAATTAAAATAACTTAACCTATAAAACTTAAAGACTAATACATTGTGGTACAATGGGCGGCCTTATCGCTAAAAGCGATCTCTTCCAGGCAACCTTTTTTTTTATTAGGTATATTATTTTTACACCCTCTGCCAATCTTCCATTAAGCAATGATCTTCTCCATCCAAAGGTTGTCTGGAAGAGATCGCTTTGTTAAGCGATAAGACTACCCATTATGCTTACATTTATTTGTTTATTTCTTTATATCTGTTGTGTCTAGCTTGTAAGGTATAATAAAGAATTTTTATTCATTCATTCAAATAAATAAACAAGCATCTAAACTTTCTCATTTATAATATTAGTGTGATGGTTTTGCGTTCATACAAAAATCCCACAGTAAAAAGCACTGGTTATCTAGAAATTTCAAATTTCAAAAACTTATTAAAATATTTTTTCAGACAAACTATTGTTTCCACATTATCAATAGAAACGCATTATTTCGATATGAATTGTTTATTCAGCTCGGGAGCTGTGTGCAAAGTGAAGATGGCAGAACAATATATTACTACCTACCTATATAAATCACTTTATCATGAAATACAAAGTAAAACAGTGACCGTAGCTTAAACACCTCTGTTTATGACACAAACCATGTCCTTATAATTGAAAATGAACACAACAAAAAAAAACAGCCAAATCGGTCGAGCCATGTTTCATTTTTTATTTACATTGAAGATAGAAAATGTGATTCCTATCATTGTTGTGATTCTTATCCTTGATATATATCGTGATCTTTTCAGTGTCAATTTCACTATGTTTGTAAGAAAAATGTACCAATATTTGCGAGACAAAATTGTACGTATTTATTATTTTGTGCCCTATAACTTAAGGCATCGGTTAAGTCTCAGGGAGTTTTTGAAATCTATAAAAAAATCTAAAATCTATCCTTAAATCTGGTATAGAGTTTCTCTGAAATACCTTTCATCATCATCATATCAGCCACAAGACGTCCACTGCCAAACACCACAAGTGACCCATTTTATGCGGTTTGCAACAGCTTGTAGCAACCTTTATCAGGTCGCCTTTCCATTTACTGGGGGGCCGTCCTGCGCTGATTTTTCCAGTGCGTGGTCGCCACTCGAGAACCTTTCTGCCCCAACGGCCGTCAGTTCTTTGAGTTACCATTGCCGGAATACTATAAAGAGGCGCGAAAAGGGTAGGTTTAAACTATTTTAGTTTAATAACGACGAGTCCTTGAAATGTCTAACAAATGGACAAAGAAATTAAATAGTTCCCTTTGCCAGTTTCAAAATTAAACCTTGAGGTAATGTATAAATGTTATTGGATTTCAATCTGACTTCGAAATAATCAATAATGTACAAACCAGTGGTACTGACGAAATTTTATACGCAATCCACGTTCCTACGTGACTTTTAACCGAAAATACGTAATCTCTAAACAGGTGTTTTATAGCAATATCTAGAAAAAATAACAAATTTTCAAAGTTATACAAACCAGGCTTCATGATTGGAACCATACATTCTGCGTCTCAGCCGGCTATTTGGCCACGCAGCTCACCAAATTCAAAAGCTATAATTTATGACACGCCCATTTTAAGTAGTCTTCAGGCTGTGAACGCTGAAGAAACATGTTCTAAACTTTACAGCCAAGCCTGCAGGAAATTTCAAAACGTTTTCTTTTTGGTTGCAGGATGGGTTCGTGTGTGTCAATAAGACGATCAGAACTTCAAACTGCTTTCCATTCGGGCCCTCGCGCGATATCTACAAGACGTACACAGACTTCGGCATCGTAACGTTCCAGATAAGCGAAAATGTTGTAATACAATCCAACCAGATAGCTGTAACTGAGCTTTCTGATGTTCAGCTGAAGTGGTAAGTCTTTAAAATTACCACCAGTGGAAGCCAGGAAAACTTGTGTACTAGTGATGGAATCCTACTGGTGGATATTTCCGCTGTGAGTTGGATAAGACAAGGCTTATTTTAGTGTATCAATAAAACAGTATTTATTTAGCGCCTGTTGTCAAAGGATCATAAATATAGCGCATTACTTATGCCCAACAAAACTCATTCCAATCACAATGACTACATTTAACTAACCAGTGATATAATTATATGTAAAATTTTGCTTCGTAAGTTTGCTATTTGGTTTGGAATCTGATTGTATATTCTTATAGCTATAGTTTTTTTATTCCAATTTATTTGTTATAAAGGATACATATTAGTTCTATCGTATGTACAAATTGGTTAAATTAATGAAACAAAATTAAAGTTAAACCAAACAAACAATTAACTTATTTAAATCGGTCCAGAACCACAACCATACAAAAACTGCCAAGTGGAGTTATGCTTACCGAATAACTTTTTATTATGTTGTAATCTAATACTTGTTGACTAATAACTGTTGAACTGTTGACCACCCTCAGGTAAATAATATTCATAACCCTTTCACATGTATTCACACACTCACACACATACACTCACCCATCCACACACACAAACTCACACCCATACACACACACACACACTCATACACACACACACACACATACACACACACATACACACACACACACTCATACACGCACACACACACACACACACACACAATCGTGTACACTCAGTAGTCTATCATATCTCATTTTAGCTATTTAAAGGCTAAACTAACTTAGATTTTTCTTTTTTATTTTGCCATCGTTACTTTTAAAAATTTATTTTGTTTTATTTTGTATTTTGTAAGTAAGGAACAACAATTGTACTGGTTTAGGAGACGGGCGCTGACACTGCTACACAGTTTTTCCTAACTTTTTGCAGCTGTCAACGTTCACTATTTGTTCTTGATTCCTATGTGTTTTTGAACCAAATAAATAATTTGAATTTGAATTTGAATCTTCGTCCTTACAGTACCAACAATGATGAAGACAACACGGAAAAAATTATTGATGTGAACGACAGTTTCCTGGACCGAATCAATATAAACATAGACAACATAACAGGGGTCAACAAGCCCAATGAACAATTCATGAAAGGGATCAACAATGTGGTGGTTTCCTCGTGGAACATTGCTCCTGTCATTTCCAAGATAAAGGTCAGCATTCTTTACACCGCCAATTCACAAATTTCTGGCATTAGCCGGCATCGTGGTTGATTTTGTATAATTTACTTTTGAAATAACGCAGGACTTCGGGTTCATCGCAGCAGAACTAGAATTCTATGTAACTAGAATTATCTTATTTTTTTAGGTTGGAGATGCCACATTTATAGGGGCGAAGAACATTCCGCGTCCTCAGCTCTGCTTCAAGGACCCCGTAGATAACTCCTACAGTATGTGGGTGCCCAAGATATCCGACAAACCGAACAATGTCAAGCCTTTGGCATTGAATATACTATACAATATGGACGGCGAGGCTGTGGGGTGAGTTATCTTTTGTATCCATTGAATGTGATTTCCACTAGAGAAACTTTCTGTCTCAACGGCCAGATGTGAGGTCTCGACTCTTTAAAATCTACAATGATTTCATAGATGTTCTTAAAAAAAAAGATTACCCTTACTTTTAATTGGGCTAATCCAAATTCTTTATCGTGAAATTTAATTCTGCGTAACCCTACGTTCCTTACGAAATGATATTTTTTTGCATTCAAATAACCATAGTTCCTTAATTATCCAAATTGGTAGAACATTACATGGGGTGATTCGGGTAGCCCTAGCGGTGCTCTACTTACTTACGCTTGACACTATGTTTTGAAACATCACGTATAATGTAAAGCCTAAATTGTATTCTCCAAAAATAAGCACGCTATTATTTTTGGCAAGAGTTCTGACCGACAAGGGGAGATAAATCTCATTGGAATAATGCATAGTCGAGATGGCCTTGGTAACGGATTGAACAAGGGGTCCCTCGCGTTGACCACCTGGCCTGTGCATAGTAACTAATGCTCGAATGCAATGATTAATTTTAGCTGAGGAGGATATCATTCTAAGCAATGCAATGCAATATTGAAATTAGCAATTATGATATGATATGATATATAAATTTTGTCTTAAGTATAATTTTTATAGATAAACTCTTTATTATAAAGAAAAATTATTAGTAATTAATTTTCTTTTATTAAATATATGCTTAATATTGTTAACAGACATCATATTCAATTTATACATAACTATGAAATACGTAAGAAACAGTTGCATCTAGAGATCTCAACACCGTTGCAAACGATCTATAGATAGCTGAACTGCTCCAGATTACCTCCATAGATAATAATGTTGGTATTATCTGCCATGTTCGATTGACCGTGACGTCACAAGCGGAACATGCAATACGAAGGGCGACTTGCACAACGATGCCTAATCGTACTTAGTGCCTAAATATAATTTAGAGAGTAGTCAAATCATACAAATACGTCATTTTTGAACATGTTTAGTCGCTTATTACGTTTAGGGATCGTTGTGCAAGCCGGGCTAAGATGAAGACTTCATCTTTCAAAATAATTGGGAGTTGTGATGGATTCGAGAAATTAAATATAAAATGCATAATGGACCGACCCATTACTATCCCAATACTCCATATAACGTAAATTATTTAGGTTACGGTATTGGGCCGATCCACGTCTGTTGCATAACGGACGAGCTGTGGGCTAATATTACCACGAAGTACCAAGAAGACCACGCCCGAGGTGACGGGACCAGTCGGACTGACAAGTGGAAGTTGGAACAATAATAGTATACACGCATTCATTTAGACCCATCCTTTCTTCTAAGACCTACTCCATTTTCCAGTTACGAGCATCCGTACAGCGTAGAGCTGGATCTCTACCACCCCCCGGCTCACTTTATCGAACCGGATCCGGAACTGCCCATTTTTCCCCCGCCGCTCGAAGCGACGCCACTGACGATGGTCGACTCGGAGGCGAAGTTGGACGACCTGGTGAGACACCTGCGAGGCTGTGACGAAATCGCAGTCGACGTGGAGCATCACGCGTACCGGTCTTATCAAGGTAAGAAATAGAGGTTTTATAAAACTTTGGTCGACATGACCATGGTGTTTCACCAGGTCATCCAACTAACCCTTCATGGGTTAGTTGGATGACCTGGTGAAACACCTGTGAAGCTGCGACGAAATCGCAGCCGAGGAGTGATATTCAAACATGCTGGTTATATTTAGGTAAGACGGTTATATTTACATCATTCAAGGGTTAAGAGCAATATTCATAAAAATATATCCTAAGAGAATTTTATAAATGTGTCTAAACTATGTATTTTGACAACTAGGAAGATGTCTCCAAAATACAGAATAACCTATTTTAGGAACCAGTATTGTTTCATCTATGTATGTGTAACCATGGTTTGTGCAATATAAACTTTATATTAATAGAAAATATGTTATCGGGAATCGATTGGCGGTGGTCGACACGGAGAGGTGAAGTTGGTCGATCTGGTAAAACAACTACGATCACGCGATGTAGGTTATTGAAAGGTCGAATATATATTATGGTCATTACTTTGGTCACCTATAAAGCTTACCTAGAATATTTAAACACCGAGTATACATCATCAATTTTTAAACTAAGGTTTTAGATTTCTGTTTTAATATACTGGTTGAATCAACCATTGTTAATTCTCCTTACTTTGAGGTAAGCTACAAATTAAGCACGTGTTCATTGAAATTTGTAAACAAAGATAGAAATACCTAGTAATTCTGTATCAAAGGGTCTTTTGGATCAAGGAATCTTTTGTTCGCTAACCCGGCAGATGTTTGGACGTGAGGGTGAGGGAGGGGGGGGGGGGGGGGGGGGGGGCTGACGCGTGCGAAATTATAATGCGAAATCCCCTATGCTTTTGTGTTTTGATGTTTGCTGGCGGAACTATTGCTTAAATGCTTTATTTATTAGAATGCTGATAAGGTTTTTTCTTGTATATGCACTATAAATAAATACAGAGTTATATGGGTTTCTTGAATTTAGCGCTGAAAACCAGACAATCTTAATTCATCGCAATCGAAACGTCTTTGGAATAAACATCATGCAGACGCAGAAGACGCACTATTTTAGAAAACATAGCTCCTTTAAATTGTCAGAAGTATATTCATAATCATTTCAAAAGTTATATCTTCGTAAGTGTCGTATTACTTACCTGGAATCTTTGCGCATTTTCATTTACTGTTTGCGATGTTTTAGTTTCTAGGTCAAAAACAAGTCGATTCATTCGCGATGTTTTCCTTCATCACTTGAAATGTCACTTGCTTGCGGCTAGTAGATTAAAGATTGTATTACATTATAACGGCACGGATACAGCACGGGTCCAACCTAGCAATTTACTTGGCATTCAAATTAGAGCATTAAAACCAGTGTCGTATAATATATTTCGCAATATCAATATAAAAAGCCGCCGGCGGGCAGGCAGCGCGCTTACAGCTACCATACGACTAGTCGCGGAGCCCGCGCGCTGTAAGCGAGGAGACCGCGAGCTGTAAGCGAGGAGACCGCGAGCTGTAAGCGAGGAGACCGCGAGCTGTAAGCGAGGAGACCGCGTGCGTACAGTGCGCCGACTGCGAGCCGTGTCCTAGGCGTGTTCATTCACGAATACGTGTTCGCGGTGATAGTAAGCTACACACTTTGCGGATGGCTCGCTGCCAGCGAGCTGGCACCTCGCGATCGGCGCGCTGCCAACGAGCTGGCACCTCGCGGACGACGCGCTGCCAACGAGCTGGCACCTCGCGGGTGGCGAGCGGTAGCCGAAATTTGAGGCGGTGCTGTGGTGCAGCTGTGTCGTTGCCGTGCCGCATCCGTGCGGCTACAATGTAATACAACCAATATTATTATTTTTGACTCAAGTCAATACAGCTAATTTTGAAAGGGGTTTTTTGCGAAATTTATATCCCTTTTCTGTAACAGCACTTATTAGCCGAAATCCATATCAAATATGCAAATCTCTGAATATGTGCGAGCAGTTTCCTCAGCGAAATACAAAACTTTCACTCTACCCTGCCCTACTTAGGGCTCATAAAAAATCATATACTGCAGTGGAAGATATTGATTTTAACAGAATTTGTGTCATCGCCAATGCTGTTAGTTATTTTATATAACAAATGCGAGGGAACTAAAACATAAGGCTCAATTATTATTTCATCTCTTCATATTATTATTAGGCTCATTTATATATTACTGGCTGACCCGCCCGCGGCTTCGCACACTTGAAATTTCGCACGAATAACGTGTATATTTTTCGTGAAATCTTGAGCGAATGAATTTAGGTCAAAAAGCGACCTACGCGACCTTGTGCGGTTTCCAGAATCTGAATTTATGATAATTTTTCATGAAATAACTTCAAAGATATTTTTTAATGAAACATATGATGTTGGGTGGGGGAAGGGGAGTAAATAAAAGGACTAAGATACATCACCTCACCTCAAGGACGACCCCTTGAGTGGCACGTGTCTAAACATCTTAACTTTTGAAACAATCCACTCTCTAAGACTTCAGTTTACCCTTGATCATGGTGCATGTAACTGCGTCGAAATATCGGGTTACCCAACGAGTCACAAATCATGGAAAATGTCCCGTTTTTAGTGAATAGCTAGCATTCTATTGCTTGTGTCTGAGTGTACATAGTTTTAATCTATTGTCAACAATCTTTTGGTTTTGCATAGGGCATTGGATTGCATTTGACCGGTACACGATACGAAAAACATTGCACGTATCATTGAACGGGGTTCATATCCCTTTGTGATAGTTGTTGATGCATCATACGACATACGAGATTATTTTGTTTGTTTTGACTCGTTCAAAATATCTAGCAGTTAGTCTTAGGGCAGTCATTGACTTAGCTTTCACAGTGTTTGTTCAACGACTTTTCTATGTAACTATAATTCATAATAACAAATTGGTAAAAACTGATAGGTACAATAAGGTATCATATAATTAATTAATTTTATACATTCCAACCTCCCCCCGCCCCGCTCCACTTTATCAAGGATTACAGCCCTTCCTTTTATGAAGGATTATAGCAAGAATAAAACGAATCATCTTTTTAGATAGATAGATATACTCCTTATTGTACACCAAAAAATTCCAGTAACAAAGGAAATCACACATATTATAAATGCGAAAGTTTAGAGGTTTGTTTATTTATTTATTTGTTTGTTTGTTTGATACTCAACTTAGTCGTAACGGCTGAACCGATTTCGATGAAATTTAGTATGTACGTAGATTATAACCTGGATTAACAAATATGCTACTTTTTATCCAATAAATCAGGTCCCATGAGATAAAAATGGGGCGTCAAATCAAGTTGCAACAGCGAGTTTAGCTTTATTTCTAGTCTAGCTTCCGCCCGCGGCTTCGCACGCGTTTTGTCAATAAAAAATAGATGTGTTAATCCAGGTTATAATCTACGTACATACTAAATTTAATTAAAATCCATTCCATAGTTTTTGTGTGAAAGAGTAACAAACATCCATTCAAACTTTCGCGTTTATAATATTAGTGGGATGGCATTACTAGCTGTTACCCGCGCTGACGCGTACGAAGTCGCTGGCTACAGCTAACAATAAATAACGGTACAATGGCCGGTCTTATCGCTAATAACGATCTCTGCCAGACAACCTTTGGATAGCCAGGATAAACGATAATCAAAAGACGGCGGTGTAACATACATAAATATAACCTATTTAGGTAGTCTTACTTGACCAATCTTGTTTATATATATATAATACAGGGTTAGTGTAAAATCGTTCGTATATGGATCTCAACGTTTCGCGTTTGGAACTTGATCAGAATAGTCTGATGACGTTAGGATTCGAGGAACTCAAATGGTCTTGGGCGGGACACTTGGCTAGAGGTGGTGATGACAGATGGAGCAGGGCAGCGACTGAATGGTGGCAGAGGAGCTGGTATAGAAGGGTAGGCGGTCCGGCAGCGAGATGGGTGGACGACATCGTAAAGGTCGCGGGCCGTCAGTGAGTGAGACTAGCACAGGATCGTGGTGGATGGCACAAACTTGGGGAGGCCTGTACCCAACAATGGGTGAAGTCAGGCTATTGATGACGACGAGTGAAATCAAACAATCTTAACGCTACTTAGATGAAGTTTACGATTTTGACGTGATTCTATTGTCTGTCTATTATTTCTCCTCTCCGCTTTGGTGGAAACCAGTATTTGTGGTGACGTGTGTGGTGGTTAGTTTCATATTAACTGGCGTAGTGATTATTAAATTTTATGTTTTTAAGCGAAGAAAATGTCTATATTTTCACAGGTTTTTATTTAACCTTCTAGATTCTAGAACCTCTAATTGTTTGTTTGTAGGGGTAATCTCGCAAACTAATAATAATAAATATTACTGGACATTTCACACAGCGCTATCTACTCCCAAAAATACCAGATAAATAGATAGAATACATATATTTTTTTAGCTGACCAATCCGCAGCTTCGCACGCGTAGTTTTTCAATAAAAACATTACCCTCCTTCTGCGCAGTTGGGTAAAAAGTAGCCTATGGCACCCGGGGATAGTGTAGCTTCCCAACAGTGAAAGAATTTTTTAAATCGCTTTAACAGTTTCGGAGCCTATTCAATGCAGACAAACAAATATTTCCTCTTTATAATATTAGTATAGATAGAAAAAGTCCAAACTAACAACTATCTGTAGATCATGCAAACATTTGTTCTCCACAGGAGTCGAATCCGCTACCTCCTGCGTTTCAGCGGGCTATTCGCCCACTGCGCCACGGAGGTCGTCTACTAACCAATAACTACTAAGCTACTGACTACTTCTGAATATTTTTTTCACTGTTACTAAGCTGAGTGCTAGTGATATTTTATTTTGATAAAAAACCGTGCGAATCGGGATTGGGTTAATAAAGTTAGTGCCCTCCGTACTAGGTTGCACTGTATGTTTGTCTTCTATACAAACCTATCTAAGAATTCCTGTTCCTGTTATCTAAGTATTTATACTATTTGATTTTTTTACTTCTGGCATTTGGCATTTAGTCATATTTTATGTATAAATTAACGTAATTAGCCAAAAGTCCAGGTATCCCACCATCTGTTATGATATTTCCTGTGTGTCATGTCGTTCATTTCATGAATTTAAGATACCCCGGACCACAGATCAAATAAACATAATGTATTACGACAATTGTGGCGCCACATCTAACACTCATGTGTAAACAGAAACTCACTTCAGGGACATTGTTTTATCTATGTGGCGTAGTGAGCACATAGCCGTCTGAGACGGTTCGACTCCCGTTTTGGGACAAACGTTTGCGTTTTCTGCAAATATTCGTCTAGGTGTTGTGGAACTATGGTAGTTATAGATATCCACGATACGGCAATTACTTGTGTAGGGATATGTTTGTTAGTCTTATTTTTGAGTACTTGTGAGGGGGACTTTAATGTTGCGTGCGTATTAATTATGACTTGTGGCTTTTTAATGGTTTCTATAGCTAGAGCGATTGCGATAATGTTCCTTTTTTAATTAAGATTAAATTACCGCAGCCATTTTTATCATCCGTTTTCAACAATATTTCATAGAGCCGCCCAAATCACTTCAGCTTGCTAATCCTTTTGGCTATATCTGGTTCCTACTATGTTAGTGCCTCATCTTAAAAAAATGCACTCTTTGGTTCAACCTAACGCTAACCTAGCTGTAAGACTAAGCTAGTCTGCTGCGGCTGACGACCGTTGGGGCAGAAAGGTTCAAGGGTGGAGACAACGCACTGGAAAGCCCAGCGTAGGACGCTCCTCCAATAAATGGAAAAACGACGTTACAAAGGTTGCATGTCGTCTGATAAATGCAGACGCAGAGCAATGCATCGTAGGGCACGTTTCTAAGGTGCGTGACCTACGAGACAATACTTTGTTATAGGCGATGAGTATCACTTAACATCAGGTGGGCCATACGCTTGCTACTTCTCCAGGTCGTTTAAACCGCGTTAATGTGTTCCAACCTTCCATCCTTTTAGTGTGGGGTTCTGTTATAAATTTATGTTATATTGTTTGCAGGGATCACTTGCCTCATCCAAATAACGACATACGAAGGCGGCGACTTTCTTATCGATACGCTAGCGATCCGCGAACATGTTCACAAGCTGAACGATTCATTTACCGACCCTAATAAGGTCAAGGTTAGTGTCATTTTCAATTACATATATTTTAAAATCTCTTGAAGGGTATGTAGATTTGTTTGCGGATCAAGAAATATATCTGTTAAAAAAGTAGATGATTTAAAAAGTCGTCTATGTGTCAGGATATCGAACAGTGCCATTTATCCCCAGGTGCGAATAGTCTTATTATAAGAAAATATCTTCTGTCTACTGCTTCTCACGCGTTAGTCAGTAAAAAGTAGCCTATGTCTTAATCTAGGTCATAATCTAACTAGTTCTACCAAATACCCGTGTTGTCGGGAAAACGTAACAGAGAGACTTGAATATTTATAATATACTAGCTGACCAATCCGAAACAGTGAAAGAATTTTTCAAATCAGTACAGTAGTTTCGGAGCCTATTCAATACAAACAAACAAATCTTTCCTCTTTATAATATTAGTATAGACTAGCTGACCAGCCCGCGGCTTCACACACATGAAACTTCCCGTTCACGTCAGAACTTCGGGATAAAAACTATATAACACTTTCTTGTTAAAGTGACGCGACACTTCATGTAAATGACTTCACGTCAATGAACGACGGTTCAATTATATGGATATTGTTTATACAAAAATACAGAAATCGCCTCCTCGACCTATTCTCATACCTACTAAATAAACAAAAAAAAACCATTAAAATCGGTCGATCCGTTTCGGAGGAGCGCGACCACTAAAACCGTGACACGAGATTTTTATATATTAAATTGTAGCTCTGTCTGTTATTTAGTTCTCCAATTTTGATAAAATTTGGTACAGATAAAGCTTGCGTTCTAGAGACGGACTAGAGGCTACTTATCATAATCACCTACTAACAAGTAGAGCGCGATTTATAAAGGTGTTTCTTTTAAGATACGGAAACCAGTTTATTTTGTTTTGAATGTTCTGTTGCATTTAAGTAAAAGCTATTGTATAATTTGTAGATATTTCACGGCGCTGATCACGACGTGAAATGGCTGCAGCGCGATTTTGGTGTTTACATCGTGGGGCTCTTCGACACGTTCCAAGCTTGCAAGATTTTGCAGCTACCCTCACTCTCGCTCAAGAACCTGCTCGCCAGATACTGCCAGGTCGAGACTGATAAGAAGTGAGTATCATTTCAGATTTCATAAAATAAAGTTTTAACTTAATGCCGTGTCGCAGTGGGCCAATAGCCGGCTGAGACGCAGGAGGTAACGGGTTCGATTCCCGCTGCGGAACAAATGTTTGCAGAAGTATTTATTTACAAAAAAAGTATATAAGTATTCTATCAATTATCTGGTTCCTATAGTACAAGCTCTCCTTAGTTTGGGGTATAGCGCTGTGTGAAATGTCCAGCAATATTTATTTATGTATGCTATGTAGCATTAAGAACTTGGGGAGCGGTGAGTGACGTCGGGCTGTGGATGATGAAGAGCTTTAAGATAAGATAACTCTTTATTGCACACCAAAGTAAAATACAGAACATAATTTTTACAAATACATTTAGTATTAAGTTCGCCTATGTACAGATTATTTTGATTTTGTTCAATAAATAATTTTCATTCATTCAAAGTTTTCAATTCGACTCGCATGCATTTCTTTTTTTAAACCCTGTCGCAAAAAGATGGGTGTTCTATCTGTCTCTCGTCCGACCAGTTACAGCCATTTTACTCGTTGACTATTAGTGCTGTACATCTGAAACTTGATATAATACGTTTTACGCACCACCTGCTCGACAATGATGAATTATATGTCATTTTAACCTCACCGAAATAAGGTGATTAAATCCCTACAGCTGAGCCGGGAGTAAAGTTTTATTGAATTGTGATTTGAATTTGGAACCTCATGTGTATTAAAATTTGAACAAAAGAGACCCACGCCATAAGAACTTATTCGTAAATTGAACTAACCTCTGCACCAACCTAGATTGTGTCGCAAAAAATGTGAAAAGTAGAGTATTCTCCTCGTGGATAAAGCTATCTGCATCTTGAGCGTGCTTATATCCCTCTCTGCACTCAGGATTCTGGTAACTCCCTCGCTCCGTGTGTGTTAACTCTAGAATCCTTCGTTACGTTCGGGATTCAATATAGCGCCCGTGACGCAAGACACTGCTTTGTCCCCTTGTTTAATAATCTACTATTAGTGACGCCTAATAAGTTATGGAAAAAAACTTGTTTTTATACCTCTCCTATACATATACTCGTAGAAGTAGGGGGTGATATTTTTCTAGTCATCCACCACTTTGTGTTGTATCATTTTTAAAGACAACCATGCCTAAACTTCAGAAACTTGAACCTTTCGGGGTGAGACCAGTCGGGCTACCTTCACCACCCATAAAAGTCTCTCTCTATAGTGGTAAATGCAATTTTTAACAGATATAAAAAAAAGGAGAGTGTTCTCAATTCGGTTGTATTTTTTTTGAATATTTGTTACCTCAGAACTCCATCATTTATAACCGATTTGGAAAATTATTTCTTTATTTGAATGGATATACTTTTAGATTGGTCACATAGAAAATTCATCGAAATCGGTTCAGTAGTTTGGCTAAGTCGAGTAGAATCATTAGTTCGGTCGTGTTCCGTCATTCAACGTAGATCCTGCAAACATTTATTCTGCGAATAAACCTTTTGCATCAGTTTCGCAGAAGTCGCTTTATAACAAGTGGAAAATTTCGTCTTCGCAATAGGCACTTGATAAAACAATCTCGCACTCGGCCGCACATTATAACATATATTGATTGATTGCTCACTTTTCTCATCAGCGCGATGGTACTGAGACATCCTCGTCCGTATTGTATTATATATGTTGTTACATACATCATCATACCAGCCACAGGGATGTCTGCAGCTGAACATAGGCCTCCCCTGGATTTCCGAACGATCTTGTGCGGCCGGCATCCAACGACCCAGCAACTTATCAGGTCGTCTTTCCATCTAGTGGGGGGCTGTCCTACGATCCGATTTCCAGTGCGTGGTCTCCACTCTAGAACCTTTCTGCCCCAACGGCCGTCAGCTCTTCGAGCTATGTGTCCCGCCCAGTGCAAATACTTTTGGCTATGTCTGGATGATCTCTCATAGTTACATTACATCTAGAATAAAAAGATCTAGAAAAATCGTTTGTATGCGCTAATGGCTAATTCAGGTTTTGGATAATTTTAAACCGTCCTTAAGGCCAGACCACATGGTTTAACGATTTTTATAGTCGGAAACACCGGACATTGCGATTATCTAGTTACTAGAGCGACCAATCTGCGACTGCACTTAGGGTTTTACTAACTTTTTTTCAATCAAATATAGTATTTTCGAAGCTCTAAAAATATAGTAGATGGCAAAAAAAAATATAGTATGTGGTTAAAATATTATTTTTTAAATTAATATGTTTGCTGCTCTGCGCCTTAATAACAAAATTTTTATTTTAAAGAAAGCATTCATATGCTCGATGGCAGTCCAAATTTAAGTTGAAAAACACCATTAATTCTGCTTTTTTTTTAATTCAAACTGGCCTTGTTACGCTCATCTCTCCATTTCGTCTTCAATATACAAAATTTTAATCATTTGATTGATTTCTGAGTACATATTGTTAAAATTAATTTTAATTTTTTTTTCTCAGCAATTTTTGATTTTAGAGCTGAGCGGGCTTTTAAAAAAGATTAAGGCTGCGTTCCGCTTTACGCAAAATATAGTAGTTTCGCTTACTAAATATTTTGTATAGAATATAGTATTTGATCCCCTTTAATAGAATATAGTAGGATACTATATTATATAGTCGGTTTGGCAACCCTACCTGCACGCAACAGCTATTAGCTATAGCTAACAAACTTTACTATGTCGCCTTTCCATTTACTATGGGGCTTTCCAGTGTCGTCACCACTCGAGGACCTTTCAGTTCCAAATGCTTGTCTGTTATGTATACAATGACCAAATAAGATCGTATTGAAAAAATCTACACAACGCCCGCAGTATTCCTAACAATCTGCAATAGATGCAAATTGTTTGCAATTGACTGAAATGAAGGTCAATGAGATAGATGTTATACCGTAGGTATAAGACGACCGATTTATTAGACGAACCCCGTGGCGCAGTGACGCTGAGACGTAGATGGTTGTGGGTTTGATTCTGTATCTATGTATATACCAAATTTCATCGAAATCGATCCAGTTGTTTAGTCATGAAAACGTAACAAACAGACAGAGAGACAGATTTACTTTCGAATTTATAATATAATTATGGATAGTATCAGTTATCTGGTTCCCATAATACAAGCTCTGCTTATTTCGGGGAAATGTTCAGTATTATTTAATTAGTTTTAACCGACATTACAAAAAAAGAGGTCCCATATAAATTTGGTCAAGATCAGATGATGGGATCCATGAGAAAATCATCAAACTCTTCGATTAGATATTTTTTACTCTTTGTTTCATCATCATATCAGCCGTAGGACGTCCACTGCTGGACAACTTTTTGTTTACAATAAGTATTTAAAATTTATATATCTGTTTCTACTTAACATCTGCTTGATTTGTATGTTATTTTAGTTGTACGCACATGTGTTTATGTTGCAATCCAGTTCAAAACAGCCTTTATGTAATCTTTAATTGTAAATGGTTGTAATGTGTTTTGTGCGTTTAAAAAATAAATAAAAAATTACAAAGGCACATTTTATCGTCTATCCATCTCGCTACCGGACGCCCTACCCTTCTATACCCACTCCTCGGCCACCATACAGCCGCTTCCCTGCTCCATCTGTCATCACCAGGTCTAGCCAAGTGTCCCGCCCAATACCATTTGAAATAATAATAATAATTTTAATAATATTTGAGTTCCATAACTCGTTTCTCAACGTCATGAACCTTCGTTCATGTACGGATCTCGACGTTTGGAACTCGATCTAACAATCTGATGCCGAGCATGGTACGCTCCATGGCTCTCTGTGCAACTCACCGTTCTCTGAGTGTTGGTATAAATTATGTTCATACCTAGTTATGTTGCTAAAAAGTTGATATACGTGAAAACCTATAATTGGCTTTCTGTTTTGTATTAGTTAATAAAATTTGATAAGTAATAAGTAAGTAAGCTGTAGTATGTAAGAAGTAAGCTGTTGGTTTCCCATAAGATAAATAATAAAACTCTAATCCTGTACACAGCCTTCTGCGTGAGCGTCCATGTCTCGACACCGTAGGACATGGTGGGCAGAACACATTGGCTTAATCATCATCATCAGCCTTTCTCACCCCACTGCGGGGCATAGGCCTCTCTTCTTTGTCACCATTCGCCTCAGTCCTGCGCTGTTCTAACCCACGACCTGCGATCTTTACAATGTCGTCGACCCATCTTGCCGGCGGGCGAGCTGCGTTCCTGGTTCCATCTCGGGGTCACTACTCAGTCAGCACCCTGCTCCACCTCTCATCACTGCGCCTGGTCACATGTCCTGCCCAACTCCATTTGAGTCCCAATATACGCTTGCTAACGTCTTGAACTTTAGTCAGCTTGCGAATTTTAGTATTGGGGACTCGGTCTATCAGTGTGATGCCGAGCAAGGCGCGCTCCATGGCTCTCTGTGCGACTCTAATTCTGTGCACAGTCTCCTTCGTGAGCGTCCATGTCTCAGCCCCGTAGGTTAATGTTGGCAGGTCACATTGGTTGTAGAGGCGGGTCTTCAGACATTGTGGAACGGTGGAAGATTTTAAAATATCGTCCAGCTTGCTGAACGCCGCCCATGCTAACTGAATTCTCCTAGATATCTCCTTGGTCTGTAATTCTTTTCGGAAAGATAAAACGTGACCAAGGTACACATAAGATTCGACCATCTCCATTGGTTAAATAAATAATAATAATTATAGGTTAGACTACACAATGCCTGAACTAGGAAAACCTGTGTCTCAGGTGAAAAAGACGACCGGGTAACTTATGAATAGTTAAACTAATAAACTTAAAATCTAACAACATAATGAAAAAAAGAACTACGTGCTAACAAAGGTATGGGTTTACGTAATAAGCAACACTTAAATTTTAAATATTGCTGGACATTTCACACAGCGCTATCTAGCTCCAAACTAAGCAGAGCTTATACTATGGGAACCAGATAACTGCTAAAATATCCAGACCCGGAACAAATATCTGTAGATCATGCAAACATGTGTTCCGCGGTGGAAATGGTACCCACTACCTTCTGCGTCTCAGCCGGCTATTGTCCCACTGCGCCACGGAGGTCGTCAATCAACAAGTATTACTTTATTACTGCTGTAACTCCTCAGTTTCCTCAAAATGGGCGGGTTGTAGTAATTAACTTGTATTTATTCCAGGTACCAAATGGCAGACTGGCGTATCCGTCCACTACCCCAAGAGCTGATAGAGTACGCACGCAGTGACACCCACTACTTGTTGTACATATGGCGCATCATGAAGAGTCACCTACTGGAGCGCGCCAACGGGATGCCGACGCTGCTGCTCAGCGCCTTTGAGAACAGCCGGCAGACCAGCTGCCTTGTAAGTTTTACAGTACTAGACCTCTTTGTGAAGGGATTCAACTTTCTTCTTTTTCTGTTGGACTAACTCGCTGTTGGCATCTGAGGCCGATGCAGCTTAATCGATCTCTTGGCGAGCGTAGATGGCGCTCAGCCCAGTAGTTTTGATGAGACAACTAGCGCAAGGGCACTTAGGTACGAGTCTCGGATTGGGCCGTTGCCATGATGGGGATAGAATAGAAACGTCTAGGTACATGTCTGTACCTTGTGTAGGGCAACTGAAGGGACTCGACGACCTCGCCGGCAAGGTCGGTTAATCTGTGGAGTGTTTGCTCTGTCTGATGAAGATGACTCTGAAATCTTCTCCGCTTTAGCGGAGGTGATTTCATCATCCGGATCTCCTTGAATGTGTTTCGGAGAATTTTTGGACAATATTTATCCCTAATTCTAATTCTATGGTGGGGGGAATAAGAAATCTGCACTGACGTCCCGCATTGGGGTGTATTGTGCATTACTCCTCCTTATAACCTTGACTCCAGCCATCCTAACTCCTTGAAGTAACGGAGTAGGATTTTGGGTTGATGGCAGCAGCTGGTTGGTTGGTTGTAGTGGCGGTGTTATTGATCCCTTTCTGCGACGAAATAAATAAGAGAAAAGGTCTATTTTAGCGTGTAAGAATAAGACCTTATATTCAATAAAAAAAACTTAAAATGCTAATATCCCCTTATGAGAAATCACTCCTCAATTTATTAGAATGTAACATGTAACTTCTCCTCACGAATGCGAGGAAATTAAGTCTCATGCATAACAATTCTTTTGTCAAAAAGAAAATTGGACTGTGGCCAATTCCATTTTTTAATAGTAATAAAGATTTGGCATTTCGATTATATTTCATTCTATCATAATGGGAAGGGGGGTCAATGGGTGAGACTAGCGCAGGTTCGTGGCGGATGGCACAAACTTGGGAAGGCCTATACCCAGCAGTGGGTGAAGTCGGGCTGGGGATGATGATGATGATGATATCATAATATGAATGTAATTAGCCTCGCTCTATTATCAAATTCACTTTCGGACCTGAGGCCCGAAATCGCATTTTCGGAGCAGTTTTCGACTTAACAATGACCTACTTCTTTCAGAAACTAATCTATTGTCATAAATATATTGTGTAAAGTAAAGAATCAATAAAAATAATAACCAGCCTTTTTTCTTCCCTCATTCTTTCCTGACTATTTTGGGCTGGTTTCAAAGTGATTCTTGTGATTATAATTAATAAATAAATATTGAGTATAATATAAAGTTTTACCATACAGACGTACAACAAGGAAGTGATAGACGATTCCTGCCACATGGAGTTGTACACCCGCTCCAAGAAGTTGTTCAACTCGCGGCAGCTGAGCGCACTCAAGATGCTGTACAAATGGCGAGACGCGGAGGCGCGCGAGCTCGATGAAGGTCCCTCGTGAGTACAACCACAGAACATTAATACATTTAGTACACTGTCAATATCCATAGAATAAATCGTAACCCGCAAAAAGCTCGAAATCCCGTATTATACCTAGATGGCGCTGACTCTTAGCCTGGAAACTTTCATAGTGGCCATTGCAACCAACAAACCAAAATATTTCTAGTTTTGTTTAGAATAAGTAATATTGTCCATAAAATTAGATTTAATGATTTTATTTTATATTGCTTATTTACCACTTTCATATGCTTAATCACAGATGGCGTGGTGACAACGTCGCAATAAGTTTATCGCGCGCGTGATATTGGAAAAAACGCCATCTAATGATTTGTTTTCGTACAATTATGAGCTGACGATTTTATTGAATAAACGATTCGTAACACCTAGCGACATCTCGCGCGCGTCCTAGCAGGTACAGATGTCGAGTTACGATATTTAGTAGGACATTGTCAGTCTATTAAATTATACCGCTTACAACATACAGTCTTTAATAACAACATTTGTAAATTGTAATGCATTTATATTAGTAAACATTTGGCATGTAACTAAATAAATATGAACACTGGAAAATGCATTATTAGAATAGCCGTTTCCAGTGCCCGTACATACAACTAAATGAGTTGGACGTTCCTTATTATAGGCATACATTTACAACATTGATTTTAAATCAATATTAGGTAGTAGGCATCCCCCTTAGATTCCCAGAGCGACCGATCTTGTGCAGCCTGCACCCAACGGCTCCCAGCAACCTTTGTCAGGTCGTCTTTCCAATGCGTGGTCTCCACTCTATAACCTTTTTTTGTTTCCTAGATATCTTAATTTCGTTGGATCTTAGATCTAACATCTTAATTAATAACTCTGCATATACTAAGTGTTTTGTTACGTACGACATTAAATAAAAACACGGGTAGGACTATTGTTGTAAAGTAGGGGGTTTTTCAAATCGAAAACAACAGAAAATTTTAAATTTTGCAACAACCTTATTATCAAGTCCTATAATATGAATGAAACAGTCTATAACATATGTAAATAAATCATATTCATTCATCATGTGTGTATATTATGTAGATACCTGTTAAACTATTTACGTTAAAAATTGTTTATTGAAAATGTATCGATTACTGGACAAATTCAAGCTACCGTTATTACCCACCTCTAAAATTAGTTATTACGATTGTATGTGTGTTTTAAATTACTGTCGTACATAACAAAACAATATATTTTGATGTGGACGCGACTACATAACTAACATAATCATCATCCACAGCCCATAAGTACCCACTGCTGGGTGTAGGCCTCCCTTTGTAAACGCCACCCTTCCCGGTCCTGTGCTGCGCGCATTCAGGAGTTGCCCGCGACTTTCTTTATGTCGTCGACCTAACGCGCCGACGGACGTCCTGGACTTCTTAGGTCTGTTCTTGGCCACCATTCAGTCAAAGATTCACTCCACCTGCCATCACCTCGTCTAGCCAAGTGTCCTGCCCAGTTCCACTTAAGTTCCACCACCCTTGTTCCGACGTCTTGGACTTTCGTCTGACGTCGGATTTCGGTATTAGGAACTCGATCCAGCAGGTTGATGCCAAGCATGGCGCGCTCAATGGCTCTCTGTGCGACTCGTACTCTGTACACAGTTTCCTTAGTGAGCGGCCATGTTTCGGCACCGTAAGTCATTGTTGGCAGGAAACATTGGTTATACAGACGGGGTTTCAAGCATTGTGGGAACTTCTAACATAAACGACCAACAAATTAGCAACAATCATTAATATAAATTCCGTATTAAAATACTGATTGAAGTTGTTTCCTAAGTAAAATTAGCGTCAAATAAGCAGCAAAATAGCATTTATCTCGCATAAAACGACTTAAAATAACAATTGTTACTTAAAATACAATTATCGCTTTTAGCAATAAAACCGCTCATTGTACTAAATCTATTTGTAAAAATAATGTTATGTATGTTACTTTGGTGTACAATAAAGAGTTATCTTATTTTAATTGTTCTTGCAGGTATCTCATCCCAAACCACATGTTGTTGAACCTAGCAGAAAACCTGCCGCGAGACATTCAGGGCGTGAACGCGTGCTGCACACCCATGCCGCCCTTCGTCAAGATCAACATACTACCGATACACAGAATGATACTATCAGTGAGTTTATTTGTTTATTTTATTGATGATAGCAATGCGTTTGATCACTACCTCACCTGATGGTAAGTGATGGTGTGATCGAAGATGGAGCACGCTTGCCTAGGAAGTACCTGTTCACTCTGGACTTGAAGAGTACACGCTAAATGACAGTGAATGCGAAATAATAAACGCTTGCGGAGCGGATATGGTGTAAAGCCTCATGTGCCTGTAATTTCACCGGCAATCATACCCTTCAAACTGAAACACAGCCATAGTCATAGGCAATGCTGCTTAGCGGCAGAAATAGGTATGATGGTAGTTCTTCCCCTTTCATAAGGAGCTCTAGTACACCTAAAGTGTTTGCAGGCTTGTAAAATAAAAACGAAAGCATTACTAGTGTATCTGTTTAATCGTCAAAAACACACACTTAACGGCACTCACATATGGTATTGATGTATGTGCAGTGTCGCGAGCTACCCGCGGAGGCGGCTCTGTACCAGATGCCATCCGGTGTGCGCGCCATGTCGGAGCTGGCGCAAGCCGCAAATGCCAATTACAACGTACCCATCCACGACCTCGTCTATCTGCCGGAATTCACGTATGTACCACTTTTTTAAACAATTTTTAACTACCATTATCATTATCCACAGCCCGACTTCACCCACTGCTGGGTATAGGCCTCCCCAAGTTTTTTTTAACTACCACAATAAAAATTAAACACTAACTAACTATTTATACTAAAAACGGGATATTTACCATGATTTGTGATACATACCACAAATCATGGTAAATATCCCGTTTTTAGTATAAATAGTGTTCACTAACTAACTAACTCATATTTACATAAATTCTTTACGAAAATTGGTAATAATTTTTGAACACGCGTTAAACTGTTGTTTAATTTTTTTGTTGTAACAAAGTCAAGGTTTAACATTTTTAAACCCCATCTCATAACCAATTTTCGTATCAAAAAGGTAGCGAGTTCGAAGTCCCGTCTGGTTCGTAAATTCTTGAGGTTTTAAAAATCATGATATCTTATTATCTAAAAAATTGTTTCTTAAAAATGAAAATACTTTCATGGTTAAATACTTTTTTTTAAATACTAATATAGGGTCTCTCAATAAGAGATAAAATCTTTATAAATTTTGTGTAATTTTTTTGTCGTTTATGTGGCAACTCTGAAATTTAACATCTGTCATCTATGATTGTTTCGTTAATAAAAATTGAGTGTGACACAAAAGAAGAACTTGTTAACATAGTGAAGACACATTACAAAGAATGGAGAAAATTACAGCTCGTAAACTTCGCGGGATTTTTGGTCGATAAGTGCACTAATGCGTGCACAATTCGAAGAGTAGTCAAAAAAATTTAAGAAACTGGGTCGGTTGTGGACAGTAAGTCTCCTCTGCGTCGACATACCAGTAGATCTATTGAAAATATTGCTGCTGTAACCGAGAGTGCGGCCAAAAACCCGAAAACATCAATTCGGCATCGTGCTGAACAACTTCAAATTTCACGAAGCTCTACGCAGCGAATTTTGACGAAAGACCTCCACCTTCACCCGTACAAGATTCAGCTTACTCAGGAGCTCAAACCAGTAGACTGCAAAGCGTCGGAAATTCGTTCAATGGGCAAGAGAGCAAAGTGAAGCGAACGGCGATTTTTCGAATTGTGTACAAAGTAGGTGCACTTTCTCGACCAAAAATTCCGCGAGCGGTCTCAGCGTAACTTTCTGTATTTTTGTAATTAGTTTTCAATATGATAACACGTCCTTCTTTTGTTAACACTCCATTTTTATTATTACCAACCAGACCCGCAAAAAACTTACACAATATTTAAAAAGTACACTCTTATTGAGACACCCTATACACATAGAAACAACCAGACCCGCAACAAATATATGTAGATCATTCAAACAGTTGTTCCGCGGCGGGAACGAACCCGCAATCTGCGTCTCAGCCGGCTATTCGCCCACTGCACCACGGAGGTCGCCTTACGAATTAATTGTTGTATAATTGCAGTGAAGATCAGATAAAGCTGGACTTGCCACTGACCTTCCTGGACCAGAGCGTTGTGGAGGTGAACAACGTGCGCTTGGATGTCCAGCCTGACATGCAAGTGTTGGCTCCCGTCGAGGTCAACCTATCCGCCGGCGTAGTACGTGCAATCACTTCATTTCATACAATACCTATCTTCATTTCATACCATATCTATCTTCATTTCATACCAAACTTATCTTCATTTTACACCATATCGGAATATTTTTACTCTTAAGTCAAAAATATGATTCGAATTATTTGTCATAATGACTACAGGGACATTCACTGCTGAACATAGGCCTCTCCCTATAGATTCCCAGAGCGACCGATCTTGTGCGGCCTGCACCCAACGGCTCCCAGGAACCTTTAACAGGTCGTCATTCCATCCGTCCTACGCTGCGCTTTCCAGTGCGTGATCTCCATTCGATAACCTTTCTTTGAGCTATGTGCCCCGCCCACTGCCACTTCAGCTTGCTAATCGTCATGGCTATGTCTACAGATCTCATTTCTGATTGGAATTTAAATTTGTTTTAAGTTAGTTTATATTTTGTTTATTTGGTTACAGGTATCCACGTTGAACGTAGACGCTGAGATGTTCATTCCGCCATACGACCGCTACCGTTCCTACCGCTCTATTGCACAGGTAAGTCGTATACAACTACTGAAGAGCGAGGCTATTTTAAAACGTCAAAAAACTGTCGGATGAAACCTAATTTTTGCTCAGTTCATTCGAAATCGACGACATAGATTGGTGCAGCTGTTACAATATTATAGAGTAACAAATTCACTTTCGCATTTATAATATAAGTATAAATATGTGTTTTGTTAAGTACGGCATTAAATGAAAACACGGGTAGGGCTAATGGCTAGGTATTGTTGAAAAATATGTTATTCATTTAATTTGAAACCATATAATATTTTAAATTTTCGAACAACCTTAATGTCAAGTCCAAAAAATATCAATAAAACAATCTGTATAAAATAGGTAAACAAATAATATTCATTCATCATGTAAGTAGGTGCCTGTTAAACTGACTAAGCGGCATCGTCGCAAAGGCGCCGCCGATTTACGTTAAAAATTGTTTATTGGAAATGTATCGATTACTGGATAAATATTCACGCTAGGTATTAAACCCATCTCTTAAAAAAATCTGTTAATACGATTCCGGATGTGTGTTTTAAATTAATGTCGTACATAACAAAACAGGTAGTATAATATTTATGATTTATTATTATTATATTTTATGATTTTTTTTCAGGATCAGAAAGTGAAAGAGATGAAGGACAAAGAAGCGAAAGTGTCCGCACTCGTCCGAGGAAATGAGCTCATTAAAACAGAAGTTCTAATAAAGCTTCAAGCTAAACGCGACGCCGCGGAGGCCAGCGCAAAGCTCGCGAACGCCGAAACAGAACCAAAAACCGAAACAATCAAACAATGCACAGATGATAAAGAGGTAATTGAGGTTGCGACAGAAGAGAAGGCCACTAAGAAGGCCTCTCAACGCAAGCGCAAGATCGAAAAGGCCTCTGCTATACCAGCGGACAAGAAGAAGGAACCGCAGAAATCATTCAACGAAGAACAGAAAGTGAAGTCGTATCACTACATGAACGTTAACTATAAGAAGTTTTATAGCGAGTCCGAGAAGGGACGCAAACAACCTAAAATTAAGATTAAGAAGTCGTAAGTTTTTTTTCATATCTATAGTTAAGCGAAACTTTAATAAATACATTAATATGTCGTGTATTTAATACGTTTGTTTTATTTGCTACTAGCGGCCTGTCCCGGCTTCACACGGGTGGACATTTATTTTTTAAACATTTTTTATAGCTATTTTTTACACCTTGGTAAAAAAAAATTAGGGGTTTTAGTAGGGATCCCTAATTTTTTCTAGTAATAAATATAACCTATCTTACTCAGGGATAATATAGCATTCTAATGGTGAACGAATTTTTTTAAATCGCACTTGTAGTTTTTGAGTTTGTTCGTTACAAACATACAAATCTTTCCTCGTTAAAACAATATAAGTATAGACTAGCTAACAGGTGTATTGTATATAAAAATTAGTCTATATATGAGTTTAAGAACAAAGGTAGCAATCTGGTCATTTCTCAGAATAATGATAAATCGAAAAAAATAACTCCATTGTAACGTCTAACTGAAATCTGTTGCATGATGGAATGAATGGATTGGATGAAATGGATAATGCCACAGACACAGTACGAGTTTAGTTTAATATAAGTTGGTAACAGGAGTTGTGAGCAGGGAACACATTGTAACATTTATATGATACTTTTCGAAGTCTACAAGGAAGAAATAACTGCTGCAATGAACAATGCCGGGGTGAGTACTGTACTTTTAACGTACGTTTCCTTTAAATTAGTGTCTATTGCAAAATTCTGATCGCAACTTTAGTTTAGCGAATAAATGCACTGCTGGCCAAATTCATAAATGTAATTCTTGTATGCTGTAGTTATCGTGGGACGCTGGCGGCAAATCGAGCGATCCATCACATAATATTCAGTCATAATTATACCCACCCACACTTCATTTTCCGCGGCTCGGTCAACTAACTCAAGTCTCAACTAGCTCAACTAACTGGCAGATACTAATTGCAAGTACTAATTGTGAGTAAAATGCGAGTACTAATTGTGTTCTCGCTAGCGTTCAAAACACTTCATTTTCCGCGGCTCGGTCAACTAACTCGCAGATACTAATTGTGAGTAAGATGCGAGTACTAATTGTGTTCTCGCTAGCGTTCAAAACACTTCATTTTCCGCGGCTCGGTCAACTAACTTGCAGATACTAATTGCGAGTACTAATTGTGTTCTCGCTAGCGTTCAAAACACTTCATTTTCCGCGGCTCGGTCAACTAACTCAACTCTCAACTAACTCGCAGATACTAATTGCGAGTACTAATTGTGAGTAAGATGCGAGTACTAATTGTGTTCTCGCTAGCGTTCAAAAACTTCATTTTCCGCGGCTCGGTCAACTAACTCAACTTTCAACTAGCTCAACTAACTCGCAGATACTAATTGCGAGTACTAATTGTGAGTAAGATGCGAATACTAATTGTGTTCTCGCCAGCGTTCAAAATACTTCATTTTCCATGGCTCGGTCAACTAACTCTACTCTCAACTAGCTCAACTAACTCGCAGATACTAATTGTGAGTAAGAAGCGAGTACTAATTGTGTTCTCGCTAGCGTTCAAAACACTTCATTTTCCACGGCTCGGTCAACTAACTCTACTCTCAACTAGCTCAACTAACTCGCAGATACTAATTGTGTTCTCGCTAGCGTTTAAAACACTTCATTTTATATTACTTACATTACCGGTTTCAGCTGCATCGTAAGCCAAAAATTATAAAAAAACTAGATGTTACACACACCAAGACGACGCTGCTAAATAAAAACAAGTACATAAATAAAGGTACTGGATACGGAACCCTCTCGGTGCGCGAATCTCACTGGTACTTGCCCGGTCTTGTTGAAATCACTGCCATAATTTTATAATAGTCATAGGGGATTTTCTACTTTTAAAGTGGTCGCGAGATCTAAAAGGTTGAAAAATACTGATCTAAATGATTAATTATAATCTGCTAACATTTATCCATCAATCACATCTATAACTAATAACATATATATACTAATATTATAAAGGTTGGTATTTTTGTTTGTAATTAATAACCTCAAAAAATACTGTGCCGATTTCAAAAATTATTTCACCATTGGAAAGCTACATTCACCTTGAGTGACATAGGCTATATATATTGCTAGAAAAAAATAGGGATACTTATTAAAACTTAAGTAACATAACCCAAGGTGTAAAAAAGTGCCCTAAAACGTCTTACGTCGCATGCGCTGCGGAAACTATTGATGATAGAACAAAATTATGTTCTACAATAATAAAGAACATATCAATATCTACAAAAATAATATTATAAAGAGGAAAGATTTGTTTGTTTGCATTGAATTGAATATGAATAGGCTCCGAAACTACCAGACCGATTTAAAAAATTCTTTCACCGTTGAGAAGCTACACTATCCCCGGGTGACATTGATAGGCTACTGTTTACCCAACTCAACTGCACAGAAGGAGGGTAATATTGTTTGTTATTGATTGATAAACTTTGCGTGTGAAGCTGCGGATTGGTGATGTGATTGGTCAGCTAGTTCGTTTATAATAAAATTGGTGTCTGCAGACTTACGGATCTGACAGACACTTTCAAAAAATGAGACAAAATATTTGTATGATCTACAAAACCCGTAGCCGAAGTACGGCAACCACACTCATTTCTCAAAACGCTTCGTTAGCGCGTTCTAGAAACGGAACATTTTTACTACCGCCATCTAGTTCTGTTTTTGGAACTAAATCTGCAAACTCTATTCAACATCTAGATTGCGATTATTTCGCATTTGTCGATTTATTTTTTCACTAAAAATAATATATTAAAAATAGATATGTACCTCTACTACTGAAATTTAGTTGTGTGTAAAGTTTAAAAATTTCGTTTCGTATCGAAAGCACATTTAAGCAGAACGCCATACTAACAGAACGTCCTAAAAGCAAAACGGCATATTAGCATAACGTCCTATTAGCAACATGACCTAGTTACAAATGGGACTAGTATCAAAACGACATGTACACACGGCTACACATCAAGCTAAACATTTCCAGTATAAGCTGACCTCGCATTGTGTAGGCTTTTCGTAGAATTAGAGGTCGGCTTATACTGGAAATATATAGCTTGATGTGTAACCGTGTGTACCTACCTGTACACGAGAAAATGAACATGAACAAAGATTTTGTATCAATATATAAATCAACTAAAAGAATAAATGACGATCGAAACCGAAACAAAAGACGATCACATTAAATAATTATTATGTTTGTAAATGGGATTTTCCTACGAAATTCCCGGGGAATAAAAAGTAGCCTAAGTTACCCGCTGTAACATCAGCTACCCGACAGTGAAAGTGTCTTCAAAATCGGTACAGCTGTTTCGGAGTTTAGGCGAAACCAACAGACAGATAGACAGAGCGACAGGCAGACAAAAATTATATAAATTGCTGTTTTGCTGTATCGTCTTAAGTTTAATTTGTGTTTAGTAAAAAGCTGTTATTTTGATATTACAAACAGACACTTCATTTTATTTATATGTTTGATGTTATACGTTTAATAAAACACTTTCGAGTACTGGCTACCGAACTGGCCATAGGAAAAGGATTAAAATGTGTTGTGACAATGACAATTACCATTTCATTACGATAGCTAGACAACATTATTATTTGTAGAACTGTTTTTGTTGTCCTACCCAAGTAATTTCTCTAATTTTGTAAAAAATATTCATAAAATGGATAATGGCGTAGGGCCGAGTAATGCCGCCTCAAAAATGAATTATTTGTATTTATATCTCCCTCTCAACTTCCGTTCGTACTTTTCGTAACGCATTCAACAGCTTACTCGTCAAGTCAAGCGTGCGTAAAGAAGTTTTACTTCAAAAAGCTATGCCATCGTTCTAACGTTGTTTTCAAATGATTTCTAATCATTTCAAAACTTGAATGAATCGAACAGTTTGAACGTAACACCCGAGTCTCAGCCAGCTCCAACATGTGCAATGCTGCGCGGAAAATAACAATGCTGCGCTTCAAAAATTGGCAACTGCAGAAAAGGAATGCTGAACTTTCATGTGTGATCGAAGACTTAAAAGTTGGATAATTTATCAAACAAGAGATTGCTGATGCATTTAAATCAATAGATCCTGTCAAGCAAGACATGGAGCCACGGGCACAATGCAAGCCTTTTAAAAAATCTGGGTAAAAAATGTATGATGTGGTCACCCTGAATTTCAATGTATATACGCGCGGGCCTCGTCTATATTCTCAGTCTACGGTTTTTGTTAATGCAACACGAAATGTATGACATAAGACTGCCTCGAAAATTCCTGATTATGAAACGATAACACCGCTATTATGGTTATTAGAATACTCTGTTGTGTATATATTAAATCGAGAATAAATAATTTTTTTTACGTCTCAGTCGGACCAATCACAAATACCTACATCATCTAGACTAGAAGCATGCTGAGCTTGGGTCCATTTTTCGACAATATACTATTTGCTTAACAGTTTATGTATGTATATGTTGATGATGTAAATAAACAAATAACTTATCTTAAAAAATTATCTAAGATTGTGAGAAAGATAATTTCAGAGCTTAAGAAGTAAATAGGAATACTCTGTCGAGCTCAGAGGTAATATTTATAGGGTAATAAAAACAATGACGCTAGTAATAAAACTTCGGTGTGTGTTTATATAATTTTAGACCTCGAGATAGTTCATAAAAATATATTATTTTGCAAAAAATATGATTTTTTTTTGAACTTCCAAACTAAAGCTATTGTAGAAATGTAATAGGTGTTAAAATTTACTCTTCTAAAATCTTGTCATAACGATAGTACTTATACAAATTTTTATAGTCTGAGTTTTCTTTTGTTTCTTAAATTGATGTATAGAGGCACCCAGAGCTCGCCCATTTTCGTAATTGTAATAATATTGTATGTACTCGCAAAAGTCATTTTTACAACTACGGTGGATTTTTCTGTGAGATTATTTCAACGGACCTATTTTTCGAAGGATATAATATCGATATAATCAGTTTCAAAAACTAAAAAGCCCGACTGCAGTTTTTTTTAAATACTTTTACAAATATACTTCTCCTTGTTTTAATCGTATATAGCCTATAGTTTATGAGAAAAATATTGATGATGATGGCCGCAATTTTGATTTTATGGTTTATATGGTCTCGTTGAGAATCATGTTAGCATTCATTAAAATCCAACTAAGCCGCTTAGGTGTTACGAGGTGTTAAAGAATCCTACGTAGCAGCAGTCGTGCGAAAATACTTTGAACGATGAACGAACAACGATTTTGTTGACCTAAATTATTCAATATTCATTTATTTAGAACTAGTAGTACAAACAGATTACTGATAGTACGATGAAACTGCAAAAAATATAAAAATTGTGGAGCAGCTTCAACACCTGTACTACACTAAGTAAATAAAAGTTGAGAAAAAATCATAGATACAGATATAAAAGTACTTATAATTTTGATAAATGGGTGAGTGTGTGTGCCTAAATTGTTAAATGACTAAGATACTTTATTTAACAACATAGTTTGTTTGATAATTATTGAATCAATTCTATGGCTACTTAAGCTAAAGTAAGGAACAAAATGTATAAATCTATTTATTAATAGTATTTTTATTTTAGTGTTATCCGAACACATACGAAAAAATCCAAGATTTTTAAACCCATCTCAAAAATTTCAAGCATCGACGTGACTTGAACCCGCAACCTTCCTCTTGATACGAGGATGCACTTTCTAACTGTGCTACCAGGTCATGTCACGCAAAGAACCCAGACAAAGTCGGAAAAATTTAATATTTGCACGTGTGTGACAAGGTCCTTGATTTTGTATGAATTTATTGCCTTCAAAATTCCGATTCGAACTTCCGACTGTGAACGACGGGCCACGCGGCCTAAGATTGATCACGCTGTCATCGTATGCTTCCTTGTTACCGATGCGACGCCATCACAAAAGCCTTCAAAACGACCGATCTTGTCTAGCTTGCACCCAACGGCAAGTTTTACTAAGTAGGTCGCCTTTCCATCTGGTGGAGGGTGGTCCTACGCTGCGGTTTCCACACGAAAACCTTACTGCAATTTAAACTTTATCCTAGTAATTTGTCTATTTAAATTTATCTTATTTGTAAATCTTTGTATGGCTGCAATTACGAACTAGACCATACAGTGAGGGCTTTTCAATTTAGATTTAAAAATAATTAACTATTTCTAACTAGTGTTACAGATGGCGTTGTCTGGAGATGCGCTACCAAAAAATATTGTGTATATGCCAAAATCTCAAAGACACAATATCAAAATTTGCCAAAAACAATTTCGTTTCGTCAGATAAACAAACACAAATGTATGCTTTTATATTTCAAGTTCTTCTGAAAATAATGTTGACACGGCAATTTACATTGACAATTCACTTTCCTTGATAAATCAGCGTATGACAGAGAAACGCCATCTGTTAGCAGTTATAAAAACATGTCTGTGAAAACCCCTCATTGGATTTGTTTCTAATAGAATACCTATTCAGAAGACGCATCTTCTGATATATCTTCCCTTATCTTAATTTTATTCTTTAGTATTCGTCTATTAGTCGTGTATCCTGAATCATTCTTCTCTTTGAGAATGCCTTTCCCTTCAGCCGGTTTGTTTTTAAGTCTGAAGTGAATTTTTTTCTTTTGCATGGGATCATCCTCGCGAATGATCTTCTTGTTCCTGCGGTTGTGAACGTGGACTTCCGTGGTGGGTGTGACTGGTTCCTCAGTGAACTCTCGTTTTAACATGCTCTTGAAGGTTTGTCCACGCATCGGCTCGTGAAGAGAGAAGGTGATTCTATCGTGATGTACCTGTGGAAACGTTGCATTGTTTATTTTTTGCTGATTTTAGAAATAGTTTTCGAACGCACCGCGTTTTTCGAAAAGACCGCATTTGATTTACAGTAAGTACTACGACATAAGTTAGACGCCTCGGCAAATTTTGTCTATCATCGGAGATACGGAATATATCGGAACCAACCTTGACGCTGGTGAGTGACGAGCCATCAAGAGCCGCAGGTCGGCCGGACATTGGTTGCATAATCTTACTAATTCGAAACATGAACGTTGCCGAAGCGTCTAACTTTTAACGTAGTAATAGGTGTTCAGGCCAACGCCTTCCAAAATAGCAATATCTCTCAGTTTGATTAGACTTAAAAACGCTAGGAACTTTATGAAACAGATCAGTCCGAAATTTTATTCTATTTGACACACGCTATGCATTTTATTTGGCTCCATTAAATCCGCCAAAGATATAGCAAAGGCGCTAAATCTTACTTTAAAGAATATTCATCCATTCAAGGCGGCATGGCCACAAGAACAGCGCGTCACTTTACATTTTCACAGCAGTAAGTAAAACTCACCCTATACTCCAGAGATAGGTAGCACTCCTCCTCATCCTCACAGAGGAGCGAGTTGACGTCGGCGGGCTTCGCGGAGTTCGCAGGCCTTCGCCCCACGCGCAGGAACCGCCAGAGCGTGCGGATGCGAGGGCCGCACGCGTGCACTATCTCACTCACCTGCAATACGTATTTTTTATCTAATTTAGATTTGTACCAAATTTATATTCATTGTACTTACCTGGTTCGAATCAAGTCTATGATAAAGTAGATTATTATACGAGGGGATAAAGCAGTATCTTGTGTCACGGGCGCTATATTGAATCTCGAACGTAACAAAGGATTCTAGAGTTAACTCACGAGCGGAACGAAGGAGTTACTAGAATCCTGAGTGCAGAGAAGGTGATAAGCACGCCGAAGATGCAGACAGCTTTATCCACGAGGAGAACATTCTACTTTTTACACAAAAATTACTTATATATCTACCTAAATACCTAGTAGTGACATTATTTGTTTAGGACTGAGCGCTTCCGAGCTTCAGTTATTATGATGCAGACTCCACTAACCGACTTAAAAAAAAGGAGGAGGTTCTCAATTCGTCAGGATCTTTTTTTATGTTCCCCGATTTCTCATAGACGCCTGGGCCGATTCGTTAAATTCTTTTTTTGTTTAAAAGGGTATACTTTCCAGGTGGTCCCATTGGCAACAAATCAGGATCTGATGATGGGATCCCAAAAAAAATCGAGGAAAACCTCAAACTTTATAGGGACGCATAATGTGTTAATATATTTTCTGTAAAAAAAAATATTCCTTATTTTTGTTAAAAAGTTACTTGTTATACTAATAGCATCATCCCTACACACCTTAGTGGATTTTAAGTGCTTTTTTATACATTGCTGTTTGTAAAAACATTAAGTCATAAATATATAAAAAAAATAAGAGTTAACAACGAATTGACATCGCATCCTGTAGGTTTAAGTATCACTTCACATTTATTGTCAGGAAGACTAAACGTATTTAAAAAGTAATTACATACGTAAAACCCGCTTTACATTTGGCTAAATTCAGTGCACTATTGACAAGTGTAAACTTCGACAGTCCGAGTCGACACTTCCAAGAACTCTGAATTTAGTGCACTGAATTTAGCCAAATGTAAGCTGGCTGTGTTATCTATCATTAATGACGTTGCGAACGATCTTCAGATTTATCCTAAAATGCCCGGGTTTAAGTTTACAATTTTGAATTTATTGCTAGCTAGCTTCAAGGCCATTAGCTTTAAAACTTGATGCCAATTGATATAATGTAGCTACTGTGCTATCACTATTCGAGATCAGATTTATCTTGGTTGTAGGTAATGTAATCATATTCGTGGACCAGTATCCAAAGAAGCTTAACGGAGATTCATGTCAAAGAGGTATGTTATCTACATGCGTGAAGTGAACATTACGTTATCAAATTTGCAGAGCGCTAAATTAGATATGAGGAGATTCATAGACAAATCAAATCGACGTAGCACAAAGATTAGCCAGCTGAAGTGGGAGTAGGCAGGGCACATAGCTCGAAGAACTGACGGCCGTTGGGGAAGAACGGTTCTCGAGTGTAGACAACGCACTGGAAAGCGCAGCGTAGGACGGTCCCTTACTAGATGGAAAGACGACCGGTTAAGGGTTGCTGGGAGCCGTTGGGTGCTGGACCATGATCGGTCGCTCTAGAAATCTATGGGGGAGGCCGATGTCCAATAGTGGACGTCCTGTGGCTGATATAATGATAATGAAATTAGCCTCTAACTGCCTTCACACAACACTTTAGCACGCTAGCTCACCTAGCGCTCCGCAAATAGGTTAAATGTAGGTACTTGAGGTACTACTCATTAAGAGGAGAGAGCATAGATCGGTTAGGCATGGAAATAATTGCTATTTTTAATTCATTTTCTTAGGATGAAATGATTATTAATTATGACTGCTATTTCACATGTGAAATATAACAGTCAATGATTTTTCATATGCATATGTTTTTTTTCAATAGCAGTGCACGACACGAAACCGACCGAATTCTTGCGAGGAATAACAAATGACCTACATTGGTGAAACAAAGCGTAACGTATCTACTAGGTTGACTAAACACATATGTACGTGCAATGAAGAATTTTGACTCAAACAGTTCTGCAGTGGCGGAACATTCCCTATTCGACGCACTACATACGTTTCGACAAGGCCCGGGTTTTAGCGAGAGAGAAGTTCTTCGTTCCTCGCAAGATCCGATAGGCGATAGAAATAAGTCGTGTGCCGAACTTTAACAGGGATAGAGGATGGGTTCTACCGCCAGCCTGGAGGCCATGTCTTCATGATGCAAGTGACAGAAGAGTGAGTGAACCTGGTAGAGACATAGTTAGTGTTGTGTGTTTGCCTGTGCCAAGAACTACAAAGGAGAGCAGCAGTGATGATAATGATGATGACACAGCGGGTCAACGCACTGTGCTTTCGTTGACCCAATCCCCACCACCCCGCCCGTCTACTCGCGCGCAGAGAGCAGCGGCACGCAGTGCGAGGCGAGACGTTATTCGGAGCGGATCGCACTCACCCTGATGAAGGTTCATGAATTGAAACGAACACGAAACATTGTCGGTCGAAACACCGATAAGACGGTACGTGATAAATCCCGTATTTATAATAATAAATGACCTATTATTTACGAAAACACTCGACGTACCTATTGCGAAGAAACGCGAACGACGTGACTGTGATTTGTAGCAGACCCGAATGACTCCGACCGATATACGATGAAAACCGATAGTAGGTTATGCAGGAATGTAGCAGGTGTGACAAACGATTTTTCATTTCACATGATTTTTCACATGCTTCTCGTGAAAAGTTCAATCGCTAGTAGGTATATCTTACTTTCATCTGTTCGGCTCCGTCGCACACGCCACCGACTCGCGGCTCGACTCCGAAGCTGTTGACGCAGGCGCGGTCGTCAGCCATCACTGACTCGATTTGGAACGCACATTTTGGCAACGCATCCGTCCGATCCTATTATAAACAACACTATTTGTTTAATAACATTACACAGGCTATCTCATAAATCTCAATATCACAAAATAGATAGGTATGAACAAAAGTTTAGTTTGTAAAACGAGCGAAAACTGACGCGCGCGTACGTCGTTTTCGGATCAATTTGTTCAAAGCTTCGACCGGCCGATCGACGTACGCGCGCGTCTATTTTCCCTCGTATACACGGCTACACATCAAGCTATACATTTTTAGTATAAGCTGCATAAGCTACTACTAACTAACTTGATCTATAGTTTCATTCAAATTACAAGTGAAGGGGGTTCATGTTAATTGGATACTTTTTTAAGGGGTCCAAGGATAACTTTCGAAGCGTTGATCCGATAATCGTAAAACTTAATACTGAGGTAGGAAGTGATGGCACAATTTTGGTGTGACTAAATGAGCTAAAAATGTTGGGGGGTGGTTGAGATATTGAGGTTCAAGAGGGGTAAAAAAATTAAAATGAGGCTATTATGTCAAATGGGACGTCAAATAAAAAGTATTAATTAATACCTTTAGACTCCGTTTTTATTTTTCATAAAATATTAACATATATTTTTTGAGTTATTAGCCATAGTAAAAACTAAACTGACGAAATTTACAGGGTACACCACACAGTTCTGTAATTTAGTATGCGTGTAGCATTAAGAGACACAAATATAGGCAAAAGTCTGAAATACAGAATAACTGCAATTTGTACCCCACAAAAAAATAACCAAATAACATGAACTCCCGTTACCTGTAATTTGAATGAAACTGTAGGTCAAGTTATTTGGATTATTATTTCGTGACACTATTTTGATAGTCAAAGATTAGAAATAATATTTTTTTTGTTTTAATCGGAGACTCGCGAGATCTCAGTTCGGGGCGAACCACTAGTTTATTATCACAACGACGTTTCTACTGTGTTGAGACTTGCAATAGCCGTGCGAGAAGAGCAGACTGAGTCTGCCCGCGATCCATCGGGATGATAAATAAAAACGAGATAAATACCCGTTTAACTTATGTAGTTTTATATAGTGATCGAGAAAGTTAAAATACTTGTTTTTTTAAAAACAATTTTTTCACAAAGTCAATATTTTCATAAAGTATTTTTAAAACTTTCGACATCACTATACATAATTACTGATTTACTCGTGTATTTATCGCGTATGTACCATTTTTATTTGTTATCCCGTAGGTACACTGTCTCACTGCTGGGCAAAAGTCCCATTCCTTCCAGACACCCCGATCCCGTGCCAAATCTGCTCAGTCCTCCATGAGTCCATGTAACTCGATCCGCCATATCCGTCTCTCTAAAATACCCGTTTCATCCTCATCATCAACTCAGCCCACACCCACCCACTGCTGGGTATAGGCCTCCTCGTTTTCCACCATTCTCTCCGGTCCTGTGCCAAGCACATCCATTGCCTTCCCGCAACTCTCGCGATATCGTCCGACCATCTGGCTGGTGGTCTGCCAACTGGTATGCGCCCTTCTCGCGGCCACCACTCGGTTGCTGCCCTCGTCCATCTTCCTTCTTTCCTCCTTACCAAGTGTCCAGCCCATTTCCACTTCAGTTGGTTGATCCTTATACCCACATCCATGACTTTGGTTCTGCGTCGTATTGCGATGTTGGGTAGGTATATGATCCAACAGCGAGATGCCTAACATGGCACGCTCCATTGCTCTCTGAGCAACTCTAATTCTGTGAACCAGTTCGTTCGTGAGCGGCCATGTTTCAGCACCGTATGTGAGGATAGGCAGGACACATTGGTTGAAAACCATTGCAGAATTTTAGACCTAATACCCATTTAAATCACTAATATTCTTATAGTCAAGTAAGTAAGTATAGGATCTTACCCAGCCAACATCATCGCATCGCTTCGGCTCGTCATAACAAATATAGTAGCTGATGGCCTTAGAGCCATCAGTGCGTTTCTCAATGGACCACGTGTACCAATTCTCACCGAACTTAAACATGCTATTGATATGGCTCTGGCGGTAAATCAGAGGAAATATCATGTCGTTTGGATGCAATTGCCGGGCTTTCTCCGTGGTTGCTTTATATTCCTCGTACTCAACCTGGAAGAGATTTTATCAAAGGGATAAGTCCTTCTACAGTGATGACGTGAATATTTAACAGACACTAGTGAAATTAATTGCTAACGACGTCTAAAAAGAAATATAAAATACATTTGACGGCCTCCGTGGCGCAGTGGGCGTATAGCCGGCTGAGACGCAGGAGGTAGCGGGTTCGATTCCCGCCGCGGAACAAATGTTTGTATGATCTACAGATATTTGTTCCATGTCTGGGTGTTTTTCTATAAATTATAAGTAAGTATTTACAAAAAAAAAGTATATAAGTATTCTATCAATTAGGTATCTGGTTCCCATAGTACAAGCTCTTCTTAGTTTGGGGCTAGATACCGCTGTGTGAAATGTCCAGAAATATATATTTATTTTATTTATTTATTCACAGACATAACAAAACAAAGACAATTACACAGTAGGTAATTATGACAAAAACATCTGGGTCATTTAATAAACTAAATATCATTATCGTACTACTTCGTAATAAGCTCTCTGAAGTTCAGTTCCTGTTAGCCAGACCTGTATGCCTCAAGTTGATCGACGCAGAGCAGTGCATTGAGGGCACGTTTCTAAGTTGCGTGAGTTACGAGACAATACATACATATAGGCAATGGTTACCACTTAACATCAGTTGGGCCATATGCTTTATCGCATATCGCTTTATGCATGGGCCATCACCAGGTAGTATAAAAAAAATTAATAGCAGCTAGAAGAGTCCCACTGCAGAGCAAAGGCCTCCCTTCTCTCTTTCCACGCATCCCGGTGCCTATCTAATTGGGGCCACTCTGTATGCATCCAGTTCATCCCTCCATCTCCGCCTGGGCGTACCACGCGGCCGCCGCCCGTTTGGAACCCAGTCCTTAGTGGTAGATAGGTACTTACTTAAATAACTCAAATAATTACAATAATGGTACAGAGTAGTAACACTTACAATCTTTTCCTCTACATGTGGTTCCCGCTTCTTGTGATGTTTTATAAAAGGCAGTATAGTCGGCTCCAGCCGTTTCTTATGACTCCAAGGCTCAGTCCTAGTTTCATCGTCTTCTATCTTAGAGTCTTCATCTGAACGCATCACAACTTTGACTTTAACAGCCAGCGTCACCTGCAGCAGATATATGCAAACGCAGACAAGAGACCGACCCATCTCGAATACTGCAGTAGAATGGTTAATAGAACTTGAGTTGAAACTGAAGTTATGTGGGCGGAAGTTGTTTTACCAATCGGCCGATAAGCTGGTTATTTGTAAATTTACTAGCACTAACAATAACGTCATAAAAGTATGGTGCTTTGGGCGATGTTTTCTTTTATTTTGGTTGGTAGTGTTTCTGGGGTTTTATTAGTCACTTTAAACATCACTGATATAAAAGAATCTATACTGGCTGGGATAATCTATCTGGCTGGTAGAGAGCGCTACTCGGCGCCAATCCATCCCTATTACTACTAGTACTATTACCCTATTTTGTCCAATTATTGGGCAAAGGCCTAACCAGCCATTCACAACGGTCCAGTGCCACCGTATGCCGGTCCTTCTCAAAGGCGTCCAGCTTCATTCCTAATAAGTAATATTAAAATTTCGAAAGTAGGTACCTATGTTTATATAATACGTTTTCACGATTAAACTGCTAGACCGATTTCGACGAAATATGGTTTATGAATTACATGGTTTTTTTTTAGATATTTCTGCTGTTCCAGTTATCTAGTGAATCGACACTTTCCGCTTGTCCGCAATGTCCGCTTTTTGACATAACAATTCTTTTGTGTTTTTTGTAAATCTATTAGAGTTCAAAGTTGATTAAATCACAATGTTACAGCATCGAATGCAGTGATGAGCAAGTTGGATAGTATGTATTTTAATATAATAAGACAGGCTATTTATTTTTGACGTGGTTTGTAAATAAATAAGTTTTTTGTTGAAAAATTACTTTTTCAAAACATGCTTTTATAAAATTGATAATCGGAACCGCGAGCAGATTCAAATGAGCCCAAAAACTAGTACCCTACTATAATCCATTCATAAGTTCCGTTGTCTAGCATCCGTCTCCATCATGAGACTACCTACATAGTACCATATTATTGCATTGTCACCGAAGTTACATATGTATTCCAAATTTCAGCTCAATCGGTTGAGGGGAATGCGTTTAAAATTCAGTTGCAAGATTCCACCCGGACAAACATACATACATTGCAAGTTAATAAAAAGCTTGTAAAAATAGCGTGCGTAAGCTTTTTGTATCAACGGCCGTATAGACTTACGTTGCCCTAACTTAATTGTTGTGATATTGTGTGCAATAATACTAGATTATTTAACGAGGGTATAAAGCAGTGTCTTGCGTCACGGGCGCTATATTGGATCCCGAACGTAACGAAGGTTACTAGAATCCTGAGTGCAGAGTGGGATATATGTACGCCTAAGATGCAGACAGCGCTATCCACAAGGAGGATACTCTACTTTTCACACTTTCTGCAAGACAATAAAAACCACATCTAGGTTGGTGCATTCAGTGCAGAGGTTAGTTCGATTTACTAAAACTACGAAAATAGTGAACACTATTTTCTATACGTCTAAGTTAACCAGGAGACAATAAAACGAAGATTTAGATTATTGCTTTTATTTGGGTACAAAGATGTAGAGTATAAAATAAAAATACTGCATTTGGTATCAACCTTTCCCATAAAACTTTGATTATGAAAATTAAGCATATCGACAAATACATAGGTTTTACATCTATAAAATAAAAATTAAAGCATAAAGTTTTATCTCTAGACTAACATTATTTCTTTACCTACATAGAAAATGTATATTCGTTTAGTACAAATTAAAAAGCAAAGTGAAGTTTGGACCATTGTTAGGAATTAAAGTTTTCCATAGTGCTCGATAGTATTATCAGCTTAGAACATACGAATGTACAGTACAAGATAACGCTTGGTTCTCGACGACCGACGTCTAGCACGTCTAGCATTAGGGGGTAAGAATAGCATCACTAAGGCAGAGAGGGTGTTTTATTGTACATTACTTTACCATAATTAGTGCCTAATTATTCGCTACCGAAACATTACAGTGAGGGAACGAGATCCAGTCTCTCTCGATCGCTATAGTAATAATAACAACAAAAATAAGGCGAGATTGGAAAGTAAACGCTTATTCGAGATAGAGCTACTTTACTTAGCCTACAAACATTGGTTCCGTATGTGTACGATAGAGATATCACAGCGTAAAGCATAGAAGGATAGCCGGCAGCCAAAATATATTAGTAACTAGACAACCTCAGTCTCATTCTAAATGGCTCCGAAAAGAACTCGCACTTTTTTGAAATAAATGTTATTAATACGTGAAGAGAAAATGTTTTACCCCTTTTAAAGCTTGCGCACGGAGGAGTGTAGGTTTGGCATAGTTAAAAAATACTGAATTACGGTCGAAATTCGACCGCAGCTACTTATTATTACGATATAAAGTTTGTTGTTTGTAGAGAGTAATCTCAGCTTTCGCGATCACTCTACATATTTAATGATTTAAATGGGTATTTATTGCGAATGTACCTTTTATATTAGCTATCCCTTTTTTGGTTGAAAGTTACATACGCGATAAATACCCTTTCAAATCAGTAATTAAGAACTGAATCAATTCTGAGACTTTAAATAATAGAATATTACGCTATCTGCGCAAAAGCCAGGGCGGGTCGGCTATTTTAAATAAAACAGAGAAATAATCATTTGAATGCACTGTTTCAGTAACTTAGTTTCAGAGATTGATGTTTTGCAAAAGTGAAAGTTCTTTTAGAAGCGCTGTATATCGCGTTAAGTCCTATGTTTATCTCTAGTTAATTTATTAGACCGAGTAAACGATCCATAGTTCACAAAGCTCATAAGAAGAACGTTCAGGGCATTATTTAAAATATATTTTCGTTGTTAACAGTAACTTTCAAAACAGTATTCAATTGTGCGTCTTAAAATCAGTCACCGGTGATTTAATTTTAATACTTTTACAAAACTATAATAGAATATGGAATTCATAACAAAATTATATACCTAATTCCAGATTTTAAAAATATATTTAAATAGGGTAAGAACATGTTACTCTACGCTGTGATACGATTAAGTGAAAACATTCTAGATGCCAACTACGATTGCGCTTAAACCTATGTATATGCTTATATTATGAGGCTCATCGTAAGCCGTTAGTTTCGGTCCACGAGGAACATACAGCTACTGATACTAAAGCTAACGTTTGGATAAACTCGTCAAAGCTAAACGGATATAACGATGTATATACCTTAAGTACTTATTTAAGTGACATTGATATAAATTCGTGTGTTTTAAGTGAGTGAAGCGATCACGGGTGTACCCAAACGTGAACACTATGCGACGTGACTAACTATGTGTCGCGAAATATTGTCTGGTTTAAGATTTGTTAATTCTATCTGTGACAGCAAACTACGGAAAATATAATTATACATTCAATATCTATTATATAATTTGTTTAGATGCTACATCTAACTTATATTATTTACTAGCTAGATAAGAATTTCGTGGAAATATGAAAATAAATATAGATTTTAGTTTTTAAATTCCGCTGTCTACATCGTATATCTGGTGGGTTTTTGCTATGTCCATTGCAAAAGCTGATTTGACGTTGAACCGCGTGACAGTGAACAGTCGAAGGAAGATCAGATCATTATAATTACTTACGTCTATTTAACACGTAACTTTCTGCTATATTTTTATATACACGGTGTCCTTTAAATCACTGTTTTCCCAGAATAAACATTGTTCAGACCATGGTCTAATAACTGTTTATAGCATCAAATAAGAGAAGAAAAAAAATCAAATCCAGACAAATCCAAACAAGTCTAACTTTTATTATGAATATATATATAAAATATAAATATTGCTGGACATTGCACACAGCGCTATCTAGCCCCAAACTAAGCATAGCTTGTACTATGGGAACCAGATAACTGATAGAATACTTATATACTTTTTGTTTGTAAATACATACTTATAATACATAGAGAAACAACCAGACCCGGAACAAATATCTGTAAATAGTTTTAGCATATTTTATTATTTGCTATTATTACCAACTATTATTTATTTTGTGGCATACGACGCCATTCAAGGGGTGTACGACAGACGTCCTGTCCGGCGTAACGTTAAAATAGACGTTTTAATGTTTTTCAAAGACCGATTTCGTTTTTTTTAAATTTGATGTTATAAACATTTAGTAGACTATGCTCTGAACAACGTTTGTTATGGGAAAACAGTGATTTAAGGGATACCGTGTATATACAGGGTTATATTGTAGAAATGGAAAACGGGGAATAGCCTTAATAATAAAGAAACCATATCGTCAGCAAAACAGTATTCAAAGATTTTAACGCCTACCTTATTCTTGTTTAAAAATTACCCCATTAACTCATTTCAAAAACATACCCTGTATATGTGACGTGACTCACTATGTTTTAACTTTTAGAAATCAATAGAAATGAACAGGGGTCATAATCGACCTCTTTTCACTCGGGAAATATGCCTACACCGTTACTAAAATAACACAATTTTTGAAAACATTTGTCAAAAAGCTTCGCTTAAAATGCTTGTATCTTGTATTTGACAATAGTAGAAAAATTGTTCATATTAAGAAAAGAGATCAGATAAAAATAACTCAAATTATTCATAAAACTTAACGGTGTCTAGTTCATTCGATGGCTAACGATATTTGTAATTAAGACTAGTGAACCGATTATGAAAATTATTTCTCTGATAGAAATCTACACTATACCTGAGTGCTATAGGCTATCTAGATAAAAAATCCGGGCGAATCCGGTTCGTATTAATACCTGGATATTACAGCGCATCCAGCTAATGCTGCAAATTATAAATCATCTTTTATGGTTTGACATCTCAGCACAGCGCATTCTGCCTGATAACTTAGCTCTGTAACAGTTCACAAATATTCTATCGATATAAGCTCTCAAAACTATGGCAAATTTGAATATATGGCAACAAAAGAAACAATTTTAATAATAGACCGTGCAAGTCACATTGTTTCTGAACGCCAACGCTCCTGGCAGACGGGGTCATAAACTGTGGGACAAGAGACGATGATATTGCTATCTCGCTCGCTCTTGCAGCTTTTACGGGAGCCACTAGTGATGCGCCGAGTATCTATTTCACACTAATTTCCAGTCATTGTATTGAAAAAAGAAACAACCATTGTTGCCACTTGTATTTTCGCGTGTCTTGTTATTTGTTTTTATGATGTGATATAGCATTATCTATCTATCTATCTATTGTTTATTTGTTGGCCCCGTCTGCCGCGAGTGTTGGCGTATACTAAAGGCCTATAGTCAGCGTCTCGTCCAACCGTCCACCAAACAGTCTAAAGCAGTGTGCAAAGCGATCAATCGTGAAGTGTCCTACCATACAGAACCCTAGTTCTAGTACCTACTCAAACTAGACGGCTGGTGGAAACACTGTTTACCCCCTACCCTTAATATTATGAGAGGGTAGGACTATAAAAACGAACACTAATATAAGAGCTTATAGGTTAGTTCCGAGGAACAACACTTCAACAGTGTTATCTGGCTGAAAAGATCTAAAACTATTAAGGATGCCACGATCTTTAAAATAAATACACTTTAACAGTATTTGGTATGAAACTTTCATAGTTCCTTGTCACCTTATTTTATGGGATGATGTTCTATAGTTTTCAGCCAAATTGTAATCAGTTGCAAATACTGCTAGGACCACACATTGGACTTAACTTTAAGTCAAAGATAAAATGGCCGCGTACACACTCTGTCTAAGATTTATATGCACAGGTGTATTAGCTCCGAAAAATTACTTTGGTACATATTTGACCAATATATGGCCGCGTCAAAAAAAAAACCTATGTAATACGTATTTTTTAAACTTAGGTGGTCCGTTTTTGAACACGTGTGAGCGTAAAATGCAGCATCAAACATACTTGTTCACGCATTAAGAAATTAATAAATAGATTTATACATTTTGTTCCTTACTTTAGCTTAAGTGGTCATAGAATCGATACAATAATTATCAAACAAACTATGTTGTTAAATAAAGTATAGTCATTTAACAATTTAGGCCAAAAAAATCGTTGATAAAGTATTTTCGCCCGACTGCTACTACGTAGGATTATTTATCACCCCGTAACACCTAAACGGCTAGGTGGATTTTAATGAATGATATCATGATTCTCAATGAGACCATACAAACCATATAAACAAAATGGCGGCCATCTGTAAAAATATTTTTCTCATAAATCATAGGCTTTAGACGATCAAAACAAGGAGAAGTATATTTGTAAAAGTACTTAAAAAAAACTGCAGTCGGGCTTTTTAGTTTTTGAAACTGATTATATCGATATTATATCCTTTGAGAAATAGGTCCGTTGAAATAATTTCACAGAAAAATCCACCGTAGTTGTAAAATGACTTTTACATACAATATTATTACAATTACAAATATGAGCGAGCTCTGGGTGCCTCTATACATCAATTTAAGAAAAGCAAAAAACTTTAGATTTGAGAAGATATCATTAGATCTGTATTCTGTAGATACAGTAGGATTCATATAATATCACACTAGGGGTAGTCAGAGACAATTCCAACCATTACATATTGCACAGAAGTAATAAGATTACACGATATGTTCCTAATAGCCTTTTCTATCACACTGGCTTTTATTCTTATCACCAATTCCTAGCCTAAGTTTTCATTTGAATTAAAAAGTGTTGACTTAGTGAACTACATATATTCCAGATTTATGATAACCATTGCATTGAAAACTATAAAAAAGGACCCTTCTCAGGACCACGAAATGGTTTAGACCAATACAGAGTGGTGAAGGAACTATTCAAAGATAGGTAGGACTAACTTTACTGAAGCGGAAATTCTATTAGAAATCGAAATCTCTATTAGAAACTTATCTTCTTATCGCAATGTCTGCCAATGAGACGTTTGGACCAAAATATTTTGACAAACATGTGAAACAAACATGAAACAATGACTATAACGTAACTGAAAGGTTCTAATATGTCCAGTTGATTGCAGTTAAAATTACGAGAATTCGTATGCTGACCTCCCCCCATTATTGTAGTAATTGGGGTTCTTGATATGCGTTATACTTGTCACCGATTTTCGAAATCGCAATAGTAAGGCTGTTCATGGACTGTAGCTGACCGAGAATTCTCTCTATCTACGAATATTCACGCATAAAATTCATTAACTTCCATGGGACTGTTGTTTGAAACGTATATAGCGCTAAGATTGAAATACTACACAATATAACGATTATTTTTGCCAGTGTGATAGATTAATTATATCTAAATAACGGTTTATTTATATAACCAGCGTAATATAAAACATTTATAACACAAAAGACAAAGCCTCATTATTCTATTATCTGTCTAAAAACGTAGGTACTAACTTAGCACCTATTAAACGAATGAATTAATAAATTACTGAACTTCAGGAGCACCTTTGAATGACTCAATGAATGAGGGTATTTTATGTGTGCCCTAAAGTGGTCTGTTAATGTACAAAGAGCACTATACCTATGGAATAAACTAATAAATTAGGGAGTTTTAGGGAACCGTTGAATAAATGAACAAATATTGTTTTAATGACCTGTTCGTGAAAACAGACCACTCTATACATATTAACTGAATGAATAAATTAGGGTATTTTAGGGCACACAGCGATCTGTGAATGAACAGAGAACGCACATTACTGAATGAACAAGAAAATTAGAGTATTTTAGGTGAATCTTCGAATAAATGAATAAATTAGGGTATTTTAGGGCACACAGTGATCTGCGAACGAACAAAGAACGCATATTACCTACTGAATGAATATGTAAATTAGAGTATTTTATGTGAACCTTCGAATGAATGAATACATTAGGGTATTTAGGGGAACCTTAATGTATAAATAGGGGTTTAGTTGGGCACCCAGACCCCATCTAAAAGCTCATGCCCATAGCACCAACATGCGGGCATGGGCGGTACCGGCATCACGTTGCGTAGAGGCCCTTCCGCTGGAGGAAGAGATGGATTTCGCCGAAGGAGGGCCTCGCCATCTCGTCGCGTCGCCAGCACTCCAGCATCAGCTCGTACACGTCGCGGGGGCAGCCGGCCGGCCGGGGGATGCATTCGAACAGCTCGGTGCCGGCTTGCAGGTGTGAAAGGTTCTCTAGTACCTGCAAGAAACATCTTGCTGTTGGACTGCTAAATATATAAACTAACAACCTTCCGCCCGCGCTTTCACACACGTGGACCGCGCGGACTGTACGCCAATAAAAAGTAACCTATGACACAATCCAGCTCACAAAAACATTAATTAATCACTTTCTTGTACACCTTCAAAAATAAAAATTACAGACAAAATATAAGACAAAGCAAATAGTACAATGGGCGGTCTTTGGACAGAAACCTTTGGATGGAGAGGATTTAGTTAGGTCAAAGATATGGTCAGTATGATATGGTCTTAATCTATACGCATTACCAAATTTCAAGCATTCTACTATTTATTTATATAGTTAGAATCTAAATTCTTATGTGAATCTTTATGTATGTACTATTCTGTACTGTGTGATAACTTTCTCTCTTTATTCTAAAAAGATGGAATATAATATAGGTTGTTTGATAATATATGTACGTACAAAAATGAAAGGGGATGAGGATAATAAATAAATTTGTGCAATGTATTGTGAAATTTATTTTGGCATGTAAAAACAAACACTTTATTAAACTTATGTTGTGCTATTGCTTGCCATCTAACCACATATACTGTATTGGTGACGTCTCGAGATCTTGTTGTCCTTTTCTTACCCAAAACCCGCAGCCATTTCCGAAACATATCAAATCGGACTTTATTTTTGGATATCAATTGCAAGAGTGTACAGTATGTTTCATATCGAATTAAGCACCTAATATTAGTCAATTTTTTTTAAATTTGATAATATAAGTAGTAGTTTTTTTTTCGAGAAGTCTTTTTTATGTTTTGAGAAACCGTCACTTGAATATCGTCAGTATATTACCAAACTCCCTGTATACACATTAAAACGAAATAATCTTTAACAACATAAATACTACACACTTACTCCCATACAAACACACAAACATAACCTCACACACACACGCACACATACCTACACATATCTTCACATATCTACCACCACCAACACTCACTCACTGATAGAATAACCTTAGCATGCACCACGCAGTTAAATACTTAATCTTAATACTTAATCTAAGTGACCTTAATTATGGAAGAGGCCACTGACTTCTGTAACACAGATCTGTACTCAGCTCAGATGTCAGAGACTTTATGGGACGTCTGATTCAAAGTGTTTTTGAGTCAATAATATTTTTATCGTACAAAATCAGACTATCGAAGCATTCTAATCAACTAGCTGTGAAGCTCCTCGAACCAAATCAGCAAAACCGCATTAAGCGCCACAACATACCTACTAGAACTGAGTGACAGAAACTAGTTTCTACAAATGTGCAATACTCAATGGAGTCCAGCACAGCACGCCAATTATGCTCTCCAAATATTACAGCCAAAATAGGCCTATAATAGGCTTATAGCCAAAAGCTGATGGTAGATACACAACTATTTACAAATACCTAATAATAATGTTTGTTGTTACCTCATTATCAGTAAGATGGTCGTACGGGCGGCGCCGGCACAGCGTATACAGCTCGTACAGCGTCACCGCGTACGCCCAGACGTCGCTCTTGGTGGTGTAGCGGCCGCGCAGCACGGCTTCCCAGGAGGCCCAGCGCAGCGGCAGGGGAATACGCCCCTCCGCCTTGTGGTAATCGCAAGCGTACGCCTCGTTGTCAGTGCCGAAATCGCTGATCTTCACTTGGTACGACTTGCCGATGAGGCAGTTCCTGGAATCAGTGACGGTGGATTTACGGTCCGTTTCTATATTGTATACACTATCTGTTGCTCGCGACTTCGTAGGCGCGATGCTACGCGTTACACTAAATTGTGTAGGTAACCTAGAAACAAAGCCAAACTCGCTATTGCAACTTGACACCCCATTTTTTATAGATTTATGCCGCGAATCGAGTGCTACACACGTGGAGTCCACGTCGTGGACCTAGCTTCGCTTTGTATGAAAATGTAGGCGAGTCCATTCGCTGCGGCCCACGGCTACGAAGTACGCAAATGCATAGCTCGATGACGTCACACACACGCGCGTAGCCCGCCCGGAAATTGACAGATGCGCGCGCAATACATTCGGCCCTCGGCGGCATAGCTTATAGCCGGGGAGCTATTGACACATTTGGGGAAAGTGTTAACACTTGCTATATAATTCATTGGCATTTTTATTCACACTTGCGAGAACTCAGTTTGAGGCGAAACACTAGTTAAAATAACTTGGCGGCAGTTGTGTTTTAATGTAAGAAACCCGGTTTTGACCACTTTAACAATATTTTTAATAACAAGAACAACTTTTTTTTGCAAAAATAAATAAAATGACGATGTTTAAACTCCATAGAACAAGGAATTTATCTATATTTTAGATGAAGCAAAGGTTTGTAACAAGTGTCATGTATTCATTTGATTATTCATACTTAAATATAAACACATATTTTAATATGAAGTCACTAGTTTTGACAACTTTTCCCCCAGTTCTGGCCATCTATTGAAACAGTCATTTTGTACAGAGTTCATTGAAAAATAAAACGAGTAATTGGTTTATATTACAATTATGTATTTTTTGGTAAAAGAAAATGTACAAAATTCTGACATTAAAGGGTAAACATTCTTGATAATGTTGCCCAGAACAGCTCCCATTTTCTGAAATTTCGGGTGTTCGCTCAGAAATTCTTGCCCTACATTTTAACCGTTCCAAGAGCCCGGGATTTTATCCGGATTCTAGAAATAGTAAACTTAAAAATTAAAATTATACTCAGTGGCATAATTATTTCCCTCAAATGTGTCGTCAGCTCTCGAGCTATTATAAACTAGAACCAGTGCTGCCAACTCGACTATGCAAAACTCGCTACTGGCTCTTTTAAAAACAGCAGCTGGCAACAAAAGTTCTAGATTAAAAAAAAATATTAATTAATTTATTTAAAAAACAATTTACAATACATATCAGCATTTCAGTGTTGCTGGTTCTAGTTCTAAAAATGCAATAGTGAAAGAGAGACGTGAAAGAGGTGAGACATTTTAAGGTTCTAAAATTATGTAAAAAAAAATATAAGATCTAGGAAAACGAAATGATTTTAAAACGCGCTAGATTTCGCGCTAGGCCAAAAGAAGGGCAGAAGGGATATCTTGAGCTGAATGCACTAAGTTAAAAGCACTGACTAGTACGGACGCGGTCGGTTCGCTTCCTTATTGTCTAACTTTGAAAATGAAAGCGATAGATGTCAAAATCGATGATCGATTTTCTCCTCAACTTCCAATCTTAGGAATTTTACTTGTCTGCATTTGTGCATAAACTTTTTGAGATTTTAGACAATCCTAAAGATCAGAAACTGAGAAGGAAAAACATAAGCAATTTTGACGTCTATCGTCTTTGTCTTCAAAGTAAGACAATTACCCCGCCGACCATGGGCACAGCTCGCATCCGTGCGCCGCTGTGGAAACGGTAGACACACGCAGCCAGACCCACGGAACTACGTGGCATGTGTCGCCTCTGCGTGCACATACTGCGCAGCCGTGGTTTTCGGCTTAATGGGATAAAAGTAGCCTAAGTGTTAGTCCAGGTTATAATCTACGCACATACTTCATTTCATCGAAAGCGGTTCAGCCGTTACGACGTGATTGAGTAACAAACAAACAAATAAATAAAAAAAACAGCATACAAACTTTCGCATTTATAATGTGATCTACCGACAAAAACTTAAGAGACTTTCAAAGAGAAACTAGTCGTTATCGGTTACCGACGTTTATACAACGTGTTTTGTTATGGACAACATCAAATGAAAACACGGGTAGGGCTACATGGCCAGTATTCTTGTAAATAGTATTTTTTTCAAATTCATTACCAAAGAAAAAATTTAAATTTAAAACAACCTTAATATCAAGTCCTAAAATATCAATGAAACAGCCTGTATAAAATAGGTAAACAAATCATAATCATCCATCATGTAAGTAAACTGACTAAGCGGTAACGTCACATAAGCACCGCCGATTAAACATTTTTAAACATCAAATAGAAATAAAAAATGCTTTAATAGAATTGTATCGATTACTGGGTAAGTATTCAAGCTGACGATATTAAATCCACCTCTAAAATCAGTTAATACGATTACGGATGTGTGTTTTAAATTAATGCCGTACATAACAAAACCGGTTGTAGAAACCGGCCATTAGACAATGAGTTGAACAACGGCAACAATTAGACATAATATACTTGACCCAAAGTGGATTTGAACTGTCTAACATTTCCCGGTAAGGCAGTTCATAGACATGGATAAAGACAATCATTTATTCACCACATTAGCACACAATATACAATACGGTTACATTTTAAGACAGGAAATACAAAAAAAAATCTTAGTTCCGGATATCAATGAAGGTAGACCATAAGTGCTTATGAAAAAAGGTAGTTACAATTTGACCTAATTTACTTGATCCAAAGTGGGTCTGATTTGACAAATTTTTCCCGATTAGGCAGTTCCGGGAATCAAAGATGGTGGATATAGATAATATGCGCTTATAAACAAGGGCAGCAATAGTAACAATTTGACCGAATTTACTTGATCCAAAGTGGATCTGAATCAAAACTCAGAGGATGTCATAAAAACTATTGGTGAGTGAGAGAGAAACGGTGTAAGATATACCCGATTGGAGATATTTACATAAGCAGGACAAGGTTAGTTGATTCATCGAATTAATTTATTCGCTCGGCAGAAAATATTAATGCATACAGTCTCTCATCTTTAATTACTTACAGTAGCTCTAAGTTTTACCATTTGTACATATTGTCAGTGTTGTCTATGTTAATAACAGCTATTAGTTTAAAATAAAACGGTAAAAAGCAAGTCAATTCTTACCTCGCTGCCAAATCCCTGTGCACGAAATTCAGGGTTTCCAAATACTGCATTCCCGCCGCGATCTGCTCCGCTATGTGCATCAGCATCGGCACGGACGGCGGCGCCGCGGTGCGAAGGAATGCGCACAAGTCTCCCATCTCCAAGTACTCTAGCACTACCGCTAGAGGGGGTGTTCGACAGGCGCCGAGCACGCGGGCTAGGTAGGGGGACGATAGGGCTGCTAGGATGCGAACGTCGCGTTCAAACTCTTCCCTAAAGTGGAAATTTAGATTAGTAAGGGCGTGGATAGTGGATGGTTCACTGTTCGACCGACTGCGTATTGAACAATTTTTTTAATTTTTATTCTTCTTGGAGTTGTAACAAGCTTATAGCCCACCTGGTGTCAAATGGTAACCTTAGATACGTGCTTTACAATGCACTGCCCTGCGTCCATCAACTTGAGGCATACAGGTGTAAAGCCTCATGTGCCTGTAATTTCACCGGCAACCATACCCTTCAAACCAAAACACAGCAATGCTTTTTGGCGGCAGAATTAGATATGATGGTAGTACTTCCCCGGGGCTTTCACAAGGAACTCTGCTACTTTTAAAACGGGTACTATTATAAAACTGTACTTAATAAAATTGTATCTATTTGGCATAAAAAAAGGTTATACTTTTTATGTATATAATAATAATGCTGAAAATTTAACACAACATTATCTAGCCCCAAACTAAGCACAGATTGTTCTATGGGAACCAGATAACCGATAAAATACTTATTGAGCGAGCGAAGCGAGATCTCTAAATCAACTTGGGCAAATCGGCGTTGTATGTATGTATGTTTGTTTGTCCGAAGATAACTTTCTAAGCGTTTACACGATCATCGTGGGATTTGGTATATAGGTAGGTAGTGGTGGCACAATTTTGGTGTGACTAAATAAGCTAAAATTTGAACCCTGTTCTGGCTTTGACACTTTTCTTAGATTTTGATAAAGGTATGTAAAATAGTATATTTCTACGTAGTAGGCTTGACTTTTATTCCTAAAACAACTATTATAAAAAGGAAAAAATAATCATGCCTTCGGGTATTTTCAGTTTTATACTAATTATTACAACCTTTTTATACATTGATATGCTAAAGAGCAAAAATAGTTTTCGATTTGCAGTTGTCAGTTGAACCATCTCACCTTAAACATCAAAGCAATATACACAAAAGCAAAGAATCCACACAAGTTAATTAAATTTTGATCCAGCAATAAAGTTATGAGCCAAACTGCGAATATCAATAGAAGGAAATTACTCACACAAAATTGAACCTTTTACAGCGTACTTTAGATATAAAATACTATGAAGATCTGTTTACCATTCGAATAGTTAAGTAGCAACTCCGCTCTTGTAGAATATCAACAAGTCCTAGAAAGTATCATGAGTTTATATCTCAACTTATCGAGTTGGAAAAGTTGTTTGCACATTGGAAGATTGATTCAGAATATCTGTGATATTTTAAGTTCAACAAAGTGTAGGAGATTTCTTTAGTTTGGCTCGTTTTGAAATAGAGTTGACAGATGACCCCATCTTGTGGGCCTTAGAATGAACAGGCTTTTTTCATTTTGTCACTTACTATTGGGAACACCTAAAACATAGAGACAGCATACTTTCGAATGAAATAGGAAACCAACGTAGGAGCAGGGTCAAATTTACCGCAGGGCCGGTGCAAATTATACTTCTCAGAAATTCTTAAGGGGACACCGGAGGGACAATCGCCCATACAACACGTACTACCAAGATCATTTCTAATTGGAGCATATTTCTACCTTAATAAGGTATTATTTTAATTTGAATAGTATTTATCTAGCTTCCCAACCATATATTAGATCAAAATACTTACCTAAAATGAAATAGAAGCGTATCGCATTCTGCATGTTTTTACGTCATAAAAGACCTGTTTTCAACCTAAATGTTTCGTATTAAAAACAACAACATCTTACGTATTCTAGTCATGGGAACATAGATTTTATCGTCTAGTTACAGAATAACAACACAATGAGAAAAATACAACGAGTTTCAGTCATCATTTTTAGTATTACGGAACACGGTCAAAATCTAATCAAATTTAGAATCGTTCTATTGCTATCACTGTCGCTCTGCGTGGCTAAACTTTGTCACTAAACAGGGATAGCGATATTCAGGCCGAAGTTTTTGACGCGGCCGAATTAAAGTTGCGCTCAGGGTTCGCCGGCGCGTTAATAATAAGAACCTGGACCATGGACCCTGGGTCCATGGGTACCAGGGCCCATCGCGTTTTCAAACTTCTGTTTGGGCGTCTGGTTGAAGCGACGCGTGATCCGAGAGTTGGCACTTATCTGGGTCAACGCATAAGCATTGCAATTCAGCGGGGCAATGCAGCCAGTGTCAGTTGTCACTTAGGGACGCTTCCACCTGGTAGTGGTCTGGAACAGTTGAGCTATCTATAGATCGTTTGCAACAGTCTTTAGATGATTCGACTGTTTCTCCTGTATTATAGAGCATATTATAAAGGCATTTTTCCCCTAAATAAGTAAATAAATTATATATTGTTTTTGTGTTGGTATCAAGTGGTATGTCAATATTGCCGTAGACGTCTGTAGCACGGCCCTTTTTCTTTTCTCTAAAAGAATCTATATTAAAATCCTACTAAAACAACGGAATGACTGGGGCTTGAGTAAAGTATTTCAAATCTTGAAGGCGTGCGGGAGATTTGAAATAAAATGTGAGCGTCTGACTTAAATGTTAGTACTGTACAAAGGTTTATTCTAATTGCAATTAAAGGTAGTGATTGAAAAAGCCTGTTCATTCGGTCTCAGCAAGCGTTCGAATCGAAGTGATATGTGCATAGAAGATACGACACATAGCTATAAACATATTCATACATGATGTACCTCTCCTTGTCCGTTGCGTCGTGGCAGAGGAACTTGACGGCTACCAGACGTTTCTCTGCCGTTATGGTGCCGCTATATTCGGGAACGCCATCCGCTTCCGCTATATAAACCTGGAAAGTTGCAAGTGCTCGTAGAGTAATGTTTTTTTTTAAATGGCGGCCTAGTAATGTCTGTATAAGGGTAGGACGTCCGTCAGCGAGATGGGTGGACGACATCGTTAGAGTCGCGGGCCGTCAATGGATGGGACTAGCGCAGGAGGCCTGTATCCAGCAGTGGCTGAAGTCGTTCTATGGATGATTATAATGAACGAGGATGATATTTTAGGTAAGAGTGAATAGGAGTCTTATTGATTATCTAAGGCTGGTTTTCTGCCTACGCTGACCATCGGCGCAGATAGGCCAATGTACCTATGTATTACTATATAAATCGTACCTGAACAACACTGACCGGTCGGAGCTGATGTCAGCGTTTACTTTATCCCAACGACTTGAGGGTGGCGGCTAGCTACGCGCAAACGGTCAGCATGAGAAAAGACCCGTTTTAAGCCATATCGATCTACTCGTATACTCGTAAAACAACATACACGCTTAGAATGGCTGGGGTTTGTTGTTATCCGCGCGCATGTGTGCGCTCGCACGCCATTAGATAACACCATATACTCGTATTATAATTAATGTTTATTTTTAAGTTTAACATACTCTTGACCAGAACCCACGTTATCGAGAACCGGGTGTATGGACAAACCTGATATAGGTTTTACTCGTAAAACATCATCGAACTATTGTATAACCAGCTTTTTGTATCAGATATTAAACAAAAAACCATATCTTATTTAATATTAAGTCCACTTTGCACTACGTTTTGTGTTGATCTATTAAATAAATATTCACAATGAAAAACATGAAGAACATTGCTACACGACCGTTGAGACTGTTGTAACACGGCCTCTTTTACTATCGTCTAACGTAAATATTCATGCTAAGGCCCCTGATATACATACATATCGATTTAATAATTTAAATTAGGTATTTAATAAGTTATTTGACTATACTAATAACTGCGCAGCCTTCTATTGGCGGCATTTATGGCCCGTTTAGTGGGTAGCCAGTCACCATCTGCCTCAATCATGCTTGATATTGCGGAATTGGCAGGCGTCGTATCTCATCTCTCCCATAGCCCAGCATCAATTCCATAAGTATTACTCTAACAACAGCCCGAACCCTAATCTATGTGTTGCAATAGTACTACCATCTGTCCACTTCCATCTTGTCATAGTGATTTTTATAAGAACTAAACATGCCTCTTACTAGTTGGCTTCAGCCCCGGTAATGCTTTTGTAAGGGTCCAGGCCCATATCTATAAATACCTTAAATACTAACACACATAAAACAATAAAATGAAAAACTATTACAACAGGTGATTACCTCATCTACATACATCTTGCAGAAAACAAAACATTTAAAACAAAACAGTTTAAATTGAAGTAATACTTGCACTTAAACAATGAAATATAAACACAAAGTAAAGTTCTGCGGCCCTGAGTTCAGAGGGGAGGGGGGGGGGGGGGGGGAGGCAATTGCACCTATTGACCTACCTTCCCCCTATATCTCAGCTACAAATAGTTACAATAGTCAAATATACAACCTGTTTTGGTATGTACGGCACTAATTTAAAACACACATCCGGAAATCGTATTAACTGATTTTAGTCAGTTTAACAGGTACCTACTTACATGATGTATGAATATGATTTGTTTACCTATTTTATACAGGCTGTTTAACTGATATTTTAGGACTTGATATTAAGGTTGTTCAAAGTTTTCTATGGTAATAAATTAAAAAAAAACAATTTTACAACAATATTAGCCATTAGCACTACCCGTGTTTTCATTTAATGCCGTACATAAAAAAAAACACGTAATGAATTTCTTGTAAGTGTATGTACTCACGGTGCCAAACGCCCCCTCTGCAAGTTTAGAGATCATTCTCAGCCTGTGTCGCGGAAACTCAATCACATTTGTGGTCTCCAGTCGCCGTTTTAAATCTATCAACACTTCTTGCTGGCTCGGGGACTGAAACAAAACGTTTAAAGTTAGGCTTGTGTCACTTGTGAGAGCTTGTAAAGTGAAATGAACTTTATCGCACTGATTTAAGGTAAAAAGTAAGAGTGAACTTGGACTCTGCTTAATATAAGAATAATTTATTTCAACAACAATAAAATACACTTTACTTTAATAATTAATATTAATCATACGATTTGTTCTTAGATAGATTACAGATAAACAAATAACGGTAGGTTTAAAATTAACAATGAATTTCGATGTATTATCATTTAAATACGATATGAGACATATTATAAAGCAGTGTTTTAAATGAGAAATAAAGATTCTTTAAACTGTATAAAAATAGCATCTCTTTATTTTTTCTCACTTCAAAAGATTTCTCATTTTAAGGACTATCTTTTATGAAAATTTCATTGGGCTAATCCAAATTGTTCATCATGATATTTTGATTCTGCGTAACCCCTGTTCCTTAAGAAATAACCATAGTTTCTAAGCTATCCAAATTGGTAGAATATAGAGGGTGATTCGGGTAGCGGTGCTCCACCCCTGGACTTCAGCTTGTCAATTTTTTGAGACATCCTGTATATAAAATTAACTCCGACACCGTCTGACCGATCACCGTGAAAGTTGGCACATGTAAGTGTTTTTCATGTGGTTTTCATCCTGTATATAAAATTAACTCCGACACCGTCTGACCGATCACCGTGAAAGTTGGCACATGTACATAAGTGTTTTTCATGTGGTTTTATGTGATTTTTATTGACTAACCCCTAGTGTGAATCCGCAAATGCAAGTTAGTAATATATAGAAAAACAACATGACCCGAAACAAATATCTGATGATCATGTATTTGTTCCGCGGCGGGAATCGAACCCGCATCCTCCTGCGTCTCAGATGACTTTTCGCCACTGCGCTACGAAGGTCGTCCATAGATATCTATATAATATGATGAGGGTGAAGATGTAATGCCATCGAAGTGAGACTTCAATGAGTGGTTATTTGTTTTGTGACATTAACAGGTTTAACAAAGATGCTGTTGTGTGTAGACAGATTTATAAGCTTTAGATTATTTGCATATATGGTGGTGTTTAGTTTATATAACCTCTTTTTAGGATTCCGTACCCAAAGGGTAAAACGGCACCCTATTACGAAGGCTCCGCTGTCTGCTCGTCTGTCTGTCTGCCTGTCCGTCTGTCACCAGGCTGTATCTCATGAACCGTGATAGTTAGACGGTTAATTTTTACAGATGATGTATTTTTGTTGCCGCTATAACAACAGATACTAAAAACAGAATAAAATAAATATTTAAGGGGGGCTCCCACACAACAATTATTGCTCGTTTTAGCTCGATATTGATAACGGCAACCGGTAGACGCTTGAAATATTCACAGAATATTTATCTCTTTAAAAATAAATAATTAAATCAAAATAAAACAAATATTTAAGGGGGCCTCCCTTAAATATTTGTTTTATCTCACACTTGGCCGGATTTTTATTTCTTTGGGGTTTGTCATTTTACTACTATATGTCTCATCTTAGTGTTCAACTGTTGACGGAGCGAGTTCGTAAGGGCTATACTATTTATTTCTTATTAATGTAAATAAATAATTTGATATGATTATTTAGGATTTATTATTTTTATTGTTATTTTGATTATATTGTAATAAAAGCTAAAACAATGTACTTACATAATTTATGAATATTTATGAATTTATGTTTTTACTGACAAACAACATGTGCGAAGCCGCGGGCAGGTCAGCTAGTAAATAATAAAACTTTATTCCTTGGAAGGTTATTTGAGAATAAATCTTCAGGATCTTAACCCTCCTTCCCCCTTCCACCAACGGACAAGCAGACGTACCGAGAAGTACCACCCATACCGGGTCGGCATACCACCTTGCCGTACCAGACGATTTGCTTTAACTTTTCTTGTTAGCACAAGTAAGGAGTGGAACTCACTTCCAGCGTATGTTTTTCAAGACCAGTATAATCTCGGAGTCTTCAAGTCCAGAGTGAATAGGTTATTTCTAGACAAGCATGCTCTCTAGCAAGCATCTACGATCTCACCATCACTTACCATCAGGTGAGGTAGTGGCCAAGCGCTTGTCTATCATCAATAAAAAAAAAGTTCCGGTGACGTGATCCGACAGCTGCCAGCTAAAGCGGTGATAATACTGACCCGAGTGCTATGCTTGGAATGCAGCGAGCCGGCAGCCGACAGCCGCGCCTCCATGTCCAGTCGGTCGCCAATGATGTCGGTGACGCGATCCGACATGCTGTCGATCAAACGACGCTTTGTGAGTAGTGGTGCGGAGCTTAGCTCTGGTACTGCGTAGTCGTAATTCGAGCTATCTGTTTGGGACAAAAATAAGGAAATTAGACATACACATTAATATATACTTATGTACACAATACAATAACATTTCGAACATACAAATAATGATGTCAGTAAACTTAATTTAGGATACATTTCATGGGGTTGGGACCCTCTTTTAAGTGTTAGAGGGTCTCGCTCTTCCGTTATTTCGATTAAGTATATACAAACAAATATTAATATATAGTAAACAAATAAAATTATGTAAGTTAAGTACTTAAATTAAGATTTATATTAAGTTAAATTAACGTAGGTTAAGTTAAATTGATGTAACATTTGGAACATACAAATGTTAAATGAAATAACAAATGTTATTGTCAAATAAGACATCTAAGGTTCGGTGAGAGTCAGTAAGTTATCATTTAAACTTCCAATGATGATCGTAGTGATAAAGAACTCTGTGGCGTGATAAGTTAATATTATTTTTACTTATATTTTTTGTTATGTTTTGTGCGTCTTCTTAATTTCTGTATGTTATTCTGTATTTTTTGTTAGTATGAGTGTGTTCCGAGTTACAAGTTGAAAAATAAAAATAGACTCAACTGGTACACAAGAAAAAAAACGTTATCTCACCTAACATTTGTTAGAATCCTTTTCTAAAAATCATTAACTGATCTAACATATTAGAATTCTTTACAAAAACATTAACTCACCTAACATATTAGAATCATTTACAAAAAATGTTAACTCACCTAACATATTAGAATCCTTTACAAAGCACATTAACTCAACTGACATATTAGAATCCTTTACAAAGCACATTAACTCACCTGACATATTAGAATCCTTTACAAAGCACATTAACTCACCTGACATATTAGAATCCTTTACAAAGTCCTTCATTTCCAACAGCACCGTGCTGTAACTAAAATAGGGGGCGCACTTCAGCGCCTGATATGGCTCCTGATACTCATCAGACTTCACATCCAGCGGACAGTCAACCACCATCTTACTCTCCGGCATAGACGAACCACAACCACTGTAACTTTCCAACGTCCTCTTGTGTGAGACGGTGGACTTAGCAGTGGGAGACGCGAAACATTTCCTGTGCTTATGTCGGTGTACGATCAGGAATATGGCCACGGCTAAGAGTATAACCAGTGCTGTTAGGACTCCGACGACGATGGCAACATATAGGGGGTCTTCTTGGCGTGCGGTGGTAATGGGGACTTCCTTGTTGGTGGCTTGCTTGATTTTGTCTTTGGGGGACGGTGGTTTCTGGCTTTCCGGCGTGTGGTTACCTTGTGCGATATCTGGAATGAATCATATATAAATATAAAACAAAGTCTGGGTTAGTTACACCATATATAACTCAAGAACGCACGGACCGATTTCTATTAAATTTGGTATGTAGATATATTATGATTGGGATTGTAACATAGGCTATTTTTTACCCAACTGAGAAGAACACGGTAAGGTTTTTATGGACGAACCAAGCGTGCGGTTCCGCGGGCGGGTCAGCTAGATATAAATAAAATATTGCTGGGCATTTCACACAGCGCTATCTAGCCCCAAACTAAGCAGAGCTTGTACTATGTGAACCAGATAACTGATAGAATACTCATATACTTTTTTGTGTAAATCGGGTGGATGAACCAGTAACAAACCATTTAAGAGAAATTTTCAAGCAAAATTCAGGATTGAATTTTGCATAAGTTAATGTGCAAACTTTTGTAAAAAAACAATACATGCCATTCCTTATTTACTGAAGAATCAAGTTACATTTACAGTTTTCCAAAACAATAAATGCAATTTAAATAAATAAATAATTAATCGCGAGGGGGGATGTATTGCACCAGTGGTAGACCAGTTAATAAAACGAGTTATTTTATTAAAAGGAGCTATTTTAACATTTATACTTTCTTTAAGACTTCTTATATTTTAAATTTGATTTTTTTGCTATATTTATTTATTTATTTTATAAAATGCTCGCACACTCACAACAATTAATATAATATTATATAATATAATTAATTAATATAACACAATCTAGATTCAGTCAATATTTTTTGAAGTAGTTTTTATAATTAATATTTTTTATTGAGAATTGTTATTTGTGCCCGCAATATGGATTACTACAATATTACAAATTCATAACTAATAGAGAGATCCATATAACAGACACAAATAACAATTCTCAATAAAATAATATATAAATTAACTGAAAATCAATATTTTTTGTGCGAGGTATCCCATATTTTCAGGATGTCTCTTTTATTTTAGCACATTTACTTATTTCTTCTGTAGCCTTCAAAACGAATTTCTTTTTCTTTTTATTTGTAAAAGAAACTATTTTTGTGGGCATGATGTCCTTTAAAGGAAATATAAGTACCAGGATGAGATGGTCAACTACTGAATCAAATTCATACTATTGATGTTACCAGGTTTAAACCATTGGTCAACAACTAAAGTATTGTAAGTTTTTGAAATATTTGTTAAATTAATTAAAGCAGAAAAGGGGGGTCATATCTCCCGTATGCCACCAGATATGTGGGCCCAGAAGACAAAAATATGGACTCCTAAAGATGGAAAGCGACGCCGAGGCAGGCCTAAAAAGCGCTGGAGCGATGACTTGGACGTCTTCCAAAGAGACTGGCGGGATATGGTTCTAAACCGTGATGAGTGGAAGGAAGAGGGGGAGGCTTTTACCCAGCAGTCGGACAGTACGGGCTAGTAAACAAAATCAGAAAGGATAAAAGTATATTCGTATAAAATTAGAAATGAAAATCTGTTAAAAACGCTAAATCAGCAGTGTTTTACTAAATGGTCAACAGCTGGGACGTTTCAGATTTTGTGTTCCAGTAGTTTACAAAGAAAAATTATGAGAGAAATTAACTGAATATATTATATTATAATGGCCGCCGAAACGAACTGAACGAGTGATATTTTCAAATAAAATGTTATAAGCTAAGCTGATGGCGTCTCATTCGCTTTTAATTGTGATTAGCTGATTGAAAAAAGTTTTTCAATGTTATAAGGTAAAAATTATAGAACATTTTAGAGAAGCTTATTATTTATGGTTGAAGTTTGAAATGGTCAACTACTGGTACCTGGTGCGCGACTGGTACACCCACCCTTGATATTTATAATAAATAGAAAAACATCCAGACCCAGAACAAATATCTGTAGATCATACAAACATTTGTTCCGTGTCTCAGGCGCCTACTGCGCCACGGAGGTCGCCTCCTTGGCGCAGTAGGCGCCGAGACAAACCTTTAAGGTTTTACAGTGATTTATCTATTACTGTTAGTATGTAACTTTTTGTCGAATAAATAAATACATACATAACAAAACAGGTTGTATATGAGACAAGCTAGCAGTGGATGGTCTCACCGGAATCAAAGACGATCTCGCTGATGAGTATCCAACGCGCTGAGAAGCTCAGCTCGATCCGAACCCAGCGTCCAATGCGGTGGTGCAGCTTGATAGTAACGTTCCGAGAATGCTCGAAGATGTTGTCTTCGGCGTGCGAGTACCGAATCGGCTCGTCTTGGAAGTGGCGACCGCCGATCGAGAAGGAGATTACCGCTTCGGAGAACACCTAATCGCATTATAATAATCATTACATACTTATACTGAAGAAAGAAAAATGAAGAAATTAAAGACGAAGAAATGAAGATTATTACCTATTGATAACCCAGGATCCAATACAGTCAACTTAAAATAATTACTTATTCATTTAAATCAGTCGATTTCAAATGATTCTTAATTTATACAACACTTTTACACTAGAAGGCCGATTCTCGTATTAAAATCTAGTCAACTTCAACTTCCAATCTATCTAAAACTGTTATCATTTTGTATGGAATCAAATTATATTTGGCGTCATTTCCGGTAAAATATTAGAATTTTGGAAATAACTAATTAATTTTCAATAGCTTATTCAAAAACATCTAAACGAAATTTTATCTTTCACTACATAACCAAGAACTTTTCCCGATAGGCGAGCTCTACGCGAAGGACTTTATCTTTGTACAAACATCATTAAAAAGAATAATCCCGGGTTTTTTGTTGCTTGGCTCTTCCCAATTACCTAAATCGTTATATTTTGGTTCACCACCTTACGTCTACGTCCCAGCCACTTACAAAGGCCATAGAAAAACATTATTTTTAATGGGCACGAAAAGCTTTTTAACTCCTCTGATAACTCTGAAAAATCCTCTGACACAAGATGAAAGCGTTTTACGGTATTTGTTGAGGTCTTGATAAGGCTGTGGGTGATAAGAGCTAAAATAATGCGAGATAATTGTCTTGATTATTCATGTAAGACTGCCAACAACTCATACCATATTTGTGAAATAGTTAAATCAAGTATCCTCTAGGATCATTATAAATTATAACTAGACAGATGTATTGTCTTAAATTTTCCTGGCTTGGTTGTATTAAAACGTAGTGTACAATCGACGATTCCAATGCGATATAACATCGTCCCTATCTGAACCACAACCGGTGAAAAATCACAGTAAACTAGAAAAAAATCAGTAACAGAACACACATGATATATTTTTTATACCTCCTGGACATGGAACAAACTTATGGCCCACCTGATGTTTAGTGGTAACCATCGTAACATAGTATTGCCTGCACTTCCAGTACATCAACTTAAGGCATACAGATGTAAAGCCTCTAGTGCTTGTAATTTCACCGGCAGCCATACCCTTCATAATTAAACAGGACAGTAACATCCAAATGAGTCTCACCTGAACATCCCGCATGAACTTATTATTGCAGAACAGATGCACAGCGCTGAATTCCCTGACTTTATCAAACTCGAAGATGATAACCGGTGGGCCAGGTCGCGAGTCATTCCTCCAGCCGACCCAAGCGGAGTTCTTGGTTGCCTCTCTGATCTCGTCACCTCCGAAGATACCGTCGACCAGTTGCCCCAGACCTCCCTTCAGCTCCTCTCCCCACTGTCCGTCGTATGTCATATCGGTTAGCTCCACGCCGTTGCTCCGTTTGTCTCCTTTCGGCATTGAGTAAGCGACTACACCCACTGTGAAGAGAGATACATGACTGATCATCGACATATCAAAGTCTAAATAATCTAAATGTGTGCATACCCTACATTGTTTCTGTTTCGTTCGACTACATACTTATTTTTTTTTATTGTATGTCACACATTTTAATATATTTTTAATTTTACATTACACGCAATAAATGATCTTCAAGAAAAAAAAATGGAATGCAAATTATTGAATGCTTTCATTCAATAATTTGCATTCCATTTTTTTTTTCTTGCTAAAAAATAATTGCACATGTCTTTTTTTACACCAATACAATTATGTTTGGGATATTATTGCTTACAAGTTTGTCACTTGTCTAAACACAGGCTTGTATGTATGTTCGTGTACCATTTATTGGCGGGTTGCTTCAAGTATTGCACGTATTTGCGTTGGCGAATTTTTTCATTCAAGTAATGAACGTTTTAGAAGCTACTGTGTTTATTAAAAAATATGAGACAATCGGTTCTGCTGATTTAATAAAGTTAATTGAGGTTTATTGCAATAATGAGTGTTTACGGAATACTGAAACAGAAAATTATAAGAATCGTGATGCTGCACTAGCACCATTTGCACAGGAATTTAGAGTTGACGGTTTTGCTTTTTACCATACAAGAATTGCTTCAGAAATTATAGCATGTGTTGTTTACACCAAGAAAAGTTTTGAAACTAAACTTTTATAACAGATCAAGAATGTTACGTGTTGTTTAGACCATGCAAGTCATATATTACTTCAATTTAATTGTATGCAACAGACAACAAACTTGCATCATGTAAATGGGCCTTTAGAGTAATTTTTGCAACTTATGACAGTCGATTGTTTAGTTTTAAGTTATTATCTTTTGTATCTTTATCTTTTTTTGTGTATTTACTGTGTTGTTGCAAATATTTTTTTTCTATTCTATTCTTAAGAAGACTCGTGGCAAACCGAATGATCTGTCCCCAAATTGGTGAAGTCAATTATCTATTAGGATTCTCTGTGCTGTGGGCAAACACCTACATCCGGAACAAATATTAAATATTATGTAACAAACATTTTTACACGCAATAATACTTCAACTAACACAATTTATTAGCTTAGAGCGACTTGCGCAACAATGCCTAAACTTATTTAGTGGTTAAATATGATTTAAGGAGTTTTCAAATCATACAAATACGTCTAATTTAAACATCTTTAGTCGCTAAATACGTTTATAAATCGTTGCGCAAGCCCAGATATGAATAGAAGCCTTCATACATGCCCTTTTTAGGGTCATAGTAGAATTATTATAAACTAGTTGACCCGCCGAACTGCGTACCGCCTTGACATGCATATAACGCGGGCTGTCAATATACGTCACTCTGGTAGAATTGTCAATTATTGTCCCCGGCCATCATTTAATAACCATACTTAACCATAGACAAAATTACGTATTCTCTTTGACATTTTATGTCACGTCACACAGGAACGCGGTCGAACGGGATAAAAAGTGTCCTATGTCTGTCTCCTGGTTCTAAACTACCGCCCCACCAATTTTCAGCCAAATCGGTTCAGCCGTTCTTGATTTATAAATAGTGTAACTAACACGACTTTCTTTTATATATATACTATATAGATTCGTAAGTAACTCTGTCCGTCAATCTCGCTGTATATTTGTTATATGTTTAGTATGATTAAACGGCTGAACCGATTTCAATTAAATTTGGTATATAGATAGGTCGTGACCGGGATTGGGACGTAATAAGACTACTTTTTACCCGACTGCGCAGAGTAGTAATATTTTTATTGAAGTTTGTAAAGAATAAAGATTCATCCGCCTTAATCGTTTCACTCTTAAAGCACCAGAGTAAAATTTACTACAATACTACATACTCGTAACAGCAAAGTACACTTACGAAGTATGCAACAAGATGTGCAGATGTCCCAACGTTTCCAGTTTGCCGAGCACTTACTTCAAGTGGTGAACGTATCGCAGCAATGAACATGCTTGCCAACGCGCAAGCCCTGAATGCATCATATCATGTGAACTATTTTAACAACTACGCGTATTACAGAACTTAACTCAAAGAGTTATCTATTTTGAGATTAATAGATTTTTATTGAAGAATATATTCATTATTATAAATCTGGAATTTTTCACGTACCGTTTTATCGGTATTTCGACCGGTAATCTCGAAAGTTTTCTGAATAAAATATATTCAAATGAACGCATTTCGTTATCTTTATTTACCACTAGCTGACCAATCCGCAGCTTCGCACGCGTAGTTATTCAATAAAAACATTATCCACCTTCTGCGCAGTTGGGTAAAAAGTAGCCTATGTCACCCGGTTATAGTGTAGCTTCCCAACAGTGAAAGAATTTTTTAAATCGGTCCAGTAGTTTCGGATCCTATTCAATATGAACAAACAAACAAACAAATCTTTCCTCTTGATAATATTAAGTATAAATAGAGCTCTGTTTTAGAACATTGGTCGAGTCTATCTGCAAATCAACATGATAAGTATTGTTTTAGATTAAACTTGAAACAAGTTTTAATATTATTATTAATTATTATTAAAGCCTTCTTTGTTTCCTTATCTTTTTTTTTCTTTTCTCTTAATTTGTAAATATTAGGTATGATTAGGAATCCCGTTTTGGGTATAGGCCTCCTCCTGTTTACTCCATGTCTCTCTATCTTTTGCTGTTATCATCCACTGATTCCCAGCGATTTCAGTGATATCGTCAGTCCATCTTTTTCTTTGTCGACCTGGTTTTCTTTTGCTGCTGGGTCCAACCCATCTCATCGCTCTTATGGTCCACCTATCATCCTTGTACCGGGCTATATGTCCCGCACACCGCCATTTTAACTTAAGTGCGTAGTGGAGTGCATCTGTTACTTTAGTTCGGTTTAGACGGGTAATTATCGAATATTTACCTTTTTAGGTTAAAGGTTCCTTATTACCAAAGGTTCTATATACGAGTAGCAAGCGCCATTCTTACAAGAGAATGGTACGCTAAGCTATTGAAATTCTTAATTGCCTAAAATCCCGAATTTTAATCATAATTGTATTATCATTTTTATACTCATCGGCTTTGATACACTTTTATAAAAGTCATTATACGGTAAACTATTCTTAGAGGAGTTATGTAAAGCACTAGCATTTATGTTCGTAACTAACCGGGATAGTTAGTAATGAGCTTAACGACTGTTAGTCGAGATCGACATCTTAACTTGCCCTTCCAAGTACAGAACCACTAAGTTGTAACGCTACTATAGTTTACCAAACGGATGAACAGATATCAGTACGATTATAATTTGTTTTAAATGTTAGATGATTTCAGCAAAATATGGCTTAAATTGCTGCAGTGACGCCATTTTCTGACTGGCTGTGTGTCTGGCAGTAGTAATGTAAGTGTTTATATGTTAATACGATTTCAATGACTTTTTTAATCAGACAGGCTGTTTTTGCGAGATTATTATTAAAATATTAAAACCTTCCTTTACTTCTTCCTTTATTAAACCCTTTATTTTCTTATCCTCTAATTACATTTTGGAACCCCTCTTTGGGTATAGGCCTCCTCCAGTTTGCAAGATGTCGTAGTGCCTGAGAATTATATTTTCATGCAAAATTAGCTTCTAAGAATAATAAGGCAACTCATGCGCAGTTTCATTTAGAACCGCATTTCAAATAAGTAAAAGAGCTACGTAATAATTTTTAACCAAGAACAATGGTTTATTAGCAATAGCTATTTAAACAGTTTAATGTTCAGACGAATGAATCAAAACACGGAGACGGCTTGCAGAATGCCAGGCAGGTGCCGGCATAAAACCGCTGGCACAACGAAAGCAGGTTACCCAGCTTACCGGCAAGAAGTCGAGCAATTTGATGCAGCAAAATGTACAACACACACTGAATAATATTACCATACTAATTATATTACCAATCTTCAAGTTTAAATTAAAAATGCGATGCCGCAAACCCTATCGGATAACCTAATTTCAACTTCCAGTAGCATTACGATTATCAGTGGCACCATCACCTTTAACTATGGTTTGTGATTTGAAAATCACCAGGTTACCACTGTAACGTTGTTTGTCAAGTAAAACATAACAACAGCCCAAAGTAACTATAAATTAGGGATGATCAAATGCTTACAAGAATCGTTAAATCACTATCATCGAGTGATTTTCAAAGATAGGGGCTAAGTGTAGATATTTTAATTGCAACCCGCTTTTTACGTAAATGCAACGAAATGCGTGCGGAATATAAATAAATTGCAATGCATTTGACTCACACCTCGTACACCATAAGTGCAGTTTTTGTATACAAGGTATTTTTGTCGCGAAACGGAACGGCGGAAACGGCTATTGCATTTAGAAGCGAGCGGCCACTTTAACCTTTTCACCAGAATACTAAGTATTACTTCGTTTTAGTGAATTGTAGTCTGTGAAGGCTTCGTCAAGATCGTGAGCTGGTTATACAACAAGCTCACAAGAAACCAGTCTGTTAGGTGCAGTGCTATAGGCCCAGTGCGTCTGGTGAATGGTTACTTCAAGTTGCATAGCTGACTGGACTGACTATTATATTAACTAATCAATTAAATGGAGCGGAGTTTAGCGCTAAATTCCTATAACTTTACCACGAGTGAGCACTCAAACGAGCGAGGCGTTGATTCACGTTAAGAGAACATTTACTCGTAAATGGTCTTTATTTAAAAAAGTCGTGATATCAAAGTAGAGCAAATCAATTGAATACTCCCTTTCGTCTAATCTAAGCAATGATTCTGTGTGCAGTAGTTAATAATTAGCAAACGCAAAATCAACTAAAAAGAAAACACGTTTCAGTCACATATTTATCTAATAATAGTTAATTAAACATCAAAATAGCTGCACCAGTGTAGAAACTATAACTGCGGAGGGATAAATCCAACACTTTGTTCATTGAAGTCATATATAAAGAGGAACATCTGTAATGATCAGCCTTTTATGCTCTTTTGTGAAGCTTAGTGTAGTGTAAAAAATGTTGCAAGCTCAAAAACAAAGTTGGTTGTCGGTTACGAAGTATAATGCCTAGGGTTACGTTGAAAATCTAGATGCACAGCTCTCTTAATTCAAAAGTTGGACACTTTGCACGGCTTTACCATCAATATATCACACTATTCCCCGCAAAACTGCCCTATAATTAAAGGAACATCACCCAAGAGAAAATACATCTACTTTCTAACAGGCGGGATTAATAGTAAATGTCGAAGTAGTATAATGTACTAAGGCACTGCCGGGCACTAATAGCTTAGCTCGGTTTTATAGCCCACTCGTATATTAAAGCTCATATAACCTGGACAGTTTTGTATTACTTTAATCAAATAAAGGTAATCACATTTTGGCTTGGCACAGGTTTGGGTGATATTCACCTGTCGAAGAGGTAGGAACGCACAAAATTACTTTTTTATGGAATAAGTGATGATGTGAAACCGACGAAATTTGCCAAATGTTACATGTAAAAATTTGGCTAATTTCAGCAAAGGTTCCATAAACATGTTTACGAAATAAATGTATTTATATTTATGAAAACTTTGCTTAGGTTCGCGAGAGACGACCCAAAAAATAGAAAAAATGAAATCGAATGAACTAGTGATAAAATTCCGAAGTATAGACCTAGCTGACCCGCCCGCGGCTTCGCACGCGTGGTTTTTCAATAAAAACTTTACCCGCCTTATGCGCAGCCGGGTAACAAGTCGCCCATGTCTTAATCCTGATAATTATCTATCCGTGTGTACCAAATTCCATAGAAATCGGTCGAGCCGTTTAATCGTGAAATGGTAACAAAAGGGTTACTTTTATCTTTATAATTCGTCGAGAGATGCCTGCAAAGAAATGTATTTAATTTCTTTAAAATGTATGTCATCTCGAAAGGGGTGATTAATCAAAATATTTTCCTACATATAAAAGTTTTTATTGCAGTTTTTACAATATGAATTACCTCCGACTTATCTTCAACATATAAGAGGTTGCTCAATACCCCTTATGAATGCCAACATAATGCTGATTTATGTAGAAATGTTTTATTATTTCAAAGCTAGTTCTAATTTATTTTTCTTTTGTTCCAAAGTTTAGCTTTCTTGAGAAAGAGGCGTACTGGGGCGCGGACGCAAGTGGAAAATAGTAGATTGTACCTTAAGGGAGCAAAATATTTAACAACGCTATTTTGAATCTTGAGCAGAGCGAAGGATTGTAGAGTAAAATCCCGAGTGAAGCAAGTGATTCTGAGCGTAGTGAGGGGTTTCAAGTACGTTGTCCGAGGAAAAAAACATTTTGTGGCTGAATGGTACACTCTACTTTTCACCTCTCTACGAGAAAATATTTTTCAAGTATTTAGTGGGTAATCGACTCTAAAGGTATCACATTTTTTGAGCCTAGTATAACACTTTCAGGTGTTGATGTTATGCTTAAATTAACACCTAAAAGTGTTAAAATAGAAACTAAACGAACACATTTTTTTAAATTAATTTCGATATCAATCCGTGAACAGAGTAGGTTGCCGCCTCTTTAATGTTTTTTTTAATTCAGGCTGCATCAGCGCTTCGCGCGCCGCCCGCCCTTCTAGCCAAATATTACAATATTTGGCGTTCGATCTACACGTTAGAAAATTGATGTTCGAAATTGAAACTCTGTCCGCTGTAAAAGTCTTCTAGAGAAAATACCTATTTTGCTCGCACTTACTGAGGCACAAAATGTTATTTTTCGAATAGAATAGAAAAAAATATTTTTGATTTTGCCTGTCGCAAGAAGTTAACCTTTTATGGTTACGTTTAATACAAAAAGTATGCCGTTTATAACTAAAACTTTATTAATTAGTGAAGGGCTTCAGTTGAAAGTTTTTACAAAACCACACACAAAGTTATTTTCGCAACTTAATTTTTAACTTTAACTTACAGAAGTGTTACGCAAACGCGACGGAAGGCGTTACAACAACGTGACCGGATATTTTATAAAATGAGGCCCGCCATCTTGTGTGCATAGTTTATTTTTTTAAAAACAATAAAAAGCTAATTTCAAATTAAAAAAAAAACCGTAAAACCGATAAAGCTAAGAGCCAGCTCTAGTTACACTAGCTCCTATTAAAAAAACCGCGTCGGGATCAATCCATCAGTTTGGAAACTACGATGCCACGCCCGAAACAGACAGACACACGGATTCAGGCGCTAAACGCTAATTTTAGACAATTGTTTTCATAGTATTAATTATTTTTTTTTAATTTTAATACAAGATATTGACATTGTTAAATAAATGACAAATATTTGCACGCCTGCATACAGGTTGAATACATTGCCAAGCAGATTCGTTGTAATTTAGCAAATAATTGTGTATTCTAGCAAATAACCGATTGAATTTGAATTAACTTATAACAACTTTTTTGTATGAGCCGGGAGTTAAAAACGGGATAATATTATTTGATCCTCAATAATCTAACTGATCTAATGTAAACGTGTACTTTTAAAAAAATATTTGATATTTAAAAATGTGAGTGGGAGAACCGACACAGAGCACCCCGACTCTAGGCAGTCTTGTGCGTGACAACCCTAGAGTGTTATAACAAAGCGCGGAGCCAGAAGCTCGCGTGGAAGGTCCTGAGTGGAGCAAGCCCGCGAAGCCGAGCGGAGTGAAGGTAGAGTGGGTGAAGCGACACTCAGGGCTGACCACGCGAGAGTTCTGGCGAGAGCACACCCCAAAAAACTACGGTTTCATTAATACGTAAGTACCCATTTACTACTTACGCATTAACGCCACCGCAGCTACAGAGTTAGCGGTTTTTAAGTGATGTCAAAGTTAAAAATGTATCGAACTTTAATATTAAATGCTTATTTTTCTTAGTTTTGGGACCCAACATGGATCTATCAAACTTAATTTCTACATCTCAAACATTTTTTGCGTAGCTCCAAACAGATTAAAGTATCATTTGTTTGAGTTATTTTATGTCTCACTAAAAGAGGATCTATCATTAAAAAAGATGACCGTTTATATTTTTTTGCTTGCTGTTTTTGCATAATTAAAATGATCATTTAAATACATGCCGTTAAAAACGAAAACCGACTTCGAAACCAGGTGGGCCGCTGCAGGTACAACTTTAGGTAACCGAGGATATGCCGATGAGGCAGTGTGACTTCAGAGTCACTCAGCAGACGAGGCCTCAATTGCTGCCCTGTCTACTGAGCACAGCCTGCACACTACAAGACTTATACAACGCGACATGACGCTGATTAAGTAGAGCTAGGCACGTTCTGGACACAAAAATTTTAACTCAAAAAGGGAATTAATTATACAACCTATTTTGTTATGTACGGCATTAATTTAAAACACACATCCGGAATAGTATTAACTGGTTTTAGAGATGCGTTATTTGATATTTACCTTGAATATTTATACAGTAAAATATACATTTCCAAACAACCATTTTTAACGTAAAACGGCGGCGCCTTGGCGACGATGCCGCTTAGTCGGTATAACAGGTACCTACTTACATGATCAATGAATATGATTTGCTTACCAATTTTTGACAGATTGTTTCATTGATATTTTAGTACTCGATATGAGGGTTGTTAGAAAATATAAAATTTTCTATAGTTAATTTGAAAAAAAAACCTATTTTACATCAATACTAGCCATTAGCTCTACCGGTGTTTTCATTTAATGTCGTATATACGTAGGAGAACTCAAGTCACCGACATAGCCCGACGGATTAGCACGTTGAAGTGGCAATGGGCAGGCCATATAGCGCGCAGAACAGATGGTCGATGGGGCCGGAAAGTTCTCGAGTGGAGGCCACGGACCGGCAAGCGCAGCGTAGGACGTCCACCTACAAGATGGGCAGACGACTTGGTAAGAACCGCAGGTCGGCGTTGGATGCAGGCCGCTTCCAACCGCAGTTCCTGGAGATCAAAGAGGGAGGCCTTTGTGCAGCAGTGGACGTCCTACGGCTGGGTATGATGATGATGATGATACGAAGAAGAAGAAAAATAAATTGCTTTTTCTATGCGATAAACATTGACCTCCTTAGTCGGGCATTTAAAGTGTAATAGGAGCACCACCACGCATACCATACCATTATAACTAACAATGCAAAGCACTATTTGCATAAATCAATGCCGTTTAAACATGTAGACGTATGATTAACTTCGTAATTTGCAATATTTAATAGCCTTCAAAAATGAGGAGGTTATTTAAACTAATGGCAGTTCACATGCAGCTTTTCTAATAAGAGTTTCTAGAACTTTCTATTACGAAATTGAAATAAATGCAAACCTGACGCAGCCGTTTTCCCCCGAAGTTTTGGCGAGAAAAACACTTGGTCAAAATCTACTGGTTTCAGTGAAAATTCGGTGAATTAGCTGTTGGGTAGATGTTTGACTGCACACATAAGATGATTAAGAATCTTCTTAACATCCTAGTAACCGCTGATGTAAGTGTGTATAAAAATTATTTATTTATTATATAATACTTTCACACAAAACAGAATAGTGCTAGGAGGACTTAATGCTAATAGCGTTATCTACCAGTCGTCCTGGTCGTGCTAAAAGAAGGAAAAGAATTTAGTGAACCTTTTGTTTGAATTACGGCCTTATTTTTAAGAAAATAGGGATTGAATCACCCTTTCGGGGCAGCATGCATGTTCAAAAACCTTCTAGAGTTACAGAACCGATACCTGCCCGTGGGAATGTGAATGAATAATTTACACGACATTCCGCTCTAACATGTAATTTCGTTAGGCATTAGCCTCACCTACCGGCGTCATAGACGATTTAAAACTGCATATTTAATATAAAAGTCTGTAAATATTCACTAGTAAAGTGCATTGTTGCACGCAGTGAAATACCTTGAAAGCTAATATAACTTTTGCTGAGTTTGATGTGGAAAGTTGAACTCTCACTTCTTGCGGCGAGCGTCACATTTTGTATGCAGGAAGCAAGGAACTTGCGAATGGACGAGTGAAAAGTTTCAGACGATGGAAAAATATTAGTAGACCATCCCTAATTGCTCTAGTAAAATGGTTATGGGAGGCGGTATCGATGGAGCAAAATTGCGATCTTTTGTTGAAGCCTCTGTTTGTCTGTGGCATTGTAGTTAAAAGATTAGTGAAATTTAATGGAAAAAAAGCTTGCATGTGACTATATTTATTTTAAATATGTTTTCTAACTTCACCTTTTTAAGTGTAAAATAAAGTTATTTAACCGTACAAACAAACAACCATTACATAATTAGCGTAACGTAGATCTATGCTAAGTATACATTTGGCGGTCTTATCGCTGTGTAGTAATCTCAATAACTAAAGTTATTCGGTGTGTACATTATTTTCGTGTACTCGTATATCATCGATATGGGGTATCTACAACCCCACTCGGTCTAAGAGGGCGTGACGATTCTCAAGTGGCTGAATAATCTAACACAATCATAAGCAATTATTCACTTAATTTTCCAGTTCTTCAACATTTAAAATGATCTTATCAATTAATACATATGTACATTATTTTCGTGTACTCGTATATCATCGATATGGGGTGTCTACAACCCCACTCGGTCTAAAAGGGCGTGACGATTCTCAAGTGGCTGAATAATCTAACACAATCATAAGCAATTATTTACTTTATTTTCTAGTTCTTCAACATTTAAAATGATCTTATTAATTAATACATAATAATATAAGATAGCTGAAAACTAGTATTCAGTATTAGGGAAAGTATACCATTTCAACTGAAATATCGACTACTGTCAATTCATGCTGATACTAATTTAATATCAGCAATTACTCTGATCTTGAGAATACTAATTACCTAATACAAACAAAACAGAAAAAATATTTCGGTCAAATTGTGTTACTAAACTAACTCTAGGAAATGTGTAGAAGTTTGAATATTGATCATGGCATCCTTTTTTTATTAATACTAATGTATACCCATGCAGCCATGTATGGGTCGGTATTGAGAGGAGAATATTAGTCAGTCAAAAAAAAACATGCTATGCTTTGCTTTCGACCACACGACTGAAGTGAAACTTCTTTTTCAAAATATTAATTTATAAAATTGTTCAATTACAAAATTGTCCACACGTCTGTAGGTCGATCAGTCTATGTTCATTTTGGACAGACGCAACTCGCACTCGCACATTAAGGTTTAAAAATATACGAAACGTAGCTCTCTCTCTCTCGTCCTTACTAACTTATATCGCCCTCTCAACTTCCGTTCGCACTTTTTGTAACGCATATTCACCAGCTTATTCCCCAAGTCAAGCGTGCGGAAAGAAGTTTTACTTCAAAAACAATTCTCAGTCACCCATGCAATATACTCAGCTATTTTGTGCCTCGAGTAGGTACAGAAATTCTCAGTAGATGCCACTAACGGTTTATCATATATCACTATCACTAAATACATAAACCCAAACGAAAAGTAGATCTAATACAACAAAGCTACGCCACAGTCAATAATGCTCAAAAGTAATATAAAAGGGGCATGTATGTTAATTCGGAAGAGCGGTGTTAGACCATTTTTCCCTCGAATGCGTCCACTGGGAACCAAACGTAGTTCGAACTTTAAGTTTCAGTTGGGGGAATCCCCGGTCAAACGGTTAGCTTTTTATTTGTTAAAAAAATGCAGTATTTTCCTATTTCCAGTAACGTTCGTGCCAGGGTGACTGTGGTGTAACTATTAGGCGCTTTATAAACACAGCTTAGTGATGGAACGATTCTTAGAACTTGCTTTTAGTGTTGTTTTATAGTGGTTTGTCGTGTCAACTTCTTTTTATGGTAATCATACATTATGTTGAATGTAACGATGGGGCATGAAAGCCAGCTACCACAACCTTTGCATCACCACTATGCACTAAGGTGATCTTAATTGAGAATTTACGCATAAGCTATCATTTATTGACACATTTGAGTAATACCATTGGGCCAGAGTTCAATGCTTTTAATGATGGAAATTTTAACATTTTACAGATTACTTTGAGTAACAATTAGTAGATAACAACTTAACCAAATATTTTTATTATTTAAGTTGTAATTTTGACATTATTATTAATGTATTATGCATGAATTTGAAATTAAGTATTATCATTATTCATATTTGTATTCAATCTTATCTTAGAAAGTTTGTAATTTTTTATATTATTATTTTTTCTTAGAATTTGGCACGCCTTTATGAGGCAGAATGTAAATGAATCTTATATTATAATTGACAAACGAACACACACATTGATGCGAATAAATGATGATGATTAACATTACAATTAATACAATTTATTAAAATGTGTAGTTAGTTTGGAAAAAGGAAATTCAGATCATCATCATCATCATATCAGCCGTAGGACGTCCACTGCTGGACAAAGGCCTCCCTCATTGATCTCCAGGAAGTGCGGTTGGAAGCGGCCTGCATCCAACGCCGACCTGCGGTTCTTACAAAGTCGTCTGCCCATCTTGTAGGTGGACGTCCTACGCTGCGCTTGCCGGTCCGTGGCCTTCACTCGAGAAATTCAGATATCAGCAATATAATATTTATTCATGAGCTGGTGACCTATTTGTTTCAATTTTTAAGCCGATGGCTTCCGACAGGCTTCACGAACGTCAAAGCTGGCTACCAAGCTTAGCCGAGCCCCGAGCGCTTGGATAGTACAGTTAGTGACTAGAAATATGTAATAAGAACTTGAAGACATGTGTAGCACGGTGTCAAAACTCTAAGTTTTCTTTTAATTTATTAGTTAATGTTTCTAATCATAAGATCATCTCTGATGTACGGTATGGAAGAGGGCGCTGGCACTACTACTCAGTTTTATATAACTATTGCAGTTGCGAACATCTTTTAATCATGTTTTTGTTTATTATTTTACGAGTCTCAAATACATTATTTTATATTGTTATTTAAATTTTCTGTCTAACATGAGACGGATAATTATCATTTATTCCGGGTATGGAGGCTGTGGTACAGACAGCGTAGGCTAATTGGTTCCATCTTAGACGTTAAAAATCACACAGCTACCAGCTTTACTTTATCTTAGAAATTCTTGTTTGCAAAAAGAGTTGGCCCTGCTGAGATTGGAACCAGCGTCCTTACTCAGAACAGTGCTCTTCTCTTCGACCAACAGAGCCAGAAACTGGATGAAGTATCTTACGAAAACGTAATAGCTTGGCGTCAATATTCTAAGTTCAAATCGAATAAATGAATTATATTATCATATTAATACATATTAACCTTCCTCTTGAATCACTTTATCTTTTGCTGAAAACTAAATTAAAATCCGTTGATTAGTTTAAAAGATCTAAGGTAACAGACAGCGGAAGCGACTTCATTTTATATTATGTAAAGATATGATACATACACAATAAATAAAAGAAATCCAATAATAGGTTTTCACGACTAAACAACACAATAAAACAAAATGTGAAGCTTATTACTGCTTACCGTTCCAGTAGCAGCCATAAACCTCGACCCTCATACAGACGGTTCTTCGGTGGGAGCTGTACGGGATGAAGCGGATCCTCGAAGCCCAGATCGGAGGGTCCATGGTGTTTTTCTTCTCCAGGTAAGTATTCGTATTGCCGGTCATGATCTGTCAAAAATACAGAATTGAAAATTTACATACACACAATGAGTGAGTTACTATCGTGATAGTTTTAAACGAAAATTTTAAACACAGTTATATAGATATGTTGCTCAATTAAAGAGATGTGGTTATTTGCGCATCAAAATCTTGCAAATATAACAAATTGATTATAACTAGGTATAGAAGCTTCAGCGCTCTTGTTCAAAACTTAAAAAAAATGTGTTTAGATGTTTCAACTGTTTCTTCTGTATATTTATTGTAAATAATTGTGCCTATGTTATTTCTGTAAATGTATTTACAAACTTTAAAAAGTAATTTTAATTTAAGCAAATGAAGTTACAGCTGTTTTAAACTTGCTTTATGTCATAAAAGGATAAAATCCCTAAACAAATGTATGTTATTTATATTGTATAAATTCGAGAAGCGTCGTGTCATTCCTTATTTATTCATATATAGTGTTAGATCAGTGACAGATAAAGGTACGTATGACATTATCGTATCATATACCCAACCTTTGTGACGTACATAAAGTTAGAACACTTTTGTACACTGGCGTCTGTCTACAAAATAGACGCGAGAAAGAAACGTACGTTAGCGTTGACTGATGTGTCACTGGCATCATTGAATTTTATATCGTCATACTTCTGCGAAGAACATGTAAACCGAATTAAAATGTCAAGTGTTACGAAACTACCTCAACTGGCTTTCCCCATTCGGGTAAAAAGCTATTGTTCCTTATCCGTGAATTTGTGAATTGAATAATATAGGGCCTAATGGATTTACAATTACGACTGTCAACTGTTTACGAGTTGAGAGGTTAGATTTGGTTTTCGTATTTTCAGTTCAACAATCAAACTAATATACTGTGGGGGGGGTTGTTATTGTATGTAAAGTTTATAGCTTTTTTATTTATGTCACAAAAAAATACAAACTATAAAAATTCAATATATAGTTACTAGGTTCATTTCACACAAATTTAAATGATGTGAGTGAGCCGAGTGATGCCCATGTTCAAAAGTGGACATCCCATAAGATACATTACCAGAGTGAGTCATCCTGTGTGGCTAGCATTTAATTATTTAAGTATTCATTACTAGCTGTTGCTCGCGACTTCGTACGCGTTACACTCCTAAATGTGTAGCTAATCTATAAATAAAGCTAAACTCGCTGTTACAACTTGACTTGACACCCCATTTTTATCCCGTGGGAACTGATTTATGGCAGTTATAATCCAAGTTATATATACATTACATATATACTAAATTTCATCAAAATCGGTTCAGCCGTTACGTCGTGATTGAGTAACAAAGACACAAACCAACATCCAAACTTTCACATTTATAATATTAGTGTGACTAGCTGATTCGCTCACAAAGAGTAAATAAAAAGTAGTGATAAAATAGAAATATATGATTAATTAATTATTTTAGATAATTTTGAATAAATTAGAATAAGGCGACAAACTCCGCCAGGATGGAAAGCCATTGTTTTCTATAACAAAATGTTTTTTGCATGTTCATTACATGTCGACATAAAAAACACAACACATTCTGGTAAAAATACATAAACACCGGACGAATAGCGTCTTCCTTTTTTGGGGGTCGTAAATTGAATGAATTAGAGTAACCTAAGTAATGCAAAGTCAAAGGCGGCTGGTTAGTTTGATGTTAGTTAAAAACAGTAGGAAGGCAGGATGTGTATGGAGATTGTCCAATGCCCAGCCAGTCACGACAACAGCAGCCGGCGGGAGTCATCACACGACATCCTTCCTACATGAGGTAGCAGTTACGTGCTACGCAGTGTAGTTTGCTTAGTCTTTCAAACAGATAGGTAAAGAAGAAACCAGTAATCAAGTAACAATCATATTTTCTATGATATTTTCAATGAAATAATTAAATAGAGGAGTAATAAAAAACATATATGAACATTTACATAAACTGCCACATTTATACCCGGGTCATTAATTTTGATAGTTGAAGATTATAAAGATAATTTTTATTGTATAATTAGAAAACCCTCAAAAAAGAATTTAAATAGTAAAATGGTTTGCTATTTGATTAAGGTGATCTCAGTTTTGGGCAAGCCACGTGTGTCAAAATGAGTAATTTTACGGTGAATAGGTTTGGGCTCTATGTTCTCGAGACGTTCGCCAATCTCCTTTCGGACTTGAGTTATGATTATTTAAATAAACATTTACAGCAAAGCAAAATCAAATTCCATTTACTAGCAAAGGTCTTAGCGGTGCAGCGGTAGCATTCCCGAAATGCAATCACCATGATGTGTGCAGTTTGAGGTCCTATATGCACAAAGGGCACCAATTTCAACGAGACATGGACATCGATGTTCAAAGTGAAATTGTGTCCTGGCCAATTTAGCTTGCCTCCAACAAAGATATAAAGTTAATCAATTTTGTGTAGCGCCACACCCCGATTTCCAAAGCCTATATCTACAAAGGTTATTCCAGAGATGTTTTTTCTTAGTTTTAATCAGGTTAGAGGAACGGTGTATGGGGTGCCTAACTTCATCAGTCAGATCTGGACTATCAAAGGAGACTGTAATCTAAGTAAGATCTGAACTATCAAAGGAACACGTATTGCGATCTAATTGTTGCTATGCTTCTGCAGCATATGCTGAGTAGTGGCCGATTTATGGTCACAATTTCTGTTTGATTTTGTCTTTTTATTTTGTACTTAGTTACGTGTAAAAAATATTTCAATTTATATTTCTATAATGATTTTAAAGAACCCAGAGCGTACCTATGAAGCTTATTTCTTCAGACCGTTTACAATAGTTCAGAGTATTTTCTCAGTTAGGTACCTTCCCTTCTAAGTCTTCATACGAGTATGACAAGTTCTAGCGTGTTGCAGTGAGTGTTCTAGTGAGCAACGGACGTTCTATAGCTGATATGATGATGAAAGTACGTGCAATGAAATAACGGTACGAGAGGTTAAAAGTGAATGATTTGAAAATTGAATGATTACATTTTTTTATATTAATATTGATGTGTTTTTAGCCGGACCTTGAAAATTGGAAATACCGTTGGTACTCGTATATTTTCATTATCCAGTTAAAATATCCGAGAGCTTCTAATATGGATGGAACGTCAATAGGATTTCTCCAATTTACGGAATAGCTATGTTGAACAAAAACCTAAATTCCACTAACACATTTCTCGCCAAATGCAATTTGAAATTGTATTTTACACACTTTATATTAGCTACACTTGTATGTAACTATGTAAACAAATCTATGAAATAGATTTTAACCTAAGTACTTCTAATTATTGTAGTATTCATTTGAAATTTTTAAGTATATGGGCTTCGGAATACAATAATTTTGTACCATCGAGCTGATCGGTTTTTTTTATACTACTTATATGGCAAATGAGCATGCAGTCCACCAGATGTTAAGTGGCTACTGCAGCCCATGGATATCCACATAGAATTCAAAACAAGCTATTATGTTGTCTTGATCTCTATGTGGATACGTTGCCATACTATAGGACTTAGCTGTTATGCCTACGTGCCAGTAATTACAGGAACATACCATTACCATCTAACCGGAACACAGCAGCACAAAAAAAAGGTAAGGCGGTGGTGCCCACTTCCTCGAGCCCGTTCACAAAAGCTACAACCTACTTCTAATTATAGTATCGATTTGTAACTTTGGACGTGCATGTAAATCGAATGACAATATAATAATTTGGTACAATTGAGCTGATCTAATGATGGATCCAGGAGGTGGAACGCTTAAGTGGCTTCTCTAAAACAATTGTTTTTTAATTTATTGTTGAAGGGATGTGTTCACTAATTTCCGAGCGGATTAGACCATCTTAGTGCTTGAATGGGGGGAGGCCTTTGCCCAGCAGTGGGACACAGAGGGTTGAAAATAATAATTATTGTTTAAAAAACACGCTCTTTGAGGTCAGTAATTATAAAACCGTATTGGACTTTTCAAAACAAACTAACAGGGCATAAACTCGAGTGGTCTACTAGTAGCCATTGAAGAGTTCCACTTTATACTACCCGTCTACATCACCAGACCCTCGCAATTAACCATCATCATCATTATACCAGCCATAGGACGTCCACTGCTGAACATAGACCTCCCCCATCGATTTCCAGTGCGACCGATCTTGTGCAGCATGCACACAACGGCTGCCAAAAATCCTTGATAGATCGTCTTTACATCTAGTGGAGGGCCGTCCCGCGCTGCGTGAACCTTACAGCCCCAACGGACGTCAGTTCTTCGAGTTATGTGCCCTGCCCAACGCATGAAGTTCGCTATGTAGATTTAATTTGTAAATAATTATCTGTCTATCTATGTGATATAAATTTGCGGTAGATCGTTAAAGTAAGTGCTTGTAGAGGGGTGTCATGTAACCTCTTGGGAATAAATTTGTTTAATTAATGAATTCAGTGCACTTCAGCTATTTAAAACTCGTATCTGAGTCTACTTTTATTTAGGTACTCACTAGTCGAGCTAGTGGTTCTTTTAAATTTAATCAATTTTATTTGTAACCGCAAAGCAAGTACAAACATTACGAACACACTAGGGAGTACCTTCTGTAGAAATAACAAATAGCACAAATTAATAAAATAAAATTACTCAACATTGCAGTTTGTGTATAAATAGTTAATCGTGGCCGGTTATGGTTATTTTGATGGAGCGAAGTCAAAATCGGTTTTGGACAGTTATGTGTTTTGACTATGACAAATACAATAGGTTTTATTTATATAGAAGTGTCTCTCTATATAAATAAACAGTCTCTCTCTCTTGAAAAAAAGAATAACTACAACTACAAAGCTTAAACAAAAAATAAAAACGGGGTCGAAATGTACTAATGAAGACCTTTCACTAGACGTCCCACTTGGCTTTATTGTCTCATTTAGATTTTTTTAGCCCTCTTGAAACCCAATATTTCAACAACAATAACAACCTTGCCCCCCCCCCCCCACATTTTTAGCTCGTTTAGTCACAAATTACCAGGATTACACACCAGAATTGTGCCACCATTACCTCTCTATATACCAAATTTCACGATGATCGGATCGCTTATACGCTTCGAAAGCGATAGCTCTGACGAACACACATACATACGTACAACGCCGATTTGTCCAAGTTGATTTGGAGATCTCGCTTCGCTCGTTCAATAATAAGTATAGTGAGAAGTAAGTATAATACAATACCTCAAGAACTGACACAAGTTAATGATTTAGATATTAAGATTTAATATTATCGCAAACATTAGGTTGGACTTGAGCTCGCAAACTCCCTCTTCATACGACGGTGCGATACCAATTTCACCACGGGCCCACTACTCGTCAGGCACGAAATTATTGAGGTGTTTATTTTACGGCTTTAAATTTATGCTAGCTTTATCTAAAGATAAACTTTATACTTTTTACTGATTTAGATATTATCCAAGCTTCTTGTCAAATAAACTTTTGCAGTGAGTAAAAACCTGTCAAACAAGCTGCAGAACAAGTACTATTGCTGCTGGTAAATATTGGTATCGTAAGTCTTACCTCCTGGTCATCCGAGGTCCGATAGCGCACCCACTTGTTAAGCTTAGGCCTCCAGTATTCGATGACGTAGGCCTCCGCGTACTCCTGCCCCTGTCCGTTTCCGAAGCGCCCCTGGGTGCCGACGCTCGTGATCACGTGGACGGAGTGCAGGTCTATCTCCAGCCATTCTGTGGATTCCGTCGTGATCTGGTTGCGAGGGCACCAAGCTCCACCCTTTATGTCCTGGTTCAATCTGTTGGCAAATAAATAAAATAAATAAGAACAGTCGCATACGTAGTCCTGATGACCTACCCAGCCCGAACATATATTTGCAGATAACGCAATCATTTTGTTCCGCGGCGGGAATACCACACGCACCCTCTCAGTAGTACACTCGCCTATCTCACCACAGAGCTCGTCAACATTAGTTTAATAGAATAAATACTTTTAGGTTCTACTTAGAAAACTTTCGTGATATATTTCAATCATTACTACCTATACGGGATTTATCACGTACCGTTTTATCTGTCGAAACACAAATAAAACGTTTATTAACCATGTCTTTTTTTGTGGTAAAAGATTCAGTGTTTCTTGCAGAAGTTACTCTGCGACTATAAACGCAAACGCAGACAATAAATAAATGACGGGCGTTTTAAATGCACAAACATCGATCCGAGCAAGCGCTTTAAACAATATTATACTGTCATGAAAACGTTGACTAATAGCTCTCAGGCAGGACCGCGGGTCTAGTGAAGCGTAACATTGCAATTGAACATTTACAGAGAAAGCGGCTTTTCATCGAACACACAATTTAATTTTGTCAAATGCACTCTGATGGGCAGTCGTATAAGTCGCCCCTGTCTGACAAAATCAGACGCATATACATACAATAAAAAATTGCATTACAAAAACGGTTAAAAAGTCAACAATTTGCATTCTATCGTCTGTTGCAGGGCCATCTTGTAATTTGTAGCACCTAAAACTGCATTCAATTTTTCATTCCATTCTCATACGCTATCAATGGATAGGCATCTGAAGAACAACCACATTCCAACCGAAAAAAAGAAAAAGAAGGTTCAAATGAGTGACCACCCGAACCTGGTTTGTCCGCCCGAAGGCTTCCTTCACAAGCGTCCTTCCTTCATGAGTTGGTTTCTTCCATGTGATTTTAACAACTCTTCGAACAGGTAAAATCGGAAGACAGTCGGCGGCAACCAGTTTTCTCCGCAAATTGTCTACGCCAGGACTGCCAGATTAATAACTTCTACCTGTGTACTTTCCATAAACTTGAAAAGGATCTAAGTTGTAAGCCCGCGAGGCCGAGTCAGCCAGATGGTCGCGGTCCGTCTGAGGCTTGATAGAGGAGCCTCTTTGTCTTAACAACGTAAAGCATTGCCGTTGTATGCCTCTCTCTATAGACTCCTTGTCTCTCATTCAGTCCGTAGAAATGTGGTAACAAAGATGTAAAGGCTATGCTATCACGAGAAAACAGAGCTGACATCGGCTATATATTTAGGTTACTAGTTATTCATAATGCAGGGTATTCACTTTGTAAGTTTGTACGATCTAGTGACCGAGTTTTTCTTGCGTTATGTCTTAGCCCTACTGAAAGTAATACAGAGCCCGACAGACAGTTCGCTTGACAGACATATGCCTATGCAAGACGTATTTTATATATTCATTGAACCAGCTTAATGAGGACCCGAGAAGATCCTACCTACATACTAGGGTAACCAAAACTAACACTACTACGATCGAACGACTGACATAAACACACTGCAAATACTGTCGATAGTCTGATTAAATAGCCACATGGGTCGTTGCATAATTAAATGTACTAACACTATTGGTAGGTTTAACGATTATATATCTTGTCTTACCGAAAGTAGACAAAGCCGAGAGAGTAGATAGAGAAGATTTGAAAAGTTTTCTTCTGTGTCTGTCTGTGCGATGACTTTAAATATTACATAACATACGACAATCGAACGACAGAGCAAGAAAGCTAACAAAAATATTCGATAGTCGCAGAAATATTGCATTAGCTTGTAATAAATAAAATAAATAAATATTACTGGACATTTCACACAGCGCTATCTAGCCCTAAACTAAGCAGAGCTTGTACTATGGGAACCAGATAACTGATAGAATACGTATATACTTTTTTTTTGTAAATACATACTTATAATATATAGTAAAACAACCAGACCCGGAACAAATATCTGTAGACCATGCAAAAATTTATTCCGCGGCGGGAATCGATCCCGCGACCTCCTGCGTCTCAGCCGACTGTTCGCCTGTAATTTAATAATTACAATTGAGGGCAGAAATTCATAGTACCCTAATCTTCTAGTGAGTACGCAGTTAATAGCAATGTGCATTCGTGTTGCATATTACAGGGCAAGGCGATGCCCCCGTATAGAGCCAGCAAGCTACCTTATCTCAATACAATCCACCCGAAGGGCCTGGGGGCCTCAAACACCCCATAGATAAGCCTATTAACGCTCTTCCACCTATTATAGCTACGCTCTGAGATTGTCAAGTCACGCTAGACAAAGCCCTAGATAATATCTCAACACATTCAGTATTGGGACAAACAGGAGATTTTTGTCTTGTTTTAACAGAGCAAAGAGATTCATTCTATAAGGCGAAAGATTTGCGAGAAAATCTAATTAAAGTAAGTTGGAGTCCAACTCTGCTTAATACTCCGACTACTCGTCACTCGTCGAAATGGTCGCGTAGATGAGCTTATACTCGCAAGAAAGACGAGTGACTAGCGTGCCGCATACACAATTCGACTTGTAACTAGCGCAAATGTGTATCTAGTATTACCTTCGACATAGCTTAGCGATCTGCCATTTAATTGATTTAGCGAAGCGAGATCTCTAAATCAACTTGGGCAAATCAACATTGTATATATGTAAGTATATATGTATGTATGTATGTTTGTTTGTTCGAGGATAAAATTCGAAGCGTTGATCCGATCATCGTCAAATTTGATACATAGGTAGGCAGTGATGGCACAATTTTAGTGTGACTAAATGAGCTAAAAATGTTGGGGGGTTGTTGAGATATTGGGGTTCAAGAGAGGAAAAAAATGAAAATGAGACTATTAAGTCAAATGGGACGTCAAATGAAAGGTATCATTAGTACATTTAGAAACCGTTTTTATTTTTAGTAAATTCTTTAGTTTTTGAGTTATAGCCATAATAAAAACCTGAACTTTGACAAAATTTACAGGGTGCACCAGTGACCCGACAGTACTGTAATTTGGTATGCGTGTAGCTTAATGTGACACAAATATAAGCAAAAGTCTGAAATCCAGATTAACTGAAATTTGTACCCAAAAAAAAAAGTAACCAGAATGAAACTGTAGGTCAAGTAATTGGTTAAGCATTCCGTGGCACTATTTTATTTGTAAAAGATTAAGGCCGGATCCCTAAACGTATTTAGCGACTAAACATTGAAATTTTACGTGTTTGTATGATTTGACAATAACTCCTTAAATCATATTTAGCCACTAAATACATTTAGGCGCGAGTCGCCCTAAGAATATTTTTTTTTGTGTTTTGGGATACTCGCGGGATCTCAGTTTGGAGCGAACTTAAGATGAGATTACTGTTTCAATTTCAATTCCCGGAGAGCTTTTCGTCCGCTACTTGAATGTCTTCATTAGTGTTGCATAGACAGCCAATAGCCGTTCCGTCGCTGTAGCAACGCGTTGCGCCGTCATACTTCAATCAGAGTCAATAATGCTGTTACAATATAGAAGAATTACTGATAGTAACGCCCGTGAGTATCACTGAACGAAAAACTTAGTGATGGGCAAACGGAGCAATATACAAACACTTACGGTGCTTCTAAAATCTAAATGAATAATACTTTCACGGCAAAGGGCCTTATCACACTGGCGATTCGCAAAAGAGAGGCGATTTGTGAGCGTGCACGCCGCGTTGTACGTACATAAATTATACGTTACAATAATTACTACATTATGATTAGCTGAAGTGTGGCAGAAGTTGCGATCGAACGCAGCGTGCACGTCGCGAACACGTTCTCGAATCGCCAGTGTGATAAGGCCCGACAAATATTGATGATTCGAACTATATATTGTTATATTATGTATGTATTTACAATATATATATATGTTTGGGGCTAGATAGCGCCGTGTGAAATTTCCAGCAATATTTATTATTATTTATTTATTATATTGAAACTAAACCTTAACTCGGTGGAATAAAGCTCATTCGCACCAAACATTACTAGAAGTGAATCAGACCTTTCCAGCGCATTCACTCACAGTGTGTCACTGTAATGTCAGTCCAGGGTTCAGTAATCGGGCAGGGCAATCAAACTGCGAGATGGTCAGTCATTAAGCTCGTTGACGCGCAACCGGGCTGCAGTTACCAATGAGGCGTGAACGATTTCGTAAATTGATACCCATGTGTGCTCGGTTCTGATACTAATGTTTAATTGGGCGAAATTTTGTGTGGATGAATGTTTGTTTTCTAATATGTGTGGACAGGACTAAGAACAAATTTGAAAAAAAACGTATGTCAACCAGAAAAGCACGATTCTTCCCGTGATATGCCCAAGATAAAGTTTGTACCTGATATATACGAATTTACTGCTTAGTTAGTGTTTTAGAATGTATGTATGTTAATTTGGCGCATCGTGCATGCTAAACGGCTAGACGGATTTTGTCAAATAAGGTATCATTGGAATCGTCTGAATCACGAGTGACATAGGCTATATAGTTTTAAGAAGTCCAATCATTATGGCAGCTGTAAGCCGCCATATTGAATTTCTAGTTGACTAAAAATTGATTAAAACCTATCGACTGACTGACTATTGATGACAAAAACCCGAATGCAAAATAAATTGAAAAGAGGTAAACAAGCTTGCACATTTTTATAATCACAGGCTGGGACTATATATTAATAATGACGTAACTATTAATATCTCTGACGCGATGCGACTAAAGTTCAATATTATTAATGTCGATCATCAAAATGTGTAAGCTTGTATACCTCTTTTCAGTTTGTTCTAAAGTCGAGTTTTTGTTATTTAATTTTTTCCATGCCAGTGGCCCAATTCTGCTAATTAAATTTGCTGTTAAGAAACGATTATGGAGCCATACTATTATTTAATGATTATGATTGTTTTTCCTGTCATAAGCTGGCAAATTTTCAATGGTGTTGTGGTTTCAATTATACCTTACAAGCTAGTTACAGCATAATAAGAAAAAAGAAAATATATAATGGGTGGTCTTATCACTAAAAAGTGATCTCTTTCAGATTTCCTTCGGATGGAGTGGAGTATTATTAAAAGGAAGATTGGCCGATGTGTAATATAAAAAATAATTATAAACCAGATGTAACTACTAGTTGTACCTATCAAGTAGTATCATAAGTAATCATAACAAATACATTCTAATATTTACACAAATAATTACACATGTAACAAGAATCATTAAAACATAGGATACAAATAGTGATAAGAGTTGTCATAGCAACGGCGGTCATTAAATAAAGATTGTGTTAGTAGTATTAGACCCCTGCTATCACCAAAGATTGTGTTAGTAGAATACCAGTGTCATAGTGGAGCGATTTGTTTAGTAGTATTGGACCCCTGCTATCGTCAAAGATTGTGTTAGTAGAATACCAGTGTCATAGTGGAGCGATTTGTTTAGTAGTATTGGACCCCTGCTATCATCAAAGATTGTGTTAGTAGAATACCAGTGTCATAGTGGAGCGATTTGTTTAGTAGTATTGGACCCCTGCTATCATCAAAGATTGTGTTAGTAGAATACCAGTGTCATAGTGGAGCGATTTGTTTAGTAGTATTGGACCCCTGCTATCGTCAAAGATTGTGTTAGTAGAATACCAGTGTCATAGTGGAGCGATTTGTTTAGTAGTATTGGACCCCTGCTATCGTCAAAGATTGTGTTAGTAGAATACCAGTGTCATAGTGGAGCGATTTGTTTAGTAGTATTGGACCCCTGCTATCATCAAAGATTGTGTTAGTAGAATACCAGTGTCATAGTGGAGCGATTTGTTTAGTAGTATTGGACCCCTGCTATCGTCAAAGATTGTGTTAGTAGAATACCAGTGTCATAGTGGAGCGATTTGTATATTAGTATTGGACCCCTGCTATCATCAAAGATTGTGTTAGTAGAATACCAGTGTCATAGTGGAGCGATTTGTATAGTAGTATTGGACCCCTGCTATCATCAAAGATTGTGTTAGTAGAATACCAGTGTCATAGTGGAGCGACTTGTATAGTAGTATTGGACCCCTGCTATCATCAAAGATTGTGTTAGTAGAATACCAGTGTCATAGTGGAGCGATTTGTATAGTAGTATTGGACCCCTGCTATCATCAAAGATTGTGTTAGTAGAATACCAGTGTCATAGTGGAGCGACTTGTATAGTAGTATTGGACCCCTGCTATCATCAAAGATTGTGTTAGTAGAATACCAGTGTCATAGTGGAGCGATTTGTATAGTAGTATTGGACCCCAGCTATCATCAAAGATTGTGTTAGTAGAATACCAGTGTCATAGTGGAGCGATTTATTTAGTAGTATTGGACCCCTGCTATCATCAAAGATTGTGTTAGTAGAATACCAGTGTCATAGTGGAGCGATTTGTTTAGTAGTATTGGACCCTGCTATCATCAAAGATTGTGTTAGTAGAATACCATTGTCATAGTGGAGCTATTTGTTTATTAGTATTGGGCCCCTGCCATCATCAAAGATTGAGTTAGTAGAATACGATTGTCATAGTGGAGCGATTTGTTTAGTAGTATTAGGCTCCTGCCATCATCAAAGATTGAGGTAGTAGAATACCATTGTCATAGTGGAGCTATTTGTTTATTAGTATTGGGCCCCTGCCATCATCAAAGATTGAGTTAGTAGAATACGATTGTCATAGTGGAGCGATTTGTTTAGTAGTATTAGGCTCCTGCCATCATCAAAGATTTAGGTAGTAGAATACCATTGTCATAGTGGAGCTATTTGTTTATTAGTATTGGGCCCCTGCCATCATCAAAGATTAAGTTAGTAGAATACCATTGTCATAGTGGAGCGATTTGTTTAGTAGTATTAGGCTCCTGCCATCATCAAAGGTTGTGTTAGTAGAATACCATTGTCATAGTGGAGCAATTTGTTTAGTAGTATTAGGCTCCTGCCATCATCAAAGATTGAGGTAGTAGAATACCATTGTCATAGTGGAGCTATTTGTTTATTAGTATTGGGCCCCTGCCATCATCAAAGATTGAGTTAGTAGAATACGATTGTCATAGTGGAGCGATTTGTTTAGTAGTATTAGGCTCCTGCCATCATCAAAGATTTAGGTAGTAGAATACCATTGTCATAGTGGAGCTATTTGTTTATTAGTATTGGGCCCCTGCCATCATCAAAGATTAAGTTAGTAGAATACCATTGTCATAGTGGAGCGATTTGTTTAGTAGTATTAGGCTCCTGCCATCATCAAAGGTTGTGTTAGTAGAATACCATTGTCATAGTGGAGCAATTTGTTTATTAGTATTGGGCCCCTGCCATCATCAAAGATTAAGTTAGTAGAATACCATTGTCATAGTGGAGCGATTTGTTTAGTAGTATTAGGCTCCTGCCATCATCAAAGATTGTGTTAGTAGAATACCATTGTCATAGTGGAGCTATTTGTTTATTAGTATTGGGCCCCTGCCATCATCAAAGATTAAGTTAGTAGAATACCATTGTCATAGTGGAGCGATTTGTTTAGTAGTATTAGGCTCCTGCCATCATCAAAGATTGTGTTAGTAGAATACCATTGTCATAGTGGAGCTATTTGTTTATTAGTATTGGGCCCCTGCCATCATCAAAGATTAAGTTAGTAGAATACCATTGTCATAGTGGAGCGATTTGTTTAGTAGTATTAGGCTCCTGCCATCATCAAAGATTGTGTTAGTAGAATACCATTGTCATAGTGGAGCTATTTGTTTATTAGTATTGGGCCCCTGCCATCATCAAAGATTGAGTTAGTAGAATACGATTGTCATAGTGGAGCGATTTGTTTAGTAGTATTAGGCTCCTGCCATCATCAAAGATTGAGGTAGTAGAATACCATTGTCATAGTGGAGCTATTTGTTTATTAGTATTGGGCCCCTGCCATCATCAAAGATTGAGTTAGTAGAATACGATTGTCATAGTGGAGCGATTTGTTTAGTAGTATTAGGCTCCTGCCATCATCAAAGATTGAGGTAGTAGAATACCATTGTCATAGTGGAGCTATTTGTTTAGTAGTATTAGGCTCCTGCCATCATCAAAGATTGTGTTAGTAGAATACCATTGTCATAGTGGAGCTATTTGTTTATTAGTATTGGGCCCCTGCCATCATCAAAGATTGAGTTAGTAGAATACGATTGTCATAGTGGAGCGATTTGTTTAGTAGTATTAGGCTCCTGCCATCATCAAAGATTGAGGTAGTAGAATACCATTGTCATAGTGGAGCTATTTGTTTATTAGTATTGGGCCCCTGCCATCATCAAAGATTGAGTTAGTAGAATACGATTGTCATAGTGGAGCGATTTGTTTAGTAGTATTAGGCTCCTGCCATCATCAAAGATTGAGGTAGTAGAATACCATTGTCATAGTGGAGCTATTTGTTTATTAGTATTGGGCCCCTGCCATCATCAAAGATTGAGTTAGTAGAATACCATTGTGATAGTGGAGCGATCATGATGATGGCCCCTGCCATCATTTCAGTAGTTATGCTTTCACCACTTCTTTGACTTTCCTCTACTTCTATATCCATCCGTTTATATCAACGCTTTTATCATCACATGATTTTATTCCCTCCGAAAAACGTACCCAACTACGTATCACGCTATTACTTCTCAACTTTTCTATCACGGCGCTACTTTCATACTTCCTCTTACTTTCAAACGAACTTCTTAGTATAGAAAATATTTATCACTCTCTTTTAAATCATTCTGTAGCACTTTACAGTTGAACTGATCACTGGCTAAAATTGCTATTAATGAAGCATGAACGCCGTCGTAAATTGATACCCATATGTTGTGCGCCGAGTCTCAAACAAATCATTACTATTTATGTACTTTTTGAAACGTGGATTTTATCGAAGCAAACATCCGGACATGCCTCGGATAAAATAATCCAGACAGTGGGAGCCTCTTTGACGTCAACTCTGTACAAGATACAGTAATGATCGAGTCTTTGTAACAAGAGGTTTACGTCAAAGCCTATTAGGATTGTGTTGCTGCAAGATAGAATTGTATATCAGTTGCAGTGAGGCACGGCAGCTCCAACAAACATAATCAAATGTGATTATATCTCTTATGAAGAACATACTTGTGTAATTAGTGTTTACTAGATAACAAAAAATACAGGTAACACTCGGTAACACACAGGTAACAATTGCAAGTCGGGGCTGGCTCGCGCCATCAGGGTTCCATACCAGAGCTCTATTAATTAACAGTTAAGCTTTAATTCATATGTACATATTATGAAAACCTAAAACTGAGACGCTCTGCGGTGCGCCACCGCTATATGGTAGAAATGCGTAATCCATCTTAGACGGCATCATCGCTAACCATCAGGCGAGATCGTGGTCTAATACGAATCATAATGTATAAAAAAATATTTTATAATCTCTGGGTAGCGCAAGTCGCCCTTAGAGTATAACGCCGCCTGTATGTAAGCCAGTTGTAGCAATCCCTTTGTAAACCAGCCTGGGTCTGCCTGAGTCATCCCGGTGATTGATCGCGAGAAACAGGCGTGAATTGACGATTCAAAATGATATCTATATAAAATATATCAGAAAATTAAGATATTTTGTCAATTAAAAACGTATGTGTGAGGTATGCAACATCTCTTGCGCTTTCAAAATTGTCCCCACTCTTGTAATAAGGCGCCGATATGGAACACAGACCTACTTTCAAAGTTGCCTCCACGAGTTATTTTTCAGAAAGTAAGACTTGAGAGGAAAAGTTGAAAACTGGAACTACGTAGTTTGAATCTGTGCCTTTATGGGCATACTTCATGTATGAATATGTTTTGCACTTATCTACGTTCGTCATCTCCTATAGGTATAGTACCAATGTATTTAGAAAGAATAGAAAGAATATTATTATTAAGCCTGTTGTGTCCCACTGCAGGGCAAAGGCCTCCCTTCCCTCTTTTCACTCGTCTCTGATGTTCGCGAGAAAATATGGGTAAATAGCAAATTTTGAAAAAGATTCAATTGTCAACTTAAAACAATTAAATACACATCATTTTTTTCAACAGAAACAGATCGAGGCATTTTTAAAAAGGACCGGCTAGGTCTAACTGCTCCAATCCGGCATCAATATACACTTACCGGACCAACATACCGGATCCAGTGATTGCATATTTTGGGAAAACAACCGCGCTGTTGCATGAGTAGGTACTTTAAACGCGTGGTGCTTGTGCGTGCGAGTCGTTTGACGCTGAGCCGCCATTAGATAGGTTCGATAGTCTGTCATTTATAAGAATAAAACTGAATAGCTTTCTCAAATAGCTAAATATTGAGAATGTTATTTCATTTCTAAAGTTATCCTCGGCCAAACATACATACATACAACGCCGATTTGCCCAAGTTGATTTGGAGATCTCGCTTCGATCGATCAATAATATTGATGTCTACTTTACCTTTCAAATCTAACTAAGAAGACTGTACCACTAGTTACGATACGTTAAAAATAAAGGTATTGTTTTTTTGAGATTTTATTTGTATTGACACTAAGAATTTAATTGTTTTCTTATTTTAAAATTATTTATAATAAAGTTGATTTCGTAAACGTATCGTTTTTTACACTTCTTTAATGGTTCGTGTTGGAACGAAAAAGGAAAGTTAAGTTATCCTGGTTACATCAATTCGGCCGGATCCGGCCGGATTGAAAATGAGGCCGGATTACAATACCTAACCATAAGTGAGGACTGTTAGTGTTACTACTCGTAAATGCCATTTTCTTCCACTCTTTGAAACCCGCAACTTGAACAACTATTTCGTAGCAAGTCCTAAGTGTATCGACCGTATTTGAACGTTAAAAAAGCGAGTTTAAGTGCTGTGTCGAAATGCCGTAATGCATTTAGCTTACCGCCGCGCCGTGACGACCTCCCTGGTATAGTTAGTTAGGGCGCGCTCAGATCTCGGGCAAAACAGTCTAAGAGCAGTTCAGCCTTTGTAAGTAGCATATTTGTATCACTTTAATTCGTGTAACCCTCCTTTGGAAAATGGAACCTAATATCTTACATCCGAGCATCTCAAAAACTTTACCCTCTTATATACTAAAAACAGATTAGTTATCAGACATTTGTGTCTTATCGCGGAACGAGTTTGTGAGCTTCGTAAGTATTACGTAGTAGTTAAGACCGTCATAATACTATTTTCTCCTAAGTGTGCGAGTATCCTTTAGTTATGTACTCTCTGAGGATAGATCTCAGCGTTCGCTAAACTTTGCATTCGTTAGGCCAGTCATATACATGTATAGTCGGAAATCCGTTTTGAAATATCGATTCGGAAATTCGGAGGCAGGCAATCTAAACAAAAACGGAATAAACTCTGAAAATTACACGTTGTGTGATAAATTCGTTGATTTTGTATGGGTTTGCTGCCTTCGAAACTCCAATTCAATATTTTGAAACAGAATTCCGTTTGTATGTGACCGGCCTTAGACAATTTTTTGGCCAGCAGGGCGGAGATACAGTTTTGTTCCCTAGGCATATGGTGGACATGATATTAGAACGATATACAGATGTATGCGGGAGGACCATCGTCGTACATAACAGAAGACCAATTCCCGGAAAATCTAATCTAATCAAGTTCATTCACTAAGCGCATTCACCTGTCAAAATAACGATTGACCGAAAGTCGAGAAACATTAAAATTACAATTGGTGTCAGCCAGGCTACGATGAACTGTCATGAATAGAGTGTAAACTATAATTTTTGCTCGTAGCGTAGTGGGTAAATAGCCGGCTGAGACGCAGGAGGTTGCGAGTTCGATTGCCGTCTCGGAACCGAATGTTTGTATAATCTACAGATTTTGTAAATTTTACATTAAAATAATGCTTTAGTCTATATACTTCTGTAAAGAAATACATTCGTAGAATGTTCACCCTGGCTGGTCACAAATAAACAATGTAGGTACTTGTTTTGTGCTTACCTTCCATTCTGCGGGGCCACGTTTCCGTCGTTGTAGCATGAGCTCGCGCTGATGTCCTTGTCGGGGATGAGGCCGCTCTCCATCCCGAGCGGCGCTATGCACTGAGCTGTAAACAAACAACCACCATTTAGGCTAAGGTACAATCATTCTATCTCAAAGATATATCTTTCTGGACCGTAGAATAAGTTATTTACTATCCTGTAACTATTTTATTGTTGTCTGAATCAAAGAATAGAATAGAATAATTCTTAAAATTACACCAGGAATACCTTAAAAAAAACTAATTTATGTTAAATATAGTACATTAGATGGCCCAAACTATTTATTACTAACTAACTAAACTAACTATCTATTAATTAAACTAAACTATTACCAAACTATTAATTAAACTAAACTATTACCAAACTATTAATTAAACTAAACTATTACCAAACTATTAATGAAACTAAACTATTACCAAACTATTAATGAAACTAAACTATTATCAAACTATTTATTATTATTATTACTATCAGCCTTATTGATCATTATTATAAAGCATTAGTTTGTCGGTTGTAGGGGGAACTACAGTACCGATTCTTTAAATTATATCACAGATATAAAGCTAGACTGAGTGCTATATTTTCTTCTGATAAAAAAACCATGCAAAGCCGTAGCATGTCAGTTAGTAGATAAAATCTTTGTAATTTTTGTGGCCGCCATAAATATAAGGACTTTACATCTCAGAAATAATTTATTTTCCTTTCTAATAATTTAATATTATGATCATAATACAATCCTAAAACTTTACAAATTCATTTCATTCCGACATTTTTACTTACGAGTAGCATGTGAATCACTTGCCAATTTTTTTTATTATATATTTATTTAATCAAGTTTTTGGTTGTTGATTGATTCTGATTCAATAAATACTACTTAAAATCACATTTAAAGCATTTTTATTAGTGACTGTATCTCATACCATTTAACTTGTTTTGGAATTCGTTTATGAGTGGTATTCGTTAGGAATAGAATATTAATTACGATAATAAACAAATACCATTGGTATTGTTAGTTTTTGGTATTAGATGGGAATAGATCTATCAATCTACTAGATTGATAGATCTATTAAGCACGCCTGTAAGAAAATTGCAACACTTGCTGAACAAGATGCGACAGCTGAGGTGCCTTGTACATGATTTTATAATCAACTTAGAACGAGGTAGCTGGTTAACTAATAATTGACCGAGCGAGTGAAGCGTTTAGTTTCGAGATTAGCCAAAAAAATGCTTTTGTCCGGCTGTTTGTCTTGTCTACGGGTCGCATTTTTCAACCGATTTTGACAAAAATTGGCACACAAGTTCCTTGATTTATTGAAATTTTTTAGTCCATCGCTATTTTTGTTTGGGGGCAAATTTGCTATTAGCGGTCACTTATGCATATAGTACACATATAGTGACCAAACTGATAAGAGCTAAACAAATTTCCACAGCGGATCTATCATTTAAATATATACGCAATCCCAACGAGAAAAAAGAAAATAAAACCGGCCAAGTGCGAAAACGACTCGCGCACGAAGGGTTCCGTACCATTATCTATAAAGACGGCAAAAAATCACATTTGTTGTATAGGAGCCCCTTTAAATATGTGTTTTATTTAATTTATTTTTAAAGTGAATTAATAACCAAATATTTATGAATATTTCAAGCGTCTACCTGTTGCCAATCAATATTAAAATATCAATATCAAGCTAAAACGAGCAAAAAAATCACGTTTATTTTATGGGAGCCTCCCTTAAATATTTATTTTTTTCTGTTTTTAGTATTTAATACTAAGTAAATACAGAATAAAATAAATATTTAAGGTAATAAAATAAATACAAACAGAATAAAATAACTATTAGGAGCCCCCTTTAAATATTTATTTTATTCTATTTTTAGTATTAAACACTCCTACAATAATCCCATACAACAAACGTGATTTTTGATTTTTTTAACAACAAATCATTATTATAAATACGGGATATATCACGTACCGTCTTATCGGTGTTTCGACCGACAATGTTTCGGTTCAATTCGTGAACCTTCATCAGGGTGAGTGCGATCCGCTCCGAATAACGTCTATTATCGGATATTATTATTCGGAGCGGATCGCACTCACCCTGATGAACGTTCACGAATTGAACCGAAACATTATCGGTCGAAATACCGATAAGACGGTACATGATAAATCCCGTATTTATAATAATGATTGAAATCCTAAGTAAAACAAATTTTGTTGTTTTAGCGGCAACAGAAATACATCATCAAACTACCACGGAGATACAGCCTGGTGACAGATGGACGGACAGACAGACATACAGACTGACAGACAGCGGAGCCTCAGTAATAGGGTGCCGTTTTACCCTTTGGGTACGGAACTCTAAAAAGTTAAGACTAAAGCAAAGATCATTAGTATCGGATCGTTATTAAACCCGAGCCGGCTGCAATCAGTGCTTCTGACAGGCCATTAACCACCAACTCATATTGTTACTGTTTTGAGATATTGAACGGCAATATTTGAGGTCTATGGGGAACTGTGTCGCTGCAATGTTCCGTACTCTATGCTCTGTTGGTTTTTGGAGTCCCTTGCGATTCGATAGGGTTCCATTCAATGCATCGTCGAATGTTGACGGGCAGCTCGTCCGCCATAAGTCATATTTGGTCGGCGATTGGACGACCTAGTACCTAGACACAAAATGAACTGAAGGGCATACTATCGCTGGCGACTAGTCACACTGCGACTGAAGTATAACAAACACAGAACACACAGTGTAGAAGACGCTGAGTTGAGCGAGTACTGCGTTAACTCTACCTAACTAAGGGCGACGTGCGCAACGATGTCTAAACGTATTTAGTGGCTAAATATGATTTAAAGAGTTGTCAAAAGTTGTTGACTAAATACGATTTAAGGAGAAAAAGTTGTGAAACCATACAAATTCGTCAAATTTAAACATGTTTAATCGCTATATACGTTTAGGAAGAGTTGTGCAAGCTAGGCTAAGTTTTGAGGATGAAAGACAACTTAGTTAGGCATATATATAAACGTAGTTAGGCACTACCTGCGGAGTATTGTGCAGTCAAGAAATATAGTGTTTTAACCTGCCAAGTTGCCGATAGACAATAACATTATTTTGTGCCATCATTTGCTCTTATCTGACTTCTGCCAGGTCAGGTAGAGTAAGGTTACTAAAAGTGCCCGGATAGTCCATCCAAGTATGAAGTGTTATTCGCACTGCGCCAAATCAAACAATACAGAAATGAGACAAGAACAATAAAATAGTCGCGATTGCTTCGCATTTGCTGCACGAAATTGTCGCGGAATTTACGTAGACGCTAAGTAAAAGCTTATGTACTTGAGTAGTAATATCACAATTCATATATGACAATTTGATTTCAGCAAAGCGCAGTAAATTTAAGATTTAATCGAAATGCAGAATGCAGTGAATCGCAACACTACTCTCAAAGCTCAAACAACCGTAGACATGAATACTAGACAGCCTAAACTCTGGTTTCTGGAAGTTTGTATGTTTGCCAGGGGCAATCTCTGAAACTACAGAACCGATTCAGAAAATTATTTCACTGGTAAAAGGCTATCCCTGAGTGCTAAAGGCCATATATTATTTCGATAAAAATCAGTGAGAAGCCGGGGCGGGTCAGCTTGTTTTAAATATATCCCGTTTTTAGTGAAAATAGTGTTCCTAGTTACAAAAGTTATTACTCGGATAAGGTGTGCCTCTGTTAGTCGAAAAACGGAAAGCTAAAGATTCAGTATTCAGTATTTTATTGCGTTCATACAAAGTTGATTAAAATAATACAAATGTTACATGTCAGATCTTATTGACTAGTCAAGAGTCCAGCACTTCATATGAGCCCTGTAGGTAAGGGTGTAGCAATATTAAAGCTAACTAGGCAGGTCTAGTGGAATCGAAGTTGAGCGATTTTACGTTTTGAATTTTATTGCTTAGTGAAATCATTATTGTAGAAAATTATTTACATGTCTTGTCGTTAAAAAAGTCGCTTAGTGTGTAGTAACTCTTAGTGTGTAGTATATTAACCTATACTGTCCCAATGCTGGCAAAGGTATCCCCTATTTCCTTTCATTCCTTGCGTTCTCCAGAAATCTCCTCCTCCGTATGTTTATACTATGGGTAGATATTCATCGTCACAAAAACAATTTGACGCGATTGTAACCTATTCTTGTTGGTCGTCTAATCGGGTTTAACTTTATCATTCCATTCATGTTCCTACTTAAATGATATGAAGGTTTTATTTTAATGTTCTTTTACAGGAAAACAATATTGGAATGACCGCGCAGTGGTATGCAATACTATCAAAGTCAGTAAAAAGTAACTTCTATCGCATATTGCATATCGCCCACGCAATGGCATACCGTAAGTCGTAGTAAGTACTTGCAGTAACGTAAGTCATTTACTTGCAGGCTTGTTGCGGTCAGCTTTTATTTATGCAGTGTACATTATTTTGTCAGAAGTCTGGCCTACAAATACAAAGAAATTTAATCAAATAGTTTTTGGTAAAATGAAACGGCATCGGCGGTCGGACGACATCGTTAGCGTCGAACTCATCATCATCATATCAGCCAAAGGACGTCCACTGCTGCACATACGCTTCCCCCAGAGCGACCGATCTTGTGCGGCCAGCACCCACCAGCTCCGTGCGCGGTCTCCACTCAAGAACCTTTTTGCCCCAACAGCCAACAGTCTATGTCCAACAACAGCTATGTGTCCAGCCCCCTACTATCTCTGACTACATCTCGCTTTAGGCCAGATATAAGAAACGAAAGCTTTATAAAACGCAGTCATTAAGTAGCTTCCCATGACTGGTGTTGGCAAGCAGGAATTCTTATACAGGTTTTGTCAACATGCCAGTGTTTGCATACTTCAAGTATGCAATGTATCGATACCGGCGCTTCAATTATGCATGTGACTCTAGATAGACTTAGAGCCTGTTCGTGCTGTACGATACGATATTGGTTAGTCGGTTAGCAAAGAACACTTTCATTCATTCCAAAGTCAGTTGAAATGAATGAAATGTAAACTATATGGGCTAGCCTACAGCATATCTTTGGCGTCAAGAGTTTTAAGGCCGTCCGACCTTTTATAGCCGGGACTAACATCTTAAAGCGTCCTTCGAAATACATACATTTTAGTTGAAATTGCCGCTATAGGTAACGCATTCAAGTAGTGACCGCGCGGACATTTTGCCACATGAACCTCTGACCATTGTCACATCACCTGATAATGCGGCTTAAGAGTCAACAGGACTACCAGGAGGATCAATACATTACAATCATTAGCCGTGAGCAGTTCACGACTTTGCGTGATGCTCGTATGACAAGTAGTTTGCGTGTGTAGGCTCACGAACTGTATATATATAGCCGACACAGAAGAATATCCAAATATCCACACTAACTTTCACATTTATAATAGTAGGAATTATAGGGTTGTCAATGGTCCCGTATTTTGGGAATAAATTTATATATCACACCGCGCCGCCGGGGCTGATTGATAGACCAAAGCATTTGTTTCAACACAAGTAATAGACAAACAACAATTTATCCCTAACAACCTCTCCAATATATTGGGAACCCTGCACCCAGATCTCCCAGGAGAAGGCTAGACGAACTTTGCGCATTTTCTGTATCCCATCGGAATCTCAAGATTATGTAGAATACAAAAGGGAAAGGGGGCCTTTGCCCTGCAGCGGGATGCGGCAAAAGCTCTTTTTTTAGCAGATTTGATGAGATCATATGTATAGGCTCAGTTCGACGTCGTATCGGGTAATAAGTGTACCCTGTTACAGCAAAGTTAGATTTGAGATGCTCGTCTCGTGCATAGTCTATTGGCGTGTAAATCATTCACGAGCTGGCGACTTCACGTATTTACTGGAGCCTTTTCAATGAACTCCTCGCCTACGGTTATGTAAAGCGGATAGCGTTCTCGGTAGTTTTGATCATTGAGGTGAAATGGAGGGGTCTGATAAGAATACTGCTGGGGATCGTCCTAATAAATTGGACAGTTCTTGCTTCAGACGGTATTCGCTGCGCGGTAGCGGACTGTCAAATGATCTGGTAAATGATTTACACTCTGACGACAATGACTAGGTCAAGACGGTAGAAAGGAGCATAGAAATAAGAGCAGATTTTGTAACGAACGCCTTAGTCCAAAGACTAAGGTGTTAACTCGTTTTGATCGCATACTTTCATGCAAAAGAAACAAATATAGCGGCCGCTGTAATCTTGCGTCGCAACTACACGATTATTTACCAAAAGAGCGATGTATCAAAAGAAAAGTCGAATTTCTCTTTTTGCTCGCCTCAACATTTCAGTCAAAATTATATCCTCTGCACCCACGATAGCCACGTCAATTTAGATCTTTTGGAGTGACACCTCAAAGGTTGCATTTTATGTGAGCAGCGGATACGAATGTGTCCATATAAACCATAGCGGAACTAAAAATTCAACAAAAAATCCTAGGTCAGGATATCACTATCGTGTCTCTTAAGGGTGATTTTTCCCCACTGACCTATCATAATTACTCGCCTATAAATATCTTCACCTTACAATTAATGCCATACAATGGATTGTATAATACGATATTCTTCATGTCGTTGTCATAAATTGCGTACGGAATTGTCCGTTTGCACAGTGAAGAGACCGAAAGTGCTGAAGTGATAGCCACGGCAGCGACAGAAAAAGTGGGATGGGCACATCGCAATAAAATAAAAGCGACACGCTGAAACAGAAGAACCCTAGAATGGAGACTCAGAGCTGACCGGACGACTGACGAGGCCAACAGCCGAATCGCTGGATGGATTACACGCAGGACATGACTAGATGAGACGGACACAATATTGCCAGGAATGAAGAAGGGAAGAGGTCTATATCCAAGATTGGATCACCAAAAGGCCACCATGATGATGATGACCGTGAAGAGGACGGCAAATAAAGCATCGTCTGTGGAGTGGCTCCGCAATCACATCCTGTCTCGTCGGAATATTCCCATTCGACTTTTCCCAAGCTAGGATGCAGACTACAGATAGCATGATCAATATCTTTAAACAAACAGTTTCCCTTTTTTCGTCAGGGTAAATAAGTGGTAGATCGATCGTGTGACGGTTGGATAACAATATAAATATGAAGGCTGTATATTAAGTTTTATAACTCTACACGTAAAGGCTTTCGACAAAGCCAGTATACAGCCGCAACTAAAATATTATTGTATTATTAAAATATTAGTAAGGTAAATGTTTTCCTAACATTTTTTATGTAATGAAGCTGACGTAACTAAGTGTTCTTTATGTCCCTATGGTTTGAAATAAATAAATATAAATATAATAAAGGGTTACGATGGAATCGCACGTAAATGTTTCGGTTTCGGTCAGAATAACCGTATTTCACAAATCGCCTTTTATGGGTTGGAAAAAATCATTCAGGGCAAGATTGTCCAGCTGTGAGGCGTAGTAGGATTATTCAAGCATGGAAGTTAATCAATTCATATCCATAATCATATAATAAATTTGAAAGTAACTCTATTTCTCTGTTTTTTACGTTTTCAGGACTAAACGGTAGGAGCGATTTCGCTGGGTATATAGATAGATTTATGACCTTTTGTAGTTTGTATGTGTGGGAATTAACTGAAGAGTTGAGAGCTAAGCGGGACTGGGACAACACTATAAGTAAGCAACTTCAGTATTTTTTAGCAATATTTAGTGAATGTTCACGGTCGATACATTTTTTTATCGTCTTAATTAGTCTCATTAGCTGGGTCAAACGAAAGACAAGCAGAGCCATTAAAAAAATCGACAGTTGTTCAATTAACTCTTTATATTAGTAACATATTATTAAAAAGTCGCAAAAGAATAACATACAATACAATAAGCATCAACAACACAGTAAAGTAATGAATGAAATGCAAAATAGCGGTAAATAATATATGTCCAGCAGGTTGACAGGCAAATTTCTCATTGGGTTCGTACGGTTTATTACAAGGGGTCGCTTATTACTCACTCTATCAAATGGTTCGCGTGCAGTACGTATATATTACAGGGTGCCCTTTCGTATAACGCATATTTAAAGTTAAATAAGAGTAAACGAGAAAATAACTAATAAGAACCAAACAGAATAGAAGGAGAGAGCATCTGTCATCTTATACGACATGACTTTAAATATATTTATGTACCTAGTATTAAGTAACTTTTACGTTACTTATTATCCATATTTATTTATAAACACTTTGTTTTGACTTTTGTATCGTTCACTTCACATTTTGTTTTATTAGGTTGTTTACTCGTGAAAACATATTATTGGCTTTCTTTTAACTACTGTGTTTCATATTATGTATAATTAGCTGTTGGTTTATCCAAATAAAAATAATATAAAAAATATTAATGACGAACTATCGTGGAAGGAAAAATAATAATAATGCTTTAACACAGCGGCATCTAGCCCTAAACTAAGCAGAGCTTGTACTATGGGAACCAGATAACCGATAGAATACTTTCTTAAATACCTTATTTTTTAATACATACTTATAATATGTAGAGATATTCGTTTAAATCGATGCAAACATTCGTTTACCGTTGGGAATCGAACCCACTACCTTAGGACAATTATTTGCCCACTGCGCTAAGGAGGTCGTCGTATATAAATGTAAGTAAAACAAGGATACAGGAGAAAATCGTAATAGGTAAAAGAGACTGCCATAGAACGACACAAATGGAAGGAAGTTCTAGGTCATAGGTACCTACTGTATTGGTAAAAGCATTTATTTGCATAACATGTGTTTAGCCTCAAAATCAAAGTGTAGTAATCATTATGATAAAATAAATAATTGCAAACAAAAATCACATTCTGAAAAATTAAGAAAAGGAATAAATAATTACTACACGAAAATTTTGATTTGATTGCTTGCTTTTTGAATTTAAAGTTTGCAATAAACAAACGGATCAAACGTCGCTTCAACCAGACACCCAGAAATAATTATGAAAATGCGAAGCGCCCCGGGTAGGGCCCAATTTTGCTAAACCAATCGCTTCACTATAAGAATGGTGTCGTATTCTACTAACACAATCATTTTTCAATGACCGCCGTTCCTATGACAATACCATTGAAAATTTGGCATCTTATGACAGGAACAACAATCATAATCGTTAAATAATGGCTGCATAATCGTTTCTCTCATAAATTAGCTGAATTGGGCACCCGGGAACCAGGGTCTGGACTCTGGACCCCAAATAGCTCAAAACTTAAGCTATTCTCTAAATTGGGATCCGAACTCACCCTGGCTGCACGTAAGCGATATATGTTTTGTCAATCAACTGTCAATGTCCGATAGCTGATAACTCGATATCGCCCTGGGCACATTGTACAATACACAATAGCCGAACAAGCTATCAGCTACCAGCACAATACATGTAATTGTCTATGTATTAAGCTGAATTCATATCCTTGATTGAATATGAATACAGTATAGGCGGTATTGTAACCTAACTGGATAGTTAGACACGCTCGTGCAATAACATATGGGACTAACTATTAGTCTCCAGAAGGAAAAACATGAGATCATCACTTCGTGGTGGACAATTATTGACAATATGACCAATCCGCAGCTTCGCACGCGTTATTTTTTCAATAAAAACTCTTCTTCGCGGAGTTAGGTAATAAGTAGCCTATGTTACTCAGGGTGAATGTAGCTTTCCAATGGTGAAAGAATTTTTGAAATCGGACCAGTAGTTTTTGAGTTTATTCATTACAATCATACACACAACAATACAAAAATACAAATCTTTCCTTTTTATAATACTTTCGTATAAGTAAATATAAGTTTAGTATATGAACACTATAATGTAAGTATGTATTACAGCTGACAATTGATTCGAATGATGTAAATATCCTTTCAATGTGGATTAATTTCAGGCAGCTAGTCTAGAAAAGTTTATCTCTACAGAAGAATAAAGTGCTACAAATGTTTCTACTCTTGACGCTAAAATGTCATTTTACTGTATTCTATTGACAAGGGAAGCTTTTATAGGGGGCCATGCTAGTCTGGCAAGCTTGTAAGGTATTTCTAGCAATCTAGTTCCGTGGCTCCGGCATTATAATTACACAACAAGCCGACACAATAGCTTAATCTGCTTATTTCGTGGGGCTGGGGCTCTAAATACAAAGGAATAACGGAATATAAGCAATTATCCACTACTAAATATTTATTCAACATACACAATTTCACAAAACGGAGATGCAAAAAACGCGAAGCCTCTAAAAGTTGAACAGTACTACAAAACTGTTCAAAGATCTTTATGAAGACAAAGGAAATTATATCCTTTGAAATAAACTCTATCCAGCTATAATAAAAATAAAACAAGTACACTCGCAAACACAAACAGTTAAACACTTTCAAGCGGCAACATTTTAATTAAATCAAATGGATTATCCGTGGATGTACCCGTCATCAATCATTTAGCCATGAGTGTACTTTATTACTTACCACAGTTACCACGCGACTGAATCTCATTATATAAAAATAAATAGTTTAAACTGTTAGGTTACACAATCAAATGATACTCTGAGAACAACCACTGATATTTATTACCCAATAATAGATTGAAGCGAGATCTCTAAAACAACTTTTGAGTAGTATTGAGGTATGGTTTCACCATATTAGACATACGACGTCCACTGAACATAGGCCTTCACCATAGATTTTCAGAGCAACCGATCTTATGCGGCTTGCACCTAACAGCTCCCAGCAACCTCTATCAGGTCGTCTTTCCATCTAATGGGGGGCTATCCTACGCCGCGCGTTGCAGTGCGATGTTAACCTGAGGTTAACCTTTAACCCGTTGATGTGTTGTGTGACATAATGATAAGGGATAGGGGATTAGTGTGACATAATAAGTAGGTAAATATATGAAAGGGTTGTGTATATTAGGATTTACAAAACAAATAAATAAAAGGAAGACAGTCATGTCGGGAACCGTATCAAAGCGTTTTCTTTGCATAACGTAACTATTATTCGTTTCAGTTTAGTCCTTAATGTTTTAATGATATAAGTAAGATATAAGAAGGTACTTTCAGTAGACCAATACTTCTAACAATAAGTTTTCTCGTAGTATTTTTCTCGTAGTATTTTTCAAACTAGTAGTTTTCTCGTAGTATTTTTCAAACTAGTAGTTTTCTCGTAGCTTTCGCGAACCGCTATTACGGACAGATGGGCTACAAATTGAATTTCTAGTAAAGAACTATACACATTATTAACGTCGCAGCCCGGGCATGTCGGGGAACAGCCGATTACAATACAATAGTTTTATCTACCTAGTGGATACCTTTATGACTGTTTGGTAGGAACAAGAAGAATTTAGTAACAGTATCTTGTCATTGAACGAAGGTTCATGATGTTGGGATTCGAGTTATGGAGCTCAAATGGTCTTGGGCGGGACACTTGGCTAGACGTAGTAATGACAGATGGGGCAGGACAGTGACTGAAAGGTGGCCGAGGAGCGGGTATAGAAGGGTAGGACGACCAGCAACGAGATGGTTGGACGACATCGTAAAGGTCGCGTGCCGTCAGTGGGTGAGACTAGCGCAGGATCGTGGTGGATGACACAAACTTGGGGAGGCCTATACCCAACAACGGGTGAAGTCAGGCTGTGGATGATGATGATGATGATCTTGTCATTTGAGTTCCATAACTCGATTCTCAACGTCATGAACTTTCGTTCGTCTATGGATTTCGACGCTTGGGACTCGATCTAATAGTCTGATGCCCAGCATAATACGCTTCATGGCTCTCTGTGCAACTCTTAACTGTACACAGCCTCTTGCGTGAGCGTCAATGTCTCGGCACCGTACGTAAGTCATGGTGCGCAGAACACATTGGTCGAATAATCGGGTCTTCGGACACTGTGTAGTTTTACGCGACTTCAGGATTCGTCTCAAATGAACGTGGAACTCCTATGGTCTTGGGCGGAACACTTGGCTAGACGCGGTGATGACAGGTGGAGCAGGGCAGCTACTGAATGGTGGCCGAGGAGTGGGTATAGAAGGGTAGGACGTCCGGCAGCGAGATGGGTAGACAACATGGTTGAAGTCGCGGACCGTCAATAGATGAGACTAGCGCAGGATCGTGATGGATGGAACAAACTTGCGAAGACCTATACCCAACAGTGAGTGAAGTCTGACTGTGGATGATGATGATATATTGTAATTTATAAAAAAACACCAATATGTACCTAATCCTAGTTACACAAGCAATAAATATTTAATTTCAACGTTCCAACCGTTCTCGAACTGAACGGTCTGATAAGTGACGATAGTAAGCGACTTGACTTCAATTCAGTTCAGTTGTTTGAATTTGGAACCTCATCTAAATTAAAATTTGAACCTAAGAGACCCACACAATAAGAACTTACTCGTAAATCGAACTAACCTCTGCTCAGAACGCACCTACCTAGATGTGGTTATTGTATCGCAGAAAGTGTGAAAAGTAGAGTATTGTCCTGGTGGATAAAGCTGTCTGCACCTTGGGCGTGCTTACGTCCGTCTCCGCACTCAGTGTTCTAGTAACTCCCTCGCTCCGCTCCTGAGTTAACTCTAGAATCCTTCGTTACGTTCGGGATTCAATATAGGCCCGTGACGCAAGACACTGCATTATCCCCACGTTTAATAATCTACTAATTAATAACAGAAAGAATATACAACTACTTAAATAATCAAAATACAGAAGAAACAGTTGAATCATCTAAAGACCGTTGCAAACGATCTATAGATAGCTCAACTGCTCCAGATCACTACCAGGAGGAAGTGTCCCCAAGACACTGGCTACATTGCCCCGCTGAATTGTAATGCTTATGCGCTGACCCAGATAAGCTCCAGCTCTCGGATCACACGTCGCTTCGACCAGACACTCAGAAAGAATTTGGAAAACACGATGGGACCCCAAATGGCTCAAATACGTAAGCTCTATCGATACTTCCATATTTGCGTCGCTTGAGATATTCGGCTGAATATTCCGCCGCACCAGCCCCAACTGTTGTACTAGACAGATGAGATGGCGCAATACTAGAAATACGAGTATGTAAAGATAAACTCGCTGTTGCCACTTGCAGACTCCATAAAGTTAGTAAATCGTTTAAAGGGTAAGACGCTTTTATAGCAAACTCAACAAATTAACAAATATAAACGTAATTTAACAAAATCTTTATAAAAATGGCTACTACAACATATCTGATTATTTAGATGATAGAGAACTCGGTCAAACATGTTACAAATTAAACGTAATTTATTTTCGTAATTGTTATGTATTCTAAAAGTATCATTAAAAAGAACAACCAAACTTAGTCTTTAAGAAACATGCAGTAAAATGGACGTTTCAAAGTGATGCTTGTGATTTTAATGAATAAAACATTTTTATTTGATTTGATCGAGTGTTCTGCTGATACGATGATGACAAAACGTCACTTTAAAAGTATACATAACCATAACCGACAAAGTACCTACGTGAAATGTCGCACGTGAACTGAGACTATCGCTAATTGAACAAACATTTGTGTGTACAAATGCTCCATTAATAATGTAAATGCCATAGGGTCCCGTATTCCAGCCCGCTTAGATTAGTGACAAAGGTTTGGTTGACGGTATACGAGACAAAAATTACATTAGAATGTTGACAGCTGAGGTTGTCTAGTAGAATAGAGGGTCTGACTAAATCTTAAAATTAATCTTAAAATGACTACTAGTATTGTACCTAACCTACATAGGAGCCTTTACTTGGCGGTGGGTGGATTTAGACTGATTAGATAGATAGACAGTAATAGTGTAGCAATAGCGTAGTACTATTGAAGTAATAGCGTAGTAATAGTGCAGTACTCGCTTAGTAATAGTGTAGCAATACCGTAGTACTATTGTAGTAATAGCGTAGTAATAGTGCAGTAGTCGCTTAGTAATAGTGTAGCAATAGCGTAGTACTATTGTAGTAATAGCGTAGTAATAGTCCAGGACTCGCTTAGTAATAGTGTAGCAATAGCGTAGTACTATTGTAGTAATAGCGTAGTAATAGTGCAGTACTAGCTTAGTAATAGTGTAGCAATAGCGTAGTACTATTGTAGTAATAGTGCAGTACTCGCTTAGTAATAGTGTAGTAATAGCGTAGTAATAGTGTAGTACTAGCGTCGTACGAGTGTAGTAATAGTGTAGTAGAGTTTCTTATGATATATGTCAAAAATATGAAAATGGCGGCCGGTAGGTAGGTACAGATCGAAAAAGTATTTTACAGGGTTCCGTAGTCCAATTAGGAATCCTTATACCCATATCACTAGATAAGGATTTTTAGGGTTCTGTACCGAAAGGGTAAAACGGGACCCTATTACTAAGACTTCGCTGTCTGTCTGTCTGTCACCAGGCTGTATTTCATGAACCGTGATAGACTGTTGAAATTTTCACAGACGATGTAATTTTGTTGCCGTAAAAAAAAAACAGTTAAAATAAATATTTAAGGGGGACTCCCTTACAACAAACGTGGTTTTTTTGCTCGTTTTAGCTCGATGTTGATTACGGCAACAGGTAGACGCTTGAAATATTCACAGAATATTTAGTTATATAGTCACTTTAAAAATAAATAATTGATCGAGCGAAGCGAGAAACTTGGCAAATCAACTTGGGCAAATCGGCGTTTTATGTGTGTATGTATATTTGTCCGATAATAACTTTCTTATACATTGGTACATAGACTCCGTTTTTATTTTTTGTAAATTCTTTAGTTTTTGAGTTAATATATTAGCCATAATAAAAACTAAACTTTGACCAAATTCACAGGGTACACCAGTGACCCCACAGTGATGTAATTTAGTATGCGTCTTAAGTGACACAAAAATAGGCAAAAGTCTGAAATCCAGATTAACTGCCATTTGTACCACAAAAGAGTGTAACCACATAACATGAACTCTCGTTACCTATAATTTGAATGAAACTGAAGGTCAAGTTATTTCGTTGTTTATTTCGTGACACTATTTTGATAGTCAAAGATAACAAATCATATTTTTTTTGTTTTAATCGGAGACTCGCGGGATCTCAGTTCGAGGCGAACCACTAGTTATATTAAAATAAAACAAATATTTAAGGAGTACTTCCATACAATAAACTTGATTTTATTATCGTTTTTATAGGTAATGGTACGGAATCCTTCGTGCGCGTGTCCGACTCGCACTTGGCCGGTTTTTTTTATTGGTGATAGCATTCGATTTATGTTGATATCCGTGAAATAAGAAGCTTTTAAGTAGCTACTTATATAATAGTCACGTGTCCCTTTAGCTAAGAGGATTTGAATATATAGATGTATATAAAAGAAACTGATCTGATATAAACGAAAGCGGGCTTTTGAATCTTTGCGCATTCCTCAACCAATAATTAGATGTAATAAGTAGAAGATACTAATCAATTGCAATGGGATTTTTCCGACGTTCAAGCCGATTGAAGTCCAAAGGCTTCCCAGCAAATTATTAATGTCGAGAAAATATCACTGGCAATTAATTAACCACGGCTCTTGAAATGGAATATAATACCTACTAATGAACGATATAATCCGATATTAATCCGAGAGGGACAGTCGTAGACTCTCTTACTCCAGCACAATGGAATTGTATTAATCACTAATACAGAAGAAAGCATAGTACATTAACCTATCGTAATATTATTTCACTGTGACACTCGCCTTTACAGTGACTTCGATTACGACAAAGTTCGTCGTTCCCGGTTCTAGTGTAGGTACACTAGCTGACCCGCCCGCGGCTTCACACGCGTGGTTTGTCAATAAAAACGTTACCCTACTTCTGCACAGTCAGTTAAAAAGTAGCCTATGTCCCAATCCTGGTCATAATCTATCTAGGTATATACTAAATTTCATCGAAATCGGTTCAGCTGTTTAGTCGTCAAAACGTAACAAACAGAGACAAAGTTACTTTCAAATTTATAATATTAGAATGGATGGACATTTGATTTGGTCAGCCGAGTTCGGCCGTCAATCCGAGCATACGATGGCCGATGACGTATTTAGTTTATCCGTGTTCCGTTTATGGCATTTTTGACCGGAATCCTAACAACAAGGTTCAGTTGAATTCAAAATCAGTTAAATTAATTCAACTGTACAATAATTACTGTATGCAATAACTTTACACTAATATCACAACTCTTTAAACTGTCAATTCTCGGTATATTTATAGCGTTAGAACTTTAACTTAGGAATACTGTGATGGTTTAAATCCTATTTAAAGAACACTGTAACGGGCTGTATAACTTCATAACATAGTCATTGATAGAGCGAAGCGAGATCTCTAAATCAACTTGGACAAATCGGCTTTGTATGTATGTATGTTTGTTTGTCCGATGATATCTTTCGAAGCGTTTATTCGATCATCGACTGTTTATCTTCCCAAATAAATAAAATAAAATCGTGAAATTTGGTATACAGGTAGGTAGCGATGGCACAATTTTGGTGTGACTAAATGATCTAAAATTGTTGAGATATTGGGGTTCAAGCGGAGTAAAAAAAAATGAGGCAATTAGGTCAAATGGGACGTTAAAAGAAAGGTATTCATTAGTACATTTAGATTCCGTTTTTATTTTTCATAAATTATTTATAGTTTTTGAGTTATTCACCTTAATAAAAACTAAACTTTGACAAAATTCATAGGGTACACCAGTGACCCCACAGTGCTGAAATTTGGCATGCGTGTAGCTTTAGTAACACAAATATAGGCAAAAGTCTGAAATCCAGAATAACTGCAATTTGTACCCCAAAAAAGTGTTACCACATAAGTAAATTGGTTATTTACTTCGTGGCACTGTTTTATTGGTCAAAGATTAAGGCCGGCTTGCACAACGATCCCTAAACGTATTGAGCGACTGAACATGTTTAAATTGTACGCATTTGTATGTGTTGACAACTCCTTAAACCATATTTAGCCACTAAATACGTTTCGGCATCGTTGCGAGTCGCGCTAAGAATATTTTTGTTTGTTTTGGGAGACTCGCAAGCTCTCAGTTCGGGGCGAACCACTAGTTATTATAAATACGTGATTTATCACGTATCGTCTTATCGGTGTTTCGACCGACAATGTTTCGGTTAAATTCGTGAACCTTCATCAGGGTGAGTGCGATCCGCTCCGAATAACGTCTCGCCTCGCACTTCATAATATAGTTATGATACTAAGGGCAATATGTTTAAGAGAGTTGCATACCATACAAATATGTACGGCGTACGTTTTTCCGGACCAGTATAACCTCAGTGTCTTGAAGTGTGGTTTCAACGGGTTCTTTTTAGGCAAGCGTGCTCCATCTTCGCTCACACTATCACTTACCATCAGGTGAGGTAGTGTTCGAGCGCTTGACTGTCACCAATTAAAAAAAACTTCAAATTTAAACATGCATGTTTAGTTGCTAAATACGTTTATGGAGCGTTTTGCAAGCCGCACGTAGTTTAAAATTTACTTAAATAAATAAAATGTTGAATTATTATATTTAAAATCAACTTTCTGCAACTGATTTTAGTGGCGCAGCCCTATAAGGCAGGTTCTTGACGTCTTCTATAACCTTAATTATTATTCAATCGACAACGCGTCATACAAACATATGGAGCCGCAGAAAGATAGTATCAGTCAACCGTTGTCCCGAAGTTTTCTATATCGGGCTTAAAAGCAGCGACTGCTTACCAAGTCTACATCTAACAAATCAAAATAAATGTACTTAATGTTTGAAAAATAAGTCATGTTACAAAGTTTTCAGAAGTAAATAATAGCAAGCAAGTACGGAACTTACCGATTACCTTTGAATTCAATCTTAAATAAACCTCCAATAGTATTTTTCAAACTTTCTCGATCAGTGGTACATAATTACTGATTTAAACAGGTTATTTATCGCGTATGTACCTGTTTTATTTGAAATCCCGACGTTTCGACTGTGTTGCAACAGCAGTGGTCGCGGGCTGACAACGTCGGGATGAAAAAGAACAAAGGTACATACGCGATAAATAACCGTTTAAATCAGTAATTAAATTCTCTAATATCTTGAATTTTATTAGTCGTGAGATTTTTTATAGGTACCTACCATTTTCATGCTCAGTGTTGTTTTTAATAAAATGGAGAGCACGCACTGGAAAGCGCTGCGTAAGACCCTCACTAGATGGAGAGACCACCTGACAAAGTCGTTAAATGCACGCCGCACGAGAAGATAGGTCGCTCTGGAAATCTATAGGGGAGGCCTGTTTTCAGCAGTGGACGTCCTATGGATGATATGATGGAGATGTAGATATCGCAAACTCAAATGGTTCTCTATAAGGTGTTTACAAGTTTTTTTTACTATCTTTGTTCGTATGATATCGCAAGATTTCCAAAGGACATAATTATCTTAATAACAAATGTTACTATTCGGTGACAATCTAATCGTATGCCCTTCTTGTCAATGCATGCGAGCCGTGTCCTGGCCGTAACTGGACTTCACTCAAATATGTATGGAAACGTTGGTTATTTAGGTAATACTTTCACGCAAAACATTACATTTAGCATTACACAATCTACCAATAATTTAATTTTCCATTAAAGGATTGTGAAAGCATGCCAAGTTTGCACAAACACAATTTTCGCAAATGTTAAAAAGCTCTGTAAGATAACTATTACTCCTACCTATATCAGCTAATAACTTTCATTATCCAAACATTATCATAAACTCAAATCCCTTACAAACCTACAGTTAGCAGAGCAACTAAATCAAACAGAAGTAGTTCTACTTGTCTGTACTTGTTAGACTCGTCTGGCATCAATTTTAGAGACGGCATTTAAAAGGAGATGTATTAGCCAAAAGCACAAAGCCAATGTTGAAAAAAGTATTTTATAACTAGTTTCTTCCACGGTCCAGTTTTATTTGGATAAGAGAAGGCCTAGTTTCGAATTGTAACCAAATATTTCATTCGGTTCAACATCCATAAACCCAGACAAGATAACAGAAAAGAGATCATCTCAGAGAAGAGATAAGATTAACATTATAAATACATGCAGATTGGTAATCTTTCACAAATTGATCATCTGGTAAGTTTAGGTATGGGTGTATTAACTCGCTTCTATCGATCTACCTTGTAACTATTACTTGAGGCCGTTGCGTTGAATAGTTTGTAAAGTCATTATGGCTCCGTTATCGATGACCACCGTATCGCCACGGCTTCGTGAAAGCCACTGAACATGTAAAAATTAAAAGTGAACGACCTCGTATGATGAAAGTAATTAAAATAATAGTCAGGAGCCGTCACGCGACTGTTTTTAGAGGTAAAAAAAAAGCATGTGACATTGTTGGCGTGCATGCGCCGCGCACGTGTCTAGTCGAACAGACTTTGTTTCTGAATAAGCGACGGAGCTGGTAGCTGGCTCCTCTGCAAACCCCTGCCCGTTACAACTGCAATAGCTCTTAGCTCACGTCGAACTAGGACGTGGTCTACGTGATATTGCACTGCGTACGCCGAAGAGTAATTTCACGTCACAATCACCCTACTGTTTGGAAGGGCCAGTTAGGATGTATTATTCCGAACCTTGCCCAAAAACCTGGGAACAGCAAAATGTGTTAGACTATAAAAGTCATTAAGTCATAGAACGGCAGTCAATTTAGACGGTCTAAACACTCCGATACCGGGTTGATCACTTGCTCCTACAAACTTACATAGCACCTTACAAAAGAAATATACTAGCTTTGCGAGAAATAGGTACGATCGTGGACTAGCAGTTCCCAATTCAATATTGTATGCGATTTAATTTGACGTTATATCGTTTTATGTAAAAAGAATATTGCCTTTCGTGGATATGAATGAGTAGCGAGTCGCCACTGCGTTGTTTATTATTCATTAGACGACTACATGTCACGCATAGCATAGGCACGCACAAGCTAGGCTTCTGAAACTTTCCCTATTTTGAATTTACTATTAGTTGCTAGATCGCCTTTATCGTTTAGTAGTGTCCGGAAGCTGCACGGAGCAGGCAAGAGTTGAGTTACTAATGTTACAAAAGTGTATCCAATTTAGGGAAAACGTCAGGACCAGAGGTTTAGTATCGGCCAAACGGTTTCGCTTAAACCGCCGTTTCGTGATTATTAATATTCAAAACTGGCTTTATGAGACATTCGCAATTTGTTCAACAAGAGTCTCGTTTGAATAAGAGTCACGCAACTCGAATTCTATTTGCATTTGACCTGTAAGCGCTTGTCTTTTGTGCGAGGGGTGGATGTCGATAATGCCGAAATTAACTGAGAGAATACAATGGGATATTTCGACAGTTTCGAGTGATCGCGCTTTGTAAGACGTATCGGCCGATTAGGCATCATAACCTACTACCGAAGGCGAGTTTTATTCAAGGCATCCCTTTGTACAATTCTCTATTACTGAATAATACCCTACTGACTTGATAGATTTTACGACATGACTGGAAACGACATTTGTCGTTAAATTTATATTTATTCATGTTGTAAACAAGCTTTGAAACATTGATCTATAGATTCATTGGATTATACCGTTCGCAACCGCATTGTAATTATGTCAGTACTAGAGAAATTGGGATCATTTTCATACAACTCTAATAATAATCATTTATTGTTTGTGAAACTAAGTTAATTACATTTTAATGTTCATACAAAAATTACAGTACATTTTTGTCATTTAATTACTTTAGTTCCTAGTAAGATAATGTACAAACTTATTAAATTGTATTATTAAAGTTAATTAAAATAAACATGAATTAACTTACAATAATTAAATTAAACATGAATTGAATTAATATCCATATATAAAAAATCAACGGTGTTCAAGCAATGAATGCAACAGGTACCTATTCACTTCGTACTTGGATTCAATATCAGTTGATGAAGCATTTATTAACCTGTAAAACCCAGGATCAAAAGACAAAAGTTTTTCAAATGCTATGGCTCGATATCTAGTCAGCTGAAAGTCATTATGTTAAATCCAATCTATATTCATCCTATCTATCTATCCAGCCTTCAGCCCCTTACTATTTGGTACATTCTTCCTCTCTTTTAAACCAATTCGTTGATTTAAAACGAAGTAATTTATGACCAACGCCATTCCAAAAAATCGTAAAAGAGCATGTGCATGGTAAAAATTGTCTTAATATGTAAAAAAACAAACAAACATTAAGTATTCTATCAGTTGTCTGGTTCCCATAGTACACGCTTTGCGTAGTTTTCGGCTAGATAGCGCTGTGACAAATGTAAAAACAAGATAATAATATAAGTACGTACAGTTAAAACTCCAAAATAAAATTTAAATTAGCGATGTCACAAATTTTTTTTTTTTTAAACTTAGTATTACGATTGCTGACTAAAGGTTTTATCAAATTATAAAAGCAAACCGCAAACGAAGCAACGGGCGGAAGCTAGCCCAACAAAAACTCAGCTTCTGAGACTAATTTGTAAGGATCGAAGCGCCGGCGTCGGAACTAGCCCTAAGATGCAAACGCGACTTCCGTTTCCATTCTTTAAAATCACAACGCATGTCGTGCGTGATTCGCCATTGTCATGGATACCGGCATTGTTTACACTCCGTTCGTGTCACTGGGATTTATTTAGTATTCTTTCTTGGTGGTTTCTCAAAAGAACTGTTTTAAAGAAATATAAATCGTCTCAGCAGTTCTTTTGAAACTGGGAAACTGTACTTTTTTTATGCTACATGGAGATTAAACAAGCTTATGGCCCACCTAATGTTAAGTGATAACCATCGCCTATAACAGAGAATTGCCTCGTAGGTCACGCACCTTAGAAATGTGCCCTATGATGCACTGTCCTGCGTCCATTAATTTGAGGCATACAGGGTGTAAAGCCTCATGTGCGTGAGTACCTAAAGAAACTGGGAAAAAGTTGTTTCATTAATTTGGATAGATTTTCGTTTGACCACAATCTCACCTGATGGTAAGCGATGATGTGGTCTAAGATGAGGCACGAAAATCTAGAAGAAACCTATTCACTCTTACCTTATAGAGGCCCGGATTGTATTCTTTAGGAAAAACAGACGACGGTAAAGTGTCCCATACCTTAGCTGTGCGCATCAAGAACGAAGAACCAAAACAGTGTGTGCGAACGGGTGGTATATCAACTAGGTACAGCTTGTACTGAGCCGTGCGTCTGCTTATCCGTTGATTGAAAGGGGATGGCGGGATAAGATCGTATAGTTCTTGGGCACATTACCCAAAATGTATTCCGTAAAAGATAAATAGGCTTGCAACTTTACGGCGGTGTTCGAGACTTTAGGTCTTAGTCTCCACCATATATTGCTCTCCTATAAGCCTAACAGCTCTACGTTCTATCGAGTCTAAGGTAGCGAGCTGGTATTTGGCCAAACAATCCCAAAGGTGGCAGCAGTACTCCATACCGGACCGGACTTGTGCTTTATAGATACTAAGAAGCTGTCCCAGTGTGAAGTATCACCTGTATTCGTGGTGCCGTTAAAATAAATGCTAAAGAGGAATAGACCACCTATTACCAAGTGTCGCAACAAAAGTTTCTATCAAGTTCCTCATAAGCAATTCACTGTCGCATGCAACGTATCAGTAGACCTGGTAGTATTGCCACCCCACTCGGTTATCAACTTATCACCGTTCCTCGCTAAACAATTCGTTTCTAGGGAGTATCAAGGGACGATATAACTAAGATTAAAAAAAATCTAAAATGCATTTCGGCTTGAATACATCAAATCCGTCATCGGCCGTAGCACGCTACAAGCATGCCAAAATCAAATGTATGTAAAATAAAGAGAGTGCGCATACCTACATCGTCCCGGTTGTGGTGTCCACCTCCGAGCATACTACGGCCGATGACGCATTTGGTGTATTCGAGCCGTTGGGCAGTTGTAAGTGATACTTCTCCACAATATCAGGTACTATAATTTGTTCTGTGCCACCGGTACTATCTACGTGAATCGCATAAACATGAACTGAACTAATATTGCGAGGATATTAAGGCGTGTGTCTTGCTCTTGTTGCCGGCAAACTCTTTGTTGCTTGAGGTCTGTTTACTTAATATATATTTAAACTAGCTGACCAATCCGCGGCTTCGCACGCGTGGGATGCCAATAAAAAGTAGCCTATGTGTTAATCCAGGTTATGATCTACGTACATACCAACTTTCATCGCAATCGGTTCAGCCGTTCCAGCGTGAAAGAGTAACAAACATCCATACATACAAACTTTCGCGTTTATAATATTAGTAGGACTAGGAATAGACAATGCGAGCACAGAAATTACCAAACTTATAGACAAACTGAAAGACGGTCTATCGATAGAATAAAATAGATAGCTTGATCCGGATTTCTGCCAGCCGGCATCGTTTACAGGCGCTACAGTGAAGCGGCTTCGAAGCAAAATCCCCAAATTAATCAATGTTTTAAGTTTATTGTCATATTAATCTTAGTCTTTATGGTAATCATAGATATGGGCCTTGCAATCATATTTTGTATGTGCCCATTGTCGCCTGAAATAAACGTTACATATTGTAACTAGTTGTTCGCCCCAAACTGAGATCTTGCGAGTCTCCCATAAAAACAAAAATATATCTATTATTTGTAATCTTTGACTATCAAAATAGTGACACGATATAAATAACCAACTAACTTGAGCTACATTTTCATTCAAATTACAGGTAACGAGAGTTCATGTTGCAATTATTCTGGATTTCAGACTTTTGCCTATATTTGTGTCACATACTCGTAAGCTACACGCATACCAAATTACAGCACTGTGGGGTTACTGGTGTACCCTGTGAATTTCCTCAAAGTTCCGATTTTAATTTATTTATTTATTTTATTATTATATTTTATTTATTATTTTATTATGGCTAATAGAAATAACTCAAAAACTAAAAAAACTTAACTAAAAATGAAAACGGAGTCGAAATGTACTAATGAAAACAATTCATTTGGCGTCCCACTTGACTTAATATTCACATTCTCATTCTTTTTTACCCCTCTTGAACCCCATTATCTCAACAATACCGCATGCATCAAATTTCACGATGCTCGGATCAACGCTTCGAAGGTTATCCTCGGACAAACAAACATGCATACATACATTTGCTTATGTTGATTTGGAGATCTCGCTTCGCTCGATCGATTATTTAGTTTTGTATTTTTATATTTTCATACTAACGTCAAATTTCAACTCCGTAGGAGCTTGCATGATTTGATTTAAACCAACTAACAAACAAACATAGCAAGCTAAATAAAAGCTTGTAAAAACAGATGATTGGCACAACACTAGCAATAATTCCAAAGCCTTTCTTGTAAATCAAACAATGCATAAATGCGATACGCTTTCAGATCTTGCAGTCTGAACAAAAACTTAATAATATTAATTTACTTTCAGAGATGCAAAGAGAATAGAAAGGTAACAGGGAATACAGGGTGCTTCGAAATACGGATAAAAATTCATGAACATAACAAACATTTCAGTTGGATAGATCAGCTGTATTTAGACTTTTTTAGTGATGATAGTCAAGCGCTTGACCACTACCTCACCTAGTGGTAAGTGATGGTGAGATTGAATATGGAGCACGCTTACTTAGAAAGAACCTATTCACTCTGACTCCGAGATTATACTGGTTCGGAAAAACATACGCCGGAAGTGAGGTCCACTCCTTACTTGTGCTAACAATAATAGTTAAAAATCGTTTGGTACGGCAAAGTGGTATGCCGACCATGTACACACGGCTACACATCAAGCTATACATTTCCAGTATAAGCTGACCTCGCATTGTGTAGGCTTTTCGTACAATGAGAGGTCAGCTTATACTGGAAATGTATAGCTTGATGTGTAGCCGTGTGTACTTCAAATGTGGGTCCCGGTACGTCTGCTAGTCCGGTGGTGGAAGAGGGAAGGAGGTATTTCTTCCTAGAACTTACATTAAAGAAAAAGGGCGATTTGCGCAACGATGCCTAAACGTATTTAGTGGCTAAATATGATTTAAAGAGTTATCAAATCATACAACTACGTCAAATTTAAACATGTTTAGTCGCTACAAACGTTTAGGGATCGTTGTGCAAGCCGCGCTAAAAGTCAAGCCACATAAAAAGCATAAAAAGCAGATAAACAGATTTTTTTCCTAATGATTCCTCAAACTAAAAAGAACGAATTTCTAAGTAATAGAACAAACATTGATCGAAAGTGAGGAGTCAATGTTCCGATGCACCGTGTAATTTTCTTTGGTTGTTTATGTTTTCCTCTCCATTTTCTCTGTACTTATGAAAGCCTTTGATGCTCCTATGAAACAAAACTGCATTAATAGAATTTACTTTGAAAGGAATACATATTATATTCCTTTCAAAGTAAATTTACGGATATTTTATTTTAAATATATAAATAACGCTATCTAGCCGTAGACTAAGCAAAGCTTGAGGTGCTATAAAAACCAGATTTTATTTTATTTATTCTCAAACAATAAACTTTTGTGTCGGCACATTTGTCATTTTTAGGGTTCTGTACTTTAAAAGGAAAAACGGAACCCTTATAGGATCACTTTGTTGTCCGTCTGTCTCTGTCTGTCAAGACCCTTTATCTCGGGAACGCGTGGAGGTATCGAGTTGAAATTAAAACCATATACATATATATAACTGTAAACCTGAGTAGGTTTACAGTTCCTTGAAGTTATGAAAAAATCAAACAGAGTTAACGTAAATAAAAGATACGGCCGTTTATGCCGCAAAAAACGTATATTTCAACACTCTCAAGGGAATCAAAATTTATAGGGTACTTTCCGTTGACCTAGAACTATGAAATTTGGCAAATAATATCATCTTATACTACAAGTACAGGGAAAATCTGAAGATCATACATTTGTAATTAAATCATAAAAAATATAGTCCATATTCTGAATTTCGGGAAAAGCTCGGAAAAAACTCCGAAGCTCGATTACTGAACTATTTATAATATGTACCTACAAATTTGTACGGAACCCTCCGGTGGGCGAGTCCGACTCGCATTTGCCCGGTTTTATACGATTAGATGTTTATACATAGTTTGAAAGAACAACAGATTTGGTAATTCGTTAGAAACGTACAAAAATACAAATCTTTCCTATTTATTATATCATATAACTAGCTTCCGCCCGCGGCTTCGCACGCGTGTTTTGTCAATAAAAAGTAGCCTATGTGTTAATTTAGGTTATAATCTACATAAATACTTCATTAAAATCCATTTACTAGTTTTTGCGTTAAAGAATAACAAACATCCACACTTACATCCATACAAACTTTCGCGTTTATAATACTATTGGGATGGAATATATTATGTACTAGCTTCCGCCAGCGGCTTCGCACGCGTGTTTTGTCAAAAAAAGAGCCTATGTATTAATCCACGTTATAATCTACGTACATACCAAATTTCATCTAAATCGGAACAGCCGTTACGACGTGAAAGAGTAACAAACATCCACACATACATTCAATCATTTGCGTTTACAATATTAGTAGGATGTCAGTCTGTAAGGTATTTATAGTTATGGGCCTTTGTATTGATATTTATATTTTGTTATAATTTTACACGTTGCTTGAAATAAACGTTATATTAACAGTGGTTATTCGGACAATAAGTAGACATTTTACAGACTATGTCACCTTAGCACTTTGTAAATGACATCCACACTAACAAAGCTGCGAAAGTTTGGATGCTTGTTACCTAACCACGAATGGGTTGAATACGAAAAGTTGTCTGCCCTGGCACACTATACATCATCACTATCATCATGGTGATTCAATCTTGGATACAGTGAACAATATGGGCCTAATTCAACTAAACTATTCGCATCACTATATGTTTTGCATGTTAGTTTAAATTAGGTAAACCTAGCCTTAGTTAATGGTAAATTGGTTTAACGTACATACTCTTAAATATAAATATAATAAATAAATATTGCTGGACATTTCACACAGCGCTATCTAGTCCCAAACTAAGCAGAGATTGTACTATGGCAACCAGATAACTGATAGAATACTTACATACTTTTTTTTGTAAATACATAGAAAAACACCCAGACCCGAAGCAAATATTTGCAGATTATGCAAAAATTTGTAATAGAATCCGCTACCTCCTGCCTCTCAGCCGGCTGTTCGCTCACTGCGCCACGGTGGTCTTCATTTATTGTTATTGTTTCATGTTTGTTTTACAACCCTTATTTACCTTTCTTATGATTGTACCCTGCAAGATATTTGCTTTAAGTATGTTTAAGATACAAGTCTAAAATAACTGTTTGGCCTTCATTGGGAGTGAAGAGCTACGCTCGCCGTAAAAAAATTTAACTAGCACGGAGGTATGCTCCGGAACCTTAGTGTTTACATCACAACTAATATTATAAATGCGAAAGTATTGATGATTGATTATTTATTTACTTGTTACTCAATCACGTCGTTACTGTTAAACCGATTTTAGATTTTAAAGAAAATTTATTAATGTACGTCCTAATTGCAACATTTTTGAACGAGTTGGGACAATTTAAATCCGAAGCTTCTCTATCATCTAAATCATCCGATATGTTTAAGGTGGGCTTGCACGATGATCCCTAAACGTATTTAGCGACATATTAAATCATATTTAGCAATTATTTAATTTAAATCCTTTTATTAAGGATTTTTAATGAGGAATTACACTGACATTATAACAAAATACATATAGATGCGCTCCCTGTGCTCACTCTGTGAAAGCAACCACAGTTAACATTTTTTTTTTTAAGAAATCCTCTCTTTTTTAAACAAAATACGTTTAGCCCTAAGCTTTTTTAATAAACCTTTGTCCAAGGTGTTAATACTGAGCCACCCCCAGTGTTCGCAGAATGTCTTCGCTTTAAACATGCTAGGGCTTTTCGAACTTACACACTAGTTAATTGCCTCCTTCATCAATTATAGATTCCGGCTGGATTATTAACGTGCTTTAAATTTTAAAACGTTCAAAATTACAGAGCTTTGTACCCGAAATAATGTATTTTAGTTTGTAGCGATATTTATCGGTATCTACCAACACAGTATTGCTGTGTTTCGGTATGAAGGGTATGGTTTCCGGTAAAATTACAGGCACATGAGGCTTTCCACCTGTATGCCTAAAGTTGACGGACGCAGGCCACGTTTCTAAGGTAAGTGACCTACGAGGCAATACTTTTCTATAGGCGATGGTTACCACTTAATATCAGGTGGGCTATATGCTTCTTCCATCTCCAGGTAGTATAAAAAAATGCTATAGTTCGCCTTTTTACAATAAACCTTTGTCCAAGATGTTAATATTGAGCCACCCCCGAACCAGTCCACCCGGTGTTCGCAAAATATCTTCTTTAAAATATCGCTACAGCTCAAGCATGCTAGTGCTTTCCGAACTTACTACTTGTTAATTGGCTCCTTCATCAATTATAGATTCTGGCCAGATTATTAACGTGCTTTAAAATTTAAACCGTCCAAAATTATAGGGCTTCGTACCCGGAATAATGTACCTATTTTAGTTTGTAACCATATTTATACCTTACTAATACCTACTTACCTACTAATATTATAGTATTATATAATATATATTATACCAAAGTAAAGATAACTATTAGTAAACGGTAAAAAACTACTTAACAGATTCAGATAATTCCCGTCCTTGATAAATCAAAATATTTTATTTGTTAAGATCACAAGGATGAATTTAAAACGTCAATTTTATTGCCTGTTCGCGACCAAGCTACGAAAGAAAGGCAAGAACCAAGGCTGGTTGTTCTTTTTAATGATCCTTTTAGAATAAATAACAATAATCAAAATAAATTACGTCTAAATTGTAACATTTTGACCGAGTCAGAGCAATTTCAATCCCAAGCTTCTCTGTCATCTAAATAATCCGATATATTATAGTAGGCTTTTTTATAAAGATTTTGTTTGATACCTTATATAATATAATTTGTTAATTGTTAATTTGTATGCAATATTCGCCAACAATGGTGAAAGAAGATTGAAGTTTTAAAAATGGTTTTCTAACATATACCTTTGCTAATATGTTCCGATAAAATAATTGAGCATACTGTTCGAGTAAATGCTAAGTGCTGGTCGATTTATGAATAAAAATCATGAAAATAATAGTGAATGTTGGTTTAGCATATTAATTTTTTAGCAATTATAACAGCAGACAGGCCTCGGTATCGCACGGATTTTTATCAAAATCGAGTTAACAGTGACCAACTTACAGCGCATGAGTGCCAAAAATAATATTGCTATGCGAATAAGGTATAGACAAAATACGGCAAAATAAAAAAAATTTGTTAAAAACATTGGGGATATTATTGCTGCTATTTCTAACCTACATTAAATGAATCATCCTCAGTGGGTGAGCTTAACGTGTCAAACAATAGAATTCGTTTAAGTGAAACCCTAGAACTTAACCTATAATTAGAAAACCTAGCAATGGAAAATTAAACCTACTATCGCTGGTTTGATCGGAATGTAATTATTGGTCTAGAACAGACAATAATCCAGTCGTATAGAAACGGAGCTCATCGTCATCTTCCTGTCCTTATCTAATACGTTTTATTTTATTTTTTTAACATAAAGTTACATAATAGTAGACCTAGTATTTTTTGTATAACATTTATAGTTATATAACATTTTAACCCTACATTTAGACAAATATTGCAAAATGATATGGTATTATTATAAATGCTGTGCGGGAGCACCATAACACGTCAATTCAATTCATTTATTGCGAATATGGGTTAGTAATTATATCCATAAGAACTGTAATCGCCTAGATTTGTCTCGGTGCTTAGAGAAACTTGCGCTGCTACATTTTATTTACGTGGTTACGTGAGGTCGGCACATGCCGTCATCTGATTACTCACTGCTTACCTGCTTTTGCACCATTCATCTATTCTATAGCCTTCCTGTATATACCTAGTCAGGTCATAAGTATTGTCACACAGTAAAAACTTTTCTTTTAGAATGCTGGCCACAAAAAAGTTTATAGAATTCGAATTTCGAATTGTTCATGAAAATAAAAATGTATACTTTTTAGAATTTTACTCATTTTTAAATATGGAGTGGACGCTTGAAGAAGACCGTGTTGCAGTTATTGCGTTGCATCGTTGCGGTTACGCGCCAATTCAAATTTTTGACATACTGAAAAATTTGAATATAACCAAAAGATTCGTTTATCGCACCATCAAACGATACAATGAAGACTCTAGTGTAGATGACAGGTCAAGAAGTGGTCGCCCTCGGTCTGTTAGGACTCCAGCAGTGATAAAAGCTGTGAAGGCGCGAATTCAAAGAAATCCCAAACGTAAGCAGAAACTGTTGGCCCTTCAGATGGGGTTAAGCAGAACCACGGTGAAAAGGGTGTTAAATGAAGACTTAGGGCTTCGGGCATATCGAAGAAAAACAGGACATCGTTTGAATGCTCGTCTAATGGACCTGAGACTGAAGAGATGCCGCGCTTTGTTGAAGCGGTACGCGGGAAAAAAATATCGAGAAATAATTTTTTCGGATGAAAAATTTTTTACCGTAGAAGATAACTACAACAAACAAAATGATAAGGTGTACGCACACAGTAGTGAAGAAGCGAGCAACCGTATTCCGCGTGTCCAACGAGGTCATTTTCCATCCTCGCTCATGGTATGGTTGGGAGTTTCTTATTGGGGCTTAACAGAGGTACATTTTTGTGAGAAAGGTGTAAAAACGAATGCAGTTGTGTATCAAAATACAGTCCTGACGAACCTTGTGGAACCTGTTTCTCATACCATGTTCAATAACAGGCACTGGGTATTCCAACAAGATTCGGCGCCAGCTCATAGAGCGAAGAGCACACAAGACTGGCTGGCGGCGCGTGAAATCGACTTCATCCGGCACGAAGACTGGCCCTCCTCCAGTCCAGATTTGAATCCGTTAGATTACAAGATATGGCAACACTTGGAGGAAAAGGCGTGCTCAAAACCTCATCCCAATTTGGAGTCACTCAAGACATCCTTGATTAGGGCAGCCGCCGATATTGACATGGACCTCGTTCGTGCTGCAATAGACGACTGGCCGCGCAGATTGAAGGCCTGTATTCAAAATCACGGAGGTCATTTTGAATAAACTTTAGTGTCATAAGAATCTATGTTTTGTTAAGTTCATTTTGTTATATAAATGGTTACATAATGAATAAACTTGTTTCAATTATTTTATATTAAACATGTGACAGAATTTATGACTTGACTAGGTATACTAAAACAATAAACTATTTTCATTCGGCATGCAGGCTTTTCCTAAGTAATATGCCAGACACTATTAGAATTTCACGATGTCTTCCACAACTGTCTTAAAAATAAAATAAAGGCACGTTCCTTATAGTTTCCGTATTATTCAAGTATTTTAAATCTACCTTTATTTATACCACAATAGAAAAAGGGTCTTGACAGACGGACAGAGACGGGGGAACAAAGAGACCATAAAAAGGAACCGTTTTCATCTTCAAAGGTCATGAAACCTTAAAAATAAACGTAATTAGTCGCAAGATTCGCCACAAGTTGCAAGTGGCTGCTTCGCAGTGGAACTTGATGTTTGAGAAAGAATCCAGTTTCACTTCTACGCATCTACGTAGTTTTCAACAAAATGTTATTGGTGTAATCACATTGCTACATGCCGAAGAACGACGTATAACTACTTATTACTTACTCATTCTGTCTAGACATTGTCTTTGTTATATTAATTGGTAGATTTATAACAAGCGGGGTACGGTATTTTAATTCAATTTTACGGGAACAGCTTAAACGGTAGGCTGGTTATGGGGCACTAGATATTTCGATTTACTTACCTTGTTTATTATTTTCAGTTTCCTACATATCCGGTTAACTATTTTATTTGCTACGTTCGTTGTATTGTTAGTAGCATAGAAAACTAAAATATATAATGAAAAATTCTAACACGAGTGGGCGACAAGAGCGCAGAGTGGAAAATAAGAGAGGCTTTACTCAGCTGTGGGACATGAACAGGTGAATATAAATGAATATATAGTTGGATTTGTATCTTAGGAACGTTTATACCTAGTAGTGGGGAAACTAGGGTTGTGGATGATGATGATAAAGTTGGAATTCTTAATACAAAGTCAAGACCTTTGTGTAGACGGCTTGATCGTTCCCAACGGATCAACTATTTTAAGCAACGTTCCACGCGATCATCGCTTTGATGGAAACTTCGTTAGTGGCTTTTAGAATTGAGCGCTTCTGTACTTCAGATATCAGTCCCGGCTGTAAAGCTCATTTCGGACAACGCTATATATAAATAGCATATAGTATATAGCTCATAGCACAACAATATCGCGCACCATACATTGTTATGGACACGTTCACACTGTACTGTACTATATATTATTAGCTTACTTGGTTAAGTCCTTCTTTGCTATACGAGTATATAACACAATAGTACCTAGTCAGGTCATAAGTATTGTCACACAGTAAAAACTTTTCTTTTAGAATGCGGGCCACAAAAAAGTTTATAGAATTCGAATTTCGAATTGTTCATGCAAATAAAAATGTATACTTTTTAGAATTTTACTCATTTTTAAATATGGAGCGGACGCTTATAGAAGACCGTGTTGCAGTTATTGCGTTGCATCGTTAAGGTTACGCGCCAATTCAAATTTTTGATTTACTGAAAAATTTGAATATAACCAAAAGATTCGTTTATCGCACCATCAAACGATACAATGAAGACTCTAGTGTAGATGACAGGTCAAGAAGTGGTCGCCCTCGGTCTGTTAGGACTCCAGCAGTGATAAAAGCTGTGAAGGCGCGAATTCAAAGAAATCCCAAACGTAAGCAGAAACTGTTGGCCCTTCAGATGGGGTTAATCAGAACCACGGTGAAAAGGGTGTTAAATGAAGACTTAGGGCTTCGGACATATCGAAGAAAAACAGGACATCGTTTGAATGCTCGTCTAATGGACCTGAGACTGAAGAGATGCCGCGCTTTGTTGAAGCGGTACGCGGGAAAAAAATATCGGGAAATTCTTTTTTCGGATGAAAAAATTTTTACCGTAGAAGATAACTACAACAAACAAAATGATAAGGTGTACGCACACAGTAGTGAAGAAGCGAGCAACCGTATTCCGCGTGTCCAACGAGGTCATTTTCCATCCTCGCTCATGGTATGGTTGGGAGTTTCTTATTGGGGCTTAACAGAGGTACATTTTTGTGAGAAAGGTGTAAAAACGAATGCAGTTGTGTATCAAAATACAGTCCTGACGAACCTTGTGGAACCTGTTTCTCATACCATGTTCAATAACAGGCACTGGGTATTCCAACAAGATTCGGCGCCAGCTCATAGAGCGAAGAGCACACAAGACTGGCTGGCGGCGCGTGAAATCGACTTCATCCGGCACGAAGACTGGCCCTCCTCCAGTCCAGATTTGAATCCGTTAGATTACAAGATATGGCAACACTTGGAGGAAAAGGCGTGCTCAAAGCCTCATCCCAATTTGGAGTCACTCAAGACATCCTTGATTAAGGCAGCCGCCGATATTGACATGGACCTCGTTCATGCTGCGATAGACGACTGACCGCGCAGATTGAAGGCCTGTATTCAAAATCACGGAGGTCATTTTGAATAAACTTTAGTGTCATAAGAATCTATGTTTTGTTAAGTTCATTTTGGTATATAAATGGTTACATAATGAATAAACTTGTTTCAATTATTTTATATTAAACATGTGACAGAATTTATGACCTGACTAGGTATAGCTTAGTCTGAAAGCCGCTGGGCCAATGCGTTGGCCTATAAACGTCCGACACCCAGGTTGGCTGCAGACCACATAAAATTTTGGGTGCCGACTGCATCTATAAGGGTCCATATTCCCTCAGATCGTTTCACATAATTCTATATTTTTATTAATAAGTATCTACTACATGGTTTACTTTGTAATATATGTAAAAATTTAGGTTATATACTATAAATAACATTGTGAAAATTAACATTGTTATTGATACTAGTTGCCAGTGAACTGCGGTCAAAATTCGACGGTAATTAATTATTATTTTAGCATAATTTAAGCATTCGCGTCCCCTTCTTTATATAAACTATGCCAAATCTCACTTCCATCCGTACGCGCAATAAGCTTAAAAAGGGGTGCAAAGTTTTATCTTCACGTATTTATATAGATTTATATGACGTAATAATCAATAATTTTGCTATGAATCATTATTTTAAACTTTATTGGGTTTTCGCTTACGTTCTCGAACTGCGCTTGTTTTCGTATAACAGAGACAGCTGCACAAAGTGCTCTTATGCCAGGTTAGAGGGCTTTGAGTGGCGTCAACTCTGGTACCAGAGTTGCCAGAGTTGGCCTCTAACTCATACGAATTTGCGTTATTAGACGAGGATGGTACCTACTTGTAAATGAACAGACACGGGACTTCCGGTATCGTCCTATTTCAAGAAATAATGCTGTTATTAATATTCATCAAGTCATCACTACTCTTAACACGTATTCTGCATAAAATGATTGACGATTTACTGCAGTTTTATTTTCCTTCAAATTATAGTCAAAATAATTTATTCCGATCGCCGTTGGAAAGCCCTTAAAAGTGGAATACAAATGCGTTACGTATACATATTGTTGTATGTCACAGGTGTCTTAACGAGTAATGCGAACGATGCATTTATTATGAAGACAAGATAGTAGTAGGCAATTTTCACACTGATTTGACGTTATACCAATTGAAAACAAGTTGTACAAGGGGAAGTAATAGTCCACTTATGGATAATCGTTTTGTGATCAAGTATTGTATTCGCCCGTTGTATAATTTGATAAATGTATTCGTGAGAGGTTTCAGTAAGTATTATTGTTAATTATTCGTTTCTACTTCTGTCTCATTGTTTTGTGAATTTCGTTGACTTTTCCGTAACAATCTGTAATCTACCAATTCTTAAACATGGCTCTGAACGAATGATCGAAGATTGACCGGTAATTATGTTGTAAGCTTGGAACAAACGAAAATGATCCGTGCGTTCTTTTTTGTATGATTAGCCAATTATAATAATGGGCTACCATTAAAATAATTACTCAATAAGCCAACCAACCGTATGTTGTAATTATGATACCATCAGCCATGTACGGGCATAAACATCTACTTAGATAGCTATAGGTAAGTATGGTCTCTAAAAACTGGTTCATTTTAATAAACTTTGGCATTATGTACCTCTACATTTAAACCCATCAGAAATTATTACAGGGCCTCATTTTCGCGTTAACAAAGCATCCTAATATTATTAATGCTAAAGTGAGTTTATTTGTTTGCTTGTTACGTTTTCACGTCGTAATGGCTAAACCGATTACAATGAAACTTGTTATATAGATGGTTAATGGCATAGGCTACTTTTTATTGACAAACAACGCATACAAAGTAGTAGACGGATGCTAGTATTTAAACAAATAACAAAACACATATGTACATAGTCCTGTCCTGACACACTAATGGGGGACAAACAATTGCATGAACCGCGAATTTTTGTTCCGATTCCGAAGTGTTGGAGTACTACGGAATTCGTTCCTCCTGATACGTAGAGTATCAGCTCCCTTGATTCGATTGAGCGACGTGCTGCTAGACTCATTGGTGATGACTCACTAGTGGAAGCCAATTTACAAAGTCTAAAGGTAAAGTCACACCGACGCCGAACAGCCAGACTTTCAGTTTTTTACAAGATACACTTTGGTGAATGTGCGCAAAATCTTCATGACCTTATCCCTCCTTCCCCCTTCCACCACTGGACAAGCAGACGTACCGAGAAGTACCACCCATACCTGGTCGGCATACCACCTTGCCGTACCAAACGGTTTGCTTCAACTTTTCTTGTTAGCACAAGTAAGGAGTGGAACTCACTTCCGGCGTATGTTTTTCCAAACCAGTATAATCTTGGAGTCTTCAAGTCCAGAGTGAATAGGTTCTTTCTAGACAAGCGTGCTCCATCTTCGATGATACCTTCACTTTCCATCAGGTGAGGTAGTGGTCAAGCGCTATAAAAATGCCTATAACTCAGAGAATTAGGATTTTGTATCGTGAATATCGCAGCGGGAACGGAACCAACTACCACTTGCATCTCATTTAGCTACTGTCCACCTCACCACAGAGGTTGTTTGTTTGTTTAAGTCATTCACAAAAGTTATGTCTTAACTGTCAATAAATAATTTGACAAATTCAAATTCTACATTCGTATATGTATTTATGTATCAAAATAAAATATAGCCTAAAGCAGGGATAGTGTATCTTTCATTAATTAAAAGAAAGAAGCAATCTCAGAAACTGACCTTATCCTTAACTTCTCCTCCACGCACCTAAAATATTATTACAGATAATTTTGAAACGTAAATATTTACATTTAAAATTTGAACACAGTTCAAATGTTTAAAATATATCTAATACCTGTAATATTGTTTCCTAGAGTTATAAAGTGGCACATATTTATCGAAATTTCAATTGAAACACAATAGGCACAATTGGCACAATAATGCGATAAGTTTTCAAGTTCGATACACCTGCCGCGACTTCATGATAATTAGCGAGGGTAGAAAATCGATGGCGTATAAGTTGAAACAATAAACTTCATAAAGCGGCTTCGTATGAGCTAGCCAATCCTTATATCTAAGTTTATAGATTGCTTTGAAAGCCCTACGACATAGCTGGAAGATTGACACAGCCGGGATGAACGAAAGAGCCCAGTTGTGCCATACACAAGTGTCCCCTATCCAAGTAAAGCTAGGTTCATATTGCTGTGTCGGGGTGTGTCGAGACGCGCCAGAACGGAATCGGTTACATTTATTACCTATGACTAGATTCACATTAGTAGGTTGTGTTGTGGCGCGTTCTGTCGCGGTCAAAATCGCTCGACGCTCGGTCGCGCCAGAGAGGTGGTGAGGGATCTGTCTCGTCACAACACGCCATACCAATGTGAATCTGCCATTACAACGCATTAACGAGGGATGCAGTTCATTTCGTAACTATATTATAGTTATTGATTTTTATTGGCTGGTTCTATCTCATTAAAATGTTCGATGAACTTATCGAGTTAGTACGGTAGTTTTTTAAGAACGTAGTACGTACGTTGCACATGTCAACATGTCAGTACGTAGGAGTTTTTTAAGAAGAGTAACCAATAGCATTAATTGAATATCTTCATCAAAATCACTGTCAGTATCAGAGGATTCGATTTTATACCACGTATTCACATCACAACTCACACGATGAATGATCTGAAAATGCGCCATATTGCGCCACAACACAACACATCAGTGTGAACATTCCGCGACACAACAAAAGGCACCCCAACACACTCCGACACAGCAATATGAACCTAGCTTTATGAACGAATCTAGACGATCTGTAGCGAACGATCAGGCAACTCATTCGTTTGGATGTTACGATGCAATAATTAGTATTATATTTCCAAAGAAAGAAAGAAGATTATTAGATTTATTCATATAAACTGTATACAAGAAGCAGACGCAAACAGTTAAACGAATATACACAATAAAAAAACATGCACATGAGAAAAATAATACATATTATGTCAATTAAAGCGTATGCATGGATAAATGCTGCTATATACCGGCTTATGTGAAAAGCGCTGAGCTTAGCATGTGCTGTAAACTAGTTTACAACGCTGATTTTCAGCACAAAGCAACTGATTTGTGTGGCCTGCACCCAACAGCACCCAGCAATCTTTATCAGGTCGGCCTATTATCTAGACGCTGCACTTTCCAGTGCGTGGTCCCCACTAGACAACGTTTCTGCCCCAACGGCCGTCAGTTCTTTGTGTAAGTGCCGACAGACTTATCTGCCCCGCCCACTGCCACTTCAGCCTGCTAATCCTCTGAGCTAAGTTAGTCAATTTGGTTTGTATACTAATCTCCTCATTTCTGATTTTATCTCGTAGAGAAATACCAACACGTCCGCTACAAAGGTGTACAAATAGACCCGGCTCCATCATCAGCCCCTAGACCTCGTCAAAACAAAGTTTCTAGATGATGAGTAATGATAACTTTTTGCTCGCATCCTATTCGAGCGAGCAAAGCTGAATAGCACATATTTCGGCTATCAATAGGCTAAAATTATTTCGGATTTGCATTATTCCATGAAAACCTTCAATTTTATTATGCTAAAAGCGTATCGGTTATTTTAAACTGCTTTCGGATAAGTTATAAAAATATGATCACTGATAATGATAACGCGGAACGGTTTTATATCATTTTTTATGGCAACCAAAGCTGCAGCACAAAGCTGGTCTTGTTATAAAAAGCTAGAAAGTATTACTAAACAATTGACATGTGAAACCTGACAAGTAAATTCAAATAATAACTCGATATTTTTACATGTTCAATACAAATGTAGGGTATAATTGATTCATTCATTAAGACAACAATGGATACATTTTGTTAGTAAAAAGCTTAAATCTGGGGGAGCTAGCACTTAATTACTAATTGCGATTAAGTCTTCTGCACGAGCTTCCACATCAGAGGGCAATTAAGTTTGTTGGCGATGACGTTCAGGATGGTGTTGCTGATCTCGCGTACCGTGCGCAGCAGTTACTTACGCCAGATGGCATCAAAGTCGTCTGCGCGTACTTTGGCGAACATGCCTGAGGCACCACAGAAGCGCGGAAGCCGCAACAGCGCCCTGAACGCATTATTAAATTGGACTCACAGAGCATTGTACGCCCTTTGCGTATATTGAAACCACAGACTCGCGGAGTACAGCGATGTTACAGAACGCTATAATAAATAATAGTTCTATAAAACTAAAAAACACGCCATAGTACATACGAGAAACCGAACTAAAACGTAGAAAATAATCTTACTTCCTACTAATATTATAAACGCGAAAGTTTGTATGTATGGATGTATGGATGTTTGTTACTCTTTCACGCTGGAACGGCTGAACCGATTGCGATGAAATTTGGTATGTACGTACATCATAACCTGGATTAACACATATGCTACTTTTTATAGGCAAACCATGCGTGCGAAGCCGCGGATTGGTCAGCTAGTAATATATAGACGACCTCCGTGGTGCAGTGGACGAATAGCCGGCTGACACGCGAGGTAGCGGGTTCGATTCCCGCTGGGGAACAAATGTTTGCATGATCTACAGATATTTGTTTCGGGTCTGGTTGTTTCTCTATGTATTATAAGTATGTATTTACAAAAAAAAAGTATATAAGTATTCTACCAGTTATCTGGTTCCCATAGTACAAGCTCTGCTTAGTTTGGGGCTAGATAGCGCTGTGTGAAATGTTCAAAAATATTTATTTATTTTATTTTTTTAATTTAATTTATTTAATATAAAACAAAGTCGGGTTTGTTCGAACACTCGAGAACGGCAGGACTGATTTTAATGATTTTTGATTTGTTGTATTTGCCTCCGTCCCGATTAGCAGAATCACTATTAAATATCGAAAAAAATCACAAAAAATGGTATTAAGAAGAAAAATAATTTTTCATACATTGATGCAGATAATAATGGCCGACGTATATTGACAGCTCGCGTCATTTGCATGTCAAGGCGGTACGACGTTCGCCAGGTCAACTATTTTTCAATAAATTAAAATTAAGAATATTAGGTTGATTAACAAAAAATGTATTGTAATAAAAAAGCGTGGGGTGCTTGATGTCAATTGTTATAAATATTTTAATCACAGATATTGGTAACAGTAGAGACATTTTGAAAATATCTTAAAAAGTACCCCACGCTTTTTCTACTTTTTAGTTCGGTTGTCTACTAAAGCGTGGTTTTAGTTTGTTTAAACTGCATATTATTTATTTTCTATTTTTTAGTTCGGCTAACTACAAAGGCGTTTTTAGTTCGGCTAACTACAAAGGCGTTTTTTTTTTCAATTGCTTTAATTTTATTGAAGTATTTCGACGTTTTGAAGTGGTTGAAAATCAAGTTCAAAGATTCCGTTAAATACATACATACATAGAGCTAACATAAGAGACGCATATTCGCCTGGACTGATGGATGTCGGATGTACCTAAGCGTTATTAGTTTCTGTAATGTTTACAATATGAAGTATCTATTAAAACTAAATATGTTAAATATTGCCAAATCTAGAGGAAGTTAAAGAAGTTTCGCTAAGATAAAGCGCCAAATGAAAATATAAATAATTATGACGATAACAGCAAGTTGCGAAATTTATAAGACTTGCCGAGAGTTTCCAGCAGTTTTTAATGCAATATGAGCTTTATATCGCTGCGATAAGTTACTATTTAAAAAGGTCAATTTCACTCGGCTTTTATAATAGATTTAGAACGTTTATAAATAGAAATTTAGACTCATTACGGAAATGATAGAAAACTGACAATTATTGGTCAAACTTGCTCGGGTAAAAAGTAGCCTATGTCTCAAATCTCAATCCCGGTCATAACATTTTTATATGCAAAATTTCATCAAAATATGGTCCAGCCGGCCCAGCCGGCCCAGTCGTGAAAACTTAACAATCAGAAAGTAAGACAGAGGACAGAATTATTTTAAATTTTATGATATTATAGTATGGATTAGTTGCCAGTGCACAGCGGTTGAAATTTGAAATTCGAATTTCAGCCTCCGCTCTTCTTTCTACGTGTAACATTTAAGCTTCAAAGTGTTTGAGCTACTTAACTTAAAAGGGGTACAAAGTTATCTTTTCACGTATTAATATCGAGCGAAGCAAGATTTCCAAATCATTTTGGGCAAATCGGCGTTGTGACTTTCGAAGCGTTGATCCGATCATCGTGAAATTTGATACGAGGGGCACACTAAAAGTTTCTGGAATCAATAATAAAATAATACTATTAATGATCAAAAATGAATTTATTGTTTCCCTTTGCGTCAATACACTTTTACATACGATTGAACCAATTTTGAAAACATTTGTACCACTTCTCCGTGGTGACGTCAGATACATGTTTTTCATACTCTTCGACAGCCTCTTCTGGTGTTGAAAACCGTTGATCGCGTAATTGGTTCTTGATTTTTGGGAACAGCAAAAAGTCACACGGTACCAGGTCAGGTCAGTACTGTATGCAGGATGCCTCATAAGTTGTACGTTTTTCGCCTTCAAAAACTCATTTGTCTATCTGGCCGTGTGGGAACTTGCATTGTCGTGGTGCAAGATGATACGGCGTTTACCGTATTTGATGAATATTTTTTTTTTGTTTTTCTGGTGACTCGGGAGATATCAGATCGGGGCGAACCACTAGTGTATAGATTACATAGTGAGTGGTAATGAAATATTTAATAACTTGTTTATAAATCACGAAAGTTTTCTAAGTAAAAAAGCTTCACTACTCAGCTTTTTATTATAAATACGTGATAAATCCCGTATTTATAATATTGATTAAGGCTTCTTTGCTTTGGTAGCATAATTTGTTCTGAGGGTTAGCTGCCAGGAAGCGGCAACTTTCTAATGAAATATTTAATACAGCTTTTACATATTCGCGAGTGGCGAGACGTCTAGCTAGCGAGCACTCTCAACGACGAGTGGCGATCCGCGCACTATAGGTGGTACATACTGGATTAGAAGTGCCGTAAATGACGGAATTCGGGCTCATTAGCTCACATTGGGAGAGACCTACGACCAGCAGTGAACTACTATAGCTTAATGATGATGATGTTTATGATGACAAGGATTTACGCGTGCATTTTGACAAGTACGTTTAAATTAAGGACCTTCATGACCTTATCCTTCCTTCCCCCTTCCACCACAGGACAAGCAGACGTACCGAGAAGTACCACCCATACCTGGTCGGCATACCACTTTGCTACCAAACTATTTGCTTCCACTTTTATTGTTAGCACAAGTAAGAAGTGGAACTCACTTCCGGCGCATGTTTTTCCGGACCAGTATAATCTCGGTGTCTTCAAGTACAGAGTGAATAGGTTCTTTCTGGGCAAGCGTGCTCCATCTTCGATCACACCATCATTTACCATCTGATGAGGTAGTGGCCAAGCGCTTGTCTATCATAAATAAAAATACAATAAAAATAAAAATAACTGTCTAATGGGCAAGTGTCGTCATAATACTGGCTACTGTAATGCTTACCGAAGTACGCGTTGATACGTTCAACCCTATTCAGCGTAGGAGGATAGCATCTTTCATGTTCAGGGTTGACACTTGTAATAACGCTATCATTAGAAGTCTGCCAGTAAGACTTCTACATTCTAGGATGTACAGACGTTGGGTGGATATTGCCACCTAAACTATAGGACGTATGCGTACCTAATATTATATTTTTTGTTAATTATGTGTATTGTGAATGTGTGTAGGGATTATGGACCATGAGTCTGAAATAAAGATTTATTTATTTATTCATAAACGCTGATGCGTCGATCTGAAAATCAATTGGCGTGACCTATGTATAAGTTAAGTATTTATTTTAACTGTTTATAGCACGTTATGTGCGTCTCAATAAATAATAATCATTATTTTAGACAACAACAACTGGCAGAGTGGTCGTGGTTATGTCAGGTATTGGCTGTTGAGTAGCGGCTCTAGCGATGCGTCTCATTCCTTTAGTTTATAATATTTATTAAATAAATGCAGATTCTTTTAAAACTGCATTGTTTAGTGGCATAGCTCGCTGAGATTGTTGTTCAAAAGAAAATCTCTCGGCGTAATAATACGGGTACAAGATGTTTGTGTAAAGTAAAACCGCTGCTTTCCAATATTCATATCACATGTTGCATCTGAACGATGTCAGTTTTTATTTTCTTCCTTTGAGACCTTTGTTTGAGACAAACTCTCAAAGATAATTGCGTTTCATATGCAACCGCTTTTCCGATGTTCAATTTCCGAGCTTCAGAAATTGACTCGATGAGCTCTTAGGCTAAATATAGGATTTTTATCATAATAATGAACATTGCATCGTTTCCAATCGCTTTTACGGTCATTATACAAAGAAATACAAAACCTTTGATTATCTTCGGTTTCTTTATTTATATCGACAGGGCTTATCGTTTCAATTATTTTACTCCATTTAAAGTGTTGTATTAAATAATGGTTACAATTTTTTTTTAATTGGTTTCATTTTATTTTTATATGGTTTGACCGTAACATAAACGAGAAGAATATTTATTTATATACCAGAGGTTTATAGAATTTAGTAGTAAGGTAAAAAAAATGTTATTTTTTTATGTTATTAATGAGGAAACGTGCTCACGGCCTACCTGATGATCAACGGTAAAATTTTACTTGGTTTCTGAGTCATATAACTAATTCTGGAGCAAAGTAGGTACAGAACCCTCAGTGCGAGAGCCTCACTCGTACTTGACCATTCCTGTTTTAAGTGTATTTTTGAAATGTTTAGGAATGGTCAATATGTGCAATGTCCTTCTACAATAGGTGCGTACGCGTTCTTTACCCAACAATTGTATAAATCATATGATAGGACGGCGTCCGTTTTATGTAATACTAGCTGACACGCCCGCGGCTTCGCATGCCTAGTTTGTCAATAATAACATTATCTTCCTTCTGCGCAGTCGGGTAAAAACAAGCATATATCTTAATCTATCTACATATACCAAATTTCATCTGGCCTTTCTTGAGTTATAAATGGTGTAACTAACCCGACTTTGTTTTATATTATCTATTCTAAATAATGTAGGTATATAAAAATCTCGTGTCACTGTGTTTATGGTCGCACTCGTCCAAAACGGGTAGACCGATTTTAATGATTTTTTTTGTATATTTGGTAGGTATGTGAATAGATCTTAAAGTGTGTTTCACACTCATATTTTTCACGCACCCCCTATTTTTTAATCACGATTTTTGAATTTTTTTATGAAGAATACCCTTAAATAATGTAACCGTCGTTCATTGACGTGAAGTCATTTCCATGAAGTGTTGCGTCACTTTGACAAGAGTGCTTTATAAAGTTTTTATCACGAAGTTCCCACGGGAACGGCAAATTTGAAGCATGCGAAGTCGCGGGTCAGTTGGTGTATAATAAAATATTATGTTATTTTGAGTTTTCCGTAGAAATCTAAGGTAACCTAAAATTAGTTTACCTTAGCCTTTTGTCGCCGGCAGTGCTATGTATAAAGTTAGTTTTATAGTACTTACATGTGTCAAGAGCGTGCAAAATGGAAGCCCCGACAAGCACCAGCGCTACCACACACGGCACCATTTCGCCTCTCTACTTCACCATTCTACCGACGATCCAACTCTGAAACAAGAACGAAATGTTGCAGGGTAAACAGAACTTTATGTACTCGTTAATTAGATACAACGTTCGTTTCTGTAGTTTACTGCAAAATCGGCTGTGACAACTTGGAGTTATAGAGAATACTAAGTAATTTAAAAATCTATAGTATTATTGGACGTCGATTTTTTTTAATATCTTTTACATACCATGGGCGGGACATAAGAGACGTAAGTCGAGAACAGGGTCAGCCTCGGATCTAGATTTTTTCTTTACCGGGGCAGAAACTTGAGGGGGCAGGGCAGGGAGAGGATGGGGTGGTAAAGTCTGAAACGTTCCAAATCAAATAAATACCCAGGTGAACTAAGTAGGTGGACTGCGGACGTAGAATAAACGATATTACGACGTGCGTTGGATGCCAAGCGCTTTTTGATACAAGATTTTTTCCAACATATTTTTGTTGACGAAATTGGCACCCCTGAAATTTTTGACGGTTTGCCCTCCCCCCTAGATCCGAGGCTGAACGGGGTAAAGACGCGGTGCCCCTTTCGTACAAGACGTATAGAAACGTCACGTCTGCGTCCCGTCTTCGCCTCGTCCTCGCCTCGTCTTTATCTAACAACTGGCTTACGCAAAATCCTACTTCGATGAGGGGGGGAAAATCATAAAATGACATGCCAAACTCTTTAACAAATTGCAAGAGTAACTTAAAGCCAATCTCCTCTCAGGCTCCTTCAATTAGATAGGTGTAATCTAATTGAAGGAGCCTGAGAGGAGATTGGCTTTAAGTTACTCTTTGAATTCTTGTATTTTCTGTTTAACATTCGTTGGTAATCCCATAAATAAATAGGAATATAACTTCTTTTATGGCACGGGGCTACTAGAGAATCAGGGCGACTTGCGCAACGATGCCAAAGCGTATTTAGTGGCTAAATATGATTTAAAGAGTTGTCAAAATACACAAATACGTCGATTTTAAACATGTTTAGTCGCTAAATATATTTAGGGATCGTTGGTTATTGTTCTGGTTTAGATAATGCATTTGTAAGTCCACAGTATACCTAGTCAGGTCATAAATTCTGTCACATGTTTAATATAAAATAATTGAAACAAGTTTATTCATTATGTAACCATTTATATACCAAAATGAACTTAACAAAACATAGATTCTTATGACACTAAAGTTTATTCAAAATGACCTCCGTGATTTTCAATACAGGCCTTCAACCTGCGCGGCCAGTCGTCTATCGCAGCACGAACGAGGTCCATGTCAATATCGGCGGCTGCCTTAATCAAGGATGTCTTGAGTGACTCCAAATTGGGATGAGGCTTTGAGCACGCCTTTTCCTCCAAGTGTTGCCATATCTTGTAATCTAACGGATTCAAATCTGGACTGGAGGAGGGCCAGTCTTCGTGCCGGATGAAGTCGATTTCACGCGCCGCCAGCCAGTCTTGTGTGCTCGTCGCTCTATGAGCTGGCGCCGAATCTTGTTGGAATACCCAGTGCCTGTTATTGAACATGGTATGAGAAACAGGTTCTACAAGGTTCGTCAGGACTGTATTTTGATACACAACTGCATTCGTTTTTACACCTTTCTCACAATAATGTACCTCTGTAAAGCCCCAATAAGAAACTCCCAACCATACCATGAGCGAGGATGGAAAATGACCTCGTTGGACACGCGGAATACGGTTGCTCGCTTCTTCACTACTGTGTGCGTACACCTTATCATTTTGTTTGTTGTAGCTCTCTTCTACGGTAAAAATTTCTTCATCCGAAAAAAGAATTTCCCGATATTTTTTTCCCGCGTACCGCTTCAACAAAGCGCGGCATCTCTTCAGTCTCAGGTCCATTAGACGAGCATTCAAACGATGTCCTGTTTTTCTTCGATATGTCCGAAGCCCTAAGTCTTCATTTAACACCCTTTTCACCGTGGTTCTGCTTAACCCCATCTGAAGGGCCAACAGTTTCTGCTTACGTTTGGGATTTCTTTGAATTCGCGCCTTCACAGCTTTTATCACTGCTGGAGTCCTAACAGACCGAGGGCGACCACTTCTTGGCCTGTCATCTACACTAGAGTCTTCATTGTATCGTTTGATGGTGCGATAAACGAATCTTTCGGTTATATTCAAATTTTTCAGTATGTCACAAATTTGAATTGGCGCGTAACCGCAACGATGCAACGCAATAACTGCAACACGGTCTTCTTTAAGCGTCCACTCCATATTTAAAAATTTAGTAAAATTCTAAAAAGTATAAATTTTTATTTTAAAGTTTATAGAATTCGAATTTCGAATTGTTCATCAATTCGAAATTCGAATTCTATAAACTTTTTTGTGGCCAGCATTCTAAAAGAAAAGTTTTTACTGTGTGACAATACTTATGACCTGACTAGGTAGTTTCCGTGTATACTTCACTTGTGTCAAAATAAAATATGCTTTTATCTATCTTTTTTGATCGAAGTATCTATCAATGGTCGAATGACATTGTTAACATAACTGATGAGGTACTTATATACAAAATAAAACCGGCCAAGTGCGAGTCGGACTCACGCACGAAGGATTCCATACCATTATCTATAAAAACGGTAAAAAAATCATGTCTGTTGCATGGCAGCCCCACTTATATATTTATTTTATTCAATAACACAATTTTTTTTTTTTGAGACTGGTGCCGATTAGGCTAGTCCTTTAAATTGTAGGAGCGCCCATACAACTCAAAGGACTATCTTAATTGGCGTCAACTATGTATGTAGGGGACACCCATTTTTTGTTTAATTTTTGGAATTTTTCCTTTATTTGTGCCTTACGGACCTTGCTTTTTGCCAAATTTCGTGATTCTAGGTCAACGGGAACTACCATATAGAGTTTCGATCCTAAACCTATAGGGTATTTCCGGTTGACCTTTAATTGTAAATTTTGGTTAATAGCAAGGTAAAGGGAAAAATTCGAAAAATAAAACAAGTTCAAAATTAGGGTAAATTTTGGTACTCACAAGTTTTCGCGAAAATCTAAATTTGCCCATATCTTTTCATCGTGTTGACTCAGGACCTTGATGTTTATACACCTAATAGGGACTATAGGCCACAATATCTGATATAAATTTCAACTTGCTAGATCCACTCGTTTCTGAGAAAATAGGTGGTGACACACGGACAGACAGACAAGAGAGTGATCTTATAGGTTATAGGGTTCTTTTTTTACCTTTTAAGGTACGGAACCCTAAAATTTGCGTAATAAAGAGAAGGCATGAAATGATGATGACAATAATTATCCATCCTTTTTTTATACTACCTGGAGTTCACGCACCTTAGAAATGTGCCCTACGATGCCCTGCGTCCATCAACTTGAGGCATACAGGTGTAAAGCTGTGCCTGTAATTTCAGCGGAAACCATACCCTTCATACCAAAACACAGCAATTCTGCTTGGCGGCAGAAATAGATATGTACCAAAATTAAATTTATTGATACAGTATCATTGGTTCAAAAATAATGATACCAACCTCTATATATATAACTATTCGTGCAACTTTAATGGTATAAATAATAAACGCGCCATACTCAACAAAAAAAAAATTATAACAGACATAAAATAAACAGAAACAATCCTTGAAATAATTATCCTTTACATAGACAGTTCCTAGTGGGATACGATACAACAAGTTAGGCTACAAATACCCAAACTAGGTAAAACATGTGTTAAAAAGTCTATTAACAACCTCAAAAGTAGATATAGACCTAACTTTTATATTATAAAGTAGTAACTCAAACGAGACAGTGGATTCTCAGAAGAGCTTCAGTGTCGCTAGTTTACATAGCTGTAAAGGGCCCTTCAGCTCGAACAATAGAACTAGTGTCGGACGCTCTAACAATAGCATGAATGTCATTAAACAGGCTCTAGTTCGAGTTTTACTTTCACTCTCACCAGTGAACGTGAAAACAAAGCAGAAACCTCCAAAAAAGCACTGTTATCGGTTAAAACTAGAGGGTCTAGGAGGTTTACTTTGTGGCCGGGTAATATTTGGCCCGAATTCTTATGTTATAATGTGGCCGTCATGTAAAACCTTAAGACACTGTGGCCGCAAGGAAGAATAATAAAAAATCTTTATTATACCTGGCAAGCTAGATACAACAATATGAGAAACAGGTTAATGTATAATGGGCTTTTCATTATGTCTTATCGTTAAAGAAAGCGATCTCTTCTAGACAACCTTTGAATGAAGATGAGTATTAGTAAATTAAAATTTGTACCTATTTGCCAATTAATATTCTAATTAGAAATGAGGATGAGATACAGTCACGAAATAAAACAGTTTATTAGCATTTCAAATATAAAATGAACACAGATATTACTGGGGACAAATCGACGCATCGGCGCTACCGCCTTCAGAGACAGTGGCGCGCTTGCCGATCCTCGGATCGGGGAGACATCCAGTTATACAGTCTTATAAGAAACAATTTGCTTGTCTCAGATACAATAAAAGACGTGAGTGATAAGGTTTTTTTCCAGGCAAGCGAGTTCGTAAACTGCATCATCGCTTAAGGTGGCGGTCCGCGTCGCGACAAAGACAGGAGACCGAGACAAGAGACTGAGACGGGATACCGCGACCGTTACTTGACCTTAGGCAATGTATAAGCATCAGTTCGCGAGCGAGACAGAGACGCGAGACCGGAGATTGCGCGACGTTTGCTGCCCCTGAACATTAGTGTCACGTGTCGCGCTCGAAAAGTACGTGTGTTTATTGTAAAAAATGACTACTTTTTCTGACGAAGACTGTGAAAAGCTGATTGAACTGATCAGACAACACCCTCTGATATACGATGCACAACTAGACTCCTACAGAGACGAAAATTTCCATCGACGGACACTCCGATACTGAATGAATTGTAGCTTTGATTGCGGTCTCAGTCTCGACCGACAGTATATGCAGAAGAGACCGAGACACTTGTCGCGGTCTCCCGTCTCAGTCTCCTGTCTCGGTCTCCTGTCTTTGTCGCGACGTGAACCGCCACCTTTACGTGCGATTAGGCGAGCTAGTAGTCAAACGCGAGCCCATCACTATTATTTCAATGCAATTCGTCGAGAACGTGAAAGCACGCTCACGAGGGTGACAGCTACACGAAGACTTAGACTAGGTGCTCTGGTCTAGACTACCTTGTACAAAGTTTAAAGTTATCATGGCTGTGTGTACGATGCACATTTTAAAGTAAAGTAGGCATTAAAAACAAAGTGGGCACGCAAAGGGCATCCAATAAAGCCGCCAAATAAAGAAATTTGTAGGGAACGTTTAAAGATATTTACTTAAAGGTCAACGCTTTTCGTAGAGTTTTAATACATTGCTGTGAAACTTTGTAATTCTTTTAGAATTTTCAGTCACGCGACATTGGCGATAAAATTATTATATTGAAAGATAAAATAATAGACGTAATGGTAGGTTTTTAACTCTGATTTGAGTATACTATAGAAATATAAATAATGTCACACTAAAACAAAGAGTTGTAATGGTATCTTTTAAAGCCGTAGTTATAAGATTTAAAATATTGTATGGGCTATTATGCGCGTAGGTTAGGTCAAGTAGCCTTTCAATCCTTTAGTTTGCTGGTACATCAGGGCATCGCAGGAGGTTGCGGGTTCGATTCCCACCGCGGAACAAATGTTTGTTTGGTTACAGATATTTGTTCCGGGTCAAGTTGTTTCTCTATATTATAACTATTTATTTACAAAAATAAATTGTATATAAAATAGACTAGATGGTGCTGTGTGAAATATCCAACATTATTTATTTACATAAAATGTAATGAGTATTGAGTTGGGCGAACCACTAGTTATTTTCGTAGAACTAACTTGTTTTTAAGTAAATTTGCACCTTCCTGTCTAAAAGCGGCCTAGATTGCGAAGCTTCCATTACTGATGGGCTGCACTTAATAGATACATAAGATGCTACCAAGTTTCTGCTTGACTACAGGTATAGCCAAACCGCGGCCTGCTGAGCCTTGTTAAGTTTAGTTTTGCCAAAGGCTCGTATTCTAGAACAGAACTTTATGATAACTTGAGTCTTAAACATTAAAATATGGCTGTTATCTTATTGAAAACTGTCAAAAAATTATCTATCCATCATCTGGTTCCCATAGTACATGCTTTGCTTAGTTTGGGGCTAAGTATATAGCGATGTGTTAAATGTGCACCATTATTTATTTATTTTAATAGGACAAACACACCGCGACCACAAGCTTGTCTACACCTGCGCTAGTGGGTCATATAAGGTCCACTCTATCACGGCACACCGCAGCCAATTAAGAGCACCCTATAAATTACAAGCCACTCGCGCCACCTCCACTAAATATGACAGCGCACGCCTGTTTGAGTTCCGTGGCAATTTAATGTTTACCAGCTGATTACCCGTTCCTTACCGTTTTTGCCAAATAAAATGTTTTTGAAATATCTTTAATTTATGACAGATCTGCAACTTTTAGTTTTTTTTTATTTTAAATTGTTATCCGACACGGAACCCAAACACGTCCAACGATTTCTTTGCCTAGACATTTGAACAGCTGGCTTGTACAACACAACAAAAAAAAACAACCAAATCGGTCGAGACATTTTCTAGTTTTTGCGAGATTAACGCACGCCAATTGATTTTTATACATGTATATAGTTATGTAGATACACCGCGCCCCCTTGTGATTCAGTATTATCCTGTCTATCAAAAAGTTGTCTGGAAGATTTCGTTCTTAGCGATAAGGCCGCTATTCGTGCTAAATTAATTTGTTAACTGATGTTTTGTATTTAATTTGGTGTACAATAAAGAGTTATCTAACAGTAACACAGACGGACTTATAGCTAAAAGCGATCTTCCAAATATTTTTTGGAAACAGAACTAAAGAAATACATAAAAAGCAAGATATTTATAACATTGCCCACATAAATTCTACACTAATCTAGTCCTTATTCGTTGCAAATGCTCAGGTGTTCTAGTTATAACCCCTCAGGCTATTTGAAAGCCAGTATAAATAGCTGTAATCAATCAAATTCAAATCTTTATTTATAGATCTAGTTTTAAAAGGATATTGAAATACAAATTGATTGCTTTACGACAGATCAGTATCTGTACAAATGAGTTATACATTAACTTCTGCCCACGACTTCGTCTGTGTGGTACCCGAAGAAAAACGACTCTTCAGCATAATGAAGCATATTTACGTGAATGGTGATGGTCACGACTTTTCTCTTTCCCATATGTTTTAACGAATAACTATAAATACGTAAACTAACCATATAGCGCCGGCAAGATAGGGCGTCGACATTAATAAAATCACAGATCGTATGTGGGTTAGAACAGCGCAGGACAGAGGCGAATAGCGACAACGAAGAGAGGTCTATACCCAGCAGTGGGATGAGACGGGCTCACGATTATAATGATGATAAAATAAAATCTGCGGGAATCTAGTAGAATGAAATTCATATTCCAAATCAAACAATGGACGTATTAGAAATGCTAACTCCATGTAATATTAAATTAGATAATCATGGAGAATATACCATCTTAAGAGTATATTGTATGTAGGTAAAAGCATACAAATTTAATATTTGAATTTCACTTTAATTGACACCAGGAAATAAATAAAAAAGTAACATAACTATTTTGCCTAAATTGCCTTCAGCATAAGTCGTTCCTAAATATGAGACCACAACTCTATGTAAGGCTACTTTACCAAGCTGTTTAAATTTCAATATCTGATTTTCGGCGCCATGAATATCGAGAAAGGTATTTCAAGCATTCTTATTTGTCATATAAATATAGAGATTAACACGAAGCCCTGAAAAACGCAATCAAATATATAATACATTAAAATCGCGCGAATAATTTTAATACGTCCGAAAACGCGCAGACAGGAATGCCACATAATATCATGTTACAATTAACAGCGCATTCTTAATTAACGAACGAGCTACACATTGATCATCACATTTTAAAATCGCTTGGATGAGATAGTTCATCCACGTTAAGTATGCATAATGCAGTCTACACAACAAAGCCGCCGACCCGCCGACACAGCCCGGCGGCCTATCGCCGCACGTCACCGGGTAGCACGCGCGGGTGCAAGACGGCTACACGATTGTCTAAATAAAGTCGCCTATAAGAAGCCGCCGGGTTGTGTCGGCGGGTCAGCGGCCTTGGTGTGTAGACTACTTAACAATAACTTTCACTACTAGTGGTTCGCCCCGAACTGAGATCTCGCGAGTCTCCCAAAAAAATCAAAACAAAACATTATATAGAATCATGTTTTTTGAGGTAGAAATGTGAGATTTCAAAATTAGTCTTCATCTTCATTATATCAGCCGTTTATGATGTCTACTGTAATCATAGATTTGAAAGCTACCAATCTTGATTTAAAAAATCCCATCGTACCTATCGTTCTGCGTACTTAGCGTGCCCAGACTGTATTGATATTGATATACAGAGACAGAGAGGACAGTGGGCTGGACGGACAGTGACCACAAAATAACGGCCACATGAAACAATGTGGCCCGTTTGAGCGTTTAAATTGCTGACTTTTTAACCACAGTGTAAAGAGAAACAAATTTATTACCATCTGTCACTATGTTATGAAAATTATTATTCTTTGATGCAAGTAATACGTTTAATGGTGAAATTAAAGGCACATGAGGCATTACACCTGTATCCCTCCAGTTGACGTTAGCAGGGAAGTGCATCGTAGGGCACGTATCTAAGGTATGTTACTACGAGTGGCTACGAGTAAATTTTTGCTATAGGCGATGATAACCTTTTAACATCAGGTGGGCCGTAGGCTTGATCCAACGCAAAGCAGAACAAAAAATGAGGATGCCCTAATACTAGAACAACTTCTACTGCAATTTGTTGGTTACTATAAGCTAGTATTGTTCTTATTTCATACACATTTTTAAACTACTATGGGTGTCTATCGCGCCTCTATTAAGAGCAAGATCATCATCACCATATCAACTCACAGGTCATCCACTGTTGAACATAGGCCGCCCATAGATTTACAGAGCGATCGTTCTTGTGTGGCCTGAACCCAACCGCTCCCAGCAACCTTTAACAGGTCGTCTTTCCATCTAGTGGGGGTTGGTCCTACGCTGCGCTTTCGAGTGCGTGGTCTACACTCTAGAACCTTTCTGCTCCAACAGCCGTCTGTTCTTCGAGCTATGTTCCCTGCCCAATTCAGTTTGCTAATCCTTTGTGCTATGTTGGTGACTTTGGTACGTCTACGAATCTTCGCATTTCTGATTCGATCTCGTAGAGACACACCAAGCATGGCCCTCTCCATAGCACGCTGAGCTACTTTGAGACTTCTTATGAGGCGCATAGTAAAAGACCACGTTTCTGTACAATATGTCTTCACTGGTAACACACAGTGATTAAAGACTTTCGTCTTAAGACACTGAGGTTCATGTTCCTCAAACAGGTTGCCTATGTGCACTATCTGCACAGATTCTGCACTGTGACCAAGCTACATTGCAAAGGTTATTTGTATAATTTGTATTTTGTCAAAAGGCCATTCAGCAAACTCGAATACCGAATACCGAAAATATTGTGAAACAATTTTCATTTCCATTACTCTTGAGGTTTCAGAAATAAATAATTAATATTACAATTAAAATGTTCATTAAACGGTAGCTTTAGTGGTTTTGTTTAGTTTGTTGATAATTATTAGTGTACGTTGTACAAAAACCAATACTCTAACGCTAACGTATAAAACGTTCAAAACTGATTGCACCCCTAATAATTTGTTATGCATGTATTTAATATGGTTTGATTTGAACAATAGTTGTGTTTGTCTTATTATGGCTACCCTTGATCAAGAGGTACGTGAGGTAATATAAACTGGACTCAGCGGAAGACCAGCGCTGCGGCATATTAACATACCGTAGCATCATGCTGAGCTGAGTACCTATTCATCTCCACACAGAGCTTTTAAGTTAGTTTGTTAGTGCTTAGGTTAGATTTTATTTTCTTTTATTACTGTGTGGTTGTTGAATAAAGTGTTTTCTTTTTTTTCATTCTTTCTAATATGGTCAGCCCCTTTTTTTGAAAGCTGCGTGTGACTTAGTCACTGAGTGATTTGACGATTATATTAAAGCATCTAACAGTTCTTGAAATCAGATGGATCGTATCAAATTCATCAAAATCGGATGAGTAAATTAGGCGTTACGGTGGAACATAGGTAAATACAAACATACGTACATACACTGCTAAAAACGTAACCCTTTCTTTTGGCTTTGCCGCAGTCACCCAAAAAGGAGAAGTGCTGATAGTCTTCGAACCAGCTGACTTAATCTTAATCACACAAAGCTAAGAACCACCCCAGTCAAACTAGCTTATTATTTAAAAAAACCTCGTCTCAATCGGTCTATCTGTTTGGGAACTACGATGCCACAGATAGAAAGACAGACATAGGCGTCAAACTTATAACACCCTTAGTTTTGCGTCGTTTATTAAAAAGTATGCATGTATCAAAACCGTGGCGCAGTGAATGAATTGCCGGCTGATAGCCGGAAGTTGCGGGTTCGATTCTCGCCGTAGAACATTTCCCTATAAATTAATAGTATAAATTAACAACAAAAAAAGTATATATGTATTTTATCAGTTATCAGCTTTGCTTAGTTTGAGGCAAGATGGCGCTGTATGAAATGTCCAGCATTATTTATTATTTCATGGTTGGCCATGCCCAAGTAGGTTATCTTCACAGTCCATCAGTGAGTAATATAGTCGTACGCAAAATTATAATAATCAAGTGGCAGACTGACTGACAGCATACAAGCATTATAAAAAATATTACTATTAGCCCATGTTGTCCCATTGTTGGGTAAAGGCCTCCCACATTTCCGCCATTGATAACGGTCCAGTCCCACCGTTTGCCAATCCCTCTCGGCGGCGTCCAACTCGTCTCGCCACCTCCGGCGTGGTCTGCCGCGACACCGCCACAGGGTGGCGGCTCAGGGCTCCTCCTCGTGGCGATAAGGCCGCCCATTGTACCACCATGTATTAATCTTTAAGTTATATAGGATAAGTTATTGTAATTTGGTGTAACAATAAATAATTATCTATCTAATTTTGGGCCACAACTCGTCACGTATGCGACAGACGTGACCGGCCCAGTCCCAATCCAGCCTGGCGCCCTTCTCCCCTACATCGGCGATTTTGGTTTTAGAGCGCAGTATGGTGTTACGGACGCGATCAGTTAGTTTAACTCCAAGAATACTGCGCTTTATCGCCCATTGGCAAACCTTGATTTTTAAAAGTAATCACAGTAATAAGAAACTTCAATATTATCGTCAGCATGTAACATACAACATATAAACCCCAGAGCGTAGAATAAATAGTAGACAGCCTAGCGGCGGGGTAAAATTTGCAACCTTTTCCATCGCAAAAGTTAAATAAAAAATGGCAAATTAAAATTTTGAACTGTGGCTCCGCTTATTGACTTGCCTTCCATTGGGTTATTTGCTTTGTCTCCGCGGCGCGTTTGCTGAGACCTTAATATATATCTAGGTACTCAAATACAGAGTACTTACCACCTTTCTTATCGTTTTACTATAACAAAACTTTTCGTTTTACGTTTTTCGTAGTACTATTTTTTTTTTTAATTTATTAATACATTAAAAAAATCATGAATTTATTTTCTTGGGTATAACGTCGCTAAACTTCTTTAAAACTACATTTTAGAGCATACCCACTTCTAATTTAGTATTCCGTGCAAGACAGGGTGACGAACTTTTACTTACCCTGTCAATAGCAAAAACAGAAATACTCGTAGAACAAAATCCACGTTGCAAGATTCGCATACTCATCGCCACTTATTGGAATACTAACCGTTAACAAATCTAGCTAAACCAATCATCATCACTCTAAGGACGTCCACTGCTGAACATGGACCTCCTACCATTGATTTTCAGAGTGATCGATCTTGTGCGGTCAATCAAAATCTAAAATATTTTTATTCATTAAAATCACAAGGACCACTTTGAAACGGTAATTTTACTGCCTGTTCCTTCGCGAACAAGCCAGGAAAGAAAGGCAAGAAACAAGACCGGTTGTACTTTTTAATGATCCTTTTAGTATGCATAACAATAAAGATAATAAATTACGTCTAAATTGTAACATTTATGAGCGACTATCGGTCCGTACAATTGAATTTTACACGATATATTCTCTACTAATCCCTTATTAGGATTTACGGTTTTACGGTAATTAAATTCGCATATTCTATGGATTTATTTACGTATGTAAAAGTATTATTGGATGGCTCGATGAAATCCACGAACGTATTATCAAAATAAACTATAGCACACAGGGAAAACGTATTTAATTTATTAGGCTCATCGATAAAATCGACATGAGTTAGTGCTTATTTAGTTAGGTATTGCCTATTATTACATTAAATTTCATTTATAGACGAACACAACATGCACATTATAATTAACATTACATTCACATTAAGAATTTAAATACTATAATTAAATACATAATTTACCAACTATCTCGGTAATACTTTTGTATTGTATTGTATTTATTTTTATTCCTTATTGATACTTTAAATGTACACTAGGAAACGTCACAGCAGAATACATTATAAACAAACTTTAACAGTATCACTATCAGTACCTAAAATATACTACAACAATCAAAAAATATATTATTCACACGTACTAAAGTATGTGCTAAAGTCATCAGCTAGTGCTTCGTCAATATCATAATATGATTTATACAATAATAACTTTCTAATTTTAAAATTATATTCCTTACAATCTAAATTTTTTATAACTTTAGGTAACTTATTAAATAATTTTATGCTTAGGCATAAAAAGCTTTTATTTATTTTGTCAAGCCTGTGTGATGGAACAATAATATTGTTTTTATTACGTGTATTGTAACTATGTATGTCTTTGTTTGCTTTGAAATCGTCAATATGTAATTTAGCATAAATTAAATTTTGAAAAATATATTCACCAGTAAATGTCAAAATATCTAATTCCCTAAATCGTAGTCTACAAGAGTCTTATTTATCAATTTGCAATATAAATCGTATTGCTCGCTTTTGCAACAAAAACACTCTATTTGACTGTGATGCATTTCCCCAGACTAGTATACCATACGTCATCAACGAGTCGAAATACGCATGATACACTGTTTTGGCAGCGCGTACGTCGCTCAACTGTCTTATGGTTTTAATTGCATAAGCGGCTGACTTAAGTTTTTAAGACTATTTAATAAGTATGGATTACAATTTTAATTGCTTAGACATTTATAAAGCACCACACAATTGAAAAATACATCCACTCGCACACCTTCTTACACAAACATATGCACACACACCCATACACACACACACAACAATACATAACATACACACACAACATGTTATTTATTACGTAGGTATTACGTGTCTGTATAGTGAATGATCATGTTGGTGTGGACCATAGGCCCATTTCATAGTTATGGATTCGTCTTTGGTTATTGTTGTTTTATTAAGAATCTTTCAACAAATTTGACACTGTTGTTTATTGTTATATAAAATGTGATAAATTAAGTAATCCTACTATAAGACATAAAAAATGTGTACTATATTTTGTATAACGCTGTTGGATTACGGAAATAAATAAAATACTAAGTTAACAAGCATAGTTAACTTACCATAACTAAAATACCTATTAGTGAAATAATTTTCAGAATCGATAATGTCAACGTGTCACGATATTTACAATACGTATGAGTCATATAGGTAAACTTAGGTACATACCCACTAATGTTATAAACGCGAAAGCTTGGATACATGTTTGTTATTCTTTCACGTCGGAACGGCTGAACCGATTTCGATGAAATTTGGTATGTATTACTCGTGCGCGATAACTTGGGACCTGCTAGGAAGGCGACTCCCCGACCGCTTCCCCTGCACTTCCCCGATGGCGCCCGTATTGTACCGTTCGCATCACTATTTTTTACTAGTGTTTTTAGTCTCGTACTGGCCTACGTCACGTAACGACGCGCTCTGGAATTCTTTTCGTTTTCGTTTTATTTTATTCAAATAGTGTAAAAAAGATTAGATAAAAAGCAGCGTCCTCCCTGAGTAACATAATCAATTAGGTTAAAAAAAAACAAAGACGAAGCCGCGGGCGGTACAAACACGCCAATATGACGTCACCGCGCTCAGGTCCCAACTTATCGCGCACGGGTAATACGTAGATACTTGTATGGCGGAAGCTTGTAATAAACATTTTTAAACAAAATGCACATTTAATAGGTCAACGTGTGTATTTTCTTCTCCGAGTCAACAATAAATCACGCATTCATAGTATTTTTTAAAAATGATTACTAATTATTTGGCAATTAATAATCTGATTGTAACCAAACAGCCAATTTAGTTCTGCAGATATATTACAAAAACAGTATTGTTGAACTTTTTGGTACTTAATAATTCACCTTTGAAAGGATGTCACGCACGATACACCAAGACACCTGTAGAATCGGAAAGGCAGTGTTACGATTGCCGCCCCCGGCCCCGGCCCCGGTACACCAGGCATTACGGTGAAGGTGCTGTAATATTTTATGTTAACATAAAATATCGCTCACCATACAGTCCAATGGAACATGAAAATATATATTATTTTCGCCGTGTGTGATGGTCCATTTCTTTAGAAAGAAAGATTAGAAGTTAGATTTTGGGGGAAGGTTTATAAATCCAAACAAGTTACGACTTTGAAATATTTATTCATAATTTCAAGTTACACTATTATTATACTTTTGGTGCACCGTGTTATGAAGAAAGGTTACTAAATATTTTTTATTTAAAATTGCATCTGCTGGAATTTTGAAACATAATTGTATCATAGATATTACAGTAATCTCAGGTGGAACGTGTTTTTACTCAACGAAACGGAGATCGTATATGCGGTTGGAGTAAGAGGATTGTGTTTATCTGTTACTTTAAATGCAAAACGGCTCTACCTAAATATACGACGCAAAATTTCTAAATATTAATTTAAATTTAATAACGAGGATGTTAGAATTACTTACAGAAAAATGTTGCTCGTTGTTAATGAAGCACAATAATTTTAATTTTTTTAAATACTTCAACCAAAATCTCGTTTTATTAGCTCTCCCAAAAACCAAAACTAGCAAGATCCTAGAGTTTTTGGGATCACAATAATCAAAGTCAAATCAATTAAAATTTCCAAAAATTACCGATTGGGCGAATTGATTTATATTTCATAAACAAGTATTCAGAGCCCACTAAACTTCGAAACACCGCAAATTCCTCAACGAAAAAAAAATTCAAATTACTTATACAATAGTCTTAAATAGTTAATTTCCCAAAACCGTCCGATTAAGCAACAATTTTCCGAATCTTAAATTCCGCAAGTTCGTTTCAGGATTCCGTTAACGTGAGAACCCAACTGTGCGAGCCGCGATCGCTCACTGCCAGTTATCAACCTGGGAGATGCTAGATATCAGGGAGATGCTGTAGGTATCATGGGCATGTTCCGCGCGCGCATGCTGTACGGTCGGCGCAGGTAGGTAGACTCTCAGGTGTACGCGTTATGGGTTATTTTCGTTTAACTTTCGCGCGTGCATCCTGTAGGCACCTGTGCGGTAGGCACTGAACAAGTAAAGCAGACTCACAGGAGTAAGAGTTATGAGCTAGTTTTGTTTAACATTTAAGTACATCAAGTACAGAGGGCGGCGCAGGAACACTGTAGACTTTCAAGTGCAGCCTTTTTGGGCTATTTTTGCTTAGCTTTTTGCGAATAAGGAAGTTTAATGCCCAGACTATGATTGCTATTTTATTAATTTTAGTCGCAGACTCGCTTGAAAGTCTGTTTTAACATGTCATGTTAAATTGAAACATGTTTATTTGGTTCACATATTACTTTTAAACATTTTGTTACATGCTGTAGAAAGCATCCTCAGATGTGTGGCGATTATTAAGTCTAACAAAACGATTAGAAAATGTTTATATTAAGGATTAAGCCAATCAGATAGTAATAATCGGTGTAAAAATTATGAAGTAATTGTAAATAATCAGATTTTTTGAGTTTTTATAAGTTTTTGTAACAAATCCTTAAAAATCTTCACACTGATATTATAAATGTGAAAGTTTGGATGTTTGTTTGTTACATTTATAACTTAGACATTTTATACATAAAAATCAACCTCTCTTATTGTACTCTTTTTCTCTTCCTATTCTATCCAGAGTGGCAAAGGAAAGAAAGAAAGAAAAATATTTATTCAGACCACCACAAATGGACACAGAAAGAAATGACACAAAAATTATAATATATCTAAAAATTTTAAATGTGGTGGCGAAAGGGTCCTCAGCTCAGCATTTGCTACAGCATGTTGCCATACTGCAGCGCTGGTATTCTGCTGAGGCCAATGTTGACCTCACGGACACCCAGACATTTATACAACTATAAGATAGCACCTTCTACAGATCACTAACTCAAAAAAGTCAGGAGTGTCACGTTTATTGGTTTGTCATTTTTTTTTTATTTATTACAGAATCAATAGCACTTGTTAACAATGTAAACAATCTTTATAACTAATGCTTAATGCCAATAACAGATTCTCAATTTATAGACTTATATTGTCATATGTACAACAAATACCGACAACTTTTAGCCCCACCTTTACTAATTGTGAATTGTTAGAATCATTAATTGAATAGAATATTTAGCAGAAACTAGATAGGTATCCTGATAATTATCACGCGGAATAGCTTTAATAATTCCGTACCCCGCAAATAATTCAGAAGTTTACAAAATCAAATAATTCAGAGTCAAAGCGCGAATGCTGATAAATATGCATGGAGTCTCAGAACTCCATTTCATTGGCTAAACAAAGAACCAACAGTTTTGCTTTGCACTCGATGCAATACAACAGAGAAACAAATAGTTTACACTGATGTATACCGAGTACCACTTAGTTGCTCCAAAAGTAAGCAATCACGGCATTGTCTGGCATCAGAAGCTCAATTTATTGTCTACTAGTTGCGAATTATTGCTGGTAATCAATTATTTAATATTGCCCATGATTACACACACAATTTTCTTTATACCACGATTTGACCACGATCTCGCCTGATGGTAAGCGATGATGCAGTCTACGATGGTACACGCTTGCCTAGAATATGCACTCGCGACTTGAACACCCTTGAAGGTTGTAGGTATAAGGAAACACGGACTCGGGCAAGGCGTTCCACTCCTTGGCGGTGCGCATAATAAAGGTGGAAGAGTACCGCTTTATGCGTATGAGAGGTATGTCTACCATGTAGCGGTGGCGCATCGCGGAGCGTCTGGTTGTCCGATGATAGAATGGGGATAGTGGGATCAGGTTGAAAAGCTCCGCAGCACACTCTCCGAAATGTATCCGATAAAAAACCGAGAGGCTTGCAACGTTTCGACGATGCTCGAGGCTCTGGAGCCTTACATTTTGTCATTGCAAATGAGCGTCTTGACCCTTCTCTCAATTGAGTCTAGAGCCTCTAGCTGGTATTTCGCTGATCCGTCCCAGAGGTGAGAACAGTACCTACTCCAGACATGATCGGACTTTATGGGCAATATTCAGTCAATTTGGCCGGGAAATACGACAATATGGAAAATACAAATAATTTATTTATTATATAATATATAACACCCTTGCTACAAATCAGGATGTTTACAAATACAATATAATTTAATTTTATAATTTACAAAGATTATGGTAAAATTAACAGCTCTTTCAGGTCATAAAAAACGTGTTCCAGCACCCACTTTTTAAGACGGGATTTAAAAGTACCGATGGAAGGCGCATCACGTATAGATGCAGGCATTCTATTGTACACTGATGGTCCTATTATATACACGGACTTTTCAGACTTAACAAGCTTGTGTGACGGTGTTACAAGGCGGTCCTTATATCTGTTACTCCGCATGCCCGCGATGGATTTACGCCTGTACGTTACAACGTATCGAGGTGACAAGCATTATTTATGTACAAATTGCCGTAACATTTACAATACTTGCCGGCAACACATTGCCGTCAAATTATTGCTGGTGAAGAATAGAAACAGTATTTCATTACGATACTTAATACCAGTAAACAGTTAATACCAGTAAAAAAATATCAGTAAAGTCAGTGAGGAGCAAGGGTTTCCCAACATTTATTTTGTAAAAAAAATAAAATCGATCCGTCTGACACCGCGGTAATAACAAACATGGCATAACGTCATAAACAAGCTTCGGTAGACGAGCAATAAATACATTGTTATACAAGGGCTAATCGAAGGTGTTATTTATCGCTTTACACCGAGTGTAACACAGAAAAATTTATAGAGATAGAGTATATAGAGTATTTTTTTTCACAACCGGTTTTTGGCCTATTCCGTTTAGTACAAATAAGGATTTGTCATGGAGATTGTATTTCATTTTAACTTAATAAGAATGCAATGAGCATCATTCTATTTTCAAATTTACTTACGGCCGTAAATCGCTTTTACGAATCCGTTATGACTTTCGAGAATGACTGATGAAAAATATATAAATAATACGATTGATAGAAATATATGCAAGAAGTTTCTGTCTGTAATTTCAAAATAAATGTTAAAGTTTAAGTGTTTTGTAGTTTTTAAACGACTATTTATAATATGCCTAATGATAAATTGAATTTTGAAATTTTTCTGTCTGTCTGTCTAAAAGTTTGTCGCGAATAGGCTCAGAAACAGCTCAACGGATTTCAATGAAATTTTTTAGACTTAAAACAGGAATTTTAACTAAAATTTTAGTGTATATTCATTCATGTGTCATTTTAATATCTTTCAGGGTTCAGAACATTAGAAAATAGATATTTATAAACAACGCTTGTGAAGCCGCGGGCGGGTCAGCTAGTTTAGAATAACTCGGTGCGCGAGTCCCACTCGTAATTGACCGCTTTTGTTATAGTGTATATTGATACACTGGGTATTCCAAAACTTGAATCACAAGCTGAAAAATTGGGTTAAAATGATACAACGGTTATAAAAAAGTAACGAAAAACTCTTTGTAGCTTCGAATACCAATTCGATCACGAATTCAATAACTGAAACGGAACGAGTGAACCACCGAAAAACTACCTGTTTTAAAATTGAAATTCTTCCAGCCAGAATTGTTTTGTTAAAAAAATCCAGTCGTGATAAATCTTCAATAATCTTCAAGCAAGGTAAGTAGGCAAGTCAGTGAGCCATAATCTTGCACTAACTGTTGTAATTCGAACCTCGAGTACACTTCTGTTCAATATAAATTAATTTGGTATTTTAACTAATTGAGCTAAAAGATCTGTTTAAGAAATGTACTCACGTAAACGTTGGTTATGTGATAGAAGATGACACAACTTTCTCTCTTAGAAATAAGGAAAGACAGACATACAAAGAGACAGATTTATTTTAAATTTATATCATTAATATATAATATAAATTTATATATAATATTAGTAAGGATTTATATATAATATTAGTAGTATGTAAGTTCGTTTGTTTAGATGTAGGGGGTAATCTTCAAAACTAATGATCCGATTTTGAAACTTATTTCTTTAATAGGAAGTTACATTATTCCTGAGTGCTATTATGCTATATTTAATATTGATAAAACCGTGCGAAGCCGGGCGAGTCAGCTATACTGTAATAAAAATAACTAAATGGCAAATCGTATCTACCTCCTTAGTCCATAACATTAATGATTTTGACCTCGTTTCGTCAAATTATTGTTTGTTATGAGTTCTTACATGGTGGGTTATTTAATTGCGAGGCTTAACTAAAGGGAGTTATTATTAAAGGAAATTGAGCTATTAATAAAAGGTTGATCAACGAGCGAAAAATAAACTGCTGACATAGGGCAAAAAGTAAGTCCACTAATGTCCGGTTTCTATAAACGTCGGTAACAGCTAACGACATGTTAATCTTAGAAAAAGTGTCACGTCTGTTTAAAAATTTGACACTTTTTTTGTTGAAATCTAACGGCAACAAGACTTACTTAAAACGGTATTAGGCGGTGGGAACTGCAAGGACCAAAACCTCTCAGTAATACTTTTAAAGGAACTGCTAAAATAACTACTGAGAATAATTTGTTTATTATTGCGGCAGTTTTCTTATCTTATCTTATCTTCAAAAGTTTCCTGGAAAAAAAATTCTTATCACGGTAAAGCTCACTTTTTTGTAAGCTTTTTGCTGTAATATATTTGTGTACCACAAAGAATAAAGAACAGACAATAAGGTAACGTATGTAACGATGATCATCAATTGGTTAACGAAATAAGTTTTTCCGGATAAAAAAAAAACTTTTCTAAAGAAGCTTTTATAAAATTCATAATCGGAACCGCAAGCAGATTCAAATGAGCCTAAACACTAGAAGCTTACTATAATCCATTCAAAAGATCCGTAGTCTAGGATCGGTCTCCATCATGCGACCTCCTCCATGGTATCATATTATTGCATTGTCATTCACCGAACTTCACATATATGTCACATATAAATATAAATAAATCGGTTGGGGAGAACTGGTTTAAAATTCGGTTGCAAGATTTGACCTAAACAAACATTGCAAGTTAAATAAAAGCTTCTAAAAATATCTAATCACAAACACACACAAATTCCAACTCTTCCCGTAGTGGGAGGGAATACGATGTTTCTTTTATTCTGCATATGTTTGGTATAGCAGAAACACAGAATTTCTAGTTAATATCCCCTCCTAACAGAATTAACCCATAATCAAGTTCGACAATATATTTCACAATCAATGTCTGGTTCACTCAGTACGCCATTACCTACCACAGGTCAATACTGTCGCAGTAATATCATGAGTGCTAAGTTGTCATCAGGTAATTAATACGTGGCCAAATTAGTTTTGATCAAGGCTAAATTAAGATCCTGAGCACTTATACATTAGAATACCACCCAAATATATCGAATATATACTATTTGAATATAGCAGTTTCAAATGCGTGGTCTCCACTCTAGAACCTATCTGCCCCAACCGCTGTCTGTTATTCGAGCTATGTGCCCCGCACAGTCTCACGGTACTCAACGTGTGTGAGTCTCACACTACTCAACATGTGCGAGGCACATAGCTCGAAGAACAGACGGCAGTTGGGGCATAAAAGTTCTAGAGTGGAAACCACGCTCTGGAGAGCGCAGCGTAGGACGGTCCCCACTAGATAGAAAGACGACCTGATAAAGATTGCTGGGAGCCGATGGGTGCAGGCCGTTCGCCAAGATCGGTCGCTCTAGGAATCTATGGGGGTGACCTATGTTCAGCAGTGGAAGTTCTGTGTCTGATATGATGATGATGATAACTCACACTAACACCAAAGCGCTACTTTTTTTTTCAACCTGTCATCCCAATGCTGGGCAAAGGTCTCCCCCACTGTCTTCCAGGACTTTCGCTCGCGTGCCAAATTCCACTAATCGATCTCGAAGGCATCTAGATAATCACGCCAGCGTCTACTAGGCCTTTCTCGGCGCCGTCGCCTGTCTTCAGGCACCCACAGCGTGACGATCGTTGCCCATCTGTCCGGGTGCATTTGTCTTACGTCTTAATATAATTTTATTTTATAAAATGTCCAACACCACAATATTGTTAAATCGATATGCGTCCATCAACTTGAGGCATACAGATGTAATGGCTCATATGCCTTTTTATTTTAATTACACCGGCAACCTTTCAAACCGAAACACAGCAATGCTGCTTGGTGGCAGAAATGGTAGTAATAATTCCCCTGGTGAGCCCTTTAACAAAGAACTTTACTACTCTTACCTGATCACAAAAACGCTTTTGAATAGAAAATCAAGCACAATTTTAAGCGTTCTTAATTGCCTTTCAAGATTTACCACAAATATACCAGCCATATTAAGTACAATGCAAGGCATGTACTTATACGTATAAAAGCTTTTAAGAGCTTAACATCCATACGCCCTACCGTATGGATGTTAAGCTCTTGCTCTTGCTATTGGTAAGAAGACGTTGTGCCTAATTGCATCAAACACCATTTGACTGAAATTGCAAGCGAAAAAAGCCTCTCATTCTTTGTACTGCAAACGAAAAGCAACCTTAAGGGGGGTAAACTAATAAACTACATACTGCCTGTATCTATTAGTCTATGATGTGCCTAGTGCTAGCTACAATGACGTCTATGTAATTGAATCGACTAGTTAATACTATAAGTGCATTGCACCACTAAACATATTATACCTGAAGCCACAATCAAGCTCTACTATGACGATTTACCAGGGTTGTCAAGAGATCCAATCAAAATCAAATAAGTTTTTACCATTTTGATCCAGAACCCTAAAAAGTTCTGGTTAATCAATCCAACTGAAATCTTGCTTTTAATTAGGAAGAGTAGACTACTCTTCTGACAGATTTACAGAGACGCCGACTCCCCCCCCCCCCCTCCCCCCCCCCCCCCCCTCAACGGACTAATTATTATCGTCGACTTATGAATACGTAAGTCCAAAAAACCGATGGCAAGTAATGAAAAAGCCGAGAGTCTAATTACTTAAAGTAATATTATTATGTCTATAATAAAAATCTACTCTAACTTTTTAACAAACTAGTAGACCTGCCTGCGGCTCCGCACGCATCGTTTGTAAATAAAAACATTACCCTGCTTCTGCGCAGTTGGGTAAAAAGTAGCCTAGGAATAATGTAGCATTCTAATGGTGAAAGAATTTTCTAAAATCGGACCAGTAGGTTTTGAGTTTATTTGTTACAAACATACAAAAATACAAATCTTTCCTCTTTATAATATTATTATCAATACTTAGTACAGAAGAAAGTGCAGCTATAAGAATGACATGAATTTAAATTTTTCAGGCAACAATGTGCACGTACGAAAATTTAAAACGAGGCTCAGTTATAAATTAGACATACATATAGCAATAAACTTAAAAACGAACACTTTCATTTATTTTGCTGCAGTAGTTATTGCTCAGATGAAGCTTGTAGGTAATTCTGTAGGTTCAAGATATGTGGCATGATCCATCGAGCGAGTATCCATGATAATCATGCACGAAAGATGATTAAAAAGACGTAATATGCCTAGGCACGAGCAATTGCCACGACCACAATTAAGACAGACCCTGTGACTATTGAAGAGGTGAGTATTAAAATCCTAAGAGCTTGTACATAGTAAGATACCCATTAATTGCTTTGAATTGATTCCGCCAACCATGGCAGCAGACAGTCTGAGAAGCCCACCTGAGCACATCTAATCAGCTACTCAACAAAACATGCACATTGTGGCATTGCCACCGCCTGTGGTAGTCTACAGGCTTTGTCTCGATGCTCATGTCAAGGGGATTTACGAACCAGGTAAAATTATACGTGGCACAGTCAGGTACGTAAGTCATACACGGTATTCGAGAACTACCAAGAAGCTTATAAGTAGCATCATCGAGAAAAGCATGTGCGTGTTTTGAAAATATTTCCAGGATTGGTTGAGTTGGACCAGGCGTAAAGAAGATTGGCGAAACCAGACCCAAGTAATATAAAAAAACCGTTCAAGATCATGATTACACACAGTGTTAATTGGTAAATAAATGTATTTTTTAATCAAATAACAAAAGGGCTTTGTCGCTCATGCGATTATGACACTCTTAAAATAAATGTAATTGAAGTACCTACATAACTCTGTCATGTCAAATAAATGTTTGCAAAAATAAAACAATGTTTTTAAAATTCAATTTGAATTTTAAAAAATTTATAATAAACCCATCATCATCATCATCAGTCGGAAGACGTCCACTGCTGAACATAGGCCTCCCCCTTAGATCGCCACAACGAGCGATTGGTAGCCGTTTGCGCCCAACGGCTCCCCGCGATTCTTACTAGATCGTCGGTCCACCTTGTGGGGGGAGGAATGAGGAAATCCGCAGAAGAACTAAAGTTGCCGACATAGCTCTCAAAATTAGCAAGTTGAAGTGGCAATGGGCAGGCCACATCGCTCGTAGAACCGATAACCGTTGGGGAAGAAAGGTTCTCGAGTGGAGACCACGGACTGGAAGACGCAGCGTAAACACCATAAATAATAACAAATATTGCTGGGCATTTAACACAGCGCTATCTAGCCCCAAACTAAGCAGAGCTTGTATTATGGGAACCAGCTACTTAGCTGATAGAATACTTATATACTTTTTTTTATAAATACATACTTATAATATATAGAAAACATCCAGACCCGGAACAAATATCTGTAGATCATGTAAACATTTGTTCCGCGGCGGGAATCGAACCCGCTACCACCCACTGCGCCACGGAGGTCGTCTATGGGTCTAACCACAGTAAAAATTAAACACTCTGTAGCGTGTTTCAAAAAATCCAATACAAAAATTGGTAAGAAACTTTTTAAACAGTTGTTTAACTTTTTGTGGTAATAAGGTAGCTTTATAAATTAAAAATGATGTAATATTAAATTATGTAATAGTTAACAATAATACGAATAGTTTAAAATAAAGTTTATGTCGCTGAGCGTACGTTTTAGATCCGCGTCTTGGCAAAACATGACTATTCAGGCGGTACGAGCTTACAAAACATTTTCCTCGTTAAAATTATACCAAAATTATATATTAAAGTAAGGTAAAAAAAAATGACTAAGCTTATTTCTTGCTTAAATGAGGAGATACGTAGGAGAACTCAAGTCACCGACATAGCCCGACGGATTAGCACGTTGAAGTGGCAATGGGCAGGCCATATAGCGCGCAGAACAGATGGCCGATGGGGCCGGAAGGTTCTCGAGTGGAGGCCACGGACCGGCAAGCGCAGCGTAGGACGTCCACCCACAAGATGGGCAGACGACTTGGTAAGAACCGCAGGTCGGCGTTGGATGCAGGCCGCTTCCAACCGCAGTTCCTGGAGATCAATGAGGGAGGCCTTTGTCCAGCAGTGGACGTCCTACTGCTGATATGATGATGATGATGATGAAGCTTATTTCGTTTACAATATTAGCTTGAGTTTCACAAATGAAGTCCCGCCGTTTGACAAACTAACAGCTATCATATGAAAATAAAGTTTAAATGTATGTTATTGCCAAAGCATACTCCTAGACACAAGCGCCCAGGCCATGGAAATTATTTTGTACAACAGGCTCCAATTTAGGAGTAGTTTTTTGCAGATCAATATTTACTGCTAATCGTTTACAAAATAGTCTAGTTCGTCATGTCTCGTCAGGAAGTTACTCTTTGCAAATAAAATCAGAGTTCATATTATTTGCCAGAACCATTCAAGTATTTTAATAGACATTTTACTTAAAGAGCCAAATATTTGAAATATTACGTAGTTAATAAAATCACGGTAAACTTAATTTAATACTCAACTATTTTCATCAACATTCCCTATTTGACGAAAGCCTTCATGTTAGCAATTTATAATAAAAAATTCCATCACACCGTTGCGTTGTTTTACTGAAACTGAAAATACTTCGGATTTTTGTTACCTGAGGCGGATGTTATTAATCTCAGTAAAATTCAAATAATTCGCTCGAAAAATCTGCAGCAAGAGACAAAGAGGTGTGATAGATATACGGGCAACAGTGTCCTTTCTTGACATATGCAGTCAACTAAGGCCGACTTGCACGCCGCTGAACTTTACTCGTAAATTCTTATAACAAAACAGAAAAAGGAGTTTACAAAATAACTTTTGAATGTGAACTAGTGTGAAGAATTGATAGATGCCAGACTTGTTAGTAGCCATAATTGCGCAATTAAAATTGCCCGTTTACCCGCACCACAAACTGGTCACACAAGTCTACGATTTCTTTGCGTAAGCCTAGAAATTTTAAAAAATCTGACCACAGAGGACTTCCCAAAGAAATCGTATACGTGTGTGGGCACCATATTTAAAATTTTGCTGTTGGAATATCAAATATCGTTTATACGCATATCTTTTGAAAGGACTTTTACAATATTTATAGTGTATAACCATAATAACAATTGCGCAATTAAAATTGCCTGTTTACCCTCACCTCATGGGCCTTAATAACGTGTTAGGTAACATTTTGCAACTCGGTAACCAAATAGATGCTGCAAGTCCCATAGGTATATTAAATTCAAGGCATAAAGCGGACTCCTTTGAGCTTGATACAGGAAATTCATAACACAACGTTACACAGCTTGTGGCTGCAACATGATGTTGGTATATTACTTTCCTTTAGTTTACACCATTTTTGTTTAAGTGTTTTCTTTCTTTAAATGAACATTATAGTTGTGTAATTCATTAAGGTTGAATTATAGAGGGTGGCCGTGAAAAGAGAGTTATGACCACGGAATACGTATTGAAAGATTTTAGTGCGCAAAGTTTTATACCTCCTATGTATGAAAGTAATTAGGGTTTCGATGTCTTCTATTAGCCTGTTTATATTAAAGTTATAGATCACTCCGTACCTATGTACCTCCGGCCCATAAATATATAATAATAATTGATTAAATTTATTCAGATAATATCAGATAGATCCATTTGATCATAATACTTTGAACCTTTAACACAAATGTTATTAGAATGAAAACTTTTATTGATTTATTTGGCACGTAAATAAAGACTGCGACGTGGAATGCGAACTAATAGCAAGTAATCTATACTATCCATAGTACTACTAAGATTATAAACGCGAAAGTTTGTATGCATGGATGTTTGTTACTCTTTCACGCCGGAACGGCTGAACCGATTGCGATGAAATTTGGTATGTACGTAGATCATAACCTGGATTAACACATAGGCTACTTTTTATTGGCAAACTACACGTGCGAAGCCGCTGGCAACAGCTAGTAGTATTATAAATTTGAAAGTCACTCTGTCTCACTGTTTGTAACATTCACGCCATTTCACGACTAAATGGCTGGACTTACGTCGATGAAATTTGGAATACAGATAGATTACGGCCGGGATTAGGACACAGGTCATATTTTACCACGACGTAATAACGTACGACAAGCCACGCGTAATAAGCCGCAGGCGGCAGATAGCTGCATATTAATGTATTTTTTTGCAGTAAAATTTATGTATTATTTTATTTTAATTAATAAATAAAATATACTGGACACTTCACACAGCGCTATCTAGCCCCAAACTAAGCAGAGCTTGTATTATGAGAACCAGATAACTAATAGAATACTTATATACTTTATTTTTGTAAATAGATACTTATAATATATAGAAAAAACATTCAGACTCTGAACATACATCTGCAGAGCATGCAAACATTTGTTCCGTGGCGGGAATTGAACTCGCTACCTCCTGCGTCTCAGCCAATTGTACGTATAGTGCGCCTACCACTGGACATAGGAAGGTGCTCTTCAGGTAAATTCTGCTCATAGAAGCCAGAGCCAGCGGTAGTTCCCGAGTTCAAAGCCCGTTTTCGGGCTTTGAGGCTGACTTATGCAACAGGCAGTAAAGCAGAGTGGTTACATAAATATGTAATGCATTCGCGATCACTCGCCGCATATCTTGAACGATACGCTTCACTAAATTTACATATGTAGAGTAGGGCACACCCGAATTGAATAGTCAAAGTTTATCTATAGTTGAAAACGTAAAACATTTTGATAAAATTCGCGTGGTTTTGTAACGAAAAAGCATCGTTTGCAACTGCTACTGAAAGGCCTTTACACTTATCGATTGCAGTGATTTATACTTCGCCTGGTTACGGCATTAGCTAGCTAAAGAAGGCAACCGCTATTAATATGATGGAGTAGGCTTGCCGAGCCATATTATCCTATCAGCTCAATGAGCCTTAATCCGCATAAAAGACATGATCAATACGTGCAAAGCTAACTAAGTCAAGGGTTTCTTCACGATTGCGCTAGTAAATAGGGATTCATTGCAATAGGCATATTTAGATAGAAAATTTATAATTTACTTGCTGACCCGCCCGCGATGTACGTGGTTTGTCAATAAAAGCATTACCCTTCCACGCAGTCGCTACTGCACAACCAAACTTGAGGAATTATCGATTGCCCATACAAACTTTCAACCCATATTTCACCCCCTTCATGTTTATTGTTTGACACAAAAGACAAAGATATGTCTCCAGGATATATCCTATCTCCTTGCCAAATTTCATTACGATCCGTTCAGCCGTTTAGTCGTGAAAAGGTAACAAACAAACAGAGTTATTTTCGCATTTATAATATTAGTATGGATTTATTTCAGTAAACTTATTATAACTAACAAAAACATTATGAAACGAGTGTGTGATTTATAGCAGTCTTATGATCACTAGAGCGACCTATCTTGTGCGGCCTGCACCCAACGGCTCCTAGCAACCTTTATCAGGTCTTCTTTCCATCTAGCGGGGGGCCGTCTAATGATATAGAAACTGCCATTTGTAATTTGTACGAATTCTTCGTATTTTAGTGTAGATTGCAATTTTTACTTGTCTTTTTATTTGTTTATGTTAAATTCCCAAAAACTATTGCTTTAATATTCCTTTTACAAATTCCAAAAGTTATGGGCATTGTTAAACACGTCGTGGATATCTAAGGTCGGATTTGACTGATGTCAAAACTAAATCAACAAACAGAACCAAATGATACACTGTAATATCGTCCAGTTGAAATATTGATCCAGGATTATCTAGTGTTTCTGGGTGTAATTATTCAATCTATAATGAAACTTGGAGCTGAATAATAATACTCATCAATACTCATTGTTATCTATATATATAAAACAAAGTTGGGTTAGTTACACCATTTATAACTCAAGCTGAACCGATTTTGATGATCTTTGATTTGTTGGATTTGTCTTCGCCCCGAATAGCAGAAGACGTATTAAAATATCGGAAAAATTCACGCAAAAATTTATGAAGAAAATTCATTTTCTCATAAATAGATGCAGCTAAAAAGAAATCACAGGATGGATACCCGTAGACGGCAGAAGACGACGCGGTCGCCCCAGAAAACGCTGGCGCGATGGCCTAGATGTCTTCCATAGCGATTGGGTAATGTTGACTAGGGATCCAGAGGGGTGGAAAGAATTGGGGAAGACCTTTGCCCAGCAGTGGGACAGTACAGGTTAAGAAAAAAAAGATGCAGCTAATGATGGCCAATTGACAATTCTACCGGGGTGACGTACATTGGCAGCCCGCGTCATATGCATGTCAAGGCGGTACAAAGTTGGGCGGGTCAGCTAGTACAAAATAATTATTTGGCATTAGGTGGATGATTTTACAATTTCTTGCGTAGACGTTCGTTCAAAAGTTATCACGGCATGCAATATGACAGACGTCAAATTGGACTTACTAGATATCTTTTAGTGTAGTCTATCAAAATCGATACTTCCATTCGGGGCATCTAGGTTCGTATATAGATAAGATCTTATTTAACCTAGTTCAAGTGGTTTATTCGCGGGCTTCCGATCAAAACTCAATATGTTGGATACCTAAAACTTCTAAAGTCCATTTTGTTACCTGACTGTATAAATAAGTGCTCGCCCGGGGAAGTACTACTCCCATACTATGTCTGTCTCCCAGCAGCATTGCTGTTTCGGTTTGAAGGGTATGGGTGGAGTGAATTTACAGTCATATGAGGCTTTACACCTTACATTAAGTTGATTGACGCTGTACATTGCAGTACAGTGCACGTTCCTAAGGTGCGAAACCTACAGGCATTGCTTAGTGGCAATGTTTACCACTTAACATCACGTGGGCCATTTGCTTGTTCCTTGCAGTATAAAAAATAAAAATGTGTTTACTTAGGTCACACCGCACGAAAGAAGTTATACTTCTTTGGCATGTTGTATGTAACTTCCGAAGCACTTCCTAACTTCAGACCGAAAAAACTAACTTCATGATAATGTAACTTCCGAAGCACTTCCAACTTCAGACCGAAAAAACTAACTTCATGATACGTTATATCCCAACTTTCGTCACATGCTAAGAATATACTCTGATCTGTTTCTCCTAACACGTGTACTTAAAGCAATATAACTTCAAAAAGTCAGTCTAGGCTAAGAGGATAATAAAAATGATACACCATGTTGTATAAAAAAACGAGTGTGCTATAGACCACACGACTGAAGTAAAACTTCTTTTTCAAAATATTAATTTACAAAATTGTCCACACGTCTGTAGGTCGATCAGTCTATGTTCATTCTGGAAAGACGAAACTCGCACATTAGAGCTTAAAAATATACGAAATGTAACTCTCTCTTTCTATCTTCATTACCTTTTATCTCCCTCTCAACTTCCGTTCGCACTTTTCGTAACGCATTCACCAGCATACTCCCCAAGTCAAGCGTGCGTAAAGAAGTTTTACTTCAAAAATGTTTATTAATCATATTCATAAAATTATTTATTTGGAATTTAAACAATGAAACAATTGATGTGAGAAACTATGATATCTGCAGAAGTATTAAACTGTGTCGCTGACATCAACGCCCTCCTCCGGGATATATTACTGTAGTCACACAATCAAGAGATAGTTACACATGCATAGTGTGTACGTGTGTGCATATATTAATGAGTATGTGCCTGTAAGTGTGTGCGTGTGAGTGTGTGTGTTTGTGTGAGTGTGTGTGTTTGTGTGCGTGTGTGTGCGCGCGTGCGTGTATGCGCGAGGGCGTATTTGGGGGTGCGTGCCAGCGTGTGTATGTATGTATACCTACGCGTATGTGTGTGTGCTAGGCTATTTAGAGACAACCATTAGTTCTTCCGTTTTATTGTAGGACAGTGATTAGAGTCATTCCAGGCATTTAACTAAAACCAGTTTGAGACAACGGCTATGATATATGTTATTTATTCCGTATTGCAACAAGATATGCTAAGACCTCATTTTTTTACACAAGTAACTTCAGATTTCAGATACTGTATGTGTATTGTATACTAGCTGATTCGCGCTGGCACGGATAATTATCAAAATAAAATTAAGATAAAGCCTATAGCACTTAAGGATAATGTTATCTTTCTATTAGTACAATAATTTGCAGAAACGGATCAGTAGAGAGATTACCCCCTACATGCAAACAAACTCACAAACTTTACCTCGTTATATTATTTCAATAAATTATAGTATACTAGCTGATTCTCCGGCGGCATGGCGCGGCGTGGTTTGTTGATAAAAATATTACCCTCCTTTGGCACAGTCGGGTAAAAAGTAGCCTAAGTCCCAATCCTGGTCATAATCTATCTATATACCAAATTTCATCAAAATCGGCCAAGCCGTAAAAACATAACAAACAGATTGACAGAGAGACAAGAGTTACTTTTGAATTTATAATATTAGTAAGGATATAAGGATTATGGTATATATATATATAGGTATAGACACAGTCCATTCCATCAAAAGGTTGTCTGGTAGAGATCGTTATTTAGCTAAAAGACCGCCAATGGTATCACATATATTTCCGTTGGTCTCTTCAATTGTATTGTAAAAATTATATATCTATAGACAAAACCTTAAACAAACAGCTCTGTATTAGCAAAGTCCTCTTCGAAGTTACCTAGCAATTCGTAATATTGTTATTTGGACTAGGATGTCAACGCGGTGGTCCAATTAAACTCTACAGCTATAATAAGTAAGTACTTCTTTTATAAAATATTGACTTCCTAAATGGTATTCGTACACTTGTGCGATAATTATTATTTTAAATCGAGTAAAACGTACATTAAAGCAATTTAGTAACTAAGACATTGATGTTTAAAAGTAGAATGCCCTAAAATTAATCATTGTCAAATGATTTGTGCTTGTTTTTTGTTGATCGTTGGGTTCAATACAATATTATTTGATAGGTGTGTATTATATATTTCAAATTTTTTCTTTGAATTCTTGTTTCTGTGATATTAGGATTAGGTATATACTTGAACACGATTTTTAGCAGTACCGAGCTGTAATAAAAATTGTAACCTAGCACAATGCCTATTTTTCAAAATATGTTTTACGTGCCGTTATCTCATCTCCCTTTTTATAGCTATAAAACAGTATAATTAGCTTCCCTTTTATGCCCTATCTTTTCCATCCTGCATACGGCTAGCAGCAAAGTCAAATGCAAGTTTTGCTAGCCAGTCTCCAAGTCGTGGTGTCCCTCCTCAGCACTTCTTCAAACTGTAACAGCGCTATTAAAAAAGCTGGTAAAAAAGCTATCATCATCATCATTCTCAGCCCGTGTCGACCCATTGCTGGGCATAGGCCTCACTTTGTTTCTGCCATTCTTCCCGATCCCGTGCCAATCTGAACCACGTACGACCCAGTCTTATTAATGTCGTCTACCCATCTCGATGGTGGACGTCCCCTATTTCGATGTCCAGTTCCCGGCTTCCACTCTGTTAGTGCCTTAGTCTACCTACGTCTGGCCAAGTGTCCTGCCGAACTCCACTTGAGCCCCAATATTTGCTTGCTGACGTCTTGTACAAGTACTTTAGTCTGCTTGCGTATTTCGGTATTGGGAACTCGATCTAAGAGTGTGATGCCCAGCATGGCGCACTCCATGGCTCTCTGTGCTACACTTATTTAGTGCACAGCCAAGGAGGCTGTGCACAGGGCATGAGCCTCCATGTCTCGGCAGCATAAGTCATAGTTGGCAGGACACATTGCTTATAGATACGTGTTTTAAGACATTGTGGAATACGCGTGGATTTTAGTATGTCATCTAGTTTGCCAAAAGCAAAAACTTCGATGCTTCACTATACGCGATGAAAATCTTTTCTCCAATAGGTACCAAGACACGATAAAGTTGGTCTCATTTTGAAAAAAAATTGAGCCAAAATAGATCTTTTAATTCAAATAATTGAACTAAATCGTTTTGTTCTCTATAGGTACTTACGGACTTTTATTAAACAGACAAGAAAGACTGCGCGCACGTATTTACGTGTGGTTTTCAATATATTTTTTTTCTTTTTTCACCAAATTTAGCTAATCATAAACCAATACCGGTTTTTAAAAGAAAATAATAACAATAAAACGATACTTAAAACTTACTTTCAGAATCGCTTCAGCTCTTTCAGAGGTAACCCCCTACAAACATACACATAAATTGCAAACATTGCAAACCTAAGTTAGGTTTGCAATGAAAATTCTGCAATGTTTTAACTTATTTATATTTTTTATATAAGTTACCTAAGTATATATATATATATATATGTATATATATAAATTATTATAAATTTAATGTTATTTACTACTATGTTCTTATTTAGTAATTTAGGGCGACTCGCGCAACGATGACGATACGAAGCAATACTTTGTTATAGGTAATGGTTACCACTTAACATCAGGTGGGCTATATGCTTATAAACGTATGAGTCGACTATTTCTAGTTTCACTCTTCCAACAACGACGTTTGGGACCGAAACTCCAGAAATGCTCGACATAAGCTTCGTCTTGCCCATATTCATCTAAAAGTTAACATTATTCATCTAACCTTCAGTTTAATGTCTAGCTTTCTTTTTAACCCGACTACTGTTATAATAATGTAATATCGTATATCGTTATATATATCGTATATGTATATCGTTAATTCATCTCGTTTTTTTATGCGATCTGGAGACGGAACAAGCATATAGCCCACCTGATGTTAAGTGGTAACCATTACCTATAACAAAGTATTGCTTCGTATCGTCATCGTTGCGCGAGTCGCCCTAAATTACTAAATAAGAACATAGTAGTAAATAACATTAAATTTATAATAATTTATATATACATATACTTAGGTAACTTATATAAAAAATATAAATAAGTTAAAACATTGCAGAATTTTCATTGCAAACCTAACTTAGGTTTGCAATGTTTACAATTTATGTGTATGTTTGTAGGGGGTTACCTCTGAAAGAGCTGAAGCGATTCTGAAAGTAAGTTTTAAGTATCGTTTTATTGTTATTATTTTCTTTTAAAAACCGGTATTGGTTTATTAATAGCTAAATTTGGTGAAAAAAGAAAAAAAATATATTGAAAACCACACGTAAATACGTGCGCGCAGTCTTTCTTGTCTGTTTAATAAAAGTCCGTAAGTACTTATAGAGAACAAAACGATTTAGTTCAATTATTTGAATTAAAAGATCTATTTTGGCTCAATTTTTTTTCAAAATGAGACCAACTTTATCGTGTCTTGGTACCTATTGGAGAAAAGAATTTCATCGCGTATAGTGAAGCATCGAAGTTTTTGCTCGACTATCGAAGTACGGTTACCTTCCCTTTGTCTGAGGATCGTAGCACGTAGAGAGGCGTATTATTCAGTTATTAGCTAGCCAGTCGACGCCGATTGCCGTAAAACGTACAGCAATTAGTTCGTAATACGCAGACCAACTGTCTTCTCCGAGATTTGTTTTGTAAACCTTCACCACGGGAGGGCTTGTCTTGATTCATATTGCATGAAGTACTCGTATATTAACAATCATTATACTGGATAAATGTTAAAAGGACAAAGGACACATATTTTTATCCGTAATAGTTTATTTTATTACATCAATATACATCAACATCAAAACATAGACCATCCGTCTGTTTATCAGTGGACGTCGTATTGATGATATGTTGCTGTTACAAAAGTGAATAAATATCTAAGTTACGCAGCATGATTTCTGCCAAAACATGGCATCATTTAATAATAATATTGCCTTACTGCTGAAGGCAGTAATTTTGAATACTTGCAGGGTTGTTAGAAAGTTCTTGCAGACTGACCTATCCACCAAATTGTCACCTGCACTACACTACCATGTACAACGGTTCAAAATGGTACCACCCGAACCACTGAGGGCTTAGGCTCGTGCACCTCAGTTATTTTCCGGCTTTTCTGGGCCGAGTTGATAAAAATCATAAAATAATAATGATTAATAATTCTTTATTACAAGCAACAATAGAAAAATAAATATGTTAAAACTTAATTCTACGGTCCATCAGTATGTATATACCTTAGTGACTAACATACATAACAGAGGAAGACCAGCGCAGGTTCTAACGTCCTGCAGACGCGGAGTTGAGACCTTTTTGCAACCAATTTGTGTATATGTAAGCTTTAAGTTGTTTTATATTGATATACTGTATTACTGTTATTGTAGTTATTATGTGTTGCAAATAAAAGATTTGATTAAAGACAAAACTATTATTATTGAACAAGTACCCACATACATTTTATCAGAAAGTCCTATAACCGAGAAAAAACCTAGAACAATCGAGAAAATATAAAAATCCTATAACCGAAGCTAACTTTCTTTTTGTTTGATAACTTTTTACTTTTCAAAAAATAACCATATGCAGATTTAAACAAAATATAAATGAATGGGTAATAACGATGTACATAGCCTATGTACAAAACGTGCATCGTTATTTTGCAATCGCGATTTGGATTGACGTCTGTTTCTCTGAAATGCAATATCGTCCAATAGGTGAATTGTTTCACAGACATATTTTAAAGTGCACATACGTAAACCCACTCTGCAGTCGGGTAAAATATGAAACTCGCACAAATAACGTTTCCTCGAAACCTTTTCTAGGATACTATATATAACTCTATTTGACTACATGATGGTTTTAAAATTCGTGTGACTAGATGAGTGCTAGACCGGGTGGGATTATTCTACTGTAAGTTTTTTCGTCTGGATTTTCCTCAAATAAAACATAGTCTATTCTATTAGCACTCAGGAATAGTGTAGTGAAAGAATCTTCAGAAACGGCTCAGTAGTTTCTATATCTAGACAAATAAACCAATTCACATACTTAAGCTCTTATAATATTAGTAGGTATAGATTGTACACAAATTGATGATAGGTACAGAAAAAAACTTCCAAACATGATAACTACAAACACGAGCTTAACCCTGACAAGAGTTTTCTTCCAGCAATCTTTTGGGAATAAGATAATTTCAGCATCTATAGATAGATAGATGATTCCTTTATTGCACACCATTAAATATAAACCTATAACAAAAATATACTTTTAAATCATAGGTACAATGGGCGGCCTTATCGCTAAAAGCGATCTCTACCAGTCAACATTTGGATGGACAGGATCTATGTGAACAAATAAGGACGGCGGCGTAAATCAGATATGTTTAAATGAAAAACAAATAAAGAACATGTTTAAATAACAAAAAAAAAAAACAAAAAATATACCTACTTAGATAATATAAAATAAAATGCATAATTATAATATAATTATAAAATTCCATAAATATTAATATTAAGATACATAAAATATATAATATATTGTCAATAGTTTGAAATTAACGTTATTCTTTATGACTAAAGGTTTTCTTCTTGTATAACGAGAGGTTACTAAAACCACTACAATTACTGTATAACCTTTTACCAACATTTTAGAGACCGAAACTATACTCAAATATACTATATCAACAATAACTCTGATCCACAAGAAGGGAGATCGTTCTGACTTGAGTAATTATAGACCGATCAGTCTTATGACGAACAAGTACAAAATATTTTCGAAAATTATGCTTCAAAGAATCACAAAAGCTCTAGACCGATGATACCCAAAGTGGTCTATATCGACCCCCAGGGGTCGACTAAGATTTCCAAGGGGTCCATGTCATCGAACAAAAATATGTAATATGTGGGGTACACGATAACGGATCTCATTGCAGCAGATGTTAATAATTTGAGCAGGTTACTGTTACCTTGTTTTTGGCATTTCATGAATAGAAAAATCCACATACCTACACACTAAGTACGTATTATTTTTTATGTTTTTCATACTACAGTTTATAAAATAAATATTTCAAAGTGAGTAGTATCACAGTATGTGTACTATGCCAAATTCTCAACTGTCAAAAATTCATTGAAGCCGATGAATTTGCAAAAATGTAATATTAGGTGAGCAGTGGGTCTACCTAAAACCGAAAAACATGGCAAGTGTTCTACGAAACAAAAATTTTGGGGACCTCTGCTCTAGACGAACACCAACCTCGCGAACAAGCTGGTTTTCGAAAAAGATATTCCACGATGGATCATATTCAGGTCGTCACGCAAATAATAGAAAAAACAAACGAATATGGCAGCATTTTGTACATGTGCTTCTTCGACTTTAAAAAGGCCTTTGACTCGTTAGATCATGAAGTATGAAAGATAAAGAAATATGGACCGGACTTACATGCCCAGGCATCGAAAAAAAGTACATAAATCTGATCCAAAGCATCTACTCGATGTGCTATGCTAGAGTGCGGCTAGAGCGGGAAGGCACGGAGTTTCCAATACGAAGAGGAGTTCGACAAGGAGATCCGTTATCTCCAAAAATCTTCTCAACTGTGCTCGAGTTCGTCTTTAGGCAACTTAATTGGGAGAGTAAGGGAATAACAATTGATGGTGAAGTTTTGAGTAACCTTCGGTTTGCGGATGACATCGTTGTTTGCCGAAAGTGCGCCAGAACTGGAAATGATGGTGAACGAACTAGCAAGAGAGAGTACAAAGGTGGGGTTGGCACTAAACGCATCTAAGACGAAGATTATAACAAATGGAGACGGTAAAGATATAATTGTAGAGGGCGGAAAAATTGAATACGTGAAGGATTATGTCTATCTTGGACAATTAGTTTCGTTTGAAGGCTCTACTGAAAAAGATGTTCAACGAAGAATCGCTATAGCGTGGAAGAAGTACTGGGGACTAAAGGAAATAATGAAGAATAAAGCTATAGAGACAAACGTTAAGAAAAAGGTTTTTGACATAGTGATACTCCCATGTCTCACGTACGGTTGTCAAACTTGGGCACTAAGAAAAGAAGACGAAGGAAAATTAGCTGTTTGCCAGAGAAAAATGGAGAGGAGCATGTTAGGACTAAAAGTATCTGATCAAATAAAGAACAGATATATAAGAAAAGGTGAACAAAACTGGTGACATGGATCCCACTGAATGTAAAAAGGAGACAGGGTAGACCAAAAAGGAGATGGAGAGATATTTTTACCCAACGATGTGGACCGGTATGGATGAGAACAGCGAGAGAGAGGGATGTATGGAGAGATTTAGGGGAGGCCTACGCCGTGGAGGCGACTATTACGGAAGAAATAGATACATAAGACCAAAATAGTGATGTTACCTATAATTAGTATGTAAATATAAGTGATTAAGTAAGTAATGTAAGAATACGCAGTAGAAAAAAAGGCTTTTTTATTTTATTTTTATAACGAGAGGTTACTGAATTATTTCAGATAAATAGATAACTGTTGCTAATTAGATAAAAATTTGTGGCAGCGATGGGTCAGACTAGCGCAGGATCGTGGGGGATTGCACAAGGGCTGGCTGTAAAATGTTGATGAAGACAAATTATTGACAAAAATTCCGCCAAGTAATTTTGTTGATTGGATCCTTTAGTGCTTTGTACTACATATGCAGATTTAAGTATGTATGGTTTAGTCCTCTTAACATTCTTTCCACAAAGAAAGCCCAAAGTCGGCCTTAAAAATAATTTAAATACATACCAAATAAAATCTATATATACAAAACAAAGTCAGGTTAGTTACACCATTTATAACCCAAGAACGGCTGTACCGATATTGATGATCTTTGATTTGTTGGATTTGTCTCCACTCCGAATAGCAGAATAACTATTAAAATATCAAAAAAATTAAGAAAAAAATTTATGAAGAAAATTAATTTTCTTATAACATAGATGTAGCTAATGATGGCCGTTTGACACTTCATCGACTTACATTGGCAGCCCGCGACATATGCATGTCAAGACGGTGTGGTTTAATATAATAGCAATAACCTTTGCCTTTGCCATGTAGATTCATTAGATACTGAGATACTGCAGTGCGTCGAGAATGTTCTCCGAGGCGGGTGTTCCCGACTTTTTCGCTATCATCCGAGCTCGCGTAGCGTCGTTTTGGAGTAGGCTGAGTCGCTCCAACAATAGCGTACTGAGGGCTGTCTCTGACCAGATTTATAAAAATGGAATTTATAAGTATTGGATTTCCGTCCACCTGGACGGAAATAAAAAATTACTATTACTATTATTTATTGGCATATTCAGTATTTTTAACTGACTTCAAAAAATAAGGAGGTTCTCAATTTTGTTGTATTTTAGTGTATTTTTCATTTGTATGTGATATGGGTCGTATTTTTGTGCCTGAAATAAACGAATTTTATTTTTTTTATTTTTATTTTTATTTTTTATTTTTATTAGGTATTGCCGTTAACTGAATTAGTAATTACTTTTTTTTTCCTAACCTATCTCGTCCCACTGCAGGGCAAAGGTCTCCCATCTCGTCCCACTGCAGGGCAAAGGTCTCCCCCAAGCCCCTCCAAGCATCCTTATCTGTCACTATCTCCCACCATCGTCTTTGGAAGGATGGTAATTAAGGTAAGTAATTAAGTACTTAATTATGTATAATCTGTGAAAATAAAAAACAATAAGTGATTAAGCTGGTGCTTCTTTAGTACCTATAAGGTATAGGTAAGACCACATAATTCTATTTCTTTCCTAGTTTAGCTTCTCATATAAGTTTCGTTATTATTTTTTGTTTTGCTTTTAAGCTTATTCTTTTTATAGTTACAATCAAATTTAATCTGGAGAGTCTTTGCCTCTAAAGCTCATCCAGTTTTAAGCAGGGGTTTCGGGTTGTTCACTAGCTTGTGTGTAATATTCTGTATATACAATATTTTCGTAAATCTCAATTTTATTGTATGTAGTAAGTACACCAATACCCAAGGTAATATTGACAGTCCTGTCCACTCCAAGGTTGTCTGGTAGATATAGAATATATTTTTTTGAAAAAGAAGAACACATAAATATTCATTAATTTAGTGAAGTTTATTAATTTAGTGTAAAATCAGTCTCTCGTCAGATAGTGATAGAGATTGCTATTTAGCAATTATGACTATCAATTGTATCACATAGATTTTCGTAGGTACGTACATTGTTCTAATATGTGGTTTTTTTTATAGTGTGCAATAAAATATTTTCTATTTACGTATCTAGACTATATCTCAAAATTTTTAAATAATAAATTTATTTAGGTATATGAATTAATTAGGGCTAATAGTAATAGTAGTATGTAATAGGTATATGAATGATAACTGTATAGGTACATATAAAAATAAACAGACTGAGCTAACGAAAGCTTGTGTTACGAATACGATAAGCGTAAAATTGTCTGTTATTATTTTGGTTAAAAAATAAAATGCTTCTAATCTGCTAGGACAAAATAAATTCATAAAAAAGTACTCAAGTTACGCGCTGCTGTTTATCAATCGTCGAGTCTACGGGAGATTGTGTTACTGAACAACGAGAGCCCTAAAGCTCGTACATACACAAAGTTATTTATGTTTGAGCAAGTGAATAGAACAAAGAATTACAACAAAATATAAATAGCATACAATAACAATTCGACATTTGGTGAAAGTACGAAGTAATATAAACATGCAACGCACCTTCTAGTGCCAGGTACATAGGTGGAACCCGGTGACACGGGGAGTATATTAACATATCCTCGTCCTTACACTGCATACAACACTTGCCATATCTCGACAATTTAATCACAAGAAGTTCAATCATACGCGCCAACGTCCGGAACGCATCATTTTAGATTCACGTTTAGTTATAATACTACAGCTATGAGTTCACAATGTTATAAAATACACCTCCAATTACGAACCTAGCAAAGCACTTTGAGTTGATTTGATTGAGCTTGAGGTGGGTTTGTGAAACATGAAATTGAATTGAATGAATGAATGATAAACATGAACAAGAATGAAACAATTAATACGAACGAGTATAGACAATGGAAGTTACCGGAAATGTAACTTGTTTGGCAACACAGCATTAATTGTCAAAAATAGTGCATTAATATTGTGATGTACTATACAATTATGAATTCAACCTACCGTTTTAGTTTAATTTTGTCTTGAAATAGTTCTCAATCGTAGAAAATAGTAAATTAAAATTAAGTACAAACTCCACGACAAATCTTTTTTTTATAAATCAAAGCGGTTACTTATCCTAAATACTGAAATTAAGTACAACCTCCATGATTCAGTTTAATTCAACTCAATAGAAATAGTTTACAACTTTACAGTACAGGACCAAACCGTAATAACTATAATTAGTTACCTACTACAAAACAAATATAAAATAAGAAACATACATATTTTGAATAAAAAAAATACAGTTATCCTCACGTACATATAAATAAATAGAACACGAAAAAAGTTGTACAAACAGGTAAATACAATAAAATGAACAATGAACACAATAATTAACAAAAATATAACACTAAATTACTCAATCTATCCATTATGCAACTTTACACCTATAACACGAATGAGATTGATGTGGGTATGTATCTCACTAGGTACTAATTCATACGTGCTTCACAAAAACTGAGACACATCCTGTCAATGGAATGTATGTAGTGTATCCGCGAATATGTCAAACTCAGGGTGTACTTTTATAGGCTCATTCAGATGCGTTTGAGGACGGCAGATGGGTGACTGTTGTCTAGCTAGCGACAGTACGCGGAGGGATCGGTGCAAAGAGTGAGACTCGCCCAAGGTGGAACGTAGCTCGCTGCTCAGGCACGCATAGGTGGCTCGCTTCACTCACCAATTCCGAGCAATCCACCACACCACGCAAGACGCGACACACACTCATGAGCTGATCCCACAACCTCCGCGTTTAAAGTGAGTGAAGTGAAACTTGCAGATATTTAGTAGGGTACTTAGAATGGGTAGTATGCGCAATTTTTAAGGTACAGAAAACGAAGGAAACGCTTTTGTGCCTTTTCCAACATCAGTGCATACGTTGATTCGTAAGGATTCCACACGCAAGAGCTATTTTCAATTTTTGTGATGTATACAACAGCCGGATGGCATACATTGCTATGAACTCCTTACAATTTCGGGTAACGAACCTTAAGCATTTGAAGCAGTCTGTCTTAAGTGCTCTGATGTGATCATGGAACGTGAGCATAGAGTCAAATACGACACGAAGATATTTTACTGTCAAACATCTGGCTATTGGTTGACCATTAACCTCATAGTTACAAGTTGTTGGTCGATGTGCGCGGGTAAAACTCATAACTTTACACTTTCTAAGTTTAGGTAAATTCATTTTTCTCACACCAGTGTTGCATTCCGTTCAGATCATACTGTAATGTAATGCATGGCAATCTGTAGATTTTATAGATCGACAGATAAAATCTTATTTCTATTTTTTAATGAAAGAGGCCACATTCATTTATAATAATATATCATTGTCATGGAGGTTGTGTTTCCTTAAAAAAGAGGCAATAGACTAATAGTGAAATAAACGGGATACTAGGGAACACAAATTTTCTTTTTAGCAACAAACTCTTAAAAATACTATTTAATTTCCTCGCAGTTGTGATTAAAAGTTATGTGTTACTTGATCAATATCACCTGAAATATTTTGAAGTAACTGATAATGAGTGTAACAATGAACTTATCAGGAGCAAATAATGAAGGGTTTTCACGGCCATGTTTTTTTAACTGCTAACAGATAGCGTTGCTCTATCATGCTCTCACAAAGGATAGTGAATTGTCAATGAACATTATTTTCCGAGGAACTTGAAATAAAAACAAACAAGCATTTGCGTTTGTATATCTGACGAAGTGAGATTGTTTTAGACAATTTTTTTTTTGATATATACATTTGAATTTTGTCTCTTTGAGACTTTGGTTCCTATAATTTATACGAAGCGCATCTCCAGACAGCGCCATCTATTACGCTAGCTGGAACTAGTTTTTCTTTCTGTTTAAATCTAAAATAAAAAGCCCGTAATTTATCTTCTTTTCTCCGCTTTCAGACCAATTTTCACAGACCAAACCATTGCAACGCCAGAAATGTTTACGAAGAAAGCATACCCCAAAGAGAGAGACAGAGTGGCCATATACTCTCCGACCTCTGCGGCGCTGCGGCAAAGTGAGCAGCCGACTGCGTTGCAAGTATTATGAATATAAGTACAGTATTATGAATTTAAATTGATAAAATTATAGGTTTGATTGAGGTTGAGGGTTCAAATCCTGTTGCGGAACAAAATTTTGAATGTTCTCCGAGTCAGTGATTAAGTTTATCATTCACATTTTTTTAGAATGGCAAATATATTTTTACAGTAAACGTCTATTATTATTTCTCTTCTCTATGGTAAACCAACACAAACAAACAAAACATAGCTAGCACAAAACGTCGATCCATCGGTCGCTTATATTCTCTTCGGTTTTTAGTTACCAAATCTAATGTGATGTTAAACAAAACACACTAAACAAAATGATCAATATAGCAGCGAAACGTATTAGAAGGGAGTTCAAAGAAGTGATGAATAGCGCAGAGGTAAGAAAACATTTATATTATAACAAGAAATATTCACCAATCATTCTACAAGAGTACTTGCAGTTTCGCTACATATTCGTTCGTATTTAGTAGGAGAGTCTTGTAGATGAGTACAAAGGGCGGTCTATAGTGTTTACACATTGTTTTGCTGTATTGGCCGTGTTAAGTCTACGATCGGCATGATTCAGCAGTTCACTTTGTCTCATAAAATTCATCTTCGTTGGTCACTATATTGTTTGAACACAACATTTTACATGTACAAAGCAATACATTTCCTGGGATTTTTTTTTCTATTCACGGCCTCAAGACGCATTTTGAAACGTAAGATGTTTGTTGTGATTTGAAAACTCCTAAGTGATGGTCGGCCATGGAACCGCGTCGTCGCCGGCGCGCGGTAATGTCTTGTAATTTCGGAGTTTTGCACAAAATTATGTTCAAGAAATCGTAGATATTTGCACAAAGGATTGAGTAGTTTCCTCTATTCTGCTACTGATCGAATTCTAGGGTGGGAAAAATAAGATCTGCATTATCATCCTGCATTGCAGTCTGTTGTACATTTCGTCAAATTACCTACTACATTGACTATTTAATTTGACTCTGATTAAACCCTAGGAACTCCTGTTACTTAATAGTACTTGCCAGATTTTAATGCATCTGAAATCTGCAACAGCAACAATATACATATTTGTAATTGATTAAACAATTTAATAGTTTTTCATTAGCAGCATTCATAACTTAATTCTACACTTTAAATTGTAGATCCCAATAAATATAAAATATTATTTGGGAATTATAGAAAACTGCCATCAACCCAATGTTTTTCATCATCACTTCAAGGAGTTAGGATAGTTGGGATCAAGATAGATGGAATGCACAATACACAGTGCATGGGGGATGTCATGTGGTGTTTATCTCGGTAACACCAGGGCTTACCCACACGTAAATTTTCCAACAATATCTAACAACATGTTGATTGGTAATATTGCTTGAGCAATGTAGTGTCATTAGTGTCAACTAGTTAATTTATATAAATAAAACAACAGCTCTCAAGTGCAGCATATTATTATAGCCAGCATCAATCAGCAGGGTTACTTCTAGTTTCTATGAGTTGAGATCACGACATATAGCAGAACAAACAAACTGAATTTAATCTTCTAGGCCACTTTCGACTCTAAGGGTGTAGGCCTCCTTTACAATATGCCATTTCTGTAGGTCTTGTGTGGTCTCCACCCATTTTACCCTAGCTGTTCATTTTATGGCATCGGATCAACGCACTTGCAGCCTACCCTGGAGGCGCTTTTCATCCCATGGTCTCCACTCGGCTAATGCTTTACACCACGAGCCTTGTTTACTGGTGACGTGGCCAGCCCATTGCCACTTAAGTTTCGTGATATGTTCAATGATGTTGATAACTTTGAAAAAATTATTTACAGATAGACCCAATCCTCAAAAGTTGTTGACTATTAACACATTCATCCTATATTAGTTACTGTATTCATATACAAGTTTTATACCATGGAAATAGTGATACAGCTATTGCTATAATAGTAAACGGGCAAGTCCAATTGACCTATGCCCCTAATATGATCAATCAATGCGGGCTTTATATTCTTCTTTAAATTGTTTCACCACCGCTCTGAGAACTTCATTTGCCTTATGCTTATGAAAAGAATACTCCAGATTCTAAGATTTGATAAAAAAGAAATGGATATTAACCATGCTAGCATTTTTTCCTGGAACGAATTAAAAAAATATAATTTTTGATCAGTATCAAACTCGCTCCTCTAACGTCTCAGACACTTTCAGAGGTCATGTTAATGAACTTGACAATGATGAGGATGCACTTTCCTTTGTTATTGAATTTCTTCCAAAAGAACATAAATAACTGTGTCCTTGTCCTTACAACTAAAAATAAGCGTCATTTTTGTGAATGCATCATGAAAAACATAACAAGGTTGTAGCTCTGTTTGCAAATCACACTAATATTATAAATGTGAAAGTTAGCATGTTTATTTGTTACTCAATCACGTCGTAACGGCTGAACCGATTTCGTTGAAATTTGGTATATACGTAGATTATGGATTACCTGGTTACCATGTACGTAGTAGGTACCTGGGTTACCACATAGGTTACCTTTTATCCCATAAATCAGTTCCCATGGGATACAAATGGGATGTTAAGTCAAGTTGCAACAGCGATTTTAGTTTTCTTTCTAGGTTACCTACACATTTAGGAGTGTAACGCATACGAAGTCGCGGGCAACAGCTAGTTGTCACATAAACCTTGCAAATAGGTGGGTTTCAATTAGACTTACATAACAACCACGCCCTAAACTGCATTAAAATTGTATGATAAAATAGAAGCTGGTTTAAAATTATCACCTTAACAAAGGTTTTGTCAACTGAAGTAAAGACAAAAATGATATTAGCAACCATTATTCAAGCAACATTCCATTCCACTATGTCGTCAAGGAATGGCCAAAAATAGTACAAAATAGCTACCTATGGGAAGCCTTTGGCCTGCAGCAGTGGGAAACATTGGGGTTATAAATTAATATTGAATGCTTCTGTAACATCATAAGCCTGCAGCTCCTAATTTACTAGTTTATGCATACACTATCATCATGGTAGACATACCTACCATAAGTATAAAGCGGTTCTCTTTTACCTTTATTATGCGCACTGTCAAAGAGTGGAACGCCTTGCCTGATACTACTGTGTTTCCTGATAACTGCAACAATTGCAATGAGTGAACAGGTTTCGTCTAGGCGAGCGTGTTCCATCGTAGACTGCATCATCGCTTACCATCAGGCGAGATTGTGGCCAAACGCCAGTCATTATATAAAAAAAAAATCACATTGAAGCGTTCTCTTTTTCCAGGTGTTAGGAGGACAGATAAAGCTGGAGCTAGTGAATGACAATTGGACGGACGTGAAGGGTGAGATCCTCGGCCCAGAAGATACGCCCTATGAAGGTGGTCATTTCCAGCTGGAGATCAAAATACCTGACGCATATCCGTTCAACCCTCCTGAGGTAAGATTGTCTTGGATTTTACAATATCTGACTTTGACATTGCTTTTAGATTTTATAATAGTAAACAGAGATGTCGTGAAACTTCCAATGATCAACAATCTTCAACTTACCACTTTGGGGAGTTTTTTTGAATGTTAACAATTGCCCCTTAACAATTGGCATTGACCTAGATTTAGCACACGAGTGTACTAGAATTGCATTTAGACCTTCCACTAGACTTAAATCCGACCTGACCTTTGATTTTGCGCCTGTAATACACTTGTAATGTGCTTATGATCTAACGCTACACTTTATATCCATGCACCAAGACTGACCATGGCTATTAAAAACTGAGGCATTCTTGTATGGTTGTGGTGCCTGACAGATTATTATACAAGATTGCCTTTTGACGTATTTGTATGATTTGACAACTTCTTAAATCATATTTAGCCAATAAATACGTTTAGGCATCGTTGCGCTTATCGCCCTAAATCTTCACCATATAATTTGACAAAAACCATTCTCAACAGATACGCTTTAACACTTACATCTGGCATCCCAATGTGTCATCGGTGACTGGACACATTTGCCTGGACATCTTGAAGGACCAGTGGGCTGCAGCTCTCACATTACGCACCGTTCTGCTTTCCATCCAGGTACAAATCTTACACAATTTATCTTTTAACCCCCTGCTCAAAAAGAGGGGTATTTTATAATTGACGTGTCAGTTCAATTTAATCATATCTGTGTCAACGCATAAGCATTGCAATTCAGCAGGGCAATGGAGCCAGTGTCTTGGGGACATACTTCCGCCTGGTAGTGATCTGGATCTGTTGAGCTATCTATAGATCATTTGCAACGGTCTTTGATGATTCAAATGTTTCTTCTGTATTTTAGTCATAGAAATAATTGTATATTTGTGTTATTAAAGGCATTTTGCCCTCGTTTATAATATAGGAAGTGAGGTTATATCATATAGGTAATTTCTTATACTAGATATAGGTACACGTACAAACGGCATAATATAGATAGGTAATTATTTTAGTTCAGGTCAAACACATTTTGCTTAAGCTTAGAATGCAGTTTTTTGATTGCTTCATCCAAATTGAAAGGCAGAAGTGAACCGTGTAATATCGCCACAAGGATAACAATTTAAAATTATCATCATATTACTGATCAATAAAATAACAATCGAAATTTAAAGGATACCATAAAATTAAGCATAACATTATATTGTCTGTATATGGCATCATAGTTCCCAAATGGATGGACCGATTCGGATGCGGTTTATTTAAATAGAATACTAGTTTAACTGAGCTGGTTCTAAGCTATGAGCCCTCTTTCAAAAGCTGGAGAAGACAGGGCGCCACATCAGTTTCTGCCCCGGTTAGGAAGAATTCTAGATCCAGGGCTGCCTTTCTACCCTAAAGCGGTCCCTAGGCGGTCGTGCGGCATGACATGCGTTACGTGCTGTCATGCATGCATGACCGTTTAATAGTTTTGATTGATTGAATGACATGCAGCAAACTACGTGCTGGCAGCTGTTTGCTTTTTATTTTCTATCCTGCAAGTTATGATTGACATGCACGCATGATCGTTAGATCGGCATGTCATGCAACAGCACATAACGCATGTCATGCCGCATGACCGTCTAGGGACCGCTTAAAGGCCGTACCTAATTGTATTTTGGTTTGTTGGCAGGCCCTGCTCTCGTCTGCGGAGCCGGACGACCCACAAGACGCTGTGGTCGCCACGCAGTACAAGGTCGACCGGGAGATGTTCATAAAGACGGCGAAGCACTGGACTAACGTGTACGCCTGCGGACCGAACACTGTGTGCGAGTTCAACATCAAGGTACGCCACTAAATTGAATTTGACATGTTTGAAATTAAGTATTATCATTATTTATATTTGTATTCAATTTTATCTAGAGAGTTTGACATTTTTACAAGCTTTTATTTAACTTGCAATGTATGTATGTCTGTCCGGGTGGAATCTTTAACCGATTATGCTGAAATTTGGTATACACGCTTATTTTTGATGTCAATGCATGCTTAGCTACGAGTATGTGACGCCATTCTAATTCCAATATGGCGGATCATCTAAGATAGCGGACTAGTTATTTTTTCTGAACTACCACAGTATGGGTATCAAATGAAAGGGCTTGCTGAGGCGAACACGAAAACTAATACGACGTCACATTCGATCCAAGATGTATACTATAAATCCAGTATGGCGGACTTCCAAGATGGCGGAGGATGTTTTCTGGTTTTCTGAAGCCATTAACAGCTGAATTTTAACTAAATTATGCCTTGGTCGACTTTATACTTTGACTTGTGTAATTTGGCGAGCTAGGCGTCAACAGCATTGTTTTGCAATCAATTCTCTAGGAGAAGGAATGCTATAAAGTCCAACATGGAAGCACCCAAAACGCCTAAACTTTGTGCTTTCAAATTAAATTTTTGTTAGGTTTGCTACTACGGCGTGCCGTGCGTGCTTTTGGGTTTATTTGAATCTTTTTGCGGTTCTGATTATGAATTTTACAAAAGCTTGTTTTGAAAAAGTAATTTTTCAAAAAAAAAGTTAATCACTTTATTGTTTTTAAATGGCTAATGCATTAGCGATTATAGTGAAATTTTGTCTAATAAGGTGATATTTCCATAGAGTGGAGTAGTTCCACGCTGCGCATTCAACGATCGTCAGTTCTTCGACTTATATGTCCCGTCCATCAGCTTGTTAATCCTTTGTGATTTTAGTTTGTGTACGGATTTTTTTTTTTTATTCTGTCTTTAAAACACCAAAGCCCTCTCCATAGCTCGAAGCCCACAGTATTCACCACATCTTTCATCTTGTAATTTTACAAGCACTAATACAACATTAAATATAAGGCAGGTACATAGACCATATTCAGTAAAATACATATAACAATATACAATAAAATAAGTAAATAGGTACACAAAAATAATATAAAACATTGAATAAACATAAAAAAAAAACAGCCTGGTCGACATTGGACTAAGGAGACACTAAACATGTAAATAATAATCTCCTGTGTGGGATAGTGGGCGAATTACAGGCTGAGACGTTGTTGCATGATCTACAGATTATTTGTTCCGCGTTTGGGTTTTTTTCTATATATTATAAGTATGTATGCTCAAAAAAATGTATATAAGTATTCTATCAATTATCTGGTTCCGATATTACTAGCTCTGCTTAGTTTGGGGCTAAATGGCGCTGTGTCAAATGTCCAATAATTTTTTTTAAATGATATTTGTTTGATTTCCAGGTGGCTCGGCTTGTGGACATGGGGATCGATGAGCATGCCGCTCGCGTCTCGCTGTCCTCTTTCAACTGGGAGCTGAGATCGGCTACCGAGCATCTCTTCAGCTAAAATCATATCCGGGACTCGGTACAAGATGGTTGAAGGGAAATACTTGTTTTACTCATCCTTTTAGTAGTTAACAACTGACCAGAAAAACGTATGAAAAATTTACACATGGTGTCAAAAATACAGATGTAAAATTACACTAAAGGAACAAGTGACACGAAAAATAGCGATGGTTTTATATTATGTTATTATATTTTTTTCGTATGATATTACCCTCCTATTATACATATAGACAGTATTCAAATATTGTTTAAAAAATATATCCATACCTTAGAACTATAATACCATACTACATACATAACATCGAGCACATTTATTTATATAGATTAGTAATTAAAATTTCAGATACATTTGATTCAGCTAGTATCTAAATATTTTCAGTTTATCTTTTGATTCCTTTCTTTTTTTTTCTGTTATTAGTTTTATTTTAATGTAGTATGACCCCATTGACGGATATCTACCAGAAATATGTGTGGGGAATAGTATACAAATAATAATAATTTAAAAATTTAGCTTTATGCTTTAAAAAACTTGTAATTCTTCCAACATCGCTCATTTAGAAAATATCTTTCGTATCCGTATAAAAAGAGAATGACAACTTTTGGGATAGTCTTCGATCCAACATTTTTTCATTACTCTCTCTGATTTTGCAATCTATATGTCCAATTATCTCCTTAACGTGAGACTTTAGGACATTATGCTATGTCATTTTTTGTTCGTCTATATGTCCCTAATCCAAATATACAAGTCTCATAATGCGATGCGAAATTAATGCCAGCGTACATACAAAATTCAAACCTCTTATTTTTTGTGCGCGGTAATAAGTTTTATTTTTGAGGTACAATTTTACATATAAAAAATTCAAGATTGCTTGCTTAGTTTCTGTTTTTGGTTTATTAATGGCGGGCTCCTATATCCGTCGATAACCGGTCCTACGACTCGTATCTCCTTGAAAAAGCAGTGGCGGATTTGCAGTCTTGTCCGTCCTAGGCCTTGGCCATGTTGTAAGTACAGACCGGCCCTGTTTCTTCTCGATATTCTAGTATATAAAATACTCATCATTGAAATTTATAATAATTTATTACTGAACCGTTCACCATTCAAATACCCGAGTGAAAATCGCTGATTACTAATTATTTTTTAGGGTTCCGTACCTCAAAATGTGATCACATTCTTGATAACATCAGTGAACTTTTTGTCACGATTGGCCTGTTTGGCAAATCCGCGACTGAAAAAGTGTCAAACTTTTGACACGTTTTCAAGGAGAAACGAGTCGTAGCTAGTTACCGACGGATATAGGAACCCGCCATTAGTCACCAACGCAACTGTCAGCGTCTAAAAGGTTGTACAATACGATTAGTGCTCAAGCGATTTTGTTTGCGATTATCGCTTTACTAGTCGTAATTTTCCTTCAGATCCTGATGTACCGTGTCCCGGTATTGTTATGTTCCAATACCAGACTGGGGTTCAAATGTAATGTTCAAAGTAAGGGACTTTTTACCTTGGATCTACCAAGGTAAGTCTCTTACTTTGAACATTTGATCATTTTAATGTGCCGATGTAGTGAAATTATTTGCAATAATTGCACTGCATACAACCTGTTTTGCTATGTACGACATTCAATGAAAACACGGATAGGGCTAAATGCCAGTATTGTTGTAAAATAGGCTTGATAATTGATATAGAACTAAATATTCTGACATTCCCTTGTCAATACATCTATGAAAATCTGATGTATGTTCACAAAAATATTAATTTGTTTAAGAAAAATAGCGATAATCATAATTTTAATACTAGAAATAAAGATAAACTCGCTGTTGCCTCTTGTAGACTCCATAAAGTTGGTAAATCGTTTAAAGGGCAAGGTGTTCGTTTTTATAACAAAGTCCTAAGTGATGTACAAAAATTGATAATTAACAAATTTAAAAACGCAATTAATCAAAATCTTTATAAAAAAGCCTACTATAAAATATCGGATTATTTAGATGAAAAAGAAGCTTGGGATTGAAATTGCTCCAACTCGTTCAAAATGTTACAATTTAGACGTAATTTATTTTCTGTATTGTAATGTATTCTAAAAGGATCATTAAAAAAAAACAACCAGCCTTGTTTCTTGCCTTTCTTTCCTGGCTTGGTCGCGAAGAATCAGGCAGTAAAATTGACGTTTCAAAGTGATTTTAATGAATAAAAGATTTTGACTTGACTTGTTTCAAATTCATTATCATAGATAATTTTAAGTTTTAAAATAACCTTAATATGAAGTCATACAATATCAATGAAACAGCCTGTATAAAATAGATAAACAAATTATTTTCATTCATCATGTAGTAGGTACCTGTTAAACTAACTAAGCGGCATCGCCGCAAAGGCGCCGCCGATTTACGTTAAAAACTGTCTATTGTAAATGTATCGATTACTGAATAAATATTCAAGCTAACGGTATTATACACACGTCTAAAATCAGATAATACGATTCCGGATGTGTGTTTTAAATTAATGTCGTACATAACAAAACAGGTTGTATATAAATTTAAACTGAGTAGTGTATCAGTATATGTGGTAAGTACATACATGTAGTTTGTAAGTTTTATGGATATAATGGAATACCTATACATACATTTTAAATTGACTGTGTCTGTCTATTAGGGCATATATACTAGCTCCAATTTTAATGTCTTCTTTATTCCTATTGCACATATTTTGAGTATGTGCACACGGTTACACGTAAAGCTATACATTTCTAATATTTTAATAGTTGATTTGATTTATTTTAATTAATATTTTATTAATTTTCTTTATAAAAATCTTAAGATCTGCATACGCGGATGTGAGCCTTCAAAAATTCGCATCCGCGGATGTCAAAAAATCTGCATCCGCTACGCCTACTGAGCACAGACCTGGGTGCCAATTCCCGTAACTTAAAATAGTAAAATTCTAGTATCGATCTAGTCTCGTTATGTTAAATGTACTAAACGGTATTCACGTAACTGACAATACAATGGTATGAGTTGACCGACAGGCGATTATACACTGTATTTATATCAAGCTAATATTAAAAAAAAAAATAAATAAAATTAAAATAAAATACGTTTATTTCAGGCTCAAAAATACGACCCATATCACATACAAATGAAAAATACACTAAAAAACAACAAAATTGAGAACCTCCTCATTTTTTGAAGTCAGTTAAAAATACTGAATATGCCAATAAATAATAGTAATAGTCATTTTTTATTTCCGTCCAGGTGGACGGAAATCCAATACTTATAAATTCCATTTTTATAAATCTGGTCAGACACAGCCCTCAGTACGCTATTGTTGGAGCGACTCAGCCTACTCCAAAACGACGCTACGCGAGCTCGGATGATAGCGAAAAAGTCGGGAACACCCGCCTCGGAGAACATTCTCGACGCACTGCAGTATCTCGGCAACCTCATAAGAGCCCGGTAGGCATCATTGTACTGGACCCTTATGATGTTGATGGCCTTTCTAGTAAAATTAGACCAAAGTTGGCATGTGTACATACCCAGACAATATGCCCGGAATAGGGTTTGTTTTACGTCTGGACTGCAGTTTGTAAAGCGGCGTGCGAGTATGTTACCCCGGACGGCGAGTGCTCTCCGCTCTCGCTCGATGTCGTCATCATCTCTCAGCGTCTCCGTCGGTACTGACCTAGGTATTTGAACTGTTTAACCATTATAATGGTTGTACCGTTCATGTGTACCTCGGGCACACGTCCTGGACCTTGTCCTGACCTGAATATCATCAATTCGGTTTTCTTTACATTGTACTTTAGCCCATGAGCAACAGCATATTGCTCACAGACTAAAAGCAACTTTCTCAAACCCTTAATCGAAGGGCTGAGGAGCACCATGTCATCGGCATAGCTTAGGTTATTGACACAAACGTCGCCAAGATAGCAGCCTATCCTGGTGCCCCGCAGCTCCCCGATCAAGCTGTTAACATACAGGTTAAACAGGTCAGGAGAGGTCAACCCCCCTTGGCGAACTCCGCATTCTAGTCTGTAGTCACTAGAGGTCGTGTTGCCCCACCTAACATTATTAGTTTGGTTTCCGTACCAGTATCTCAACAGATTCACTACATGACTTGGCACCTTTGCTTCAATCAGTTTGACCCAGAGAATGTCATAATTCACGAGGTCAAAAGCACGACTCTGGTCTAAAAAGCACGCATACACTGAAGTGTTTTGTGACGTGTAGTAATTTACTGTGCTTTTTAGACTCATTGTAGCAGAATCCGTTGAGAGACCGCGACGGAAATCAAATTGTGCATCATCAATTTCTAATCTGTCCTGGAGTTCAATATAAATGAGTCGCTCCAACAACTTGCCAGTGACGGTACCCAAGGAAATATGGCGGTAGTTGGTCGAGGAACTTAAATCGCCTGTTTTATTTTTCACTATAGGGACAACTATAGTCTTCATTAAGTCCCGCGGAAGATAATTATACCTGATACAAAGGTTGTAGAAACTGCATAAATGCTCAAGCAATCTATCGCTACTGCAGAGAATGTGCTCGACACTCAGACCATATTGTAATATTAATGGAGCAGAATGACAAAATATATACAATTTATAAACCAATCTCATTTGGATTTCGTTATGTTTTTAAAATTGTATACGAGAATTGGCCCCCTGATTCGGCATCTATGTATTTGATTTAGTTTTCGCTTAACTGTACGTATTTATTCCATGAGTATGCTCAAGTAAAATGGGAGTCTTATTGTGAATATACAGGATAGTCCAAACAGTGACATAGAATTTAGATTTATGTATTACTATATAGCTGACCAAGCCGCAGTTTCGCACGCGTAGTTTTTCAGTAAAAACATTACCCTCATTCTGCGCAGTTGGGTAAAAAGTATCCTATGTTAATCCGGGATAATGGAGCATTCTAATGGTGAAAGAATTTTTGAAATATGAGCAGTACATAGTTATTGATTAAAACGGGTATTTATCGCGTACTATTTGCTAACCACGGGTAGACGTAGTTTTAATCAGTAATATAATTATGTACAGTGTTCGCGAAAGTTTGTAAAATACTATCGGACCAGTAGTTTTTGAGTTTATTCGTTGCAAACATACATAAATCTCTCCTTTTTTATTATTATAGATAATTTTTAATTTGATGTTGAAAATTCATCTTTGACTCGCTCACAACACAAATTCGTCACTTTAGATCAAAACTTTTGTAACTTGCAATAATGCTAAGAAGTTGATTATTTTGTGTATGAAAGTACAATTCTAAAAGATCATGTTACAAAAAAAAATCCTGAAAAAAACCCCCAAACAATTTTTTTTCAAGTATTAACCGGTCCGGTAATTCACATAAAAATCATAACTCGAAAAGTACAAAAAAACGGGAAACATAGATGGGGGGGGGGGGGGGGGGGGGTATTTTAGATACCCCCAGTCTAAGGAATTAATTTTTTTGGACTTTACTGTTTGGATCAGCCTGTACAACGCATAATATTTACTATTAAGATTTTATTTTCTTACACATTTTAATGAGTCTAATTTGGCTTGTTTAATAATTTATCTTATACTGGTTTGAAGTTGTCAAGTACGCTGCGTTCAGTATAGGTACTCGTACAATTCCATAAGTTAGTTATATTTGATGTGTTCAATGATATACGCACATTAGAATAGATTTTGATTATTTTTTTCATACTGTGGTTCAAGTTCATTGAAAATTATATTATTAAATAATAAATTTAAATTGTTTATTAATAATATTTTTGAAATTTTACTAAAATCATGTGAGTAACGCGTTATCTAAATTTGATGTAACGTCTTTTAATGTAATTTAAGTAATGAACTTTTGTAATTTGGCAGCGCTGGCGATTGTGCCGCCGATTACATGCGTAGCAAAAGTGCAAAATATTAATTAATAAATAAATATTAGTAGATTATTAAACGAGGGGATAAAGCAGGGTATTGCGTCACGGGCGCTATATTGAATCCCGAACGTAACGAAGGATTCTAGAGTTAACTCAGCAGAGCTAGGGCCCAAGATGCAGACAGCTTTATCCACGAGGAGAATACTCTACTTTTCACACTTTCTGCGTGACAATACATACCAAATCTAGGTTGATGCATTCTGTGCAGAACCTATGGTACATGGTTAGTTCGATTTACGAATAAGTTCTTATTGTGTTAAGTTCTTTTTGGTTCAAACTTTAATACAGATGAGGTTCCAAATTTAAATCACAGCAATCATTCAATAATGTAATTCAGTGCAACTTTACTCCCGGCTTTCGGCGAGTTTTACATGACATATAATTTTATATTGTCGAGCAGGTGGTGTGGAAAAATGTTTATTTCAAACCGGACATGGATCCATAATTTTTGTTAGTAAACACAGACAATCGGGCATAATCGCCGCGTGATCGATTTTAACTCGAACATAATACTCTTACTAGTTTTTAGTAGTTTTAAAGTAAATGTTAGTGCTCTAAATGAATTGTACTCCTCATGCTTTAAGATTATACAGAAAGTCGATGATGTGCGACAGTATTTGTAAATAGATTGGAGAGAAGCGAAGCTCACTGTGAAGTGTTGAATGAAGGCTTAATTGGTATATTATATTTCTAGCATAAAATTATTAGCATGCAGTATTATTACTTATAATACGTTATATTACTCTAAACGTACATTTGCATATTAATATGACTCAAAGGTGTTGTTCTTAGTAATTTTATAATAAAGGATAGAATAAAAAGGTACAGAATTACATATCTGAACGTAGGGACAGATGTGTGTTCAATGATTAATAAATTTTTAATTAAATTAGTCTATTATTTTACTTATAGATAACATTTTAAATTTATACCTAACTGATTATCATCGTTATATATCTAACGTTATCTAACGTTATACGTCGTTATATATCATCATCATATCAGCCGTAGGACGTCCACTGCTGGACAAAGGCCTCCCTCATTGATTTCCAGGAACTGCGGTTGGAAGCGGCCTGCATCCAACGCCGACCTGCGGTTCTTACCAAGTCGTCTGCCCATCTTGTAGGTGGACGTCCTACGCTGCGCTTGCCGGTCCGTGGCCTCCACTCGAGAACCTTTCGGCTCCATCGGCCATCTGTTCTGCGCGCTATATGGCCTGCCCATTGCCACTTCAACGTGCTAATCCGTCGGGCTATGTCGGTGACTTGAGTTCTACGTATCTCCTCATTTCTGATTCGATCCCGTAGACAAACCCCGAGCATAGCCCTCTCCATAGCTCGTTGAGCGACTCTGAGCTTATTCATAAGGCCAATAGTGGAGGACCACGTCTCGGTTCCATATGTCATCACTGGTAACACACACTGATTGAAGACTTTCGTCTTAAGGCACTGAGGTATGTTGGTTTTGTTATTGGTTATTCATAAAAACAAATTAAACAAAAGTAATGCATCGATTTTCATACTAAATAGGTACCTACTAGAGTTAATAATTGGCAGATATCATGCCAACTAATTAGGCAATTATATTCCAGATGTTCCCAATGCGAAACAACTGATCAAGCAAACAGCACCATCTATGTCGATGGACGCGAGAAGCCATCGAAGGCTATGTTCTGTAATAGCGCCACCTAGCGGCCGTGTTGTAAGTGTTGCGCGCGCGATAGAGCCTCCGAGGCTGCGTACGCGGCTTGACAACACGTACAGGTATATATCAGTCAGTCACAGACGTTGCGCTGCGGACGGCGGTCCTGTGCGCCCCACCTCATGCCTAACGATTCGGGGAAGGCAGAGTACGCGAACACCACCAGAATGTGACAAAATAAGTGCAACTCTACCCAACAAACCCCCTTTACCCTTTCCTAGTTACTAAACCGAAAAACTTTTTCATTACTTTCTAACTTACTTTTCCGCGTGCGTCCAGTACCAAACGTGTGTGTATTAATAAATATTTTATAGTGAACCGTGGAACATGACTATATCTTACGCCGGGGAGGTACCAAACGGCAGCAGTTTCGGCTGTTTCTGGCGGATTCTTTGCAAGTAAGTGAGTTGGCTTGTTGGGTGCGCAAGGCTTTGACCGGGCCCTCGTAAACAGCTGTTCGGGGCGATGTCTCTCCGTTTCGCTTGGTACGTGACGAAATCGCGCACCAATCGTCCGTAACCGCACATTAAACATAACAATAGCACCTCTTGTCGACTGTCTATTGTGTCGCACCGTTGGATCGTTTAGAAGTATCACCCGTGTTTACAACTTGTGCAGGATAACTTGGCCGCCCTGAAGTTGGCTATTTTGCTGCGTACCTATCTTTTTTGTAAACCTAATTGTGTTACGCGTACACAAACTGGTTAGGTATTTCGGCAAAAGTGAACGTCTGATACTTGTAATTATATTATCCTTTTAAACTGCGCAATGTAACTTGATATTAATAAAACTTAATAGTGATTACGCAAACTTCTGGCATACCTAGTTGAATCAGCCGGCGCTGTTATAAGAATGTTACTTTAGCTGTATCTGAAAATATGAAATTCATTGCAATCGCCGCAGCAAATAGCCATGAAAACTTATAACAAGTCACAGAAACAGAAGGTTTACATTTTCCGAACAAAAACAATTAAAAATCACGTAAAGTGTCTTTCTCTACTATCAATAATTTATAGGTACTTTTTGCATGATACTAATTGGTCTACAAATATTCTCGTCAACGGCCTAGCGTTTGATTTGTTTTATTTACAGACAGCGTCACAAACAGGTTCACCCCAGGATTTTTAAAGCTTGAAATAAAAACGACTTGAAGACTGCGGTATTCCTAGAAAATGTACCTATACCAGTTAGCGATGCTGGTTGTATACAGTAAAAACTAAGTAAAGTTAACAGGAGTATCGTAAGAGGAGGCTAGGCTGTGCGATTTGAAACCTTGGCACAGCGACCGTGGTGATGTATGTATGAGAGGCTTGCCCTCATTCATCTACACTACAGACATCGTAACAAGTTACTTTACACTTCTACGACAAAAATACATAATCATAATCAATGAGTTGACATATTTTTAATTTATTTATAATGGACTGATTATTAATCCCACTAATATTATAAACGCGAAGTTTGTATGGATGTTTGTTACTCTTTCACGTCGTAACGGCTGAACAAATTTCAATGAAATTTGGTATGTACGTAGATTATAACCTGGATTAACACATAGGCTACTTTTTGTTGACAAACCACACGTGCGAAGCCGCTGGCGGAAGCTAGTATATAATGTTTGTTATTAATTTGGCTGTACCTAGATTATTTTATTACCAACTAGCTTCCGCACGCGTGGTTTGTCAACATTTACCCTAGGGTAATAAGTCTTGCTATGCCTTAAAGCATTAGATCATTCTGAATGCTCTAAGCTAACAGCTGTTATGGCATAGCAAGACTTACCACTATATTAAAAAAACTATAATGAAAATCTTCGGATTTCACACTGAAAAAAACAAAATTGATAAATACATAGGTAAAACCGTGCGACACGGTTAAAAAGCTACCGCCCGCGGTTTCGCACGGTTTATCAATAAATAACAGTCTCAATCCAGATCATAATTTATCTACATATCAAATATTATCTAAATAGGTTCAGCAGTTTCGAAGTGAAAGCGTAACAAACAAATTCACTTTCGCATTCAAATTAGAACTGGCTGATTCCAGCGGCTTCGTCCTCGTTGTTCTGTGGTGCAAAAATACATATAGAAACTTTGACATCACATTTTTATCCAATTGGAACTGATTTATGGGATAAAAAGTAGCCTATGTTTTAATCCAGGTTATAATCTACGAACATACCAAATTTCATATAAATCAGATAATATATTTTATGACGTGATTGAGTAACAAACAAATAAATAAACAAACATCCAAACTTTTGCTTATATAATATTAGTGTGATGTGATGACTGATGATATCCTCAGTCAAAACAAAGGATGTATTCCATTCTTATACCTAACAAGCTGACCCGTTGAGTTGAGTATAAAATGAGCTATGTCCCAATTCCGGTCACAATGTATCTACAAATATACTAAATTTCATTGAAATCGGTCCAGCCTTTTAGTCGTGAAAGCGTAACAGACAGAGACAGAGCTACTTTCGAATTTACAATAGTATAGATATCTGTTCCGCCCTGGCTTCGCTCTAGGTTATCTTCTGTTTTTCCATGGTAACTTTTTTTTATATACTAATATGGCAAACGATCATGCAGTCCAACAGATGTTAAGTGGCTACTGCAGCCCATGGATATCTACATAGAATTCAAAACAAGCTATTATTTTGTCTTGATCTCTATGTGGATACGTTGCCATACTATAGGACTTAGCTGTTGTGCCTATGTGCCAGTAATTACAGGAACATACCATTACCATCTAACCGGAACACAGCAGCACAAGTACTGCTATTTGGCGGCAGATAAAGGTAAGGCGGTGGTGCCCACATCCTCGAGCCCGTTCACAAAAGCTCTACCACCAGTAAAGTACCTACTTATATATCCACCGTGGAAGAAGAAGAGAAAAAAAGAAGCCTATGGGCAAAGGTCTCCAAAATATTTACAATCCATGTCGTCACTCTGCCAAATTATATCGCGATTGGCACAGTTTTAATATCTACTTTACCAATCCGCAGCTTCGCACGCGTAGTTTTTCAATAAAAACATTACCCTCCTTGTGCGCAGTTGGGTAAAAAGTAGCCTATGTAACCCGGGGATAGTGTAGCTTCCCAACAGTGAAAGATTTTTTAAATTGGTCCAGTAGTTTCGGAGCCTATTCAATACAAACAAACAAATCTTTCCTCTTTATAATATTAGTATAGATTATATTATATAGTATAGATAGAAATTACTAACAGATTATGTAAAATTTCCGCAGCGCATGCGACGAAAGACGTTTTAGGGCGTTTTTTTACACCTTGGGTTACGTTACTTAAGTTTTGGTAAGGATCCCTAATCTTTTCTAGCAATAAATATAGCCTATGTCAATCAGGGTGAATGTAGCTTTCCAATGGTGAAATAATGTTTGAAATCGGAACAGTAGTTTTTGAATTTATTTTACAAACATACACACAAAAATACAAATCTTTCCTCTTTATGATATAAGTATAGATTACCTTACATCAGCGGCTCCGCACGCGTGGTTTGTCTATAAAAAGTAGCCTAGGGATGTCTCAATCCAAGATACTTACATTTTATCGAAATCGGTACAAAACGTATCAGAGAGACAGTTACTTTCTAATTTATAATATTAGTATAGATTTGGAAGGTAAGCGTGAGAACTGAGAGACCACACATTAGGTACATAACTTTAAATTCCAATATTCGTTTTACAAATGTTTTAAAACTTTTACTAAACCTTTTAGTTGTTAAAACAACAAAAAAAACCACGTGGTCACTTAATCCACGCACACAAATGTTACAATAATGTTAATTTAACGGTTTCTGTAAGTGATAAACCCATTGACAATTAGACAATCCCTGTGGTGCAGTGGGCGAACAGCCGGCTGAGACGCAGGAGGTTGCGGGGTCGATACCCGTCGCGGAACAAATGTTTGCATGATCTACAGATATTTGTTCCGGGTTTGGGTATTTTTCTATGTATTATAAGTATGTATTTACAAAAAAAAAGTATATAAGTATTATATCAGTTATCTGGTTCCAATAGTACAAGCTTTGCTTAGTTTGGGGCTAGATAGCGCTGTGTGAAATGTCCAGCATTATTTATTTATTTATTGCAATCGCCGCAGCAAATAGCCATGAAAACTTATACAAGTCACAGAAACAGAAAGTTTACATTTTCCGAACAAAATCAATTAAAAATCACTCAAGGTGTCTTCTACCAATAATTTATACTATTTGCATGATATTAATTGGTCTATAAATATTCTCGTCAATGGCCTAGCTTAACCTATCCCCCAGAATTTTTAAAGATTCGAACCCTTACAGACGTTTATAATTTAACCTTTTTTTCCGTTTAAGTTTCACCTATCAAAAGATATCTCACAGAAAGCTGGCACTGATATTGGTTCAGTGCCTGCGTGTGCGCAGTTGCAGGCTCTAACGAAAGGTGGCGAAAGTAACTGTGACGTACATCGATAACTCGATCGATCTCAAGATCTTTAATGCCCTGTTTCTTTAGCGTAAGGACCGTAAGTTAATTACCGTAGCAACTTGATGCTTTACACCTGTAGGTATGCCTCAAGTTGATGGATGCAGGGAAGTGCATCGTCGGGTACATTTCTAACGTGCGTGACCTACGAGGCAATTTTCTGTTATAAGCGATGGTTACCACTTAACATCAGGTGGGCCTTAAGCTTGTTTCATATCCACGTGGTATAAAAAACCATGGGTTTTCGGTCAAAAATATTTAACAGATATAGCAAAGTTGCTGTGGTGAATATAGGAACAAGACATACATAAGTGGATTAAATAATTGCGTTTCCAAGTACCCAGTAATTTACTAGCTAATTATCCGTTATATTGCCATTTCCATAATTAGATAATTACTTCTTACTCATCATAGTATCTGCCATAGGACTTCCACTGAACATAGGCCTCCGCTGTAGATTTCTAAAGAAACGATCTATTACGGCCTGCGCCCAACGGCTCGCAGCAACTATCATTGGGTCATTTTTCCATGGAAAGATGCACTACATGTGAGGGACCGCCCTGGCTACTCGTGCGATAAGGAATAACTAAAATAGAAAGATTAAAAAAAACTTGCATACTCTACATTCATCCACTATCTCTAATAATTCAGAATTACGCCCTGTTTATTAAGTATCAGATTTTTTATCCGAAGCATTTTAACTTAGGCTTCAACCACGCTTCAACTCTGCAGAGGATCTAGCACGAATAATTTTCGTTAGGCCATGTTAAATAATGACAGCAGCGTTCAATTAATGTCTAACGTGAATTAACTTATCAAGGAAACGCCAATACATTTTTGTATGGTGAGGCCTGAACGAATAAATAAAATTCTTGTTGTATTTAGTTATTCAGGATTTAAACGTGAGCAGCTAACTACCTCACAGATATACATCTGGCCGACCTATTATTAATTGGGTTCCTCATAAATATTACGTATTTTAATGCATTCAGAAACATTTGTAGTATAGGGTAGACTGGGTACGGTAGAAACAATTTGGCTTTTATTGTTCATAGTGTTGTTGTTTATGAACTGAGCGACGATGATGATGTCAAATTGAAGAGCGCACTTTTAACTGCGAAAGGGCTATACCATTTTAGTTCCTAGATTGAAATTTTTGGAAATATACAAAATTTAAAAATATATCCAATTTGTTTCAATCGTCCCCATGCCCGGGGCGGTTGAAGCAGTGATTGGGGTCAGTTGTAATACATGCAAATAATACAAAATATAATATAGAAACATGTTTTATTTACTATTAATTCTAGTTAAAAGCATAATTATGGTATCGTATGACAACATTATCAGTCTTCAAGGTTTTAATACGCATAAATATATTTCTAATCAACCTTTCACGAGTAATAATCAATTGACGCAATTAACAAAAATATTAAAAATCAACAATGTTCTTTAAAACAAAACAAACTAAGTAAACTAATTCAAATATAAACTAAATGCAAACATTTCTTTAAAATTAGCTTAGGGATCAATCTGAGTGGCAATTATGGCAAACATAGCTAATCCCACCTTCTGTGCACTCCTCGTGAGCCCATTGTTTACAAGTGGTACATTGTATCCACTTTTCTCCGGATCTGCTCTCTGAATATGGTGACATACAAACAATACAGTAACATTCTTCTTCTGATGACATTTCCTGCTGTATTTTACTTTTTTCCCCTTTTGAAGTACCTATTTTTTAAACTATTCTTTCGTCCGGTTTAATTTTGTTCCATGTTCCTTTCTTATTTCTTCTTTCTCTGGTGTATCTGTGTAAATTGCAGACTTTCTAGTTTTTCGCCCTTTATTAGATTTCCTCGGGGGAGCTTTCTGTAATGGTCGTACTGCTTCCGGTGTAAATGCAATAGGATCGTCAGAAATTGTTTGTACAATTGTAGACGGTCTCGGTGAAGTTTCCTGATTTATAATGCTGCTGCAACGTCTAGGTTGTCTATTTAAAGTTTCTTGACGTACATCAACGTTTTCATGCTCAATTGTTGGAACTGGTGAGTTATTGACAGCCTGTTGTTGAACAGTTGTCTCTGATTTTAGTTCCTCAGTCAAAAGAGAAGGCGATAATGGCGGTGTTTCGTCTTCAGATGGATTACCATTCAATGTAGAAACAACTGCAGGCTCAGTTGTATTTTCGGGATTAAGTCTATTCGTTACTTCAGTTGTATCTTCCGGATTGGGTCTATCTGGTACAAATACTGTTAATTTTTTTTAAGAAAAAATAATTTTATTTACCGTTTCAATCGTCTCCACAAAAATTGTTTCAACTGTCCCCAACCCTATCTCGGTAAAAAACAGTTTATACCAATGATACTAATAATAACTCATTAAAACTAGTTATTATTCTGTATTCTACAAGCTTCATACAAATCACAAATACACACTCAATACTTTGACATAAATAGAACTTAAGATATAAGCACAAAAACTCAGAAGATGATACTTAGTTTTGGGTACTAAAATACAATAGGGTCTCTTGTAAATAACCACACGGCGCGGTGAGGTGCGCATCACTAAGATTCGTGTTTGGACCTGTCGTCTGCTTCGTTCTCCCCTTGCATCACTCACTCTCCGAGTAACCGTTCGCGAGATATTTGTTTTGTTTCAACCGTCCTTTGTTTCTACCGTACCCAGTCTACCCTAATTAATTTTACACTTAAGCTGGCTCTGCGAAATTAAATCACATTGGTTCGTACTTAAGGTGTTTTATCATAATCCATCTCGGCAAGCAGGCAGGCAACCAATCTCGGTTGTAGTTTTCTGAATATAAATAAATTTTAAAAAAACCGGCCAAATGCGAGTCGGACTCGCGCACGAAGGGATCCGTACCATTATTTATTAAAACGGCAAAAAATCATGTCTGTTGTCACTTAAACACTTAAAATTTATATTAATATTAAATACTTAAATAGTGATTTTATTCAATAGGACAATTTTATTTATTTACCTTATTTGATGTTGGTGCCGATTAAGCTAGTCCTCTAAATTGTATGAGCGCCCATACAACTTAGAGGACTATCTTAATTGGCGTCAACTATGTATGTATCTTATATTATGTACTATATAGGTTTCTTCTAGTCAAGCGTGTACCATAGTAGACTGCATCATCGCTTACCATCAGGCGAGATCGTGGTCAAACGCAAGCCTATAATGTATAAAAAAATGTATGGAGGCACGCTTTAATTTAGAACTTTTTATTTTGGAATTATGTTACTAAAACCTATTGTAAACGACATTATAGTTTAAGCAATAAACTATTGACTATTTGGCACATAAACTACTGCTCAAATACTAAGTATGATGTCTATACTGTTATGTTTCTTTAAGGCCTACAACCGGTTATTGATTAACGCGGAATTCGTAGGTATATCAAAATTCACCTCATCAGATAAACTAATTGTAAAATGCGATGACGTCATAACAATTATGTTTAATTTGAGTTCATTATTCAAGACTTGGATCTGCTTGCGATACAAGTCCCTTTACAATTACGCTGCAACTAGTTAATTGCTATTATTTAATAGCTACTTCATGTCTCACTTTAAATACGAGGCGATGGTAAAATTGTTGCCAATGACAGCAGCGCTCATGTTTGAAACGCTCGACTCAATGACACTCGAAAGTAAATATTCGTGCTAGGCCCTCGGAGAGCACGAAAGTAGTTATCAAGACGATAAATTCAATCCATAAATAAAACAAATAAAGCATTTATTGAATTCTTAATAAGTACATAGTTTTTTCACTTTAATAGTTATATTATCCTACTAATATTATAAACGCGAAAGTTTGTATGTATGGATGTATGGATGTTTGTTATTCTTTCACGCCGGAACGGCTGAACCGATTGCGATTAAATTTAGTAGGTACGTAGATCATAACCTGGATTAACATATAGGCTACTTTTTATTGGAAAACTACGCGTGCGAAGCCGCTGGCAACAGCTAGTATATAATATATCTATACTAATATTATAAAGAGGAAAGATTTGTATTTTTGTGTGAATGTTTGTAATGAATAAACTCAAAAACTACTGGTCCGATTGCAAAAATACTTTCACCATTGGAAAGCTACATTCACCCTGAGTAACATAGGCTAATTTTTACCTAACTGCGCAAAGGAGGGTAATGTTTTTAATGAAAAACTACGCGTGCGTAGCTGCGGATTGATCAGCTAGTATTATATATTTAGGTTTACCTACGTTTAGATTAAGAACCCCCTCAACGGGTATAGGCCTCCACCAAAAGTTTAAATTTTTTTCTGTTTTTACCCATGTCTTGCCTTCTATCTCGTCCTACCATCTTTCTTGTGGTCTCCCTTTTCTTCTCTTGCCAACTGGGCGCTTCCATAGGGTAGCTGTTCGGGTCCACCTGTTGTCTTGTTCACAAAGGACGTAAAGGAAAATCAATCCATACTAATAATATAAATTCGAAAGGAAATATGTCTCTCTGTCTGTTTGTTACGTTTTCACGACTAAACGGCTGGACCTATATCGGTACGATTTGGTAAACAGATAGATTATGAGCAGGATCGGGACATAGGCTACTTTTTACCTGACGGAATGTAATGTTTTATTGGCCAACCACGCGAAGCCGCGGGCGGGTCAGACAGTTTAATATATAATATAGATGAACGGATATCAAACAGGTATATCGTCATGATGGGCTAATATTGGCACCTTTTCGTTATCGTCTAACGTAAATTATTCGTGCTATTCGATATATAAGGTTCCTTAATATAAATAAAAGTTAAAAGCTGCCACTGTGTGTCTGTTATTCTGCTATATTGGTATACTTGGCAACAAAACGAGGCATGAATCTCAAGATTATAAAAACTAAATCATATGAGGATTATATAGAAAAATATACAAAATAAATTACAATTTTTTAACGACTTGTTCTTGTTTCTCAAAACCGTCCTATGATTTTAAAGCTCTACAGATAAACTTTAAAATACTTTACAAGGGCGAAGGGTGAAAATATAATAAAAAAGAACTGTAAATTAATATAAACAGCCCTTTCGGCCGCAATGGCAACTGAGTTTCACAACCGGTTGCCATTGAGGATTTTACACTCTTTGTTGGCAACTACATAGTTGCCATGGGGGAGAATTTTTTCATATTAGGCAATTCAGTTACCCATAAGGAATACATTTTCCGCTATCACAACTAAGTTTCGCAACTAGTTGTGAATAAGGAGTTTTTATTCGTTGTTAGCAACCATGGAAATCAATTAATCAATATTTGACCTATTTTTAAAAAATGATTTAAATGATATTGACAAAAAATTACATGTTGGCGTCTTGCTCCTGCGCAAACAAAGTAAGCAGAACAAATAATAATATCAAAGGATGGCATAGAAAAATAAATAAATATATTGGGCGAAAATATCCAACATTGTCACAATTGTTGGATTGATGCGACGGAAACTAGTGTTTATTATTTAAGAAAGTAACTAAGGATACGAATAAATTTTTAGGAAAATAAATAGGGCATAAGTGATTTGATAAAAAAAAATTAAGTTTGACATTCTTTGGAGATAATAAGACTTTTTGTACTAACATTTTCGTGAAAAAGAAGTTGAAAATTTTAATTTAGTGATTTAGTTACATATCAAAAGGAAGAAATGTTATATTCATTAAATAAATAGGTTTACAAAAGTCAAAGCTTAAGATTTGTCAAAGGGCAATGGAGCGCAGCATTCTCGGCTTTAAACGTGTCGACCGAGTGCGTAACACCATGCTGCGCTCACTTACAGGCATTGCAGATGTAGGGAAGAGATCGGCTGGGCTTAAGTGGGAATGGGCGGGCCACGTTGCCCGAATGCACTCCGAGAAATGGGCCCATATTGCAACACCATGGACGCCTGAAGACGGAAGGCGACGTCGGGGTCGGCCGAGAAAGCGTTGGCGGGACGATTTCGACACCTTCCAAAGAGGATGGTGGGAAATGGCGACAGATAGGGATGCTTGGAGGGACTTGGGGGAGACCTTTGCCCAGCGGTGGGACGAGATAGGTTAGGAAAAAAATATTTTACAAAACATTTTTTGTATATTACCTATTTAATGGAGACCTTTGCATAGCAGTGGAACGAGAGAGGTTAGAAAAAAACTATTTAATGGCATATAGAGCCAGAAGTCAAGATTCTACATTACAACTTTGTCACCATCTTCTTTTGTGTTTTTATATTGTACGTGTGTCGTAACAAATAAATGTTTTCATTTTCATATACTAGGTATACATACAACAATATATAAAACTCTTATAGGCAATTTTTTGTGTGATAAAGCTAACGTATAACGTATACAACTACGAGTACATAGTTAAAAATTGTACACTGCAACTAGTTGCAAGGAAAATATATTCCTCCGTTGCATCTGAATGTTTTTAGAACTTCCTTGTTGGCAACCGTGTTGCTAATTAACGCAAAATACTCTCAAATGGCAACTAGTTGCCGACTAAGAGCATAAAATCCTCAATGGCAACTGGTTGTGAAACTCAGTTGCCATGGCGGCCGAAAGGAAACAGCGGTGTTTTTTTAATTTTTAATAGATACATATTCCCTGAGATTCCAAAGTTCTTCCTACATACTCACTCATTAGGTTTCGGCCGGTGATTGCATCAATGCCACTTATATTACTTGGGTATCATAACAGATTTAACGGTATGCAGTACCGAAGTCACTATGAAATTATTCGCAGCCACATGTGACTTGTAAATAACCCGTTTGAGTGACCGTTACGGTTTACTTATATGGGAACATCTTTGCAATCTGTAAATGATTTTACCCAACTGCGAGGAAGGTAATGTTTAAGGGTTATGTTTGTCTGTTCGCTTGTCGCATCCAGGTTTTTTGATCTATTCCCATCTAATACCAAAAACGAATACCAATGGCATTTGTTTATTGTCGTAATATATTATATATTCCTAACGAATACCAAATATTAAATATATAAATGACTAGCTGACCAATCCGCAGCTTCGCACGCGTAGTTTTTCAATAAAAACATTACCCTATTTTGCGCAGTTGGGTAAAAAGTAGCCTATGTTACTCAGGGTGAATGTAGATTTCCAATGGTGAAAGAGTTTTTAAAATCGAACGAGTAGTTTTTGAGTTTATTCATTACAAATATACACACAAAAATACAAATCTTTCTTCTTTATAATACTACTATAGAAGTACAAAATATATTCCCAACGAATACCAAAACATAACTTTTGGTACAGTCACAGAAATAATTTATTTTACTTTATATATATGAACGTTTTCCTACTACACTTTAATTAGTCTGATAAGACTGATTTGATTCAATAAATACTACTTAAAATCACATTTAAAAGCATTTTTATTAGTGACTGTATCTCATACCATTTAACTTGTTTTGGGATTCGTTTATGAGTGGTATTCGTTAGGAATAGAATATTAATTACGATAATAAACAAATACCATTGGTATTAGATGGGCATCTATCGTTTTTTTGTCTCTGAACGGTAATTAGTGTTTATGTTATCTATCCTCCCTAAGTAGTGTATTTATATATTACTAGCTGACCCGGCGAACTTCGTACCGCCTTGACATGCATATGACGCGGGCTGCCATGTTCGTCAATCGAATTGTCTATCGACCATGAGCTGCATCTATGTATGAGAAAATGAATGTTCTTTTTATTTTTTTCTGCTATTCGGGGCGGAGACAAATCCAACAAATCAAAGATCATCAAAATCGGTCCAGCCGTTCTTGAGTTATGTATGGTGTAATTAACCCGACTTTGTTTTATATAATATATGTACATATATAGATTTGGAAGTATTAAGGTTTATGTTTATTACGTATAATCAATGGGTATATTGTATTTTATAGGTTACTAGCTGTTGCCCGTGCCTTCATACGCGTTACACTACTAAATGTGTAGGTAAACTAGAAATAAAGCTAAACTCGCTGTTGCAACTTGACTTGATACCCTATTTTTATTCAATGGGACCTTTAATAAGTAGGTTATGTGTTAATCCAGGTTTATAATCTACGTGCACTCAAAATTTCATCGAAATCGGTTCAGCCGTTACGACGTGATTGAGTAACAAACAAACAAACATCCAAATTTATAAATGTGAAGTGTGATGATTATGTGTGTTAAAGGAACTCGTACACCGTTGTCTTTTGCTTTTCGTTTATCCTGTCCATCCAAAGGTTGTTTGAAAGAGATCCCTTTTAGCTATACGACCGCGCAATGTACCGTTATATATTGTATATTTTCTATGTAACTGTATTCTTATTTGGTGTGCAATAAAGAGTATATTATTGATCGAACGAAGCGAGATTTCTAAATCAATTTGGGCAAATCGGCGTTGTATGGTATGTATGGTTGTTTGTCCGGGGATAACTTTCGAAGCATTTGAAAAATGTGGGTGGGAGAGGGGGGGGGGGTTGTTGAGATATTGGGGTTCAAGAGGGGTAAAAAACCCAAAATATCCGGTCAAATAGCACAGTGGTAAGTTAGTAGCCATAATAAAAACTAAACTTTGACAATATTCACAGGGTACTCGTACATTAGTGACACCACAGTGCTGAAATTTGGTAACTTTAGTGACAAAAACATAGGGAAAAGTCTGAAATTCAGAATAACTGCAATTTCTACCCCAAATACAGGAACCAAATAACATGAACTCCCGTTACCTGTAATTTGAATGAAACTGTAGGTTAAGTTGTTTGGTTGGTCATTTCGTGGAAATATTTTATTAGTCAAAGATTAAGGCCGGCGACTAAACATGTTTAATTTTACGTATTTGTATGATTTGACAACTCTTTAAATCATATTTAACCACTAAATACGTTTAGGCATCGTTGCGCGAGTCGCCATAAGAATATTTTTTTGGGACATTCGCGAGATCTCAGTTCGGGGCGAACCACTAGTTATTGTGGCTTAGATGGGAAAGACATTTTACCGTGCTCAAAGCGAAAGACCTATTCAATGAATAAAAAAAAGTTCGCGTGGTCACTTCTTGGAAGAGAGACACCGAAATCCCACTAGCGAGATTTACAAATGTCGCTACGGCTAAATACTCTGAATACTGAGTTGACCACTAGCATAAACGAACGTAACTAACGATTACTCTCGTAATAATTACACCTCAAGTGTTATTATAACTTAGCAAGAGTGAAACTCAAGCATGGATATTATGTGCATATTAGCGTGAATAATTAGCAAATTAAATAACGAAGACAGTCTTCGTTCTTTTTGACGTCACAAATAGGTACATTCGCATTGCGAGTTACCATAAATTACACTTATAAACTGTAAAACAAAAGCCCGCATGCAGTCACATAATTTATCTCATACTTTTCATTAAAAAAATCGGCCTAGCTGTTTTGTCGTGAAAAACAGAAAGAGAGAGAGTTACTTTCGAAATTATTATACGAGTATGGATTTAGAAGAACAAAGAATCAAAATTGTACCTCTAGCTGGCAATCGCCATTTATATATTTTTGATATCTCTCTAGAGGACTCAACGATTCATTTATCTAACTAAATCCACCCAGCCGTTAGGTACGCAGTACGTAAAAAGGTGATAGAGAGTCAATTCATACATTATGCGCTCTACTACTTCATACATCAAAACCAGGCGACCATAGGCATAATTTTAAGACGTACCTATCTATGTCGCCAGTCCAATCGGTCTTGAGCAAGTCTCATCCATTGCTGTCCAACTTCCTTTAGAGTCAGACCATCGTATCTACTGCTAGTACATTACAGTTTACAGTTTATTTATCTAACTAAATCCACCCAGCCGTTTGTGTGATAGCAGTACCTACGTAAAAAGGGGATAGAGAGGTGATTGCGTGCTCTATTACTTCAATTCATCAAAACCAGGCAATCTTACTCATAGTTTTAAAACGTACTGACAGTAAATTTCAAATAGACGACACCTTCCTTCTGTAGTCGGGCAAGTTTACATTCTCTATGACGTCACAAAGCAAAAATACCTTGATAGCTCAAGGTAAGTATTTTTGCATTGTGACGTATTGTTTTAAGTGTTTATTTTCACAATAGCACCTTTTACGAACAAATTAACTCTGAGATCTGACTGTCATTACGTTCTTAGCATATCTCCGGACATGGCGAAACTAGAAGTCCTAGATGATATACGAAACCCAAAAAAATATGTAATCGTAGGCCATTCCACGTATTCAGTGCGCAAAAACAATGTTGTTAAGTTCACAAAATTGATCGACAGTAATTAAACTTTATGATCCCAAATTCATTTTTTACGAGATAACATACCCAAGGTTTTGACTCTGTAATTAGGAAGGAGCAATCACTGTTTCGAATACAAAATACTATAATGTATTCTGTGGTTTCGAAGGTCGGTTCGAAAAATATTAGCCTCCTAATTTAGAATTCTGTAGTTGCACCTATTGCATTGACTGGTAAAGCACAGGTTCGCGCTGTCTACCGAAAACCGGTACTGACGACGTTACCGTGTCTATCGATTCCCGGTAAGGAAATAAGAACTTTAACTAAAGAGGAGTTCACTTGATACGTAACGTGTTACACTTGATAAAACGTGTTACGTGCTATTTTTTTTATTAGTTAATCAATAGTTAAAATCAGTTTGTAATTTAAATATTAAGTTCCTACTTACTATGTACTCGCACATCATATCATACATCGTAGTGTCCTAGCGGGGCTCATGTCATTGTCTTTTAATTTAATAAAAAAAACTTCGAATAAATAAAATTTAATAATATTTAAGAGCAGCAAATACCTTAAAGGAATAACACCTTATGTGACTACCTCCGTGGTGCAGTTGGCGAATAGCCGGCTGAGACGCAGGAGGTAGCGGGTTCGATTCCCGCCGCGGAACATATGTTTGCATGATCTGCAAATATATGTTCCGGGTTTGTTTTTTTTCTATATATGATAAGTATGTATTTACAAAAAAAAAGTATATAAGTATTCTATTAATTATCTGGTTCCCATAGTACAAGCTCTGCTTAGTTTGGGGCTAGATAGCGCTGTGTGACTTGTCCAGGAATATTTGGTTTATTTACATTTTGTAAGTCATTTTTTATTTATAAAATATCAACGTGTAACGATTAATTTTGAGTTCTGGAAAACGTGCCACAAGGTGTCATACAAGACGAATAACGGTACATGTTCGTTCACTGTCTTGCCTGCTGTACCGATCTATTTTGTGGTCTTGCCGTGCGGGGCAATCACCGGTACAATTTATCCGTATCTGACGATAACCGGTAAAAGCCGCAATGTCAGCGTCGCCCATGCAACCGGCTTTATGCTTTGTAAATTAATCTCGTAAGGATATCGGTAATCGGTATTGTAGGCGCAATGCTCCATTGTTCACCCCACGGCCATGGTAAAGGAAAATTCACACCTACGTGATTCTGCATTTTCGATGCCATAAATAAGTGCGCCAAAATTTCGCGATCGCTTATCCTCGTGCGTGTGCGCGTGTGTTGAATCTAAACGTTGACGATGTAACATAAAAGCAGTTGCAAGTGAAACACCATCGGAATTCACACCGGTTCTTACTTCTTTTCGATTAATTACAGTGTCGTTTTTTAATTTTTCTTTGCAAAGGTTATTTATTGTATAACACAATACCTATCTCCTACAATACCTACTTTTAAACTCGCAATGCAACTGCCGACGCCACGTCACTGCTGTTCTTGTTTTTTAATACAGATCCTGTCCATCCAAAGGTAGCCTAGAAGAGATTGTTTTTGCGATTAGGGTGCTGATTGTTTATTTTTGTTAGAAGATAGAAGTTTAACTTTCTAGAACACGAGAAAAAGAAATACTCAAACTAGCCGACCACATTGTGAAGTTGTGACCATAGGTTTTATCGACGGTAGAAAATTCCTCTGAGGAAAATGTTAGTAAGGGCCATAGCAAACTTGGCGTCTTGTCGCCGCGACTAGACGCGGAGCTGTCGCTTGCGTCGGCGACCAGTCGTTACGACAGACGTCGTGCAGGAAGCGATTATTAGTAGTAGAGTATTGGAGAGAAACGGCCGTGTTGTTCATCTTGTGAGTATAAATATGGAACCTCTAGTTGCAATTGCCTTGGTGCTTATGTGTCTAAAATGTTGAGTTGAGATACCGCTGTCAATTCTCCGAAGAGATAACCAAAACAATAGTTAAATAAATATTGCTGGACATTTCACACAGCGCTATCTAGCTACAAACTAAGTAGAGTTTGTACCATGGGAACCAGATAACTGATAGAATACTTATATTGATTTTTTTGTAAATAATAGGTTGGGGAAAAAGTTTTTTCGCGTTTTTTAAGAAAATTCAAAACTTTTTTTAATATAGTTATTAACATTTAACTAAAGTATGTAGGTACTATTTTGTTCGATAACTTTTTGCCATCTTTTAGGTAGGGACATGATCCCATTGCTATAGAAATTTTGGGGCTTCTGATCAAAATACCGCTACAAGTAGTTTTGGCAGTCCTCTCGTAATGGTAACCTGACACTGCCTAAAGAATGCTGAAGAGACCGAAACATGTGGAAATCTGAAGGTGCAAGGTGAGGACTATACGGCGGATGCATTAATACCTCCCAGCCAAACTCTCTTAATTTTTGCTGAATGGCTAAAGATATGTGAGGTCTAGCGTTATCATGATAAAAAACCACACCCCTTCTGTTGATTAATTCCGGCCGCTTTCTCTCAACTTATTGCTTTAATCTCATCAGTTATTCGCAGTAGAGTTCAAAATCGATGGTCCTGCCTGGTGGTAACAGCTCATAATGAATAATGCCCTTCCAATCCCACCACACCACACACAGCATCACCTTGTTGCGAGTTAACCCGGGTTTCGCCACAGTCTGTGAAGCCTGACCGGCCTTTGACCACGACCTTTTTTGCACGTTCTTGTCGTACGTGATCCACTTTTCATCTTATCGTACGTGATCCACTTTTCATCACCAGTTATCAGCCTCTTCAAAAATGGTTCGGTTTCATTACGTCGTAATAAAGAATCACAAATGAGTACACGGTTCATTGGGTTTCTTTCAGTGAGCTCGTGGGGTACCCAAATATCGAGCTTTTTTGTGTATCCAGTTTTTTTCAAATGCGCCAAAACTGTTTTATGGTCAATTCCCAGTTCTTCAGCTACGTCGTAACTACTGAAATGCCGATCTTCCTCCACTTTTTCAAAAATGGCATCAGGTTTATCCGTAATAGGGCGAATAGAGCGACGTGCATTTTTGCAAAATTTCCGGATTGAAAACGCTTAAACCAAATTTGTGCTACTCTCACAGACACTGCACTAGGTCCATAAACATCACAAATTTTTTTAGCGGCTTGCGTTTCATTTTTACCTTTTTTGTAGTAAAATTTTAAAATGTATCGAATTTCTTCATTAGATTCACTTATCTTTACAGTACGAAAAACAAATAAAAATCACATATTTTTCTAATATGAATTTGGAATTATCTTATTTAAAATTTAAACTTTGAACGATATCAAAACCAGCCAGATACAAATAGTATAGCCAAAGAAATTGTATTACAAGTTCATACATACTATAATGCGAAAAGAGTTTTTCCCCAACCTATTACATACATGTAATATATAGAGAAACAACCAGACCCGAAACAAATATCTGTAGATCATGCAAACATTTGTTCCGCGGCGGGAATCGAACCCGCTACCTCCTGCGTCTCAGCCGGCTATTCGCCTACGGCACCACAGAAGTTAACAAATCAATAAATTGCAAAATTATATCAATAATTGCAATTGCTTCGTATTTCTGGCCAGTCACATACAGATTCCATTCAGAATCCTCGAAGTCTTGTGAGCATGTTTCAAACTTTTGCAATCTGTATAAACGGGAAGATATAACAAATAATAAAGGTACATACGCGATAAATACTCGTTTCATTTCAGTTATACAACAGTTATATTACAAATACGTACCTATTTACAGATCCCAAAGAAGATTAGACATGACAGTTTGATTTCAGCACAACGCCTTTCGTGCGAGAATAGATTGCAATTAGTTTTCTTAGTAAATAGCACTTGTTTATCATATACCCAGCTTATTACGTATGTGTTATTTACGAGATCGATGACTACGGTTTTTAAAAATAAAATGAGAACACTTGCAATTAGTTATTACTTGGAACTCTAAACCAACAACGCTTACTCGAATTCTTTTAAACACGAGACAGATAGTCAATGTACATAGATAAACTAATCTACCTAACTACTACCTAACGACTACTACTACTTTTTGGTGGATAAAAGTATTTATTAGCCGGGGTTAAGGTATTAGAAGTGTCACGTCACTAATTGCAAATTAACACAATTTAAAAAAATTACAGCCATTTATTCGCACTATTCAATGATTGGTGGCGGGAGACCAAAGTCTCCAAGGAATCTATTTATTTATTGGATGAGATCAACGCAAAATTACCCTAGACAGCATTCACTGCTAAACGTAAATAATATAAATAGTACATAGTTTTACAAGGGCTGTAAGCGATCAATAACGTCCTCAATTAGGGTGAAATATCAAGGGATGTTATTGATCGCTTACACCCGAGTATAACACATAACGTTTCATTACGAATGCGATGAAATCAAAAAAGTCTTTTTCTAATGGTTTGTTGCTAAATGAAAATTTGCGTTCCCGGCACGGAATTATAAGTAAATCTACAATTCCATGGTTCCTGGTATCCATTGTTTTTTTTCACCTCCGGACTATGGCCTCTTTCATTTTAAAATAGAAATAAGGATTTATCATGGAGATTTTATTTCATTTTAGCTTATATAAATGCAATGAGCCTCATTTAATGTTTAAATTTTATCATTATTTGTTGAGTTAACAATAACCAACAATTGTTGAGTTAATAGAGTGATGAAAAAATATGTTTATCTCAGTTTAGCTTTCAGTTTATGTAATACGAACCGTGTCTTGTCCGATTCAAAAAATATTTTATCAAAAACCCTGATTGGAAAGTGTAGCCAATGCTGCCTTATCACGTCACAGTGAAGATTATTAGATTCAGAGAAAGTTGGCGGAATTCTCACTGTCAATGCCTAAGCCATGAACACACGCCAAAATATTTCCTTTACGATTATGTAATTTTCCACGTCACTAAGGCTAGCTGTACACTTAAGCATCACGAAGATGCACACAGAGTTCAAATTTGTTCAAATTTCCAGTCTTGTGCAAGGATTACGCAAGCTTGTATTGAGAAGTATTTGTTCTAATTTCTAGGCATGTTCAAGGCTCTCGGAAGAATTTGTGCAAATTTCTAGGCTTGTGTAAGGCTTGGGGAAGGATTTGCGCAAATTTCTAGACAAGTGCAAAGAAACCGTTGGCATGTGTGGACTCTATTTCAAGAATAGGGATACAGCTATTCTTGTATGCCCAAAAAAGTATCCAGCATAGTGAATAGTAAGCACATACCGTAGATACTAGACACCTTAGTTGTAAGAAAAACAATCAGCTGAGTAGACTACTAAGTTACGAGCAGTAGTCGACCAACTTATTCAGTAGTTGGGTATGTTCATACATAATGACCAAAAATTACTAAGCTACAGGTGTAGGTACTGACTACGGAACTCTTCTCTGTGCGTGGTCCGACACGCGCTTGACCAATTGTAGTTTTTTACTTGTTGGGCGTAGTTTGAATGCGTAAGTCCCTTTGTTGCGACACTGGTGGACGATAAGTCTAACACTTCAACCGTTCTCTTCGACCTTTATTATGCGCACCGCCAAAGAGTGGAACGCCTTGACAGAGTCTGTGTTTCCAGATAGCTACAGCCTGGATATCTTTAAGTCGCGAGTGAATAGATTTCTTCTAGGCAAGCGTGTACCATCGTAGACTGCATCATCGCTTACCATCAGGCGAGATCGTGGTCGTGGGAAAAAAACATATTTAATTAAGTAATTTAATTTAACGTTTAATATATTTTTGCACCTCAGAATAACGCGGACAAAGCTGCTGGTATTAAATAAAGTTTCAATGTATTCTACCGACTAGGGCGTGCAATGTCTAAGAGATTACATTATGTCAACAAATTAATAATTTAATTATATCAAAAGTCAAATAAAAATTAAAAAAATATATTATAACATTCACAAATAAGTCAAAATAATCAACAAAAAAATTATATATTATAATAAAATATACAGATCAGTTTGTCAGTATGTCAATGAATCAACATCAATTGTTTTAGGTTTATGCACCTAGTAACAATCCTAGGTCAAATATCATGTACAGTTTAGATAAGTCCTAAAGTAGGTACACAGTTTAAGCAAAAAGTCTATGATCGGTACTTTCCTAAAAAAATCTAGAAACTAACTTATTGTTTAAATTTAGGTACTAACTTATTTTGTGGGAGAATCACCCTATCTTAAAAATATGTTCTGAAGCACTTTGTATAAGTAATAATAATATTAGTTAATAATTATTTAAGGTTATGTAATAACAACATTAGTTGGGTTTGCCGGAATAATTACTTCTAAGACTCTTCAAATGTTGTTTGAATGAAAACATTTCAATCAATTACCAAACAAGAAATTGTATCGTGTTGCACTCCACTGAGAGTTGTACTACACCTAATTTGCTCTAGAGAAATTAAACAAGTCGGCAAAAACATTTACATTATATTGACGCATTGGGCGTGTAGCCGGCTGAGACGCAGGAGGGTTCAATTCCCGCCGCGGAACAAATGTTTTCTATACATTATATATATGTACAAAAAAAAGTATATAAGTATTCTATCAGTTAAGTATCTGGTTCCCATAGTACAAGCTCTGCTTAGTTTGGGGCTAGAAACTTTGACATCCCATTTTTATCCCATGGGACCTGATTTAAGGGAGAAAAAGTAGCCTATGTGGTAATCCAGGTTATAATCTATGTTCATACCATATTTCATTGAAATCGGTTCAGCCGTTTTAACGTTTTTGAGTAACAAACAAACTAGCACCCAAACTTTCGCATTTATAATATTAGTATGACTAACATCTCTGTAACACATGTATTTCATGCAATACATATAACTTATTTGATTTGATTGAATTTATACAGAAAACAGCCGAAATGCTCATAAAGCTGACATTCATCATCATCATATTAGCCGTAGGACGTCCACTGCTGGACAAAGGCCTCCCTCATTGATCTCCAGGAACTGCGGTTGGAAGCGGCCTGCATCCAACGTTGATATTGACCTTTCGCATTAACACACATATTCCAAAGTGCCCTGTACTGTGGTAATACGGGTTCTAGATTGATTGTTATTTAGTAATTATACTCGTAGCACCTACAAAAACATTAAAAAGAGTCACAGTTCTTGCATAAACTAATGCAGTAAGTGTATTTATTTGTTTTAATATTTGTTATAACCTGTAGGTAACAAAACGCGAAAAAATAAAATTGTTTTGAAGTCTTACTTTGGTCTTCTGAGAATCGGATAATAACTGTAGATAAATCTTTATCTCAAATGATAGTTTTTATGCAGTCTCGCATTTATTAACAAGATTAAAAACGTACAGACGTAACTTTATGAAAAACCATACATCATTGTAGAGGTTATATAATGTGTAAATAACAATCAGTGCGCTAGCGCTGGTTTTTCAGCAATTAGCGACATGGTACTTACCCTTTCAGAGCCAATTTAAGAGCTACTGTTTGTCACTCCTTGCAATTTATAATAAGTATATAAAATCTAAACACAAAGCACTTGCTACTTATAAAGATCAATAAATAAATAAATATAGCTGGACATTTCACACAGCGCTATCTAGCCCCAAACTAAGCAGAGCTTGTACTATGGGAACCAGATAACTGATAGAATACTTATATTGGTACATTTTTTTTTGTAAATACATACTTATAATATATAGAGAAACAACCAGACCTGGAACAAATATCGGTAGATCATGCAAACATTTGTTCCGCGGCGGGAATCGAACCCGCTACCTCCGAGTCTTAGCCGGTTATTCGGCCACTGCGAATAAGATAGATCAGTTATTGGCGTACAAAGGTATCAACTCATCGTTAGATCAGGATGACGATGTAAGTGTTTTCGCAGATAATTTGCCTAAATCCACGGGTCAACCTAGTGAGCTGAATGCTGACTTGTTATCTGACTATGCTTCATCTACGTCTCCTGCGCGTGATGAGATGGATGAAGGGGAGGAAATACGAGCTGACTCGGATGATGAGTTTTTAGATGCAGTTTCTCCTGATGCTGCCCCTAACGTACGAAATGACAATCATTCGCATCATTCTAATGAAAGTGATATTGCAAATCAAAATCCTCAGCTTGTCCGCCGATATCCGATTCGAAAAACTCGGAATCAATTAAATTATTAGTTTTAGTTTGTAAGTATTTTGTTAATAGTGGTGGAGGGATGTGGTGTATCGATATACATACTTATTTCTATTTGTGGGTAGACTTGTTTGGGAGTTGGTTGTTAGTCATTAAACGAGTACAAGTGATTTGCAGTGTTTCCTTGCGTTATTCCCTAAAATACTGAACATTTTTCTCCACTGTTATTCGAAAGTCGTCAATATGGAGTTTCACGATAGTGACTCGTTTATAGTATTTATTGAATACCTACTATTGTATTCTATTGTAATTTTACATAAACACTTTCGTGATTCATTTAAATCATTGTTATAATTAATAAAACAATAAATTAGTTTGGGCAAATCGGAGTTGTATGTATGTATGTTTATACATACGTAGGTTGTGATGGCACAATTTTGGTGTCACTAAGTGAGCTAAAAATGTTGGGGGGTTGTTGAGATATTCGGGTTCAAGAGGGGAAAAAAATAAAAATGAGACTATTAGGTCAAGTGGGACTTCAAATGAACGGTCTTCATTCATTTCAACACTGTTTTTTTAGTTTAATCCTTGTAGTTTTTGAATTATTTATTAGCCACAATAAAAACAAAACTCTGACAAAATTCACAGGGTACACCAGTGATTCCACAATGCTGAAATTTGGTATTTGTGTAGCTTTAGTGACAGAAATATAGGCAAAAGTCTGAAAACCAGAATAACTGCATTGTGTACCCCAAAAAAGATCAACCAAACGACATGAACTCCCGTTACCTGTAATTTGTATGAAACTTTAGGTCAAGTGAATTGGTTAATTATTTCGTGGCACTATTTTGATAGTCAAAGATTACGAATCCTATTAATATTATAAACGCGAAAGTTTGTATGTATGGATGTTTGTTCCTCTTTCACGCACTACCTAATAGATTTTAATGAAAGTTTACAATAATATAACTGATACATTAGAATAACACATAGGCTATAATTTTTTAAGATAGTGTGTGAGTTGTCCAAAATTTAACGATAATTGTCAAGTACGTCGGAAAAAAATCTGCCATCTGCGAGCTATTCTGGCGTACGCTGCAAAAACTGTAGAGTTTACACGTATATAATGTATGAGAGAAAACAGGTGTTCGTTGCATGGGATATTCCTATAACTTTGTAGATTGCAGACGAAGTCGCGGGTACCAGCTAGTAATGATATATTTTTGTTTTTATGGGAGACTCGCGAGATCTCAGTTCGGGGCGAACCACTAATTATTAATAAGCAAATGATGCAATGTTACTGAAAAAATATAGGACCATATGAGGCTATTTCAGGCTGGTAATATGGACCCCTAAGGCGCAAAAAGTAGCCACGCAGCCTCACCTTCAGAGAATACATAATTCTCGAAAGGCCCGTTTCTCAAAATAGTCTCAAACCAGAATCGAGATTCTAACGCGGATTTTGTCGATTTTTAATTGGATGTTGTCTAATAGCGGGTTCCTATATCCGTCGGTAACCAGCTACGACTAGTTTCTCCTTGAAAACGTGTCAAAAGTTTAACACTTTTTCAAGAATATACGAGTCGTAGTCGGTTACCGACGGATATAGGAACCCGCCATTAATCACGCTTGCTCTCGATTGAAGCTTGGTTATAATTTTAGAATACGATCGTCAATATATCTAATGGCTTTGGATTAACTTCTTTCTTTGTCAGACATTTGAAGAAGAAAAGGGAGAGAGAATGTTAACATCGAAGTAGCTTGTATTATCTGCATTCTACAAATAAAGTACATACAATAAGTTTAGTAACTGTATACTTTAATGTCAAGTCATTAATATCAATGAAACAGCCTGTATAAAATAGGTAAACGAGTCATATTAATTTATCATGTGAGTAGGTGCCTGTTAAACTGACCAAGCGGCTTCGTCGCAAAGGCGCCGCCGATTTACGTTATAAATTGAATAGATCCCTGGTCTAAATATTTAAGCTACCGGTATTATACCCACCTTTTAAATCATTTAATACGATTCTGGATGTGTTTCAATTAATATCGTACATAACAAAACAGGTTGTGTATAAGTATTCTCTGTGGCACACTTTTAAATCAGCTTTTACTAGGACTTTGCACCGATATGATAACTATCATAACCGTTTAAACGGCCATGGTTTTAATTAGACCAAGTCTCTTTAATGAAAAACCTAGCATTTTAAAAAGTTGAAGGGCTATCCGTTTTTCTTGTAAGTGAGGATAATGACCTTTCATACACACACCGAAGTACCTTGTATAATTTTAATTATTTTCTAGGCATTACTAAAGTTGTTGTTTTTTGTTAACAGATGGCGCGGCAGTGTGTACAAGCTCGTTTGGCGGGAGTTACTAGCTTACCTCACACTTTATTATACCATCAATTTAATCTATCGGTTCGCCCTCACAGAACAACAGCAAAGGTAAGTCCTAAAAATAGTACCTAGACTATCATTGACATCATCATTGAAGTCCTTCTGCACCTATTGCTGAGTCTAACCCTTCTCTTCGTTAATCTCGACCATTGGCGATAGATAATTATGATAAATACTTTCTTTGGAGGCAAGATATAAGGTTTGGCTGCGCCAGTAACATTTTAATATTCGTTGGCTGCGCATTCCATATTCAGACAGTCTAACTTTAAGGCGAGTACACATTAGGTACTCGACGTTGCGGTAGGCGCGCGTTAGTAGCGTACATACAGCGCGCTTAGCACGGCGTTTAACGAGAATTACCAAAGTGTCCATACTACCAGCTCAGTTCGGAAATGGACGTCGAAGTGATTGCTTGTGTGTGGCTCCTATACCGTCGGTATAAGACGACGGCAGAGGCAAAGAGAATTTTGGGTCCATCCAATATTACGAGATAGACTGACGCATGGAATGTTTGAATATTATATCCAAAATTAAGACACTAACCTAAGTTATTTAATTATTTTAGAATGTCCATAAAATCATTTGATGACTTACTTTAACTTTACTTATACTTTTATGATGACTTACTTTTACTTTTACTTTACTCCATATTATAAAAGTGGATATTACAGGTGATTCAACAATTTTAAGAGTCGAATATTTGCGTCCACCCTACACGAAGGTGCGCGGTCAAAAGGCGGTGCATGTTTCTTTATACAAGCGCGCAGCTGTCTCCCGCGCAACGCGCGTTCTAACGAAAATCTGGCAGCGCGCGCGTCTGACGCGCGCTTGCATGCGTACACCTCAACCGACCTCTTTATTCATAAAACGCGCGTTACCAAAGCGCGCGCCTTTAAACACATAATGTGTACTCGCTCTTAAAAAATATCAAATGCATGAACTTCGAAGAGTTAACTGACTTTTATCATTACTGACTATCATTTATAATTGATTAGAGTTCAACTTTTCGTTGTAGGAAGACAGACAGTAGGAATTTTGAAATTTTAAAGAACTAAGTGAACTTCATAAAGCGTAGGTCGTGTGAAATTACATTAATATTTTAAACGTAGTATTGATATAATGTATCTAATTTTAATATGTCAAATGTATAGTTCATGAACTAACTATTATTTCAGCAAGATGCTGCAAGTTACCTGCAATTAGGGAATGCAATCCCGACTCGAGATTGCAAATTCGAGATCCCGCGGGATTAGAAATATCAATCCTGCGGGATCCCGGAGTTTTCGGGATCCCGTCTAGTTTAAAAAAAATGTTAAATTCGGATGACTGAAAAAGCTAATAACTGCTTGTTTGTGATAGTGAGGTTAACTAAAATAACATATTACTCGAAAGAAAATAAAGATCTTTATTCTTACCAACTAAATAATTATCGTCACCTGTCGCTAATATTTGGAAATAGTCGGAATAGTTTTCTAACGCTGTTTGGCGTTCCTGCCGCTCGCAGCCGTCAGTCAGCGCGCCGCTTGCGCCCTGAGTGGACGTGTGTAGCGTCGCTGACCACTGCCGCCCAATCCCGTCAATCTCGAACGGGATCTCGTCATATGATGCGTCGGGATTGATCCCGAAAAATTATACGGGATCCCGCGAGATCGGAATCCCGCGGGATCGGGTTTGCATTCCCTACCTGCAATACATGCTTAATAGGGATGGAAAGTTTTTATTTACTTCTTTTGTAATACATAAATATTAAACATACTGAAATAAACAGTATGGAAGCCCCTTATAACAACCGCACATATACGCATAAGTAAATAGGCACCAGAAAGTTATAAGTTTTCGAAAATTAAATCGTGAGAAATAACTTGTCGTCGAACTTGCGTAATACAAAATCTGGTTTGAATCGGACTTCCCCGTTCTCGCTTCCACAAGTATCGTGACATTTATATGCGCCTAGCTTCCGCCAGCGGCTTTGCACGCGTTTTTTGTCAACAAAAAGTAGCCTATGTTTGACTTCAAGTCATAATCTATCAACACACCAAATTTAATAGAAATCGGTCTAGCCATTACGACGTGATTTACAAACAAACAAACATCCAAACTTTCACATTTAAAATATTAGTTTGATTTCGGATGTTATCAGTAGGTAATCCTAACTCTCATAACTTTATTATTACTAAAAACGTATTTAGTGGCTAAATAATATTTAGAGATTTGTCAAATCTAAAAATTATTGTTCGCTAAATACGTTTAAGGATCGTTGTGCAAGCTGGGCACATAGTACATAATTATGTCAAACTGTTATTTTTTTAATTGTTTTGTTAATATCATACGACGCATCAAAACAAATTAGTTACAAACCGTGAAAATGTGTAAATATTTAATATTTCAGACATTGATTTCAAATAAGCAACCTTATATAATCTCAAATTGCTAGTTAAGAAGCCATTCTTTCTAACATTGTTTTGTTCATCGGCCACCGCCGTACTTGCATTGTTAAATGAAGGTTGTACTACTGTTGATAGAACTGTGGCGCTCTGAGATGCGGAATGATCTACCTAAATATTATATATAACTATAAATCATCGGCTGTTTTCATGGCACATCATAACAATATTGCAAAAACCAAAGAAAATTTGCGTTCAGTATCTATTGTTTTTAGGATTCCGTACCTAAAAAGGAACCCTATAGGATCACATCGTTTTCCGTCTGTCAATACCCTTCTTCTCAGGAACACTTTTTTGATACAACAGTCCGTTTACGAAATATAGAGCCTCATGATTGCCATTTTCGTGGTCCGTGGCGCAGTGGGCATATAGCCGGCTGAGACGCAGGAGGTAGCGGGTTCGATTCCCGCCGCGGAACTAATGTTTGCATGATCTACAGATATATGTTCCGTGTCTGGGTGTTTTTTTATATATTATAAGTATGTATTTACAAAAAAAAAGTATGTAAGTATTCTATCAGTTATCTGGTTTCCATAGTACAAGCTCTGCTTAGTTTGGGGATATATAGCGCTGTGTGAAATGTCCAGCAATATAATATAATATATATTAGATTTTCTTTAGTGTAGGCTACTCATCTAAAGTTGTGTCCTAGACACTACAGTGATTGCGTCTTTTTCTTCAAAACAATACCAGGCGGAAGTATATACATAGTCCATACATAGTCAAAATAAACCTTTATGCTCATTTACATTGCCGCGGAATGGAATGAAACGGAAGCGTCAATTTCGCTTCGCGTTGCGTGTGAATTCGCGAGAATGCTTGAGAATTCTCGTGACTGCACCTTGAGGCTGTTTGTAGTATGTTCAATTTGTTAGTCTAGATCCCTTAATGGCGATAAATGAAAAACCGTTTTGTACTTGAAACTTGACTAAATATATTGAAAATTTTATGAAATTACACTATAGCTAATTTTATCCGTCGGTGAATTTTTGATGCCCACAATGTTCCCAACATTAAAATTAGAAAAAAAATATGAATAAGTTGACATAAACAATACAGTTTTCCCCGTTCATGTCAGCGTCGGAGCAGGTCATCAGTTGCCCCATCGTGCAGGTAGTAGGGCAAGATGGGCTTGCAAGGACGTGTGCCATTGTTTGGAGCTGGGCACCACATTGGAATTGCGTCGCCGATTTGTCTATAATACCCCATTTACTAAGATTACACCTGCAGCGCCCGACTTGGGTTCTATGGAGTAAAATGGGCATCACTTGCATTATTTGTGGTAGCTTCTGTGGATCGCAAAAAGCCCTTGCTACGTAGCCGTTTTGCCTTTTCTGTGGCACAGACAATGTCTCGCGGGATGTCAGGTGGCGCTATACCCGCTAAAGGGTATAAAGCTTGTGTAACGGGGTAGGCTTCAGACATCAGGTTATTATTCTTCTGGTCTTGTTTATTACAGTTTCTACTTATACTTTTCGTAGTTCTGTGGGATTGTCTCTACGTTTAGTGCTTCATCGACTTTATCAGAAAACTGCTGCCAGTCTGCTCCGGTTTCCCTGCTGCTTGCAGCAGACAAGAGATCGGTCTATGTTGGGTGTTTGGGATTGCTGCATAAACCGATTTTAAGCAAAGTGAGGTTAAATTTTCTGACACAAATATCAGGTCTGGGTTATAGCCTCGCTTCCAACGGCGGCTGTTATAAGAAGGGGGTAGTTTAGCATCATGAATCTTATGTAGATCTTCTGCATCTCTACAACAGCTTTGCTGTCAGGATTCGTTAGGCGATAGCCCCAGTGTGTGTTGTGGCTATTAAAACCGCCTAGGACAATAAACCCTCAGCGCCACTTCCCGCTGATTCGCCAGATGCCGCGTCGACCGCCCTGACGCGACGGGCGTTAGCTGCAAGAATTCCTGAGAATCCGCGAAAATTCGCCGGAAGACGAATCTCGCATCGCATCGAGATCGCATCTTGTTTGGACATTACAATATTGATATAAAGTTCATTATGCTACGTACAATTTCCTTACAATAATTCGCTTGCCCTCCGTTCCGCGGCAATGTAAATTAAGTCTTAGGGATACAACATGTACGGGTACTTTTTATATTCTTCCATCCGGTTACTGTGATTATTTCTGTTGCCACAATAATAGCCGTGTACTGTAGATACAATAATAAACATGATGAAACTCTTAATTCGAGATGATCTTGCAGTAACCTCCACTCCGCGCTGCATTGTACTTAACATTCCGCTTGCGGGATCCAAATAATCACGGAATTGTTTTACTTCGACACGAAGTTTAAAAACCGTGCTACTGATAAGATCCTTATATAATCCGATAGTCAAAATGTGTCGTCTCTACAATTATATGTCAGTAATCCAAAAATAGTGGTGCCATTGACCAATATAAAATTATTTAAATTTATAAAAGATATCTCGTTTACTCTTAAAGAGGGTGCTTCCGTGTAATAATTGTCTAAACATTTCTATTTTATTTAGTTATCTTATAATTGTATTTTATTTTTCAATATTTCGTTTATGTACGAACATATTTTCCTTCAGCTTGTCTACACAGAACTGCTCTAGAACAGTCATGCTGTGTGCACAGGCTTTGGGATAAAATCTGGGTCTAAAAGGGGATAATTATTTTATGTATCTGTCTTGTGTGCCAAAATATTAATTGTGATATTCAGCGTTTGGAAAAATATACTTGTTTAAAAGGATCTTCTTCTTCTTGCCCTTTTCCCACATAACGCGGGGTCGGCACAACATGTATTACTCCTCCACATCTCTCTATCAGCCGTCATCTCCGTTGTCACTTCCTTCCTACCCATATCATTCTTCACGCAGTCCATCCATCTATTTTTTAGCCTTTCTCTTCTTCTATATCCATCCACACTCATATCTAACACCCTCTTTTAGTCACATGATTTTCTTCCCTACGCATGACATGCCCATACCACTTACTTGTTTAAGAGGATATTCTATTAAAATATCTAGTGTTCAGTATATGACGTCAGTATTTACTCGAAGCCCGTCCATATGTTTACTGTTTACTTAAATATTTATTTAAGCAATATTTACCGACTTGAATCATGGACATGAATGGAGTTATGAGAACTTAACCTTAAGACTGGATTAGCAGATTGCAAATGTCTAACAATACCTTTGTTAGTCATCAGGTTTTAATGATAAAAAAGAAAATGTGAAACTTATTCCATATACTTATGCGTCTTGGCAACTAGAAATAAATGTATTTTTTTATTTAATGAAAATAGTACAACGGGCGGTCTGAAGTGATTTCTTGTAGACAACTTTTGACTAAAGAAAGTATTTGTTATGACTTAGTTAATGGAAAAAAATGGTCGGGGGTACATATTTAGGTTCGTAAGTAGGCATATTTGGTAGGAAGAATTTATTTTATATACAAAATTCACAGCCCATTTAATTACTTTGATAATATTTTTATTAAGCTTAGAGTAGCCATATCCAGTCATCAGCTCGGTGGTTATTTTTATGCAAACAAGCAATCATGCTGAAGCTTGTCATAATGACATAATCCACAGATGTGTCCACGTGTCAGAACTCCGCCAATTACGAGCGCAGTTTTTCTGCATTCACATTGGTAGCGATTACTACTCGTTTACGTGTTAGACTATTTATTCTGTAACATGTCTGTATGTGGCGAAAACATGCTACGTATCCTTTTTGCTTAAAAAACTATCGAAAACAGAACACTAAAAGTCTCTGATGGGAAATAGATTCGATTGAGACGAACTTGTATTTATAACAAATGTCCTTTACAAGCCGGACTGTAATTTTACTTAAAATCCGAAAATTTGGTTGTCATTTTCTTTTTCTATAGTTTTAATACTCAATACATTTATTGCTTTCACAAGGTGTCTAAGGTGTTACAAGTATATCAATACATCACCCAGATAAAGGTTTTACGGTACGGGGCAATGACGGTAGCTGATTTTTTGAGTGAAATAAATAAAACTCAAAAGGTAAACAAAGAAACGTGTAATGCAATATTATTTAACGCCTGTTTTTCAGCTGCGTTCACCGGTCACTGTTCTCAGAGTTCGTACTTATGTACATATACCGTCAATGTTGATACAGTGACGGATTTAAAGGTGCTCCTAAACGAGCAACACTTTTACGGCAATGTGTTGCTGGCAAGTATGGTCGACATCAAAATGATCGTAAAAATTGTCAAAGCTGCCTTGCCCGGACATAAGACCTTTGAAAACAATACTCGTCTAAATAAAAACCGTCGGCAATATGACATGTGTTAGATAGCAATTGATTACAGAATAAGTTATTAACACTACGACATCGGCGGTAGGGAATGCCTACTAGCTGACCCGCACGCGGCTTCGCACGTCCAATAAGAACATTATCCTCCTTCTGCGCAGTCAGGTAAAAAGTAACCTACGTCTTAATCCCTGTTACAGAATAGAATATAATCATTTAATATCATAGAAAAGTACATTAAGTAAAAAAATTAGGCGTTATGACTTATCAGTAGGTAAATACGTTATGTATGTGGAGAAAAACGGTTCAAAGAAAAAAATGTATAAAATCTCGCTGTAAATTTAACTAAAATAGTACAAAATGCAATTCAGATCTGAATATGACTGTTATGTTGCAGTGACTAAAGTCGGTTTCTAAAAATTATTGTACACTAAGGGAGAGAGTTTTTTTATAATCTTTCTATATCCTAACAAATTTCATTGGTTGCCTGGTGGTAAGCGATGATGCAGTCTACGATGGAACACCACTGTCAAAAATAAACCTATAGGCTTGACAATGGTGCTGGCTGGGCAGTTGCTGCTACACGTTGCCGTTAAAATATTATTCGTTTAGAGCATATCGCGTCCTTGCTAAAACCAGTCGACTATTGTTAGTAACAGAAACTTTTCAAGGGTTTACTGCAAAATGCATTGTTTTAAGTTTTTTCGTTATTTTGAGGTTTCTAGGCGGTTACATCCTGCTTCGCTCTTATAACAAAAACTAAATGTACACCGTGAGACTCGATAGCATGCGAAATATGCGAATCTGTTCAAATAAATATGTATAATATTTGTATGTTTGTACAATTATGTATGTTATAGGTACTCGTACACCGCCGTCTTTTGCTTTTATCCTGTCCATCTAAAGGTTATCTGGAAGAGATCGCTTTCAGCTATAAACCGCCCACTGTACCGCTATTTATTGTATATTTCCTTTGTTACTGTATTTTTATTTCGTGAGCAATAAAGAGTATATGGTTTTTAACAAATTAAACTTACTCGTATGTTACCTAAAGTTATACTACGTGTTTTGTTATGGACGACATTAAATAATAACACGGGTCGGGGTTTTTACAAATTCATTACTATAGAAAATTATTCATTTTCAATCGACCAACCATTTAAATAGCATGTCCTAATAAATGAAACATCATCTACAAAATATGTAAACAAATCATATTCACTCATCATGTAAGTAGGTAGGTACCTGTAAGCGGCATCAACGCAGGTGCCGCCGATTTACGTTAGAAATTGTTTATTGGAAATGTATCGGTTACTACATAAATATTCACCTACCCGGTATTAAACCCACCTCTAAAATCAGATAATACGTTTCCGTATGTGTGTTTTAAATGAATGTAGATGTAAAAAGCCTCAGCAACTTTCCTTTTTTTATAAATACATATTGTGATTCTCTTGTCCTCAGGGTATTCGAGAGGGTACGCCAGTACTTCGGCGCGCAGAGCGAGTCCATACCCATGTCGTTCGTCCTCGGCTTCTACGTGAGCCTGGTGGTGAAGCGGTGGTGGGAGCAGTACAAGCTGCTGCCCTGGCCGGACACGCTGGCACTCTTCATCTCTGCTGGGATCCCCGGCGCGGTCAGTAAAGTAAAGTATACGCTTTTAGACCGAGTGGGCAATGTAAGCCGTACCTTATTGGGTGCAAGACTGTGGAGGGTAATGGAGCCTGAAACACAAAATTACGTCGATAACTTTCACTAGTTTAACAATTACATATGAGGACTGAAAATGACGTAGTATTTGCGTGTTCTAGGTAAATCTTAGCAGGATTTATCAATCTGTTTTCCTTACGAAAGTTTTCAAGTATTTGGGAAGATAGCCACATCACGGCAGGTTTAAAGTTTAGATAAGCGAAATACTTAATAAAAATGCAAGATAAAACGTTTATAAAAAACTTACCAATGTACCTAAACTCAAATGAGATTGGAGTTTATGGCGACTTTTGTGTTCTCTATCCATTTACGTAAGTTATCCAGGTACTACACCATAAGGTAGGGGATCCTACAGTGCCTACTCAGTCTATTCGTGGTTGGTTTAAGATACGTTGTCCGGACATGAAAGACTTTTGGAATGCGATTGCGATTTTTCACCAAGCTGCGCACTTTTTTACGTGTTTTTTTGGCATTTGCAACATTTTTTATATATTAGAAGAAGCTACTTGCATTTGTTTATGTGTGAAATTTCTTTACAATGTATTTCGATCCTTATGCTTATTTTCTGTGTAATTTTATGCTATAATTACTTGACCAATAACATAAATATATAAATAACCGGTTCTATGATGATGAAGGTTAATCTATCTCAATATATAAAATTGTGGTGACTTGCTGTCAATATAAATACCAGTCTTAGACAAACATAAGGCCGCCGCCTACTCAAATTGAGCGGATTGGTGGTATTTATTGCACTCCAATACAGTGACAAAGGAATATAGCAAATATACAATACACAGCAAATATAGGTACAATAGGTGGACTTATCATCAAAAGCGATCTCTTTCTGACAGTCTATAAGTAAAAGACTGTAATAGAATCGCATATATCATCCGATACCATTTATTTATATTGAAGTTACATGAAACAAATGAACACGAATGAAGTCGCGGGCGTTCTTATAAATTAAATAAGAACCCATTCAAATCTTGAATTCGAATTTAATAATAGTTTCGCAAGCATTGTTTGCATATTTTTTGCCGAACAACAGAAAAGTGTTGTTGCTGTGAAACTTTTTGCAGATAATTGTGGTTCTTATGGTCGTTATTAAATACCTTTATTATCTTAGTTTATGCGTTGTACAAGACACGAAACTTGCCACGGACGTTTAGAATAAAAACTATTTAATACGAAGAAATTAATCGCTTCTGCCCTACAGTGGAACATTAACAGCTTAATTATACCGCAACTAATTAACAGAAGTATAATTGTGGACGCAGAAATTGTCTTTTATCTAATACAAGCTGAAACGCTCCGGCATCGCACAGATTTTTTCTAATTAAAATCTGTAGCCTAGCACTTAGGGAAAGCGTTCCAGTAAAAGAATTTACAGAATCGATTCAGTAGTTTCTGAGAATATCCCCTACAAACTTCCTCTTTATAATATTATCAGTATAAATAGTCAACCGTTTGACCACTACCGCACCCTTCGATCAACAATACACGGTGTATTGTTGATCGAAGACCGCACCTCATGGTAAGTGATGGTATGGTTGAAGATGGAGTATGATGAGTAAGGGTTTCTTACAGTGGTGTCCCGATCTATACGAAAATTAGGTAGGTACTGAATAAGTAAGACTTTTTCAGTAGTAGCCTTCAGGTAAATAAACAAATAGCAGTCAGAAGCATCGTGCTGTTTGTCTGTTTCTTCATACAATGAGTGTTGAAACTTGATTATATACCACGAGCGTTTCACTTACCTCTCTAAATACAGTAACTAAATGGCGATGAAGTATGCGGCTGTGGCGATCGTTTTGACATTGTTAGTCGTATCGAAACGTCAACTTCTATTGTCGAACTCCGCTTAAACATGAATCGAGATTCTAGCTGCTTTTGTTTATTTTCAGAAGAAAAAAGTTAACACTTGTAAAAACTAAAATGTGTTTTTTGATTTTAACTTTTCATAACATGATTTAAAATTTTGAGCCCTAGTTAATACTCAATACTCAATCGTTGTATCATTATATTCCACAATGTAATTATAGATGGTAATTGGTAGGCATATGTTCATTATACAACACATACAATAACATACAAAACTTTTTGCTGTCTCCCACTCTTTTACTAACTATGCCCAAAATTCACTCGCCAGTCGGTTGCATAGAAGCGATGATAAAACATTTAGTGGCATTGATATTTTCACACCAGCAAATTAGGATTCAAGCGGGAAGTTCTCCAAGTCCTAAATAAACATCCTAACTAATGAAACATACTTCTCTAAAGCTCACACAGTCAGTATATGTAGATGTGGACGGAGTATTTGGGAATACACTACTCTTACTCATACTTACAGTGGATAGTTAAATTGAGCATGTGTGTTTGTAGGTGTATAGGTGATTAATGTAATTAGAATTATTTATTGCTTTAGCTACTTATGTATGTATGAATGTATATCTTTAAAGTATTGTGTGCGTTAAGGTTGGTTATGGTTGTTGTGTAGATAGATAGATAGATAGATAATTTCTTTATTGCACACCATTACATATCAACATACAAAAGTAAATACATTTTTAAATCATAGATACAATGGGCGGCCTTATTGCTAAAAGCGATCTCTTCCAGGCAACCTTTTGACAGGATTTATGTGATACAAATAAGGACGGCGGCGTTATTAAATATAATATAAAATAAAATGCATGTAATATAATCATAAAATTACATAAATATTAATATTACACTACATAAAATATATATACCTACATATATAAATTATAAAAATACATAAATTAATAAATGGCCTAGTGAGCGATGTTAGACAGATAGTGTTGTCTGACCATGTTTTTAAAGATAGGGAGAGATTTAGCGTGACGAATTGAGACAGATAGGGCATTCCAGACCCTGTATATTATATTTATCTTAAGATAGTTTTTATTTTTCATTTTTTTTTAGTCATGGTTATATTCAGTGCGATAAGTGATTTACGTCATTATTATAAATACGGGATTTATCACGTACCGTCTTATCGGTGTTTCGACCGACAATGTTTCGGTTCAATTCGTGAACCTTCATCAGGGTGAGTGCGATCCGCTCCGAATAACGTCTCGCCTCGCACTGACTTACGTCATTGTACTTACGTTATTGTGATTTACGTCGTTATAAGTATCGTTTATCCTATAAGTATTTGAATTATAAAATGTTAATCCTTTATTGGCTGTAAGTTTTGTCATAAGATAAACCTGTATTATACTAAGAGTTGTGGATTTTGTTCGAAATAAAAAAAAAGTTATGGACCCTGTTGGACACCACAATATTGTGGAGAGAGGAGGACGTTAATGTTCTTTTTAGGTTATATTCATTTTAAAAAGAAAACATTCAAATCTAATGTCATAGTAGGTAAGTATCTAAAATATGTCATTAAAATATTCGTCAATTGTATAGTAGGTTTTAGTAGTTAGTAAGTATTATAGTTGTTTTATAAGTTATATGTTATTAGTCCTATTTTTCAACGCGTCAGGTAGTTTCTTAATTTTTTTTTGTTTTTGTTTTTAATAATATTTAATTAAATGTTATATTGCCCGAGCTCAGTAAACATGGTCGTTTTCATATTCATCCAAAGTTATACTCGCGGTTATACTATGGCACTGACCTTTGTCTCAATCATTGGAAATTTGCAAAAATTATCATCACAAACGTGTTCTTCATTGCCATTTGATTCTGCAATTACGGGCACTTTTTTCACTTACGATTTCTTTCATTTGACGTTTTTGCCCGACTGTGTAACCGGTGTTGTTTTTACGCGTTAATTACGCTCGATTGATTCTAAATTTTATTATTTCCTTGTTAAGAGAATAAAAAATTAAAGAAACTTTAAACAAAAATATAACCGATTTTAGAAAGCAGAAAATCGAAAGCAGTTATTTTGATTTAAATTCCAAACTACTAATCCTATTTTGATGAAATTTCAATGGGAGCTATGTGAAAGTAAAAAAAAACATACAAATAAAAAAATCTAACTCTGTTGATAAATGACAGAGTTCTGAGGTAAACACAAATACAATTAAAAACTGTACCACCGAATCTTCGTACTCGTGGTTTATCAAAAAAAGTAGCCTATGTCTCAATCCAGGTCATAATATATCCATTTACCAAATTTCATTGAAATCGAGCGGAACTACCTAGTTACGAAATAATAACTGTACTTTGTTACAAATCAAAAAAACTATTATAAAAAAAACTATTTTCACTTTAGCTTTTATTTGATTTATTTAATTAATTTTATACATTGCCATTACAGTGTAATACAAACCCTAATATCTAGAACCTATTTACTACTTAAATAGGGTTGACTTCTCTAAAATTTTAAATCCAGGATTTGAAGGTAACAGGATAACATTTCGGTTTAAAACCAGGACGCACTGTTAGAGAATAATCTTTATTATAAACTGTTTTTTTTTACAAAAGGTGGCAGGTTTTTTAAAAATACGTAATTAGTAATATTGGTTCTTTCTTAAAACACATAGCTGGGTTAAGGTTAACATTTTTGCGAAAGGCATTGAAATATAGACGAAGAATAGACAATACATTCAATCGTTATAAAGTCCTTGCATTATGTAAAAAAAACTTTCGAAATTGCCCATTTTTTAAGACAAATTCATTTTCATTAAGTCGCCTTTAGTAACAGAAAGAATATAAAGTTATTTACGAGACTATAATACAGGAGAAACAGTTGAATATCTAAAGACCGTTGCAAACGATCTGTAGATAGCTCAACTGCTCCAGATCACTACCACGAGGAAATGTTGCCAACACTGACTGCATTGCCTCGCTGAATTGCAATGCTTAAGCGTTGAAGATAAGCGCCAGTTCTCGGATCACACGTCGGTCGCTTCGACCAGACGCCTAGAAATAATTATCAAAACGCGTTGGGCCCCGGTACCCCATGGACCCAGGGTCTCGACCCCAAATGGCTCAAATACGTAAGTTCTATCGAGACTTCAATATTTGCGTCGCATGAGATATTCGGCTGAATTTGCCATCGCACCGGCCCCAACTGTTGTACTAGATACTGTTGTATAGACGCACGTAGTGTCCCACACCAACGGCCTACCCTTCTCCCAAGGCACAAGAGTCATATCGTCAGGCCGCTTACCATAGTGACGTATCAGATCGTTATGTTCGAGAACGGCTGGAACGTTGACGCTTCAAAAAGCCCGGCGTATGATATCATTAAGGATAGCGTGACGGGAAATCTTACCGGCGGCCCTGGAACATGATAATCCATGGTGACCAAGCTGTTCGACTGCCGAATCGCACTGGCACTGATGCGGGGTGCAGCACCGCGTACCCAACCGTAAACAAGTTGCAATCTAATTACAGGATCCATTAAAGTACCAGTATTGTGAAAAGGAAGAGCTTGCAGCCTAAGTCTTGACTCCCATTTGGAAACAGCAAGGAGACGCGCACGATCTGTGGAGCTTGAACACGTTTGTAACACACAATTCCGCCTCAACTCGCACAGAGGCTCGTCCCATTGCCGTTGAGACGAAATACGATTGGGGGGATCAGTATTTGGGCAAGCACTTTGCCCAGTCATTTTAACCTCGTCAAGGAACGATAAGTATAATTTTCAGTAAGTGATTTGACAGAGGTAATTGATTATAAACTGATAGCTGTAAACCATTTTTTGCTGAGCCGAAAATAAAATACTGACACTGCCCAGTCTCTACATTCATGAACTCTCTCGACATTTGTCGACATTTCTCTTCTTTCTCGACATTTGTAGTATGGACCTTTTTATGAAACGTAACAGCAAACGCCACAATAATAAAATTTGTTTCCCTCGTAATAGGACTTCTAGTTATATTATAACAAAAGTGTTTAGCTGCCCGTATACATAGCAAAGTGCCTAAGTCTGTATTAGATGCTTCAAGTCTGAACGTATTCAAGGCAAAATTGACGACAAAACTTGCTTGTAGCAAAAGCTTATTATAAGTTGTAAGGAATATTTAGATGACAAGGATCTTGTATAATAATAATTATAACTAACTCAATAATTTTGACATTGTTCTTACAAGTATAATGGTACCTACTAATTAAACTCGACATTGTATGCGTAAAACGCTGAATATGGCTGCACTTATACTAAGTAATACTAAACACCTTGTACCTACCCACATTATGCAATAAATCGATTTGATTGTATTTGAAACTTTATATTGTGTTAAGAATCCTTATGAGAGCTTGTATAAGCTTTTATTGGAAAAGGTAAAGTCAGCTTTCCATGTTGCTTCTTTGTTTAAAAATGTGTCAACGACCTTCACACGCGAGGCGCGGGCTCTTTACAATACGATTGGAGACAGTAGTGGCGCGTGAATTTTACACAGGACCCTTTAAAAACCCAGGAACTATCCAGGGCAGCCCAGGACATCCTAAAAAGCAAGAAATTTCCTGGGAAAACAGGACGATTGACAACCCTAACTTATATGCTTTAAATAATGCAACACCGTATTATGCGGGGTAATATTAATATACAAAAAGTTGTGTGTTTAATATACATACAATTTTTTGATCCTCGATGTTAATAATGGGTAATTAACAATACTTGTATTTAACGAAGACTTGTTCGTGTCTTGGTAGATTTAATATCAGCCTTGACCGCGATGTAAACCTGTCAGCGCTTCTGCACTTTCCTATTTTACGAAGTAAATACAAATTGATTGATTCTTGGTATTGAGACGTACCTACCGGGCTAATACCGTCCACAGACTTACGAACGAACGAACCCAGTTAAAAATAATGTGTTTTCTTCCTCCTATTTTCTTACATAAAAATAACTCTGTAAACCATAAAAAAAACTTTAATTAATTTGCAGTTGAATATTCAACTATTTATTTTCTATGTTTTATAGGATACAAGTGGGCCCGCCGAACTTCGTACCGCCTTGACATGCATATAACGCGGGCTGTCATTAAACGTCACCCTGGTAGAATTGTCAATTGTTGTCTCCGGCCATCATTATACAACCATACTTAATTAACCATAGACAAAATTACGTTTAGCTGTCATTTGCTGTCATAGCTGTTTTGTTATTCCATGTCAGATGCGTTTTTGTTATACGACGTATAACAAAAAGTGTGACTAGTGACTTGTATTCTCTTTGACGTTTTATGTCACGTCCACGGGGACGACGGGAACGGGATAAAAAGTATCCTATGTCCTTCTCCTGGTTCTTAGCTACCTCCCTACCAATTTTCAGCCAAATCGGTTCAGCCGTTCTTGAGTTATAAATAGTGTAACTAACACGACTATATATATATATAAAGATATAGATTAGCCGCCGCCCGCGGCACGCGTGGTTTGTCAATAAAAACATTACCCTCCTGCGCAGTCGGGTAAAAAGTAGCCTATATCCTGATACCAGTCATAATTTATCAGTATACAAAATTTCATCGAAATCGGTCCAGCCGTTTAGTAGTGAAAACGTTACAAACAGAAAGAGAGACACTAGCGAATTTATATACTTTCGAATTTATAATATTGTTAGAAAAAAACATAAACCAATTAAAATTTTTTTTTTTTTGTTTTTGGACACAACTCAATAATTTTTTCTAAACCATATTTGGTGATACGAGGCAATAAAGAGTCTTTCTTACTCAGTATCATACTTATTACATACAATAGATAATATGCAAAAAAAAAACATCATGATCAACATTATTTTTTCCTAATTCCATAGGTAATTATCAAAAAGAATTCACAAGACGTATTATTAACATATTTTCCAAGGAAACTGTTCTTAATTTACTTGTCCTTTATCTCGTTAAAAACCGCACCATAAAAGATAACTCACGTTTTCGTGCACATAATAACATCAAATAGTCGCATTGTTGCTGTGATTTATTAGCTTTTGTCCACGGCATTGCTCGAGTCTACCTGGGTAAAATTAGACTTCATCAACAAAGGTCTCCCCCATATATTTCCTATGCGTCTGGTCAAAGCGACGCAGCGTGTGATCGCGCGTTGACCAGTTCGAGAGCTAGTGTTTAACGGGTCAATGCGCATTGCATTTCAGCGAAGCAATGCAGCCAGTGTCATAGTCATAGATATTTATTGTATAATGTTAGTTTTACAAAAAAATATTTGCTCCAAAACATGAGCCCCGCTGGGGAATAGTACGTAGTATAAAATAAAGTCGCTTCCGCTGTCTGTTCGCTTAGATCTTATAAACTGCTCAACGAATTTTACTGCAGTTTTCAGCAATAGATATAGTGATTCAAGAGGAAGGTCTATATGTATAAATAACTTTTTCCAGCGGCTTCGCACGCGTTGTTTATCAACAAAAAATATCCAGGTTATAATCTACGTACTCTTGGTTTGGGAACGTGTGAAAATCTAGGATAAACTAGGATTACGTTCACACCGATTTGAGGTGGATTTAATAATGACACTGTTCAACGTACAGAGAGCCAACATGGTGGTCCATTCGCAGACTGCTGTGTTGGCTAAAATAACAAAGCTTAACTTCTAAGAAGTGCATTTGCAAATGCAGCAAAATTATACTGGTAAAATAATCTAGGGCTGAGGGATGAGGGGCAACCATAACTACGTACAGACAGAAAGACAGAGTAACTCTGTCTCTCTGTCTGTTTGTTACCTTTTCATGACTTAACGGCTCGACCGATTTCCATGGAATTTGGTAGCTATATACCTAGATAGATTATGAATGTACTCGAGACATACGCAACTGCACAGAAAGAGGGTAATGTTTTATTGACAAACCACGCGTACGAAGCCGCGGGCGGGTCAGTTAGTACTTAATACTACAAGTATGTGTAAAACCAATTCGGGTTAGTACACCATTTATAACTGAAGAACGGCTCGATCGATTTTGATAATCTTTGATTTGTTGGATTTGTCTCCGCCCCGAATAGCAAAATAATTATTAACATATCGTAAAAATTCACGCAAAAAGTTAATATGAAGAAAATCCATTTTCTCATACATAGATGCATGCAGCTAATGATGGCCGATTGACAATTCATTCTACCGGGGCGATGTAAATTGGCAGCCCGCGTCATACGACTGTCTAGGCGGTATGAAATTCGGCGGGTCAGCTATATACTCGTACATATACAATTGAGTTTGCTTACATAGGTATTTTGTCATGAGGACACTTCCGCCTGGTGATCTGTGCAGTTGAGCTACCTAAAGATCGTTTTCAACAGTTTAAATTATTCAACTGCTTTTTTGTATTTTTATAAAGATGTATCTACGTCTACTGTATTTTCTGTAAGTTTCTGTAAGTACATTTTGTATATATCTATCGGGATGCGCTTACCGAGTACTTGTCATTATTTGATTCCTATCTGAAATGACGTCATTTTATAAGGTTAATGTCTGTAGTTATTTTAATTGGGTTGGCTTTTTCAGGAAGTTACTATACTGATTAGTGCGAAATGCTATTAATGGCGTCATTTTGTAATTTTGATTTGTTTCCTACTTTCAAATCGATGTTATAAGGAAGAGTTTTGAAATTAGTTACGTGCGTGTTACACTTAGTTTAAGACAACGGCTTTGCTATCGTGGTATCCGGATAAAAAATTAGTATACCTACTTGATTAGGCCCTTTTGGAGCTCCATTTTGCATTTAATTCCAGCACAACCCTATTTAATGCTAAGCTAATCAGTTTTTTTTATTGATGATAGCCATGCGCTTGACCACTACCTCACCTGATGGTAAGTGAAGGTGTGATCGAACATGGAGCACGCTTGCCTAGAAAGAACCTATTCACTCTGGACTTGAAGACTCCAAGATTATACTGGTTTGGAAAAACATACGCCGGAAGTGAGTTCCACTCCTCACTTGTGCTAACAAGAAAAGTTGAAGCAAATCGTTTGGTACGGCAAGGTGGTGTGCCGACCAGGTATGGGTGGTACTTCTCGGTTCGTCTGCTTGTCCGGTGGTGGAATGGGGAAGGAGAGATAAGGCCATGAAGATCTTGCACACATTCACCAATATGTATCTTGTATAAAACTGAAAGTCTGGCTACTCTATCTGTGCTACAGTGCTATATTTATCCATGAGATCGAATCAGAAATGAGGAGATTCCTAGACAAACTAAAGACACTGACAAAGTATTTGCAAGCTGAAGTGGCAGTGGGCAGGGCGTATAGCTCGAAGAACTGACGGCCGTTGGGGCAGAAAGGTTCTCGATTGGAGACTGAAAAGTGCAGAGTGGGATGACCCCCCATTAAACTTAAAGACGACATTATAAGGGTTGCTGGGAGCCGGTGGGTGCAAGCCGCAAAAGATTGATCTCTTCGGAAATCAATGGGAGAGGCCTATTTTCAGCAGTGGGCGTCCTGTTGCTGATATGGTGATGACGATGACTATTTAATGACCTAGAAATAAAAGTTCTTAAAAGAATTCAAATAATAAAAATCTTCCAAAGTACGCAATTGCCGTGACTGGGACCGGACTCTAGATAGAGTAGACCAGCCACTACACCATCCTCTCTGCTTAGAATATAAAAATGCATAAAAGTAACACAATACTAAATATTATATATCCCGATGGTGTGTGTTTCTTGATGAGTGTTTCTACATAGGTATTTTTAGTAGTTATTTACACAAATAATGTTTATATGTACTCGTAGTCAGTCTATTAGATATCTGGTTGCTATACAAGCTTTGATCAGTTTAGGACCAGAAAGCGCTGTGTGAAATGCTCAGCATTTTTGAAGTGAGAACTTCATAAGGCGCATAGTGAATTTTTTGAGATGGGAAAAAACCATTAAACTCGCGACACCGTTACCGTTACCGACACCTCTGAATATAAGTAGTAAAAACTTGTTTAGGCGCGTTGGTCATTTTTTGAGCTGTGAAAAAACCATTGAACTCGCGACACCGTTACCAATACCGACACTTCTGTATATAAGTAGTGAAAACTTCTTTAGGCGCGTTGGGCATTTTTTGAGATGGGAAAAAACAATTGAACTCGGCACACCGTTACCATTACCAATACCAAAATAATGAATACCTCTGTATATAAGTATGTCGTGATTGTTCAAGTTTTCACTTCTGTCGGCACTCCCGGACGTGACACTTTTTTTATTTACTTCTTCATTTATTTTTTATTTACTTCGTCGCTGCTGCACTACCTTCGCTTCTGGTTTCAGCTGAAAATCAGCGTTGGATGCTTAACATCCAGCATAATGCCGAGCTGAACGCCATTTTGGTACGCAGACAGGTTGGTTCGACTCGTGAGTCGAACTGTCTTATTAGATTCAATTGTATCTACTGTTCGTTATAATTGTTTCATGTGGTATTTTGTGTGTACCAAATAAATGATTATTCTATTCGATTTAAATGAAGTGGTATATGATACGACCCGCAGGAAAGTACATAAGTTCATGTAGACTAAGCTTGTAATAAATAACAGAAATTGAAATGGTTTTATGCACACCGATTTCTTGTTATATAATCATAATGTCTTGCTCAGTATGCAAATCCCTGAAGGTGTAGTCAGAGGCAAGGCCAAACAATACAACTTTATTTAATTTACATTATTTACTTACATGATTCGTAAGCAAAATTATCATAATTGTACACAAAAAAAAAATACACGTTAAATCTTGTTGGTTGCCTTACTGACCTCTTGTCAAGCGTGTACGATTCCAGCAGTTGACTCACTTCACGTGAATTTGTGTCATTTTATTCACAAGATGCGCACTTGGCATTCGATTAAGTTAGGTTACTTAACCAACTGTGGGGACACTGTAAGCGCTTAAAGGTCATAGCAGGCATGTCAACTCGGAAAGGGATCGTCACCGTATCGCCTTTCGCCTCGTCGTCAACCAGGGGTCAACCTAACGTAAGCACGTAATCAAAGCGTATCAGCAGCTCCTTGGCTATGGCTAGGCGACGCCGCGCTTACGGCTCGCCGCCCGCTGGTTGACGGCTAGGCGGCACCAGTTTCACCGCTCGGGTACGGAGAGACGTAAGCGCGGGGACGACGATTTACGATTCCGATTAGTGTGCTTTGTAGTAGGGAGTTTCAAACAAAGAATACTGAACGGCTCGAGTTGATACGGTGACGATCCCTTTCCTAATTGATATGTGCGGTATGACCTTAAACCGGCAGGCACGATGTATGCTTGTTTACTACTTTAGGGGTATAAAAAATATTATCGGTACCGACGAGACAGAGACACTTTTAGAAATTGTTATGTAATTAGTACAATAATATTAATTCGAGTCGAAAGGCTAAATTAGCTTTAGCTCACACCTTCCTCCCATCACCGTCACATAGAAGCACCTGTACTGTACCAACATTCTTTTCTTTTTTTATTACGTCCAAATACAAACACTATACTCATACACCTACTCACGTGCACTCATACACACACCATCACACTCACGAACATACAAGAAAACACACGTATGTATCACACTCACGCACGTACACACACACCCACTCATATACAGTGTAAACTCTATATAACGACACTCAAGGGACTGAGCATATTTTGACGTTATAGAGAGTTGTCGTTAAATGGAGAGAAGTAAAATCTGTATTAGAAAAAGAAAACGTTTATTTCTGATTTGTCTTGTTAAATAGTACCTACAATAAAAATCTGTTTTAATTTGAACGCTATTGCGTATAGTCTGTTATTTTCGTCTGACGTCTTTTGCTACTAAGAATATGACAACGTATAGATAAAATCCATGACTTCTACTAACAACAGTCTGCAGCTACACGTGCAAGCAATCCCATTTTGTTAACAAAAGAACGGATTTCTTAGAAAGTTTGGTGTGTATGATGCCGACAGTCGAGTTTATTATGGTCTAGGATAATAAAACGACAAAAGGATTTTTTTACGTTTTTACTAATTTGGCAACTTAAAAAGAACTTTTTATTACAATTTGTTGTCGTTATTGAGAGTGGGTGTAATGCTATACAGAGTGTATCATTGTATGGAAGACAAGCTAAACCAACCAAAGCCGAGTGATTTCGACGCTTTAGAGAGTTTGTCGTTAAAACGAGTGACGTTACATGGAGTTTACACTGTATACTATTTCAGTGTACATAAATAACATTATAAAGAGGAAAGATTTGTATTTTTGTGTGTATGTTTGTAATGAATAAACTCAAAAACTACTGTGCCGATTTCAAAAATTCTTTCTTCATTAGAAAGCTACACTCACCCTGAGTGACATAGGCTACTTTTTACTTCACTGCACAGAAGGAGGGTAATGTTTTTATTGAAAAACTACGCGTGCGAAGCTGCGGATTGGTCAGCTAGTATAAAATAAAATAAGTATATATAAAATGTTAGTAGTTGATTTTAAATTCACTGCTTTTTGGAATATTTGATTTTGTAAACCCTAAATATTTTTCTTGTTTATAAGTTACGCCTATTTTTTATATTACGGAAGAGCGAAATCTCCTAATACAGGTATTATTTACTTAACAGGAGGTTTCAACTACTAGTTAAGATATCGCAAACACAAGTTATGGAAATAAAACATTGCATCGTACATTGTATTGTACCATAAATAATCAAGATTAACTCAGTGCGCAACTTAAAAATGAAATTACTAAGTACATGTGATAGCAGAACTAATATGAGATAAGTTCTATAGAGTAACTGACTGAAATCTGTGTGTTGTTAATTAAAACCGGTAGATCCAAATCAAAGGTTATATCAAGTTACATTGGAGACTACGTCAACATGTGAGTTTTATTTCAACTTGCATTGGAGGCTGCGTGTTTTATTTCTCGACCAGAACAATTAATATTAACATCCGTCGATACATTGAAAACAAGAATATGAATGGGCTTGTGAATTCTTAACGCGCCGGCGAACCCTGATTGCAACTTCAAAACGGTCAAAAACTTCGGCCTGAATATCGCTATCCCTGTTTAGTGACGAAGTTTAGCCACGCAGAGCGACAGTGATAGCAATAGAACGATTCTAAATTTGATTAGATTTTGACCGTGTTCCGTAATACCAAAAATGATGACTGAAAACTTGTTGTATTTTTCTCATTGTGTTGTTATTCTGTAGCTAGACGATATAATCTATGTTCCCATGACTAGGATACGTAAGATGTTGTTGTTTTTAATACGAAACAATTAGGTTGAACAGGCCTTTTATAACGTAAAAACATGCAGAATGCGATACGCTTCTATTTCATTTTAGGTAAGTATTTTGATCTAATATATGGTTGAGAAACTAGATAAATACTATTAAAATTAAAATAATACCTTATTAAGGTAGAAATATGCTCCAATTAGAAATGATCTTGGTAGTACGTGTTGTATGGGCGATTGTCCCTTCGGTGTCCCCTTAAAGACCTTTTATTTTTCTCGTGTGATTGCTTCTTTTCGAAAAAGTAAACTCGACTTAAAAAAAAGGAGGAGGTTCTCAAGTCGTCGGAATCATTTTAATATGTATTTTCCCCGATTACCCGAAGAGGCCTGGACCGATTCGATGAATTATTTTTTTGTTTATAATGGGTTTCTTTCCACGTTCCAGGTGGTCCAATTGGCACCAAGTCAGGATCTGATGAGGGCAACCCTCAACTTTTATAGGGACACAATTCGGTTTTATGCTTGTTTTTTTATGTTATTTGTGGGGAAACAGGCTTACGGCCCACCTGATGGTAAGCGGTCACCGTCGCCTATTGACACCGGCAACACCCGGGCTATTGTCGATGCGTGCCCTACACTGTAGAAACCTCTTTACATTTCTCTTAAAGCGTGCCATGTCGTTGTCTAATGGGAAAACTTCAGATAGTAGCTCATTCCACATCTTGCAAGTATGTGGTAGAAAAGATCGCGTGAAGCGTGTGGTGCGCGATACCCAATTGTCGATTATATGTGGATAATATTTATTACGCTGTCGAGAAGTGCGGTGGTAAAATCTCGACGACGGGATGAGATCAAATAGCTCCTCAGAACATTTACCATTAAACAGGCGGTATAATACACTGAGCGATCCCATGTCACGGCGTTGACTCAGCGGTTCCAGTCTGTCGGCGAGTTTGGGATCACCGATGATTCTAATGGCTCTTCTTCTTATTGTTAAAAGTTACTTGTCTATAAAAAAACTATTCAAGTATTTGCGTCTGGTACTGATCATCTCATGTTGCTGAGCTGATGATGGAAACCATAACTCCTTAACTATTAGGAGTTAGTGTATAACTCTTTAAATATTATAGGCTCGTATAGACCGCTACTTATGTTCCTTTGAGTTATTCAGGTAAGCTGATAATGGATGGACTCCTTGTTTATTTGAAAGGATGAACTTTCAGATTGGTCTAATAGAAATTTCATCAAAATCGGTAAAGCAGTTTGGTTTTTGCTGTTATCTGAAGTCGGTTATATTTTTGTTAGAAAGTTACTTGTTGCAGATTACAGACAGAAAAAATATCATTCGTGTAATATGATTTGTACTAAAAAAATTGCTTAAAATCAAATTAATCAATTGGATTGATTGTACCAAATAACATAAATTATATAAATATGTTAGTATTACGCGTGCGCGATAAGTTGGGACCAGAGCGCGGTGACGTCATATTGGCGTGTTTGTACCGCCCGCAAAAAAGCGAACATAACAAGCAGCCGCCCGCGGCTTCGTCTTTGTTTCTTTTAACCTAATTTATTATGTTACTCAGGGAGGACGCTGCTTTTTATCTAATCTTTTTTACACTATTTGAATAAAATAAAAATACAATGTTTAAGTTTATACATTTATTTTATCTATTATTTACATTATCTCATCTTCGTCACTACTTAGTGGATTTATGCCTTCTAAAGGTTGTTCTTCGTCCTCAGTCTCACTATAATCACTTGACGAAGAGGTATCCGATAAATTTACAACATTTACTATAACAACAAAAACTACAACAACAAAACAATAACACAAACGAAAACTAAAAGAATTCCAGAGCGCGTCGTTACGTGACGTAGGCCAGTACCAGACTAAAAACCCTAGTAAAAAATAGTGATGCGAACGGTACAATACGGGCGCCATCGGGGAAGTGCAGGGGAAGCGGTCGGGGAGTCGCATTCCTAGCAGGTCCCAAGTGATCGCGCACGAGTAATACTCGGAAAAAGCAAGGTTGGTCATAGCAACGGTTGATGCGAGAGATCGCGTTATTAGTTCAACTCATATGCAGCGTAAATATTCCCATTTATAATTTCGTTGCTAAACATGAGTTTATTTAAGACGCTTATTTGACACAATTTGGCACATAATATATTAAAGTCTATATAGTTTTAACAATTAGACACAAATAAATTCATATTTACATGACTTTAAAAATATAAAAGAACAGTTGTATCATCTATACTAATATTATAAAGAGGAAACTCATAAACTACAGGCCAGATTTCTAAAGTTCTTTTACCAGTAGAATGCTAAATTATCCCTGAGTATCATAGGATTTTTATCCAACTGCGCAGAAGGAGGGTTATGTTTTAATTGAAAAACTACGCGCGCGAAGCTGCGGATTGGTCAGCTAGTATGTATTTACAAAAAAAAAGTATATCCGTTATCTGGTTCCCATATAATACAAGCTTTGTTTAGTTTGGGGCTAGATAGCACTGTGTGAAATGTCTAGCAGTATTTAATTATTTTTTAATTTACCTAAAGACAGTTGCAAACGATCTATAGATAACTCTACATCTCTAGATTTCTCAGTCTGATCTAGATTCTTCAGTCTGCTACGTCGCATGAATTGCATGACCCAGATAACCGGCAACTCTCGGATCACCAGAAGTTGGGTATAGTTTAGGTATATTTTAGTTCCATATATTTCGTAGATTGCTACAAAACAATTGTGGTTTTAATACCGCTGACCACCGTAATCAGAAATTGGGTCAGTCACTGGCAAAGCAATTATTTCATTGACTGAGGCACGCATCTTTTTTTGATTAAAGATGTTTATTTTACTTCAGTTTTTTGAAACGTGTTCGTAACAGATCAGACTTTTAGGTGGAATTTACAAATTAGTGCAACTATATAAATTGACATACTTTTATTATACACTAGCTTACGCCAGCGGCTTCGCACGCATGGTTCGTCAATAAAATGCGTCAATCCAGGTATTTATCGACATACAAAATTTCATCGAAATTGGTTAGATTACGTGAGTGAGTAATAAACAAACATCCAAACTTTCGAATTTATAATATTAGTGTGATATACTTAAATCCGAACTCGACTATAATTGCAACGCCCTGCAGGTTGCATGTACATACCCTAAAAGCTGTAATGAATAACTGTACGTATTGGCCATAAATGAAATAGGATTTTTTAGAGATTTTTTTCGAACACTTTAGCTACATACAACAGACAATAATTATGTCATGTCGGTCTTGTCGGCTACTACAGAGCTATGCGAGGAAGCTAACCGGTGAAAACAGCCACCTGGGTAATGCGAGGCTAGCCATATGAAGCAATCTTATTCGTGTGACTCATATCCGTAGCATAACATCTTTGGTGGAAAGGCAGCCTAATTGTGCGCACCTCATCCAGGCTTTGCCTCATCTGTTTAACTGTCATTTGTGACCTACGATCTGCACAATCAATAAAACCATCAACAGTGCACGCGGCCAGGTGTAAGGATATAATAATTGTATACAATTACGTCGACAGAAGCAGAAACACACCTGAGTCGGTCATAATCACTATTTCTAACAACGCAAGATTCGACAAAGGCCATTAGCGTAATTAAATCTATTAAAATTCAAGGTTTTATCTCATCTCGATTCCTACCATATTGACAATATTTTGACGTAACTAAAAATAGTCGATGCTACTTCTAAAAATAAAAATGGACGGATTAAAGTTAATCTTACGAGAATAGGAAATAAATATAGTTTTATTTTTTCTTAACACTACAACTTTTAAAAGTTATTTCTTGACGACCTCCGTGGCGCAGTGGGCGAATAGCCGGCTGAGACGCAGGAGGTAGCGGGTTTGATTCCCGTCGCGGAACAAATGTTTGCATAATCTACAGATATTTGTTCCGGGTCTGGTTGTTCTCTATATATTATGAGTATGTATTTACAAAAAAAAAATGTATATAAGTATTGTATCAGTTATCTGGTTCCCATAGTACAAGCTCTGCTTAGTTTGGGGCTAGATAACGCTGTGTGAAATGTCCAGCAATATTTATTATTATTCTTATCTCTACATGTCCTAAGTCTAATGACAAGCCACGAGTTTAACCAAAGCGAATTTGCAAATTGAGCGAGAAACGATAAGGCGGTCTTAATTCGGTATGCATATAAGCGCGTCACTATTTCAAAAATGATGAAGACGCTATAATATTTAATTATATAAATATCGCTTGCCATGCAATCCAATGTCAGATGAAAATGTACACAAACTTCGCCGTGTGTGATCTGATCCATTGGATTGCACGGCGAGCGATACACAAAATATTAAAGCATCTACATCGTGGGTATCTGAATTAACAAATAAATACGATTTTATGCAAAGATACTTTTAATTATTAGTTTTGTAATTGGACAGAGGACTGATGAAAATGATAAAACTTAAAACAAGTCCAGTCTCTTGTTTTCTATCGAGGAAATGCAATATGATACACCTACAAGCTGTCTCTTTAGACTCCCTGACCAATAAAAACCCTAACACGACCAGTGTCATTGTATTGTTCACAGAATTGGATACCTTTTTTACCCGTCAATATGAAATACCTACTTTCCCTATCCAACTTTGTGGGCGCAATAAAAATATCTATAAGATACAATTTAGCAATAAACATTTACATTGAAAAGCTTTTATTCAAAGTTGGGTGTTGTCTTCACACCCTGTATAATGTCACACATATTTCTTGCATATTGTCTGATGGGTTGAAACTACGTCATGGAAAAAACATTAGTAGTAAGTAAATTCAATAAGTGTTGAGTCGTACAAAGTATGATATTCGTTCCACTTCATGGTCTCGTGTGGTCTCACTGCGCAGATTGTTTCTTCTGTTTAATATATGTGTGATTATTTTTTTTAAACACTTACTTACAAAACAAATACACTCAAGAAACCTTAGAAGGTTTGTCCTGAGCATAACACAAAAAAAGTAGAAATTAATACTACATAATTGTTTATTATTGGGTAACTCTTATTCTTGTGATATTTTAGTCAACTTTAGGTTCTAACATCTAAAGAGCCCGCTGGATTACTGTGCTGCGCAAATGCCTCTTTCCCATCTTCCATTCAACCCGATCTAGGACTTATGTCGACCAGTTCGCATTGTGCGCATTGAAAAAATCTCAATTTTGCATAAATTTAAACCACAGAGGAATTTAAAAACTCAAATAGTGTTGGTTTCTTAGTTTTTATTTAAGTATGATCCCTCATGCACCCTACTGAAACTCTACATGCAGTGCGAGAAAGACAAACTAGTGGTTCGCCCCGAACTGAGATCTCGTGAGTCTCCCAAAAAAAACAAAAAAGAATATCTAATATATAAGAATCGTTGTCCTGACTGACTGACATATAGACAACGCACAGCCTACACAATTTTGTAACTATCGGAGCGTCCCCCATCCCATTGCCTTTAAGTTCTATGGCATCGCAATGATAAGTGATAAAAGTTTGCAGCCAACACAGCGTCTCCACTCCCAAAGGTTTTCAATGATAAGCCATAAAACATTGTAAAAACGGCAGCGTCCCCTAACCAACTCACAACAATAACCTATCTAGCGATAGGGTTCAAATGATAAGTCAAAAAAATAGGAGCGAGCGCAGCATCTTCCAGCCTCTTTAAGATAAATAGGGTCACAATTATGAGTGTTAGATAACAAATTTTCAGCTACCGTCGAGTTTTTCAGCCTGTTCTTCCTAGGTAGAGCCTCACTAGAGTCTCTTAAAATTAGCTGTATAAAACATAGAATTACTTGCGCGAAGCCGCTGGTAACACAGCTAAGTTTTTTATTACTCATCATTGCGCCTATATCTGACATGCAGAGAGCTAGCTGGGGTCACTACGGCTAGCATTTTGTTTGGCTCACCATTGCGGCAATATTAAACTTATAGGGAGTGGACTGCAGGACGCAATTTTGCAATTTATTTACCAGATTTATGAAATAAAAAGTAGCATATGTGTTAATCCAGGTTAAAATCTACGTACGTACCAAATTTCATCGAAATCGGTTCAGCCGTTACGACTTGATTCAGTAACAAACAAATAAATAAACAAACATCCTCACTGAACAACATGACGTAAATTAATGTGATATGTTGTGATAAATTAGTACACATTTAGTAGTGTAACGCGTCCGAAGTCACGGGCAACAGCTAGTTATTTATATTCTTTGACTAATAAAATAGTGCCATGAAATGTACGACCAAAAAACTTGACCTACAGTTTCATTCAGTTTACAAGTAACGGGAGTTTATGTAATTTGGTTTTTGTTTTAGGGGTAGATATTGCGGTTATTCTGGATTTCAGACTTTTGCCAGTATTTGCGTCGTATATCAATAACGATCTTGTATATAAAGCTACACGAATAACTAGTTTTATCACTGTGGGGTCACTGGTGTACCCTGTGAATTTCGTCAAAGTTCAGTATTTATCATGGCTAATAACTCAAAAACTACAAGGATTAAACTAAACAACGTTATTCGTTAACAACGGGGTCGAAATGTACCATTGAAAACCTTTCAATAAACGTCCCACTTGATCTAATAGTTTGTTTTTAACTCCTCTTGAACCCCAATATCTCAACAACCCCCCAAACTTTTAGCTTATTTAGTCACACCAGGATTGGGCCAACACTATCTATATATAAAATTTCACGATGACCGGATCAGCGCTTCGAAAGTTATACTCGGAGAAACAAACATACATACATAAAACGCCGAATAGTCAAAGTTAAATTGGAGATCTCGTTTCGCTCGTCAATTAGAGAAAATTTCGGGAAAAAAATGGTGAATGTGAAAAGTACTTGCGTCGTATATCAATAACGATATAGTATATATATATATAGTATTTATTGAATGTTGTAAGTCAAAAACTTACATGAATTCGGAATAATTTTCTACCGAGAAAATTTCAAGAAATCGTGTTTTCTCTTCTCATATTATTTAGCTTATATCCTCAATCTTTACAATTATTTATAACAAAGTTAATAATGCAGTATTACTGATCAAAATATAGGTTCATATTAAGCTGTCTGAGGAATGAGAATGAGTTTATAAATGATAGGGAAGGACCGACCGGTACGACGGGACGGAATGTACTCGTCGGTTATTATTTGACGAAAGATGATTATGGATTTCAGTTTTAAAGAATCTTCATTTCTCATTTAAAAAAACATTTCGTCACTTCTGTATCGTCTTAAGACACCGTTATCTGTGTAGGGTGGTTAAATACAGATTTATATTAGGCAAGAAGAATAGGGTAGAAAATTTAAAAAAAAATATTTATAACTAGTAGTACAAACAGATTACTGATAGCACGAATAAACTGCAAAAATTATAAAAATTGTGGAGCAGCTTCAACACCCACCTCCTCAGACAACAAAGCACGATACATCGGTGATTCTAAACAATAAGAATAATTTAGGCTTAAAACTAAGTAAATAAGTATAAAAAAATAACAAAAACAAAATTGGTAGATGACACACAAACACATACCACCCTATTGCATACACACACATAGATGAAAATACACACTCGCAAACACACACACCCATACACATACACACACACACACACACACTTACACACGCAAACACACCAACTAACATACATACACACACGTACATATACATTCTACCCGTATACACCGTATGTGCTCGCTACTGTTGGATAACCCCCCTTTAAAAATCTGTAACATATATAAATAAATTGTATGGTTATTGAAGAGCGAGGTCTTCTGACACAAGTATAATATATTTAAAAGAAGATCTCAACAAAGGTCATTGGGCATTTTGTTCGGACATATGACCCACGGCGCACAAAAACGAAACAGGGCTAGGTATGTAGTTAAATGTATATGTTACTTAATGGTATGGGTCGCATTATTGCAGGATATGGGAGAACCGCAAAAAAATTTTTTTTAATTAATATTATAGCATTTTTAAAATAATTATTATAGCATTTTTAAATTATTATTATAGCATTTTTATAATGAACTAAGTAAAAACTATTGGCCTGACTGTAAAAATACTTTGTAAAACAGTTGTTTTGAACAATTTCCAGGAATACGAAAATAAAATCCATTTTGCGGTAATAATATTTTTATTCTGCATTATCAAAATCTATAGTTAATTCATCTAAAAAGGCTGCAGGCGCGTCTATCACGTCTTGATGCCTGGCCCATGACAGAAAGTATACGACGCTTACAACATGTGCACAGCTTCCGACAGTGCGACGGCCGTGTATACACGAGCAGTAATACTGTTGGATGCTATTTCTTCCAATATGGGTAGGATCTACTAAAATATAGGTGTAGTACTGCTTTGCACGGACGTGTCGTGACTGTATTCTGCCTCTTATCAATATCTTATTTTCAATCATTTCTTGGTGCCGGTATAGTTCGATAGTGTATACACCATCCTCACGCATGTGCTCGTGGCAATACGATCTTGCGATTCTCAAGTGGTATGATCCCAACGTAAACAATATTAATTCGTCAAATGTAAGCCGAGGAAAGTCATCAAAATCCGGATCATTGCCATCGAGTCGCACAAACGCTACTCTCTGCCTGTTTAAATTATGGTTAATCACATATTCTGCCATCTCATTGGGTTCATTCATTCGTTCATTTATAATTCTTATGAATTGTTCCGCATACATATGGTCCTCATATGGATGGCGAGTAGCATTAATTATGGCCGCAGTTATTTTGAAGTCGACCATCATGTTTCTCATGGCAACGTTAAAATATACATGGCGGAAGATTTTAAAATCTTTCTTGAATCTGCCGTTAATGGTTTCCACTACCCACCGGATCATTGTTATTAATCTAGATTTATTAGCATCTAGTGTCGTCAGTTGTTCTCCTCTTACTCTTGTAGGCGGCATGTGAGGATTATACCCGCATTCCTCAATTTTATCAATCGAATCCCGAAATCCACGATCCAATATAAAAACATCATTAACTCTCAAGAACCCATGAATCGGAGAATCTTCTTGCATCAGGTCACGCATAATGCTTGCGTCCGAAGTAGTCGCAGTGTAAGGCCCCGTAACATCTACTATGTAGCCGTCGGTACATACTATAAGGAAGGGTTTTACTAAGTTCCGAAACTTATGAAGACTGTAAGTTTTGCGCTGGAAAAGGAAATTCGAACTCTTTTGTAGATAAATATATGTTCCATCACATACGAGAATGGCCGCCGGTTCATTATAGTTACCACCAAAAAAATGGCTTGGAATTGCAAGATTCTTGGCCACCACATCTTCCCTAGTAATATGATTTAAGCCCAAATGCTGTGGAACAAAATCATTACTTAAGCATTCTCTTGCTATCGCCAACTTCCTTTCTAGGGTTCTCCTCGACATATTGAATTTAGTGGCTAATCGCTCATCTGGTTCACCGGTTCTTATTTTTGTTAAAAAAATTCCAAGAACTGTGGCAGGATGAACTGATCGATCACCCAGTGAAGGCGTTTGGTTCAAAATAACATTAAATTGATATTTTGTTAGTCCCGTCCAAAAGTGAAATTCATTGTCCTCTATTTCTTCAATATTTTCGAAATCAAGGTTGCTTCTTTGTTCGATACCCCATTTATATAAATTCATCATACCAACAACATGAGTACTGTCAAAGTTTTCGTGGGATGTAGTGTTGAGCAAGTCTACCCAATCATTCCTCATAAAATGAGCATTGCAAACCCGAGCTAATTCTGGTATATAAAAATTGTGATTGTGTAAGAGTTGGAACTTAGCATATAGTGGAACATTATGGGCCACTACATTTCTACAGTTTGTAAAAATACAATGTCTCGCTGTATTCGATGCTCGCTTATATCCTCTAGGCGTAACAAAACTAGGCTGCAATTGTACTTGATCTTGCACTGGTTGCTCTTCAACTGGCTGATCTTGTACTGGTATATTTTGTACTTGTTCATTTTGTACGGGTTGATTCCGTAAACGACGATCTAACCTTGACCAACAAGCATGGCACATGGCCCGTGAGCCATTAAAAGTAATCTGAAACAATTGAAAAAAAAAAATATATATTCCTCCATTTATCAAGAAGTAAAATGAGCCATTACATTGAGCAAAGCAACATTTGTACAATCAAGAGCACGCGACGAGTCATACACATACGATGACAGTGTAGTGTACTTACCTCACGTGGTATTATTTCTTGCAATAATAAATCTACAAGATCCCTTTGTCTTTCCAAAAAGAGAACTGTCAATATGTGTTTTCGTCGACGTAAAACAGATCGATTACACGACACGCAACTATTTTGTCTTTCCATGTTAATGTAAACCAATCGTCAAGCAAAATCAGGGGTCCATAAAACACGCTCAAGTAATCAATAAAATGCAAAAATCGGAAACACGAGTTTAAACGCACAGATCGAAACGAAGGATGACGTACGACTGCGGGGCGGTCAGAGCGGGTGGGGCGCAGGCGGCGCGTCGCACGCGCACTTCGATACCTTACTGTTATTTTCTACCTGTCGAAAGTGCGAGCGAGAGAGACATACAATCTGTTATGCGATACAAACATTTTTCTTATGCTTGTACATACATTTTCACAATGCTGACAGTAAAATCTTTAGTTTTTAGTCTAATAGAATTATAGTTAGACTCACATACATACTGTTACATAACATTTTTCCTCCAGCAGATACATAAAAAAAATTTACATATTTAGAAAAGTGGAATTGAATACTTTACTTTAAAAGTGATTTGAACACTGTGCGCGAAAAAAAAAAAGTGGGTCAAAACCGCCCAATGATCTTTGTTAAAGTTCTATATTTTACAGAAATAAAAACATTTTTGATTTTTTTTTTGACGAATAAACTGCAAAAATTTTAAAAATTGTGGAGCAGCTTCAACGCCCACCTCCTCAGACAACAAAGCACGATACATCGGTCATTCTAAACAATAAGAATAATTTAGGCTTAAAACTAAGTAAATAAAAGTTGAGAAAAAATGAAAGTTGAAGTATAAAAGTATAGTAAAGTGTAGGTAAAGTAAATTCAAGTGAATAATAAGTAAATAAATAAAAAAAAATAACAAAAACAAAATTGGTAGATGCGTCGCACACAAATAAAATATGTAGTTTCTAAGCACCTACGATAATATCTAGGTATTACTCGTGCGCGATAACTTGGGACCTGCTAGGAATGCGACTCCCCGACCGCTTCCCCTGCACTTCCCCGATGGCGCCCGTATTGTACCGTTCACATCACTATCATTTTTACTAGGGTTTTTAGTCTCGTACTGGCCTACGTCACGTAACGACGCGCTCTGGAATTCTTTTAGATTTCGTTTGTGTTATTTTTTTGTTGTTGTAGTTTTTGTTGTTATAGTTCTTGTTAAGTATTTTTGTTATCATTATGAAGGGTAAACCTTTGCATAGCGGAGAAAGAAACCTCGTGCTAAAAGTGTTAGAGTTTTTTGAAAACGAAAAACGGAACAAACAGTTTTTCAGAACAGAGACGAATGAATCGCAATTAATTGTAAATTTATCGGATACCTCTTCGTCAAGTGATTATAGTGAGACTGAGGACGAAGAACAACCTCTAGAAGGCATAAATCTACTAAGTAGTGACGAAGATGAGATAATGTAAATAATAGATAAAATAAATGTATAAACTTAAACATTGTATTTTTATTTTATTCAAATAGTGTAAAAAAGATTAGATAAAAAACAGCGTCCTCCCTGAGTAACATAATAAAATAGGTTAAAAAATACAAAGACGAAGCCGCGGGCGGCAGCTTGTTATGTTCGCTTTTTTGCGGGCGGTACAAAAACGCCAATATGACGTCACCGCGGTCAGGTCCCAACTTATCGCGCACGGGTAATAGATATGTGTTATGTTCAAACAAGTTACAACAAATATGAGGAAAAGAGTTCTTTAAATACCTTGCAAGTTCCAGCTGGTTTAGTAATTGAACCTGTTTCAGATATGAGGGTTGGGAACGGTTCAGGAGAAAGGCAACTAACAAAGTCCTTATTTTGTTAGTTGCCAGGGTGTTAATTTCCCAATCTCATCATTAACGGAACAAGAAAGCAGATGCTCAATGTCTTTGTTTTTTATATTATATTTACGTCGAACCACCTGTGACAACACTTGACAATTAAGCATTAGAAACTTACTAAAAAAACCTAATGGTATTGAGTTTTTAAAAATATACGTTTTTCTAGTGAACTACTAATTAGCAGAAGCAATCGTGTCGACTTCAATAGAGCGCTGGGTAGTGGTCGCAAGAAACGCAAGAAGCTACATATATACATTATAATGTGTACTAGTTGACCCAGTTTTCTTCTTCTTCTCTATTTTGGGCTATTGTGGACCAATTCTGTAAATGGGCATCAATTATCTTTTCGAGAGGGAAGGGAGGTCTTTGCTCTGCAGTGGGATACCACAGGCTCATAATAATAATATCAATATTAGTCGACCCGCCCCTGCTTCAGGGATAGTGTAGTTTACTACCATTGAAATAATGTACTGGATCAGTTCGGTGTTCACGACCGATTTCGATAAAATTTGATATACATATTATATTATTTATGATGAATATATATATATATATTCATCATAAATAATATATATATATATATATATATATTATTATATTATATATTATTATTATATATATTATAACCGGGATTAAGACATTGGTTACTTTTTACTCGATTGCGCAGAAGGATAATGTTTTTATTGACAAAACACGCGTACGTAGCCGCGGGAGGGTCAGCTAGTTAGCTATATAAAGGTTATTATATAAGTGCATTGATATAATATCCTTTATGTAGCAGACGAATGAGTCCTATTGAGCCGAGTGGATGGACAAAGTCAAATCCGATCATTGAGTATAATGAGCGGGGACGAGCGAGCCAAGTACGATTATCTTTACAATCTCTGGCATTTAACTTCATGTTTGTAAAATCACGACAGGTTTGAACTTGGCATCTCTTTAAGCTTCATAGCCATACATATTTAATTTAAGATGTTTGTGACGATCGTCGTGTCGTAATAATAAAGTATGAAGTAATACTGAATTTATTTTATCTACATCTTCCTCCACTTACATTTGCACCCTAAAGACTGCGTGTACATTACGCTCGCTACTCGCAAAGGAGACGAGTGATGAGATTACCGTTTACACATGCGCGCTCGCTATTCGTCCAGACAATATCATCATAATATCAGAAACAGGAGGTCCACAGCTGAACATAGGCCTTCCCCTTCAATTTCCAATCGGTATGACATAATATTTCTTAATTGTTATGGTATGGTGATTTGATAGTATTAATTTAGCAGCCTTTGCGAATTTAAAACTATCTACAAATTAAGTAGCTGTTCGTTGAATAATGTTTTCATAATGCGAATGTCATAATGTTTAGTTAATGTTTAAAACTAGTTTTACTCACGCGACTCTAAACTGGAATGTAAACTATTGTTGATAAAGCAGCCGGTGAAATGAGGATAATTTAAATAAAATCTACTCATTTGATCCGTTTGTAATCAGTTTATTGCTCTGGCCCCGATTTCCTGAATAAATATTGTTTGTAAGACGTGACATATTACGTGACATAAAGTGACCTGTACTCGTATGAAAGCCTTACAAGTTAATAAACATGTATGACGTCACATCATACACGAGATTTTCCTCTTCAGCTTTATCCTTGTTAATCCGCAATTTCGTCCGTATACTTTACAAACCAAATAAATATTCAATGGATGTATATTTGATGGATTCACCCCGTATTGAAATGAATTCAAAAACTTATATACTTTCGATTTCCTTACAGGATGAGACCGGCCGGCTGATGAGAAGGAACATCGTCCGCTACGCAATTCTCGCCTACGTAATCACACTTCAAAGGGTTTCCCTCAGGGTCAAGAGAAGATTTCCCACTTGGCAACACGTGGTCGACTCTGGTGAGTGCTCCACACTTTTAGCTCCAAGCTGGTATACCCAACACCCGAAATCAATGTTCTTTCTCTTCCAGGTCTCATGCTGGAGAGTGAGAGGAAAGTATTTGAGAAGATGGATGGAAAGTCACCGATGTCGAAGTATTGGATGCCACTGGTGTGGGCAACGAATATCATAAATAGGGCGAGGAAGGAAGGGTTGATTACGAGTGATCATATCGTGCAGACGCTACTTGTGGAGCTCTCAGATATTAGAAGACGGTTGGGAGCGCTGATTGGATATGACACCGTGTGTGTTCCTCTCGTGTATACACAGGTGAGTTACGCTTTTTTGGGCAAGCGTTACAACATTTTCAATTTTTCAAGTGCATGCATTTTACTAACATAATCAATAATCACGTGCATAATCTGAGCTCACACTAAGATGCCCTTCTTTCTTGGACTTTAAGACTGGACTAAGAGGACATACTTTTGTTATACCCTAATTTTATATAGGTAGGTACATGTATATTGTATAGGGGTGTGACGTTTCAAATACGTTTTAAAATTTATTGTCGTGATCTATAATATGAGGACTTAAGGGCCCACTATACCTGGGGAGACGATAAATAGCTTATTGAGAAACAATGTTTTGTTCAACAAATTGTGTGCTCTCAATCTGTAATTCATAAATGTTATACATAGTTAAGGATACGCGCAAGAACGCCTGTGTTGTGATTTTCTCGATAGAAAAAAATCCAAAGATGACTCCAAATTTATCTTAAAACCGTTCTTATGCGATGAATACTTCAATTTATATCATGAAACCTTATACAGTAATTCTACCCAACATAAATAAGGGCACCTGTGTTTTAAATTTTCAAAATACCTTTTGATTTAACCATAAAATGCAAATATCTAAGTTTTGCACTAATGAAACCATTCGCTCCGGACGCCCGGTCCGCGATTCAGTCTGGCCTCGGCTTTCAGACGGGGTGCCCGTGACGCTTGTCGCTCCAAACGTACACGTAATTCTTAGGTAGAATGTGTATTAAGTTGGTTTTTGTAATGAGAAATAAGCACAACTAGATAATGAAGGGACTGAATGATAAAAAAAAACCGGCAAACATATGAACCACGGCGTGATAGGACGTGCAGCGGCGCGCGGAGAAGCGGGGGTGAAATTCGAGTTTGGGCTGAGGTATAGTCAACTCTTAAATCTAATATAAGGTGTTTTATAATATACGCACAATAATGAAAGGGATTATTTTGATGAGCAAAATTAATAAATTTGTGAAATGTTTACCACAGAAATGTGAATTTTATTTTAGCATGTACAAACAAACACTTCATTAAACTTATGTTGTGCTATTGTATAATGCTTGCTATCTAACAACAGATACTGTATTGTACTTGGGTGACGTCTCACCTAAACCAAAACCCGGAGCCATTTCTAGATATATCAAATCGATAGAGATATCAAATCGGCCTTTATTTTTGGGTGTCGATTGCAAGAGTAGGCAGTTAGTTTTAATCACCTAAACTTAGTCGATTTTCTTTAAAATTTGATAATATAAGTAGTAGTTTTTTTTCGAGAAGTATTTTTTTATGTTTTGAGTAAACTGTCACTTGAATATCGTCAGTATATTACCAAACACCCTGTATATAAAATTTCGTGTCACGTTTGTGGTCGCACTCCTCCGAAACGGGTAGACCGATTTTAATATTTTTTTGTATATTTGGTAGGCATGAGTATAGCATGAGTAGGTCGTATAGTATGTTTCACTCTCCTACCCCCAACCCCCATTTTCTAATCGCGATTTAAGTATGTTTGTATGAACAGTATCAATATAATTTAACCGTCATTTAACGTGAAGTCATTTACATGAAATGTCGCGTCACTTTCTCACTTGACAAGAGTGTTTTACATATATAGTTTTTAACACGAAGTTCCCACTGGAACGTGAAAATTTAAAACGTGCGAAGCCACGGGCGAGTCAGCTAGTATGTGTATAACATAGAAATAAAAGTATTCAGGTAGATATGCAAATACTTGGTAGGTACTTCGATCACGTTTTCCCCAACGCAACGTACAGACATTAATTATACAAGTGTGATATAGCACTATTTAAAGTGCTTGTGGGTTTGCATACAGAAGAACAAATTATAGAGTATAACTTGTACCTAAGTAATTAGTGCTTACTTATTTTTAATTGTACTGTAAGTCATGTTTCATGCATTACTGAAATTCTAGTCGCTCTCTTAATGTATGAACGTAAGCGAAACTATCCCAATGATCTTCCCACAGCGTTTCATCATAAAAAACGATTTACTAAAATATGTGCCTTGAGAATAGTAGTTGCTATTAAATAACCAAAGTTTCCAAACTGACCGGACGTTTTGGTAAATTAAATCGGCTATAGGGCTCTAATACCCTGTTCATTTTATTAATCTTTGATGAAAGATAATTTATCACCAAAAGTACCTCATCATCATCATCCACAGCCCGACTTCACCCACCGCTGGGTATAGGCCTCCCCAAGTTTGTGCCATCCGCCACGATCCTGCGGTAGTCTCACCTATTGACGGCCCGCGACTCTAACAATGTCGTCCACCCATCTCGCTGCCGGACGTCCTACCCTGCTATAGCCATTCCTCGGCCACCATTCAGTCGCTACCCTGCTCCACTTGTCATCACCACGTCTTGCTAAGTGTCCCGCCCAAGACCATTTGAGCTCCATAACTCGATTCCCTACGTCATGAACCTTCGTTTGATGCCGAGCATGGTACGCTCCATGGCTCTCTGTCCAACTATTAACCTACATAGCCTCCTGCGTGAGCGTCCATGTGTCGGCACCGTATGTCATGGTGGGCAGAACATATTGGCTAAAAAGGCGGGTCTTCAGACTCTGTGGAGTTTTAGGCGACATAATGATGTCGTCCAGCTTGCCGAACGCGGCCTATCCCAATTGGATCCTTTTATTTAGATACATATCTCCTTTTGTTGACCCTCTTTACCAAAGGATAGAATATGTCCAAGATAAATATGCTGGTCAACCATCTCCAGCTTCTCATTTCCCACTGTTACCGCAGGATTTGTGATGCCAGAGACATTCGACAGCACCTTCGTCTTGGACATATTCATCCTCAAGCCTACTTTCAAAGAAGCATGATACAGGTGTTTTAGCATTACTTGGATATCATCACAACTTTCGGCAAATAGTACCAGATCGTTGGCGAATCTTATATGGGACAAGTTGAAACTATTGGTTCTACCATTCTAGCAAAGTACCTAATTAGTACAAATTGTATTGTATCAACAACTTTTCAAGATTCAATAGCTGTAATTGATAGACATTATACATTTTAGTAGCATGTCTCTAGATATTTACTACGGCAGGATTATGCTTCAACCTCTTATTTGTATGTACTAGAGTGGAGCAATTATATCGACAGTAGCTAAGTACATGTTTGATGAATCACCTGTATTTTGTCTATTAAATAGAAACCTACTTTCCTCAGGTTATTTAGAGCATCTACAAGTTCTCTTTCGTGTGACTCGCTTCGCTTTACGGTCCATTCGTAGCATTCCGATTTTACCAACGATATGGTTATCATCAGTACCATTAATAATAACGATTTTAACTACAGTTTGTGCGTCTACGTAGTATATTATTTCTTGGTGCTTCAGTCAATTCTCAATGGTACTTATTGTGAACTATAGAGCAACTTTAAGTTACCTCCGCAGCTCCCTATTGAATAGATAACGTGTCAATTCGTATGAAAACCAACTGTGCCAAATTTTTATACCTTCTGTGACATTCTGAGAGCAATTTAGTGTTTAGATGCCCACACACCCCGCTCAGCCGTTTCAAAGGCGCCGCGTCGCTGGCTGGTATACGTGCTGCCGATGTGCTACTGCGAAGCCGGCCAAGTTTATAATGAATAAATCATTTATGTAACGTTGGAGTTGGAGTAAAGCTCCAACTCTTACGGTAAGGATAAGCAAAGTAAGTGAGCTCACGTTATCTGTTCAATACAGAACCACTAGAAGGTATTTCGTCCCACTGTTGGGCAAAAGCCTCCACCGGGAAAGCGATGTCGAACCCCTTGAGATGGAATACCAGATAAGACCGGGAGGGATTTCGAATGTTGAATATAAGTGCAAGTTTTCGTAGTAACCAGTTATTTGCTACCAATAACTTCCAAGAACTCAAGATACGCTTATTTTCCATTTTGTTATACCATTTCCTCACCATGGCATTGACCTTGACGAAACCTCCATATAATAAAATGTTATTCATCGACTTTGAATTTGATGCGGTAGACCAACCAATGTGCCCTGAGCCTTCATTATATATTGTGTTGGTTTATTATATATTGTGTTCGACGAGTAGGTATCATTTTGTACTCCATTGGAAAAGGATATAATTCATGATCGTTATAGACAACACATAATTGAGTACAAATCATATTGAATATATAGGAAACCAATCGTAAACAACAATCCACGTGGAAAATGTTAAGGTTTTATAATAGGTCGTGCATGATCTAACTAATATATTTGCTTGATGTTTGTTGTTTAGACACGCAATAGCTAGGTATATCGATTTGGATGTTAAGATTGTTAGGCCTCTTTTAACTGAAGATGGGATATAGAAGATGCCTAATGGCTAGTTGCAGCACTCACTGGTAAAAATATACAGGCGGTAAAATTGACGTTTCAAAGTGATCTATGTGATTTTAATTAATAAATGTTAATATATGATGAACTAGCTTCCGCCAGCGGCTTTGCACGCATTGTTTGTCAACAAAAAGTAGCCTATGTGTTAATCCAGGTTATAATCTAAATACATACTAAATTTCACCGAAATCTGTACAGTCGTTACGACGTGACAAACAAATAAACAAACATCCAAACTTTCGTTTAGAATACTAGCTTCCGCCAGCGGCTTCGCAAGCGTTGTTTGTCAACAAAAAGTAGCCTGTAAATGTGAAAGTATGAATATTTGCTTATTTGTTTGTTACCAATCACGTCGTAATGGCTGAACCGATTTCGATTAAATTTGGTGTGTTTATGACCTGGATTCAAATATAGGCTACTTTTTCTTGACATAAAACGCGTGCGAAGCCGCTAGAGGTAGCTAGTTTGAAATAAAAACATATTTAATATTGACTACCTGTAGTGCAGGACGTAGTTTTAGACGGACAAGGCTTGTCAAGGACCTGTACCGTCTTCTCAGCATTGCCACCAGAGCTGTGCGAGGAAGCTAAGCTGTGAGCGAAGAAACAATCCACCAATTGGATAGCTGTGCTGTGCGAGGCTAGACTGTGCCTATATATCGCACAGCACAGCTATCAGTATCTTATAGGTGAATGATTTTTTATCGAATGACGCTTAGTTTCCTCGCACAGCTCTGGTGGCATCGCAGTCTTAGTCAGCCTTAATCCACAAGGAATAAATGGTGATACCTGCAAAAATACATAAATCGCGAGATTCAAAACTTTGATTTCTTTGATCGGTATCAGTTAATAGTAACATTGTACTATTCTAGGAACCAATAAGGTAGTTTAACGTGCTCTCGCTACGCTCATGATTCTATATTTTTTTTCGTAAGTTGCTTAGACTTAAAATAATTACTATGTCCTTCTTGCTCATAAATATACTTCTAATATTATAAATGCGAAAGTGTGTGTTTCTTGCCTTTAGTACTCACCTACATCGGTAGCTTTATTTGTTTTCTGTATCGGTTTTAAGAACATGCAAACATAGTTCCACTGAAGGAATCGACTACTCGCCACTTACACTACAGGGGTCATGACCGTCATTGGCTAAAATAAATGAAAAATGATAGCCCACGTCTGGTTTTATAAGCCTCATACGCCACTCCGAGCGTACCTCTGCTATTTGCAATCAGGTTACCCTCCGAAGTAGAGGGCAACCTGAATGCGCAGCGCAGAGGCTCTCCGGCTCAATGGCTTAGCTGAGTGTAACGATCTCTACCAGAGTATACTCTTTAGGATTATGATCCAATGACATTGGCACTGTAAGTAAACATATACAATCCAGCAGAGTGTGTCTAATCACACATTAATACGAACCGACACGGCCGTCACTGGACATTACTTCAAACCAGTTAGCTGCCACGCGCTCTTTTATTTTTTATTGGATATCATTTATTACTAGTTATTTATGTATTGTTCGGTATGCATTCTCTTTGGATATCCTTTTGTAAATGCCTACAATAGAAATTGGGTTCAGTCATCGGTAGTGATGACACAATTAAGACAATAGTAGCAATCTGCCTCGTCCGTACAAGGTTTAGTTATACATAGGGTGAAAGAAGGGGAAAATTACGCCAAAAAGATGGATGTTCTGCTCACAGCTTGGCCGGTTTTTTTCTTGAATTTACGTAACATAGTTTTTTTTTGTTGCTTTATTTTATGTCGTATTTTAACTCAAATTTGTTTATGTGGTTATTATGAAAATACAGACCTATTAGGTGAACGTGTTCATATAAGATAATGAAGTTAACAGAGGCAGTATTGCAATAGAAACCGGCTTATGTTCTGATAACATGGCTAAGTTATCTAAGCATGCGGGCGATGGACCTACGTGAGGTTTTCTACCTGTGATATACCTAGACTCACAGTATTGATGCCGGTACTGATATTCACGTGTTTTTTCCATGAAGCATAGTCAATTAAAATATTATTGTTACAGTGTTGCACCGTAGAGCCATAAGTATTGTTGATTAGCGTTGACTTGACAGACAATGCCTGTGGATTTGCCACCCTAGAACTCTTCTACCTCCGCTACTCATCTTGTATGGGTTGGGAAGGATGTATTTTATGGTGGTCTTTGTGGACAACGCGCGACAATATTGATAAAGTTACGTTTATGGTAGGTAGAGCTTCTAATGCAAAAATTGGCATTTTGTCAATGGTTTTTAAAATTTTGTGGCGCCACATTCATTTGCGTCTACATACTTTAACCAATAGTAATAAGGACCATTTTTGTTAATCAGTAAGATTTTGTTCTATTTTTTGCCACGCGCCAGCTCATAGGTATTTGACACACTACATAGGGGACAAATCAACGGCTGCGTCCTTTACCAATCTAATGCTGCAACTTACCACCGGCCTCGGTTTTATTAATAAGAGAGTTAAGGTCAAGGACCTCTTAACGCCAGCATTACTAGGTACCTCATTTAACGCATCCTGTCATAAATAGTGAAAGTGATTGTGATTCAGTCACGCAATAACTGTCCAACGGATATTTGCTAAATGTAGCAAATTTCCTAATCATACTGTTTATAAATAGTCCTTCAACGTTCAAATCTAACTAACCAGACGCCATTCAATTTATTAGAGGTGGTGGTACGAATAATCACGATCCAATTCGGAACTGCCTCATAATTGCCTTCCTCTTAGACGGTGGGCTTTAAGGCGTATATAGTAGCTGATTGGTCTTATTTGGAGGCTTTCTCCTCAGAGAGGAATCAGTTCTAAGTGCTCAAAAAATGTATGTCATTCATTGACCTTTTATCTTCAAAGTGGACATACAAAAAAGTTCTACCTGTATTTGTTTAATCGAATTGTATCGCCGTTGGTTTTTCTAAATAAATAAATACATATTATTGTATAATTCCTCATAAAACCAGCGCTACAGTAGTTTAAAACGTTACTGTGACCGCTGAATGACAATCGTTTGTTGTCATAATTAACTTGAATGAGTTATTATAACTGATGCCATGAATAGACGCAAAATAAAAATTTTGTAAGTATTTGTATTAGATAGATAAGATATCTTTATTGCACACTATTAAATATAAACATATAAAAGAAAATAAACTTTGAAATCATAAGTACAATGGGCGGCCTTATCGCTAAAAGCTATCTCTTCCAGGCAACCTTTGGATGGACAGGATTTATGTGAATAAATACGGCGGCGTATATCAGATATTATTAGAACAAGTATCCTAAATGGAGTAAGCATCTGCGGCATATCCATTAACGTTCATTCCTGTCGGAATCTGCAATCGCTATGGAACGAACGCCATTTGCAAAAGCGGAACTGACGTTATAGGTACTCAGGAGAGTTTTATTGTTTTGAGTATTATCCCGTCGCGTTATTGTACAGTTTGAAGGGCAGGATAAGTCAGAAGGAATGAACGTTAGTGCATGGGCCGCTATTCTGAGTGCCGAACAAAGAAAGACGGTAAACGTAACACACGGAAAGCTTAGGGAAAAATAAGAAAAAATAAATTAGCTCTTTGAGTACATACTTTCACAATCACACATTTTAGTAGGAGCTAATTGAGCTGATGATCCTAAACCCGCTAAACTAAAACCACACCTTGTTATCACAAAAAAACTGTTTAACGCGTGTTTAAAAAGTTCCTTACCATTTTTTGCTAAACAGTGTTTAATTTTTTTTTGTGGTAATTAAACAAATAAATATAATTTTATCTTTATCTTCAATAATAGTTTTTTCAGAAGCTCTATGGTTTCACTTCCAAAATCTTTAGTTTGCATTGTGTTTTCAGGTAGTGACGTTGGCCCTGTACACATACTTCGTAGCCGCGCTGATGGGTCGTCAACTAGTGCCACCAGCTCCCGGCAGCACCTCCAAATACGAACCAGACGTCTACTTCCCGCTCTTCACCGCTCTACAAGTACATCTTTCTATCCATATGTTAATATTTAACTTAAATCAAATCAAAATATTTATTCGGTTCAAAACACATAGGAATTAATTGCAGAATTAAGCTGCAAAAAGTTAGAAAATCCTGTGTAGCAGTGTCAGCGCCCGTCTCCTAAACCAGTACAAACAAAACAAGTTGGGCTAATCGGCGTTGTATATAAGTATGTTTGTTTGTCCGAGGAAAACTTTCGAAGTGTTTATCCGATCATTGTGACATTTTGTATATAGATTATATAGGTATATAGTGATGGCTCACTAATGTGACTAAATGACCTAAAAATGTGGGGAGGTTGTTGAGATATTGGGGTTCAAGAGGGGTAAAAAAAAACAAAATCGGACTATCCGGTCCAGTGACACGTCTAATAAAAGGTCTTTGTGAGTACAGTACTACAGTGCCTTTAGTTTAAACCTTTTAGTTTTTAAGTTATACACCAGTGACCCCACAGTGCTGAAAAATCTGAAATCCAGAATAACTGCAATTTATACCCCAAAAAAGATAACCATTTAATATGAACTCCCGTTACATGTAATTTGAATGAAAATGTAGGTCAAGTATTTTGGTTATTATTTCGTGGGACTATTTTGATATCAAAGATTACAAATAATATTTTTTTGATGTTTTTACTCGCGAGATCTCAATTCGGAGGGAACCACTAGTTTAATACAAAATAAAACATTTTAAAAAGTACTTAACAATGAGAAAAGTAAAATTTATGTTAATTTATAGATAGCTAAAATGTATAATACAACAGATACAAGGCATATAAGCTAAAATGGTATTTGAGTTGAATACTATAAGTTTAGACTACTGAACTGTCAATGCAAACAGAGGTGTGCTTTATGCTAAATACTAGCTGTGTGTGTGTGTTTTTCTGTGGCATCGTAGTTCGAAAATAGATGGGATTCGGACGCGCTTTTCTTTTTAATGCCTATAAACTAGGGGTCTTCAAGACGCGAGTGAATAGGTTTCTTCTAGGCAAGCGTGTACCATCGTAGACTGTATCATCGCTTACCATCAGGCGAGATCATGGTTATATAAAGTGGTTATATCACCTATAATTTATAAAATAATCTATGTGTGACAAGTCAGCGAATCCGAAGATTATCAGCATGTTTCCTTTTTAGTGAATTTATAAAGGGTTTAGTCGCATTATGTACTCTATAATCAAGAGAAAAGTAGTTGTACCTACTGCATCAAAATCCGTTGAGTAGTTTAAAAGATCTAAGCTAACAGACTGCGGAAGCGATTTCATTTTATAACTATGTAAAGATTTTTACATCTTCGTCACAAAAGATACCGGGCGATATAAAAATAAACAGTCAGTCATGGCGGGTTCCTATATCCGTCGGTAACCAGCTACAACTCGTTTCTCCTTGAAAACCTGTCAAAAGTTTGACACTAGTTTGACACTTTTTCAAGGAGATACGAGGCGTAGTCAGTTACCGACGGATATAGGAACCCACCATCAGTCGTGCGTCAGTTGAGACGTAACGTACACCAGGTGAAGAAAAATATACATTACGTTACCTGCTTTGCGTGTGATACTTTAAGATAATGTAAAGCTATACATCCCGGGATGTAATGTACGTTATTGTATATTATAGCTGCCGTGTATTATGGGCTTTAGTTACTTTAATCTTAATAAGGATATGCTAACCAGTAACTGTTGCATTCCAGTTTTGCTTCTACGTGGGCTGGCTAAAGGTGGCAGAGGTGCTAATCAACCCTTTCGGAGAGGACGATGACGATATCGAACTGAACTGGCTTATCGACAGGCATATCAAGGTAATATATTATAAACAACTGATTAACATAGTAGAAACTATAATAGACCCAACGCACCTGGCAGACGGGGTCATGAAACGTGGGACAAGCGACTATGATATTGCTATGTCCCTCTAGCAGCCCTTATGGGCGCCGTTACCTATCGATAATACAACTTACCAGTAATTGTATTGAAAGGGAAATAAAAAGGTTTATTGATTGGCCCGGTCTGCCATTGGCTGACGCGGACGCGGAACTAATGTTTGCATTATCTACAGATGTTAGTTGCTGGTCTGGGTGTTTTCTTATGTATTATAAGTATGTATTTTCATTGAAAAAAAAACGTATATAGGTGTAAGTCTTATCAGTTATCTGGTACCCATAATACAAACTCTGCTTAGCGGTAGCGCTGTGTGAATTGTCCAGCATTATTTATGTATTTTTACCAAAATAATAAACATAGCATAAAATAAGTAAGGACCAAGAAGTGGCTATTAATTATTAACGATTAGGTACTTAATGCTTAATTAATTAATTATGATATAATTATTATTAATGTGTTTTCTGATAACTACAACAACCTAGGGTCTTACAGTCGGGAATAATTTGGTGTCTTCTAGGCAAGCGTGTTCCATCATAGACTGCATCAACGCTTAGCATCAGGCAAGATTGTAGTCCAACGCTAGTAAAATTGGTCATTTAATATAAATATATCAAAAAGGTTCTAGTCTAGACATTCAACTCTATAAATATCAAGTTGATTTACGCATTGAATAATGTCGGTGACCCAAATGCGTGTACAACACTTAACTGTCATTCTGTGAGTCGCTTGAACGGGACCGGTCGCCGACCAGTCTGGCCTCGCTAGAGGTGACGGGCCAACCTTCGCCCATCATAACATTACTCGATAACGAAAGTGGTATTTTAATGAGAATACCTAACCTTTTTTTTTATATAACTCCCGCTGCAACGCAAATACCTTCCTGCCTTCTTTTCAGGCGTCTTTCATCTCATATAATCTAAACTGTAAAAAGTCAACGTCAATAAGATAGATTTTATAAGTTACGGGTTGTTTGTTTACGAAACAAATATCATCGAATTTGGCTGAACTATAGGCATGTTGTGGAATAGACCTTAGGACCTAAATATGAAAAGATATAGTCCGAATTGCTTTGTGATCATCATAAACACATCTGTAAGGTTGGAAGTAGAGGAATGTGAATGTTACCTGTAAAAAATGCTTTCCGCGATAAAACCGTCTATAGTTATTACCATCAGTTATATCGAAACTCACCCTCAATTAAAAGCGCAAACGTCATCACATTATGACAGTAAACCAAGTTGCACATAGCTCATCTAATCATATTCTTTGCCTAATAAAGCTATATAACAGAATGTTTATTACACATATGTTATGTTTTGATTGCTAAGTTGTCGGCCATCACCTTCGCACGAGGTCAAACTTTACTTTACTTGAATTAATCAACAAACCATTAATTAAATAAGAATTACGTTACTCAGAGCCGTGGGAGCGTGCGCTCAACAGAAGTATTGCTACCACTGTTTTCAATATTTATATGAGTTTAGTATAGGTACCAATTTAATATGTCAAAATGGTGGCTCGAGGCATAACTTGCTGACTTGGCTGATGTTTAATTGTAACTTTAACGTTTCTCCAATTCACCAAATAAATGTGTGTATGTCTTAGCGTCTACAATTAATTGTCAGGGGTTGATTGCTGTGGAGGATCCTGCCCAGGGGAGAGAGGCCAAGGGGAGATCAGACATTGTGTTAGGTTCGAGAAGGAATGTGCTTGGTTAATGAGGCGCTGAGGTGTATTTCAAAAATACGGATGTGACTGTGCATGCGACTGTCGTAGAGGTGCGCAACAGTGGTGAATTCGCGGTTGAAAAGGTCGGTTAGGTTATTCAATGAGGAGAGAAGCGATTTGGTGGTTCTCTAGTCCTCCGCTAATGACTGAATGAGTGCGATCGAATACCATAAGTAGACGAATGAATGAATGGAAACACTTATTGTGCACCATATAAACAAAAAAATTACAAACAACTTAGTCAACCCAAAGCATATAGTACAATGGGCGGTCTTATCGCTTAGAAACGATCTCTTCCAGACAACCTTGGATTGAGAGGATTTTGTTATAACTAAGATAATAGTCGGGGGTGTACATTTATGTCTACACGATTTAAGAACAGAGTGTTAGACACACTCTTTTCTTAAATAGTGTAGACATAGAATAAATATGAATACAAATAGAATGTAGGTACATACAATAAAAATGTATAGCTAAATATTAAATAAAATATATGATAATAATATGTAAAATAAATATAAGCTGATAAATGCGATTACATATATAAATGAGTTGGGCGATACTACAAAATTTAACCCTAGATTTAAATATGGCTACGGATGAGGCTTGCCGTATTTGTTACTGGTATCGAATTCCTGAGAAGTAACTACTGCTCGGACGGTAAAAGAATGTTAGATTAGATTAGATATTTTCTATTGCACACCATTAAAAAATAAAAGAAACATAAGCGAATACACAATTAAATCAAAGGTACAATGGGCGGCCTTATCGCTAAAATGTTTGTCTAGGTGCTTGAAACTCATTAGGGAATATCTCTCCCACGCCATAAGTTCGCAAGTAGTCTCATACGTATCAGTATCAGGGAATACCTTTATGAATGAAAGACAAAATGCTTTATTGCAAAAAATAAAATAATCTGTACATAGGCGAACTTAATGCTAGATAGCATTCTCTTCCAATTAAACTTTGGTACTTTAGTCCCGGCTATTAAATCGTTAAACTATTTCGAAGGCCTTACGCACTTCATCACTCATCGTCACCATCATGCATAGCCTGAATTTAGCCACTGGTGTAGCCATCTCTTAGCGTGTGCCGTGCACATACTGCGCTAGTCTTACAAATCTACGACTCGAGCCTTTGACTATATTGTCCACCCATCGTTACTGCAACAACTCCTGGAACTGAGATGTAAGTGCTGTAAGTCATCTATTACACCCGAAATATTTTGACACTAATCGAGGGTGTTATTGATCGCTTACAACCGGGTATAAGTAACAACATAACAAATAACTAAACAACACATAACTTTTCAGGAAATTAAAAGTATTTTTCATAACAGTTTGTTACTAAAAATATTTTTTTTAAATTGCAACTTGATTGTGGCCTCTTATTTTTAAATATAAATAACGATTTGTTTTGGAGTTTGTATTTCATTTTACCATTATGAATGCAATGAGCCACATTCTATTGTCAAATATATATATATCCATTATCGAGTTAACAATGACCAACTTTCAGAGGATGAGTGATGAAAAATAAATATTCGCTTTCCAGGCTGCCTACATGATAGTGGACGAGATGCATGAGGAGCATCCTGAACTCCTGAAGGATCAGTACTGGGAGGAAGTGGTTCCCAAAGACCTGCCGTACACGGTAGCTTCAGAGCACTACCGAAGACACGAGCCGCCCTGCTCTGCCGACCACTACAAGGTACAGTAATGATGGAGAGCATCCTGAACTCCTAAAGGGTTTAGGATCAGACACGATCGCTCTCGAAAATTATGCACCTTATGGCCCATCAGCTGTAAACGTTTTATGGCTAATAACATAATGATGATGACAAGCAGATGAGGGTTTTTTTGTGTGATTGCACCGGGTGAACTGCACACATCAACATTGTCTAGGGATATTCAACATTTTGTTGATTTTTACAGAAACTGAAAATAATTTCTGTAAAAAACTAGGTATGGCAAAAATCTTTATTTTGTGTTGTTTATAATAATAATAAAACAACTGTTTGATATTATTTATTAATAAAAATTTAAGAAGGAACAAAATCTCGAAAAATCTGAAAATTTACATGGTTCGGTAAATTGTGTTAAAACTATTTTTACGTTCCCACGACTTTATAAAATTACCTTTTTACAACTTAATAATCGGTGTTGCCTCCCCTGACGTTGATAACACTTCTGCACCGGTTATTCATACTCAAAATTAGGGTGTCAAAGTCTCGCTGGGGTATGCGATTCCATGTTCTTTTTAAATGGCAAAAAAGTTGGTCTTCTGTTGTCAAATTTGACGGCAAATTGCTGAAAGCCCTTCGCTGCAACATGTCCTAAGTGTGTTCAATTGGGTTTAAGTCGGGTGACTGTGCAGGCCAGTCCAAAACCGCGACATCATGTTCCTGGAGGGCAGCTGATACTAAACGCGCCGTGTGTGGAGGGGCATTATCATGCATGAGCTGAAATTCCTGGCCAATTTGAACTCTATGAGGGATGATCACAGGTTCTACGACCTCTTTCCGGTATTTTAGTGCAGTCACGCTGCCTCTTAACCAAATGAGCTCGGTTCGCGCGCCAATACGAATTCCCGCCCAAACCATGATTTGTCCCACCTCGGTACGAATGGACCTCTTGTGGCTGCTGGAGGCGACTTTCTCTGCCTGGAACTCTTTAAACACGTGTTTTTCGTGAATCGGGGTGGAATCCAAACCGAGACTCATCAGTAAAGAGAACCATTGTACATTGGCCATTGCTCCATAACAAATGTTCTTGAGCCCAAAGAAATCGCCTTCCGCGATTGCCTCGTCGTCGAGCTGGCACACGAAGTGGCCTACGAGAATGAAGATCGACTTCATGTAGCCTTCTTCTGACGGTTTGGTCGCTGACTGACAGCTGATGGTCTAACTGAAGCCTTTGCACTAGCTGCTTTGCTGTGAGATTGGGTTCCCTCCTGGCAAAATTTTGAAGAAAACGGTCCTGTCCTGTCCTGTTGGTTGGTTACTCGTTATTTTCCAGTGTGCTCTCTTACATCTCCAATAATACGATAACGTGACCACAATCGCGAAATTACGTTTTAATTGGTGTTTAGGGTATTGGCAACCACGCGTTGGATAGCACTGGCTTGTAACATGCATATCGCGCTTATCAATTCTTCTCTGCTTAAATGGCGACGTTCCATGACATTACGAATATCACAAGATCCGTTTAAATTAAAAATTACTTAATGATAATTAAATAAAAGTTCATTTATTTTAAGCAAAATTAACGTTGTTTTATTTAAATCGGAGTCTCCATTCTATCTTTTGTTTATTGCGTTCTATTTTTATTTTTTTCCAAGTTTTGAAAAGGGAACAACAGAGGTTTAATTCCATATATAAACTTTTTCTTAAAAGCAAATAGTTTGTAAGCAAATAATTTCAAAATGGAATATTCCTAGACAACGTTGATGTGTGTATGTCTACCATTCTAACCTTTAAATCACCTGGATGATTTTAGTCTACCAAATTCTTAATTCACCGATGTGGTTTGCTCCAGGTGAACTAAGTTAGATCCCCGATTTTTCACCCGTAAAACTTGATTTTCTTTACCTTTTGTTTTTAAACTGGATATAACTTCATTTGAAGTTCAGTCTCTCGTGGCCACGGCCGATGTAACTTGGCCGAAACGTCGAGGTTAGTCAAAATTATAATTTTGATATAAATCTGTGCTCGAAAAGACCCGTTTTGTCTTAAAAACAAGAACTTCATTTGACCACAATCTCACCTGATGGTAAGCGATGATGTGGTATAAGATGAAGCACGAAGATCCAGTAGACTTAATTACCTTACCTTAAAGAGTCCAGGATTGTATTTTTTAGGAAAAACAGACGACGGTAAAGTGTTTAGGTATATCAACTAGGGACGGATGGTACTGAGCCGTGCGCCTGCTTGTCCTTTGATGAAAGTGGGCGGCGGGATCAGAACGTATAGTTCCGGGGCACATTCCCCAAAACGTATCCTACAAAAGATCGATAGTCTTGCAACTTTACGGCGGTGTTCGAGACTTTGGGCCTTACTCTTCGCCATATATTGCTCACCTATAAGCCTAAAAGCCCTACGTTCTATTGAGTCTAAGGTAGCGAGCTGGTAATTGGTCGAACCATCCCAAAGGTGGCAGCAGTACTCCATACCAGACTGGACTTGACCTTTATTCTTATCTCTGTCTGTTCTTATATTTTGTGTAGGTACAGCCTTTATGAATAAATATACTCTTTTTTTTTATGCAACTGTTGAGTGATATTGTCATTAAGTAGTCCATTGTTGTATCTTGCAGGTGAAGGCAGAAGATGCACTATATGCGAACGTCCAAATGCCCAGGAAAAGTCACGATGAAACCTATGCAGACTATGTAAGTAGAAAAAATCTAATTACGAGTACTATAGACCTATTTAGAATTCTAAGTGTGCTAGTTTTTAAGACTTATTGTTTATGCAAATAAATAACTTGTATCTTCGTGTCGTGTCAATCTACAGTAGGGTTGCCATAAATCCCCAAGGCCCCGTCGGGACATTTACAATTAGGAGTCCTTTTTTTGTATACAGCGTAACAGAAATCATGGAAAATAATTCTAGGAATGTATTATTATGTCATACACATTTGTATCTCTAGCTAGATGAAAGGAACCTACACACCTGAAAAAAATACCCAAGATAGATTGTGTAGTGTAGATGATACATAATAAAAAATCTGACCCAAATAACACAAATAAGAAGAATAAAAAAAATTAAATTTGCTTTAAAATAAAAAAGTCGTCTGTTGGCTGCTTGCGCATCCTGCGCGACGCGCTCGATTATGTACCTATGTCGGAACATTTTAGAGCTTGTCGGGACGTCGGGACACCACTGTTAATAACGGTGACATGTCCCGACGTATCCGGACGAATGGCAACCCTAATCTACAGGCAACTTTTAATTTATTGATTGAAGAAAACATGGGATCATAAAATCTGTATTATAATTTTTTAATCCTGATTCAATTTAGAGGTAAAGGACCTTCATTTTCATCAACTAACTGCTAAACGGTTTCAAGACATTTAGTTATAAGTACCAACTGATGGTTTTTCATAGAAATCCGTAAGAGGGTCGTAGTTGATGTAGTTGATGAAAATGAGCAGTAGATAAATAAAACATGGATTTATCAAAAGCTACCGTTTTTTAATCAATATATTGAGATACAATAGCAACTCCATTTACAAAGGAGCTGCTGTACATCGAGATAATTGTAAAAACTATTGATTATTATCGATACATCGATGATTAAAATATTTTTTTTACTTGCATTACTGCTTATTACATAAATAAATCAATCGCCGAGCCATAAACAGGCAACCTTCAATAACGATAACAATAATAAAACACGCGTTAGAAATCTTAAATTATCAGGTCGATTTGTTTAAAATGTTAGTGAACTCAGTCTAAATCGATGGATAATGTCGAACTAACCAGCTTCTGTTTGCAGGAGAGTGTTGATACTCCACTAGTGGAGCGAAGAAAAAACTGGTTCCAAAGACAGATATCAAGGATGGGATCGGTCCGGTCGGCTTCCACGGCGTACTCGTCCGGAGGGCTGTTCGGGCGGAACCGACACAACTCGGTGGTATACTCTAGTCCCGAAGCCGGCGCGCCGGTCATCATGCAGCCTCAGCACCACAAGATGTCGCTCTATGAAAGACTGGTTGGACGCAAATCTGGACGCGGGCAACATCGACAGAACTCTAGACACGGTGAGTTATCTGTTACCTTTTGATTGAGCAAGCGTACGGCCAACCTGATGTTAAGTGGTAACCATCGCCTATAACAAACTATGCCTCGTAGGTCACGCACCTTAGAAACGTGCCCTACGATGCACTGTTCTGAGTCCATCAACTTGAGGAATACAGATAGAGGCATAGATGTAAAGCCTCATGTGCCTGCAATTTCAACTGTTTCAACTCAGCAGAGTTGAGACCAGGGGCCCAATTCTACTAAAGCAATCGCTTCACTATGACAATGGTATTGTCGCAAAGTGGCCACTATACATTTTGGTATACCTTTCTACTAACACAATCTTTCGTCAATCACCGCCGTTGTAAATTTGACAGCTTATGACAGGAACAAAAATCATAATCGTTAAATAATGGTATGGCTCCATTATAGTTTTTTATTTCATCATCATATCTGCTAAAGAATGTCCCCTGCTGCACATAGGCCTCCCCTATAAATTTCCAGAGCGGCCTACACCCAACCGCTCCCAGCATCCTTTATCAGCGTGTTTCTTATAAATTAGCAGAATTGGGCCTCTGGTGACTTGTAGGTACAGGTTTTTTATAAACCTGTATTAGGGACCTGAAGAAATAAACATCTGTGTAAGTATTTGCACAAAGCAGCGACAGATATAAGTATGTAACATACAATAAATACGACGATTATTTATTAAATATCATTATAACTACAGATCGTAGATAGATCAAATCAAATGTATGGAGTAGTAAGAAAAAGGGGGTAAAATTCGATTAACTTTTCCATTCCATGTATAAATAGCACGTATCCTTACGATTAAATTTTTTGGCATTTCTCTTAAAAAACTTATCTAACATTTTTACGCATTCAATGAGCTTTTTTGCCAAATAGGCCCTAACGATTTAGTTAATTTATATTAAGCGAAGCTGTTCATTTATTTATTTCGACCTCAAATTGAAAATGTATATTGTACAAGTGTTTATCAAATGATGTTGATAAATCATTAAATTGATATGTTTCGTTTTGTTTTTACCGCATTTCCAGGGCCCTCCTCCGCTTTAGTTTGTATTCAGAATAGAACTGAATCATCGTTGAAATACATGCACATCTACGGCGCCTGGTGGTCATTTCAGAGCTGTAGCTGATTATTTAATCAGCTTTATTATTTATTTAATTTGCTAGCAAATATTAAAATGGAACCAAAATGTATTATTAATCCGATGCCTTGGTCTCAGGGGGTCAAAAGTCGAACGGTACAGCGGTTCCGATCACGCTCCGGAACCGGCCTCGGATCCCTACCCCGGACGTGACGAAAGAATTAACGGATCGGGAGAACCGGATCGCGATGGGCATGCAGAACATGGGAGTCATCATGGCTCACCAGGGATATCAGAACGAGGTGCCGGTGTTGGGAGCATTGGTTCTTTCACCTATTCAGGTACGACTTTGTTAAGTTTTGAATCGTCTATCTATGCTCATTTTTTAACAGGTTTCGTCTTTTACCTGGGAAGACAGCAACCGTTTTTGTTTAACAAGTAGGTAAGGTTCATCGTAAAGACATTGTGCCGGTTTTTTTGATCGGGTAGAACGATATTTATCGCGCGGGTCACATAGACATTGTTTAATATGAAATGTTGTTCATTTGAGTGGTTTTTGTTTTAGGAACTGGACGGTGGGTCCGTGAACAACACGCTGCACGCCGGCCAGCCCGGCACTACCGCTCTAGCGCGTGCAGTGCTGGCACCTGGCGGGCTGGTCTCCACGCCGCCGGGGGTCTCCCTCACGTCCCCCGCGGGCTCCGCACCCAGCACCCCACGCGCGGAGCGCGGCCCCGCCGACGGCTCGCCCCTCACGCCGCGCATCGAGCTCCCCTCCGACCGCGACAGCGACCGCAGCCTTCCGAACGACTTCACCCGGAAACCTGACGGATCTAAGCGAGGCGAAGTTTACGTATAATCTAGTGGTGCTTTGTGATTGCTCGAAGACGATATGGTTAGTGATTCTCTGATAAGTCTCGTGCACAGAAAACCACACGAGGTTATGGCATTCTCGTGGATGAGATTTATCCGAGAATAAGGGCCCTGGAGAAGGCTACAATGGATTTTATTGTTAAAATTGAAATGAATTTACGCACAAACAGGGATTGATTTGTACCTATAGCTTTCTATAAAATACGTTTATGATAGTTTTAATTGTTGTTTCTTTGAGGCCGAAGAAGTTGACCCTAGTTTTACTTTAAGCCGAGAAAATCCGTGATTTACAATCAGCCTGTTACACCGCGTCCCCTTCCGGAAGGGCGTGCATCAGTCGTGTTTCTGCTATAACTTCTTACCAAAATAAGTACAAAGACAAGGAGTAAATTATATCAGGTATGCTACCCACGGGTACCACAGGTTTGCAGGCAGCCAGAAACTCCCCGCGAACACCAGCGTCCCTACAATGATCATCTTGTTCAGAATAGCGTGCCTCGAGAAGAAGTAGATAAAAGTCAGGTTAGTCAAAATTATGACACAGACGATGATAAGTAGGTATAGAGCGAGAAGAGGGGTGAACAATTGGTAAATGGGCACGCGGAACTGCGGCCCGGGATTCATCCTGATGGCCGCGCGTGATATGTGTCTACGTCGTCGACGGAAGGCCTTGCAGTATCGTTTCTTAGAACATCTTGAAGGCTTTGAGGATGTCCGCGAAGCGATCCGGCAGGGTTTCCTTGCTCTTGTCACCGGTGAGGAGGGCCTCGACGGCAGCTTCGGTCTCTTCGCGCAGGCGGCGGTTGGTCTCTTCCTCGGAGAGCTGCGGCGGCTTGGGCCGGGGATTCTGAAACTCCGGGGCGTTTGGGTTCGCAGCGCGACGCTTCTCGCGACGCTCAACCACTCTCTTCTTTAAGGCCTCCAGGCGCTCGCTCTGTAAACGAGTTTCTTTTTTATAGCTTAATGCCAATAACAGATTCTCAGTTTATAGATATAACTTTTTTGAAATTAGTCACTTAGGGGGCGTCTAATAATTACGTGAGGAATTTCTGACAATTTTGGACCCCTCCCCTCCCCTTATTTCACGTGTGATTTTTCAAAAGTTGTATTCATAGGGTAAATAGCGTTTGACTTATTGAAAAAAACCAAATTGGCTTCATTATTTTTATTTAAGACTAAGTATTCAAGGTTGCTTTCTCGTAATCTAGAATCACAGTGATAAAATTTAAATAAATAAAATAGTAAAAAAAATTACGTGATATTTGCCGAGACCCCCCTCTCGCCAACGTGAGATTGGGCGAGATTCGACTCGACCCCCCCCGAACACCACACGTTATTAATGGACGCCCCTTAGAGAGAATTATTAAAAACACAATAGGTATATATTTATGTTTTTTTAGAAAGAAATGTAGTAGGTATCATTTAGGGTGGGGGGATGCTGTGTAAATGTGTATACTTGAGGGGGTGAGGATCCTCCAGACTATGTCTCACCTGCATAACTGTCCTCTGTGCCCTACGACCTGCACAAAGGACAACCTTAACAAGGCTACCAACACTGGAATAGACGTGGCCAGGTTTCTACTCAATGTCAATATAAATAATTATGCATAAACCATTGACACAATAGAAGAAGAGGGGGTGAGGGAGCCGGGGGAGTGTGTATGTTGTGTGAGTTTCTGAAAAGTAGTAATACTTACAAAGTCAGTGGGGTCCTTCTTGCCCTCGATTTTGTCGGCGATCCCGTTTACGGTGTTAGCGAAGTGGTCAAGCGCGGATGCAATCAGCACGTGCTGGCTCTGCTGCTTAACGACCTCTTCCATCAAGAGAGGCTCCAGCAGCTTGATGGCCTCCGTGTACTTCAACGCAAGTTTTGCCTCTGAAAGAAATATTGCATTTTTACCTTTGAAAAAATATAACAAAAATTGAATCAAGCCTAGACTGGAAATCTAAATCGCAAGAAGCCGCAGCGGAAGCTAGTAGATCTTACGCTTTCTGAAACGCCCGCACCGCCTCGCCGCGTGTATGCCGCATGTACTTATAGCGTGCGCCGCGTTGAGCACGCATTCGAGCAGGCCACGTTTGTGTTGATGACGTCATCAAGCAACGCATCCGAACTTAGCGTGGCCGTGGCCGCGGCAGTGGATGGATCCGCTTACGTTATCATACAAAGCGAAACTAAGTACACTTGCATAGCGTCAGCAGCAATGCAACCTCGGCTTTATGTGGCATACCTACCAAAATAGTTATAACTTCTAACAAACAAAAGAAAATCGTAGAATCAGGTGCGTCTGAAGATGATCTATCTTCAGGCTTCGAATACATTTAGAAGCACTGTTTAATTTAGGATTAGGAGGAAGATATGGCTACTCACGATGATATTTGCGCCAGCGACCACGACGGCGGCCCGACTTTAGACCCGTTAGTTGTCCAATGTCACTGTAACATAATTCAGATATTATTTTGTAACATTATGATAGCAGAATAATAAGAAAGCAGGCATGTTGTACTATTAGGATTCCATAGTCGAATCGAACTAGGAACCCTTAGTTTTGCCATGTCTGTCATTTTGTCCGGTCCGATCAATTACCTACATTAGTTTTACTCGTAGACTATCAGGGTGGTTTTCTTCTTATGCCGATCCTCGGCGCTGACCGTCCGTCACGTAGCTAGCCAGCGCCAACCAATCAGCTCAAGTCGTTTTCAAATCCTGCGGATCGCCGCGAAGTACAGTTACTGTCGATTGTACCTACCTACATACCTTGTTTTTACTCGCGCACTTTTTTATGTTATTTGTGGGAAACAGGCTTTCGGCCCACCTGATGGTAAGCGGTCACCATCGCCTATGGACATCGGCAACACCCGGGGTACAGTCGATGTGTTCCATACCCTGTAGAAAGCTCTTTACATTTCTCTTGAAGTGTGCCATGTCGTAGTCTAATGGGAAAACCTCAGATGGTAGCTCATTCCATCTCTTGCAAGTATGGGGTAGAAAAGAAGTAAGTAAGAAGTAAGCACTTTAATCTTTAATAAACTAGTGGTTCGCCCAAAACAGAGATCTCGCGAGTCTCCGATTAAAACAGAAAAATATTATTTGTAATCTTTGACTATCAAAATAGTGTCACGAAAAAATAACCACATTACCTAGTGTGGTTACTAATTTTTGGGGTACAAATTGCAGTTATTCTGGATTTCAGACTTTTGTCTATATTTGTGTCACTTAAGATACACGCATACCAAATTAAAGCACTGTGGGGTCACTGGGTACCCTGTGAATTTTGTCAAAGTTTAGTTTCTATCATGGCTAATAACACAAAAAAACCGGCCAAGTGCGGGTCGGACTCGCGCACGTAGGGTTCCGTACCATTATCTAGTTGATTTAATGAAAGGTAAATTGCGGTTTACGATTTATGACGTAATAAAAAAACTACTAACTAGATCTCGTTCAAACCAATTTTCGGTGGAAGTTTGCATGGTATTTTTACATGCAAAATTTTTTATATATTTTTGCAATATGTTTATTGGTGCATATATTTTTTTTAGTTTTATCATTCTCTTATTTTAGGTTACAGGGGGGGGGCACACACACACATTTTACCACTTTGGAAGTGTCTCTCGCGCAAACTATTCAGTTTAGAAAAAATGATATTAGAAATCTCAATATCATTTTTAAAGACCTTTCTATAAATACACCACACGTATGGGTTAGAAAAAAAAATTTTTGAGTTTCAGTTCTAAGTATGGGGAACCCCCAAAATTTATTGTTTTTTTTTCTATTTTTGCGTGAAAATCTTAATGCGGTTCACAGAATACATCTACTTACCAAGTTTCAACAGTATAGTTCTTATAGTTTCGGAAGTGGCTATGACATACGGACGGACAGACAGACACGACGAATCCATAAGGGTTCCGTTTTTTGCCATTGGCTACGGAACCCTAAAAACTATAAAGAAAATACGAAAAATAAAAATGGAGTCCAAATGTACTAATGAATACCTTTCGTTTGACGTCACACTTGACCAGACAGCCTCATTTTCCTTATTTTACCCCTCTTGAACCCCAATATCTCAACAACCCCCCTACATTTTTAGTTCATTTAATCACGCCAACATTGTGGCATCACTACCTACCTATGTATTAAATTTAACGATGATCGGATCAACGTTACGAAAGTTATCCTCGGACAAACATTCATACATAGGTTCATACAACGCCGATTTACCCAAGTTGATTTAGAGATGTCGCTTCGCTCGATCAAAAATATAAGATTTTATCGACACTTTTTCGATACAGGAAATAAAAAGCTTCAATGTTGCCATTTTCGGAATAGTCGTGTATCCAGCCAGCCAAACCGCTATACTTGTATACAAAGAATATGGTGTAAGAATTATCAGAGTTGAGTAGACATGTTTACGAGCAGTAGTCGACCAACGTATGTCTGTACCTATAAATAAAATGACCAAAACGCAAAAATATGATAGGTGACAGTCAACGACATATTGATTAACAATTAGAGATTCGAAAATAAATAAACATGTTTTTATACGACATTAGTAAAGGGCTCAATCTACAAATACAGTGTAACCATTTTTTTTTATGTTATTTGTGGGGAAACAGGCTTACGGCCCACCTGATGGTAAGTGGTCACCGTCGCCTATTGACACCGGCAACACCCGGGGTATTGTCGATGCGTTCCCTACACTGAAGAAACCTCTTTACGTTTCTCTTGAAGCGTGCCATGTCGTAGTCTAATGGGAAAACCTCAGATGGTAGCTCATTCCACATCTTGCAAGTATGGGGTAGAAAAGATCGCGTGAAGCGTGTGGTGCGCGATACCCAATTGTCGATTATATGTGGATGAGCTTTATTATGTTGTCTAGAAGTGCGGTGGTTAAATCTCGACGACGGGATGAGATCAAATAGCTCCTCAGAACATTCCCCATTATACAGGCGGTAGAATACACTGAGCGGTAGAATACACATTTTGTTGAAAATATGTCTTGTTCCAGTTTTAATTCGATTTTAAAAAACTAAAACTGTTAACCAACTTATTTTGCTGACCGTACAGCAGTTCGGACTGCGGAACCTTGTGCGTGGTCCGACCCGCGCTTAACCAATTTAATATTGATATGGATTTTTAGATAACACGAACAAGATCCTGCATACTAAATTTCCCTATAGATGTGTTCCTACATTACTTTAGTTGTTACATGTTTGTATGTAACAACATGCATTAACATGTTATGCGTAATAAATAAATATTATGACATTTCCTTGTCAATACATCTATGAAAATCTGATGTATGTTCACAAAAATATTCATTTGTTTAAGAATAGCAAAAAAATGATCTAAAATAGTGATTATCATAATTTTAATACTAGAAATAAAGATAAACTCGCTGTTGCCACTTGTAGACTCCATAAAGTTAGTAAATCGTTTAAATGGCAAGGTGTTCCCTTTCAAGGAACAGAGTCAACAAACAAATTAATATATTTTCCTTACCCCGCTATAAATGTCAACAAAAATGTCTTCAGTGGCTCATAACGTCATAGCACTGTCGTATGAAGAAACTGAAGACCTTTTAAAAGTTGCTTTATAGATATATTGTAGGTCATACACACACGCAAGTTCACGCACACACACTACTAACAAACATCACACACGCACACGCAGCCACACACACTAACTAACACACATCAAACACTCACACACAAACACACACACACTCACTCACTCACTCTCTCTCTCTCTCTCTCATATACATACACTCAAACTCATACACACATACGCACACATAATCACGCATGCTTAACTTGTATAATTTATAAAAATAATTGGATATTTAAACTTGGAGGGGGCGTTAGTGTTCGCGACACAGTTTATAACTTCTGCGAAACCTATCGTGCTCCAGTATTTTTGTACAATGTTTTTGTTCTAAAATAAAGTTATTTGATTTGATTTTATAACAAACTCCCAAGTGATGTACAAAAATTGACAATTAACAAATTTAAAAACGCAATTAAACAAAATCTATATAAAAAACCTACTTAAAAATATCGGTTTATTTAGATGATAGAGAAGCTTGGGATTAAAGTTGCTCCAACTCGTTCAAAATGTTACAATTTAGACGTAATTTATTTCCTGTATTGTTTTGTATTGTAAAAGGATCATTAAAAAAAACAACCAGCCTTGTTTCTTGCCTTTCTTTCCTGGTTGGTCGCGAAGGAACAGGCAGTAAAATTGACGTTTCAAAGTGATCCTTGTGATTTTAATGAATAAAATATTTTGACTTTTACTTTATAACACTAATGTTAATAACCGTTAGGGAAAGGTTCTAGAGTGGAGACCACGCTCTGGAGAGCGCAGCGTAGGACGGCCCCCACTAGATAGAAAGACGACCTGATAAAGATTTCTGGGAGCCGTTGGGCGTAGGCCGAACAAGGTCGGTTACTTTGGAATTCTATAGGCCTATTTCAGCTGACGACGTCCGATGGCTGAAATATTTTTTTTAACTGGATATATGTTTGTTTGACCACAATCTCACCTTATAGTAAGCCATGATGTGGTCTAAGAAGAAGCACGAAGATCTAGAAGAAACCTATTCACTCTTACCTTAAAGAGGCCCGGGTTGTATTCTTATGACGACGGATGTTAATAGCCCTACCTGGCACCACAGAGAAATAATATAGCTGGTACTAACTGATAAGGTACTTTAATATAATAACTCTGCTTTTATGTTGAAAGATGGCGGATTCAACCAGCGCCAACCTCAATCTCTTATAGCAATATTTTCTTCTTTCGTGCCTATGGTAAGCTAAACGTTAAAATAATATTACGCTGACATTTAGTCCCATGATCCTCAATTAGTAAGCTTACTTTATTATTGTAAAGGCGAAGCAGTTTTGGTGACGTCACCATAAATCGATCACTCAAAAAGTTTCACATTACAACTCAAATAATGTGTAAAATTATCCTAAAAAGTAAATAAATCGTATTTATTTTCGCAATGTTTTATACTGAACGTGGTGTAATCACTAGAAAGCGCTAACTATACAACATTAATAAGATTACAACAGTAATGTTTACAACACCCACACTCACAAACACACACACACGCAAACAAGTATATACACGTACGTACACATTCTACTCATATACACCCACTGTATGTGTTTGCTACTGTTGGATAACCTATTCCATGTAAAAATCTGTACCTAAACTAAATAAAAAATTGTATGGCTATTGAAGGGCGAGGTCTTCTGACACAAGTATTCTTATAAGTACTTAAAAGAATATCCCAACAACCTTGTTAAAGTTCTATATTTTAAAGAAATAAAAACAATATGATTTGAATGTTTAAAAGTTTTATGGTTCAAATCGAAGTAATGTTGCTCTACGCTTGAAATACAGGAGAAAACGCCCCTGAAACATGATGCTTTTCTAAAAAATTGTGGTCGGCGCCCTGAAGGGATTTTGAAAATCCAAATTGCGACACACGTTTGATTTAAATTTAGAAACAAAGAATATAAATAAAAATTAGGTATAATTTCCAATAGGTATCGAAGTTCGAAAGTTCTGCTGCGATCAATTCAGTTCGGACCCCAAACATTTAAAACGACGACCTCTGTGGCGTAGTGGGCGAATAGCCGGTTGAGACGCAGGAAGTTGCGGGTTCGATTCCCAACGCGAACCAATTGTTTGCATGATCTACAAATATTTGTTCCGGGTTGTTGTTTTTCTGTATATTATATGTATTTACAAAAAAAATGTATTTAAGTATTCTATCAGTTATCTGGTTCCCATATTTTACAAGCTCTGCTTAGTTTGAGGCTAGATAGCGCTTTGTGAAATGCCCAGCAATATTTATTTATTTTATACTAGCTGCCGCCCGCGGCTTCGTACGCGTGGTTTGTCAATAAAAATTGGCCTATGTTTTAATCCAAGTCATAATCTTATCTATATACCATATTTCAATTCAATCGGTTCAGCCGTAACGACGGACGTGATTAAGTAACAAACAACCAAATAAACAAACATCCAAACTTTCGCATTTGTAATATTAGTGTGATTTACTATCTGTTGCAGAGCTTTTATATAGGTATTGTACTTACTTCAACCTGATATTGTTTTCAACATGGCAGTAGACGGAGTCCAGAATATGCGTGAGGGTATCCTCGGGCTTTCCCTTAGGCTCTACAGCAGGAGGCAGAGGCTGAAAGGGTGCTGACGAAGTCGACGGCTGCGGAGATAGCGGACGAGTCACTCCTTCCTTCCCTTTCACTGACGCACTTCACATAAAACGATTAAGTATATACAACAATAACCACACTATAACAGATAAAACTCACGGATGTAATACTTACGGATGTTTGAAAACCCCGGACATAGCGAGCTTTGACCCAGCTGCCCCTGCCTAGACGTACATACATGCGCTGTGAACTTAATGACGGACAGCGCCGAAGCAGAAATATTGATCGAACCATATGTAGCCGAAGACCTATGACCTCAATGACCTTTCAATGCTTGCAGTTTTGCAATATTCACACAAAATAGATACAGAAGATAAGTTTAGTTCAACGAGCGGTAACATACACGCGCGTAACTTCTGTACCTAACTATTTTGTGATATTCATCTCTCGTTGAAATGAGATTTATGACTTTTGCCATAGTGCAGTCAATGAGGCTACTTGTACACGCTAAGAAAAGTCGTCGGGTCTACGCAAGAATTCGTGTCGTTTCTACACACGAACTGTGTGCATTGCTCCGGCGCTGACCAAGAAAAAATAAACGAACACTCGTTTATTTTTTCTTGGTCAGCGCCGTACATCAGTCGTGTGGTCTAAAGCGATGTAAAACTTCTTTAGCTCCATCTAGTATCCTACACTTTAATCAAACTCAAAATCGGGTCCATTCTATCGTTAATGACAATATTTTGTGAAAACCGCACTGGCTGAGTAGCGGTAAAAATAATGTTATAGGGAAATGTCAACCTTATTTCGAGGCGCATACAGTAAGTACATAAGTTATTTTCTGCTGCTGCCTGCCATCTGTTGTGGAATAGCTGAACTTTTTCGTAAATCGAAGCTAGTAGATTCAAAATACGAAACGTAGTAAATTTTTTTTATCTATAGCAAAATGAACTCTAACATCATGAAGGAGTGTTTTTTTTTTGCTGTTTGTACAATACGGCTTTTTTTATGATAGCGAAGCGCTTGACCACTACCTCACCTGATGGTAAGTGAAGGTGTGATCGAAGATGGAGCACGCTTGCCTAGAAAGAACCTATTCACTCTGAACTTGAAGACTCCAAGATTATACTGGTTTGGAAAAACATACGCCGGAAGTGAGTTCCACTCCTCACTTGTGCTAACAAGAAAAGTTGAAGCAAATCGTTTGGTACGGCAAGGTGGTATGCTTCCACTAGTGAGTCATCACCAATGAGTCTAGCAGCACGTCGCTCAATCGAATCAAGGGCTTCAAGCTGGTACTTGGCTGGGCCATCCCAAAGATGGCAGCAGTACTCCATACATGAGCGGACTTGTGCTTTGTAGAGACTGAGCAGCTGTCCCGGTGAGAAGTACCGCCGAACCTTAGCTAGGATGCCCAGCTTCATAGCAGCAATTTTGGCCCTAGATTAGCCTTAGCCTTTAGGCTAATTTGGGACAACACGACGCGCTCTTTGTTGTTACGGTGAAGGGAGGGGCGGAGTATGTGAGGTGTAGTAATGTGTTCTACCATACCCTACGCACGACTGCCCGAAAATAATCTCGCCGTTTTCACGCTCCTATCTATCTTGTCTGGAGCAGACGCGACTAATTTTCGTGGATAGATCCGTCTAAATTCTAATCGTGCACATGATGAATTGGTCCTATCTGCCGCAGACACGGTGAAATTTCTTAGCAAGTACAAGGACCCTAAAGGAGATGTAGAGACCGTGAGCAGGGGCCTAAGCGATTTCTTCAGAGACTTGTTTAGGGTGCTTAGTGAAGACACTAAACGTCCTGACTCCTGACGTCTCGGAAGTGAGGAAATTTTCACTTTTCCGGGGCATGTAACTCAAAAACGGTTGGGATTTCGAAGTGTATAATATGATGATAGAGAATAGAGCTTTCATTTAGTCCAAAAAATCCCTACGACGCACCGTTTTCGAGGTATAAGTGAAACCCCAAAAAAATGAGACCTTATTTACCCCCCCTCCCTCTGGCTCACCTCCTAGACGTCGGGACTTTTAGTACGTTACTCCCTAAGCATCCTGAAAAAGTTTCTGGAGGAATCGCTTAGGTTCCTTCTCACGCAATCTACACATTTTTCAGCCATTCGTTGAATAGTTAAGCGATATGATAATAGAAAGGTACATTATTTCCAAAACTAACACTTTCGGCTTGAACGTTCAACCTTAGGTTACTAAGATAATTGAGATGTTACGTTATGCAAAAGCGTAGGTCTATGGTCTATCCTAACGGACTGCAAGCTGACCTCTCTCAAGTGACAGTATTCTAATGAAATTTGGTTGCTACAGATGCGAACACAAATGTTTGGATTTTCTATTCGTAATCACAATAACGTTATTAGTTATAAAAATACTAGCTGTTGCCAGCGGCTTCGCACGCGTGGTTTGCCAATAAATAGTAGCCTATGTGTTAATCCAGGTTATGATCTACGTACATATCAAATTTCATCGTAATCGGTTCAGCCGTTCCGGCGTGAAAGAGTAACAAACATCCATACATACAAACTTTCGCGTTTATAATACTAGTAGGATTATTTATCAATGTTAAAGATCATTTCAAAACGTAGTACTGTGACTAAACATCAAGAAGACGAGTAAACACGGAGGGGCACGTAATTGATGACTACCTCCCAAAACCCAAGCAAATTGCATACTTCATCATCATCATCATCTCAGTCCGGAATCACCTACTGCTGGGTATTTTTTTTTTGCAACCAGTATTTATATTTCTCATCCAGAAATCTAACATTTAAAACATCTCAAACTTGACAAGGAGACGTTAAGTTAATTTAAAATTAGGCTCCAATAAGGGATATTTACGGCCATGTTATAATAAATGCTAACAGATGGCGTTGCTGTGTCGTGCTCTGATTAGCAAAGGAAAGTGAATCGTCAATGTCAATTGCCGTGTCAACATTTCTGAGGAACTTGAAATAACAAACATTTGTGTTTGTCTAGGTATCTGATGTAGCGAGATTGTTCTGACGCAGTGGGCGCACAGCCGGCTGAGACACAGGAGGTAGTGGCATTCCCGCCGCGGAACAAATGTTTGCATGATCTGCAGATATTTGTTCCGGGTCTGGTTGTTTTTCTTTATATTTAAAAGTAAGTATTTACAAAATAAAGTTTATAAGTATTCTATCAGATGTCTGGATCCCATAGTACAAGCTCTGCTTAGTTTGGGGCTAGATAGCGCTGTGTGAAATGTCCAGCAATATTTATTTATTTATATTTTGATATTGTGTCTGAGATTTTGGTATATAAACCATATTTTCTGGCGGTGCTCTCCAATCAGCGCTATCTATTACGCTAGTTGTGTCTAGTTTTGTTCTAAATTGAAAATGAAAAGCCCTCATTGGCTTGTCCAATTGGTAGGCAACCGTACAAGGTAAAAGTACTCGACTTAAAGTCTGACAGACGTTCCGAACGCCGCGCCAGTTGCACGTGTGCAGTCGGCAGCTGCCGTCGGGCTCTTCGAAGAAATAGCTCGTTTAAAAATCTTTGTAGCCTAAGACTCTGCGCAAATGAGCCACTGGCCATAGCGAAGGTAGCTGTCGCACACCTGTTGCGTGTCGCTGGCCACCGGTGGCTGTGGGCGGTGTGGCTCGTTTGCGGCGAGCCTTAGGGCTCAAAGGTAAATGAAAACCTAACGCTAAATGTAAAAAAAGAAACAATAAAGGCCAAGGATTTCATTACAAGTCCAATATGGTTGTGTACATTGCTTTAATCATAATTGTCAAAAATGTACAGGGCGTATAAATATTTGGCATAAACTTGTCTAGTATGAATACACTTGAACTTGAATCGACTAAAAATAAAATTAGACTCTTAATATAGTTAAAATATATAATTCAGAAGGATTAAAATAATTTAACATTTTGTTTGGTATTACATTTCCAGAGGTTCTTTTAGGCACTGATTTTACTTTGTTATAAGTTCGCAGGGTAATCGCGAACAAACATATTTTTTACGAAATAAGACTTTTATTATCACGTCTTATCTCACATTTTAAAAATTTAGCTTAAAAATAGGTGTGCATTATATGGTTTCATTGGAAAAGTGTTACCAAGACTAGTATGTATAATACCTGCGCCCGAACCACTCCACACTTTCAACTCCGAACATGAAGTACGTTTAAACGAGCTCACACTAATCAGCAAATTAAAAATGATCTATTGTTAAGCGTTACAAATGAAGCATAATAAAACGTTTGTTCAAAATTCCTATTCTCTTTGGGTTTTTTATACTTTTGTTTCTTGAACTTTCGCAACATCCTTTCAGTAACATAACATGCAACTTGACATCCAAATCAGTGAAACCACTGGTTTGTAACAAAACTTTATTTTTCATTATTCATATTTGTATGTTCGGCTGCAATACAGCTGCCTGTGAATGTATTATAGAGTATTAACTAATACATGCAATCAAGTTTTTGGAGGTCAAATTATATTTGAGTTATTCTACATTACAATGTTGTATAATAAATATAAAATAAGAGTCAAAATAAAAACAGCGACAAAAATTATATACATTAAAATACAGCCAATTAAACTAACAACGAAGACTAATCGGTATCGGCAATAGTTTGATTCTAAACAGATTCAGAATCAACATACTTCAGCATACTTCTACAGTTAATAGTTACCCTCAAGTAGCCTTCTCATAGCAATCTTCACGTCAACTCAATAATAAAACTCGACACAGCCACTTCAAATACACACACAAACAGATTTGTCAATAACTGGCCGCACATCAAAATTGAAAGGCACCATTCTCAATACATGAACAATTTATAACTAATGTGCCACTATTTTTATTACTTGTCTGTAATAACTGCCAATTTATCTTAAAACTTACGCGCCGTATAAAAATTGTAAACGCTTAATAAAATTTACATCAAAAAATTATATTTAAAGGATTACGTCACATGCAACATGTTTACTATAAAATTAGACATATGGCAGCTGTTAAATTAATTTGTTGAATTTCTAACGATCTCAATTTAATTATTACTTGTAATTTTTTAATGCAAGTAGTTTTATAATATCTTCACCGTTTATAAATTGTTTCCTTGTATTGCGTTTGTGTGTTCTGATTGGTTTCTAACACATTATTCGTTTCGTTGTTCTATCTCAGCACACACAATCCGTATGCACGCGTACAATAATCATTTATACTCGTACATTACATCAGGAGGTTCTTACTAAAACATTTCTAAGATATTACAGATTACTGTGCGATTAGAATGTAAGTATTGCTTTTATTTATAATACCCAATTTATCTAATTCTGTTATATTTAATTTATAATTTTTAAGATAGAGACAGAATTAATATTGTATTAAATTTTATTCTATGTATTAAGTCAGTCATGTACCGAAGAACAGTTTCTATAGATTAAAAAATCTAATACTTTTACGACTTAATGTTACTATATGAAAGCATGCTAAATATATTTAATTATTCAACAGTTGTACTCCTTTTTCGTCAACACCATATATATTATTACTAAGAATCAGATCTATACCTAATCAGCATACTTATATGCTGATTAGCAATATGCAAGCAAGTCTTAGCATACTTATATTTTAAAACATTTGCCGTATTATTGCTTCTACGTCATTTTTATCACGACTTGAGAAAGCCAGAAAATACAACAAAGCGGCAAGAACACATGAAAATCTATCAAATTCCACCGTTGACGATATTAATTCCAGCTTTTAGTACTGTAAACGTACTTTAAATTCAGTCTTTGGTTTTAGTCCAGTACATTTGTTAGTGCGGTGAGACCGGTCGAGCGCAGAGTTACGAGACTGGAGCCTCACAGGAGACTCCGCTCGAGAGGTATTCCATTTGTTCATTGCAAGGGCTACAAACAATACAACATCGCGCGACACATACCAAATGAAGAGAAAACCAACATTATTTATTACTAGAGACTAGCACTGCCCTAAGTTAACCTTTATAATGATAACTAAACATTTTTATTGCACATTATTTTTTTAATCACAGTATGTTCCAAATAAAGAGATCTAATAACAGTAAGTAATATCGATGTTCACCATTTCATTCGTTTAAAATTTCTTTGTTTATCAAGAAAACAATTCAACCACGTTTCAAGTTTGCAACGAACGAACGGCCAGCCATTTCATAGGGTAATTCATTGTTTAGGATTTTTTTTAACCTTAAAATAAATAATTCTGTTAAAAATATTATGAGCATTTTATACACACACCCCCTAACATCTATTAAAATATTTATAAATGAATGAAAATTTAATAATATACTAATTTTATTTCAGTTCATATATGAATCAACAAAAATAGTCATGACAAATCAGTTAGTTGTACATAGTATGCATTGCGAGTGGAACGTCCCTAAAACTTCATTTGTTATGTGTCGTCCGCAATCGAATAACAATCAACAAAATAGTCGTATGCGCGCAGGGGAGGATCGGCGCTCGAAGGGCTTGCAAACATTCCAAACCGTAGTATTCGAATATTATTCCAAACTTTTAATGTCAATTTTAACTAGTTTTCACTATAGAAAATCATCACAAAACCGTTTAGGAATACTCCAAAAAGGCTTTATGGTGAACCCCTGATATCAAAACCACAAAATGTGTAAAAATGGTTTAGGAATAATAAACAAAAATTGGTATTTATGTTCACCACAGTATTTTGGCTAATAAAATCAATCAAAACAATGTGTCTAACAATTACAAATTATCAAGACACTGTCTATAGACTCATTTTCACCATTCGTAGACTCTCATAGTAAAAACTATTCAAGTATCGCTATTACAAATATGCGAATATAAAAATATCAATATTACAAGCCCTACTCAACACTTGCCTGCCTATTAAGTATAGTGGAGCGCCTAGACAGTCAAAAACATGAAACCCTCGGAATTAAGTTACAGTGAATGAGATTATAAAATCTAATTGGTATGTTTAGCTAATTGGGATATTTAAAAAGTTTACGTATTAAATATTTATGTTATTGATTAAAAAAAATATATATGTAATTGCAACAATTTAAATACGCTGTAAAATAATGTTGTACATAAATATTCTTTGGGCGACTTGCGCAATGATGCCTAAACGTATTTAGTGGCTAAATATGATTTAATGAGTTGCCAAATCGTGCAAATACGTCAAATAAAACATGTTTAGTCGCTAAATACGTTTAGGGATCGTTGTGCAAGCCGGGCTAAGTTAACGTATATATTTACATAAAGACAGTAATCGGGAAAAAGAAGTAAATTAAGGAAAATTAAATATCATCATTATAATCATTTAGTACGACCAATGCAACGTTTAGAAGAAAGAAGAATACATTTTTATATGAGACACTACTTCCTGATGATGGGGCAATCAAGATTAGGTGCGAGTAGAGAGCCTCGCCGCGGCGCATCTTGGAAGCAGCTAGGTCACGGTAATGCAGTGATCTAGGCTGACTAATCTCTACAACACAATGGTTCTACAAAACAACAAACACGACCAACGGCACTTTTCAGTGCCACCCCTCTTAAAGCCAGCTCTGAAAGTAATCTCAATTAATATTGAAGGATTCTCTGAGAACAAATCAGCAATTCTCGCAGAGCTTGGCACTACGACACATTGCGACATCTTATGTGTCCAAGAAACACACCGTGGCCACGAACACCAAAGGCCACATATACCTGGATGGATCCTAACGGCTGAACTACCGCATGGGAAGCACGGAAGTGCTATTTTCACCAAACCCAACATAAAAGTCTCGTCCGTATCTTGCAAGAGTGATCATTGCATAGAACTGATAACAATTGATATTGGATCATGCACAATTACATCCGTTTACAAACCGCCAAACAAGCCATTTGAATTTAGTAAAACCTCGAACTTTGACGACCGAGACGTAAAAATAATTATCGGCGACTTGGACAGTCATAGCCTATCGTGGGGATATAGAGAAACCAATTCTGATGGTATTGCTGTAGAAAAATGGGCGGACTCCTTAGACCTCGCGCTGCTCCATGACCCAAAATTGCCTCCATCCTTTAACAGCTGTCGATGGAGAAAGGGTTACAATCCTGATCTCATATTTACCAGCTCAAACATCAGTTCTCTCTGCTTAAAATCAACATGTTCTCCGATTCCCAACACACAACATAGGCCGCATGTCAAGTTCAAGCGGCCATCACACCGAGGCAAGTTCAGTTTATTCGCAGGTTTAACCTCTCAAAGGCAAACTGGGACCGTTTTTCAAAGTACGTAGATTCAGGCCTCAATGAACTAGATCCCTCGCCTGATAACTACGATAAGTTTATTGAAGTTATAAGAACGGCATCCAGGCAAAACATTCCGAGAGGCTGCCGTAGCTCATACATCCCAGACAGAGGCGGATTATCCGTAAGGCAAACTAGGCACGTGCCTAGGGGCGTGTAGTTACAAGGGGCGCGCGAGCTCAGAATTTTTAAATAAATAAAGAAAATAACATATCGACGATTAAGAACTAAATGCTAATCTATAATCTAAATCTATAATAGATTATATTGCACAAGCATCGATATCCTCGTATTATGCAATATTGCGCGTTTGTTGCGTCGTCGCGTCGTTCTCGAGCGTCGGGCGGGGCGGGGTAGAGGTGCGGCTAGCGCGGGGGCGCCAACTAAGCTTTGTTGTCGTCACCAGTCACCGTCAGTCAGTTACGCGCGCTTCTAATGTTTACGTTCTCGCTGTGCTATTTGTGTATCCATTACCTTTTAGAGTATTTCTCAAAGAATGAGTGAATTGAAAAAAAAACCTAGTGGTGCATCATATAAAAGGAAAGCTAAAGAAAAATAAGAAAGACATCAAAATGTAATAAAGCACACGAAAAATATTGAGAATTTTTTTTCAAAACCAAAAAGTGATGAATCGGAATTGTCTAACGCAATTATTATTCACAGTGTGTCTGCTACCGACCCTGTTCAATGCGAAACTCCTACTAGTTCTATACAGCCACAAGATTTGTTCGTGCCCACGCCGTCTACTTCGTCAGCAGTAGGTGTTGTGCAGCAGTCGCAAAATACAATATACGTGGATTTTGACCCAGCCAAGTGGAGTATCAATAACGAAACACAAGAATATATTGCACTAAATGGTTTCAATCAAAATATAAACATAGATTTTTCATTGAGTAAGAGAAGAATATATGAAGACAAAGTCTCACGTTTTTTGACAAAAACAATGTTTGAACGGAAATTGTTAAATAGAGAAAAACGTCCAAGAAAATGGCTTATTTACTCTCCAAGCACAGGGAAAGTTTTTTGTGGACCTTGTTTATTATTCGGTGGTGGAACTAGCTTTGGAAAACAAGATGTAGGTTTCAATGATTGGAAGAACGCGTCGATTAGATTAAAAGCCACGAAAACTCATGTGAACATAAAACATGTGTTTTGGCTTTGCAACGTAGATCTGACATTGTCGGTCGCGTCGATCATGAGCTCGTCGCTCAATTTCAAGAAGAGCTAACTTATTGGCGTGAAGTTTTGAAACGAGTGGTTGCGACTGTAAAGTCTTTAGCATCGCGTGGATTATCTTTTAGGGGACATGAAGAAAAACTTGGGTCTCTTCATAACGGAAATTATTTAATGACGCTGGAACTCATAGCGGAGTTTGATCCGTTTTTAAGTAAACATATTGCTCAATATGGCGGCAAGGGAAAGGGATGTACCAATTACTTGAGTTCTACGATATGTGACGAGTTTATTGAGTTGATGGCAAACAAAATTTTAACACAAATAAAAGATGAAATCAAGATATCAAAATATTATTCAATAATAGTGGATTCAACACCAGATATTTCCCACATTGACCAATTAACTGTCGTGATCCGGTATGTTACAGCCGATGGTACGCCCGTTGAACGTTTTCTGAAGTTTATCGCACACGTCGGCCACAAATCACAAGACATGGCAGATGCTATAATTAAAACATTAGACATCTTTGAAATTAATATATTAGACTGTAGAGGCCAGTCGTATGATAACGCTGCAAATATGTCTGGCATTTACAATGGATTACAGGCGAAAATAAAAGAACTATGTCCCCTAGCAGATTATATACCCTGCTCCGCACATTCACTGAACCTAGTGGGTGAATGTGCTGCTGAATGCGTTCAAGAAGCTTGTTGGTTCTTTGGTCTCCTTCAAGAAATTTACACATTTTTTACAGCTTCAACTCAAAGATGGGAAACTCTACAATCACAAATACGTCTAGGTAATGATAAGAAAAATAAACCTACTGTCAAAAATCCATCTGACACACGCTGGTCAGCTCGAGCAGATGCTTGTAAAAGCTTAAAAGAGTCATTTTCAGAAATTCACGATGCTTTGATTGCTATCGAAAGCAATCCTGCGCAAAAACGGTCTACTGTATGATGTGAAGCTAAAGGTATAAGGTTCAAATTAGAACGGCTAGAAACTGCTTTCATGACCGTGTTTTGGAGTTTTATTTTGGTTCACATGAACAAAACCAACAAAAAATTGCAATCCGTTGATATTGATATTTGTACTGTTGTTCAATTGTATGACAGTATAATTCACATAATTTCTACAGAAAGGGGAAATTTTGATAAATATGAACAGCAAGCCTTGGAACTGTCATTAGTAAAAGAATATGAAAAGGACACAAAGAGGATACGGAAGAGAAAGCTCACAGCAGATGAATCTGCTGAAGATATAACTTCTTCATTATCGGGTCGGGAAACATTCCGAGTAACAGTATATCTAGGAATTATAGACCGAATTGTCGTTGAACTTGAAAAGAGACGAAAAGCGTACCATAATTTTTGCACTAAATTTTCATTTTTATGCAATTTGACAAATTTAAACACCGAAGAAGTTCAAAATAGAGCAAGTACGTTGGTAACAATGTATTTTAATGATTTAGAAAAATGCTTTGTTGACGAATGTATCCATCTACGTTCTTATTTAACAACGATAGCTCGAGAAGGAGAACTGCCCCGAACAACAAACGCGGTATTACAGGTTCTGAGAAATAAAGAGCTTGAAACAATTTACCCCAACATTGACATAGCCTTAAGAATATGCGTATCGACGGCAGTCAGTAATTGCAGTGGGGAGCGGAGTTTTTCCTGCCTAAAGAGAGTGAAAAACTATCTTCGCTCAACCATGACAGATAAGAGATTAAATTCGTTAGCAATACTAAACATTGAATCTACCTTATTGCTGTCTTTAAACTACGACGATGTTATTGACAATTTCGCGAAACAAAAATGTAGGCGCAGATATTTTTAATTTTTTAAATTGTGTTTGTTATTCTCTTACTACTTACTTATAATTTTTTCAATAAATAATTCAAAACTTATTTTTTTAATTTATTGATAATAATAAATTATTTAAGCTTTTACATAATCTATATCTACACTTCTACATCTACACTAATAAGTATTATAAAGAGGGAAGATTTTGATTATTTTTTTATTGTGGCCAAGTATATTGCCCCCACTCTGCCTGATGGTCAGCACGAGAGGAGCCCACGTTGCATCAGCGACTGACAAGAGACCTTCGTCGCGAGTCAGTCGCCATTGCCATACTGGCCGATAATAAGGAACTGCAGACGTGCTAAAGTCCTTATGGTACAGCGTACACTTACACAAGCCAACACTAAATTAACGCTATTGACTTGCGTGTGTTGCAGAGTTAGGCCACCGGAACGCTTACTCACTGGACTAAACACAACAAGGTTATTCACTCCGTTGTTTCACGCCAGTCTTCTGCAAGGATGTGGTACTTCCCCGATCGAGCCGGCCAGTTATGAGCTGCAGTGCAGCTGTGCTCTACCACTATTCGATTGTTTGTTTATAACGAATAAACTCAAAAACTACTAGACCGATTTCCAAAATTCTTTCACCTATAGAAAGCTACGCTATTCCCACGGTAACGGGATATACGCGGGTGAAATCGCGTTCTCTAGTGATATATTCATTACACCATCAACTGTCAACACACATATTCATTAAGGCCTATTTCCCAGAGCAGAGAGGAATCATGATTTTCGATGTTCGTTCTGTCGTCCCTCTTGATTTCTTCACAGTTATAACGTCATATTTCATTCGCGCATTAGCGTAAGTACAAGGGTCCTGGTCTACTAAAGTCTAGGGTTTCATGATACAACGACATCGTAATTGCAAAAACAACTAGTTAAAATTTATAGTATTATGATGGCCATTTATGGCCGGTACAGGGGCGCCGATAAAGTGGTTGCCTAGGGCGCTCTGGACCTTTAATCCGCCACTGATCCCAGGGCTAACGAAGGACTCTGCTATTTTGTTGCAACACTACGAGCAGCTGTACTCCAACGACCCGTTCTCAGAGGAAACGTTGACGGCTGGCAATGAGCTGATGCTCATGGTCAGCGAAAGCCGGAGAGAAACGTGGATGTCTACAGTCTCCAACATTAACATGACGCACAACAGTAAAAAGGCCTGGACTACAATTAAGAAGCTCACAGGGGACCCACTTCCTGCTACAAATCAAAGCCAAGTAACAGCTAATCAAGTAGCTCATCAACTTTTACTTAATAGCAAACCACCGAAAAGACTACCCAGATTACAAAAACGTAACGCATCAGTAAGCAATAATAACTCAATAGACATCAGCAAGCCATTCACAATCAACGAAGTAACAATTGCAATTAGAGCCTTAAAGAATGGAAAGGCTGCAGGGGTGTATGATCTACTGGTTGGACAAATAAAACATCTCGGGCCACTTGCTGTGTCCTGGCTTCTAAAGTGTTTCAACAAATGCCTCGAAACACAAGAATTCCGAAAATGTGGAGACGAGCTAAAGTAGTGGCACTTCTAAAGCCTGGGCAGTCCCCCGATGCACCTAATAGCTATAGGCCTATTTCGCTCCTGTGTCACCTATATAAATTATTTGAGAGGCTTCTCCTCAACCGTCTTACCCCGTTTATAGAGCCGAATCTCATTCTTGAACAAGCAGGCTTCAGACCCGGGAAAGCGTGTTGTGGTCAGACCCTCAAGCTAACCCAACATATCGAAGATGGTTTCGAGGCAAACAGTATCACTGGTCTGGTTCTTGTTGACCTAACTGCCGCTTATGATACAGTCAATATTAGAAGACTTCTCCGTAAAGTCGAAGACCTGACTTGCGACATTGGGTTCGTTCAAATCCTGGGTGAACTTCTTCGTAACCGTCGCTTCCAAGTTCATCTCTTATCAGACAAATGCAGATGGCGCTGCCTTAATAACGGTCTTCTCCAAGGGAGCGTGCTTGCACCAATTCTCTTCAACATATATACAAATGACCAACCCAGCAGTCCATCTACTACTCGCTTTTTGTATGCGGACGACCTAGCATTGACTACCCAAACATCCACTTTTGAAGAGGCCGAAGTCAAGCTTATGGCAGCGCTGACTGAGCTGAAGGAGTACTACGAAGTCAATGGCCTCAGACCAAATCCGTCAAAAACCCAAACCTGTGTCTTTCACCTGCGCAATCAACATGCCAAGCGGACTTTAAACATAACCTGGCAAGGAGTAACTATGAAACATGAAAACCTCCCAAAATACCTGGGGGTAACGTTAGACCGGTCTTTAAATTATAAGGTTCACTGCCACAAGACCAAAATGAAAGTGGGTGCACGAAACAACCTCCTCCGTCGATTAACATCTACCAACTGGGGAGTAGCTCCAGAGGTCCTACGCACGACGGGTCTGGCATTGTGCTTTTCAGCCGGCGAATATGCTTGCCCAGTCTGAAACCGGTCTGCACACGCTAGGGTCGTCGATGTTGCGCTGAATGACACATGCCGTATTATAACAGGATGTCTGAAGCCAACCCCTCTAAACCTCATCTACCCTTTGGCAGGCATACCACCCCCCGGAGTGCGTCGGGATGTGGCCTGCTCCATAGAAAAATATAAGCAGGAGCATGACAGTCGACACCCTCTATATAGCCATCAAATTCCACAAGGCCGCCTGAAAAGTCGTAAGAGTTTTCAGCGTTTCACGCAGGCCACCAGCGACGACCCATCCGTTGCTAGACGCGCACTGTGGATAGATAGTAACTCCCCACCACCAGACTTCATTCCCCCTCAAGAACAGCTTCCACCAGGGCACGACCTGCCGTGGCCAGTGCGGAAATCCTTAAATAGGCTTCGCACACAGGTTGGTCGCTGCAGAGTCAATATGTGCAAATGGGGGTTCAGGGATCCCAGACAAATGCAATGCGACTGTGGTGACCCCACACAGTCGATGAAACACCTGTTAATGTGCCCTCTGTGCCCGAACACCTGCACTATGGTTGACTTAAAAATGGCTTCTCCTGACGCCATCAATGTAGCCTAGTACCTATCTAACACAATATAAGTAGAACTATTGACACGCTCAGAAGAAGAAGATGGAAATACAGAGTATGACAGTGTTTGATCCGAAGTTAACAAATAATTTGTCTACAATAAGTGCATTGTACATTTACACAGGAACCCCTCCACATGGTTACGGAAGCCAGGCACCTAAGGTTGCTGAGACAGTAAACAGATCAGAAGAATACAACAGGAAAGAAAATACTCCCAGGACCTTGAGAATAGGCAATGTGGATATTAGCAGACTTCAATGGGAGAAAGAGGACGGGACGTTTCCTCATGACACAGTGCATGGTAATTATATAACGAGTGTCGTCCGAGGAATGTGTGAAAATATGTTAATCAGTCATCACGCTCAAATTGACTATATTGTTGAGAAAGTTATGACTGATATAGTGAATCAGAGCTCCGACATACTCACACAGGGAAGGCAAACATTTTGCCCATTTCGAGAACAAAGTGTAACTGCTTCCCAAGCATATGAGACGGCATTTGACTTTTTGCACGAAAACACAGGACGAGACTGTTTTAGCCTTTTAGATTGGATATCAGCCATATTGGAGTGCTTCGAAAAAGAGAAGCTTGTAGTATTGTCCTGTGTAGAAGTAGAAGAAGAAAGAAAAGTGATTGACCCTGTCACCAAGCAGAGAAGAGGAGTGACAAAGACTATATTGAAGAGGAAATAGATAACTATAGAGGGAATAGACAAGGTAAGAGAAAAAATGCAGCAGTTGACATGTAGCTTCGCCTCCTATATTAAACATAAAGAGAGAGGTAAAAAAGACAGGAGGGCTATAGCATCAGCAACCATGTTGTTAAGATCATTTCTACACATCATAAAAGCTTTTCATTTGGCATTATCAAAAAACCTTCCAGGATCAACAATTTCTATAGGTGGCGAGGAGAAAAAGGCAAAGATAACCTGCAATATGGAGATAACTGCTTTGGACACCACTCTCGCTACTCATGTATCACAGGGGACTGAGGATGCAACGAAGTGGAACGAGTGCCTTTCCCCAGCAATCTTCTACCTCATGCATCACTATTTTTTCTCAAATAACAGCAGAATGGTACTCAATATTCCCAAGTATCTAAGTATGGTAAAATCTTTGAAACAATCGCCAAAATAGGACACTTATTCCAAGCTTGGAAGGAAATACAATTAGGACCTGGCCCAATAGTGCAAAACGATAAGCATTACTCTAGATTAGATTGGATAGATGATCATGTCAAACACATGAATAATATTTCTGAATGGCTGAATGGCCATGTCATGAATTTTGGCTGAATGGTATTTAAAATTGAAGCATATTATATCTGAAGATAGGAGATATGTAAGGTCTAGCCCAGGAATGCTGATGGGAATGTTGAATGCAGCTAGCACTACTGTCTTCTACCTGCAAACTACAGGATGAAAAAGAACATAATGAAAGTAGTTTGCATGAGGTCAAGTGATGACTCGACAACAAAGTATCTTTCAACAAATGCAGCAGATAACATGGAATGTGTAATAAAGAACAAGTTAAACCTGTCTCTTATAGGAATCAATTTAAGTCCAGACAAAACATTCTTGCTTCCTGAGGGGATTGCAGAATACACTTCTTGGTACATCGATGGGAAATTCGTCTCACAATATGGCACAAAAGTGCCTAGTATCCGACCACAGGGAAAGTCTCCTTATGATGACCTATATGCAATAACCAAAGGGACATCCACATTGTTGCAGACATTGTCTATAAACAATCTGGGGGCAACAGCAAGAATTAGATTGGATGGAGTGGATGCATGTAAAAGAGTTTGGAGGATGAAAGAAACAGGTTCAAATCTAAGACAAGGAGTGTCTGTGGCAGTACAATTAGTAGAAGATGGTGGGGAATATCTGTGGAATTGTGCAAATTGCCATCTGAATGAGATTTCTATGAAAAAGAGGCTAATAACTACTCAAGAAGAGAGAGATTATATATATAGAATCACAAATCCTGACAATCCTTTCTCCGGTCCAATATCAGAAGAGTTAACGTATTCTAAGGAGCATGGTTGTCTCACTCTCGATACCGTGGACACTTTAAATTGTGTATTTAGATATTGTAAGAGATCCAATAGGAGCTTTAAAGGGAAGGAAAAGAAAGCCCAGGCTGACAAGGAAAAATCATATGCGGCTGTCTTCGATCTAATATCGCTTATTGATCCAACAATAACTCTTGAATTCCCATCAACATCCATATGCATCCAATCAAATATACTTTCTATGCTGAACACACTAAGAGATAGATCTTCATTGAATGAAAGTGAGGCTGAGATTGTGAGACGAGCTCTTTCCGTCATATCTACTTGTGAGGAAGAAGAAAAAGGAGACCAATTAGGATTTTGGGAATCTGAAGATAATGCTATTTAGTTATTAATTAAGTTGGAATTGGTCACACTAGTTTTATAGTTATAATATCAGCTACAGGACGTCCACTGCTGAACATAGGCCTCCCCCATTATATTTCCAGAGCGACCGATCTTGTGCGGCCTATACCCAACGGCTCCCAGCAACCTTTATCAGGTCGTCAAGTGGGGGCAGTCCTACGCTGCGCTTTTCAGTGCGTGGTCTACACTCGAGAACTTTTCTGTTCCAACGGCCGTCAGTTCTTCGAGTTATGTGCCCTGCCCACTGCCACTTCAGCTTGCTAAACCTATGTGCCCTGCCCACTGCCACTTCAGCTTGCTAAACCTATGTGCTATGTCGGTGACTTTGGTTCGTCTACGAATCTCCTCATTTATGATTCGAACTCGTAGAGAAACATCAAGCATAGCCCTCACTATAGCACGCTGAGCGACCGCGAGCCTTCTTATGATGCGCATAGTGAATGACTACGTTTCTGTACCATACGTCATCACTGGTAACACACACTGATCAAAGACTTTCGTCATAAAACACTGAGATATTTTGGACGAGAAGACGAGGACAAAGTTTCCTGAACGCGGCCCAGCCGAGTTGGATTCGTCGACTGACCTCTTTCTCAACGAGCGTTAGATATGAATGTGGATGGATTTAGGCGTAGAGAAAGGCCGAAGAAGAGATGGATGGACCGTATGAATATGGGTAAGAAAGAAGTGACAACGGAAATGACGGCTGATAAGAGTTATGGAAAAAAATACATGTGCCGACCCCGCGTAATGTTGGAAAAGGACAGAAAGAAGACCTCCTTCTCGAAGTTGAACCTACCTAACAGGATTGTTTGTCCTAGTACTCGTACTCGTCAACAACATCCAGATTAAAGTCCCAAGTGATACCGGGGTGTGCGACATATAGACACATGGCGTACATTGCTTCTGTACTCAGAGCGACATGGTCAATACGGCACTGCTGAAGAAACTGCAGCACTGGCCTCGTTTCGATCGAATCAAAAGTTTTTTCATAGTCCACGAACGCTAGTCATAAAGGCAGATTATACTCCTCGGTCTTCTGTATAATCTGCCGCAACGTATAAATGTGGTTTACGGTACTGAAACCTTCATAAACCGGCTCGTTCGAGTCTGGAAGTCATCAAACCTGCTCTCGAGACGATTCGTGATGACTCGCGAAAAATAATAAAAAAAAAACAGAAAATTATTAATTAAATATTTGTTGTCCCAGTGTAATCAACTGCATAAAAAAATAATCTTCGTAAAAGTTCAATAGAAAAAAAATTATGTCTTTTAAAAATCTTTCTTCAATATATTAAAAAAAACGTTAAATCACAGAATAGCATGTTATGTATTTTCACTGTTAAAAATTTCATCAAAATATAAAAAAAAAATCGTAAAATCACACAATTGCATTTATGTATTTCCACTGTTAAAATACATAATACAAATTTTTTAGTTTTCGTTTAAATAATGAATAACATTAAGAGCACACAATTTTTAGGTAATCATTGCAATTTATAGTATATACAACTAAATCCCACCTCGACCTTATAAATTCATTCACTATAACAAAAGTCCAAGGTCAAAATCCCCAGGCGCTCCACTATTACACCATTCCATAAACTTAAATTCAGTATTAATTTATACACCGTTTCAATCATGCTTATTGCTATGTTGAAATATTTTACAGATGTCAGTAACTAGCGTTTTTTAAAATTGTTTTATGACTAAGGAACATCTGTAGTCGTTTCATAATTTAAAATATTGTTAAGTTTTAGTTTAGGAGAACGGTGCAACAGAATGGTCATGGGCGCGGGCGCCGACCTCTACGTTTCAATACAGCAATAATACAGCCGCACATCTAGGAATGGTAAAAACGGAATTTTGAACAACGTACTTATGCGAAAAAGAACCCCTCAATACAAACGAAAAATTAAATAAAGCAACTAAAATCGACTTGTTGTTTTAACATTGATATGTTCCTCGCTCGTTTGTCTTCATTAACAATCGTAAGCCGTTTGCGTATAATATCCTTGTTAATAAAGGCATAAATTAATTAAAATTTCGCAATGACTTCAGTTTCCTATAAGATAAAATAATAAAACAATTTCTAAATGCTGCTAAAAAGAGGAAAAGTCAGTCTCTTATGATTACAATGACATAATTTGAATCCAGAAATCAAACCATTAGGATATTCACATACATAGCCGTAGAGTCGGTGTCCAGGCATTATTCCTGAGGAATTGGCGATTCGCTCACTCACTCGGTCAACAGATCTGAAACCAGAGAAAACAAACTATACCACCTTAACGATTCATCTCAATTAAAAAGAAGAAGAATTAAAAACCCTCGCATATTATTGAAATTTGTTTTTATCTTTTGATTTGTACTAGATACAATTTTGAATAATTTTCGTTTAACCATCCTGACTGAGAGGAGAACTCATCCGAAGACACAAATTGAATTACATAACATAATATAAAACGGTACAAGTATGTAACTTTTTAACAGAAATATAAAACAAAAACCGCAAAAAATATGAAAACAAACTCTACAATGAAAAATGCCTAACAATAATAAATCATTGAATTCAGGCAACAATAAAATAGTTACAGGATATTAATTAACTTATTCTACGGCCCATAAAGGTTATAATATAACAAATTATATTATAAACTTATATTTATATACTACTACTTAAAAACTAAGAGTTCTTGGTATTCGGTATCCGGCCTCGAAAACGACGAAATACGACACCACGACGTCCGTTAATGCTTTCACTTCTATTTTAGATCTCTCCAACAATATCACACACTGGGGTGCAAGCAAATTTAGTTTTATCCCCTCTTTACCTCATTGAAAAGTACCATCAAAATGGTTTTACCTCAATGAAACTTAAATTAGACCACTCTCACCTATCAAATAAAAAATATTATATAAAAAAATTGTCGGTGCAGAGGCGTATTTGAACTTGAAATATGCCGCGGCGGCCAGCAATCACGTGCTTGGATTTAGTATTTAAGCTGATTATTAAAGGGCAATAAATTATTAACGGCTGAGACGCAGGAGGTAGCGGATTCGATTCCCGCTGCGGAACAAATGTTTGCATGATCTACAGATATTTGTAAGTATAAGTATTCTATCTGGTTCCCTTAGTACTAGCTGTGTTTAGTTTGGGGCTAGATAGCGTTGAGAGAAATATCCCGAAAAAAAATACTATTTATTATTAAATTAATACCTTCCTCTTTCGCTCAAGCGAATGTTGATGGACGTATGCATCCTCCCCGTTTAACTTATGGTGCGCAGACCTGGTCTTTGACTAACATCCAAAAGTATAAACTCAAGGTTTGCCAACGTGCGATGGAGCGCAGCATTCTCGGAGTCAGCGTATTGACCGCATACGCAACTCTGAGCTGCGCTCTCGAACACAAATCGTAGATGTAGCTACGAAAGCCCCCAAACACAAGTGAGACGGGGCTGATCATGTATGCCGTATGTCGGGTGATCAGTGTACCAAGCTGACCACCAAGTGGAACCCCGACACAGCCCGAACACGCCGCGCCAGACCAAAGAAAAGATGGAAGGACGAGCTCACATATTTCCGAGCGGATTGGACCATTTTAGCGCTTGAAAGAAGAAAGTAAAACATTTATTTGTGACGGAACAAACCATACAGAGCACACATGTAAGGTAAACACAAGAAAACATATTTATAAACACAAAAAAAGACAACAAGACCCAACAAATGTTGACCAAAAGAATGGGGAGAGGCCTTTGCCCAGCAGTTGGACACAAGGGGCTGAAAATAATAATAATTATTACGAATGCAACAATTATTAGAAGGCTGCCAGGCCAAACAGGATGGGGCGGGCCGTGTAAGACGCATGCACCCGGACAGATGCGCCACTATCGTCACACAGTGGGTGCCTGAAGACGGGCGACGGCGCCGAGGAAGGCCTAGTAGACGCTGGCGTGACGATCTTTGACCTTAGAGATAGATTGGTGGGATTTGGCAGTCGAGCGTAAGTCCTGGAGGACAATGGAAAAATGGAAGACCTTTGCCCAGCAATGTGATGACAAAGGTTGAATAAAAAAATGTATGTTGTACCTGCGATGGGGCGCCTTGGGCGGAACCCGCGCGTGCCGTCTGGACCACGCGGCGTGCGCGCGACCACGACGCGCGGCCCCGCGGCCTCGTCCACCGAGAGCGTGCGAAGCCGCGCCAGCAACCGCTCCGGACGCTCCGTACGGGTTTTCGCTACTGCTCCTTTACTGCAAACATTAACATAAAATGTATTATAAAATTACTGACATTACCATTATATGACATAATCTATATCAATATATCATTGAATCATTCTTATTGAGTATCCAATTCATTTATTCATCCTTTGACGAATTACAATGTTCATAAATAGGTATGTCAGTGTAATACACTGGCCTTCAAAATTTAGTAGCACACTTATAAAATTGCAATAAATTTTAATGTACACTAGATATATTTACAAAATAAAACGCAATAGAAAGATTATTTTTTATATAAAATGGAAATTTAATGGAAATCTAAAAACACAGCAAAATGACAACAAAATGGCGGCGCTACCATTTAACCGCGCGCGATGCATCTCTGTCCTTACTTAACGTAACGAATTCTTGGATACTTTGGCTATCTAGTGGTGTATTAAATTTTGGATGAGATGATAGCTGCAACACCTGTATCCCCCCGATTATAATATAATTAGTTTTTGAATGCCTCTCAATATGGAAGCAATTTTAAAAACGTATTCACGTCAAAAACATCGAATGCAGATGCAGTATTAGAAATACTCACGGTATCTTAATGACGTTGCAAGCGGAGGACTTGCCGTTGCGCGGGTTGGTCAGCATCACGAACTCGACGCAGTCGCCGGGCTGCAGCTCCGACGGGTTGCCGCGCACCTCAGACATGTGGAAGAACAGCCGCCGACTCTCCTCCATCTCCAGGGAGAGGAAACCGAAGCCGCCTGAAACGATACCTATCCATACTAATACTGTACAAGAAAAGAAGAAGACGTTTGGTATGCCCACTCCTGCTTCAAGAAATTTAGTTGTTCTTTATACATTTCATAACAAATGCAAATTGCGGTAGATTTTGTCACCGTTGTTATGCTCCAATGGTAGGTAGTAGTTTTTTGCTGAGCACGGTGCACATGGTAACACTAGACGGAACCATAGGTAGGTACTAAATAAAGCATAACTTATAGAAACAATCGCCGACCGAACAAATGATGGTAATAGTGATGTACAAAAATGCAGCCACAGACGATACATCAATTCTGGACAGTAAATATTGATTCACTACCTGTTTGCTGTTGCTGTATTAATTCTATTTAACTTCTGGGAGTTGTAGATGGTGGTAGGTTTGAGGAGTGTATCTTATATTTTGCAATTCGTGTATTTTATGTATTGTTAATTTAATTTATTGAATCTTCTCCTTTTAATTTGTCTACATGTTATTTATTTCATGTCATTTTATTTGTATTGTCTTTTCAAATGATCGTGTCGTCACCTAGGCCCTGTCAGAAAACCAGCGCTGCATCGTATCCAACGTGGTACGAAACAGCTTATGCTGAGACAGGGACCGTTTTGACCCCACACAACACCAGTATTGTCTGTCTGAGTGAATCTTGACTTTGCCTTTGTTTTTATTGTTTTTTATTTTGTGTGATGTCAAGTGGGTTCAAATAAATATATTTTCTTTCTTTCTTCTCTTGTTGGTTGTGGAAAGAAGTCCGTTCACGGTAGATGATATAATTCTTCTCAATGGTTTACAGACTAATTATTGACAATACTGGTTTGATAGTTAAATGGTGGGTGAATACAACAAAACAGGTTGTATACCTTTGATAGCGTCGACGGTCGCGCGTCGTTTCTTGCGGATAGGCACGATGTTGGTCGCACGACCCGACGTGTCCACTTGGAAGGTAACTGGGTCCCCTACTTGCAAGATCTCGCGTTTGCACGCCAGCCCCATTATGCCGTACTCGTATGATACCCCACCTTCTACTTGTATTAGGCCTGGAAGGAAGAAATAAATACATGAATTTGTGACACAAAGAAGTTGTAAAAACTTTTCTTTTAGAATGCTGGCCACAAAAAAGTTCATTGAATTCGAATTTCGAATTGTTCATGAAAATAAAAATGTTTAGAATTTTACTCATTTTTAAATATGGAGTGGACGCTTAAAGAAGACCGTGTTGCAGTTATTGCGTTGCATCGTTGCGGTTACGCGCCAATTCAAATTTTTGACATACTGAAAAATTTGAATATAACCAAAAGATTCGTTTATCGCACCATCAAACGATACAATGAAGACTCTAGTGTCGCCCATGACAGGTCAAGAAGTGGTCGCCCTCGGTCTGTTAGGACTCCAGCAGTGATAAACGCTGACGGCGCGAATTCAAAGAAATCCCAAACGTAAGCAGAAACTGTTGGCCCTTCAGATGGGGTTAAGCAGAACCACGGTGAAAAGGGTGTTAAATGAAGACTTAGGGCTTCAGGCATATTGAAGAAAAACAGGACATCGTTTGAATGCTCGTCTAATGGACCTGAGACTGAAGAGATGCCGCGCTTTGTTGAAGCGGTACGCGGGAAAAAAATATCGGGATACCGCCGATATTGACATGGACCTCGTTCGTGCTGCGATAGACGACTGGCCGCGCAGATTGAAGGCCTGTATTCAAAATCACGGAGGTCATTTTGAATAAACTTTAGTGTCATAAGAATCTATGTTTTGTTGAGTTCATTTTGGTATATAAATGGTTACATAATGAATAAACTTGTTTCAATTATTTTATATTAAACATGTGACAGAATTTATGACCTGACTAGGTATAGTAACGATTAGTCATATAGTCGTTAACTGGATTATTTTGCGCTTTTGTAATTAGTACTCTGAGCCCCAAAACACAATCTTATTCTTTAAGCTTAGCTTGAGGGTCTTTGTAAGCAATGTCTGTAACCACCAAACTTGTGTACTAGCACTATATCTTAAACATTGTAAGCTTTGTAAATCTTCCTGAAATAAAAATGATTTAAGTTGATTTGATATGTATTAGGCCTCCCTTTGCATGTGTTCTCCACGGTCCTGTCGGATTGAACCGTAGACTGCTGGAGTTTGTGGCCGACCGTAAAATTCTTACAGTTAGGCAGTACGCGTACCGATGGAGCCGAGCCACCACGGACCTGGTACGGGAGGTGATGTACGTGGCGCGTGTTGACCGCGAGCGAGGCTGGACTGCGCGTGGCTGTGCTGTGCTCCGAAATCTCACACGCGTTCGACATCGCTGACCACTCCCTTGTCGCTAAAAAACTGCACTTCTGTGGCATTCGAGGGTACCGCGGGGCCTAATGGCAATAATGACATCGTTTTTAGCCAAGCGCAGCCAAGCCGTAGTCGGCAATAGGGGTCGAGCGATGTCTTCGGAATTAATGAATACAATGGGAGTTCCGCAGGGGTTGTGCTTGTCGAACACCCTTGTTTAGCTCGCTGCTTAACGATCTACCTGCTGCAGTCCGGGGCGCGGAAATCTACGTGTATGCAGACGAGGTGGTGGCAGTGGTCACCGCGCACACGGACAGCCAGCTGGAGAGCGGGCTAAACTCGGTGGTCGAACAGTTGAAGGTGTGGTTCAAGCTAAACGGCCTCGCACTGAACAGAGACAAGACGTGCTTTATCAACTTTAAGCTCAATGGTGGTAGACCTGCCATCTTCAAGGTCCACGCAAGAACAACGGGGCTGGAGCAGGGGCAAACGACAAAGCTGCTTGGTTTTCAGCTCGATGGTTCCCTCGAATGGGATGTCCACATTGATGGTGTCTGCTCGAAACTTGGACGGGTTTCTTTTGCATTGCGCATGCTTGCGAGCACCGCCACCCGCGACGTTGTGCGCTCCTGTTACTTCGCGACAGCCCACAGTACGCTTACATATGGCGTGGAACTGTGGGCGCCAGCAAGCGATGCCGAGCGGGCCTTCGTGATGCAGAAGAAGGCTTTCCGAGCCATAGTGGGCATCCCGTACAATGAGTCATGTAGAGAACACTTCAAGGAATTGGGCATCATGACTCTACACTGAACCAAGTGGCCTTGTTCACGCACCTGTTTCAGCGCCGAGGGGTTAACGCAGTACGCGCTCTCCGCAGCAATTAACATCAGCACAGGCTAGTAACGCCAACACACAGGCTGCACAAGTCGAACAGATCGGTAAACATCTCGGGCCCGGCAGTCTACAATAGGCTATCAGAGAGTATCCGAAATGCAGCCTCCATCACGGCGTTTAAGGGTCGCTTGAAAACATGGTTGTTAGAGATGCACTGCTACAGCATGAGTAATTAGTTACTTTATGTATATTTCGTTTTATTTATTTAAGATATATGTACATATTTATGATTCTTGTATATGTACGTACCTACCTTTAAAATCATCTCTCTCTAGCCTCAAAGGTTTGCTGAAAGAAACCTCTTTTTAGGGTTAAGCTCGCCTTTGTACATATCCTCTATTACTGTACTTTTTAATGTATTTTATTGCGTACAATAAAGAATAATACTGTGTGAAATCTTCGACTTACCCGAAATGTAGAAGACCCCACCAATTAATCAGGTATTAGATACATAATGTAACAATGTTTCACAAGATGTATCATAAATATGTATTAATAATTCATTAATTATTATGTTTTATAATTTATGACATGTGACAATTGATGTGTAAAATATTATTTTTATTAATAAATTGTTGTACTCTTGTATTCCTGTGCTATCCTAATCCAGTTACCCTGTTCGAGGGCGCCATTCAGTTACCGCCTTACTCCACCTGTCGTCACCTCGCCTTGCCAGGTGTCCTGCCCAACCCCATTTTAATTCCGTTATACGATCTTTGGTACAAGCAAAGGCAGGCCCAGCAGTGGGTGAAGTCGAGCTGTGGTTGATGATGATGATGATATGTGTAATCACCAGTGATTACCTGAGTAATGTGGTTGATCGGGATTGAGCGCACGCAGGGTTCTCGTGACAGTGCCATTGACGGAGGGATCTTGGGGTTTGGCGAGAGGGATGGTCCCGCGCAGGAGAGTGCGGACAAACTCGGCGCTCGCGCATCCGCCGCCGCCGCCGTTCGACCGCCCGAGCGTGTATTCCACCTCCGAACCCAACTCAAGGTTATCCGGGTTACCTTCGAAGTTGCTGGAATGTAAAATTCAAGTAAAATTTAAATTATTTTAGTCATCAATTTTATTTTACACATTAAAGTGACTTCCCCGAGAAAAGTACTACCTATTGAACACATTCTTAGTTTATGTTATACTTAGAACTAGGTAAAAATTAAATTACTCATTAGCCTACACATGGCTAGATTGTAATAATAGTGCTAGGGTATAATTAGACTTCTGCAATAAGAATTTAGTGTATATTGAAGTAGAACACTGCCGGAAAGTTGCATGTTCTTTTACAGGATACATTTTCGGGAATGTGCCCAGAAACTACACGATCTGACCCCATTATCTCCTTTCCATCAAAGGACAAGCAGGCGCACGGCCTAGTACTATCCATACCTCGTTAATATACCACCCATTCACACTCACAGTTTTTGTTTTACGTTCATATTGCGTACGGCTAAGGTATTGAATACTGTCTCTTAAGGGAACACCTTAAGGGAAGAGTGAATAGGTCTTCTAGATCTTCGTTTCACATCATCGGTAACCATCAGATGAAATTCCGGTCAATTCAATTATTCGTGATAAAATATAAAAGCTCTTACACCTGTGTGGGACACACAAAACAGTGTATCCATTGCTGTAGTAAATCGCTAACCAATTTTGATGCTTCTTTTACTGTTTTTAGCTTCGTAATGCTTCGTTTTATACCTAAAAATAAATAAGACGAGTATTTCTATTTTATCTCATTGAAAGTTCCATCTTATCAATGTAAAAAATAGCAGGGATATTCTATGCCTTCTCTTTTTTTTATAAATTTTAGGCTAGCGTTTGAGCACGATCTCGCCTGATGGTAAGCGATGATGCAGGCAAGGCGTTCCTAAAGGCGTGCGCATAATAAGCGTGGAAGCGTACCGCTTTGTGTATATGGGAGGTATGTCTATCATGTAGCGGTAGCGCACCGCGGAGCGTCTGGTTCTCCGATGATAGAATGGGGATGGTGGGATCAAGTTGAAGAGCTCCGCAGCACACTCTCCGAAATGTATCCGATAGAAAACCGAGAGGCATGCAACCTTTCGACGAGGCTCGAGGCTGTGGAGCCTTGCATCTGCTAATTCGTTATTGCAAATGAGCTTCTTGGCTCTTCCCTCAATTTAATCTAGAGCCACTAGCTGGTACTTCGCTGATCCGTCCCAGAGGTGAGAACAGTACTCCAGGCATGATCGGACTTGTGCTTGGTATAAGTTGAGCAACTGTCCCGGTGTGAAGTATTGCCTCACCTTTGCAAGTATACCAAGCTTTTTAGCGGCCAGCTGGGCTTTCGACTCAATGTAAGAGATGAAATTGAGAGTCGGTGTTAATCAGATACCAAGAAGCTCAAGGTGGGCAGAAATCGGCATGGATACATTACGGAAAGTAGGAGCCAGATGAAATTGACTACGTTTCGCGGAAAACCGAGACGCCTGGGTTTTATTTGCATTAAACCTGACCAAGTTGGCATCGCCCCAGTCGGAGATCACCTTTAAGGATAAGTTTATCTTCAGCAATAAAGCAATTGATGTAAAACTTGCTCTAATATGACAGTAATACTTGACTTTTCTGCTGTTGGGCCCTATATGGTTCTAAATTTATCAAAACTACAATTTAATCGATCGTTGATGCCACTGACATATACAGAGACAAGAACTTCAAAATTAAATAACCCTTATAATGCGCCAGACGTTAACGAATAATATTCAATAGTCACAACAATCATTCCACTCTACATATAATATAATATAAAAAATGTTTATTTCGTTACCCTATAAGTAGTTTAAATACGGTTAGTATCTCCTGTTATGCTAAAAAATGTGCTTGTTTTATAAGCGTACATACAATACATATCAGTAAAAAATTATGTTTAAATTGTTTAAATATACAGTTAGTTATAGTGCGCTATTTAATATCTGGTTGGTTGGAGTGTGTGCGTGTGCGTTGTTCGAGTGGGTAAGGGGGGGGGGGGGGGGTGATTGGTGCGTGTGTGTACGAGTGAGTGTCTAAGGACCACCTTTGAATCCAAGGATATACACAGTTTATATTTAAACGACAACGCATTGAGAGGTTGTAAATTAATTACATTATCTAAACATCATTTACAAATTTCGCTGTAAAATTATAACTCGATGAATTTCTTTAACAAAAAAATCTACATAGTTTGCATACTTATCATGACATATTAACAAGCAAATCTGTTTCATGCACGCCCATACATGATCTCAGCAAAGTACATGAAATAATAAAAAACTGCAAAAAAACGCAATACAATATACCCATTAAATACGCCTATTGTACCTTTATTTATTGTTTATTTCCACTATTACTGTATTTTTTGTTTGGTGTGCAATAAAGAGTATTTCATTCATTCATTCATTCATATTTTATTGATTTACTAAATAAAGAGCGTATCATAAAAGAAGCTATGCAAAGCGGGATATTTTAAATTATCTTTTTAACCCCAACGTACACGATACACCAACAATGGCTATTTAGACATCGCTTTGCAATTCTTAGTAGGCGCACAATAGGCGACACGGGACAGCGACAGCTCGGCGACTAGACGCGACGATAGGCTGCGGCCGACAATTTTCATATATTTTGTTCAAAGCTCCGCACACTTGGCTTCAGAGTCGCGCTAGGAAGGAGACAAGCTAGGAAGGACGCGCGCGCTCGCTACTTCTCGCCGCTTCTTGTCGCGCTGTGCACGCGCACACACGACAACAGTCGCACGACTGAAGTATTTGAAAAAAATTTCGTGGTGCATTTTGAACTCATCAAAAAGCAGAGAAAACTGCCCACGTTCTTGGCGAGAGGTTAGTATTGGATGGACCCAATAATGGCGATAGATTCGTCGTAGTCTGCGCCTTCGCATTCGCAAGATAAGCACCAAGGCATTGCAACTAGAGGCACCATATTCACTCACAAGATGAACAACACGGCCGTCTCTCTCGAATACTCTGTTACTTCCTGCACGACGTATGTCGTAACGACTGGTCGCCGACGCAAGCGACAGCTCTGTCTAGTCGCGGCGACAAGACGCCAAATGCAAACGACAACGCCGCGTCTTGTCGCGGCGACAAGTCGCCCAGATTGCGATGGCTCTTAAAGTGCTATCCATACTTATATTATAAATTCGAAATTAACTCTGTCTACTACATTTCAACCACTAAACGGTTGGACGGACCGATTGATGAAATTGTTACATATGATAGATCGGATGTAAGTGACCTTAGTTTGTCTCAAGATAACAATAACCTATTTCTAACTCTATAAACATTCGCATGGATACAATTAAAATAAACAAACTGCAGGCGAATAGAGAGAACGCACAAGCAAAATAAAAAGTAGACATAAATGTACACATGTTTGTTTCTAATGCAGATACACAACTACAGTACTACGATATAAGTTTCGGCAACGTTCGTGTTTCCGAATTAGTAAGATTATGCAACCAATGTCCGGCCGACCCGCGGCTCGTGACGGCTCGTCACTCACCAGCGAGCTTTAAAGGCGGTAGCACGTACAGTTCCAGTATTTGGAAGTATATATATCCGATATATTCCATATTTCAAATAATATACGAAATTTGCCGCAGCGTCAAACTTAAACCGTAGTACTGAACACGAGTTTAACAAATCAAATAACATTTTATTTGTGACAACACCAATAGTAAGAACAGAAAAACACACACAGGATATGAAAAAAGAACAAAGTAAGAATAGATTATTTTAATTATACTATACAGAATAAACATAAACAAATATTGCAGTATATGGCTCATTGTACACACTACATGTAACACAAAAAGGCTCCAAAACGGCATGTGCTGGGTTGCACTGGTTTTCCAAGACAGTAAAGCCAGGTTTCAAAAACTCAGCATTTAAATGCTGCAGCGTTTGAATTTGACACTCAGTGCCGTCTCTGACTGGGGCGATGCCAATCTCGTCAAATTCAACGCTTTTAAAACGCAAGCATGTCTCTTCTCGGCGAAAAAGTGTCAGTTCTCCCAAGTTCCCATTTTCCGAGATGTACTGGTATCTGCAAAAGGTCACCTCAAGCTCCTAGGGGTTTCGCTCACGCCTACTCTCAACTTTGGCTCATACATCGAGTCTGAGGCTAAAACAGCTGCCATGAAGCTGGGCATCCTCAACAAGGTCAGGAGATACTTCACACCAGGACAGCTTCTTAGTCTTTACAAAGCTCAAGTCCGGTCTGGTATGGAGCACTGCTGCCACCTTTAGGATGGTTCAGCCAAATACCAGCTCGCTACTCGATAGAACGTAGGGCTTTTAGGCTTATAGGTGATCAACATATGGCAGAGACTAAGACCCAAAGTCTCGAACACCGCCGTAAAGTTGCAAGCCTATCGATCTTTTACAGAATACATTTTGGGGAATGTGCCCAGCAACTATACTATCTGATCGCACCATCCCCCTACCATCAAAGGTCAAGCAGGCGCACAGCTCAGTAACATCCGTACCTAGTTGATATACCACCCATTCGCACACACCGTTTTGGTTCTACGTTCTTGATGCGCACAGCTAAGATATGGAACACTTTACCGTCGTCTGTTTTTCCTAATAAATACGATCCGGGCCTCTTTAAGAGTGAATAGGTTTCTTCTAGATCTTCGTGCTACATATTAGACCACATCATCGCTTACCATCAGGTGAGATTGTGGTCAAAAGAAGTTCTATTCATGTTTAAAAAAAAACTCAGCAACAGACTAGTCAGTGAAGGAATGTTGGTCTGTTCTTTCAAAATCAATCTGCATTGACCCGCTGGAACTGGTAGCTCATTTGCACGGGGCCAGTAACTGTCCTTCATTGACCAGGTAGTTACTAGACCTTTGATAACCAGGAGATCAGTAGTAAAATGGTAATGAATAGAGCAACAATGCTAATAATTTTAATTTTTGAGCGCTTGGGTTCGAATCTAGCGTACCAATAGATTTTTAAGTCGAAACATGCACTCCGAAGGAAAACATCGGAAACCCATGGCTTAGTAAGTTATATTAATCATGGCTATTTTATGGATTATGCTAAAATGAGGTCCTTCCGCAATTATCCATAACTATATTAGATATTCAAAAATAACTCTTGTCTATTACGTTTCAACTACTAACCGTCTGAACAGAGTTCGATGAAATTGTTGAAATTGTTATATAAATATAAGGTGTTGCAATTTAAACTAAAAATAATAAATATATATTTTTTTAATCCAATCATCTTTATTTTTTGTGCCTAACATGTGGGTACTTGCCACCCTGCCGAACGCACTATACGCCCTGTGTTGAGTGCTGCATTGGCCGGGGCAGGCCATTACTGGGCGAGGTCATTCAACTAGCGGGGTCATTGAAAGGCTTGCATTAACTTTTTAGTAATCTGTGGCATCGTGCAATACGCTATATAGATTATGTACTGGATTATGACGTAGGTGAAACGTTGTAAGCTAGTAACACAATCTTCCAGGCGATTAATGAATAATTATCGATTGAAAGTTTTAGTAAGCAGTTTTAGATATAAATGATTAAGAAATGCCTGTACACAAAAAGCATTCGAGAAATACATAAACAAGACGAAGTTAAATAATAAAATAATATATTATGCCAAAGCTTACAATTACATGTTAATGTAATTTGTTTAACAATTTGCTGTGTAATTTTTATTTTTTATTGTGTACAATAATGTGTTTTGATTCATTCATTTTCGCACTGATTATATAACACGTTGTCTATTGCAATCAGAAAATCAATTAAGTATAAATATCCTTACCTAAAATGGAAGAACACCTCCTTATTGTGGTCAGAGGTCTCGATAAAGCCGAAGCCGTCTTTGAGCGCAGCTATGAACCCCTGTTGCACGGCGCGACTCCCGCTACTGATCCCGTTCGCCACCACTCCGTTCTGCACGCTGTGCTGGACTTGGACGCACATTGCAATCAACTCTTTGGTACGTTTCACCTGAAAAACACGCGCGATATGAGAAGCAGTGAAGCACCGGTGTCGGCTTAGCTGTGCTGAGCCCGGAGTGCTATAAAGCATGGTGCTAATGAGTGAATGATTGGATTTTTGTCCACGTAAGGGTATTACGAGTAGAGTTCCTTGTGAAATACTACCACCATACCTATTTCTGCCGACAAAATACGCGAATACAAATGGCGCGCTGTCGTTTAATGAATTGACACATTCATTTAATTATGTGAGCGAGCACATGAAGCGCTAGGCTGCTTGTACACATATTTTTTTTTGTCGTGTAAAACTAGTTTATTCGCCGTGTGTAAAGCACGGTCGTCAGTGTTGTATGGATCACTATGGAAGTTTTGTTGACAGACACGGTGCAAACAGCACGGCACCGCCCGTTTAGTGGTGTACAAGAGGCCTTACAGTCACTGTATCGATATGTAAAACGTTGCCTATTATCTATCTACCATAATATGAATTTTCAATTAGTTTTCAACAATGAGTTCTTATTAAGTATTTCCGTTATTATATGCCAAGCTCTATCAAGCCACGACATTGCATCACGTTAATAAAATAATAATAATAACCAAATTAGCACGAGAACGAAAATAATAAAACTAAACTTGTTATTGAACCTTAGGAGCCTTTAAAAAAGACGGAATGCTTCTTTGAATTTAGAGACTGAAGACATTTTAAAAAACAGAATTGTTTGCTATTTAATAATACATTTTATTCCGGTTATCAATTTTTTGACCGATCTGTAAGAAAGATCAATGGCAAGAAGATTTTCTTTTTCTTTGAAATAATTAAAAGCCGACCAAGAAAAATAAAAAAAATTATATGCCCCCAATCTAAATATACAAGTTTCAAAGCGCAACGCGATATTGAACAGAAAAAGACGAGTGTGCTTTAGACCGACCACACGACTGAAGTAAAACTTCTTTTTCAAAATATTAATTTATAAAATTGATCAAGAACGAAATTTAATTACGAAAAATAATCAAGAAATCACCGTTCGCATAACGCTAACAAACTCGCAAACAAACTACTGACTGATATATATATATATATATATATATATATATTCCTCTCCTAGCCAGTGCATGTGCATAGATATATATATACATGCACTGGCTATGAGAGGAAGAGAGAAAGAAAATGTGCGCGCGCACTGTTCTTTGCTCCTACAGTGTGATACAGACAATAGGCCTGCACTGTGTCTTAGATATACATACGAAACGTATCTGGCTATGAAAGAGAAAAAGAAAATGTGTGCTCGCACCTCTCTCTCTTGCCCCTACAGTAATATACAAAACGTAACTCTCTCTTTTTATCTTCACTAACTTATATCTCCCTCTCAACTTCCGTTCGCCTCGCCCGATCACACCTTTCGTAACGCTCTCGTCACGCATTCACCAGCTTACTCCCCAAGTCAAGCGTGCGTAAAGAAGTTTTACTTCAAAAATAGCGGTTAAATCGATGGACTATGCCAGACTTCATACAAAAGTTTTCAGATCCCTTTAAACCCCGTTAGATTATAAACTTAGAGAAGCATTCCGACTGGTTTACGGCTGCCTAAAAGTGCATCTAAACAGACCATCTACGGAAATATTATCCGTCCACATCTTACCTTAATCATACATTTGTATTACATCACCCATTTATTCATACCACCACAAGAAACAAATGATACAAAAAACACTATTACTTATTTACTAAAATTATAACTAACTGAGGTGGCGAAAGGGTCCTCAGCTCAGCTTTTTATTTTATTTGCTACAGCATGTTGCCATACTGCAGCGCTGATCTGAGGCCAGTGCTGACCTCACGGACTCCCTGACATTTATTAACTACTAGCGGCCCGTCCCGCCTTCGCTGGTGGACATTTATTTTTTAAACACGATTTATGGATAATTTTTTACACCTTGGGTTACATTATTGAAGTTTTAGTAGGGATCACCAACCTTTTCTAATTAAAGCATATGTTATTCAGGGATAATGTGGTATTCTAATGGTGAAAGAATTTTTAAAATTGGACTAGAAGTTTTTGAGTTCATTCGTTACAAACATACACATCTTTCTTCTTCATTATATTAAGTATAGATAAGCATTAGGATTATATTTAGCATTACCTACAAATTACAAAACTCATACAAACCATGACTGTCAAATCTATACATTTATTATAGAGGAGAAAATTTGTATTTATATAATGGGTAATTTCAGGTTTTTTTACTGATATAAACCTATCTCTGACAACAATAGATGTTTAGCAATATTTCCGTAAAACATGGCCCGTAACGCTTATACGTAGCCAGTCACATTCGCCCACCCGTCGTTCGGCTCAGTCCGTCCTTTTCATATCTACAGTGCGTACCTTACGTGTGTAAGGAACGGTCTGATCCGAACGACAGGCTGGCGACAGCGACCGGCTCACCTTTACATACCCGAGGCCTTAGTTCCCTATCTCATTAGAACACCATGGCCGCTCCACCGGTCGCGCCACCAACAAAATATATACAGTACCTCTGTAATGTGTACAGAGTAGAGTACCTCACCATCAGCTTGGTTGCGCAACCAATTTGTTGCCGGCAACCGAATCAGCCGCTGGTAGCGCAATCATTAATATGTATAGAGCTATTTGGCATCTCACTCACTCCACAACCAGTTGCGCTACCAGGGACGCCTCTCCCTCCCGCCCGAATCAACACACTAGCGTCCACGATGTTACCACTGCCTTTTTTTTTTATTTAACTTTCTTTTACGTCGTACGCATAACAAAAGAACTCAACAAGTTAACTCTTCGACGTCCATTTTGAAACTGACAATCTTGGTGTTTGTTCTGGTGTTTCTTGCTTGGTAGCTCCACGGTGGCGCCGCCATGTTGTTCTAAAGAGATAGGACCCTTACGTTCAAAGCGTTATAAAAAAATGTAATTGAAACCAGGTAGTCAGTAAAAAGCGACATTAGTTAGTAACGAACCCGTACAGTCAATACCTGGTAGATGTCGAAGGTGACCTTGTCGCCAGCGCGCGGTTGCTTCGAGTCGGCGCATTTTTTCGCCTTGTACGGCAGCGTCTTCTTGGCTTGGTTTATTTGGCAAGTAATCAACCCGTTGTACTCCTGCTGGAAATTAAATACATATAAATAAATATAGTATATTATACCCCCCCCCCCCCCCGCGGCCTCGCACGCTTCGAGTTTCCCGTTCCCGTCGAAGTTCGGGATAAAAAAAACACTCTTTTATAGAAAAGCATAGAAAAAATCAGTCGCTCTGGAATCTAGATATGATGATGATGATAGAAATGCAATGTTGGCTAAAAATTTCAAAATCATCTTCGACTTCTTTTCAAATTTTGCGGACACAAACATACGGAAGCAGATTTTTTTATATACAAAGATAATGCTGGACATATCACACAGCACTATCTAGCCCCAAACTAAGCAGAGCTTGTACTATGGGAACTAAATAACAGGTAGAGTACTTTTTGGCGCGTTAGGAGAAACCGATCAGAGTATATTTTCAGCATGTTAGACCGTAAGTGTGTAACGCTATGAAGTTTTTCCGGTCTGAAGTTATCCAAGTGTTGCGGAAATGACGCAGAAGTTCGCCACTTGACGTTTGAAACGACTCAACCGGATTTCAATATGGATATTGTTAAATATCTACTGACAATTCGCACGCCTGCATACAGAATGAATTCATTAACAAGTATAGATTTAAGACCTTTTAGTGTATTTTTTCATTTCATTCCTTGCGTTCTTTAGAAATCTTCTTCCAGTCAGTGTAAGAAGGACATATATAGATTATATAAAATCTATACTGTCCCACTGCTGGGTAAAGGTCTCCCCCATTTCCTTCTTACACTTTGACTGGAATGAGATTTCTAAAAACGCAAGGAATGAAAAGAAAAATTACATTAAAAGGTCTTAAATCTATACTTGTTAATGTTGTATAACAGCGATGTTATTACCGATTTATAGTACCGCGGCATGGAATGGAAGCGAAATATTGTAACGAAATTGTACATACCGATGTCGTCGTACCCCTTGTAGGGCTGGCGTTAGAGGATGCGAGCGTCGTGGCCTCCTTGGAGATGACTCCGCGCACCGCGCGCTCTACCAGAGTCTCGAACTTGACGGTGCCTGAGGGCATGTGCTTGATGCGGATAGCTGACTGACGGTTGTTCATATTGAAAGTAGACACTGGCTCCACTGTGAATTCCACCTGAAAAACAATAACATACAAAAATACATTAATATACGAGCCTTTACTCGCGACTTCGTTCGCGTGGACTCAAATTATTGTCATAAATTATAACAGCGCTAATTTACGTTATATAGTTTTCATTTTCCGAACTCTTTAGTTCAACCTAAGCGCCTCCCACGCCCAGTCTGACATTTATTTTTATATGTATATTTAAAACAAGCGAAAACGGTGTGGGGGCCGAGGGATGCTCGCAGACTAAGAGGCATACCAACCGCCCGATGGTCGAATGACGTTGTGAGCGTAGCTGGGTGTCAATGGATGAGACTCGCAAGGGACCGGAAAGAATGGCATAATAAAGAGGAGGCCTATACCCAACAGTGGGTGCAGACGGGCTGAGCTGATGATGGTTCCTAGTGTACAATTCTTATTATATTATATAGGATATTATTATATCCTAGTAATATAATTACAATCTAGCCATATAGGCTTGTGAGTAATTTCATTTTAACCTAGTTTTATAGTATAATTATAAACTACGAATGTGTCCAATAGCACTTTTTTTTGTAAAGTCTGTCATGAAGATAGTTTATTTCTATAAAGTTAAAAACCGTGCATAATATTGCCACTTAGTACAAAAACATAAACTTCCTAGGACAAATAAAAGTGAGAGACCGGCGGCATTCATCTCATTTAAATTGAAAATACGGCTAATTACAATTAGCCATTGGTTCTTTGTCGTTTCACTGACATTTAGTATTAGATGCTTTGTATCATGAGCATCTGTCAAAACCAGGTGTGTGTTAAACTGCCTTATATTCATTTTAAAACAATTTAAACTATAGTTTAAAACAGTTTACGATTTGACAAATACCCTAGTTTACGTTTTGCGTTCAAAAATACATATAACACGAACCATTGTAAGGAAAACTAGCAAGACGCTAGGGGACCGATTATTTTCCATACAACAAACCGTGTTACGCTGAAATCGCGAAAAACACAAACATGGGAGTAAGGGTAGCATTCCACTAGAGCTGTGCGAGTTAGCTAAGCGATGATGAGTGAGCAAAAATCCACATATTGGTGGACCCAGCAATCCTGTCGGATGGCGAGGCAAATGAAGCAGTCCTATTGGTGGGTTTGACACACATCCGTACCTTAATAACGTAGCACATCTCTGGTGGAAAGGCAACAACCCAAGGGTTCAGGACTAACCTCGTCTCCAACGCTGAGTTCCTTGCCGAGACGCAACACCTCGGGGAAGCGGAATGACATGGTCTGCTCCCGCTCAACGCATTTTATAAAGCCGAAGCCTTCAAGCGCCCGCAACGAACAAACGATGCCCTGCTCTCGCCTGTCACAAAACAAGCCCAGTTTCAGATCATTTTACCAAACAATATCCCTACTTTTTTACCATGTCAATGATAAAAAAATATTCTCTATATAAATATTCTCTATTATTGAAAACACAGGGATAAGAGACGGTTTCCTCCAAAGCGGAGCAGAGAGGAGATGAGTGAGATCATCCAATAGTAACACCACGTAGATGACGTAATACAATTTTGTCGTAATACTATTGGCTGAATTTACACATCTTCTCTCCGCTATGGTCCGACCGGCCGTCATACTGGAATCACAAAGCTGGTGTTTTGCTTAGATATCTGTATATATTCGCATGTAAGGAAAATTTTAAAGGTTTTAAGGAAAGCATCTAAGGGAGAGTTTAATACATTAAGGCTCAATTTATATTGACGCGGAATGGAATGGAAGCTAATTATGGTAACAAAATTGTACATAGCATAATGACAGCAAAAAAAAAATACAGGCGAGGCTAAAACAATTCTCAGGAAGCGTCCTGCTTTTTAAGCTCCTATCTAGTTTGTACACAAATAGGTTACAGATAAAAAAAGCTTACAAAACGGACGTGAACAAATGCGAGTTTAACACTAATAAGAGGTTTCTTCCAACAAACCTAATAAGGTAATTATAGTGTTATTATTCACTTCCATTCCGTTCCGCGGCAATGTAAATTGAGCATGACTAAAAAGGTACGAAACGGCGATATCAATGTTGCTTTCACACGGGCATATTGTAATCGAGTAACATTTCGTTCGACTGGCTAATATAATAAATAAATATTGCTGGACATTTCACACAGCATATTATGAAATGTAATGAAATGATGAATAAATGAATACAGCTCTATCTAGCCCCAAACTAAACAGAGCTTGTACTATGGCAACCAGATAACTGATAGAATACTTAAATACATTTTTTTTGTAAATACATACTTATAATATATAGAGAAACAACCAGACCCGGACAAATATCTGTAGATCATGTAAATATTTGTTCCGCGGCGGGAATCGAACCCGCTACCTCCTGCGTCTCAGCCGTCGCCCACTGCACCACGGAGGTCGTCGATACGTATCCATTTATCAATCTAACTGGACGTACTGAAACCGAACTAACTAAATATTATGCTAAATCCAAAATTCCCATACAGATAGTATGTTTGGACTTTGGAACTACTCCATTCTATTAAAAGACTTATTGTAAACAACCTATTTTGCGCAGTAAAAATAAGGTATTATTTAACAAACCAAAGACATAAAGCCCTACCACCTAATATTCTACCTAGATTTACAACGAATAAATGGATTAATAAGAATTATGAATACATTTTATCCAATAATAGTTTTTCGACAAGTTTGAGGACACTTTCGGTAAGGTGTCGACAAATATAGGCTTTTGCAGTGCAAATAAAACAAAGATAAAATATATTTGTTGAAAAGCTATTTCATCTAATAAATAAGAAGTCCTTACTGACTGACCTACAACGGCTACAACGCACAGCCTAAAGCACTGGGCCGCTTGAAATATGGTTAAATTAGAGCTAACTAAGGTATATTTGATTTTCAAGTCTTCCTTAAGACTTCCTGTGTGCGTAAAAAGGAGATTTCGTATGACAAAAAAAATATTTCATTCGTATCTTTGCATAAATACTTTTTAAGGTACTTAATAAGTTTTTTCAAGTTGTAATACCTTTGTCACATGTCTTGTTTTTTATTTTATAGAGCTTAACTATTAGGTGACATATAATGTACCAATAAGTACAATAAACTTCGACTCACTGCCTCATAAAAGGAGCTTCCAGCTTCGCTCCATCAATAATACCGCAAATTTAACCGGCTTTCAACCAGCTAAAGCTGCATCTTGTCACATAAGGCTGTATAAATCATCATCTAAGTTAACAATTTCAATTTGCAAGCTCACCTTTCCCCAGACACGTTGAAAGACTCGTCCAGCAGAGAGATGTTGGTGGCCCGCTTCAGCTGGTCTCGCCTGTCTGTCGCGACCTGGAACTGAACCCAGTCTCCGTGCCTGAGCGTGAACTCGCCACATTGATCTTTGTCTCCAAACGGCACCTAAAAACGAATACTTTTTAAAATCACGATGTCGCTTTATATTAAAAAAAAGATCAAAACTTCCTTTGTTTGATTTTTTATGTAAATGAGTATAACTCGACCAAATCGATTATAACTTCCTATACTTAAAGAAAACGTTGTATATACCTAAGATTTGGGTACCTTGACCGTGATAGAAAGTTAGCTCAACAGTATCTCATCATCATCCACAACCTGACTTGACCCACAATTGGGTATAGGGCTCCCCAAGTTTGTGCCATCCACCACGATCCTGCGCTAGTCTCACTCACTGACGGCCCGCGACCTTTACAATGTCGTCCACCCATCTCGCTGCCGGACGTCCTAGCCTTCTATACACGTGACTGAATGGTGCCCGAGGAACAGTATCTCAACTCCACCGAATCTATGGTGAGCCTGTCTTCTAGCGTTGGAAACGTACCTCTACCTCGGAGTGGTCGACGGCCCGGTATCGGATCCGTCCCGGCAGAGGGTCGGTCTGGGGCACGCGCACCGAACTCCCGCGCTCCAACGGCTTCAACACTTGCCCCCGCATTATCTCAGGGCTCACGTCCTCGAACACCACTGAACCACACGGCAGCTTCGTTATATTGCACGCTACTTCTTTACCCTAAAACAAAGGCAAGGTGAATTTGTCCTGTTTAAATCGTAAGGCAAGCAGACCTAGGGCCAAGCGCAAGTTATTAAGGATACATCATCGAGATCGTGCACAATGGAACTGGAACATTTAACAATGATAGCTTTTGGTGTCATTTACCACAAAACAGGATTCCCTGCATCTTGGGACTCAAAATACTAGTCATTAACAAGATTAAGATAATAGTTAATATTTGTCAACATTTCGGTACATTTCGAATGGTTAATCAATTCGGTTAAGATTTATTTAACCAAAAACTTTCAAACTTATTTCACAGTTTTTCCATTTCGGTACCGAAATCGGGGCGAGCGGGCGGAGGCAGCATGCCGGCAATCAACCAACAATCAAGGGTAAAGTTTCGGTACCGAAATTGATGGTATATCGTTAAATATCGGTATGACGTCATACCGAAATTTTAGGTTTCTTATTTAGCCGTAATTGTACCTGTTGTCGCCACACACTCTTCAAACTTGAAAGTAAATCATTAAATTAAATTGTTAGTTGTTGCGGTTAAGCGATTAGGGGCATTGATTATCTAATTACATAAATACCCGGTTGGAAAGTAAATAACAAGCACGTGTCGGACAACGCACAGCTATAGGCTATCGTGCCTCGGCCGAACATACAGACGGACCTGGCGAAACTATAAGGGTTTATATTTCAACTGCGGAACCGTAAAATGGCCCTGGGTGTGCTTTCTCTAGCCTATTTTTTGGATACGATGGTAGTATAAAAGCAAAGCGAACGAGAAGTGCTTTGCCGCTATACAGAGTGGAAAGTTATGATGGGCTCAAGGACGGCTTACATAAATATTGACCTTCTTCTACTTACTACTTTTAAAAGACTATCCGCAACTTTATGCCCCGTGTTTTGTTACGTTACGGTCGTACGACATTAACTGAAAACACGGGTACGGCTAATGGCTAGTAATGTTGTAAAACTTTTTTTTAAATAATTAAATACCACAGTAAATGAAAAAATGTCAAACATCTATATTATTTAATACAATTCTGGAAGTGTTTTAAATTAATGTCGTAGATAACAAAACAGATTGTATACTTACTGAATTATTTTTGCTTGCACAGATTTTTCTTTTTTTTAGTGTTCGTACAGTTATTAACAAAGCAGTATTCATTCAGTTTTAATCGAGCCATTAAATCCTCTGATCCTCATTATTGTTCAGAATTATAATCACCTGAGGTCAACTGAAGTTAAGGTTTCACAATTCTCAGAAAACAAATTATTCCTATACATTTAAAGAGAAGTTACTTCGTACATTTGCAATTCAGTGCCACATCTGAACTTTCAACCCTGTATTTAATCTTTGATGGGAGTGAAAATAAATGAATCGCAGCAGACAAAAAAGCAGGCAGTAAAGAGGCCAACAACGGCCAGAAAGAATAATAATAGTTGAAAAAATAACAGTTAAAAATACTCTTTTTCCATAAATTCCGATAGAAGGGGCTAAAAAAACTATAGAAAAACAAACTTTTATGAAGAATATAAGTAACAGACCACTTTAAACTTCTAACAACAAACTAATCCAGACAAATAATGTCGGTGTTACCCATAAATTCACACTTTCACAATTCATAATTTCACACAAAGCTTAGAAACAAATAGTATATAGAAAACGGATAGAATAATGATCTTAAAGATCTTTTTTTGCAAATACATAGGTACTTATTAGTGTTGCCCAAATTCAGTCTTGGTCTTGCAGTCTTGGTCTTGTTCTTGCGTTTTTGCAAGACCAAGACCAAGAACAAGACCGCGTATTTTTAGCAAGACCAAGACCAAGACTGACCGTGCAAGACTTGAGCAAGAACAAGACATAGCCTGCAAGACTCTTGCGTCTTGCAGCTAGGACTTAGCGCTATTTCACTGAGTAGTTAGGTGTAACAGTTCGGTGTATAGGTAGGTACGCTTAGGAATTCTATGAGACGCAAAAAACTGTATCAAAGAATATGAAAAACTGGACCTATGCGCATTACGACTAATACCATAAACATAGCGAATAAAAAAATATCTATTAAAATCAAACTGAGTGCATGCATAGTTATGTTTTAACCATCGGCACTTTGATAATGCGGCGTCAAAGGTTTTGTACTTACTTCTCAAAGAAATTTGCCGCTTTTCGGAAGTACATGGTTATGATACACGCGCCGGCGGCTTCTTTTGAAATCTAAAACAATCGTTGCCGCCACGCCGAAATCATAACATTTGACACTATTTGATTGCCGCCATAGGGCGTAGGTATACTCATGCAAAATAATTTCCTAGTAGAGTACCTACAGGTGTTCCAAAGAATAAATAAGTTTCAGAGTGCTTAGAATGCAAATGAATACATTATACTGATCACGCAAGTAGTATTATGATTAGGATAAAATTCTAAGGATAGGTAGTAGATGTCATATTAATTCATTATAGTAAGTATATATTATAATATTGATTACTTATATGGTTTTAAACTAATTACTTAGGTACTATTGTTGTACATTTAGTCATTATATTTCTTAAGTTTTTACAAGAAAAAATAGCAAAAAAGTGTTCAAATATCACCCGTTTAATAAATATTGTAGCCACTTTTAAATATCCTTGAAACGTGTAAAAAAATTCTACGAAACTAATAAAATAATATAAAAAGCGTAGGTACTTACCTACTAATAAAATAAAAAGCCTGCGATAAGAGTTTTGTATTACTTACCAGCCCGAATATCTCTGAGAGAGATGATGAGAGTAAGTATTTACTAGCTGTGCCCGCGACTTCGTCCACGAGGAATAGTAACTTTGGAGGTATAGTGACGTTCAGGACTTATTTATTTATTTTAAAACTTCTGTCATCAAACATACAAACGAACTCTTCAGCTTTATAATATTAGTATAGATGTACGCCAAAACATTCACTTATATGTAAAGAATAGTGATTGGCACTAATTCTATTTTATTCACGCGTCGCGTCTGTACAAGTAGGTTATATTTAGTGTGTGTTTGTACGCCGCACGCGGCATTGTTTGATTTGCGGCGGCATCCTTTTCATAGAGCCGGCACGTAGCGAGGCGGCGCGGTAGAAAGCAAGGAAACGTACTATAAATAAAGGAATTATTTTAATTCCAGTCATTTCCAATTGAGCTGTGCTTCGAGTCTAACTTAATAATTGTTTTTACTAATTCTCGTTGTTTTCTAAAAACGTATCACGTGTACAATTTAATATGAGTGACGAAGATTCAAATTATTCTAGTCCGAGTAACGAGAGTTTGAGTCACAGATCTAAAAGACCCAAAAGCAAATTTGAGGAGTTTTTCGAAATAATTCATGCATCCCAAACTGCCTTCTGTAAATTGTGCCAACATAAAAAGATTGAAATAAAAATGAAAAACAGAAACACTTCAGGCTTAAGGAAACATCTAATATCTTTCCACAAAAAGGAATCAGAAATATTTCTTCCTGTTAAACCAAAATTAAGTGGAGATATCACAAGCTTTTTAGTAACCGCTGGAAGAAGTGGACAGGTAAGAATATTTTTTTAACAGTTAAAAGAATTTTAACTCCGCGTAGCTATTCATGCGATACTTTCAAAAACGCCATTAACTTACGTAAGTATTTTTGAGTTAGTGGTGTTTTCACAGTTTTCATCTAGGGGTGCGACATATTAAGTATGTAATTATCGTCTTAAATATTTTTTATAAACACCCATATTTTCATTTAATCGGCCAGTAACAACTAAGTACTTTATTTTGGTAAATTACAGTACAGTGCAACCTTAATATAACAAATATCAATTTAACGATTTTCTCGATTTAACAACAACAAACCTCCTCCTCTTATACGCTCAAACAAACCTAGTATGTTTTAAATAATAACACAAGATTTATTGTTTTGTTTCAGTCGGAAAACAGCAGTGACAACATCACGACAGCTACAGTTGATTGGGTGGTGAAAAAATATCTTCCCTTCTCATTTTTCGATGACGAAGCTACACAAGTATATTTTCGACGTATTTGCCCTAATATGGTGTTTCCTAAAAGGTCTACACTTAGAAGGAAAGTCAAAGAGCGATTTGAAGAGCTCCAATTGAATCTCAAGGAACGACTTCAACAATTATCATCTAAAATGTCTTTTACCATTGATGGGTGGACGTCAATTGCTGGTAGGAGTTACTACGGGGTTACTATTCATTATATAGACAACGAATGAAAGTATCAATCTGTAGTTCTTGATTTTATACCATCACGCGGTCGACATACTGGGGAAGATATTGCAACGATTTTCCATGAATGTTTATTGGAATATGGCATAATTGATAAAATACAAGGTATCACGGTCGACAACGCAACTGCAAATACCAAATTTATGTATGAACTGGGCAAACAGCTGCCGCCACACTTTGATTCAGACAATCAACATTTCCGGTGCTTTGCTCACATTTTAAACCTTGGTGTACAAGATTTATTAAAGACCTTAGCATTACACTGTGAGTCTGACACTAACGCGCAAGATCAGCAGTACGAAGACTATGCAGACGAAACTGAGGATGAGGAAGATGAAGAATCTGCACCAAATATTGCTGACTCGCGTACATCTGTAACAAAGTTACGCAGTATTTCCAGTAAAATAAAAAGAAGTGAGATAGTGAAGAAGAAGTTTCAGTCTGCTTGTGAAGCAGCTGGCGTGCCATCAAATCTAAATGCCATTCTTGACTGTCCAACGAGATGGAATTCCACACATGATATGATTGGATTTGGTTTAAAAGTGAGAGCGGGCATTGACATATTGTGCAGTTCTGTCACCGAATTAAATGATTTTCAAATCACAGCTAATGAATGGCAGGTACTCGAAAAATTACATAAATTTCTAATAAACTTTAAACTTTTAAGCACAAAACTTGGTGGAGACAAATATGTTACATTACCGCTAGTCATTGTATTATTCAATCTCTTGCTAGATAAAATTGAATCCATGGTAAAACAGTTAGATGAGAAACCTAATCGATCTGAAGTGGATGAAAGGCTCATTCTAGCTTTCCAAGCAGCTCGAGACAAAATGCTTAAACATTACAAGAAGAGCAACTGGATTTATTGTACTTCTTTAATTTTAGACCCAAGGCATAAGGCTCAGACTTTTGACCTGACAATGTGGGGGAAGCAACTTAAAACAGAAAGTCTGCGCAAGTTCAATGAACTTTATGAAGAATATAAAAGTCTACACTCACTGAACAAATCTCTGGAATTGCCAGAAAAAGAAAATAAAGTATGTGATGAAGATGAAGACGTAATAGACTTTGATAAACTCTATGAATGTCCCTCGACGTCATCTGGATCTTGTCTTCAAGGCTTGGTGATAGACGAGTTGGAGGAGTACCTAAGAAAACCAAGAACTGCCAGCTCGGAAGACATTTTAGATTGGTGGAGGACGCATGAGACAGAGTATCCGATTTTATCGAAAATGGCCCGTGATTTTCTCTCAATACCTGCAACTTCAGTACCTGCTGAGAGGTTATTTTCTAAAGCATCATTAGTAATTAGAAAACATAGAAATAGGTTAAGTGATGAGTCAGCCAGATGGTTACTTTGTATTAATTCTTGGTCAAAAAAAATTATATAAAGTATCATAACCTAATGATAAAGCTGTTGATTTGTGTTGTATTTTATTTTTTATTCAAATAAATGATAAATCGTAAAACTCTTTTATTAAATTTCTTATAAGTTGAGGGTTCAATCTCTTTCTAGACAGATAAGTATTGTTCTTTAAAATACAGTCAAGTTATTGTAATTAATTTGTTTTTTTACATGTTTTAGCAAATGTAAGCTTATAAATCATAAATGTTTATTAAGAAACAGTTACTTCCATGGAAAACGACATATAGGTCAGTTGATTTTTCGAATTTCTTATCAAATCTTCAGTTATTTATTAATCTGCTTGATCTTTACTATGGCTATGTTAATTTTTAAGCTCACAATGTTCCAATTCTAATACGTTTTTCTAAGATTTAAAGTAAACTTTAATAAATAGTAATAGACTAATAGGTAATTGCAAGACTTGCAAGACTCTTGCTGCAAGACCAAGACCAAGACCAAGACTGGGAGCGCAAGACCAAGACCAAGACCAGGTGTATTGGCGCAAGACCAAGACCAAGACTGGCTAAGTCTCGTCTTGTTCTTGCATTTGGGCAACACTAGTACTTATAATATAATAGAGAACAACTCAGACCCGGAACAAACCTATATCACACTAATATTGTAAATGTGAAAGTTTGGATGTTTGTATATTTGTTTGTTTGATACTCAATCACGTAGTCACGGCTGAACCGATTTCGTTGAAATTTAGTATGTACTTAGATTATAACCTGGATTACCACATAGACCTATACCTTTTAACCCATAAATCAGTTCCTATGGGATAAAAATGGGGTGTCAAGTTGCAACAGCGAGTTTAGCTTTATTTCTAGGTTACCTGCACATTTAGTAACGCAAAAGAAGCCGCGGGCAACCGCTAGTACCTAAATAAAAATTAAATGATGTTCGTTGGTACGCGCATCACTAACAACGACTGGGGGCAGATTAGGCTCTTATTTTTTAATGTTCGTAATAATCCGTATAAGAGTATTAAGAAAAAAAAATCAGGAAAGTTGCCCGGAAATTGCCAAAGTTCGGGAAAAACTGAAAGTGATTTTTTCTATGGGATTTTTGTAAAGAACTCAAGACGATACAGGCTACATTTTACTTTGGATTCCGTGCGAAGCCGGGGCGGGTAGTATCTCTAATAAAATACCATTCGTTCTACGACTCAATAGTTTTATTTTGAGTCTGTTCATTTCCGTAGCTTTACTAGCTTTGGCTGAAAGCGAATTTCCTGGAATATTGCAATACCATTTCCACAAATTCCTGATTTGCAAACTCCACATGATACTAAGCGAGTTGTTTTTGAAAAATCAAAAGGAAATGTGAACTCCAAAATACTAAGCTGAGACTTCAGATAAGTAATTTTAAGGGTGTGGATCATTTTACTACCACTGCCTTGCGTAATTGCTCACTCATACATAGCAGAAGAACACAGTGACAAAAAGCACATGCAATTGTGAACTGGAATTACACTTTTTGATGTGTAAAATCTTTCCTCTCGGTTTGTGGGAGTGATTTTGCCAAAAGGGACGTAAATGTGTAACAGGAAACCGGGGAAGCGCGCGCTATTTGATTTGACCAATGAGCACGCGCGGTGGTCAGATGTTACACATCATATGCGACTACTGTGAGGCTCGTAGTTTTTTTCTATCACCGTTTTGAGATAGTGGGGTATGCAAATAACTATAGACTGATTGGTCAACTTCTCTTGGCTTGGGTACATCCACTAGCAAGCAACTGTTAGATTGTGTGAGAACATTTAAAATCTACCATAATTAAATCGCGCACATGCGGTTCACGCTGGTTGATACACGCCACGAGAAGCCGCTTTTCGCTACGTGTGGCGGCCTCTACCGACCGAAAGTGAAGGAAAAAGTAACAAAGTGGATGTCACGCGCTTCCGCTACTAAGTGGCCGCTCCCAACTTCATGTGTCGGCATGAATTTTTCCGTTTACATACCTCGCTTGCTACGTACCGAATAAAAAACTATTGTTCTACAATGTTATGGTTTATACTAATGTATGCTAATAATTCCGTTTTCGTACCGAATAGCAAATTACAGGCAAATTAAAAGTAAAAACACTGTCGGATTTAAATCGTTTTATTGATAAGTGGTTTAATATTTCACCATTTTATACAATTGTTATTATTGAAAACAATTATTACTATAGAAACTTAAACTAACCATTTATACTAGGCAAAATGAATTTGTTCCAAGTTATTTAAATTGTATTCCTATAAAATCCACGCGAAAACAGCACTGCATTTTCTTTGCGACTGCACTGCTAATGAAAGCTTTGACCTTGTGGCAATAAAAACGAGGCGAGCTTACCTACTTCGCAACGTAGGAAGAATGAATGAACGAAAACACTTTATTGTACACCATAAAAAAATTACACACAAAGCAAATAGTACAATGGGCGGTATTATCGTTTTGAAAAATGGTATGTAAACGGAATAATTTGTTGGCATTATGACACGGGTGACAGCTACGTTTAACATAGTTTAAAAGTAGTAGAATTAACATGAAGTGAAAGCGTCGACTAAAGGGCGCTGAAAGACAATCTCGCTATACCCTGCTGATCAAAGGACAGAACCGGCGCTAATCACACATTCGTATTTATAATAACAGTATGGTTTATGTAAAGTAAGAAAGAGGTAGCCAAATATTATATAATATATTTATGGTATAGTTTATAGTATATTTACGGTATTTAGTATTCCTTATTAAAAGCACATCCCTGCCGTTTATCTACTACATTAATATAGAGGTAAAGTTTGTTGTTAGGAGTAATCTCAGAAAATACTGAACCAATTCTGAAAATTCTGTCACTGATTGAAAGCTATACACTATCCGCGAGTGCTAATGGTTATATTTTATTTTGATAAAAATCGGTACAAAGCCGGGGCGGGTTATATTGCAAATATGGCCGATGGCACATGCACATTTTAAATAGTGTTTGTCTAAGAGACACAAGGACAAACTGTTAGGCTAAAAAGTTAACACAATACATTAGCTAAAAATAGTCCCACGACTTTACGTACTGAATTTCATGTAAGACGGCGGAGCGAGATTTATTTATTGTAAAAAAATTATATAATTTTAAAAGCTAACTTTTGGAATAAAAAGCTTTCATGCGATTGCAGCAGGCCTAATTATAATTACGAATAATATAATAAAATAGGTCCAAGGCTTTGAACAACTGAAAGTTGACAGTTTAGACATATCGTGGAAACTTACGCGGTTTTTTTAGGTATGAAAATATTTACAATATATTGGTAATATTGGTAAGTGTAAGTATGTTCTGAAATTACTTTAACTTTCTGGTAAATTAATAAATGTATTAATATAACAACCATCTTGGTTTTATACAAATGTAGGAATATTCATTTATATCATATATAACCTACAATGACTATTGTACAACCGGGGTCGAATTGATCTATTTCAAAATGTATTTAAGGGTTACATTCTTGATTACTCTAAGCGTGCTCGATGGTAGCAATGAACAGTAAATTCGTAAGAATATTATCAGTTATGTATGAAAGTGGATGTACCCAGGACATGTCAGGAAGGCTACCACCACCTCTCAGTCAACCACTAACCGTCATCGAGCTCCCGTAGTCATATTCGTCCTCATCTCCTGGCTGCATCAGGGTCAAATTAAAACGATCATATTATTATGAGAACATTTCTTTTTTAGTCACTGAATATAAATCATGTTGTCGCAAAGCGAGATTAAAGCAGTACTTTATGTATACAGTTAGTTGTAACAAATGTTACGTCCTACGCGAGTGGCGAACACATCCAGCCAGATTGACTGAGTTCCGTATCTCCTTTGATGATCGGACAAAAACCGACTCGAGATGGAACGGGCCCTATCGCGTATCGTATCAGAGCGGCGTATCGACACCGCGTACCATGATTGCGTATCATCTCCCGTCCACATATGCGATCATGATACGCGTCGGCGTAGTTGGCGTAAACTGAGGCGCCACAACTAGATACGGAGCTTGATACGGTACGATGAATGATACGCCGATACAGATACGGCGATCGGATCGGCCAAATGGTACATACGTGAACCCGGCTTAAAGCAATACGGGTAACAGGGAAGTGCTTCGCGCCTTGTGATACGATAACCAGGAGAAAATTGATTTATAAATACTACATTACCTCGCGATAGAGATTAAAGAGTTATTAGTAAAAATGCACGGTTACGCGCTTTTGTTTTGAAATTGCATAAATGACCGCAGCATAGTATTAAAAACAATGACTATTGAATAATCCTCCACGGTATTGTGCACAAATCTAGTCACTGCAGCATAAGCCAAGTTTAAAAAAGTTGTTTTGAATTACTTACATTTCTAGTCTGGATAATAAATTCAACATCGTCACCCAGCGCCAGTTCCTCCTTGGTCTTAGATTCGGAGAAATGAAAGAAAATCTCTTTCACGACATCGGCCCTTTCGATGAAACCGAAATTTTCTTTCATTGAGCAGACAACCCCGTGGTATTTGACTGGGGATTGCGGGTTTTCGAAGCGTACATGGCATGCGCCCAAGGTGCCCCTGAAAGATTTACAATTTTTAACTATTGCCTGTTTTTCGGCTTTGCAGCCAACGCATAAGAGACATATTATTTTTATGTTCGTTTAGGCATTTATCACATTTTTTTACAAACAGTAATGTATAAAAATAACACTTAATAAGTTTTTTGTGAAAAATTACTTTTTCAAAACAAGCTTTTATAAAATTCATAATCGGAACCGCAAGCAGATTCAAATGAGCCCAAACACTAGTAGCCTATTATAATCAATTCAGAAGTTCCGTTGTCTAACATCCGTCTCCATCATGAGACCACCTCCATGATACCATATTATTGTATTGTCACCGAAGTTACACACGTATTCCAAATTTCAGCTCAATCGGTTAAGGGGAACGGGCAAGATTAAAATTCAGTTGCAAGATTCCACCCGAACAAACATACATACATTGCAAGTTAATTAAAAAGCTTATAAAAACCACTAAGGTTTGTTGGGATAATGTTATCGTAAAAAAACTGAAGCTCGGAAGCGCCTAACCCAAAACAAACTTACTTATAGGTATGCCATGCCATTTTTATTATACATTATAGGCTTGCGTTTGACCACGATTTCACCTGATGGTAAGCGATGATGCAGTCTACGATGGTACACGCTTGCCAAAAGAAACCTATTCACTCGCGACTTAAAGATACCCAAGTTGTAGCTATCAGGAAACACAGACTCTGGCAAGGCGTCCCACTCTTTGGCGGTGCGCATAATAAAATTCGAAGAGAACCGCTTTGTGCGAATGGGAGGTATTTCTACCGTATAGCGATGGCGCACCGCAGAGCGTCTGGTTGTCCGTTGATAGAATGGAGATGGTGGGATCAGGTTGAAAAGTTCCTTAATAATATTATTCCATTTCCAATAATTATTTACATCTATAAAAAAGTATGTTTACTAAGCGGTACTAAGTTTCGTTTAAATGAGTTAATGAGTGTCAAGAGCTCGTATGAGGTAATAGTCAAGTCTGTTGTCAGAGTTTTGGGTGGCCCTGAAGCCCCCGAATCCAATGTTTATCTGCGGGGCTAGCATGATCGATCACTCTAGAGAAGTTTCTCACAACGGAAGAGTGTACAATGACATTTTATCGTAGACATTAGTACTTTTGTATTGTCATGTTTCTACTCTCTACGCTAGAATGTAATTTTACAGAGAGAAACGTTTATATGGCGGTCATGCGTACGAACATGTTTCCTGCCTTGGGCAGGAAACTGTTATGTTCGTACATGACTTAGCTCGTATGTGCTGCCGAGCACCAAATTAACGTTTCCATGGTGATCAGTTGATCACTGATCGACATTGCATCATAAATGGATAAAGTATTGGAAATTACAGTCATTTTCAAATACCTACACATTATATTTTAAGGGCGACTTGCGTAACGATGCCTAAACATATTTAGTGGCTAAGTTTGATTTAAAGAGTTGTCAAATCATATAAATACGCCAAATTTAAATATGTTTAGTCACTAAATATGTTTAGGCATCGTTCTGCAAGCCGGCCTAAATATGATGTTTTTGACAAAAAAGTCGCAAGAGGCTCATGTAATCCATTCAAATAAGCGCAACGAAACATCCGACTTCATACTTATTTATAAATTCGAAAGCAACAGTCTCTTTGTATGTCTGTTTGTTACGTTTTCACGACTAAACGGCTGGACTGATCTTGATGAAACTTGACATGGAAATACTGTGCATCATGAGAAAGAATAGTTTTTTGCTTGCTGTGATAATTTCGTACGAAAGTCTACACAAAAAATCTAAAAGACTACCACACAATGCCAAAATGGTGTCCCCCGGAACTAGATTTTAAGACTAAACGAGTTACTAATTTCAACTCGATCTTACACATGATGTTTCAGTTTTGTAAGACATTTTGATTACAGATAAGAGAGATCAATACATCAAATTATAACACTCCTTTTCGCATGGGAGGTATAAATATGATTTCTCTAATCTATTCATAGATTACAAGGGCAAGCGTTGATGCGCTTCGGCTTGTCGTTAATAGGTGCAATTTCGCAGTAAAAATAGGTACACGACGTTTAAGCGACTAGACTCGATTCAGCTTGACTCGCCAGCCTTTAAACCTTTACACTTGGCTAAATTTAGTGCACTAAATGAAAAAGACTGAAGACTTCAGACAAGTTTAAAGTTACTTTAAGATACAGTCAACGTCGATACTTCCAATAACTCTGAATTTACTGCCCTAAATTTAACCAAGTGACTGGTTTCAATGCTAGAACTGAAAAAATACAGAGTTCAAGAGAAGAATAGAAGACCATAATGCTTACCTCTGATTGGTTGCGATCTGAAAGCTGACAGCGTCACCAGTGTGCAGGACCACATTGCCTTCGACATCGTCTTTCGTGTACGGCAGGAAAAAGCATTCGCCTCGGTTTTCGTAAGAGATACGCCCGGTATTATCGCCCGATCCTTCGCCCTTCACTTCTGTTGTCACAGTACCAGTCACCCGTGCTTCGCTTAGAACCTAAAAACGTACATACCATTTTATATTTAACTCATTTCGAAAAGTATTTAAGTCACAATAAATCTATTGTGAAATAAAAACATACGAGACTAACGTTAAAAGATCAGTGGTCTAAAAAACGATCTTACAGCGGAAAAAAAACGATTTACATTATTTTTACTGTATCTACTATTGTGTTATTTATACCATTTCAGTATGATCTATGAAAAACTTTGCATTGTCTACAGCGTTGCATTAGTGAAATAAGTAGAATGACAGGGAAATAGAACCATCTGACTACAAAGGAACATCCCAAAGGACAGCGAGAAATCATACCACTTCTGGAGCAATTTTGGTGACAGTAGAGGCAATGGGCTTCCCCGTCCGACGGTCGTAAGTCATCTCAAACTCCACCGGGTCTCCGATTTTCAAATGCTCGGTGTTGCCGCTGAACTGGCTGAAGTGGAAGAACAGTCGAGCCTGCCGCTCGCAGCACTGGATGAACCCGTACGAGTGAAGCAGCTTCTCAATAATCCCAGTCTCTCGTATAGGTGGGTGGTTGATGGAATCGTATTGCGATGAATTGGTTGTGGAGCTTGATGAATATGAGTCGCCCATGGGACAGCCGTCCATGTTGAATGTTCCTATGGTGAAACGGTTACCACTACCTGATTTCAGTCCGTTACTGTAATTACTACTATCTCTTCCCGAGTTGGGGTAGTCACCGCTGTAAGTACCTATAAACGTACGGAATTCGTTAATCACATAAAACAATACACGATCGTGCATTTCATGGGTGACTTATTTAATTTGAAGCAATTTATTCAATTACCTCGAGTTATTCTGTTTCAAAAGGATTGTACTTTCAGATGATCCAATGCAAAAGGAGATAATGTGACTTTGGTTGATATGCACGGTTCGTATAGATTTGTTTCGAAATTATATAGACTATTGATATTTTCCATATAGGGGGGGGGGGGGGGAGCAAACTCCGGAACGACCCTAGACGTAAAGACGACCTGATAAAGGTTGCTGGGAGCCGTTGGGTGCAGGCCGCACAAATTTGGTGGTTCTGGAAATTTATGGCGAGGGGGCCTATGTTCACAGCCTATGTCCTGTGGTTAGATTAGATTAGATAATTCTTTATTGCACACCATGAAACAAATACAAATAAAAAATAACAACGTAAATCTATGGATACAGTTGGCGGTGTTATCGCTAAACTAGCGATCTCCACCAGACAAACTTTGGATGGAATGGACTGTGTGGACATTACCTGGGTACCTGGGGTGTAATAGTGGACCGAACCTACTACATGTACATACATACTAATACTAGATTGATATAAAATCTAATGAAATAAAAAAATAACCTAAATAATAACTACTCATAACAATTTATATATACGAGTACATACTTATTATGACTTATTTAAGAAACAAATTAATTAATAATAAATACATAGATATTTAGCGACAAATACTCAGTGTTCTCTGAGCATACGTTTAAAAATGGCAAGTGACTTGGCAAATCTGATAGCTACCGGCAGCGCGTTCCATAACCGGACAGCCTGCACTGTAGAAGACTTATCAAAGTAAGAGGAGGAATGTACAGGTGTCCTGAGTTGGAGTGTGTTAGATGAACGCAAGTATCGAGGAAATGGAAGCGTTCTTTAAGATAGTAAGTTGAGGAAGGGTTAAACAGGGTGTTTATATAAATGGTGAAGGATGTGAGTATCCCGGCAAAGGCGTATGAGTAACCACTTGAGCTTGCTGCGAAATTTGGACACCTGGTCATACTTCCGCAAGCCTAAGATGAACCGGATGTCAAACTTTTGCAAGTTTATCTAGCTGTTGTTCAGTGAGATCTAGCTAAGAAGCATCAGCATAGTCAAGTATGGGGAGAAGAAGCGAGTGCACGAGCGAAATTTTAGTGGTAATCGGAAGGAACTTGCACTCCTAAGAGAACATGCTGAGGCAAACATCTTACGGCTGACTTCAGATATCTGAGGTTTCCATGACAGTTGCCTGTCTATGAGAACGCCTAAATTTTTCACCGTCTTACTCTGCTTAACGTAGGTGCCATCAAAAATAATTTGTGAAAGGCAAGGCCAGTATATCCTAGATATCATCCTAGAATCCCCCACAACGAGTACTTGAGCTTTGAGTGGATTGACGCGAAGACCATGTGCCTTGCTCCAGTCCAGAATACGGTCTAGGTCAAGGTTTATTCTATATAATCTTCAGGCAGCCGCTCTACTGTATCTTGTGTGTAAATTTGAAGATCGTCTGCATAGAGGTGGTAGGATGAAGTTAATTGTTGCTTATCGGACGTCTTATCACTGGTCAGTGACAAAGATAGTATAAAATTACATATTCACGTACGTAAATCTGATTTTAAACTCGCGATGTCCGTTAGGGAGAGAGAATGAGGCTTGAATGTTAGTGTGCTGTTAAAATGAAATAAAATAGCAGACGAGATCGCATGCGTACGAGAAGTGGTCCATTGAGGAGCGAGGCGTAGGGTGTCCTCAATGAACGAAAAACGGTCTCAGGGCAAGAGAACCCCACGTTTTTGTAACATCACCTTTTACGCTCATCGAAGTATAATACAACCGGTTCGGTTTATCAAGCAACTGAAGTGTGAGAGTATTCTGCTTACCTTGACAGGTAAATCCGCGGTTGTAGTGTAAAAGTCGCGAATTGTAGTACGCGGAACGAGTATAAATAGTCCCCTTGCGCAGTACCAATTATTTGCCCCTGTTTAAATCGACTGGGGACAAGGTTATTGTAGATCTGGGGCACTGGCTTAGTAATCCGAAATATCATTCAATAGAGAAATAGAATTATAACTTGATAACCGGTAGTACGACGTGAATATCAGTCCAACCCTTTACAGGGGCGAGAGATAAGCAGCACGAAATCGCAAATCTTTAAGAGGTAGTTTTGGTTGTAATTTGTCTCCATGGCTATTTTGCTATTGCAATTGGCGGGGCTGAGTAAAGTAGAAATATTCATGTCATTTTCGACCCATAATGAGTATAGATAAAACTAGTGAGTTATTATGGGGATGTAAAATAATATAAATAGATATCGTAACTAAAAAATTTATCTACAGCATTTTTATCTATATCAATACTAATATTATAAAGAGGAAATATATGTATGTTTGTAAACAATAAACTCAAAAACAACAGGTCCGATTTCAAAAATTCTTTCACCATTAGAAGGCTACATTATCCCTGAGTAACATAGGCTATATTTATAAAAAAAAATAGGAATCCCTACTAAAAATCCAATAACGTAACCCAAGGAGTACAAAAATTGGCCATAAAAATGTTTACATAATAAATAACCCGTGCGAAGCCAGGACGGGCCTCTAGTTTATTATAAAACTAGCTTCCGCGAGCGGCTTCACACGCGTGATCGGTCAATAACAATTAGCCTATAAGTAGATGTTTTAATCCAGGTCATATTCTATCTATATACCAAATTTTATGGAAATCGGTCAACCATTACGACGTGATTGAGTAACAAACAAATATCCCATCGCATTTATAATATTAGTGTGACATTAATTTAGAATATAAAAATATTATAGCAATTTTTCTCCAAAAATATCTTATTAAATGAAAAATATGCGTGATACAAGAGCTGAAAAGGAAATTTTCCAAAAAGACATATTGGGCCTTACTACAAAAAAACACTATATAGCATGTGTTTAAAAAAATCTCATACAAAAATTGGTAAGGAATTTTATCAAACATGCGTTTCACAGTTTTTTAACTTTTTGGGGTAACAAGTATTAAGTTTAGGTATTATTTAGGTACTTACTATAACATTATTTAGGTCTATTAAGTAATATCTTAAAATATATATTAGTATTTTAGGTGTCCGGTTATCAGACCGAATACGGAACTCCGTACTGCGCTCGCAAACAAAGATTCTGGATGTCACAAAAAAATCAGCACAGCTCAAGTGGGACTGGGCCGGCCACATCTGTCGCATGCCCGAAGCTCTATGTGCAAAGATAATTTCTGATTGGGTCCTTAACGCAACACGCCCACGCGGCAGACCACCACGGAGATGGCGTGACGACTTGGATGTGCATTTACCAGACTGGCCCACTACAGCAGGGGACAGAAAAAACTGGAAAGAAGGGAGGGAGGCCTTTGCCCTCCAGTGGGACAACACAGGTTGAAAATAAATAAATAAAAATAATATATTAGAGAATTCACAATTAGAACTTATACATGAAAAAATAAGTGAGATATAAGGAGAAAAAAATATGTAGGATGTTAAAAATAATATTGTATATAATATTATAACACATATACTAATATTACAAAGAGGTAAATTTTGTGTTTGGATGTAATGGTAACCTGCGTAATAACTGAACCTGTTCTGAAAAATGATTTCACTGATCATGATGGAACTCTACATTATCCACGAGGGCTAATTTTATTTTGATAAAAATCCGTGTGATGCCGGGTCTAGTCAGCTAGTATGTTATATATATATATTTTTTGTTACATTCTAATAAAGTTTTTATAATGTAATAAAAACTTAATTTGACAAAGTTTATGAATATTTCCATACATTATAAATGTATGGAAAATATAAATTGTTTACAATCACATTAATTTCTTGGGTCTATACTTGAAGGACACATGACACTGCAGTCGAAGATGTCATTTAAAGTGAGTAATTTAAGCGCTAAATTATATCTCAAATATATGAAAGTGGATATGCATTTGGTATTCATTACATTTTTGCAAGTTATAGAGTGACTTTGGGACATGATATATACACATATAAATATCACATTGGACCAGCTGTAAATATATTCCTATGGGGTTTAGAACATTAATTACACAGAAAAAAAGCATTTGACTATGTAGGACGGTGGAATGATACATACACTCACCGTTCCGGTAAGCCTGTTTAGCTTGCATGTTGGATGGCTGGAGATCTAGAATGTCATGCAAAGGTGATGAGTGGGATTCCGGCGGCTGGAACATTTTCCACTGAGGATTATTTGACATTCTTGAAATGCCTCTTCTTGTATAACGTTGTAGAAATTTTTTTAATTATATCACAGAATTTAAATGTTGTGTTCGATAAAAGTTATGTTACAAATGTATAAAACAAATCACATTTTCTTTAGTCTTTGTGTTCCTGAGAACACCATGGAGACTTTAACATTTAGAACACAAGTCACGATTAACACCAAAATCACAATGTTGCAAAATAAACTAGATACTTAGAAATAAAATATATAGTATGTTAAATCCTCAGATGTCTTCAATGCTCGCTGCGTCGGAGCTCATAGGTGCATGCATTTGGTTGGTTGGAAGTTGACTGACGAAGAAGTAGGTATAGTTTGTTGCTAGCTATACTTAGTTTTCATTAGCTGCAAAAGACACTTTCTTTAGAAGTCATAAAATTTCATGAAGCGAGTCACAAACCAACTTCATATGGTTTTATTATCGGCAGATTTCAATAAAGCGTCACGTCGTTTTCCGAACATCGAACGAACTACATTTTAAAATAATTTACTATCTATAGAGGTAGGTAGGATCGGCCGCACGATACACCGAACTCGAAACGAGATCCTGACGCTTTCGAATTCGTCAAGTAAGGCAATAAGGTTATCACATACACATTACACAATCTTCGACAATATTAACCCAAACTATTATACTACATTTGGAAGCATCTACTCAGAAATTCATCAATTTATCAATTCTCACCACGACACAGCACAGCACTGACGACATACCGCCATGTTGAATGTCAACATTTTTCACGACTTTGATGCAGCCATACAAACTCAATAAATATTTTTCAGGACAAAATATAAAGTAATCCTAAGAATAATCTGGAAAATGTAACTAGATATTGTAATAACATAAATCAGAATTTTTTAATTTTGTGTTTATTTTTTTGTCAAAAGGCAAATGTCTGTCATGTGGATTTGTTGTTTTTTTCCTCTCATTTCGTAGATGGGGGTCACTTAAGTCATAAATGCTAATACGAACTCATTCATTACTAAACATACTGACTAGGTATAAATTATTAATTTCATCAAAAGGAATGATAATGTATAAAAACAGTAAAAGACCACTTCAAGTTCATATAAACTTAATTTTAGTAGATATCTCTAGTCTAAGCCCGTGGCAACTTTCTTAGGAATATTCAAACTAAAATGGCAACACCTAAAAAAAACTAATTCAGGAAACGAAATCAAGTTTTATAAGATTTTACATGTTTATTTTTCTAATTTAAAATTATTTTGTCTATATTTGCAGTACGGAATGGCTTATCTGTTTTTGTATTTAAATGTATATTCTAAAATTATAACAATGTTTCATACCTAGTTAATTAATAAACATTCTGTGTTTACTTAAATTTCATTAATTCAAAACACAGTACATAGATACCTACTTATGTAATTAGAACTAGTATAACTAGCCTAGGAAAATGTGCAGTATATTATATAAGATATTTATAATATGTTCATTCGTACGTATCGCCTGTGGCGCATGATGCGGCGGAGGGCGGGATCGGATGACGAATACGTCAGGCGCTGAAGCAGTAGGTAGGGTACGTGTACCTACAAAACAACTAATACGTAGCTACTTAAAATATCTATACCTATAACATAAGTAGTTGACAGAAACAAACAAATATAAGTACCTACTTATTCTTATTAATAGGAAACGTAAATAAAAGAAAGTATGTTTCCAACAAATTGGTTTGGGTAACAGTATGGAGCAATGGCGTTTTATTAAGGCGCCATCGTTAAGTCCTTTAATATACGGTAGTAGTTTTTTTAGAAATAAACAGTGTGATAATTGATCTTACTTTGGTGTACAATAAAGAGTTATCTTATTATTCGACACAGTGTATTCGGTGTATCTTAAACCGCACAAGATAGGTCGCTCTTGAAATCTATGAGGGGTGCTTATGTTCAACAGTGGACGTCCTATGGCTGGTATGATGATGATGATGAAATTACAGATAGTGATAGAACAGTGTGGGGATGATAGATAGCGGCTCCTTTCATACAAACAAAACATAACCAATTATACCAATTGTTACTTACTTTGCCATAGATGTATTAGGTGACGCTGTTAGAGAAAACCACTCTAAACAACATAAAAAAAATATATATTTAGATATGTTAGCACCAACTCCTGTTCATAAATATTGTAGAAGTATTTAGTTTTCCAATAATACCGGTACAATATTTGAAATTCCCGCAGTGCATAACATTCTCACGACGATATTGAATTCTATGAACCTATTTAGGTACATATCAGTATCTATAGATAGATAAAGATAGAACTGTCTATATAAAGATCTATCTATCTAATAAAGACATACCTAGGTACTCTCTAGGTATATCTTTGGTATAGTCTATCTACTCTATCTAGTAGATAGAGTATAGTGTGTTGAATAAAAATATTAGCAGTGAATGATATTCGGATTTTCACATACTACGTACCTTATTTGCTAAAAGCTATACATAAAAACCATATAAGTAAACAGTTTTGGCCCATAAACTAGGTATGGTTAAAGTATCTACTGAACTTACTATTACTAATAGCCCATATTGTCCCATTATTGGACAAACGCTTCCCCCCGTTTCAGCAATTCACCAGTGCCACCGTTTGCCAGTCCCTCTCAAAGGAGTCCAGCTTGTCCCACCACCACCGGCGTGGTTTGCCGCGGCACCGTCTTGCTGTCCTAGGGCTCCACTTCGTGGTAATTTTGGTCCACAGCTCATCAGGCATGCGACATAGAGATGATGAAAGAGGCCATAGTCCAGAAAAAAAGAACATTGGATATCAGTGACGCTAATTTTAATTTTAGCATCGTCCTTTATTTTATATTTATACTTTTTTAATTTCTTCGCATTCGCGATGAAAAGTTATGTGTTCGGTATAGTCGGGTGTAAGCGATCAATAACCCACGACTCTGTAGCTTCCTCGCTCGCGATTGCTCGCTCGTACGCCAAAATATCACGGGTGTAATACTCGTATACAGGGTGTTTGGTAATATACTGACGATATTCAAGGGACGTTTTCTCATAACATAAAAAAAGACATCACGGAAAAAAAAACTACTAGTTATATATACAAATTTTAAAGAAAATCGACTAAGTTTAGGTGATTAATTCGATATAAAACTTACTGCCGAAGCTTGCAGTCGACATCCAAAGACATAAAGGCCTTAATCCACATAAGCGTAGATTTGCTACTTATATCCTTTCTTTGAGCGCTCTCTGCTACGATGCGAATGCACTGTAGAAAATAAGACATGCCGCTTGACCGTTTCCACTAAAGCTGAGCGGAGAGATGTCGGAATATCGATATGCTATTAGTTATTTTCCCATAGTATTCTCATCTCTACAAATCTGCGCTTAGGTGGACATTGGCCTGGAAACGCCTAGAAATTGTGGACCCGGGATTGGTTATCTGCAAACTGCCCACTTTAGCCACGGTAAACTTATTGAAATTATTCCAATTAGGTAGGTCCTACTTTATCCAATTCTTTGAGAGATAGGTATCTAGTGCATTGTCAAAATTGATGAGTCTTTTTTCAATTCTGGTTTCTGCCGAAGAAGAATAAAGTTTAATTCACAAAAAAGAACATGCAAATTACATCAAACAAAGGCAATAACAGCTGTGATTTAATGAGTAGGTATCATTGGGTCATAGCCCTGTTTACAAAACAAAGTACCTATTGGGGGCGGCGAGCTCAAAGAATCGAAGCGGCACCTTTGACTAACCGCTTATTCTTTCGAGTTCTTTTTGATATGCCGCGCGAAGGGATGTACGGCTTACAATACCTCGCTACACCGGTTACCGGTATTAACGTAAATGTTTGAATCGATTGTATTTGAATAAAATCTTTTTTTTTAATCGAGTGTAGCGAGATCTCTAAATCAACTTAGGCAAATCGCCGTTGTTTGTTTGTATGTTCGTTTGTCCGAGTATAACTTTCGAAGCGTTGATCCGATCATCGTGACTATCAAAATATTGCCACAAAATAAATAACCAACTAACTTGACCTACAGTTTCACTAAAATTACAGGTAACGGGAGTTCATGTTGTGTGGTTATTCTTTTTTGGGGTACAAATTGCAGTTATTCTGGGTTTCAAACTTTTGCCTTTTTTGTCACTTAAGCTACACGCATACCAAATTACAGCACTGTAGGGTCAATGGTGTACCCTGTGAATTTTGTCAAAGTTCAATTTTTATTATGGCTAATAACTCAAAAACTATAAAAACTTTACCAAAAATAAAAACGGAGTCTAAATGTACCAATTAATATTTCATTTGACTTCCCACTTGACCTAATAGTTTCATTTAGAACCCCAATATCTCGACAAACCCCAACGTTTTTAGCTCATTTAGTGCCACCAAAATTGCGCCTATGTATAAAATTACACGATAATCGGATAAACGCTTCGAAAGTTATCCTCGGACAAACATACATACATACATACAACGCCGATTTGCCCAAGTTGATTTAGAGATCTCGCTTGGCTCGATCAATAATTACACTACATTGTTTCCACAGTTCTGAGTCGAAAGGGTTAAGTCTCATGTGCCTGTAATTTCACCGATACCCTTACCCTTCAAACCGGAACACAAAAATGCGAGTTTACTATTTGGCAGCAGAAATAGGTATGGTGGTAGTACTTTCCCGGACAAACTCTTTCACAGAGAGCTTTACTACTACTCACAGATTGTATGACAGATTGACCTATGCGTATTTTGTAAAACTAGTTCGGTTTTGATTTACGATGTTTTGAACAAGCTTTTATTAGGTCGACTTGTGTATCCTAACTAGCTAATCCAATTTCGGATCGTCCAACACTGAAAGTCAGAACCGGTATTGATACCTTTCCGGTAATGTTTTCCCAGCCCTAGTGTAAGAAGGCGGGCACTTTGGCACGTGTCGGCGTTCGTGCAATTAATTATTATTTTGAATCAGTAGTTGATTTCATTTCTGATTGTGCGGACGGATTTAGAAAAATTGCGATACTTAACTACAGGTACTCCACGGAAAGTGGTCCTGTCAAGAGCGCAGGACTTTTATCAGATATGGCACGGAACCCGGCAGGGCACGCGGACTGTTCCGCGGCACAGGGAGAGCAGTGAATTCCAGCCCCATGTTCAGGCGGGCAGGCCACCTCGCTATTCAGCGCGCATGGAATTTTTTGAAGAGGATCCGCTGGCGAGCACTTGTGCCCGCGTGTACGGTGATAGCGCTACCTATGGGTGAAGTCTTAGGGAGGAGGGCCAGCACCCGTATAGTTTTACACCAGTGCAGGAGCTCTGGACTCCTGACTACGAGACCAGAATGCGGTTTTGTTTGTGTCTGCTGCAGCACGGACCTTGGAAGATCGACAAGGACTACGATCGGCGAGTGCGCGAATACCTGGGCAGTGCTTATGGTAATCGATGGATTGGGCGCGGAGGGCCAGTTGCACAGCCCGCACGCTCACCGGACTTAACCCCCTTAAGACTTTTATTTGTGGGGTAGGGTAAAGGACTATGGCCATACAATAGACTAACGATGGCCATACAATAGAAAGTGACTTAGAACGCGAATTGTGAACGCTATTAATGTGGTGCGAAGTGACAGAGTCACGGGTTGGCACGAGTTCATGTGCATTGCTTTGGCCGTGCTATTCTTCCTAGACTCTAGATCAAGAAGGTACGTGCAACAACGTTTGTGAATAAAATAGTGTAGCTATACCTATCTGTGATAATAACTGTAGATAACTAGTGTAAGTTACTGTGTAACTGTACATTCTGTAGATAGGTACCAACTAAATGTCGTAAATAACTGATAGCTGTGTTGTACATATTTTGTAGGTACATAGGTAGCTAATGAACTTTTAAACACGCCAAATTATCGTTGATAAAGTGAAGGCACCTCCTACTTACCTCTCGATTTGAGGTAAGAGCTACCTACTACTTTTTCACGTTAATTTATCTGTCGACAGCCTAATAAAAGTGTGTTGGAAAGCTCGAGTTTACCTAAATTGATTAGGTACTTCATTTTGAATTGAATAAATCTTTTAAAATACTACTTCAGCTGTTTTTTATTTTTAAATTTGTCTCTGTAGTTTAGCTAGTCATTGCAAAGATCACGTCTACCCTATCTAATTTAGTCTTGGTCACTCTGCTTGAGTGAGCGGTAGGCATTTGTGAAACGCCACCTGGGCTCTAATACCTATCTATCTCAACCTAATCACTGCACTGACGTAGGTACCTACCTAGCTCACAGTGACCAAGAAAGAACTAGTGAGTGACACGACGAATTAAATTAATGTAGGTAGGTACCTACCTAGGTTAGGCCAAAAATACCTGTCTTCCGACCTATCATAATTCGAGTCAGTGACACCGATCGCTTGTAGGTACTACTCTGGACCAAGAAAGAACAAGCGAATGTAGAGGCACCTGTAGGGATATTTTTTTACCTAGTAGCTACGTCTTACCTATTTATAACTCAAAACGTAGATCTATGGTAGGCTAGTACCTACTACCGTAGGCAGGCATGTATTTTTGATATCTCTTTCGGAAATGGCTGCGGGTTTCGGGTTAGAAAGGGACAACAAGAGATATCTCGAGACATCACCAGTCTGTGGTTAGATGGCAAGCATTATGCAATAGCACAACATAAGTTTATTAAAGTGTTTCTTTTAACATGCTAAAATAAATTTCACATTTCCTTGGTAAACATTTCACAAATTTATTTATTATGGTCATCTAAACAACCCCTTTAATTTTTTTGCATATATTACCAAACTCCCTATATATTAGGTTGGGGAAAAAGTTTCTTCGCATTTTATAAGAAAATTCAAAACAATTTTTAAAATAGTTTATTTACATTTAACTAAAGTATGTAGGTACCATTTTGTTCGAGAACTTTTTGCCATCTTGTAGGTAGGGACATGATCCCATTGCTATAGAAATTTTGGGGCTTCTGATCAAAATACCGCGACAAGTAGTTTTGGCAGTCCTCTCGTGATGTTAACCTGACACTGCCTAAAGAATTCTGAAGAGACCGAAACAGGTGGAAATCTGAAGGTGCAAGGTCAGGACTATACGGCGGATGCATTAACACCTCCCAGCCAAACTCTCTTAATTTTTGGTGAGTGGCTAAAGATGTGTGAGGTCTAACGTTATCATGATGAAAAACCACACTCCTGTTGATTAATTCCGGCCGCTTTCTCTCAACTTCTTGCTTTAATCTCATCAGTTGTTCGCAGTAGAGTTCAGAATTGATGGTCCTGCCTGGTGGTAACAGCTCATAATGAATAACGCCCTTCCAATCCCGGAGTTAACCCTGGTTTAGCCACAGTCTGTGAAGCCTGACCGGCCTTTGACCACGACCTTTTTCGCACGTTCTTGTCGTACGTGATCCACTTTTCATCACCAGTTATCAGCTTCTTCAAAAATGGTTCGGTTTCATTACGTTGTTATAAAGAATCACAAATGAGTACACGGTTCATTAGGTTTCTTTCAGTGAGCTCGTGGGGTACCCAAGTATCGAGCTTTTTGTGTACCCAGTTTTTTTCAAATGCGCCAAAACTGTTTTGTGGTCAATTCCCACTTCTTCAGCTACGTCGTAACTACTGATATGCCGATCTTGGTACATTTTTTCAAAAATGGCACCTATTTATCCGTAATAGGGCGACCTTGGGGCGACCAGAGCGACGTGCATCTTTGACATCAAAATTTCCGAATTGAAAACGCCAAATTTGTGCTACTCTCACAGACACTGCACTAGGTCCATAAACATCGCAAATTTGTTTCGCGGCTTGCGTTGCATTTTTACCTTTTTTGTAGTAAAATTTTAAAATTTATCGAATTTCTTCATTAGATTCACTCGTCTTTACAGTACGAAAAACAAATAAAAATCACACATTTTCCTAATTTGAATTTGGAATTATCTTCTTAAAAATTTAAACTTTGAATGATACCAAAACCAGCCAGATACAAATAGTATATAGCCAAAGAGATTTTATTACAAGTTCATACATACTATAATGCGAAAAGACTTTTTCCCCAACCTATTATATAGTCCTCTTCATCGGTTTCGACGACGGCGCCTCTAACTATAAATGTTTAAAAATTAATATTTATTATAATTAGGCCAAAATAAAATGAAACTCAAATAAAATCTAAACAAATTTGATTAACCTAAATTATTATTACTATTTACATTCTATCATGAGCCCTAATATTGCTCGTTAATCCGAATTTTGTTTTAAATATCCTGTCACAAGTATGGCAACAGAGTTGACCTGCAGCGGTATATATGTATACGAGGGCTTAGGTCTCTCTTTACGTGTCAGACGTTTTACGTCGAGTGTGTCAAGACGACTTTCTTCAAATGCTTTGATGTTGTTATAAATGGTTGAGCGCCAGGACGACCTTTGTAAAGCAAGCTCCTCCCAAGCTGTAGGGTCAATAGCACAGGCATTCAAATGTCTCTTGAACACATCCTTACAGCGCAGATGCTGACCACCGTGCTTCCGCTTACCCTCTGCAATCTCAGAGTAAAATACAGCTTTGGGTAAACGGTGGTCATCCATGCGAAGGACATGTCCGCACCATCTGAGCTGTCGCTGCATATAAGAAGAGCCTCCATGCCATGCATTCCGGAACGACGCAGAACTTCCGTATTTGGCACGCGGTTCTCCCACTTGATCTTCAGGAGGGATTTAGACACCTTAGGTGGTACGTGTCAAGTTCCTTGATGTATTTTTTGTAGAGGCACCATGTCTCTGCACCGTTTAACAATATAGGAATGATTGGCGCCTTATAGACAGTCATCTTTGTCTCCAGCTTCAAATCATGGGATTTCCAGACACGATCAGTGAGTCGTCCAAAATTGGCAGCGGCGTTTGCGATTCACAACAATATCTCCGAAGCCAATGTGTTATCATGCCGGATATTGTTTCCCACATATTTAAAGTGCGAAACCTTCTCTAGTGGTTTCCCATCTAGATTAAGTGTTGCTTTATCGACTTCGCAGCCCCGAGGTGGTTGTTTAAGCATTTGTGTCTTGGAAGCACTGATAACCAACCCAAATCGTTGACAGGATTGGTGTGTAGAGCATCAACATAGCTTTGGAGATGTATCATACTGTGGACGTGGTACGGACATGAGGCATACGTCGTCAGCGTACAGAATATCTAAAAGAGATAGCTTTTGCACTTTGGATTTAACCCTAAACCTTGATATGTCATACACACCCTTCTCAGTTCGAACATTCACCTGAATTCGGTCGCTACAACTGTGCAGCGCATCTCTCATGACGACTGCGAAGTAAATGGCAAAGAGAGTGATGACGCAACCCTGTTTCACTCCACTTGTAATTTGGATCACCTCAGAAAGTTCGTTCTCGTACTGAACCTGTGCTTTCATGCCAACATGAAATTGACGTATGAGGTTAACTTTTTTGGATAACCTGACTTACGGAAAACAAGCCAGAGGGCCTCACGTGGCCACTCTATCAAATGCTTTCTTCAAGTCGACAAAGCATATGTAGAGAGGCAATTGGTGTTCAAAGCTCTTCTCTTGGAGTTGCCTTACGACTGAAATTGCGTCGATAGTACCTCTACTAGGACGGAAGCCACATTGACTTTCAGGAAGCTAGTTCGCTAAGGCGGGTGTTAACAATATGCGCAAGAATTTTCCCAACACTGGAAAGAAGTCATATACCTTGGTACGAGCTGCAATCGGAGACATATCCCTTCCCTTTGTACAGCTTGCAAATCACCGCATCTCTCCAGTCTTGTGGGACTTCTTCGGTATCCCACACTCTTTTGGCAGGATGATAGAGCCTAATTAAAATGTTTGTACCACTGTATCCATATACTTCACCTGGAAGTTGGTCCATGCCAGGTGTCTTGGAGTTTTTGAGACGCTGAACAGCTTTTACAAACACGTCGAAAGTCGGTGGGTCTTCTAGGTGTTGGCAAACTGGCAGTTCTTTAAGCGTGTTGATATAAGAAAGGTCAACGCTGAGCGCATTGGGATTCAGAACATCATTAAAATGCTCTGCCCATCGCATTAGTACGTCACTTTTGAGCGTAACTCTGAATTGCCTGTCTTTCGAGTACATTGGTGCTGTCTTTCTTACTCATGGGCTAAAGAACGCCTGAATTCCTTCAAAGAGTTTGCCAGTTTGATGAGTATCATGATGAGCTTTTTCTTTCCACCACTTATCTTTCAGTTCGCGAACCTTAGATCTTCATTTTTGTTGAGTTCTTTTTTACTGTGTGCATTAGCAGATTTCGAATTCAGTTCATATCTATGTCTTTCAACCAGCATCTTAACCTCTTCATCGGATGCGTCGAACCAATCTTGATTCTTTTTTTGTGGTTTGCCTGTAATATCCAGAGCACAGTCGTGAAGGTATTTTGAAAAGGATCTCCATTCATTATCTATTGTGGAAAACTTACTTTTCAAAGCACTAACAGCAAATTTTGCCAAGTTTGCGGGTTCAAGCCCCGTCTAGGCTTGAAATTTTTGAGATGATTTTAAAAATTTTAGCAAATTTTGCATCCAGCGTGTTACCCAGCTCTGGTGAGGTAACAAGTCTCGAGAAAGCCAATCTAGGTAGAATTTTGTAGGGTGCTCGTCGTGCAGGCTTAAGCTCTAGGTGCATCTTTGACCTAATCAGACGGTGGTCAGTCCAGCCCAGCGCCCCACGCATCGCTCTCGTTATGACAACGTCACGCAGGTCTTTTCGGCGGACAATGACGTAGTCCAAAAGATGCCAGTGCTTAGATCTAGGCTGCATTCACGAGGTTTTGAATTTATCAGCAAGCCGAAAAAATGTATTGGTTATGGCAAGGTCAAATTCAGCGCACAAAGATAGAAGACGTAGCCCATTGTCGTGGCATTTCCCGACTCCATGTTTACCAAGAACTCCGCTCCAGTGGTCATGTTCAGTACCGACGCGAGCGTTGAAATCTCCCAGCAAAATTACTTTATCATGTTTTGGAATATTTTAGGTATTTGGCGTAGATGTTGGTAAAATACCTCCTTATCCTCATCTGGTGAAGGTAGAGTAGGAGCATAGGCGCGTAACAGGTATACGAATTTATTGTTAGTAATAGGAAGACGCAGAGTCATGAGGCGGTCATTGATCCCCGTTGGTAATTCACTCAAATCTCTAGTCAAGTCATTTCGAATAGCAAAGCCTACGCCGTTACATGTCCTTTCATCGGTAGGACGTCCGCTCCAGTAGTACTAAGTGCAGCCGCCAAGTTGTTCACGGAGCTCTCCGCTACCACTCAAGTGGGTTTCACTTATTTCTATATCTATCTTGTAGCGTGTCAACTCTTTTGCTATAAGTACAGTTTTTCTCTCTGAACGTAAATTTCGGTCATTGTCCAATAGGGTTCGTACATTCCAGGTGGCTATGCAAAGTCGTTGGGGTTTTATCTTAAAGTGTGTTTTTTCTGTAATTTTCGACCGCGTTAATCGATGTCTAAGCGCCCGGGTTTGGCACCAAGATGATGGGTGAGACAGACTATGTTTGGGCCACCTTTTCTAGACCCCTCCTCTGTGCAGAGGAAAGCAGAGCGATCCTAAATAGGGCTGCTTTGTCGCCAGTCGTACTGCCGAACCCCAAGCCCCGCCTCATTCGACTCCGGAAGCGACCACTCTCTCCTGACCGCCTATACGTGCAGGATGTTAATTAAAGCCTCGGTGCATCGACACCTTAGCCCTACCACCGACACCCTATCGCCGCAGGACTTTTTAAGTATACAAATCCAGGAAGAATAACTAGGGTCGTCTGCGCGTGAAATTATTTATAGTGGACTAGCGGTTGCGCGGGTGCAAGTCCACTCTCTCATCCCGCCCTCTGTAGCCCAATGGACCGGAAGACCGGTACAATCGGCAGAGATTGGGATGCAGCGAAAGGCCGTGAACCACTTAATGGATCCTGGCAAACGCCCTTACGGTGCTTCGCGTTACCCTGCTACATCGGTAGTGAGAAAGTGGTGTCATATAGATGCAGGCTTTGGTTTGTTTACAGGGACCATCTAACAACTATTATTATCTAACTATTATCTAACTAGTTGTTAGATGCCCCCTTCTCTAGGTTTATAATAGATCGCTTACGGCCCTTGTATATACTATGACTCTATAGTTATGCGATTTTTTCTCTAGCTAGAGTTGTTATATAGGCAGTGCTATCTTCTCTATACTCTACTAAGAAAACACAGTCTTCATGTCAGAGTGGGCTCGGGGCCAAGACAATTTCAGAAGTATCGACAGAGCTTTGTTTTTTTGTTGTAAATTGTACTGTATGCCTGCCTGCACAAGTTGGACCTTAAACATAGGGATTACCGGAACCGAAGCTAACGACTAAGACGCCTATTTGTTTATGTCACATAAAAATAGTGATGGGACGGGGGCTGAGACATTATTATTACCTATTATGAGCGTTTAGTCCCAAGGAAAAGAGGCCGAACTTCCTTCTCTTCAATCTTCCCTGTTTGGGCTATTGTGGTCCAATCCTATAAAAGAGCATCTGATTCGAGGTCGTTTCCCATTTCTCTATTCTGTGGTAGTTTTACGAGGTTTAATCCTCCATATCCGCGATTAGCGATAAAAAGCGCAGTACCTACTTACCTATGCTATAACTAAGCTATATTAGTATGACTGCCAGATGAATGGACGATGGCTCGCTTTGAAATGCCGAGTTTGGACTTTTGTAGATCACTAAAAGTCCGCCTCAGCTCCGTAGGCGAGCTTGCCTAAAGAGATACCTATCTCCTTAAAATTATCAATCAACGAAAATCTATACTAATATTATAAATTCGAAAGTAACTCTGTGTGTTTGTTACGTTTTCACGGCGAAACGGCTTGACTGATTTCGATAAAATTTGGTATACAGATAGATTATGACCGGGATCGGGATATGGGCTACTTTTTAACCAACTGCGAAGAAGGAGGGTTATGTTTTTATTGATAAACCAACCATGGCAGCAAAGCCGGGGGCGGAATAGTAAGTAGGAAATATTTTAATATATATAAATATTGTTTATTTTTAAATTCCGTAAACAAATTAAATTCAAACAGTAATAGCCAACATGTTTTCTAACCAGGTCCTGTACGGGGCTATAGCGAGCCCCACTTGAAGGACGGCACCGGGGCGGTCGCCCCATGAGAAAAACCCAACAATCTCCGAGTTCAAGACCAATGCAGCACCGTGGATAGCCGCTAGAAATTAAATAAGTTCGCATGAGCCGGATTCGTTTCTAGGCCGTCCGAAGGCCGATCCGGGACGGACCGACACCTGCCTGAAAGCGCTCAGTTTAATATGACCCAGTTGCAAATAAGTGGTGCCGAATCCGGGCGCCACTCAGACTTTGTGGACAGACTGAGCAATCCCTAGTTCCTGCAATGGTAGCCGTGGGCAGACTGTGAGCAGTCCCACCCTACTGCAATGTAAACATTTTGTCAATAAAAACGAAGCAAAGATAAATATCAAACCAATCAACTGTAAAATACACCGAATTCTGATGAATGTTTGTTTTTAATATGTAAACAACGTTTAAAATGACCGCAATATTAAATAAAATAAGTGGCCAAGCGCATGTTGGACCACTAACAGTGACAGTAACTCACATTTTAAAACACAAAGTTCATTTTGCAGTTAACCCTCGACTCATTAGAGAAATATCTCGGGTGTATAACAATGTACTATTTACAGTAACTTTATCGGTGTAACCATAGTAGGTAACTAACTAACCCGTATTCTTCAAATCACCATAATTTGGCACCACGCATAGTTCAGCCTTCCGAGGCGCATCCATTATGGCCGATAGAAACTGAGAGCACTTCCTTGACTTCAGAAAACGTACCGGGTTATAGAATGTTTTATCTGCAACCGAAACGGGCAGGTTAGGAACTCTCTGGGTTACGATTTACGACCCATTCGACCCGTTATCGTACCGACTCCAATTAAATTACCTGTAGTTACTACGTCACCAACCGACGTAACAGTTAGACAAAAAAAATATTAATTGAAAGAACAAAAAACCCGCCTGTAAAATTATTAGATTTTCTATAAATTCAGTCGAAGAACCCCAATCGGCGCAAGTATGGAAGTGCCATTGACTTTCAATTGGAATGGAAGTGCCATTGGAGCGTCGATAGAGCTTACGTTTTTGAGCTATTCGGGGTCCATGGGGTACCAGGACCCATCGCGTTTTCAAAATTCTGTCGGTCGAAGCGAAGTGTGTCAACGCATAAGTATTGCAATTCAGCAGGCAGTTGCAGGGCAATGCAGCCAGTGTCAGTTGTCACTTAGGAATCTGGAACAGTTGAGCTATCTATAGATCGTTTGCAACGGTCTTTAGATGATTCAACTGTTTCTCCTTATAGCTTTATAAATAATTTTATATTATTTGTGTTATTAAAGGCATTTTGTCTCTTTTCGATGTTACTATAAAGAAGTACGTATTTAATATTAATAGTGCGAGCGAAGCGAGATCTCTAAATCAACTTGGGCAAATCGGCGTTGTATGTATGTATGTTTGTCTGAGGATAACTTTCGAAGCGTTGATCTGATCATCGTGAAATTTAAAACATAGGTAGGTAGTAATGGCACAATTTTGGTGTGACTGAATGAGGTAAAAATGTGGGGGGTTGTTGAAATATTAGTTCAAGAGTCGTTAAAAAAAATTAAGCTAACTTTAAAACAAGCTATATGGGACGTCAAATGAAAGGTATTTATTGGTACGCTAGTGGACCCGCCGAACTTAGTACCGCCTTGACATGCATATAACGCGGGCTGTCAATATACGTCACCCTGGTAGAATTGTCAATTGTTGTCCCCGGCCATCATTATGTATGAGAAAATGAATGACTTCCACAAATAATTAAATACCAAAATTAATTAGCCAAATCGCTCCACCCGTTCTCGAGTTTTAGCGAGACTAACGAACAGCAATTCATTTTTACATGTATAGACAATATCTCGGGATAACTCCGACCGAAGCATCTGTTTCAAACGACATTCATTTTTTTTACATCCTCTTTGACGATATTTGCAGCACGCATTCTGTCAATTCTATGTCAAACGTCATAAGGTTAGATTATAAAAGCGCTAAGGTTAGATTATAAACAATTTTACATGGTGGTTAAGTAATCTTAAATTTTCTCATTTTGCGCGCAATTTTCTTAATTTGTTCTTTCATAATAACCTTCAATAAGACAATAAGAAATACAACAAAAAAAGAATTAGCGAAATCGATCCAGCCGTTCACGCGTGATGGCGTGACCAAGGGAAATAGGGATTCATTTTTATATATAGGTAGAGATTTAAACTCCGTTTTTATTTTTCGTAAATTATTTATAGTTTTTGACCACCAAAAATGTGTCATCACTACCTACCTATTTATCAAATTTCACGATGATCGGATCAACGCTTCGAAAGTTATCCTCGGACAAACAAACATACGAGTACATACATACAATGCCGATTTGCCGAAGTTGATTTAGAGATCTCGCTTTGCTCGATCACCTACTTTTATTTTATTTTAAAGCTAATCAATGCTTTTATAAGAAATTCCTTTGAGCAAAATTTCTCTTTTATGCTCGAAGCAAATTTCTACGTAAAACCTCATATCCACTCTCCTTTGCGTGTCGTACGTGTTCGCTTTGCTTTTTTAACTTCATATTGGACATCTAATTATGATGCTGAGATGCAGTCAGGGAGGTTTGCTGCGGACTCCTCACCCCCCATTAAAGTAGGGGGAGGCGGGAGTATAGTTTCAATCGCGTTACAGGATCAAAAGGCCCCTACAGCTAGTTACATTATGCCAATTAGTGCCGGCTCGGGTGAATAAACGGGCTGTTATGTAAACTGATTTTTAATAAGCAAATCACTAAAATGATGATAGGTACGTACTTACCACCATTCTTGTGATTTGTAGATCAGTTTTTTATAAAATTCATAATCGGAACCGCAACTAGATTCAAATGAACCCAAACACTAGTAGCCTACTATAATCCATTTAGAAGCTCCGTTGTCTAGTCATCCGTCTCCATCATGAGGTTACCTTCATGGTACCATATTACTGCATTGTCACCGAAGTTACATATTAGGTATTCCATTCCAAATTGCAGTTCAATCTGTTTGGGGAACTGGGTTAAAATTCAGTTGAAACAAACTAACAAACATTGAAAGTAAATGCTTCGAAAATCTAAAATTTATAGCTTTTAATTTAAACCGCTTCAACACAAATCACGCGGTGAGGCACGATTTTTGATTGGTTTCATAACTCCCTCCAGCGGAGTAGAAGGATGGTGGTTATAAATAAAATAAATCTATATATGACGACCTCCGTGGCGCTGTGGGTGAATAGCCGGCTGAGACGCAGGAGGTAGCGGGTTCGATTCCCGCTGCGGAACAAATGTTTGCATGACCTACAGATATTTGTTCCGGATCTGGTTGTTTTTCTATATATTATAAGTATGTATTTACAAAAAAAAAAGTATATATGTAAGTATTCTATCAGTTATCTGGTTCCCATAATACAAGCTCTGCTTAGTTTGGGGCTAGATAGCGTTGTGTGAATTGTCCAGCAATATTTATATTTATTTATATAAAAAACAAAGATGGGTTAGTTACATCATTTATAACTCAAGAACGGCTGGACCTATTTTCATGATATTGATTTGTTGGATTTGTCTCCGCCCCCAATAGCAGAATAACTATTAAAATATAGGAAAAATTCACGCAAAAAGGAATTATGAATAAAATTCATTTTCTCAATACATATATGCAGCTAATGATGGCCGACTGACAATTATACCGGGGCGACATTGGCAGCCCGCGTTATATGCATGAAAAGACGGTACAAAGTTCGGCGGGTCAGCTAATAAATAATTAAATATTGCTATAATAATATTGCTGGACATTTCACACAGGTCTAACTAGCCCCAAACTATTCAGAGCTTGAACTATGGGAACCATATAACTAATAGAATACTTATATACTTATTTTGTAAATTCATATTTAATTTCTAATATATACCAATAGAGAAACATCCAGACCCGGAACAAATATATGTAGATCGTGCAAAAAAACTATTTATTAGATAAAAATGTAACTGTTCTTGTTATCCTAGTTTAAATAACAGTGCTAATGCTTTGTAATCTTGTTGAGAAATAAACATTATCTCATCTTATCATAATGGTACCTACAAGCGAATTAAGCGACCTGTGATCCAGGAGCTAGCCTCATCTAGGTCAACGGATATAGAAAACGCAGTTAGTGTCGTGGGACACTTCTGGACATTTTGACTGACTTCAAAAAAAGTAGGAGGTTCTCAATCCGGTTGTAATTTTTTTTATCTCGGAGCTCTTTCATTTATCAACTGATTTGAAAACTCATTTTATTATTTGAAAGGATTCACTTCCAGAGTGGCCCCATAGAAATTTCATCATAAACGCTTCAGTAATTTTTGTTAAAAAGTTACTTGTGTGATAAGTATTTTAGAGATTTCTACATTCTTTTCGTAAACAAAAATATTTAATCAAAAAAGTGAAGGGTGTTGTAGGAACCGAACCCGCTACACACCACAGACGAATCGAACGAACGACCATTAACCATTTTGTGAACGGCTCGCGTGTACTGCGCTAAAGTTAGTATAGATTTATTAATTACATAATGATTTTTGTTATATTCAGATTATTTATATACTTATACAGTCATTATATTCATATAATAGAATCAGACAGTGTCAACATACAAAACATAAATGTAAGTGATCTTTAATATACAAATGAATCGCAAAATGTGTTGGTAAGCGCATAACCCAACAACGCCTGGGACAATTTGGCCAATTCTTTTTTTGTTGTATTTCTTATTGTCAGGAAAAAGTTTTAATGAAAGAAAAAATTAAGAAAATTGCGCGCAAAATTAGGAAATTTAAGAATACTTAACCACCATATAAAATTATGTATAATCTAACCTTAGCGCTTTTATAATGTAATCTTATGACGTTTGACATAGAATTGACAGAATGCTCAAAGAGGATGTAAAAAAAATTAATATCGTTTGAAACAGATGCTTCGGTAGGAGTTATCCCGAGATATATTGTCTATATATATAAAAATTAATTGCTGTTCGTTAGTCTCGCTAAAACTCGAGAACGGGTGGAGCGATTTGGCTAATTTTGGTATTGAATTATTTGTGGAAGTCATTCATTTTCTCATACATAATGATGGCCGGGGACAACAATTGACAATTCTACCAGGGTGACTTATATTGACAGCCCGCGTTATACCTATGCATGTCAAGCCGATACGAAGTTCGGCGGGACCACTAGTTACAAATACAAATTAAGTCTATGTCAGATTAAAAACATACAAAATAAATAAAGAAGGTACACCACCCTCTATTATTGTAATGTCACAAAAGTCCTATGCATCTAAAGGTTGTCTGGAAGAAATCGCTTCTAAGCGATAAGACCGCCCGTTCTACTTGTTGCTTTGTGTTTTTTTTTTATTTTTAAGTCTGTTTCTTTTGAAGTGTACAATAAAATATTTTCGTTCATTCATTCATAAATTATTAAAATGAATGTAAATAAAAATAATATACAAATATTAAAAATATTATAATAGTTACAAATATAGGGTTTCAGCAGTTAGCGTATACTACGTGTTTTGTTTTGTAGGACATCAAATGAAAACAATGGTATTTATTGTAAAAATGTTCTTTTATTTCACATTAATTACCTTAGAATTTTTGTAAGTTTCGAACAACCTTAATATCAAGTCCTAAAATATCAATGAAACAGCTTGTATAAAATAGGTAAACAAATCATAATTGATTCAATGGAAATGTATCGATACTGGATAAACACTCAAGCTACCTGTATTAAACCCACCTCCAAAATCAGTTAATACTATTCCGGATGTGTGTTTTAATTAAATATCGTACATAACAAAACAGGTTGTAGGTATAACAAAAAAAAATGAATATAATTATTAACGATCACCTCATCAGGTAAAGAAAAATGTTTAGTAGCTGGCTGGATATTTCATAAAAGAACCTAAGTACTTATCGAAAGACATAAAAATAAGGGGGACATAAAGATCTGACATTTTTTTTTCGGTGAACGCTATTTTGTGAACTGTAAACCTTTGAACGCGTGTCGGGAATCCAAGCTTTATGGTTAATCCGAAATATTTATAAAATAGCGTTTTGGATTAGAAATAAAATCCGAAAAAAAATGTCGGACCGATCCGGGTGCTATCCGACGTTACAAAATAGCCCCGCAGGCGGGCACCAGTCTAATTCGATGTTTTCCATTTAGTTCAGCTAGTTGAGCTTTTTGCAGACAAGTTGCAGTCGTCTACATGCAATAACAAAACGTAAACAAACCTCCTTTATAACTCTATTAAAAACTTGCAGATGCGGAAGCGGAGGTACGACTTGTTCCGGAAGTTCCTCATTTGCGAAGCCGGAGGCAAGGTTCCGTTACAACCCTATTTACCACAGGTTAGTAGTAAGTTAAATTAGAAAGTAACTCTGTCACTCTGTCTGTCCTTCTGTCTGTCTGTTTGTTGCATTTTTACGATTAAACGTGGTCAAACTATAATTTATAAAAAAACTACGAGTCTTACAGTATATGATGAGTAACATCTGACCACCGCGCGCGCTCATTGGTCAAATCAAATAGCGCCCGCTACCCCGGTTTCCTGTTACACATTTCCGTCCCTTTTGGCATAATCACTCCCACAAACCGATAGGAAAGATGTTACACATAAAAAACGGCTGGACCAATCTTTATGAAACTTATCAATGAAATACTGTGTATCATGTCATGAGAAAGTACTTTTTATAGATATAAAAATAGCTCGTTGCGTCAGTTAAAAAAGTTTAAATACAAAGGTCAGACTGGGTGTGGGAGGCGCTCAGATTTAACCAAAGAGTTTGGAAAAACAAAATATTTTTGGATTAACTATGACTATGCATCATGGAATTCATGGACCTAAGCTCCTTGCCTTTCTTGATTTTTCGTTTATCTTGTCCATCCAAAGGTTGTCTGGAAGAGATCGCTTTTAGCGATAAGACTGACCGTTGTACCGTTATTAATTGTTTATTTCCTTTGTTACTGTATTTTTGTTTAGTGTGCAATCAAGAGTATTTCATTTATTCATTACCCGAAAGAGCAGACAATGTTTTTCGGTCGTATGCAACTTTCGATAATTGCCGCTGTTAGACAAATTTCTTTCAGTCCACGCGTACGAGGTTGCCGGTAAACAGCTCATAGGCTATATTATATTTTGACAAAATTCGTGCGACCGTGTCAGCTAGTGCCTATCGAGCCTGGCCTGCACAAAGATCCCTAAAATTACTCGTATTTAGCGACTAAATATGTTTAAATTTGCTGTAGGTATTTGATTTGACAACTCTCTAAATCTTAATTAGCATCGTTGCGTAAGTAAAAAAAACAGACAAGTAGGTATATAGTCAGCGACAGATATTTATCTTTTTAGCCTTTTCAACTAACGCATAGAGCACAGGATCAACCTAGTTTAAGCAGCCAGAGAATATTTAGTCATAATTACATTTGCATTATTTTACCACCTACAGGAAAGACATAGTTAACAATGTTGTATGTATTCAAGTAGTTTAAATAAAGATTTTATTATTATTTATTATCTTCTCGAATACACTTCTCAACAAAAAAAACTAAATAGTACTGCAAGAACTATTCAGGCGGTATTTAAATAAAAAAAATACGGCAATAAATAGCTGGCAGTTTAGTCTACACAGTGACATCATTGTGTAGACTAAACTGCGAAAATTTAATTTAAAATTTTCGAACTGTCTGCCAATAAATGAAAGTAGAGATTGTTTTCAAGTCGGAATTTCTGTGTTTAATTACATTTTTGCATAAAATATAGTTTGTTTTAACTGAGCTCTGAGCTGAGCTGAGGGTTATTGTTAACTTAGCTCTGGGACATCCTACCAAGTAGTTTTTTTCCTAACAAATATGGATACCTTGCCCACGAAAGCCGCCCAAGTCGTAGCGTTACTAGATTCAGGGCGCGCGTGTTGTGGCTGCACGATTGCATCTTAGCCTCTCTGTTTTCAATCAGCGTTATCGGAAGACTGGTATGTTTACTGACCGTCCAAGATCTGATAGATACCGAGTCACGTCTGAGCAAGATGACCCGTATATTGTGTCAGTTTCTAAAAGAAATCGTCATTTTTTTAGTTTTTTAAAAACTTGTGTTAACTACCTTCTTTTTTTGTTGTCATTCCCAAATGATCTGATAATTAACACTTTAAAACATAACATAACACTATTAAATACATCCCACACCACACACATTAGGTACACTATACACACATAAACACACACTCACACACCAAATGCGATCAAGCAAACATTGCAGCGCAAGGGGCACATCTTCATTAATTTAAATATTTAAAAAAAATTTAATACTATTTTTTTTTATTTTAAACCATTTCTTTTAAGCTTTTATTTTTAATTTTTGTAAAAAATTTGTTATAATAGGTATATTAAAGTTAACTGGCGGGCTACTTTGCCGCGTCAAATTTATAAAATTTTAGTATTACATAATGTAGATTCAATTTGGTTTAAGTTCAGTATTATGTTAATAAATGTATGATATACGGTAATGTAACTGTGAATCTTAATATTGTTAATATTGTGTATTATTAAATAAATAAATAAATAAATTTTAACTTTATTCAACTGCAGCAGTGGTTATGTGCGGTTCGAAGGCTGACTGTGAGCGATTCTACCATTAGAAGAAGATTGACGTAGCGTGGCTAGAAACCTCATAAACCAGCTAATGGCCCAAAATTTACAGTAGACCACCGAAGATCACGCCTTCACTTTGCACGTGAGCACTTAATTTGGTCATACCTTCAATGGAGCAAAGTTCTCTTTTCTGACAAGAGTAAGATCATGCTGTATGGTAACGACGGAAGAAAGAAGGTGTATCGAGGAGAGGGAGAGCGTTTTGCACAGTGCTGCATTAAAGAAAGAGTCAGTTACGGTGGCGGTTCATGGACGGTTTGGGGAGGCATACGCGCCGAAGAAAAAACCGATCTTGCTTTTGTATCTGGACCTCGCTTACCGTAATCAAATGGGTCACGTTACATCGAAGAGTCCGTTTTATTCGTTACACGATATAATATAATAACCGCAATTAACTGTCATTTTTATTTTTGTATAGTGTAAAAGAAAAACATAAAACTCATTCAAAACCAAACTTCAAAAGTTGTTTCAATTTTTTTAATGGAAAGTGTTTAAAAAAATCTTGCGTCACGGTTTTAGTGGTCGCACTCCTCCGAAACGGTTCGACCTCGGTTCGATTTAGTATTTTTCACGTCAAGTCCTACCCCCCGCTATTTTTAACCGCATTTTTTGTATTTTTGTAGGAACAATATCCATATTTTAACCGTCGGCGCCGTTCGTTGACGTGATTCATTTATATAAAGTGTCGCGTCACTTTGGCAAGAGGTTGTATATAGATTTTATCCCGAAGTTCCCACGGGAACGGAAAATTTCAAGCGTGCGTAGCCACGGGCGTTGATCATTATGTGATTTTTAATTAGATTTTTACATGTTACCTACAGGAAAATTTACTTTTCACAAATGGAGAACCAGCAGTTTCCTGAAACCCTGTGATTATCTTTCTTTACTATACAAACACAAAATTCATTTATTTGCAACTAAATTACATTGTGCACAATGTTATGTTAGTGATACAGTAAGGTAGCTTGCATTTAAAGAAAAGATAAGTAGTAAGGCTACAACATTTATGTAGGTAAGGTTACATAAAACGATACACATTAGGATACTCTGTGCTGTGGGGGCTAGTCTCCTGTTTGAGTAGGTAAGTAGTTATCGAAAGGTGATGTAGAAACATACATTGTACTAAACATATTATTTCTCTGTGACCGATACGTACTCATTACAACATTATAGAACATACATTAGTTAGTACAGGGGTTCCCAAACTTTTTCAGTTCGAGCCGCACTTTCAGGTTTAGTATTTTCTCTCAACGCCCTAGCTAGTTGAAATAGGGTACAATGATACTAAGTAGATAGGCATAAAGTTTGAAACACCCACAAGATGAAGCTGAGTTTTATAATTATATACAAGAAAACATTTATTATTTAAGAAAAATAGGCAATAAAATACAATGGCAACTTAGTCAATGTGACGTGTGAGCTTGGTGATCTCCACACATTTTCTTAAAGCTTGACACCGCTACTCCCATTTCTTGCTCCACATTGATGTTTAATTGTTTATTTTGTAACCGCGAATGCCTGAGTTATGTTTCCGGAGAGTTGTAAAGAGGAGCGACTCACGGCGCCCCTTTTTACTCTCTACGGCGCACCAGGGCGCCACGGCGCACACTTTGGAAACCCCTGAGTTAGTAGATTGAAATATAACAAAAATAAGTAAACAAAAATGAAAGAATTTTTTAACAATTTAGTTTTAAGCACGCATCATTGCCATCAGTAAATGAGAAGTTGCGATTATATAGAGTTTGAGACAATAGATCCGCGGCTATGGTGAAACCAAGTGTTCTATAAATTAAGTCTATGGTTTAAAATATTGCTGGTTAGATTTATCGAGGACTGAGAATCATAATTTGTTTACAAACAATTTCATTGTATTGCACCTAGTATTTTTTTCTATGCTAAGAACTCACCAATTTTATTCCATCCAACAATGCTGAAATCCTCGTTAGCTTTCACGAAATCAAACGATACTTTTTCGGGAACTGAAAAATAAAACGTACTTTTAAGAGAATTCCGTAAGATACCGTTAGGCCGATCATTAATTTGTGTGTCGGTAACACGATACACACAGACTAATTGTATTTTCACTTTTCAAGTATTTAAACGCTGGGAGTTGCCACAGGAACTTATGAATGACAGTGTTATTATTCCTTTGCAAATAAGGTTAAACGGAATACTTATAAAAGTAAATTAAAACGTCTTTTCAAACTCCTAAAAGCCCGACAAGGGCCACAATGGCCAAAAAACTTTTAAATTCAACACAATACAATTTTTATGAGTTCTACTTTTGTTGCGAACAATTCAAAGTATGAATAAATGAGGCACAAGTTGCACAGATATTGCGAGCTGATCGCTGCAGGAAGTTGAACGACTTCCAGTGTAGACGCCCGACGCCGGCCGACGGTGGGTGCTTTCTGGTACGCTCACAGATCACTTCATCCCACACCCTGAACTAAAACACGACGCTGATAAGGACGCTGTGTGTCGCATGCCGACTATTCATCTTAGAAAAGTTATTTGCACGGTGCCGTTTGAACTCATATTATATCATCATATGACCTCCGTGGCACAGTGGGCGAACAGCCGGCTGAGACAGGAGGTAGTGGGTTCGATTCCCGCCGCGGAACAAATGTTTGCATGATCTACAGATATTTGTTCCGGGTCTGGTTGTTTTTCTACATATTATAAGTATGTGTGTATTTACAAAAAAAAGTATATAAGTATTCTATCAGTTATCTAGTTCCCATAGTACAAGCTCTGCTTAGTTTGTGGCTAGATAGCGCTGTGTGTAATGTCCAGCAATATTTATTTATATTATTCATTTATTTATCAGTCACAAATCATATTATCTTATTATATATAATTCTTATGTACGTGTGTTTGTCACCTAACTCCTCCTAACAAACGACCAAACTTTTTAATTAGGTACTCCTTTTGTTTAGGGATAGGGTTCAGGGTTTACCTTAATAAAGTAATGTTCGCGTGGCATTTTCAACTAAGCTTACATACTACGAAGGGCGCATTATAATGTTGACTCTCATCGCCGGAGGCCGGTGGCTCAATAGCTCTGACACCAGAGTTAACTACTCTAGCATATGAACTTACAGGGTAATAAAATTAAGCTGTTTTTGAACATGCAGCATGCCGCAGTCGTGTATAGAGCATGAGAATATCATACGCATGCGCGCATCAAATGGCAACAGATTAACTACAATATTATATAGTACTAGTTGTTTGCCCGCGACTTCGTCTGCAATTTTCTGGATCTCGACAACAGCGCCACTTACCGATTTCAATTGTGTTTTGAAACCATCCAGGGACCAATCGAAATATATACACAAAATTTCATCCAAATCGGTCCAGCCGTTTAGGAGGAGTTAGGTGACAAACACCCATACAGAATATATATATACAGTGTGTTTTTTTACTGGGACAGTACGGCAGCACCCATAACCAGAGGAGATACAGGGGCAGTTTATTAGTAGTTTTGGTTATTTTTAGTTTATTGGTATTTTGCATCATCTTATTTGTCCTATCATGGCATTGTCAAATACGCAAAAAGTAATTAAGAAGTTTAGGAACTCCATGCTCTCATGAGCAATTCAAAAACATTTCATATTTCAGAAAAATTTTGAATTTCGAACATGGTTCTTGCACCTGTCGGACTTTTATATCAGTCATTGCATCATCTTATTTGTCCTATCATGGCATTGTCAAATACGCAAAAAGTAGACTTAATTGAAGCATACTTCCTTAACCGACGAAGCCCAACTAATGCGCTGAAGTGGTATCAGGAACGCTACCCAGACCGCGATTGAGGAAGTATGCTTCAATTAAGTTTACTTTTTGCGTATTTGACAATGCCATGATAGGACAAATAAGATGATGCAATGACTGATATAAAAGTCCGACAGGTGCAAGAACCATGTTCGAAATTCAAAATTGTTCTGAAATATGAAATGTTTTTGAATTGCTCATGAGAGCATGGAGTTCCTAAACTTCTTAATTACTACAGTATTAATACTTCTTTAATGTGCAATTAGAATCTAATAAAATGTTTGTAGAAAAATTTTTGTTTGTCCTGTTGTATGAGAATACTTTTTATCAAATTTGACTAACTTCCGCTGTTCAGATTTTTTTCATCCCATACAATAAAATGATCTTTACAAAGGATTGCATTGAATGGCATCAAAAAAAAATTACCAACTTAATTCATTTTAAGGCGCTACTCCCGCTTGACCAACAAAAATTAATGCTAAAATGTTTTTCTTCGAAAACGAGCTGATGTTTTAAAAGAAACTGCATCTGTATCTCCTCTGGCTATGGGTGCTGCCGTGCTGTCCCAGTTAAAAAAAAACACTCTGTATATTACTAGTTGACTGGTTGACCCACCCCGGCTTCGGACGGATTTCAAAATAAAATATAGCCTATTGTCTTGAATTCATACCAAAATTTCATAGGATAAAGGACTTTCAGATTTTCCAGAATTATCAAATTTACCGGGCAGATATTCAAAGTTTTCTTTCACACAAACCTTGTCCAAAAAATTACAAAATAACAAAAAACAAATAAGCCAAATCAGTTGAGCCTTTTTCGAGTTTTGCGAGTTTTGAGTTTGTCAGTTAATTTTTTTCCAACACACTTGCTCGTAAAGTGAGCCATAGTACATCGTTATTAGGGCCATAAACCGAACTATACCTAACACACGCGTTCGTAATAATATTACACACTAGTGCATAACACAATTATTCCTACAAAGTTAAATTAGTACCTAACTGCAAATTATATGCGAGTAAACAGAGCTTTTTCAATTTAACCGGGTAATACAGTTTTTGTAACAACAATGAGGTTGTATGCCGCTGAAAATCCTATTACATTTTTGGAATAAATAAATGTATCCCTAATTAAGGCGAAAAAACATTTATTATTATCAAATTACTTATAATTCACAATAATTTGTTATAAAATACTTGCATTTTATCACTAAAATTATAATTTGAAGTAGGCTGTATGACTATATGTAATCAATCACCTTACATTTGGTGCGTGCAAAAAATAAAAAAACTTTCGCGCCATTTCCCATTTTTTTGTTTGTATAGCATTTGTTGCTGTGTGGTAAATAATTGTAAAAATGTCAAGTTTTCGTACAGAAGATTAACAATTGATAGATTTAACCCCGCCAGAAATACTAAATACAGCACAAAATGCAAATGAAAGCCTGCAAAATCTAGAGAAAAGTACTTAGCTGCTTACGATAGTTTCATACAATGGAAAAGCAACAAAAAACCTAGTCATTTTCTGAAAATGTGTTTTGGCGTATTTCTCTGAACTTGCCAATACACGCAAACCCAGCTCCCTGTGGTGCATCTATTCCATGTTAAGAAGCATGGTTAAGCTCAAACATTGTATTGATATCAAAATGTACTGTAACTTACACCCATGTACATCTCGTAGCATGAGTTCTGTCTTCCAGTAATTTGTATGATTACCTTTGTCGCCGACATTTACACATGAAGTAAATGAAGATGAAGTTAATAGTTATATTATATTGTTTGTTTGTGTCTGTTTTGCATGTAGGTTCTGAATAATGATTATTTTTATATTGAATATTTCAAATATTTTCTTTAACTTTGTATATATGTATGTCTATGTCTAAGATACTAAAGAAGTGACAAGTACCAATGTAACACAAACTGTGAAATTGCCATCAAAAACAATACAATATTGTTTTGAAAATTGAACATTCACCAATTGTTTTAACAATTATACGATTTATGCAATATATGTTTGTTTATTCCTCGCAAGTGTGTTGAAAAAGTGCGTATGAAACTCGTGAGCATCGTGTTCACTAGACACTCGGCTGATTTACGCCCTCGCTTACGGCTCGGGCTGCAAACCACAGCCTCGTGTATAATGAGCAACATAGCTCACTTGTATCATAATATACTATTACAAGCTTTTTATGTATGTATGTTAGTCCGGGTGGAATCTTGTACCTAAATTTTAAACCCGTTCCTAAACTAAAATAAGTTTTAATTGAAAAATTACTTTTTCAAACCAAGTTTTTTCTTTTAAAATTCATAATCGGAACCGCAAGCACATTCAAACGAGCCCAAACACTAGTAGCCTACTATAATCCATTAATAAGTTCCGTTGTCTAGCATCCGTCTCCATCGCCCACCTCCCTGCGATATTATTGCATTGTCAACAAAGTTATTCCAAATTTAAATGCATAAACAAAATCTCGTGTCTGTGCTGTTGGCCGTTGAGGAGTGCCTCCTTGCAAGCCAACCCTGAGTGCAGCAGCCATGTCATGGTGGAACTTTTAACTATCATAATTAAATGCGTATATAAAATTACGTGTCTCTGATGTTGTCCGTAGAGGCGTTCCTTCATCTGGAGCCAATCCAGGGTGTAGAATCAGGTCATGCATTCCATAAAACTGCATTGTCATCGGAACTGAACCAACATATCTTTCAACTTAGTAGGATAAGAGGTAGTGGACTAACAAACTAACAAACAAACATTGGAAGTTAAATAAAAGCTTGTAATAATGTGACGTTGTGATGGGTTTCGTGTTCTTCTCGGCAAGCCCTTTCATTTGATGCCCATACTGTGATAGTGCAGAACAAATAACTAGTCCGCCATCTTGGATGATCCGCCATATTGGAATTAGAATTACGTCACATAGCTAAGCAAACATTGTCATCCAAAATAAGCGTGTATACCAAATTTCATCTCAATCTGTTTAAGATAACTAATTTAAAATTCAGTTGCAAGATTCCACCCGGACAAACATACATTTTTTTATATTAATCTTGTAGAAACACAAGCTGACGGGCCTCCTGATGTTAAGTGGTCACCGCCGCCTATAAACTCCTACAGCACCCGTGGTACTGCAGTCGCGTTGCCTAGCACTTAATACCCTATTTACACCTCTCTTGAGGCGTTCATTTTGAAGCCCACCGGAAAAACCATGAAGGTCATTCCACATCTTGCAGGTGCGTGGAAGAAATGAGCGGGTGAAACGCACCGTTTGAGACTTCCACGCATCTACAATATGTGGGTGAGCTCGTTGCCCGTTGCGGGAGGTTCGATGGTAGAAGTGGGAAGCAGGAATTAAATTGAACAGCTCTTCAGAACATTCGCCGTTATATATTTTATAGAAAACGCTGAGCGCTCCGATGTCACGGCGCAGACCCAGCGGCTTTAGATTCTTAGATACTACTGGGTCGTCGACAGTATGAACGGCTCTGCGTTGCAAGGAGTCTAGGAGCTGCAGTTGGTATTTCGGTGCACCGTTCCAGATGTGAGAACAGTACTCCATGTGGGGCTGGATTTGCGCTTTGTAGAGCACAAGACACTGCCCCGCCGTGAAGTACCGCTTTGATCGGTTTAGTACACCGAGTTTCTTGGAGGCAAGAGAAGCTTTGCTTTCCATGTGACCCCTAAACTGCACTTGACTAGAGATGTCGACGCCCAGGATTGAGAGGTCGTTAAGGAAGGAATAAAGGAGCTGTCGAAAAGGGGGCTTTTAGAGGTGAACGCACAGACTTGAGTCTTTGTGGGGGTTAAATTGGACTAAATTTAGTCGTCCCCATTCTGAGACCCGTTCCAATGAGCATTCAACCTCAGACACAATTATATTGCGTCCCTCTTCCATAGCCTCCCGAGAGGCACCTGCACGGCCCGTATAACGAGCATCGCCAGTACTATCATATGCGTAGCAGTGCAAGTTACAGATTTTCAGTAAATCGTTGATGTGGAGAATGAATAGTGTTGGCGATAGCACGGAGCCTTGAGGCACGCCCGCATTAATTGCCACGATCTCGGAACAAGCTCCATCGACGACGACCTTGAAGTTCCGGTCAAACAAGAAGCCAGCGATCCAATTGCATAGCCCCGCGGTAGGCATATGATGGGAGCCTGGAAAGGAGCGCTTTATGCCAGACCCAGTCAAATGCTTTGGCAATGTCGAGACTTACCGCCAATGCTTCACCGCGACTTTCAATGGCTTCTACCCATCGGTGAGTAAGGTAAACTAGGAGGTCACCAGCTGATCTGCTATGGCGAAAACCGTATTGACGGTCACTGATCAGTTGGTGCTCTTCCAGGTGCCTGAGAAGTTGAATTTTCAACACTCGTTCCATTACCTTAGACAGAAGCGAAGTGATAGCGATAGGTCGATAATTTGCCGGATCCGTTCGGTCGCCCTTTTTTGGGATGGGATGGACCAAGGCTACCTTCCAAGATGAAGGCACTATGCCAGTGGTGAGAGAGAAGGAGAATAAATCTGTGAGCATTGGGGTCAGATCCGGAGCACAAGTCTTGAGAACCACTGCAGGGATATCATCTCGCCCGCTCGACTTTCGTGTGTCCAATGTTATAAGAGCCCAACGTGCCGCTTTCTGGGATATGTTTACATCTGACATGGGACTTTCACACAATGGCAGTGTAGGCGGTAAGGCACCTTTATCATCGAGAGTCGAGTTTGATGCGAAAAGGGAAACAAGAAGGTCGACTTTCTCTTTTGCAGTATGAGCCAGGGAATAGTCCGGCTTACGTAAGGCAGGCAGTGTGGATCGACAGAAGTTGCCCTCAGCAGCTTTTACAAACGACCAAAAAGCACGACTTCCCGAGGAATATCGAGCTAATTTGTCTCCTATCTACGCAATGTGCTGATTTTTGGCAATGACAATGGCTCTTTTTGCCGATCTGGAGGCTGCGTTCAGGATTCTTTTAAATTCAGCTGTTTTTGGATCCCTGCGACTTCGCGCTTCCAATCATGATTCGAATGCCGCCGTTTTAACTTTATTCGCTACAGCGCAAGACATATTAAACCACGGTCGATTAGCGCCACCGACCCGAACTATTGAGGATGGAATGAAGAATTCCATTCCCTGCAGTATAACGTCGGCAACTGAGTCAGCGCAAACACTGGGGTCGTCTGATGGAAAACAAATCGCCTTCCATGGGTATGAAGAAAAGAATTCCCTCACTCCAGTCAGCGGAGTTATAATGCCAAACCTTACGCATACTAGGTGGGGCCAGTTTGTTAGGTCTCACAATCGGTACAGTGGTTTTGATCAGACAATGGTCAGAAGACCCAAGAGGACCTTCCACTGAGATATGGTACGAGTCAGGATGTGTAGCAAGTAAAAGGTCTAAAGTAGAGGCGTAGTGGGTTTCAACATTTGGTAGTCTCGTAGGTTTAGACACGAGCTGAGATAGATCGTACGCTAAGGCCATATCGTGGACGACTCTGCCAGCATGATCGGTGGCACGGGACTTAAGCCATTCAACATGGTGAGCGTTAAAATCTCCAAGGATCACTAGTTGTGCTAGCGGATATTGTTCAAGTACTCTGTCTATTCCCGTAGAAACATGCTCAAAAAGCCGATTCATTTCCGTGTCTCCACCGTAAGACCTGTATAGGCACGAGTAAACTCGAGTAACACCCCCATAGTCTACACGCACCCACAGGTTTGAAAGGTCTGGGGCTTCAAAGTTGTTCAAGCGGCGACAACAAATAACCTCCAATACGAACAGACACACTCCGGCTCGTCGTAGGAAGACATGTTCAAGAGTGTAGCCGGGGTAATGCTGATACACTAAGTGTGGCTGGGCTGGAAATTTGTGTCTCCGTCAAAAAGAAGAGGGTAGGTTTAGCTGTCTCCAGGTGAAAGTGGACGGAGTTAATGTTAGAATGAAGACCACGGATTTTGCAGAAGTCTACTTTAAAATTGGAATGAGAAACCGCTGTGTTTTGATTTGTCTTCTTTTTGTTTGTCATTTATTGGTGTAAAAAGGGATGTGGTGGTGAGGTACGGTGCATTATACTATTCGGGTAATAAACGGCAGAATTAGGCTACTCGATATTAATTGTGGAAAGCTGGCGCTGGGGACGAAAGGGCCCCCTCTCCTCCCTGTTAGCAGTAGCCGGGATCCATTCCGGTCTCCTACGCCGGCACGACAGCCGCTAGACAGGGTTTTACACAGACAGCCTCCCAGGGCGGAGTTTATAAGTGATCCCTGGGTTCGGGTCCCCTACTGATCTGCGGGCGGCCAGCGATAAACCTTTTCATCGGGTCTCCCTGGCCCCAACTTGCCACTAAAATCATCATCGAACTAACCCTTTCTCTACCTGGGGTCCCAAAGAGGATAGGCCAACTACAATTCACCGAGACTGGCTCTCCCAAACCTGTGTGAACACATACGCTACCGTACATTATGGCCACACGCTTATACAGGAGGGTGGTAGCAATCCAGGCGGACTCTTATTGAAGTTTAAGAAGAGCCCTACCCCCAGCAACCAGTTGACCGGCAGGGAGTAACTTGTATTATTTCTCCGTCTCCCCTACGGACAGCTATTCTTTGGCACTACCCAGAGAGCACGTTTAGACACGTATAAAGTCAAACCTACGAACGTAAAACAGCACACCCTCGAAAACATACATTGCAAGCTAAATAAAAGCTTGTAAAAATAGCGTACATGTATGCAATTAGCAAAACTAAATCTTTTTCTTTGCAAACTATGCTCCCCTAGTATTTTTTCTCTTTTTGTGTTACCTGTGTTTTTCTGTTATCTATGTACATTGAGGTCTTTCCTGTGTGTGTCAAATAAACGTGATTTCTTGCTTGTGACTATGTTTGATAGTACTTAGCCCACCCCCACCTCCACTACACGAGCCCATCCGCCAGATGTGACACGGTCAATTGAATCTATGTTTTCACAATAATAATATAAAAAAAACTCCAAGATCCAAGACATCCCAAGAGAAAGTATGTGTTTGAATAACACTATAAATATAAAAACATAATTTCACTTTTGAAACTATCTTGGTTATGAACACTATTTGTACTAAAAACAGGATATTTACCATTTGCATGCAACTAGTACTTACTTATTAAAAAATGCTATTATTACTTAAACGATTTTTGTTAAGATAAGTTAGACTAAATCGAAATAATTACAGTACACACAATTTATATTTAAATATAACTTAATATGGATAGGCAGCTTATATTATAATTAGGTACCTCTAACAGAAATGTACTAATACCCACATAATATAATAATTATGTAACAGACATATGTATACTTAGTAAAGTAACAAAGTTACGATTAGCACCTAATATTTTTTTTACCTATGATAAATGTTGTTTACCTTGCCACGCCCTTACAGGGTACATACATGTATAGATTACTTTTATGAAACCTGTAATGTATATTGCATTGAAATAAATAAATACAGTAATAATAATACTACGTCGAAATATCGGGCTACTCAAAAACTCACAAATCATGGTAAATATCCCGTCTTTATTACAAATAATAGTATTTCAATAATAAAACTGTAACTGATCCAAAGCATGTTAAATATTTTTTGAACTTTTTAATTGAAATATACTTTTTATCCGATATAGAGACCAAAACGATATATTTTTTTCGTTTTTGTCTATCCATCTGTCCACCTCCATGACAAGTAAAAACAACAAAAATATTATTAAAGATATTACTCGTATTTGACGTTCGACTCGGTCTTTTTAGTTGCAATTGTCCCAGTTAACCTTACAGCAGTTTATTCGTATATACGAGTATGCCTCTAATCCAAATTGTGAGAGACGATTTAAAAAAACGGCGGTCAACGATCTCCTTCCCTTCCCGAAAATAGTACAAATATGACTAAAGTCAAAGTCTTATTCATTAAAATCACAAGGATCACTTTGAAAAGTCAATTTTACTGCCTGTTCCTTTGCGATCAAGCCAGGAAAGAAAGGCAAGAAACAAGGCTGGTTGTTTTTTATGATCCTTTTACAATACAGGAAATAAATTACGTCTAAATTGTGACATTTTGAACGAGTGGGAGCAATTTTAATCACAAGCTTCTCTATCATCTAAATAATCCGATATTTTATAGTAGGCTGTTTTATAAAGATTTCGTTTAATTATATATATAAGATTTTGCCAAATTGACAAGGAACAAAAAAGAGGTGCCATGCCACTTGGCTTAGAAATGTTGTAATGCAGTATTTTGTCCAAAAACTATTCAGTGATTTTATACATAATCCAACGCCTGTAATAGAAAACAGTTGAAACATACTTCGTAGCCTGTAGCATAGATGTTAATATGTAGCTCGTAGCAGCTACGTAGATATCAGTTCGTAGCCTGTAGCAGCTACGATAAAGTATGAGGTATGCGAGCGGGGAATGTATGCGAGGCGTAGCGAGCTTGACCTACTGACAGTGGGGAATTTACACATTTACCAAGTATAGGCTGTTACATTTTTGCCGCCTTTTGATCCCACAATTTATATGAAATTGCACAAGAAATATTTATTGGGTATATTTCAAAGCTCAATCGTGTACGATAAGGCGGGGTAATTGTATTGCTTGAATTTACAATTAAAGGAAAGAAAAGTCATCGATTTTCAATAAACTGCCAAAAGAATTCAAGGACATGTCTTTAAATGTGTTTAAGTGGAAACTAACGAAATGATTAATGGAGCCATGCTTTTACTATATTATTGAATATTTAATTTATAAATTATAGATATAATGACATTTCTTATTTTTTTATTTAATTTTATTTTGCTGGTATGACAATGTTAATTTATTTTCCCACTAACCATTGTCCGCGACTTCGTATGCGTTAGGTACACTACTAAATGTGTAGGTAACCTAGAAATAAAACCCCATTTTTATCCCATGGGACCTGATTTATGAGATATAAGGTAGTTTATGTAGTAATACAGGTTATAATCTACATATATACCAAATTTCATCGAAATTGGTTCCGCCATTACGACGTGATTAAGTAACAAACAAACAAACAAACTTTAACATTTATAATATTATTTTTACTTTAAGTCTAATATTTTATTTGACATACTAGTGGACCCGCCGAACTTCGTACCGCCTTGACATGCATATAACGCGGGCTGTCAATATACGTCACCCTGGTAGAATTGTCAATTGTTGTCCCCGGCCATCATTATGTATGAGAAAATGAATGACTTCCACAAATAATTCAATACCAAAATTAGCCAAATCGGTCCACCCGTTCTTGAGTTTTAGCGAGACTAACGAACAGCAATTCATTTTTATATATAGACAATATCTCGGGATAACTCCGACCGAAGTATCTGTTTCAAACGATATTATTTTTTTTACATCCTCTTTGATGATATTTGCAGCACGCATTCGGTCAATTCTATGACCAACGTCATAAGGTTACATTATAAAAGCGCTAATGTTAGATTATAAATATGTCTGTCTCCTTCTCCTGACAATAAGAAATACAACAAAAAAAGAATTAGCGAAATCGGTCCAGCCGTTCACGCGTGACGGCGTGACCAAGGGAAATAGAGATTCATTTTTATATAAAGAGATTGACTTAATTTGCACGCCTTGACGAGACAGAATTTGAAGGAGCTTATAAGCGTTGTATTATGTTTATTCAACTATTGTACCAACATTCTTGGAAATAAATGATTATGATTATAGAAGATTGTAGGGTTCGAGCGATGCTTAAGCAAGCATATATGTAAACAAAGGAATACAGTCGCAGCGCTTGGCCCGGCAGTCACCTCCCGGCGCTCATTCGAATAACTTGTAATTTTTGTATCGATTTGTGTACCGTATAAATAGACGAAGAAGTGAATTTTACTTTGCATTTTAATTCAATGGACAATCTTTAAATCCTTCTGATAAACTGCAACTTGAGCCTTCTAGCAATAAAACTCTACATTGAACATACAATTCAACAAAAATGATTTAATCGGAAAGATGGCTTGTGGTTTGTCTAATTGATTGCAATACACGCAGGTCATCGCAACTGCGACATTACATACCAAGACTTGTTAAAGGCACCTCTTTATCCTGCTTTAATGTTTTACGTTCTTGATGCGCACAGCTAAGGTATGGAACACTTTACCGTCGTATGTTTTTCCTAAAGAATACAATCTGGGCCTCTTTAAGGTAAGGTTTCTTCTAGATCTTCGTGCTTCATTTTAGACCACATCATCGCTTACCATCAGGTGAGATTGCGGTTCTCTAGAGATCTATCTCTAAGATCTATCCAGTTAAAAAAAATACTGCTCTTTGAGCCCGATACCTTAAGAAGTTACGCTATAGCAGTCTTTCTATGATTACGTTCTTTACCGCCCATGTGTTCATGTCATGTGTCAACCGACAAGCACCCATAGCTACATAGTATATATACACTCCTGGGTTTTCTACTGGAAGGCAACCTTTTTGTAATGAATTTAAAACATTGAAGTAAGCATGTACTCACAGTTAAAATCCTCTAAGAGAATGTTGTCCATATGCTCGAAAAGGCCTATGTTATTGTCAAAGTTATCCTTGTTGAAGTAGGAATGGACCATGCCTCTTTTGATATCGGTTTCTGAAAATATTTTTTATTTCTCAATTTTTTATTTTTTTCTTTTAGAAAACATTTTTTGACGTCTACGTGTGCGATTATCAAAATTTACTCTTTCAGTTCATTTTGCAGTTGGATTTTATGTTGTTTCAAACAATATTTTGCCATAATCTTAAAGGTAACGTGGAAGTACCATTTCAACCTATCTATTTCTGCCGCCGGTCTTGCTGTGTTTCGGATTGAAGGGGTTGCCGCCTTTTTAATTGAATCAGCGTCGTCAGCGCGACGTCATCCGCCGCCCGCATCTCTTACCGGCCAGTAACTTTATTACACAATATTCGCGTTCGATCTCTTTGATCGCCTCGCAAATTTAACAGCGGCCAGTAATGAGTTTAAATTTGGAACATTATGCAAGAAAATTACGTAAAGTAAAACTAATAGAAACTTCCTATTTAACTCGCACATATTGAGAGGATCAAAACATCGTTTTTCAAATAGATGGGATGAAAAAGATTCAGCTGATTTATAGGGTTCCGTACCTCAAAAGGTAAAAAAGGAACCCTTATAAGATGACTTTCTTGTCTGTCTGTCCGTGTGTCACCACCGGTTTTCTCAGGAACGCGTGGACTAGCAAGTTGAAATTTATACTAGATAGATAGATAGAAAACGCTTTATTGTATACCACACTTAAATTAACAAATCATAATTAAAACACTTAAAACTAGACACGCGATATTACAATTGGCGGTCTTATCGCTAAAAGCGATCTCTTCCAGACAACCTTTGGATGGACTGGATTTTACGAGAACGTTAAAGGACGGTAGCTTTATAACATAACCTTTTTTTTTTTTTAATTGTAGGTATACTTACATAAGCAAAACAGAAGAAATAGATACCAGGGTAGGTAATATTAGCATAAATATTATACATAAACATTCTATGATATTAAATATACGAACAATAAATAAAATAGATACTGAGGTATATAGTCCCTATTAGGTGTATAAAAATCAAGGTCCTGAGTCAACACTATAAAAAGATATGTGCAAATTTAGATTTGCGCGAAAACTTGTGAGTAGGTACCAAAATTTACTTTAATTTTCAACTTTTTTTATTTTTCGGAATTTTCCCTTTACTTATGCTGTAAGACCTTGCTTTTAACCAAAATTGACAATTCTAGGTCAACCGGAAGTACCCTATAGGTTTTTGATCGAAAACCTTGACCTAGAATCACGAAATTTGGCAAAAAGCAAGGTCTTCTTATAGCACAAATAAAGAAACAATTCGTAAAAATAAATAACAATTTAAAATTAAAGGATGTCCCCATACATACATAATTGACGCCAATTAAGATAGATCCCCTTAAAATGTCTTTCCTTAAAAATCTATACCGAATTTTAAACAAGTTTAGTTGCATTCTGAAGGTACCAATTTACTAAAACTTGGTCTAGTCACTGCTATGTGTTGTGTTTTCCGAGTATCAGCGCCGCCATCTTGACGCTGGACTCTAGCCGTGCCACTGAGATTTTATATATTTTCAAATCTATTGAGGTACCAAATGTTTTACTAAAGGTACCAAAAGTAAAGTATTTAGGTATTAGTTGCACTCCCTTCAGTCTAAGTCTTGAATGTACACCCCCGACCATTATATATCTTTGACATAACTAAATCCTCTCGATCAAAAGGTTGTCTGAAAGAAATCGCTTTAATACGACAAGACTGCTCATTGTACTATTTGCTTTGTATCTTCTATTTTGTCTGTAATTTTTATTTTTTATAGTGTACAATAACATGTTTTCACTCATTCATTGAAAAGGTACCAGATGGGTAGGTAAGTACTAAATTCTCGTGAAGAGAATTTACCAACAAAGAAGATGGCGCCGCCATCTTGCTTGACGCACACGTAAACCGACCTGTATACTGCGTGTCTTGGTACCGGATCCTCCACTTCGGCAGATACTGCGCCAGCTCAGGTTCGGTGCGCATGGTGACGCAGTGCGCAGGCGCGAGCGACCAGCGCTCCCGCAAGAAGATGCTGTTGCAGACTACCCGCTGAATGCTCGAGATGTAGACGACTCCGATGGAACGGTAATCAGCCGCTTGTGATCTCATCTCTATTGCTTTATTTGTGGCTGAAAAACGTCTATCTATTATAGTAATTAAGTTTCGAGATCGAATCAGAAATGAGGAGATTAGACAAACCAAAGTCACCGACATAACACAAATGATTACCAAGCTGAAGAGGCAGTGAGGAGGACACATAGCTCGAAGAACAAACGGCCGTTGGGGCAGAAGGGTTTTCGAGTGGAGACCACGCACTGGAAAGCGCAGCGTAGGACGGCCCCCAATAGTTGGAAAGACAACCTGATAAAGGTGGCTGGGAGCCGTTGGGTACAAGACGCTTGTGCGCCGGTCATTCTGAAATATATGAGCAGCAGTGGACGTCCTTTGGTTGGATATGATGATGATGATTGTAAGTTTATGCGTACATGATATAAGGCCCGTGTTCTAGGGCTTACTTTACACTCGTACGTGTTATAACGACTGAGTCATAGTTTTTTAGACAGATTCCAATGAACATTACAAAAATATATACATGCTTGAGATTGGATTCGATTTTAAGTTAATTCTGGCATCTGGACCACCTCCACCGGGACAAAAATAAATAAATATTTTTGGACATTTCACACAGCGCTATCTAGCCCCAAACTAAGCAGAGGTTGTACTATGGAAACCAGATAACTGATAGAATACATATAATATCATTATATAGAAAAAACATTCAGACCCGGAAAAAATATTTGTAGATCATGCAAACATTTGTTCCGCGGTGGGAATCGAACCCGCTACCTCCTGCGTCTCAGTCGGCTATTCGCCCACTGTACCACGGAGGTTGTTGTAACAAGAGGCATACATACTAACTGAATAGTAGGATGTCTTAACATAAATCACGACTGAACGTTTGTATAACAATCGAAGCCCGATTGAGCTTCGAAGCGCAGTGGGCTAGTTACCGGGTAACACGAGATTGCTGGTTCTACAAATATGTTTTTGTTTTGAATGTAATTGTGGTACCCATAGCACTTGTTGTGACGTTCATGCTTGGTCTGGATCACACTGGGTCGATTACCTTTGTAATGTAGATAGCAATCGCCTGTAGTCATTAGTATGATAAAAAGTATCTTCCAGGTAACAATATAATGCGCACATATTTAAGAACACCAAAAGATGATCATCGTTACCGCGAGGGCTTGCTTGCCGTCTGTTGCTGGGCAATGCTGGCGGTACTTATCACACGCACATCGGCCGGGACGGTGGAAATTGATCGTTTGATTTGCACAAATATACAGTCTGAATAAATCCATTCACGATACATCGGAAATTGGAATGCTTTCGGGTGTTTGTGTTTTAGGTGTGAATTTGAAATCGATTTTGGGTGTTTTATCGTAAATGAGTTGCGTTGCGCTGTCACTCGTTCGGGGTGGGAGGGACAGCCTAGTAAATTTCATCTCACAGTTGTGGTTCAGCTCAATTTTGGTGAGGGTAGATTTGTTTTGTATATACCTCGTAGAGTTCATGTTTGAACATTAAAAAGTCCTTGGGGTAAATATTTATAAATGGAAATCTCGACACGCAGCAAAATGACTTCAAAATGGCGGCGCTTCCCCCTCCACCGCGCGCGATGCGTCATAGTCCTCACCTAGCGTAAAGAATTCTTTGATACTTTAGCTATCCAGTGTTGTAATTAAATTTTCGATGTAGATGATAGATATGTAGCTGCAACACCAAACTGAATCCCCCGATTTTGTTATCATTCGTTTTTTTTTAATTGCCTCCCACTATGAAATCAATTTTAAAAACGCATTCACGTAAAAACTAGTGAGTAGGTATGTCGGTAGATTACCCGCCCACCCAAACAGTTTAGGATAAGTAGGCAACCCACCCACACAGACTATGATAAGTGTTCCGTGGGGACAAAAAGGTCCCTGTCTCAGCTCAGCATATACTGCTTTGAACCTTGTTGGCTGCAATGCAGGTTTAATACTAAGTGTTTTGTTATGTACGACAGTAAATGAAAACACGGGTAGGGCTAATGGCTAGTATTGTTGTAAAATTGGTTTTTATTAAATTCATTACCATAGCAAAATTTTAATTTTCAAACAATCTTAATATCAAGCCCTATAATATCATTGAAACAGCCTGAATAAAATAGTTAAACAAATCACATTAATTCATCATGTAAGCAGGTACCTGTTAAACTTACCAAGCGTCGTAAAAATTGTTTTTTGGAAATCTATTGATTACTGGATAATTTTTAAGCTACCGGTATTAAACCCACCACTAAAATCAGTTAATACGATTCCGGATGTGCTTTTTAAATAAGTCGATCTTAACAAAACTGGTTGTATACTTTCACACATCACAATTACTTACAAGTACCTACCTTGGCTCGTATGGCTTCCTGAGTTATACTTATAACAACTAGGTACTCACGTTCCAAAGCCCTTCGAGTTAATCTAACAGCATCCCACCCATCATGTTCCACCAGTATTAAATGCACCACGTACACAATCACCAGTGTTAGCAATATCAGAACAGTAATGGCAATGTGAATCAGGATGCATTTGGCGCCTTTCGTGCACTTTCTTTCTTTTTCAGCTTCGTCTGGCTTTTTCTTACACTTCGTAGACATTTTTTATATTAAACGTCAAGAGCGCGGCTACCTTGAAATAAAATCCATTGGAGTCCGTCAGCTGGCAAACGTTGTTTGAGATACTTAGAGAGAAACGAAGTCTTTGAACACAAGCAGAACCAACACCACTGGTAACGTAGTGCCATCTAGGTAGCCGAAACGATTTTTTCATGTGCATCTTAAAACTGTCTGAACATTAGCTCATTCGGAATCATATTTACAAATTACTCTACTCCTAGTCAGGTATTTTGGACACGTGTTCCAGGGCCTTTAGTACGAGTTGCCAAACTACGCAAATTTCTATAGTTTTTGAGAGTAAAAGTATGGAGCATCATATCAACTACAGGACGTCCACCGCTAAACATAGGCCTCCCCCATTAAATGCCCGATCTTGTGCGGCCTATACCCAACGGCTCCCAGCTACCTTTAACAGGTCATCATTCCATCTAGTTAGGGGGGCTGGCTTCGCTTACCAGTGCGTGGTCTCCACTAGAGAACCTTTCTGCCTCAGTTCTTCGAGCTATGTGCCCAGTTTTAGTTTCTAGGCCTGTGATCGCCACAAAGTTATATGTCGCCCCTAGTTGATGCGGGCGTTCAAATTCCACCATTAAGCCCTACAACTACTTAAACTAGAATATTGTTAGGGCTGATAACTGTTAGCTCTTTTGGGCTAAGAATGTGTTTGACGAGATGAATGCTACGTTTGCGCATTAGTGGATCACACTCTCCTATCAGATGTATCCCGCTAAGTAAGATAGGTACCTACATCTTATTTAATAGCTTATAAAAAGTGTAGGAAACACAAAAGGTATGAAATAAAATGCAAATTTATCAGTAATCACCTGTATTTATTGCTAATGCATAAAAAATGCAACAATACGCTTAACAAACTAACATAACATTAGTCACTATAAGACACCCACTGATATCCATAACAAGACGTATACATAAGGAGCTAAAGGGCGCAACTTTAAAAAAACGAATGACTTTATAAAGATATGGCATAAAATGTATCCGGTAGTGTTGAACTATCTACAGATCATTTGCAGTCTAGATGATTCAACTGACTTTTGTATTTTTAAAGAGATGTAAAACAGTGTAAACTTGGTGTAAATTCTATATAACGACACTCAAGGGACTGTGCATAATTTGACGTTACAGAGAGAAGAAAAAATCTGTATTAGAAAAAAAGAACGGTTTATTTCAGACTAGTGTTAGTAATTACATATTAGTAATAAAATTATAAAAATGTTATTTGAACGCTATTGCGTATAATCTGTTATTATATGATATGATAACGTATAGATAATCCATGACTCCTACTAACAACAGTCAACACGTGCAAGCAATCACAATTTGTAAACAAAAGAAGGGATTTGTTAGAAAGTTAGGTATGTTCGATGCCGACAGTCGAGTTTATTACGGGCTAAGTTAATAAAGCGACAAAAGAACATACACAGCTGCGCAGTTTTTACTCATTTTGCCAACTTAAAAAGTACTTTTTGACGTGATAACCTCTTATAAATCGATAAACGCCGGCTGCACGCACGAAAAAGCATGACTCATTGTCATGCTTTGCTTGACAATCGCGGAACAAGCGATAGAGAGCACGATCGGCCTAAGCGTTCGGTTTGTGACGCATCTATCTCTCTCGTTATCACGTAAAATTATCGTCCATAAACCGACTTTACAGACAACCAATTTTTTTATTATTTAATTGTTGTCGTTTGTGAGAGTGGGTGTAATGCTATACAGTGTTTTTTTTAACTGTAACAGTACGGCAGCACCCATAACCAGAGGAGATACAGGTGCAGTTTCTTTTAAAACATTAACTCGTTTTCGAAGAAAAACATTTTGGCATTAAAATTTTTTTGGTCAAGTGTTAGTAGCGCCTTAAAATAAATCAAGTTTGTAAATTTTTTTTTGATGCCGATAGATGCCTTCCTTTGTAAGGATCATTTTATTGTATCCGATGAAATAAATCTGAACAGCGAAACAGCGAAAGTTAGTCAAATTTGATAAAAAGTATTCTCATACAACAGGACAAACAAAATTCCTTCTACAAACATTTTATTAGTTTCTAATTGCACATTAAAGAAGTATTAATACTGTGAAGATTAAGAAGTTTAGGAACTCCATGTTCTCATGAGCAATTCAAAAACATTTCGTATTTCAGAACAATTTTGAATTTCGAACATGGTTCTTGCACCTGTCGGACTTTTATATCAGTCATTGCATCATCTTATTTGTCCTATCATGGCATTGTCAAACACGCAAAAAGTAAACTTAATTGAAGCATACTTCCTCAATCGCGGTCTGGGTAGCGTTCCTGATACCACTTCAGCGCATTAGTTTGGCTTTGTCAGTATGAAAGACAAGCTAAACCAATCAAAGACGAGTGATTTTGACGCTTTAGGGAGTTTGTCGCTAAATATAGTGACGTTACATACGAGTTTACACTGTAATTTCTGGTAAGTATTATTTAAGATGTTATATCGTCTCGAAATGCTATTTGAGGATAATTTGGACAACAGTGTTTGATTTCTTAAATAAGTGGTGCCATTTTCACTCTTATACGTTAAGACTTAAAATAAATTAAGTTTAAATAATATATATATATATATACAGAATTGAAAAAACTTTTTTTTTAAATTAATAAAAAGAACACAGAGTAATTAAAGCTGAAGAATTCCACTTTTGAATAAAATCATGTTAAATAACTAACACAAAAATAGGAGACAAGTGGCGCCACGTCAAAAATATATCTTCTAAAACAGTTTATTATGCTGAACAGACAATGAAATTTTTTTTAAAATGTATTAAACTATAAAAATGTTTTCTATACTTAAATTCTAATAATAATTCACAAATAATTTAATTTTATCGGACCCGTGTATGTAATATGGTACTATTATTTACCTGGGGGATAATGGCGGGTTCCTATATCCGTCGGTAAAGAGCTTACGTCTCGTTTCTGCTTGAAAACATGTCAAAAATTTGACACTTATTCAAGGAGATACGAGTTGTTGTCCGTTACCAACGGATACAGGAACCCGCCATAAACCTCCGGTAGGCCTAGCATGGGCAGTGTCAAAGTGTTATAGGCAAGTTTTGTTGCATTACATACATTAGGACACACATAAAACAAAAGTAAAATGGTTTTACAGAGGTTGCATATTTCAATTCTAACTAATTATTATTACATAATCAAAAAAAAATTACATTATATTGAGTTTAACTTTGAATTGAATAACGGAATAGATAACATTGTATTTTTATTGCCGTTGTCCTAAAACCTTCACTATGAAACAGTCGGAATAAAGTTTCAGTGGAGATCGGCCTATCTAACTTATTTCGGAAACCGAAATAAACACATTTTGCCACCTTGTATATATAGTCCTAAGATACGGTATTAGAAATATATATTTGCTATTTGATGATGACAAACATTAGATAATATATGTATATACATTGCAAATGGGTTGCCTAAACCTATTTGCGATTGTCACCGTCTAATAACAGATGCGGGTATACTGTATTTCTAATATCGGATCTTGTACCAATAACAATATTACTAACTAAAACAAGCACGTGGCTTTTACGAGGATTAAATATGTCTTGGACGTGAGGCTTTGACTTTCGATCGAAGTATATATACTATTTTATCGCAAAATTTTGAATTTACCTAAATACAATATGAATCTAAGCAGAATATACTCATGGTAACAAGATTACGTATAATAATATCAATTACGTAAGGGTCAGCCAGACCAACCATTCCGGTTAACATAATTTTACCCCTCCAGTATTCAAAAGTGTTTCTTACAATTGTATATTGATTACGTGATTTGAAACGTAAAAAGGTTGATTTTACATTAGCAAAATGATATTCCCCTCTTTGGCTTCCGCTGACCCTTACATAATTTTTTTATAGATCTATAAACAATTTTTTTTGGAGGCATTTACCCTGCAGTGGGACAACACAGGTTAAAAATAATAATCACACACAAATTTAAATTTACCTAAACTATTCTTCTGTTATTATTTCGAAGAAGTCATTTTATAAAATTATGTCTTAAAATATATCTAATTAACGCTTACAAAACTATAAAATTCTTTATTACAAAGTAGCAACAAACAAAGAATATATGTTTAAAGCTACCATTATTAATATATAGAACTATCGTTGCTAACAACTATTTATATGAATACACTACCTGACTCGCTGGCGGCTTCACACGCTTGAAATTTCCTGTTCCCGTGGGAACTTCGGGATAAAACCTATATAAAACACTCTTGTCAAAGTGACGCGACACTTCATGTAAATGACTTCACGTCAATGAATGACGGTTCAATTATATGGATTTTGTTCATACAAAAATACTAAAATCGCGATTAAAAAATGGGGGTCCTTCCCCATGGATAGAAGGGTGAAAAATACTGTATGACCTGTTCTCATACCTACCAAATATACAAAAAAATCATTAAAATCGGTCAACCCGTTTCGGAGGAGTGTGACCACAAACACCCTGGACATGAGATTTATATTAGGTGGAGCTACAGTGCTCGCGCACTTGTCGCGACTTATTCATTGTACTCGTATGGCACTACCAAGTAATCAACAAGAAGATCCCGGATACCAAATTATGCAGGATAGCGAAATTTTAAACCTTATGACTAATAAGGCTGACGCCACCGCTAGCACTTCATCAACTACAACTACAGATAATGAAGATGATAACATAATTGGTGCTTCTTAAGGGCGCACTATACCTGGGGAGACGATAAATCGCTTATTTTGAAACAATGTTATGTTCAACAAATTTTGTGATTTCCATTTGTAATTCATATATGTTATAGTTAAGGATACGTGCTAGAGCGCCTGTGTTGTGAAAACACCATTCCGTAAAATTTTCTCTATAGAAAAAAAATCCAAAGATGACTCCAAATTTATCTTAAAACCGTTCTTATGCGATGAATACTACAATTTAGATCTTGAAACTTTGTACAATAATTCTACACAACATAAATAAGGGCACCTGTGTTTTAAATTTTAAAAATACGTTTTGATTTTATCATGAAATGAAAATATCTAAGTTTTGCACTAATGAAACCATTCGCTCTGGATGCCCGTTTCGCGATTCAGTCTGGCCTCGGCCTTCAGACGGGGTACACGTGACGCTTGTCGCTCCAAACGAACACGTAATTCTAAGGTAGAATTTATATTTAGTTGGTTTTTGTAAAGACGCAGTAATTAGAAATAAACACAACAAGATAATGAAGGGACTGAATGATAAAAAAACCGGCAAACATATGAACCACGCCGAGATTGGACGTGCAGCGGCGCGCGGAGAAGCAGGGGTGAAATTCGAGTATGGGCTGAGGTATAGTCAACTCTTAAGATATTGCTTTTGTTGGTTTGAAACACAGGCTGAAAGCGACCAACCTGTTTTGTTTTATTTTTCTCGTTCTTCTAATCTATCAATCTCTTACACTAGGACTATGCCAGGTTTATGACCATGGATAGCAAACATCATTGCCTTCTCCAAATTTGAGAACAGCGGGATGGAGCAATCAAAACATACGTTCTTAGAAAGAGGAAAGATTTGCATTTTTGTATTTTTGTGTGTATGTCTGTAATGAATAAACTCAAAATCTACTGTGCCGATTTCAAAAATTCTTTCGCCATTGTAAAGCTACATTCACCTTGAGTGACGTAGGCTATATATATTGCTAGAAAAGATTAGGGATCCTTACTAAAACTTAAGTAACGTAACCCAAGGTGTAAAAAAGTGCCCTAAAACGTCTTACGTCGCATGCGCTACGAAAACTATTGATGATAGAACAAAAGCATGTTCTACAATATTAAAGAACATATCAATATCTACAAAAAACTTCGTAATAATAAAAAGAGGAAAGATTTGTTTGTTTGTTTCCATTGAATAGGCGCCCAAACCACTGGACCTATTTAAAAAATTATTTCACTGTTGGGAAGCTACACTATCTCCGGGTGACACAGGCTACATTTTACCCAACTGCGGAGAAGGAGGGTAATGTTTTCATTAAATAACTACTCGTGCGAAACTGCGGATTGGTCAGCTAATACTGTATAATTTGAATATTTAAGTGTCACGTGTTAAAAAGTGTAAATAATATACATATTATTATTAAATGGAACGGATAATTCATTATGATAAAATGTCAACTATTAATAGATTACTTATTATTATGATTAACTTATATTTTTAAGACAAAACGGGTCTATAAATCTGTGTGCTAAAAGACCCGTTTTGTCTTAAAAATATGAGTATAGTTCGAGAAAATTTAAAAAGTTCTATCGTAAACTTATCAAATATTAGTCACTTACAAAACCACTATCTATAGTTATCTATCGATATATAGTATGCGCCAAGACTTGTGGCAGACGGGGCCAACCAATAAACATGTTTACTGGTAATAATTAGTGTTATCGATAGATACTCTGCGCATCACTAACGGTGCCCGGAAGGGCTGCAAAAGCGAGCGAGATAGCAATATCATCGTCGCTTCTCCCACGTTTTATGACCACATCTCTGAAGAGCGTTGGTGTCTAATGAAACTAGTGCCTCTATGCTACCGGGTGTTCAAGCTGTGAGATACTGCAGGTGTAACGTGAGGCGCTCTGATTGAGCTACAACGTTACTCGCTCCCGGGAACTGAACCGGCACTCTTCGTTAACGGGTTCTTCCATCATCCTCGCTCTTTCATCATCTTAATTAGCTGGTTCACCATTGACTGGAAATTGAAAAAGTACTGTTAATAAAATACCTAACAGCGAGTAGTGACACTCGAGTTGCTGTTTAATAATTGTCCCCGCCTGCGATTATCAAAATGTGCAACAATTTTACCTCTTTACAGTATGTTTTGAAGTCGTATTTTTGTTTTGCAAATAATCATTTTAAAAACTCACATTAGGAATATACTCATTTTTTAGTCAAACTTAAAATATGTTTTGACAAAATGTTGTCAAGTCACTTTAAGCTTTTTCTATTAATACTTTTTTATATTTTAACTTAAATAAATATAAACTAGAAGCATCACATCAACTCACTCTTTGTGCGTGGAGTAGTTGTTCGTACTCGTTTAATCATTTATCCATACTAATATTATAATATATAGTACAATATATGTAGTAGTTTAATACAGAAATACATTATTTTATATTACATAGGTAGTAGTTACTCTGTTACATTTTTACGACTGCTGGAGCGATTTCGAAGAAATTTAATATACAACCTGTTTTGTTATGTACGACATTGATTTAAAATACACATCCGGAATCGTATTAACTGATTTCAGAGGTGGGTTTAATACCGGTAGCTTGAATATTTATCTGGTAATCGATACATTTCCAATAAACATTTTTTAACGTAAATGGGCGGCGCCTTTGTACGATGCCGCTTAGTGAGTTTAACAGGTAACTACTTACAAGATGAATGAATATGATTTGTTTACCTATTTTCTATGGTAATGAATTTGAAAGATATCTAATTTACAACAATACTATTAGCGCTACCCGTGTTTTCATTTAATGTGGTACATCGATTATATGACCTGGATTGAGAAAGTTACCTTGTATTGACAAACCACGCGAGCAAATCCCCCGGGCGAAAGTTTGTTTGAGATATAAATGAGACTTACCTGCTGAGACATGTCCATATCGTACATTCTGCTGTTGAATTGCATGAATGCTCTCATTCGGTCTAATATTGCAGACTGAAACAAAAAACATAGATAATGTCAATCTATCTATGTATATGGTCTCATCATCATCAGTCCACAGCTAAACAATAGCACCCACCTCCCCGTAGAACTGTGGCGTAGCCTGCGCCAACGCCTTCCACAAATTATTAGGAAGTTCGTCCATCTTGTAAGGGGATGTCCTTGTTAGAGGGTCAGCGGTTTCCAGTGCATGTTGGCTTCGGCCCCAACCGCCATCAGCTCTGGGAGTTACTGGCTCCTCTCGCTGCTAATAATTAACATTTGATTCTATTGTAGTAAAATTTTATTTTGTTTGTGAACATTATTAGTGTAGTGGAGTCCTTACCGTCTGCATGTCCCTTTCATTCCTCACAGCCATTCCAGGGTTCATCAGATTTGAGCTGAATTGAGACATGCCCGACTGGAAAAGTAAATACCATTATAATTATAACCGTGGTGCAATGGGCGAATAACTGTCTGAGACGCAGGAGGTGCGGGCTCGATGCCCGCCGCGGAACAAATGTTTGCATCATCTACTGATATTTGTTCCGGGTCTGGTTGTTTCTCTATATATTTTAAGTATGTAAGCTGTGTGAAATGTCCAGCATTATTGTATACCATCGCACCGCTCGCCACCGGCAGGGAATCATTTATTTTAAAGTATCTTACGTTATTTTATATCTGTGTGCTTTATATTTTTGCAATTTATGACCGAAACGTGTAGGTAGCTACTAGGGAGGGACTACTTATAATATTTTTTTTCCTTTTATGTGAAACATTTATTGGCACTCCTTGGAGGTAAGACCGACTCTCACCCTGTCACGCATGCGTGACGGCATGCGTCCAATAGAATTATTATTATATTATTTACAAATTTTAAGGTAAAATGCCGTGTATCAATCATTGTCAAAAGTACGGATGAAAAATTGTTTGTGGTAACGCATATTTATATTACATATGTTATGATTAGAATAGAAAATAATTATAAATTAACAGAAAATAAAACCACGGTTCTGTATTTTACTTTGGTGTACAATAATGAGTTATCTTATAAATTCGCCGAGCATCCCGTGACGGCCACATTTTTTACATAAAATACAAAAACCTTTATCATCATCATTTCGGCCACAAGACATATTCTGCTGAACAATGGCTCGTAGCCAAGTTACATTCGCCTCAAATCGGTTTCTACACAGGTTTGTTGTCGATAGATCACGTGATATTTCCATAGCATGTGTCAAACCCATACATTTTAGTACTTATCGACTAGAGTCATCGCTAAACGAATGTAACTTGGCTAAGCCCATAGATTTTCAGATCTACTTTCTCAAAATGATTCTGCCCCAACGGTTGATAGTTCTTTAAGCTATGTGCGCCACCCACTGTTACTTCAGATTCGAACCCGCATCATACAGCAATAATTAAAAGTCTACGAATCATATGGCTGTAACATGTCGGATCAACAGAGATATACAAACAATTTATTGATTTGATAAATTTATTTGTATTATTTTAATTGAATTTTATAGTTAATAATTTGTGTAATAATTATGTACAGTCGCCAAACTTCATAGAAATCGGTTCAGCCTTTACGGCGTGATTGAGTAACATTATAATATTAGTGTGATTTAGATTTTAATTTGACAATCTGTGTAATTAATGTTTTGAATTCCTTTAAATTAATTAGTATAATTGGGAACTCCGTTCCAATTCAAAACAGAAATACTACAAAATAAAATACTACAAGGCTTACCATTATATTCTTTTCACACCACCTACTCGACAATGTCAAATTATATGTACCCTCACCGAAAGCAGGTGATCCCTACGGCTGAGCCGGGAGTAAAGTTGTACTGAATTTCTGTGATTTGAATTAGGAACCTCATCTGTATTAAAATTTAAACCAAAGAGACCTATACAATAAGATCTTATTCGTAAAACGAACTAACTCTGCACTGAATGCACCAATTTTTGTCTAGCAGAAAGTGTTAGAAACGTAGATTAGTATTCTCCTCGTGGATAAAGCTGTCTGCATCTTGGGCGTGCTTATATCCCTCTATGCAGGATACTACGCACGCAGGATTTTAGTAACTCTAGAATCCTTCGTTACGTTAGGGATTCAATATAGCGGCCGTGACTCAAGACACTGCTTTATGCCCTCGTTTAATAATCTACTCTTACCTACCATGTTTAATGTAGCCCTGTGATGCAAATAAACTTTTTTTACTTAGTTTAGTTAAACAATAGGCTACAGACTCATCTTCATAAATAAAAAATCACTATATCAATACTTTTTATACCGAAGTTCCCACGGGCACGTGAAATACCAAGCGCACGAAGCCGTGGCCGGATCAGCTAGTAAAAAGATAACTTACCACAAGGAACAACATGTCAAAAATATTATTCAATTTGGTTTCCCGTTTCTTCAGCTGCAGCTCCTGTTTGCTGAGCTTCTCTGCGGCCTCGATCGCTTTCTCCATCTTGGCTTTAGAGCATTGAAGTCTGTAATTAATATTTTAACTATTATAATACTTAGAAAGTTATCTTAACTGAAGAAAAACTGTAAATTTACAAGTATATTAATCAACGTTTTTAGCCCGACTGCCAAAAATAGAAGGAAAGATATTTATCAATATCTCATTTTATTAAACGAACATATCAGTCGATGAAATCAGTTACTTGCTTCAAATAGGTTATTTGCATAAAGAAAAAAAACACAGTGACCATAAAATATATAAAAATGGCGGTCGCCAGGGTCAAGATCTTAATAAGATGAACACAAAAGGGTACAGTAATTAAAAACACTGATCAAATATAACCGCAGTCGGGCTGTAAACTGATTACTATATCGTAATATAATATTTTGGCTAATAACTAAACAATAAGATTTACTAAACATTAAATTTTCCTTGATTTTTTTGGACCCGTCTTGAACCCCAATATCTCAAAAACTATCCACATTTATAGCTCATTTAGCCACATTAGCATTGCGCCATCACTACCTAGGCAAATGTCACAAAGATCGGATCTACGGTTCGAAAGCTATTTCGGACAATCATACATACATTCAACGCTGTTTTGTCTTAGTTGATTTGGAGATCACGCTTCGCTCGATCAACAATCTAATATTTAGTGCGGTCAGCTAACTCTGCATATAAACTAAAACTTAAGAAATTTTTATGAAAACGATATGGCACATACACGCAAAGCTAGCCTTTGTCTATGGAGAATCATAGGTGTATACTGAAAATACATTTACAAGTTTTTCACGATAGTTTAAAATAAACATACTTCGCAAAGAAAATTAATTAATACAATACAAAGATTTTGTGTTTAAAACATTACTAAAATCACGTATTTCCATCAAACATAACATAAAATAGATAATATAACCTCAACACCAGCTTTGAACTAAAATAACTGTATTAAAATTTGTACATTTGCGAGTTATTATGCCACGGATACACAAACAAATGTCGGCATCAATTTAATAAATTGTATTATAAAATACTACGAGCAGGCGGGGATCGAACCCAAGACAAAGCAGTCCACAGTAACATTATACTTTATACAAAGCCATGGCGTTAGGCCCCAATGGCATCCAGATCATCTTATTAATGTATATAAGTACCTACCTGAGATCATAAGCGTCGCAGGTATTGCATTTCTTAAGCATGGGTTCGATGGAGTCTTCGCGCGTGCCCAATGGCCCTGAGAAAATATCAAGAATAAAACTGAGCAGTAGTTGTACAAGACGGAAATTAAAAAATAAAATTTCAGTAGTACATTAGAAGTACACCTAAATGGATTGGCTATTGCTCTGGATTTAACTAAAGCTTGATTTGGTCAACTCGATTTTGACCGTGCAACTTTTTTTGCAACAGTGCCCCTGTTCTAGAATACAATATAATTATTTATTTGACACACACAAATAAACATAGAACGGATCACAAACAAAATAGGTAGATAAACAAGAAAATTACAAAACAATGAGATTATATTAGACCTACAGCTATAGTGTGACCATTAGTGCTGTGCACTCCCTGAGGTATGCGCGCGGCGAGACGGGGGGGATCTGTCGCTCACGCCGGTAGGTAGCTTTTGTACCGGACGGTCTATGTCAGACGCACACGGGATAAATATTCAAGTAATCTGTGGAGGTTCATGCTCAGCGGGTGTCCTAGGGCAGGTATTTTGTTAATAATATATGTTTCAAGAGCCGAGTTCTCAACCATAACTGGGGCAGGCACGACATGGACATTCGACAGTCCAATTAGATAGGTCCAACTTCGAGAAAGAGGTCAATCGTCGAATCCAACTCGGATGGGCAGCGTTTGGGAAACTTCGCAACGTCTTTTCGTCCAACATACCTCAGTGCCTTAAGACGAAAGTCTTCATGCAGTGTGTGTTACCAGTGATTACATAAGGAACCGACACGTGGTCCATCACTATTGGCCTTATGAATAAGCTGAGAGTCGCTCAACAAGCTATGGAGAGGGCTATATGCTCGGGGTTTCTCTAAGGGATCGAATCAGAAATGAGGAGATACGTAGGAGAACTAAAGTCACCAACATAGCCCAACGGATTAGCACGTTGAAGTGGCAATGGGCAGGCCATATAGCGCGCAGAACAGATGGCCAATGGGGCCGGAAAGTTCTCGAATGGAGGCCACGGACCGGCAAGCGCAGCGTAGGACGTCCACCTACAAGATGGGCAGACGACTTGGTAAGAACCGCAGGTCGGCGTTGGATGCAGGCCGCTTCCAACCGCAGTTCCTGGAGATCAATGAGGGAGGCCTTTGTCCAGCAGTGGACGTCCTACGGCTGATATGATGATCTTCTTCTTCTTAGCGTGTCAATAGTTCTACTTATATTGTGTTAGATAGGTACTTGGCTACATTGATGGCGTCAGGAGAAGCCATTTTTAAATCAACAATTGTGCAGGTGTTCGGGCACAGAGGGCACGTTAACAGGTGTTTCATCGACTGTGTGGGGTCACCACAGTCGCATTGCGTTTGTCTGGGATCCCTGAACCCCCATTTGCACATATTGACTCTGCAGCGACCAACCTGTGTGCGAAGCCTATTTAAGGACTTCCACACTGGCCACGGCAGGTCGTGCCCTGGTGGAAGCTGTTCTTGAGGGGGAATGAAGTCTGGTGGTGGGGGGTTACTATCTATCCACAGTGCGCGTCTAGCAACGGATGGGTCGTCGCTGGTGGCCTGCGTGAAACGCTGAAAACTCTTACGACTTTTCAGGCGGCCTTGTGGAATTTGATGGCTATATAGAGGGTGTCGACTGTCATGCTCCTGCTTATATTTTTCTATGGAGCAGGCCACATCCCGACGCACTCCGGGGGGTGGTATGCCTGCCAAAGGGTAGATGAGGTTTAGAGGGGTTGGCTTCAGACATCCTGTTATAATACGGCATGTGTCATTCAGCGCAACATCGACGACCCTAGCGTGTGCGGACCGGTTCCAGACTGGGCAAGCATACTCGCCGGCTGAAAAGCACAATGCCAGACCCGTCGTGCGTAGGACCTCTGGAGCTGCTCCCCATTTGGTAGATGTTAATCGACGGAGGAGGTTGTTTCGTGCACCCACTTTCATTTTGGTCTTGTGGCAGTGAACCTTATAATTTAAAGACCGGTCTAACGTTACCCCCAGGTATTTTGGGAGGTTTTCATGTTTGATAGTTACTCCTTGCCAGGTTATGTTTAAAGTCCGCTTGGCATGTTGATTGCGCAGGTGAAAGGCACAGGTTTGGGTTTTTGACGGATTTGGTCTGAGGCCATTGATTTCGTAGTACTCCTCCAGCTCAGTCAGCGCTGCCATAAGCTTGACTTCGGCCTCTTCAAAAGTGGATGTTTGGGTAGTCAATGCTAGGTCGTCCGCATACAAAAAGCGAGTAGTAGATGGACTGCTGGGTTGGTCATTTGTATATATGTTGAAGAGAGTTGGTGCAAGCACGCTCCCTTGTTGACCGTTATTAAGGCAGCGCCATCTGCTTTTGTCTGATAAGAGATGAACTTGGAAGCGACGGTTACGAAGAAGTTCACCCAGAATTTGAACGAACCCAATGTCGCAAGTCAGGTCTTCGACTTTACGGAGAAGTCTTCTAATATTGACTGTATCATAAGCGGCAGTTAGGTCAACAAGAACCAGACCAGTGATACTGTTTGCCTCGAAACCATCTTCGATATGTTGGGTTAGCTTGAGGGTCTGACCACAACACGCTTTCCCGGGTCTGAAGCCTGCTTGTTCAAGAATGAGATTCGGCTCTATAAACGGGGTAAGACGGTTGAGGAGAAGCCTCTCAAATAATTTATATAGGAGACACAGGAGCGAAATAGGCCTATAGCTTTTAGGAGTATCGGGGGACTGCCCAGGCTTTAGAAGTGCCACTACTTTAGCTCGTCTCCACATTTTCGGAATTCTTGTGTTTCGAGGCATTTGTTGAAACACTTTAGAAGCCAGGACACAGCAAGTGGTCCGAGATGTTTTATTTTTTCAACCAGTAGATCACCTACCCCTGCAGCTTTTCCATTAATTAAGGCTCTAATTGCAATTGTTACTTCGTTGATTGTGAATGGCTTGCTGATGTCTATTGAGTTATTATTGCTTACTGATGCGTTACGTTTTTGTAATCTGGGTAGTCTTTTCGGTGGTTTGCTATTAAGTAAAAGTTGATGAGCTACTTGATTAGCTGTTACTTGGCCTTGATTTGTAGCAGGAAGTGGGTCCCCTGTGAGCTTCTTAATTGTAGTCCAGGCCTTTTTACTGTTGTGCGTCATGTTAATGTTGGAGACTGTAGACATCCACGTTTCTCTCCGGCTTTCGCTGACCATGAGCATCAGCTCATTGCCAGCCGTCAACGTTTCCTCTGAGAACGGGTCCTTGGAGTACCGCTGCTCATAGTTTATATGATGTATAGATATGATGATGATGATATGTTTGAGTTCGGGTATAGGTATGGGTATGGGTATGGTATGGGAATAGATATGGGTAAAGGTATGGGTATAGGTATTTTGGTATACGAATGGGTAAAGGTGCAGATATAGGTGTAGGTAGGTAAGTATAGGTACAATTATAGGTATAGGTATGTGTATAGGTATGGGTATGTCGGAATGTAAGTAGCGTGTCAAGGGTAAGCCTTAACCATCCCTACCAAAATGAGTGATTCGGTTTTGTCGTAATCCAGTTCTTGAAGCCATGTGACTACTCTTCTTTTGCAGATGTATCAACTACAAGGAAACACTTCAATCTTCTTATCTACTAACTGATATAAATATGGGCCAATGAAATTAAACGATCTCTCTCCAAATCTCGGTCTTGTTGGTGAGATTTCAAATTTTCTTGTCCTGGTAGACCTTTGAGATTGCCTTAGGTAACCGCATGCTCAACGATGGAAGCGCATAACAGTTTGATGAATAAAAACTTGTCTTACTCTCAGAACTTTAGTTTCTTGGTAGAGAGCGTTGGTAGGATAACGTGTGTAACGGTTTTCGATATGAAACTTTTAGTACGGCTCTCTGGGCTCTTTCCAGTTTGATAAGATGTGTTTTAGCGGCTGATCCCCATGAGATGGTGCCCTTTGTTAGAATGGGCTGGCAGAAAGGAATGGTACAACTGTACATCATCTGCATAGAGGTGGAATTTGCAGTGTGTAATGGCCTGACATATGTCTGCACCGTAGAGTATAAATAGGATTGGCCCGAGAATAGACCATTGGGGCACCCCTCGTGGAACAGGTTTAAATGAGGACTTGTGAGTTTGCCCATTGGGCAGCACGAGCTCCACATATTGCCCTCTCCGATCCAGGTAGCTAGAGAACCATTTTATTGAGTTTTCATCGAAACCATAGAAAGCCAGTTTAGAAAGAAGAAGAGGAGTGCTGATGTAGTCGAAAGCTGGCGAGAAGTCAAGCAAGACCAACAAGCTACACATACCCTGATCCTGAGCAGCTAACAGGTTATCCACCACATCCAGAAGAGCAGTCGAGGTGCTATATCCCCTACGAAAACCGGACTGAAACTGTGGAAGGATGTGATGGTCTTCAAGATATTTAGTCAGCTGCAAGCTAACCACATTTTCTAATAGCTTAGGAAGGCATGGAAGTAAGCTTATCGGTCTAAGATCACGTAGAGTAGAAGGCTGGCTCTTTTTAGGAATTGGCTTGATTACCGCCACCTCCCATGACTCTGGAAAAATGCCACTCATGATAGACTGGTTAATGATGGCAGTAATTGCAGATAAAAATTGCGGTAAGGTCATGAGTACCATGTTTAACGAGATGCCATCGATGCCTTGTGCATTCGATTTGAAACTTTGCAGAGTTTTACGAACCGTAAATTCACTTACTGGGTGCAGAGAAAAACAAGCAGAGTCAGAGCTATACCGATGGTGCTCAAAGTAGGTAAGCTGGGATATTGTGACTGAACCATCGCCCGGGACATCTAGAAAATGAGAGTTGATAGAATCGGGGTCATTGACAGCGCCAGCTATCAGTAACCTTAGTTCCAATAGGAATCCTGACGCACTCATTATGTGAGCAAGGCATTTCAGGCAGATAACGCCATCTTTTATAAATTTTCCGCATGCCTCACACTTCAGAACCATGTTTATTTGGCACTCACAGCGGGTTCAATAGATAGCAGGTGAGAGATGAGGTTCACACAGAATCCAACAGGTGGCGGTAAATACTCCGGTAATAGATCCACCCGGTAGATGGCGCCAAACTACAATCGATGACCTCGCTACCCGACACCGGATGGCGCTGTATGCAGATCTCCGATACGCAGCGCAGACTACACGAACTATTAACACTAGGGGCGCGCACTTCAGACGGCGATACTGCGGGGTCGAACACTATATTAATTGACTTTTTCACTTTTTGTTTTGAAATATTCTAATGAGGGTATTAAAAACACTTTCACAGACACATCAAATTGTTTCTGCTAATAAAACGGATTTCTCTGGATATATTCGCTCGAAACCAACACAAGAGCGACACAACACTGCAAACTATGCAAAGAAAACGCCAGTGGTACTTTCCGAACTTTGATTACTCAAAAAATAAATAATTAACAGAAGATCAACAGTGCACTCGTCCGTTGTCGTGACGTCACTCAAACACGTTCTGTACAGGTCGCTACAATATAAGTAAAATATATAAAAAAATCATTTCTGATCACTTGTCAATCTCTTACCAAATAGTTTTGCTAATTACATAAGTTGTTCCTTTTTTAATTATATGTCATGGAAACTATACTTATGGTAAACTAAAACTGAACTCTGAATAGAGACTAAGCTCGGTTTACACAACGATCCCTAATCGTAATTAGCGGCTAAAAATGTTTAAAATTGACATATTTGTGTGATTTGGCAACTCTCTTAATCATATTTAGGCACTAAATACAATTACGGCATCGTTGCGCAAGTCGCCCCTAAGCATTGATTATCGATCAATAAAAATCTACCCTTAGGTCCTATCCATACAGCGTATTTACGAGGCGCGTTTACGACACTGTAGATTCCCAAAAAATCCTAGGTTATAAGTAAAACTTCGCGTTTGCAGCGCATTAGCGCACGTCGTCTGCGCGTTTAAAATACGCCGTGTACATATGTGCCTTACGTCTCTTTCACGATAAGTAGTTTTAGAATAGCCCAAAGGGGTCCACTTGTGCTCATCGCTTTTATATGTAAAACCCTGTCCAGACATGGTAGCTAACATGCTGCATTGTTTTTGTCTCTTTCTATTACGCGTGTTCTGACACACAGTGTGTTATGAAGCCCAATTTTGTTGCATGCTATTTTTATTACAAAAATCATTACTTCTTGTTATTTTCGTCGTAATCGATAGAACGAGTAGTTTATATAAAAAAAATTAAAAACTTGCCCAATATCCGAACCATAAAAATCACAAAAAAATAAATTAAAAAAAACTAGATTACTTATTAGACTTTTATTTATATCAAATTATCATACATCTACTAACGTACCATTAAACAAATTTCTTGTCCGTTTACTGTGAATAAAAAACGAAATATTAATATTTTTATGATCTTTCTTTTTTTTTTTCTCCATTTTAACGCCGTTTTAGATGGAGATTTTAAGACTAAACTATTGCTTAAGCATGCTTTTATCCATGATATTAAAACCACAATTTAATTCCGCGTTATTCAGAAGTTATCGGCAGTTTAGCTATTTACGTCAGGGTTGTCACCTTGCTGACTTATGTTTTCACCCGGTTCAAGAAAATACTATACTAATTATTTTCGTCTTTATTCCGAAGGACTACATTTTGATTGGTGTCGTGGTCACCAGACTTATAATCATTCGTTAGAATATTTTGTTCACCGACAGTTTTCAGCAGATATACTGCTGCTATTGGCAATGGAATATTTTTTTGAAGTAGAGTTATCGTCTAGTACTATCAGCAAAAAGTCCGCTCTGCCACCTTAAGGGTGAATTTTCTATGAAGCGACTAGCAGTTACCCCGCCTTGAAGTTTAATAAAACCCGCCTTGAACTTTAATAAAACTCTAAAAGTCATAAAAACAAAGGGCTTTCACAAAAATAAACAGATGTTCAATATTGTTCATCTCTCCGATTGGCCAAAATAAAAGGACAAAAAAAAAGGCGGTGTCAGATAACTTGCAAGCGAAACTGTTTTGAAACTGGCAGAGCGGAATTTTTGCTGACTGTACATACATCCTGAAGTTTTTTCTTGGATCTGTATTTTCGAGCCCCTCAAAAACTTGAGACATTAAGTCTCAATTTTTTTGAACTTAGGGGACAACGTTTCACTATTTTCAAAAATGGTATTAGCTGACCGCTAATACTTATAAGAGTTCCAAGCCGAGTTTAAGCCGGTCTCTGTGTTTTCTGAGAAAGAAGGCTCATTCCTCCACAGCTCTTTAGTAAGTCATAATTTTTGTTAAAAATTGTTGAAAGAACACATTTAAGCTCATCAGTTTTAAGTGCTAAAATGTGTTTGGAACCAAAATAATTAGAACCAATATTCATCCGCTCTCCTACTGATAACTTTTTGCTATTCAAACATACTTATTATATAATGTACTTATTATATACACATCATATAATGACGAATTTAAATTCAATGTATAAAAATAGTATTTCCGGGTGAGGTGACAACCCTAGGGCTCAAAAATCCGGGTATAACAAAAACTGCTAATAACTTCTGAATAATGCGGAATTAAATTGTGGTTTTACTATGAGCGATAAAGGCATGTTTAAGCAATAGTTTAGTCTAGAAATCTTCATCTAATACGGCATTAAAGCGCAGAAAAAATTAACAAGAAAAATTATAAATTATTCTTTTTTTGTTTTCTATTCACAGTAAACTAACAAAATCATGTATAATGGTACGTTAGTATATATATGATAATTATATAAATAAAGGTCATTTAGGTAGTCTACTTTTTTGTGAATATTTTTTTTGTGATTTTCTTCGTCCTGATATTGGGCAACTCTTAATTTTTTTTTCATATAAACTACTTATTATATCGATGCGAGTGTTTTACTCTAGTGCTTAACCATAACTAATGATTTTAGCAATAAAAATAACATGCAACAAAATTGGGCTTTATAACACACTGAGTGACAGTGTGAGCGTGATCAAAAAGTGCTATGAAATTACAGTAAGCACAAGTGTTCGCGTAGAAGTGTAATACAATGGCCATTGATGTGGCTCAATTTGCGAATGCGTTAAAATACGTACCAACTTCTGCTTCGATCCACTCGTGTTTTGTCGGCGAGCCACTTTTGACGAGCGTCGGTATTGGGCCGTACAGCTCCGTGTTGGGCCGAGCCTCGGGCGGAGCGCACCCACTTGTGGGCAAGGCTGACACGCTGGAAACCAGAACCTGTGATAAGCTCTATGGACTTCACCCACTAATATATACCACCCTAAGTTTATGTCAACCATCACGGTCCTGCGACTTTGATGTCGTCCACCCATCTTAATCAATTCATAAAAATTAATCCCATACTAAAATAATAATAATAAATTCATAAGTAACTCTACAACGACTAAGGGTTTGTCAAAGAGGGATAGAACGAAGTTTCTTAGGCCTCAAACAAAGAAATAATCTCAAGAATACAGAATTAAAAAGTTAAAACCAAAGCACAAGACATTGAAGAAAGTGCTTTCACTTAAATGGAAATGGACGGGGCACATCCAAATAATGGATAACGAGAGGTGTTCCAAAACAATATCAACTTGGTATCCAATACACAAAAAAATAAAGGAAGTCCTGCTATACGATGGGACGATGATATCGTGAAAGAAGCAGGCAAAACATAGAGCAGAGTCGCTAGGGATCATCGCGAGAAATGGAAAGAGCTTGAGGAGGCTTTGACCGCTCTTTGCATACATAACAATTAATTTGAAGTATCTAATAAAAATTTAAATTCAAATATTGTGTTAAGAAAATAAAAGATTTTTTATTTTATTTTATAACTAGCTGACAAATCCGCAGCTTTACACGCGTAAATTTTCAATAAAAACATTACCCTCCTGCGCAGTTGGGTAAAAAGTAGCCTATGTCACCCGGGCATAGTGTAGCTTCCCAGCAGTAAAAGATTTTTTTAAATCGGTCCAGTAGTTTCTGAGCCTATTCAATACAAACAAACAAACAAACAAATCTTTCCTCTTTATAATATTAGTAGGTATAGATTATCGTAAGTAAGTTAAGTATGTAAAAATTTCGGCTCTTTTCATGAATTTTTTTTTACTAGCTGGAGATGGAACAAGCATATGGACCACCAGATATTAAGTGGTAATCATCGCCTATAACAAATTATTGGCTCGTAGATCTTAGAAATGTGCCCTAAGATTAGCAATGTTGTGCACTGCCCTGCGTCCATCAACTTGAGGCATACAGGTGTAAAGCCACACGTGCCTGGAATTGCACCGGAAACCATACCCTTCATACCAAAACTCAGCATTCCTGCTTGGGCGGCAGAAATAGGTATAATGAATGGTAGTACTTCGCTGGGCGAGCCGTTTCACAAGGAACTCTACTACTCTTGGTACTTATGGTGGAAATATAGGTAAGGTAGTTAACTAATACGTAGTGACATAAGATAACCGCGAAGACGGAACGGCAAACCGCAGAGCAGTTCATTAAATACGGATTCTAGACTGCTATCAAAGAAATTCACAAGTTTGAGGAACGGCTCGCATCTGTCTGTGTCTTTGCAGGTAATGACGACGGCCTACCTGACTACAACTAACAAAAGATTGTATTTTCTATATCTACAGGGGCACATAATGGTCTCCTAAAGGTGGGTACTGACCAATGTTACGAGGTGTAATGTAACTTTCGCATCGAGCATGTTACGCATTGAGCGTGTTCGCTGTGTTCTAAAAACCGGCGTAACATGCTCGTCAAAACTCTGTGCTCCATTCGCCAGCCAGTTCAGTCAAGATGGTCGACATCGAGGACGTGTTGGTTTCTACTTAATTATTGTTTAATCCAAATTAAGACGAAGAAAAAACGTTACTGGACATCAAACTTATTTAAAAACAGAGGCGTATGTGGTGGTTTGTCATTGATGGCACAATATTAAAAAACCAAATGATTACTGGACAGTATAAAAACTTTGTACGCATGTCTTCGATCGATTTTGAAGAACTCTTGAATTTAATTGGACGCACCGCGTGCGCTCGTGACGACTTGCAACAGCGTACTGACTGAACCATGGAACAGTCAAAGGATTTGTCAAAAACCGACAGCCGGGTGGAGCACTCAAACCAAGCAACGAGGGGCTCGTTGATTTCCCCTAACACTACGTACTGACTGCATGAATTCTCGCTGTGTAACATGTTACATTTCACCTCGTAACGTTAGTCAGTACCCACCTTTAGAGACAAATAAACCACAAATTCCCTTTCTGGATACGCAGCTGGCTTTAGCAAAATTTTATCTGATAAGGGAAGAGGGTCCTTTGTATAATACCCCAAAATAAGAAGGTTACTTTTTAGGAAACAGGCTCAAATACCTCTAGCTTTTAAATAATACCATAAACATTTATTTGTGATATCATCAATAGCATTTTAAGGTTTAAGAATGTAGTAAGCTAGAGTAAAATTCATGTAAAGACAACTCTGTGGGTGGGTACCATCATTAAAATAACTGACTGTAACTACAAAAGAAAAGATAGCTGCCATCAGTGAGTTAAAATTTTGCCCCACCCTGCATAATATCTTAGCTCTTTGAATGCAGCTTTTCCTAACTCTATCAATGCTATGGTTCTTTGAATATTCTGTTTTTACAGTAACCAATCTCCCTGTAAATGTCTCTCAGTGAAAATCAATAGATATTAGACTTTAGACATATGGCGGGTTCCTATATCCGTCGGTAACCAGCTACGACTCGTTTCTTCTTGAAAACGTGTCAAAAGTTTGACACTAGTTTGACACTTTTTCAAGGAGATACGAGTCGTAGTCGGTTACCGACGGATATAGGAACCCACCATACTCGTCTACCGATACCCACGACTTTAGTGCTATGTCAAATTTCGACGTGGATCAGAAAGAATGGCGTGCAAATGAGGAGGCCTACTACCACCTAATACCCAGCAATAGTTGGATGTGGGCTGATTAGATAGATATAAATAATATTTAATAACAGAAATAAATATGAGTATTCATAGTATTCATAGATTTCTTTTGTATGTTAACTATGAAACCATTGAGTCGTCTAAAAACCATTGCAAACGATCTGTAAATTAATTTAGTTTCGAAAATATGAGTCACTGACACAGAAATAACAAACAAAACTAGATAGTCTAAAAACTAATTACAACTTGACATCGTATCAAGCTGTTTCGGTGCCATAAGTTAGTAATCACTCCCTTCTATATCTTAAGCTGCATCAACTTATATACCATGCTTCAAGCAAATAAATTTCATTTCATTTCCAAAGTATAGTCACCATAATAAAAAAGTTAATTTAACAAATCCCCGACCCTTTTAGCATCGGGAGTTAAAAACTGACATGCTAAGAACCATCTCATTTTTTTTAAATGATTCTGCATCTTTTTTTGAACCTCAAAATTACTAAAAAACATATCCGAACTGGTCCATCCGTTTGGTAATCACAAACAGAGAGTTACAGACATAGGCGTCAAACTTATAACACCCATCTTTTTGAAAACAATTAGATTTTGTTTTTTTTTTAATTCAAAAACTTAAAAAGTAAAATCAAAAAGTAAATTTAGGTAGGTATAGTGGCCAAGGGCTGCATGTCGACATAGAGGCAGACCAGTAGCCTGGTGGTCAGACATCTTAACCTATACCCAGTGCCAAAAGGCTAGATACACCTATAGATAATAACTAGTATGTGAAAATGAAACTTACCCTGGGTGCATGGACGGTGGGGGGTTAGAGAAAACTTGTGAAGCCTCGGCAGGGGTTCCTGAAAAAATCATTCATAATGCTGATTTAACATGTACCTTCTGTCTTACCTAGTTAAGATTTAGTAGTGAACAATTATATAAACATATCAATTAAGCTTAAAAATGGGCTTTACTACAAGTTACTACTACTAAGTAACGAGGAATTAAGAGATGACCAACGTCTTCATTCACTAGAGAAAATAGCAAAGAGCAAAGGTCATGAACTATTTAAAAAGCAGAATAGAATATATCTCACCTTCTAAAGCAGTAGGAGGCCCTAAGGCACTGTTGGACTCTTTCAAATGCGACAAACTGTGAGGTGGCAGGTAGCCAGTACGGTAAAAGTGTTCTTTCTCAAAAACTGTAGCATGCACAAACTTGCACTTCGGAAAATTACACACAGTATTCTGGAAATTTTTACAGAAGGTGTACACTCCTGGCAACTGTGGAAGGATCAGTTCATGTACATAGATGCAGGTGGCTCCACGAGTACACATGCCTCGTGCAAACTGCCGGCACATTATTTTATCAGGAGTCTTATCTTTGACTTCCTCCTTCTCAGTTTTGAGTTCAGTTTTTATAGCACTCCTGTCATTGTACTCATCGTCTTCTACCTCCTGCTTGGGGATTATGAGGACTTCTGGTGGCGGGGAGTTGGGTGGCAGCGGTGGCTGCACCCGCTGGGCCATATTGCTTGATGTAGCTTGCTCTGGTTTGGAATTCGTTTCTTGATCTTCAGGTGTGCTTGATCGATCTGAACTTTGGTTAGGTGAAGAATTAGCCTCTTCAAACTTGGATTTCAAATATTTTCTCATATGCTTGAAGTTAGGTGATGGCCGAAAGTTGATACATTCTTCATCACCCGATAATATATTATACTTTTTTGCTGAAAGTGAGAGAATGAGAGTATAATTAACCTTATTTATTTCTAAGTGGCCTTATTACTAGCAGAGTTACAGTAAATGGGTCAGAGTGTTGTGATACCATGGTTCTCGTTCCTCCTGTTACCCCTCCTCTCCATGCCTACAGGTGTAATATGTGACTGTTGGGTGTTTACGTATGTAAATTAATTATGTAGGTTATTAGTTAGTTAATAAGTACCAAGTTTTCCAAATTCAAAAACAATGACTGACGTTATTTGTTTGTCACATTTTGTAATCTCACATAATTGACATAATAATTATAATAAATCTCACCTAATTCCGAAGTCTGCATTTGTGTGGTTTGATCAAGTAATTCATAGGTAAAAATTGATAATGTCCCTTTTTGATCACTATTACACAATCTAAACTAAACATTCATTCGTGTTTTATATCAGTTCTTATCATGTAAACAACGTCCAGACCAGAAGAAGGCACAACACAACACATCACATTTTATTACGAAACACTCGACTCGAAACAGTCACACACAATTATTATAGACAAAATGGCTGACATGACGCGACGGTACAGACAGACCGTAGACAGAAGGACTTAAGGTAGGACCGCATTACAGCGGCACTGCGCAGCGCGTCGCTGCACGTCACAATATTCTTTTGGAGGCACGCCTACTGCAGCGCCGCTCTAGTGCGACACGCGCCATTAGTCATGGGTACTCTATAATCCTCAAAGTGAATGAATTCACTTATTCCGACTCTGCCATCCGATCTGATTCCTCTATTCCTTTGATTCTTTTACTCCGTACTGTACCATTCCGTCCATAGTCGACCGTTAATCGTTTTTAGTAAGGTAAGGAGTATCGGGGTGTGTCGTCTCGCTCTTGGCGCGCACAATATAGTTCAAACCTTGCTTTGGGTTGGTAGTTCACAGAGTTTCTACAGGTAGGTGCTTAGTAGGGAAGTACTCGGTATCGAGGATGACGCCACAGTAATAAAATTAACATTAAACTATAGCTTAAATAGACAGGTATCGGTACTAATTATATTATTATTTAGGTCACCTGGAATGTCAACTGAAAATAAGAAAAATAAAACAAAAATTACCATTACACATCAACATTCAAATCAGAGAGTGAACAGAACAGAACAAAACAGTTTTTCTATATTGTATTATAGTTAGACTTGCCTTGTATAGCATTTTACTGTTATGTATAAAAGTAGTAGAGTTCCTTGTGAATAGGCTCGCTCGGAGAAGTACTACCACCATACCTATTTCTGTCGCCAAGCAGCATTGCTGTATTTTGGTTTGAAGGGTATGGTTGCCGGTGAAATTACAGACACATGAGGCTTTACATCTGTATGCCTCAATTTGATGGACGCAGGGCAGTGCATCATAGGGCAGATTTCTAGCGAGGGTGACCTACGAGGCAATTCTCTGTTATAGGCGATGGTTACCACTTAAAATCAGGCCATAAGCTTGTTTTATAGCATATAATAAATAAAATAATAAAAATCGTTATATGGTAATTATATAAATAAATTGAAAAGAGCCTTGTCATAACGTTAAATAATAATGTCAAAATTCTACAGAAAATAATTGTCGTTGTCAATGAAAATGATTTTAAAAATGCATTCATTTTCATGCCTGCCTAGTGAGCGACTGAACAAACCCGAGTTTACCCGAGCTCTAACCAACGATCGAACGGAGCCGGCCGATCGTGCCGAATCGAAGAAATAAACGATTCCTCGGAGTCGGAATCAAAGCAAACTACTCCGAACCCGAGCTCTAACGATTAGAGACGGATCGAAAGAATAATAAATGATTCCGGAGTCATTAGCAATTGGCCGGAATCAATAAGACTTTCAACTCCGCGTGCTGAATCGACTCATTTCACTCACTTACTCCGGAGTTACTCATTGCTACGCGCCATTCAAAATCATTAAATCAATATATTGACGCTTTGTGGCGCGGCGTGCAGCGCCGCGCGGCGCCGCTCTGGTGCGGTCTTACCTTTTGTTTAATAGGTTGGGGAAAAATATTCTACGCATTTTTTTAAGAAAATTCAAAACATTTTTTTAAAATAGTTTATTTACATATAACTAAAGTATGTAGGTACCATTTTGTTCGATAACTTTTTGCCATCTTGTAGGTAGGGAAATTTTGGGGCTTCTGTCTGATCAAAATACCGCGACAAGTAGTTTTGGCAGTCCTCTCGTGATGTTAACCTGACACTGCCTAAAGAATTCTGAAGAGACCGAATCAGGTGGAAATCTGAAGGTGCAAGGTCAGGACTATACGGCGGATGCATTAACCCAGCCCCCAGCCAAACTCTCTTAATTTTTGGTGAGTGGCTAAAGATGTGTGAGGTCTAGCGTTATCATGATGAAAAACCACACCCCTTCTGTTGATTAATTCCGGCCGCTTTCTCTCAACTTCTTGCTTTAATCTCATCAGTTGTTCGCAGTAGAGTTCAGAATCGATGGTCCTGCCTGGTGGTAACAGCTCATAATGAATAATGCCCTTCCAATCCCACCACACACACAGCATCACCTTGTTGCGAGTTAACCCGGGTTTCGCCACAGTCTGTGAAGCCTGACCGGTCTTTGACCACGACCTTTTTCGCACGCTCTTGTCGTACGTGATCCACTTTTCATAACCAGTTAGATATTAACCTTTTCAAAAATGGTTCGGTTTCATTACGTCGTAATAAAGAATCACAAATGAGTACACGGTTCATTAGGTTTCTTTCAGTGAGCTCGTGGGGTTCCCAAATATCGAGCTTTTTTGTGTACCCAGTTTTTTCAAATGCGCCAAAACTATTTTGTGGTCAATTCCCAGTTCTTCAGCTACGTCGTAACTACTGAAATGCCGATCTTGCTCCACTTTTTCTAAAATGTCATCAATTTTATCCGTAACTAGTGGTCCCGCCGTACTTCGTATCGGCTTGACATGCATAGGTAGGTATAACGCGGGCTGTCAATATAAGTCACCCTGGTAGAATTGTCAATTGTTGACCCCGGCCATCATTATGTATGAGAAAATGAATGACTTCCACAAATAATTCAATACCAAAATTAGCCAAATCGCTCCACCCATTCTCGAGTTTTAGCGAGACTAACGAACAGCAATTAATTTATATATATATGGACAATATATCTCGGGATAACTCCTACCGAAGCATCTGTTTCAAACGATATTAATTTTTTTTACATCCTCGTTGACGATATTTGCAGCACGCATTCTGTCAATTCTATGTCAAACGTCATAAGATTACATTATAAAAGCTAAGGTTAGATTATAAATAATTTTATATGGTGGTTAAGTATTCTTAAATTTTATATTTTGCGCGCAATTAATTATTATTAATTTTTTCTTTCATAAGAACCTTCTCCTGACAATAAGAAATACAAAAAAAAAGAATTGGCCAAAATGGTCCAGGCGTTGTTGAGTTATGCGCTTACCAACACATTTTGCGATTCATTTTTATATTATCCGTAATAGGGCGACCAGAGCGACGTGCATCTTTGACATCAAAATTTCCGGATTGAAAACGCTTAAACCAAACTTATGCTACTCTCACAGACACTGCACTAGGTCTATAAACATCGCAAAATTTTTTCGCGGCTTGCGTTGCATTTTTACCTTTTTTGTAGTAAAATTTTAAAATGTATCGAATTTCTTCATTAGATTTACTCATCTTTACAGTACGAAAAACAAATAATAATCACACACTTTCCTTATTTGAATTTGGAATTATCTTCTTTAAAATTTAAACTTTGAATGATACCAAAACCAGCCAGATACAAATAGTATAGCCAAAGAGATTTTATTACAAGTTCATACATACTTTAATGCAAAAAGACCTTTTCCCCAACCTATTACTTAGACGAGGCCTGCGCGTATTTATACCCGAGCAGGACGGATAGCTAGCAAGTACATACATTGAAATTCTGGGTAGTCACATCATACAATTTTAACCCGATTTTTTAAAAGGCATTGCATTGTGCCCGCGGTTAAATCCTTGTGCATTCTATTACTATATTCCTTGGACCTTGTCTTGGTTGACAGGATCTGGTGATTTATATGCGTCAGCAGTCTCTTGTTTAATAAAAGATCCAGCCTTTAAGTCTTCGATCATACTTGAAAGTTTTTCTTCATTCTTCAGTTCATTCTTTTTCTTTAGTTGCCAATTTTTGAAGCGCAGCATTGCTATTTTCCGTGCAACTTTGCACATGTTGGAGTTGGCTGAGACTGGGGTGTTACGTTCAAATTCTTCGATTCATCCAAGTTTTTTTTTTTTTTTTTATAATCAAAAGGACTTTGTCGCTTAGCGACCACATCGTCCCATAAAACAAAATAACACAAAAATAACTTCTAAATTAATAACCAAACAACCAAAATAATTCACTAAAAAAAAAAAAAAAAACAAATTCCTTAACTTAGCATAAACCTACAATTGCTAATTTATACAGCATTTCCGCTTCTTTTGACAGAGGGTCAGCCAAAATACTGTTGATAAGGCCGGTGCGAATGGTCTCATACCTACTAAAGCAAGCTGATCTGAGTCTCTCATTTCGGACACATTCCATCAATATATGTAGTACATCCTCAACAACACCACACTCGTTGCAATTAGGAGATTGAACCTTTTTCATTAGAAATGTAAATTTGTTTGATGGAATGTGTCCCGAGCGTAATCTAAGTGCATTTTTTAAAACATTTCTACAAAGATTTGCATTATTAATCCAGGGATAATATGATACTTGTGGTTGAATAGTTTTGTACCATACTCCTTTTTCAAGTGACCGTTCGTCAAAATATTCTTGCCATAAACTTATGCAAGTTTGCTTAATTATTTTAAAACGTTCCGAATATAGAGGTAATACATTCAATGGAATCCCGTCTTCAATTGCCTGTTTAGCCAAATTATCTACATCATCATTTTCTTTTAGTTGTATGTGGGATGGGATCCATTGCAAAATTATTTTTCTATTACTAGATTGTAACCTCCAGATCGATTCTAATATTTTAATATTTTTATATTTTAATTTCTAATATCTATCTAATATTTTCAAATTTTTCATCCAAGTTCTGAAACGATTAGAAAACATTTGATAACAACGTTAGCAAGATGGCATAGCTTTTTTATATTAATTTAGGATATAACAAGCATAGCTATATTTTTTGCGTTTAAATGGCATTTTTAAAAGGATTTTGAGACTATAACAAAAATGTGGTCGTCTCGGGACGCCTGGCAGATGTGAAACATCTAAATAAATTACGATAATTAATATAATTCAAGAAAACCGTGTCTTATCTTATCATACGCAATATAAATAAGTATGACGGTCCAACCAACGGTCCAGCACTCCAATGGGCCCAACTTCCCAAATTGATTTTTAATTGATAGATGATGATATGATATGATATGATATGATATGATTATGGCATTGCTCTGAAGCCATGACGGTTTCACATCAAAAACTTTAACTTACGTTTACATAATATAGCTTCGGAATAGATCCTACAGTGTTATTTTTTAGACCGTCTGTAACATTGAGACTGAAAATGTCTTGAGCAGATGCGAGCTCCTCCAGTTGGTTGCCAATCTCGGCGACCCGTATCTTAAACCCAGCAATTTAATAAATTTATATCTTGGGAAATCTGTAAAACAAACATGTAGGTTAATTACGCTGTTGTGGTATAATCTAAGCCATAGAATAGGACCCTTTTAATTCCTCCTGTGAGTTACGTACCTATAAAGCGACTAAATGATTATAACAGGGGATGCCATAATCATACCACTGAATATTTAACACCAATAGTACTTGCCAATAGTCCACTGCGCTCGCCAATCTGGATTTTCATTAAAATCTATGGTACCTACACATTTTATATAAAAATAATAAACCTTTACTAAGAATTTTCCCTATAATCATAGTGAACCATTGCAAAAAAACAGGATTTCAATCCGTTAAGCCAATTCACACATACACCGGATGATGATTGAATGAATGAAAATTCTTTGTTATACCTTACAAGCTAGACACAACAGATATAAAGAAATAAACAAATAAAAGTTCGCATAATGGGCGGTATTATCGCTTAATAAAGCGATCTCTTACAGACAACCTTTGATTATAATTGATAAGTAGTTGATTATTATAATGACCTGATAAATTCTGAATGTAACAAATCCGAAAACCAATTATTAAACTTTTACAAAATTCGATATTACCACGGACGCGTTAAGTTGCCAACATTTTTGGGAAAATAGATTTGTTCATGTTGGCAGCCCGAAAGATCGTATAACCTAGCCAAATTAAAGAATACTTTTTTGCAAGATTTCAGTTGGCTTGAGTGACCATGGTATTGGTGTGGTTTATAATAAACAATATTCGATTAAAGAAATTAAAAATATAAAGAAATATACGAATTTAAGCAATAGAAAGCCATTAAATCTTTAAATAGGGAGACTGCGCCTTCTCCTGCATTAAGTTTTATTGACAAATATTAACAAAAACACTGCTTACCAATGAAAGCTTAAATTTTCTTAAGTTAAGCTTAAGTTCACTGGGTCCTAGGCAAACACTATTAAGTAATTATTATCAACGAAAAACACCAGAAATTGCACTTTTTACAGTTTACAATATTTTGTTGTGCTCCAGTCGTTGCTGCTCAACACCCCCCCACTCGCAACTTTATCGCATACGAGGAAAGAGACAAAATAATTAAATTCTCTCTTCCTTACTTTTATGTGAATCTGTATAAATGCATCCTTTTTACTCTTCGTATTGTTATTCATTCCCCTTTCTATTTATCTCGTTGGAGGATAAATAGATAGGGCATTGATATTTTTATTGAAGTTCAAAAGTTATTCACAAGTTTTGGCTTGCCATGGTCAAAATTAATTGGAGTATGCACCTTCTATGGTCGGCTTACGTAAAGGTTTCATCGGAATTTTGAATGAAAAAACAACAGAATTAAATGTGCAAAAAGATGATTTGATAGTCCTTCATTGCATTATCCACCAACAGAACTTGTGTTCTAAGTCCATTCGACTCCAGAATGTTATGAATGTGGTAGTACCTAAACACCATCAACTTTATTCGATCCCGAGGGCTTAACCCTCGTCAGTTCAAGGCGTTTTTGGATGAAATATCAGCTGAATATAACGACGTAACATATTATTGTGAAGTCAGATGGCTGAGCAAAGGAAAAATGTTGAAACTGTTTTACGAGCTTAGAAATGAGATAGCATAGGTACTTTATGAAAATAAAAGATAAACCACTATCTTAATTAAGTGACCCAAAATAGATATGTGACTTAGCATTTCTGGTCGATCTTACAGGCTATTTGAATGATTTAAATTTAAAACTTCAAAAACAAGGACTGTTAGTAAATGATTTGTACAGCCATTTGAAAGCGTTTCAGATCAAACTATGCTTGTGGAAGTCACAGATGCTGTCCGGTATCAGTTACCATTTAAACACGCTCTCTGCGTAAGAAAATATTGCTTAGGTATGCTCAATATGCTAAAGAACTCAATTTACTATCGGAACCATTTTCGAACAGATTTAGCGACTTCAAAAACATGGAAGTCTGTTTCAGTTTATTTGCTGCTCCTACAAAATGTAAATGTTTGTAATGTACAAAATGCTCCAATACACTTACAAATGGAGTTGATCGAGATTCAAGAAAACTCACTCCTAAAATCCAAATTTGAAGACGTAGAGTTGTGCGATTTCATCCATCCATCCATACTCCACTTCATCCAAGTCGCCGAAATGAAGACGCTGAGGTGGATGTGCGGCGTCACCAGGCTCGATAAAATTCATAACGAGTACGTGCGAGGAAGCCTGGTGGTGCGCGACATCGCTAACAAGATGCAGGAGAGTCGGCTGCGATGGTACGGTCACGTGAAGAGGAGCCCACCTGACTACGTAGGGAATATTGGCACTACAACTTTCCATCCCCGGTCGAAGATCTAGAGGTAGACCCAAGACAAGGTGGAGAGATGTAGTGTCAAAAGACATGAGAGAGTGCCAAGTTTCTGATGACGACGTCGAGGATAGAGCGAAGTGGAGAAGATCGACCAGGAAAGCTGACCCCACCACCATGTGGGATACATAGCTGGGAAGAAAGAGAGAGTTGTGCGATTTCTACAAAAAATACCTAGAAAAAGACAACTTTCCGCAGCTAAGAAAATTCGCAAGAAGATTGATTTGTGCGTTTGGCAGTACCTACTTATAAATGCAAACAGCTCTTTTCATTGATGAAAGTTAATAAATCAACACATCGTAAGTACAAGACTGACTGACGATAATTTGGAAAATTCTTTACGTCTTTGTATTAGTAGAATTAATCCAAATATCGATGGATTAGTTTCCCAAATTCAAGCTCAAGTGTCTCATTGATTTTGGTGTCAATGACTTAATGTTCGTAGTTTGTAACAATTGCAAATTCAACAATTTAATTATAATGTACCATTTTTTTTAATTTCATTTTGTTATTTTAATAAGTTGTACTATAATAATATTGTCGTATTATTTCATGTCTAATATCTATCGCAAAAAATATTATCACTACTTTAAAATGCACTAAGTACTTTTAAACGCGGCCCGCGAACATAGTTGCACGCTTAAGTTTGGCCCTCAACATGTCAAAGGTTGCCCATACCTTCACTACAAGTTAGGTAGAGCTACAAAATTTGCAACTACCCAGCGTCCCGCAGCCCATTGCCTTTAAGTTTGATGGGGTCGCAATGATAAGTGATGAAAGTTTGCAGCCCAAAAAGCGTCCTCACTCCCCAGAGTCCCAATGATGAGCCATAAAACATGGTAAACATTGCAGCGTCCCCTAACAAACTCACAAAAATAACAATAACCTATCTAACGATAGGGTACAAATGATAAGTCAAAAAAATTGGAGTGAGGGCAAAATCTCCCAGCCCACCCTCTTTATGATAAATAGGGTCGCAATGATGAGTAATAACTAATTTTTCAGCTACCGCCGAGTATTTCAGCCTGCTCTTTCTAGGTAGAGTCTAACTAGAGTATGTACCTACACTAGCTGTATGTATTTTTACACCATAGCACAACGTGCGCGAAGCCGCGGGTAACAACTAAGATTTTTTATGATTTATCATTACACCTATAACTAACATGCAGAGGATGTGCTGGGGTCAGCGGCGTAGCGTAGTGGGGGCGGCACTTTTTAGGGAGCGGCAAAATTTCACAATAAATAATAAAAATATTTGAATCATTTCATATTTTTATCACAACTACAAATTCATACCGATTGAAAAGAGCACGGAATTTTTCACTACTTATTGAAGTAAAATATTTTTTTTATTAATAATTCGTGATTGTAAAACTTAGATAAACTTTTTTATTTAAAATCTAACCTGCATAATTAAAAATAATGATGACTTTTCTTGCCTAAAAGTTCTCTAGAATTAATTTATGTAATGTTTAATAGTATACATTAAATTGAAATACCTAAATAAGAGGGCGGCAAAATTGTCTTCCGCCCCGGGCGGCCGATATCCACGCTACGCCGCTAGCTGGGGGTCACTACTGCTAGCATTTTATGTGATTCACCATTGCGACAATAAACTTAAAGTGAGTGGACTGCATGAAGTTGAAGCTGCAATTCTTTTACCTGATTTATGGAATAAAAAGTAGCATATGTGTTAATCCAGGTTAAATTCTACGTACATACCAAATTTTGTCGAAATCGGTTCAGCCGTTACGACGTGATTGAGTAACAAATAAACAAACATCCTCACATAAATTAATGTGATTTATTGTGATAAATTAGTACTTATACTAGTATAATATTAGTACTAATTAGTCTAATCGGACCTATTAGATTTTCTTTAGTGCATGATACTAGCTTTGCCGCCCACAAATGTTTGCATGATCTAAAGATATACGAGAGGCACACTAAAAGTTTCCGGAATCAATAATAAAAAAATACTATTACGGCTCAAAAATTAATTTATTGTGTCTCTAAAAATTGCGTCAATGCACTTTTTCATACGATTGAACCAATTTTGAAAACATTTGTGCCACTCCTCCGTGGTGACGTCAGATACATGTTTTTCATACTCTTCGACAGTCTCTTCTGACTGACTCGCCGAACTTCGTACCGCCTTGACATGTAGCCCCGGTAGAATTGTCAATCGGCCATCATCTACAATACACAAAGTTTATCTGGAAGAGAATGCTCTGAAGTAAAAACACCAATATTTCCACCATAAGTTGATTTATTACTTCTTGATTACACGATACAGCAAATACAGTAAATTCCGTCTAGGCGAGAATTAATCTAGGAATCTTAGACCAGGATAAGGCGGAACCTACGGTTCCATGGACAACCTTTCGCAGCTGAGGATCGAAGTCAAATGCCCCGAGTTTTGAAAGTCCTTCGTCCATCTTTCTTTCCACGAAAACGTACGAACCGCCATTCCAGTTTTGACAACTACCAAAAAATACCGGAAACAATAAGTCAGAACGACAACACAAAAATAGATTCAACTTCTAATTACAAAAATATGAAAACGAAATATATTCATTTTACATTTAATAAATAATGTCTATTAATTTTCAATAAATTTAAATGCATTTATTACTATAATTTAAATAAAGCTAACACGGAAACGCACGATGCGCCATCACATTTTGATAGATATCAACTACAGGAAATAACAAGTCAATACGACCACCCAAAATAGATCTAAATTCTAATTACAAAAATAGGAGTACAAAATATATTCCTTTTTCATTTATTTATTTATTTATGAATTTCTAAAGAATTTATATGTAAAAATCATTATAATATAAATAAAGCTAACAGCTCTTTAGCATTAAGCTCGCCTTTGTACTAGTTTTATAAGTGCAAAACAGTATTTTCAATCAATCAATTAGTCCACCTAACCGTTCTCAGCTATACGGTGACTGGGCTTATGCTTTAAATAGAGCTTGGGTGTTTTGCCCTTATGTGGCTTATATGTATCCAATTTTTGCGCTAATTGTTTTAGCGCAAATAGCGTACGTCAGAATGTCATTATTGAAGTTGTAAGATATATTGGCAGACGCTCTATTCTTGAGTTGGTCACGTTTGGTATCTAGTTCGCGCCTTCTTTCATCTTCTAAAGCATATACCTTATCATGGATGAGTCGCCTCCATTCAGGCCGAATTTTAGCGGCAGATTCCCATGAGGAAGGTTTAATACAGCATCTTTTCATGTGTCTCTTCTGAACATCCTTAAAACGAAGGAACTGGCCACCGCTTTTTCGCTTACTATGTTCAAGTACAGAGAAGAAGATGCGTTTCGCCTTCCTCTCTTCAGACATCCGAGACAGATGCCCGACCCAACGCAGCTGACGCCGCATCAGATATGCCTCTATCCTGCTGACATTAGCTCGTCTCAGAACATCGGTGTTGCGATACCGATCCGACCATTTTATGTTCATAATGTCGCGGAGGCATTTCAGATGGAATTTGTCAAGCGTGCGTATGTGTCTGCGATACAGGCACCATATCTCTGATGAATATAGAATATTAGGAAGAACAATCGCCATATATACCTGTATTTTGGTACAGAGTTTAATTTTGTGGGAGTGAAACACCCTGGCTCGGAGTTTTCCAAAAGCAGCCATAGCAGAGCTCAGTCTGCTGTTGATCTCAGAGTCAAGGTCGCTCTTGGCTGTTATGTAGCTGCCCAGATATCTTAATTTTTCAACCTGCTTCAGAGCCTTGCCACCAATCTGCAGATTTAGCGGAGCTTGATCTATAGTATCCCAGGCCATCACCTCAGTCTTCGTGATACTTATTTCGAGGCCAAACCTACAGCATGCAGCGTCGAATCTTGTTATTAAGCTTTGTAGTCCCTCTTGGGATTCCGCAACGAAGCAAAGGTCGTCAGCATACATGAGTTCGGTAATAAGATCGTATGATACCTTGGTGTGCGCTTTCAACCTGGCAAGGTTAAAAATACTGCCGTCTGTGCAAAATCGTATACGTATTCCGTCAGTATTTGCCTTCAAGGTCTCCTTCACGACAACAGAGAAGTATATAGTAAACAATGTGGGTGCTAGTACACAGCCTTGCTTTACGCCGCAGGTAACGAAGAAGTGATCTGATCGCTCATTATTTACAGATACACAGCAAGTCATATTGTCGTGAAGAAGCCTTAACATGCGTATAAATTTGTCAGTACATCCCAGTATAGAAAGAACTACCCATAATGCTACACGAGGCACGCTGTCAAAAACTTTCTCTAAGTCAATAAAACAGAGAAATAGAGGTTGACCCTGTTCTTTGCTTTTCTCCTGCAGTTGCCTCAAAGAAAAAATCGCCTCGCAGGTTCCTCGGTTTGGCCGAAATTCGAACTGGGTCTCAGGCAGAATATAGAACATACAAAGCAAATAGTACAATGGGCAGTCTTGTCGTATTAAGCGATTTCTTTCAGACAACCTTTTGATGGAGAGGATTTAGTTATGTCAAAGATATATAATGGTCGGGGGTGTACATTCAAGACTTAGACTGAAAGGAGTGCAACTAATACCTAAATACTTTACTTTTGGTACCTTTAGTAAAACATTTGGTACCTCAATAGATTTGAACATATTCAAAATCTTAGTGGCACGGCTAGAGTTTTGGGCTGCATCGTTTTCCACAAAACATAATCCAAGAATGTATCTTATACCACAGCTTTAAGACTAAAAACACGTTTGAGATCTAGGTTTCTAGGTACAATACAATGCACGCACACAGATAGACAAAGGAAAATGGTCTGAAAAGAAATTTCCAGACTTAATTATGTAGGTTAGTTAATATTTCTTTACAAAATGAAACGCAGTTGTTAATTTATCGTTCGAAGTGAGATCTCTAAATCAACTTGGGCAAATCAGCATTGTAAGTATGTATGTACTTATGTTTGTTTGTCCGAGGATAACTTTCGAAGCGGTGATCCGATCATCGTGAAATTTGATACATAGGTAGATAATGATGGCACAATTTTGTTGTGCCTAAATGAGCTAAAAATGTCCCCAACATTTTGTTTTGGTTGTTGAGATATTGGGGTTCAAGAGGGGGAAAAAATTAGATTATTAATGCTTTATAGTTTTTGAGTAAATAAAAATTTAACTTAGACAAAATTCACAGGGTACACCAGTGACCCCACAGTACTGTAATGTGGTATGCGTGACACAAATATAGACAAAAGTCTGAAATCTAGAATAACTGCAATTTATACCCCAAAAAATAAAAACCAATATACATGAACTCCCGTTACCTGTAATTTGAATGAAACTATAGGCCAAGTAATATGGTTAATATTTGGTGCCACTATTTTATTGGTCAAAGATTAACTTGCACAACGATCCCTAAACGTATTTAGCGACTAAAAATGTTTAAATTTTACGTAATTGTATGATTTGACAACTCCTTAAATCATATTTAGCTACTAAATACGTTTAGGCATCGTTGCACGAGCCGCCCTAAGAATATTTTTTTTTTGTGTTTTGGGAGACTCCCGAGATCTCAGTTCGGGGCGGACCACTAGCACCTATTCTTTAATACCGGCGACCCTTGATTCTGTAGAGCATTTTCTAAGATTTAATTTACTCAGTTTAGTCTCGACTAAACTCACCTGTTTATTACTCAGTGATATGATGCTTGCCCGGAAATGGGAGGGGTAGAGTAGGTAAGTTAAAAAGCTAGATTCCTACGTCATAGGTACCCACGTACCTTGCTGTGTGGGGCTAAAGTGTGTACGTGTGTCTTTGAGTATAACATACTCCAAGACGATAAGAATAATATAATATGAATAACAAATAAATAAAAAGAAGGTATTATATATACCTAGTCAGGTCATAAATTCTGTCACATGTTTAATATAAAATAATTGAAACAAGTTTATTCATTATGTAACCATTTAAATACCAAAATGAACTTAACAAAACATAGATTCTTATGACACTAAAGTTTATTCAAAATGACCTCCGTGATTTTGAATAGAGGCCTTCAATCTGCGCGGCCAGTCGTCTATCGCAGCACGAACGAGATCCATGTCAATATCGGCGGCTGCCTTAATCAAGGATGTCTTGAGTGACTCCAAATTGGGATGAGGCTTTGAGCACGCCATTTCCTCCAAGTGTTGCCATATCTTGTAATCTAAAGGATTCAAATCTGGACTGGAGGAAGGCCAGTCTTCGTGCCGGATGAAGTCGATTTCACGCGCCGCCAGCCAGTCTTGTGTGCTCTTCGCTCTATGAGCTGGCGCTGAACCTTGTTGGAATACCCAGTGCCTGTTATTGAACATGGTATGAGAAACAGGTTCCACAAGGTTCATCAGGACTGTATTTTGATACACAACTGCATTCGTTTTTACACCTTTCTCACAAAAATGTACCTCTGTTAAGCCCCAATAAGAAACTCCCAACCATACCATGAGCGAGGATGGAAAATGACCTCGTTGGACACGCGGAATACGGTTGCTCGCTTCTTCACTACTGTGTGCGTACACCTTATCATTTTGTTTGTTGTAGCTCTCTTTTACGGTAAAAATTTTTTCATCCGAAAAAAGAATTTCCCGATATTTTTTTCCCGCGTACCGCTTCAACAAAGCGCGGCATCTCTTCAGTCTCAGGTCCATTAGACGAGCATTCAAACGATGTCCTGTTTTTCTTCGATATGCCCGAAGCCCTAAGTCTTCATTTAACACCCTTTTCACCGTGGTTCTGCTTAACCCCATCTGAAGGGCCAACAGTTTCTGCTTACGTTTGGGAATTCTTGAATTCGCGCCTTCACAGGTTTTATCACTGCTGGAATCCTAACAGACCGAGGGCGACCACTTCTTGACCTGTCATCTACACTAGAGTCTTCATTGTATCGTTTGATGGTGCGATAAACGAATCTTTTGGTTATATTCAAATTTTTCAGTATGGCAAAAATTTTAATTGGCGCGTAACCGCAACGATGCAACGCAATAACTGCAACACGGTCTTCTTTAAACGTCCACTCCATATTTAAAAATGAGTAAAATTCTAAAATGTTTACATTTTTATTTTCATGAACAATTCGAAATTCGAATTCTATAAACTTTTTTGTGGCCAGCATTCTAAAAGAAAAGTTTTTACTGTGTGACAATACTTATGACTTGACTAGGTATATAGGTATATATATATATATACTTATATATATATAGTTATATATATAGTAGTTATATATATATATATATAGTTCGTACTTACCTAAACCAGTTGCTTGACATGGGTACCTAACTACCTATTTGTGTAAGGAGGTACCAATGTTTATCTGATTGGTTTTTCCATGATACTGCAAATTTTACGTTAAAATTGGCAATGAGCGTACCAGGACATTATAAAACCTAGAAAGTGTAACTTTCTAGGTTTTCTCTCTAGGACTTTCTAGGACTCCTCCCTGATTCGTTGTTTCAGCAAATATCGCAAGTCAAAATGAGACGGGTGATTCTCTAATTCTACGCTATGTACGACCACTTTCCGTTTCTTGTCTAGACACTTTTTACAGCGGGGAAATGGCATGAAATCCGTTCTTCACTGTTTAGCACGAAAGGGGCAATCTAGCCCTTTTTAACACATCCATAAGATTGATTCACACTATTTATTTCTAATAAAACTAATAGAAAAAAACGTTTTGTTACCTGGGCAAAATTACTTTAATAACAGAAAGTATATACAATTATTGACAATAAAATACTGAAAGAATTATGAAAACGCGATGGGCCCCGGTACTCCATAGACCCACCCAGGTCCTAGACTCTAGACCCCAAATGGCTCAAATACGTAAGCTCTGTCGAGACTTCCGTATTTGCGCCGCTTGATATCTTCGGCTGAATTTGCCGAAGTCAATTTTTCAATTCAGACAGTTGATTCTTTTTGTGCCGGGAGGGGGCGAACGACTAGTTATATATTTTCATTTTGTAGACTTTTCTGATCATCTCTAGTATGGGTTCCGGCAGCATTAGATTATTTAACCCTTTTCCATACAACAACCAACGTACGTAGGGTACCAGACGGCACCACCACCTACCAGTAACCCCGAAATCAGAAGCTGCAATTTTTTTCAGAACAAACAAAGAGTGATCTGAACTGTCTAGTCCAGAACTGGTAGCTAGCTTAGTCTCTTTTTACTTAGGCTCTAACGTTACTAAATCGATGGGTGACCTTTCCGTGCTTTTAGGAACACAATAATTGATATCGAAAAGATTTGCAAGCTTTTGAATAGCCTGTGTCGTCCTTTATTTACCTACTTATTAAAAGTCGTATAGGTATACCTAACGGAAGTAACAGGTTGATATGTATAGTAAAATCTAATTAACGGGTTGTTCCATACAAGTACCTAGGTAGGTACCTACTAGGTACTTACACCAAACCTACTTAATTATTTCGCATGTGCTGAGGTACTATAAATCTACGTACCTATACTACCTAGTCTACCTACTCACAATAATAGTTGTATAAACGCAGTATCAATTCAAGTTGCGGTTGGGACGAACCCACACGCATGAGGGTTACACCTCATCCATTGCGCAGGCGTGACGGCCGCATTTTAGGCAGAGTACTGATTTATCGGCGTCTATCCCGCCTAGGGGCGCTGCTGGATGAGCCTTACCTAGCTTACTTACAAAAAAAAATTGTAGTGTCCGTTCACATAGACCGGCTCGTAGAGTAGATCACATTTTTATCGCGCTTTGGGTCATTTAAATAAATTAGATTTTTTCATTTCACTAATTTTTTACATGAAGCTGATCTAACGCGCTGAGTGTAAAACAAATCAACCTTATTTCAATGACCCAAAACACTTTTTTAAACGCGATAATAATGTGCTCTCCTCTCCGAGCCGGACTGTGTGATCGGACACTTGGGCGACGTACATACCTATCTACATACAACGCTGATTCGCCCAAGTTAATTTAAAGATCTCGCTTCGCTCGATATACCTAAATGTAGATGACGCTGGCCCACTGAGTCCTAAATAAATAATATTGATGCGACACTGCGTGCGCCCCACATGGTTTGTGTAGGTATTTGAGTTAAACTGCGACTCGTACCATGGCCTTAGAAGTTTTCAGAGCCAGTCGCCTTGGAAAAAGCTTTTTATGTTGATACAGATAGGTAGGTATCGCAATAGGTAAGTACTTTGATTTTATACGTTATGTTGGTTCTTCACACTATATTATTCCCATAGGTAAGTGAGTAGCAAGGTAAGGTTGGATGTAAGAAGGTTAGGGTTCTAGTATGGTGACTAAACTCTTCCAGTGTTTTTGATCAAAGAGCTGTGGTTTGCACGCGACGTGTCTCCACAGTCGTTTTTTAGATCGTTAACTAGAGATTCAGTTCTATACACGTTCTATTCAGATTTAGGTCTAGTACCTACATAATAAATTAAATTAATATTCTACTAGTCAGCGTCAACCTGTTTTTATTCGTCAATGCATTCACAGCCCTCCTGATAAATCTGAATAAAACGTGCTAGAATCTCTAGTTCGCGACCAACAACGGACCGTGTAGACATCGTGCAAACCACAGAACTTTGATCCAAAACCATTACCAAAAACATTGGAAGAGTTTCAGTCACCATAGAACCCTAAACTTTTTACAAGGTCATCAAACTATACCTACCAGACACCAACAACTGAAACGGTGAAAGCAAAACGTGTGCATGTGAATTGAGTTGAACAGCAGAGACTTCTCTATAAACAGAAAATGAGTAATCGAAATCACCCTGAACTAAGTGACCGTCAAGCGGAAGGTAGCGATGATGCTCGTAAAGCAAAAATCTATCGCCATATTTTAAGATTGGAGAAGGAAATCCACGATCCTAATCTTATCCGCCAATCAAGCTCTGAAGAAGATGATCGAACAACAAATATCTATAACCGTATTCTTAAATTGCTGGAGCAACTTAAGCATATTAAGAAGTAGACTAAGATGTGGATGGTACGGATAGTACCGTTGCATTTACTACGCGTACAGTTAAAGTGCTATTCCTGAAGATTTCGTTTGATTTTCAACTCAAGATCTTTGACAGTTATTCCATTCAGTTTTAGAATTTGGGCCATAATGGACTACTTATTTCATAATAATTTATTTGTGTGTGCGATTAAACTAAGTTTTAAAGTTCCCTAAACTGTGAGATACTTTATTAAATTTATATCTACTTGATAAGTTTTCTTTTCAACACACTTGCTCGTAAAGTGTGCCCTACTACATCGTTATTAGGGCCTTAAACCGACCTATAACACACGCGTGCGTAATAAAAATAATATAACACACTAGTGCATAATAGAATTATCCTTGTTGGCATCCCTTACCAACACAGAAAGTTAAAAAGTTAAAAAGTTTTCACTTCATATACAGAGGTTTTGGTAACGATAACAGTGTCGCGAGTTCAATGGTTTTTTCTCATCTCAAGAAATGTCCAATGCGCTTATAGAAGTTTTCACTTCAATACAAACGAAGTCGCAATCTACTCCTGAAGACTTTTCTTAGACCTGCCACTTGAACGGATAGTCCCATTTTGATTTCTTTACCCCTCTTGAACCCCAATATCTCAAACCAACCCCTTCCCCCATCCATCCCAATTTTAACTCATTTTGTCACACCAGGATTGTGCCATCACTCCTACATACCAAATTTCACGATGATCAGGTAAACGCTTCGAAAGTTATCCTCGGACAAACATCATAAATACATACATACAACGCCGATTTGCCCAAGTTTATTTGAAGATCTCGCTTCTATCAAATATGAAATCAATGTAAGGGATAAAATGTTGCAAAACGATTAAACAAACCACGCGTGCGAAGCCGCAGGCGGTAGCTAGTAACTGATAAACTCGCTGTATATGAATAGTTATACTGTGTTTGGTCTTTCGTATTGACTCGGGTAAATCACACTTAGGTGCAGGCCGTACAATATCAGTCGCTGGAAATTGGGGGATGCATATGTTCAGCAAGGGCAAGGGAAAGGGCAAGGTGTACGCTTTTATAACAAACTCCCAAGTGATGTACAAAAATTAACAAATTTAAAAACGCAATTAAACAAAATCTTTATAAAAAAAACCTACTATAAAATATCGGATTATATAGATGATAGAGAAGTTTGGGATTGAAATTGCTCCAACTCGTTCAAAAATGTTACAATTTAGACGTAATTTATTTTCTTTATTGTTATGTATTCTAAAAAGATCATTAAAAACAACCAGCCTTGCTTTCTTGCCTGGGTTGGTCGCGAAGGAACAGACAGTACAATTGACTTTTCAAAGTGATCCTTGTGATTTTAATGAATAAAAGATTTTGACTTTGACGTTAGCAGTGGACGTTCTGTGACTGAAATAATGATGATGATGATTGCGAGGCAGTTTCAAATCCGATCGAAAGAGACAAAACCACTTTTGGTGAAAAAACATTCCGATGATGATGTAGAGTTCGTTTTGAGGGTTCCGTACCCCAAAAGGAAAAAACGTAACCCTTCACTTTTTTGTCAGTCTGTTGACCCTTTATTTCGGGAACGCTTGGCGGTATCGAGTCGAAATTAAAACCATATACTTAAGTCTACAGTCCCGTGAAGCTCTAAAAAATCAAACTTCTAAGTTAACGTAAAAAAAGATACGGCCGTTTATACCGCAAAAACGTATATTTCGATACTCTCAAGGGAATCAAAATTTATAGGGTACTTTCTGTTGACCTAAGCATATGAAATTTGGCAAGTAATAACATCTTATACTTCAAGTAGAGGAAAAAATCTGAAAACTACACATTTGTAATTAAAACATAAAAAATATAGTCTTCATTTAGTACATAAACAACCATAGAGGTATAGCAACGGTATGCGCGGTCATAATTTTAAGAAACCCTCGGTGGGCGAGTCTGACTCGCACTTATGTACGGTTTATGTTAGTAGAATTTAAGATCTTTTAACGCAAAATAAACATTTTTGTGTGGGAATATTTTTGTCTTGGGGGAAGTATCCCCAAGACAAAAATATTGCAAGGGAGTGATCGGCGGCTAAGGGGAAATAGGAGTATTTTTTCCGAACTCTTTGATTTGAATATCGTTTGCAGCGGTCTTTCGGGTTTTTTAGATAGCTCATCTGTTTCTTTAGTATTTAAGAAATTTTAAATATTTATATTTTATTACTATTCGAAAATTTAAAATGGTATTTGTGGTAGGAATTTAGATAAAAAAGCGCAGACTTATCGTGATGATAATAAATATGTTTGCATTAATAAATTCGTTCTTCGATGCAATCTGTTATTCAATTGGCATTTATCTATCAGCATTTTTTATAGCCTATCACTACAATCTATCTACCTTTTGAGAGATATAATTAATGGTGGTGATTACTAGCATTGTGTACTTTTATATATTGGATCTCAGATAAATAATATAATAAATCTGCTGCACAGTGACATTTTGTTGTTCTTTATACTTGGACATAGACAATGATTTTTTACTACAATAACACCCAATACTACACTAATTTTAATTTTAATGATATAATTAAAAATTTTATAATTTTAAAATTAAATTAGAATAATTTTAAAATTAAATTTGAATAATTTTAAAATTAAATTTGAATAATTTTTAATTAATTTATTTTTTATTTTCTGTGTGCAATATTGGTGTTCTGCCTGAAGTTAACGTATTTTAATTAACACACAATACAATTACACTTTAGAACAGAGAAAAGACGTTGCGTTACCGTAAAAAGGCCCGGTTTATTGTGTCTTATACATGTTCTTATACATATATGTATGTACTCGTACATTAAATACAACAATACAATACAGTTCTTTGTTAAGGTAGTTCGTTTTCTACACAAACGTTCAGTGGTAATTCACTAGTTAACAGAACAGCAGAAATGTCTATGCAAATGCGAATCCAATTGGTTACATCTTAATATTCCAGCAAAATCAATAAAATTACACACGTTAATTTAAAAATGACATATTTAATAAGAAAAATCATTTTTTTAATGACATTTCTAATAAGTGAAAATAATAAATATTTAGATATTTATGAATGAAAGTTATCTTTCACACCACCTGCTCCACAATGTCAAATTATATGTCGCGTAAACCTCATCGAAAGCAGGTGATTAAATCCCAACCGCTGAGCCTGGAGTAAAATTGTACTAAATATCATTATTCCTCGCGGGCATAATGTGATTTGAATTTGGAACCACATCTGTATTAAAATTTGAACCAAAGAGACACACTATCCCTGGGTGACATAGGCTACTTATTTTACCCAACTGCTTTTTTTTTTTTTTTTAATGGTCTTATCTCGCTGTTGGCCTCTGAGGCCGTTGCAGCTTAACCGAGCTTTTGGCGAGCGCAGAAGGCGCTCAGCCCTATAATTTTATTTTTGATGAGGCAACTAGCGCAAGGGCACCACTTAGGTACGAACCTCGGCTTGGGCTGTTGCCGGGACGGGGTTAGGAGAGAAACGCCCGGGTACGTGCTTGTACCTCGTGTAGGCGGCGACTAATGGGGCTCGTCGACCTCGCCGGCGAGGTCGGTGTATTTGTGGAGTGTTTGCTCTGTCTAATGTGGATGACTCACCCGCATTAGCGGAAGTGATTTCGTCATCCGGGTCTCCGAGAACGTGTCTCAGACGACGGAGGGTTTTTCTGTGTTCGGACGGTTCAATCGAATAGTCCGGAATGGTATGTACCAAAGGATTCGGATGTTGAGTGGCGAGTTCATAATGTCGCTTGGAAGCGAGCTTGATGAATTTAGCTATTGACTCTAATTTCAAATCACGATGCAGATCGTTATTGCGAAAATACCAAGGCGAGCCTGTGGGTTTTCGCAAGAAACGATTTTGTTTGTACTAATTGAATGGCAGCAACTTGACGACTCGTCAATGACGAGAGTGGGCGAATACTACTGAGGAATATGTCATGATGGGTTTACCCAACTGCGCAGCAGGAGGGTAATATTTATATTAAAAATTACGCGTGCGAAGTATCAGATTGGTGAGCTAGTTTTTAATTAAACTGGTGTCTGCAGACTTAAGGGTCTAACAAACACTATCAAAAATTGATACTAAGTTTGTGTATGCTACAAAATCCTCTTGTGATGTAAGGAAACCACACTCATTTCCCAAAACGCTTCGTTAGCGCGTTCTAGAAACGGAACGCTTTTACTACTGCCATCTAGTTCTGTGTTTGGAACTAAATCTGCAACCTCTATTCAACATCTAGATTGCGATTATTTCGCATTTGTTGATTTATGGGCAGTAAAAATAATATATTTAAAATAGATATGTACCTCTACTACTTAAATTTAGTTGTGTGTAAAGTTTAAAAATTTCGTTGCGTATCGAAAGCACATTTAAGCAGAACGCCATACTAACAGAACGTCCTAAAAGACTGACTAGTATCATAACGACATGTACACACGGCTGTTGGCATCCCTTACCAACACAGATGGCAACATTGTTGCAAAATTAAATTATCTATGAGTGTTGTTTATTCAAAGACAAGTTCAGTTCAATTCACCAAATAGATTTTTATTGTGAAAATAAGTGCTTTAACCATATTAATAAGTAACAAACTGTATTTTAGATTAGAAACTATAGTGAGAAAGCAAGTTGTATTATAATGTCTGACGATAAGACTCTCAAACATTTGAGGGCGTCTCGTGGCTATGCCAAGGCGTCCCTTACAAGGCTTCACCAATTTGTACAGACCGAGCGTGATTTAGAATTAAGTACGCTAGCATCATTGCAGGCAAAAAGATCAAGGGTTTTAGAGATCTTTAGTGAATACGAGGGGTATATATTTTTTATAATAAACAAATCCTGGCATTTGTTGATCAGGACAACGAAGATGTCGCAGATTGCGAAACAAAGTATTTCACTGTGTTGTCGGCGCTAAACGAGGCAATAAAGGCAAAGTCAACTCCGAGTTCGGATACTGGAAACTCAGCATTCCGTACAAAGTTACCTAAAATTGAGATCAAATGTTTTGACGGCAGTAAATACAGTGAGTACACCCCATTTATTAACTTGTTTAGGGCAATTATCCATAAAGACAGGTCGATCGACAATATTCAGAAGCTATATTATTTGAGATCCTTCCTGCAAAAAGAACCTTTTGATATAATCAAAGATCTCCCTTTGGAGCCTGGTAGTTACGATGAAGCGTTGAGGCTTCTTTATGAAAGATACAATCATAGATTTAAAATTGTAAATGAACACATAAACTCACTGCTTGATATGAATGCTCTGGTCAAATCTACTCCGATTCTTTTGAGAGGTTTTGTATCACTTGTTAAACAATGTTTAGCTAGCCTTAAAAATCTTCAAGTAAACATGGAAACTTGGGATCCTATTATATTATCCATTTTGTTCTGCAAATTAGATGCATATACGTCTCGGGCATACCAACTAGAGCGAAGCACTGACTCCGATCCAACAGTGTTGGATTTTTTGTTGTTCATGGAGAAGAGAGCCTCAGCGTTGGAGAATGCTGAGCCGGTGACGTCAAGCAAGCCTACCAGGACAGTAGTGAACATCGCTGCAGCAGCACGAGCAACTTCATGTGTACAATGTAAGTCCAACGACTATAAATTATTTGCATGGAATAAATTCAAAGCGCTGCCTTCTGCAGAAAGAGTAAAGTTTTCCAAGGAGAAAGATTTATGCAATGTGTGTCTCAACACTCACTCCGGCAAATGTAAATTTCATTTTCGATGCAATATTTGCAAACAAGCTCACAACACATTACTGCATGATGAGCCATCACCAAGTCCGGTCACACTGATTTCGAACACACAGGCTGACAAGGTTTTGTTACCCACTGTAAAAATAAAGCTTTATTCTCAGAATGGAACTGAAGTACATGTAAAGGCGATCTTGGACTCCGCATCCCAGGTATCCTTGGTAACAAGTAGGGTGATAGATGTTTTAGGTATAACTCCAAACAAAGACAGTACAACCATTGTGGGGGTCAGCAACAAAAAAAATATTGCTAAATATTCTGTGCCCCTAGAAGTTATCTCGCTGTCATCCCCTTATAGGGTGACCATAAATTGTCATGTGCTAGACAAAATAACATGCAAAATCCCACAATTTAAAGTGGACATGACGTCTATGACCATTCCATCTCAATTGACGCTAGCTGATGCTGAATTTCACATCCCGTCTGAGATCAATATGCTGATTGGAGCCGATATATTTTTCCAGGTGCTGCTTCCGGAGCAACAAGCCACTATACAGCAACGAGCTTCGCAATCTAAGCAGCAGAGCCCGCAACCATGCTTCATCAACACAAGGCTTGGTCACGTCATTGCTGGGGCTTTGCCACAGCCTACAAATAGGAACACAAGTAAGGTCTCACTTTTATGTTTAGATTGTAAGTCAGATCTTGATGAAACTTTACAACAATTCTTTGAAACTGAAAAAGTTCCTGAAACTTATTCTGAAAAAATATCAGAAAATGATTTATGTGAAAACATTTTCCAAAGCACAACTGTGCTGGAAAATAACAAATTTCAAGTGGATTTGCCACTAAAATTATCAATGAGCGAAATAAACGATTCTCTTGGTAACTCATTTGAGTTTGCTTACTATAGATTCCTCAGTCTTGAACGAAGGTTACGTAAAAGTCCCAACTTGCTTTCGGCATATGAAAAATTCATAAATGAATACACTGACTTAGGACATGGCCACTATATTGATATAAATTCTATAGATTTTCAAAACAAACCTTGGTATTTCATGCCCCATCATGCTGTCATTAACGAAAATAGCATTACTACAAAAACGCGCGTGGTTTTCGATGCTTCTATTCAAACTGATAAGAAAGTTTCTCTGAATGATCTATTGCTAAATGGTCCCATTGTGCAAAAAGAGCTGTTTGACATTATGCTTTTATTTCGCTTGGGTGAATATACTATTTCCACGGATATACGCCGCATGTTTCGCTGCGTGAGCATTAATCCTTCGCACGGTAGCTTGCAAAACATACTGTGGAGAAGCAATGTAAACGACAATATTAATATTAAGTGTATACAGTTAGATACGGTCACATATGGTCAAAAAAGTTTTCTAGCCACACGCTGTTTATATGAGCTTGCTACCAAATATAAGGATGAGTTTCCATTAGCCTGTTATATAATAAGAAACTGTATGTATATTGATGACGCTTGCTATTCTCATTCTGATATCCAAATGATTATTGAGGCAAAAAGGCACTTATGTGAATTACTAGGTAAAGGTAGTTTTTGTACCCATAAGTGGGCATCAAGTTGTCAAGAAATTTTAAAGGACATTTCCCCAGACAAACAACAGTTTGATGATTTGGATTTACAAAAGAATAATTTGTACATGAAAACATTAGGTCTTACGCTCAATGTTTCTAAAGACTGCTTTGTGTTTTCATGCCCAGAACCTTTCGAAATTGAGTCTCCTACCAAGAGACAAGTACTGAGCTATATCTCAAAATTTTATGACCCTCTTGGTTTTATGTCTCCGGTCATCATGAAAGCAAAGGCTTTCATGCAAAAGCTATGGTGCATAAAACTTGGTTGGAATGATGTCCTCCCGCAATCACTACAATCTGAATGGCTTTCCTTTGCTATGAAATTGTCTGTTATGCAACCTCTTTCTATAGATAGAAATATAAAAATACATAACAATGCTGCTGTGCAACTGATTGGCTTCGCTGATGCTTCGAGCACTACTGGTTACGGCTGCTGTGTCTACTTTCGGATGGTAGACGACTCAGGTAAAGCTTTAATTTCTTTACTCTGCTCAAAGTCTCGAATCAACCCCCGCGATAAAAAGGCACTCACCATACCGCGATTAGAATTAAATGCTATGCTTCTTCGAACGAAGCTCACGAACCGAGTCTATGATACTCTGAGCCTCAAAATAAAGATTGATAATGTCTATCTATTTTCCGATTCACAAATCTCGCTTGCATGGATAGCCACTGAGCCCATGAAACTCGATGCTTATGTTGCAAACAGAGTAAGGTTGATTCGAGAGCATACCCCTAGATGGCGCTGGCTCTACGTGTCTACGAAAGAGAACCCTGCTGACTATGTGAGCAGAGGAGCTGATCCAGATGAGCTGATAAACTGTGAGTTGTGGTGGATGGGTTTACAGTTTCTACGGGACTGTAAATATAATTTTGAAAATGTCACCCCACCATTTTTCAAAGATGACTTGCCTGAAGTGAAGAAGATCCTCACGATCTCTGACGCTAAGGTATCTCTTATCGCTCAACCGAAAAGACGATTTATATAATTTTCTCAGCAATTATTCGGATCTTAATAAAATGCTTGAATCCGTTTGCCACGGATATCTAGCTTGAATCAGAAATACTGGATTATAAATGGTTACATATGTACATGTAAAAAATGTTGATACATAAATGTTTACTTTGTTTTAGAATGAAAGCTGACTGCGCGAGAGAGCTAATGGGTTCCTTGCCACCTGAAAGAGTAACAGCATGCCGTCCGTTTCAAAAAATAGGCATAGAATTCGCGGGTCCCATAACTGTCAAAAATTTGCGCGTGCGGCGAGCTATACAGACCAAAGGATACATATGTGTATTTGTCTGTTTCGTCGCCAAAGCCGTCCATCTCGAGCTTTCATCAGATATAAGTACAGACTGTTTCCTTGCGTGCTTCAAACGCTTTATAGCGCGACGTGGCTTACCCACAGACGTGTTCTGCGATAACGGTGGTTGCTTCAAAGGTGCAAGGAACGAATTAGTTCGTTTGTATGAGCTTCAGGCTTCTCAAGATCATCAGACTCAAGTGCTGAATTATGTAACGAAACAAGGTATATCCTTCCATTTTACTCCCAGTTACTCACCTGTGTTTGCTGGCCTTGCTGAGGCAGCTGTAAAAAGTATGAGGTTTCATCTTAAGCGCATAATTCAAAACTATGTACTCACATACGAGCAGCTAAATACTATTTTATTGTTGTGTATAGATTGCCGAGGGTTAGTGGCTACGTAGTCCCGTATTTGCGAAGGAAAAAATAAAAAACACCAGTCTTGATCAAATAGGCAGCGAGGCGGCGAGGCAGATTTTCTTCCTGTTGCTTCCTTTTCCGATGTTGCCCGAGCACTGAATGCTGACGGCCAATAGGCGCCGTCTTTTATACTATTCCTCGCAATTTTCTAGAACATTCACTGCCTCACCCCCTTTAGCCTTTATTTATTACTTTTTTATATTTTACATATTGTTTGTTGTATATTACTATATTTATCTTATAGACTATGATTATTACTTATGAATAATACATGCGTCTTCACCCGGCGAAGCTCGGTTTAGAAATAGCGGCGCGTTTTTTTTTTTTTTTTCGAATGGACTTATCTCGCTGTTGGCCTCTTGAGGCCGTTGCAGCTTAACCGAGCTTTAGGTGAGCGCAGAAGGCGCTCAGCCCTATAATTTTATTTTTGATGAGGCAACTAGCGCAAGGGCACCACTTAGGTACGAACCTCGGCTTGGGCTGTTGCCGGGACGGGGATAGGAGAGAAACGCCCGGGTACGTGCTTGTACCTCGTGTAGGCGGCGACTAATGGGACTCGTCGACCTCGCCGGCGAGGTCGGTGTATTTGTGGAGTGTTTGCTCTGTCTAATGTGGATGACTCACCCGCATTAGCGGAAGTGATTTCGTCATCCGGGTCTCCGAGAACGTGTCTCGGACGACGGAGGGTTTTCCTGTGCTCGGACGTTTCAATCGAATAGTCCGGAATGGTATGTACCAAAGGATTCGGATGATGAGTGGCGAGTTCATAATGTCGCTTGGAAGCGAGCTTGATAAATTTAGCTATTGACTCTAATTTCAAATCACGATGCAGATCGTTATTGCGAAAATACCAAGGCGAGCCTGTGGCTTTTCGCAAGAAACGATTTTGTACTAATTGAATGGCAGCAACTTGACGGGAGTGGGCGAATACTACTGAGGAGTATGTCATGATGGGGCGAATGCAGGCTTTGTAAAGGGTCACCTTATTTCTAAGAGACATTTTACTTTTTCTGCTTAGGAGTGAGGACAGTCGTCCTAAGGTGTACTTAGCTTGGTTGCACCTCTTAGTGATGTGCAACCTAAAGGAAAGACGTCTATCAAGGATGACACCCAAGTATTTGGCAGAGGGGGCCCAGCGGATGGGAACACCAAATAGCGAAATCGGTTTTGGGGTGAGATTTCTCCGTGTAAAGTACACTGCTGTGCTTTTCGACGGGTTTACCTCAATCCGCCACTTGCGAAACCAAGCGGCAAGAGCGTGAAGGGCAGCTTGCAGCCTTATACCCACCCGATCGGGATTCCAATTGGATGTGTATAAGGCCGTGTCGTCTGCATATAGGGCTATTTCCACTTGAGGAGTGCGAGGGATATCGCTGGTGTACAGCGTGAACAGGAGGGGGCCGAGAACGGAGCCTTGAGGGACTCCGGCTCTAACTGGTCTGGGGTTTGAGAGTGTGCCTTCCACGGTGTACCGAAAGCTACGACCTTGGAGATAGTCTCGTATGATGAGCACGAGTCTGTCTGGCACTCCGAGTTTGGAAAGCTTGTAAACCAAGCCATTGTGCCAGACCTTGTCAAAAGCTTTCGCTACATCGAGGAAGACGGCACCAGTATCTGAAGGCCAGGTACTTTGCCAATTGGAGAGGACGTGCTCCGTTATGCGGAGCACCTGTTGTGGACATGAGTGTTGGGCACGGAAGCCGAACTGCTCATTGGGAAGGAGTTTGAACTCATTAACATGGGACCAGAGACGCTTCATTAGAAGACGCTCATATATTTTACCTAAGCCATTAAGCAGGCTAATGGGACGATAGCTAGTTGGGTCGTTAGCAGGTTTCTTGGGTTTACGGAAACCAATGACATTGGCTTCCTTCCAAGCATCAGGCAAGGTGCAGAGTTCCATAGCCGCATTGAAGATGCTGACTAGAATATAGATAAGGGGAACAGAGAACTGCTTGAGTACTCTGTTGGAGATGCAGTCGGGGCCGGATGCTTTCTTTGGGTGTAAAGCCTTGATAATATCAAAGACTTCAGAGGCCTCAATTGGATTAAGTGGGGAGGTAGGAGGTAAGGAGGCTATACGGTCAACCTCGTTGTTCACCATGTCAAGGTGTGCAGGATCAACGGGTTCGAGACTGGGAGAGCATTGAGCTTCAAGGGTTTCAGCCAGGTAGTCGGCTTTTTCCTCGTCTTCGAATGCTAGGGTCTGGTTGGGTTGGATAAGAGGAGGCATCGGAGCGAGAGCGTCCGCTTTCATGGAGCGAGCTAGCCTCCAGTAGGCCAGATGGCTAGGCTCGATCCCCGAGAGCAGGCTCTCCCACTCACGATTGCGGTGTTCTTTGACGCGCTCTCTCACCTCTCTGTGCAGAGAGCGCATTAAGACACGATTGTCTTCAGTGGGGCAGCGACTATGAAGTCTAACTGCAGCGTTCGCTTCAGTCATAAGTCGTCTTATATCGTCAGGCAAGGGCCCGCGGTGGTCATCCACTACGGGAACCTGCTTCGAGGAGTCTCTAACAGAGTCAGTGACGTGTTTGGTAAGTGAGTCAACTGCTACCGTAATGTCATCAGATGTTAATATAACAGAAGGGATTCTATCCAGGTCAGGCGAGTGCGCAGACTTGAGAGCTTTCTCAAGCTTATGCCACTCTACCACAGTCTTGGTAGCAGGGGTCTGGTCAGTGGGGGGGCCAAGTAGTAGTAAAATAGGGCGATGGTCGGAGTCAAGCTCGTGGATAACTTCGATCGAGCGTAGCCGAAGGGCTACGTTTTTGAGAAGCGCTATGTCCAAGAGGTCGGGGGGAGTGGCAGTTGGGAAGCGAGTCATACCCCTAGGGGCAATGGTATCGAAGTTAAGGGGTTCAACTAGTCTTTCTAATTGTCTACCTTTGCAGTTGGTCTTAGTGCTATTCCACATGACGTTTTTGGAGTTGAAGTCACCCGCCAGAATGACGGAGCTTCCTAAGCTGAAAAGAGCTTGCAGATCACTCTCGAATTGAGGTGAGCAAGTTTTACTAGGAGAAACATAACAGGATGCAACAATGACCGAGGAGTGACCGGTCATTGCTATTCGGCAGACAGAGGCTTCTATGTAGGTCATAGGAGGGGGATCTAAGGGCATGCAGTGAAGAGACTTCTTGTAGTAAATGGCAGTGCCGCCTCTCGGGGCTGGCAGTCTGTCATTGCGTAAAATCTGAAAGTTGGGGATTTTTGGATCCCAATGACAAGGTTTTAAATTAGTCTCTTGGACTAGCAAGAGGTCAAGTTGATGCCTATTGACGAAATCTTGAACAACAGAACGTTGTCTAGAAAGACCATCAGCGTTAAAAAACGCTAATGATAGTGAACGGGGTTTCTTCCGTTCCTTTTGTACAACCATTATGGTGGTTAAAAGGGGTTTGGTGATGGCGAAGCTGCCTTAACGGCAGCGAGAAGAGCTGAGTGCGCCTCGAGGGCAATCAGCTTCTCTATTGTAGATTTAGATTGCCTGAGCTTTTGTGCTAGCACGCGAACCTCGGCAAGATCAATTGAGGCAAACTCCATGATGAGCGCTAGGTCGGAAGCAAAATCCGACTTGCTCATCTTGGTAGATGGGGCTGGCTCGGTAGAGCGCGGAGGGGGGGCCGTCGCCTTAGGGGCTAGGCTGGAGTACGGCAAGGGCTTGGCCCAGGCTGAGAATTTCGGGGGTTGAGACTCCACCATGGTCAACTTGGGAGTTGACTTGGTGTGTTGTGGGAGAGCGCGAGGCTGACTCCTGCGGGCCGCCACTCTGTTGGCTTTGGGTGCTGAAGGACAACCACGATAATTCGCGGTGTGTCCCACAGCACCGCATAGCACGCAGCTTGGCGGCTCGATGGTGTCGCGTGTGCGCTGGCAGTCAGAGGTGCCATGATCTCCTAGGCACTTGACGCAACGGGGGCGGGCGTGGCAGTTCTTCGCCGAATGTCCATAGAGTTGGCATCTATGGCATTGGCTGGGGGTGCCGTTTCGGTGGGGGGGTTCCACCCTGAGGCCGGAGAGGCTGTTGACCGTCTTCAAATTGAAGATGGCCTTGCCATCCGGAGAGAGCTCTAGTACTACAAGTACCAGGTTATATAAGGTCTTACCGTTGTGCATACGGTGGACCTCCTTGACGGGGAAGGATTGAGCCAGCAAATCTGACTTGATGGATTCGGTCGAGTGCTCCGCAGGGAGGCCGCGGATCACGACGCGAAGGAGTCTTTCGTCCTCGAGAGCGTAGGTGTGGTAACCTATGCCCTCTGCGAAGAATCGAAGTGAGCCGACGATGATCGTCGGAGGTGGGGATTTGGACTTTAATAGCGTCTTTTGTATTTCTGGCGTTTGTGAACGGGATCTTATGCTCGCTGCACAGAGATGAGACCCTGTCCCATTTGCCTTTCTCTCGGATGAAGAGAGGCGGGGGTGGTCTTTCCTTCCTTACGGCAGTGGAAGCCGCGGAGGGAGAGACGGGACGGGCGGGCTGTGAGGCCGAAGGGAGGGTTGCCTTTTTGGCTGGGGGAGACACGGAAGAAACCTTCTTCGATGAAGCGGCCTTCTTCGAAGTCTTCTTCCGTTTCTTCCCCATAACAGTGATGAATTCCTCAGAGTCTGAGGATGACGGCAGATGCCTCTGATTGTGATGCGGAACGTAGGAGATCAATCTCCATATCGTCCTCGGGAGAGGGAGGGTCGGGGGACTCCGGGGAGTCTACGAAGACTGCGAGGTGATGCCTCGCGAGAGTCGGATTTGGAAGCCTGAGGGGCTGGCTGAGGCTTCCGGGCCTCTTTAGTGGCCTGAGGGGCCAAGGCAGGCATGCGAGCCGCCGTGGGTGCCTGAGGGGCATAAGGAGGCATCCGAGCCTCGTCAGTGGCCTGAGGGGCCAGGGCAGGCTTGCGAGCCGCCGTGGGAGCCTGAGGGGCTTTAAGAGGCATCCGAGCCTCGTTTGTGGCCTGAGGGGCCGGGGTTGGCTTTCGGGCCACTGGGGTGGCCTGAGGGGCCGGCACGGGCTTCCGGGCCACGGTTTTGGCCAGAGGGGCCGGAGTGGACGTTGCAATGTCCATTAAAGCGGGTAGGGACGCAACTGATTGTTGCTCCCGAAAAAACCGTTGTCGAACATTGTCGGGCACGTTCTCGCAGAGGTATCGGATTAGTGAACCCGATACCACTACAGAGTCGTCCCCGGCGATGTTCGCCATAGCTCTCCGGGGGGAAGCACCCGGAGAGGGTGTGTAAGTGAGTGATCCTCCCGTCGGGGTAGACGGGAGGGATGTGGCCTATATGTCCTACCTAATGTGTGTCCCTTTACCGCTCTTGCGGGGTATAAGGGGTGTGTCCTAACCGATGTTTGGTGTAGGCGAGGGAAGCCCCCAAGGCCGGTGGTACCAAACCCAGCCGGATATAGCGTTCCTCAGGAGAGGAAAGCTGGCGTTCCGGGTCCACGCCCAGTCTGCTTCGTTGGCACTGTTAAGTATCCACAGACTGACCACTAAACGTGGATTTGGACGCTTAATAGTCCGAGAAACAAGAGGTTGCCCTAAACAGGGCAGTGTCCAATAACGGGACAGCGTTCCAATGCGCGTCTCGCAAGCGAGGGCACACGATGGAGCGGGTCGCGGGGTGCGACGGGGTGGCGAGCAGGTAGACGGGCCGTCTACTTGCTCGCGGGCAGGTCGGCGCAGTGGCCGGCGGAGCGAGCGCAGCGGAGCAGAGCAGACGTGTTGCCGGTGCGGGGACCGGCTAGCCGAGATGAAATGGCGGCGCGTTTTCGGTGCGGCGCTTTAAATACTACCCTGCCCTCCGCTTCACTACTATATAAACTCGCCCTAAGTGGCGGCCGCGCGTCATTTCCAATTCGAGCGTCGGAGCGGGTGTATGCGCACTCATTTCTACTCTTATTAAATAGAAATGTGTTACCTCCTACCTACATTTACCCATTTTATAGTAAAACAACAAATAATCGTAACTTTATTTGCATCATAACTGAAGTATATTATTCTTATCTAATTATTCCTATTATAATACTTCCAAACGTTTATTCTTATTATTATTCAAGAATTAATGTAATTAACACTTATTAATACTATTCTTTAAGAGATATTAAGACAAACATTAACTAATATTTCCATTATAAAATATTCATTAATCAGCAGTCTCTATACACTTAAATATTATTCTTATCTTTTAGATATCTATTCTTACTATCTATTTACAAACAAGATTATTCTTAAAGTATATTGATTAATATGTAAACGAGGTAAAATAATACAATTTTCATACTATGGTCATGGGTCGCGACGGTCACTACTTGTACCCCTCTCGCCGCATGTAGTCCTTATGATGCTATCGTGCACATTTATGTCAGATAGAAGCTGTCTTAAATTCAAGGCCTATATTACCTGTAACAGCGCAAGATATAAACGATTTCAGTTACCTTACTCCAGGGCACTGGCTAGTAGGAACTGCATTAACTTCTTTCCCTGAAAAATGTGTTATAGATATCCCTACGAATAAGCTTAAGTTTCGGGAACTATGTAATAAAGTTAAAACTCAGTTTTGTAATATTTGGCACAAATATTACCTGAATGTTATTCAGTCTCGTCCAAAGTGGCGTGACAGTGTACTCAATGTCAAGGTTGGAGGTTTAGTCATACTAAGGGAGCCTAACTCCCTGCCCCTAACATGGCCCATGGCCAAAATTGTAAAGGTCTATCCAGGCTTAGATGACAAGGTTCGAGTTGTGGATGTTATCACACCCAACAAAAAGATCTATAAAAGATCATTGAGCGGTATATGTATATTGCCTCTAGAATAAGAAATTTAATAATAAGAATCTAGCATAAGAAAATGTAGTATGTTAGCTACTTAGAATAAATAAAATTGTTTAGTGTACCTGTATGCGATTTCTAGATTATGTAAATAAAGTACCTATGTGCTACCAAATTTATGTAAAAGTAAGCTTTATTGCTTACCTACACAATCACTAAGGTAAATATTCAATTTACACAGTACAATCATATTCTTTAAGTAAAAGGTGTAACAAAGAAAACAGACTGTATTTTTTTCAATGAGAGTCTTTATTCATTCAAATATTGTAATACCAATATGCTGGATGGTATATAAACTACCTATGGTTTTTAAGGTCAATTTAAATTCTTGTTTCTTAAAAATTATCTCCCGCCCCCAGCATGTTGGCATCCCTTACCAACACAGATGGCAACATTGTTGCAAAATTAAATTATCTATGAAAGCCTTTCCGGTCAGTTCTAAGAGGGTCTATGGCCAACATGTCAACAAAAACTCGTGGTAGCGAACTGTGCTCTGAATAAACGTGATTAAATTGTGCTCAAAGTTTTTATTATCAAACTCAACCTCAACGAACCAGCCAAAAAACACCCGGCTACACACAATCCTTACAAAGTTAAGTTAGTACCTAATTGCAAATGATATGCGTGTAAACAGAGCATTTTCAATTTAACCGGGTAATATACTGTATACCACACAATACTGAACGTTTGTATAACAATCGAAGCCCGATTGAGCTCCGAAGCGCAGTGGGCTAGTTACCGGGTGACACGAGATTGCTGGTTCTACAAATATGTTTTTGTTTTGAATGTAATTGTGGTACCCATAGCACTTGTTATGACGTTCATGCTTGGTCTGGATCACACTGGGTCGATTACCTACCTTTGTAATGTAGATAGCAATCGCCTGTAGTCTTAAGTATGATAAAAAGTATCTTCTAGGTAACAATATAATGCGCACATACCTAGAACAACAACAGATGATCATCTTTGCCGCGAGGGCTTGCTTGCCGTCTGTTGCTGGGCAATGCTGGCGGTTGGTATTTATCACACGCACATCGGCCGGGACGGTGAAAATTGATCGTTTGATAATAATAGACTTGCACAAATATACAGTCTGAATAAATCCATTCACGATATATCGGAAATTGGAATGTTTTCGGGTGTTTGTGTTTTGGGTGAGAATTTAAAACCGATTTTGGGTGTTTTTCGTAAATGAGGTGCGTTGCGCTGCTACTCTTTTCATCTCACAGTTGTGGTTCAGCTCAATTCAGGTGAGGGTAGATTCGTTTTGTATATACAGTTCATGTTTGAACACTAAAAAGTCGTTCAAGTAAATATAAATGGAAATCTCGACACGCAGCAAAATGACTTCAAAATGGCGGCGCTTGCCCCTCCACCGCGCGCGATGCGTCATAGTCCTCACCTAGCGTAAAGAATTCTTTGATCCTTTAGCTATCCAGTGTTGTAATTACATTTTCGATGTAGATGATAGATATGTAGCTGCAACACCAAACTGAATCCCCCGATTTTGTTATCATTCGCTTTTTTTAATTGCCTCCCACTATGGAAACAATTTTAAAAACGCATTCACGTAAAAACTAGTGAGTAGGTAGATCGGTAGATTACCCGCCCACCCAAACAGTTTAGGATAAGTAGGCAACCCACCCACACAGACTATGATAAGTGTACGGTGGGGACAAAATGGTCCCTGTCTCAGCTCAGCATATACTGCTTTGAACCTTGTTGGGTGCATGCAATGCAGGTTTAATACTATGTGTTTTGTTATGTACGACAGTAAATGAAAACACGGGTAGGGCTAATGGCTAGTATTGTTGTAAAATTGGTTTTTATTAAATTCATTACCATCAACAATTTAATTTTCAAACTTTAGTAGGTAAATAAATAAAAAAAAACTTACACATCACAATTACAAGTATGTATTTTTTTTTTCGAATGGACTAATTTCGCTGTTGGCCTCTGAGGCTGTTGCAGCTTAACCGAGCTTTTGGCGAGCGCAGAAGGCGCTCAGTCCTGTAATTTGTTTGATGAGGCAACTAGCGCAAGGGCACCACTTAGGTACGAACCTCGGCTTGGGCTGTTGCCGGGACGGGGATAGGAGAGAAACGCCCGGGTACGTGCTTGTACCTCGTATAGGCGGCGACTGAAGGGACTCGTCGACCTCGCCGGCGAGGTCGGTGTATTTGTGGAGTGTTTGCTCTGTCTAATGAGGATGACTCTTCCGCATTAGCGGAAGTGATTTCGTCATCCGAGAACGTGTCTCGGACGACGGAGGGTTGGGCCTATAATGTCGGTTTCTAATTCTGTTGTTTTATGTCTTTCTGTATATTTATAGGTAGGTATTACTCGTGCGCGATAACTTGGGACCTGCTAGGAATGCGACTCCCCGACCGCTTCCCCTGCACTTCCCCGATGGCGCTCGTATTGTACCGTTCGCATCACTATTTTTTACTAGGGTTTTTAGTCTCTTACTGGCCTACGTCACGTAACGACGCGCTCTGGAATTCTTTTAGTTTTCGTTTGTGTTATTGTTTTGTTGTTGTAGTTTTTGTTGTTATAGTTTGTGTCATTGTTTTGTTGTTGTAGTTTTTGTTGTTATAGTTCTTGTTAAGTGTTTTTGTTATCATTATGAAGGGTAAACCTTTGCATAGCGGAGAAAGAAACCTCGTGCTAAAAGTGTTAGTTTTTTGAAAACGAAAAACGGAACAAACAGTTTTGTTTACCTGTCCACTAAGTAGTGACGAAGATGAGATAATGTAAATAATAGATAAAATAAATGTATAAACTTAAACATTGTATTTTTATTTTATTCAAATAGTGTAAAAAAGATTAGATAAAAAGCAGCGTCCTCCCTGAGTAACATAATAAATTAGGTTAAAAAAAACAAAGACAAAGCCGCGGGCGGCTGCTTGTTATGTTCGCTTTTTTGCGGGCGGTACAAACACGCCAATATGACGTCACCGCGCTCAGGTCCCAACTTATCGCGCACGGGTAATACCTATGGCTCGTCTGCCTTCCTGAGTTAAAACAACTATTAATAGGTAGAAACTATTTTTTCATGTGCATCTTAAAACTGGCCGAACATAGCTCGTTCGGAATCATATTTACAAATTACGTATTTTGGTCACGTGTTCCAGGGCCTTTAGTACGAGTTGCCAAACTACGCAAATGTCAATAGTTTTCGTGAGCACGATTGGGAGAGTAAAAGTATGGAGCATCATATCAACTACAGGACGTCCACCGCTTAACATAGGCCTCCCCCATTATATTTCCAGAGCGCCCGATCTTGTGCGGCCTATACCCAACGGCTCCCAGCTACCTTTAACAGGTCATCATTCCATCTAGAGGGGTGGGGGGTTCTACGCAGCGCTTACCAGTGCGTGGTCTACACTAGAGAACCTTTCTGCCTTAGTTCTTCGAGCTATGTGCACAGCCCACTGCCACTTCAGCTTGCTAATCATTTGTGCTATGTCGGTGACTTTGGATCGTCTACGTACGGTCGTATGATGATGATGATGACCTATTTGTCGTTAAGTGAACACGCTGCATTTATTCTTCAATTTCATCAAGTTTTTTTTAAAACTAAGTAAAGTAACTAGTTTAAGACGTTAGCAAGCGTATATTGGGACTCAAATGGAGTTGGGCAGGACATGTGGCCAGGCGCGGTGATGACAGGTGGAGCAGGATGCTGACAGAGTGGTGGCCCCGAGATGGAACCAGGAACGCAGGTCGTCCGCCGGCAAGATGGGTCAACGACATTATAAAAAACGCAGGTCGTATGTGGGTTAGAACAGCGCAGGACAGAGGCGAATGACGACCACGAAGTGAGGCCTATGCCCAGCAGTGGGATGAGAAAGGTTGATTACTGTTAGCTTTTTTGGGCTAAGAATATGTTTGACGAGATGAATGCTACGTTTGCGCATTAGTGGACCACACTCGCGTATCAGATGTATCCCGCTAAGTAAGATAGGTACCTACATCTTATTTAATAGCTTATAAAAAGTGTAGGAAACACAAAAGGTATGAAATAAAATGCAAATTTATCAGTAATCACCTGTATTTATTGCTAATGCATAAAAAATGCAACAATACGCTTAACAAACTAACATAACATTAGTCACTACAAGACACCCACTGATAGAGTCTGTCAAATGAAAGTAGACCCTGAAAAATCGCGGCAATTTCAAAAAATATCAGCGTTGCAACCCAAACATTAGGGAATAATAATGATGCCACACTCAGATTCTCATTTTCCCTAATCTGTTGAAAAAAAATCAAGAGTACCTACCTTAAACGACGACCTATTTGAAGAATATTAAGAGAGTGACCGAAACGAAAGAAGTAAGTCAGATTCACGGGAAATGGTCATCCGTGGTTCCTGCCTACATCTTCGGGAAAAGGCATTTTTTGCCTATTTTTCCGGTTCAGAATGACAAAAACTATAAAATAGTTCAATATTATTAATCTGCAGTTGATAAGAGAGGGTTACAATTCGTTATTATTATAGTTATTTATAGTACGTGCAATAATTATTTTATACCACCCTAAATTTACCCAGCTGTAGAACATAGCGTCCGTAGGTGGAAACACATTAGTATTGCCATGTAAAAAGTTACGAAAAAATGCGAGTGCCTACTTTCGTTTGACAGACTCTATCCATAACAAGACGTATACGCGCAACTTTAAAAAAACGTATGAATTTATATAGATATGGCATAAAATGTATCCGGTAGTGTTGAACTATCTACAGATCATTTGCAGTCTAGATGATTCAACTGACTTTTGTATTTATGATGTAAAACAGTGTAAACTCTATATAACGGCACTCAAGGGACTGTGCATATTTTGATGTTACAGAGAGAATAAAAAACCTGTATTAGAAAAAAAGAAAGGTGTATTTCAGACTAGTGCTAGTAAGTACATTTTATTAATAACATTAAAAAAAATGTTATTTGAACGCTATTGCGCATAATCTGTTATTATATTATATGATAACGTACCTATAGATAATCCATGACTCCTACTAACAACAGTCTACACGTGCAAGCAATCATAATTTGTAAACAAAAGAAGGGATTTGTTAGAAAGTTAGGCATGTTCGATGCCGACAGTCGAGTTTATTACGGGCTAAGTTAATAAAGCGACAAAAGAACATACTCAGCTGCGCAGTTTTTACTCATTTTGCCAACTTAAAAAGTACTTTTTGACGTGATAACGTCTTATAAATCGATGAACGCCGGCTGCACGCACGAAAAAGCATGATTCATTGTCACATTCCGCCTGAGCCGAGCGTGCAAGCGAGATCGCGGAACAAGCGATAGAGAGGCACGATCGGCCTAAGCGTTCTGCTTGTGACGCATCTATCTCTCTCGTTATCACGTAAAATTGTCGTCCGTAAACCGACTTTACAGACAACTAACTTTTTTATTATGTAATTGATGTCGTTTGTGAGAGTGGGTGTAATGCTATATAGTGCATCATTGTATGGAAGACAAGCTAAACCAATCAAAGCCGAGTGATTTTGACGCTTTAGGGAGTTTGTCGTTAAATATAGTGACGTTACATACGAGTTTACACTGTAATTTTAGCTGTAGCGTTGGGTGCTTAACATCTAACATTATGCTGAGCCATTTTGGTACGCAGACACACGAGTCGAACTTGTTTTATTGGATTCAATTGTATCTACTGTTCCTTTAAATTATTTCATGTGTCATTTTGTGTGTACCAAATAAATGATTATTCTATTCTATAACTTCTGGTAAGTATTATTTAAGATGTTATATCGTCTCGAAATGCTATTTGAGGATAATTTGGACAACAGTGTTTGCTTTCTTAAATAAGTGGTGCCATTTTCACTCTTATACGTTAGACTTAAAATAAATTAAGTTTAAATAGTGTTGCCACTGTTATATACCAGTCATTAAAAAAATGAAATGAAAACAGGAACATAACACAATACCAGTCATTACTAACTGATAATTGACGACTACCATAAAACAGAGTTGGAATATATATATATGTGTGTGTGTGTGTATACAGAATTGAGAAACGCTTTTTTTGAAATTAATAAAAAGAACACAGAGTAATTAAAGCTTAAGAATACCACTTTTGAATAAAATCATGTTAAATAACTAACACAAAAATAGGCGACAAGTGGCGCCACGTCAAAAATATATCTTCTAAAACAGTTTATTATGCCGAACTGACAATGAAAATTTCTTAAAAATGTATTAAACTATAAAAATGTTTTCTATACTTAAATTCTAATAATAATTCGCAAATCATTCAATTTTATCGGACCCGTGTATGTAATATGGTTCCTATATCCGTCGGTAACGAGCTTACGTCTCGTTTCTGCTTGAAAACATGTCAAAAATTTGACACTTATTCAAGGAGATACGAGTTGTTGTCAGTTACCAACGGATATAGGAACCCGCCATTAACCTCCAGTAGGCCTAGCATGGGCAGTGTCAAAGTGTTATAGGCAAGTATTATTGCATTACATACATTAGGACACACATAAAACAAAAGTTCAATGGTTTTACAGAGGTTGCATATTTCATGTTTAATCAAGAACTAAACTCAATTCTGACTAATTATTATTCCATAATCAAAAAATTTTTTACAATATATTGAGTTTAATTTTGAATTGAATAACGGGATAGATAACATTGTATTTTTATTGCCGTTGTCCTAAAACCTTCACTATGAAACAGTCGGAATAAAGTTTCAGTGGAGATCGGCCTATCTAACCTATTTCGGATAACGGAAATAAACACATTTTGCCACCTTGTATATATAGTCCTAAGATACGGTATTAGAAATATATATCTGCTATTTGACGATGACAAACATTAGATATATATATACATTGCAAATGGGTTGCCTAAACCCATTTGCGATTGTCACCGTCAAATAACAGATGCGGGTATACTGTATTTCTAATATCGGATCTTGTACCAATAACAATATTACTAACTAAAACAAGCACGTGGCTTTTACGAGGATTAAATATGTCTTGGACGTGAGGCTTTGAGCTTCGATCGAAGTATATATACTATTTTATCGCAAAATTTTGAATTTACCTAAATACAATATGAATCTAAGCAGAATATACTCATGGTAACAAGATTACGTATAATAATATCAATTACGTAAGGGTCAGCCAGACCAACCATTCCGGTTAACATAATTTTACCCCTCCAGTATTCAAAAGTGTTTCTTACAATTGTATATTGATTACGTGATTTGAAACGTAAAAAGATTGATTTTACATTAGCAAAATGATATTCCCCTCTTTGGCTTCCGCTGACCCTTACATAATTTTTTTATAGATCTATAAACAATTTTTTTTGGAGGCATTTACCCTGCAGTGGGACAACACAGGTTAAAAATAATAATCACAAACAAATTTAAATTTACCTAAACTATTCTTCTGTTATTATTTCGAAGAAGTCATTTTATAAAATTATGTCTTACTCTATTAAAATATATCTAATTAACGCTTACAAAACTATAAAATTCTTTATTACAAAGTAGCAACAAACAAAGAATATATGTTTAAAGCTACCATTATTAATATATAGAACTATCGTTGCTAACAACTATTTATATGAATACACTACCTGACTCGCTGGCGGCTTCACACGCTTGAAATTTTCTGTTCCCGTGGGAACTTCGGGATAAAACCTATATAAAACACTCTGTCAAAGTGACGCGACACTTCATGTAAATGACTTCACGTCAATGAATGACGGTTCAATTATATGGATTTTGTTCATACAAAAATACTAAAATCGCGATTAAAAAATGGGGGTCCCTCCCCATGGATAGGAGGGTGAAAAATACTGTATGACCTATTCTCATACCTACCAAATATACAAAAAAAAATCATTAAAATCGGTCAACCCGTTTCGGAGGAGTGTGACCACAAACACCCTGGACATGAGATTTATATTAGGTGGAGCTACAGTGCTCGCGCACTTGTCGCGACTTGTTCATTGTACTCGTATGGCACTACCAAGTAATCAACAAGAAGATCCCGGGTACCAAATTATGCAGGATAGCGAAATTTTAAACCTTATGACTAATAAGGCTGACGCCACCGCTAGCACTTCATCAACTACAACTACAGATAATGAAGATGAAAACATAATTGGTGCTTTTGGTTTGAAACACAGACTGAAAGCGACCAGTACCAAATAGATGTCCTTAAAAAAGTACGATTGAAGATTTTTTTGAGCGTTAATAGTACCTAACCTAGTATATACATGTTTTACTACAAGATTGTCTGCACTTTTTTTTATTCATTTTTTATTTGTCATTAAAGATTTAAATGTAAATATGGTTTTCATTTACCTGTATGTAAATATGGATGGCTGAATTTACAACAACCACTTATAGCGGGAGAGCCGCGCATTGCCTCAGCATTCGGTTAAGCTGCAACGGCCTCAGAGGCCAACAGCAAAACCGTCAAAAAATGCAATGCGCACCGAGGCCCTTTGAAGAGAGGACGTGTTGCTCACTGTTGCCAGGTTGGAGGTTTACTTCGCGATTTTTGGCGTCATAAATGGGGCAAAATATAAATTTCTTGTGGGTTTTTGTTGGTTTTTGTCTAGCTCATTATTGTATGATTTTTAAAATCATCTCAAAAATTTCAAGCCTAGACGGGACTTGAACCCGCGACCTTCCTCTTGATACGAGGACGCACTACCAACTGTGCAACAAGGCAATTCACGTCTAGGTCGAAATTAGTGAGATGATTCAGAATCACGACTAAAGCGCCGTTAGCTCCATCTACAGGAAAACTTATAGTTCTTTGTATCTGCTCAATGCCAAACGTTGCAGTTCAGTACATTGACAAGAGATGTCACGTTGCTTATTTCAAATAGTATTTTTATTTATAGTGTTATCCGAACACATGCGGAAAATTCCAAGATTTATAAAATCATCTCAAAAATTTCAAGCCTAGACGGGACTTGAACCCGCGACCTTCCTCTTGATACGAGGACGCACTACCAACTGTGCAATAAGGCAATTCATTATTGTATGCCAAATGCCAATTATATTAAATATATAATTATATTCAATACACAACCTGTTTTGTTTTTTTCTCTATCTTCTAATCTATCAATCTCATCCACTATGCCAGGTTCATGACCATGGATAGCAAACATCATTGCCTTCTCCACATCTGTGAACAGCGGGATGGAGCAATCAAAACATACGGTCATATAGTACAGTATATTGGTCCGTTCAGAACTGATTTTAATCCACGTTTAAAAATAAGCGTTCACAAAGTGGAAATTATAAACATCAATTTCATTGTTAAACGGCGACTTCATTGTTTTTTTAATTTGAATTTCTCTCCCTTACTTAGTAATATTTCTGTGTATTTTTTTTACTATTTTGTCATGGTCTATAAATCTATACTAATATTATAAAGATGAAAGATTTGCATTTTTGTGTGTATGTTTGTAATGAATAAACTCAAAAACAACTGTGCCGATTTCAAAAATTCTTTCACCATTGGAAAGCTACATTCACCCTGAGTGACATAGGCTATATTTATTGCTAGAAAAGATTAGGGATCCTTACTAAAACTTAAGTAACGTAACCCAAGGTGTAAAAAAGTGCCCTAAAACGTATTTCGTCCCATGCGCTGCGGAAACTATTGATGATAGAACAAAAGTATGTTCTACAATACTAAAGAACATATTAATATCTACAAAAAACTTCGTAATATTATAAAGAGGAATGATTTGTTTGTTTGTTTGTATTGAATAGGCCCCCAAACCACTGGACCTATTTAAAAAATTCTTTCTCTGTTAGAAAGCTACATTATCTCCGGGTGACACAGGCTACTTTTTTCCCAACTGCGGAGAAAGAGGGTAATGATTTCATTAAATAACTACTCGTGCGAAACTGCGGATTGGTCAGCTAATACTGTATAATTTGAATATTTAAGTGTCACGTGTTAAAAAGTGTAAATAATATACATATTATTATTAAATGGAACGGATTATGATAAAATGTCAACTATTAATAGATTACTTATTATTATGATTAATTTATATTTTTAAGACAAAACGGGTCTATAAATCTGTGTGCGAAAAGACCCGTTTTGTCTTAAAAATATGAGTATAGTTCGAGAAAATTTAAAAAGTTCTATCGTAAACTTATCAAATATTAGTCACTTACAAAACCACTATCTATAGTTATCTATCGATATATAGTATGCGCCAAGACTTGTGGCAGACGGGGCCAACCAATAAACATGTTTACTGGTAATAATTAGTGTTATCGATAGATACTCGGCGCATCACTAACGGTGCCCGGAAGGGCTGCAAAAGCGAGCGAGATAGCAATATCATCGTCGCTTCTCCCACGTTTTATGACCACATCTCTGAAGAGCGTTGGTGTCTAATAAAACTAGTACCTCTATGCTACAGGGTGGTTAAGCTGTGAGATACTGCAGGTATAACGTGAGGCGCTCTGATCGGGCTACAACGTTACTCGCTCCCGGGAACTGAATCGGCACTCTTCGTTAACGGGTGATCCCTCGCTCTTTCATCATCTTAATTAGCTGGTTCACCATTGACTGGAAATTGAAAAAGTACTGTTAATAAAATACCTAACAGCGAGTAGTGACACTCGAGTTGCTGTTTAATAATAGTCCCCGCCTGCGATTATCAAAATGTGCAACAATTTTACCTCTTTACAGTATGTTTTGAAGTCGTATTTTTGTTTTGCAAATAATTATTTTAAAAACTCGTGGAGTAGTTGTTCGTACTCGTTTAATCATTTATCCATACTAATATTATAATATATAGTACAATATATGTAGTAGTTTAATACAGAAATACATTATTTTATATTACATAGGTAGTAGTTACTCTGTTACATTTTTACGACTGCTGGAGCGATTTCGAAGAAATTTAATATACAACCTGTTTTGTTATGTACGACATTGATTTAAAATACACATCCGGAATCGTATTAACTGATTTCAGAGGTGGGTTTAATACCGGTAACTTGAATATTTATCCGGTAATCGATACATTTCCAATAAACATTTTTTAACGTAAATGGGCGGCGCCTTTGTACGATGCCGCTTAGTGAGTTTAACAGGTTTTTTTTTATTTATTTTTTACACGTAAGTACAGTATACCTTAATATTATACCCTAAAAACCGTGCAAGGTTTGTCTGGGTACTCACATTCATCGAATTTCCTCGTAACAATTTTTTTTTTTTTTTTTTTTTTTATTTGGGAAACAAACAGTACAATAGAGAATACAAATAGGTATACATAAAGTTATTACAAAAACCAGTGAAGTTTCCACCATAACATATTTCACAAGAAACGTGTGAACAGACTAACATGAAAAATATAAACTAAAAATATAGTCATATAACACATATTGAAACCAATATTTAAATAAAATATATACAAGACTAAACAACAACTCATAATAATAAGTATATAATAAATCATTCATTGGCTATTGCTGACAAAACTTGTCTTCGGAACCCAGCCGCAGTCGAGTGGAAAATATCAATACAAAGAAATCTATGGTTATAAGTTTCGCACACTCTATTAAGAAACATATTTTTATTATAATTCGTTTTAGAAATTGGCGTCCAAAAAGTTTTCTTTTTTCTAGAAGAAAGTCTAGGGCAGCACAGATAAATGTTTTCAAGCAACAGTTCAGAATCAATTTTGTTGGACAATATCTTGAATAAAAACATTTGATCCCTTACAACACGACGGTTTTGAAGGCTCATGATATTAAAGTTAGTAGAATCTGATGGAAAACGATATTTATAATGTTTCAAGAACTTATTTTGTATTTTTTCCAATTCCTGGATATGCACAACATATTGCGGATTCCAAACAGTTGAAGCAGATTCTAGAATGGACCTAACAAAGCTATTGTAAAGAAGTAGTAAAGTTTTTGGGTTTTTAAATTCTCTACCCAGCCTAAGTACAAAACCTAGCATCCGATAAGCCTTAGTAGCAATGGCATTAAAGTGAGTATTAAATGTCAGTTTATCATCCAAATAAACTCCTAAATCCTTATACTCAGATACTCTTGTGATTAATGTATTATTAAAATTGTAATTATACGTAATAATATTAGGCTTTCTAGTAAAGGATATAATATTACATTTTTTTGCATTCAGAAAAATGGAATTTAGGTTACAGTAAGAGTAAAGTCTATCGAGGTCATCTTGAAGCAGCTGACAATCAGAAACTGAGGTAATCTTCATGAAAATTTTGGTATCGTCAGCATAAATCAGACACTTGGAATGATAAAATTTTTTTATCACATCATTTATAAAGACGAGGAAGAGCAAAGGGCCCAAATGCGAGCCCTGTGGTACACCAGATAATATAGGCACGAATGTAGAACAATACCCTTTAATAGTTACCGCTTGGCTACGGGCGCGAAGGTACGATTCTAACCATCTTAAAAGATCACCATGAATACCAGCCTCATAAAGCTTACGGACCAATAAAGAATGTGACACTTTATCAAAGGCTTTAGAGTAATCTGTGTAGATAGTGTCCACCTGAAAACCATGATCCATCGCATTCGACACCAAGTGGGTAAATTCACACAGATTACTTTCAGTGGAGCGCTTGCTTATAAATCCGTGCTGTTCGCGAATAATTAGTGGTCGTAAGATGGGGAAAAGTGTGTCATAAACAATTTTTTCCAACATTTTAGCAATAGTGCAAAGCTTAGAAATCGGCCTATAATTTATAATTTCATGTTTGTTACCTGACTTGAAAACAGGTACAACAAACGACTTTTTCCATAATTTGGGAATATAACCCGTTCGCAGTGAGTGCTCAAAAAGAAGGAAAATGGGAACATCAAGTATCCTATGATACTGTTTAAGAAAAACAGGTGGTAAATTGTCAGGCCCACAACCCTTATTAACATTTAGATGTTTCAAATATTTCCTAACAATGGGAACTGACAGTTCAATATCATTTAAAATAGTTGTTAAGTTACTGAAATCTACGTTGTGTGAATGGTTGATGGGAGGCTCAAACATAGATTGAAAATACTCATTAAACATTTCACTAATATCATTACCGTTTCAGCTTGTAAAGTTATTATAGGTCATATTATCGGGGAGATCATCAGACTTTTTCTTTGACTTAACAAATGACCAAAAGTTTTTACTATCTAAATTTATCTTGAATTCAGACTTGGCTATAAAATAACCATAACATTCACTTTCAATTTGCTTCTATCTCTCTCTCAACTTTTTAAAGGTATCGTAGTCATTCAAATTATTATATTTTTTCCATTTGGTATGAAACTTAAGTTTTTCATTAATAATCTTAATAAGAGGTTTGGTATACCAGACGGGATATCTGTTATTTGACTTTATAATTTTTTTAGGTACGTATTTATCGATGACCTGATTTATAATAAAATAAAACGAGTTAGTTGCAACTTCTAAATCATCACAAATAAGACTAGAATGCCAGTCAATTTTAGAGAGAGCCTTGCTAACAACATCATGATCAGCTTTGTGGAATAGACGAACTGTTCGTGGGGCTGGGCGGATCGTTCTACAACCAAGCTCAGATGACTCTATTTCTATAGCAGGATGATGAGAATCTTCAGGCAGTAATGGAGAGTTAGACTTTACCAATTTACAAGTTAGATTACCTATAACCAAATCAAGTAAATGATTATTCATGTTATAAACATAGTTAAATTGCTGAAAACTAGTAAATGTCAGAAACTTTTCTAGCTCAGATGCAAGAACATCATTATCTGCATTTAAGAGCGTAGGTAAACCATTGGAGCAATCCCATTTACCCTTTGCTATATTAAAATCACCAGCAAATATAAATGAATCATTGGGATATTCAATAGTACTTTGAGCAGCAAAGTCAAAGAAATGGACTATTGAGTCCCTGTGACCAGTACCTTGAGGAAAATAGCAGCAGTATAGTCTAAGGGTTTTGCCTTGACTAAGTTCAATTAATACTTCAACAGCCTCCGCATAATCATTTTTGAAAGGAATGCACTGAGAGGAGATCACAGAGAGTTCTCGACTTACAGCAATAAGAACTCCTCCACCCAAAGTATCTCCGCGCATTAGATAATTCCGATCACATCTGTACACACTATAACGACCATCAAATAATTCGGAGCTAAAAATACCATTTAGAAGCCATGTTTCACTGAGGAAAATTATATCATAGTTAAAATTAAGCAGACTTCTATATAATTTAGTAGTTTTGGTGCGCAGGCCCCGGACGTTCTGATAGTATATGTTAAGTTTTTTTTTAGGATCCATTGTTAATAGTAACATAATAGATAATTAAATAGTACAAAATAGAAAAAATATGCCAATATAATAAAACGTAAACTGAATACCTTCCATCAAGTGCTATTGAGTTCCAAAACAGTAGTAGATCAATAGTTTTGAATAGATTGTAGTTGTTGTAGCCAATTGATAAACACAAAAAATGGTATGTATAAACGTAAACAAGCAAATATAAGTGAATTGTAAATAGCAAAAACTCATAAAACAATCGTGCTGGCGAAAAAAGGGCAAAATTAGCACTTATATAATTTTTTTTAAATCATCGTCGCTACCGAAGTGCAAGACAGGGCTGGTATCAGAACAGCGGGCCATTATGGAGCAGTTCTTAACCCAGACATACTTATAGTTTTTTTCCTTTGCCGCCTTTTTGACTCGCTGCAGTAGACCCTTGTTGTACTTTGTTAGATGATCATTAAAGAACACAGGGAAATCTTTGCCAACAAATCCTAAGTCAGAAGCCTTAAGCCCGCGGAGCCTTCGTAGAGGTTGCAGAAACTCGTCCTTCCTAGAACGACACAGCATCCGCATCACGATCGGTTTAGGCTTATTCACTTCCCCAGAAGAAGGCGCAACACGTGTGATAAAGTCGACGTCAGTGGACAACAGCACAAAATGTGTTCGCTTAGCGAGTTCCCGTACCAGATCCATAAGGTTTTCGTTACGAGTTTCAGGAATCCCAAAAATCTCGATGTTAGAGCGCCGGGCCCACTGGTTCTTCACGTTTATATCATTCTGGACTGCTTTTACGGCTGTCTTTAAGACCTCAACCTCCGACACCACTGCCTCGCACTGCTTGACTTTGACATCCATGCTATCAATCTTAGTGCTTATCTTATTATATTCTAGGTTCATGTACTCCATAGATGATTTAATGTCTCTTAATTCTTGCTTCAGGGAGGCAATCTCTGAGGCAAACAGCGCCTTAAGAGTCGAGCTTAACTCATTCTTCATTTTACATACTTAATTTTTAATAAGCTCTGCAAGATCCTGGGTGCTGCACGACGGTATCTGGGGCGAGTTTGGTGTTGAATTTTGGCCCACTGCCTTAACATCCAGGGTTGGCAGAGGGGATTCTTTGGCACTTTCCTTATCCTCACGGTTACTAGAGCGCACTGGAGTACTATCTGATTTTACCCTTCTCGTTTTAGTCAGGCAAGAGGGGCATATCCACCGCAACTTCGCTTCTTTGGTGAATTTATTTGCATTATCGGGCAAAATACATTGAATGTGATAAAGTACTTTGCAGTTCCTACATTCTAAGGCGCTGGAACCGTCTTTCTCAGTCAACTGACAGCATCCAAACTTGGGCATCTCAACTATTTGATAATTTCGAGCTGCAACGACACTGTCTCCTTGGCCAAGTTGGTCGAGCACCCGGGCGCGACGCACGGACCGCGAGTTCAAACCTTACCCAAAGTAGTAGTTTTAGCGCGTTGAGAAAGTTTCTGGCTCCGCCCACCGTCGTCCTGACCAGTGTCTTCTCTGTCAGAGTTAAACACGAACCACCCACTGGGAGGAGACACGCGTCCAAATCGTACAGGAAGAAACGAGAAGTCCCAAAAACCGAAACTGACCAATGGTAAATAAGTAATTTAAAATATCTAAAACAGAGCAACCGCACGTCTGTTCACAACAAGCGATAGAACTGAACTGTTAATAAATTATACAATATCAACACACAAGACAGTAGGTATTACTCCATAATCTATAAATAGAAGAATAATATGTTGTTTACTATTGAGAAGGTCGTTTATCTCATCTGTAAATTTAGATAGTAATAGTGAAGTCGATTTTTTAGGTTGGAATCCATATTGTGAGTCAGAAATTATATTGTGCATCCCATAAAAAATTATGTATCTGATTGCATACATATTTTTGAGCGTTTTTGTCGATTACAGGAAGAATTGTAATCGGTCTATAGTTAGTATATTCATTATGTTTTCCTTTTTTATAGATAGGTCTGACTACACCTGTTTTTAGTTCAATTGGATATTTAGCATGTTTGATACTAAGATTGATGAGTCTTGTTATGACAGTAACAATTTTGTCACTAATATTTTTAACGTCAATACAACGTATAGTGTCCACCCCTGCAGCTTTTTTAGAATCGAGGGTTTTTATTATGTTTGAGATGTTCTTGACTGTAGAATTTCGAAATAGTATAGATTTATTTTCAGGATACGTATATTCTGATTCACATAGAAGGCGTTTGTCACATTGGGGCATTATATCTTTTACACTTTTCTTGAACTCGTAAAGTTATTAGCTATTGATTTGGCATCAATTTGATTCCTCTTAAAAGCGTTTATAATGGCAGTGTCTATTGACCTAGAAGTGCGTCCCGATAAATTATTGAGAACCTCCCATAGCTTTCGTGGGTTATTTTTATTGTCATCTATTTCCTTTAAATAATAATTATTTTTACATTTTTCTATTAATTTATGCGTTTTATTTCGTTGTTTATTAAAATTTAGTTTTAATTCCATATTAAATGAGTCATGCCTCCATATACTGTAGAGGATATCTTTTTTTTGGCACATTTTATTGTTATTTTTATTAATCCAAGGACATGTATTTCTCTTGCTTTTGTTATTAATTTGTTTAGTGTATGTAGCTTTTTCATAACTTCTTGTAAAGTTATTTTTAATATAATTATATATCTCATTAGGACACTCTGTATTATTTGCTTCATCCCAGTTTAGGTCTTTTAAGGTTTTAATTAAATTATCATTATCTAGTAATTTTAGGGAAATTGTCTCACCATGTATAGGCGCTAACCCAGAACAGGACAAAGCAATCATACGATTGTCAGCCATAACCGTGCAAACTGCAGCCGAGTAAAGGTCTAACGTCCGCGATTTCACGAATATGTGATCTATGCAGCTCCGGGTTGTTTTATTCTTTTTGTTCTCAATTCTAGAGTAATCCGATATCGCTGACGAGAGACCACATTCAGACATGCGATTGACGTAGTATTCACGCAAGCAATCGCTACTTTTAAGGTCAATGTTAATGTCGCCTAAAATGAATAGATCTTGTTGTTTAAATTGGGATGTAGAAAATAAATTCCTGGCTCCTCTAATAAACAAGTTTTTACTGCCTTCCGGTGGTCTGTAGATAGCGCAGACAAAGGCTTCATAATTTTGTGGTGTGGATAGTTTACCAGCTACGGATTCGCAGTGCTGTAGTGAATTATTTACTTGACAGAAATTGAGCGTATTGTGAACATACATGATTACACCCCCCAGCTTTACGATTTTTTCGCAGTGAACTATACATAGTAAAACCCGTAATATTGAAAAGTGAGGCTATACATTCCTTTATGCCTACGTCAGTGAGGATTATAACGTCTAGTTTTATTTTTGAAATATGTATTGTTTGTAATACGAGACTGAAATTTTTAATGAGAGAACGAATGTTAATGTGGATCATAGTTAGATTTTCACGATCTTTAGGTACTTTTGATGAGAAATCATTGATATTTACACAACCGAAAACTTCTGAGACATAGTCAGAAGACATAATGAAAGTGATCTTAGGTCTATCAAGTAACTATAAGAACTACAAGAATAGTCACAGATGTCGATGACTCAACAGGAAGAAATAGTCCACTTAGAATGTTATTTGTGCGAGGTCATCCTCACACCTAATTGCAATTGGTGTATCTTCGTCGACTTTTCTAGCAAGTACTTTTCCTGCCTGGAACCATACGTACTTGAATTCTGGACGTAGTTTTTGCTGCGCATTCCACAGTAGGGTCTTGTTGGCCTTGGTGTGTGCGCGCCTTACCTACCTTCGAGTTTGCAGCCTTTTTTTGAATGCAGGGGCGACGTGCTCGGCGAGGATTGGTTTGGTTTCTTTTTTGGAAGCTCGGGCCCATGAGCCCACTACCTCCGCATCCACTAGTTCCACCAGGAGCGGCCCATCGGATCCCGGTCTTCCTTCAACCCGCTTGACACTGAGGATGTCCTTGTCGTCCACGTTCAACAACTTCGCTACATTGCAAGCAATCAGCTTCACATTTTCCTATTTCGATTTAGGTATTCCATCAATTTCAGCTCCATTTTTCTTATTTGCACTTAAAGAGAAGATATTTTGGTTTCAAGATGTTTATTTCTGTTTAATATATAAATCTGTTTCTTCTCTATTTCTTGAATTTTTCCTGCAAATGCATCAATTTTACTACCGAAATCTTCCATCTTTTTGCCAATGTAATTTATAGATTCCTCAATTGATTCAGTCTCCTTTTTTATAATTTTTTTAACTTCAGAAGAGATATCGCGTAGCAATTTCTTAACATCAATTGGGCCTTGCGAGAGAATTTCACCCAAATCTTCTTCTTCGTCATCCTCATCCTCCGGGACTATGAAAGAAGTCTTCCTTTTCGGTGAGTTACGCTTACATTCATCGCAGGTCCAATCCAGGCTCTCCGAGTTGTGAAGCGCACTGATTTGCTTGGACGGTAGGCCACTACACAACTGGTTAGCGTGAACAACCTTCCCGCACTTGCTACACTCCAATCCAGGGCTCCTTTTGGTGATGCCCTTCTCACAGATATCACACTTGGTCATTGTTACTTCGTTATCAGTGACTCGTGAGGGTAGTTATATATGTTATTATTAAAAACGCGTACGGACTCGCGCAGCGACTAAACAGAGCGAGAGCTCTGGAACGAATGCTAGGTAACTACTTACAAGATGAATGAATATGATTTGTTTACCTATTTTCTATGGTAATGAATTTGAAAGATATCTAATTTACAACAATACTATTAGCGCTACCCGTGTTTTCATTTAATGTGGTACATCGATTATATGACCTGGATTGAGAAAGTTACCTTGTATTGACAAACCACGCGAGCAAATCCCCCGGGCGAAAGTTTGTTTGAGATATAAATGAGACTTACCTGCTGAGACATGTCCATATCGTACATTCTGCTGTTGAATTGCATGAATGCTCTCATTCGGTCTAATATTGCAGACTGAAACAAAAAACATAGATAATGTCAATCTATCTATGTATATGGTCTCATCATCATCAGTCCACAGCTAAACAATAGCACCCACCTCCCCGTAGAACTGTGGCGTAGCCTGCGCCAACGCCTTCCACAAATTATTAGGAAGTTCGTCCATCTTGTAAGGGGATGTCCTTGTTAGAGGGTCAGCGGTTTCCAGTGCATGTTGGCTTCGGCCCCAACCGCCATCAGCTCTGGGAGTTACTGGCTCCTCTCGCTGCTAATAATTAACATTTGATTCTATTGTAGTAAAATTTTATTTTGTTTGTGAACATTATTAGTGTAGTGGAGTCCTTACCGTCTGCATGTCCCTTTCATTCCTCACAGCCATTCCAGGGTTCATCAGATTTGAGCTGAATTGAGACATGCCCGACTGGAAAAGTAAATACCATTATAATTATAACCGTGGTGCAATGGGCGAATAACTGTCTGAGACGCAGGAGGTGCGGGCTCGATGCCCGCCGCGGAACAAATGTTTGCATCATCTACTGATATTTGTTCCGGGTCTGGTTGTTTCTCTATATATTTTAAGTATGTAAGCTGTGTGAAATGTCCAGCATTATTGTATACCATCGCACCGCTCGCCACCGGCAGGGAATCATTTATTTTAAAGTATCTTACGTTATTTTATATCTGTGTGCTTTATATTTTTGCAATTTATGACCGAAACGTGTAGGTAGCTACTAGGGAGGGACTACTTATAATATTTTTTTTCCTTTTATGTGAAACATTTATTGGCACTCCTTGGAGGTAAGACCGACTCTCACCCTGTCACGCATGCGTGACGGCATGCGTCCAATAGAATTATTATTATATTATTTACAAATTTTAAGGTAAAATGCCGTGTATCAATCATTGTCAAAAGTACGGATGAAAAATTGTTTGTGGTAACGCATATTAGGTTGGTGGAAAAGTATCTTCGCATTTTTTAAGAAAATTCAAAACATTTTTGAATATAGTTTATTTACATTTAATTAATGTATGTAGGTACCATTTTGTTTGATAACTTTTTGCCATCTTGTAGGTACGGACATGATCCCATTGCTATAAAAATTTTGGGACTTCTGATCAAAATACCGCGACAAGTAGTTTTGGCAGTCCTCTCGTGATGTTAACCTGACACTGCCTAAAGAATTCTGAAGAGACCGAAACAGGTCTCTTCAGAAGAAAGCAGATCTGAAGGTGCAAGGTCAGGACTATACGGCGGATGCATTAACACCTACCAGCCAAACTCTCTTAATTTTTGCTGAGTGGCTAAAGATGTGTGAGGTCTAGCGGTATCATGATGAAAAACCACACCCCTTCTGTTGATGAATTCCGGCCGCTTTCTCTCAACTTCTTGCTTTAATCTCATCAGTTGTTCGCAGTAGAGTTCAGAATCGATGGTCCTGCCTGGTGGTAACAGCTCATAATGAATAATGCCCTTCCAATCCCACCACACACACACAGCATCACCTTGTTGCGAGTTAGCCCGGGTTTCGCCACAGTCTGTGAAGCCTGGCCGGTTTTTGACCACGACCTTTTTCGCACGTTCTTGTCGTACGTGATCCACTTTTCATCACCAGTTATCAGCTTCTTCAAAAATGGTACGGTTTCATTACGTCGTAATAAAGAATCACAAATGAGTATACGGTTCATTAGGTTTCTTTCAGTGAGCTCGTGGGGTACCCAAATATCGAGTTTTTTTGTGTACCCAGTTTTTTTCAAATGCGCTTAAACTGTTTTGTGCTCAATTCCCAGTTCTTAAGCTACGTCGTAACTACTGATATGCCGATCTTGTTCCACTTTTTCAAAAATGGCATCAATTTTATCCGTAATAGGGCGACCAGAGCGACGTGCATCTTTGACATCAAAATTTCCGGATTGAAAACGCTTAAACCAAATTTGTGATACTCTCACAGAAACTGCACTAGGTCTATAAACATAGCAAATTTTTTTCGCGTCTTGCGTTGCAGTTTTACCTTTTTTGTAGTAAAATTTTAAAATGTATCGAATTTCTTCATTAGATTCACTCATCTTTACAGTACGAAAAACAAATAAAAATCACACATTTTCCTAATTTGAATTTGGAATTATCATCTTTAAAATTTAAACTTTGAATGATACCAAAACCAGCCAGATACAAATACATAGTATAGCCAAAGAGATTTTATTACAAGTTCATACATACTATAATGCGACAAGACTTTTTCCCCAACCTATTATTTATATTGCATATGTTAAGATTAGAATAGAAAATAAATATAAATTAACAGAAAATAAAAAAAAGTTCTGTATTTTACTTTGGTGTACAATAATGAGTTATCTTATCTTATAAATTCGCCGAGCAACCCGTGACGATCACATTTTTTTACATAAAATATAAAAAAAACTGTTATCATCATCATTTCGGCGACAATACATCTTCTGCTGAACAATGGCTCGTAGCCAAGTTAAATTCGCTTCGAATCGATTTCTACATAGGTTTGTTGTCGATAGATTACGTGATATTTCCATAGCATGTGTCAATCCCATACATTTTCGGACTTATCGACTAGAGTCATCGCTAAACGAATGTAACTTGGCTAAGCCCATAGATTTTCAGATCTACTTTCTCAAAATGATTCTGCCCCAACGGTTGATAGTTCTTTAAGCTATGTGCGCCACCCACTGTTACTTCAGATTCGAACCAGCATCATACAGCAATAATTAAAAGTCTACGAATCATATGGCTGTAACATATAATGTAGCCTTGTGATGCAAATAAACTTTTTTTACTTACTTTAGTTAAACAATAGGCTACAGACCCACCTTTATAAATAAAAATTCACTATATCAATACTTTTTATATCGAAGTTTCCACGGAAACGTGAAATACCAAGCGCGCGAAGCCGTGGCCGGATCAGCTAGTAAAAAGATAACTTACCACAATGAACAACATGTCAAAAATATTATTCAATTTGGTTTCCCGTTTCTTCAGCTGCAGCTCCTGTTTGCTGAGCTTCTCTGCGGCCTCGATCGCTTTCTCCATCTTGGCTTTAGAGCATTGAAGTCTGTAATTAATATTTTAACTATTATAATACTTAGAAAGTTATCTTAACTGAAGAAAAACTGTAAATTTACAAGTATATTAATTAACGTTTTTAGCCCGACTGCCAAAAATAGAAGGAAAGATATTTATCAATATCTCATTTTATTAAACGAACATATCAGTCGATGAAATCAGTTACTTGCTTCAAATAGGTTATTTGCATAAAGAAAAAAAACACAGTGACCATAAAATATATAAAAATGGCGGTCGCCAGGGTCAAGATCTTAATAAGATGAACACAAAAGGGTACATTAATTAAAAACACTGATCAAATATAACCGCAGTCGGGCTGTAAACTGATTACTATATCGTAATATAATATTTTGGCTAATAACTAAACAATAAGATTTACTAAACATTAAATTTTCCTTGATTTTTTTGGACCCGTCTTGAACCCCAATATCTCAAAAACTATCCACATTTATAGCTCATTTAGCCACATTAGCATTGCGCCATCACTACCTAGGCAAATGTCACAAAGATCGGATCTACGGTTCGAAAGCTATTTCGGACAATCATACATACATTCAACGCTGTTTTGTCTTAGTTGATTTGGAGATCACGCTTCGCTCGATCAACAATCTAATATTTAGTGCGGTCAGCTAACTCTGCATATAAACTAAAACTTAAGAAATTTTTACGAAAACGATATGGCACATACACACAAAGCTAGCCTTTGTCTATGGAGAATCATAGGTGTATACTGAAAATACATTTACAAGTTTATTTTCACGATAGTTTAAAATAAACATACTTCGCAAAGAAAATTAATTAATACAATACAAAGATTTTGTGTTTAAAACATTACTAAAATCACGTATTTCCATCAAACATAACATAAAATAGATAATATAACCTCAACACCAGCTTTGAACTAAAATAACTGTATTGAAATTTGTACATTTGCGAGTTATTATGCCACGGATACACAAACAAATGGCGGCATCAATTTAATAAATTGTATTATAAAATACTACGAGCAGGCGGGGATCGAACCCAAGACAAAGCAGTCCACAGTAACATTATACTTTATACAAAGCCATCATGGCGTTAGGCCCCAATGGCATCCAGATCATCTTATTAATGTACATAAGTACCTACCTGAGATCGTAAGCGTCGCAGGTGTTGCATTTCTTAAGCATGGGTTCGATGGAGTCTTCGCGCGTGCCCAATGGCCCTGAGAAAATATCAAGAATAAAACTGAGCAGTAGTTGTACAAGACGGAAATTAAAAAATAAAATTTCAGTAGTACATTAGAAGTACACCTAAATCGATTGGCTATTGCTCTGGATTTAACTAAAGCTTGATTTGGTCAACTCGATTTTGACCGTGCAACTTTTTTTGCAACAGTGCCCCTGTTCTAGAATACAATATAATTATTTATTTGACACACACAAATAAACATAGAACGGATCACAAACAAAATAGGTAGATAAACAAGAAAATTACAAAACAATGAGATTATTTTAGACCTACAGCTAGAACACATACGTACCTACCCAACCAGTAGGTAGTAGGTAGGTGCACCAACTAGTCCCGCTCCGTGTCACGCGTGCCCAAACAGGCTCTGCCTCAGCTTTATGCTTCTTCGCAATAAATGATGCAAAGCAGCCCTGGTTTTCAGGCAGAGCCTTATGTAGGGTGACGTCACAAATTTAAACAAAATAGCCATAATAAGACCAATTATACAAAACTAAACATATTTAAATAATAAATAAGCAATGATAACAATATTAATAACAAATGCCTACATGATATACAAATAAAATACGATGTTATATATAGGTACATATATATTATAAGTATGTAACATAAAAGAGGAGAGGAGAAGGGTTAGTTTGTGGTTGTTTGTAAATAGTGTCTCCTGAAAGTGATGAGCAGTAAAAAATAAAAAGAAATTAGAAGGAACCTTTGTTTGTAAGCATACACGCATACAACGCCGTCCAGCAAGTTACCCAACGGCTCACACATAAGCTAAACGTGAAATCTGTGTAAAGTACGACTTTATGGGAGGGATAACATTTCGAAGCGGCCAAGAAGAAAAACTCTTTAAAAACCCCCTTCGTTGCTCGTGTGCACCATTCTGGTAAGTACCTACTAAACGTTAAGCTGGAAAGATAGAAGTAGTATTCTATATGTTAATCTAAAATTATTTATCGTTTTTAGAACACGGAGTGGTGGGGGAATGTCATGCCAACGCTGAGACGCAGCAAATCTAAAAGAACCACGGAAAATTACCAGCCTGTGTCACGGTGTTACGAAAACGTGGGTGCATTCCCTTTTTATATATCTAGAATACTCTTGTACCCATTTTAGCTTTTGGAATAGGTGTTCAGGTGTTTTATTTTTAATGATCACAAACAAAAGGGTAGCAAGATGTAGGTTCCTACGCGCTTTCATTTGAAGTAGGCTGGATGTGTTAAGGTACGGTGTCACATGTGCGCGCGGGGGAATATGAAAACAGAACCGTGCACATGCATTCTGCACCCGCTGTTCTAATTTTTTAGTTCTGGCCAATATACAAGGGCCGTATACCACATCACAACAATTAAGTTTTGATAAAATCAAAGACTCACATAATGTAATGTGGACTTCTTCACTTAGATATGGACGGACTATGTATAAAGTTATTAACCGATAAAAACAATTGCGCACACATTCTGCAATGTGGGTTTCAAAGCGCAGATGTTTGTCCATGATCAACCCTAGACTTTTAGCCTCAGTAACACATTCAACGTCCTCCCCTCCCACCCGGATGTGGAGTTGGATACTTGCCCTGCTCTTGCACCCATCAGCATATATTTTGATTTTTTTAGATTCAGCACAAGAGAATTAGATTCAGACCAATGCTGGATTCAGGCCAAATGACTGTTTATCTGGTTTGCAGAATCAAGAAGATCATTTGGCAGAAAGGAATGGTACAACTCTACGTCATCTGCATAGAGGTGTAATTTGCAGTGTGTAATGGCCTTACATATTATGTCTGCACCGTAGAGTATAAATAGGATTGGCCCGAGAATAGATCCTTGGGGCACCCCTCGTGGAACAGGTTTAAATGAGGACTTGTGAGTTTGCCCATTGGGCAGCACGAGCTCCACATATTGTTATCTCCGATCCAGGTAGCTAGAGACCCATTTTATTGAGTTTACATCGAAACCATAGAGAGCCAGTTTAGAAAGAAGAAGAGGAGTGCTGATGGAGTCGAAAGCTGGCGAGAAGTCAGGCAAGACCAACAAGCTACACATACCCTGATCCTGAGCAGCTAACAGGTTATCCACTACATCCAGAAGAGCAGTCGAGGTGCTATATCCCCTACGAAAACCGGACTGAAACTATGGAAGGATGTGATGGTTCTCAAGATATTTAGTCAGCTGCAAGCTAACCACTTTTTATAATAGCTTAGAAAGGCATGGAAGTAAGCTTAGCTTATTGAAACCGATACAAGAGCGACACAACACTGCAAACTATACAAAGAAAACGCCAGTGGTACTTTCCGAACTTTGATTTCTCAAAAAATAAATAATTAACAGAAGATCAACAGTGCACTCGTCCGTTGTCGTGACGTCACTCAAACACGTTCTGTACAGGTCGCTACAATATAAGTAAAATAAATAAAAATTTCATTTCTGATCGCTTGTCTAGCCCTTACCAAATAGTTTTGCTAATTACATAAGTTGTTCCTTTTTTAATTATAATAGGTTGGGGAAAAAGTCTTTTCGCATTAGGTATAGTATGTATGAACTTGTAATAAAATCTCTTTGGCTATACTATTTGTATCTGGCTGGTTTTGGTATCATTCAGAGTTTAAATTTTAAAGAAGATAATTCCAAATTCAAATTAGGAAAATGTGTGATTTTTATTTGTTTTTCGTACTGTAAAGATGAGTGAATCTAATGAAGAAATTCGATTCCTTTTAAAAATTTTACTACATAAAAAAAGTAAAAATGCAACGCAAGCCGCGAAAAAAATTCGCGATGTTTATGGACCTAATGCAGTGTCTTTAAGAGTAGCACAAATTTGGTTTAAGCGTTTTCAATCCGGAAATTTTGATGTCAAAGATGCACGTCGCTCTGGTCGCCCTATTACGGATAAAATTGATGCCATTTTTGAAAAAGTGGAGCAAGACCGGCATTTCAGTAGTTACGACGTAGCTGAAGAACTGGGAATGGACCACAAAACAGTTTTGGCGCATTTGAAAAAAACTGGATACACAAAAAAGCTCGATATTTGGGTACCCCACGAGCTCACTGAAAGAAACCTAATGAACCGTGTACTCATTTGTGATTCTTTATTACGACGTAATGAAACCGAACCATTTTTGAAGAAGCTGATAACTGGTGATGAAAAGTGGATCACGTACGACAAGAACGTGCGGAAAGGTCGTGGTCAAAGGCCGGTCTGACTTCACAGACTGTGGCGAAACCCGGGCTAACTCGCAACAAGGTGATGCTGTGTGTGTGGTGGGATTGGAAGGGCATTATTCATTATGAGCAGTTACCACCAGACAGAACCATCGATTCTGAACTCTACTGCGAACAACTAATGAGATTAAAACAAGAAGTTAAGAGAAAGCGGCCGGAATTTATCAACAGAAAAGGTGTGATTTTACATCATGATAACGCTAGACCCTCACACAGCTTTATCCACTCAGCAAAAATTAAGAGAGTTTGGCTGGGGGCTGGGTTAATGCATCCGCCGTATAGTCCTGACCTTGCACCATCAGATTTCCACCTGATTCGGTCTCTTCAGAATTCTTTAGGCAGTGTCAGGTTAACATCACGAGAGGACTGCCAAAACTACTTGTCGCGGTATTTTGATCAGAAGCCCCAAAATTTCAAACATCACGTCCCTACCTACAAGATGGCAAAAAGTTATCGAACAAAATGGTGCCTACATACTTTAGTTAAATGTAAATAAACTATATTAAAAAATGATTTGAATTTTCTTAAAAAATGCGAAGAAACTTTTTCCCCAACCTAATATGTCATGGAAACTCCATGACATATTTTAGATTAGGGAAAAAGTTTCTTCTACATTTAAACTACTTATGGTAAACTAAAACTGAACTCTGGATAGAGACTAAGCTAGGCTTACACAACGATCCCTAAACGTAAATAGCGGCTAAAAATGTTTAAAATTGACATATTTGTATGATTTGACCACTCTCTTAATCATATTTAGGCACTAAATACGATTAAGGCATCGTTGCGCAAGTCGCCCCTAAGCATTGATTATCGATCAATAAATATCTACCCTTAGGGCCTATCCATACAGCGTATTTACGAGGCGCGTTTACGACTGTAGATTCCCAAAAAATCCTAGGTTATAAGTAAAACTTCGCGTTTGCAGCGCATTAGCGCACGTCGTCTGCGCGTTTAAAATACGCCGTGTACATATGTGCCTTACGTCTCTTTCACGATAAGTAGTTTTAGAATAGCCCAAACGGGTCCACTTGTGCTCATCGCTTTTATATGTAAAACCCTGTCCTGACATGCTAGCTAACATGCTGCATTGTTTTTGTCTCTTTCTATTACGTGTGTTCTGACAGTGTGAGCGTGATCAAAACGTGCTATGAAATTACAGTAAGCACAAGTGTTCGCGTTTTGAAGTGTATTACAATGGCCATTGATGTGGCTCAATTTGCGAATGCGTTAAAATACGTACCAACTTCTGCTTCGATCCACTCGCGTTTTGTCGGCGAGCCACTTTTGACGAGCGTCGGTATTGGGCCGTACAGCTCCGTGTTGGGACGAGCCTCGGGCGGAGCGCACCCACTTGTGGGCAAGGCTGACACGCTGGAAACCAGAACCTGTGATAAGCTCTATGGACTTCGCCCACTAATATATACCACCCTAAGTTTATGTCAACCATCACGGTCTCCTGCGACTTTGATGTCGTCCACCCATCTTAATCAATTTTTAAAAATTAATCCCATACTAAAATAATAATAATAAATTCATAAGTAACTCTACAACGACTAAGGGTTTGTCAAAGAGGGATAGAACGAAGTTTCTTAGGCCTCAAACAAAGAAATAATCTCAAGAATACAGAAATAATAAGTAAAAACCAAGGCACAAGACATTGAAGAAAGTGCTTTCACTTCAATGGAAATCGGCGGTGCACATCCAAAGAATGGAAAACGAGAGGTGTTCCAAAACAATATCAACTTGGTATCTTCCAACACACAAAAAAAAATAAAGGAAGTCCTGCTACACGATGGGACGATGAGTCGCTAGGGATCATCGCGAGAAATGGAAAGAGCTTGAGGAGGCTTTGACCGCTCTTTGCATACATAACAATTAATTTGAAGTATCTAATAAAAATTTAAATTCAAATATTGTGTTAAGAAAATAAAAGATTTTTTATTTTATTTTATAACTAGCTGACAAATCCGCAGCTTTGCACGCGTAATTTTTCAATAAAAACATTACCCTCCTGCGCAGTTGGGTAAAAAGTAGCCTATGTCACCCGGGCATAGTGTAGCTTCCCAGCAGTAAAAGATTTTTTTAAATCGGTCCAGTAGTTTCTGAGCCTATTCAATACAAACAAACAAATCTTTCCTCTTTATAATATTAGTAGGTATAGATTATCGTAAGTAAATTAAGTATGTAAAAATGTCGGCTCTTTTAATGAATTTCTTTTTACTAGCTGGAGATGGATCAAGCATATAGACCACCAGATATTAAGTGGTAATCATCGCCTATAACAAAGTATTGGCTCGTAGATCTTAGAAATGTGCCCTAAGATTAGCAATGTTGTGCACTGCCCTGCGTCCATGAACTTGAGGCATACAGATGTCAAGCCACACGTGCCTGAAATTGCACCGGAAACCATACCCTTCATACCAAAACTCAGCACTCCTGCTTGGGCGGCAGAAATAGGTATAATGAATGGTAGTACTTCGCTGGGCGAGCCGTTTCACAAGGAACTGTACTACTCTTGTTACTTATGGTGGAAATATAGGTAAGGTAGTTAACTAATACGTAGTGGCATAAGATAACCGCGAAGACGGAACGGCAAACCGCAGAGCAGTTCATTAAAGACGGATTCTAGACTGCTATCAAAGAAATTCACAAGTTTGAGGAACGGCTCGCATCTGTCTGTGTCTTTGCAGGTAATGACGACGGCCTACCTGACAACAACTAACAAAAGATTGTATTTTCTATAACTACAGGGGCAAATAACGCCGATTTTTAAAACACAGAAAACACGCTCAATGCGTAACATGCTCGATACGAAAGTGACATTATACCTCGTAACGTTGGTCAGTAACCACCTTTAGAGACAAATAAACAACAAATTCCCTTTGTGGATACGCAGCTGGCTTTAGCAAAATTTTACCTGATAAGGGAAGAGGGTCCTTTGTATAATACCCCAAAATAAGAAGGTTACTTTTTTGGAAACAGGCTCAAATACCTCTAGCTTTTAAATAATACCATACACATTTATTTGTGATATCATCAATAGCATTTTAAGGTTTAAGAATGTAGTAAGCTAGAGTAAAATTCATGTAAAGACAACTCTGTGGGTGGGTACCATCATTAAAATAACTGACTGTAACTACAAAAGAAAAGATAGCTGCCATCAGTGAGTTAAAATTTTGCCCCACCCTGCATAATATCTTAGATCTTTGATTGCAGCTTGTCCTAACTCTATCAATGCTATGGTTCTTTGAATATTCTGTCTTTACAGTGACCAATCTCCCTGTAAATGTCTCTCAGTGAAAATCAATAGATATTAGACATTAGACATGATCATACTGGTCGCAAGTTACACCTGTTGGCCGTCTGACCATCAAGCTGTGGTCTGCCTGGTAATCTATAATCCTCGGCTGATCACTACTCGGCCACTGCCTTTCTCCATATTCCCGCCTAGCCAAATGTCCTGCCAATCTCTACTTCAACTGATCTGACGGGTTCCTATATCCGTCGGTTACCAGCGTCACTCGTTTCTCCTTGAAAACGTGCAAAAAGTTTGACACTAGTTTGACACTTTTTCAAGGAGATACGAGTCGTAGTCGATTACCGACGGATATAGGAACCCACCATACTCGTCTACCGATACACACGACTTTAGTGCTATGTCAAATTTCGACGTGGATCAGAAAGAATGGCGTGCAAATGAGGAGGCCTAATACCACCTAATACCCAGCAATAGTTGGATGTGGGCTGATTAGATAGATATAAATAATATTTAATAACAGTAATAAATATGAGTATTCATAGTATTCATAGATTTCTTAGATTTCTTTAGTATGTTAACTATGAAACCATTGAGTCGTCTAAAAACAATTGCAAATGATCTGTAAATTAATTTAGTTTCGAAAATATGAGTCACTGACACAGAAATAACAAACAAAACTAGATAGTCTAAAAACTAATTACAACTTGACATCGTATCAAGCTGTTTGGGTGCCATCACTCCCTTCTATCTCTTAAGCTGCATCAACTTATATACCATGCTTCAAGCAAATAAATTTCATTTCAAGTCCAAAATATAGTCACCATAATAAAAAAGTTAATTTAACAAATCCCCGACCCTTTTAGCATCGGGAGTTAAAAACTGACATGCTAAGAACCATCTCATTTTTTTTTAAATGATTCTGCATCTTTTTTTGTACCTCAAAATTACTAAAAAACATATCTGAATTGGTCCATCCGTTTGGGAAATACAGACAGAAAGTTACAGACATAGGCGTCAAACTTATAACTAGTGATCGGCGTAGGTAGTGCTATTCACGGGAATTAGTGACCGTTAGCTTAACATGGATATGCCTTCTAAATCCCGGGAAATATATTTTTATTTTATAAAGTCATTGTAACTGTACACATAACGACACATTAAACCACCCGTTTCGAGTATAATAAGATCCCGCTAATGGACCAGTAAGTATTATGGCAAACATCACTGTGTGTCACACAGTCTTAACCAGAAATGAGTAGTCTGATATGTCATTGTGCGTTCTCATGGTATCTTAAACAGTTTAACTTCATTTACATCGACATTCAGAAAAATATTCCCGGGAATCGGGGAATAAATCCCGGGCATATCAATATCAATTTATCATTCAGGTTCATTGACCCAAAATAGCACTACCTATGCCGATCCCTACTTATAACACCCATCTTTTTTAAAATAATTAGATTTTGTTTTTTTTGTTAAATTCAAAAAACAGGACAAAGTAAATTTAGGTAGGTATGGTGGCCAAGGACTGCATGTCGACCTAGAGGCAGACCGGTAGCCTGGTGGTCAGACAACATCTTTACCTATACCCGGTGCCAAAAGGATCTATAGATATTATCTATACATCTATAGATAATAACTAGTATGTGAAAATGAAACTTACCCTGGGTGCATGGACGGTGGGGGGTTAGAGAAAACTTGTGAAGCCTCGGCAGGGGTTCCTGAAAAAACCATTCATAATGCTGATTTAACATGTATCTACTGTCTTACCTAGTTAAGATTTAGTAGTGAAAAATTATATAAAAATATCAATTGAGCTTAAAAATGGGCTTTACTACAAGTTACTACTACTAAGTAACAAGAAATTAAGAGATGACCAACGTCTTCATTTACCAGAGAAAATAGAAAAGAGCAATGTCATGAATTATTTAAAAAGCAGAATAGAATATAACTCACCTTCTAAAGCAGTAGGAGGCCCTAAGGCACTGTTGGACTCTTTCAAATGCGACAAAGTGTGAGGTGGCAGGTAGCCAGTACGGTAAAAGTGTTCTTTCTCGAAAACTGTAGCATGCACAAATTTGCACTTTGGAAAATTACACACAGTATTCTGGAAATTTTTACAGAAGGTGTAAACTCCTGGCAACTGTGGGAGGATCAGTTCATGCACATAGATGCAGGTGGCTCCACGAGTACACATGCCTCGTGCAAACTGCCGGCACATTATTCTATCAGGAGTCTTATCTTTGACTTCCTCCTTCTCAGTTTTGAGTTCAGTTTGCGTAGCACTCTTGTCATTGTACTCATTGTCTTCTACCTCCTGCTTGGGGATTATGAGGACTTCTGGTGGCGGGGAGTTGGGTGGCAGCGGTGGCTGCACCCGCTGGGCCATATTGCTTGATGTAGCTTGCTCTGGTTTGGAATTAGTTTCTTGCTCTTCAGGTGTGCTTGATCGATCTGAACTTTGGTTAGGTGAAGAATTAGCCTCTTCAAACTTGGATTTCAAATACTTTTTCATATGCTTGAAGTTAGGTGATGGCCGAAAGTTGATACATTCTTCATCACCCGATAATTTATTATACTTTTTTGCTGAAAGTGAGAGAATGAGAGTATAAATAACCTTATTTATTTCTAAGTGGCCTTATTACTAGCAGAGTTACAGTAAATGGGTCAGTGTTGTGATACCATGGTTCTCGTTCCTCCTGTTACCCCTCCTCTCCATGCCTACAGGTGTAATATGTGACTGTTGGGTGTTTACGTATGTAAATTAAGTATGTACGTTATTAGTAAGTTAATAAGTACCAAGTTTTCCAAATTCAAAAACAATGACTGACGTTATTTGTTTGTCACATTTTGTAATCTATAGAATAACCTGAAAACGGTGCCTACTTTAACCAAAATTCAATAAAAAAGGGAATGATTACGTACATCTCACATAATTGACCTAATAATTATAATAAATCTCACCTAATTCCGAAGTCTGCATTTGTGTGGTTTGATCAAGTAATTCATAGGTACAAATTGATAATGTCCCTTTTTGATCACTATTACACAATCTAAACTAGACATTCATTCGTGTTTTGTATCAGTTCTTATCATGTAAACAACGTCCAGACCAGAAGAAGGCACAACACAACACATCACATTTTATTACGAAACACTCGAAACAGTCATAATTAATCTATCTATACAAAATGGCTGGCTGATATAGCGCGGCGCGACAGTAAAGACCAGTGCTGCCAGCACCTCAATCAGAAAAAGGCCATTTTTCGGCCCTAAAGGCCGAAATTGAAATAAAAAAACGTTATACGCTTAAAAAATATATTTAAATGGTGCAAAGAACAAAACTTCTTTATTTATATTATAACTTATATAACAGTTTTTACTTATATTTTATTTTAGTACTTATCATTTCTGGCGATGACTTGAAATTTATTATACCACCACAGTTGTCTATACCTGCAGTGGTACTCACTATAGAAGCTATCGTCTCCGTATTGAGATGAGTGCTGTTTACAGTTTTTATTCTCTTCGGTTTACTAAAAACACGCTCAACACTCGCGTTAGATAATGGGAGAACCAGCAGTAAGTAAGCCAATTTAGTTCATGTAAATGAAAAAATTGGCGATTTCCTGCTATATTTTTTAAGAACTTCTAAATTTACAAAGACCCTATTTTTATTTTTAATAATTGTAAGTAATATTTTTATTATTGGCGGGTAAAGGCCACAAAAAGGTTAATGGCTGCCAAGGGCCGACATACTTTCCCAAAGGCCCCATAGGCCCCATAGGGGCCGATTATGCAGCATGGCCTTTCTACTCTTCTAGTACCTACCGATGAAATGCACTGGACTGAATACCCAGACATAAAAAATAAAACATGGAGATATTTTATAATTTTATTGAGATTATCTTAATATACAGTAAAAATTGACAATACATAATAATTTAATCAGTACCATAATCAAAGTCTGAATCTAAGTATTCAATGCCGCTTATGTCTAAGCTAGCTTTGGAGTATTCACTCTCGGACTCATCTGTTTCATCTTCGGATTCTGCTTTTGTTATATATTATGATACATTTTTGTAAATTGTTTTTGTAATAGCTAAGTTGGCATCAGTGGTTGCTAAGTTTGTCACTAGATGAATGTCAGAACTTTGACACTGGTTTGACACTTTTTCAAGGAGATACGTACTAGTCGTAGTCGGTTACCGACGGATTTATAACCCGCCTTATGTGGTACCTATAGTGTGACCATTAGTGCTGTGCACTCCCTGAGGTATGCACGCGGCGAGACGGGGGGAGAATCGGCTGCTGCGCTCTGTCAGTTCGCCGTCAACGCTCGTGGCGGCGGGTAGTGTTATTTGTATCGGACTGTCTATGTCAGACGCACATGAGATAAATATTCAAAGATGGGTCGTGCGTTATCTCGTGATATGAAATGGAAGATGAAGTTGAAACAGAATCTATGTCAGAATAACTTTCGTTAGAATATATAATTGTTTGTAAATATAAAAAATGTTCAATAAAACAAGTCCTTTGAATTATAAGTTTAGTTCTTATTTATCACCTGCATATTTTTAATAAAATATGAGTATATTTAAGTTACATTTTAATCAACTAAGTAAGTATAATATATTACAGATATGCCTTAGAAATGCAAACTGATATCGTTAGATATGTCCGACATGTATTGATCTCATGTGAACTCGTGCAGTTTTTTCTTTGCCTCCCACCTCGCCGCGCATACCTCAGAGAGTGCACAGCACTAATGGTCACACTATACCACAACAGGGTTATAAATCCTACTTAGTGCCAGAAAATAGATTTAATACACAGACTTGAACTTAGGTAACTTCATACATAGTAGGTAAGGTTACGGTGTTCTATTACGATTTCTTTAATTGTATGTGTATGTATGAGTTAATGTTTGTAGGAGTTTTTTTTTGAGTCTATTCTCTAATTGGTTGAGAGCTTCTAAAACTGAGCAAAACGGACAAAACCATACAATGCTCGCACAGTATAAATAAAACTTTCGAAGCAGTAAATACTTGATTGTTAGTACGCTTCAAACAGAAACACAGCAAAAATTATTAGTGTAGAAACGTTTTTAAGCAGTAAAAATTAATAAAATAAATATATATTTAAAGTTCTCCAACTGAAATACGGAAAAGCTACTTAGTGAATAAGAAGCACTTCCTACATAACTGACAAAAAAAAATGTAAGAAAAATGCCCTATGTAGCATGTTAAAATCTCGTACATAACTGTACGAGGTTACACAACAACCAATAATACAAGACAGTCGACCTGAAGATAAAATTATGTTATTTTCGCGTAATATACTCGCATTGCGATACCTACTACATAACATGAAATAATTGATTGATTCATTGAAAATACGTTAATGCACTTATAAAACTAGTACAAAGGCGAACTTAATGCTAAAGAGCATTCTCTTCCAGATAACAATTGTATATTGTAGATAAAGATGTGTAGGTAGTGCACAGGAAAGGGATTAATGAAAATTTGCACAGGACTAATAAAAATAGCATAATATAGGTACATACTACATAAATAAATCTACTTAACAAATACTTTACCTATATGATAGACTAAACTATACCAATAACAAATAAAAAAACCAGCCTAGTGCGAGTTGGACTCGCGCACGAAGGGTTCCGTCCGTACCATTCTAAAAATATATAAGAGTCTTTGTCTTGTCTGACTGACATATAGACAACGCACAGCCCACACCGCTGGTCCTAGAGACTTGAAATTTGGATAGTATGTTCTTTGTGGTGTGAAAATGAACACTAAGAACGGATTTTTGGAAATTCATCCCCTAAAAAGAACCGTGGTTCTTGGGTTTATAAACTTAAAACTTGGCAAACATATTCTTCAATAAAAATAAGAGAAATTATATTTTTTTATTTTTCAAAATTCATCCCCTGGGTGGGTGAAAAAGGTGTTGAACTTTGTATGGCAAAACATTATTTCTAGGGTTAAAAAACTTGAAACTTTACATAAATACTAAGGAAGGTACACGATGAAACATGGCAGTGTTTCTTTTTTTGAAAATCACCCCCTTGGGTTCAAAAGGGATGTTGTAGTTTGTTCTAAAACAATGTTAATTGCATTTACGAACGTATTACTTTGCAATACTTATGCTTTTTTGCAAAACAAGGGAACAATGAACTGCAAGTGTGTGTGTCTTTTGCTAAGACTCGTTCAGTTGACCTTGGCGTGGAAGCCAAAGACGCGGCTGCTGGTACAGAGGAACCTCAGGTACGTGCAAGCTTTCTTCTCCCCTAAACGTTGCTGTATTTCTATTCCTGTGTTTCTCCTCTACATCAGCCTGTCTCTCTACCCTCAGAGTAATCGTTGCAAATGCTGTTGGATTTTTACGTGTTCTAGGAATAGTGAAGACCCAATAAATTCGTATATACAGTCCACTCTCACCAGCTACTGATTCGAGTATTTTCCACCAACGGTCATATTTGGGTTCTTTTATATAAAAATTATATAAAAAAATACTATTAATGCTCAAAAATGAATTTATTGTTTCTTAAAATATTCTACCTTTGCGTCAATGCACTTTTTCATACGATTGAACCAATTTTGAAAACATTTGTGCTACTCCTCCGTGGTGACGTCAGATACATGTTTTTCATACGCTTCGACAGTCTCTTCTGGCTGACCCTGGGTCAGTGACCCGCCGAACTTCGTACCGCCTTGACATGTACATGGGGCACACTAAAAGTTTTGCACTTCTAGCTAATCGGAACTATTTAAAATTCTAATGTTATATTTGTTAAAACGTTGCAACCTTCTTAGTAAACAAAAATGTGGCGGGATATCATTTGTCAATTGTTTTTTATCACACATCAAAGTTCTACGTACGCAACGAAAATAAAATTAAGTCGAAAAGATTTTAGAACGATGATTTTTTTATGATTTAAAAAGTTCTCTCTCTCCTTAAGACTGTGCCGCTCGTCTTAAAAATGCTTTTGGGAGAGAAGCACCTTGTTTGAGCACCGTAACGTAAGGCGATGGTTTGCTGAATTTGAGAGAGGTCGGGTTTCTTTAGGTACATGACGAATTTCGTGAAGTGTGGCCTTCAACTGTCGTCAACGAAAATAATGTGGCTACTGTTAAGCGGCTAATTGAAGAAAACCCGCGGATTACCGATGAGACAATTCGAGGACTATTGGGGTATGGTATGAGCCATATTCAGAAAATTTTACACGAAGAATTGAAAGTCCGGAAACTTTGTTGTCGTTGGATCCCTCATGAACTGACAGCGGAGCAGAAGCGGGCTCGCGTGGAATGGTGCTCACAGATGCTACTGAAGTACGACCACGGACATTATAATGCTGTTTATGACATTGTCACAGAAGACGAAACCTGGATTTATTGTTTTGAACCCGAAAAAAAAACAGCAATCTTGTGAATGGGTGTTTGAAAATGAGAACAGGCCAACAAAAGTGAGGCAGGCGAGAAACGTTGGTAAAAAAATGATCGCGTTTTTTTTCTCAGCTACGGGTCCCATCTGTACAATTCCACTTGAAGATCAAAAGAGTGTTAATGCCGAGTAGTATTCTACCATTTGTTTACCCAGGGTGTTAGAAAAAGTTCGCGAAAGACGACCAAAAAGCCGCGTTCTCCTACATCATGACAACGCTTCTCCACACACGGCCAACAAAACAAAGTCATTTTTCGCTTCCGAAAAAGTACATCTCGTCACCCATCCTGCACATAGCCCCGACCTAGCACCCTGTGATTTCTGTATTTTCCAAAGATTTGATGAGAGGTTTCACTTTTACCAACTCCGAAGAGGCAGTGATAGCGTTCAATCAGCACGTAGAAAACATGCCTTCAGATCTGTGGTCCTCCTGTTTTAAAAAATGGTTCGATCGCATGAAAAAATGTTTATAATGTAATAAAGAGTATTTTGAAAAGCAATAAACATAATATTTTGGTTATAACATGTTGTTTTTCTAAGTTAAGCAAAACTTTTAGTGTGACCTTAATAGCCCCGGTAGGATTGTCAATCGGCCATGATCTACAATACACAAAGGCTATCTGGAAGAGAATGCCGCCGAATGAAGTTCGCCTTTGTACTAGCAAGAAATATTCTTAGGGCGACTCGCGCAGCGATTCGTAAAAGTATTTAGTGGCTAAATATGATTTAAGGAGTTGTCAAATCATACAAATACGTAAAATTTCAACATGTTTAGTCGCTAAATACGTTTAGCTTCTTGGACTAATAAAATGGTGCAACAAAATGCGTAATCAAACAACTTGACCTACATTTTCGTTCAAATTATGTTACTCTGTTTTGTGGTAGAAATTACAATTATTCTAAGTTTCAGATACTTTTCCCTATATTTGTGTTATTAAAGCTACACGTATACCAAATTCTTAAAAGCTCCGTTGTTATTATGGCTAACACCTTTAAAACTACAAGATTTAAACTAAAAATAAAAACGGGGTTAAAATGTAGGTACTTACAAAGATATTTTATTAGACGTGCCATTTGACCGGATAGTCCGATTTTTGTTAATTGTACCCCTCTTGAACGCCAATATCTCAACAGCCCCCCCCCCCCCCCCCCCCCCCTCATTTTTAGCTCATTTAGTCGCACCAAAATTGTGCCATCACTACCTACCTATATACCAAATTTCACGATCATCGGATAAACGCTTCGAAAGTTATCCTCGGACCAACAAACATACATACATACATAGGTACAACGCCGATAAGCCCAAGTTGATTTAAGAGATCTTGCTTCGCTCGTTCAATAAGATATATGAAATCAAATGATGCCCACAAAACTCTTTACTATTCACTGTATACCACCGTTTATCAGAAAAGCTGTGTCTCAGTAAAACAAACCCAAAAAAAAATTATACTATATTATAAATATTATTTTAAATTAAATATATATTATAAAATATATATTTATATTATATTATATATAACTTACCTCCTAACATGCAAAACGAACAAAAGGAAGATGTACCTACTTACGGTAAATTTATCAGCAAAGATAAAGAAGCCTCAACAATGCCTTAATATCGGACATGGGCCCTGCTCTAATAGTACACTTACCTTCCTCGTATCTTGCAAATATGTCCCTACTTGAAGAAAGCTTTTTCAGCCCTCAGCCCCAGTATATAAGAATAGAATAGAATATAACTTTAACTTAAACTGATTTAACAAAAGGGTACTTATTAAAAATAATAATAATAAATATAAATATTGCTGGACATTTCTCACAGCGCTATCTAGCCCCAAACTAAGTAGAGCTTGTACTACGGGAACCAGTTAACTGTCAGAATACTTTTTTTTAAATACTTACTTATAATATATAGAAAAACAACCAGACCCGGTACAAATATCTGTAGATTATGCAAACATTTATTCCGCGGCGGGAATCGAACCCACTACCTCCTGCGTCTCAGCCGGCTGTTCACCCTCTGCGCCACGGAGGTCGTCAAAAAATTGTAATCAAACTGTTTGCCCCTTTCGGACATAGAATAGGTAGGCACATAATTAAATATTACAAAATAAACTTACAATACAAAGAAAGATTTATTTAGTAACAACATCTAGTAGAAATAACTCAAAAATTAATAATAATCCCGTGCACCTCTGTTATTTCCCTATGTATATTTCACTATGTATATAGTTGGTTTTTCTGAGCCGAGTTGATGAAAATCATAAATAAACAATAATATGTATTAATAATTTATTTATTCAGCAACAAACTTCAGTATTTCACAAACAATAATTACAATGGTTTAACTAGGTATAATACAATTCAGGATCGAAAACATAGGTACCCAAACTAGGATGGACCTGTATGACCCATAAGTATGAAACTTAGTATAATATAGCCACAATGTAGAGCTATCTAGCCTTACATTAATTTTATCAGAAGGTCTTGGTTCTATCCATGGTTTACGAATTCCTATATAGGTACCTACTTACTTATCTTTTTTTTCATAACCTATCTCGTCCGACTGCTGGGCAAAGGTGTCCCCCAAGTCCCTCCAAGTTTCCCTATCTGTCGCTATTTCCCACCATCCTCTTTGGAAGGTGTCGAAATCGTCCCGCCAACGCTGTCGGCCGACCCCGACGCGTCGGGGCGAAAGCGAAAGCGTCGTCGCGACGTCGCGACGTCGCCTACCGTCTTCAGGGCGTCCATGGTGTACTTACTTACCTACGTAACTAGATATTTTTGTATCTACTTCTAATTGCTCCCTATCTTGGCCTATCCTCTAAGTATATGTCTCTACTTGAAATTAATGCTTTAATTGCGCATAGATATACAAATTAAAACTTAATGACGAGCCTAGGGAAGGTATAATAGTATATTTTGATACAAGTGAGCTAAGTTGCTCATTATACACGAGGCTGTGGTTTGCAGCCCGAGCCGTAGGCGAGGGCGTAAATCAGCCGAGTGTCTAGTGAGCTAGTTGCTCACAAATTTCATACGCACTTTTTCAACACACTTGCGAGGAAAAAACAAACATGTATTGCATAAATCGTTTAACTAGTAAAATAATTGGTGAATGTATAATTTTCAAAACGGTATTGGATTGTTTTTGATGGCGATTTCACAGTTTGTCTTACATTGGTACTTACCACTTCTTTAGTATCTTCATTTACTTCTTGTGTAAATGTCGACGACAAAGGTAAATCATACAAATTACTGGAAGGAGAAGGCACCAAATAACTCATGCTACGAGATGTACCTACATGGTTGTTGGTATCAACACAATGTTTGAGCCTAACCATGTTTCATAACAAGGAATAGATGCACCACAGGGAGCTGGGTTTGTATGTATTGGCGAGTTCAGAGATATACGCCAAAACACATTTTCAGAAAATGACTGGGTTTTTTGTTGCTTTTCCATTGTATTAAACTTTGCTCTAGATTTTGCAGGTTTCATTGGCTTTTATTTACATTTTGTGCTGCATTTAGTATTTCTGGCGGGGTTAAATCTATCATTTGTGAATCTTCTGTACTAAAACTTGACATTTTTACAATTTTTTACCACACAGAAACACATGCGATACAAACGAAAAAATGGGAAATGGAGCGCAAGTTTTTTTTTTTGCACGCGCCATATTTAAGTTTATTGATTACATATAGCCATACAACCTACTTCAAATATATAATTTTATATATTTGAACACATAAACACAAATAAATTATTATGAAATACGTAGTCCATTATGGCCCAAATTCTAAAACTGAATGGAATAACTGTCAAAGATCTTGAGTTGAAAATCAAACGAAATCTTCAGGAATAGCACTTTAACTGTACGCGTAGTAAATGCAACGGTACTATCCGTACCATCCACATCTTAGTCTACTTCTTAATATGCTTAAGTTGCTCCAGCAATTTAAGAATACGGTTATAGATATTTGTTGTTCGATCATCTTCTTCAGAGCTTGATTGGCGGATAAGATTAGGATCGTGGATTTCCTTCTCCAATCTTAAAATATGGCGATAGATTTTTGCTTTACGAGCATCATCGCTACCTTCCACTTGACGGTCACTTAGTTCAGGGTGATTTCGATTACTCATTTTCTGTTTATAGAGAAGTCTCTGCTGTTCAACTCAATTCACATGCACACGTTTTGCTTTCACCGTTTCAGTTGGTAGACACAGTTTCACCGTTTCAGTTGGCGGTGTCTGTCTGGTAGGTATAGTTTGATGACCTTGTAAGAAGTTTAGGGTTCTATGGTGACTGAAACTCTTCCAGTGTTTTTGGTAATGGTTTTGGATCAAAGATCTGTGGTTTGCACGACGTCTCCACGGTCGGTTGTTGGTCGCGAACTAGAGATTCTAGCACGTTCTATTCAGATTTATCAGGAGGGCTGTGAATGCATTGACGAATAAAAACAGGTTGACGCGGACTAGCAGAATATTATTTTAATTAATTATGTAGGTACTAGACCTAAATCTGAATAGAACGTGTATAGAACTGAATCTCTAGTTCACGACCAACAAACGACTGTGGAGACACGTCGCGTGCAAACCACAGCTCTTTGATCAAAAACACTGGAAGAGTTTAGTCACCATACTAGAACCCTAACCTTCTTACATCCAACCTTACCTTGCTACTCACTTACCTATGGGAATAATATAGTGTGAAGAACCAACATAACGTATAAAATCAAAGTACTTACCTATTGCGATACCTACCTATCTGTATCAACATAAAAAGCTTTTTCCAAGGCGACTGGCTCTGAAAACTTCTAAGGCCATGGTACGAGTCGCAGTTTAACTCAAATACCTACACTAACCATGTGGGGCGCACGCAGTGTCGCATCAATATTATTTATTTAGGACTCAGTGGGCCAGCGTCATCTACATTTAGGTATATCGAGCGAAGCGAGATCTTTAAATCAACTTGGGCGAATCAGCGTTGTATGTAGATAGGTATGTACGTCGCCCAAGTGTCCGATCACACAGTCCGGCTCGGAGAGGAGAGCACATTATTATCGCGTTTAAAAAGAGTTTTGGGTCATTGAAATAAGGTTGATTTATTTTACACTGAGCGCGTTAGATCAGCTCCATGTAAAAAAGTAGTGAAATTAAAACATCTACATAATTTATTTAAATGACCCAAAGCTCGATAAAAATATGATCTACTCTACGACCCGGTCTATGTGAACGGACACTAAGTAAGCTAGGTAAGGCTCAGCCAGCAGCGCCCCTAGCCGGGATAGGCGCCGACAAATCAGTACCCTGCCTAAAATGCGGCCGTCACGCCTGCGCAATCGATGAGGTGTAACCCTCATGCATTGATACTGCGTTTATACAACTATTATTGTGAGTAGGTAGACTAGGTAGTATAGGTACGTAGATTTATAGTACCTCAGCACATGCGAAATAATTAAGTAGGTTTGGTGTAAGTACCTAGTAGGTACCTACCTAGGTACTTGTATGGAACATCCCGTAAATTAGATTGTACTATACATATCAACCTGTTACTTCCGTTAGGTATACCTATACGACTTTTAATAAGTAGGTAAATAAAGGACGACACAGGCTATTCAAAAGCTTGCAAATCTTTTCGACATCAATTATTGTGTTCCTAAAAGCACGGAAAGGTCACCCATCGATTTACTAACGTTAGAGCCTAAGTAAAAAGAGACTAAGCTAGCTACCAGTTCTGGACTAGACAGTTCAGATCACTCTTTCTTTGTTCTGAAAAAAATTGCAGCTTCTGATTTCGGGGTTACTGGTAGGTGGTGGTGCCATCTGGTACCCTACGTACGTTGGTTGTTGTGTGGAAAAGGGTTTGATGTAGGTTGGTAGGTACGTACAATACAGTACAGCTGTAATGCTAATGTGTAGGTACGATCCATTTAATTATAGTCTTTATTCCAGTGGTGTACGATATCTTTAGCATTGCTTTGTGAGAAACAGGGTGCATGTGGTGCAATTTTAAAATGAGCACAAGTGTCAATCACTGAAGGCTTAGTTTCGATTGTGGTTGAAAAGGAGAATCACCTCCGTTATACTATGTGACCCTGGTAGAATTTGGACAGGATCCAGTTAGCCACAAAAGTGTTAAAATAAACGGGAATCACTCTATTGTCCCGCCTTCTCCGTTATCTCCGAACTCGCACTGAATGGGAAATTGTACGACAGTAGCCCTCAAAATGTTGTTGAGGTACCCTACTATTATACTAGTTAAATTATTTAGAAATACCTAGTTACCTAGTATTACCTACCTTTGCAAGTACCTACCTACCTACCTAATAAGTTTTGACTGGCTAAAGTTAAATACCTAGCAACCCTAGCTATTGGTGGCGATTCTGTGGTATAACTAAAACTGTGTACCTACACGAACGGTCTTAACTATTTTGTTTACGCTAATAATCAAATTAGAATGAAATTTAAAATGACATTTCTAAAATTAAGTAATTTTTGTTATGTTGTCATTATTA